>OZ007498.1:130062247-132740800 GCA_963931805.1 Microdon myrmicae | reverse complement strand
ATACACGGCCAGTGGTTCGGCCTCTGGAATTCTACTGATGGCGAAAACGGAAATTGCCGATCTTTTATTGTTTTTTCCGTTGACTTTTGTCAACTATTTTAGTGTCAACATTCCAAGAAGCACACACAAGACGTTGCGTGCTTCGATTGGAATTGTGTTCTAAGAATTGTTTGAGGATTTGGTTGGATAGGTTCTGGAAAGGGGAATCATGAAATGCATTTTGAATTAGGCATTTCATGATGTCAAGATTTTGGGAATTGAGTCAATGTACGATGAATCAACTTTTGGTTTAATTCGTTGTTCATGTGACTCAATATGGAATTTGGATGTATCATGTATTAATGGGAAGCATTGGGGATTTGGATAGGATTATTTGATGATATTGGGGATTTGGATAGGAGTAGCAATTTAGGATCGCTACAATACTACTAGGTCTTTTAATCATAAAATGAACACATGATCTTTGATATATTATTTAACTTAAACACCACCCTCATTTCCAGTTCATTTTTAGCTTAATTGACTCTGAGTTTTAAAATCTTGTAATACGCGGAGTGTTCCACGGTACTTTTCTTGGCGATCAAACCGTATTTCATAGCCAACTACCTTCAGGGAAAATGCACTCAAAAACGATTGGTGTCTGACGCAGATTATGAAAGTCCTTCCAATAAGTAACTTTAATCCTCTTGCCAAACTGACTGCTATTGTGGATTCTATTGCTGGGTTTTATTTTTAATGACGGGTAGCTACCTTACTTCTGGTCACAAATTTACCTCTTTTGCACCGCTTACACACAGCTTCCCTTATTTCAGAGCCCCCGTCACTTTCGTTCGCCAATTATATCGTTTTAAACCATATAGTACTTTCATATTAACTGTGTATACATTCCTGAACAGCAAAATAATTCAAGCAGATATTTCCTCTAGGTTTTATTGTGATACCCGCAAACAATACCCGTTGTATGTCCTCTGGACATCAAAGGGGAAATAAGATATCGACGATTGACGAGTGAAAAAACAAAATCAACAAAACATGACTCACATGTCAACGCATAATAACTTTTCGTTTTGTAAAAATTAATTTCGGACAATTGAATTCGAAACAATTTAAAAAGTGCTCAAAGCCCTCTTGTCAGATATCCGGATAAATTAATGGTATTATTTTAATTTAATTTGTACCTGCTACTTCAGTGGTAAACAAACAAACTGTAAATGAAATAAATACAGGACATCGGAAAATAACATTGGGCGAACAATACCAGTCAATTAGATTCGGTATTCTATAAAGGAAGCACTTCAATCGTTGAATTAATTCAATGAGGTTGGGCAATCAAAACACAAATGCGATGTGTGACACAAATATTCATCTGGAAAAAATATGGTGCACAATAACAGCAGAGTTTTTAGTCTTTAATTGTTAAGTATTTATTAAATTAATTTACACAGAGTTTAACTACATTCCCTCCACTTGTCTGCTGTGCTCTCACAGGATGTCTAGTTTATACCAGCATAACAGTACCATTTTGTTACAGTATCCAGTAGTTATTCGCTCGAAATATGTGGTGTTTCTGAACAACACATCTCGTAGAACCCCTACTATGCCATTGACAGTCTAGATAACGAATCTTCTTGCTGTTTCTCATGAAGTTTGAATCGTTTATTTTCGATACACAACACCAGGTTATTCCTAACTTGCTGTGGTTTCATCAGAAACCGGAATTAAACGCCTAACGAGTTCCCGATAATTCTCAATGTTCCCAACTGTCATTTTAGCGGCGACCTTACCCCCCTTATACACGTACGAAGAGGCCCACTGCTGAGAGTATCGAATCCGGAATATTAACCGCCTCGGATCTCAACAAACTGTAAAAAGGTAGACAAATAAATCACACCCAAGAAATTCTATTGTCCTTTGTTTGTGCTTCTTTACTTTTATTCTGTTCGATTTTTTTATTGTTCTTTTCGTCTTGTTGTTGCTCAGTCGTAGCCAGGCTTTATGTTACTTTGGTCGTGGATCGTTGTCAATTGTTAACATAACACCGAAACGATTGCGCTGCTAGCCAAAAAGATACCGAAAGAGCAGGAGGCGCACGCCTTCTCAAAAAAACATCAAAACACTTTGCTAAAAGGCATGTTTTACACAATACTGCAGGCGGCAAAGCAAGGACTCCTCGGCTGCCTAGAGGCGGCGTTATCATCGATGACAATCTTGGCCACGAATCCCAAATTGAATACAAAACAGCTACGAAGCGATGGGACTCTTGCCTGTCCATATTTTTCTCAGGCAATTCTATAATTTTGGTTGCGTTAGAGACGCGGTCCGGTGGTGTGATTCACTGTCCCTGTGCCAGAGGCAAATTCCTCTACCGAAAAGTTGTTTTGTAGTGATTCAGGAGTGAATTGGGATTTCCAGGAATACGTAAGGATCTATCTCTGACATTAACCGGACGACTTACTAATTGATGGGACCCTTATTCAAGTATCATACTTGATCGCCAAGTAGCTCAATAGCATAGACCTTCTAATATGATCATATAATAACGTGCTATCTCAAAGAATATTTTGTGGTATTTCGACAATAATAATTAGTTCTTAGTTCAGCGTAGATATCATTGGGACCTCCAGAAAAAGCGGTGTGTAGTAGGTCTTAAAATAACCGACGAAGTAAGCTACTGACTTTATAAATGCACACCGGAGTTGTGATATTTGTCAATATTTAATATTCATGTTAATTAAAAAAAAAATTGTTGATAAGGCCATATATTTGTACGCCGTGAATCATTATGACGGAGGGTGTGGTATTGGAGAAATAAAGCTAGTGTCACTACCTCTACATACATGGGTCAAACTCAAAGTAATACTTAATTCGGAAGACAGGTAATGCACCAGAAAGTGTAATTTAAGGAAAAATATTCACAAAGTAAGGTGGATCATCGGTTCGACAGCTGATGATGAATGGCCGGGCCCTCAAGGCTGGGGAAAGTTTGAAATTGCTCGGCGTCACGGTCTGTGGGAATGTATCATGGCATAAACACGTGTCGAGTATCGCCAGGTCAGCCTCAGGAAAACTGAGCTATCTTTTTAGAGCCAAGAAATATTTTACTCCGGCCCAACATCTTCGCCTATATAAATCCCCAATTAGATCCGGGCTCGAATATTGCTCTCATATATTGGAGCTTGTCTCCTAAACATATGTGGCGGTTCTTTAAAACCACCCTAAAGAACCATCCATTTCTGTAAAACAACCTACTTTTCCCTCACTCCATAAACCACTGTACTTACCTGTGTAGGGTTATATTTGTATAGATTGTTCTTCTTACCTCGGTTCCGGGTCTTTTGGCCTTGTGTCCAAGATGAAAATAGGAGATTTAATTAGTTTTTATTTTATTTATTTTAATCATTGTGGCCGTTCTGGCCTCCGGATCCAAACTCATCTCGAATCCAAAATGCACTCCCCTTTTATACTCTGTGGCAACAGAGATTTGTTAACGATATTATTTAAAAATTCCAAGAAGCCCAAACAAAATTGTGTGTGCTTCAATTGGAATAGGATTCCCGGAAGTGTACACGAACTCTATCTGAACTAATTCCCGGAAGGAGAAATCATGAAATGCATTTAGTATTACGCATTTCATAATGTTTAGGATTATTAGGAATTGAATCAATGTACGACAAATGGATTTTGGTTTAATTTGGTCGTGCATATGATTCAATTGGATTATGGGTGAGGTAATTAGGAATTTGAATCAATGTGCGGCAAACCAACTTTTGGTTTAACTTGTCGCTCATATGATTCACTTGGATTGGGATTATAGGTAGTGGGTGAGAGTAGTGATTTAGGATCACTACATTCCTCCCCCCTTTAGAAAAGAAAATTAATCTGGAAGAGGTTAATTTTCTAGAATGAGTGAAAAGCAAGGGGCGGTGGCATTTTGAATTCGCGATAGTTTACATTTTTTGTTTTAGTTTAACATTTAATGCATTAATTCGTTATGTTTAATATGTGTGCTACATGTTGTATTTTCTCTTTTGCGGTAATGCTTCTTAAGTTTGTTTGTATAAAGAATGGTATGGTATTTATCAAATAATTGTGGCTGGTGTCATGTTTACATTTATCATTTAAGTATATTAATGAAAGTGAATTTTAAAAATAGACATATGTATTATAAGAATAAGTAAATAGATTTCTTAAATTAGTAATTGTTTTCATTTTGGTTCGTATTTTACTATGTTATTTTTCTAATCTATACTTAAGCCATTAATATTTATTTTGTTGTTGTTGTTCATTTAATGCTAGATTAATAGATATAGATGTGTATTTATTTTTAAAGAGCGCCTTACACTAGTTGTAAATATGAATTATATTTTATAATATTATTTAGAATTCTTTATATCTTCATTCTTTGTTTGTATTTTGATTTAATCAATTGATTACATGGAAATTTTAGCTTAGGTCTGTTTTCGTATATCTGTATTGATTTTTTTTTTGTATTATATGTATTATATATTTCAGTTTGATATTTAGTGTTTTTTTTAATGCTCATATTTTTCATATTTCTAAGTTAGATCTTAATTAGGATTTACATATATTTTTTGAAATAGTTATTTACAATTTTGTTTAGTGTTCATAAATTGTCTTCCTCATTGAGGGTCAATGTTTGTTTTGTTTTATTTGTATGCGATTTCTTTTTTGTATTTCATTCCATTTATTTTAATATTACCACTTTTTTGTCATCTTTGTCAATATTGTGTGTCCATTAGTATTTTTAAGTGATAAAATATCGAACTATAATACACCCTGGGGATAGTATATGTCTGGGGTTGATAGTGGAAAGGAAGGTGAAACTGGGGCGAAGATCAGAACTAATCAACCTTGGAATACGATTTCAGCCTCCTATTGCTTATTGCCATTGACTTCTGACCAATTTTGATGGTCGTATTGTTTGGCTCAGTTATTCTTGTAATGAGGAAAGGGCCCTTCCAGATGGGTGTTTTTTTATCCTTGCGGTTTTTATACCTTACTAACACCCTGTTTCCCACTTGAAACGTTTGTGACTGTGTTTCATTTCCGAAGCGTGCGCTTGCCTTCAGAGAACGGCACTCCTTGCATTGCTTTTTATATCTCCTAATGTCGGAGAGCATGGACGGCCACCAGTATCTTTGTCGTATCTTATTATACGATTTGGTGATGCTTTGATGTCCATCGGAAGGGGAATTGTGATAAACCCTGAGTATCGTCGCGATCTCATCGAGGTTTATTATTTTTTCGGGTGTTGTGGGCTTTTGGAAAAAGTTTGTATTTTGAGAGGAGCTGGGGCACGAAGTTTTTGGATTATCTGACGAAGTGTCAGTTATTTGATTAGTACTTTTGATGTTACCACTTAGCTCCTTGGGGTTCCTCTTTTTATGGTTAAGATTTAACCTGAAGATTTTGTGCTTACCTTGTGCTTGCTCCTGTTTCGCTTTAGCGTATTTATTTTCAGGTGCCCTTTTCCCGACCTGTGAGAACTTTATTGGCACACTAAATACTTTGGGGTTGATTTCCGTGCGAGGAAAAGTGACGCGTTGTTTGGGGCCTTCCACATTGCAATATTTTGACAAAAAGTCATTTCCAAGCAGACCGTCTTCTGGTAGACCGGGCATACTGCTCACTACTTGGAACTTGCATGGGAGTTTAGACCTACCTTTTAATTTGAAGTTGACCTTGCAGCTTCCCAAGGTCCTAATGCTTCCGAACGGTGTCTCTAAAGTGCAAGCCTCTTGCTGATTTATTTTGGCGTCTGATTTTCCAAGGCAATTTTTGTTAATCAGGCTTACTTCCGCACCGGTGTCCACTACTAGTGTTGTGGTTTTGTTAACACCTACATCTATCGGTAGTTGGACGGTGGGAATGCTGGTTAATGGCGAGAGTGGGGTCCTTACATGGTAGGTCCTTTTTGCCACCGAGGGTTTTGACCTTCTTCGTTTTGGGCTCGAAGTGGGGGAATTCTTTGCAGGTTGGCATTGAACTCGCGACTCCCATTTCAGCTTTTGCTGACAGGATCCTAGATTGTGACCTTGTTGGCCACAGAAGTCACAAGTCTGCCTTATGTGAAGAACTCTTTTTACCTCCCTTAAGCGCCGGCAATCACGGATATCGTGATTTAATTGCTGGCAGTGTGTGCAAAAGGGAGTATTTTTTCTTTTGACACAATCCTCATAGACATGCCCCCTTTTGTTGCAGTAACTGCAGGTTATCCTGCTGAGAGGGGCATCATGTGTCAGTGATGTGTTGGGAGGGTCTGATTCCATTACCTCTTCGGTTCCCCTGTATGGTTGGTCAGCTGGTGGTATTTGCGCCTCTAGTTGCGGAGTTCCCCGTGTAATGGGTTGGATGTGTGGCAACCCTTCTATATTTGGAATATTGGGGATTATTGGAGTTAGAGTTTGTCCCAGCTGGGTACCTAAAGTCGGTTTATAGGCTTCTGAAGGTGCTGTTGTTGTACAAGGCGAGGGAGAATTAAATGAAACCTGCGAAGAGATTAATGGCAGCTGAGGTTGTTGGATTTGTTCCAATTCCAATGTTTTTTCCATTAAGGAATCTATTGGTACATCGCCCATCAGTAACAAAAATTGTCGATGGTACGGATTCATCAACCCCTTTTTGTAGATGCTTTTTGCAAAGTCATCTAATTGTATCTTTACGGCCTCAGACAATATGGGACCGTATTTTAGTTCCGCGGCTTTCTTACATTCCCTTAACGACTTCTTTAGTCGTAATTGAAATAGGATAATTGCTTCTGCCGGATTTTGCCGAGTAGCTAATAGCTTATTTACCAGGTCCTGATAGTTTTCTACTGGTAAATAAACCTTTCTTAGCACATCCTCGGCTTCCTGAAAAGATGGGAACGGAGCGGACGCGAATAAGGCAGAAGCTTCACCCCGTAGCCTAGTAGGGAATATTTGTAAGAAAGCCCCGTGTTCTTCAGTCCTGAGGCAGTTTAAAACCCTCTTGCAGCAATCCAAAAAGGTTTCCAATTCTGCACCTATATGCGGATTTGGTTCCCCGGAGAAGATGGGGATTAGCTGTGCTGACAGCTTCGCAACCTTTGTGTAGTCAATGGCCATTGTTTCAAAGGTTGCGAGATCCGTTTGGTGCTGAAGAACTGGAATTTCCGATAAGGATGGGCTGGGGTCGCGAGTTTTGATCGGAGGGTTTGCTTCGATTATTGTTCCGCTGCGAAGTTTCGGATGAAGGAGGTACAGGGTCGTGGGGCGTGCTAGGGCTTGAGGTGGTTTCTTGTTCCATAGACCGACAGAGAATAATATAATAATAGTAACAATATAAACTGGAGAGAGGGATACAGGTATATGGGTTTCAGATGTTTGCTATCCCAAGGGCGAGTGTTAAGATTATTATTTTTGTTTAGAAATTCTTCCCTAGGATAGGCAGGTGCACAATATAGACAGACAGACAACTAGGGATATACGTTTTACAAGGTTGATTGGTAGTTTTGGGATTATTTTAGAATAGCTTAATGATAAGGTAAATATATGTTGTCATTTATGATTAATTATAAGGAACATGGTAAACTATACTCAATCAAAGCAAATTATTCCTATTAAAAAGAAAAATAAATGGCCACTTAGCTGTTCTCTGTTGTTGTAGTTGTTGAGCAAGCTGCTGTCCATTGGTCCTGCTACTGTTAGAGCTCCTGCTGTTTCCCTTGCTGTTCTAGCCGCTAGTGGCGTGCTGGTAGATTACTGCCTGTTTTGTTTGGTTTTCCGCTGTTTAATAACTGCTGCTGTTGGTTGCTGTTTAATAACTGCTGCCTTCGTATCTCTTCTCCCATTTTTTTTTTTGAATTTACTTTTTTTGTTTTTACACTGGTATTTAGCCCCAGGTACGCTTTTAATTATTTTTTTTTTTTTATTATTTTTTTATAGCACTTCCTGGTGTTTAAGCCCCAGGCACGCTTTGAATTATTTTTTGTTGGTTTTAGATTTTAATTACCAAGTCGTACCTCCGAAGCCAGACTCAGCTCCGGACGCAGGGCTGAAGGTGTCTTGTGCCCAGTACGCTTGGAATTGTTATTGTAGTGATCAAGGGTTTTCAAGCACTTACAAGTGTTTAACTTTGGCTTCCTTGATCCTACCGGCTGCGCCAATTATGTAGGGTTATATTTTTATTTAGATTTTTCTTACCACCTTTGGGGTGTTTTTGTTGTTTTCAAGGGTCCAATATTGAAAAGCGATTATTGGGTTCTTTTATTTATTATTTATTTATTTATTCAATTTTCCTTGTGGCCGTTGCCTATGACCTCTGGATCCCAACTCATCTCGAATCCAAAATGCACTCCCCTTTTATACTCTGTGGCAACAGAGATTTGTTAACGATATTATTTAAAAATTCCAAGAAGCCCAAACAAAATTGTGTGTGCTTCAATTGGAATAGGATTCCCGGAAGTGTACACGAACTCTATCTGAACTAATTCCCGGAAGGAGAAATCATGAAATGCATTTAGTATTACGCATTTCATAATGTTTAGGATTATTAGGAATTGAATCAATGTACGACAAATGGATTTTGGTTTAATTTGGTCGTGCATATGATTCAATTGGATTATGGGTGAGGTAATTAGGAATTTGAATCAATGTGCGGCAAACCAACTTTTGGTTTAACTTGTCGCTCATATGATTCACTTGGATTGGGATTATAGGTAGTGGGTGAGAGTAGTGATTTAGGATCACTACACCTGCATTCGAGCAGTGTAAGCTCTCTTTCAAATGATTTTCACCTGAAAGTAAAACCCCAGCAAGCATCCTCATCAAACAAATTGTTTCATTCATATTACATGAACCGTGCCAGACAATCGGCTTGGCTTGTCAGCAATTATATAAGATAAATACTCGCTGGCCAGCGTAATTGTTGACACAGCCGTAGCCGGAATTCTTGCTACGGTTCATGAGTGAATATGGCCCCAATCCTAAGGTTCGCTACAGTTGCGACCAATTTCCTTTATCGGTTATCTACCGATCATGGAATTTGGGCACTAATATGATTGACATTAGACAATCATACCCATGATTATGTCTAATGATTCGTTGTCTAAGCAACGACCAGCCACTATTCTCACACTGGATATTCTAAACAAAACGCTTCTGTGTACTCTACGTAAACAGAAAAATTATTTTTGCCTGCGTGCCAGTATTCCTGTGCATTATCCAATGCCTAAAATAAACATGCACCCAAATCTAGTAGCCTTTGCCGTCGCAGCAAAGTTCTGTTGACTTATCGCCAACCCAAATCGATCCCCTATCGTACGATGGGAATACACCCAGCCGTACATCGATCATCATATTTGACCAGCTGCATGTTTGTTTTTCCTTTCCTGCGCCCAGTGAGTGTTTGGGTGTCTTTTTCGAAGAGGAAAGATTGTTATTCCCCTGCGATGACATGCGTGAAAACTCATCGCAATCACCGAGAGGCTGGGTCAACGTCGCCCAGCTCGGCGAGTTAGATTTTGTCACCCAAAGTGCGCACACGCCCCGACCCGAGAGTCAAACTTAACAATATCAAAGAGTTGGTGTGCGAGTCAGTTTTCAACGGTTACACCACGCATCAAAGTCGCGAGTTATTTTTCCCTTAACGCAACGGAGTCAAGGTGTACGGAGTCCGCGATCGAGGAATATCAGTATCCAGAACAGTCTTGTAAAATTTACAACTAACTTGTATATCAGCGTCCAGAACAATTGCGTGTCTAAATTATTGTGTCCAGAAGTTTCCCTTTGTGAAGAACAGTGATGTAATAATGTAAGCTAGTTTGGTAATTAAAATCAAAACAAGTGTTACTGTTGCGGATTCGCCCTTGACACAACCGGCGAATGCGCAATTAAATACTACCTGTGGCACCACCTGAATTAGATATGTGGCATCACCCTAAACAATGTCAGCAATCAGCTGACATTTTTGAATTAATTCTGTTGGTTGTCAAATGACAACCATTTTTCTTTTTATATTTCTCTTCTTTGTTTAACCTTCGAACAAACCAGTTCAATCAATGTGAGCCGATGAAATCCAATCCATTAATTGAATAAAAACTATTTTTAATAACAATCAACCAACATTTTTCACTGTTGCTTTCTGGAAGAGGATTCGTTCGAAAGTTACTGCACCTCAACGTCAGGTATTCGTTTCCTTTTTAAGTTCAATTCCCTTTAGTTTCAGAATTACAGCAATCAACATTCGAACACCAGGAGACACCATCGTGTGCCTGAAGTTGCCGTATTCGATCCAACATTCACACGCCAGGAGGCACCATCGTGTTCCTGACGCGTGTGTTCAACTCTTGCTTGACACACACATCTTTTTGGGCAGGTGACGCGTGTATTCAACGCTTGTTGGTTACATTTATTACGCGTGTATTCAACGCTTGTTGGATACAGTTACTTTACAAATAAAAATTAAACCGTATTACCAAGCAAAGAACCCAATAACGTGTATCATTTAAACTAAATTCTCCGGTGCAATCGGTGATTCTTGTGTTTTCCAAGAGTGGTGTTTTTATGGAACCCGCATCCATGCTGATGCCATCGTAAAAACTACCCACATTGGTGACCGCGACGGCGTTTTTTTATCGACATAAAAAAAGCGAACACGCGACTTCTGTGCTATCCCAAGCGAACAATAATGACTCACAATGGTAAGTGTTTGGGTGTTGAGTTGAACTAGTGCCCATGTACGGTACAATAGCCAACCCCCACACATACTCTCGACCTACTTAAGAGCATACAGAGACGAGCGATCCGCCTGATCGGAGACTCGGCGCTGACGTCGGGACTACAGTCGCTACACATCGAAGGCGCGTGGCCGAGCTCTGTCTATTTTACAGATATTATAACAGGTACTGTTCTCCGGAGATTCAACTTGGTATTGTTCCACGCAATTCGGCTTATATGCGCTCCACAAGACAATCCGACGGATCGCACCCGTTTGTGGTTCATCTCCCGACGGCGCGAACATCCCTGCATCAGAATTCGTTCCGTTACAGAGCGTCTTCTTACGGCGTTAACGAGCCCATCTCGCGTATGCTACGACATGCCAACTCTTTCCCCACCTCCTTTGAATTCAACCTCTCCACTCCTGCCGTCAAACGACCTCTCAGAAGAAACCCGTCCTCGCCCCACCCCACCCCAAATTAAACCTCTCCCCCCAGCTCCCCAACCCCGCCCCATACCAGTACCTAGACGTGCCCCTCACTGTCACTGTCTCACAAAAGCCGTATTTGCCTCCCCCATATACACTTGCCCTTCTATAGCCTCCTACCCCCCCCCCCCCCCCCTATCGTCAAGTCTTTTTCACCTCCTGGTTTTTCTTTTTTCTTTTTTAATCTCCTTCTTACTCTAGATTTAAGATAGTCTTTAAGGTTCTTTTTATATTAATTAATTTTAAGTTTAATTTTGAGCTTGCATTAAGCAAAATAAATGAGGGTTCTGCCCTCACTAAACTAAACTAATAAACAAAACAAAAAACAAAGAAAAAAAACGAATACCATTTAACGATAAATTTCAATTAAAATAATTTTGCTTAGTTGAGGTTAAAAGCCTACAAAGAGACAAGAGGTAAGAATTTTTGCTTCAAAATGATTTGCTTCAATAAGGTAATAATAAATGTATTAGGTGCGCAACGAGCCTTCAGTGTATTCCAGGATGACATCAAAAAAGCATCAACCAGCTAACAGAAAGATTAGGTAAGCTTGAAAATTTTCAAAAACTACCGACCAAGAAATCCAAGAGATAAACACAATGAATAATCGGCTCTTACGAATAATCACTTGAAACGCAAATACACTCAACCAAAGGGCTCAAGAACTAGAAATAGTTATAAGAGAGCACAACATAGATATTGCGCTGATATCGGAAACCCTTTGAGCTTTATAAAAATGAGGGGGTATATGGCCTATTGGACTACGCACCCCAGCTATGGGAACTGTCATAGCGTCAGTTCGAATCACACGTTCGTCACTATCATCCCAAACGCTATAAATGCTGACCCACCGACGTGATCTGTACAGAGAGCACACACTTTCCCATAGAACTTTACGACACGATGACGACTTCCGCATAGAGCACCAGACACACTCGCCTGCACCGACGTTCTCTCGTTCGCTCCGTCGTTCGCACACGAAGCTGATCATAACAAAGTTACTGAGGAGGGAGTAGTGTAGCGTTTCTAACAGACACACATACAATACACAAGCAAATAGTGAAGAACACCGAACGAAAATCGAATAAACAAATGCATCAGAGCCGTATACCATAGCGATAACATAACAATTCCACATCAGTTGAATGTACTTGAGTTTAAAAATCGGATTCGTATAATCGGCCAGTAGCCTGATGTGTTACGCATTGGCTCAATTTTTGGTGATTCTAACTGTCATAGCGTCAGTTCGAATCACACGTTCTTCACTATCATCCCAAGCGCTATAGAGTCGTGCCTCAACTCTCGCCCACTACAGCCACTAAAAGATGATTCGACCGACCTGGCTGTGCTAACAACTGGACACTTTCTCATCGGAGACCCGGCGTCAACCATGCCGGGACGCTCCACCCTCCACCCACCGATGTCTCAGCTGTCTCGGTCACAACTACTACGCAATATGTAGTAACACTTTTGATTGCGCTGGTCCTCTGGAATTGCAAAGCCGACCAAAATGGCAGAAACGAAATCCTAGTATTGCAGTTGGACAGATGTGTGTGATTCGTTCTGAGCTTGCTTCACCATATAAGTGGCACCCAGCGCGGAGAATCTAAATGTACCTGGGCCAAGATGGGCTTGTGTGAGTAGTGAAATTCTGGACGGCGACTGCTACTCTCACCAGGCCAATTGTGAAGGTAAGCATCCCATCATACATCCGTTTCATTGCAAACGTTCCCATTCCACCCAAATCGACAACACCTACACCATCACCGATCACCAGCGAATCGTATCAGCGGCATCAATTAGACCAGGACGGACGGGTCCTCCATCCCTCTGCAGGAGTTGCATCACTCTACTCATCAGGTCAACGCTGCTTTCCGGCTACTTCTTTCTCCACTGTCGAACTATGAGGACCTCGGAGTCAGGGTGCTCCTCTTTCGAAGAGGATGATTCACCAATAGTTGACGAAGGCCGACGGGATGTTTACATTCGAAAGCATATCATTCCATTCATTATTTTTTCTACACAGATGTCCGAACTTGCATCTTTTAACCAATTCGATGCTCTTCTGACTCCATGATAGGATTTCGATTCTCTACCCAAATACTGAAATCGCTGCTCTTGCCGGTGATTTCAACCTACATCATTTCAAATGACTACGTCCTTCCAGATTATGTCTCCATGGCGAATCCGATCTACGTCGCGTTTAAATATCAAATTTCGCCGTCAAGTGAACACTGTCGTTAAATTTTAGTTATCTGTCTGAACTGCACCACTATCGTAGTTTCTGGGCACTTTTCGAACATTTGTAAGCTGGAGAAAAGAGAGATGACATATATTGACATGTCTAGCATTCAGTGAAGAAAAACTCACTGGCTTTGAAAAGGTATCACACGAAATGTGCAAACTGCCACTTTTTTCAAAGTAGTCCAATTTTTGGGTTTATTTTACTTATGGTGAAATCCAGGTGAACTTTTTTTGTAGTGGTTGAGACTTTTGTTTTGATGAAATTATACCCGGGTAATGGCAAATAATGTACAATTATTTTATATATATGAATGCTTCCCATGCGCCTTCCCCATCTCATTCATCTTCCGCTTGCACTGCGCTTCAACATCTCAGGTATATTAAAATCCCGTTCGTAAGCGCGTTTCGAAAAACAAAACAAAAATGTACAGAGCAAGTGATATATAAGTTAGTTGTGAAGTAATATTTCCCCTCTTTTTTTCCGATGTTCACTTCCAAGTTATATATAATGTGTCCCAAAAGTCAATTTATTTTACCCCCTATAACAATGGGGTGGTTTGGACAGACCAGAAATGTCTAAGAATTTGCAGAAATTATATGTTGCATTTAGAAAAGTGTTTTTTTTTTTTTTTTTTTTTTGTAATTAATGCCCAAGGATGGTTATTTAATAAAATGTAAATCCTGACTGTTCCAACCTATTCCCTAATTATTAGAGAATTTTTCTTTTAAAAAAGAATTTTTGGACACCGTGTATTACAATGGCATCGTCTTTGAAAAAGTATCCAACGCAGTTCATGCATTACTTAGTCCAGATGTGTCCTGGCTTTCGGGTTTCAGTTGTGCCAATCAACCCAAAAGGTTATCTTAATCCCTCAAAGGACCGGTTCGAGCCTTTTCAAAATTCACATATAAATCAAGAAAAATGACAGTACAGGCCACTGATCTAATTTACAATTCATAAAGGATTCCGCAAAATTCATTGAACTATGCAAAAGCCAATAGCTTGAAATTTGTTACTTCCTACAGTCTGCAGTCTGGCTTTCAGTTGCAATCTTGCCCCAACACCGACTCCAACTCTGGTTCTGACTTACTAAGATCATGGTACAACTCTTGGACAACTTATGTTACTCTACCACCATCGTTTCACATTTTCATCTGCAGCTGGCTCAGCTGTCACTCACAGGGGAGACCTTTGTGAAAGCAACAGCAACATAAGCAAGAATGTATCCATAATTTAGCATAAATTTATAAGAGGAACTGCAACTGAGCAGGCGCATCCATTTTCTTTCAACATTCATAGAGCACATCCTCTTGAAGATAACTTATTCAACAGGCAAAAGTTTGTACGTGTATATTTGATGTTTAACAAGAGAGGGGAATCAGAAACATAGTCAGCAGGATTCCACTGTCAAGTTCAACGCTGATTAGTTCCCAAAATGGTCAGCATCACTATCTTGTATGGGGACACACGCAAATTGTGTTGCAATCAGGTTGAAGATTGCTGCACCATCAACAGAAGCAGTAATAGATCCGCACATTGCATTGACTCTAAGCCCCACCTCAAGGCGATGATTTATCTCCGCGCCTGTCAAACTGCAGCCAAGAACGCGGCTTAGAGTTGATTAGCTGCACATGTGTATAGTACGCGCCCGGCATGAGATCGCAATGCATGGACACAACGTTCATCTGACTTCATAAAAACCTCTAAGACTCTAAGCAAATTGGTTCCTTTTATGACACCTAGGCCTGACCCAGTGTGCATCTTCGTGGGCAGTTATCGGTAATTTGCATTACGCGACTTTCTTCGAACCTAAAAGACTGACTTGATGCTGAATTGGTGGTTGTCGTATCTATATTTAGTATTTGCTGATTACGCAGGGCAATTAAAAGCATGTCAGGTCCAATTACGCGAGACTGAGGGTTTATAATCAAAACGATTCGCATGAGGTCTTTGGAAAGGGTACACCCGCGTCGATATAATACGGAACTCAATGGTAATAAGATACAATCATTGATTCTGTTGACCCTCATGCAAGGATGAGCGGGAGTATCTGTTTAGTCATATTGGTTAGTAGTAATGACCGCATTGGCATGACAGGGAAAAACAATAGGACACTTCCTAGATTATAAATAAACACGTTATTCCCAATGTAGTATGGTGGTTGTCTGATGCAGCTGGTGCTACTTGGTGCACGAAACGATATCCATTCTATCTTGTGGTGCGGTACAAAAATTGTCAAAACATACGAGAACGTACAGTTAAGAGGAGAAGAAATTATATCTACCAGCGACAATCTCTAATGGTCAATTCGCGCACCTACATGCTGCTGTTGCCGCTGCAACGTATGCGTCAGCTTACCAATGTACCGCAAATGGAAAAATATGGAAAATCTAAGATCGCAAACGAGAAGCATGCTATGCACTCCCCGCATAACATTGATGCTCCGAAGCTACATACGTGCGTCTTGTCCCAATAACGCACAACCGCAACAGACAACACACGACAGTCAAAACAAAAAAGAAAAGCCGGCACTGATTATGGTCCTTGGTTAACAAGCCACCTCTTCCTACAGGCCTATGCATTCCATTTCGTAACCCATTGGTCAAAGGGAGATAGATATCATCCCGTACGACATTGTCCTATCCCGGCAACAATTTTCCATACAACCTTTATGGTTATAATAATAATAATATTTGTGAACATGTTCAGCATTCTCATTAAAGCTGCGATTTCGGCGCGCTCAAGGAAGAGGCATTAAAAATAAAATAAAATAAAATCAAAAGAAAAAGGAAAATAAAAACAAAAGAACCTTCACAGAAGAGCAACGAAATTCAATATTCAATTCCTCACGAGTACTTATCGAGTCCCAAGGAAGAATGTCTGGCCTCTGTTACGCGCAGAAGACGACGATACTTATACGTTGCAGCGACGTGAAATATTCTCGCGCGAACTATATTCCGCGTAGATCGGACACGATACGTTGTAAAGTTTGTGTCCGTTAAGGATATAAATACGAAATTATGTAGTTCAGTAATGGTGCGTGTTGTCATGTGCCTCGCGAAACTGTCCCGCAAAAGGTGGGTGACTGGAAAACATGAGACGCACGGAATTGGAAATATGCGTCCGCTATGCACGCCAGTTTTAACAGCAATGAAAAGAATCTGCAGTTTGGCGTCAACTCTTTTGTTTATGCCAGTCGTTTATAAGGAACTATTCCAACTTGTCGTAGTCCAATGATTGACATTTAACCAAGGTGAAAATTTTATACCTGCAACAGTTATCTTATTTATCTGGGTCAAGGGTCTGTCATACACTATACAAGCCATCATAAAGTACTACTAAAGGGATGTGTTTTTCTTCTTCTATTTTAATGCACATAGTTCTGTCAGAAAAGGGGAAACCTGCGACGGCCTGAGATGATTGTTTACAATTGCTGGAGTTGCTTTCGCACAGTTGCAAATTATGCTCCGGAAACAATCGCGGGGAAAAAGGTTCCAGGATTTTCTCATTTTAGAGCAAAACGAATTTTAGTGCAGATACGTACATTTTATTAAGAGATCAAATACAAATTGATGGAATGTGGAAGCCGATGCCCTGTTCGAATATAAGACTGACATAATAGCATTAAAAGAAATGAGATGGACGGGGAGTGGTGTTATTCAAAGAAAGCAGTATGACATTTATTACAGCTGTCATGCAAAACACCATGTGTTCGGGGCAGGCTTTCTAGTCAGCCAAAAACTGAAGCCTGCCATCATCGGCTTTAATGCAACAAACGCAAGGCCATGCACTCTTCGCGTGGGAGGCAAGTTTAAGAACATACGTCTCGTAAACGTTCACGGACCTACAGAGGAGTCCCATGACGACGGAAAAGAAGAATACTACGAGAACGTCGAACGGGCCCTCAATGTCTGCCCAAGATAGGATATGAAAATCGTTCTTGTTGATTTGAATGCGAAAATAGGTCGGCAGTCAGTTTTCAGGCACTACGCAGGTTCCCATAGTTTGTATGAGAACACTAATGACAACGGACTACGAGTCATGGAACTGGCAGCATATAAAATTTGGTCGTTGCAAGTACCAGGTTTCCGCGTAAAGATATTCACACAGCCACCTGGGTATCACCTGATGGAGCCACTCGCACTCAAATTGGCCACGTGTTGATAGCTCGCCGCCACTCTTCGAGCCTGATGACGGTACGAACGTACCGAGGTGCCAACGTCGACTCGAATCACTATCTTGTTGGTACAATTTTCCGATCGCGGTTTGCCTTATGGGGACGTATTGCATTGGCGGATCTGGTTCGCATCAACACGGCTGCCTCACGCAATGAGAATACCAGTAACACCTTTGGTCATACGCGAAAGCTCGCCCTCGAAAAGCTCGGCGGAGGGAGAGTAAGTCGTGGGCCAGAATGCCGGGCGTAGAAGAGAAATGGATACGGCTTAAGAATACTGTCATTAGTACTGCCAACTCCATCTTAGGCACCAGTCGTAAAAATCGGAACGACTGGTTTGATGATGAGTGCAAACTAGCAACTGAACGTAAGAATGCTGCATACCGGGCAATGCAGCAGTCTCATAGGGCGCGGGTACGCGAGGTGAAATACAAAGAACTCAGAAGATCTGAAAAAAAAGGCTTTGCAGACAAAAGAAAAGTGCCTGCAAAAAAACCTTGTCTGTGAACTAGAGAAAAATAGAGAGAGAGGTCCGCACCAGGCGCAGAAGTTCTATCAAATAATCCGCAGTACGACGCGGTACACACCACACTGCACTTACTGCAAAAATAAAGAGGGTAATCTGATCACCGATCGTGAACGCATTCTGGAGGGATGAGAAGTGCAGTTCAATAAATTGCTAAATGGTCAGCTCACAGAAGAATTGGAGGGTCCACCAAGGCAAGATCAAGACCAAATGCTGCCCCCACCAACAATCACCGGGGAAACGGTAAAAGCCATAAGACAGCTCAAATCAAATAAAGCCCCCGGAGCTGATGACATACCAGCGGAGCTGATCAAACAGGGAGGGACAGCGTTACATCACACAATTCATGAGATCGTGATGCACGTATGGGAGCAAGAGGAGATGCCAGAAGATTGGCGTCATGGAATAATTTGCCCCATACATAAGAAGGGAGATATCACAGTGTGCAGCAACAGTTATAGGGGTATAACATTGCTGAGTACCGCCTATAAGATACTCTCCACTATCCTACAAGATCGGATAGCCCCATACGCTAAAGCCATCATTGGTCAATATCAGTGTGGCTTCATCCCAGGCAAATCAGCGATTGATCAGATATTCACCCTTAGGCAGACGATAGAAAAATGTCTGGAATTTAAGATTCCATTATATCATCTGTTTACAGACTTTAAGGCCACCCACGATAGCATAGCCAGGGTAGAACTATATAATCCCATGAGAGTATTCGGCATTCCAAACAAATTGGTACGACACTGTAGGTTGATCATGACCACCGCAGCTAGTCAAGTAAAAATAGCGGGATTGCTGTCCAAACCAATAAACATTTTTAATGGACTCCAAGAAGGGGACGGTCTGCCCTGCCACCTTTTCAACCTGGCATTGGAGAAAGCAATCCGTGACTCTGGCATGACAACTAGAGGGACTATTGTCACCAAGTCCAACCAGATACTTGCCTACGCAGATGAGATCGACATTATCGGTAGATCCGATTCGTTTATACAGAACTCCTTCACCCAGATCGAACAGGCGGCACAAAAACTGGGGCTGCACATTAATCAGGGGAAAACTAAGTACGTACGGTCACACTATCAGGGTAGTGGAGCACGAAATTGAAGTAGTGCAATCCTTTAACTACTTTGGGCAAAATAGTATCAGCCGATAATAATATGGAAGGAGAAATACGCGAACGGCTGATCAAATCCAACAAAGCGTACTATGGTCTATCAAGGTTCTTTAAATCCCGAAATTTATTCAGAAAATCCAAGCTGCTACTGCACAAGACCATGGTCTTACCAGTACTCATGTATGGATCCAAGACCTGGATGCTCAATGAAAAGCACTCTGTACTTTTAGCCGCGTTCGAGAGGAAGGTCTTAAGGAGAATTATGGGCCCCGTATGTGGAGGAGGACGATTCCGAAGACGCTACAACCATAAGTTGTACGCAATATACCTTCAAGCTAATGTTGTAAGAAAAATCAAACTCGGTAGACCCTGTGGCGGTTCCGCCAAATCCCACGGTTCGCCTTCCTGAAAAACCCCCATAATCATCACCCAAGACGCACAAGTCTTCGCCAATGCATTCCCATTCAGCACCTAAAAATGCTGCACGCATTTAAGAGATCAAATCTATGATCTTTAAATCCCTGTAAAAAAAACTTACCTTCATGCAATCTCTTCGCATACCACTGCTCCTTAAGATTTCTTTATTAGCTTACCAGGAATTCACAACCAATTTCGGCATCTACGGCGCCAGTCAAATTTCCTTAGACGAATTCCGGTAAACAAAATAATTCGGTTTACATACATTGTAACCTTCATGACAGAGATCATAAATATCGTGCCGTCTATTTTCCCAGCCTCGATGGCATACCAAAAACTATCTACACACACATCGGCTGGCGACCCCTTTCAGCCAGCGTTAAACGGTCTATCGCAGATGCATGTAATTAGACTAATCCCTTACCAATCACCAAAACGTATCGCAAATACATCTACCATTTAATGAGTTTCAACTTGTTTACTCAGAACTCCCAGGTCATAAATCTCTTTTGTCCTACATAGTTCTGGATCCGTTTTCCAGTAACCTTCGTACATAAACAAACATCTCTACGATCCTTTCCCTTTCTTTGTGTTTCCGGTTATTCATCATGGCGTTGAGCTACGAAAAGAACTGACGTACACACACACTTGTGTATCGTGAAGATCTCCTCTATGAGATCGGTTTGATTACTCAAAAGAGAGACTTTACGTCTCTCTTGGTATAGGAGAACGCACCCCTAAATTAAGAGAGCCTGTTTCACTGACCAAATTTCCCTTGATCAACGATTGAATATCGCTGAGTCGTATTCCAACCTTCAAGGCGGTCGGGTCGTCCGCCATCCACCGTACCGGCGTCGGTACGGCCAGTATACCAAAATAAATCGAGTTCTTTTTATCATCCGTGGTGCGCACCCTTATTTAAAACAAATCGGTGTCGAGTCGGTAACAATAACTTTTAAACCAATGCCAAAATATATTTTCGAGTTGAACATAAATGTAGTGAATAAACCGTGTCGTGAATGTATCTTTAAATTAACTTGTCTAATCTCCATTAAATTAAAAAAAGAAACATTTCCTCCAAAGTAACATACCAGTGTTTCATTAACCATACTGCCAAACAATAAAATGACGATTTAATATCTACTAGACAGTGCGTTTCATTTTTTCCTATTGTTGTTCCCCTGGTGATCGTTCGTTTGCAGGCCGCGGATCAATCGTAAGTTACATCGGAACCTTGTTGGACAGTGGAGTGAATGATGGAGGAGGAAGTGAATCAAGTACCCATGCTGGTACATACTTCCTCCCCACGACACCGCTGGGTGGGACACCTAGCTCGAATAAGCGAAGAGGAGCCTGCCCGGAAAAACCTTTGTGCCAGGATGTATGGAAGGAGACAGCGCGGCAGACCTCGTCTGCGATGGAGGGATGGCGTAGACCAGGACCATAAGGCCAAGACCAGATCCCGGTTGTTGTGCCGATGATGATGATGTCGATGTTGTAACACAAAACACCAAGTCTATTTTAAACGGGTGAATAAGACGAAATTTACCTAAACGGAGCGAGGCGCCATGTGACTTACATCCAAAATAGCCAGCAGTATTTTATTAATAAATTAATTTAATTTGTTTAGTTTAAACTTCCCCAGCAACTTGAGCTCATTTGGCAATCGATCCATCTAGGTTGTTGTAAACTGTGTGTCTTCGCAGCTTTATTCTATTAATTCCAGGGTGCCTCAAGGTTCTATTTTCACTCCAACTTTGTTTTTGTTCCACACTAATGACATGTTGGAGTCAACGGGTAACGTATTCAGTTTTGCGGATACACGTATTACCCCATTTTAGAGTGATAGGCCGAATAATACGTCAACGTCGGAAGAGCTAAGATGTAGCCAGATCGGCTCTCGGAATTGGGATCTGAATAGGGTCCTGCAGTGGGGAACGATCAATCTCCTCAACTTAAATGCAACGAAGACGCAATGTACAACATTCAGAAGGAAAAGTGGACCATCGGCTCCACAGCTGATGAAGAGTCAGGCCATTGAAGCTGAGAAAAGCATAAGTTTGCTCGGCGTCACAGTCTATGGGAATGTATCGTGGCATGAACAAGTACCGAATATAATAAGAGTTTTCTTTTTAGAGCCAATAAATATTTTACTCGGGCCCAACTACTCCTCCTATATAAATGGCGATAACCGCTCGGATATTGTTCCCATGTTCGAAGCATACAGGGAACGGCACGTAACGGACCTTCGTCTGTTACAGATATTATCACGGGGATTGTCTCGGAGATTCGTGGTATTGTTCCACGTAATTCGGTTTATTTGAGCTCCACAAGACAATCCGACGGATTGCACCAATTTGAGATTCACCTCCTGACGGAAAACACATCTTTGCACCAGAAAACATCCCGTTACAGACTGAAAAACTGTGGAACTCCCTCCCCGCGCGAGTGTGTTTGAACCGTTACAACCTACAACTGTTGAAGAAATACTGCAACAGTTATTTAGTGGCATCTCGGGGCGTTGACTCGTCTCCCCTAAGAGATGTATAATAAAGCAAAAAACTCATTTTGAAGTAATCGGCCGCAAGTTCGATCATGGATTTCTCGACCGGGGATAAAAAAAGGGTGGCGAGAGGACGATTTAAACGAGACAAGGACAGATGTGCCCTTCACTGTGTCTCTGGCTTCTGGTCATCTTGACACAACCGTATCTCTTGAACCTCCTCATATTGCTCTTCAGCCTAAACATAGACACTTTGCTTACAGACGTAGCTATTAAGCCAAAAATAGGACTCATCGCTAAACAAAATAGTGGTTGGATCCAATACGTCTTCTTCGAGCTTTTGAAAAGGCCAAATATTAAAGTGCTGATGATTCGGAACTGGATATCTTTTTTTTTTGCCATTAGAGCCAATCATTTAGTGCGTAGTAACGACTGAACCATTTAGAAACCACCGTCCGTCACTTACATCTCAAATGAGTAGTCATTTAACCAGCCTCGCCAAATATGGAGATCGGGGCAATTTGTGGGATTTCTTCGCATCCTTTCCTTGGTCGGAAGGAGTCAAAAACACCTGTACAGACTCTGTTACAGAAGTTATTCTGTTCAGTAAGGAAATTCACATTCCATCTAACGAAATTCATCGGATAAACCTTGGTTAGACAAAAAAGCAAACAAACCACAGTGGAAAAAAAATTGGCACTCTAAACCTATAGCGCTTGCTACGATAATGAAGAACGTGTGTTTCGAACTGACGCTATGACGGTTAGAATCACTAAAATAATGGAACCAATGCTCAACATATCAGGCAACTGCCGTATGTACGAATTCGATTTCTAAACTCAAGTACACTCAACTGATGTGGATTTGTTATGTTATCGCTATGGTATACGGCTCTGATGCATTTTCTTATTCGATTTTTGTTCGGTGTTCTTCACTATTTGTTTGTGTATTGTGTGTGTATCTGTTAGAAATGCCACAAACCCATGGAAGTCAACAGAGATAATTGCGTCAGAATCAGAAACGGATACAACCGCATTATTGAGACCGAAAAGAAGGTTCGCAAGAACAAACTGTTAAGTGCCCAATTGATCTGCGCCCGTTCTGCTGAATAGCAAAGACTTTTATCAAACGCTTCGGTTCCTCCCCTTTTCCTTCCTTCGTAAAGGGCAGCCGGACACTAACCATGAATTCAAAAGAGCAACCCAATGTTTTCGCAAACTCAACAATGAATGTTGGTCTTTTAGATTCATCTGGGATTAACGTTCAGTACTGGAGGCGAAGTTGCACCCAAATGCTGTTGAACACATTCTGTTACATAATTATTGAGATGATTCGCGCCCTTAAAAAGCCGATTTCTTGGATTCCACATACCACTTTCCCTACATGAAACCACCATCATCTGTCATGCTGTTCACCAACAGCAAAACATTGGCAGGCGGCGCTGTTCCCACATAGCGAAACAGTTTTTCCCAAGACATTGTTCCCCTTCTCGCGATGTACATCGTGATTCCTTTTCAGATTCCGATGTAAAGGAAATACCCAAGCCTCTAAACGAGGTCACGCGGTCTACCCTTTGGTTTTACTTTTCAATCCCCTATTACTAGCTGCTCTCCTTTGCAATTTTCCCGTTTTATTTCGGTTCATTGGCTGTTGAGTAAATTCGTATTTAGTGGGTGGAGAAATTGAGGATGAGTGTGCGGTCGGGAATGGTCGATCGGTATAAAAGGACGCGAATGGGCAGAGTACATGCCGCCGACGGGTATTATTCAAATCGTGGTACGACGTCCGTCTTGCGTGAAGATTTTTAAACGAAAAGAAAAAAGAGAAAACAACAGTGAATGTAAAATCAAATAAATGCCATTAAAGCAATATTGAATGTAAATCAAATTAAATGGAAAATAAAACAAAACTGTTTGTAAAAATCAATGAAATAACATTAAAACAAAATTTTATATAAAATAAATGAAATGAAATAAAAACAAAAGTGAAGTTATACCTTTTGCGAAGGTCTCACAACTTGTGAAAATGACTATTCGTTACATTGTTTTATTTTGATTCGACTTAATTATTGATTTGCTAAGTAGTGGCATATTGATTGCAAAGTAAATAATCGAGAATTTAATGCACATCGAAACGGAAATAGATTTCATAATCCATTAAAAATTGCAGAAAGAGAGAACCGTCAAAAATTCAAGAATAACCAACCGTGACTGGCGAAGCAACCACCTAGCTCCATCACCGAAAGTGTGAGTACCCACGCCAATAATATTTAATAAATTATTTATATTCTGTTTGCGCAATTATCCTGTGTTACAAATTGCCGCAGCCGGTAGGATGTAGGACTCCCGAGAAATCTTCATTGTTATCAATGGTGGTCCAAGACTGAGTGATAAAAAAGGGTGCACAGCAAAACCTAGTTGGGAAAGTAAGAATGAAGTAGAAGGAAACACCAACATAAGGCGGGAGACACCACGAAACATCTACACAGCCCATTTATCTGCAAGGGACCATTTCAAGAAACCCTCCGTCGAGCCAAACCCGAAAAGTCATGAATTTCGAGTAAATTAAATTTTAGTAATGCAATGGGCCCCTGGGATGAATGGAATGGATTCCATGGGAGAACTTCCGACTTGTGTGATTGACCTCCGAACATCTGTAATCGGCAAACATAGTGAATGAAGAGCAATCAGATCGGATATCTTCAAAGCTTGCGATCGCATTTGGCGCAAGGTGCATCAGGGTATTCTATCCTGACTCTAAACCTATTTCTGCTTCGTATTAATGATTTATTAGAATCGATAGAGAACAAAATACTCAGTTTTGCCAGCAAGAGTACACTGAACGCCTTAATTTCGAATGATCTGCCGATTAACATAATATAAAACTAGCACAAGTTGAAATATAACCAGATCTAAACTCGGATATGGATATAATCTTATAATAGATTGCGTTATCGCTTTAGAGCCAAAAATATTTTACCCCGGGCCAACTTCTTCTCCTCTAGAAATCTCACATTAGAACCGCACTCCAACGCACTTCCCATATTTAGAGTTCGGCTCGATCTACTCGATAGCATACATGGACGCAGAATACGTCAGATCTTACACGCAGCACTTACATCGGGATTATGTTACATTACTTCGAACGCGGATTGGACCTTTGTCTGTTTTACAGATATTACCACGGGACTGTTCCTCGGTTATCTGTAGTATTTTTCTACGGAATTCGGTTTATTTTTGCTCTAGAAGATTATTTCGTCTGATCATACCAATAAAATTATTTGGAATTGGGAACAATTTGGATTTCGCCGCTGCAATGATTGAATTGATTGATGGTTATGTCACGCAATCGATTGTACGTACGTAGTTTCAACCGATGACTCTTGTTAGTGTGGTAGTTAGGCTCCATTACCGAATGGCAGGGGACCCAATGCCCCACCGTACAACACCACCTCATTAAACTGCATTTTCCGTGAAATAGTTGCGACAAATCCATGACCATCGTTTGGGTCATTGATATGTTCGAAAAAGAAAATGGAACCCCAAGGCGCTAATGGGTTCAGCGTTAAAGGTTCGCCACTCCTTAAACACCCCAAATAAAAAACATCATAGGACAACTAATCGATCATTTGGCAAAAACCTTGTCTTTGGAGTTAGATGAAAAGGGAGTCAAAGATGTTTGGGACATATGATATGCTGGAACATGAGCAGACCCTACTTTACGGGGAAGATATGTTTACTATTAGATGTCTCCTCAGATTATGCGCAGGTGTTAATCCTAAACTCAACTCGTTATCACCCCCCCCCCCCCCGCACCCTTACGCCCCTTCAAATGACTATTCATTCAGAAGATAACATAATGCCTTTTTGCCAACTTTACACCGAACCATTCCTCAAGTGACAACATAAGTCTACATTTTCCTAAGTGTTCTGATATCTTACGGGAAGACCAAGGTTGGGACCAAGCCTCTATCCACTTCAATCTATACAACCGGACTTAGTCAAGATGCGAAAAATTATCAAAGATTTATCTCAGCAATCGACGAGCCTACAGCATGGGTATTGGGACCCAAATTTACAATGGCGGGCTGAACAAGAACGCGAATGGATAAAATATATTTCTGTCCAGTCAGATCATTTAAATCAACTGTTTCGTTCATAGATTAACAGGTGTTAACTTTCCACACTTTATGCTTTGCGTATAAAATTGTTGGCCAATCCTCATTTCACCCGGACCAACTCTGCAGATTTGATCCAGCGACATATTAGGTCACACAATACTCTTCACACATAGGAGATTTCTCTCCTATCAAATATTCTCGGACATTCACGTACAAAACGGGATGTGATTACCTACGTCTGTCAGACAATATTCCCAGAATATTTTTTTATTAATAAAGACATTAATTCCTCACAATTCCTTTGAGCCCTCAAACAACCAATATGGGATCATGGAGAAAGGAACACAGCCAACCGGGGAAGCAAAAAAAAAAACAACGTAAAGGGAAAACAAAACATTGTAAAATCCTGAAACCTGAAATGTCACGCACAAGTCCAAGGGATCGCGACGACCGTCGGCACAATGGTGATTTCCCTTTGTACTTCCATAAATCAATTCCCTTCCAAAAAGTCTAAATACAGCCTTAATATTCGGTTGTTGGCTGATTGTCTGGTACGAATCGAAAACAGGAATAACGTCCACTTAAGTACCCGATACCTCGAGAATAGGTTGCGGCGAAGAAGAATTATGAATGCAAACACAACCGAAGAAATGTTAATTTCCTCTGAAGGCGGCGACAGCAGAAATCCCGTCAGAGGACCAACCTGGAACAAGCTCAAGCACCATGACCGCGCTAAGATCAGGGCGATGCTTAATTTTTTACAAGACACCCAAAACCGTAACGACGCGAACGATTTTCAGCTTCTCACCCATTAGAGTGATGACTGCCTAGCGAGATCGGTTGATGGCACTTCATTGTCGACAAACTTGCTTTTGCTGATTTATAGAGGGCGCTCTGGAGTTTCGCCAGGAATAAGTGGCAACATTACCGGATCATCTTCAAATGTGAACCAATTGAAAGAACGCACACTGATCGAGTGCGCATCTAATCTGGATAAGTGGCATTGTACGTACAGGTCCTCAAAATGAGGTAACGCATTGTTCTGTGGTGTGGAAACGGATTCGCCCAGAGCGAACAGTCAAATAAACAAGACTATGGCAAGAAAATGATCCGCCGGATGGTCAGGTAAACAATGGGCCAAATTGTTTGCTCTCACCTTTATTTACCCTTCGCTTTGGGCGGATAATATTGACGGTATACTCGCTGAAGTAGCTCACAATCGAAACGACGAGATGATGAAGTTGGAAATGATGACGCTAGTACCTGCTTTGTTCTCCAGCTCTGGTCCCTATTTGTTTGCCCGGAACGAGCGATGAATGAGCCACAAACAACTCGGTTAGGTAAAGACATTTGAATGCAAATGGTCGCACCCAAAAATTATTTGTGATCCTCGTGCAACGTGTGATCAGGTTTATCTGGAAATATGAAGAGGTACTCCCCTGATGATAGGAATACACTTCAAAGGGATTATAGGCTGAATCCTTTATTTGAACAACAGCTGTGTCGGCTTGACGGCTTTACCTGTCGCTTGGTATACCGTCACCGGTTATCGTGTTATGCTCGTTCATAGATTAAGAGAGTTATTCGTTTTTTATTGGCTCACCACTGAGCTAGGGAAGGTTGTTAATTTGGGACGTCTTTACACAAAGGTCACATTGTTTAACTTTGATTCTTCAATTAATTATTTAAATTCAATTGAATGGACAGTGACGGGTGGAGGATTTGTGAGGATTTGTGAGGTCTACTAATGCGATTCCGTGTGTACTTGAGAAGATTACACGACAACATTTGGGAGTTTATGATTGCTTCTTAGATGCCGATTACTTGTTAGATTTTCGAAAAAACCAGGTATAATAAATCTAACAGGTTTCCACAATTCTTTCGTAGTAAAGGAACAAAATAAACTTTATAGTATATAAAGAAAACTCAGCAAAAAGTGCCGTCCTTTGGTTGAAAGTTTGTAGACAATTAGTTCTCTCCTCTTCTGAAATATAAGGTTAAGTACTGACTTTTCTCGTCGGATTACTGATCTCCGGGCATACATCTCTTCTTTATCCTCTTTTGATGCAATGTGCTTTTACATTTAGGAGTACGTCAAAATGCATCCTATGGGTACATTTGATGTAGAAAGAAATTACAATCGAATCTACACTCTCATCGGTATTGAAGGCGAGAATAAATTTATTATCGTCTTCCTGATCTCTGTGGCTCTGTTAGTAAGTAGATTATGGATTCAATTGACGGCTACGTAGCCCTTTGGCTGTTGAAAAATAAACTATTGTAATTAGTTATCCCTATAAAATGGTGGAGAACTAACAGACTTTAGATTGTTTTCACCATCATGGTAAGATTGATAGACAGAAGTCAGTCCTCCTATACCATCCAAGGAGTGTTGAAGATACTTTACTTTACTCTATGAGTATTTACACATTATCAACCACAATGAATTATTGAACAATTTGATTTCTTAGCCACTTATGTGTATAATATAAACCGGCTTTAGTGGTATTGCATATAAAGGGTTAGGTGGGTTTCGAAGGCTAAAAGAAAGCATATTTTTACTAATTTTTTTTTTAATATATCAAATAAAATATTTTATTTACACAAAGATATACATTTGAAAAGTACTTCATGAAATTTTCATATGAAAATCTTTTAAAATTCAGCCATGACAGCTTTATCTGAAATTAATTGTGATAAAGAATCCTTTACTCTACCACTAGATATTGTTGTTTTGAAGAGGTGTGTGGGGGTTCTCTATACCACATGGAGAACCAACCCACAATGCCAACCAACCTCTACCGCTAACAGCGCGTTTACTGTAATCCATTCCCCAACATGCAAAAACACATCCCAATATGCAACAGCATCCGTCCCCAATCCGCAATTGCATACATCCCCCAATTTACCAGGAACCCATTTCCCAAGCTGAAATAAATGCATATTCCAATTTACAACGGAATATTAATCATCTCCCTCAATTACATCACCCCACATATAATTTTTCCCAAAACCGCTTCGGTCAATTCTTTACTTAAGTTATATTCCTTCCTCGCGACCAAGCAATCTAAATTTCCCCGAAATCCATATGCTGTAATAAAACGCATATTCAAACCTACAACGAAATATAAATCATCACCCGCTCAACTATACCAAGCCGCATACATTCTTCCTAAAAACCACCTCGGCTAACTTCCTATTTAAATTATATCCCTTGCTTGCATCCAAGCAATTCCAATTTCCGCCGAAAACCATTTTGGTTCCTATTCTACCTAAAAGACGTAAAACCACATCAATTCCCTACAACCAAACCGCATGTATTTTTCCCAAAAACCACATCGGTTCATTTCCTCCTTAAACTATACTTCTCGCTTGCAACCAAGCGGCAGCTAATTTTCCACGAAACGATCACAACGATCAAGACCATTGACCATATTTGGCTATGCCGCGGAAACCAATTTCTCGGTACCCACAACCAATGAACCCAACTCAGCTTATACGGCGATGATTCTCCGGAACTAAATTCCCTACACAGGCATAGCAACCCTGTTAAAGTTCCTAGTAAGCGGCAGTGAGTGTGTTTCAGCTATGACTCAACCGCCACGGCGCGATGAATAGATTCTTTCCATTATTAACCGGTCGAGATCCAACCGCCACCAGGGCCGCACCGCCGCCTGCAAGCATTTCGTTTAGTTTCAAACGTTTCCATTCGATCCACTCAGTCGGTGTCGACGTAGTGTATTTCGGGAGTACGTGGTCAGTACATGACGTGCACTTTGGCCATCTTATGTTTGGCAATACTCACGTATCAATAGTCTTTTGTAATATAGTGCGGCGCAACTCGGGTCACTGTTAGGAGCTTGCGGATTTACCCGGCCACCAGATGGCGAAGGTCGTGAAGTGTCTCGAGACGTTATTTTCGAAAGTCCTCATCTGTTGTCAATCGAGTTCAACTGCAAAATTTCGCTTTGGAAATCAAACCTGTTAAGTGCTCTCGGAACCGTGGTTAAGTGAAATACGATCCCAAATAACCTCAAGTAAAGGGGGTAATTGGCGGGGTTTAACCCCACCACCTGCAATTACCATAGCCAACTTACCTGCAATCGAGCAGAGTGAAGCTGCCCTTTCAATATCCTACACCTGAAAATTAAAACCTCAGCAACAGCATGTATTTTAACCAAACCATTGTGGTTCATGTTACATGGATCAATTAGGAACCTGAGCGGTTCCTCTGGGCGGCAACATGTCCATTAACATACTCCTATCATCCTGCGTCTCCTTGTTCCTACAATCCGTTGGTCCAAAAAGACAAGTCGGCTACTTGCTTGCTCGCACATCTGCAGGCCAGATTTCTAATAAGAACACCCTACGATATATTTCCCAATTAAAAATTAAACAAACCTTTATCCTAGCCCTGGCCATGGCGAGCAATCTTCTGTTGACCTAACATCACAGAAGAACCCATTTCCGCCGCCTGTAATATTCCCTAGTACTATCTACAACATGGCATTAGTCTTCAAGTACGCATGTTTGTACTAGCATGACCGATTATACGATCTGTTGCCGCATCGAGGAACGATCGCCGCATCAGGTCATGACTAGGATACGTTGTCCAAACAACGAGCAGCCACGATTCTCACGCTGGCTATCGAATCGAAATGCTTCTGTTCACTTAATGTAAACAGAAGAAATTATCTTCGCCTGCACGGCAGCATTCTCTTGTGTTAATGAACACTTAAATAAATATGCATCCAAGCATCGTAGCCTCGATCATTGCAGCGAAGTTTGGTTACATGTTGTCAACAGGAAAGGAAACCCTATTCCCTATGATTTATGATGGCATAGTCAGCCATCCTCTATCTAGACTTCCTTTTACGCACCCTTCGTTTCTGCGTTGTCGTGGCTTCCAACAAATGGATTTTCATTCAGGCCTCTACGGCCAAAGAGGAAATGCGTCGGTTAAAGATCCCAGTTCGATCGCTCTTTGGTTATCACCAGGGAAAATATCGGATTGGCTACTTCCAGACCGATGGAAGTCCATCTTCATTGCGGCTCGTGGATGTCGAGGACGAATTCGTCAGTGAGTCGAAATTCTACCCCAGAGGAGCGCGGTCGTTAGCAACGCCAGTCTCGTTTGTCCTTGGTGCGATAATTCTCTGGTCATTCAGCCCAATTTCTCCGCGACTAGTATGATGTGACTAAATTAAAAACGAAAAGACCTATTTGCGGTTGTTCCATCTTCTACTAATAGTACCGAGATTCTATATCAACTTTAATCGTTGCTGCTAATTTATATTTGACTCCAACATTCACCCAAGATAGTTCTTAGTGAAAATTAACGTAATAAAAGTAACTACCATAAGGATTAATTGAATTTAAGAACAAACCGATAATAAGTGTTAACTCTATAACAAGTGTTCTCCGAACTTGCAGACAGAATGTTAGATATGGGGAAGGATCTTGCTTTGAGGAGGGTTCTCATCAGCGACCAAGCTGCCGACATTAAGGCTATATCTAACCATACAGCCGAAGTCACAGATAAGGTCAGCCCTGCGCTTGGGAACATCTCCTTACTGGCCGAAATCGAAGCAGTGGGATATTCTAATAGCGAAAGGCTGATACGGCGGTGGGGGGGGGGGGGGTGGGGGCGAACATACAGGGCAAAGTCTCTGATTTCATTTCAACCCGGCGAAGGCCAGGACGATCTTTGTCCCTGTTCAATCCAAGTCGACATGCAGTCTCCACGTGACACCCATGGATAGCTACTTTGGCACCCGCCAAGTAGTGAACCAATGCATACAGCGACATCCTGAGTAAGGTTGGCGCAAGGCTAATAACCTTGTCCGTAAAAACAAATTATTATGGGAAAATGAACATGCCTCGGATATGGACCGGATACACGACGACGACCACGGTCACGAAAATGGCTAACCGATTTAAGAATTTTCTCATGGAACGTCCGCTCACTATACAAAGCTCGAGCTGCACAGCAGCTAGCCGATGCCCTGTGCGAATATAAGGCTAATATAACAGCATCGCAAGAAATAAGATGGATGGGGAGTGATGTTATTCAAAGAAACGAGTATGACATTTATTACGGATGCAAAGCACATGCATGTGCTCGGGATAGGCTTTCTAATCAGCCAAAAACTGAAGCCTGCTTTTGTAGTATTCCAGAATACTACTGTCCTTATTAGCTTTAACACTGAATCTCATTACTTATCTAACACATCCTTAAAACTTTCTCCTTACATATCTAACATTCTCATTTAATACATATCATAAATAAACATACACAATATTCTATATCAAGTCAGTTACAGTACATTTCATAACATGCCCCTTTTACATAACATGCACCTTTTTTCATTTGAAACATGGCTCTTTGATTTTCGTTCAAAGTTTATTCAAAATTTAAAAGTCACAGAGAGTAAGTAATACTTTGAGAAAATGGTTTTTGTTCATATTATAATTTACAGTGAATTAGAACTCAAAGTTCTATAAGAAGAGAGAAACATTTATTGTAAAGACAGTTTAAAGTTTCCCTCAACCGAGGAAGCACGGCGCCGGATCATAACACTTTTATCGGCTTTAATGCAATAAACGGAAGGCTATGCACCCTACGCGTGCGAGGCAAGTGTAAGAACATAAGCCCCATAAACGTTCACAGACCTACAGCGGAGTCCCCTGACGACAAAAAAGAGGAATACTACGAGAACATCGAACGGGGCCTCAATGCCTGCCCAAGATACGATATGAAAATCGTTCTTGGTGATTTGAATGCCAAAATAGGTCGGGAGCCGGTTTTCTGGCACTAAGCAGGTTCCCATAGTTTGCATGAGAACACTAATGACAATGGACTACGAGTCATCGAACGGGCAGCACTTGGTCTTTGCAAGTACCAGGTTTCCGCGTAAAGATATCCACAAAGCCACCTGGGTATCACCTGATGGAGCCACTCGCAACCAAATTGACCACATGTTGATAGATCGCCGCCACTCCTCGAGCCTGATGACAGTACGAACATACCGAGGTGCCAACGTCGATTCGGATCACTATATTGTTGGTACAGTTTTCCGAACGCGGATTGCCTTACGGAGACGTATTGCTTCCGCGGAACAGTTTCGAATCAATACGGCTGCCTTACGCAATGAGAATACCCCCGAAAATTGAAATCATAAACAGTTTATTACAACGCGACTTCAATAATGTGCTTATTAGGCTCCTCGATAGTATAGTGGTTAGTATACCCGCCTGTCACCCGGGAGTTCGGGGTTCGATTCCCCACCGGGGAGCCTCTGCCGCAAGACCAATGACCTTGCCCGGAAAAAACAAATCATTATGGAAAATTTAACAAGCCTCAAGACTTGCTAAATAAGGCCAAGACCGGTTCCCGGTTGTAGTGCCGATGATGATGATGGTCTGGCTAGATCAGTAACTGTATTTTAACAGACATGTACACGGAGCTTTTGTCAAGGCCAAAAAACACGTTTGCTATGACGAGGAGGCTATTTCATAGTAGGCAACTGGACAGCAGGGTAAAAGTTATACGAGTATGGTCTATGGCCCTTATCAGGACCATGATTATATATACATGCCCAGTGTGGTTCAGTGTAGCTCCAAATATGATGAAAAAGATTCGAGTGTTTGAAAGAAAATGTCTTAGAACTTTTTTCAGATTATTTCGAACACCGGAACCTGACGACTACAAAAGGTGTTATCCAAATGAGACCTTATATAATGAAGCCTACATAAAGAGGGTGGATAATTTTATAATAAAATTATTCAGAGGACATATTGCGAGAGCAACACTTCCGATCAAATACCTAATTTTCGGAGGTTATTATACAAATACTTTGTATTTTGAGAGGGTGCCCCGCAATGGCTTTGTTCCACCAGAGGGGTCCCTCGAATTTAATATGAACGGTCTTATACAGGATGAATCCGGAGTTCCACTGATTAATCATCTAGTTAGATCTCTCATAGACGGGCGATTGTGCTATAATCGAGAAGTCACGCGCACCGAAGAGCTTTTATAGGTTCAATCCTATAGAGACCGGGATTACATTATTAAACAGTACCAACAGTTGTGATGGTTGAATGACAGATAAGATGTACCAAAGTCGGTAAAGTAACTCCAAAATCAACCAGCTTATACAGATTCAACTTTTCTAGGAATAGGGAAGCATCTTTTGGTGATAAATATGACGTAGAGGTAGGACAGTTTAGGAAACTCTGTGGCGGTTCTTTAAAACCACCCTAAAGAACCATCCATTTCTTTAAAACAACCTACTTTTCCCTCACTCCATAAACCACTATACTTACCTCCATAAGAGCAGTGTAAGCTTTCTTTCAAAGAACTTTCACCTGAAAGGCATGCACATCAAACAAGCTATTTCATTCATATTACATGAACCGTGCCAGACAATCGGCTTGGCTTGTCAGCAATTATAAAAGATAAATACTCGCTGGCCAGCGTTATTGTTGACACAGCCGTAGCTGGTATTCTTGCTACGGTTCATGAGTGAATATTGCCCCAATCCCAAGGTTCTCTACAGTTGCGACCAATTTCCTTTATCGGTTATCTACCGATCATGGGATTTGTGCACGAATATGATTGAGGTTAGACAATCATACCCATGATCATGTCTAACGATTCGTTGTCTAAACAACGACCAGCCACTATTCTCGCGCTGGCTATTCTAAACGAAATGCTTCTGTGTACTCTACGTAAACAGAAGAAATTATTTTTGCCTGCATGTCAGCATTCCTGTGGATTATCCAATGCCTAAAATAAACATGCACCCAAATCTAGTAGCCTTTGCCGTCGCAGCGAAGTAATGTTGACTTAACGTCAATCAAAAATCGATCCCCTATCGTACGGTGGCGATACAGACAGCCCGTACACCGATCATCATATTTGACCAGCTGCATGTTTGTTTTTCCTTTCCTGCGCCGTGTGCGCGAGTGTTTCGTGTGTCTTTCTTGCAGAGGAAAAGACATTCACCCTATCTGGAAAGATTGTTTTCCCCTACTATGACATGCCTGGAAACTCATCGCAATCACCACAGGCTGGGTCAACGTCGCCCATCTCGGCGAGTCAAATTCCCATTACCGCAGCAGATAGTCGCACCCGCTTAGAGTTCCCCTTTTTACCAGCCCACTACTAAGTAGACAGTTTCGTTTTCCCCCGTTAAAATACTCGAGTTGGAGTGCCATTTTTCCTTCCGGTCAAGAAGTCCGTTGTTCTTTTTAAGTGAACTTTGCATAAAATCTTTCGACGATCCTGAAGGAGTGCAGGCGTCATCGCAAAGGATTAAGTGATTGTGAACTCGCAGTTTTAAGCGCATGTGCCGGTGCCATATTAAAGATAAAAATAAAGAACACCAATCAATTAAGAACTTGCGTGCATTTTTATTTTTCTGCTTGCTTGGAGTGCGTTTTATTTGTGGACAATTTACAGTGAAATCAATGTTAAGTGTTTGGGTGTTGAGTTGAACTAGTGCCCATGTACGGTACAATAACCAACACCTACAACTCCATAACCACGAATTGGAAAAGCTATACCGCAAACCTAATGTATAGCTAGTGTATTCGCGAATTTATTTTCCGCGAATTCAAACCTCGATCCCGGCCTTTTGGAGCCACCTGTGATCTCGCCGGTACAGTCTTCGATGCGGGATGTGAGATTTCGTCCGCGCACTATTCAACGCATTCTACGTGAACTGGATTGTGGGAGGCAACCGGCCCGGACGGAACCTTAAGAACTGTGTTCCAGAACTATCGCCGGTTCTTGGCAGACTCTTCCGCTTATCTTATGCACGGAGGACCTTTCCTGCCTGCTGGAAAATCGCTCGAGTTCAGCCAATCCCAAAGACGGGAAAAAAGTGTCTCCCACAAAATTACCGTCCGATAGCATTACTGTCTATTTTATCTAAGGTAATGGAAAAAGTCATCAATACAGAATTGGTTAAGTATTTGGAGTGCAACGGACTTCTGAATGATCGTCAATACGGATTCCGTGGCAGGCGGTCCACAGGAGACCTTTTGACACTTATAACCGATATATGGACATCTGCGATTGAACGGCATGGTGAGTCAAAGGCGGTTGCATTCGATATCTCCAAGGCTTTAGACGGCGTCTGGCACGGGGCATTGCTGAGCAAACTTCGTTCATGTGGACTTTCCCAACAGCCTTGCGACTGGACGAAAAGTTTCCTTGAGAATCGATCGATCCGGGTTGTTGTGAACGGCGAGTGTTCGGATATGTATCCTGTTAATTCGGGGGTGCCCCAAGGTTCTATTTTGGCTCCAACCCTGTTCTTGCTTCACATAAATGATTTGTTGGAGACAACGGATAACAAAGTGTTCAGTTTTGCGGATGATAGTGCGCTTGTTTCCTCCTTTTCGAGTGATCGACCGATTGGTGCATCAACGTCGCACCAGCTGAGATGTAGACAGATTGACTCTCTGAATCAGGATCTGGATAAAGTCCTACAGTGCGGAAAGGCCAATCTTGTCGACTTCAACGCAACGAAGACCCAGTATACAACATTCACAAAGAAAACTGGATCATCGGTTCCACAGCTGATGATGAGTGGCCGGGCCCACGAGGCTGGGGAAAGTTTGAAATTGCTCGGCGTCACGGTCTGTGGGAATGTATCATGGCATAAACACGTATCGGGTATCGCCAGATCAGCCTCAGGAAAACTGAGTTATCTTTTTAGAGCCAAGAAATATTTTACTCCGGCCCAACTTCTTCTCCTACATAAACCCCAAATTAGACCCGCGCTCGAATATTGCTCTCATCTTTGGAGCTCGGCTCCTAAACATACCCTCGACCTACTTGAGAGCGTACAGAGACGAGCGATGCACCCGATCGGTGACACGGCGCTGACGTCGGGACTACAGTCGCTATCACATCGAAGGCGCGTGGCCGACCTCTGTCTGTTTTACAGATATTATCACGGGTGCTGTTCTTCGGAGATTCTTGGCATTGTTCCACGCAATTCGGTTTATATGCGCTCCACAAGACAATCCGACGGATCGCACCCGTTTGTGGTTCATCTCCCGACGGCGCGAACATCCCTGTATCAGAACTCGTTCCGTTACAGAGCGGGGAAGCTGTGGAACTGCCTTCCCACGCGGGTATTCCCGGAGCGTTACAACCTGCAACTGTTCAAAAAGAACTGCAACATTTATTTGATGGCATCTCGGGGCGCCCACTCGACGCTATAAGTTCGCCTCTCCCGAGAGAAGTATAATTAAAAAAAAAAAAGTGAGAGTAATTAGGTTGCGAAGATCCCATGTGGTGCGAATGGACTACGATAGGACCATGCGTAGAATTTTTGACAGTAGAGCAACGGGAAAGAGACCGGTAGAACGGGCACAATGGAGAGGGGAAGACAATGTTAGGTTTGACCTTGAGGAGATCGGATCGAATGGTCAAGCGTGGAAGGAGAGGTCATGAACTTCCGGGTTCCTACAGGCCATAAAAGAGTAAAAGTAGTAGAAATAGGGTAGAATAAGATTTAAGGTATTAAAATATGTTTTTAAGCAATTACAAAAAAAAAAAAATAAACAACAACATAAAAAGTATATATATAGATAGTTAATTTAAGGTAAAAAAAAAACAAAATAGGCACAACGCTGTTTTTTACATTTTCTTTGTTATTAAAATAAACATAATTAAAAAACAAATGAAGTTCTGTCATCGAAAGGCAAATTGTACAATAGACATGTGAAGTTTAGCTTAGAGCGTCTGCGTAGGACCAGTAGGTTATAATATAAGAGAATTAAGCTAAAATTTAAGCATCTTTTGTCTAGCCTATAATTTAGAATCTTAAAAAAAAAAACCGAAATAAAAAATGTTGAAAAATGAAAATTAAAAAATTGCATTTGAGATGAATTCGTCTATTAAGATGCGGTATTTTTATAGTTCGTTGTCTTAGGTTAATATCGACGTGTGAATGAACTCCTCATTTTAATCTGCGCCAATACTAAATTCATCAGCATTGGCCAAGGATTGTACGACACATGAGAGCTTCTATCGACACTCAAACTTACTGTCTGTGTACCAAATATAATGCTAAAACCGTACACGATGAATAGACTATAGACTTATGCTAATCGACTTTATTGCGGATGGCCGTATGACCAGCGTACCCACCTATCACGTTCATAGCCATAAGAGAATATGACCATCGCCAGATGTCCCCCTCCTTAAAATGGTCTGTCATATAGTGATCGTGATTTGTCAGGCAAAATTATTTTAGGTATACATACTTTTCGAGTAGGCTCTGACACTTTGTCTAAAAGATAGCCCCAACCTTCACGTTAAGATACGCTGATATATCCAATGTCGAGTGGTACATCTGTGTCGAATTTGAGATCATAAACCTCATTCGATTTTTTGTTGCACTCGGTTTGGTAAAAAAAAGGATGTTGTTAGTCAAAGATGTTGCATATTATGAATTTTCCAAAATACTTTAAAGTTTAATATAACAAATATTTCAATATAACATGCTGACATCCTTAAGACTTGGTCAAATAATTCAATGTCTGTGGTCAAGTCGATCATATTAAAAACGGACCAGTAATAAATTTGTTCCACGTCTTCAACTCATTCAGAAAATTACTAGCCGATGTTCTGCGGCGACTTTGTTATACATTCATGTTCTCTTAAAATTTGCCTTATGCCGCCGTCAATTTCCTATTGATGGCCATCATTCAGTCCATGCCAAATTTTATCGCTTGGACAACCGCGGCACCTGGCCCTTCATCACAAATTTTGAATTTTCATTAATGAATTCAACATGACTTGTGGTTTGACAGTAACGCGAATAATCAGAAGTTGCAACAGCAGGTGCCAATTCCAGAATGACTCAAAGTAAATCGACTGACAGTGTACATTTGGAGGAAGAGTATGAAGACACCTCAACGCAGAGAAGCACGTGGATTGAAGTGTGTAAAAGTAATTTAAAATTCCATTACACCCTTCTAAATATTTAATAGGAACACCATGTCTCGTTGTAACCATCTCGCTGCCTTTCTAAGCACCCGTATATATTCAGCTTTCAATTAACCGAAAAGGAATTCCTACTGTACAAGTGAGTGTTGACCAAAAATTCAAATTGACCACTCCGTAGCAATTCTTCTGTCATCACTGCGAAGGTTGGATGTTCCTGTGTGAAATCTGAAATTGGTTTCGTGCTGCGCATTGTGGTATACCGTTTGTGTCCTCAGGGATTCGCATGGTCGTCCACTTATCCGCAAGCAATGGAAATACATGCAATTCCCAATGGACACATCCTCAAGGGTCCTTGAAACCTCTCAAGAGGGCCACTACCAGCGTTTGAAACCACAGCGATGTCCGGTTCGTGTTTACAACTTTGTGTATATGAATTCATTGATGAAACCTTAGAGTGCAGAATTTAGTGCTACCAACCTCAAGTAGATGGTCTGCCGCTATACATCGCTGTAATAAGCACAAATCATTTAAATTGAAAAGAACAATGAACAATGGCGTCTTACAAGGCTGGTTCGATATCCTGAGAATGTGCAATAATTAGATTCCGTAAACTCTTTCGAGGAAAATGATTTTCAATTATAGGGGAGAAATTGTATCTGCGACAATATTCTTGTTCAAGTAAGAAAACGACGTGTAGTTAACAAGTGCAAAACTCCAACAATGTGACCAAACTTTACCGAAAGTAAGAGTCCAAATATTTCCAATAGCGGTATTCTTTTAGACGAGTTTGGCATTCCGTAAATAAATTTAATTGATAATGTTAATTGGAATAAGGTATGCAACATTTACTAATGCATACAAGGGAAGGTTACTAGACTCATCCCCAAATTCAAAAAAAAAAAAAAAAAAAAAAAAAAAAAAAAAAAAAAAAAAAAAAAAACCGAATTCTTCTTTAATTCATATTTATTTTTCAATTATACGCCAATAGTAAATGGTAAGATCTAGACGAAGATATTGGCAACGAAAATGACTTCCAAAATGCGAATTCTCTGAAGAAACCAGCATACTCTTTATAAAGTTCGTTCTGCCCAGAATGTAGTCGACTGTCTGCATATTACATTAGGTTATTTCGGAATGTGATCCTTCACTAGCTGGTTCAATGCGACCCAGCCGGGTGTTAATTGTTACTTTGGTACGAGCGGTGATACGTTTTCAGGGATGTCCTTTAGATTCACACGATCCCATGCCTCTTTGAAATAACTTCTGCTATCGAAAACGCATCCTCATCATAACAGCGCTTAATGTCATGCGCAACTTTTCATAATTGTTGGTATTTAATGGTCGATCGGAGCCTCTTGAATGAATGATTGAATGAATGAATGAATAGAGGGCAGAACCCTCATTTTATTTCGCTTAGTACAGGACGTATAAACATATAAACTTATAAATAGACTTACGAACTACCTTAAAAACTAAGGCATCTGCGGGTTGGAGGTGGGGGACTAACTTTAAAGTAACTTCAAAATGGAATGGGACACTAAAGAAAGATGGATAGAATAATAGTCTAGGTTGTAGGACAGGGAAGGGCGAGGATAAGCCGGATGCTAGGGTGTGAGTATGAGTACGGGAGAGTGTCGGTGGTGAACGGGGTGGGGTCAGGAGGGGTAAGAGAGGAGACAACGTTTGAGAGCGAAATGGGTTCATTCGAGCCGTAATGGGTTCATTAGAGCCGTAAGTCGTGTGCTGGGTGGGCAAATAGAAGAGGGTTTCGCAGATTTCGGGGATTAGTGGAAAATGTGATGGAGGAGTGCAGGCTTGGGCAGTTGATTGTACCTGAGAGTAGACGGTGGATGTGTGACGGTTCCATTGAACGCCACTACTTACCTGCCCATTACGATCAAGTAACTTACTCCTAAATTTAAGGACAAGTATTCTTGGCAAGTCCATTTGTAAAGCCGTTACTTACCTTACCATCATATACGCTAAGAAATCTTCTAAGCACCTAAATCGCCTAGAGTAATTGCCATTTGCTAACGCTATCGCATTAGCATCTACAAATTTTCACCAAAGGGCATGCTTGCATCCAACGCATCATGTTCCTGAAATCGAATTCGGTTATGTCATCATGTAACCGACATTAACCCCCGAATATGTCAATGCGCATCTGAAGAAGCATTTTCCCATACACGTGCAGGACATGTTCACCCTTGCCTTATCTGCTGACCCATCGGTCAATCGTTCAAACGGTAATCTACAGCACAGCTCATTGCTGGCTACCTACAGGGAATTCAAGTGTGGTTTAATGTAAACACACACCATCGACAGTTCGACCGATGAGACGTTAGCAATGTGAGCACGATCGAAGTAATGCTATACCCAGTAGCCGATCGTGTAAACAATCAATATGCCCATGTTTATCAAATGTTCAACAGCTGCAGCCAAATTTCCCATGATCGGTCGCTAACCGACAACCGATCATCGAATTGGACACTACCATGATTTTTATTCAAACAATCATACCAATGACCATGTCCAACGATCCGTTTCCCTAAAACAAACATGCACCCATGCGTTCTGGCCTTTGGCATCGTAAGCGAAGTTCTGTTGACTTAACATCAACAAAAATAAAATCATCCCTCTATCGTTATGATGGCAATGCGGCCAGCCTCCGTTCACGATCCTCTATTTGATCAGCTGCATGTTTGCTTTCTCTCCGTAGCAGCCTTCGCATTTTCGTTTCTCCTTGCTTCCAGCAAATGGGCATTCTACCAGACCTGTACGGTCACAATGGAAGTACTTCCATTAAAACCCAAATCGACCGTTCATTGGTCATCACCAAAGAAAAAGATCCGATTTGCTCCTCCCACATCGGTGGTCGCGACTGATTGTATGTTCTCGACAACAGCCGGAGAGTCAGATTTTAGTCACCGCTGCGTGCAGACACCCAAAACGAATCGAGTTTAACCACTAGTTGTGAACTCCTAATAGGAAGAAATCTCTGCGGGGGTATAAAAGTTATTTCGACACTCTGTTGTCCAGTAAATGCGCTCCGTGATCGTGGGTCAAAAATAAAAAGGCCGCCGAGGAAGTTAATAAAATATAATCCCTTTGTCTGTTGTGTTAAATCTGTCTGTGTAAAAAATTTAATGACAATAAATTCACCAACCTGTATTTTGGATATATATTGACTATTGTGTAGTTTGTAAAACCACCACAACGACATTGAAATAAAGAAGTGTTAATAGTCAAAATAAAAACCACTGCGTTTTCTTTTCCTTCTAGAGTGGAGTTCCGTTTTTCTTGGAGAACATTTCCTGGTGATTACCATCTGTGCGTTTTACTTTACCCTTGTGGATCCTGGGTGCACAGTGTTCGGCGGAACTTTGACAGTGACAAGGGGTGGTGTTGGTAGTGAACCCGTGCCGTACGCCGGCACCCCTACTTCAAACTCCACAGATGAAGAGGATGTCGGCATGAATTCTGCGCTCTTCACGTGTGTTAAGATTAATTAAATGGAGCCGACTTGTGTATGGGGATAAGACCCGAATTTCCCAATTCAATCCTCGGAGGGTAAAGCGGAGAAAATGACATTGCACACACGGGGGGCGGAGTTGGCCTTTAGAATAATGTCATCAATATGTGGGATGAAGTTAAACTCAATATCATATAAGATTCCAAGGTGACGAATCAATAGTACAGGTGATATCTGTTGGTTTAGTAAGAAATAGGAACGTCGCGGGGAAGGGGTGCGTGTACGGGAGAAAGTGATTGAGTGACATTTGTCAATATTTAGTTCGAGGCAGTTGTTTTGACACCACGTTGAAAAGCTGTCGAGATCAGTTTGGAGAAGTAGGGAGTCGAGAAAAGAGCATATCGTCTTGAGGACTTTAGTGTCGTCTACGTTTAGATAGATGGAGGAGTGTGTAATGTAATTTGTCCTGGTGTGCCACCATGCTTCCGGTTCCCCAGGAAGACTGGGCTACCGTTTTGGTTTTAGTCAAAGATCATCTTTTAATTTTCAATTCATTTTAAACTTTTTACTATTAGTTTTTATATATCGCCGACACTAACCCGAAACCACGAACTCATCTTGAGTCTTCAGTCGCACAACACCAAATCTAAAGTGCAGCGCGGATATCGCGAAATATAATATAATATAAATGAAAACAAATCGAGATTTGGTATCTTGAGACGAACGTTTCAGATTGAAAATCTCGATTTCTGGTGTGGTGTTCAATGTGCTCATTAGGATAATCCTTTTTGAATTGGTGCATATTAGGATATGCATTGGAATTTGGGTTTTTTGCTTTTTGTTATCCGTCTGGCGGAGATTCTGCACCATCATTTACCACAGTGAAATCCCGGGCATCGAATTTAAACGTGGCCGTCAGAGCTTGGAGACGATGAACCTTCGGGACGTCCAAAAACTGCAACAACTGACGATAACAAGGCTCAAGTTCACCAAATGGTGCGAGACGACCGCCAAATGAAAGTGAGAGAGATAGCAGAGGTTATGAAAATATCCAAAGAACGTGTTTGTCACATATTAAATCAAGATTTAGGCATGAGAAATTTGTCCGCGCATTGGGAGCCGCGTTTGCTCACGTGTTCAAATGAACATTTCCAACGCTCTGTTGGCTCAGTTTAGACGCAATAAATCCGAGTTTTGGTGCCTATTAATTACTGTCGATGAAACTTGGATACACCATTATACTCCCGACACAAATATACAGTTAGAACAGTGGACTGCAAGGGCGGAATCCGATCTAAAGAAAAGCAAACACAGTTTTCTCGGCTGGGAAAGTGATAGCGACTGTTTTTTGGGATAGTCATGGAGTTATCTTAATCGATTATCTTCAAAAAGGAAACACCATTACAGAAGCATACTATATATATCATTACTTGACCACCTGAAGGAAGAAATTGCGGAAAAACGGCCACGTTTACAGAAAAAGAAAATCCTGTTTCACCAAGACAATGCGCCGCCTTACACCTCAGCGGTTGCCAAGGCGAAAATGCATAAATTACGGTTTGAATGGCTTGACCATCCGCCTTACTCACCAGATCTAGCCCCAAGCGACATTGTTTTGTTCCCTAATCTAAAAATTGCGCTCGGGGACATAGATTTTCGTGAAATGAGGAGGCAATCACCTTCGTACTATTTGGACGGGAAAGAGATATGAGAGCATCGCTGGGAGTAGTGTGTAGAGTTACAAGGAGACTATGTAGAAAAATAAAAATAAATTTTATGAAAAAATGACTTGTATCTTTGTTAGGTCGGAGACTTTTCAGTCCACCCTCGTACTAACTAGTACTGCTTTCACCCCTCGATTTAATTTGATCATAGAAAAGATCAACGCACTAAAAGGAAACAAACTTTCTTTCACAATCCATCACTCCCATTTTGACTAGGTCTTAAAATGTTGTAATCAATTTAAAATAGTGTACATGTTTTACTACATTTTTAGACCATGGCATGCACCTACAAGCACTGCCGGTGCGGAATTTCCTTATGAACTTGAACACGATTTCATTCCTAACATTCCAATAATTACCCGGACCGAATGATCGTCTTTTCTTGCCTTTCATACAATGTTCCTTAGTTCCTGTGCCTCTGATCTGATACGTTACCATGAATTATTCCATATTATATTCGTGTGTGTACAGGCAGCGCCTGTCGTAAGTAGTCCCATTATACGATACTTCGAAACGCTTACTTTGATTAGTCAAACCCATTTTTCATTCGTCCAAACTTGACTGACTGCAAGCGATCTATCATGGGACACCACCTCGCGGCAAAGAGGGAATGTTAATTAATCATTGCTGGTCGCGCGGCTCCTCTCTTATGCAAGGGATACATTTTTTTAGGCGTACAACAACACACCGGCCTTAACAACCCAATTCAACGCAACCGGACTGAATCGGTTCCACATTAAGACTTGTTACAATCTCTCATGGCCGCCAATCGGGTTCGCAAATTCTATAGACCACTGAGGGCTGTAATCAATCAGTAAACGACGCGATGCAGCTAGCTGGGCTGTATCCACCGGAATACACTGTGGACCCTGGACATTGTGCAAAGTACCAAGTAACAGCGTACACAGATCCGTTTTCATTTTCATTCAGCGCGTGTATGTCGTGACGTGACAAAAAATCGTAGCAACAATTTATCTTCCGTCGGACAGTATATGCCTTTGAACAGAAAGCGGTATGGCCCACGGGTACAAGTCCGTCCGAGTAACACAGCCACCGCATTTCTGTCACGGACCCTCCGGTCTACAAACAATATTAATTAATTGATGTAATTGCATTGTCGATATCGGAGATAATTATCTGACTGCAATGTGATGCTTTCGTAGTACGACCCAGCTCCCACAGCAACTAGACCCAGATACCTCTTAGCAAGATGCGGTATCTCAAAATTTTGTACATACCTCGTCCCCTCCGGAAGAATGGCAGTGGGACAATTGTTGATTCTCGAATGATACCTTGTAGATACAATGTTCAAGTTAAATCGCAGCGTCATCTAAGATCACGATCAATCCTGATGATTGAGCTAAGGATCCAAACAGACACCTTAACCTGTCGTGTATAGATTACGATCGGGACAGTTAGTAGTCCGGTGGGCGAAGGTAGGTGGACCGGGAGCATCTTCTTTCCGATTACCTGTTGGCATATTCGATATGCACGTTGTTTGTGAGGTCGGTGATCAGTATCTATTCTCAATAGTTGTAGAGAAACTCATCATAGGTCAATCGAGAAAGTGTCCTCGTTGGAGCACATGAGAAAAGGTTTCGTCCGACATTCTAATTGACGATATTGGATGGTAGATGCCAGCACTTCATCCACAGACTTCATTCACACATGGTAAAATAGCTTATAAGGTCGTAGGGTTAATTAATCCGTGCCACAAGAAGAGAGATCATCACTGATTTTACACCAAAGAACCATGGATATTGCAGTGTCGATCACTAGGTAGACCCCATCACGTGTGGGTGTGTTCTAGTCCAGTTTTCCTGGAAGTATATTGCTAGTTCAGTGAATTTAGACTAATCATGTGGACAGCGTGGAGTCATTGTAATTCAGGGGCATGCAGCGAAAGTCTGGAGCAGCAAACATCTGTGGAGAGACCTGAGACCGATGATAGAATCAACCAACCTACTTCTGCCGTAGTTGAATACGAATTACTTCTCTGGCTCAACGTTCCACTCTAAATTGATGTGGGTGTTTTGTAGTATCTAAAATGGGTAGCAGACTAGGGAGACACTTACGGTTGAATTTTCTGGAAGTGCCATATTCACAGATAACGTTGAAAGAGTGTTGGTGCATCATTCAGACTTTTAGAAGGTACGATGTAACAAGCCTTCAGACACTGAATCCAGTATTCTGCAAAGTGTCCAGTAGACGCTGAAAAAGTTAAGTGATTCAATGTTGGGTTGGCTAAAGCGGGCAACCTTTATGGAACTCATTCAAGTTAATTCACTTCAATGTTATTGTCACTTTATTTACTAAGAACTGTCGTAGTTTCCCGGATCCGATTCAGTGTCGGTGTATTCTAATAAGTGGGAACACAACTTTTTAGAATGCGAGTAAAAATAAAATAAAATTTTTATATAACATGTCCAAGCAACGAGGTTTTTTAGGCACGTAAATGAATATTGTGTTTGGGCTGGGGTGCTGGGGGAAAACTTGATAGAGAACGCTCTGCTACGTGCACTTCAAGTCAGGAATTAGTGCCAGCTATATTTGTCCGTTCATCTGAACTCGACCTGCATTGAGAATTGATTTATATGCGTGACGGGTCTTAGTTACACCATCCTCAAATTTTAAAGTTTTCCCCTGAACGATGCCACTTTTGAAGTAAGTCAAACAATTGTTCGAAGTTTCGTAAACAAACTTCAAAAATGAGAAAGAAAAGGAAGAAACAACAACATGAATTTTAGGACAATTTGGAATTACAATGAAAATTGCAGACGCTTTTATTCTTGGTCAATCGTTATGTGAATCTGAGAAAAAAGGTTTGAAGTTTCGTACACAGTGTCGTCAGTTGTATTTCAATATGTAAATCAACTAAAATTCAAGAAGATGCGCATCCTCCAGAGATTTTAAGCAGTGGTGCTCCAATTCATTGGAAGCCAAGCAACGATTAAGACTTCAACGAAGTTCACAACGACAAAATAACCAATTAAGTAGTTGACTGTCCAACTGGGCCGCGTCCTTCCGTCCAATGGCAAAGGCTATTAAAAAGAATTTTAGGTCCTCCTTTTCCTCACCCAGTGTTTTCTCAAACTTATTTTCCGCGAATTTCAAACTCGATATTGGTTTTCTAGACTCCGTAGATCACGTCAGTCCAAATGACTGTGCTAGATATAATATGTTGACTAGATCTGAACAAGCCGACCACACCCGACGAAATAACAGTGTTGCGGATTCGCACTGAATGTAGTCAGTGGATCCGCAACTGAATGCCGTCAACGACAACCAATAAACAACTGTCAGCAAACAGCTGTCATAACAACAGAAACAATTAAATCAAGACGAACTGTCATCAGAAAAACTTCTTCTTCGTTAACTGCTTGGCGATCACAGATCGCAACTCATTTTAATCACTAAATATCAAAGTAATCGTTTGAAATAAAGGCAATATTTAATAACATTGAATCATTATTATTATTGAGATATCAAAGAAACAGGATCGAATTGAGGTAAATTATTTCCTTTTAACCGCATTTTCAATTGGCAATTGTTACAGCCAACGGAACCAACACCACTGTACTCAGGAGACAGCATTTCGGCCCTGACGTCATCTCACCGGCCCACCAACGAAATACATTTCTCGGTGGACAATTGCAGTATGCAATTTTAAATAATGGTCCTTCGAGCCGGATCCAGACTGTGGTTCCAATCCACCGCCGCCAGGTTTGCGGCGTAATAAAGGGCTGCCCCAAAGTGCAGCTAAATTGGCGCCACTAGGTTCACGGAGCAACAACGAGTAGTTCCCAAGTGCAGCTGCCTTAACACTGCCAGGTTCACGGCGCAACCGGGGGCGTCCTTCAATTAGTTATGTGAAAGAAAATGTTGCTTCTTGAATTTGCGCATGGTCCAATTTTAACCATTGGACACGTGTCATCGTTTGGGAATTTCTCTCCACTAAAATCATTGACCACCAGGGATCCATCTCTGGATCATTTACCGCTGCCCAGTTCGCAGCCCCAGGGTCCAGCCTAAGGGCCGACCGCCCCCAGGTTAGTGGCGCAACAACGAGCTGCCCTTAAGTGCAGCTACTTTACTGCCGCCAGGTTCGCGGCGTATCGACGAGCTGCCCCCAGCGCAGTTACATTACAACCATACTGCGACCAGCTCACGGCGCAATCGAAGATCCAGATCTGTGGATCGGCTACCACCGCCCAGTTCGCGGCGCAACCCGGGATCCAATAGTCCAGCCATATCGCCGCCAAGTTCGCGGCGACACTGCAAAAGATTCAGATTGTGGATATAGTCTGTGGCAACTGCAAGGATGACGTAAGGATCAACCGTCGCCAAGTTCGCGGCGCCCAATGTAAAGGATTCAGATTGTGGATATAGTCTGTGGCAACTGCAAGGATGACGTAAGGATCAACCGTCGCCAAGTTTGCGGCGGCCAATGTGAAGGATTCAGACGTAAGGATCAATCGCTGCCAAGTTCGTGGCAATCACTGAATCCAGAGATCAGGATCAACCGCCGCCAAGTTCGCGGCATATTAGGATCCAGACGAAGGGATCCATACCGCCGCCAAGTTCGCGGCATACTAAAGGGTCCAGATTTAAGGACCGACCGGCGTCAAGTTCGCGGCATAGTAAAGGGTCCAGACTTAAGGACCGACCGACGCCCAGGTCGCGGGACACCGGGGTCTAGACGCAAAGGCCAACCATCGCCAAGTTCGTGGCGCATCCAAATATCGGGGAAAAGTCAATTACAAACAAGATGCCGCCACCAATGAAGTCGGATATAACAACGGGTGCATTGGCTGAACAGCTCACGGCGGTCCAGTTCGCCGCACATGAGAAAATGTCGTGCGCGTTCGAAAATCTCAAGAGGAATTCCTAGACCAGACCGAGGAGACATATCTGGACGAGGCCACCGAGTTCGCTGAGACCAGGTACACCCTAATTGCCGCCCGTCCGACCGCATCCAAGACTGCGACGGGCACCTTCAGTCGACCACAAAGTCGTTAGCCGCAATAATGTCCCGACTACCACCATGATGGCTGGGAACTAAACCAAAACCTGGCCTGAAAATGCCGCCTAGTCCGCCACCGGCCTGTACCGGCCTTGACGGCATGCCTCCGCGATCTGGAGCTCGTATGGCGCCCGGCCCTCCACCCTGATTGCCATCACTGATGATGCACCCCAACTTAAAACTCACAACTTTGGGATGTACGCATCCCCGCCGCCCCACGGGGAGCGGGAGTAGAAACGACCGGCTCGGTCGGTGGATGGAATAAGACTTGGCGATGTGTATTCGCTGATGGTGGAAATTCGGCCCGTGGTGGACACTCTCTCGATTAAGGGTGCGATTTTCTTACCACAAGAGAAACGTGAAGTACCGTATCTCGTAGTAAAGATCTTTGTGGTGTGCGTGATTGTGTAGATCATTGTTTGGCCATGCAACGAGGTCATGAGAAACGTACTGAAAAATCGAAAGACAAAGCGGATCGTGTGTTTATGGCATTTCTGGCTGCAGCAGGAACCGGATTCTTGTTTGCATTAGGAAATGCTGGAGAGTTCGGTTTCGATGATAATGCGCGAGATGCGGTAATTGTTTGTCGATTAGACAAACGAAACGCGGGTTGGTTTATTGCAGCTGCATAAACAAGCTGTCCAACATTGCATTTTATCTGATGACGAAGGGGTTGGGATTATATGGAGAATTATTTTCGAAAAATAGATATGATGGGTAAGTACTTTAAAGAATTCTTTCAGAGAATTTGAATAACGCATTAAATGCGTGAATGTTGGGAGAATTCTTTTTAGGGATTTTTAGATAATGCGTTGAATGCATTAAATGTCCTTGTAAAAGGAAATGTTTCAGGTATGCGAGGAGATTGGAGTGCAAATATGGGGGGTTCTTTGGGTAAGCTTTAAAGAACTCCCACAGAGCGCTTCGAGTAAGACCAAGAGAAGGCATGAGAAGTCTCGCATTCGTCGCCGATGACCCTACGGACGTCGTAAACACGGGTCGGTTCGGTCTTAGCAGAATAAACGATAGGCACATCATAACCTGAAAACACATGACCGGAGAGAGATCTGCAAACAGTGCATTCGGGACAGCTGGAACAGACGATGTCTCCACTGCGGGGGAGATTGCTTTCGGCGCATCTTGTAAATCCCCAAGAACACACTGCATCAAACAACAACGTGCCGATTCGTAACAAGATTTTAGGCATCATTTTACATATATATATATATATATATATATATATATATATATATATATATATATATATGAGGCCAGTCTGAAAAGTAATACACAGATGCCTAACGGACGCGAATGAAATTTCCCCCAGAACCATGCCTGGCGGAATATGGAAGTTACATTCCCACTTATTATGCAGGCACACTCCCGAGGTCGAACGGTTATGGAGTGTCTTCCGAGAGCGGGAAAACGGCGGCGTGGTCTAGTGCTATGTCAGCCTAATTAAACAGCATCCTGTTATCGGATTTTTAACTTCTGAAAAAGTGACTCCTACTGAAATTCATCGTCGTTTAAAGGCTGCTCATGACGGTGTTTGTTGCACAATAAAATGGTCTTTTCCACTATTACTATTTATTAGCCTGTAGGAAGCCGGGGGTTCATGACCTCACCGACTCGACTCCGCCATCGTCCCCTGTCCTGTGCATTCTCCCTCCACGCTTGACCGTCCGATCCGATCTCTTCAAGGTCAAACCTAACATTGTCCTCCCATCTCAGTCGCGGCCGTCCTGCTGGACTCTTTCCTGGTAGCCTACTGTCAAGAATTCTACGCACGGTCCTATCGTCGCCATCCGCGCCACATGTCCGGCTCATCTTAATCTTCGTGACATGATTGCTCTCACTATTATAGGTTTGCGATGTGGCGATATATATATATATATATATATATATATATATATATATATATATATATATATACACTCGTATATGTATATATATTGATATATATATGTATATATATTGATATATATATGTATATATATATATGTGTATATATATATATATATATATATATATATATATATATATATATATATATATATATATATATATATACATATATAGGTCTTTTCCACACATAAATAAAATTATAAAAGCTACTTATGGTACAGTAGTTCGGGTATAGTAGTATGAAGGGGTGATGGTTGATCTCGGCGTAATGGTGATCCCTGTTCAAAGTGGATCCTCAACGTGCTTTACATACTTTTGAAAATGAAAGACCCTCCACTTTATTTTTAGTCCTTGTATTTCAATTTCATTACATGCCTTTTTTCATTATTTAGTAGTTTTATATATCTTGGTCGGTGGACAGAAATATACATTCAGTTACAGTTAATAAGAGTTCAAAGAAGTTTAACATTGTGAATTTTATGTTATTCGATTAGTCTCTTTACTACACACAACTGGCGCTTACAATACCACACTCCACGAACAACGAACAACCACTGACTAACTGCTCGTCACGAACAACAGGTGTTCTCTCCATTCGCGACCTTCTATCTGATCCATTTCTCCATTTCCCCGCCCACTACATGTGAATAAACTTTCGCGAATTTACTGAGCAGTCAATCAACCCAGGAAGAATGGGAAAAGTGCAAAGGAGAACAGCTTGGTTGAGGGCTTGATTTGGTTTCGGTTGCAACGAAAAGCGAAACCAGAAGGATTACCGCGTAACCTATTTTGGATGCTTGGGTAATTGTCGGAATGCAGTACAACAAGTGTATTCAGAGAAGGGGGAAGAATGGAGAGAGATGAAAAGTATACTCACACATACCTTTTACCGGATAGAAACTATTCCGGACGGATCACTCTTCACCACGACAATGCGAGCTCTCACACATCGGCTGCGACAACTGCATTTTTGAGCACCCAAAACATCGATTTGATGGGTCATCCGCCGTATAGTCCTGACTTGGCACCGAATGACGTCTTTTTATTCCCGTACGTAAAAAACAAACTGAGAGGTCAACGTTTTTCGACACCTGAAGAAGCGGTTGCTGCATTCAGAATGCATGTGTTGGAGATACCTCAATCAGAGTGGCAAAAGTGCTTCGACAATTGGTTCAAACGCATGCAAAAGTGTATAGATCTTCATGGGGAATATTTTGAAAAACAATAAAGTGATTTTCGATGATCAATATTTGTTTTTGTTCTCTAATCCCGAAATATAAAAGGCAACCCTCGTAATAATAATAATAATAAAGCCCAACAAACTACGGAAAGCTTACATAGATTTAGCATTTCGAAGTCTTGATATCAGGTTTAGGATAGAGTTAAGGTTAAAAAAAAAAATAGTTTAGTATTTAAGTTAGATATAAGGTAAAAAAAAATAACAAAAACAAAGTTTTTTCTCTTCTTCATTTTCTTTGTATCTAATTAAGTTCCATAAGAATTCATGTAAACAAAATAATTATAATGTCGAAAGACAAATTTTCATGCTTTAAGCGTATGCATGTAACTTAGAGAGTCCGCAAAGGACCAGTAAGTTAAGAAATAAGATAACATAAGCTAGAGTTTAATCATTTTTGACTAGCGAGTAAGTAAATTATAATAAGAGGAAGAAATAAAAAATGAAAATAAAAAAAAAAAAAGGTTTGCGTTGTTTGTTCGTGGTCATTGTAATATTTAGTCATTGTACATCGATAGGTGTTTTTTTCTTTTTTAAATATATCATTTTTTATTTCTTCCTATGCCCGTATCATATATGATCATCGGTCTGATGAGAGCCATGTAGCATATAACTTTAACTCTGCTGTCAAGTTGACTACTATGAAATAGTCTTCTTGTCATAGCGTAAGCTTTCTTTGCCCTGGCTAGGGCAGCTTCCACATGTTTGTTAAAATATAGATACTGATCCAACCAGATGCCTAAGTATTTGACTACGGTTTTGGTTTCCAGTGTTTGTTGGTGTGGTCCCATAATAGCTAGCTTTCGCCAGTTTATCCTGGTGTCTCTGGTAGCTTGAGCCAGTGGTGTTCTAAAGAGGATGGTTTCACACTTCTGGATATTGATTTTGAGTTTCCAGTTGTTGCAGTATCGCTGAACATCATTGAAATCCCCTTGTAATAATCCGTTAATGATTTCAATTTTTGGTGCTGTTCTATATATTATCAGATCGTCTGCATACGCAAAAGCCTGATGAAGAGACCTTACCAGGTCGCTCGTGTAAATATTAAAAAGGATCGGAGATAACACCGCTCCCTGTTGCAGACCGTTTTCTATATTGTAAGTAATGTTGGAGGTCACATTGCCACTTTTGACGACGAATTTCCTCTCATTCAACATGTCGTATAGTATATACAGTAGTGGTCTATGAATGCCCAGTCTCATTAGCTTGTAATATAACCCTTCTAACCAAACGGTGTCGAAGGCCCTCTCCAAGTCAATCAAACAGGCACCTGTGCACTGTTTCAGATTTTTATTCCACTGAATGTCTGAAACCAGTTTAGCTGCGGCATGTGTGGTTTCATGACCAGCTTTAAAACCAAACTGGTTATTTGGAATAATATTATTGTCCTCAACCCATTTAAGTAGAGCCTTGTTTAGAACCTTTTCGAATACTTTACTGATACTCGGTAACAAACTGATCGATCGCAAATTTTTTGGGTTTGTTCTGTCTTTCCCTCTTTTTGGTAACGGTTGGATGATGGCCGTTTTCCACCGTACTGGATAGTGCGCGTTGTTCAGAGCGTTGTTAAACAAGACTGCATATATGTCCATTGCGATTTGAGGAAGATGTTTTAGTACAATATTGGGTACTACATCGATTCCAACTGATTTTTTGTTTCTTAATGATGCAAAGACGCCATGGATGTCTTCACTAGTGATCAAAAGGCTGTTAGCGGTTTCGACAGTGATCTCGGCGTTTGCCGTATTTTCATTACTGAATTCGTTAAAACCATGGTTTTCTGATCGCCACTGTGAAATATCATTTCGACATCGATAGGTGTTAGGAGAGAAGGATTCGAAATTCACTATTTCTTCGATTATACTATTGTTTGAAATGTAAAGGTTTCTCAAAAACCCATTGATGTGCGTGTTTATGTAGATAAAAACGGAGAGACGTACTAAAACTCAAAACTGAATACAACATAATTTAGAGAACTGAGGGGTTAGTTATACTTGTGGACCTGCACGAGCGCGGATTCAGCAAACACCCACTAACTATCACTGGAAACTGTTCGCCAACGAAGAATGGAATGAATAAAAGAAACGCTAGAGTTGATTTGTTGATTTAATGTTTGTTTTATTTCTGCATATATTATGAGGACAGCAGATACACGTAGTTCACACCCTGTCTGTAGTTCTTAAAATATGTTATTTTGCTATATCCTTTCTCTCCTAATATTGTTAATAACATAACTGTGATATTTTGTGAAACCAATATAACTACACTGGTTCATTGTAACAACTCTTGTGCACTGAATCGTTATCTTTGTATCTTTCACAAAATCTATCTATCTTAGTTAATTATCCAATTTTTATCGAAAGGCAAATGAATTCAACTTCAGTAAACACCAGGTAGATTCCACTACTTTAACATGCGTAAAACTGGGCCGTATCCTTAACAGAAAAACAAGACCGTCTCGTTAATAGATGTAAACATTGACTCGCGACTCGGCTAACTCCTACCGTGATTGAAACTCGATTTGTAAACACTCGTGTATATGCGACAAGGGTTTAGAGATGTTCCTTCTTGGTTCGATGTTAGAACTTGACTCCATGATTGCTAGAATCTGACTCCTCGATCAATCTAGATGTTGTTTCGCGCGAATATCTCTATTCGAGATTGCACACATACAGGGAGAGCGGCTGTACATGGGAAGGACAGTATTTCGCATATAGACTGAAGTCGAATAAGGAAAAGCGACAACAAAAACTGACTAAATGATATTTGAATTCGACTTAGGTCAGCTGTGCAAATAGATGGTCGCTCGTGTAGTGGCCGAAAAAAAAAGTTTAAAATAGCGATTCGTTAATGCAGTGTTAGATTTCCGGGTATAACGTCAACAGGACGCTATTTCGAGGGACATGCGCTAAGATACGCGTTTGTTTGTCTTAGCTAATGGTATATGGGTTGTTTAGGAAAACTATACCGTGGGACCTGGTGATCGGAATGATTACACAATGACGGTTGTGTATTTATCCACGTCCATTGTGCATTGCATCCATAGCAAATCAAGGGTCGGATTCCAGTGTGAATATTTACACTGACAAAGAATTCGGCTCTTGTCAGTTAGGCGCGAGTTGCGCTATGCTTTGTATTGGCAAACAAAACATGGGACGTGACCATTGCTAGATTGTTTAGGAAAAACAAACTATGATCACGTCGAATTCGATGCTAGTTTATCGCTTATGCAACCGATCAGGGATAATCGGCTGGAACTGTATAGGCAAGCGGTGGTATGTGGTCGACTTTAGGAACCGATCGGTTCATAAGGATGAACCTAAATGGTTTTAATTGATGCCATGGCAAGATGGTAATCTTGCCGTGGATTTATGTTTCAGGTGGTGAACGACATGATTTGTCTATAGGCATGCTTGCTGAGGTTTAACTTACAGGTGCAAGATACTGCTTACGCTGCTCGATTGCAGGTAAATACAATAGCTTTGTTTGGGAAAGGGAAATTGGGCTAAAATGATGGGTGGTTCTTCGGGAATGATTAAAGAACCCCCACAGAACCACTGAATCAAATTAATAAATATTAGTATAAAAATATAATTTGGCGTTAGCGTACAGTGTAATAATATTTTCATTTTTTTACTTTTTAAAAACGAAGCACTTACATAAAACATGTTATAATATTTTTAGGTGCACCACCGTGCTTCCGGTTCCCCGGGAAGAGTGGGCTACCGTTGTTGTCCTTAATACCGATTCACTAGCGACGTAAACAGTATTGATGAAAATCACTTTTGTTAGCTGGGGAGGAAACGATCAAATCGCGATTCGAAAAACACTGTAGCGACAAAAGAACTTTGTTGAGACGTAAATGAAAAGGCAGACTGATACTTTTTAAAAACTAATTTATTTTTAAGTTTAATTCTTATATTATTTTTGAGGAGGTCTTCTCCTCACGCGCGCTACTGACTGACTCTCCCAAGCGACTACAGTCAAGTCACGTTTTCAAGGTGTTCACCTTCTCACTTCAAAAATCGAATTCGTAAATATCTTTATATTCTTTCGAAGGTCAAGACGCATCGCCACTTATCGTTTAATCCTTTGTTGGGGTTTTTCTTTCTGTTAGCCATCTGGCCAATGCAAACAAGAATTTTCGTCCATTTCAAATAGGTAGCACAAGATCCGTGGAAATTGGTTGTTAGTTTAGGATCTGGGAATCCGTGTCTATTAGCTAGTCATAAAAGATCTGGTATACGTTTGGATGTTTATTATTGCAAGAATTGTGTGTCGGCGTATCGAATAGATATGTCATTGTTTGGACACATGCACTTTTAGGTTTTGGATCTTGTAGGTTTTTTAGGTGCTAATTGCTTTTAGCATACCTGAGGAAATAATGCATTATGCTGTTTGATTTTAGGAAATTGAATCGAACAAATGCATTAAACTGAATAAATAAATGTGAATTCAATAAATGAGAATTTGAACGTTTAGTTCGATTTGGTAACAATGTTATGTTTGGAATATCAAATGGATTTTCTTATAGGTGGGAGGAAAATGTAATGTGGGAAGATTGTGCATTGTCCGAATTTATCGGGCGTGTGATTGATACGCTAGGGTGCGTGGTTTTCGTGCCACACCATGGGGGCGGAAACAACAAAAACCTGGTCGTCGAAAAGCATCAAATTCTATTGGGAATAAGAGCAAAATTTCCTGTAAGGTTGAATCGTTTGTTTGTGCGTAGCACAACATGAATACCCGATAGAATTTGCCCAACATGCATCACACACCGGGCAAGTTTCAACCGACGCCGACGGCCAACGGAAATATTCCAATTTTGGTTCCCGCCAACATGCACCCCTTCTCGAGTAGAGAAAACGGTCGCAACCTCAACCAACGGATCAATCGAGATATGCGGACAAGAATATCTGCGATCCAGCACCGTCACACACAGGCAGCCTGCCCCCTTTTCATCACCGAAATACGGCAGGCATTTCGGTAGCAAAAACCAACCTACAGGCAAGTAAAAACATGCTTGCCTACAAGAGAAACCTACACAAGGAATAGCCGCCTGCGCCATTTGCACAACGATCGATATGCGATCTACGGCGATCCTAAGTGTGGTCGCCGATCGTATAAACATTCATCGTTCCTATGAAATATTCACCAAGCGAAATGTGCACGGTCAGCAATAATGCTTTACGCAGTCGTGATCGTGAACACATTTCAACCCTTGTGCGAACCTGCAATCATGTGGATTGCGATGATCCCATGTCTGCATGCTAGGGGATACACACGTAAGCGGCAGAAGCGATTATCGCATGTATGTTTTCACCCTTTTGCCTTCTTCGCCTGGCCAAAAAAAGCTAAATCGCACCATATATGGTCGTCGAAGCGATGGTCGGGATTTTTTTTGGGTTCTGGCGCTGTGCTGGCAAAAGAAAGAAAAAAAGATAGGAAATGAAGTAACCCTGGTAAATTAGTAAGAAGTGAGAATCCAGCCGTTAGTCGTTGAGAGAAATTGAAAAGTTTCAGTTAAAAACCGTCGCGGTGCGCCATATGCATAAAATACATATCTACGGTGTTTTGTGTAACAAAGTTTTCCAGTGTTATACATTAATTTGAATGTTAAGAATACAACGCACTTTTGTTACTCGTCTATAGTGTAAAATATATAAATAAGGACTAATATATAAGATACATATCTACGGTGGTTTGTGTAACAAAGTTTTCCTGTGTTATACATTAAATTGAATGTTAAGAATACAACGCACTTTGGTTTCTCGTCTTTAAATAAGAACTAATAAATAAAATAAATATCTATGGAGTATTGCGAACCTATTCGTCCTAAACCAAGTGTGACTTATATTTGGTTAATAAGTTCGGCTAAAAAGGCGTTTCGTATCTAGTGGAGTCAAATACTGAACGGAACCAGTGGGCAAACGTGGGTAACCTGTGCCCCTGTGGCACCCTGATTGACACGCCACGTAATACACACCATAGAGTCACTGCTAGTTAAATTAACTGTTGTTAAGTTCCAAAATTAGAGCCGACTTTACGTAACACATGAACAAATACACCATTTATTAAGTAAACACTGAATCATAATAGAAGAAATATGCGCAATTGAGTCCTTGCATAGTTTATACAATTTTATTATTTTTTTATTTAAATTGTATGTAATTTATTATGTTTTGATTTAGTTTTAGTCCAGTTTCATGATTTTCTATTTAATCTAACTTTCATTTACTTTATTTATTGTATTGTTTTGATATAATGTCTTTACTTCATAAACAAATTGACATCTTTATTTATATATATTTTTCGAGCTTGGTTTTTGACTTTCTCCAATCCACGACGAATCTGAAAACGCGAGGGAGCTTCGCGCACCTTTACCACACAATTTCCAAATAACAATTCTTACTCAATCAAAAAAAAAATGGGTTGGCGAGAGGGCCGAATTTAGCGAGACAAGGACAGATGTGTCCTTCATTTAATCTCTGGCTTCTGATCATCTTGCGTGAAGATGTTGTGCTCGGTCTCGCGATATCTGAAAAGAAAAGAAAAATAGGGTGGTATCCAAGGATAGTGTGGACAGTGTTAGTCCAGGTGTTCTCGAACTACTTGTATAGAGGGATGGTGGGAAAGAAATCATACAAGACCAGTAGGTCTTGGGTGCGGTAGTAAACGCAGATCACGTCTTTGGCGTCTGATGATCTGCGCTTTGGTCGGTGTGTGTATGTTTGTGCCGTCTTGTACGGTGCGTCCGTGCGTGTGTGGTTTGTTAACAGTAGACCCTATGGGATTGATCCAGGAATCCTCTATTATAGAGGAGAATGTTGTTGGGAAGGGTGCTTGCTTCAGGTTTGTACTGAAGAAGAAATTGTGGTGGTCTGATCCGAACAGATCGAGAGAAAGAAGGGTCAAGAACGCAAGAGTCCTGTAGAAGTAGGTTCTCGCTGTTCTGAATGTTTTCGAGGTACTTGTATGCTAATTGAAGCAAGTACTCGTCCACAGGGGTAATGGAGTCGCCTTTGTATAGGTGAGAGTTGGGGTAGTGACGACCGTCACGCTTTCTAGAGTGATTGGTGCATCTTCTAAGGAGTTTCCTTTCGAAAACTCGAAGTCTTTCCATTTGAGCCGAAGATATGCACGACCATATGGGAAAGGCGTATCATATTCCAGATCGGATTAGTGGCTTATAGCAGAGAAGCTTAACTTAGGTGTCAACTTTGTTGCTCCACTTCAAGATGTTGTGCAGTTGCTTAAGCTGACCGAGTCGCCTTTGGAGAATGTTTGATGAAATTCATTTTTGGAGTATAAATGACCCCAAGATATTTCATCCTGTCCTGGGGTGTAATCGTAGTGTCTCCCCCCCCTTTTGATTCGAATATTCTGTGAATATCAAGAAGTAGGTTGGAAGTGTTTACTATTCAGAATTATAGGTACTGCTTTTGATGGGTTAAGTCGAATTTTCCGTCGACTGTAATACTGATACAGCTCGTCCAAGTGACGGTTGAGTCGATTTGTTGCGAGTTTAGGGCCATTGGATGACGTGTGCACTAGGACGTCATCCGCATAGCATATCTGGTTTACTCTCCCACCCACAGGGCGATGAATATCGGAGGTGTAAATATTAAATAAGATGGGGCCTAGAATGGAGCCCTGTGGTACGCCTGCAGCGGCGTGAAAAGTTCGGGAAATCTTTCCATTCACTCTAACTTGGAAGGTTCTGTTTCGAACGAACTGATAGATGATACTACATAGCGTTCTACTGAGGCCAGTATTCAGTAATTTAAAAACGAGACCTTCGATCCAAGTCGTGTCAAAAGCTTTTTCAATGTCCAGACTCACCGCAACGGTGGGTTCCTTATTAAAGAGGCGCACGTAAACGTGGTTTTGAAATATGTTGAGAGCCATAGTGGTGATGTGCGCTCTTCGAAATCCAAATTGGAAATCAGGTAATAGGTTCCTGGCACTGATAAAGTGATTTAGTCTCTCGTATATGAATTTTTCAGATATTTTGCTGATGCAAGTGAGAAGCGAGATAAGGCGCAAGCTTGAGGGGTGATATGTTGGTTTCCCAACTTTTGCTACTGGACAAATAATAGTATGCCTCCAAGTTTGGGGAAATTACCGCATGTTGAAAGCATGGTTGAACAGAATGGAGAGCTTTATAAAGAATAAGGCAGACAGCCTTCGCAACGAGTGGTACGACATGTTGTCGATACCGGGTGACTTCTTAGGGTTTCGAGATTTAACCAGGCTCTGTAGGGTATTTGGTGCGATGAAACCATGACCATTATCACGTGTGTCATCGAAGTATGCACTGTTGTTGGGTTAAAGACAACAATTGGCTCGTTGAAGTCGTCCAACTTACTGTGGACCTCTGAACTAATAATCGCATTAGTATCCAGGTCACCAACTCTTACTCAATCGCCAATTCATGCCCTTTATATACTAGGATACAATTACCCCCACCTTGTCGTTTATCGATTCGTCGAAACTGGGTTGGCAGTCGTGAACCTGACCTCTTTCAAATAATCGTCAGGTGTTCTTTACATAAGATAGCGGTAAAATTGCTGAGAGAGGGTCATTGTGCTGGGTTGTGTGTTTAATGTTCGAATATTATATAATATATATAAATGCCCCAATACTTAAAAATTCAAACAGATGTTTCCAAATATACCAATATAAACGTATTTCAAGGTCTACAAGGCCACACATTTTAAGCAATACAATAGAGCGGTAAAAGTATATCTTGTTACACCGAGCGGCAGCTACGCGTGATTCATAGTTCCAAGTAGTGCTCTTTAAATACCTACAACTTTGGAACCAATATTTAGATTCTTATAAAATTTGGTAGGAGTATTCCTGCGATAATGCAATCAAATAATATGTAATAAAAAAATCGATTTTTCAGAACAACACAGCTACTACTCCCCTCCTAAGTAGATACTGGAGGTAATCATTCATATGTACATATCACTCGCGTAAGGTAGAATCATTAAATTACAAAAATAAAACGAGTGCAATGGTACATAATCGGCAGTTGAACCTGTGTATACACAGCCCAATGGATGTTGCAGCTTTTTTTCGAATTCGGATATTAAGGTGGGCTTGAACTAGTTAGAAGTAAAAAAAAAATCTGAATAAATGAACACTGAAATTCCAGTAATTTTTCTTCTGTTTCTACCTTTTTCTTGATCAAGATCCATGAACTTTTTCGGCTAATCTTTGGATGATTACATAAGTGACAACTAGAAACATATCCTAGATCCATTAATAATTTCAATTTCTTTCTTGTAAGATAATAGGCAAATATTCTGAGCTGGCTAATAGTGAGCCAAGAAATTGGTTCACCTTCCCGCCTCCACCGATTGTCCCCTGAATTGAAAAATATATCCATTTCCGTAAGTTCTCATTTCTACAATACCGTTCTCTTTTGATCTAATAAATGCGCACTACCTTTGCAGAGTGTACCTTTCCTTTGAAAATCATAAAACTTTTAGGACGAATAAATCAAAAGTCAATTGATGTTGACTAAATGTAATTGATAATATTTAAAAATGAATAGAATTACTCATGCAACACCCGTTTAATATGCGTTGCTGAACAGAAAAACTACCGTCACTGTTTGGCACTCCTACTAATACAGCCCACCAACGGGCGTTTACAAATAAATAACTCCCGAGTTCCAGGATGCCTTATATGCAACCTGCAGAACATGCAATTCCTTACAAGACAAACAGCAAGGACAGCACAAGCTCTAAGTAACATTCCACTGTCAGATGTGGTATCGCTGTCAAATAATTTTCGCAAAGTTCTAACGATATATATACTCGGCGCACAAAATGTGCTATGCAACAGGGAGTGACCACTCGCGCTGCTCCGCGACCATCTTGCAACTACAAAACATTTAATTACTATGCACGGTGCCTACTACGTGTCATATCGTTGCCTCCGAGCAGAAGGTACCACAAAACCTGGTCCGAGCATTTCATACCTTCACGTTGCCAACACCAACGCAACGACGTGCAATTGTACAAGTCCCTGCAAGTAAATCACTTCACATGACTGCTGCATCTCGCGGACACCAAACACAGCAGCCCCAAATCCGAGCGGCCTGGGTTTTCGGGGCTGATCTGCAAGCATGCACTTACCACTGACACAATGATAAATGGGAACACGTCCTCGACACGGCCGTCAATGGCATATACAGTCTGCGATGTACACTTGTTAATCTCTTAATTTACGAAAGCCCTTGCGTTTGTTGCGGGTAGAACTACCCGCTAATAAAAGACATGCACTTTTTCTGGGCAGGCCAGAAATAAATAATTAACCCAACATCCCAGTACATCATCACGGCCTTAGGAAAGGTGTTGATCTTGTCTTCCGCGACAATACGCCAACTTTCATCGACGGTGATCGAGAACAATCTTTCTACAGTATGGTCATACATATGACGCCTCAGTCACGTTTCGAGCGCTCGATTACGTAGCGAACTTTTGAAATCCACTCTGGGGTCCAGAGGCCGACTCGCCACATATCCGCGGTGATCTTACACATCCTATTGCTCCCCAGTATCACTGGGATCCAGTGTGTACACATCAGCATGATGTGCAAATTGAAAACTTTTTTAACTCAGACATTTTCTGGATGCGAAGTCGTTAGTGCAGCTGCAATCTTTTGAGTGCCTTCCGAGCGCATCGCACAACGAATTCTAGAAATCGCCCGGCGAATACCTTGATGTCTTGGAACATAATTGAAGGGAAATTCCAACCCTTCGTCGCTTAAGGACTAGTATAGGTGGGGTTGTCCAGTGAATTGCGCAACTAAATGGCGACAAACAAGTCGGCGGTGCGTTTCCTCTTAACGTGATGTGATGCGATGCCAATTTAGGCAGCATGTCCTATCCAGGCTAGGAAGCGAAACATCGCTGCATCAGAACGTTCTTACAGTAGTTGATGAAGAAGCTACGTGTTACATTAGTTTGTTTGAGCAGACACGTTGCGTTCCTTGGCGAAGATCTCAGACGCTACCATGAAGTCCTCTTCTGTTGTTTACAAAGTTAAGAATGAGGAGTTTGAATTCACTACTATGTTACAGGTAATGAAGGAACGGTCTCAAAGGTGGAGATGGTTAAAAGAATGTGCACAGGAAAGATTATATTTTGAGCAAAATGAAGGTTCTTTTAAGCAGGAATAAGTACGTATATATTAAATATATTAAATATATACGTACTAATATATTACATATGTTCGTACTAATATATTAAATATATACGCACATACAGCCTAAAGGTGCTGTTTATAAATAAAAGTTTAAAAAAAAATGTTTGTGAAAAATATTTTACACTTTTTGAAACTGTGTGTTTCAGACGTTATTGTTGTTACGTCTCCAGCGCTGTGCTTCCTCTTTCGAGGGAAGAGCGTGGGGGTTATAAGAACTTTTCTTTATAAAAATAATTATCGTTCCTATTTATTACAATAGTTATAGTTTTTATTTATTTTTATATTTTATTTGAACTCAGCTATCTCAAGCTGAGCTCTAAACTGTACTACTTTTTCAATATAAATTTTCCTGTTTTTATAGAATATTTTGTTCCAACTAACTGTGTCGTATAAAATGAACAAAACAATCTAGAAGTCTCTGTTTATAATTTTGAATAAACTTTGAACGAAAATCAAAGTGGCTATGTTTTGAAATGAAAAATGTGTTTGTTATGAAAAGGGGCATGTTTTTAAATGTGCTGTAAGTGACTGGATATAGAATATTGTGTCTGTTTATTTATGAATTGTATTAAATGAGAATGTAAGACATGTGAGGATGTAGTTTTAAAGGTTGTGTTAGAAAGGACATGAGGTTAGTGTTAAAGCGAATAAGGGTAGTATTCTGGAATACAACATTGTATATTAAATAAATTACAAAAGAACATTTTCTTAAACAACTTTTTGGTTCTGGCTAACGCTGTCAAAGGATGTTTTCTTAAAGCTTCTTTTTAATCAGCATAATATTATGCTGACTTTTTAAAAAGTTAAGTCAAAAATCAAAAGGGATTCTCTTAGACTTGTTGGTAGCCATTAAAACAAAGGAACACATACTTATCTTTTATATATTATATAAACAAAATCCCCCGGGCGACAGAAAACTGCATACTCAGCAACTGAGTGGGAAGAAGGCCTCATTGAGAGATTTTCCATATGAACTGTATTAGCAAATTGTAAGTTATAAAATATATTTCGAAACATATTGCCCAACATGTGAAAGTGCGAAAACAATGTCGTGTGTAGGGTGTAGAGAAAAGTGTACACAATTCTATTGCAACCTAAGTTAATTCAGTGGAGTTTAGTAGTAAGTTTCAAAATTTAAGTGAAGATTACTAAAATTCAAATACGAATGAAATAAAAAAAAGTCAATAGATCAAAACGCTGCAGCATCGCAACACCTCAGCCAGGGGGTCGGCATGCGATTAAATAATAAAGAAAATAATATTATAAAATCATTTTCTCCTAGCCGCAAAAAACTCTTTACACCGACCGGAATATTAAAAAATGCAGTTTGCATTCCACCGGAAGTTCCAAAAATTCCTCCGGGCGATAACATACACTGGATACTCCGGCTATGCCAAGGAGATAAAAAGACGAAAGAAAAAAATGTTCCCAGCGACAAAATACTTTTAATACTGCATATATTTCCATTAAAAAAAAAAAACCATAAAAAGAAAAATAAATGAAAACGTAATTCGTCAACTGGCAAGTACTTTTTGGACTTGGACTAATGAACCAATATAATGTTTTTTTCGCACTCGTCACAAGCAGACAAATGTGATCACATTGAAGAATTGCTCTCAATATATAACCCGATCTCGTACAAGATAATAATTAATGAAATACCACGAATGAAGTCAGAGCTCTCTATCGAACTCACCGATATTTCATTTTTAATAACCTTGACTGAAATTTTCAAATGTTTGAGCTAATCTTTTGATTCCAGATAATTAATACGGGTCGCAACGGGACTTTATATGTTTTTCTATTTTATTCCTATGTACCGCTTAGTTTCAATTGATTTCATGCTTTCGCAATATGTTTCTATTAAATTTGACAGCCACTTTTTAAATTTTGACTTCCGCACCAACTAAAAAGCAATCCAACAATTTCAGTAATTATAGTCTCCTTGTAACTCTACACATTTCTCTAACCCGTCCCAATAGTACTCGGCATTTTTCTTTGCAAAATAACTGTTCACGAAGGTGATTGCCTCCTCATTTGACGAAAATCTCTGACCTCCGAGTGAGCTTTTTAGATCAGGGAACAAAAAGAAGACCCTTGGCGATAGATCTGATGAGTAAGGTGTATGGTCACGCCGTTCAAACCGTAATTCGTGGATTTTCGCCATGGCAACCGCTGAGGTGCGAGACGGCGCGTTATCTTAGTGAAACAGGATTTTATTTTTCTGCAAATGTGGCCGTTTTTCCGTAATTTCTGCCTTCGGTTGGTCAAGTAATGATGCGTAGTATGCTACTGTAATGGTTTTTCTTTTTTGAAGATAATCGATTAAGATAACTCCATGACTATCCAAAAAAACAGTCGCCATCACTTCCCCAGCGGAAAAAACAGTTTTTGCTTTTTTTTTTTTGGACCCGATTCCCCCTTCGAAATCTGTTACGGACCGACCTTGAGTCCGGTTCCCCCCAACATCCACTAATCCCCTGTCGTTAGTTTCCCCTCTTTACCTCCAAACGGAGAACAACTCGCCAAGTAGTTAATTTGCATAAACTACTTTATGCAAATTCTACTTGGCAGAGAAAATAATAAAAACCGGCGTTGGCGTGGAATAATAAAATAAAACGTCAACGGCAAAAAAAAAAAAATGGAGCAGCCAGCCAACGTCCCCTGCACACAGTGGCAGTTCCAACAGACAACGAGCCACAACTGCAGCGACCGCTCAACGGTCTATCAACTAAACTAAGTCCATTCTTACTTAAATATAGTGAATTATATTATAAAGAAAATGAATAATCACCTTTTTATTAAATTGTTGATAAAAAATCATAACAAATCCACTGTTTTGACTGTATTTTTATTTCGGGCATATAAAGGGGCATGCAAGTTTCATCGACAGTAATTAATCGGCGCCAAAACTCGGATTTATTTCGCCTAAACTGCGCCAACAGAGCGTTGGAAATGTTCATTCGAACACGTTTTTGGTCTAACATGAGCAAACGCGGCACCCAAGGCGAGTTATGGTTTCCACGAGTCCTTCCAGGAATAAATAAAAATCAGTTTATAATAGTCACTCTTTACTTTTATTTATTATTTTTTTTTTAAGTTTCTTTTCTTGGTCTTTACACTTTTTCTAAAAGTTATTTAACAAATTTTCACTTAATTTATAGTTCACAATGATCCTTAATGTTAGTAACTTAAATTCAAACTTACTTGTTTATTTCATTTACTGTTGCCAAAAGCTTTTATTCCACTACTTTACCACTTTCTCATTGTTCTGTGCACTATATATAGCCTAGCTCTATGCGAATGGTGCTTTTTCTTATCTCGATTTATTAATGTATCTTATCATTAACTGCACTGCTGCTATTCTTACTTGATCACACATATTATTATTAATCGAACCAATTAGGTACTTCTTCCTTACGTCACTGATTCACCACCTACTTCTCCTTTATCCTTCACTGATCTTTTACCTTGCAGACTCCTCAGTTCTACTCGATTCTTTACCATTCACTACCGCGACTGATCACCTCTTCATTTAACTTCCACGATCAAAAACTTTCGCTTCGATTCCCCAAAGTAGGCTTCACTTCTATCGCCAACCACCGACTGTCTCCCGACTTGTTCTTACCTCTTCTCGTCACCTCGGGGTCAACACTTCCCGATTACGATAATGCAATTTCATTTTGCAGTGACCTAACTTCCGCATTTTAACTTCAATTCGCAATTGCTTTGTACTGCGGCGTCAGCCGATATTTCTTCATCGATTTGCGCCACAGTTCAATATCCGCAATTGCGAACTGACCCAATTAATTTTGTGCAATTACTTTTTTTTGCGATTTATTAATCGTGCCGAAACATGCAATTAATTGCTTTTCCGTGATTTGTTAATCGTTCCGGAATATGCAATTAATTGCTTTTATGCCATTTGTCAATTACTCCGAAATATGCAATTAATTACTTTTCGTGGTTTAATTGTTCAACCGAAATGTGCAATTAATTGCATTGTCGTTCTGGGGGTTAACCGAGTTCATAAATGGATAGCGCGTTTTTATTTGAGTGCTTCAATGACCTCACGTACCTCATCTTTTTCTATGACGTCACCGATGCACTTAACACAGCTTTCTTATGCTTAAATCTTGATGTAATAAGAGACAAACGCGATCTTTGGACATTTTCATAACCTCTGCTATCTCGTTCACTTTAATTCGGCGGTCGTCTAGCACCATTTAGTGAACTTTAGCGATGTTATGGTCAGTTGTTGCAGTTTTTGGACGTCGGTTTGAACGTTCATCGTCTCCCAAGCTCTGACGGCCACATTTAAATTCAGCTGCCCAGAATTTCACTGTGGTAAATGATGGTGCAGAGTCCCCATACACAGAGTCCAACATCTTGCGATAACCAGAATCACCCACATCCGTGAAGATGTTGGGCTCGGTCTCGAGATATCTAAAAAGAAAGGGGAAGGACGTATCTAAGGATAGTGTGGACAGGGTTAGTTCAATTGTTCTCTAACTACTTGGATGGGGGGATGGTGGGAAACAAATCGTACAAGACCGGTGGGTATTGAGTGCAATAGTAAACGCAGATCACGTCTTTGGCGTCTGATAAGCTGCGCTTTGATCGGTGCGTACGTGTGTCTTTTTGTGCTGCCTTGTACTGTGCGTGCGTGTTTGTAGTGTGTCAGCAGTAGACCTTATGGGATGGGTCCAGCAATCCCCTATTATAAAGTGGAATGTTGTTGGGAAGGGTGCTTTCTTCAGTTTTGCACTGAAGAAGAAATTGTGGTGTTCTGATCCGAAGAGATCGAAAGAGAGAAGGGTCAAGAACGCAAGACTCCCGTACAAGTGGGTTCTCGCTGTTCTGAATGCTTTCGAGGTACTTGTATGCTAATTGTAGCAAGTACTCGTCGATAGGGATAATGGGGGGGCCTTCGTATAGGTGAGAGTTCGGGTAATGGCGACCGTCAGGCCTTCTAAAGCGGTCGATGCATCTTGTGAGGAGTTTCCTTTCGAAAACTCGAAGTCTTTCCATTTGGGCTGAAGATATGCAGGACCATGTGAGAAAGGCGTATCATATTCCAGATCGGATTAGCTGCTTATAGCAGAGAAGGTTAACTTTGGTGTCAACTTTGTTGCTCCACTTCAAGATGTTGTGCAATTGCTTAGACCGACCGAGGTCCCTTTGGAGAATATGGGTCACATGTTTGATGAAATTCATTTTTGGGGTATAAATTACCCCAAGATATTTCATCCTGTCCTGTGGTCTAATCGTAGTATCTCCCATTTTTATTCGAATATCCTGTGATTATCGAGAAGTAGGTTGGAAGTGTTTACTACTCAGAATTATAGGTACTGCTTTGAATGGGTTAAGTCGAATTTTGCTGACTCTGAAATCAAAATGTGCCGCCCCTTTTATACTCTGTGGCAATAGAGATTTAACCACATTTTATTTAAAAATTCCAAGATGCACAAACAAGATTTTGTGGGCTTTAATTGGAATAGGATTCCGGGAAGCTGATTTAGAATTTATTTGGATAAATTCCCAGAAGGAGAAATCATGAAAAGCATTTAGATTTAGGCATGTCATAATTTTAGTGGTTATAGGGAATTGAATCAATGCACGACAAATGGACGTTCGTTTAAATTTATTGTGCATATGATTCAATTGGATTGGGATGTAAGGTACTTAGGAATTGAATCAGTATGCGACAAATTAACTTGCGGTTTAAATTTATCGTGCACATGATTCAATTGGATTGTAATTATGAGTAAGGGTCAGGTATTCGGAAATTGAATCAATGTGCAACAAATTAACTTTTGGTTTAACTTGTCGCTCATATGATTCACTATGGGAATTGGATTGGGATTATAGGTAATTGGAAAAGGGTAGTGATTTAGGATCACTACAGTGGGCTGCATTATTCCATAGTACAAATTCGCTTACTCTGACCCTTCAAATGCCTCCTGTTATAAACCGATCTGAAAACAAATATAAAAGCTACACGCTTACCAGGAGCCGATGATTTAAACAGCCCACACTGTACCGTAAGTCACTAGGAAAAATAAAAACACAAAAGGGGACTCCACAACACTATGTCCATACATGTAACACACTCAGGAACTGCAGCATGGAATATTAAAACACTGAATAATTTTTATTTCCTGTTAATGTTATTTTATTGGGAAAAAAAGGTATATATTTATCTTAATATGGTAGTTACAACAAACACCCACTGAAACTCGACCGGTTAAAAGTTAAATGTCGGAAATTAGTACACACTCGACTCCGGGTATATTATTACGCATCTCCGCTGCCGGCGGAGAGCGGAAGTTATATGACCAGCGTGGTCGAAGGATGGTAAAAGACTCAGCGATAATCATCGGATGCAGCGATGATTCGCTTCTTGGGGTGAGATTATGGTGTCGCGGTAGATCATCATCATCATCATCGGCACTACAACCGGGAACCGGTCTTGGCCTTATTTAGCAAGTCCTAAGGCTTGTTAAATTTTCCATAATGATTTATTTTTTCTGGGCAAGGTCATTAGTCTTGCGCCAGGGGCTCCCCGACGGGGAATCGAACCCCGGTCTCCCGGGTGGCAGGCGGGTATACTAACCACTATACTATCGAGGAGCCCAAGGAGTCGTGGTAGATATCCTCTCCAATAAGTATATCGTTTTTACCTACCACCAGAGAAACGTAAAGTCTCTCTTGGTGGTATGTGTGCAATCGTTCAGATCTGTGTGGTTTACACGTGCTCGAGGGCCATGGGTAAACGAAGCAGACAGGCGGTAAAGACAAAAGGGAGAAATGACCGAATGCGCCGTTGGTAATGCGGGTCATTGCTTGTGCGATGCGTCGTCGCTATTATCGACGTTGGGAGAAAAAAGGTGCTAAAAGCAAATTGGATGTTTATGGCATCTCTGGCTGCAGTAGAAACCGGGTGCATGTTTGCCGCAAAAAACTCTTTACACCGACCGGAATATTAAAAAATGCAGTTTGCATTCCACCGGAAGTTCCAAAAATTCCTCCGGGCGATAACATACACTGGATACTCCGGCTATGCCAAGGAGATAAAAAGACGAAAGAAAAAAATGTTCCCAGCGACAAAATACTTTTAATACTGCATATATTTCCATTAAAAAAAAAAAACCATAAAAATGTTGTATTCCAGAATACTACCCTTATTAAATTTAACACTGAATCTCCTAACACATCCTAAAAAAAAAACTTCACTTAACATATATTACATTCTCACTTAATACATACCATTCATAAACATTCACAATATTACCAGTTACAGCACACTTAATAACCTGCACCTTTTGATTTATTGAAAACATAGCAACTTGGATTTTCGTCCAAATGAATGTGAAAAGTCATAGAGAAAAAATTCAGTTCATAACTTCTATTTGCCGTGAATACTTCGAGGCGTTTACTTCTACTCTAGAGAAAATAGATTTAATAATAATTTTTAATAGAATATTCACTCCAAGATACAATAACCAGAGATTTGTGTTTATAAAAATATTTTGCAACGAGATCAAATAAAAGCCCGACATAAAATAAAACTGATATGGACATTTTTAAATAGCCGGCTGCAAATAAAAATCTAAGAAGAAGGTAAGGCACCAAGCGAGAGTTAAGTAATATATCTTTAGTGACAGTTCGACATAGCCATCTGCATAATATTCCCGTGATAAGTTTCAACCAGAAGACGAAATGTAGAACAGGACCAGCATTTTTCAAGAAGAAAAGGAATAATAAAAGGTCCCCGCTCTTCCCTCAACCGAGGAAGCACGGCGCCGGACGTACAACACTGGTGGCAGCGGGGGGGATCCAACCAAAGGATCCCAAATAAAAAGAAGAAAATAAGAAGAAGAAAAATACGTATGAAGAAGATACAGAGAAAAATTGAATCGAGACGGAGTGTGATTTCAATAACAAATGAAAAAAAGGTGAACGTCAAAGGAAAAAAGTGAAAATAAAATGAAACCAGATGAAAATAATGAAAAGAGTTAAATTTTAAACATTTTAATTAAAACTTTCATATGTATACAAATTTAAATAAAACCAGAAAAAAGTTAATATGGAGTGAAAATTGGATCTAGTCATCACTAATTCAGTGCGTTGCAACCGGTTTTGTCGGAGTGATATAGAAAATATTAATAAATCTTCGCCAGTGAAAACGGACATACAACAAAGAAAAAAAAAACAAGAGAAATAACCAAATAAGAAGAAGAAAAAAAATTTTTCAAGAAGAAAAGAGAGAAAAAAAAAACAGGAGAAATAACCAAACCAAAATAAGAAGAAAAAAAAAAAACCTCGACATAAAACAACGAAATAAAAAGAAAAAAAAAGGAAAGCAGCAAAGACCAGGATGAGCAATCAACTTTAGGACGTGAAGTCTGCCTGGCGTCAAAGAAAAAAAAAAATCTAAAAAGAAAGGAACACAAAGAGGAACTCTACGACACAACAAAGAAGAAAAAAAAAGGACAACAATAAGAAACTCAAGACAAAGACTTCTATCAACATTACGTATGACAGCAATGAACATTTAGTGGAGTAAGAATTTTTTTTTGCGACTTTTCTCTCTAATTTTTTTTTAGTAATATTTTCTACTTGGAAGCTTTCCTTTTTACTTTACATACATTTTTTTTGGATAGAAATTTCTATCTAAATTATTTGCAAATTCTCATTTCAGTATTTCGAAGACATTTCCGTTTCTTTTCTTTCTTTCTCGTCGAATTTTCTTTCTTTTCAGTTTTGGGACCAATTTATTTTTCTTTCCTATATATATATATATTGAATAACCAAAAGAAAGGCCAATTTTTCCATAACCATATTTTTAAGTTAACCATATTTTAAGAATTGAATTTTCGCCATACTTTAATTCAAATTTTCAATATTACGAGCCCATACTACACGAGACAGGCGGCTAGGCAGGGGGAAGAACAATTCCACTATCAACAGATACTCAGTAAAACCCCTGAAATGGCTCTGTCTGTCGGAATTTCTGATGTTTTCAGAATCGTCCCTACCTTTGACGGGAAACCCTGCGACTTAGGTAAATTTATTTCCGGGGGAGACGTTTTATTTAGATCCATAAAGAAGGCAGACCCGGATATATACGAGACATTTTTAGATCTAGTCAAAAATAGACTAGAGGGTCATGCTTACGATCTGATCAGGTATAGCAAAATCGCTAAGTGGGAGGATTTAAAAGATAAACTCGAATCGGAATATAAAGAGGAGCAATCTCGGTCGACGGCACACAATGAGTTGATTTCTCTGAAACAACGCTACAGAGAAACCGTCCGGGAATACGGTGATAGAGTCGCGAATGCTCTAAGGACTCTAAACTCTGCCACGTGTGAAATAACAGCAGACGCGGTGGTTAGGGAATTCTTAATGGAAGAAAACAAAAAATTGGCCGTACAAACATTTGAAGATGGACTAATGAACGAACAGCTAAAGATACTAGCTAAAGTCCATGGGGGAAACAATTTAAAACAGTCGATTGCACATGTAGTGTCACATGGTGCTCGAATGGACAACTCTCCCAGGTCATATCAATACAATGAAAAACCTACATTCAATCGCATAGTCTGCCAAACCTGTGGTAAGTCAGGGCATACACAGGACACATGTTATCGAAACATGCAATCCAACTTTTTTCCGAATAGACAACCCATAAAAAGGGAATATAACATTGTATGTAATTTCTGTGGACGGAATAATCACACAGAGAATGAGTGTAGATACAAGATATCTAGGAATGGATCGGCTTCAACAAATTACCAACAAGGTACAACAACGCGTAACCCATTCCGAAACAATCCTACAAACTCTGAAAATCGTTTTGGTGAAAATTCTAGGAGCACCAATAGACAAAACGATAGACAAAATGTTCACTTTTCTCGGGTGCAAGAGTCGGAAAACGAGGCCAGACGCCAACCAAAATTTATGGAAGACAAACAAAATTTTTCTATTTACAGCATTAGATCTTCGGAAATAGATAACGACCAATTTAATGAAACTCCTACCCAAATTTACCTTGAACCAGCTTATGATTATCCTAACCGTATGACTAATTCCAATAAAGCTATAAATACAAATATAAAAGAAGTTAAACCAAACCCTAATATAATGACTCCGATTCATACTCCCATTCTGGAAAACAATTCAGCAACACAGACTGAAAATCCGAAATTTTCAGCAGTATTAAAGACTGAAATCGCTAATATCTCAGATATTCCTATTGACAACGCAGACATTTCAGCAACCAAGACTGAACACTCAGCAGTATTAAAGACTGAAAATTCGGATCCTGCAGAAAATATACAAACAGAAACCCCTAATATTCCGGCTATCCCAATAGACAACCCCGACACTTCAGCAACAAAGACTGAACATTCAGCAGTGTTAAAGACTGAAGACCCAATAGTTGCAATAAAATTCGAAACCCAAGTCAGTTCAGCAGCTAATACTGATGAACAAATCTTTTCTGCAGCAAAGACTGAAGGATTGAATGTTTCTACAGCAGATATAACTGAAGAAATAGTTCAAACAGCAAATAGTACTGGGAACCAAGATGTTCTAACAGCTAATAAGTCTGAAGAACTATACGAATCAGTAAATGAGACTGAGAAACTAAACGATCCATCAGCAGTGAGTAAGACTGAAAAGGTAGACGTTCCGACAGAAGTTAAAGCTATAGAAAATGATGACATTGAGCCGAAGACACTAAACATTTTAAATAACGATACTGAACAGCAACACGAAGTAATGAAAATTGAAAATAATAATTCAATTAAAGAAGTTAAAGCTATAGAAAATGATGACAATGAGCCGAAAACAAAAAAAATTTTAAACAACGAAAACAAACACAGACACTTACTCAAACACGATATAATAAGTAATGAAAATAAAAATTTAACTAAAATAGGTACGGAAAAGGAAAACCATATAAGTACATTACAAATTCTTTTTTTCAACAATAAACATTTATTCAAACACAAAATACAAAAAAATAAAAAGTTACACAATCATTTAGGACATTTGAAATCAGTTCTTAAGAAGATTTTTGGTATTATGCATTTCTATTCAATCATCATAGTAATAGGCCCAGAAAGGTTTTGGAAACTTTTCCATAAATTTAAGGAAAAGATAAACACATAACAAATGGCCTTTGTTTTATTATTCAATATATATGAAATAATCTAACAATTGTAGGAAATGACGGAAATGAAAAAAAAAAAAAAAAAAAAAAAAAAAAAAAGTTAATGAGGGGGATGAAAGAAAGAAAATTTTAGAGGTAATATATATTGGAAATTTTGAGAATTAATATATATTCGAACGGAAAAGGAAAGAAAGAAAATTTTATTGGTAATATATATATTAGAAATTTTGGAATTAATATATATACGGAAATGAGAATTTTGAAACAATAATATTAATATTATATATTTAATATAATAAGTAATAATGATTTTTAGATAAGAAAAGAAAAGGTTCCAAGGAGAAATATTTAAATTTAGTTAATATATAATGTAAATAGACTATTTTGGACTATTTTTCTAGTGTTAAGAACTTTTTGATTATTGAAAAAATTTAGTTAATATATAATGTAAATAGACTATTTTGGACTATTTTTCTAGTGTTAAGAACTTTTTGATTATTGAAAAAATTTAGTTAATATATAATGTAAATAGATTATTTTTCTAGTATTAAGAACTTTTGATTATTGTAACCTTTGATGAAAGATTAATTTTGAAAACCTTTGTAATGTAATTGAACGAAAATCCAAGTTTTTAATTAATCTTAATTTAATATATAGTTACTAGAAAATTATTCTCTTCAAGGATAATTTTCTTTCTCGAAGAAGGGTGGGATGTTGTATTCCAGAATACTACCCTTATTAAATTTAACACTGAATCTCCTAACACATCCTAAAAAAAAAACTTCACTTAACATATATTACATTCTCACTTAATACATACCATTCATAAACATTCACAATATTACCAGTTACAGCACACTTAATAACCTGCACCTTTTGATTTATTGAAAACATAGCAACTTGGATTTTCGTCCAAATGAATGTGAAAAGTCATAGAGAAAAAATTCAGTTCATAACTTCTATTTGCCGTGAATACTTCGAGGCGTTTACTTCTACTCTAGAGAAAATAGATTTAATAATAATTTTTAATAGAATATTCACTCCAAGATACAATAACCAGAGATTTGTGTTTATAAAAATATTTTGCAACGAGATCAAATAAAAGCCCGACATAAAATAAAACTGATATGGACATTTTTAAATAGCCGGCTGCAAATAAAAATCTAAGAAGAAGGTAAGGCACCAAGCGAGAGTTAAGTAATATATCTTTAGTGACAGTTCGACATAGCCATCTGCATAATATTCCCGTGATAAGTTTCAACCAGAAGACGAAATGTAGAACAGGACCAGCATTTTTCAAGAAGAAAAGGAATAATAAAAGGTCCCCGCTCTTCCCTCAACCGAGGAAGCACGGCGCCGGACTTCAACAAAAAGAAAAATAAATGAAAACGTAATTCGTCAACTGGCAAGTACTTTTTGGACTTGGACTAATGAACCAATATAATGTTTTTTTCGCACTCGTCACAAGCAGACAAATGTGATCACATTGAAGAATTGCTCTCAATATATAACCCGATCTCGTACAAGATAATAATTAATGAAATACCACGAATGAAGTCAGAGCTCTCTATCGAACTCACCGATATTTCATTTTTAATAACCTTGACTGAAATTTTCAAATGTTTGAGCTAATCTTTTGATTCCAGATAATTAATACGGGTCGCAACGGGACTTTATATGTTTTTCTATTTTATTCCTATGTACCGCTTAGTTTCAATTGATTTCATGCTTTCGCAATATGTTTCTATTAAATTTGACAGCCACTTTTTAAATTTTGACTTCCGCACCAACTAAAAAGCAATCCAACAATTTCAGTAATTATAGTCTCCTTGTAACTCTACACATTTCTCTAACCCGTCCCAATAGTACTCGGCATTTTTCTTTGCAAAATAACTGTTCACGAAGGTGATTGCCTCCTCATTTGACGAAAATCTCTGACCTCCGAGTGAGCTTTTTAGATCAGGGAACAAAAAGAAGACCCTTGGCGATAGATCTGATGAGTAAGGTGTATGGTCACGCCGTTCAAACCGTAATTCGTGGATTTTCGCCATGGCAACCGCTGAGGTGCGAGACGGCGCGTTATCTTAGTGAAACAGGATTTTATTTTTCTGCAAATGTGGCCGTTTTTCCGTAATTTCTGCCTTCGGTTGGTCAAGTAATGATGCGTAGTATGCTACTGTAATGGTTTTTCTTTTTTGAAGATAATCGATTAAGATAACTCCATGACTATCCAAAAAAACAGTCGCCATCACTTCCCCAGCGGAAAAAACAGTTTTTGCTTTTTTTTTTTTGGACCCGATTCCCCCTTCGAAATCTGTTACGGACCGACCTTGAGTCCGGTTCCCCCCAACATCCACTAATCCCCTGTCGTTAGTTTCCCCTCTTTACCTCCAAACGGAGAACAACTCGCCAAGTAGTTAATTTGCATAAACTACTTTATGCAAATTCTACTTGGCAGAGAAAATAATAAAAACCGGCGTTGGCGTGGAATAATAAAATAAAACGTCAACGGCAAAAAAAAAAAAAAATGGAGCAGCCAGCCAACGTCCCCTGCACACAGTGGCAGTTCCAACAGACAACGAGCCACAACTGCAGCGACCGCTCAAAGGTCTATCAACTAAACTAAGTCCATTCTTACTTAAATATAGTGAATTATATTATAAAGAAAATGAATAATCACCTTTTTATTAAATTGTTGATAAAAAATCATAACAAATCCACTGTTTTGACTGTATTTTTATTTCGGGCATATAAAGGGGCATGCAAGTTTCATCGACAGTAATTAATCGGCGCCAAAACTCGGATTTATTTCGCCTAAACTGCGCCAACAGAGCGTTGGAAATGTTCATTCGAACACGTTTTTGGTCTAACATGAGCAAACGCGGCACCCAAGGCGAGTTATGGTTTCCACGAGTCCTTCCAGGAATAAATAAAAATCAGTTTATAATAGTCACTCTTTACTTTTATTTATTATTTTTTTTTTAAGTTTCTTTTCTTGGTCTTTACACTTTTTCTAAAAGTTATTTAACAAATTTTCACTTAATTTATAGTTCACAATGATCCTTAATGTTAGTAACTTAAATTCAAACTTACTTGTTTATTTCATTTACTGTTGCCAAAAGCTTTTATTCCACTACTTTACCACTTTCTCATTGTTCTGTGCACTATATATAGCCTAGCTCTATGCGAATGGTGCTTTTTCTTATCTCGATTTATTAATGTATCTTATCATTAACTGCACTGCTGCTATTCTTACTTGATCACACATATTATTATTAATCGAACCAATTAGGTACTTCTTCCTTACGTCACTGATTCACCACCTACTTCTCCTTTATCCTTCACTGATCTTTTACCTTGCAGACTCCTCAGTTCTACTCGATTCTTTACCATTCACTACCGCGACTGATCACCTCTTCATTTAACTTCCACGATCAAAAACTTTCGCTTCGATTCCCCAAAGTAGGCTTCACTTCTATCGCCAACCACCGACTGTCTCCCGACTTGTTCTTACCTCTTCTCGTCACCTCGGGGTCAACACTTCCCGATTACGATAATGCAATTTCATTTTGCAGTGACCTAACTTCCGCATTTTAACTTCAATTCGCAATTGCTTTGTACTGCGGCGTCAGCCGATATTTCTTCATCGATTTGCGCCACAGTTCAATATCCGCAATTGCGAACTGACCCAATTAATTTTGTGCAATTACTTTTTTTTGCGATTTATTAATCGTGCCGAAACATGCAATTAATTGCTTTTCCGTGATTTGTTAATCGTTCCGGAATATGCAATTAATTGCTTTTATGCCATTTGTCAATTACTCCGAAATATGCAATTAATTACTTTTCGTGGTTTAATTGTTCAACCGAAATGTGCAATTAATTGCATTGTCGTTCTGGGGGTTAACCGAGTTCATAAATGGATAGCGCGTTTTTATTTGAGTGCTTCAATGACCTCACGTACCTCATCTTTTTCTATGACGTCACCGATGCACTTAACACAGCTTTCTTATGCTTAAATCTTGATGTAATAAGAGACAAACGCGATCTTTGGACATTTTCATAACCTCTGCTATCTCGTTCACTTTAATTCGGCGGTCGTCTAGCACCATTTAGTGAACTTTAGCGATGTTATGGTCAGTTGTTGCAGTTTTTGGACGTCGGTTTGAACGTTCATCGTCTCCCAAGCTCTGACGGCCACATTTAAATTCAGCTGCCCAGAATTTCACTGTGGTAAATGATGGTGCAGAGTCCCCATACACAGAGTCCAACATCTTGCGATAACCAGAATCACCCACATCCGTGAAGATGTTGGGCTCGGTCTCGAGATATCTAAAAAGAAAGGGGAAGGACGTATCTAAGGATAGTGTGGACAGGGTTAGTTCAATTGTTCTCTAACTACTTGGATGGGGGGATGGTGGGAAACAAATCGTACAAGACCGGTGGGTATTGAGTGCAATAGTAAACGCAGATCACGTCTTTGGCGTCTGATAAGCTGCGCTTTGATCGGTGCGTACGTGTGTCTTTTTGTGCTGCCTTGTACTGTGCGTGCGTGTTTGTAGTGTGTCAGCAGTAGACCTTATGGGATGGGTCCAGCAATCCCCTATTATAAAGTGGAATGTTGTTGGGAAGGGTGCTTTCTTCAGTTTTGCACTGAAGAAGAAATTGTGGTGGTCTGATCCGAAGAGATCGAAAGAGAGAAGGGTCAAGAACGCAAGACTCCCGTACAAGTGGGTTCTCGCTGTTCTGAATGCTTTCGAGGTACTTGTATGCTAATTGTAGCAAGTACTCGTCGATAGGGATAATGGGGGGGCCTTCGTATAGGTGAGAGTTCGGGTAATGGCGACCGTCAGGCCTTCTAAAGCGGTCGATGCATCTTGTGAGGAGTTTCCTTTCGAAAACTCGAAGTCTTTCCATTTGGGCTGAAGATATGCAGGACCATGTGAGAAAGGCGTATCATATTCCAGATCGGATTAGCTGCTTATAGCAGAGAAGGTTAACTTTGGTGTCAACTTTGTTGCTCCACTTCAAGATGTTGTGCAATTGCTTAGACCGACCGAGGTCCCTTTGGAGAATATGGGTCACATGTTTGATGAAATTCATTTTTGGGGTATAAATTACCCCAAGATATTTCATCCTGTCCTGTGGTCTAATCGTAGTATCTCCCATTTTTATTCGAATATCCTGTGATTATCGAGAAGTAGGTTGGAAGTGTTTACTACTCAGAATTATAGGTACTGCTTTGAATGGGTTAAGTCGAATTTTGCTGACTCTGAAATCAAAATGTGCCGCCCCTTTTATACTCTGTGGCAATAGAGATTTAACCACATTTTATTTAAAAATTCCAAGATGCACAAACAAGATTTTGTGGGCTTTAATTGGAATAGGATTCCGGGAAGCTGATTTAGAATTTATTTGGATAAATTCCCAGAAGGAGAAATCATGAAAAGCATTTAGATTTAGGCATGTCATAATTTTAGTGGTTATAGGGAATTGAATCAATGCACGACAAATGGACGTTCGTTTAAATTTATTGTGCATATGATTCAATTCGATTGGGATGTAAGGTACTTAGGAATTGAATCAGTATGCGACAAATTAACTTGCGGTTTAAATTTATCGTGCACATGATTCAATTGGATTGTAATTATGAGTAAGGGTCAGGTATTCGGAAATTGAATCAATGTGCAACAAATTAACTTTTGGTTTAACTTGTCGCTCATATGATTCACTATGGGAATTGGATTGGGATTATAGGTAATTGGAAAAGGGTAGTGATTTAGGATCACTACAGTGGGCTGCATTATTCCATAGTACAAATTCGCTTACTCTGACCCTTCAAATGCCTCCTGTTATAAACCGATCTGAAAACAAATATAAAAGCTACACGCTTACCAGGAGCCGATGATTTAAACAGCCCACACTGTACCGTAAGTCACTAGGAAAAATAAAAACACAAAAGGGGACTCCACAACACTATGTCCATACATGTAACACACTCAGGAACTGCAGCATGGAATATTAAAACACTGAATAATTTTTATTTCCTGTTAATGTTATTTTATTGGGAAAAAAAGGTATATATTTATCTTAATATGGTAGTTACAACAAACACCCACTGAAACTCGACCGGTTAAAAGTTAAATGTCGGAAATTAGTACACACTCGACTCCGGGTATATTATTACGCATCTCCGCTGCCGGCGGAGAGCGGAAGTTATATGACCAGCGTGGTCGAAGGATGGTAAAAGACTCAGCGATAATCATCGGATGCAGCGATGATTCGCTTCTTGGGGTGAGATTATGGTGTCGCGGTAGATCATCATCATCATCATCGGCACTACAACCGGGAACCGGTCTTGGCCTTATTTAGCAAGTCCTAAGGCTTGTTAAATTTTCCATAATGATTTATTTTTTCTGGGCAAGGTCATTAGTCTTGCGCCAGGGGCTCCCCGACGGGGAATCGAACCCCGGTCTCCCGGGTGGCAGGCGGGTATACTAACCACTATACTATCGAGGAGCCCAAGGAGTCGTGGTAGATATCCTCTCCAATAAGTATATCGTTTTTACCTACCACCAGAGAAACGTAAAGTCTCTCTTGGTGGTATGTGTGCAATCGTTCAGATCTGTGTGGTTTACACGTGCTCGAGGGCCATGGGTAAACGAAGCAGACAGGCGGTAAAGACAAAAGGGAGAAATGACCGAATGCGCCGTTGGTAATGCGGGTCATTGCTTGTGCGATGCGTCGTCGCTATTATCGACGTTGGGAGAAAAAAGGTGCTAAAAGCAAATTGGATGTTTATGGCATCTCTGGCTGCAGTAGAAACCGGGTGCATGTTTGCATTAGAAAATGCTGGAGCATTTGCTTTCAGCGTCTATTGCGCTAATTATATGCAGCTGCTTGGGTTGTTTATTGATGAGAAAAAAGCCGCCAGCCAATGTGTATGAAAGGGACTTGTTGTACACATGAATGAAGCTGGGAATAGGCGACGCAAGGGTAATATTTCCTGATATGCGGTTGTATTATATATAACCGAGGAATTTTCTTTCAGGTAATTTATGATAAGGTAATAAAGAACTCTTACAGCAATTGTAAGCGAAGGAAAGCTTGAAAAGGTAAGAATTCTTTGCAGAAGCTTTACGATTATAGCTTTGCCCCAATTAATGCGTGTAGAATTTTCAGGTGCCTAATGCGATTGCATTGGCAAAAACATATGCGTCTAGAGATGAGATAATGAGGGTTTTTAGGTAATTGTACCGTGAGGTTTGGCGGAACCGCTACACCCCCTTTTATCAGTTTACATGCAGACTATGGTCGGCATAATTGATCCTTTATTAGCTAGCACGATTATATGATATGACCCCGTGGGACCTATCTCTGTGAACATTGCAAAAGATCGTGGTTAGGTGGAGAACAGCCAAACCCTTGAGCAGTTGAAAACCGGCTATCGTCGAGACATAGCCAACTTTCCAGTTGAAATTTTCACGTTAATAACACCATATCTTTGATGTATATATATCACAAGAATTGCGTCGTGTATTCAGTCATGTGATAGATATTTAAATGATGTTGTAAAACCTTTTTAAAGCCAAGGCCAGGCGATATGATAAGAAAAAAAAATTGAAATCTTAATTTCCCTTTACCACTTTGTTTTCTGGGTGTCAGCCTTTTATTTTATGGGGGAAGCCCTAATTTAGTCAACACAACCGAATTATATGCGAGAGATAGTTGCCACGCCACAACTTAAAGGCAACCTTCGATATGTCGTTATTTCACATTCAATTAAAACAGAGTTTGCAAGCAAGCAATATCTTTTATTGGGGTAATAATATATTCAAAAAAAAAGTCTGTGACCGCACATTTTACAATTCAGAGATTTGATAAGTTATATCTTACAACTGAAACATTATCTTGGATAAAGAAAAGAAAAATATGTATAATTAATAATTAAAAGAATAAATCGAAGGGAAATACGAAAAAGAAAAACCTTCATTTAAAAAAAAAAAAAAAAAAAAAAAAAAAAAAAAAAAAAAATTATAATAATAATAAAAAAAAAAATAAAACCAATAATAAATAATATAAAATGTAAATATTTACATGAAATTATGACAAATTAAGCAAGAAGCTGGGTTATGAGAGGATTTTCAGAACTTTCACAGCTGATGTTAAAGTTATATACTAGTTTACGAATTCTTTCAGAAATCAATTCAACATCCGCCCTTCCGTGGAGACTTAAGGTTGAATAGTGCCAAGGGAGGTCTAGCATCATTTTCAAAACTTTGTTTTGTGATACCTGTAACTTCTTTAAATGGCACCTTGCAGCGTTACCCCATACTGGACACCCATATAACAGTATAGCTTGGAAAATAACTTTATGAATAATAATCTTATTTTCATTTGTGAGTAAAGACTTGCGATTAATAAAAGGGTAAAGCATCTTAATAGCAATACTCATTTTATTAAGAGTACTTTGAATATGTTGTTTAAATGTGAGTCTTGTATCGAGATGAACTCCGAGATACTTTACGGATTGCTCCCATGCAATCGTGGTACCATTTATTTGCAGCTGACTGCTGGGAAGATAGCAAGCTTTTCTCTTTCGGGTAAAAAAGATGGCTTGTGTCTTCCCAACATTTAGCTTGATTTTCCATTTCATATAATATTTTTCAAGTATCTCGATCGCATGCTTTAGATTTGTCTCAACGTTGAGAGAAAATTCATGCGACGCAAATACTGCAGTGTCGTCAGCGAAGATAGCTGATTCACACTGCGGTAGATTTGGAAAATCCGAAGTGTAGATATTGTACAAAGCTGGACCAAGTACTGAGCCTTGGGGGACGCCACAATCAAAAAATATCAATCTAGAAACATCACAATTGACATGAACCTGAAAACATCTATTGGATAAGAAACTCTGGACGACCTTACACAAATACAAAGGAAAGTCGAACTGTATCATTTTATATATTATCCCATTGTGCCATACGGAATCAAAAGCTTTTTCAATGTCTAACAATATCATGCCCGTTGATTGACCACGTGAACGATGGTCTAGAACATGGCTGCAAATTCGTTTAACCTGGTGCGAGGTGCTGTGAAAGCGTCGAAATCCAAATTGGATATCGGGGAAAATATCTTTATCTGAAACAACTTTTAAAATATGTTGTTTCAGGATTTTTTCAAAAACTTTACTTATGTTGCTAAGTAAACTAATTGGCCTGTAACTTTCAGGTTTATCTGGGGCTTTTCCAGCCTTAAGGATAGGTACAACCATTGCTTTTTTCCAACATTGAGGAAAGTATTGACATTTAAGGCATGCATTGATTATAAATGTTAAGTATTTAATTCCAATATGAGGCAATTGTTTTAGATAGGTATTCTTAACTTTGTCTAGTCCTCCTATTTTTCGTGTTTGCAAGCACTTGATTACATTTCTTACGTTTTCTTCTTCTACAAATGCATTTAGAGGAGTTAATTCGTTTGTGGTGTCGAATCTTTCGATTCTGTTACCGACAAGTTCATTAGTTTCAAATTCACCCAAATGCTGAGAGACCAAGTGATTTTTTGAAAAACTTGTTCCAAATAGGTTTGCTTGTTCAAAACCTGTAAAAAAAGTAGTAGAAGAATCCTTCAGAAATGGTATTTTACGGTTTTTATTCTTGATTAACTTCACCACATTCCAGAACGGTTTAGCATTTTTATCCATAACGCTCAGTTTTTTGTTCCATTCTCTATTACGATGGATTTGTATCTGGTCAGTAATGCGCTCATTAAAATGGGAAACCATTGATCGAGAAAAGGGCTGACGGTAATTCTGCCAGTTTCTTCGATGAATGTTTCTCACTTTAATAAGCTCTAAGATATGGATTGGAAGTTTTTTAAAAATATCTTTTTTTACTCTTTTGGGAATACTTTCATCAACCGAAGAAATTATAGCTTGTGTAAAGTTTTGTACAATAAGGTCAACATCATCTTTAGAAGACACTCTTTCAAGATTTGTAGTACTATTTTGAAGGCTCATTTTAATCTTTGATTTGAATGAATTCCAATTAGCATTCTTCATGTCCAGGAAATATTGAATCTTTCTTTCACCCAACCAAGAAAGGTTACAAAAAACAGGATTATGATCTGAACTGAGAGCACTTAACGAAACGGGTTCTGTTATAAGACCAGGGACATTTGACACAAACAAGTCAAGGACAGAGGGGATGCCACGAGAACCTGCGGGAAAATAAGTTGGACAAGGTGGATAAAAAATATTAATTGGTAGTGCCAATGGAAGGGCAGCCAATATATTGCCCCAAGCATTTGCTCTTACACACCCCCAATCTCTATGCCGGCAGTTGAAATCACCACCTAATAGAAATTCACCATTCATTGTGAATAACTTTTTTAAATCTTGCTTGAGCCATTTTCTTTTAATATCCGACGAAGATCCACCAGGGAAATAAACAAAATAGATTTTTACTGTCTTATGGTTTCTTAACTTAATCATTACACCTACATTCTCCAAAAGCCTAGTTGGAATTACAGGTAAAAGCGAATGTTGAATTGACTTCCTGATAAGAATCGCCACTCCCCCACCCCTTTGGTCTACTCTATCAATGCGATAGCAGTTAAAGTCAGATGATGGGAGTCTTATATCAAAATTAAGCCAAGTTTCTGTTACTAGAGCAACATCAACTTTATAGCTATTTAAAAAGTTTAAAAAGTCATGAAATTTATTACGTATGCCTTTAGCATTCCAAGTAATTATTTTTATATGTGTATCTGCCATTTTACTTAACATTATTTGTGTATAAAAACTTAGTGGCTAAATGCGCGATCACATTAGATTGTTCTATTTTCGTTTTACAAACTGATAAATTTGAGATCATTTCCATGCACAAGGAATTTAGTTCCTCGATTGTGAAGAGTGCTGAATTGTTGTTGGGTAAATTATTGTTATTGTTTGATGAAGAAGCGCCGCGTGAGTCATTTTCCCATGCATTAATTGTTGGTGGTAAACTTTGAATTTGCGGGCTTGAATTTGGAAAGCTTTTGCTCGGAGCATTGGTTAGTCCCAGTCGTCGCTGTGGCTGTGGAAGCGTAGGAAAATCACTCATAGAGGCAAACGAAATCGGTTTTTGGCAAGCTTGATGATTTGAAATTTGAGTTGATGCAGCGAAATGAGTTCTTGGATGGATCTTGGATCTTCCAGATGATCTTTCTTTTATTTCTAAGTATTTAGATCTACTGGTGCATGTGACGTCAGTAGCTTTATGATTGCCGTTGCAGTTGGCACATTTATTTACCGAAGCGTTATTAAATTCGCTTGTTTTGTGTGAACCAGCGCAAGTAGCACAATATGTTTTTATGTGACAATTTCTCTCACCATGTCCAAACATTTGACAATTAAAGCATTGTGTCACCTTACCTTTGATTTTCCTTTGGAAGTTCCAGCTCACTTGGGTATGAAAAATTGAGCGATAATTTTTTTTAAGTTCACTTAATTTAATTGTTCCATTTTCAAAGTGAATGAGATAAAAAAAGTCAGTAAATTTATTATGTTTTTTTTCAATTTTCTTAACATCAGAACATTTTAAGCCAAGCGAAATGAGTTCAGCTTTGAGTTCATTAGTTTTTATATCATCCAGTCCATACAAAATAACTTTGAAAGTTTTAGCACTTTTAATATCATCAGAAAAATATTGACAGTTATCCTCTTTTAGTTTTTCTAACACAATATTAAATGATTCAATAGTTCCGAACATTATTTTTATACCAATTGTTAATTTTTTTATTGAATAACTGGATATTTTAAGCTTTTTCATGAGGCTATGCACATATTCTGGTGATTTTTGCAGCACTTTGATTGGTGGCACATACACTTTTCTGATTATTGGCGAATCAGTTTCGTCCATTTCAGAATTATCTGTATTTGGATGGCATTGTAGGGGAGTGAATTTATTACGGTAGGGGTTTTTACCAAGCCCACTTGTTGGATGCATAGTGGAACGAAGTTTTTTATCCGAGGACAAGCGATTGTCCCCGGTATCAGGCGATCTATCGCGTTTGGGAATGGTTGTAATGAGAACTCGCGACCGAGATGAACACGTCAAACGCAGTCGAAAGCTCCGGGTGAACTGGAAAAACAGAGTTTGATTTTAAGGATAAAATAAATATTGTGTTATTAATTACACTCAAATCATATGGGGCAAGCTTTCTAGTATATGGTAGTTTTGCTCTCTTAGTAAGGCAAATAACTTCTACAATTTATTTCAGATTGTAGTACTGCATGGGCTTGTGACGTTTTTTGCCACATAAATTTATGTACGTAAAATGGGTTACCTGTGGTTAGTCAGTTAGTCTAGGGTGGGGTGTCTATTATCTCGTCTCCAGTTAGGAGTCCTCTTCTTGTGGTTAGATCAGAGTGGCTGCTCCACCACCTGTGGTTCTTCTTCAGGTTCTTCCTCTTTTTGCGACCAGGGCGACCACCGACAAATGGTGATTTTAGAGAGAAGTCGATGTGTTACTGTGGTTCCAATCGCACCACAAGCGATGGGATCTTCACATCCTGCTTCCGAACTCAATTGTGTCTTTGACGGATCAACACGCGAATAAGATGGCTAGATTTGGCCAATCCAACTTTAAACACTTGCGCTTTAATCGGCGCTCCAAGAAATCAAAAAGCCTTCATTCTTTCCTCTCCACGTTTAATTTCAAAAACTTTAGTTTGACAAAATGTTTTAGTATTTTCCTTTTTCCTTCTGTTTTTACTTTTTACTTTTTTTTACTTTCAACCCAAAAGAACGGGGCGTTACTCGCGACTTTTTCCTTTTTCTTTTTCTTATCTGTATTAACCAACTGTCTTCATTCAACTTATCAAAAAAACAGTATCCAGCAAAAAAAATCAAAACAAACGGAATCAAAATATCATCTTGCTGTTCCTCTCTCTCCCTCTCCAACAGCATCCACTCCGAAAACAGAAATCTAACTTCCACACGATCCACACTCGAACAGGAGTATGTTCGCACATTCAACGTGTGGATCGTGTGTTTTTCCCACCACCTTACCATCTACCATTCATCATCATCATCGGCACTACAACCGGGGACCGGTCTTGGCCTTATTTAGCAAGTCTTGAGGCTTGTTAAATTTTCCATAATGATTTATTTTTTCTGGGCAAGGTCATTAGTCTTGCGCCAGGGGCTCCCCGACGGGGAATCGAACCCCGGTCTCCCGGGTGACAGGCGGGTATACTAACCACTATACTATCGAGGAGCCCACACCATCTACCATTAAATTATATTAAAAACGAACAAACGATGGAGGTGGCGGAAGTCGCACGTAACAGGCCTAAAACTTCGGGGATTATTCAATAGGTGGCACCAATAGAACATAAACACAACTCATTTCCAGAGGCTCATCTGTCACTGGTTTATAAAGTTTTATGACATTTCGTCTATTCGTTTACAAGCTACACTCGTTTGAGTGACGCCACTTTCGCCTTCGTAAAAAATGTATGGCAAAACAGGAATATCGCTTCTTGATAAAACATTATTTTTTGATGGGTAAAACTTCTAAACAATCATTCCTTTTGATTGCAGATACGTTATCCCACATCTGGTCCTTCGACAACAGCAGTTAATCGATTGTATAGTGCTTGGTCGAACAAGCACCGAAAACGCGCCTCGCTCTTGGAAGGCCGAAGTTTTGAGTGATCGTAAATCGAAGTTGCGCGTATTAGATGAGGCCGTGTACATCTCGAAAGAATAGATGGCATACATTTTACACGAGCATTTGGAGATGAAAAAACGATCGGCACAATGGGTGCCGCGTTTGCTAACCGTCGACCAAAAACAGCAATGCGTTGATAATTCTGCGGCCGGTTTTGCATTGATGCAGTGTAATCGAGCGGACTTTTTACGACGTTTTATGACGATGAATGAAACGTGGGTCCATCACCATACACCTGAGTACAATACGCACTGTGTCAAATTGTTGGAAAGTGGTCCAAAATACCAACGCTCGGCCGGGAATGCACTCACAGGAGAGTATTATGCAGCGTTATTGGAGCAACTGAACGACGAAATAATGGAAAAACGGCTTCATGTGGCGAAGAAAAAAGTTATGTACCACTACTATAACACACTGTCTGTCACACATATCCTTGAAAGCGATTGCTAAATGAGCCAATTACGAATTGAATTGATTGCTCATCCACCGTATTCTCCAGATTTGGCACCCAGCGATTATTATCTCTTCCGAAACTTCAAGCTGTGGCTCCAGGGAAAAAAAATTCAGATCGAATGAGGACGTCGTCGTGGAAACCGAGACGTATTTTGATGGCTTGGACGTTTCGTACTATAGAAAAGGCATCGAAATGTTGGAAAGTCGTTATACCAAGTGCATCGCCCTCGAAAACAACTATGCTGATAAATAAATATACCTAAGTTTGCCCAAAAAACGCTTGTTTTCATTCGAAATTCCGGGACTTTTCAGCCTATGTAGTATTTAACACTATTTATGATTGGCAAGATGTTTTTGAGTAAAGTAGCCTAATATCCATTTTGGAATATTTCGAAAATCATGAACGAAAACCTTAATGAGACAAGCTTTATCCTGATTAAATCGATGCATGTAAATCACTAAAAGTTGTGTTCAATTTTCCCATAATGAAACATATTCTACTCCAACTCGTCGCATATCTACCCCTCCCCTTGCCCCATAACGATTCGCTTCCTGCCCTGATTGTTATTTATAACATGCGTTGGAGGTTCTATAAAGGTAAAAAGTCTTTCAAAGTCAGATAACTCCTAAGGACAGTCACCTGATAGTGCTTCAAAGACGCCCATCTGTGGTGATCTCTAAACAGCGACCAAAGATAATTGCAGCGAAAGTCATTTCAAAAGATTTATGGGACCAGTATGTGGCCATGAAGTAGGAACCTGATATTCCAATCGATTGCCCGACTCGCTGAGTCAGATAGATTAATCTAGAGCTACTCGCGGAGGTTGCACATGAATTCGCTACCAAATGTATACATTATACACAATTCTAACACCTTCCCCTCAATGACTTGTTCACTGAAATATATTTGTATCCTTACACATAAACACCAACCAAATTAAATGCATCTCAACAATTTCGTTCTGTTGGGGAGTATTAGAAGAAAACTCCAATCTGACGAACGGGTTGCTTGTGTCATAAATTTTGATCCCGTCGGATGTACATCTAATCTCTAAAAACGATTTAAATTCACAGCTTGATATCCTGCTCCTATGTAATGATCACAATTCCTACCTCTGGTGTCTGTACGAGTATGTGCCTCAAAATCACAAGCTCACGCCTCAACAACGCGAAATCATTCTGCAATATGGGAAATGAGTTTGGAGGAAAACTGTTAAGTTGTTGACTCGTTGTCGACCGCCGGAAGTTTCTTCAAACTTGTTATTGAAAATGTTCATCCTTGTATTATCGCTAAGTGTAAATTCGGTTGTCGCAATTGCAGGAAAAGAAAACATGTTGACCGCCCTACATGCCCTGAAGGGGCTTGCTACTTAAGGAGGCGTTCATTATTCGTTTCTATAACCGTTGACATGAACACGGAAGTGATTGATTGCAAAGGCTCTTCGTAATTTTGCGTTGCAGCCAAAGCTTCGTTATTGTAATGACAGTTTTTTTTTCATGTAATGGAGTAATCCATTGTCATTCTTTGAACGGCAGAGTTCAGACAGCTCTCCCTTGATGTGTGATCTTAGGAAACTGTAGAGTCCTAACCGCTGGAGCGGAAAATGTCTAACAGTTCACACGTTCTAGCTACCTTCTTACCTTGATCCACCAGCAAATAAAGTTTCTGTACAGTCACTCAGTGCCACACCCAAGAGGTAAGGAAAAGATTTAAGATCCAGATATAGTTGACAAGTCTATGTAACTGCATCGTTCGTTGACTTTTTATCCGTTTTCCACATGAATCTCGACAGATTGGACATATTGTCAACCGATTGTGTAGAGGCTCTAAGAAGTTGACCAACGGCTACGGTGACAATGTTTGAAAGATTGGCCACTCAACTGGAATTTGTGGGGCACGTGTATCTGTTGCTGCAGGAGTCAGGTTGAGATACGATTCTACAGCGATATTGCACCGAAGAAACTGTCAACCCCATGACAGTTGCTACCGCGTTGACATCACGTAGATCCATGTTCATGAAATAAGAAGTAAATACTGGTGATGGGAAGGAGCATGTGCGTAAGTACAAAGACGTCCAGTCCTCAAACTAAAGTCGGAAAGAAATAACGACAGTGGAACGATTCTGATATCATTCTAGTTTATATCCTGTAACGAACTAGACATTTTGTACTATTCATGAAATATGTATACGGAGGAGTTTTTATGAGCTGCTACTATGGAGACTAATTTTTAAATAAATGATACTTTATTAATTCAGAAATGTATTTTATATAAAAGTTAAAATATATGTCTATTGAGTAAATCCATGTAAGAAGGGACTCAGACTCAATGATGTAGTCAACACAAATCCTGACATCTTTCGGAGCTTGGCTTATGGACCGACCAGAAATTTCGGAACGGGTGGTACCTTGGCCCCGAATCTGGTCGCCGGTAAGATTTCACTCCGTAACATTACGGGTTCCGCACCGAATTTGTTAACTACATTTCAGACTATGATGGATGGCCCGAACGAAAGTCGGGAAAACGACACTATGTTACCTTCTGTGATAAACAGTTCCATAGGTAAACTAATCACCCATTTCGATCCCTCGGATGGACTATCTGAGATGGAACAGCTTGCAACTAAGCGAATTATTAGACGGTCTCCTCAATCGAGGAAAACTAAAACATGATTCTAATAAAAAAAAAAAAAAACAAAAGTCGTAGCAGAGAGACTTCAACTTTTTTCAATGTGTAATTTTCTCCCATAAAAAAGATGCATTCTCCGCAATATTTTGGTGAAAGTCCGGAACTCTCCCAAATATAAAGCGATCATCCAATGATCCAAGGAATCTCGACCCAAATATGGGAAACTGACTTCTGAAGCTGAGGGAGATGCATTTCTTCTCACAGAATATTTACGGCACACTTTTAGAAATAGATTTCACATTCGAAGTTAACTTCTTAGATATCAACATCCTTACTTCGCTAACATACAATGCGACAAACATTGGTTTCATAAGGTATAAATTAGTGGACGTGCTTATCGTAACTGAAATTAAGTTCCATCCATCCATTATCATCCTAATCTCTGAAGTTGAGTTCCATTCTCTCAGAATCTGACGTAAACCTTAACCGGACGGAGAAGTACAGACCAGTTTTTCGACATATGGCCCTAGGCACCCACATAGTATTCCCGAGAAAACGTAAACCTATATAGTTGGCATAGTTTAATAGAACCCTCTCATTGGATTTGGCAAATATTAAATATCACTTCTTTTCCCAAATTCTGAGAGGTAAAGACAGTTTGCATACGGTGTACTCTTCCACTCATTCTCAAATTATTTGAGACAATCTCCTTACAGATTCCTACCAAGTTATGCCCTACTGGCGTTAAAAGGCGGCAAGGCAACCGTTTCACCAGCTATGTTAGTTTTAAAATAAGTATATCACCATTCTCAGTTCGGGTAGTCAGCCGATTTGGCTTTGTACAATTTGCGTGAGAGAAGAATTTGACCCACCCTCTACGTTCAACGATTTACAAAGTAATCGTAAGATATGGTTTACCTATACTTCTACTAAGCGGTTTCCCTGCTTTCTCTCTGTGGTGTTCAGTTCGTTCAGACATTTTGAAAGCTTCTCAATAGCGCCCGTTTCACGCGGAGACACCCGATATGTTTCCCTCCCGCTCATAGCTGAACAGACGGGTTAGTCTTGTTCAATAGCTCGTAGAGGAGTTCCACAGCTGTATCGGCTTGTCCATACTCTTCATCTATGATCTCAGAGTTTTGTGTAAGTGAAGAGGTAAAACAATTTGGTAATATGTTAATAACATTTGTATATTAAAAAGTACAGCGTGGGCAGGTAAAAGAAGAGGGATTAATGATACTAGGTTCGTTCAATATGTCTTTAGAAAACGATTTTCAAATGACGCATAATAGTAATATATCCATGTTTCGTTTAGTTATGTATCCCGGCAGAAATTCGGCAAATTTCTGAAGGAAAAGTGTCAAAACCCAAATGACTGCTCTTGTTCTCCATTGAGAATAAGCAACCACGTTGCCAAGATTTTACCCACATCCAATTTGTCGTGCAGCCGGAATGATGCTTACTTAAAACAAATCATTTTTAATACCATGAGGACCATTACGCACAGACACACTTCGACATGGTACTAGTGCGACACCGCAAATAGCTATCACGTACAAAAATAATGAATTTGGTGATAAAGCGAGAACGGTTTATAGGCGAGTGTAGTGCAGTGCTGTGGCGCCAAACCCCACGGTTCACTTACCTAAAAAAAACCCCATAACTCCCATCCAATCCTATAATTTCGCTAATGCAATCGCATTAGCACCTTAAATGCTTTGCGTATCTAGGATTATCTAAGGTATAATCTAAAAAGTCCCTGTAAAAGAAAACTTACCTTCATGCATCTCTTCGCATATAATTTCCTGTAATATTTCTTTTCTACCTTTTCAGGAATCCCAAAACCTGTTCGGTACCTTCGGTTCCCAGGCAAATTTCAATTTCCCACACCTGCAGCGCAATCTCCACTGCATACCTGAAACATTTCCTTTTACAAGCACATTTAATGCTTTCAACGCGCTAGATAATATTCCAAAAAATAGTTCCTAAATGTGCATATGCACCATAAATACAAAACATTCGGCACCCATTGTTATCAATTGAAATGCAACGACGGGCGGCTGTAGGAAGCCGACCAGCGATTCGTTGTTCAATAGACAAACAATCATCAATTTCGTACACACACAAACCAATTTCCCGGCATATACAAATGTAGGCAAGGGATTCGTTTCTGCCACCAATCCCAATAGCACTTTTTTTCCCAACGTCTATTATAGCGACGATACACAGCGTAAACGTGACCCTCATTACCGGACGAAGCATTTGGTCGCTTCTTTCTTTGTCTTTGCCGTCTGTCTGCGTCGTTGTTCCATTGCCTTCGACCACGTGTAAACGACACCAGATTTGAACGATCAGACACATACCACCATGATCTTCATTACAAGATCTGGTTTCCTATTCCACCAAGAGAGACTTTACGTTTCTCTGGTGGTAGGTAAAAACGATATCCTGAGTGGAGAGGATATCTACCACGACACCACAAACTCACCCCATAAGCGAATCATCTCTGCACGAGAAGATTCTCGCTGAGTCCCTTACCATCCGCTGACCACCACGGTCATGGCGGCTTCCGCTCTCCGGTGCGCACGGAGACGCGAAAAATCATCGAGTCGCGTGTGGGTAATAATTTAGGAACAAAAAAAAAACAATAAAATAAGTTAAAATCATGTGCCTCATAGACATAACTCGCATTGCCCACGTACAGTGTAGTGTTTGCAACCGCCATGTCGAATATTATATTCGCTGCATTCTTCGAAGATTGTGCTTTTTTTATTGACTTTACAATGTAACTCTCACGCAGTGCTACCGTAAAATGTTAGTATCCAATAAGAAAATGAAACGGAAACAATAATCCATGAATTCAAACAAGTTATTCTAATAGTAGTATTTTTCCTTGATTTAGAAATAAAACTAAATAAACGAAATAGTGTGTTTTATTTTTCCTTGTCCGGTGTTTTTGCTTTTCCTTCGGTGTTGTACTTGTCGGATACCTTAGTGATTTGTGGGGACATCGTACCCCCCACAATGGAGTTTGCAGTGTTTTAAAATAAAGTGAAGTAAAAAAAGAACCCATTGGTTTAAGCGAAGATTATGTAACGAAACCTGGGCAAATGTGTGTGTTTGTGGCTTCTCAGCTGACGCTTACGCAATCTTCAGCGCTACTTTCGAAAGGCATATCTCCTTCTGTTCCTCATTAGTATCAACCAAAGATTTGCCAAAAAGACTTATACCTTGGATATCGAGTGCCTTAGTAAACAAGCTAAGAACCAACTGTGGATGCAAAGTATCCTGAAAACCTTGTACTAAAAAGAGGGTATAAATTATTATGTGCTGAACTCAAAAAAGAGATTTCCATCTGTCGCGACAATTACTACCATGCCAAATTCAGATCTGCTCAGTGTAATTTACGTAAAGAGTGGCGTGTAGTGAATAGTATAATAAATAAATCGGCTGGTTCAAAATCACCTACTGTCCTGCACGTTGGAAACTCTGAAATGTCTGATAAATTGACGATTGCTGACGCATTTAACAATTGTTTTGAAAATATTGGCTGTAATCTTCAACCGAGTACTGTCCCCTCGTATAGTTGTACTTGTCGTAGCATTTACTGCAATCTGAACCGTTGCAGAGTAGTAGTTTTGCTTTTCAGCCGCCAACTCCTTCTGAAATTTTGAAAGTCAATGGTACTCTACCTAATTCAAATTTATGTGGAGCTGATGGTCTATCAAATAATATACTTAGGAAAACAGCGTGTTTTTTAGTGGACGTCCTATCTAAACTTTTTAATCGTTGCGTGTTTGATGGGATCTTCCCAAACACTCTTAAATGTGCAGACGTCATTCATCTTTTCAAGTAGGGCTCTCCTGCTGAGGTAGATAACTACAGATCCATCTCACTGCTGTCTGTCTTTAGTAACATTTTTGAGAAACTTATAAAAACGAGAATAATGAAATTTTTTGAAAAAAAAAACGAAATTTTTAGTCCACAACAGTTTGGTTTTCTTATAGTTAAATCCACGGAGGATGCACTCCTGCAATCTTGTTCGCAAATAATGTTGCGCCTCGATGGAAAGAAATGTACGGCTGGCCTATTCATCGACATTACCTAAGCGTTCGACATAGTCAGCCATACGTGTTTATTAAGGAAATTAGAAAAAACAGGATTTCGAGATTTCATGCTTGACTGGTTTCGGTCGTATCTTAAAAATAGGTCGCAACGAGTGAAGATAAATGATGTCAGGAGTGGTGAAAGTATTCTTGACCTTGGCGGTTATGGGCCCTGTCGTTTTTTTGTTCTGTGGGGGTTCTTTCAAAATACGCGAAGAACCACCCACAATTCCAACCCCAACTCCCGTCACCAGCCCGCAGTCACTTGCAAACATTTCCTCCCCAAGGGCATTGTTTCATGCATCATTGCATCACCATAATTTTCCTGAAAATAATTCGGTTAACATATAAAGTAACCGTCATAAATCATCAAACCTTATCAGCGCCCCTGTCAGCCAGCGTATCCTGCCACACACGTGCGCAGCAGATTTTCCTGGATTATCCACATTCACTGCAGCCTTTTGTCCAACCGACAAAAACAGTTTCCGTATCTCGCGTCTAGCCGCCGAAAACCGAATTCTCCAGCGTGTAAATATACACACAAAAGAATTCGACCGTTTCCGCCGGCATAGATACCGTGCACAATCACCATTGTGTAAGTATCTAATTTTCTTTTAACACCAGTTTTCCTAATGGAATGCAGCGTGTTTACACAGCTGCATGCACATCATCACAAGATGCCCTTTGTCCCATTTCCCTTTCTCGGTTTCGTTTACCCATGAACTCGCCGCATGGGTAAGCGATGTAATCTCACCAGGACCTACCCAGAGAGATCCTCTCACCATGGTCACCAAAAGAGAAACTTCGCTTACTCTCAAAGAACAAAAACTCACCCCTAGCCGAGAGTGGACTCTGCAAGAGTCAGTCAGTCGAGTAATAGCTGCCAAACGCAGGAATCGAGTTTTAACCTACACGGGAGTGCGCACGAAGCCAGAGTCGATTGTCAATTAGAGTCGAAGTTGGACGCTGGAATTAATCTAAAAATAAAGTGTTAACATTGAAACCTTCATTCGGTTGTATTGATCTAAAAATAAAGTGTTAATATTAAAACCTTCATTCGCTGGTATTAATCTAAAAAAAGTGTTAACTCTGTTGGAATTGTATACTCTCAACTTTATAAAGAATAAGTCAACCATTTACTATTTGATGAAATTATATAAACAGTTGGACTATTTCTAGTGTTAACTTTAGTTCCAAAACGAATAAATAAAAACAAAGTGTTACACAAAGCAGTTTCGTGTTTTCTTTTGGATTTTCCAATTAAACTGTTGCAAAGGTTCGTATAATACTGTGGAATATTAGTGATCCCGTTTCCGTGGCGGCACACCTGCTAATATAACCCCAGAGGTCTACATTAATTCACTGTTCACTCTTGATTTCAAGGCTCACCTGCAATTTTTGCTGATGATATTGCCTTCTTCTATCGTTTGGGCTGTCCGTTACATTTGATCTCTGATGTTAACTGGGATTTGAATTTGTTGAGACACTGGTTTGCTGAACATAACCTGGTAATCAGTCCCAAAACGAAATTAATGTCCTTCAGCTTATCTCCTCCACCCTACCTGAAAGCCGTTCTGCATTTCCATGCTCCGGTATGTCGTATACTTAATCTTACAAACTTCTGCTGTTTAAGCGGTTTCTCTTCGCCGCCTTTTTGTTACAGTCGAACCTGTAGTGATAAATGTTTTCGTATTGAGAGTGTAAACTAATTTAAATATCTAGGACTTACACTCGACTCTAGAATGAATTTTTCATGTCACGTTAAACATCTTTATCATCATTATCGACACTACAACCGGGAACCGGTCTTGGCCTTATTGAGCAAGTCCTGAGGCTTGTTAACTTTTCCATAATGATTTGTTGTTGCCAGGCAAGGTCATTAGTCTGGCGCCAAAGGCTCCCTGACGGGGAATCGAACCCCGATCTCCCTCGTGACAGGCGGGTATACTAACCACTATACTATAGATATGTCACGTTAATACACTGAGAAAATATTCCCGATGCACTCTTCGCCATTTGTATTTTTTACGTAATTACTGTTCCACTAAGCTTTTGAGGATAATTTATTATGGTTTATTCTTTTCCAAGCTACAATATGGAATTGCATGTTGAGGTGGTGGTTGTAAAAATAGGAAACAACCACTGTTAATCCTGCAGAAATTCGTTTTTAGAAAAATTTGTGGAAAGCCTACCAGGCAACCGTCCTTTCCTTTGTTCAGGTTCCTGAATATCTTCCTGTAAGACACTTGTATAGTTTAAAGTGTTAAAAATATTCTTCTTGAGATCTGAAAATCTTAATGTTCGTTTAATCTCTCGATATAACTAAATAAATTATTTATTTATGTTAACTGTTCCCAAATTCCGTACTACAGCATATCGTGATTTCTTTACTATGCTGTCACTTCGATTGTTCAATGAGTTACCTACATCAGTCAGGGCACTAGCAAGACCTGGTGCATTTCTAAAAGGAGTAAAGATGTGGCTCTTCAGACTGGAGTATGCTGCTTTAGATTCTTGTATTTCTAGTGTTCTGGTTTAATCATAGTTTGTATCCTTTCATTTGCCTTCAACCGACTTAGCAAATTGTACCTAAATTTATCTTGTTTTGAATTAACGTAAATGTTTATGCAAGCTTTGTGGTTCTTGAATGTACGACACACTATTCCTGAACCGTTAATACTCACCCCACCTTAAAAAATCGATATTTTACTTCATTGCCATTGTAAAGAGGCATTCAATTCTGTTTTATTACTTTAATCACTGTATAAAAACCCTGAATGCCTTCTAGTTTTCTTATATATTATTATAGTCGATGATATTTGTCAAATATATCGTAAAATTGAATGTACAAACCATATACGAAATAAAACAACTTCTACTACTACTACAACTACAACTAACTACTACTACAATAGTAAAATTTTGCGCAGGTGAATTTAACCGTGGCCGTGAGAGCTTGGGAGACGATGAACGTTCGGGACGTCCAAAAACTGCAACAACTGATGATAACACCGCTAAAGTTCACCAAACGGTGCTAGACGACCGCCGAATTAAAGTGAGAGAGATAGCAGAGGCTAAGAAAATGTCCAAAGAACGTGTTTAGAGATGAAGATTTAGGCATGAGAAAGCTGTCCGCGCGTTCGGTGCCCCATTTGCTCAAGTTAGTCCAAACATTTTTTCGAATTAAAGCGCACAGTTTAGGCGCAATTAATTCGAGTTCGCGCCGATTAATTACTGTCAGTGAAACTTGGATACACCATTATACGCCCGAAACAAAACTACAGTCAAAACAGTGGAGTGCAAAGGCGGAATCGGCTCCATAAAAGGCAGTTGTTTCGGCTGGGAAAGTGATGGCGACTTTTTTTGGGATGGTCATGGAGTTATCTTAATCGATTATCTTCAAAAACGAAAAACTATTAGAGGAGCATACTACGCATCATTACTTGACCAACTAAAGGCATAAATTGCGGGAAAACGGACACCTTTGCAGAAAAATAAAATCCAGTTTCACCAAGACAACGCGCTGTCGCCCACCTCAGCGGTTGCTATGGCGAAAATCTACTAATTACGGTTTGAACTGCTTGACCATCCACCTTACTCACCAGATCTAGTCCCAAGAGACTCCTTTTTTGCCCTAAACTAAAAATTGCGCTCGGAGGACACAGATTTTCGTGAAATGAGGAGGCAATCACCTTCGTGAACAGTTATTTTGCAGAGAAAACGGCCGAGTACTATGTGGACGGGTTAGAGATGTGTAGAGTTACAAGGAGACTATGTAGAAAAATAAAAATAAGTTTTAAGAAAAAATGTCTTGTATTTTTGTTAGGTCGGAAACTTTTCAGTCCAACCTCGTGTACTAACAGTAACTAACAACATTTGAAATGTAACTTTTTTAAAGACATGAAATAAATGGCTTAATTATTATTATTACATTATACGCAAGACACTCTAAGTTATTAGAAACCGCAACTTGACCATCTTTGCAACATTTATTTTTTTGATGACTAGTAAAGATTCCTTTTATTCTTATATACAAATTTAAAGTTAACTTCGGTAGGAGTTTATCGAAATTCTTACCGATTTAACTTATGACTCAAAACCACATGGCACGTTTTTCTTCATAATACAAATATAAAAGATCTTAGTTGATTTAATACCTTTTCCCAGTCTCTCAATTATTTAACATACCGAACCCTAACCCCGCCTGCCAGATAATTATTCTTTACCAAAAAGAATTCTGTAAGCTTAAAAAATTATTTGGCCGAGATCCATAATATATGTTTTCCAATTAATAAAGAGCTCACAGAGGCTGAGCTCACCAGTGTAGCGCATCATATTCTCCGAGGCTAATATGACAAATTGGCGTGAGTTAAACCTAACTTAAAACCCTGATATATCGCCTGACACCGCCTTCCGTCAATCGGGTTTCGGTTATTAATTCCATGGTTAACACTTGTACTTTAAAGAAAAGTTCACAAACAGCACCTGGTAGTTGGTATTAAATCAGATGATTTTAGCTACTCGCAATGCTCGGAGATCGTTTTAATCTCGAGATTGATTGCATACAATTTGACATGACTCCTGAATTACTTGCCGCACAATCGCTTAATATTGATTGCAAGGTTTTCGTCATCAGACATCTTTGTTTCAGTTTAAACCAAAGGTCAACGAACACCATGAATTGGGATGGCATTTGTCATCCGTATGAGGACAGCTACGCAAAGCACTGAATGTTAAATGTAGGTTCCACTTCAACAACCCGGTTCAATTAATTTTAAGGTGTTTCAATTACAATTTGTAAAGTATAAAAAATAGTTTTAAAACTGTTTTTGAATTGAAAGTTCATTTTTCACCAGTCAATTATGTTTACTACTATACAATATTTAAGATTGCATATTGAACAGCAAATCTGACATTCTGGCATTCTATGAAACTTGGGTGGTTGCACAAGCTATCAGAAACTTTCTTCTTTTGCAAAGGATTTAAACATATATGAGTTTCGATAAACTTACGACAAGTCGTTAAGCCAGAAATGTAGGAGCTTATATAAATAAATTGAATTATATAGGCGGAGTTCAAATATATTAAAACCAATATTACAATACGATCAAAAATAAGCATGCGTTTGCTCAAAACTAATTGAATTCCTATTACGATCTGTGAGTCTTTAAAAACTTAATTATACATCCAAGCAAGTGTTTTATAGAATACAGAATGGCAACTTTATCCGAGATTTATATGCCTGGAAAAAAAATCCTTTGAACTTTTAGAACACCTATTCAAAGAAGTATTGACATCTTATGTGGGAAAAGCAAATTGTAATGGCGCTAGTATACGACATCTATGGGCGTTTTCGCCACATGGTAGTGACAATTAAACTTGCTAGATTTCGATGGCAACACCTTACACGTATGAGCAAACTTGCCCGAACAATTTTTGGAAAGGTGAACTAGCTAAAAATCCAAGGAATATTGGTATTCTTATGTCAAAACCTCTAAATGAGGATCGAGTATGTGTAGTTCCAGATCTTCTTAGTGACTTAATAGGTTGAGACGTGCATATAATTTGCCAAGACGTTATTGGGTTGATTGGGCAATGAACTTGCCACTATTGCTTGCAATGACTTGTTGCAGGTTATGAAAAGTCACATGCATTTCAGAAAATGTTGAACGGTCAGGTCCGTCGTGCCATTAATCTTTTAAGAGCTGAAATGAAAAAAACATTGATTTACACCCACATATTGCTGTAGCGAGACTAAGTATGCAAACAAATGAAGTATATGTGAGTTATGACACCACATTGGCAATAAACTACAGTAATAAGAAAATTCATTAAAAAAAAACATACCGAGGAAATCTCGAGAACTCGTGAACGGTTTAATTAACGCGCGCACAAAAAGGTATTTTAGAGTACCCTTAAATGTCAAAGCCCAGTGCGATTGGATTTTTTCTACACTAACTAGCAGTTTGACTATTACATGTCCTGTGTTCTTGAAAATGATAACCATGGAGACAAATTTAGAATTATAATAATATTATGGCACTTAGAAGCATCGCGTAGTGAACTTCCACAACTGTTCTGACAAATTCAGTTTGTGGCGGGTCTTGCGAACGCCACTACTTACCTGCTTACCTACCACCAGGTAACTCCCTTTTCATAAGCGTTAGGCTCCGATAAATCGCGTACTTACCTGCATTAGCATTTCTAACAACCACAATGTCTGCTGATACGAAAAGTGTATCAGCAATAACAGGCATTTCCCAAAATAGAAATACTTAAAATATCTAAAAGCACGACATGAAAACAGGCCAGAAAATGATCCCCGCATGAACTGGCCTGCGGAGGTATGGCTGTCGATGTGTTAGTGTGCACAAAATCAACCCTTAAGGGACAAGTGCACACCGAGCGAACAAGTGGCAGTTGATGAGCGATTATCACGGTGTTCGGTGACGGCATAGAACCTTTTTGATGTGAAATATTTTTTGTGCAAAGTTACGGCAACTACAATATTTAAATTTTATAATACAGTGCCACTTTCACCAGAACCTTTTTGATGTGAAATATTTTTGTGCAAAGTTACACCAATGTTTACAAATAAGTTACGTAAGCCCATGAAATATAATATTTAATAGAACATAATTTCCACTAAAGAATATAAATACTATGTTTACAAATAAGTTTTACGTAAGCTCATAAAATATTAGTACACTTAAGAATTAAAATACAATATTCAATAAAACACAATTTTCACTAAAGAATATAAATACTATTTTTACAAATAAGTTTTACGTAAGCTCAATTCTATATCCAATAAAATACTCTGTACAATAGTAAATAAGCCTTATTTAAGAAATAAAAACATTAGACGAAGGTGACTCGACGGTTTTTTTTCTGAGCAACAAGACACCATTGAACACCGTTTAGTCCCGATTCGACGAACGTTTATGAAGTTTGGGACGTCTTGGTGAACCTGTATCGGGCCGGCTCCTACCAAGACCATAAAAAATCCCATAAGTTAACATTAAAGCATGTACTGTCCCAATCCCCGAAGTTATGGCATAAGAAAAGCGAGAGTTTAACAGTCATGAAATTGCCATCATAAGATGCCACTGCAATATTAACACTTTCTGCGCCGTGCTTCCTCTATTTGAGGAAAGAGCATAGAACGAGGTATCATATAGTAAAAACAGGCAATTTTTTTTTAATTTGACATTTGCTTTATTCACGTTCGTTCTCTGCTCGGGACGGTCTTCAAAAAAACTGATCTTAAAACTATGGATAGAATCTTTTAACCTATCCGGTCCATAGAGATGACTCATTTCGGTAATTAAAAAGATATTTGGGAAAAGCTCTCTGTAATGAAATATGATCCCCCCCAAGGTCTTTTGAAATAATCGCCAGATGCGGAAATCTGTAGTTTTCCGTCATCTGGTTTTTTTCTTCTTATTGGAAAGCAGTTAAGGTGAGATATTTCTCGAGGCAGAATTGCTTTGTTTCCTTAATATTCCTTTATTTAGGATTTGGAAACAGGGACGCTGTGCGTCGGAAATATAAACCAAGATGGCGGCGAAGCACATCTATGGGTTTGGTGAAATTATGATATAATGTATTTTTAGTGAACTCATTGTTTATTATGAAATTGTAAAAGAAATGCCAATGTTGCACTTTTTGTTGCAGATGTGTTAAAAGTATTCTTTTTGGCGGAAGATAGAGGGAAATCCATTTGGATTTGCCAAATGAACGGTACATAAGACCGGCTTGGGAGGTAGTAGATGAAACAGGACCTTGCGGGGAAAACCTAGGGTTTAGAGAATACTACACCACTATAAGACAGTAATCAAAAGATCTTCATGAAACAAAGTAAGCCCTGTGAATAGAGCTTTAGAATGTATCCAAAGCTTGTCGTAAAAAGATACTTTTAAAACTGTCCCGAAGCTTGGCTTAGGCAGTAAGACGGCCCTAAGGCGAGATACCATCCCGTCACGCTGTACGTTCCACGATATTTGATGGCCCGGACTGAAATTGAGATTCAGATCTCCGGAGATGGACTATGTCAGAAATGTTGCACGCAAAACCCTCCACCCCTTAATACTTACCTCTTTGGAGCAAGGTTCCACCGTTACTGGCGAAACACGCAGAACCATCCACTCAAAAGATGAAGCGCTCTGAAAGCCCTACCATTGCTCCCATACATTTGACACATATTCCCAAATCAATATTGAATCGAATGTCATACAAATTGAAATAAACGTTTAATTGACTCTCATTGAATTCAATTTATAAAATCCAACACGTGATAAATGAAACGATAGATATCACAGAACCGGGTGATGTCACAGTGTGCGGCAATTATAGGAGTATAACATTGCTGAGTACCGCCTATAAGATACTCTCCTCTATGCTACAAGATCGGATAGTCCCATACGCTAAAGTCATCATTGATCAATATCAGTGTGGCTTTTTGGTGTCACCGAACTGTTCCGCCGAACATTGTTCACGAATAGAGAAACAACCTGGAACACAGGGGCATTGTCACAAATAAAACGCTGAGAGATCTTTTCACTTTCTATTTTATTTTAAATGTTTTAGCATCTTTCGCCGCACATAAACTTCAACGTATAAATCCGAAACGATGAAACCTCCTCGCCGAGCTCTCTCTCGTTCTCGACCTCCTCGGATGCTCGAAAGTTCAATCTCGACCGTTCGATACAGACCTCTCGTCCCGGTGACGATCCCAATTAGACTGACTGTCTGCCCACACAGATATCCAGATTCCAAACCGGTATCCGTATCTGTATGGAAAACTTTTTCTATTCGATCTGCTAACAGAATTCCGGAAATCTCTGTTAGCAGCATGCTATTTCATCCCAGGGGTAATTTCCTATTTTCCTGAAAGGAGAAAGTCATTCCTTGCATACATCATTATCATTGGTGATAGAATTTCATTTCCACGGCCTTCTGTTTGCACAGAAGATCTGGCGCCCAGACCAGAGATATTCGGCGATTGTTTTGACGTGCAGTCCGTGGGTCTTATTTGAACTTGGTACCCGGAATCGAAATCCATTAGATCTTTATAATGGTGCGAAATTCTAGCGTGGCCGTGGGACCGGAGTATTGCCTTTGTTGGCTTAACTCCTCATAAATTATCGGATATCTCGTTGAGATATATTCGATTGCGATAGGTCGTGGCTGCCTTCTGTTGTTCAACGGATTTGGGTGATCCTTGCGTTAGATTACCCGCACGTGCATCCGTTGATCGGCTCATTCTTTGATGATAGCAATTCTTTTGTATCGAATTTCGGAATTGCCGGTTCGATAAGATATTCCTGGGCGCAGGCAGCATGTATGGCATTTTGGGAATTTGTTTTTTTTTTTTTTAGGAATAGAACGCATGGATGTTTATACCTTTGTTTCAGGCATGATGAAATATAATTGTTGAGCTTGACCTCAAAAGCTTTGGGGACGTTCAATTCCCTGCTTTTTGGTGCCGGTCTCAACGTTGGCTGCGAGTTGCAGGCCCTATGGTGGGACTTTGGAGCACGCGTCTGTGGGCGCGTGCAACGCTCTCAGGTAAGTAAGTTCCTTGAAGGTTTGGAACCTTACTGGGCGGAATTGTGCGTTCGTAGGACGCTACAGCTTCATTCCAGGCAAATCAGCGATTGGTCAGATATTCACCCTTAGGCAGGCGATGGAAAAATGTGAGGAGTTTAAGATACCATTATATCATCTATTCATAGACCTTAACCCCGCCTACGACAGTATAGTCAGGGTAGAACTATATAATCCCATGAGAGAGTTCGGCATTCCAAACAAATTGATAAGACTTTTTAGGTTGACCATGACCAACGTAACTAGTCAAGTAAAAATAGTGGGATTCCTGTCCAAACCAATGAACATATTTAATAGACTCTCACAAGGGGACGGTGTGGCCTGCCTCCTCTTAAACCTGGCGTTGGAGAAAGCAATCCACGACTCTGGAATTACAAATAGAGGGTCTACTGTCACCAAATCCTGCCAGATACTTGCCTACGCAGATGATATCGACATCATCCGTAGATCCGATTCCGCTGTACAGGACTCTTTCACCCAGGCCTAGCAGGTGGCACAAAAACTGGGATTGCACATTTATGCGGGAAAAACGAAATACATGGTGGGGTGGTAACTTCTGCGAAGAGAAGACCCAACGTTAGTCAAACTATCAGGGTAGTGGAGCACGAATTTGAAGTATTGCAATCCTTTAACTACCTTGGGTCAATAGTATCAGCCGATAACAATATGGAAGTAGAAATACACGAGCGGCTGATCAAATCCAATGAAGCCTACTATGGTCAATCAAGGTTCTTTAAATCCGGAACATCCAAGCTACTTCTGTACAATACCATGGTCTTACCAGTACTAAATAGAAGGCACTCTGAACTCTTAGCCGCGTTCGAGAGGAAGAACTTAAGGAGAATTGTTGGCCCCGTATGCTGGGGAGGACGAGTCCGGAGACGCTGCAACCATGAGTTGTACGCGATCTACCTTGGATATCATGTGGTTAAGGATCGTGATAAGGACTTCTGTTAAATTTCTTTGTTGTCTTTACCGCTCCCCGAATGACGACCGACTAGCGACATTTTTCTAACAGCTTTCACATGCATTCCACTGAATACACCAGGTTCTGAAATTGCCGTCTTAGGCGATTTTAACGTACACAACTCCAGCTGACTGGTGGGTACGTTCTAACAGAACCAACGGGGCTGGGAGGTTGGCCGAGACGTTCGCTGTTAACCGCAATTTGACTTAACTCGTGGAGTAGTCTGCACGAATGCCAGATGACCGAGGGAACACCCTGCATCTGCTTGTGACATCCGAGCCGGGCATTTATGCCATGGGAACCACAGCGCTATTGGAAAATTCAGATAAGTGTTTGATATCGGTTGCGCAATCTCTCGCATTTTCAACGAATAATCAACCTAAGCAGCTCCACCAAGTATGGAGTTAAGGGACTGCTAACTGGAATGATATGCGAGATTTCTTCTCATCCTTTCTGAGGACAGAGATGGCTTTGGATGTTATCGAATGCGCACAGTCTGTCTCGGAGATTATTCTTCTCGGAATGGAGCTTTATATTCCGCATTCCATCAAACAAAATTCATCTAATAGGTGTTAGTTTGATAAAAAATGCGAGTGGATTACAACGGCAAAAGACTATAGTTTTTCAACTATGGCGCTCCAATCACACATACGTCAACAGAACGAGTTTTGTCAGAATCAGGAACCCGTGCAACCAGATGATTGATACCGCGACGAAGGTTCAGAATGACAAAGTGACTAACAAACTTCTTGAGTACCCAACTGGAACACGTCCCTTCTGGGCAATGGCAAAGGCGTTCAGCAATAATTTCGCTTCCTCCTCTTTTCCTCCGTTAGCAATGGGCAGATAGGGCACTATTCACGAATTCCAAAGATAAAACCAATATGTCTGCGCGAATTTATGTTCCGCGAGTTAAACGCTTGATGCCGGTCTTTTGGAACCTATGACCGTAACCGTGCAATCTTCAGATATGTAGTTCCGCCCACGAGCTTTCAACCAACCAGCAATAGTCCTTAAAAGCGGTGTTCCAGAACTGTCATCGGTTCTTAGCATAGCCTTTCGATTATCTTGTGCACAGCGGAACTGTCCTACTTCCTGGAAAACCGGTCCAATTCAACTAATTCGAAAGAAAGGGAAAATAATTCTCCCACAGAATTAGAAAATAAGAAGAAGGAAGAGGTCAACAATGCCGAGTTCATTAAATACTTATTAAAAAAATAAAGGAATTTGACAGAATATACATACAGATTTGTTTTTTTAGATGAAGCGCACCAACGTAGAACATTCTGCCTGTTTGATATTGGGATATCAAAGCATTCAAAGCCAGTGTGTATCTATATCTCCGGTTCATATTTACCCACCTACTTCCCCTATCCGCTTCTATCACTATATTTTCGTTGTTGGTGGGCTCTGACATTTAATGGTACTTAAAAGCACTTTTATACGTGTTGCTTTGAAAGAAAATGCCAGCGATAGGACCGTGCATAGAATTCTTGACGCCAACGGGAAAGTTACCGATAGGGCGGCCGCGACGGAGATGGGAGGACAATGTTAGGTTGGACCTCGAGGAGATCGGATCGGATGGTCGAACGTCGAAGGAGAGCGCACGGGACAGGGAACAATGGCGGAGTCGACTCCGGGAGGCTTGTTGTTTTTCAATCGCTTTATTGCGTCTACAACTTCGTTGGGAGACGGCCCTGGGACCTGAGGCTCGGCTGTATGTACGCTTGGTGCATTTATCTGTGGTTGATGGGTGCGTACATTGAGCAGGTTTTCAAAGTACTGCTTCGATCTTGTCACGATATTGTTTGTTTCTGTGACCACACAGCCGTTTGCGTCTCAAATTATTTTGACTCTCCCTCGGTAGCCATTTCTAATTGAATTTATGCCGACATACATACCTCTGCTCTTCTTTGCCCTAGAATTTTCTAGGATTTTTTCGATCCGAGTCTTCTCCCATTCGCGTTTTTTGCGTTTGAAGAGCCTCATTGTCTCTCTCCGAATTGTCGCGTATCTTTCTGCGTTGACTTCATCATATCTTTCTAAGTGGATCACTCTGAGGCGTTTACGTTCTTCGATCTTCGCCCTGCACTCATCGTCAAACCAAGGTTTGGACTTAAATGTTTTCTTAAATCCTAATACCTTTTGAGCTGTTAGTTTGATTGTGTCTCTGATCGATGTCCATTTAGTGTCCACACTATTAGCTTCCTCTTCCTCACTGCTCACATTCTCTAGAATGATAAATCTATTCGTTAGTTCGTTTTGATATTCAGCCCTTTTACGTAGGTCTTTCAGTTTATCAGTATCGAACTTTTTGCTTGTCTCCCGTGACTGCCCATGTGGGATTGCTGCGAGGCGACTTCTGATTTTGCCCATCACCAGAAGATGATCGGAGTCGCAATCTGCTCCTCTATATGATCTTACGTCAAGGATATTCGAGTGGTGTCTTTTGTCTATAAGAAAGTGATCTATTTGGTTACGCGTTACGCCATCGGGTGATATCCATGTGGCTTTATGAATTTCCTTGTGCTTGAACATCGTGCTTTTTACTAACAGATCTTTTGACGCTGCGAACGTGATAATTCGAATTCCATTATCATTTGAAACGTCGTGTAGACTTTCTTTACCTATAGTTGGTTGGAAGATATCTTCCTTTCCAATTTTCGCATTAAGGTCCCCGAGGAGGATTTTAACATCGAATGATGAGATCCCATGAAATACATCCTCTAGGGTCTCGTAGAACGTGTCCTTCGTTTCTTCGTCCGCAGATTCTGTTGGTGCGTGTACGTTTATAAATACATAATTGTAATATGGGCCCTGTATTTTTAGCACAGACATTCGGTCATTAATAAATTGCACATTTTTTACATGGGGCGTAATCTTCTTGCTTATGATGAAGCCGGTTCCGAGGTTATGTGTATCGGTACCTCCACACACCAGTGTAAATCCGTTGGTTTCGATTACTTGATGTGGGAGTCGGACTTCCTGAAACGCGACCATGTCCATTTTATATTGTTTCGTGTTTTCTACGACCGTCTGTATCGCGCCTGGTTTATATAACGTTCGAACATTCCACGTGCCGACGCGTATATCCCGCTTTTTACGTTTTTCCCTACGTCTTCTTTTTGCCGAGTCGGTGTTTTCCTGATGATTTTTTCCCTTATGGTAGTGTCGGCTCATCACACCTACGCCTACCGGGATTTTGTGAGATTGTTTTTTGTGTATTGATAATTCATTTCATTGGATCACTCTGGGGTTTCAAATGGTCCGCCATATCAGAGCCCCTCTTTGATATGGTAAGGTCTGCTTACTACTCTGATTCGACCCGGTGTCAGAGAGGCGCCGTTATAATACAGCCGGTATACCCCTGGCTGCAAACCATCCAGTGGGCACGGTGACGCGTAACACCCTGGATTAGGGGCGGTAGATCTTTGTTTGTTACTCCTCGCTAGCTTGTCTGACATGGGTGACCCTACTGGAAGCGTATGCTTCCGTCAGCATAGCCTGAGTGATTCATCGTAGTTTAAGCCCCCGCACCACGTCAAGGTTTCTACCAAGCGGAGTAGAACTAATTCGAAAGAAAGGGAAAATAATGCTCCCACAGAATTAGAAGATAAGGTGAAGGAAGAGGTCAAGAATGCCGAGTTCATTAAATACTTATTAAAAAAATAAAGGAATTTGACAGAATATACATACAGATTTGTATTTTTAGATGAAGCGCACCAACGTAGAACACTCTGCCTGTTTGATATTGGGATATCAAAGCATTCAAAGCCAGTGTGTATCGATATCTCCGGTTCCTATTTACCCACCTACTTCCCCTATCCGCTTCTATCACTATATTTTCGTTGTTGGTGGGCTCTGGCATTTAATGGTACTTAAAAGCACCTGGCGCAAGACTAATGACCTTGCCCAGACAAAATAAATCATTATGGAAAATTTAACAAGCCTCAGGACTTGCTAAATAAGGCCAAGACCGGTTCCCGGTTGTAGTGCCGATGATGATGATGAAAAGCACTTTTATACCTGTTGCTTTGCAAGAAAAGGCCAGCGATAGGACCGTGCATAGAATCCTTGACGCCAACGGGAAAGTTACCGATAAGGCGGCCGCGACGGAGATGGGAGGACAATGTTAGGTTGGACCTCGAGGGGATCGGATCGGATGGTCGAACGTCGAAGGAGAGCGCACGGGACAGGGAACAATGGCGGAGTCGATTTGGTGAGGTCATGAACTTTCGGGTTCCTACAGGCCAATAAATAGTAAATAGTAATGTTTGGGGGTGAATTTTTGGTGTCATGTCCACTTTACATTTTTTGGAAAGTTAAACTTTTCCGCGATTTCCTTTTTGGCATCTGTTCGCTCATTGTATGCTACAATTTTCGATGTCAATATACATACAATCGTATTTATATTCACACCGTTCCAAATTATTTTTTTTTTACACCGAATGATAGGTTTGACATTCCGCTCCTGGCAACTTATACTAATACAGTGACGTGAAATGTGGGATTCTGAAACTCCCTTGTAGAAGTCGATTCCAATGTGATATATAAATTCACTAATTTAATGTTTTTCCTGAGTGCACATTAATCTATCTTGCAATATTGCAGCTAAATAAAATTCTGATCTAAATGACGAGCGCGTTAAATGTGATCTTTATTCCGAATCGTTCTCGTTGCACTTGAGTTACTATCGCATGCTACCGAAATGGATAAAAGCTCTATCAGTCACACTGAAGATGACTTCAGCTAATTGTCTTGACTCATTAAGTGGCAAATCAGCCGGCTTATGTCGAAAGAATGGAGTATCAACAATTATAATTCTGGTAACAAAAATCGCTCAAGGATAAGACTAGAGCTTCTGTATTACACTTACATCTGTCACTACGAACTGAGAACTTGTATGGACAGCTCTTTCCTTTCGACTGCGTTCTACTCCGGTTGTACCCAATAAACCAACAGGATACGTCTACCATTTAATACAATTCCCATGTCTTCTGCCACGCTAATAGTCACTTTGTCTCAATTAGCAAATACGTCCAACAAATTTGCGAGAGCGATCGCCATAACTCACACGGTATCCAATACCAGGCTAATGGTTGCTATAAAATCAGATTGCAACGGCACGCATATGATATGCGCGTGGTGCGGAAAAAGTCGCAATTTCAAACAAGGCCGAAGCCTGGAAACGCCAGGATACTCGTCCGTCGAGTCGGTGCATGACAATCGCCACCCGACAAGATGGCGGAAAGCACTTACAATGCAGCAGCCACTCATCGGCTGGGTGACACTTCGGTCCGTGGAGTGGCGTCGCGCAGTCAACCGCACTACGAGAAAGTATTCGGTTGATTGGCTCGATTTTTATTTGGTGACCCGCACAGTTGTTTAATAACAATAAAGTAGATCGAATCCTTGATAGGGAGCGCAAGGCCGCGCCGCCACTGTCCTCACTGACTAGAAAGCCATTTGCGCTTCGGTCCACTTTGGGTACTTCATTTGATGGCCGAGATAACAGCGGAGATAAGCACTTGGATCACGAGGTGCGGGATTCTTGGATGTTGTGTTATTCCTCTGGCTGTTCTGGGGTGAGGATGGTTGAGGGCGAGTGTAGGTGGCGGTGTGGTCAGTAGCGCGTGTGCATTTGGCCCGACAGTATGGCAATGGGATTTTTATTAATTGAGGCCAAGTTAAATAAGGTCCAATGGTTTCATTAGTAATGTCGGATAATGGTAGGTGTAATGGGGCTGAAGCGATAACAAAATTTCGGTGTCAGGTCCCGATACCGAAGTAAGGAAAGAAGGAACGCAATAGGGCGTACTATTACTGGAAGAGCTAATGGATGAACAGACAAAACTGCTCAAGAAGAATGTTGGTTGGCTTTAATTGTGACTAATAAAGATTGAATTAGAGACAGTCAGAGGTTAGTTAGGGGGCCGCTTAGACAGCTTAGACAGGCAACCAGTTGGGCTTCTCCGAGTTGGTACGGATGATGTGTCTATTCACGGGCAATCACATATCTAAGAAATTTTTATTTTGCTTTAAATTGTTTGGAAAATTGAACTGATTACAAGCGGAAATGGGAAAATTTGTGGCTTTACGACAGGTTACGAGGCAATTTGAATGTTGAGATAGTAATCTTGGTACTCTTAAGAGTTTATGGCTATGTAATCAATTATTCAAAGGGACCAAGTGGTTGGAATTAAAGAATTTGTCATAAAGTAAATGTAGAGTTAGTGGGCAGAAGATACGGCTGATTGTAAGAGGAGACTTCCGTCATATCGCAACTATTTGGAAATCGGTTTTTATATGAAAATCCTTGTGGACCTTTTGATTCCATGGGCTTGAACTCGAACTCGAATAATTTCAGAGTTTATTGCAATTTAAATAGATAAACAGTCATGTTGCACTGATTGTATGAAGTGTCGGCATGCAACCGGTTTGTTGTGCGAGAAACAGAATCTTTCGCATATCCACATAGAGTAACTATTTTGGCTTGAGATAGTGAGGTCATAACTTTCTGCCCTGAATAACACTAGAACTAGCCACCGGAAACGAACTTATGGTGTTCACGTGGTATAGCAGAAATACCGGGTGCCACGGGTCACAGGTTCACCACGCGTGTCCAACGTCTTCTTTAGTCCTCTGGGTCACCGAATTAAAACGAAGACTGTTTTCTATTCATTCTCGTTTTTTATTCACTATTTTAAATTTAACGTTCCAACTTTCAAATAAAACTCAAAGTAAGTACAGTAGTTCGTTTTGGTACACCATCATCATCATCGGCACTACAACCGGGAACCGGTCTTGGCCTTATTTAGCAAGTCCTGAGGCTTGTTAAATTTTCCACAATGATTTATTTTGTCTGGGCAAGGTCATTAGTCTTGCGCCAGGGGCTCCCCGACGGGGAATCGAACCCCGGTCTCCCGGGTGACAGGCGGGTATACTAACCACTATACTATCGAGGAGCCCAAGTACACCATACACATTTGTTATTTTAAACAATCAACTTTCAAATGAAACTCAAAGTAGGATACAATAGTTCGTTTTGCTATACAACACACATATGTTATTTTAAACAATCCAGCTTTTAAATAAAACTCAAAGTAGGTACAATAGTTCGTTTTGGTACACTATACACATTTGTTACTAGCTCCTCGCCGGACTCCATGAACCGCACTTTCAGACTACTTGATAAAATCAACCGATCCCTTGGGACGCCCCAAGAGGGATGTAAATTAACGTGAGGGCGCAACTTGCCCTCACGGAATCCAAGACGCGATTAAATAATCTCATCGAAGCGATAGGATACCAAAATCCCATCATCGTCTCGATGACCATATTTAGTAATATATTCTTTTTTGCGTTAGGTTCAACTCAAAAGGGGTTAAAATACACACACGATGATTGCCTCTGCTGCTCATCGTGTGCGTCCGCAAGTATGCAAACATAGCATAAGTCCCTTCTAAATGTTCGCACAGGTGCGAGCATCTCAACGGCAAAAGGGTTGAAATGTTTACACGACCGACGACTGTATAAAGCATTATTGCTGATCGCGTACATTTCGCTGGTATATTCTCGCAATAGAATTCTGGTGGTAAATTTCCAATTGCGAATCCGACTCCCAGGGCGCCAGCCGGATGCCCTCATGTATCGGTCGGTCGGGTGATCGATCGAGGAGGGCATGCTGTGCCAAGGCAAGGTGCCTTTTCCTGCTGGTGTGCAGCTGGCGCGCAAAAGAATATCGTGTAGATATTGCACAGTCAGTATTGGTTGCTTGGTTGTTAAACCAAATTGCCCTGAAAACATTGCATTTGTTGCCGCTGGAATTTCATATCAGCGAAGATTAATGTTTCACCGGTTTTTTTAATTTTACAGGTACGGCATGAAAGGTAAGTACACGCTTTTAGTGTATTTCGGGGAACTGTTACCTTTTGTACCTGTAAGGTAAGTAGTGGCGTTCAATGGAACTGCCACGGTACTTGTTTTTCTTTTTGGTTGTATGCCCTAGATGGGGGTTTTATTTAGGTAATGGGAAGATGGTTGGTGGCGTTCGAGGAAACCGCCACAAACACATCAAGTAATGGGCACTTAGACTATCTTATAAATTCCCTGTCTGTCACGGTTGACTTCGGATCCTACGAATGATGTCTTACACCAACTCCAACAAGTCATGTGATGTTATTCGACTCGCAGTACACAATATACAGGTCATATGTACCAGGAAATCGATTGACAGGGGACAACTATCGTGGCAAGCGCGAAGTATTTCAAGAGATAAAGTTCTCGTGGAAGATTTCGTAATTAGAAAAGCTATTGAATCCATAGTTATCACCTTCAAACCATTCTGTTTTCAATAATGCATGCACGTAAAATGAATTATTTTAATACCCTTTCATGCATAGTGGGGGCAGACCAAGAGAGAGAGAGTTGGGATGGGATGGGATTAAGCTTGAATGCCAAGAAGTTATAACTGCGAAATTTGCCTTTATAGCAGTAGTAGCGACAAACGTGTTTCGATCCTACGCCACGAAGACTACAAAAGGTTAGAAACCGCTGGATTTATATGAACCAAAAGCGTCCACTCGATTATCAGATTTTCTGTTTCACTACTGGATTTATCCTTCGCCACGAAGGTTGATGCTAAAGGCAGACTGGGAACAACCTATCGTTATATCTTGAAAACTCTGAGTGGACAATTTAAAAAAACAAGGCGACTGGCAAAGGCCTCATATGAGGGGTCCCACAGAAAAGACTAAGTTCGGTCGAAGTGAAAGCGATCGAGAATTCGAAAAAGTAAGTGGATAGTAAGTAGTATTAGCACCCATGGAACCATTGAGACAAACTGACGTTTAAACAAGACTACTCATAGGATAATATGGCTTGGAACTAACAAGTACAAGATGAGTATGTGGCGGTTGATTTATGTACCTGTTTGGGCACTAGATCCACTCAACGCCCCAACACTTACCATTGGTTTCGCTGTAAATTGCCCACCAGGAGGAAAGTAAATAAAACTCACTGATTTTATGTTATTGATGTGTTTATTTATTTAAAAGGGTTGGTAAAACAAAACAAACGATAAAAGGTACATTTGCACTTTGGATTGTAAACTATTATGAACTTTTGCTTTTTTCTTGATTAGTTTTTTTATTATATTATAAATGACGCGAATGGCATAGAGCAGAGAAGCTCTTTACACACACATTTCGCGACTGGATGCTATTTATTTTCTGTTGAGCGTATAGCACTGACCATTGGTTTCGATTAAGTTAGTCGTTTGTTCGTCTCACGTTTTCTTTAATTCACAACATTTTGCACAGATGAGAGATTAAGAGTTTTATTACTGGAAGCAACCCGATCACGACTCTGAAAATAGCGCGTGTGCATACCGTAGTGGTTAAGATCTGACTCGTAGGAAACGCAACGTCCCCGGTAAGTGTGCGCGGTTTCAAGGTTACTATCTGACTCCGCGACGATTCTCGATGTTGTTTCGCGCGGATATCACTATTCAAGATGCACACGAACAGGAAGAGGGCCTGCACATGGGGAAGAACAGTATTTCATATACCAGCTGCAGTCGAATAAGGAAAAACGGCAACGAAAACTGCCTAACGTTATTTGAATTCAAATAGGTCAGCTGTGCAAATAGATGCTCGCTCGTATACCGACCGAAAAAGGTTGCTACGTTTAAACTAGCGATTCGTTGATGCAGAATTAAGTATCTGAGTATTATGTCAACAGAAACGCTATTTCGGGGGCAAAACGCTACTATACGCGTTTGTTTGCCTTAGCCAATGGTACGAGGGTTGTTTAGGAGAACGATACCGTGGGACCTGATCTGGTGATCAGGGCGATTACACAATGACGGTTGTGTATTTATCCACGTCAATTGTGCATTGCATCCATAGCGAGTCAAAAGTCGAATTCCAGTGTGAATATTTACACTGGCAAAGAATTCGGCTCTTGGAAGTTAGGCGCGAGTTGCTCTATGCTTTGTATTAGTGAGCAAAACATGGGACCTGACCATTGCTAGATTGTTTAGGAAAAACAAACTATGATCACGTCCAATTCGATGCTAGTTTATCGCTTATGCAACCGATCAAGGATAATCGGCTGCAGTTGTATAAGCAAGCGATTTGCCATGGCGTGTCTTTTGGACCAACGGATTTGTTACGTGCGTCCGCCACCCCATCAATTAATCATTTTGTAATTTTAATATAATTTGTTTTAAGGTGGTATGATAGTAAGGTGGTGGAGGAGTTGCACGATCCACAAGTGAGTTTTCAAACACGCCCCGATTCAGGTGTGGATCGTGCAGTTCTTCGAGTTCGAATTCGGTTTTCGAAGTGGACGTGAATGGGGAGCGAAAGAGAGAACGGGTTAATGTTTTTTGATGTACGGTTTTGGAGATTCCGTTGTCGAGAAGAGGAAGAAAGGCAGTAAAAAATTCGGTTTTGACTTGTCCCGCAGATTTTTCAAAAAAAACCACACTAAATGTTAAAATTTGTTAAAATTAAAATTGTTCGAAAAAGTTGAAATAAATCTGATTGATCGATTGAAATTGGTGTCTATTATCTGGAAAGACGACGAGTGTGTATAAATTTTAATTAGCTACGCATGCCGTTCTCCTTTGGAGCCATTTAACGGCGCAAGCAAATCGTTAAACCTTTTCAATGCGACACGGAAGGACAACAAAGGGTTGACTGGGAATGGCAATCTCACAAGGCGGCACGCAGCGAATTGAATGCTGATCACTGACCTGGAGAGCTGTTTCAAGGGACTAATCTGGCCGAGAGCAGGAACACAGTACATCCCTGACCATCGTTTTCCCGGATCACAGGTAAAATTAAACACTAATTGATTTTCTGTGGCAAGACCAACAAAAATACTGTCACAGATTGTTGGAACAAGAACACTCGGGAGGATTGGCCCGTGTTTGATGGGCGTGTGGTCGCCCATAGTAGCCGATCGGTTCATGACAAATGAACCGAGATGGTTTAATTGATGCTATTTATATGATGCCATGGCAAGATGGTAATCTTGCCGTGGTCTTACGTTTCAGGTATGAAATTGTTGAATAGAGCTTTGTACTGCTCGTATACAGGTAAGATGCTTATGGTTGGTGCAGGTATTTGCAGGTTGGGGTGGTTTGCACCTTTTAATTGCAGGTGTCAAATGGGAAATTGGGGTAAGGGAAATGGGTGGTTCTTGGGAGATGCTTAAAGAACCCCCACAATGGTATACAAAATAATTTTCTGAACCAATCACTTCGCCGACAAGTTAGGGGTGAGTTTGGCACGGCCTCAACGCCAAGGGCAATCTACCCATAAACATCGTTCACCATTGCAGAATAATGGAAGATGTAACAGAACTGCTAGTCTGGCGCTAAGGCGATATTAAAGATGTGGTAGTATTCCAACTGATATGGGCAAATAAAAAATAGTGAAGGATATGAAGAAGTCATTGCATACTAAACAAATCAAGAAGAAAACAGAGAAGAGTAAGAAGAAAATACACCAAATTGATCAGCTCAGACCTGGAATAAAATCTCATATTTGTCCACCTTGCACCAGAATTTACCACCTCCATCTATGAAAACAAGTTAAGCGAACATAAAAGCAATAATGTAATTGGCATAACAAATAGAAATGGGAATTAGTCAAACCAGCATTCAGATGAATATAAAAAACAATGACTCAAACAAGGAGTTCAGAAGCAGAAAAAATTGCTCAGCCAAAGATAAAAAAGGATATTAATATGGAAAAATAGGATAATGATATTAACAAAAACAAGTCCCTGTATAAAGTATTTAGTTATTCCCCTCTGCAAAAAGTTGTTCTGTAATAAATACCAGCTCAAAATGAGTTAAAAAACTGCGAGACATTGCATCTTGTTCTTGAAACTGCTTCCCAATGGTGGAGGACCCCGTCTCCACATCAAGAAAGTGAAAATCAACGTCGGCACCTCCATCGTGAGGCATGTAGCCCAAATATGGGCAAGAGACGACCAGTATGAACCGTACATGGGACGAACAACACCCGACATAAGCTGTAATTTTCAAGAGCATGCAGCGCCTTCCGTAGACGGTATAAATGTAATGACAGCAAGAATGCTATTTGACACACCAGCTAAAGAAGCCACTGTTTTACAAACACTCGTCTTCTAATAGAATCGCCGGAGAATGCAGTTAGAGATCCCCAACAAATGTGAGATGGGCACACACCATAATGCCTGAAAGAGCCTTGGGTGAAAACAAATCCTAGAAAACCGAGCTGTTGCTTGACTCAGGTGAGATCAGGAAATGAATGCCTTCGATCGTACTTGCACGAGTAGAAAACTGTTAACCAGTGCTTGTACAAAATCTGCAGCTTGGGTAAAATCGAAAATTCGAAACATGTATTCATAGGGTTCGTGAGGTTCGAGACCGTACGAATGACATTGGAGCGACACAGAAGAAGGACAGTCAGTCACTCTCACACGAATAATAGTATACATGGTCAATTTCGATCGATTTCCTTCTTACGACATCTTCATCTCCGTATTTAGAGATCCAGTAGAAAGTATGTGGCGATTCTAACAGATACACGCACAATACACAAGCAAATAGTGAAGAACACCGAACGAAAATCGAACAAGAAAATCCATCAGAGCCGTATACCATAGCGATAACATAACAAAATCTACATCAGTCGAATGTACTTGAGTTTAGAAATCAAATTCGTACACACGGCGGTGGCCTGATGGGTTGCGCTTTGGTTAAATTTATGGTGATTCTAACTGTCATAGCGTCAGTTCGAATCACACGTTCTTCACTATCATCCCAAACGCTATATATACTTATGTAGGAAACTTTCTTCCCTTTTAAATATCCCAAGAGCGAGCCTAATATTCTCAAGGATGTGGGTGGTCATAATTAGACGACCAGAAAGCAGAGACAATGATGAGTAGTGCCAATATTATAAGCTATTACTACTACTACTACTATTTATTGGCCTGTAGGAACCCGGAAGTTCATGACCGTGTGGCAGTTCTACGAACCACACAACCCACTATGGGTCAAGATATCGTCGTTCCACCAAGGAATATATTCGCATGTATCCAAATTACACGTCCCCACAGACACTTGTTCTGAAAAGTCCTCCTTTCCACCTGAAACAAAGGTAACATACATCCGGGAGGCAACAACCCCACGTATCCGCAGATACGTGATTCACAAGTCCGACCAATTGTCCTACGCCTGCACAGCGATCGAAGGACACGACCCAGCATAGAAATTGTGTACCAATCCATTAATTGGATATGCACAAACGTTTGGCTCAACTGCACCATATGTCAACAGACATCACATCTCCGGTGATAAGCAAATTGTCGGAAGTCCAATCCGCCGACCAAACCTTTGTCTCTGCCGCAATATACTTCACCCAAACAAAGACCAATGCGAGCACCAGCAATACACCAATGCTATTCCCATAGGGATATATAAACAACGATAATTACATTATCCCATGATCGACTACTGTAAACCACATGCTCGTTTACGTAAGCAATTCATCAGAGGTGTGAATATTTTGACGATCACAGAATGATCCAACCAGGCAATAACCTCAGTGCCTGTATGTGTAAGCACGATCTTGACTGGTGGAAAGATTCTCGATGAGAGAAAGTCACCACCCAAGGAAAGTGAAAAGGGGGAAAAGAAACGATGGGGTGAATAGGATCATCCCCGAGAGAAAGTAACCACAGTGGTCACAGAGAAAACCTACGAGGAGGTCGGTCCCGCGCGCGTTTAATTTTGTACGGCGCTGATTCCCCTCTTCCACCATCACTATAAGAAAGTTCCGCCGCAATTATCCACGAACAAAAGGACGAAACGCCGCCACGTATGTCCACAACCAGGAGTAAAGGAAAAAGGATAAGCACACATGGTCGTCATCAAAAATGAAATCACACCAAGGGTAAAATAGGCACACTGAGGGGGAAACACAAACGAAACTCTGAAACACCAACATAGGGAGGAAGTGATTAAACCGCACGTTTGTAGAGATAAATGGTCTTTTTAATTTTATTTATTTTAACACTGATTGAAGAGGAGACAACAATATATAATTTGAAATACATTTTGTACAACGTTCCTATATGGTTTATATAGTCTTAATTTAATGGTGTTTAGTCCGGTTAATTTGAAGGCACACGAAAACTTAGGGCTCACGACCGCGGTTACCCGACTGTATTCGACTGTGCATTCGCTCCTCGGCGCGCGACGAGGAGCGGAAGTGGACACGACCTACTCGGTCGGTGGATGGTAAAAGACTCAATCGGGGGTTGGAATCTGGCTCGTGATTCCCCCTCGATTCGGTGGTGGTGAATATCCTCTACACTAAGGATATGTATTTACTTACCACCAGAGAAACGTAAGGTCTCTCTTGGTGGAATAAAAACCAGATCTCGTAATGGAGATCATGGTGGTATGTGTGTGATCGGTCAGATCAGTGTTGTTTACACGTGCTCGAAGGCAATGGAACAACGAAACAGGCAGGCGGCAAAGACAAAGGGATCGAGAAGATCGTTGTCTATGAAGTGCATCGCGTCTTAATAAATAAACGACGGTACTTCGAAGAAATGTGGTGAGAGAAAAGATGAGACGAGGGCATCATAAAAGTCTTAGATGAGTGATGCCCTTGTGTAAATATACGAATAGCCATTCGAAAGAGGTGCTAATGTATTACAATACTTTATACAATGAGGATTGTATATCGTATCTTGGGTCGGTGGCCAAAACGAATCCCTTGCTTGCATTTTTATATGTAGGGAAATTCGTTGCGGCAGAGAAAGGAATTGGAGATTGTTTGTTTGTTGGAAAAACAAATCATTGAATGGATATAATGCATGTTTACATGCGTAGGAATTCGGTTTTATGGCACTAGACGCTAGATGCGCGTATTGCTTTTGTCCCTTGGACAAATGGTCTGCAAGGTACGTGTATATGGGAAGATAAGGGTGCACATCAGGAACAAAATTGCTTGGCAACAATGGTGCCGAAATAGTTTTCCTACTTATAATACATTCATTGGCATACATGAATTATTTTCCAGCGAATTCTAATGATGCATTAGATGTGTGAACAAAATCTTTCAGGAATTTTCATGTAATGCGTTGAGAGCATTAATGTCCTTGTAGTAGGAAATGTTTATGCTGGGTGGAGATTGCGGTGCAGGTGTGGGAAAGTTGGAATTTGCCTGGCAACCGCAGGTAGCGAATAGGTTTTGGGATTCCTGAAAAAGTAGAAAAGAAATCTTGCGGGGAATTGTATGCGAAGAGATGCATGAAAGGAAAGTTTTCTTTTACAGGGACTTTTAGATTATAAATTTGATAACCTAGATACGTGGAGCATTTAAGGTGCTAATGCGCTTGCATTAGCGAAAACTTATGCCAATTGGGATGTAGTTATGGGGGTTTTTCAGGAAAGCGAACCGTGGGGTTTGGCGGAACCGCCACAAGTCTTCATGGAACACTCCGACGAGGAGGTCAGGCCGCGCAACGACATTGTGTAAATTAAAAGGTAACGTCGAGTTTGTATCGAATCGGTGGCGCAACCTAGTCTTCCAAAGGGTGCTACCTAATCTAACGAATCTAGCGGTTGATATTTAAAATAACGCACCCAACGTTGTTTAAGAATGGTAATGCCCATCAGTGGTTCGGCGTGAAAGATTAAACAAAACAATTTACACGCCAAAAGTATTTATGCCAAAACATTGTGTAACACACAATTAAATAAAGCAATTTATACGCCCAGAACATTTGAGCCAAAATATTGATGTAATATAGAAGAAAAACAGTAACAATAAAATGACAAATAAATATCAGTGTTTTATTTGTGTTGTTTCGCTCCGTTGTTTTCTCTGTGTTACTGTGTTCGGCGGAACACTGCATCACCAACATTCGAACAAATCAAAATCCGCCAAAACCTCGCCGACTCGACTCCGCCATCGTTTCCTATCCTGTGCACTCTCCTTCCATATTGTAAGCACGTAATGAAAACCTCTTTAAAGAACAATCCTAAACTCTATGAATTAATGTGATAAACATTTGGCGAGGTCTTCGAATACGATATATGCAACAAGAGCCGAAAACAGCAATATGCTCGTTACAATTGGCTACATTTGTTTAACTAATTATACGTGTAGTATTCGTTTTTTCAATAATTTGCTATAATAGTTTTTCTACATCTTTTTGTATGCCAATGATTAAAAACGTCCATATAAAAATCGCAGACACTTTCTCACGACATTCCAATTAGATGGCAATGTTATTTGCACATAGACATTATAAGTAAGGAACTATAACTCAGTTATCACAATCAGAAAACCTATGAAAGCAGTTAATTGTAAGATATACCGTGGTCTTCTTAAGGTTGTTATTCTATAAGCTGACAATAAATGCTCACCCCTGATTCTTTTATTGGTCTTCAACATTCACGGCTTGATTCATTTGAGTCATCTGTAGGATGGGTACGTTTGCCACACCAAGTGCACCCACTCGTTGCATACCCTACTCATCGCCAATCTACAAACAGACCACAAAATTAGATCGTTACTGCTGTCTTTATCTCAATGAGGGCACTTAATTCTCGACCAGCGGAAGGTCATCCGGGCGTCGGCCGTAAACTTCATGAAATTAACACCAAATGCTCGCTCTGTCCGGCCGCTACAGCCGCCGATGTTGTAGTTGTGGTTCCTTGTTACCACTTTATTGTTATTGCAAGTTCAGCTTATTGCATATTTCGATTGTTTCCCCGTAAGTGTGATCTAAATCATATGGCAGGCAGCCGTGCAGCCGGGGAGCCAGGCAAACAGGCGACCAGTGCCCACACGCATCCGATCGTCTTCACTCAACGCTACCAACCAGAGCCCAGATACCATTGGGCACATAATAATTACGTTGAATTAAATCGTAATAAAATGCTATAGTTTATCGTGGTCTAGTCTTCGTATTTCGCTAGAGCTTCCCACCCAAAATAATAAGGAAAGCAAATAAAGGAAGGATAGAAGAGGCAACTCACAGAGCCCAACACAGGTTAGATAGGGTGTTTCTGCAGCAACACTGCAGATTTAAGCGGGATCGAGGAAAGAACTCAGCTGGTATAAGCGCCGCCTATTTATTGAATTTAATTGTAACATAAGACTTAATCAGAACCGTAAATCAAGAGAATTTATTGCGACCGGAGATACCCGCTAATTAATAGAGAGGCTACCGGATTTCATAAGCCCAAGCGACCATTGCAATGAGCAGAATATAAGCCTGTCATATGTCTACAAGCGACTTGAGATAGATAAATATTTGTTCATTGGCATCTTGAATAAGGTGGATGCTTGAAGAGCATCCATCGATTCCAAATACGTATCTGTGTCGCATGGTCGTGTGATGTGTTAGAAGCGCGTGCGCGCATGCAGATTAGTGACAATTTTCATTCTATCGTCCTTGGAATTTGAAAAGGTCTTCCATGGCCGGTATTGCATCCCGTTGTTGACAGTTCCAAGAAGATCACCAGATCGGCTTCTTTGAACGTCGCACTATGGATAATGTAAATATTTGACCGTGAAAGATGATGTGATGGAAAGCCTGTCGGACAAATGCGTTTTGAAGGAAAGATCCGCTTTGCATCTCATACAGGATATGGTCGACTTCAGATATATGCAAATAATTTACGAGTTGCCGACAGAGTTAGCCGACCCATTGTTGACAAGAGCGACATTTAGGTTTACTTTGATTCTTTACAGTTCTGCCTATAATCACCCTTTTGTAGGCTTTAAATTTACGCCTAAATGCTGACGGGTGTTATTTAACTGAGTTGTTTATAAAGACGAAGAGATCGAGACACAAAATACATCGACTAAGGAAACGTACACGTTTTAGATCGATCTTCCACCATATCACAGAAATCGGAGAAAGCCTGCTACAAATCTGAAGAACGTCCGGGCCGTTGGAGATGTGGTCATCGTAAAGTACTTTTTTATCTCTAATTCCATGGAAAGCATGATAAATGATAGGGACCTTTTAATTGTCTTGTAGAATGCTTTTTCTATTAATCAATTCAGAGGGAACGAATCCGTTTTGGACAGTATTCTCCAGATATGTATCGTTAAGGCTTTCCAAAGATCCAAAAGACTCAAATTGTTCGCTCCTCTTGCAACTAAGGACTGAAGCATTTTAATTATGAAGTTATCTATTCTTTTTAAACTGATGATACATATTTTGAATGTGAATGTGAAAATTGAATGTGAATTCCGTTGAGTTAGTTAAAGCTAAATTGACCAATCCAACAAACAAAAATTCTGTGGTAGCACAACTGTCAATAAAACCATATAGGTCAGACACAGATCTGAGAGGAAACCTTATGGTGGCATTCCTTTATTTAAATCCCGTCACCGAAAAAATATCTTTCACGGAATTAAGTACCATTCATGAACCAACCGACACATGACAAAAATACCATTACAATATCATTTTAAAACTACAATTACCTAATAAACTTAGAGTGATCTAGGAACATTGCGGGCAATCCCGAGTAATGTTCGATAATTTTTGGCAATTTACGCTCCATGGTACAATAAGTGAAGGAAAGAATCACACAATGTGTCTGGTGTCTAACAAAAAATATCCAAAAATAGAAGGATCTTGTGTTAGGCGTGCAGGAAATGAAAGAACAACCCCAATCTAGGGCTCTACATGGATGGCCAAGACAAGGGATCCTTAAAAAGATCTCCTTTCCCTCCCGCAGTCAAAGTGTGCAAGTTTTCGACGAATCTTGAGAAAAGGCATACGGTTGTCAATTCGAAGGTGGTGCCTCGAGATTAATAGGAGTTGTGTTTTAACAGCCGAAATGTCGTGTTTGCAGAGTAATGAGTCATAATATACAGAAATCGTGAGCAGATGTACTGTAGCGTTTGCGATGATAGTGAAGAACGTGTGATTCGAACCGACGCAATGACAGTTAGAATCACTAAAAACTGAACCAATGCTTAACACATCAGGCCACTGCCGCGTGCATGAATTCGATTTCTAAACTCAAGTACTCTCAACTGCTGTGGAATTCCTATGCTATCGCTATGGTTCTGATGCTTTTGTTATTCGATTTTCGTTCGCTGTTCTTCACTATTTGCCTGGGTATTGTGTGTGTACCTGTTAGAAACGCCACAGCACCATAACTGTGGTCAACATAATTAATGTCGACTTCGTTAATCGTTTCTACTGAGTTAATTCAATAAAAGAATGTGAAATAGAATTTCCTACTATAACTGTGGTCAACATAATTAATGTTGACTTTGTTAATTACGAGAGTGGGCCGAGAACTTTCGAACCTAAGAAAGATACAAGACATTTTTTCTTAAAATGTATTTATATTTTTCTACATAGTCTCCTTGTAACTCTACACGCTTCTCCAGTGATGCTTCTATCTCTCTAACCCGTCCAAATAGTACTCGCCGTTTTTCTCTGCAAAATAACTCCTCATCCCACAAAAATCTATGTCCTCCGAGCTCAATTTTTAGTTTAGGGAACAAAAAGAAGTCGTTTGGGGCTGGATATGGGGACTATGGCGGGTGGTGGATTTTCGTCATGGCAACCGCTGAGGTGTGAGACGGTGTGTCGACTTGGTGAAACAGGATTTTCTTTTTCTGCAAATGTGGCCGTTTTTCCGCAATTTCTGCCTTCAGTTGATCAAGTAATGATGCATAATATGCACCTATAATTAGTTTTTCTTTTTTGAAGATAATCGATTAAGATAACTCCATGACCATCCCAAAAAACAGTCGCCATTACTTTCCCAGCCGAAAACACAGTTTTTGCTTTTTTTGACTGTATTTTTGTTTCGGGCGTATAATGGTGTATCCAAGTTTCATCGACAGTAATTAATCGGCGCCAAAAGTGGGATTTATTTCGCCTAAACTGCGCCAACAGAGCGTTGGAATTGTTCATTTGAACACGTTTTTGGTCTAACTTGAGCAAACGCGGCACCCAACGCGCGGACAGCTTTCTCATGCCTAAATCTTGATTTGATATGTGACAAACATGGTCTTTGGACATTTTCATAGCCTCTGCTATCTCTCTCACTTTAATTCAGCTCTCGTCTGGAACCATTTGATGAACTTTAGCGATGTTATCGTCAGTTGTTGCAGTTTTTGGACGCCCCGAACGTTCATCGTCTCCCAAGCTCTTACGGCCAAGTTTAAATTCAGCTGCCCAAAATGTCACTGTGGTAAATGATGGTGCCGAGTCCCCATACACAGAGCCCAACTCATTTTTGATTTGCGTAGGCGTACTGCTTTTCAAAAACAAAAATTTAATGATAGCTCGATACCTAATTTTGTCCATTTTCACAAAAACACACAAACGACTGTCAAATAATACTGACGCATCCAAAATGGCTGAAAATTTGGCGAGTAACTGTCAAAAGATGTACAACTACATTCACTAGCTTTTATTGAGTGTTGCTATCTTCACGTTGAGGTCGGACACTTTTCAGGACACCCTCGTATTTCTACTGAGTTAATTCAATAAAATTATGTGAAATAGATTTTCAGAACTAGGTGTATAAAAATGTAAACAGTGATCAGGTAGAGCATTCCACATTCGAGTGGTTCGGAAGAACTCTCAATTCAATTTAATTTTTATTAGGTGGATATGTACCATTTTAATTTAACAACTAGTATTTAAGAGATTTAGGACAGCAATCCCTTTACAACTATAATCTTAAATATATATAATGACAATAGCACAATTTTAATGAATAATAAATAATAAATTAAGGGAAAACAACAAGAAAAAACCCTTATTTGAATCTTAAGACTAATATTGCACAGGTTTCCGGTTATTTTATGTAATAATGACCTCGATATAATTTTCATAGACAGGGTACATATGTAGTGATTTAGGAGAACGCAAGACAGAAAAAGAACAATTGACAAAGAAGTTTCGATTGATTTTTTCATAAGAGGAACTCTCTATGTTCATCTATGCGTCTGAAGTTGACTTTCAACGTGAACTGATGCACATTCCCAGATAGACGAGTATCGCTGAAAAATGTCTGCAGAGGCCGAACATATTTAGCAAGTTCAGCTGAGTGACTGATAATACCTATAGGAAAGAGATAGGCATGATAAGTGGTGCCTATGTTCTATCATTGATTCATTGCTCGTTTTTGGATGTGCTGACCAATCTGGGACTTGAACTCAAAGGCGAATATACGCCTTGTAATTAGTGGCCAGGTTAGATCGGGCGAAGTATTTGCTTGCATCTCTTAAGGAATCTGTGGAGGTTTCTCTATTCTATATGAGAAACAACCCACAATTCCAACAACAATTCCTACCTAATGTCGACCGCCTTACAGCGCGTCAAATCAACCCCATTTCCCCCTACTTACCTGTTCAGCTGCAAAGCATGTTTCCACCAAGGACACATAGCTAAACTCATTGTACCACGCAAACAATGCATAAATGAGTTTAGCTTACCTTTTTTGCCATACGGCAACTCGTGTCCATGTCGATTAGCGACAACCAAATCCAGCCGGGCGAAGTTGTCGCATCATTGCAGATCCGCTGGGGAAATTTATCAAAACATTCGATTGAATCACGTGATAATATTTCCCTAGCGTTACTTCGGCTTTTCTCCAGACATTTCATTCGCAGGGGATCAATGTTCTCTTTTTGCAGGTGAATATCATCAGCTTAATTCTCCTCTCTTTCTCAGTTCTGTCTTCGTATGGATCAATGTACACTGAACTCACCATACTACCGAATCAGGTCAATGGGTTCCGCTCAGAACTACATTGATTCATGCACATACAACCGAATCCACCCCAAGATAAGCGTACAGCGTGTTTCTGTTCTCTCATTGTCCCGCTCTCTTCGATCGTCAGTTTACCGACGTAACCTACCACACATCGAAGAACGTGGCAGTGAGAGAGCAGAAGTATGTTCTTTTTTTGGTTGTATCCAATTTCTTCCCTTTTCAACCAGTCGATTAACGTGATTACGGTAGAGAGATTGTGTCGCTAACCGTCGCCGCGGACATTCAATATCGATGATAAATAAATCGGTTCAATTTGTCCGTTGTATGGTTTAAAGTGACGATTAATAATTATTAGAAATATTATCTGAGTTATGTGTTGTGTGACGGCATCGGAATGTTCCCGCGATTGAATATTTTCAATAAATTAAAACGCTTGCTGGCAGTACTATCTGTTATCTTTCTTATTGATTACTTTGGCGTCTTAACTCACTTATTTGAATTAGACTTCAATCGTTTATTTATCTATCCACCTGAAGGTGATGTCGTCCATTATGCTCATCGGATTCGATACAATCAGAAAGTGGACGCGCGTCCCATAGATGTTTACAATTACACATTCCTCAATAAGTGTGAACATAAATGTGTGGAAGAAGGTACTTCACCAGTAAAGCCGATAATAACGTTTATAATCAAATCAGTGATGCCGCATTTCGAGAGACGAATGGCTATACGACAAACCTGGGGTTTCGAGCAACGTTTTTCTGACGTTATTATTCGAACAATATTCTTTCTACGGATCGATGGGGATGCGGAAGAACTGCGTACCATACGATGGCACATGATACCTTATACCCCCATAAATCCCATACATTTGGCCGTACACTTCGCAGCTTCAAATATGTGGTCGCTTCAATTAAGTGTCGAATTAATTTGAGAGTATTGATAGTTCTTTAACAAGTGCCATTCATCGACAGTATATCTACTGTGGGGTTCACATTTGACGATAACAGGCAACACTGGGTTTTTAGATATTGAATTCTACTCGGATAGATAATTCCCATTGATATATCTTGTTGAGGTCGGAATTCAATATATTAGGCAAAACCTGCTGATTATTAATTACGTTCGAAAAGTTCGATGGGGAATGTTCGAGTAATGTTCGGAAGAAACTCAACTTATTATAATCAGCAAATTGGTGAAATGGGTAGTGTGTAGTGGACTAGAGTTCATTTACCAAGATGAGTGAGAATACAGAACCCAAGCGAACTCCCGCATTAATTTGATGAAAAGCTGAATTTCCAGCACTGGAAACCACTTGGATTTAACGGCCAGAAGGGTAGCCTCTTATCAATCGAATCAGTGAATTATCCCTGTACATTACCTCATTAAGTATAATCTAATTAACGTAATACAACAGTTATAATATTCATATCGCACACGACGCGATTCTTCATTAATTGTCCACCTCTATGGCATCTGGGTAGGGCGTTAGAATATACTCACAGCTGTTCCGGCTTGTCGTAAGAGGCGACTAAAGGCCGACGGGTAGGTGGGGTCCCAACGCCCCGTCGCCCGGTGAAATACCACCCCATCAAGCTATAGGCTCCTTGAAATTGTCAGGAGAAATCCCTGACCATCTTTCGGAGATTCACTGATGGACCGGTTCCAGAAAAGGTCGAGGTGGTAGTCGGTCCCAAGGTGAGATACCACCCCGTCACGCTGTACATTCCGCGATATCGTCGAGAGAAATCTTCGACGGTGTTTCGGATGTGTGGCTGATGGCCCGGACTGACACGGAGATAAATCATTATGGTACCTCCTGATATAAAGAATTCCGGAGGTAGACTAGTTTTCCATTCGGATCTGCGGGGGGGGGGGGGGGGGTGCATGCAGATATTATGATAAATAACCGAACTTTAAGAAACTCGTCATCGGATAATCGGACTTGCTCTCGAGGTTCTGTCCACGCTCGACTGGTGACGGCATTCTGTAACATCAGTGGCATCGGTTTTACCAATACGAATGTAAAGGCTGTACGCCAATATGCGCATACAACGAAACCAGATATCCTTGCCCTAACTGAGATCTAGGTCGATTCGTCAACTGATTCGACATATCTTCCTTCCTCAGGTTACGATTTACATTCGAGATTCCGTTTTAAGGGTGGAGTCTGCGGCTTCGCGCGGCCAGATCTAGCTGGCCAGAGGATGGAGGCGTTGGAACCCAATAACATGGACATCATGTGGTTAAGGGTGGTGCTGAGGAATTCTGTTAAATTTCTTTGTTGTCTTTACCGCTCCCCGAATGACGATCGACCAGCGACATTTTTCGAACATCTTTCACGTACCGTCGACTGGATACAGATCAACCACTCGGCTTCTGAAATTGTTGTCATTGGCGATTTTAATGTGCACAATTGCGGCTGGTTGGTACATTCTAACAGAACCGACGAGGCTGGGAGGCTGGCGGAAATGTTTGGTGTTAGCCACAACTTGGCTCAACTCGTGGAGGAACCCACGCGAGTACCGGATGCCCGAGGTAATTATGCGAACACCCGGGATTTGGTTTTGACATCCGAACCGAGTATTTATACTGTAGAGGTTTCTGCGCCACTGGGAAACCCAGATTACTGCTTGATATCTGTCGCGCAGCCGCTTGGCCTTATTTGGCAAGTCCTGAGGCTTGTTAAATTTTCCATAATGATTTGTTTTTTTCCGGGCAAGGTCATTAGTCTTGCGCCAGAGGCTCCTCGACGGTGAATCGAACCCCGGTCACCCGCGTGACAGGCGGGAATACTAACCACTATACTATGGAGGAGCCTAATTATTAGGCTTTGGAAAAACGGCGACGATAAAAAAGTCATTTAGAGCTAAATCTGATCTATAAGGCGGACACGATACAACCGGAATTTTTTTTTGTTTTGTTAGAAATTCAGTAAAAACGTGCGTCGCATGGGGCTCCGCATTATCATGATGCAATTTTCAACGGTTAACGAGATCTGGTCGCTATTTCTGGATGTGATCGTTCAGCAGCCATTAAACCCGGGTTAGTGCGTGTTATCGCGTCTTGATTGTTTATTCGGTGAGATCGGTGACAGATTTTGCGAGACATCGCACTGATTCCATCCCACTTTCAACTAACTAGTGCCACGAAAACACGTTGTTTTAGTCATTGCAAAATTGCTAAACGCCATACGCACATCTTCATAAGTGTTGGTGGATGTGAACCCACGCAAAACATTCGGTTAAGTTAATTGCTCTCAGCGCACGAAACACATTCCTCGTAGGAAGCAAATGTTCGTAACACAGTTTTCCACTATGAAATGTCAAATAACACTAATGGACAATGTCATAACAGCTTGGCAGCTTAATTTGTCATAAAACGCTCACTTGTAAAATTACCCCCAATTACCCTTCTTTTTCTCGGTACTATTTATCTATTTTCGCACCAAGACAGCTTACTCTGATATAATGAATTGCTTTTATAACAGAACCTACCTTTCAGTCATTTTCTATACCGGATGCGTTCCCGATTAGTCTAAAATCGAAACTCAAATATACGTACTCCATTCAAAATCAGTAATTGCAGTCAAGCTTAAAGTCTTCTCCTATTTTGTGGGCAACCTCTTTTTCCCAAAGTTCCCATCCTCATTACCGATTTGCAGTTTTCCATCCACTTGAGCAGCCAGTGACCATAGTGACACGTTCACATCATTCCCAGGAATCACATTCGCACCATGATTCCCGAAGTTTCTCCCAGGAAAAGTGGTCACTGATTCGAATTAATGGAAAACGAGAGTGGAAAAGTAGAATCGTGACCAAATCCAATGTCGATTGACTCCTCCGAGACTGGTGCATGGTACCGGCACATTCAACCAGATGCCCTTAAGGGAATTCGTGTAATAGAGACATTAAAGTTGTTGCCTCCAAGTACATGGTCAGACGGCAGGAACTGTTTGTAGATGGACGATGATGGAGAAATTATTGATTACCCATCTGGAACTTAATGCAACTGCTTTCACTGTAGTTTCGTCATGGAAAAGGCAAATGAACATGCTTCAGTGGCATGATAATGAAATCAATGTCTAAGAAGGGGACTTTGAGCAGTTTAAGTTATTCAATCTTGCTGTTCATCCTGCGTATCCACAGCAACAGGACTTGCTCAGGGTTCATGGAATGGTGATTGAAATATTTGTACTTGAAAATGAAATTTCAATGGAAGTATTTGGAGTGTGGAAGATAATAAAACACATACACCGGAATCACAGAGAGAAGTTTTTATGCCCTCAAACCTGTTTGAAAACATGTTATCCTGTAATATTTTTTATTCAGTCTTTTAGATCAATCTTCGCAACTTGCCTTTAAAAGTTAAGGCTGTTTCCAATAACTGTTTCTCATTCTTGATTTTTACATATTTCTAAGATTATTTCCTTACAAATAATTAATCACTTTTCGCTATTTTAAGTGGTTGTTAAATTTTGTTTGAACTAGGTTTTATATATTATTTTGGGGATGTTTTAGGGAAGGTCCTCCCAGCATCACGTTAGTAAGTAATGACTGTGTATTTGCTTTTAAAAAACATTATAACCCTTTATTATTATGTTCATAGGTATTGCATAATTAGTACTAATATTCCAAAAAATGTTTCTTCCAAACTGAAGTTCGATGCCGCAAAACATACTAACCGAACGTTGGGGCTTGTTACTAAACTATTGAGTTGAGTATTTGAAAGTAAAAATTCTCTGTTTAAGCACCACACTTTGTTTTATAACATATAATACCTTCGGAACATTACTTTGTGCGGCTGAATGAATGAATTAAAATCATTGCTCTATTCAGTTAGGTTGAAACTCTGTCTTTCCAGATCATAGAGACTCATCATCATCATCATCATCGGCACTACAACCGAGATCCAGTTTTGGCCTTATTTAGCAAGTCTCACCACCGGTATCCGGTCCATATCCGAGACTTGTTAAATTTTCCATAATAATTTGTTTTTCCGGGGAAGGTTATTAGCCTTTCGCCAACCTTTCTTAGGATGTCGCTGCATGGATTGGTTCACTACTTCAAGGGTGCCAAAGTAGCTCTCCAGGGGTGTCACGCGGAGACTGGATGTCAACTTGGATTGAACAGGGACAAGGATGGTCCTGGCCTTCGCCGGGTTGAAAGCAGAGACTATACCATGTACGTTCGCTCCCGCCCCCTGTTATGTTATACGAGAGTTGCCTCTTATGTTTCGGGATTTGGCAACCCTAGTGTTGCAATCCGGCAATTGACAGCTCTGTCGTAAAGTTGGACATTTTTGAGGTTATACGCACTCAAAACGTTTTGACATACGAGCGCTATTTGTGTTGTTTACAGTAACTTAAAAGATTCATTTCAGCCCAAAAATGGAATTAACTCGTCAACATTTTCGTGCGATTATTTTTTACAACTTTCGGCGTGGATGAACTCAGCAACAGTGTATGGATGAACTTAATTCAATTTTTGGCGATGAAGCTCCACCAAGGACCAGTGTTTATCGATGGTATGGTGAATTCAATCGTGGTCGTAGTTCACTCCAAGATGAATTTCGTGAAGGTCGTCCAAAATCAGTTGTTGTTCCGAGAACCATTGATGCTGTGCGCGAACTGATATTGGAAGATCGTCATGTGACCTATCGTGAGATTGAGACAACCTTAGGCGTTAGTGGGACCAGCATACATTCAATATTGCATAAACATTTGACTGTCAAAAAAATTTGTTCGCGTTGGATGCCACACAATTTGTCAATCGCACAAAAAAAGGCTCGTGTCAATTGGTCGAAAGAAATGCTCAAAAAATACGGTCGCGGTGCTTCGAAACACGTCTATGACATCGTGACAGGTGATGAATCGTGGATTTACGCGTATGAGCCCGAAAGTAAACAGCAGTCGACTGTCTGGGTGTTTCAAGATGAGCCAAATCCAACAAAAGTTGTTCGCGCACGAAGCACTTCCAAGCAAATGGTCGCCTGTTTTTTTCGGAAAAACTGGACATGTCGCAACCGTACCAATAGAACAACGCAGAACAGTCAATTCTGAGTGGTACACAACCATTTGTTTGCCAGTTGTCTTCCAAGAAATCAGGAAAACCAACCGCCGAAGACGGATCACTCTTCACCACGACAATGCGAGCTCTCACACATCGGCTGCGACATCTGCATTTTTGACCACCCAAAACATTGATTTGATGGGTCATCCGCCGTATAGTCCTGACTTGGCACCGAATGACTTCTTTTTATTCCCGTACGTAAAAAACGTTTTTCGACTCCTGAAGAAGCGGTTGCTGCATTCAGAATGCATGTGTTGGAGATACCTCAATCAGAGTGACAAAGGTGCTTCGACAATTGGTTCAAACGCATGCAAAAGTGTATAGATCTTCATGGGGAATATTTTGAAAAACAATAAAGTGATTTTCGATGATCAATATTTGTTTTTGTTCTCTAATCCCGAAATATAAAAGGCAACCCTCGTATTAACAATTTAATTTAATATAGTTCATATATTTAAAATATTTTTAATGGTATATTATTGTAATATATTCAAGGGTGTTATGTTATATTAACAATAGAATTCAATATAGTTCATATATTTAAATTATTTTTATTGGTATATATATTGTAATATATTCTAGGTAAGTTGAGGGACTTACTTGTTTTTATCTTGAATCGGTGGTTGTAGTTCCTGCTGTGGGTTTCAGCGGCTGACAGGTTGCAGGGGGCGTTGAGCGTGGTGCTCCCCTGTTCAGCTCCCTGTTGTCAATTTGTATCCAGAGATTTTGAACGTTTTCGAACTCGTGGCTTTCGCAATTGCGTCGTTGATGTTGTAATATTCGCAATGGCATGTGTAGTTACTATTACAATGCCCTGAACTGGGTTTACGGTATTCCCAACAACTGACTGAGTTAAGTTTTCCGATACGGTTATTGTTGCTGTCGCTGCCTCCGATATATCACCAACCCTTTCGGTAAGTCCCTTGATTTTCAATTGTTCGGCTGTTCGAAGAAGACCTTGCTTTTAGTTCGTCGTTTAACGTCGAATGAATATTTTTATTCATATTGTCGTTGACGTTTATTTTTTTATTCGGTGCCAACGCCGTTTTTTTATTATTTTTCTACTAAGTAGAATTTGCAAAAAGTAACTGGGACAATATAAGGGATTTCTTAACATCCTTTCCGTGATCAGATGTGTGCTCTCTGCTTAACTTCGCTGTTAACGCTATCACATCATAGGTGCATACCGTACCTTTGTCTGTTTTGCAGATGTTATCAAGGGATCTGTTCCTCGGAATTTCGTGGTATTGCTCCGTGGAAATCTGTTTATTTGCGCACCACAAAACAATCCGACAGATCCCACCAATTTGTGGTTCATTTCCCGACGCCAGGTACAACTCTGTGCCAAAGCTCGCGCTGCTATAGAACGCGAAAACTGTAGAACTCACTCCACACGCGAACTTTTCCGACGCGTTAGAACCAGCAACTTTGTCTTTTTTTATAACACTTCCCACAGGAGAGGCGAACCTATAGTACCAACGCGGTGCCCCGAGATGGCAACAAACAACCGTAGCAGTTCTTTAAGAATAGTTGGTTGCAGCGCTCCGAAAACACTCGCGCGGGGAGGGAATTCCACAACTTGCCTGCTCTGTGACGGAACTTTAAGGGGAACTCCAACAAATATATAATGGCGTCTCGTCACTATACGTTCACCTCTCCTGACAGAAGCATACAGTACCCAAAAAAAAAAAAAAAAAAAAAAAAAAAAAAAAAAAAAAAAAAAAAAAAAAAAAAAAAAAAAAAAACAAAGGGACCGCACATCGACAGGAGAAATCAACACTAAGTCGCGGTATATCAACGGGTTGGGTATGTTTCATATAGAGCGTAAATAGCGTAAGAAAGGCTGATAGTAGAAAGTTAAGAGGAAATTGTGGGGAGCTTTAGGAGAGGGTAGAATGGGCGGAAAATAAAGTCGGAATCCCTTTTTATGGCTGACTACTATGGGTTGAATAAAAAAAGCTATCTTTTATTTGCAATTTAGTAACATATATCTACTAGCTTTACTTAGTATTAATCTTCAAATAGTACTTGCCAAGGTTTTATGTTGTTGGGATCATTATTAATAAATATGGCAATTCGAAACAAGATGCCTATTTAGACTGAAGTACTTGAAGATTGTTAAAGAGACATTCCTGTATTGTAGCTACTACATTGGCAGCACTGACACTGTACAGCATGTATACATATAATAGTACTCATGCGAATGCGTTACACACCAATACCTTTCCTTTTAGCAATCAAAGCATGTTTCGATTAACAAACAGTCACATTGCGAATTTCGTGCAATAAGTCTTGTTGGGGTATCATCTGTAAAAGCTGAGAAAGGGGGCGGCTTATCTTCTTTGGTGGATATCTGGGTCGTTTCTGTAGACTTTCCTGCTGGGGACCGTTTTCTGGCTGAGTAGGCGGCGCAAGAAATGTGCCCTCGCAACTTCCTCCTGTGGCGTGCGAGCTTATGGACGGGACACTTGGCTGTTGCAAGCTCCTTGACAGCGAGGATGGTCTTTTGATATTGTTGAATGAAACGGGCAACTCTTTGTGTTTTAAATTTTGGTTTTATTGGTTTAAGATTTAATTTTACATACGGCCAGCGGTTCGGCCTCTGGAATCTTACTAATCACGAAATAAAAAAAAAAATTAAAAATATAAAAATAAGAAAAATGGGTGGCGAGAGGGCCGACTTTAGCGAGACAAGGACAGATGTGTCCTGCATCTTGTCTCTGACTTCTGGTTATCTTGCGATAACCGAAATCACCCACATCCGTGAGGATGTTGGGCTCGGTCTTGCGATATCTGAAAAGAAAAGAAAAACGGGGGGTATCCAAGGATAGTGTGGACAGTGTTAGTCCAGGTGTTCTCTAACTACTTGTATAGAGGGATGGTGGGAAAGAAATCATACAAGACCAGTAGGTCTTGAGTGCGGTAGTAAACGCAGATCACGTCTTTGGCGTCGGATAATCTGCACTTTGGTCAGTGTGCATGTTTGTGTTTGTGCCTAATCACAAAATTGAAATCTACTGCCCTTTTATAATTTTCTTAGTTGAGAATTGTCAACTAATTTTTGTCAAAATTCCCAGAAGCACACATAAGACTTTGCGTGTTTCAATTTGAGTTGTGTTCTGGGAATTTGTTAGAAGTTTGGTTGGATGGGTTCTGGGAATGGGAATCATGAAATGCGTTTTGAATTAAGCATTTCATGATATCAAGGTTTTGGGAATTGAGTCAATGTACGACGAATTAACTTTTGGTTAAATTCGTTGTTCATGTGACTCAATATGGAATTTAATGTGGAATTGAATCAATGTGCGATGAATTAACTTTTGGGTTAATTTTTTGCTCATATGATTCAATATGAAATTGGGATTTGCGTTATTGGTGGTATTGGGGATTTGGATGGGGTTATTTGGTAATATTGGGGATTTGGATAGAAGTAGCGATTTAGGATCGCTACAGTCTTTAAAACAAGATTTTTAAATGAGATCATTGGTTCTTGATTTCTTCACTATTTAGTGAAGAATAAGGACGCATAATATTAGCCAGCTTTTCTTTAATCGATGCATATGATTCTTAGTGCATCGCAAAATACCACCAAATTCACTGTTTTGAGAATCCATTCGTCTTCAAAACACATTGTCCTGATTATTCCTTTCACGATATTGTACATGTTTCATCCACAATTATATATCGATACAGAAGCTCATCAGTATTCTGTCAAAAAAGCGCCAAAATTGCCTAAAAGTCAACCACACGATGGCAGCTATTTTACACTAAGCAGACGAGGCACCCAGCTTGTAAAAATGTCGTCGCCACCCAATTTTTCATGACACTAAGAGTACCATCTCGCGGATGTTCCAAGGACTTATTGAACGACCGTCGTAATAATTCGAATACTACGGCTACATAAGAAAATTAACTAAGACGATCTGAATAACATTAGTTGATGGTGACAAAAAATGTCTTCAAGAACGAAGTTGAACATAAGCTTGATATAAGTTGCTTGATTCCACAGATTGATCAATCAGACCATCAAACTCTTGAGTATGGGGAAATATGTAGAGCATACGAATCGAACTTCCTGTTGTAACAGTCGAATAAAAAGAGCAAAATCGGAATATGTTCAAGAGGGTAGGGAATCTGGCAAAGTTCGTCTATGAGGAGAAAGTAAGACGAACAATTTTACACTTAGTCTGGAATTTTTTGGACATTTGTAATATGTATTTCACGACGATCCTGTAGCCAACCCAATAGAGCAAGTGAATCTAGTCACTACATTTTCCACTGCCAATTTAGATACACTAATGGATTTGTTCTAACGTAGTATTTCACTTTCGTGGCTAAAATTTCACGTGCACGAGCAGTTCGCAGCTAACCACATGAGACCAAATGGAAGATGACCTGCGTTAATTATCCCTTGAATTATCGACATGCGTAATCCATTTTTTGTTTGCGTTCCAAAAGAAATACATCGTCTCCCCTGACCATATAAAATTAATTCGTACACCATTTACCCTCCACAGGGAGAGGGACAATCGGACAGAACAATGAAAAAACATATTACGCGCTTGTCTACGACAAAATTCTCACTGTATAGAATATTACGGAACCAAACGCACACAATAAGTGCTAGCTTGCTCGATTAATCAAACGCATTATATACTGATAACTTCATTTGGAAAGTTAATGTATATCGTAGACGCACTTTCGCCAGAATTCTGAGAAGCATGCGAACGCACACATGTCAAAAAAAAAAAAAAAAAAAAAAAAACAACCGATGTACCAAAGATATGGAGTGTTGGCTTGTGTTTAATTCAGCCATTGTTCTCAATTTCGACCATGTAATCCAGTCCCAACACACCTGCATCCAGCCAGACAAGACCCCGATACTCAGTAGTAAGTAATCGCTGATAGATAGCCATAGTCCGACATTCGCTTCCCTTTTTCTTGTTCACAAAAGTATGTTTTAGGTGTTTAATTACCCTAATTAGGGATATCCGAACACTGCCGGCAGAGGGTGATTCAAATTCTGTAGAGTATGCTCATAAATCGTATTTGTTGGAATTCTGAACGGAGACATTTGTAATTCACCCCGGGGAGAGAGGCGCTTTAATGAGGTGTAATATGTTGTCCGGCGGGCGGTACCAGTGCCAACGCTCGTGGATACATCTTAATACTCCAGTGCTTATTATATTGTCCAAGATTTCGCGGTTTGATAGGTTTACAAAAGATACGACACAAAACTTCCGTGGCCGGGGGGAAGCAGAACGTCCGAATTAACTAGCAATCCTCTAGAACCGAAACAAGGAAAAATACCTGTAATGGATTTACATAATTTTCTATTAGGGGCTGGAGGGTTAATTGAAAACCTCTTTGAATAGAGGGCATTGTGTTTGCATAATTCCAACGCGGGACCGAGCTGGAGAAGAACAATGGACTCTCGTTTGAATAATTTTGATATCAAGTAATAGATATATGCGCGGCGGGATTGTGGGACACCCACTGGGGGAGCGGATCCGTGGGATGGCTTGATAGTGGTATGAGTGGACCAAATGGTATTTGTTAGATAATTCATTCAAATTAATGCTAACCAGGTGGAGTGCGACATCGGCAGTCCGAAAATGTTTACGGATAAGTGGTAATGCTGCTAACCTTCAGTCAGTTGTGGTGTTGTGGGCAGCCAGCAGGTTGATCAAGATTACATCTTATTTACTCATTATTAGTAAAATTACAATCTGTATAACTTGATCCATTTTAGGAAGGGATTTTTAAAACATGATATTATGTGAATACTTCTCCTCAGTGTTTGGGGAAGAGGTTACCGAAAATATGTACGAATTTGAAAACTCTTCGGAAGCAAATAGGGATTTCCTTTTATGAGTTTTACCTACAGGATTGGTTTCAAATTTAAAAGACTAAAATAATGACTAACTATGAAGCATGTACATCTTTTTTTCTGGCAAATACTATATAAATCATTTAGTAAAAGGAAAGTCGATATTAGACAGCTTTATTAGATCTTTTCTCCCTGTATTGACGGAAAAAATTCTCCAATTTTTTTATTAATGAATTAATTTTGTTTTTATCACGACAATGTACTACCTCAGACAGTGACAGTTACTCACACATTGATCAGAATAGTGGAATTGAAGTCGATTTCCCCGCCTTGGTTGTTTAACTCCAAATCAGTGTTGCATCAAATGGCACCCAAACAATACCCGATACCGATATTTCAAGTGGCAACCAGCTTCAATACAATTTAACACCTCTATTTTCCGCCATCGCAATATAGCCACATGAATACGAAATAATACTCATATACAAATGGCTGCCATTGTATAATTCCCTAGCAAAAAATTCAAGATTAAAATCCCCATACATAAGCTCATCATTCATGTCTTGTATACTTGAAAATTCACCATTAAATGGATTTGATGCTCCATCCGGCTATATTCATTGCCTTGTCTATAATGTGCTTAAGGAGGCTATTAGTACCCTTATAGTACTAAAAGATACAGAAAGGATATGGAAAATAGGGAAGGGGTGCTAATCGTTTGGAGGTTAGAAAATGTAGGAAGAAAACATATAAGGAGTGGGGAAAGTGATACTTTGGTTCGCTAGCTGTGCCTCGAAACAGGTTTATGATATGTTCACCAACAAATTCCAACACGACAACGAGCAACCTCACAAATCCATAGAAAATTCATAGCAGTCAAAATATGACGGGAACTAAGTCAATAAAAACAACACTGTTCAATTCATCTACAAAATTATGATGCCTGAATATGGAAAAGAAATGGATTGTAGTGCTTTACAAAGCCCTACTATTTCCCTATCCAAATATATACCAAATATAACCCATATCCAAAATACAAATCTAAACCAAAAAACAGTACATTCTTTTATAATCAAATCAAATGCGTGATAGATCGAACCAGATGTTAATTTCTCACGCATGCACACAATTCCGAAAATCCACAAAATCATTAAATGTCCATTTTCAAATGCATTTCACGATCAATCCTTTTCGAGAATTTGTACAAACGATTTCTTACACAGTTCTCAGAACTTTATTCCAATCGAAGTGCACGACAAATCTTGTTTTCTCTTCCAGGAGTTTTTAAGTATTTTTCATGGAGAAATCTCGCCGGGATTAAACATAAAAGGGCAACGAATCTAGGTTTCGGTGGTCCACAAAGTTATATTTCTCTGCCATAAGCAACCAATCTGATCTGGAATGTCGTACGCCTTTCCCGTATGATCTTGTGTATCTTCTACCCAAATGGAAAGACTTCGCGTTTTCGAAAGGGAACTCCTCAGAAGACGCATTAACCACTCTAAGAGGCCAGACGGTGGCCATTACCCCAACTCTCACATAAATGAAGGTGCCTCCAATACCTCTATCGACGAGTACTTACTACAATTAGCATACAAATACGTCAAAACCATCCAGAACAGCGAGAACTTAGATGTACGGGAGTCTTGCATTCTTGGGCCTTCTCTTCTTCGATCTCTTCGAACCGTAAAAGACCTGGGCAGTGGTTGGATGCAGATGAAAAACCAAAACATAGCCCTGTTACGCACAAAACCATCCACCCCTCAATACCTACCTCTTTGGTGCTAAGCTCCATCATACATTAAATATCGCGATATCAATTCAATATTAAACAAATTGAACTACACGTTAAATTTGCCCATATTGAATTCAACTTGAATCCAAGACGTGAAAGAACGAACAATATGTTCAACAAGCAAAATCCCCTGGATGCAAATCTGTGGACCAGATGACCAACTTTCAAGTAAAGTTGTTGAGAATCATTAAATGCACGTCTGCAATTTTATGACCCTTTAAAGGTTTGTTTACCCAAACCATTTCCCACAGGGAACATTTTTGTCCATTTCCTAGAACAAATAACTTGCGCCATAAAACGAACCACACGTTCGTTTTAGCGTCCACTAACATAAAGGATCGTAAATGTGCATTAGCAAGATTCTCTGTTAATTTTTCCTTTGTATTTTCTCTTTTGATCCTAAGCCGGGAAAGATAAAGAAAGGAAATGGCGGCTGGCAAAAGGGCCATGCAGACAAAAGGACATATCCTTCGGTCTGCAGGATGTAAGAAGAAGTCTTCGTTCGGGGAGATTAAGAAAAAATGGATGGAGTTGGTTCGGGACAATTGACCAAGACGGGCATCGAGAGAAGAGTTTTTGGTGCTGTATTCGTGGCGGTTAATAATAAGTGTCAACTATCTAAAGTAAAATAAAACATATTTGACATCGTCCCTAAGAAAATAAGTGGTTAAAATAAGTGACAAGTATCTAAAATAAAATAAAACATGTTTGGAGTCGCCCCTAAGAACATAAGTGGTTTAAATAAATGTCAGTTTGATTTAAATAAAATAAACCATATTTGGCACGTGGTAGCTAAGAACATATGGTAAGTGACTAAAATAAGTGTCAACTATCTAAATTAAAACAAAATCTAGACTTACTCCTAAGAAAGACGGGCGACTTTAAATTCAAGTGGTGTACAACATTTCAAGGTAGCGAAAATAAACCAAGTTAAGGAGAAAAGAGTGTTTTATTTAATGTAAGGTGTAAAGTGTGTGTGGTGTACAAAGTGTGTGTGGTGTGCAAAGTGTGTGTGGTGTGTGTGGTGCGGAAAAACATAACATCCCCAAGACCGATCTTCACCCAAAAAAGGTTATGGTGACAATTTGGTAGACATCGAAAGGACCAATCCACTTTTAATTTCTTCCACCAAGAGAAACGATAAACGCTATCGAATATCGTGAGGAAATCGACATATTTAATGCCAAATTTGCTGAAAAGCAACCTGGGTTGGTCAATAGGCTCGGCTCGACCCTTTTGCATAACAATGCTAGACCCCATACCTCACAAGTAATGGCACAAAACACGTTACACTTGGAATTTGAAATTTCTCCGCATCCACCGTACTCTCCTGACATTTTGCCAAAGAACTACCATCTTTTCCGCAATCTGGATTCATTTTGCCGGCAGAAGGTCTTCCGGAACCGAGCAGAGGTCATACAAGCCTTTGAAAATTTCATTGCCTCAAAAAGTCAGCAATTCTACGAAAAAGTAATATTCGACCTTGTATCACGTTGGAAAAATGTCATAGATGCCAATGGATTCTATTTTGATTGAATAAAAATTTACGAAAAAACACTATTGGCTTTTAAATTTTTACAACCTAATACACGGGTGGTGTGAAAAGCTTCCGACCTCAACGTGAAGTTAGCAGCACTCGTCAATAAATGTGGTTGTAGTAGTTCGCTAGTGAATGTAGTTGTGCATCCTCTGACACTTACTTACCAAAATGTCAGCCATTTTAGACGGGAAGTTTTTATTTGACAGTCGTTTGATTCAGTCGATGTGAGTGGTTTTCCGTGCTGTCATAAAATTTTGGTTTTTGAAAGGCAATACACCTACACAAATCAAAGACGAGTTGGACTCTGTGTATAGGGACTCTGCACCATCATTTACCACAGTGAAATTTTGGGCAGCTGAATTTAAACGTGACCGTGGGAGCTTGTGAGACGATGATCGTTCGGGACGACCAAAAATTGTAACAACTGACGATAACATCGCTAAAGTTCATCAAATGGTGTTAGACGACAGCTGAATTAAAGTGAGAGAGATAGCAGTGGCTATGAAAATGTCCAAAGACCATGTTTGTCACATATCAAATCAAGATTTAGGCATGAGAAAGCTGTCCGCGCGTTAGGTCTCGCGTTTGCTCAGGTTAGACCAAAAACGTGTTCGAATGACAATTTCCAACGCTATGTTGTCGCAGTTTAGGCGCAATAAATCCAAGTTTTGTCGGCGATTAATTAATGTCGTTGAAACTTGAATACACCATTATACGACCGAAACCAAAATGCAGTCAAAACAGTGGACTGCAAAGGGGGAATCGGCTCCAAAAAAAGCAAAAACTGTGTTTTCGGCTGAGAAAGTGATGGTAACTGTTTTTTAGGATAGTCATTGAGTTATCTTAATCGATTATCTTCAAAAAGGAAAAACCATTACAGGAGCATACTACGCATCATTGCTTGACCAACGGAAGGCAGAAATTGCGGAAAAACGACCACATTTGCAGAAAAATAAAATCCTGTTCCACCAAGACAACGCGCCGTCTCACACCTCAGCGGTTGCCATGTCGAAAATCCACGAATTACGGTTTGAACTGCTTGACCACCCATCCGGCTTAGTCCCCAAGCGACTTCGTTTTGTTCCCTAAACTAAAAATTGAGCTCGTATGACAGAGATTTTCGTGAAATGAAGAGGCAATCACCTTCGTGAACAGTTATTTTGCAGAGAAAAACGCCGAGTACTATTTGGACGGGTTAAAGAGATTGGAACATTGCTGGGAGGAGTGTGCAGAATTACAAGGCGACTATGTAGAAAAATAAAAATACATTTTAAGAAAAACTGTCTTGAATCTTTGTTAGGTCGGAAACTTTTCAGCCTACCCTCCTAGTTGCTAAAGATTGCAGCGCTTGGGCAGTAGAATTGGAAAGCACAATGATCAACAGTAGAGCTCAGGCACTACTCGAAGCCTTCGCAGTCCTAGATGTTGTGTTACTCAATGATGGTGCTGATGACACCTTCATAAACGAGAGAGGCCGATCTAAAATCGACATCACATTTGCCAGCTCCATGTTGACAAGATGTATGGAGTGGCGAGTTTTGGACACCTACACCCATAGTGACCATCAAGCCGTGATGTACGAAATATTACCACACAGGGGATTCATTCCTGGCAAATTGGGGAATAAAGCCCAGTAAAAATGGGTGTAAAGAGAAGGACCTCGAAGCGGAACTGCTCGATTATACACTGGAAGACAAAATTGAACAGTTTGACGCAGAGGCGGATGCGAACAGACAGGCTGGAAAGTCATGAAGTGGCTAATTACCACATGTGATGCTTCCATACCACGACAAAGACCACCAGCAGGGGTTATCAAACAAGTGTATTGGTGGAACCCAGAAATCGCCCACGTGCGATCGAAATGGAATAGGTTACGGTGTTTGCAACAGAGAGCAAGAAACCGTAACACCTACCCACAGCTGCATACGGAATTCGTGAACAAACAGAAAAAGTTGAGGAACGTGATCCGCAAGAGTATATGTGACACGTTCTGCTCCCTAAGGGATGAATTAAATAACAATCCATGGGGCAGCGCCTACAGAGGACAGTCATAAAAAGACTACACAACAACAGTAAGTCAAATGCAAAAAAGTATCAGTGACATGGCCAGAACCGTTGCTGTCCTCTTCCAGCAGTGTGTTGAAGTGTCGAGAGCGGAAGTGGAATGGAACATCACTGAAGAAGAAATACCCCCGGTGACCACCGAAGAGGTACACTTGGTTACTAGGGTTGTTAAAAAGACAAGACTCCGCGACTGAATGGTATTCTTAACGCGGTAGTGAAGACTGCTTTAACAAAAAAGCCGGAAGTCTTTAGAGGTCTCTTCACAACCTGCCTTGAAACAGGACAATTTCCTGAACGATGGAAAAAACAGCGACTTGTGCTCATACCAAAAGGAATCAAGAATCCAGAAGCGCCGTCGTCCTACCGCCCATTGTGCATGCTGGACACCACAGGGAAAATGCTTGAGCGAGTAATTGCCACTAGCCTCGGACAATTTGTGGCCGTTCTACGGACCACACAAACCACTATAGGTCGAGGTGACGTCGTTCCACCAAGGAACATACTCACCTATATCCAAACTACACGTGCTCACAGACACGTGTCCTCAAAAGTCCCCCCTCCCACGTCAAATAAAAGGTAACATTCATCCTGGAGTCAACAACCCCACGTATCCACAGATACATGGGCCACAGGTCCGACCAATTTTCCTACGCCTGCACGGCGATCGAAGGACATGACCCAGCATAGAAGTTGTGTATCGATCCATCAACTGGGTATACACAAACGGTTAGCACAGCTGCCCCAGATGTCGGCAAACATCACATCTCCAGCGATAAGCTAATTGCTGGAAAACCATTCCGTCGACAAAACCTTTGTCCCTGCCGCAATGTACTTTGCCTAAACAAATGCCATTGCGGAGCAACAGCAATAAACGAAAATGCTGTTCCCATAGGGCAAAGTACACATTATCCCACGATCGTCTAATGTAAATCACACATTCGATTGTGTGCATAGCCGATCCATTATCATCATCGGCACTACAACCGGGAACCGGTCTTGGCCTTATTTAGCAAGTTCTGAGGCTTGTTTAATTTTCCATGATAATTTGTTTTTCCGGGCAAGGTCATTAGTCTTGCGCCAGATAGCCGATCCATTAGAGGTATGTGATTCTGATCACAGAGTGATCTACAGCATGCAGACAATAACCTCCGCGTCTGTATGTGTGAGCGCGATTTTCAATGGTGGAGAGATTCTCGATTGAGAGAAAGTTATGACAGTTTGAATCACCAAAAATTGAACCTAAGCGTTATCCATCAGGCTACTGGCCGATTTTTGAATTTGATGTTTAAACTCGACTATAGTCCACTGATGTGAATTGTTATGTTATCGCTAAGGTATACGGCTGTGATGTATTTTCTTATTCGATTTTTCGTTCGGTGCTCTTCACTATTTTGTTTGTGAATTGTGTGTGTATCTGTTAGAGTCGCCACAAAGTCACCACCCAGGAAAAGCGAAAGGAGAGAAAGACAACTACGGGGTGAATAGGATCATCCCCGGGAGCAAGTAACACATATGGTTTTTGTACTAACCTCAACCCAACATATGTGTGATAATTTTTTAATTCCCGGGCCATAAAATACTAAGTTATATAAATGACATGGTTCTTTAGTAAATTAGCCAAATTACTTTGTTAAAATCTGTGTTTGGTAAATTGAGAGAGATTTTCACCTTCGCCTATGCTTAGTGACATTTTGCTATGGTTGTGTAAGGTGGTTCATTGTTGTGATGGGGTTTTTTTGACGAATTGTACCAGAAACTGGTTTTACCGGGTATCGGCTAGCGAATAAAAAAAAACTAAACTTACACTCATCGCATTACTTATATGGATTCTCTGTCCCAGAATAAACTTGAATTACTTTCTACAGACAGAACCGTGAACACAAAACCGAACGATGACTGTCATCCTCAAAAACACCCCAATCATCGCAAATGTATTTCAGTTTAGGGAGATTATTTCGAATGACTTTTGTAAAAATTAATTAATAATTTCTTTTTTAAATACATTTCGGTTTATTTCGGGACAGTGGGTGCATTTATTGTATTAGGCTTGTGGCTAAATAAACATAATCACTGATCCATGTAGATTTGGAGACCCAGTGGTAATTTGTGCATATGGTTTTCGAATTCTAACAATACTCGTACAGCAACACAGCAGCCATCACTTTACTGGCAGAGAACGTTCTTTTTTTTAGTTTGGGGTGGGAGCCGCTTCGTTATTATGATGGGGTTTTTTGATGAAACAGAAAGGGTTCTTGCAGTCGATTTTAATATGTAACCCAGTCAATGGCTCCACTGTTCCATTCACACTCCAAGAATAGTATAGTCAGTTTCGCGGGAAGATAAATAAATCTATTAGGGTAGTTCAACATCTCTTTCGTACATTCCATTCAAAAACGCAACCTGATGTCATACCAGATCTATACCTCAAAAAAGGGTAACAAAAACGATATCCTCCGTTTTCCAAACCACTCTCTTCCTCTTATTAAGCTCTTACCCGTAATACTACATATTAACTAAAGAAAGTCTCCATTTCTCAGTCACACACATTTTTTTATGCGAAAATTCATACTAACCATTTCCCCAACTCGTATTTAAACATTACAGACGAATCTATAGCGGATAACAACTGAAACGATTCTAGTTTTAGCAATCAAAATATTCCACAATTCTGTATTACGTTGGCCATTTACGCTGAGCTGACTTGTCTATCCCTTGTTTTACCCTCCAGCAAAGCCGATTAATAGCTTGCTTTTTTGATCCGACCAAAACAATAAACAACAAAAGTCATTGTCAAACATTTCACAGATTATATGCCCCATTCTATTGCCATGCAGCTGCCGCCAACTTCAGAACTCAATAAAGTTACAAATATCTCAACCCCGTAACAAAGTGGATGAGGAAATAATTGTGTAAAGGCCACCAACGATACCCTATCCGAACAGTGTTATGTTGATGAGGGTGGCAATTTAGTATTTACGGCCCCCAATCCATTGAGTGTTATTGCCCCGGAAGTGTGTACATTGAGTAACTGTGCGTATGTCGATCAGGAATTGTTATAAATTAGGCGGATGTTTTTATTCATTATGGTCTTACAATCGCGGTTGGTGTAATTATCGCCAACTAGATTTTTTGTAGATGGGTGGGTTTCTATTCACAAGTAATGAGCCCGCCGTGACAGGCCTCTACAATGTGTGGATGATTTTATTGGTTTGGCACGTTGGTGTTGCTTCGCTACATAAGTGAAAAGCTTAAGTGTAATTTATGATAGTTTTTAATTTAGCAAGGCAATTTTAGCAAAGCTTGCGCGCACTTACATAGACTCTCAGGCTTAAGGAATGTGATGTGAATTATTGGGTCTTGAAGTTTTCTATTACGTTAGGGCTACTTTTAATTACATAACCAATTGCACAAGTGGTGTTTCATATGCCATGCGAACGACTACTTGTCAAGATGACACCTCTTCTACAGAATCTCACCATCCTCCAACTTAATTAACTCCGTGCAACTCATCAAATGTGCGACGTTTCATCGGCTCTCGAATAACAATTACCAGACGACTATGAGATTTTGATCACGAACGCTGAAGACTCCTTGCGGAGAAAATTTATAAGCAATCCTATATATTAGCCACAGAGCTATGGAAATCTGCATTTTTAAATGGGCCCAAATCCGTGGCATCATCTCTGATATAAGGCACTTAATTCCAGGGATCAACTTCATAAATAATGATCCCTTGTCAGGGTGCAAAATTGAGATGTGATCGAGACCCTGTAATTGACTGCCGAAATCTTGAGAGGTTTCAACGAAATGCGTTGTTTTAGACGCAGCTACTTTTCCCTCTGTTCGTTTTGTTGTTGTTTTTGAAATTTGCAAATTGGTTCAGAGAAGTTCGATTAATTTGCAGCGATTTATTCCGTGTGGATTGGGATTGCTTTCGATTTAAGTAAGAGTGATTGATTTAAGGCCGAAGGACTACAATTCACATTTACACGCAGAAAACAGAAGGGTATTGGTGCTGGTATATACAGTAATATACCAGTTAATACCATACATGCAATATATTTTAGTGGAGTAAAAGTGATACCGATGCATAAAGGACATAGAGTTCGAGCTAAGTAAAAGGGTCGTTAATGGACAACAATAGGTTTTTCAACCTTCTACTACTAGGAGCATGCAAATAATATAATCGACAGAAGAATTAGGGCTGCAACCTGTCACACGAGCTAAGAGAGATTGAATTGTGAACATCAAGCACACACTTTATCAAAAAAATAAGACATTTTTAATTTAAAACCGAGTAACTGCTCAGAAGTCCTTCGGCCACAAATATTAACAATGTTTTATGATTAAAAAATGAAGATAAACTCAAAACCTAATCACTTGCTGTACAGTGTTCATATATAATCTGGCAAAATTGTAGCGGCATTGCTATTTACTTTATAATAAAAAAACACAATTTATGCTCATTTTCAACTCAATTCATTACCAATTTGTGGTAGATTCAGAATCATAGCGTCAAATTTGACGGTATATTAAACGGGGTACTGAAACGATCATGCTCTCCGAGGAAAAAATAGTCAGTACAATATAAACCAAGTGCTAAAAAGCCTTCTCAAAATACTCCCCTGTAGGCGTAGGTGTGAAGAGCTGACACTACCATAAGGGAACAAATCATCAAGAAAACAACGACTCGGCAAAGAGAACATGTAAGGAAACACGGAAAAGGCGGGATATACGCGTCAGCACGTGGAATGTTCGAACGTTATAGAAACCAGGCGCGATACAGACGGTCGCAGAAAACCCGAAACAATATAAAATGGACTTCGTCGCGCTCCAGGAAGTCCGACTGCCACATCAAGTAATCGAAACCAACAAGTTTACACTGGCGAGTGGATTTACCGAGACACATAACCTCGGAACCGGCCTCATCATAAGCAAGTAGATTACGCCCCATGTAAAAGATGTGAAATTTATTAATGACCGAATGTCTGTGCAAAAAATACGAGCCCCATGGTACAATTATGTTTATAAACTACTGACGAAGAAACGAAGGACTCGTTCTACGAGACCCTAGAGGAAGTATTTGATGGGATCTCATCATTCGTTGCTAAAATCATCTTCGGGGCGTTCAACGTGAAAATTGGAAAAGAGGATATCTTTCAACCAAATATAGATAGAGAAATCCTACACAACGTTTCAAATGATAATGGAATTCGAATCATCGCGTTCGCAGCGTCAAAAGATCTGGTAGTGAAAAGCCCAATGTTCAAGCACAACCAAATTCACATGGATATCACCCGACGGCGCAACGCGTAACCAAATAGACCACTTCCTCATAGACACAAGACACCACTCGAAGATCCTTGACGTAAGATCATATAGAGGAGCAGATTGCGACTCCGGTCGTCTACTAGTGATGGGCAAAATTAGGAGTCGGCTCGCAGCAAACTCACCCGAGCAGTCACGGGACACGAGCAAAAATTTCGACACTGATAAACTAAAAGACTTGCGCAAAAGGGTTGAATATCAAAACGAACTAACGAATAGATTTAGCATCCTAGAGAATGGGAGTAGTGAGGAAGAGGAAGCCATTAGAGTGGACATTAAATGGCCATCGATCAGAGACATCAATCAAACAAACAGCACAAACGGTATTAGAATTTAAGAAAACAATTCAGTCCAAACATTGATTTGGCGATGAGTGCCGGGCGAAAATCGAAGAACGTAAACGCCTCAGACTGATCCACTTAGAAAGATATGATGAAGTCAACGCAGAAAGATACACGACAATTCCGAAAGAGACAATAAAACCTTTCAAACCCAGAAAAAACGCGAATGGGAGAACACTCGGATCGAAAAAATCGGAAGTGCTAAACTCATTTAGAAATGGCCACCGAGGGAGAGTAAAAATAATTCGATACACAAACGGCTGTCTTGTGACAGAAACAAACAAAATCGTGACAAAATGGAAGCAGTACTTTGAAAACCTGCTACACATCAACTACAAAAAAACGCACCAGACGTACATACAGCCGAGCCTCAGATCCCAGAGTCATCTTTCAACGAAGTTGTAGACGCAATAAATCGATTGAAAAACAAACAAGGCTTCCCAGTCGACTGCATATCGGCAGAGCTTGTAAAGGATGGAGTGAAGACGACCGCTCGAAAGACCCACCAGCTCATCAAAACAATATGGGATAAGGAAGTTTTGGCGGTATTTTGTTTTATAACAGCGGGTTGGTACAATGTTCCGCCGAACACTGTTCGCACCAGAGAAAAAAACACAAGAAACCAGAACACGGAGCGAATCAGCACAATAAACACGAACAGATCCTTTACGGATTTAATCTTTTTTTATTTCTTTAATAATCTTTTTTATTTCTTTAATCTTTTTTATTTCTTTAATCTTTTTTATTTCTTTAATGTCCCGTACAATATTTTATTAAAAAGTGCAGCGAAACACACGCACGACACACACGTTACACCCTTGGATCCAATTAACTATAAATCGGATACGGTACGCTACCTCCTCGACGTTTTTCTTTATCTATTCGCCTTGACGATCAAAATCTCTCTAACTATCTGCCCTCTACCATATCCTGCTCACACAGATACCCAGATTCAAAACTGGTATCTGTATCTATCCGGAAAATATTCCCTATTTGCTCTGCTAAAAGAACTTCCGAATTTCTGTTAGCAGCATGTTATCACATCCCCCGGGATATTTTGTAGTTTCCTGAAAGGGGAAAGTCATCTTGCATACATCATTATTATCGCTGATAGAATTTCATTTCCACGGCCTTCTGTTTGCACAGAACATCTGGCGCCCAGACCAGAGATATTCGGCGATTGTTTTGACGTGCAGTCCGTGGGACTTATTTGAACTTGGTACCCGGAATCGAAATCCATTAGATCTTTATAATGGTGCGAAATTCTAGCGTGGCCGTGGGACCGGAGTATTGCCTTTGTTGGCTTAACTCCTCATAAATTATCGGGTATCTCGTTGAGATATATTCGATTGCGATAGGTCGTGGCTGTCTTCTGTTGTTCAACGGATTTGGGTGGTCCTTGCGTTAGATTACCCGCACGTGCATCCGTTGATCGGCTCATTCTTTGATGATAGCAATTCTTTTGTATTGAATTTCGGAATTGCCGGTTCGATGAGATGTTCCTGGGCGCAGGCAACATGTATGGCATTTTGGGAATTGTTTTTTTTTAGGAATAGAACGCATGGATGTTTATGCCTTTGTTTCAGGCATGAAGAGTTATAATTGTTGAGCTTGACCTAAAAAGCTTTGGGAACGTTCAGTTCCTTGCTTTTTGGTGTCGGTCTCAACGTTGGCTGCGAGTTGCAGGCCCTATCGTGGGACTTTGGGGCACGCGTCTGTGGGCGCGTGCAACGCTCTCAGGTAAATAAGTTCTTTGAAGATAGGAACCTTACCTGCGTAGAATTGTGCGTTCGTAGAACGCTACATCACTCCCCCCCCTAGTGACGTAGTCACGATATGAAGTAGTTAGTTGCTTGGGGGGAGTAGTTGAGTTTTATGGGCGTGCTCCCTTCCGTGTTGGGCGGTGTTTGGGTGGTAGAGGAGCGAAAGTTATCGCGTTCGTCGTTCTTTTTCGCTTGTCAGAAGTTGGGGTTTCAGGTTGCCGTACATTGAGAATCTTCGCAGCGTCTTCTTGTGCGCGCAGATCTCGGGCGCGCTGCCGCGTTATCGGTCCGTGTAGGATGTCCGACGCCCCGCGCGCGACCATTTCGCGAGGGTTTGGTTGATTCTCAACATTTGACGTGCCTGGCGTTTCGTGGGAGTCTGCTGGGTGGCGTACGGGGCAGGTTTCGGCTGCCGCCGCTGGTTGTTGATGCACTTCTCCCAGTACGGTATCTGGTGGTAGTTCCAGGTGGCACGGTTTCAGTCTTTCGACACTGGCGGTGTACGGCTTGCCGTCGATGTCAACGGAGAAAACTCGGTCGTTTATTCGATCCAGCACCTTGTATGGCCCTTCGTAGGGCGGTTCCAGAGGTTTCCTAACTTTGTCCACTCTGATGAAGACGTGCGTGCAGCTGTCCATCTCTGGGTGAACAAATATCCTCTTGGAACCGTGTCTGGCGACAGGTGTTGCCCTGACCTTTCGCATGAGTTTGCGTAGGTTTTCCAAATTTGGCAACTGTTCGAGCGGTGGTTCTCCATCGGCGGAGAACTCTCCTGGGAGGCGCAGATTGGTTCCGTAAGTCAGATCTGCTGCTGAGGCTCCCAGGTCTTCTTTTATGCTTGTGCGCAAGCCTAAAAGAACTGTCGGTAGTGCGTCCAGCCATTGATTATCGTCATGACACATCAGTGAGGCTTTCAGCGAGCGATGCCATCGTTCAATCATCCCATTGGACTGGGGGTGATAAGCTGTCGTATGGCTTTGTTGGCAGCCGAGTAGATCGGCCAGCTGCCTGAAAATCGCTGCCTCGAACTGTGGTCCTCGATCGGCTGTGAGAGTAGCTGGGACGCCGAAACGTGTGACCCAAGTCGAACAGAATGCTTTGGCCACATTCTCTGCGGTCACTGTTCGTAGTGGCACTGCTTCTGGCCACCGAGTGAAGCGATCGATCATTGTCAGGAGGTACATGTAACCTCTCGACGGCGTAAGCGGTCCCACTATGTCGATGTGTACATGGGCGAATCGTGCCTCGGGGAGCTTAAACTGTGCTGGTTGTAGCACGTTGTGTCGATCGACTTTGCAACGCTGACATTGCAAACAATTGCGTGCCCAATTTGTTATGTCTTTTGCCATATGTGGCCAGACGAATTTACGTCGGACGGCTGCAGCGGTTGCGCGTCCGCTTGGGTGGGCTGGGTTATGGAATGTTTCGTACACATTCCTTCGAAACTTTTCTGGGATGTAGGGGCGAGCTGTCCCTGTCGATACATCACACCAGACTTCATCTTTTGAGTCGTTGAAAGGAAGTTTACGCAGAACTAGTGCTGTCTCCGCTTTCAATAGGGACTCGAGTTGATGGTCCTCTCCTTGCGCTTGTGCCAAGTCGGCATCATCGATTTGCGCACGGAGTTTAATTGCATCGATACGCGAAAAAGCGTCTACAATTACGTTGTTTGCACCTGGAACATATTCGATTCGCGTGCTAAATTGCCCGATGAAATCCAGGTGCCGCTCCTGTCGTGGGGTTGAACTTTCCGCTTTCTTTCGGAAAGCGTACACCAGTGGTTTGTGATCAGTTTTGATCGTCAACTGGCGTCCTTCGACCATGTGCCGGAAGTACTTTACTGCGGAGTAAATCGCTAGTAACTCCCTGTCGTAGGCACTGTATCGTCGCTGGGTCGGGTTCAATTTTTTTGAGAAGAAACCCAGCGGTTCCCATTTACCATCGCACTCTTGTTCGAGTACGGCCCCAATTGCGGTGTCGGAAGCGTCACACTGTATGGACAATGGGGCTCCTTCGATGGGATGTCGAAGCAAAGTTGCGTTCGCCAGCTGCTCTTTCGATAAGCGAAAAGCTTGATCAGCTGACTCGGTCCATTGAATCGGTCGTTTGTCGTTTCGTTTGGCTCCTACTAGGTATTCGTTCAGCGGAGCCTGGACCTGTGCGGCGTTTCGAAGCGTTGGGCGATAAAAGTTTAACATGCCCAGATAACGCCTAAGTTCTCGCACATTCTTGGGGCGAGGAAACTGCATTAGTGCATCCACCCTGTCTTGTAATGGGCGGACGCCTTGGCCATTTATACAATAGCCAAGGTACTTGACTTCCGATTCTCCGAGGTGGCACTTGTCTGGATTGATTACCAGGCCGAATTCTCGGAGGCGCTCGAACACTTGCTTCAAATGGGAGCGATGTTCGGTCATGTTTTTCGATGCTATGAGTATATCATCGATATACGCATAGCAGAAGTCAAGTCCGCGGAGAGCTGAGTCTATGTAGCGCTGGAACGTTTGCGCTGCATTTCGGAGACCGAATGTCATCACCTTGAACTCGAATAGTCCAAAAGGTGTGGTTACCGCGGTTTTCGGTATATCTTCGGGAGCTACCGGAGTTTGGTGGTACGCCCTCGTGAGGTCGAGAAAACTTCGCACCCCTGCAGCTTATAAGAAAAGTCGTGCAGGTTTGCTATCGGATATCGGTCGGGTGTCGTTACTGCGTTCAGCATTCGATAATCACCACATGGGCGCCACTCGCCGTTACTCTTTTTGACGAGATGAAGTGGGCTCGCCCATGGGCTGTCGGACGGCTGGCAGATTCCTAAGTCGAGCATATACTCGAATTCTGCACGAGCCTCGCGCAATTTTTCGGGAGCCAATCGGCGCGGGCGTTGGCTCACTGGGAGGCCGCGCGTTTCAATGTGATGAAAAACGCCGGCTTTTGCGCGTCGGGGATTGCTAAGCGGAACTGTTATATCCGCAAATTCTCGCAACAAATCGCTGAATGGTCCGTTTGCGACAGTGCACGTTAACGTCAATGCCTCTCCCGCCTTGGCGTTTACTGGCTGAGAAAGAGACGTTAACGGGTCCATCAGTCTATTGCTGGCTACGTCCACTACTAGTTTGTAGTGTCGCAACAGGTCCGATCCTATTAGAGGTTCGGTCACATCGGCCACTACGAAGTACCATCGAATTGGTCAACGTAGGCCTATTTTTAGTGTTATTAATTTTCGTCCGTAGGTTTTAATTGGACTATTGTTCGCGGCGAACAATCTCAATTTAGCCGGCAACCGATTTGCGGGTGCGTATGAGCGCGGAAGAACGGAAATATCCGCAGCTGTGTCAATAATGAAGTCCATATTTAACTTCGAATCGTATATTGACAAGCGACTTAATTGGGGGTTGCCGGCCGTTTGCGCTTTTTTTACGGTCGGCAGTTCTAGTTTAAAGAACTAGCCTGTATTCCTGGCACATGTGACCAGTTGCAGGGTTGCCTGCACTTCCTGGCTTGTGCCCCGAAACGATGGTGGAAGTAACACCTGCCTAAGGTGTTTTCGTTGGCTGGCGTGCGCGATCTGCCACGCCCGCGTCTAAAGTTTTCGCGCGACCTGCTTCGTCGCCGTGATCTGTCACGGCCAGGCCATGAGTTGTTCCCCACGCTGAGGTTATTCAGTTGCGCTTGCAACTGCTGGACCTGCCTGCCTAAGCGTTCTATCTCATTGCTCGTCTGTGTTGCATGAATGCACGTTACCGTGGAGGTTCGTGGTTGAGGCAGAGGTGGATTTTGCGCGGGGTTCGTTGCCGGAAGGAATTGGAGATCCGTTCGGGATCTATCCGTGGCCATTACTGCCTCGGCGTGTCGCGCTAGCTCATCGAGACCAGATTCGGCTAGAGGCGCGACGATTGCCTGAACGTATTCTGGCAAAGACTCTCTAAATATAGCCGTTAAGGCTGTCTCGGACATGTCCGTGCCAGCCAGCGCACGGAAATAGGCGGCGCGCTGGGATGGTCGCATCCCAGAGGTGTCGGCCGACCGTAATAAACGTCGCAAGCGATTTTGCGGCGTTTCGCTATAGGCGTTAGTCACCATTTCCTTAAACGCCGTGTACGGTTGCGGAGATGGGGTTTTTATTAAACACTTCGCATATGGAAGCAATTTTGGGTCTTGTACCCGTGTTACCACGAGGAATTTCACTTCCTCGTCGGTGATTCCGTCCACTCTGAAAACTCTTTCGGCGTAACCGAACCAGTAGTCTGGGTCGTTGGACGTGAAGTCCGGTAATATTGCGTTACGCAGTTGTGGGCGGTGGTCCGCCTGGAATGGAATGTCGGCTTCTTGACGGAGGGCGGAAGCCTGTGATGTCGTTGGCGAAGGTCGGGCGTCGTTTGCCATTTGCGTTTTTTGAACCGCGGTTTTCGACCTGGTGGTTAATGTCGACTTGGGGAGGTCTCGCGTTAATTTTCTCTGTGGGAGAGCGATTATATTTCCTCTCAACGTTTTCGCTTTCTGTATCGAAGTTTGCGACCTTGTGGTTGGCATCTACTTTCAATAGTTTCGCGTCGAAAATCTGTCGCTCGGTGCGCGGATTGCTTTAGTGTTGGGGATTTGCGTTTAGTTTTTCCCTTTTCGGGGAATGTTTTCAATGGAGAAACGCGGCGAAACGACCTGCTGGTTCCAAAGGTTTACAGGGAAAAGGCCTAGCACAAAAGGATACTGTCTGATTTCCAACGATAAATCAGGGAAAAGGGCCTAGCACAAAAGGATTCTATCTATTTTCCAAAGATGATATAAGGATGGGCCTACGCCAGAGGATACTTCGGTTAATTCGACGGTGCTAGGAGCAGAAAGGAGAGGAGCTATCCAGTTCAGAGGAAGACGAGAAGAACGAGGAGATGAGAATAATCGAGGATTTTTCGCGGATTCGCAACTGTTTCTGCGTTGCCTTTATTAAAGGAGTCTAATTTTTGCCTGTTTTCGCGGTCGTCACAAGAAAGAAACGTCGAGTGTGTCGTTAGTTCCTGCGTGTGCTTCGTGGCTCTGAAGGAGCTTACAATTTTTCTTTCAATTCGTACTTATATATAATACCTGTAACAAATATTTCTATTTATTGGAAACTCAGAAGGAGCTAAATCGTAGTATTTTATAATTACGTAGGGCTCGGATGGAGCTTCACAAAGAGTTATAGACGAATATATGTCGCGAAATTCACTTAAACACAATTCGGAAAAAGTAAGAGAAAAAGGGAATGTGTATATATAAAAACATTTAAAACCGGAGACTATAATTTTTCTTCGTCGTTGTGTGTCGATTTCGATTATACAAAAATTACTATTTGACACAGTCTCTTAACGGCCTAACGTGCAGTGTTTAGTACATGCAGCATTTTACAAAATATTTGAAAACGAAACTACACTTACAAACATAAAAAAAAATAAACGAAATTTTGATATATGTCGTTCGATTGTGATTTATTACAATTAAATTTATTGTGCTACGAATAGTTACTATTATTGAGTTTTCAGCAAAAAAAAAGGTTTTGGTAGAATTCTTATTGGGCACAAGGAAAAAAAAAATATAATAAATTTAAATTATTACATAGACAAAAAACGTTTTGTACTCTAAATGCCAAATTTTTTTATTAATTTTATGTAAGTATTTGGGATTCTATGTGTGCTATTATTTGTTTCAAATTCTTGCTCTGAAGGAGCTTTATGGTTTTGCACTAATTTTTCACTTTTCGGGCTCGTAAGGAGCTTTGTCAATTAAAAAAGAAAAAAAAAAAATGATTTCCTACTTATAGTTTTCAACTCAGAAGGAGCTCGCACAAAGAAAATAAATATATGTTCGGAAATTTAATTGAGCAATGAAGCAAAAAAAAAGGAAAAAAAAGAAATATTTAAAGAAAGAAAATTGCTTTTCAAAAATTTGCGGCTTTCTGCAATCGTTGTTGTCCTGCATCCAGGGCGTCGTGATGAGTCCTAGTCCTGGTAGCTGCGGTGCATGGGCGCTTCACTTCACTGGAACTCACTGTTCACCTGCACTGGATGTCACTGCCACCGTCTGTGTTTGTCTGTTTTTCGGCACTTTTGCGCTAAGTTTCCGGAACTGTTTTTATTTTTATTTTCGCGTGTTCTCTATCTTACGGCGCGTATTCACTTTTTTAAAATTGTGTTTACGCGGTTTACCGTTTTAAATTGAACGTGCGTGTTCACTTTAACTCACGTTCGCGGTCACCAATTTGGTGGTATTTTGTTTTATAACAGCGGGTTGGTACAATGTTCCGCCGAACACTGTTCGCACCAGAGAAAAAAACACAAGAAACCAGAACACGGAGCGAATCAGCACAATAAAGACGAACAGATCCTTTACGGATTTAATCTTTTTTTATTTCTTTAATAATCTTTTTTATTTCTTTAATCTTTTTTATTTCTTTAATCTTTTTTATTTCTTTAATGTCCCGTACAATATTTTATTAAAAAGTGCAGCGAAATACACGCACGACACACACGTTACACCCTTGGATCCAATTAACTATAAATCGGATACGGTACTCTACCTCCTCGACGTTTTTCTTTATCTATTCGCCTTGACGATCAAAATCTCTCTAACTATCTGCCCTCTACCATATCCTGCTCACACAGATACCCAGATTCAAAACTGGTATCTGTATCTATCCGGAAAATATTCCCTATTTGCTCTGCTAACAGAACTTCCGAATTTCTGTTAGCAGCATGTTATCACATCCCCCGGGATATTTTGTAGTTTCCTGAAAGGGGAAAGTCATCTTGCATACATCATTATTATCGCTGATAGAATTTCATTTCCACGGCCTTCTGTTTGCACAGAACATCTGGCGCCCAGACCAGAGATATTCGGCGATTGTTTTGACGTGCAGTCCGTGGGACTTATTTGAACTTGGTACCCGGAATCGAAATCCATTAGATCTTTATAATGGTGCGAAATTCTAGCGTGGCCGTGGGACCGGAGTATTGCCTTTGTTGGCTTAACTCCTCATAAATTATCGGATATCTCGTTGAGATATATTCGATTGCGATAGGTCGTGGCTGTCTTCTGTTGTTCAACGGATTTGGGTGGTCCTTGCGTTAGATTACCCGCACGTGCATCCGTTGATCGGCTCATTCTTCGATGATAGCAATTCTTTTGTATTGAATTTCGGAATTGCCGGTTCGATGAGATGTTCCTGGGCGCAGGCAGCATGTATGGCATTTTGGGAATTGTTTTTTTTTAGGAATAGAACGCATGGATGTTTATGCCTTTGTTTCAGGCATGAAGAGTTATAATTGTTGAGCTTGACCTAAAAAGCTTTGGGAACGTTCAGTTCCTTGCTTTTTGGTGTCGGTCTCAACGTTGGCTGCGAGTTGCAGGCCCTATGGTGGGACTTTGGGGCACGCGTCTGTGGGCGCGTGCAACGCTCTCAGGTAAATAAGTTCTTTGAAGATAGGAACCTTACCTGCGTAGAATTGTGCGTTCGTAGAACGCTACAAAGTCACTCCGGAAGAATGGAAAACCTCAATAGTGATCTCCATTTTCAAAAAAAGGCGACAGATCTGACTGCGAAAACTACAGAGGAATATCATTGCTCCCAACCACATACAAACTATTAAAAATGTGATACTGGCGAAAATCACACATACGTACGCAGAAGAAATACTGGGAGACTACCAGTGCGGATTCCATAGGAACCGGTCAACAAGCGACCAAATGCTCACAGTAAGGCAAGTGCTGGGAAAAAATGTGGTTCACCAACTGTTCGTTGACTTCAAGAAGGTTTACAACTCAGTCGCAACGCAAAGACTGAACCATATCGTAGCTGAGCTGGGTATCCCGAAAAAAAAATATGCCGCCCTCGTTCAAATCTGCATGAACGAAAATAAACAGCGTGTTCGAATAGAAAACCACCTCTCATAACCATTTGAAATCCGGGACGGACTAAAACAAGGAGATGGCCTCTCACCATGTCTTTTTAAAATTGTGCTCGAGTATGTTATCAGAAAGGTACAAGACGACAACATGGCCGGATCATCCCCGAACGGGATCACACAAGTGCTCGCATATGCGGATGACATCGCCGTTTTGGGCGATAATCTAGAAACTGTAAGTAAAAACTGTGAAATCATCATTCAAGCGGCAAAAGGTGTGGGCCTAGAAATAAATGAAGACAAAACAAAATATATGATTACGACGCGAGCAGGTGGGCCTCAGGGAACACATATAAACGTCAGAGGTAAGTTATTTGAAAAAGTTAAAGAATTTAAATATCCGGGACCGATACTGACGGCCAGTAACGAAATGTCGAAGGAAATTAGCAAAAGATTCACTCCCCCAAAGCTAGTTGGCACGCAGTCAGTAAACTGCTGAAATCCAAACTGCTATCACGTAATATAGGGTGGGCCATACATTTTTGTATATAGCAACACTTGATTTCTTAAAAACCCTTAGGGGGAGGGGCGCTCTAGTGGCGGGGCGTAATAAACGTACAAACAATTCCAACAAGAAATCAAGTGTTGCCATTTCCAAAAATGTATGGCTCACCCTACATAAAGCTCCGTGTTTATAGAACCATAATCAATTCAATCGTTCTATCCGGATGCGAAATATGGGCTCTTACAAAACGGGAAGAAAACAAATTCCCCGTATTCGATAATAAAGTTTTAAGGAGTATTTTTAGCGGTAAATATGACAAAGTGACAGGACAATGGAGCAAACTATAATAGCGACAGTATTCAGATCGCGAAGATTAAGATGGGCCGGACATGTGGTGCGAATGGGCAACCGTATGTAGTATTCTTGACGGTAGACCAACGGGAAACAGATTGACAGAACTGGCGCGACAGAGGTGGGAGGCCTGTGGCGTTTCTAAGAGATACACACTATATACAAGCAAATAGTGAAGAACACCGAAAGGAAATTAAATTAAAAAATACATCAGAGCCGTATACCATAGATTCTAACTGTCATAGCGTCAGTTCACACACACACACACACTTTCCCATAGTAAAGAGAACTTCACGACTTCCGCATCGAGCACCGGCACACTCGCCTGTTCCGACATTCTCTCGCTCCCACATGAAGTTGATCTTAACAAAGTTACTGAGGACAGAGTAGGGTGGCGTTTCTAACAGATACACACACAATACACAAGCAAATAATGCAGAACACCGAACGAAAATCGAATAAGACAAAGCATCAGAGCCGTATACCATAGCGATAACATAACAATTCCACATCGGTTGAGTGTACTTGAGTTTAAAAATCGAATTCGTACACGCGGTAGTGGCCTGATGTGTTGAGTATTGGTTCCATTTTTAGTGATTCGAACAGTCATAGCGTCAGTTCGAATCACACGTTCTTCACTATCAGTCTCACCGCCATAGGACAATGTTAGGTTTGACCTTGAGGAGATCGGATCGGATGGTGAAGCGTGGAAAGAGAGCGCACAGGACACGGAACGATGGCGGACTCGAGTCGGCGAGGTTGTTACATAATTAACCTAACTTAATATAATATAGAAAAGGTGAATAAAATATATATTGTGGAATTGTGGTAGATTTGTGTCCTCCCAACCCTTTTTTTCATTGGGCCAAACAGCGGAACCGAAAGGTGAGTTACTTGATTGTTAAAAATATATGAAATAAAATATATAACAAGGTCATGAACGAAGCGAGACCATTCCTAATACCAAAGCGTAATAAACCACCCCTAGAACCATCTGCACAGCTGCGAAGATATTAGATACCATCAACCTTCCGGGACTGGGCCAATAGTTGGATCGAAAAGGAGTACTCTACCACATGCAGTATGATTTCACACGAAAAAGGAGTACAGTGAATGCAATCATCTTGGGATACAGAAGTACCGATGCAGCGCTAGCGGGTTACAGATGACTTGGTAGTACGAAGTAGTACTGCGCAGTTTTCACGCTGGACGTCAACAACGTCTTTAACTCGGCTGGTTAGAACCACATAATGAATGCGATGCATCAACTAGAACTATCAGACTACCTCCTGAAATCCACGTTTTTTATACTTTACAGATAGGATGTTAATATATAAAACAAAGCCTGGTTCAGGGGAAACACCACCTAAAACCGGGAGTACTATAGGGTTCAGTCCTTGGAACATTTCTATTTAAAGTGTTATACGACACTAAACGTAAATAAACCACACTAGTCACTTCACTTTTAGTAGAAGTCTTACCAGTAAGGACGTTGGGGAAATTGTCCCAGTGTAGCTACACTCATCAGCCATCTGTGTGGGAAGGTATTTTCTTCTTTTGAAAATTTCAACACATCTAGATGTTTCTGAAATCGTTTACGTATTTCTAGTCCACTGCTGCCTCATCGCCAAAACGAAATCGCGACTGGGCATGTATCCTTCGCGCCACTTTAGCCATATCGCTGATTTCTCCTGCAGTTGAGAAATTCCCCAGCAGTTGTCCAGGTAGTGTTTTTTGTGTATTGCTTATACTGTTGTCGAATGTTCTCTGTCGAATTTTTCAGCGATTTTGTTTATCACAGAATTCGACATTGAACCTGTTAACGTGGTTCCAAATACCAAGGAAATCACTCTGCGGACTTCTTCTTTCGGTCTCCATTGCGCCAAAGAAATCTCCGGCTATCAGGATTAGTTTCGTGGATATCGACTCGTTATCTACGAATCCAACTAATACCCTTAATAGTGATGAGAGTTGATTCGGCTAAATTTCGTAGCTGCGTCGCGTATTTTCCTTTTAACTAAATGTGTCACGGCCAAGTGAAGAAGATAGACGGTTTTCCCCATAGTTGATTCTGTAGGTGCCTTCTATGCATATCTGTTGTTCAGTAAATGTTTACGTACATCTTAAGGTATTTGTTGTTGTCTAATTTCTTCTCGATATTAACTAGGTGTTGGCATGCTTCATTATTATTGTTGGGCAGTATTTCGTCTCCATTCCTTCATAACAGCCATGATTCGAATCTTTCACTTAGCAGCCGCCTTGTGGTCTTCTCCAACACCTCCAATGCCTTTCGGCCTCCGTTGCTGCATTCCAACGCCCTCATTTTCTAAATGACGTCCAACTAGTACTTCCGTTCGTCTTCTTTCGATTTACTGTAGTTGACGAACTTCATTGGGACGCTGTCTGTGGCATCGCACCCATGCAGTAGGCAATCTAAACTTGTGGAACGTGTTGTGGTCCTTCTCTCAGGGAGTGTGTCTCCTTGTCCTGAAAAGGATGAGGGATCTCTTTAGACCGCTCTTGAGGGGACCCGTTGCGGTCGTCTGCGTCATCTGATCGTCTCCTTCTTTACTTCTTGTTTGGAGAGATCAAACTTAGCAATCGTTTTTACCTCAATCGACGTTTTTCCATTCCCGTGAGCTCGTTTGACCTTCACTAGGACTATCTGCAAGTCACCCATCCCGACACCTTCTCCACCAAGTGTGTCCAGATGAGCGCTTCTGGTCTGCCCTCCACATCAAACTTTGGGTGGTTGATGAACCGCCGTTCGTCAACGGGAGTTAGTACTCAAGTCAATCCATCCGGTTCGAAAAGGTCACCTGGATTCATTTTTAAATACTCCTTATGGTAACAACTTCTTCTGTCAGCTTTGGTGGTTCGTCATCAGTTTTGCTGCTTGATCAACATATGTGGCAGTAATATCTTCTTTCTTTTCCCTACATCATAATTTATGGAGGTTCATCGGAGTGGATTATGGTGTAGTGATATCGTGCACACTTCTTGCACCTTGGCCCCTTACAAGTTGCCCTTTTGTGTTGGTAATGAAGACATCTAAAGCAGTCTTGCTTTCTAAGCTAACTCCTGTTTTTCTTTGACACCGGCTTCCTTGAATCTGGCGTGAAGAGCTCAAGTTCTTCGTGACATACTGGACACTGTGGGTTCGTTCTGAAGTACTTCGCCTTCTTCGACGGAGTGGACCACTCTCTTTACAGAGTCGTCTTTCCGTTCAGAGAGAACAGGTTTCCGGTGGTTCGTCTTTGGATAGTGGGGCAAAGCCACCCGCTTCTATCTTCATGAAGTCACTGAAAATCATAAGTTTTTCCCATTTAAGGTTCTGTGGGTACATCAATCTGCACTTCATAGAGGATGGCATCTTGGTGATCATTTCCTTTACTGCTTAGGGTGAGCTCCAGCACTGTGTCTTTCCTACTACCTAGATTGTAGTGATTAAGTTTCTCATGTGACTAGCGAATGTACATATGGTACATCAACAGGAACTTCCGTAAGTCGCGGCACATTCTTGAGTTACTTAATTGTGCCAATGCCCATGCTCCCTGTGTTCCGCCACGTACCTCTAATCCGTTCGTACCCTCATTTGGGCCCTCGACTTTGAATAGCAGACTTCTTCCGACCTTCCTTACTCTCTCCCGGAGTGCTCTTAGCAACTCTGTCACGTTTTGCGCGTTCGTGAAATCAAACCCCGTATCTTTAACCTCTTCCGGAGGGCCAGTCATTCTGCATTGGCACCGTTGACGTATAGCAGTTCGATCATATCTCATAGAGAAAATCACTTTGATCTAGGAAAAAGACTTACGGTCGGCTGGCCTAACTCCTGGATGGCACTGTTCCTTTTATCATTGCCTCCTTCTCCTTCTCAACCAGTCTTGATTAATTGATTGGCACTCTTCTTCATCGACCTCGTCTTCTGTTTCTGAAGTCGTTTTCAATAATTTGAGTTCTGCAATGTGCTACTCTGGCCTTCACCTTGGGAATTCGAATTCTTGCCTGACGACCTTTAATTTTTCCTTGACCTTGGCTCTTTTTATGATCGTGTGGCGTTTCTAACGGATACACACACAATATACAAGCAAATAGTGAAGAACACCGAAAGAAAACCTAATAATAAAACCCATCAGTTGAGTGTACTTGAATTTAGAAATCGAATTCGTACACGCGGCCAGTAACTTGATGCTTCAATGCTTCGCTTCTCACCCGATTCATCGTATGTTCTAATCACCGTCTTCACTACCCTTACATAACGCAACAATACGAAGTGATCTGTGTACACATAGCAGACACTCTCCCATAGTAAACAGAGCTTCACGACAACGATGACGACTTCCGGGTAGAGCACCGGCACACTCGCCTGCTCCGACGTTCTCTCGCTCGCTCCATCGTTCGCACACGAAGTTGATCGTAGCAAAGTTACTAAGGAAGGAAGTAGTGTGGCGTTTCTAACAGATACACACAATATGGAAGCAAATTGTGAAGAACACCAAGAGAAATTTGAATAAACAAACGCACCATAGCCGTATACCATAGCGATAATGTAACAATTCCACATCAGTTGAGTGTACTTGAGTTTAGAAATCGAATTCGTACACGCGGCGTGGCCTGATGTGATGAGCATTGGTTAAATTTTTAGTGATTCTAACCGTCATAGCGTCAGTTGGAATCACACATTCTTCACTATCGTAGCAATATGCTATAATCGCCTTAACCGAGCCTCAATATTCTGCGATGCTTTTCTTAACTTGGGAATGGAAGTTGCCCATAATGCGTGGATCTCTGCACCGGTGATATGGATTTGCTCTCCTTCTACGGTAGACCTCGTGTCTTGGGCTTGTAGCATCTTCCAGAAAGGACTTGTAGTGCCCTTCGGAGAATTGGATGCTACGTCACTAACACATGGATAGCTGCTTTGTAATTAAAAATGTGAGCAAATGAAGAAGAGCAGTTGTCTTAAACCTCAATGATCGAGAAGAAACTGTCCCATCATTGGAACGGCGACAAACACTGCCTCAGAAAATTATGCAAGTCGGTACCCGCAATTAATGAGCGAAAACAAAACATATAATGTTATTCAAATCCAAAAAAAAACCCTAGTCTAGAAATCATCTGAAGGTATTGACGCCTAAGGGGCGCAATACAGATGTAAAAAACAAGGGGGAAAAAAGCAAACGGTAGAAAATGGAAGGGTAGGCAATTTTTCCGCTTTGCACTCCGTTTGTTTGCTTCGCACCCTATAGAAAACTCGTCGCGAACCGATAATGTGGTATCCGTTTTCTTAACAAATCCAAAAATTCATATTTGTGTTGTTTTAATAAGCAGCCGATAATTATTTTAAAACATGGAAGAGGAATAATACCGAAGGGCATTACAGTTTGCTTAATTAATACATATACGTTTAAGCATTTTGTCTGGCAAATAAATAAATGATCCAATACGAGAAAAGGTGAAAAATTATTGTAAAATGAAAGAAGTCATGCCATTAACAAAATTAGATAGCTTGTACTTTCACAATCGTCGATTAACCTAAAGCAACATTGTAGACATTATTATTGTACCAAAAGGATCGGCATAAGCAATTTGAATTCATGATTTAAACTTTTCTCGTATTGCTCTTCCTCCTGTTACAAAAATGTCGTATTTATGTGACTAAAGAAATGCTCTATATGACTGATGATGGTCTCAAACGAATTTATCCAATGTAAAAAGTCGCCAACAACTAATTGTCACACAATTTTGGTTACCTATTCCCAACAGACACATACTACCAAATATATCGATATATTGATATTTCGATATTGATATGTCGCTATCGGTATATCGATATTTACAGCGCCAGTATCCTTTCAAAATATAGTCCCATTACTTTTGTCTGCAGTATGATATGTAAGGGATGCCCTTCTCCATATTGGTAGTAAAGTTTCGCAAATTATGGGCGCCTCAAGTATCGATTAGGAATGTAAACGCATTTACATTGCGCCGGGTTTCCGTTGTTTATGTTACGTAGTTTACCATTCAACGTTTATTTGCAGATCGGTGAGTTGTCTCTGCGGAGCTTTCGCAATTTGCCACTCTCTTCATCCTTATCTGAAGATCACGATCACGATCACGATCACTGCATCACTTTCTCATCTACACGATAATTTTATGATCAAAATGTATCCTGTTTGAGTTCCTCCCATACCACATGTTCCCAATCGAGTTTATTGTCACAGCGGGTGGATTGAATCTAAAATATCGCTGGCGTCAATGAAGGTCTTAAGTGCATATTGAGGTACGAATCTAAAAACAAAGTTATTCGATCGCTTATGCCGATCACGTTGATGATTCGGTGTCCCTTTGGCATTGCTATCTTATCAATTCCTACCATCGAAATGTCGTAAAGTACACAGTGCCACTGGAAGCCAAGTCCATTGCTTTCGCATTTTAATTGAGTCCCAGGATTCACTTTGGTCAATCCAGCAATTAATTAACGATAAATTTTGACTTGTCCTCAATAAGAAGGAAAAAAAGTCGAAAAAAATGTTTGGTAGTCATTTTTGTTTTTCAAAACGAACAGGAGTCTGGTGTATGACAACCCAAGCGAGTAAGACGACTCGACGAATTTCCAATGCACACTCGAGTAGGGCCAACTGCGCTGGCCCAGCATGGGACACAACTTGTCCTTTTTGAGATTTGCTTAATGGAACGTCAACTGACAATTGCACAAGGTTTGTCGTTTTGTTAAATAAATTGTATTCTACACCAAAAGGAGCAAGGTAACGAGTAGAAGAAGAAATAAAAGGTACTGGGTGTAAAGGAGCACATCCGCCCCCGGGACATTATAGAGAAAATTAGATAGAAAGGGGGCAACAACAACAACAAAAATAAGGAAATCTTTGCACTACAGGAATGATTTATGTACAGGGATTCTGTGTACAGAAAATCAAATGAAGTTGAAGTGTGTACACAGCGTCAGCATAGAGGAGGTGAACAGAAGACGTGACATGAGCGTCAGGAATAAGGCCAGCACTAGATCCGGCAAAAACTCAATGAAATACACAAATAGTAGAAGCAGTCTCAGTCACAGCTTCCGATAAGATGACAGTCCCATTTGAAAGATTGCCAAACGGAGTCAAGTGCAATTTCTGTTCGGTATTCATCTGTTTTTGGCTGTGACTTGTATTAAAAACGACTTGGGAATACTGTTCAGTTGTTTTTGCCATACGTCGGACTGCCGAGTGATTGCATATGGAGTGCAGTTCAGGACGTGATGCGCGCTATTGCTGTTGGAGCAAAATATCTCTGTAGGATTTTGGATAATTAACAATATACAGTATGTTGATAGAACTTCTCAAAATCCACCTCTTTGGTTTTCGACCAATTAAACTGAGACAATTTAAAATATTTCACATTTTTCTGTTGTATAGATATTTGGTATGCCTTTGTTTCTGGGATCGTCTGTATAATATAAAAGAGTTTTGTCAGGACGATCTAGATGAATCAGCAATTTCTAGTTGGTCAAATGGGAGAACAACTAGGTAAAGTATGGCGCTGTCGGTTTACAGAGGAACAGACATAACAACTTAAATCCTAGATCCTTATAAGTTGAAAAAAGTGAAACCGATTTCTGGAATTATGGTCTACGTAAACTGTAATACCATGTATTTTTACGAGACATTTTCTTAGTTCTAATTGGTTTGAATTCCCTTTTCATAACTCCTATCTGGAAAGATGAGCCTGAGATGCCAATAGATAACTGTTAGAATGGTTTTTGAAAAGATGTGTGGGGATCGAAGCCGTAGTGCTGAAGTACGACACGGGGTTCTACTCCGTCCCACGAACTCTTCAGTGGACATAACTCTGAGCGACGCCGCAAAAATGTTCAAGTTTCAAAATACGGAGCGAACGATCACCACAAGAAGAATACAAACACTAAATGATTTTTATTTCTTATTAATGTTATTTTATTGGTAAAAGAATGTTTATATTTATTTTAATATCGTAGTTACAATAAACACGCACTGAAACTCGGCCGGTTAAAAAATGTTGAAAAATTGCACACACTCGACTCCGGGTATAAACGCATCTCTGTGTGCACCGGAGAGCGGAAGTCAGCTCAACCAGCGTGGTCGGCAGATGGAAATGGACTCCACGATATTCATTAGTTGTCAAAGAAATTTGGCCAGTGAAACTGGCTTCTTACTTTAAAGGGTGCATTTTCTATCCCAAGAGAAACGTGAAGTATCTCTTTGGGGGTAGGGAACCAGATCTCCTAGCGAAGATCTATGATGGTACACATGTATGTGTGAACATTGGTTCGTTCCTGGAACGAAACCATGAGAACGAATCTAAAACAATGGAAGGGCATAATGTGCACCCATACGATGTGAGTTCGGCTAAGCAAACAAGCCGAATCTCATTGGATGCTAATTGGGTCTTTGTTTGCTTATGTGAGGAGGTCACTGGTAATGAGAAGCAGATCCCGAAATATGAAAAGCCAAAGGGAACGTTTGGGTCTTTGTCTGAGATGTGCATTGCGAATAAATAAATAGGCGGCAATGCAATGTGGAAATGTGCTAATGGGTTTTGGCTAGATTACCGGGAAATGGTGTTTATGGCATCGCTGTGTTACGTACGTCGGCCACCCCATCAATTAATAATTTTGTATTTAAGTAATAACATAATTTGTTTTAAAGTAATATGATGGTAAGGTGGTGGAGGAATTGCACGATCCAGAAGTGAGTTTTTGAACACGCCCCGATTCGGGAGTGGATCGTGCAGTTCTTCGAGTTCGAATTTGTTTTTCGAAGTGGACGTGAGTGGAGAGCGAGAGAGACGGTGGGTAAATGTTTTGATATACGGTTTCGAATTCCGTTGTGCACGGGTTTTTTGACAAAGAAAAAAACGTTGTGTGTGCAGTTGTAAAAAGGAAGAAACAGTGATATTGTCCCCGTTGTTGTAAAATTTGAATGTCGAAAGAAAAACAAAAGTAAAAAACAAGAATAATAAAAAAAAAACGAATTAAGATAACTTCCGAACAAGTGGAATTTTGTATTGTCTATCTCAAAGCTTCTGATACAATCCTAATCCTCGAACATTGGTTGTAAACCCGAGTGAGACGTCGATAATTATCAATCATATTGTTCTTGATATGCAACTGAATCTTAAATAATTAATTTGGTCAGTAACTATTTGCGGTGCTCAGCGGAATCTCGTGTGGTTAATATAAGATGCCTATTCTACGATTTTATTTGGGAAACGCCTTTGAGGGGCCTCATTAAAGGCGTGTACTGCAACAGCTGCAAGCATAAAGCCTGGAATCTCGGAGAAACAGCCGCTTCTCAATTCGGACCCACGGAAGCAGTCCTCCCCCAGAACCAGGTAATCAATTTTGCATTTAAATATATACTAAATTTTCTGTGGCTACATATTGCCACAGCTGGTAAGGGTAGGTATTGAATTCCTTTTTGCATTTGCTTATGCTGTAGGGTTTAATTGGTACCCAGAGACGAGATATGCGTATATTTGTTTTGGTCCCTCGGGTGTAGGTCGCCAGCCAATGTGTATGTATGATGATTTATGATACATTTAGTGAGGACGGGAAGTAGGCGACGCAAGGTGTATGGTCCCTGTTATGATGGTTACATTGTAAGTAAACCAAATCATCTTATTTTCAGGAATTCGTCCAGGGAGATTTGCTTGGCACCAAAGGTGCCGAATAGGTTTGAGATTTCTGATAAGGTAAGAAATGGAATTGTATGCGAAGAGATGCATGAAAGGTAAGTTTTCTTTTCCAGCGACTTTTAGATTTAAGATTTGATCTCTTTAATGCGTGAAGCACTTAAGGTGCTAATGCGATTGCATTCGTGAAGTTATGAGATTGGGTGGACGTTATGGGGGGTTTTTTAGGTAAGTGGTAGCCGAGTGGTAGCCGGGGTCCCAACGCCCCGTGCGCCCGGTGAAATACCACCCCATCAAGCTTTAGGCTTCGTGAAATGGTCGGGAGAAATCCCTGGCCATCTTTCGGAGCTTGGCTGATGGACCGGTTCGAGAAAAGGTTGGTTAGGTGGTAGTCGGTCCCAAGGTGAGATACCACCCCGTCACGCTGTACATTCCGCGATGTCGCCGAGAGAATTCTTCGACGGTGTTTCGGATGTGTGGCTGATGGCCCGGACTGACACGGGGATAAGTCATGGTGGTGTCTTCTGATATAAAGAATTCCGGAGGTAAACTAGTCTCCCATTCGGATCTCCGGGGGGGACTATGTCAGGGGGAACATCATGCAGATATCATGATAAATAATGGAACTTTGAGAGGTTCGTCATCGCATAACCGGGCCAGCTCTCGAGGCTCGGCACACGCTCGACTGGTGACGGCATTTTGTAACATCAGGGGCATCGGTTTCACCAATACGAATGTAAACGCCGTCCACCAATATTTGCAAACAACGAAACCTGATATCCTTGCCCTAACTGAGACCCAGGTCGATTCGTCAACTGATTCGACATATCTTCGTTGCTCAGGATACGACTTACATTCGAGATTCCGTTTTAAGGGCGGAGTCTGCGTCTTCGCACGGTCCGATCTGGCTTGCCAGAGGATGGAGGCGTTGGAGCCCAATAACATGGACATCATATGGTTGAGGGTCGTGCTGAGGAATTCCGTCAAATTTCTTTGTTGTCTTTACCGCTCCCCGAATGACGATCGACCGGCGACATTTTTCGAACATCTTTCATATACCGTCGACTGGATACAGATCAACCACCCAGCTTCTGAAATTATTGTCCTTGGCGATTTTAATGTGCACAATTCCGACTGGTTGGTACATTCTAACAGAACCGACGAGGCTGGGAGGCTGGCGGAGATGTTTGCTGTAAGCCACAACTTGGCTCAACTCGTGGGGGAGCCAACGCGAGTACCGGATGCCCGAGGCGATTACGCGAACACCCTGGATCTGTTTTTGACATCCGAACCGAGTATTTATACCGTAGAGGTTTTTGCGCCACTGGGAAACTCAGATCACTGCTTGGTATCTGTCGCACAAGCACTTGCATACCAAGCGAATAACCGGCCTAGGCAGCTTCGCCATGTATGGAAGTATGGGGCTGCTAACTAGAACGATATGCGAGATTTCTTCGCATCCTTCCCATGGTGGGAGGTGTGCTTCGGAAACTCCGATGTTAACGCTTGCGCGGAGTCGGTATCAGAGATTATTCTCCTGGGGATGGAGATGTATATCGCACATTCCATCAAACGAAGTTCGTCTGATAAACCTTGGTTTGACAAAAAATGTGAGCTGATTACAGCGGCAAAAAATAGAGCTTTTAAGCAATGGCGCTCCAATCCCACCGATGTTAACAGAACGAATTTTGTTAGAATCAGAAACGCGTGCAACCAGGCGATTGATACCGCGAAGAAGACCCACAACGACAGGGTGATCAATAAGCTCCTTCGGTGCCCAACTGGTTCGCGCTCCTTCTGGTCAATGGCAAATGCTGTCAGCAGTAACTTTGCTTCCTCCTCTTTCCCTCCGTTGGTGACAGACAGCGGGACGTTAGTCACGAATCCAAAGGATAAAGCTAATGTGTTCGCGAATTTATTTTCCGCGAATTCAAACCTCGATCCCGGCCTTTTGGAGCCACCTGTGATCTCGCCGGTACGGTCTTTGATGCCGGATGTGAGATTTCGTCCCCGCACTATTCGAAGCATTCTACGTGAACTGGATTGTAGGAAGGCAACCGGTCCGGACGGAATACTAGCAATAGTCCTTAAGAACTGTGCTCCAGAACTATCGCCGGTTCTTGGCAGCCTCTTCCGCTTATCTTATGCACGGAGGACCTTTCCTGCCTGCTGGAAAATCGCTCGAGTTCAGCCGATCCCAAAGAGGGGAGAACATGTTTTCCACAAAATTACCGTCCGATAGCATTACTGTCTATTTTATTTAAAGTAATGGAAAAAGTCATCAATACAGAGTTGGTTAAGTATTTGTGGTGCAACGGACTTCTGAATGATCGTTAATACGGATTCCGTGGCAGGCTGTCCACGGGCGACCTTTTGACACTTATAACCGATATATGGACATCTGCGATTGAACGGCATGGTGAGTCAAGGGCGGTCGCATTGGATATCTCCAAAGCTTTTGACCGCGTCTGGCACGGGGTATTGCTGAGCAAACTTCGTTCATATGGACCTTCCCAACAGCTTTGCGACTGGACGAGGAGCTTCCTTGAGAATCGACCGATCCGGGTTGTTGTGGACGGCGAGTGTTCGGATCTGTATCCTGTTAATTCGGGGGTGCCCCAAGGTTCTATTTTGGCTCCAACCTTGTTCTTGCTTCACATAAATGATTTGTTGGAGACAACGGATAACAAAGTGTTCAGTTTTGCGGATGATAGTACGCTTGTTTCCTCCTTTTCGAGTGATCGGCCGATTGGTGCATCAACGTCGCACCAGCTGAGATGTAGACAGATTGACTCTCTGAACCAGGATCTAGATAAAGTCCTGCAGTGGGGAAAGGCCAATCTTGTCGACTTCAACGCAACGAAGACCCAGTATACAACATTCACAAAGAAAACTGGATCATCGGTTCCACAGCTGATGATGAGTGGTTTGAAATTGCTCGGCGTCACGATCTGTGCGAATGTATCATGGCATAAACACGTATCGGGTATCGCCAGATCAGCCTCAGGAAAACTGAGTTATCTCTTTAGAGCCAAGAAATACTTTACTCCGGCCCAACTTCTTCTCCTATATAAATCTCAAATTAGACCCGCGCTCGAATATTGCTCTCATGTTTGGAGCTCGGCTCCTAAACATACCCTCGACCTACTTGAGAGCGTAAAAAGACGAGCGATCCGCCTGATCGGGGACTCGGCGCTGACATCGGGACTACAGTCGCTATCACATCGAAGGCGCGTGGCCGTCCTCTGTCTGTTCTACAGATATTATCACGGGTGCTGTTCTTCGGAGATTCTTGGCATTGTTCCACGCAATTCGGTCTATATGCGCCCCACAAGACAATCCGACGGATTGCACCCGTTCGTGGTTCATCTCCTGACGGCGCGAACATCCCTGTATCAGAACTCGTTCCGTTACAGAGCGGGGAAGCTGTGGAACTCCCTTCCCACGCGAGTGTTCCCCGAGCGTTACAACCTGCAACTGTTAAAAAAGAACTGCAACAGTTATTTGATGGCATCTCGGGGCGCCCACTCGACGCTATAGGTTCGCCTCTCCCGAGAGAAGTCTAATAAAAAAAAAAAAAAAAAAACAAAAAAAAAGTAGTCAGTGGGGTTTGGCGGAACCGCCACAGATGCAAATTATAATAATTATTCCACAATTTTCCCGTTCTCGGTTTTGACACGCCGTTGAGATGTATTTTGCAAATGAAACCAATTTGTTGGTATTGGATATCCAAAGAACAGTCTCTGTGATAATATCAAAATAATAAATTTAAAAAAAGATTTGACACGCGCCCTGGAGATAACAAAGACTGTATCCTTCATGTCTGTACTCTGTTGTCAATTAAGCGATATCTTCCTAAATGCTATCGGATATATGAGTATTAAGAGTATGCTTTGAACAGAATTCCAAACACATAAACACTTTTCGAGCGCGAGTTTATATTGGGCTTTGTAAAGGAGAAGGATTTGTGTTAAAGTAAAATTCCCTTAGCCCTGTGTTCGCAACAGATTAACATTCATTTTCTGTTATTCACTTGTTCTCGTTATCACAGAAAAATTAGTTCCTATAGTGTTATACATAGTTTATACAGCGCTCAGCAAGATGAGTTATTGGAAGAGTTTTCTTTGTTTATACGTGGGCGGGCTGAAAAGTTTCCGACCTAACAAAGATTCAAGATATTTTTTCTTAAAATTTATTTTTATTTTTCTACATAGTCATAGTTACAAGGAACTCTGCACACTTCTCCCAGTGATGCTCCCATCCCTCTAACCCGTTCAAATAGTACTCGGCGTTTTACTCTGCAAAATAACTGTTCACGAAGGTGGATGCCGCTCCTCATTTAACGAAAATCTCTGTCCTCCGAGATCAATTTTTAGATTAGGGAACAAACAGAAGTCGCTTGGGGCTAGATCTGGTGAGTAAGGCGGATGATCAAGCATTTCAAACCGTAATTCGTGGATTTTCGCCATGGCAACCGCTGAGGTATGAGACGGTGCGTTGTCTTGGTGAAGCAGGATTTTATATTTCTGCAAATGTGGCCGTTTTTCCACAATTTCTACCTTCCGTTGGTCAAGTAATGAAGTGTAATATGCTCCTGTAATGGCTTTTCCTTTTTAAAGATAATCGATTAAGATAACTCCATCATCATCATCATCATCATCATCGGCACTACAACCGGGGACCGGTCTTGGCCTTATTTAGCAAGTCCTGAGGCTTGTTAAATTTTCCATAATGATTTGTTTTTTCCGGCCAAGGCCATTAGTCTTGCGCCAGAAAGATAACTCCATGACTGTCCCAAAAAAAAAAAACAGTCGCCATCACTTTCCCAGCCGAAAAAACAGTTTTTTCTTTTTTTTTTTTTAAGCCGATTCCCCCTTTGCAGTCCACTGTTTTGACTATATATATTTTTTTTTTCGCGCATAATGGTGTATCCAAGTTTCATCGACGGTATTTAATCGGCACCAAAACTTGAATTTATTCGCCTAAACTAAGGCGTTTTTTCGACTATATTTTGACTATGTGCTCTTCTTTAAGCGAATATATTATATAACGTGTGCAGGCTGCCATGATCCGCTTACCAAGGGAAAAGGCTAGTATGTTACCGACTACATGTTTCCTACGGGTTGGTTGGGTGAGATGCAGACTACTAGAACACATCACACCCACATAATGTTTCAAATGTTGGCAATACGGTCATATGGCGAAATCCGAGGAAGATCTTTTGGAAAACTGTTTGCAATGTGGTGGAGAAGGCCAGAAACCGATGAGCTCTAATGCAAAACCCAAATGCATGTTCTGCGAATCAGGATGCGAAGGCGGTAACCACCACTCAACAGGGAGTTACAAATGTCGAGCATGGAAAAACGCGATATCCAATCTTCTGAATAAAAATGGACTGTTTTAAATGCATTGAAATTAACCTAAACCATTGTGGAGCCGCACAAGATCTCCTTTCCCAAACGGCTAAGGAATATGATGCAGACGTGGTACTCATCAATGAGCAGTACAGGATGCCTGGTACTGGTACTATTCCATGAGAGGAAGACAACAGCGGAACAGTGGCCATCTGGACAACTGGAAATTCCCCCATGCGATGCAGACGTGTCCAGCAGCTGGAAGGTTTCGCCTATGCGCAGATCAAAGGCATTCATTTCTACTGTTGTCACGTATCGCCAAGGAGGGAAATAGAAGAATTCAAATGTTTTTTGGACAGGGTAACGCAAGAAGCTAGAGATAAGAGCCCTCTTATAATTGCTGGAGATTTCAAAGCTTGGGCAGTAGAATGGGAATGCACAAGGACCAACAGTAGAGGCCAGGCACTACGCGAAGCCTTCGAAGTCCTGGATGTGGTGTTCCTTAGAGATGGGGCTGATACGAGGGTTGCCTTCTATATTTCGGGATTAGAGAACAAAAACAAATATTGATCATCGAAAATCACTTTATTGTTTTTCAAAATATTCCCCAAGAATATCTATACACTTTTGCATGCGTTTGAACCAATTGTCGAGGCACTTTTGCCACTCTGATTGAGGTATCTCCAACACATGCATTCTGAATGCAGCAACCGCTTCTTCAGGTTTCGAAAAACGTTGACCTCTCAGTTTGTTTTTTACGTACGGGAATAAAAAGAAGTCATTCGGTGCCAAGTCAGGACTATAGGGCGGATGACCCATCAAATCGATGTTTTGGGTGCTCAAAAATGCAGTTGTCGCAGCCGATGTTTGAGAGCTCGCATTGGTGAAGAGTGATCCGTCTTCGGCGGTTGGTTTTCCTGATTTCTTGGAAGACAACTGGCAAACAAATGGTTGTGTACCACTCAGAATTGGCTGTTCTGCGTTGTTCTAGTAGTACGGTTGCGACATGTCCAGTTTTTCCAAAAAAAACAGGCGACCATTTGCTTGGAAGTGCTTCGTGCGCGAACAACTTTTGTTGGATTTGGCTCATCTTGAAACACCCAGACTGTCGACTACTGTTTACTTTCGGGCTCATACGCGTAAATCCACGATTCATCACCTGCCACGATGTCATAGACGTGTTTCGAAGCACCGCGACCGTATTTTTTGAGCATTTCTTTCGACCAATTGACACGAGCCTTTTTTTGGGCGATTGACAAATTGTGTGGGATCCAACGCGGACAAATTTTTTTGACAGTCAAATGTTTATGCAATATTGAATGTATGCTGGTCCCACTAACGCCTAAGGTTGTCTCAATCTCACGATAGGTCACATGACGATCTTCCAATATCAGTTCGCGCACAGCATCAATGGTTTTCGGAACAATAACTGATTTTGGATGACCTTCAAGAAATTCATCTTGGATTGACCTACGACCACGATTGAATTCACCATACCATCGATAAACACTGGTCCTTGATAGAGCTTCATCGCCAAAAATTGAAATAAGTTCATCCATGCACTGTTGCTGAGTTAATCCACGCCGAAAGTTGTAAAAAATAATCGCACGAAAATGTTGACGATTTAATTCCATTTTTGGGCCGAGATGAATCTTTTAAGTTACTGTAAACAACACAAATAGCGCTCGTATGTCAAAACGTTCTGAGTGCGTATAACCTCAAAAATGTCCAACTTTGCGACAAAGCTGTCAATTGCCGGATTGCAACGCTAGGGTTGCCAAATCCCGAAACATAAGAGGCAACCCTCGTAACACCTTCATAAACGAGAGAGGTCGGTCCAAATTCGACATCACATTTGCCAGCATTGTTGACTAGAAGTATGGAGTGGTGAGTTTTGGATACCTACACCCAGAGTGATCATCAAGCCGTGATGTACGAAATATTACCACACAGGGGATTCATCACTGGGAAATTGGCGAATAAAGCCCAGAAAAATGGGTGGAAAAAGAAGGACCTCGAAGCGGAACTGTTCGATTATATACTGGAAGACCAAATTGAACAGTTTGACGCAGAGGCGGATGCGAGCAGACAGGCTGGAAAAGTCATGAAGTGGCTAACTGCCACATGTGATGCTTCTACACCACGACAAAGACAACCTCCAGGAGATATATGTGTTGGTGGAACCCAGAAATCGGTCATGTGCGATCGGAGTGCTATAAGTTACGACGTTTGCAACAGAAAGCAAGAAACCGTAACACCTACCCACAGTCACATGTGGAATTCGTCAACAACCGGAACGAGTTGAATGTGATCCGCAAGAGTAAATAGGACGCGCTCTGCTCCCTAAGAGATGAATTAAAAAACAACCCATGGGGCAACGCCTAAAGGATAGTCATGAAAAAACTACACAACTGCTGTAGACAAATGCAAAAAAGTAAAAGTGAGGTGGCCAGATTCGTTGATATCCCCTTCCAAGTGTGATGAGGTGTTGAGGGCGCAACGAGAATGGAAAGAGAAATACATCTCGTGACCACCTAAGAGGTGCCATCGGGTTCAAGGGTTGTTACAAAAAAAAAAAAAAAAAAAAAAAAAACAGTCCCCGGGACTGAATGGTATTCCTAACGCTATAGTGAAGACTGTTTTACCAAAATAACCGGAAGTCTTCAGCAGTCTCATCACAACTTTCCTTCAAACAGGACAATTCCCTACTTTTGTTAAGCGGGGAAACCACATCAGACGGTTCAATACTTTTAATTGATTATATCTTTATATGTATTCAGAAATATGCTCAACATTTTTTAAGGCGAAATCAAGTCCTTCATACGAGGGTGAAAAAAAAGTTTCCGTCCTCAACATGAAGATACCAGTACTCGTCAATAAAAGCTAGTGAATGTAGTTGTGCATTTTTGACAGCTATTCACCAAAATTTCAGCGATTTTGGATGTGTAGTTTTTATTTGACAGTCGTTTGAGTGAGTCGGTGTGAGTGTTTTTGGACAAAATTGGAAAATGGACAAAATTGAGTATCGAGCTGTCATTAAATTTTTGTTTTTGAAAGGCAATACGCCTATGCAAATCAAAGATGAGTTGGACTCTGTGTATCAGGGCTCTGCACCATCATTTACAACAGTAAAATTTTCGGCAGCTGAATTTAAACGTGGTCGTTAAAGCTTGGGAGACGATCAACGTTCGGGGCGTCCAAAAACGGCAAAAACCGACGATAACATCGCTAAAGTTCACCAAATGGTGCTAGACGACCGCCGAATTAAAATAAGAGAGATAGCAGAGGCTATGAAAATGTCCAAAGAAGGTGTTTGTCACATATTAAATCAAGATTTAGGCGTGAAAAAGCTGTCCGCGCGTTAGGTCCAACATTTCCTCACGTTAGACCAAAAACGTGTTCGAATGAACATTTCCAACGCAAGTTTTGGCGCCGATTAATTACTGTCGATGAAACTTGGATACACCATTATACGTCCGAAACAAAAATACAGTCAAAACAATGGTCTGTAAAGGGGGAATCGTCTCCAAAAACAAAGCAAAAACTGTTTTTTTCGGCTGGGAATGATGGCGATTGTTTTGGGATAGTCATGGAGTTATCTTAATCGATTATCTTCGAAAAGGAAAAACCATTACAGGAGCATATTACGCATCAGTACTTGACCAACGGAAGGCAGAAATTGCGGGAAAACGGCCACATTTGCAGAAAAAGAAAATCCAGTTTCACCGAGAAAACGCGCCGTCTCACACGTCAGGGGTTGCCATGGGGAAAACCCACGAATTACGGTTTGGATTGCTTGACCATCCGCCTTAGTCACCAGATCGCGATTGCTTTTTGTTCCCTAGTCTAAAAATTGAGCTCGGAGAACAGAGATTTTCGTGAAATGAAGGGCGGCAATCACCTTCTTGGACAGTTATTTTGCAGAGAAAACCGCCGAATACTATTTGGGCGGGTCAGAGAGATGGGAGCATCGCTGGGAGAAGTGTGTACAGTTACAAGGACACTATGTAGAAAAATAAAAATAAATTTTAATAAAAAATGTCTTGAATCTTTGTTAGGTCGGAAACTTTTCAGTCTACACCCACGCTTGTGAAACGGAGCGCGCTACAGTTTACCGCCGCCGCGTGTTTTTTTTTCAAATGCGTTTTCCTCGTTATGTGTTTTTTTTTTTCAAGTGGCGTTCAGTGTCAGTCAAAAAATAATTGTTTGATCATTACAAATGAGAGTTTTTATTCTTCGTAATTGAATTGTCTTGTTGAATCTACTTTTGGAGAAAAAACATTTTGAATGTATTTTTTTTTAAGGAAAAAAGGCGAAAAGTGACAAAAAAATATTTGTTTTTAAATACCTCTTAATTATACAATTTTTCATATCTTTTACTAAAAGTGGGTTCAACTAATAACTAGGTACGTATACATTGTAACTAAAGCTTTTAAATTGCTTCCAGGTTAACGACGGTACATCATGGACAGCAGCATATAACTCGGTCAATTCCTGAGAAAAAGTCTTCACAATTTTACATTATGTAGTTCAAAGTATAAATAAAATAACCTCCAATCCCCAATCACTTTTACTTATTCCTTCCTTAAAAAAAAAAATTCAAGAAAAACCAGCCTCCTGATGTGGTTTCCACCCTTAAGCAAAGATGTGGCTAATAACTAAATTAAAATAAAGTGGAATAAATAACCTGATAACCAAATTGTAAAAGAGAGATACACAAAATCGTGTGTTGAAATCGAAAAAGAGATTCTCAGTAACCACAGTTGTTCCTACCGTGGCGGGGTTAGTGGCGTTTAGTAAATATTGTAGATTAAATAACAAATACTATGGTCTCCTAAATTTATCACTTAAAACCATTAGGTAGAGGAAAAAAAATACTTGCCTATTTGCTGTCTGTTTGATTTTCAATTGTTGTAACTTCAAAACGGTTAGCAGCATATTTGTTTTTCTTTTCGACATTTTCTCTTCGACTCCTAACACAAACGTAGTCAAGAAGTGCTTGAAATCTATTGATGTGCTGCATTAATCATCATCATCATCGGCACTACAACCGGAGACCGGTCTTGACCTTATTTAGCAAGTCCTGAGGCTTGTTAAATTTTCCATAAGGATTTGTTTTTTCCGGGCAAGGTCATTAGTCTTGCGCCAGAGGCTCCCCGACGGGGAAACGAACCCCGGTCTCCCTCGTGACAGGCGGGTATTCTAACCACTATACTATCGAGTGCTGCATTAATAAATCACCTTAAATTCGCTGCTTAACTCAATAAGTATTCAGCCCCTTGTGGACTATATACAAGTCATTCAAAATTCAAGCCCATTGGGTTGCGAATGGATTTCCTAGATCTTAAAGTAACATAAACTCGAGTATGCACCGCATCACCTGAGTCAGCCATAACTTGTCATCTTGGTAAATGAAACATTTCTGCTTATTCATATTCGTTCCACCTCGTTTATGGGACCATGCGATATATGCACATTTTGTTCTTGTTGCTGAAAGGACCCTCTTGACTATGGAAATTCTCACCTCCGTTCACCACAATTTTAGTGTTTAACTGGTACCACAAATGCCGAAGCCATAAATTTCCAAGTATCCATCTTCCTTCATTATTTTTTCTTCTCTCTTTGTTTTTGTCCCGAAGACGTCGTCAAAACGGGACACTTGAGTGACGAGCAGAAGACGTTCACATTAAAATTCCGCCTTTCACATGCACCCCGCCTAAATGAAGACATTAACTTATAACCTCTTCCATGGCAACTCCTCGAAATTTTATGCAACATTAAGACCACACGTCTATCATGAGTGGCCGAGCATTCTGGGAGAAGGGGAACCGGAACGAATTTGTACTTCAGCGTCTGGTCATAACCTTAGGCGGAACCCAAATGACCGACAATGACGATTTGCATGCGTTTTTCATCCTAAGTTATTCGCGGCTTGTCGGAGGACTTGTTTGTTGTAGCTTCTCCCAAGGAACTCATTGGCTACAGCAGCCTTTCAGACTCTCAGACAAAAGAACTAAAGCCATCAAAAAGAATAGGGTGGAATTGCACCAGCAATCCCATAAAGTACTCTGGGCAATCATTTTTGTGACACCGCTCGTCTTTTTCAACCTATAATCTTCGTTAGTTCACTAAGTCTTACCATATATCGATATATAATATATAATATTACAATACGTTAAGTATTACAATGAAACGACTTTCATTATATTTTATGATCTTTTTTCATTCCTGACTGTTTGACAGCTTTTCCCTTTGTTTTAATTTTATGTATACATTAATAATGCTTTTTTATTTGTTAACCAACTACTGTGTTGATGATACTAATTTTCTCACCTCAACTATAGTTACTCTACCAGCATCCCGTTGGATCATAGGGGTTTTGAAAAGGATTTCAACAAAAACTTCCTAAAATTGTACAACAATTTTAAATTCCCAGAATTTATACAACAAAGCGCTTGCTTTCAACGAAGCCACATTCGTAGAGCGAAACGAGAAAACTCCACTGCCAGTTATTAGATGTTGGATAATAGGTAACAAAACATGCTCGAAAATGGATGAATGTGTGTTCTTTCAGTGGGTAAGGGTTATTTGATCTTGATCTTTGGCGCGGAGGTTAAAATTCATAAAGTAACTGTCGTATTACATGAAAACACCTACATAGTATTCACTCTTATACTGAACATCCTTATGCTATTAGACTGCCAAGAGACGACAGTGTCGCGGACTTTTAATTATACTCTTAGGAGGCCGTATATGTTAACGTAGCTATCATAATGCTTTAAAGTTATACTTCCTTGTTGTTATATGATTCAACCGTACGCTATGAACTCTTATACGGCGAGCTCTTATATTGTAAACTCTAATACTTAGATTTATACCTCCTTGGTGTTATACAACTCACCCGTATATAATGAACTCTTATACCAAAAACTCTTGAACGACGCACTGCAGTTTCTCATACTACAACCACTTATATTGTAAACCCGATGCTGCAAACTCCTAGACTGCAAACGGCTGTACTCTTAACACTTATGCTATAAACGTTTGTACTGCCAAGTCGCATACTGCAAACTCTTATACTCCAAACTCTTATACTGCAAACTCTTATGCTGCAAGCTCGCGTTCTGCATACTCTTAGACTGCAAACTCTAGTGCAGGGAATTTTTAAACTGCAAGCTTAAAACAAGCTTATACCGGGTGTACCGGTGTGAAGTGACCGTCAGGATTCCGTGGAAGACATCGATTGGCCTTCATGTAGCCCGGACATAAACCCAATAGAAAACCTCTGGGACGGATTAAAAACAGAACTAAACAAGCATAAAATAAGTAATTTAAGTGGGTATTCTGGTCAAGAACGAATTTAACGTAATTTAATTTAAAAAATTCAAAATTCAAAAGGTTAGCAGCTGATGAAGTGGTGCATCTCAAAAAGTTGGCACGCGACCACACCCACGATTCAACCCTCCTAGCAATCTGAAAAAAAAAAGATTATTAATATGCAGAAATGCCTCTATCGTTGGAACTAAAAAAGTTGAAAAAACATTTTTTTTTAACAAAATGGCGACTGCTTGAAAAAAAAAATTTAACATATAAAAATAGTTAACATTGAAATCTGGAGATGAGGATATTTCATACAATAGAAAAGCCTATAAAGAAGACAGATACTAAATTTGAAGTAAATCGGTGCAGTAGAACTTGAAAAATCGTGGGTATTGTTTTAAAAAAGACAGTTTCGAGAAAAACGTTCAACTTTTTGAATTTAGAATTTTACACCTTCAATTTTTTTACTGTATTCTTGAAATATTAATAAACATCCTATAAAAAAATGAATAGTAAAAATATTGATTGCTTTTTTTTTACAGCACTTCAAAAATTGCGTTAAATTCGTGCGTCTAGACCAGAATACCCCCTTAAATGAATTGTATGAGATTGTTAAAACAGCTTGGGAAAACATAACAACGAATAAATGTCAGGACCTTATTGCGTCAATACCCAGGCGGTGTAAGGCAGTGATTAAAAACAAAGGTTTTCCTACAAAATACTAAGGTAAGACATCAAATTTGGACTAAAAATCAATCGTTCTTAATTAGATCGCCAGCTAATTTTGTTTTACAAAACCTTTTGAATTCATTGTGTTTTTTTGTTATTTTTTTGTAAATATTATTTATATATTAATTAATATACTAAAATACACGGAAGGAATTTTAATAAAAAATTATTGTAAACAAAATTTCTAGTATCATTCTTAATTAGTTCACCACAACAGTATATATATGGGAGGGAAATGGTAGGACTTCATGGATCACAACACATCAGTCAACTTCGATATCCTTCTAATAACACAGCAACAACAAATTTAAACATACACATATCTGCTGGGCCATGTATACTTTTCAAGAAATTTTTTGTTTTACTCAGTTGTCCGCTGCGAAAGCTCTTCTAATTGGTCCAATGTCTTCTATTCTCTTCAATGTCGCTGCTAATAAACCTTTCAATTTTCGAAATACCAGTTTCCTTAATGAGTGACAAAAAGTTTTTCGAAAGAACATTTATGCAGAAGATGTGAAATCACAAATTACCGAAAAGTAAAGATACTTAATCCACTGCTCCAGCGAAAGCAAGGCCATCGGAGTGCATATTTGAAAGACATACAATAGGCATCTGACCATACTGTCCAAGTTGCTTTCCTATGGCATTGGCGATATACAGATTTGTGGGGGGTTTCTCTATTCTACATAAGAACCAACCCACAATCTCAACCAAAATGTCCACCTAATTTCGACCGCTTTAAGCGCGTCATAGCTACCCATTTCCTTTATATGTTATTCCCCTGTAAAACATATCAAACGGACATATATCTAAACTCATTATCCTTTGCAGATAATGCATAATTGAGTTTAGCTACATTGTTGTCATACGGCAACTTCATTCTTACTAACCATGGGATTTCCACCGGAAACAACAAGTCGAAGCAAACGACGCCGTCGCATCATAGCGAAACCGCTGGGGAATTTATCAAAATATCTAATTAGTTGTCATGATAAATTACCCTAGCCAATTTGGCGTCACTTCGGCTTTTCATCAGATCACCCATTCGCTTGGGATCAATGATCTCTTTTTGCATGGGAGTAACATCAGCTAGGTTTCCCTCTAATTCGTATGTCTTTCCACGGTTCAATGTGCTCCGACTACACCATAGCCGTACCACTGGGCCACCAGGTCATGTCGGTAGCTGCATCTGATACCAACACACACAACCAAAGCTACTCCGAGATCACAGCACATCATGTTTCTGTTCTCTCATTCTCAAAGTCCGTCAATTACCCTATTAACAAAAGTTACTCACACTTTGACGGGCGTGAGGTTGAGAGAGCAGAGGCGTGGTCTCTTTTGGTTGTCCTGTGTGTGGATTGAATTATGAATTTCACCCCTAAGTTGAGTTAGTCGCTATTCAATCATCATCGCGGTCGGTCACTCTGCACTGCGTTAAAGAGTCACGTCTTAATCACCAGGGCGGAAGGTCGCGTTGCGTATTCGGCAACAATAAAAAAACTAACGAAATGAAACGAAGAATCATTAATTTAAAACCATTCCTAGAGTGTAAAATTGTATATTGTGTATGTTTTAAGTTCATCTATGTAAATAAGGATGCTTGTAAACCAAATTAAATATTAAAAAAATAAAAATAAAGAACATTATCTATAAAGGAACCTCCAGTGAGTTTCATTTATTTACTCTTTGTTCGTGGGTTAAAGTGAATCCTGTGCCATACGTTGGCATACAAACTTCTACCCCCACAGATTCAATAGACTTCGCCTGTGACCTTTCGATCTCTCCCATTAAATGGATCCTGGGGGTTCCCCCGAGGCTTCATATTCTTGTCCACTTTATGTTTTATTGTTATAATTGTTCATTACTAATAGAAAAATTCAATCGTTTCCCGATGACAGTACGTCGTACTCTTTTGATCAAGGTCTGTTAACCTCTTCCAACCTACTTGTCTAATAGTAGGGTGTACACAACTCCTTGGTTATTGGCCATAACAATGTCTCATTGAGATTGTCGAACAGGATTGAAATCGATGATTACAGAACCCATTGACTTGTAGTAAATTAAAAGATTCGATAGATTGCCTTTGTGGCCTTTCAATTCAAATGGTCCCTGGTAGCGTCACGTTAACTCCCATCAAATGAATCCTGGGGCTTCATATTCCCTTCTATCGCCCTCGAAGGTAACTATGTTGAAGAATAAATATAACTTTGCCCAAAAAAAACGCTTGCTTTCATTAACAAATCCTGGGACTTTTCAGCCTATATAGTATATTGTACTCTAATGGCCGATACATATACTACTATCTTCGTTCAAAATGTTATTATACTAATTAAACTGAACACTTTGTTTCTACTTATGAAGCTTAATAGAATTTTTGGACTAATTAATGAAATAAAGCTTCTCTAAGGTTTCCTTCATTCCCATTTTGAATATAGTAGCATTAAACTAATTGAATGAGCCTGAATGGAAGACGGTTAAGAGATTATTGTGATATAGAAATATCGACTCGGTCGCTCCATTATTCAACACCCTAAATAGACATAATTCTAAACATTAAGTCCCCTAGTCGATTCATCACTCATTCTCTTTTACATCTAGTAGCAGTGTTCCTCCCAACCTTTTACTTAAATTAAATTTCTCCTAGATTATTCAATTCACGAGTACACTCCTCAACAGGCAGAATATCAATGTAAATAAGGAAGCCAACATCACTCAATAAAACTCCCATTCCTCCCGATTCGCTTGTCCTGAACTTATCGCTACCATTGCCAAATAGCTGTCCTGTCCACCATCACATACATGGACACTAGATCCGGTGATATGTCTTTTTCCCATTTCCCCACCGAACAAGTGTCTCTACCATAAAATTTCCTGTAGACTTCATTACCATTGCGATGACCCAACGATTATAATCGGATTACAAAATCACACTTTTGTGTAACATTGATTCATGGCGACAAGTAGCATGAGTCTGGTGTGAGTTTCAGGGTAGTGGCAAAAATAATTACGTGTCAGAATTGTGACAGTCTATAGACAGGACCTTGGCATGCTCACTTCCTTTATCCCTTGGATTCCGATTCCATACAAAAAAGAACGAAACCAAAGAAAAGATTGCGCTGCAGATAAATCAACGTCATAATAAGAACGACATCATTTGAACATAAATCACGTCGCAGAGATTACAGTCAGCTAAATGAAGTTGGAAAAGGCTGCGATGTCACCTATTGAGAGCGGTTAGGTCAACATGTGGCGATATATCTTCAGGTGGAGGGCAGAAAAGATTTGGAAATCGATTGGCGAACAGGATCTGTAAGTCAATCGCATACGCTTCAAAATGTGAACGAATTACTTGACTCGTTAACTCTGGTGGCAATGAGGGAGACGGGATAAATAGAACATCGATAAGATCGAGACTATTAACACACATATAAGTGCGAGATAATGGTTAAATGGAATGTCACTGGTATAAAGTAATAAGATAATTAACAGAAAATACTCCGCATAACAGATATTAAGCGCTTGTATCCCCTGGATGTAAATTGCATTGTCCTTGCTGCTTGATTTCTATCATAGAAATGCCTTTTTCACTTCTTTTTTTTCAATTTATCCCAATCCTTATTGTGCAATCAATAACTTCGTTTAGAGGTAATGCATTTTAAATAGAATGGTGCCTCCAGTGCCATTTATAATTAGACAACTGTCAAAGTTTGAGCAAGCTGCGTCATTTAGTTTGTGTTTGACAGCCATTGAAAGCAGACAACCTCGTGAATTTTAATGAAAATGGAAAAATGTGAATTTCGTCTACTGATTAAAGGTAATGAAGCAAGAACTGCTCCAGCCTATTCTCCGGATTTAGCCCACTGCGACTATATCCGGTTTCCAAACCTGAAGAAATGGCTGGGCGGTAACGATCTGGCAGATCTGGAGGAATTAGTCATCCCGCAACCCTACAACTACGGGGCAATGCGATGGCCGCGGTTCACCAGATCATTAACAAGAGAACTAAGTTCGAATGACTTTAATCTGCCAATAAACTGAAACCTGACAAATGACGAATTCGACAAATACATCCAACAAATGGACGAAACCGTAAAACGAACAATGGACACAACAATTCCAAAAACAACAGTTACAGATCACATAAACATGTACAGAAACACAACAATAAACGCACTCCACAAAAAAACAGAGCAGACTGCTATCAAAATTAAAACCATTACACAGACAGTTTACTGACAGACAGGACCAGGAGATAATATCACTGAAATCCCGATTAAAAAACCTCCAACAATTACTTAGAGCTAATTATAGATTAGCAACAAATTTGTATTGGAACAACAGAATTCGAGCTCTGAAAACTAATAGCCCGAATATATTCCCACAAATAAATAAAATATTCAGGAGAAATATTCAACACGAGATTCAGTGTCTCCATTAGCTGGATAAACACAAGCGGTTGGCACAGCTGCGCCAGATGTCGACAAACATCAAATCCCCGGCGATAAGCCAATTGCCGTAAAACAATCCATCGGCAAAACCTTTGTCCCTGCCGCAACGCACTTCGCCTAAACAAAGGCCATTGCGGAGAAACACCAATAAAGGAGAACGCTGTTCCCATAGGGCATATCAAATACGATAATTACCACGATCCCAGGATCGACAAGATTAACCCACACAACCGAATATTTTCATAACCAACGCAACGGAAGGCGTGAACATTCTGACGATCTCAGAATGATATACAGCAAACAGACGACAACCTCCGCGTCTGTATATGTGAATGCGATCTTCTCTGGTGGAGAGATTCTCGATTGAGAGAGAATCACCAGAACAAGGAAAACGAAAGGGAAAAGAGAACTATGGGGTGAATAGAATCATCCCCAGAGAAAAATGACGGAGTCGAAAAATTGATAAAGAAACTGTTTGGCCCGAAGCAGTAAAGCTTTAAAATAAGCGAGTTAACCTGAAAACACCCTAAACGTATATATTCGACGTTCAACGTCCAGCAATTCAATGCGCGCAGGCCCGTGGGCCTCACCAAGGACATCGGAAATTTGTTTACGATTAATTACACTGTGTTCTAAAATAATTAAATTAAGTGTGGACAGTCAATACAGAAACGGACACGGTTATCCTCGTCGTAATACTTTCGTAGTATCCTAACGTGTGCAATCGTAATTCACCATTTTTTTTGCAGTTGTGCTGAAACCACTATGTGAAGGGCTATGTACGATAAACAGGAATAAATAAGGATATTTTCAAAAATTAAGACAATGCAGGGGGGGGGGGGGGGTTTGCCGTGTGTTTGTATATCTCCTGAACTACTATTATAAACTAAAAGTAAAATTTGTGTATTAGACGATTAAGTGAAAAGAAACAAACAATAAAACTAAAAAAAATAAAGAGTTTGTGTTTTATTTGTGGCTGTATTCGCTCCGGTTTGTACTGGGTTCGGTTTGTGGACAGTGTTTGGCGGAACACTTACGACATAAAGGACCAAAATCCGCCAAAAGCTCTTCGTGATCGAAGATCCCTTGGAAAAGGTGAACGCTGTGGAAGCTGTCTTTCGGGAAATGTACAAGGTGAATGAAAGCATTCGCCGAAATCACGACTTGGGGGACAGAGTTCTACTGAATCACCTGCACCTCGAACTGAAATTTCACTTTGGCAATCGGAAAATCACGGATTTACTGAATTCAGTAACGATAATCTGTCTACTGGCATTAATGCCAATGGCAGCGTTAATAGCCTATTAATTACGACCGAAGGAATCCAGGGTATCTTCGACTCATTGAGAAACAAAAACTCAGTGGGAGTAGATGGAGTACCTAACATCGTACTCAAGAAGCTGCCCCCAATGGCAATAGATATATACACGGTTCTCTTTAACAACGCGTTGAATAATGCATACTTTCCCGCGCGTTGGAAGACGGCAATCATACAGCCCATCCCAATAAAACTGCAAAGACTGTACAAACCCAATGAACATGCGTTCGATAAGTTTACTTCTAAGCATAAGTAAAGTATACGAAAGGACCACTAACAATGCTCTGCTAAAACGGGTAGACGACAACAATATTATTCCAAATAACCAGTTTGACTTTAAGACGGGTCATGAAACTACACATGGCGCAGCTAAACTGGTCTCCGAGATGCAATGAAATAAATGTGAGCATGAATGCACAGGTGCCTGTCTGGTCGACTTGGAAAAAGCATTTGATACCGTCTGGATCGATGGGTTATATTACAAACTGGTCAGATAATGCATATATAAGCCTTTACTATATGTACTTTACGATATGTTAAGGGACAGGAGGTTCGTGGTCACAAGTGGTAATGGGACCTCTAATAAAACGTATAATATCAACACCGGCTTGCAACAGGGAGCGGTACTTTCTCCGATTCTTTTTAGCAGTTACATTAGCGACTTATTAGATGCATTTCCGCAAGCTATTGCGTACGCAGATGATCTCATAATTTACATAACACCTCCGAAAGTTGAGATCATAAATAGTTTACTACAGCGAGACTTCAACAAAGTGCAACGCTATTGCGACGATTGGAAATTTAAGATCAACTTCCAGAAATGTAAACCCATCCTATTTAGAACCCCATTATATAAAGCCACGAACGACACAAGCATATGGCTAGATCAATATCTATATTTGAACAGACATGCAGAGGCTGCTTTGGCCGCTCCCACTGCCCTATTTAATATATCTAAGTCCATCAATTTTACTATTCGAGCTTAGCGTCACAATGAAGAAGGGCATCTTACGGTTGCAATTTCTAGAATTTGCTGTAGAAAATGGTCTCACACCTGTAAATTTCAAGGTCTATTTTTCGAAGCTTTTTAGTTCTTCGAGCACCTTTTCGGGAGTAAAGGAAGGGTCAACTCCTTTGAGGAGCATGGAGACAGTTTTCTCCGATTTAGGGGTGTACGTGTAGTACTCGCTTTTCGATTTCCCCAGTACCGATTTAATTCATCGCATGTTAAACTCATCTTAAAATTATTTATACGTTTTGTTTTAAAAGTTTTGCATGTCAACTCACCCAACTTTATGAGATCCTTTGTCTCCATGTAACTAATGTGGATAGGAGGTACTTTCTCCTTTTTTTGGCTGGCACCTGCTGAGATGCTTCTTGCCTCTGATTTGGTTCCTGCTGTTGATGTGGTTCCTGCTGTTGATGTGGTTCTGCTGATGATGTGATTCCTGCTGTTGAGTTTTTTTACCTTGTCGTGTTTTCTTTGTCTTCGTGGGTTGCTGTTGCCTTTGTTCTGGCTGTTATTGTTGTACCTTTTTCGTTTTCCGGTCATTCTGGTTCAAATTGTTTTTTAGTTTAAAAACTTCCATCATTTGTTTATCCAGTTCTTGTTTTTTAAGACTAATCTCATTGATGAGTCTGTTGAGGACCTCGACCTGATTGCTGGCGTCTGCACTTGTTTCGCTGACAGCCGGTTTTTGGAATTGGTTTCCAGCCCCTGAGTACTGGGCACCATGGGCGTTGTTTTCGTCGTCGCTGTTGTCACTCAACGCGTCTTTTTCTATGGTTTTATTGGCTTTATGGCGTTTAGCCTTTAGATTTGGGTCTGTATTTTGCCCTCTCCGAAGCACATTTTAAACATCCATTTGACTTACGTCGATATTATGGACCACGTGTTCTCACTTTTTTTTTTTTGCGCGAGTGACAAATAGAAAATCTTGTTCAAGAGTTTATTTATTATATTGTGCACATACAAAACGGTAACACTTCGTATGTGGCGTATCGGCACTAATTGTTTTTTATAAATTTTGGGTGCAGAGAAGTCCCAATCGAACCCGTACTCATTAAAGATGCAACGCAGCTTAATGTAAAAATAATAATTTCACAATCATTTAATAATAATTTTACATACACTTCGCTTTTAAGGCCGTTCCGTTGAACGGTTCATCAACTATCGTTTGTCGATTATCGATATGTCTACACCGGATGGTGGTCAATTTGGTACTCTCGATCGAGTATGTCCGCACTGTCCGATGTTACTTTGGGTGCTGCTGTGGAATTCCCTCCCCGCGCAAGTGTTCCCACAGCGTTACCACCTGCAACTGTTCAAAAAGAACTGCAACAGTCATTTGGTGGCATTTCTGGGCGCCGTGTCGGTGCTATAGGTTCGCCTCTCCCGAGAAAGGTATATTTAAAAAAAAAAATTATTCAATGCAAATATTCAACCCGTAAAGTTCTTGCATGAACGACGAGTGAGACAAAAAATAGCACACTCTCCCACAGGTAGTAGAAACCTCTAGGCATTCGTGAAAAACATTCAAAACTCGCTCTTCTCATCCATCCCTTCGCTTATAGTCAATGACGGACCAATCACCAGTGCAATAGAGGAATCGAATCTACTTGCTACACATTTTTCAACCAACTCAATGCTGCCTGATACCACATCAGTTCCGTCTTAACTTGCGCATAAACGGCACACTATGAGCTAGATACAGTTTCGAACGCGTACTGTTGATCGCGGACTCAAGGAGGTAAACGCCAACAAATCCGCTGGTCCTGATGGCATTGCCCCGATTCTCTTGAAGAGATGTTCCCCGTCACTCTCGCCAAACCACTGCGGAAATTCTTCTATTTATCTTATTCTACTGGCTGTTTCCCAATTAGATGAAACTCACCAAACATTCAGCCAATTCCCAAAAAGAGTGACAAATCGTCTTTCTCGACATATAGCATTAGCTTCTATTCTCTCGAAGGTAATGGAATCAATGATTAACTGTCTACTTTAGAAATATCTGGAATTACATGACCTCCCCAATGACCGCCAATATGGCTTTCGTAGCAATCGGTCCACAGGAAATTTTCTGGCGTACCTTGCCGAAAAGTGGAGTATTCCATCCACTACTTCGGAGAAAGCAAGGTTGTTGCACTTGATATCTCGAAAGCCTTCGACAGAGTTTGGCATCCATCCCTTTTATCAAAATTACATTCATATGGAGTGAACAATTCCCTGATCCAATGGATAAGAGACTATCTTCCTGAGTTGTTCTTGATGGTATCAAATCTGCACCTCATCAAATAAATGCGGGTGTTCCCCAAGCTTCTGTACTTTCATCCAGTCTCTTCCTCATCTTTGTAAATGATCTCTTGATCCATTACCCACAACCCAATTCACCGTTTGTTGAGTTGAATTTCTCATACTCTTACGCACATTCCCGAGCGAACGTCATTACCAATCAACAGGTTATGCTTAATACATTGAATTTCGACCTCAACAATATATCTATAAAGATTATATATCAATGGGCATTATCTAACCGAATTCGGTTCTTTAAAGGCGAACACCAAGGTGCATATACTGTCGATGAACGGCACATGCGTCGACGAAACCAAGGAACTATTAATCCTTGGCACTCGAATTAATTTGACTCTTAATTGGAATGACTACATATGTGAAACTGTGAAAAGTGTTGCCAACTGTATGGGGTTCCTCAAGAGATGCAAAAAATACTTCACTGCATCCAATCTGGCCGCTATTTACAAGGGGTATAATTGTCCCGAAATGGAGTCCAACTCCCATATTTGGTAAGGCGCATCCAAAACTGCACTACACATGTTTGATAGGATCCAAAAATGAGCAGTAAAACTTATTGGGAGTCCAGCTGTAAGTCGATCAATTCCGTCGCTAAAACATAGGCCAACGTATCATGCCTGTGTCTTCTCTATAGGTATTATTACGGTCGTTGGTCAACTGAACTTGCTTAATGTGTTCCGCCTCTTCAGGCATTTTCCCGCGATACCCGTCCATCTGAAAATGCGCATCAATTCACGTAAAAAGTCAACTTCTGGCGCACAATACACATATAGAGTCATTCTTTAGCCGAACCCCACGAATAGGAAATGCTCTACCTGATAACGTTCAATTCAATTCAATTTTATTATGTAGATAATTACATTTCTCCCGTTTGGTAGAAACCTTGACGTGGTGCGGGGGCTTAAACTACAATGAATCACTCAGGCTATGTTGACGGAAGCATATGCTTCCAGTAGGGCCACCCATGTCAGACAGGCTAGCGAGGAGTAACACCCAAAGATCTACCACCCCTAATCCAGGGTGTTACGCGTCACCGTGCCCACTGGATGGTTTGCAGCCAGGGGTATACCGGCTGTATTATAACGGCGCCTCTCTGACACCGGGTCGAATCAGAGTAGTAAGCAGACCTTACCATATCAAAGAGGGGCTCTGATATGGCGGACCATTTGAAACCCCAGAGTGATCCAATGAAATGAATGATCAATACACAAAAAACAATCTCACAAAAAACCCGGTAGGCGTAGGTGTGATGAGCCGACACTACCATAAGGGAAAAAATCATCAGGAAAACACCGACTCGGCAAAAAGAAGACGTAGGGAAAAACGTAAAAAGCGGGATATACGCGTCGGGACGTGGAATGTTCGAACGTTATATAAACCAGGCGCGATACAGACGGTCGTAGAAATCGCGCAACAATATAAAATGGACATCGTCGCGCTTCAGGAAGTCCGACTCCCACATCAAGTAATCGAAACCAATGGGTTTACACTGGCGTGTGGAGGTACCAAAACACATAACCTCGGAACTGGCTTCATCATAAGCAAGAATATTACGCCCCATGTAAAAGATGTGCAGTTTATAAATGACCGAATGTCGGTGCTGAAAATACAGGGCCCATGGTACAATTATGTATTCATAAATGTACACGCCCCAACAGAATCTACCGACGAAGAAACGAAGGACACATTCTACGAGACCCTAGAGGAAGTATTTAATGGGATCTCATCATTCGATGTTAAAATCCTCCTCGGGGACCTCAATGCGAAAATTGGAAAGGAAGATATCTTCCAACCAACAATAGATAGAAGAAAGCCTACATGACGTTTCAAATGATAATGGTATTCGAATTATCACGTTCGCAGGGTCAAAAGATCTGGTAGTGAAGAGCACGATGTTCAAGCACAAGCAAATCCATAAAGCCACATGGATATCACCCGACGGCGTAACGCGTAACCAAATAGACCACTTCCTCATAGACAAAAGACACCACTCGAATATCCTTGACGTAAGATCATATAGAGGAGCAGATTGCGACTCCGATCACCTTCTCGTGATGGGCAAAATTAGAAGTCGGCTTGTAGCAAACCCACATGGACAATCACGGGAGACGAGCAAAAAGTTCGAGATTGATAAGCTAAAAGACCTACGCAAAAGAGCTGAATATCAAGACGAACTAACGAATAGATTTAGCATCCTAGAGAATGACAGTAGTGAGGAAGAGGAAGCCAGTAGTGTGGACGCTAAATGGACATCGATCAGAGACACAATCAAACAAACAGCCCAAGAGGTATTAGGATTTAAGAAAACAACTAAGTCCAAACCTTGGTTTGACGATGAGTGCAGGGCAAAGATCGAGCAACGTAAACGCCTCAGAATGATCCACTTAGAAATATATGATGAACTCAACGCAGTAAGATACGCGACAGTCCGGAAAGAGACAACCAGACTCTTCAAACGCAAAAAACGCGAAACGTCGATTGCATACCGGCAGAACTTGCGAACCATGGAGGAGAGGCAACCGCTCGAAAGATCCAACACCTGGTTAAAACAATATGGGATAAGGAAGTCATTCCGGAAGAATGGAAAACCTCAATAGTCATCCCCATTTTCAAAAAAGGCGACAGATCTGACTGCGAAAATTACAGAGGAATATCATTGCTCCTAACCACATACAAAATATTAACAAATGTCATACTGGCGACAATCACCCGTACGCAGAAGAAATACTGGGAGACTACCAATGCGGATTCCGTCGGAACCGGTCAACAAGCGAGCAGATGCTCATAATAAGGCAACTGCTGGAAAAGAAGTGGGAATACGGAGAGACGGTTCACCAACTGTTCCTTGACTTCAAAAAAGCCTACGATTCAGTCGCAAGGCAAAGACTCTACCAGATTGTGGTTGAGCTGGGGATCCCGAAAATATTTGCCGCCCTCATTCGAATTTGCATGAACAAAAACAAAGGGCGAGTTAGAATAGAAAACCACCTCTCAGAACCATTTGAAATCCGGAACGGACTAAAACAGGGGGGTGGCCTCTCACCATGCCTTTTTAACCTTGTCCTCGAGTATAATATCAGAAAGGTACAAGCTGACAACACGGCCGTATCATCCCTGAACGGGGTCACACAAGTGCTCGCGTATGCGGATGACATCGCCGTTCTGGGCGATAATCTCGAAACTATAAGTAAAAACTGTGAAATCCTCATGCAAACAGCAGAAGAGGTGGACCTAGAAATAAACGAAGACAAAACCAAATACATGATTACGGCGAGAGCAGGTGGACCTCAGAGAACACATATAAATGTCAGGGGCAAGATATTTGAAAATGTCAAAAAATTTAAATATCTGGGAACGATACTGACGACCAGAAACGAAACTTCGCAGGAAATTTACAAAAGACTACACTCCGGTAACGCCAGTTGGCATGCCGCCAGTAAACTGTTGAAATCCAAACTGCTATCACGTAATATAAAGCTCCGTGTCTATAGAACCATAATCATGCCGATTGCTCTATAGGGATGCGAAACATGGGCTCTCACAAAACGGGAAGAAAACGAGAATAAAGTCCTAAGGGGTATCTTTGGCGGCAAATATGACGAGGGGTCAGGACAATGGAGGAAACTCCACAACCATGAACTGGAGGAGCTATACCGCAAACCTACAATAGTGAGAGTAATTAAGTCGCGAAGATTAAGATGGGCCGGACACGTAGCGCGAATGGGCGATGATAGGACCGTGCATAGAATTCTTGACGGTAGACTAACGGGAAAGAGACCGACAGGACGGCCGCGACGGAGATAGGAGGACAGTGTTAGATTGGACCTCGAGGAGATCGGATCGAATAGTCGAACGTAGAAGGAGAGCGCACAGGACAGGGAGCAATGGTGGAGCCGAGTCAGTGAGGTCATGAACTTCTGGGTTCCTACAGGCCAGTAAATAATAATAAAAAAGATAATTACATTTATGGTATATTTTACATTTAGTACTTAAGAGGTTTAGGACAGGAATTCCTTTACAACTATAACCTTAAATCTATATAATGACAATAGCACAATTTTAATGAATAATAAATAATAAATTAAGGGAAAACTACAAGAAAAAAACCCTTATTTGAATCTTAAGACTAATATTGCACAGGTTTCCGGTTATTTTATGTAATAATGACCTCGATATAATTTTCATAGACAGGGTACATATGTAGTGATTTAGGATAACGCAAGACGGGAAACGAGAACATTGTCAGAAAAAGAACAATTGACGAAGAAGTTTCCATTGATGTTGTCAATAAGAAATTCTACCGGTTTAACGTTAGCGTTTTCATGTAGTTCATGTGTCGAATAATGCCATGGCAAATTCAGCAACATTTTCAATATTTTATTTTGACACCTTTGCAATTTTATTTTGTGTGCGCGAGCACAATTACACCATACAGGGCGCCGTACAGGAGTATAGCTTGAAAAATGGTTTTAAAAATTATAATTTTATTTTCGAGGCTAAGCTTTGACTTTCTACGCACTAATAAATACATAACTCTTCCGACTTTGTGAAGTGTTTTTGAAAGATAAGTTTTTTATCTAGAATAATACCTAGATATCTACAGTCTTCAGACCAATCAATATCAACTGCACACATACCGAGTTTAGTGCCATTTGGTAGGTAGCAGGGTTTCCTACATCTCGAAAACCAGACAGCTTGTGTTTTATACAATTTATTTTTATTTTCCATTTCCTGTAACATACTTCTAGTTAGTCAAGAGCTGCTTGCAGAGAGTTGTAGACGTTAGTGAATAAGGCACCCTGTTGAGTTATAAATATAAATATATATGAACAACTTACTGTTTGTCCCGTTGAGATGGCGTTGGAGGTACTCCGTGGTATACTTCCTTGTTGTTATTTTGCCCTTTGAATTAAGAGTACTTCCCTGTGTTGTGGTAGGTAACGAAAAGACATATCACCTTTTTCTAAAGATATGTTTATTTGGAATTCACTAATTAATTGTTCCTTTAGGGTTCACTACAGATTTCACCAGATTAATTGTTACAATGAAGAAATCTAACCGATAATACAATCAATCACCACCGAAAGAACAACTATATTAAACAGACACACTGATAACGGGTGTTGTATTCCAGAATACTACCCTTATTAGCTTTAACACTGAATCTCATTACTTTTCTAACAAATCCTTAAAACTTCCTCTTTATATATCTTACATTCTCACTTAATATATACCATTTATAAACATTCACAATATTCTATATCAAGCCAGTTACAGCACATTTAATAACATGCCCCTTTTCATAACATGCACCTTTTTTCATTCAAAACATAGCACTCTGATTTTCGTTCAAAGTTTATTCAAAATTTAAAAGTCACAGAGACTAAAGGAATACTTTGATAAAATTAGTTTTGTTCACATTATAATTTACAACCAATTAGAACAATAAGTAGCATAAGAAGAGAGAAATTTTAATTGTAAAGTCAGTTCAAATTTTTGTTTTGGCAGTTGGAGATTGAGTTTCAGTTAGTTCAGTTTAGTATTCAGTTCTAAACAATTGAAGGATAGAGTTGAATATACAGCTTAGAGTTCAAGTTCAGTTTTGAGTTATCAGTTAAGTTGTAAATTAATAGAGAAATCAATTCGTTTATGAGAAATTAAATCAAAAGAATAAAAGAATTTAAAATGAAAATGAAATAAAATTATTTTAAACTAAACCAAAGAAGAGGAGATATATGCTTATATCAAAACCTCCACGCTCTTCCCTCGATATAAAGAGGAAGCACGGCGATGGAGATGTAACACTGGTAGCAGCGGTGGAATTGATATAGAATTTATTTCCGGGGGAGATGTTTTATTTAGATCAATAAAGAAGGCAGACCCGGATATATATGAAACATTTTTAGAGCTAGTCAAAATTAGACTAGAGGGTCCTGCATACGATCTTATTAGGTATAGCAAAATCGCTAGGTGGGAAGATTTAAAAGAAAAACTAGAATCGGAATATAAAGAGGAGCAATCTCGGCCGACGGCACACAATGAGTTGATTTCCCTGAAACAACACTTCAGAGAAACCGTGCGGAAATACGCAGATAGAGTTGCGAATGCTCTGAGGACTCTGAACTCTGCCACGTGTGAAATAACAGCAGACGCGGTGGTTAGGGAATTCTTGATGGAAGAAAACTCAAAATTGGCCGTGCAAATATTTGAGCTATCCCAATTGACAACCCCGACACTTCAGCAACTAAGACTGAAAACTCAGCAGTGTTAAAGACTGAAGATCCAAAAGTTCCAACAATTAAAATCGAAACCCAAGCTAAAACTGAAGGACAAATCTTTTCAGCAGCAAAGACTGAAGGATTGAATGTTTCTACAGCAGATAAAACTGAAGAAATAGTTCAAACACCAAATAGGACTGGGAACCAAGATGTTCTGACAGCTAATAAGTCTGAAGAACTATACGAATCAGTAAATGAGACTGAGAAACTAAATGATCCATTAGCAGTGAGTAAGACTGAAAAGGTAAACGTTCCGACAACAGTTAAAGCTATGGAAAAGAAAGACATTAAGCCAAAAACAATAAATATTTTAAATAACGATAACAAACACAAACACTTACTCAAACACGAAATAATAAAAAATGAAAATAATAATTTAGCTAAAATAGGTATTGAAAAGAAAAACTATATAAATACATTACAATTTTTTTTAACAACAATAAAAATTTATTCGAACACAACATTCAAAAAAATAAAAAGTTACACCGTCATTTAAGATATTTAAGATCATTTTTCAAGAAGATTTTTGGTAATAATCATTATTCAATCATCATAGTAATAGGCCCAAAAAAGTTTTCGAAAATTTTCCACAAATTTAAAGAAAAGATACACACATAACAAATGGCCTTTGTTTTTTTATTCAATATATATGAAATAATCAAACAATTGTAGGAAATGACGGAAATGGAAAAAAAAAAAAGAGTTAAAGAGGGGGAAGAAAGTAAGAAAATTTTGGAGTTAATATATATATTGAAACATTTTTTGAGCTAATATATACATTAGAAATATTCGAACGGAAAAGAGAATTTTGAAACATAATATTAATATTATATAATTAATATAATAAGTATTAAAACTTTTTGGATAAGAAAAGAAAAGGTTCCAAGGAGAAATATTTAAATTTGGTCTCTGTAACTTTTAAATTTTGAATAAACTTTGAACGAAAATCAGAGTGCTATGTTTTGAATGAAAAAAGGTGCATTTATGAAAAGGGGCATCTTATTAAATGTGCCGTAACTGGCCTGATATAGAATATTGTGAATGTTTATGAATGGCATGTATTAAGTGAGAATGTAAGATATATAAAGAGGAAGTTTTAAGGATTTGTTAGACAAGTAATGAGATTCAGTGTTAAAGCTAATAAGGGTAGTATTCTGGAATACAACACGGGGAACGTTATTCCACAACACCGACGATGAGGCATAACTCCCTATTTTTCATAGTTCTCCAGTGAGGTGCATTTAATTATTTTTACAGGGAAAAAGTGAAATGGCAGCCTGATACGACAAGAAATTAACAATTTAAAACCACACCTCGGGTACGCTAACTGACACCACTTTCGCTGACCGTCTAGGCCGAATCTCAAAAACCAACTAGTTTCCTTTTCCGATCGTTTGATCGCAGGAAAACCTTTTTTTGTTGTTCGCTAACACAAGGCAACGTGTTGCGATGATCGCACTCGAGATCCTTTGTATTAGGATATCTTTTGTGAGCCCGCACGTGCTTTGTCTGATCCCAAGGTATTGTACCTTGGATCGGCAACCGTCTAGAATCCCTTAAGTATTACCTGGGATTTCTTACAGTGCCCAGACTTGGCAATTTCTTTTTCAGTGAACATCGGAGCCAAAGATATTTTGTATCTTATGGGTTTTGTTGTTCAGCGAGTGTTTTTACGATCGCCGTCCTTTGTTCCTTATGGGAAATGTTTCCTTGAATAGAATTTAAGGGGACGGTGTCGCCGTGTATTTTATGCTTTAGTTGAGAGTTGGTCATCTGGTCCGCAGATTTGGAACCAGGGGAATTTACGTGCTGAACATCTGGTTCTTATATCACGTTTTGGTTTTATATGGAATTCAATATGGACAAATTGAACGTTTAGTTCAATTTCTTTAATATTAAATTTGGTATTGGCCCGTTTAGTGTATGGGGTTATGCTAGCGCTTGGGGAGTGTTTCATCCTTTTAGTGGATGATTTTGTGTGTAGCGCAATTCATTGGCGGAGACTGGCTCCAAAGAGGTATATATTTATGGGTGGGTGGTTTTGGACGTAACAACCCGAAGAGAAAATGGCCGTATCATCGGCAAACATACCTGATCATGTGATTCTTCGTCGTTGTAATGTCCAGGCATTTAAGACCAATTTACATCGATACCTCCTTTCCCTATCCGCATTTAAGGGTACTACAAAATCCCCGTTTGTGCACGCATTAGTGTAAAAAAGTATATATTGTAGCGAGCTTAGGATTCGCTCGATTAATTATTTTTAATAAATCAGAGCCGTTAACTCGATTTTGAATTAATGTAACACTTTATTAGTCCGTTAATAATAACCGTTACTTTTACCGTACACTTAACGATTTCTTAACTTATCGCTTCTGTACTTATCGCGTCTTTTACTGCTTTCCTCTTACTTCTTCTTCCCGATCTGCGTGCGAGGTTTTTATACCGTTTTTCCCCATTCTGATTCGGTGTTTCGTTTCCGTCCGTTCCATAGCTCGAATTTTCTATTGCTCATAGTCTCCAGTTTTCCAGTACTTTCTAGAATATACTAGTACTTTGTTTCGGACTTTCTAGAATATTCTAGTACTGATTGTCATATGCGTCACACTACCCTCCACCTAGAGTTATGGATTAATTAGTTATGGAATATCATGTATGATTGTGTGCTCACAGTCAACGTACCAGAAGGGGTTAGAATCATTGGGTACGCAGATGATTTGGCAATAGTAGCCGTCGCTAAACATCTAGATGACCTGGAGAATATTTGCTCCCAAGCAATCCAGAGCATTAAATGCTGGCTAGATATGGCCGGACTGAAACTAGCTGGACATAAGACGGATGCAGTTTTAATAAGCAGCAGCAAGAAAGTTGAACACCTTGATTTGGAAATAGAAGGACAAATAATCAGATCCAGTCCCTATATTAAATATCTTGGTGTTATACTCGACAACAGGTTGAGCTTCAAGAAACACCTGAGGAAAACGAGTGAAAAAACGGCAAGAGTATGCAAAGTTTTGGCGAGACTGCTACCCAATGTTGGAGGACCCCGGCCCCACATAAGGAAACTCATAACCAGTGTCAACACCTCCACTATAATGTATGCAGCTGACATATGGGCAGAAGCCGCGCAGTATAAGTCATACATGAGGGGAGTGAACTCAGCGCATAGACTAGCATCACTAAGAGTATGTTGTGCATTTCGAACGGTATCCGAAGATGCCATAAATGTTTTGGCGGGGAGGCCACCACTTGACATTGCAGCTAAAGAAAACGCTACATTGCATAAGGTCTCCCAAGAGAATCGTTGGAGAATGCGGAGACAATTAGAGCTCTCAAGCCTAAGAAAATGGCAACGAAGGTGGGATTCATCCACCAAGGGAAGATGGACCCACACCATGATACCTGATATAGAAACATGGGTGAAAAGAAGACATGGCGAGCTGAATTACTACTTGACTCAGCTAATATCAGGACATGGATGCTTTCGGCAATACTTGCACAAGTATAAGCATGTGAATCACCCATACTGCTTGTATTGCGAAGGCAAAATAGAGAATGCGGAACACGTACTCACAGAGTGCGTGAGATTCGAGACCGCACGAACAATTTCGGAGAGACATATGAGACGGACAGTTAGTCCGGCAGGAGTAATAGAATACATGCTGAGTTCAAAACAGCCATGGTCCGTAACCAGTGGTATTCTCTGTGAAATGATGCAGCAGTTGCGAAGTGACGAGCGGAGTAACAGGTAAACTCCGTCCCGCCCCGCGATGGAATATCTAAAAGAAAGTTCCGCGGGGATCAACGGGAATATGACCCTGGCGGGAGGTGGTTTTAGTCGGTAAAAACCCGGCATGCCCCTGGATCGGTCTAGAGGTATCTTTTGAAGATTTCCACCTTCCTACCGAAACCGAAAAAAAAACCCCTCCACCTAGATTAGTTCGTCCCGAACTAAGTTCACTGGTCTCCTGGGTTAACAAAAAGTCGCCAGTCGGTCACGATGTGCCACTTTCATCTTTGCGTTCGGTCTTCGCTGAATCCTATAGACAACGTCGTTAATTCTTGTGAGAATCTTATACGGTCCTTCCCAATGTTGCTGCAACTTCGGAGACCTTCCTTTTTGCCGATGAGGGTTATAAAGCCATACGTTATCGCCTGCATTAAATCCCGATGCGTTGCATCGAACGTCGTACCTTGTTTTCATCCCGTCGCTTGATACCCTGATTTGCTTTCGAAGCAAATGATTAATCTCACCGAGGCGATGTCTCCATTCGACTACGTAGTCTTCGGTCTTATCTATGGCGTCTGAAGGTATTCCATTCCATTATCGCAGATCGGCTGGTAATCGCATCTCTCGTCCAAATATAATTCTTGCTGGAGAATGGCCTGTCGTATCATGATTAGTCGATCTATAACTCATGAGAAAGGTTTGTACATATTTGTCCCAATCTCGTTGGTGATCACTGACGACCTTCGATAAATGCCATTTTATTGTTCGGTTGAACCTTTCGACCATCCCGTCTGACTGCGGATGTAACGGTGTGGTCTTGGTTTTCCTTACGCCCAGTGCCGCACAGATGCCTTGAAATATCTGTGATTCGAAGTTTCGCCCTTGATCGAAATGAAGCTCACAGGGAATTCCATATCTGCTGATCCAATTATTGATAAGCTGCTCAATGATGGTTGTTGTATCTTGGTTTGGAATTGGAAGGACTTCCACCCACTTGCTGAAGTAATCCATGATAACCAACATGTATTTGTTGTTGTCGTTTTTTTTTTTGGGAATGGTCCTGAGGTATCAATCGCAATTCGCTCGAAAGGGGCGCCCACGTTGTACTGCTTCTTAGCGCTCCTTGGGTTTTGCTGTTGGTCCTTTAGTCGCAGTGCAAGTTGTACACTTCCTACACCAAGACTCGACGTCAGTTCTCATGTGAAGCCAGTAGAAGCGAGATCGTAATTTTGAAAGTGTCTTATTAACTCCCAGATGTCCACCGGAGGCCCCGTCGTGCATTTCTGTTAGTACATCCTTCACTTTTGATGGTGGGACTAGAATCTGCATTCGATGGGATTTTCCGTCCGCAGCTTCCCGTTTACGCTTTAAAATTCCATCTTCCACCAGGAAGGAATTCCATTGCGCCCAATAAGCCTTAAATGTTTCACTCTTGTCGGAAATATTGTTCCAAGTTGGTCGCTCGTTTTTTTCTTTGTGTTCCAGGATTAGCGACATATTTTTATCCTGACCTTGAGCTGCGCGTATAGCATCACTCGTCCACCCGTCTAGTACTTCTACTCGTACATTTCGGAGGTCGTACGCCTCTTGTTTTAAACGATCAATTTCTACTTCCGAATCCTGAAAGCGACGCTTTAGGGTCAAAATTTCAGCTTGCCTCTCTGCTAGATCAGTTGATAAATGATTGTTCTCTTCAATGACCTTTTCTCGGCTGGTCTTAAGAACAATTATCTGTTGATGCAAGGACTTACATTCGGTCATGGTGCTGCCCAAGTCTGAAACACGCTGAAGGCTTCTCTTGTGATTAGTGCATGTACAACAATTCTCAATTGATGTTTCATTCATTCGTCGACGTTTCCTACAGTCAACAGAGATGTAGCCGACTTCGCCGCATGTTCAACACTTCATATCAGGTCTTGGAGTTCGCCGTTGTACATGCCCGATTCTTTGGCAGGAACATTCCTGGACGGACATTTCTCGGACTCTATATGTACTCCTGGTAGCCAGTTTAGCAGATTCATATGCCATTGCGAACGCCAGTATTTCATTAGCCGTCTTCTTTCCTGCCAAACGAACGGCTTGTTGCAAGTCCCGATCTTGGAGTGCATTTATAAATGCATCCATTGCATTGGATAAGACAAGTTTGCCAATCGCTCAATGTCTGCCTGCAACTGTTAAAGATTTTCTCCATGTTTCTGCGTTCTGGTCCGCAGTTGCATGCGGTAGACCTGTGGGGGATTGTTAGTATTGTGCCAAGGCACGGGTACCCATTTCACTAACGTCCCAACGATGAAGAGTCAAGGCCCAATACACCACGACTGTAACTGTTACTGCTTCGCGCCAAAACATGAAAAATAAAACTCGGATCTTTGTTGGTGATTTTTATTACAAAAAATGAACTTTCTTTAACGGCAAGTCTTGATTACAATTTAATAACATATATGAGCTTTCTTTAACGGGAAGTCTTTGATTCACAATTTAATGTCAAACGTGGATTTCCTTTGCCAACAAATGGTACGACAAGTTTTTGTCCACAATTTAATAACAAACATGAACTTCGTACGACGGTAGTCCGGATGGGTTGTTTAGCTGTGGCGAAAATTGCTAAGATGAAATATTTAAGATCACTTGATCGACATAACTGCGCATCGAACACCTATCCGTTTAAATATTGCGTACACAAGTCGCGCGTAGGGGTTCTGAACCAGGTGACATGGGGACAGCACGACCGTTTGAATTAATGACGCTGGTAAATAGTGTAAAGACTGCACTCGTGCACGCTACCTTAAATACACGCCCTTTAATTTGCGGCGACAGTTCGTTGAGCTCGACGACCCGACTACTCAGGGATGCGCACTGGAGGCAAGGAGGGACGTCTGTCCTTTGGGGTGGTTATTACCCGACTGACTATTGAAAGCAAAAATTCATCGCGTCGTGGCAGTGGCGTCATAAACTCACTGCCGCTTACGAGAAATTTCGAGATGCTTGCATAAGAATTCAGTTCCAGCGAATCCTCGCCGTATAAGCTGAGTTGGATTCTTTGGTTGTGTATACCGGGAAATTGGCATAGCCAAGTATGATCAAGGGCCTTGATCGTTCTGATTGTTTCATGGGAAATTAGCCGTCGATTGGTCGCGGACGAGAAGTGCGATTTAAGGAGGAAATGAACCGAAATGGTTTTCGGGGGAAATTGAATTGCTTGGTTGCAAGCAAGGAATATCATTTAGATAAGATATTGACCGAAGTAATTTCGGGGAAACGTATGCGGCTTGGTGTAGTTGGTGGTGATGGTTAGTGTTCCGTTATGGATTTGAATATGCGTTTCATTACAGCATATAAATTTCGGGGAAATTAAGATTGCTTGGTCGCAAAGAGGGAATATGAATTAAGTAAAGAATCGACCGAAGCAATTTTGGGAATATGTATGTGGGGTGATGTAATTGAGGGAGATGGTTAATGTTCGTTGTAGATTTGAATATGCGTTTTATTACGCCATATGAATTTCGGGGAAATTAGGATTGCTTGGTCGCAAGGAGGAAATATGAATTAAGTAAAGAATTGACCGAAGCAATTTTGGGAAAATGGATGCGGGGATGATTTGGAATATATTGTTGAATTGTATTCTGTTGGGAGTTTTGGGAAATGTCTTTCATTGCAGATTGGGAGATGAATTCTTGCAGGTTTGGGATGGACTCGCTTGCAGATCGGGATTTGTTTTTGTATGTTTACAGGTTAGGGTAGGGTGACGCGCTGTTACCGGTCGCAGTTGATTAGAATAGTGGGTTGGTTCTCCGTGTGGTATAGAGAACCCCCACAGACCTGCTGCATGTGGTTGCCTCCATACCTAGCTTCAAGGCCGTCTCTTAACGCTTGGAAATCTGTTTGCCTCTCTGTGGGTATGGTTTGTAGCAATTCTGCAGCCGCCCCGCGGACGAGATTAATGATGTTGACTTTTGCTCATCCGACGACTTACTATAATTGGCCGCGGCGTCAAACTGACGTATAAATACGGAGAAGGGTCCCGTTCCATCGAAGGTTGGCGGTTGCATCCTTGTATCTTTGTGGTCATGTTGATTGCTAGGCGATGTCTTATTTCTCCCAACAGACTCAAGTCTCTTTTCGATTCGCGTTATACATCGGTGACTTTCTTAAATTCAGCTTCGTGTTTTAGATCTAGATTTTCTACTTCGTTTCGAATTTTTGACTGAATTTCTTCCTCAAAGTGTTGAAAATTACATTTCATCCACTGCGTTTGGGCATCCAATTTCGCATTCAGATCTGCAACTTGTGCGTCAAAATTTGATTTTGGGCGTCGAATTTTGAATTTTGGGCATCCTACTTTGCATTCAAATCTGCAGCTTGTGCGTCGAATTTTGAATTTTGGGCATCCATTTTTATCATCATCATCCTGAACATCTCCGGAATGTCCAACTGTGGCGAACTCTTCTCTGTTACATTGGCCCAATCGTAAAAACATATGCGTCGACATCAAAACCCTCTTCCTCCATTGCTGCTTGCAGACGCTGTCGAAGAATTTGCTTTTGTCCTCTGCCATCCAGATTCCGGTCCTGAAGTTCCTTCTTCAACTCAGGAACGCGAATATCATCCAAATGTCGATCTGACATATCCACAACACACTTTCACAGACTTATTTACTTCACCAATAATTAATCCCACTTCTGACACCAATTGTAGCGAGCTTAGGGCTCGCTGGATTAATTATTTTTAACAAATAAGAGCCGTTAACTCCATTTTGAATTAGTGTAACACTTTATTAGTCCGTTAATAACAACCGTTACTTTTACCGTACACTTAACAATTTCTTGACTTATCGCTTTCGTACTTATCGCGTTGTTTACTGCTTACTTCTTACTTCTTCTTCCCGATCTGCGTGCGACGTATTTATATATTATAGGAAATCCTCATTCTGATTCGGTGTTTTGTTTTCGTCCATCCCATAGCTCGAATTTTCTATTGCTCATAGTCTCCAGTTTTCCAGTACTCTCCAGAATATTCTAGTACTTTGTTTCGGACTTTCTAGAATAGTCTAGTACTGATTGTCATATGCGTCACAATATTTATAGTAGCATGGTTCCATAGTAATACCGCCATGACCCCTTAATCGGGAATTGAATATGTGTACATACTGTTACATACGAAAATCTCTTCTGCCATAGAGAAAAAAGAGTTTTATTCCACTTCTAAAAATAATACTCATTAAAAAAAATACGAGGTCGAAGAGTGGTTCCGCTTTTTCCGGGAGAGGGGAAGAAAAGAGTAACTTTGATGACCCCTTATATTTTAAAATCCATTTCTTCTGAAAATTGCCCGGGTCATTGTAATAATTCTGTACGAAATACACTCTATTAATTTCTGAATAGTCAAATTCCCTGCAATAATAATAGTATAGTAGTATATTATCTAGAAATTTAATATCCGTGTTTCCTGTAGTACTCAATTTTGCAGTTAATTTGTCAGCAAAACTCCACTTAACTCAAACTATATGTGGAATTAAAATCCATACCTGTCCAGAATCCCCAACTAAACTATATTTGAAATTACAAACGTTATGTTAGAGAATTCATTAAAATCCTACTTCGTGATCCTTTTTTGCTAAACGTTCATTGACAGCTCGAATGGGTAGATGATTGTGTGGCATGTGATCTGCTAAATCACCTGCGGGTATCTCCGTACCTGTGTCGTGTGTGTCGTGTTGATTATCCTGACCAGAGGATGATGATTTCATTTTGGTACACGCATACTTACTAAAGTAGAGCTGTCCTCCAATTAAGGGATGCACGAGTATACATGTGGAACAGTGAATCGGATGTCGACAATGCTGCCCTGCAGGCACAGACACTGCGTGCACAGGCGACAGAAATGATTGCTAATTTGTAGAACGTCTTATAAGATCTAGTTATCTGTGTACCTGACGTTTCAAATTGCGGTTCGCTGTCATTTTTTCTCACTGTTTCTGCCTGTGTAGAACACTTTGATTATGCAGACGATGGCTTGCGTAATGATCGGCGGCAAATAAGTTAGAAGCCGTACTGACGCCAATGATTAATATACAATCAGGGTCGATTAAGACATTGAGCGTTGGTCATTAATCACCTGTTTGCTTAATTATCCATCAAACAGCGATGACTGATGATTGCCGGTCATTTTATTATACCAGCGTTGTGCGGAATAAAATGGGCGCGATTCAAGGAGATTGAACAATAGATAGTTTACGCTTGAGTCTCTGTCGAATCACACCTTACGGCATTAGAGCTATCCAACTCGACTGGATACATTTAAATGCTCAGCTATTAACTCGTTTAATTGAATTGTTTAATACCATGTCTAATTAAACAATGGCTCACTTTTTTTAATTATATTTTTCAAGCAAATTTTGAGAGTATTTTTATTAGAATATTATTTGTCATCGGCAAAATAATGAAAACAACATTCTCCAAAAATACGTATGAGTTAAGCACCCTCATATCGTACACAAACTAATTTCTACAAGAAAAAAAAAACTAAATAAATTGGCAATGTGCAGAAGGAAAATTTTGGTTTTTATCTTTATAATGATTCCTCCCTTTTTTATTGATCAATACGAGGGCAGTTTGATAAGTCAGTAACTTTACAGCGCAATAATTTAAAATTCAACACTGCGCCCATCAACCGACAACTATAGGTAGACTACTGTCAAAGTTTGAAAAACCAGCGTCATTTAGTTTGTGTCTGACAGCCATTGAACCCTCGTGAACTTTAACGAAAATGGAAAAAAGTGAACTTCGTGTGCTGATTAAGCATAACCAGGCAAAATCCATAAATTAGGCTACAAACTGCTACCCATCCAGCATCTTCTCCAGATTTAGCCCACTACGACTATTTCCTGTTTCCAAACCTGAGGAAATGGCAGGGCGGTAAGATATTTGGGTCGAATGAAAAGGTCATCACAGAAACTAACGCCTATTTCGAGGTCCTTGAGGAAACCTATTAATGCTGCATACCGGGCAATGCAGCAGTCTCATAGGACGCGAGTGCGCGAGGAGAAATACAAAGAGCTCAGAAGATCTGAAAAAAGACTTCACAGACAAAAGAAAAATGCCTGGGAAAAAAACCTTGTCTGTGAGATAGAGAAAAGTAGAGAGTGAGGTCCGCACCAGGCGCGGAAGTTCTACCAAATAATCCGCAGTATGACGCGGTACACACCACCCTGCACTTACTGCAAAAATAAAGAGGGTAATCTGATCACCGATCCTGAAGGCATTCTGGAGCGATGGGAAGTGCACTTCAATGAATTGCTAAATGGTCAGCTCACAGAAGAGGCTCCACCAATGCAAGATCAAGACCAAATGCTGCCGCCACCAAGCATTGAGGAAACATTAAAAGCCATTAGACAGCTCAAATCAAATAAAGCCCTTGGATCTGATGGCATACCAGCGGAGCTGATCAAACAAGAAGGGGCAGCGTTACATCACGCAATTCATAAGATCGGGGTGCACGTATGGGAGCAAGGGGAGATGCCGGAAGATTGGCGTCGTGGTATAATTTGCCCCATACATAAGAAAGGAGATATCACACTGTGCAGCAACTATAGGGGTATAATATTGCTGAGTACCGCCTATAAGATACTCTCCACTATCCTACAAGACCGGATATCCCCATACGCTAAAGCCATCATAGGTCAATATCAGTGTGGCTTCATCCCATGCAAATCAGCGATTGATCAGATGTTCACGCTTAGACAGGCGATGGAAAAATATCAGGAATTTAATATTCCAATATATCATCTATAGACTTTAAGGCCGCCTACGACAGCATAGCCAGGATAGAACTATATAATGCCATGAGAGAATTCGGCATTCCAAACAAATTGATACGACTTTATAGGTTGACCATGACCAACGTAACTAGTCAAGTAAAAGTAGCGGGATTGCTGTCCAAACCAATAAACATATTTAATGGACTCCGACAAGGGGACGGTCTGGCCTGCCTCCTCTTCAACCTGGCGTTGGAGAAAGCAATCCGTGACTCTGGCGTTACAACAAGAGGGACTATTTTCACCAAGTCCACCCAGATGCTTGCCTACGCAGATGACATCGACGTCATCGGTGAAACCGAATCGGCGGTACAGGAATCCTTCACCCAGATCGAGCAGGCGGCACAAAAACTAGGACTGCACATTAATGAGGGAAAAACGAAGTACATGGTGAGGTGGCAACTTCTGCGAAGAGAAGACCTAACGTTGGTCAAACTATCAGGAAGAAGCACCGAACAAAAAATCGAATAAGAAAAATACATCAGAACCGTATACCTTAGCGGATAACATAACAATTCACATCAGTGGAGTATAGTCGAGTTTTAAAATGGAATTTGAAACACGGTCAGTAGCCTGATGTGTAACGGTTAGGTAAAATGTTTTTCGTGATTCGAGCTGTCATAGCGTCAGTTCGAATCACACGATCTTCTTCACTATTATTTCAAACGCTAAAATTGGTGACCCCGACGTGATCTGTAGACACAACATACACTACATAGTAAAGCAGAACTTCACACACGGTCACGGCGTCCGCATAGAGCACAGCCTCCGACGTTTTCTCGTTTCTCTCGTTCGTCCGTCGTCCGCATACGAATCTGATCGTAACGAAAGTTACTGCAGCGGGAGTGGCGTGGCGATTCTAACAGATACACACACAATTCAAAAGCAAAAATAGTGAAGAACACCGAACGAAAAATCGAATAAGAAAATACATCAGAACCGTATACCTTAGCGGACAACAAAAATAATTCACATCAGTGGAGTATAGTCGAGTTTAAAAATCAAATACCAAACACGGTCAGTAGCCTGATGTGTAACGCTTGGGTAACATTTTTTTCGTGATTCGAGCTGTCATAGCGTCAGTTCGAATCACACGATCTTCTTCACTATTATTTCAAACGCTATAAACCTATTATTTGGAAAATCACTGGTGTAAATGTATCAAGCTAAAAGCCGACTATGTTGAAAAATAAAATAGTTAGTTGCGGGAAAAATATCTTTTATTCAAAATATCATCATCATCATCATCATCATTAGCACTACAACCGGGAACCGGTCTTGGCCTTATTTAGCAAGTCCTGAAGCTTATTAAATTTTCCATAATGATTTGTTTTTTCCGGGCAAGGTCATTAGTCTTGCGCCAGAGGCTCCCCGACGGGGAATCGAACCCCGGTCTCCCGCGTGACAGGCGGGTATACTAACCACTATACTATCGAGGAGCATTCAAAATATCACTGACTTATTAAACTGCCCTCTCATCATTTTATAAAAAATCGAAAACGTGTATCGAAATAAAATCATCATCCCCTGGTCAGGGTAATCAACACGACACAGCAAAGCAGGGAGATACCCGGAAGTCATGTTGCATCTTTTTATTTTTAACGTGATGGCAATTAGTGTAGTTCATTAAACAAACCTACAACTTCTTAAAATATGTTTTATTTAGAGTAAAAAAAGTGAAAAAAGAGTCGATGTAAGACCGCCAACGAGACAGCATGTGCGCTTCTGCCTCGTGATGCGTACCATCGGCTCAATTGTGCAATTCGTTTTGGAAAGTTATCTGTGCGATCCTATGCAAATAAACGGATCTCCACACAAGCGTCGTAGTGCTGTGAAAAGTGCGAGGATATACACCCGAGTGATGTGCAGTGCGGGAAAACCCTCTGGTCATTCCATCCCTTGTGTCTGTTTTCCTTTTTTCGCACCTCTATTTGCATCCCTCAGACTTCAATACTCTTGATTGATTTATAATCTTTGGAGAGTTTTTGGTGTCTGAGTGGCATAATAATTATCATGGAGGGGATGTGACCTGGATTTCGGCACGAATCTAGTGGGGCTGTGGGGTACGAGGTCATTGTGCCGGCGCACGACACGGGGTTCTACCTCGTCTCCACTGACGTCACTACAAGTTCATCCGCGCATTGTCCACAACGAAAAGAACAAGCACACCCAGGATAAAACGTATACGGCCGGAAAAGGAAACACACTGATTTTGTTTATTCCGTTTTATTCTCTCACTTAGACTTATTGCTAACATTAAATTGATTGGTATTAATTTTGAACAAGGCGAACACTTCTTTGCACGACCCTACTTCAGGTATTTTCGCGTCCTCGGTGCGCATTGAGGAGCGGGAGCGGCATGTGACCAGCGTGGTCAGCGGATGAAATTCGACTCAACGATATTCAATCGTTTGGGGTGAGTTTTCCCGTGAGATGAAGTGTATCTCTCGTGGTGAAAATAAGGAAGAAAGACTTGGCAATGTATGTGTATGTGTGAGTGAAGATCATATTGGTTTTTTTTCATACACAAAGCCATGGGGAAGAACCTGAAACAACGAAAGGGAAAATGTGCATTCATTAGATGCGAGTTCGGCAAAGCAAACAAAACCGAAACTCGTCGGATGCTAATTGGATATTTGTTTGAGATGCGCGTCGCGGCTAAATAAATAGACGCGACGCATCGAAGAAATTGTGTAAATGGGTTTTAGCTACCGGGAAATGGTGTTTATGACATCACTGGTAAGGGTAGGTATTGAATTCCTATTTGCATTTGCTTATGCTGTGGGATTTAATTGGTGCCAAGAGCTGCGTATATTTGTTTTTGGTCCCTTGGGTGTAGGTCGCCAGCCAATGTGTTCGTATGGTGATTTATGATACACATGACGAAGCTGGGATAAGCCAACTCACGGGTAAGATTCCCTGATATGCGGTTGTATTATATATGAACCGATGAATTTTCTGACCTATTGGGGATCACTTGCATCGTACAACGAAGTGCCAGGAGATGAGACCTATTGTGACTCACTGACATCGTGCTACGACGTGTCAGTGGATAAAATTGAGGAGAACCGAGTCCAGAGTCGGTGTCTTTCGTCCATACGTTTGTATGGCGAATTGTTGATCGCTGGGGCTGGTAAAGGGGGCGGGCACTCAGTTGCGCGGCTTGCCGATCGAGGGAGGGCCTGGCACATCGGCACCGGTGTCGACGACGGAGCTCGATATATGGTCACTGCGACCCCGAACGGCAGGTTGTGAGGAGGTGCCGGCCAGTCGCGCTTGGGGTGAAGTTGGGCGACTTAGCTTAGGGGGCTCCTAGTGGGGGTTGATTATGTCCAACCCCAGGGTGCCCGAGAGGAATGGAGGCGCGCTTCGAAGTGTAATTGATGCACCTGGAATATGGGGCGGCGTAATGAGGCGTGAATTGCCTTTTAGTTGCCGCATAAATTGTGCCGTGATGGCCTAATGCCTGGGATACCTATATGAGGTGTCCCAGGATGTTGTCTCAGTCCGGTCGTATCGTTTTGGTTTGCCGACCGGTGTAGCTGGGACATTTGGGAGATGTCCAGGGACCTAAAGACGAAGGTCCTGGAGTCAATGTGAGGAATTAGGATCCTATAGTGATTAAACTTCAAAATGTTTCTTGCTATTTGTATTCGTCTTGAAATAAGATTTAATACAGATTAAAAATAAAGTAAAGATTGAAGACTGCTTTCCATTAATTTGGTTAGAATTTATCTGTGTGTATATATTTATATTAATTTAAATCAAACATGAATAAAAAACTAGGAGAAGCACTTAAAATAATATTTAAAGGCAAGGAATTAGAAAAACAATGAACATATTTTTTCTTTATTTTTTTTTAAACAATATGATGGTGCTTTCCTATATATATATATATATATATATATATATATATATATATATATATATATATATAATTTTTAAATTGTAATTTTAAATGACGAGTTTTCCCGCCATTGCTTTTATTACATTAATATATTTAATAACTATGCTTTTATGTTGGGTGCGTTGTAGTGGACTGTAGGGATGGGGGTTCTTTAGGTAAGTAGTCAGTGGGGTTTGGCGGAACCGTCACAGGGTACCTACTACAAGAGCATAACACCTATAGTGTTTGCTTTCGCTTATCTATTGCTGATCCTGACTTGCATCCTTTCCCGAGGCGGTATTGCTTTTCTGTTTAGGGCCATTTCAATGGAGCGGCAATTCGCGTTGATTTGTGTAACAACCGCGGCTTGAGATGCAATTTCTCCTCTGTCTCTGCCCATGTTTCTAACCAGAAACCAACTATCCTTGCACTTAACGAAACCCAGGTTACTAATACAGATATTTCCGATTTTAATCTAGCTGGATATAACTTAGTGCGTCTGTTCTTTCCACATCATAGTATAGCCACATACATACGAAATGGTTTTGATTATCAACTTCTGCCACAATATGGGCTCTGTTCCAACCCAAAATTTAATTCCTCTTGGCTAAAACTTCACGTTCGTAAGCATATGATACTTTACTGCTTTCTTTACAGAAGCTCAAAGTTGGATAGGAACGCGTCCTTTAACAAATTTGATGCTCTGTCTAATTCTGTCGACAGGATATTGAAATCGTTATTGCGGGTGATTTTAATGTGCATAACTCTTAGTGGCTCCGTCAGTCCGGACACACAATACCTGTAGGTCAATATGTCCAGCCCTTTGCTGATTCAAATAATTTAACTTAACTTGTCAATGAGCCAACACGGGTACCAGACATATATGTCATTCCGCCAACACACTGGACCTGTTTCTCACCTCCCACCCAAAAAAATACGCAATCTTTCTTCGCCCTCGGGCACTTCAGACCACTGTGTCTCGTCAGCTTAATTTGCTCTAACCAACAGTAACGTTAATGACAAAGCCCTCAAAAGAACAGTATAGTCCTACGAGAAAGTCAACTGAGAGGGTCTGAATGACTTTTAAATTGGTCCTTATTCTTCCTCAATAACGATGTTGACTCTAATGCGGACACATTGACAGACACGATTCTACTTGGCATGCGGACCTTTATTCCACATAGAGTAAAGAGTATCACACCCAAGAGATATATGTGGTTCGATTCCGGATGCAGAGAAGCAATTAAGGCTAAAGTGTTGAGCTTCCGGTTGTATAAATCAAACAATAGATTTAAAAGAGCTAGAAATGACTGCAATGCGTATATTCAAAGCGCCCACTTCTTGCATGACTTGAGAGTGAGACATAAAATAGCACGCTCTCCCACACAGCTTCTGGAGATTCATGAAAAACATTCAAAACTCAGTCTCTTCATCCATTCCATGGGTTATAGACGATGACAGACTAGTCATCACTGCAATATAGAAAGCGAACCTACGGGGCTGCACATTTCGCAGCCAACTCAACGCTGCCTGATACTATGGCGGTACTGCCAAACCCCACGGTACAATTACCTGAAAAAACCGCCATAACTACTACCCAACTTCCTTAAGTTCGCTAATGCAATAGTATTAGTACCTGTAAATGCTTCAGGCATTATATAGATCACCATCTATAATCTTAAAATCCCTATAAAGAAAACTTACCTTTTCATGCATCTCTTCGCATACAATTTTCCGTAAGATTTCTTTCTTTGCTTATCTGGTATTCTAAACCAATTCGGTACCAGACAAATTCCTGTAAACAAAATGATTCGGATTGCATTCAATGTAACCGTCACGACAGGGACCATAAATATTGCGCCGTCTATTTTCCCAGCCGCGTCATGTACCTTTTCATACACATTGGCTGGCGACCTTTTTTTTCTCATCAATAAACAACCCAAGCAGCTGCATATAATTAGCGCAATAGACGCTGAAACCAAATTCTCCAGCATTTCCTAATGCAAATATGAACCCGGTTTCTACTGCAGCCAGAGATGCCATAAACATCCAATTTGCTTTTAGCACCTTTTTCTCCCAACGTCGATAATAGCGACGAGGCATCGCGTAAACAATGACCCACATTACCAACGGCACATTTGGTCATTTCTCTCTTTTGTCTTTACCGCCTGTCTGCTTCGTTTACCCATTGCCCTCGTGCATGTGTAAATCACACAGATCCGAACGATCGCACACATACCACCAAGAGAGACTTTACGTTTCACAGGTGGTAGGTAAAAACGATATCCTTATTGGAGAGGATATCTACCACGGCACAATAAACTCACCCCAAAATGCGAATCATCGCTGCACGAGATGATTATCGCTGAGTCTTCTTCCATCCTTCAGTGCGCGCACATCGAGTTTTTCTTTCTTATCATCTCCCGTAGGGTGTGCACCGGAGTCTGCACCCCTGTGGGACGTATCGCTTTTACTCAAGTAATTATGTATTCCGCGAATGTTTGTACCGGGTTTGAGGCAAATAGAAATAATTTAACATAAAGTGAACGTATTAACAGTCACCACAACTTCAATAACTAGCATTAAAATAAAAAACGAAGCTTTTATATAAATCAAAACAAGTGTCTTATTTTCCTCTTCTTGGTGGATAGTTGCAGTACTACGGAATGCATTGGATGGAGGAGGAAGTACATACTGCCTTCCCACAATACCACATCAGGTCTGCCTCAACTTGAGCATAAGCAGCACACCATGAGCCAGATTTACTTTCCAACGCCTACTGTTTCCCGCGCACTCAAAGAGCTAAACGCAAACAAATCCGCTGGTCCTGGTGGCATTCCCCCAATTCTGTTGAAGAGCTATTCCTCGTCACTCTCTAAACCACTGTGGAAACTCTTCCATTTGTCTTATTCTACTGGCCGTTTCCCAAATAGATGGAAGTTAGCAAACATTCAGCCAATTCCCAAAATGGGTGACAAATCATCCCTTTCTTCTTTTCGACCCACAGCACTAACTTCTATTCTCTCCAAGGTAATGGAATCACTTATCAACCGTCAACTTTCGAAATATCTGGAATCAAATGACCACCTCAATGACCGCCAATATGGCTTTCGCAGAAACCGGTCTCCAGGAGATTTGCTGGCGTACCTTACCGAAAAGCGGAGCCATTCCATCCACTACCTCGGTGACAGCAAGGTAGTCGCATTGGATATTTTAAAAGCCCTCGACAGAGTTTGGCATCAAGTCCTTTGTCGAAATTGCATTCCTATGCAGTCGACAATTCCCTGATCCAATGGATAAGAGACTATCTTTCTGGCCATTCAATCCAAGTGGTTCCTAATGGTGTCAAATCTGTCTTCCATCAAATTAATGCAGTTGTTTCCCAGGGTTCTGTACTCTTGTGGGGGGTTTCTCTATTCTATATGAGAAACAACCCACAATTCCAACCAACATTTCCACCTAATTTCGACCGCTTTCAGTGCGTCATACTTACCAATTTCCTTTATATGTATTCCCCTGTAAAACATTTCAAACGGACGTATAGCTAAACTCATCATCCTTTGCAGATAATGCATAATTGAGTTTAGCTACATAAATGTCATACGGCAACTCCATTCTTGCTAACCATGAGTTTCCCATCGGAAATCTCATAATATAGGTTAGCAACAACAAGTCTAAAAGAACGACGCTGTTGCAACATAGCAAAATAGCTGGGGTAATTTCAGCGTCATAGAGTCTGGTTCTCACGCGAATTATTTCCCAAACATCAGCGGCGTCCTATCGACTTTCCCTCAGATCACCCATTCGCTTGGGATCAACGATCTCTCTTTGCAGGGGAGTAACATCCGCTAGGTTTCCCTCTCATTCGTATGTCTTTCCACGGTTCAACGTGTTCCGACTACACCATAGCCGTACCACTGGGCCACCAGGTCATGTCGGTAGCTGCATCTGATACCAACACACACAACCAAAGCTACCCCGAGATCACAGCATATCATGTTTTCTGTTCTCTCATTCTTCATGTCCGTCAATTACCCTATTAACAAAAGTTACTCATGCTTGGACGGGCGTGAGGTTGAGAGAGCAGAGGCGTGGTCTCTTTTGGTTGCCTGTGTATAGAAAGAAATATGAATTTCAACCCCAATTCACAACAGTCGCTATTCAATCACGAGGACGTAAGGTCGCGTCGCGTCAAAAAGCATAGTGAATAGTTTTTTTTTCTTTGATAATTGATTACCAATTACAATAAATTTCCGCAAAAACATATTTTCAATCGGAGCGAATAAACACTGAAACGCGAATTGATAAAAGAATATTAAATAAAAAAAAAAAAAATAAATGTGACATCTAACAAACAAATTCAGTTAAGTGTGTGTGAATATTTCAATTTGGAAGCAAATATATTGGATTTTATATTTAAGAGATAACTTCAAATTCTTTAATCGGACAGCTCGCCTTTATATATATGTATATAATATATTCTTTATATATATGTATACATTTCAAATAGTTACCTGCAAGAACTACTTTCTAATTGTCGGGGGTGTTCAGTGAATCCTGTGCCATACGTTGGCTACATACATCAACCCCCACAGTGGTGAGCCCGAAAAAAAGCACGCAACCTTCATTAAAAAACAATTCTTCAAAAATAAAAAGTGTTAAGCAAAAACAAAATAAAACTCAAAAAAATTATCAAGCAAAAATCATCAACAAAAAATCAAAATCAACTAAAACAATTTCAAAAAAAATTAAAGTGGAAAATAATTGTAAAAAAAGACAATAAAATTTTTTCAACAAAAAACCAAAGTGGAATATCATAAAACAAAAAGACTAACCCAAAAATTTGAAAATTATTAAAGAGAAAAAATCAATTAAACAAAATCAAAGTGCAATAATTTCAAAAAACTAAAACGGAAAATAAATTTAAATAACTTAAAAGACGCTGAAAGGGCAAGTAGAGCCCCAACACAGCTTTACCATTACCGCAACATCATCAGACGTCCCGGGCTGACACCATCTTCCCAGCAAGCACAACGGCGACGTCAACCAAACGATACCGCCCACCTTTTAAAACCCAACGCTGGACCTCAGGTTTCCCTTTTTAGTTCATTTTACATAAGTGGTAATTTTTCCTTTTGCGAGCTCCTTCTGAGCCATCAAATATTAAATTGTAAAAACCGTATAAATTGATAAACTTTTCTAGGAATATTTAAAATTCTATTAAACAAAAATTGTAAAATATTAAAATACACAAACATAATTTGTTATAACAGAGAAACAGGATATCTTACATTTTATAATTAATATAAATTAAACAAATGAACCACAGGGGTCATAGATTATTACAAATTGTCTTCAATTAGGATTCAAATTTTGATTAACATTAAAAAGAGGAATACTCGTGAAGAGAATTCGACCCATTCAGGATAATCTAACGAAGCTCGAACGTATCAAAATTAATCATTGCAAATTAGATCATAAGATCCATTAATTTTAAGTAAATTAAATTTAAAACAAACAGAAAACGACACAAATAGCAATCATATTCGGTGGTCCAGCAATTTCGTTTAATAAACGCTACAAATAATTTTACATTTTGAAGAAAAGAATCTTCCCGATTAAATTTTTAACACCAAATTTTTTATCACACATAGAAGCAAAATTTCTTCGCCGTTTAGTATCAACGAAACAAAAACATCCAAAGTAATAATAAAGAGCGTATTAAACAAGAGTAAAAATCAAAAAGAAAAGAGAAAAAGTTCAACTAACAATTTTGTAACCATAAAATCGACCAGCCAATAAGCGCTTATCTTTTAACAATAAAAATTATAGTAGTTAAGCAATCTACTGTACCAAAACTTAACAATTGTAAGCCCCTTCTGGGTATAATCAGTGTACAACACGGCATTATTCGACTCTCTGGTGACTCTCACTCGACCTTTCTCGACTCCACGTACTCCTTTGCGACTTTCTTCCCTACACACGCAGACACAACGCGACTTCTCCCTACGTTCGACGATACTACTCGAGAATCAACCTTCCCAATCCCGGCTTCTCATTAAACCTTCGGCACTACAATGCCCACCACAAGAGCCGGTACAGCCCAGCAGGGGCAAGCGCGACCTCAATCCCCCGCTTTTCAGGACGCTTCCGGCGTCGATTTTCCATCCTTTTCACAAAACGTAAAGCTGCCTCCGTTCGACGAGGAGGATCCAGAGCTTTGGTTCGCCATAGCCGACCGTTTTTTCCGGTTCGCTAACATCCACGATGAAGAACATCGTGCTGTAGAATTGCTGCGGGTGCTGGATGGGACACATCGAATGCATGTTGCGCAGGCGATCAGGTCACCGGGCCCTGATCCCTACAGCAACATGCGGGAGAGTCTCCTTAACGCTTTGGACCAACCCACCAGCATCAAACTACAGCGATTAGCGAACGCGACAAATTTTTCAGGTATTAGACCATCCCTTTTCCTGACTCATTTACGCTCGATAGCAGGGACCAGGATCTCGGATGATCTAATTAGGCCACATTTTCTGAGGAGTTTACCTCAACATGCCCGCTCGGCATTAACGGCCCAACCTAACCAGAGTTTGGGCTACCTAGCTAAGGTGGCTGACGCAATTATGGAAACCGTAGACCCACAGTCTGAGCTCCATTCATATCAAGACGCGGCGGGTAGCCAACACGCCACACTGCCTACACGGCATCCACGGCACACATCACCTTCGCTAGCAGCACCGCGGACTGCTCCACAGGCATCATCCTCACAGCTACCCCCTTCATCCTCCAAAAGGCACGCTCCTTTCTGCACAACCTGTCTCCACCAGCGAACCCACAACCGCGGGCCCAGCGAGTCTTCCGCAGACAGCTCCTCTGCGCCCGCCACTAGATCCGACCTTCAAGTGTTGCAGGCCACACTCCGCCGCGAGTTAAATCAAATCCTCGCGAAGGTTCGAAGCGACCATCGATATGCGCATACCCAACGGGTAGGTCGACATTCGCCCCCTCAAAATACCACACCCGTGGATCAAACCACGAGGAACCACGGCGCTCGTCGCTTATATCAGGTGACTGCACGCATCACATGCAGTTTTTGCCATAAATTAGGCCACCTATACGACGAGTGCCGGAAAAGGCGAAACACACCTTTCTGCCGGGAGTGCTGGCAGTATGGCCACGACATTGTAGAATGTCGTACGCGATGTACCACACTACCACAGAACAAATCTCCGTGCCAGCAGAGGGACTCCCAGAATAGAACACACCCGGGACCACACCAACCATCTGCCTCCAACACCCCAGCAACATCAAACCCCCGAGTCTATAGCATTCGCAGTTGCTGCGAGTTGTATGGCCGTACAGGTCACACACAGAACATATGCAAAGACGGGGTAAAAAGGGGATGGCACGGATTCGATAGCAGTGGGTCACCAACAAGGTTAACGACATACAAGTCTACAACTCCAACACAAACGCGCAAGTCTAAGACTGTACGTCAACGCCAGCCTCCACAAAACTGCACTTCTACCAAGGGCGGCAAACAACTCCCCATACCGACGTATGGACGAAAAATGCCGACCCTAGACTCTGTTCTTCTCCATCCCGCACACGGCACCCCGTCGCTGCGGAGAAAAATTAATACTGGACGTGAAGCTCCTCCATTCCGCACACGCAACTTCGTCACTTCGGATGCGAGCGAGCTACCGATGGGTCACGACCTACTTGGATGTCTTCCCTGTTGGTCTATGCAAACAACAACAGGCCAGTGGACCGCACCGCAATCCCTTTGTCCCCGTCGGCAACACACGCGGTACCAACCAGGTCCACTCCCATTACAGACCCAAGATCAGCCACGACCCAGGAACACGTCTACACGACAGAGCCAAGCCTTACCACCGCAACTACTGGGTTAATCCAAACCAGCCATACTCCAAACACACGACTCTCCTTCCGATACTTCACCTAGCGCTCCTTCAACCATTCTAGTCCTTCCGCCCTACCATTATTTCGTGACTACGTCACTGGCGGGGGAGTACTGTGGGGGGTTTCTCTATTCTATATGAGAAACAACCCACAATTCCAACCAACATTTCCACCTAATTTCGACCGCTTTCAGTGCGTCATACTTACCAATTTCCTTTATATGTATTCCCCTGTAAAACATTTCAAACGGACGTATAGCTAAACTCATCATCCTTTGCAGATAATGCATAATTGAGTTTAGCTACATAAATGTCATACGGCAACTCCATTCTTGCTAACCATGAGTTTCCCATCGGAAATCTCATAATATAGGTTAGCAACAACAAGTCTAAAAGAACGACGCTGTTGCAACATAGCAAAATAGCTGGGGTAATTTCAGCGTCATAGAGTCTGGTTCTCACGCGAATTATTTCCCAAACATCAGCGGCGTCCTATCGACTTTCCCTCAGATCACCCATTCGCTTGGGATCAACGATCTCTCTTTGCAGGGGAGTAACATCCGCTAGGGTTCTCTCTCATTCGTATTTCTTTCCACGGTTCAATGCGCTTTAACTACACCATAGCCGTACCACTGGGCCACCAGGTCATGTCGGTAGCTGCATCTGATACCAACACACACAACCAAAGCTACCCCGAGATCACAGCATATCATGTTTTCTGTTCTCTCATTCTTCATGTCCGTCAATTACCCTATTAACAAAAGTTACTCATGCTTTGACGGGCGTGAGGTTGAGAGAGCAGAGGCGTGGTCTCTTTTGGTTGCCTGTGTATAGAAAGAAATATGAATTTCAACCCCAATTCACAACAGTCGCTATTCAATCACGAGGACGTAAGGTCGCGTCGCGTCAAAAAGCATCGTGAATAGTTTTTTTTTCTTTGATAATTGATTACCAATTACAATAAATTTCCGCAAAAACATATTTTCAATCGGAGCGAATAAACACTGAAACGCGAATTGATAAAAGAATATTAAATAAAAAAAAAAAAAAAATGTGACATCTAACAAACAAATTCAGTTAAGTGTGTGTGAATATTTCAATTTGGAAGCAAATATATTGGATTTTATATTTAAGAGATAACTTCAAATTCTTTAATCGTGCAGCTCGCCTTTATATATATGTATATAATATATTCTTTATATATATGTATACATTTCAAATAGTTAACTGCAAGAACTACTTTCTAATTGTCGGGGGTGTTCAGTGAATCCTGTGCATTACGTTGGCTACATACATCAACCCCCACACTCTCACACACTGTCTTCCTGATCTTTATAAATTATCTGTTGTCAAGTACTCACAACCCAATTCACTCGTTTGCTGATGATAGTACGTTGAGTTTCCCATACTCATGCGAACACTGCCGTCCAAACTCTTCGAACGTCACTACCAACCAGCAACGTATGCTTGATACATTGAATTCCAGCCTCAACAAAATATATCAGTGGAGATTATCTAACCGAGTAGAATTCAATGCCTAAAAAACTCAGTGCTGCCTCTTGTCGGCAAAGGCGAGCCCTAAACTAAATAAACCATCTATGAACGGCACTTCCATCGATGGAGCCAATCTGTCAATCCTCAGCACTCGAATAAATTGACTCTTAATTGGAATGACCACATATTTGAAGCTCCGAAAAGTGCAGCCAAATGTATGGGGTTCCTTAAGAGATGCAAAAGATACTTCACTCCATCCAACCTGCCCACTATTTACAAGGCGTAACATATATTCGTTCAAACATGGAGTTCAACTCTCATATTTGGTCAGGCGCATCCAAAACTGCACTACACGTGCTTGACAGGATGCAAAAACGAGCAGGGAAACTTATTGGGGACTCAGCCGTAAGTCGATCAATTCCGTCGTTAGAACACAGGCGTATCATGCCTATCTCTTTTCTATAGGTATTAGCGCGGCCATAGCTCAATTGAACTTGCTGAATGCGTTCCGCCCTTTCAGACATTTTCCCACGACACCCGTCAAACTGTAAATACGCATCAGTTCACGTTGAAAGTGGACTTCAGGCGCATAAATACACATAGAAAATCATTCTTTAGCCGAATCACCCGAATGTGGAATGTTTTACCTGATCATTTGTTTCCTCGTGGATGTGATGTCCAGACATTCAAGAACAGTATACATCGACAACTCCTTTCCTAATCCGCTTCCTCGCCATCCGCTCGCACTGTGCTCTAACATTCAAGGGTACTTAAAAATCCCGTTTTATGCGCGCGTTAGTATAAAAAAAAAAGATATATATAATGTGCTTAGGCTAGCAACAAAAGCCAAACTTATATAAACTGTTAACATGTTCTAATTATTTTATTACATTATTTTCGTTTGAAGTTTTATTCATTTTTACATATTGTAAAAATTACAATAACAGTTTTTTTAAACCTTTTGATTTAATTTTTATCTATAAGATCTTTGACTGTTTAAACAAAACAAATTATACTAAAATAAAAATAAAAAACCAAAAAGAGCAAAATGAACGGCCTTACAGACACAAGTTTAACACTCGATACGATGGCTTATCGATCTTCACAGGGGCGTACAAATGGTAGCCTAACGTTCCCTATGTAGACATAACTTTCACTGTGAAACACAATATTCGTTACGTTGATATAACATGTGACAGACCCCACGGTTCACTTACCTGAAAAACTCCCATAACTTCCATCCAATCTCCTAATTTCACTAATGCAATCGCATTAGCATCCTAAATGCTTTACGCGTTAAAGAGATCCAATCTGTAATCTAAAAATCTCTTCGCATACAGTTCTCCGTAAGATTTCTTTCTTAACTTATCAAGCAGAACCCCCATTATTACAACCCAACTCCCATTATTTCCCGCCAATGCATTTGCATTGGCACCTGAAGACATTTTCCTTTTTCAAGGACATTTAATGCATACAACGCATTGTCTAAAATTCTTAAAATAGTTCCTTAATGTGCATATGCACCATAAATACAAACCATTCGGCACCCATTGTTATCATTTGAAACGTAATGTCGGGCGGCTTGTTTTTACAGCTGCAACAAGCCGACCAGAGATTCGTTGTTCAATAGACAAACAATCATCCATTTCGTACGTCGCCACAAACTAATTACCCTGCATATACAAATGCAGGCAAGGGATTTGTTTCTGCCACCAATCCCATTAGCACCTTTTTCCCAACGTAATATAATAGCGACGACGTATCGCGTAAACAATGGCCCGCATTACCGAACGATGCATTTGGTCGTTTCCTGCTTTGTCTTTGCCGCCGGCCTGCTTCGTTGTTCCATTGCCTTCGAGCACGGGTAAACAACATCAGATCTGAACGATCTCACACACACCACCATGATCTCCATTACGAGATTTGGTTGTCTGTTCTACGAAGAGAAACTTTACTTTTCTCTTGTGGTAGGAAATTCGTTTCCCTAGTGAAGGGGAATTGCTCCCAAAAATGTTCCTTGCTAAGCGAATCAGCTCTGCACGAGATGATTATCGCTGAGTCCATTTCCATCCGCCGACCGCCACGGTCGTTGCCGCTCCCGCTCCTCGTCGAGCGCCGAGGACGCGAAAATACCCGAAGTCGTGTTAAGAAGTAGTGTTTCCACCTTGTTTACAATGATAAAAAAATCAAGTCAATTTAATATTAAGTTCAAAGTAGAGCAATAAAAAGTCGGTGATCACCTTTCAATTTGTGTTTTTAATTTTCTGTGTTGCAGTGTCTTCGGCGTTCCTAGATGTGTTTACCTAATCGTTCTTTTGGTTCGGTGTTTTACGCGACGAACAATTTATGATGAAGGAGGAAGTTGGACGGAGTGTCCGTGTTAGGCACAATACTTCCTCCCCACACGAACAGGGAACTGTTTCCGCAATAAAGCCATCATTGTAATGTTATAATGCTTGTAGTGCCACATCGTTAGACCCACATATCGTTCAGATCGAAATCTTTAATTTCTGACTAAAAAAAAACAAAAACAGTGAACACAAAGCTGTAGAGCTGAGAATTGACCATTGCAGTCACCCCCTGTTCCTTTTCGGGGAATGCCGCCACCGGACCACAACGCCCATCACACCAACACTTTTTACGGCTGCAATGGCTTCTCCGCAACTATTGGTGGATTTTCAGAACGACAGATGCCAATTTGTTTATTCGGGTTTTCGCCGAACGAGAAATGAACCTCATGGATTAAGACAAGATTTTGTTTGAAAAAGTAAGAGGAGGTCGCCTGCGAAGACCAAGAAAATCATTTTCCCGAATCCTTTTATCATAGAAGGAAACAAATAAAGAACTCAAACTTTTTGTGAATTGTTCAATGCAATGACAATAATTCTTGACGCGCCTTCTAATGTGACCGTCTCAAAAAAAGGTATCTTAATGTTGGCCGCATCAGCACCTGAAGAAATTATCAAAAATCAATAACCGAAAAAATTTCATAAGCTATACGAGTGTAGTTGGGGCCTCTACGAGAATCATCCATGGAAGTCGAAATTTAACAAAATGGTAGATATTTGAGTTTTTTTTAAATACGGGTTTTCAATCGTTTTTCTCTGTTAAAGAAATTACTGAAATTACTGAATATATCATCTTGATTTTAGTAGAGGCTCCAATGACTCAAATCTATTTTAAAATAAAAAAAAGAGAAAAGGCGTTGCGTCAAGTCGTTTTTGAGGTATCCTGAAAAACATGGTTTCGAGAAAAAGCGCGTTCAAAGTTTCAAATTGCGGTACGAGAGTGGGGGGAATTTGTCCGGCCTGACATACAGCAAAAAGTTCAAGATTGATAAACTAAAAGACCTACGTAAAAGGGCGGAATATCAAGACGAACTAACGAATAGATTTAGCATCCTAGAGAATGACAGTAGTGAGGAAGAGGAAGCCAATAGTGTGGACACTAAATGGGCATCGATCAGCGACACAATCAAATAAACAGCCCAAGAGGTATTAGGATTTAAGAAAACAACTAAGTCCAAACCTTGATTTGACGATGAGTGCAGGGCAAAGATCGAACAACGTAAACGCCTCAGAATGATTCACTTAGAAGCATATGATGAAGTCAACGCAGTAAGGAACACGACAATTCGGAAAAAAACAACTAGACTTTTTAAACGCAAAAAAACGCGAATGGGAGAAGACTCGGATCGAAAAAATCATAGAAAATGCCAGAGCAAAGAACAGCAGAGGTATGTATGCCGGCATAAATTCAATTAGAAATGGCTACCGAGGAAGAGCCAAAATAATCCGAGACACAAACGACTGTCTGGTGACAGAAACGAAAAATATCGTGACAAGATGGAAGCAGTACTTTGAAAACCTGCTCAATGTGCGCACCCATCAACCACAAATAAACGCACCAGACGTACATACAGCCGAGCCCCAGATGCAAGAGCCCTCTTTCGACGAAGTTGTAGACGCGATAAATCGACTGAAAAACAACAAGGCTGCCGGAATCGATTGCATACCGGCAGAGCTTGTGGAGCATGGAGGAGGGGCAACCGCTCGAAAGATCCACCAACTGGTTAAAATAATATGGGACAAGGAAGTCATTCCGGAAGAATGGAAAACCGCAATAGTCATCCCCATTTTCAAAAAAGGCGACAGATCTGACTGCGAAAATTACAGAGGAATATCATTGCTCCCAATCACATACAAAATATTAACAAATGTCATACTGGCAAGAATCACACCGTACGCAGAAGAAATATTGGGAAACTACCAATGCGGATTCCGTCGGAACCGGTCAACAAGCGACCAGATGTTCACAATAAGGCAACTGCCGGAAAAGAAGTGGGAATACGGAGAGGCGGTTCACCAACTGTTCGTTGACTTCAAAAAGCTTACGACTCAGTCGCGAGGCAAAGACTCTACCAGATTGTGGTTGAGCTGGGGATCCCGAAAAAAGATGCCGCCCTCATTCAAATCTGCATGAACAAAAACAAAGAGCGAGTTAGAATAGAAAACCAACTCTCAGAACCATTTGAAATCCGAGACGGACTAAAACAGGGGGATGGCCTCTCACCATGCCTTTTTAACCTTGTCCTCGAGTGTGTTATCAGAAAGGTACAAGACGACAACACGACCGGATCATCCCTGAACGGAGTCACACAAGCGCTCGCGTATGCGGATGACATCGCCGTTCTAGGCGATAATCTCGAAACTATAAGTAAAAACTGTGAAATCATCATGCAAACAGCAGAAGAGGTGGACCTAGAAATAAACGAAGACAAAACGAAATACATGATAACGACGAGAGCATGTGGATATCAGAGAACACATATAAACGTCAGGGGCAAGATATTTGAAAATGTCAAAGAATTCAAATATCTGGAAACGATACTGACGACCAAAAACGAAACGTCAAAGGAAATTAACAAAAGCCTACATTCCGGCAATGCTAGTTGGCATGCAGCCAGTATACTATTAAAATCCAAACTGCTATCACGTAATATAAAGCTCCGTGTCTATAGACCCATAATCATGCCGATTGCTCTATAGGGATGCGAAACATGGGCTCTCACAAAACGGGAAGAGAACAAATTCCGCGTATTCGAGAATAAAGTTTTAAGGGGTATATTTGGCGACAAATATGACGAGGAGTCAGGACAATGGAGGAGACTCCACAACCACGAATTGGAAGAGCTATACTGCAAACCTACAATAGTGAGAGTAATCAAGTCGCTTTTGACGTCCGGCTCCGTGCTTCCTCGGAATGAGGGAAGAGCGGGGACCTTTCCTTTTCCTGAGGATGGTAAGACGTCTTCTGTACGTCTTCTTTCTGGTTTAAATAATTGGTTTTACTTTCCTTTTATATTTCTTTATTTTTATTCTATGCTGTTTATTCTATTCTTAATAACTTTCTTCCTTCTGGTTATTCTATTCTTAATAACTCGAACTCTCAATTTTACTTCTCTAACTCAACTTACTACCTCTACTCTCTAACTGATGACTCAAACTGTTCTCTCTAACTTCCAATCTCAAACTGATTTTACTATTAAAATTTCTCTCTACTTATGGAACATTGTGTTCTAATTTACTGTAAATTATAATATGAACAAAACAAATTTTAACAAATTATCTTTTTAGTTTCTGTGACTTTTAGATTGAACAAAATTTGAACGAAAATCAAAGTGCTCTGTTTTGAAACAAAAAGGGGCAAGTTATTAAAAAGGGGTATGTTATGAAATGTACTGTAACTGTAACTGGCTTGATATAATATTGTGTAGGTTTATTTATGGTATGTATTAAATGAGATGTTAGATATGTAAGGAGATTCAGTGTTAAAGCTAATAGGGGTAGTATTCTACAATACTACATCGCGAAGATTAAGATGGGCCGGACACGTAGCGCGAATGGGCGATGATAGGACCGTGCATAGAATTCTTGACGGTAAACTAACGGGGAAGAGACCGACAGGACGGCCGCGACGGAGATGGGAGGACAATGTTAGATTGGACCTCGAGGAGATCGGATCGGATGATCGACCGTGGAAGGAGAGTGCACAGGACAGGGAACAATGGCGGAGCCGACTCGCTGAGGTCATGAACTTCCGGGTTCCTACAGGCCAGTAAATAATAATAATAATGACCTACAGATGGCACCAGCAAATACAACTTTGCTTCCGCCGTTTTTTTCGAAATTCGAGGCTTTATTGTAAAAAACTGGTTATACATTTATGATTCAAAGTATTGTCCATCGCTGGCCACTACTTTCTCCCATCTTTCGGGCAGCATACGAATCTCGCGTTGAAAAAACTGGTCATCTTTTGAATCGATCCACGAATCGATCCAATTTTTTACTTCTTCATAAGACCGGAAGCGCTGATCAGCCAGGCCGTGTGCCATTGATCAAAACAATTGATAGTCCTTGGGATTATCGGAATGAACCCATTTTCCATCCCCAGTTACAATGCGATGCAGAAATCCCTTCTGTCTTTGCCTTGCAAGCAGCTGTTCACAAACACACAAACGCCGTTCAACATCTCTCGGCTTCAACTCGTACGACACCCAATTTCCTTGTTTCTGAATCATTCCCATGACGTTGAGGCGTTTTGAAATGGCTTATTGCGTCACTCCCAATGATCCTGCCAATTCTTGTTGCGTTTGACACGAGTCTTGATCAAGTAATGCCTCCAATTCTGCACCTTCTCTCTTCCACCGCCATGGTGGTCTTCGACGTTAAAATCGCCGTTCTTAAAGCGTTAAAACCACTCTCGGTACGTTCTTTCACTAATAGCGGCCTCACCATAGGTATTTGAGAGCACTCGATGACCCTCAGCCGCAGATTTCTTCATATTAAAGCAGAAAATTAAAACCTCCCGCAAATGACGAGAATTTGGCTCGTAAGCTGACATGTTTAATCGAGAATAACTTTATGATGCAGACACAAATCGACTAATATTTCGATGGTGTTATGTTTACAAATACCTAAGCTTATTGTATGACATCTATGATCTATTTATTTCAACTACCACTTACCGCTACAGCCATCTATTGTAAAACGGCGGAAGCAAAGCTGTACACCTATATATCAATAGTACTATGTCTCATCAGCTTGTATATACATATTGAGAGCCTACTGAACAAGAAAAAGTAAACGACCACCTCGTTATGGTGTAACTTTTTTATAAAATTATTTCCGGAAAAACGATTTTGGACACTTATTCTACACACTATAAGCTATCAAAAAAATGAAAAATTGCTTTTTTAAAACTTCTTGATGAGAACCTCTCCTTAACTGGTTTTGCTAGCACATCGTGGGCGTTCTTGCGTAAATTGAACGTTGTAAGGATGCAGATGCAAGTCCTACTGCAAAATACTCCATATGATACCGCAAGACAATTCCAGAATATAAGAATGCAAGGAGTTGTTCAATTTGAATCTTTAGTCACGTTTAAACTGACAGCGCCGGCACCGGGTGCTTCAATGATGTACGTGTCTTACCAATCTGGTCTACAATAGTAGAAAATCAGTTCCTTTCTAAATTGCAGTTATTTTCACTGTCTAAATGTGGTGATTATTGTAACACTGTTTATCCAGCATATATACAAACCCAACGCTCGTGTTCGGCTACAAACAAAAGTGCTGCTAAATTGAATCTATTAGCTTCGCTTGCAATCACTCGTAATGGAGTTAATTGGGTTTTTCATTTCATTTACCGTCTCTTCAAAAGATGGGGACATCAAGTTGTCCAGCTGAGTGGTAATCATGGCATCAATTAAATCAAGTTTATACTTAGAAATGGAGGGTGGCGTCTAACTCGTCACTTCCTTTTGAACGGGTTCTCGTGCCCTGTTAACCACCATGACGCTGATGACAATGATAATGGCATTTTCCAGTCAGGTGGTCATCAGCGACTCACATTAGCGAAAGTAATTTTACATCCACCCCGTTGGCTGAGCGCAGTTAACCAGTACTGTGACATACTTTTGCGTGGAAGGATTCAATTAGCTGTATGATGTTTCCTGGATGCTAGGAACGTAGTTTCCGATTCATGTTAAAACCGTACATAAAACGGACTTAGCTAATTGAAATGATTGAGCACTCAACCGCACGAGATTGCATGTAAGGCTTTGGGCATGATTTGGCTAATTTCCAAAACTACTCTTGGCAGGATATAGCCAGAAGCCACAGGACATCATTTCATTTCATTTACTCATCGTACTCGGACAGGTACAAGAGTGAGTTATGTGATATTCAGGTTAGATCCTTAGTATCGTATGAGCATTCATGGCAGGTAAGTTAATTGGGAGAATGAAGGACATTGTTGTTCGTCCCCGTAGTTTAGGTTTAAGTTAATAGATGCACATGAATAAATAACCACAGTAAAGACACAGAAAATCGAAGGAAATTTTCTTGTGGTTGTAGTTCTAACCTATTCATCGCGTAGGTTCGAATCACGAATGTCACTATAATCAATTAAAAAGCGTTAACCCAACCAAAGTGTTGCTTCCTGCAGGTTATTAGTTTTGTGTTTAGTGACGTACATTTCTGTAATTTTTTTTCAATGCAAGAACCCACTAGAGCATCTACAATAAACCAATATATCTTCCAGCCGGACGTAGGGTAAAGGGTGTTTATGCAAGCCTATATATGCCCGGCTTAATCAGAGATAGACGTTAATTAAAACTAAATGGGATAGCTGAAAGGATATAAACAGATCTATTTCAAGACGGCTTTAGGTCGAAAAAGATAAGACTTCAATTAACTGTATAGGGCATAGAAATGATTCTAGCTACATGAGGTGTGATGGAATGGTGGATATTGTAGTATATACAAGGACATCGCAAATTACGAGAGATAAACTTATTATTGAAAAAAGAGGAGTTGTGCAATCAAAAAATCTGAAAAGGGTTAATGGATAAAAACATTTTCTACATCTCTCCATTCGTCAATAGTTTCGAACTTAATGAGAATCAATTTAAAGAGAGGCTTTTTTTAAATAGATATTTGGGTCAATGGGATCATTCCGGTATCGCCCTGAAAGAGCAAATCGTTGAATATGACTATGAACGTGATCCGCTCTGGTCACATGAAATCGTTAAGATGGAAACAACACTGCTGGTGTCTTAATACGTCCATATTTATCGTTAGAAAAATAATGCACTTAATACAAGATTACACCGTCTTGCTACATTCATTTTGATTTCCCAGTTTGAAGGAATTCTCTAAGTCACAGGATAAACATGTTCTTGCTACATTTAATTTTAATTTATAGTTTAAAGGGTTTTCCTATGCCTTGGGGCAAACATTTTCTCGTTACATGTAATTTTAATTTACAGTTTGAAATACATTCTGTGAAATGTTTACCCGAAATTTCTCATTTAAAATTCCCACGTATCGTTTCTAACAGATACACACACAATACACAAGCAAATAGTGAAGAACACCTGATATGTTACGCATTGGTTGAATTTTTAGTGATTCTAACTGTCATAGCGTCAGTTCGAATCACACGTTCTTCACTGTGATCCCAAACGCCCATAATTGGTGACTACGACGTGATCTGTGTACACACAGCACACACTTTCCCGTAGTAAAACAGTTCTTCACGACACGATCACGACTTCCGCATAGAGCACCGGAACACTAGCCTGCTCCGACGATCTCTCGCTCGCTCGTTCCTCGCTCCGACGTTCGCACACTAAGCTGATCGTAACAAAGCTCCTGAGGAGGGAGTAGTGTGGCGCTTCTAACAGATACACACACAATACACAAGTAAATAGTGAGGAACACCGAACGAAAATCGAATAAGAAAATGAATCAGAGCCGTATACCATAGCGATTGTTATTATTATTATTATTTATTGGCCTGTAGGAACCCGGAAGTTCATGACCTCACCGACTCGGCTTCGCCATCGTTCCCTGTCCTGGGCACTCTCCTTCCACGCTTGACCATTCGATCCGATCTCCTCAAAGTCAAACCTTACATTGTCCTCCCATCTCCTTCGCGGCCGTCCTACCGGTCTCTTTCCCGTTGGTCTACCGTCAAGAATTCTATGCACGGTCCTGTCGTTCCCCATTCGCGCCACGTGTCCGGCCCATCTTAATCTTCGCGACTTGATTACTCTCACTATTGTAGGTTTGCGATATAGCTCTTCCAATTCGTGGTTATGGAGTCTCCTGCATTGCCCTGCCTCCTCGTCATATTTACCTCCAAAGATGCCCCTCGAAACTTTATTCTCGAATACGCGGAATTTGTTTTCTTCCCGTTTTGTGAGAGCCCATGTTTCGCATCCATATAGAGCAATCGGCATGATTATGGTTCTATAGACACGGAGCTTCATGTTACGTGATAGCAGTCTGGATTTAAACAGTTTACTGACTGCGTGCCAACTCGCGTTGCCGGAATGCAGTCTCTTGTTAATTTCCTTCGACATTTCGTTACTGGCCGTCAGTATTGTTCCCAGATATTTAAATTCTTTAACTTTTTCAAATATCTTATCTCTGACGTTTATATGTGTTATCTGAGATTCACCTACTCTCGCCGTAATCATGTATTTTGTTTTGTCTTCATTTATTTCTAGGCCCACCTCTTCTGCCGCTTGCATGATGATTTCACAGTTTTTACTAACAGTCTCTAGATTATCTCCCAGAACGGCGATGTCATCCACATATGCGAGCACTTGTGTCACCCCGTTCAGGGATGATCCGGCCATGTTGTCGTCTTGTACCTTTCTGATGACATACTCGAGCACAAGGTTGAAGAGACACGGTGATAGACCATCTCCCTGCTTTAGTCCGTCCCGGATTTCAAATGGTTCTGAGAGGTGGTTTTCTATTCAGACTCGCCCTTTGTTTTCGTTCATGCGAATTTGAATGAGGACAGCATATTTTTTTGGGACTCCCAGCTCAACTAGAATATGGTAGAGTCTCTGCCTTGCGACTGAGTCGTAGGCTTTTTTGAAGTCAACGAACAGTTGGTGAACCGTCTCTCCGTATTCCCACTTCTTTTCCAGCAGTTGTCTTATTGTGAACATTTGGTCGCTTGTTGACGGGTTCCTACGGAATCCACATTGGTAGTCTCCCAATATTTCTTCTGCGTACGGTGTGATTCTTGCCAGAATGACATTTGTTAATATTTTGTATGTGGTTGGGAGCAATGATATTCCTCTGTAGTTTTCGCAGTCAGATCTGTCGCCTTTTTTGAAAATGGGGATGACTATTGAGGTTTTCCATTCTTCCGTAATGACTTCCTTATCCCATATTGTTTTAACCAGGTGTTGGATCTTTCGAGCGGTTGCCTCTCCTCCATGCTTCGCAAGTTCTGCCGGTATGCAATCGACTCCGGGAGCCTTGTTGTTTTTCAGTCGATTTATCGCGTCTACAACTTCATCGAAAGAGAGCTCTTGCATCTGGGGCTCGGCTGTATGTACGTCTGGTGCGTTTATTTGTGGTTGATGGGTGCGCACATTGATCAGGTTTTCAAAGTACTGCTTCCATCTTGTCACGATATTTTTTGTTTCTGTGACCAGACAACCGTTTGTGTCTCGGATTATTTTGGCTCCCCCTCGGTAGCCATTTCTAATTGAATTTATGCCGGCATACATACCTCTGCTGTTCTTTGCTCTGGCATTTTCTATGATTCTTTCGATTCGAGTCTTCTCCCATTCGCGTTTTTTGCGTGTGCAGAGCCTCATTGTCTCTCTCCGAATTGTCGCGTATCTTTCTGCGTTGACTTCATCATATCTTTCTAAGTGGATCATTCTGAGGCGTTTACGTTCTTCGATCTTCGCCCTGCACTCATCGTCAAACCAAGGTTTGGACTTAGTTGTTTTCTTAAATCCTAATACCTTTTGAGCTATTAGTTTGATTGTGTCTCTGATCGATGTCCATTTAGTGTTCACACTATTAGCTTCCTCTTCCTCACTGCTCACATTCTCTAGAATGATAAATCTATTCGTTAGTTCGTTTTGATATTCAGCCCTTTTACGTAGGTCTTTCAGTTTATCAGTGTCGAACTTTTTGCTTGTCTCCCGTGACTGCCCATGTGGGATTGCTGCGAGGCGACTCCTGATTTTGCCAATCGCTAGAAGATGATCGGAGTCGCAATCTGTTCCTCTATATGATCTTACGTCATGGATATTCGAGTGGTGTCTTTTGTCTATGAGGAAGTGGTCTATTTGGTTACGCGTTACGCCGTCGGGTGATATCCATGTGGCTTTATGAATTTCCTTGTGCTTGAACATCGTGCTTTTTACTAACATATCTTTTGACGCTGCGAACGTGATAATTCGAATTCCATTATCATTTGAAACGTCGTGTAGACTTTCTTTACCTATTGTTGGTTGGAAGATATCTTCCTTTCCAATTTTCGGATTGAGGTCGCCGATGAGGATTTTAACATCGAATGATGAGATCCCATGAAATACCTCCTCTAGGGTCTCGTAGAACGTGTCCTTCGTTTCTTCGTCCGCAGATTCTGTTGGGGCGTGTACGTTTATAAATACATAGTTGTACCATCGGCCCTGTATTTTTAGCACAGACATGCGGTCATTAATAAATTTCACATCTTTTACATGGGGCGTAATCTTCTTGCTTATGACGAAGCCGGTTCCGAGGTTATGTGTATCGGTACCTCCACACACCAGTGTAAATCCGTTGGTTTCGATTACTTGATGTGGGAGTCGAACTTCCTGAAGCACGACAATGTCCTTTTATATTGTTTCGCTAATTCTACGACCGCCTGTATCGCGCCTGGTTTATATAACGTTCGAACATTCCACGTCCCGACGCGTATATCCCGCTTTTTACGTTTTTCCCTACGTCTTCTTTTTGCCGAGTCGGTGTTTTCCTGATGATTTGTTCCCTTATGGTAGTGTTGGCTCATCACACCTACGTCTACCGGGTTTTTTGTGAGATTGTTTTTTGTGTATTGATCATTCATTTCATTGGATCACTCTGGGGTTTCAAATGGTCCGCCATATCAGAGCCCCTCTTTGATATTGTAAGGTCTGCTTACTGCTCTGATTCGACCCGGTGTCAGAGAGGCGCCGTTATAATACAGCCGGTATACCCCTGGCTGCAAACCATCCAATGGGCACGGTGACGCCTAACACCCTGGATTAGGGGCGGTAGATCTTTGTGTGTTACTCCTCGCTAGCCTGTCTGACATGGGTGGCCCTACTGGAAGCGTATGCTTCCGTCAGCATAGCCTGAGCGATTCATCGTAGATTAAGCCCCCGCACCACGTCAAGGTTTCTACCAAGCGGGGGATACCATAGCGATAACATAACAAATCCACATCAGTCGAATGTACTTGAGTTTGGAAATCGAATTCGTATACACGGCGGTGGCCTGATGGGTTGCGCTTTGGTTCTATTTTTGGCGATTCTAGCTGTCATAGTGTCAGTTCGAATCACACGTTCTTCACTATCATCCCAAACGCTATAAGTTTATTGTCAAATTTGTCCACTAGATTGGCAGCACTGTGAGACATAACAACGTCAAGTTTGAGCTATCTATCAATTAGTTTGCTTCCAGCACCTGATTTTGTTGGTTCACCTCAAGTGCGTTTTTCGAATTTTACTACATAATATAATGGATAATTTGGTTGAACAAAGAATCTGAATTAAATTTTGTGTTTCTAACAAATATTCTTGTGCGGAATCGTTTAAAATATTGGTGAAGACCTATGGCGACTCAGTTCTGTCGAAAACAAAATTGTATTAATGGTACAAAGCATGCAAACGTGGCCGTGAAGACGTTAATGGTTTGACTCGCTCGAATGCTCCAAGAACGGCTGTGACTGAGAAACACATCAGTTAAGGGAAGGAATTGGCGCTTGAAAATCTTCGTTATAATTTAAGAAAACTAGCACAAAACCTAAACATTTCACACGAATCAGTTCGTAAGGTGGTTGATATTTCGGACATAAGACGCGTCGCTGCAAGGCTTCTTCCAAAGAGCTGAATTTTGTGCAAAAATAGCATCGAAAAGCGGATGCCGAAGATATGTTTTTCAGAGTCGCCGGAGACTCTATATTCATGCAACGCATCATAACTGGTGACGAGACTTGGGTGTACGAGTATAACATGCAAACGAGTCAACTATCATCCGAATGGCGCTACCAAAACGAGCCGAAACTGAAAAAACCACGACAAGGTCGATCCAAAATTAAATGAATTAATTAATGAATTCCTTCCGCAAGGTCAAGCAATGAATAAAGAATACTACTTAGGCGTTATGAAAAGTTTTCGAGAGAGTTTTCGTCAAAAGAGGCCGGATTTGTGGAAAGAGAAATCTTGGATAATGCACCTTCTCACTAGGCTACCATTGTGAGCGACTTTTTGACCAAAATCTCAACTAAGATTGATTATCGAATAAGCACCGTATACACTAGATATGGTGCCCTATGACTTTTCTTGTTTCCCAAACCCAAATTGGCACTTCGAGGAACACGTTTCGAGCCGATTGAACCCATTAAAGAAAATTCGGAGAAGGAGCTGAAATCGATCCCGACCACAACCTATAAAATGTGTGTGGATGATTGGATTAATTGTTGGCGTATGTGTATTGCTTCGGAAGGGGCCAACTTTGAAGGCGATAAAATAAATGTTGATGATTAATTTAAATTTGTTGTTCTCTTAAGAAATTCCGGGTAGATACTTTGACAGAGTGTATCTCTTCATGAACCAGGAAAAACGTATTCGTGTTACATTCAGTTTTAATTTATAGTTCCGAAGGACTTCCCTACATCTACAATAAACACTTCTTCAAATGCTGGTTACTCCATTAACGATCTTCGAACAGCCATTCGAACTCCTGATCATTTTCGAGGCGATGCGTCGGATTGTCTTGTTTAGCACATACCAACCCAATTGGGCGGAACAATACCGCGAATCTCCGAAGAGCAGTACCCATGATAATAACTGTAAAACAGACAGAGGTCGGCTACGCGCCTTCGATGTGATAGCTACTGAAGTCCCGACGTCAGCGCCGAGTCCCCGATCAGATGGATCGCACGTCTCTGTATGCTCTCAAGTAGGTCGAGGGTATGTTTAGGACCCGAGCTCGGAGAGCAATGTTCGAGCGTGGGACTAATTTGGGATTTATACAGGAGAAGAAGTTGAGCCGGAGTAAAATATTTCTTGGCTATAAAAAAAGATAACTCAGTTTTCTTGAAGCTGGTCTGACGATGTTTGCCACGTGTTTATGGGACGATACATTCCCACATACCGTGACGCCAAGCAATTTCAAGCTTTCCCTTATTTTAGGGTCTTGCCATTCATCATCAGCATATGCATATATACAGTATATTCGTCTGATAGATATTGACGACATTGATCTTTCCCCACTCCAGGACTTGATCCAGATCCCGTTCAGAGAGTTAATCTGTCTACATTTCAGCTGGTGCGACATTGATGCACCAATCGGTCGTTCAGTCGAAAAGGAGGAAACAAGCGTACTATCATCCACAAAACTGAGCACGTTGTTATCCGTTGTCTCCAACAAATCAATTCAAAAAAATTATGTGTTGAAAAACAAGGTTGGAGCGAAAATAGATCCTTGAGGCACCCCCGAATTAACAGGATACAGATCCGAACACTCGCCGTCCACACAGCCCGGATCGATCGCTTTTCGAGGAAGCTCTTCGTCCAGTCGCAAAGCTGCTGGGAAAGTCAATATGAACGCAGTTTGTTCAGCAGTGCCCCGTGACAGACGCGGTCAAAAGCCTTGGAGATATCCATTGCGACCGCCCTGCTCAGCATGCCGCTCAGCCGCAGATGTCCATATATCGGTTATAAGTGTCAAAAGGTCTCCCGTGGAACGCCTGCCACGGGATCCGTATTGACGATCATTCAGAAGTTGCACTCCAAATACTTAATTAATTCAGTATTAATGACTTTTTCCATCACCTCAGATAACATAGACAATAATGCTATCGGTCGGTAATTTTGTGGGAGACACTTTTTTCCTTCTTTGGCATTGGCTGAACTCGAGAGATTTTCCAGCAAGCAGGAAATGTCGTCCGTGCATAAGATAAGCGGACGATTCTGCCAAGAACCGGCGATAGTTCTGGAGCACGGCGCGATCACAGGTGGCTCCAAAAGGCCGGGATCGAGGTTTGAATTCGGGGAAAATAAAGTCGCGAGTACATTTGCTTTATCCTGTGAATTTGTGACTAACGTCCCGCTGTCCGTCACCAACGGATGGAAAGAAAAAGGAAGCGAAATTACTGTTGACAGCCCTTGCCATTGACCAGAAGGAGCGCGAACCAGACGGGCACTGAAAGAGTTTATTGGTCACTCTGTCATTGTGAGCTTTCTTCGCGGTATCAATCGCCTGGTTGCACGCGTGTCTGATTCTAACAAAATTCGGTCTGTTAACATCGGTGGGATTAGAGCACCATTGCTTAAAAGCTCAATTGTTTTGCCGCTGTAAACTGCTCGCATTTTTTATCAAGCCAAGGCTTATCAGGTGAACCTCGTTTGATGGAATGTGGAATATAGATCTCCTTCCCGAGAAGAATAATCTCTATGACCGACTCCGCGCAAGCGTTAGCATCGGAGTCTCCGAACCACACCTCCGACCATGGGAAGGATGAGAACAAATCACGCAAATCGTCCCAGTCAGCAGTCCCATACTTCCATACATGGCGAAACTGCCTAGGGCGGTTGTTCGCTTGAATGCGTGGTTGCGCGACAGATACCAAGCAGTGATCTGAGTTTCCCAGTGGCGCAGCAACCGCCACGGTATAAGTGCTCGGTTCGGGTGTCAAAAACAGATCCGAAGTTTTCGCATAATCGCCTCGGGTATCCGGCACTCGGGTGGGTTCCTCCACTAGTTGAATCAGGTTGTGGCTAAGAGCAAACATCTCCGCCACCCTACCAGCCTCGTCGGTTCTGTTAGAATGTATCAACCAGACGGAATTACGCACATTAAAATCCCCAAGGACAACACTTTCAGAAGCTGGGTGGTTGATCTGTATCCAATCGACGGTACGTGAAAGATGTTCGGAAAATGTCGCCGGTCGATCATCATTCGGGGGGCGGTAAAGACAACAAAGAAATTAAATGGAATTCCTCAGCACGACCTTCAACCATATGATGCCCATGTTATTGGGTTCCAACGCCTCCATCCTCTGGCAAGTTAGATCGGACCACGCGAAGACGCGGACTCCGCCCTTAAAACTGAATCTCGAATGTAAGTCGTAACCTGAGCAACGAAGACATGTCGAATCAGTGGACGAACCGACGTGGGTCTCAGTTAGCGCCAGGATATCAGGTTTCGCTGTTTGCAAATATTGGTGGACGGCGTTTACATTAGTATTGGTGAAACCGATGCCACTGATGTTACAAAATGCCGTTACCAGTCGAGCGTGGACAGAGCCCCGAGAGCGGGCCCGATTATGCGATGGCGTATTTCTTAAAGTATTTCTATGTTCCCCCTTACATAGTCCCCCCGGAGATCCGAATGGGAAACTAGTTTACCTCCGAGAGTCTTTATATGAGAAGGTATACGCGGACTGATATGGTTATCTCCGTGTCAGTCCGGGCCATCAGCCACACATCCGAAACACCGTCGGAGATTTCTGTCGGCGATATCGCGGAATGTACAGCGTGATGGGGTGGTATCTCACCGACCATCTACCATCTCGACCTTTTCCCAAAGCAGTCCATCAGCCAAGCTCCGAAAGATGGCCAGGGATTTCTCCCGACCATTTCAAGAAGCCTATAGCTTGATGGGGTGGTATTTCACCGGGCGACAAGGCGTTGGGACCCCACTTACCACTCGGCCTTTAGTCGCCTCTTACAACAAGCTGGGCTAGCTGTGAGTATATTCTAAAGCCCTACTCACAGGGCTGAAGTTGAAAATCTCATTGATTAATATTTGTTTGGTCTCACTACATTTTTGCAATTCATCACTAAATTCTTCGTTTGTCATTTACTTATTGAATTCAGTACCCAGAATTTAATAAATTTATCTCAAAACAAAACGTTAAACTAAGAATGTTCACAAATAAAACAAATTCATAAATAAAACCCTAGGCCGTTAACTTAAACAGTACTCGTAGAATTCCTTCACCTGGGCGTCACCACCCCTGAACATAACCCTAGTTTAAATTTCTACATGATGAATGATTCCGGATAAGCCCACAATATCACCCTCGGAATCTCATACAATTTAGAACTCCTTTCTTACTAATAAATGTATACCTACGATCATGTCGGTTCCCAGTCACTGAGAATCATTTACAACTGTCAACAGATGTCTTCCTAAGTACTCCGCATCCAAGGCGTTCGTAAATCATTTTCCTCATTGAAATCGTGCCCCTTTGCAGCATGCGGCGACGTATTTTGTACATTCAACCTCACCGTAGCCAATCGTGCGTGACTGACAAGTAAGAGAAAAGCTCCCACACTTTTTTTTCAAATTCGTCAGGAATCCGACGAATGACTGAACGCCATTTTGAACCAATTAAAAGCGAATTAAAAGAATTGACTCACATTCCACATGGCAATGAGAACGGAAAACCCGAGTTTGCATTCAAACTTACCTTGCAACCAAACTGGCCACAACGTTAATTACCTCATCTGTAAGAAGAACAACGTACTGCAGCCAGGTGTGCAGGTGTATATCTGCGTAAACAGTTCTTTTCCATTTTAATTAGCAAAAGTATACCTGAGCGCTGAGCATACGCGTCTGTGACGCAAAGGGGAAGTCCAAACAACCAGCCACCCGTAAAAGGTACCGCCAGCTATTCCGATAGCTCACGATTTCTAGAATTCCACTTGTGGATGGCTTCGGTTGAATTGAGATGGGTTTTGGCTTACAGCATTCCACTGCCAATAGAGCACTTGTCTATAAATTTTACTTAATTGGACTTGGGAAAGAAGTCGACTGCAAGCTCCATAACTACTGAAGTGGCATGAGTATCGTCCTCAAGGAACCACACTCCCTGCCAAAGTGACGAATTTCCCAGAAGGACAACTGAAACCGTTCGACTGCGATGTACAATTACTTCCAATCGAAAGGATACGCTGCAATTTACCATGAAAAATTGCAACCCATTCACTGAATTACAAATGGCGATTGAATTACTCCAGTGAAAAGAGTGTTTCTAAGCACTTCCGGGTCTTTTCCTCACTCGGCCATTTTAAGGCTTCCCAATGTTCTACACCGCCATCCACTTGTTGTGTTGCCAGATCGGATACGTATACGTGAACAGAAAGGAGTACTACTAAGTTACCTAGTCAGTCGTGTAATGCGTGTAAAAGGTATAAAAGCAAAAGTACAAGTTGAATCCCTCTGCCGCAGTTACCACAGAATTTACAACCTTGCACGCACCCATCACGGGTGGAGAAGCTCACTTGATTCACACTCCAACAAAACACCGTTCGAATCCTTTCAGAAGGAGTTCGAGTGCCCGAGCAAATGACGGTAAGGGTTGTTAGTGGTGAAAACTTAACAAGGGAAGGTCGACGAAGAAGACGAGAGAGGATTGCAAGACAAATCGAAGAACGGCAGCAGGTTATGCGCTGGGGGGTGTTACATTCGTACATAATTAATTAAGACAGGAAGCAATGGACGGAATGGAAGTAGACGGTTGAAGGGAATACAACAAATGGAGCATTGTAAGTGTTACTAATTGATCCTTGTGCCAAGATTATGCAGCACGACGGGAAGGCACAAAAGATTGAATCAAACGTCGTCGATGTGCAGGCGTCATAACGGAAGGATCAGGAAAATAAAAGGATGCCGGCGACAATGTAAGTGAAGTAGAAAAGCATGTACTGCACTGATATTAAGTTGACAGGATAGGAACAAATATGGGAAATCCGACGTTGTTTAATGTGGTGGCACTGCAAGGAAGTGTCAAAAACACATTGTGGCAGGACTATATACAAGAAGTGAATAACATGAATCTACTTAACTTTGATACCAATGGAGGACGTGGCGAGTGGATTGCAAATCGAAACCGTCAGGGATGTCATAACAAAGTTGTGATGAACTAAATTAGTAAAACAACAACCGATGACCCGATGAATGAACACTATGTCAGCCGGGACCCTGTGCTCCGCAGGGGTTCTGAGGTTGATTAATTTTAGGTGGTTACTGTGCGGGGGCAGGATTAAGGGGCTTTCCCATCCCAGGCCTCGGAGAGCGAACCGAAGGAAGCGACTTTGAATACTTTCGATTCTACGGATATGGGTCTTGTGATAAAAGGACCATACCTGGCTAGCATATTCCAGCAGAGGATAGACGAAAGTAAAGTAAAGGGATCGAGTTATGTAAGGGTCGGAAAAATCCTTAAACCATCGTTTCACGAACCCGAGGGCAGAGTTGGCTTTCGGGATCATCTCGTCAATGTGAGAGAGGAAATAAAGCTCCCTGTCGCAAAGGCTCCCAAGGTCTCGAATAGTTTGGACAGTGGTTATGTGTTGGTTATGAAGGGAATAGGGACGCGAGGATGAGTGAAGACGCTTACGGCAAAATGTTATAGATAGGCATTTGGCAATGTTCATACAAAGCAAGTTGTCAAGGTCGGATGGCAGCAGTGCAGATTCGAGTGGTGATTCCATGATTTTCTATATCTTGGTGTCATCAGCGTATAGGGACGAGCAGGCATTCGTAATGATTTTATCAATGTCATTAGTGGCAAGTATAAATAGGATAGCCCCCAGGTGGCTTTCTTGACGGACCCTAGAGGTGGCAGGGAAGGGGTTGGATATCATAGACCTGCACCGAATCAAATAAAGTCTATCCTTCGGATAGAAAGAAATGCATTTCAGCAATCCAGATTCGAAGCCGAGGGCGGATTTTTTTTTTTTTACACTAATGCGCGCACAAAAGGGGATTTTGAAGTACCCTTAAATGTCAGAGCACAGTGCGGGCGGAGGGCGAGGAAGTGGATAACGAAAGGAGGTGTCGATGTATATTGGTCTTGAATGTCTGGAAATCACAACAGCCAGGAAACACATGATCAGGCAGAACATTCCACATTCGTGTGGTTCGGCTAAAGAATGACTCTCTATGTTTATTTGTGCGCCTAAAGTCCACTTTCAACGTGAATGTCTGAAGGGGCGAAACACATTCAGCAAGTTCAATTGAGCAACGACCGTGGTAATACCTATAGAAAAGAGATAGGCATGATACGTTGCGCCTGTGTTCTAACGACGGAATTGATCGGCTTACGGGTGGGTCCACAATAAATTTCCCTGCTCGTTTTTGCATCCTGTCGAGCACGTGTAGTGCAGTTTTGAATGCACCTAACCAAATATGGGAGTTGAACTCCATTTTTGGACGAATATACGCTTTGTAAATAGTGGCCAGGTTGGATGGAGTGAAGTATCTTTTGCATCTCTTTAGGAACCCCATACATTTAGCTGCACATATCGGAGCTTCAAATATGTGGTCATTCCAATTAAGAGTCAATTTATTCGAGTTCCGAGGATTGACAGATTGGCTCCATCGATGGAAGTGCCGTTCATAGATGGTTTATTTACTTTAGGGCTCGCCTTTGACGACAAGAGTCAGCACTGAGTTTTTTAGGCATTGAATTCTACTCGGTTAGATAATCTCCACTGATATATTTTGTTGAGGCCGGAATTCAATGTATCAAGCATAAGTTGCTGGTTGGTAGTGACGTTCGAAGAGTTTGGACGGGAGTGTTCGCATGAGTATGGGAAACTCAACGTACTATCATCAGCAAACGAGTGGATTGGGTTGTGAGTACTTGACAAGAGATAATTTATAAAGATCAGGAAAACAGTGTGTGAGATTACAGAACCCTGGGAAACACCTGCATTTGTTTGATGGAAGACCGATTTGACACCATCAATAACCACTTGAATTGAACGACCAGAAAGATAGTCTCTTATCCATTGGATCAGGGAATTGTCCACTGCATAGGAATGCAATTTCGACAAAGGACTGGATGCCAAACTCTGTCGAGGGCTTTTAAAATATCCAATGCGACTACCTTGCTCTCACCGAGGTAGTGGATGGAATGGCTCCACTTTTCGGTAAGGTACGCCAGCAAATCTCCTGTGGACCGGTTGCTACGAAAGCCATATTGGCGGTCATTGAGGAGGTAATTTGATTCCAGATATTTCGAAAGTTGACGGTTGATAAGAGATTCCATTAGCTTGGAGAGAATAGAAGTTAGTGCTATGGATCGAGAAGAAGAAAGGGATGATTTGTCACCCTTTTTGGGAATAGGCTGAATGTTCGCTGACTTCCATTTGGGAAACGACCAGTAGAATAAGACAAATGAAGGATTTTCCGCAGTGGTTTGGCGAGTGAAGAGTAATATCTCTTCAAGAGGATAACTTGAAGTGGCTTAGATTGTGGGAAATTTTGTCGAATGCTTTACTGAGGTCCATTGGGACCAGGTCGACCTCGTTACTGTGCTCTATTGCTGAGGATGTATAAGAAGTGAACTCAACAAGGTTGGTTGAGGTTGATGGGCCGTTGAGAAAGCAGTGTTGCCTTGGTGAAATAAAAGTTTTGCAACGAAAACTAAGAGATTTGTACAGAATACTTTCGAGAATCTTAGGTAACTGGGACAGTTTGGCGATGGGGTGGTAGTTCGCGACATCATGGGGGGTTATGAAAGAGTTTTTCCAAATGTGGGGGAATACGCCTTGAGAGAGTGAGAGATTGAAGATCAGTGAGAGGGGAGCAGAGAAAATGGATGAGCTGGATGAATTCTCTTGAGGAGAATTGCAGGGAGACCATCAGAGCCCGGTGTAAACTAGTCTTTGATTTGCATAACTTAGATTCCATTAAGGGCGGATCAAAAGTGATGTGGAGAAGGGGCCCGAGGGAAAGGTTAGGTGAGTAGTTGAACTATGACGGGTCAGGGAAAAGGAGTTGTGGGAGTTCTTTAAGTATTCCCTAGAACCAACCGTTTCCGTAAATTACCTGTCGTCCACTTACCATGCAAAGTCTTTCTACTTACCTGCAAATGAGCAGCGTAAGCTACCCCGCAGTATCTTCCACCTGAAAGCAAACCTGGCATGCATATCATTAAATTTCTTTGATTCATAATACATGAATCATTCAATACCCCCCTATCGGCTCAGCTCGTCAGCAATTATAATCGACAAATACACGCTGGCCAGCGTATTTGTTGACACAGCTGTAGCCGGTATTCTTTCTACCAGTTCACAATTGTACATTGCGCCTATACCCTTGGGTCCGCAACAGTTGCGATAATTCCCTATTATCGGCTATCAACCGATCAGGGGATTTGGGCATGAATATGATCGTTGTTTAGGCAATCATACACATGCTCATGCCCTATGATGACCCTCCTGAAAACCAAAGCAAACACACAGTACCCCACTGTGCTTGTTTTGTTTATCAACCGCTGGTGCATGGTTCACCTGGGTGAGACGTTTGCTTGCACATCGGCAGGTCAAATCCCTCACCACCATATCCATTTACCAGCACTTTAACCTAATCATATAGCCATCTAGTCTGACCGTTTGGCACCGTCGGTGAGGTTTCTGTTGACTTAATGTCCACAAATAATGTTCCTCCTTGTGCTCCAGAGCCATACGGCTAAAGCAAACAAAACGAATCTAATGCATATCTCTCGAAATACCGTTTCTGTTTACTTGGGATACAGAAACCTATTTCGTCTCTCAGGTGGCTATCTCGACGATCGACAGCAACATTGCCGCTGCCTTTATGCCAGTTCCTTGTTTGAACAGGTGCAGCATCGTTCGTTGTCGATATTCCGAGCGAAAGGGGCATTATACTTGACCGTACGGTCATACGGAAAATCCTCCCACTGAATCCCGATTCGATCGCTGATTGGCTACCCCTAGATCTGGAAATCCATCACGATCACCATTAGTGGATGTCGGTGGCAAAATCAAGTGGAGTCCGATTTTAGCCGTCCGACCACGCACACGTGCCCCGGTCATTGCGTGTCAGATTCTAGTTTCCTCCCGCGTCGAGTGCGTACACGCGCGAATATAAAGTTTCCTTTAAATCCTGCACCCAGCATCTAGTTGCTATTTGACTTGCTTTCTTCTTTTCGTGACGTTCTACTGCTTGCTGTGTTATCTAATTAATATCGAGTGCGCTGAACGAACAATTACTTCATAAACAGTGGAGTGTCGCATTGCTAATGCGGGTGGTCTGTTGTGGAAGTAAATCATAGTGAGTTTGGGAGGGGGGGGGGGGGGGGGGGGGTGGTAGGAATTTGGGAACGAAAAAAGTTGTTGGGGTCGGCCTTACTACGTTGCATATGTGATAACGTTCTGGAGTGAATGAAGTGGCCGAAAGCTTTATGGTCATTCTATACTTTGTGGGGGGATAAATTGAAAATTATGTGGATTTCCAACGAGGGCGGACGGGATTAGTGGCTAAAATTATTTGGGACAGTAGATAGTTGGATAGAGCTATAGAGCCAGAGTAAAAGGACTTGGAAAATGAATACTGTAATGAGTTAATAGAATGGGTCTGATAGTATAGTGGTTAGTATACCCGCCTGTCACGTGGGAGACCGGGGTTCGGTTCCCCGTCGGGGAGCCTCTGGCGCAAGACTAATGACCTTGCCCAAAAAAAAAACAAATCATTATGGAAAATTTAACAAGTCTCAGGACTTGCTAAATAAGGCCAAGACCAGTTCCCGGTTGTAGTGCCGATGATGATGATGATGATGATATTAGGATATTTGTTTCATGTTATTGTGACTGGAGGTGGGATGAGATGAACAGTTATGGCTTGGACTATTGAGAAAGGTGAGGTTAGGATTAAAAGACATATTAAGAGGAAGTTTAAAGGAAACCCTCTTTTTACGAGAGAGATTATGGTAATCGGTTTTCGTTTATTATGCGTGACAGAGTTGTCTTGATTACGTCGGGATGGAGATAGCGTGTGTTTGGGGTAGGCAGCATGAAGAATGGAGTTGGAATTGGGGATGAGCATCACCTATCGGGTGAAGGAATAGCCATTCATTGGGAGAGGGGATGTAAAACAAAATGAGTTGAAAGCCTGGTAAGGGATCTTGTTGACGTTAATGATGCTGATTGCGTAATTCCTTAGGAAGAAATTGGTTACCCAGGAAGCATCAGCGTTTGTGGTGTGCCGGTGATAGTAAAAGCAGAGAAGTTGTTTTTAGTTAAAGTCTTTGAGGGTCCAAGTTGAGCCAAGGCCATGAACTTTGGGGCCGCGGGTGGTCAGGAGCTCGGTGTTCGCAGACCAAATTTCACCCAAGGTGGGAACCCCGTAACCCGGGAGAGGAAAATTTGGGATCGGTGTATTGCTGGTTAAATAAGAAGCGGATTAGATCTCGGCCTATAGAGAGACGTTGTTTGGCGGGGCGGAGACCTTTTTCCTGAACTTCGACTGTACGGACTACGATGGATTTAATCTCATTGATTTGGTCGCTAATCAGGACCCTCATAAGAGTGAGGTCGTTTCCCATATCAATCATTTTGTCGACCAGTCCGGACAGTAGGGATAGTAAGGGTCCCCCTGAGGGGGGGATAAGATAGATTAGATTTGATAAGGCATTTATGCTTCCTATTATGTTGTTTGAAAGATCTGAGCTCTTGGTTTACGTTCCAAGATCTGCCCTAGGGTCAGGAATCACGTTATTAATGCATTATTTTAGGTTGGCTTGTAATGAATTGGCGCCAGAAGTAATTAGGTTTTCAACCCGTTTGTGAAGGGTTTTTAAGAAATTGGCATAATGTTCGTAAACGGAGGCAACCACCCCTGCTGATTGAATGACTTCATCTAGTTTAGTGAGCTCTAGTTGAACTTTTTTTAATAGAATTTGAGGACGTTTAGTTGAGAAACTCCCTTAAGCATTTAATCGCAAGCAACACATGTGACGTGCAGATGTTATCACACTCGTCGCAGAAGAAAGTGAAGTTACGTGAGTGTTCATTAATGTAGGAGGAGGCTCGTTTCCCGAGGCCCGTGCAAGAGGCATGGAAGTACTTATGACATAATCCTCCGCATGAGATTATTTTTGCGCAAGTCTCTAAAGCCGTACAGTCAGGTTTAGCACAACTTTCTATCATTAAATTGGGAGAAAACAATGCAGAAAGGAGAAGAACCGTAGAGATAGAGGAGGAAAAATACTGTAAAGAAAGAGGAAAAAAGAGAAAAGGTAGAAAAAGATAAGTCTATTAAATCGAATGATTGAGAAATGTGACCTCACATGTGAATCGAACCCTCTAGCAGATAAGTTCGCGTCGAGCACTTTTCAACTGTGCCAAACTTATCACACACTATCGCCTCGGCAGGTTAAAGAGAATATGACTGGGTACGTAGACAATAGATTGGGAATGGAGAAATTATGTTTAACAACAAATAGTGTTTACAAAGAAAAAAACACTAAGTAAATGATATTAATATATATGAATACAATGTAACTAAATAACAACAATACAAAACAATAAAAGATATAATGTCAAATTTAAATTACAATAAGAAATAAGAAAGTAAAATTCATAAAATATAAAGTTCATCAAAAACAAAGGACAGAAAAAAAGAATATATATATATTGTTACGCCTGGGTAGGCTACACACACCAGATAATATTTCTGCACCACTTAGTCCGCGGGCCAGATGCGGTTCGTGGGTGAACCTCCGGCGTTTCCGTTGGACAAGGAGGGGCGGAGACTGGAACCAAGAAAGTGCTGCTGCGTGAAGTCCCGTTGTTTTTTTCTTTTTAAACAACGATTATCTTAACCTTAACTTAGCTTTATTAAACAATCTTATTACATTAATAATTAATTACAATCTTATCAACCTGATTATTTTACAATCATTAATTTACAGTCTTATTTCATATTCTTAATTACAATTTTATCGATCTGATTAGTTTACAAACATTAATTTACAGTCTTATTTCATCATCATCATCGGCACTACAACCGGGGACCGGTCTTGGCCTTATTTAGCAACTCCTAAGGCTTGTTAAATTTTCCATAATGATTTATTTTTTCTGGGCAAGGTCATAAGTCTTGCGCCAGAGGCTCCCCGACGGGGAATCGAACCCCGGTCTCCCGGGTGACAGGCGGGTATACTAACCACTATACTATCGAGGAGCCCACAGTCTTATTTATTAATTGATATAATTACAATTTTACTTATTAACTTATTTATTAATTGATTACACTCTTATTGTTAATTGATATAATTCATTACAATTTTACTTATTAACTTATTTATTAATTGATTACACTCTTATTGTTAATTGATATAATTAATTACAATTTTACTTATTCACTTATTTATTAATTGAGTACATTGATATAACTAATTACAATCTTATCATTCTGATTATTTTACAATCATTAATTTACAGTTAATTGATATAATTAATTACAATTCTATTTATTAGCTTGTTTATTAATTGATTACAATCTTATTGTTCTAATTTACTAATGACAACCTAATTTGCTTATTTACTTACAACTTTCTTGAATATTTACTTTTAATTTAATTAAATGTTCCTTTGCAACTTTAACATACAATTATCTTGAATATTTGCTTTTAATTTAATTAAATGTTCCTTTGCAACTTTAACTTACAACTTTCTTGAATATTTACTTTTAAATTAATTAAGTCATTTTCATTTTTAAAACATTTTTTTTTTTATTTTTATCTTCTTAGTTTCTAAATTACATGCTAGACAAAAAATGCTTAAATTCTAGCTTAATTATCTTATATTATAACTTACTGGTCCTACGCAGACGGTCTAAGCTAAACATTACATAACAATTGTATAATTTGCCTTTCGGCGACAGAACTTTGTTTGAGGCAGTATTTATGATATTTGAAAGACAAAGAAAAATTTGAAAAACTTTGTGTCGAAAGTTTTTTTGTTGTTTTTTACAATTTAACCAATTTTTTTTTTTTGTTTTTTTTAATTTTTTTTTTTTAAAGAACTTAACTAAACTTAACTTAAATCGTATACTACCCTAATTCTAGAAAAGCTAAGTCTATATAAGCTGGCTGATAATACTGTTATTCTTTACCGACTTTGGTATCCAGATCATTATATGCCATTCAACCACCAGAACTGTTGACGCTGTCCAATACGATCGTCCCGGTCTCTGTGGGAGATAGCCCTACTGAAGCGCAAGAGATCTTCTTCGTTGCGCGTTACTTCCGGATCGTAGCACAATCGCCCGTCTACGGGTGATCTACTTACATGATAGATCAGCGGAATTCCGGATCTATGCTGTATAAGCCCTTTCATGTCCAAATCAAGGAACGCCTCTGGTGGAACAAAACCGTTGCGTGGCACGTTCTCATAGTACAGGGTATTTGGATAATAAGCCCCGAAAATTAGGTCATTGGACGAGCTTATTGTTCTCACAATATGTCCTCTGATTAATTTAATCATAAAATTATCCACCCTATTTATGCAGGCTTCATTATATAAAGTCTCATTTGAGTAGTACTTTTTGTATTCCGATTCCGGTGTTCGATATAATCTGAGACAGGTTCTCAGACACTTCCTTCCGAACACCCGAATCTTTTCCATCAAATTGGGACCTATGTTAAACCATACTGGACAACCATATATGAGCATTGGCCTGATTAGCGTCATGTAACATATGACTTTTACCCGGCTGTCAAGTTGGCTACTGTGAAATAGCCTCCTTGTCATAGCAAACGTTTTCCTCGCTTTGAGCAAAGCAGCCCCTACATGTCTGTTGAAATACTGATATTGGTCTAGCAGGATGCCAAGGTATTTAACTAAACTCTTGGTTTCCTGTTTATCTCCATGCGGTCCCACGATAACTAGCTTTCGCCAGTTTTTTCTTGTGTCGTTCGTGGCTTTATGTAATGGTGTTCTAAATAGGATGGCTTCACATTTCTGGAAGTTGACTTTAAGTTTGCAGTCAACGCAATAACGCTGCACGTTGTTGCAGTCTCACTGTATTAAACTATTTGTGATCTCAACTTACGTTATATAATCATATTCAATTTTTCAAACATTAGTCCTTGAAGGAAGTAATTACCACATGAATATTTATCTCAATGATGAAGATGGTCGTTTTTAAAAAAGAACCTTAGAGCCGGCATTTACCCCTTGATGAAGTCGACCGCACAGAGTTAAATTCATCCATTTCATTTTAATTAATAAAAATTCAACGCTAAATGTCATGTAATAGTGATGTGCCGCGTTTAATCCTCTCCGCCTATATGGTGCAACTTCAATATGTGAAAATTGATTTATAAACAAATAAAACATTATTTTGATTGAAGTAACGCGCGGTGATTGCGTTTACTATAGAAGCGTGATCTGCTGTGTACAAATAATCTCGGGCTCACCAGTTATGTGTGTTACGACTGAAGTGAACGACGTGATTCGAACTCACTCTAGAAAAGGTTATAGAACCAAGATACTGACGTATCAGAACACGGCCGTCTTAACATTCTATATAAGCTATCAATACTTAGTTAATGCTTTGTTATACGACGCTGATGCTCTGTTCGGTTCTGCTCTGGTGCTGTGTTCTTCACTACGGTTGCGTATACGTATCCTGTTGAAATCGTCACAGTAGAATAAAGGATCGCGGAAAGGCTGAATGGAAACTCGAAGTTGGCTGTGCAGAAGATTAAGGGGACAAGGGAACTTGATATATTTACGAGACAATGCGATATATTGACATTTGACAATTTCGATTTTAGCAGCTGGTGAAGAAAACAGGATTTCAAAACGTTGTTGAAGAAAATTAGAACTACGGGTTGCGATTGTACGTATACCGAAAGTAGAATAAGAAGTGTTAAATATTTAGGGCAATGTATGGATGTCTACCAATAGCGTCCAGAACTTGAAGGTATTAATTTCTGTTTTGTCTTCCAGTAGAAAGATAATTTGATTTGACATAGGTGGAGGCATAAGTCCCATTTATTCGACTTAACATCCAAGCTATAATTATAGTACAATCTAACTTAAGAATGTCACGCAGTAAAAGTAACACTCTTTAACCTTATTTATGACACACTTCAGTCAGCCAAAACACATTTTGTGTTTATAAAATGTACCCACTTTATTAAATTTATTCCTTTGATATACTATACTATTACTATTTATTGCCCTGTAGGAACCCGAAAGTTCATGAGCTCACCGGCAAGACTCCGCCATTGTTCCCTGTTCCGTGCGCTCTCCTTCCACGTTCGACCATCCGATCTCCTCGAGATCCAACCTAACATTGTCCCCCCATCTCCGTTGCGGCCACCCTGTCGGTTTTTTTCCCGTTTGCTTACCGTCAAGAATTCTATGCACGGTCCCATCGTTGCCCATTGGCGCCACGTGTCCGGCCCATCTTAATCTTCGCGACTTGATTACTCCCACTATTGTAGGTTTGCGGTATAGCTCTTCCAATTCGTGGTTGTGGAGTTTCCTCCATTGTCCTGTCTCCTCGTCATATTTGCCGCCAAAGCTACCCCTTAAAACTTTATTCCCGAATACGCGGAATTTGGTTTCTTCCCGTTTTGTGAGAGCCCATGTTTCGCATCCGTATAGAACAATCGGCATGATTATGGCTCTATAGACACGGAGCTTTATATTCCGTAATAGCAGTTTGGATTTCAGCAGTTTACTGACTGCATGCCAACTAGTGTTGCCGGAGTCTTTTGTTAATTTCCTTCGACATTTCATTACTGGCCGTCAGTATTGTTCCCAGGTATTCAAATATTTTGCCCCTGATGTTTATGTGTGTTCTCTGAGGTCCACCTGTGCATGCCATAATCATGTATTTCATTTTGTCTTCATTTATTTCACCTCTTCAAAGAATTTTGATTTTTGTCATTATTTTTTTCCGGTTATTCATTTTTTTAAAATAGTGAAACATGTTAGTTTTAAAAAGGTTGGTAGGGATTTTAGAGCGTTATATCAAGAAGGTGTGTACCGAATTTCAAGTCAATCGGTTTATTAGAACTTGAGATATCGTGTCCATAGACTTGAAAAAAAGTGGTTCGAGAAAAACGGGTTCAAAAATTTCAGGGTATAGTAGCTTCAAGCGAGACATAATATTGCGTTATACTTACACTTTGTTAGGCGGCAATTCCTGGTCCATACAACGGGCCTTCTTCTTTTTCAAAAAACAAATTCTCCAAACTTCTCTCTGATAGTCGTGATGTTCTAGCTTCCTTCGATTTTTTTAATTTGGCTGGTGATGCACTAGTAAAACTAATATCTTCTTCCACATTATGCTGATTCCCTCTACATTTTCGTTTTCGTCTATCTGGCCGCACACTACTTCCTGCTTCACTTTTTCCATCTATTTTAACTGCACAGAGAGAACTTCGTTGCTTGAAGATTCAAACTAAACTGATCTCAACTAAACACTAAACATGAAAAGATTTCAACAAACTACGTCAGAGAATACCGTTAGAGTTCATTTCAAAGTCGTTTTTCCGAGACAAAGGGTATGTATGCAGGAACCTCGAGCGCGCAGGTAGTTGGGGAGTATGTACCGTCTTTTGTTCGATCCGTTCCGGCAGAACTGGTCTAGTTGTCGCGTCACTAAAGCAGCTGTAACTTCGCCCATTATTGGAATTTTAAAATTTTCTTTGGACAGCATATTCTTAAAAGTATAAACTATAAGAAAATATTTTTAAAAAATCGATTTTTTGAAAATTCTAAACCAGAATACCCCCGTAAGGTTGCCAGATAAATTTGACTTTAAGAAACATATGGCATAAAGTACCCAAGCAGGTGTGGGTATTGTCCCTTTAAGTAATGTGTTTTTGTGAACTTATTTGATGGAGTGGTAGGAGCTTAGCATTCATTTTACATCTACAACAGACAAAAAAGAGAGACAGAGCGAAGCCATTTGTTTTATAAGAATTTATTAAAATGTTATTATATTTGTTTTATTTTTAAGATCACTTTACCAAAGTAAGAAAATTATTTAGACAGTAAAAGATTAAACAACAGGCAAAAAGTTATTTCTTTTATTTGCAGATTTTGCTATTCGCTGCATTTATTTCTATCATCTCTTTGGATGCTTTAACAAAGATGAATTTGGGCGGGATTCCATTCTAGAGACATCACAATTAACTACGCGATATCATATCTAATATTTTTCATCTGATATCTTTAACCCATACCTTCAATATGATCACCAATTTTATAATGTAGCATATTTGTGTTTTGTGTACAATGTGTTTTACTTTTAGAATCATATTCCCAACCATCACTTGCATAAATGCCGCAAAAGTACAACGTCATTACAACAATTTGCAAACAAACTCATTTAGAATTGTTTGGCCACACGGTAACACCATTCAATTTCAGAACTCGTTAAAGCAGAATATTAGACGTGCTACACAAAGCACACAATCTGACACTTCCAACCCGAAGTTTTTTCTGGGTCAAACAGGGAACTCTGGGAACAAACTTTTAATGGGCGACATGAGTGGTAAAAGATGTACAAAAACTTTTTTGAAAGGTTCACACGTGAAAGTGGTCAAGATATAATCCCCTCACTTGAAAGTCACTTGTGAGTGTGCTTAAGTAGGTTGCTGGCCGGAGGGATGCTTCCGTTTAAGAGAACAAATTTTCCGGAGAAAGAAATTATACAAGTTTGGGTTTGATGTCAATGCATGAATAACTTTCTGTTGTTTGTTAGTTTTTAGGTTTTAGTTTGTTTTTTTGTAAAAGAATTTAAAAGGAAGATGAAGCTGAAGACTTATTTTTTTGCTCTGCTTTCCAACAACAAGCGACGCTAATTGTTAAACTGTAGCTGTGGATCAGATATATTTTTAGCTGGCATGCTTGGTAGAATCGTCACACCTTTACTGTTATAATTTATTTATTTCATTTTATTAACCTGTCGTTGGTCGCATCGTCGTGAGACCGAAAATAACAACGACATACACTGGTGCTGAGTATAAAGTCGAAATATCAGTAGCCGCATTTGGTAGTTCTGTGGGGGGTTTCTCTATTCTACATGAGAAACAACCCACAATTCCAACGAACATTTCCTACCTAATTTCGACCGCCTTTCAGCGCGTCAAATCAACCCCATTCCCCCCTACTTACCTGTTCACCTGCAAAGCATGTTTCCACCAAGGACACATAGCTAAACTCATTGTACCACGCAGACAATGCATAAATGAGTTTAGCTTACCTTTTTTGCCATACGGCAACTCGTGTCCATGTAGATTAGCGACAACCAGATCCAGCCGGACAAAGTTGTCGTATCATTGCGGATCCGCTTGGGAAATTTATCAGCACATTCGATTGAATCACGTGATAATATTTCCCTAGCGTTACTTCGGTTTTTCTCCAGACACTTCATTCGCTGGGGATCAATGTTCTCTTTTTGCAGGTGAATATCATCAGCTCAATTCCCCTCTCTTTCTCAGTTCTGTCTTCGTATGGATCAATGTACACTGAACTCACCATACTACCGAATCAGGTCAACGGGTTCCGCTCAGAACTACATTGATTCATGCACATGCAACCAAATCCACCCCTAGGATAATCGTACATCGTGTTTCTGTTCTCTTATTGTCCCGCTCTCTTCGATCATCAGATTACCGATGTAACCTACCACACATCGAAGGACGTGGCAATGAGAGAGCAGAAGTATGTTATCTTTTGGTTGTATCCAATTTCTTCCCTCTTCAAAGCAGTCGATTAAGAAGATTCACAGGAGGAGGTCGTTACGCTAACCATCGCCGCGTGTGCATGCTTATGCACACGCTCGTCCGCGAAGATTCCCTAATATAACTAAATGAACAGTCGGAAATCGGAGACCTTCTAACGAAACAGAAGAAGTGTAAAGTTATAGTGATTTAAATTGTATTTATATTGCGATAAAAATGTGTCTTTAGCTGTTGTTCGTGTAACAGGCTGACGCACCTCGAGTGCCCAAGAACGTTCTACTTATCAAAATGTTAATTAAAAACTCAGCCGCGATGGCACAACAAAATCAAATAAAACAAAACCATTTTTACAATCAATCAACCTCAGTGTGTTTGCTATTGTTCCTGTCTTCCTGGGTGGACTATCCTCATCGGAGCAAGATCGTTGGGAATATAAGAAATCCGTGTCGTATCAGGCACATCAACTTATACCCCCACAGTGGTGAACCCGAAAAAACAGCACGCAACCTTCAACAAAACCGTTCAAATAAAAACAAAAACTTTAACGGAGCGCAGTGACAAAACATTAAACAAAATTCAACTAAAGTAAAAAGTTAAACAATCGTTCAACAAAAATAATTAACAAAAAATCAACAAAACTTCATTCAAAATTAAACAAAATCAGTTATAAAAAAAGACAATCAAGAAATTTAAACAAAATTAAGCAATAACATTTCAAAAACAAAACTAAATTTCAAAAACAATAAAAATCATAGTGAACAAATTTCAACAAAAATCAGGATAAATCAAAATCAACTAAAACAATTTCAAAAAAAAAATTAAAGTGGAAAATAATTGTAAAAAAAGACATTAAAAGAGAAAAAACGAGAATATACAAAGTGGCGTGGCAGAATCAAGCAACAGATACAACGTCGTGACTCATAAAAGTGAAAATTTTCAAAGATGAGGATTAAGCGAGAAGTATCACCCCATCAGGGACAGCATCTGCATCTTCATCATCTGCGCCATCACCAATATCAACGACACAGGCGAGTAAATTTTTAGGGAATAGCCCTGATCGAGACCCAGATTGAAAAAAATTATAAATAAATGAAAAACAAAAAACACCAATGCAAATAATGTAGTACAGTAGTTTAAACATTTTTTTCCCTAGATTTAGCTTTAAGTTTTTACTTTAATGTGTTTTTGTATGTGAATACGGAGTATCTTTAATTATCATTCCTCTGCTTATATCAAATTTGTCGTAGTAAGGAATTAGAATTATAGCATAGAATTAAGCAGAATGTGTAAACCTAAGTTACAATGCATGACGAAAGATCATGAAACTCTTGTGCATAATTTTAAAGCCAAAAGCAGTGCTTGTTTATTATTATTATCATTATTATTATTTTTAATTCATTGAATCTTCTTTTTACAATTTAAGAATAAGTATCTCTACTATTCGATTTAAGTACTTAATGAATTTCTTGTAAAACATTTGATTTATGGAAATTTCGTATTTAAGAAGTTTCGATCAGAAACAGCAAATCCTAAGAATAGGCTTTAAAATCTATGAAACTGAAATTATAACTGATAGAAAAATTGAGATACTACTGCTATTCTAGAAGCAGATATAAAACTTAATGCATAAAAACCTTAACATAAGAAATCTTACTACAGCAATGATGTGTATATACGTACATATAAAACTGTTTCTAGTTTTAAACGATATATAAATTATTTTCATAGCAAAACCAACATAAGCAAAAAAATTTCCAACAATGAAAGAAACAAACAAATATACATATACGTTGGGAAATCTATGTGAAATCTATAAGTTTAAGGTTTCTATATACACATAAACAATAACGAATACCATATATACAAGTAAACGTTCTCTTTACACTAGATGTACAATACAACATAAATTGTTCACTAACAACGTCAATGAAGACGGTTTTTTTTACTTTTTAACACATTTAGTTTTAATTGAATCTGTGAACATTACTTAATTTTATTTCATAATCAAAGAAAATATTTTTTTGCATTATTATTATTATATTTAAGAAAAAGTGTAATTAATAAATAAGATATTGTATGTAATTAAGCATATAATCCCTAGAAAATAACTGACTGTAAATAATCATATTATAAACCATTGTAAGCCCCTTCCGGGCACACACCCACGCACAACACCGCATTAACACACCTCCTCGACATCGGCTCAATCTCACTCCATTAACCCGACACCCTTCTCCCCCGCCCAACTTCACGCAACACTCCTCAGACTCCGCCCTCTCTTTCAAACCGACTTCTCTCTCAACCTCGGCACAACGACGCCCACCAGCTGACTCCACGTAACCCAGCTCGCCGTCCCTCAACCCTACGCAACCCTGTCGACATCGTTCGACACCGACCAAACCATTCGACATAGTTCGACCTACTGGCCCGTAGTGGCATACTGGCACACGACGCCCCCATTCAATCCTTTCGGCTTCACGCCCTTTCACAACTTCGGCTCCTCACTGAACCATAGCTACTACGTGTAGCAAACAACCAGTAGGATACCCGACTCCCCAGGCCGGCTCCTTGCTATCCACCCGCTACTCCGAGTAGCAAACAATAGTCAGGACGCCCGCCTCTACCACCATTACTCCCACGCAAGAATTCTTCTTTCTAGGGACTCCCGCGGATGCGATGAACCCTGGCTCGAACCTCTTCCATCCCAATAGGCCCTGACCTATTCGGACGACAAACCTGTTAGTCCAAATGACCCATAACAGGTCAGTGGACCACGCCGCATACCCCTTGCCCATGTGGCATCAACGCGGTAACAACGTGTCCACTCCTTGTATCGACCCAGGCCCACCGAGCAAAGAACTCGTCACTCAGGACAGTTACAATACCTCACCACCGCGCCTTCCGAAGCGAGAAGACCTACCTTATCGTTCAAGCGTCTAGCCATCCTTTCAATCCATCACCAACCTCACTTTCTTTCGACACCCATCAAACTACTCCTTCCGCCCTACCATTATTTCGTGACTACGTCACTGGCGGGGGAGTACTGTGGGGGGTTTCTCTATTCTACATGAGAAACAACCCACAATTCCAACGAACATTTCCTACCTAATTTCGACCGCCTTTCAGCGCGTCAAATCAACCCCATTCCCCCCTACTTACCTGTTCACCTGCAAAGCATGTTTCCACCAAGGACACATAGCTAAACTCATTGTACCACGCAGACAATGCATAAATGAGTTTAGCTTACCTTTTTTGCCATACGGCAACTCGTGTCCATGTAGATTAGCGACAACCAGATCCAGCCGGACAAAGTTGTCGTATCATTGCGGATCCGCTTGGGAAATTTATCAGCACATTCGATTGAATCACGTGATAATATTTCCCTAGCGTTACTTCGGTTTTTCTCCAGACACTTCATTCGCTGGGGATCAATGTTCTCTTTTTGCAGGTGAATATCATCAGCTCAATTCCCCTCTCTTTCTCAGTTCTGTCTTCGTATGGATCAATGTACACTGAACTCACCATACTACCGAATCAGGTCAACGGGTTCCGCTCAGAACTACATTGATTCATGCACATGCAACCAAATCCACCCCTAGGATAATCGTACATCGTGTTTCTGTTCTCTTATTGTCCCGCTCTCTTCGATCATCAGATTACCGATGTAACCTACCACACATCGAAGGACGTGGCAATGAGAGAGCAGAAGTATGTTGTCTTTTGGTTGTATCCAATTTCTTCCCTCTTCAAAGCAGTCGATTAAGAAGATTCACAGGAGGAGGTCGTTACGCTAACCATCGCCGCGTGTGCATGCTTATGCACACGCTCGTCCGCGAAGATTCCCTAATATAACTAAATGAACAGTCGGAAATCGGAGACCTTCTAACGAAACAGAAGAAGTGTAAAGTTATAGTGATTTAAATTGTATTTATATTGCGATAAAAATGTGTCTTTAGCTGTTGTTCGTGTAACAGGCTGACGCACCTCGAGTGCCCAAGAACGTTCTACTTATCAAAATGTTAATTAAAAACTCAGCCGCGATGGCACAACAAAATCAAATAAAACAAAACCATTTTTACAATCAATCAACCTCAGTGTGTTTGCTATTGTTCCTGTCTTCCTGGGTGGACTATCCTCATCGGAGCAAGATCGTTGGGAATATAAGAAATCCGTGTCGTATCAGGCACATCAACTTATACCCCCACAGTTCTGCCCCACTAATAGATCTTTCGCGTTAGTGTTTCCCACTTTCATGATTATAATTAAACTTATAAAGATATATATTAAGATCTTGTGTTATTTGAAGAGGAAAGGCTCTCTATATAATTAAATTATATTAAGATGTTCTGTTATTTGAAGAGGAAAGGCTCTCTAGTACTACTTTCAGTTTCCAAGAGCAGTTCTCCTACCAGCGGTACCGGGTGCTCAAAGTTGGTTATTTAAAGCACATCAGAAATTTCCCCTGTCCAGTGGTTAACCACGTTTTTCACGCATAAAGTACTAGAAGCGACTTAGCATTGCATACCGCAAAATATCCATGGCCTTATGGCGGTTCCTTTGAACGCCACTACTTACCTTCCCATTAACCATCCAGGTAACTGCTCTCCACAGCACCAAACCACAATAAAGCATGTACTTACTTTCACATAGTTGAACTATAAATGTCTGTAATGCTGTAAATTCATGATATTCGCTGATGCAAAATCCATCAGCACCCAACAGACATGTTACTTATAAGCAATTTGGTTGCATTACCAAGCAACCAACATGAACCGAACCAATTCAGTACACATATCTCGGTTCGAGTTCCATCAGCAATTGAAAGTATCTTCCACAAGTAAGAGCAATTTGGTTGCACCATCAAGCAACCAACATTGCCCGAACCGCATCAAGGAGATATCATCCGACCGACAAATACATTAAGGGATACCGCTAACCACCCAAGGAATTCGAGTTCTCATAAATGGAAAATTACCATCGAGAATTCGACTACGTGGAGATACCCCCAAGATGTGTACGATCAGCATAAATGCTTTATGCAGTCGCTGATCGTGTAACCACCTAAATCTCTATGTCGAGATAGTAGCACCAGCTGCAACCATGCCAGCTAATGTTCCCCTTGTGGATTTGATCGATCCATGGTCCGCATGCTTGTGGACACCCACACGCCATGAGCTGCAGAGACGATCATCGTGTGTGCGTTACACCCCTTGCTTGCTGGACCAATGCAAGGAAGATCATCCATTATATGATCACCGAAGCGATGGATGGAATTTTTGGTATTCTGTCGCTTCGGTTGATATACTCAATCGCAATACGGATTCGGGGAGGCAAGTCGGGCCTCCACGTTAAATAATTTCATACAGTCTGAACGCAACTCTGTCAGTATACGAACGCTCTTTTGAAATAAGTAATATACAAAAACTGTCCCCACAAGTAATTAAAGTTTAATTCATGTTAAATCATTTTTAACGCCACAGAACATTTGAATTACAAAAACTGTTCCCACGAGTAATTAAAGTTTAATTCATGTCAAATCCTTTTAATTATCGAACACGTGAGTAGTGGAGTCGTTTTGTTTTGTAAAGCTAGAAGAAGCGATGTTTTTAGTGTAGTTGTATTTTGAGTTTGCTAATTTATACTAATAAAGAAAAAAGACGAACCGCCGGTGTTTTGGTTATTGTTTATTGGGAAGACTCTCAAAGGCAACAGATAGCGCATGCAAGTTTGGTGACAATACCGACAATCGACAGCGTGGGATAGGAGTAGAACCCGTGCCAACGACGGCACACTATACTTCATCACCCATAGGCTCACTAACGGCGCCCGGTTTCTTCAGCCAGCGCGCGAACTTTGTTCGTAGAATACAATCCACTAAAAACGCTTTGTGGATTTTAGAAACGTCGTTTGGCCCAAACATAACAAATCACTCGCTAATCACCCTTCTATCAGTTCAGAACATACTTGTGCATATTTTTGTATACAAAATATTGTCAAGTATATTGTGCCGTAGCCAAGTCCGTGAGGTCATACATTTTTGAATTCCCACAGACCAATAAAGAGAATAAAATAGTAATGCATGCCATCGCGTCCTAGCCAGCTGAAGACTGAAGATGTTCACCTGCGAGATAATTACGTGGAAATAAGTAAGTGAGGAAATACCGTTTTTTGTTTTTCTATGTTAGTTACATACAAGGGATGAATACCTCTTTGTAAGGTCTACCATTTTCGAGGAACGTAAGGAAAATAAAACAGAAGAATTTGCCTCACTCAAAAACATATAATATTTTTGAACCAAGTTACCTTAACTTCGATTGCTTATTAGGAAGCAATTCCATTCTTATTACAGGAAATTGTAAAACATATTCTATTCAATATCTTCTATTCACAATCTTCAGTTAGTACATGTCACAATTCGGCCTCAAAAATGTCCTATTGCAGAAACCGCGTTTTCAGTGCGGTTATACCAATCCAAGATGTGATTCTTTACCTCAAAACCCAACATTGCACACAATTGACATCTGATCCTAACCCGAACCACACAATCGCACGAACTTCACCACCATTACAGCAATGTGGCCATTTATATTAGTAACTTAACATACGTAGCTAAATGTTGATCCTCGGATAGCACCCAGCATTGTTGCATGGCCTATAACACATAGGGTTCTCGAGTTGGATAGTGACGGTCATTATATTCGCGGACATAGTGATCAATGTTCCTCAACACTAATTAACAACACAAATGTTGAAACTCCACGGCACTGCTACTTCTTCTTCTTCGCTTAAAGACACCCCGCATTTAAGCACCCGCTATCTTTACCTTGTCCATTCTAGTAATACAAGCTTTTAATTACGAACAGCACTACTACACCAAATCTCTAAATCTCCGGTTTGTGCTCAGTCCGGAGTGACTCGAGTAAGGCGTTCCTATGATTTATGACATTTTCAGAAGTATTGGTATACTCTATGACTGCCTCAGGCAAGCGATGTGCTCATTGCATCTTCTACGTCGCTAGAGGAATATAAGGATGTTTGACCATGTCGCCTCTACCTACACTTCTGTGTCTAACTCATCACCAACTACTGTGTATGGGGATTCGTTTCTAAGCCCAGAACGGTGATATCAACATAGATGCAGTTAGCACCTGTCATTGTAAAATTATTTATCATGCACTCGAAGACAGCGAGATATCTTAAAGCGCCAAACTGGAATGGCGGGAGTAAGTCATCTACATCTGCTACTGTGGACAGTGCAGATTCAATCCAAAAATCGGACGATGGATCTTCTTCTATCGTGAGTTGTTAATTTCCAATAGCCACTGGATGCAGTCGTTACGCAAAGATAATAAACTGGCTGATAAGTTGACGATGGCGATCACGCAATTGGTGGTTGTAGAGGCAGTTCGGCGATGAGGTTCCTGAAGTTTAATTTTCTAATAGTGCGTCTTGTTTTAAAGTGCCATGTAGGTCGAGTGAGATGCGTAAAAGTGGGAAGTAAATCTTGTTAACGGATAATGATTTTCATTGCATGTAATTCAATGATGCCACTTTATCTATAATTAATTGTGGCTTATAGGCGGACAGTTGGGATTCGCAGACATTGTTGTGATGTAATTTGGGGCATCTCTTGATTAACGGCTATACTTCATGTTTTAAGTTCTATACTTCATGTTTCTTTTAGAGGGATTTTACAATCGGAATCTCTGTTGAAGATTTGATCAAACATTAATGTGTAACCGTTTTTCAAAAATACAGTGTCAAATTACAGACTTATGTTACTCATGCTTCTAATGTCTATTTTACACATCAATAATGTAGCTATATATTTGTAGCTTCCCCACTCTGTAACATCACGAGTTCTGATACAGGGACGTACGCGGGAGAGGAACCGCAATTTGGTGCGATCCGTCGGATGGTCTTGTGGCGCGGATATAAACCGAATTGCGCGGAACAATGCCACGAATCTCCGGAGAACAGTACCCGTGATAATATTTGTAAAACAGACAGAGGTCAGCTACGCGAATCCGATGTGATAGCGACTGTAGTGCCGACGTCACCACCGTATCCCAGATCAGGCGATCGCTCGTCTCTGTATGCTCTCAAGTAGGTCGAGGGTATGCTTAGGAGCAGAACTTCAAACATGAGAGCAATATTCGACCGCGGATCTAATTTGGGATTTATACAGGAGAAAAGTTGACATGGAGTAAAATATTTTTTGGCTCTAAAAAGATAACTCAGTTTTCTCGAGGCGGACCTAGCGATATTCGACACGTGTTTATGCCGCGATACATTCCCACAGACCGTGACGCCGAGCAATTTCAAGTTGTTCCCAGAGTCGAGGGCGTGACAATTTACCATCTTCTGTGGAACCGATGATTGACTTTCCTTTGTGATAGTTGTATATTGTGCCTTCGTTGCATTGAAGTCAACGAGATTGACCTTTCCCCACTGCAGGACCTTATCCAGATCCCGATTCAGGGAGTCGATCTGGCTACATCTCAGCTGGTGCGACATTGATACACTAATCGGCCGATCACTCGAAGAATAAAAACCAAGCGTACTATCATCCGCAAACCTGAACACTGCCTTTCCAGTTGACTCCGACAAATCATTTATGTGAAGCAAAAACAAGGTTGGAGCCAAAATAGAGCCCCGAGGCACCCCGGAATTAACAGTATTCAGATCCGATTACTCGCTGTCCACAACAACACAGATCGATCGATTTTCGAGGAAGCTTTTCGTCCAGTCGCAAAGATGCTGGCAAAGTCCGCATAATCGAAGCTTGCTCAGCAATGCCCCGTGCCAGTCGCGTTCAAAAGCCTTGAATATATCCAATGCGGCTGTCTTTGACTCACCATGTCTCAGAATCGCAGACCTCTACATATCGGTTCTAAGGGTCAAATAGTTTCCCCTGGACCGCCTGCCACGGAATCCGTATTGACGATCATTCAGAAATTCGTTGCACTTCGAATACTTAATTAACTCGGCATTGATAACTTTTCCATCACCTTAGATAACATAGACAGTAATGCTATCGGTCGGTAACTTTATGGGAGACACTGTTTTTCGTCTTTGGGATTGGCTAAACTCGAGCGATTTTTCAGCAGGTACGAAATGTCCTCCTTACATAAGATAATCGAAAGAGTCTGCCAAGAACCGGTGATAGTTATGGAGCACAGTTCTTAACGACTATTGCTGGTATTCCGTCCAGGACGGTTTCCTTCCTACAGTCTAGTTCACGTAGAATGGGTTGAATAGTAGGCGGCGGAACCTTACATGCCGCATTTAAGAGCCCACCGGTGCGATCACAAGCGGCTCCGAAAGGCCGGCATCGAGATTTGAAATCGAGGAAAATAAATTCGCGAACACATTACCTTTATCTTTTGAATTTGTGACTAATGACCCGCTGCCCGTCACCAACGGGGGACAAGAGGAGGAAGCGAAGTTGCCGCTGAAACTCCTTGCACCCAAGGAGTGTATTGGTCACTCTGCCGGTATAAGCCTTCTTCGCTGTATCGTTCGTCTGTTTGCACGCCTTTCTGATGATAACAAAATTCGTTCTATTATCATTGGGATTGGAGCGCCATAGTTTAAAAGCTCTATTTTCCGACCCTGTAATCTGGTCGCATTTTTTTATAAAACCAATGTTTATCGGAAGAATTTCGTTTGATGGAATGCTGAATGAAAATCTCCACCCGAAAAGAAAAATCTGTGGAACCCACTTCGCACATGCGCTAACATCGAAGTCTCCAAGGGTTACCTCCAACCACGGAAATGATGCGAAGAAATCCCAGTTAGCCGACCCACACCTCCATACATCGCTAACCTGCTTAGGTCGGTTATTCATTTGAAACGCATCTGGCTGGGCAAGCGATACCAAGCAGTGATCTGAGTTTCCCAGTGGCTCGGCAAGCTCTAGGGTATAAACGCTCGGTTCGGATGTCAAAAACATATCCAGGGTTTCCGCATCCGGCATTCGAGTAGGTTCCTCCAGGAGATGAGCGAAATGTCGTTTAACAACTTTCTACTTCGTCCCACTCGCACGTTTCAGATTGTTCATTCGGACACTGTTTACCCAACGCCAGTGAAGGACAATTTACCGATCGCATCAGAGAAAATGGTAGACATAAAACACACTGTCAATCTCAATCCGAATGATTTTTTTATTTTTAATGTATTGTTTATTGTTTAACTTTGCATGGAAAACCGATGATTACAATTTCACTAAACTAGATAACACACACGTAGTACTGGAAAATGTCTCTACTTTTCTTTTAGCCTGCAGTTTGCAAAACAATTTAATTTATAAAAAAGAATCCGACTCTATTCGACGCAACACTTTGTTTATACTATACACTCGGGGGGAAGGAAGATTACAACTCCAGGGTGTGCACTCCGAGCACACCCTACAAGGGATGATAAACGGCTCGACCGATCCGTTCTGTGGTTGTGATACGACTCAATGATACAACCCTCGTTTAGGGTGAGTTTGGTGGTGTGGTGACAAGGAAACGAAATTTTCCTTTTGAGACCCACCAATCAGAGTGGATCTCCGGTACATAGATCCTAACGACGGTGTGTCCACTTACGCGCGGATCACTTTGTTTGCTCGTGACGCAAGCTCTTGTGTGAAAGAACCGTGGGAATGAAAATTCACATGCAAGAGAATCTTTGGACGAAATGTTTGCAGCTGTTTAAATATGGTGCTGGTGATTAGGATGCGTTTGGGATGATTACACAATGACAGTTGTGTTTACACCCACGTCGATTGTGTATTGCATCCATAGCAAGTCACGTATCGAATTCCAGTGTGAATATTTACACTGGCAAAGAATTCGGCTCTTAGCAGCTAGGCGCGAGTTGCGCTATGCTTTGTAGGTTGAATAAAAGCCGCCCTGGGTACGGATACACTATAAAAATCTGTCGCGCACGTGTAGCACAGCAAACGCAGGCAGACGGGGGTTCTGGTGATTGTTCCTATAATCCACTTCGGTTATCTAGTATGGCAACCGAAATGTTTTCTTTTTAGAACAATGCTGAGATGCATTGATGTATGCGGTACTGGCGTACCGATTTCTTCCAGGAAAAATGATATAACGCATTAATTGCGTGAATGTCCTTGATGGGAAAAGGCTTGAGGGTGTTGGATGCGATTGCATAATCAAACAACTATGGGGTCGGTGGGAGAATGCTTGAAGGTGTTAGTGCGCTTGCATAAGCGAAAAACAATGAGGTCTCTAGACCTTTAGGGCAGGAAGATTTGGAGGTAAGTGGAAAAGGTAGCAGTGGCGTCAGTAGAATCGCCACAGCACCATCGTGACTTATCTCGTGTCAGTCGGGTCATCAGCCATACATCCGAAACATAGTCGAAAATATCTCCTGAGGATATCGCGTAATGTACAGCGTGATGGGGTGGTATCTCATCTTGGTACCGTCTACCGCCTAAGCTATCCTTTTCTCGAACCGGTCCATCAGCCAAGCTCCGAAAGATGGCCAGGGATTTCTCGCGACCATTTAACGGAGCTTGTAGCTTGATGGGGTGGTATTTCATCGAGCGACAGGCCATCGGGGCCCCACCTACCCCTCGGGCTTTAGTCGCCTCTTACGACAAGCCGGCTTAGCTGTGAGTATATTCTAACGCCCTACTCACATGGATGTGTTTGTTACATAATTAAAATAAATAATTTCTACCCCCCTCTTCGCCTAAATCTTCATCTTCATCAGGAATCGAACCCCGGTCTCCCGCGTGACAGGCGGAGATACTAACCACTATACTATCGAAGAGCCCCCCCCCCCCTCCCACCCCCTAAATAATTACCTAAATTCGCTACCCTAATTCCCAAATTACCCACATATCATATATAGAACAACATTTCCCACGCTTCAAATAATATTTTTAACCTATCTCAAACATGTTTTCCCTAAAAAAACATAATCCCGTTCTTAAAAAAACGTCCAAAATTCACATTTCCCGCTGTATATAGGATGTACAGACTATTCAGTTTTGATTTCAATGGAAAATGTATATACAAATATTTTCCAACCCTTTCATTCTCGATCTCGCAACACTTCGTAATTTTTAAATCAAAGAATTTCCAAATTCTCTATACGAAGACATAGTTATACCCACATGACCCTTCCCAGCAAATTTGCCGTTACCTTTCCGTTATGTATTTATGCACCTGAAAATTCTTTGAAAGGGGGTTAAGGCCAGCGAGAGCCGCACCCAAATTCAAGGAATCGGTAAAGGGAACAATGGGGTAAATTTGTCACCCTATGTATGATGACTGGCGCAAGGCTAATAACCTTGCCCGGAAAAACAAATTATTGTGGAAAGTTTAACAAACCTCAGGACTTTCTAAATAAGGCCAAGACCGGATCCCGGTTGTGGTGCCGATGATGATGATGATGTATGATGACGCGATAAGCGGGGAGTCAAATTTCGGCGTTGACCCAAGAGAGTTGAAAAAGAAAATCGTGTGTGAATGATCCCTTGTTGCTTTATTAAAAGTAAATTAACAGTCGCTGGTAGTATTTCGAATTCATCTGAATATATTAACTTTTAAAAATAATTAAATTATAAAACGAAACAAAACTAATTAATTTGAAGTTTTCTTTAAACTCAAGAGTGTAGAATCGTATATAGCCTCCGAACCATGCTGCAAGGATTTCGAATTGATCTAGGAACGTTATATAAATAAGGATACATGCAAATAGACTATTGTGCTGAACAACCTCCAACACCAGGTACGACGTTAGCAACAGCAGTTGATGAACCTCACTGGGAGCAGCTCCATAACCAATGCAAAAATCTATAATATAATTTTTGTGTGCAAGAAAAATATTCCAACAAGTTCGATAGTGGGTTTCCCAATAGGGACGATATATTTTTAAAATGTTATGGCAGCGTATTTAATATAGTAAAAATGTCACAAGTTATTGTTTGTCTATAATATACTTTGACGTTAAAACAACAGAAGGCTCTGCTTTTAATATGTTGTATTTTATTTCATTTTAAAGAACATATCGTCCTTATGTGGAAACCCAACATATCGTTCCTGTTGAGAAACCCGGAAATATTCCTTGGAAAGGTAGAATAGAACAACCAATAAGTAAACATCATTTGGGAAGCGAAGTGAAGATATAGATATACTGCTGTATGTGTCATTGTGTGACAATTTCCACATTCCAATTCATATGTCAATTTCTAGTTGCAAATATCTTATGATGATCATCACCTGGTTTCTACGGAATCCAAACAAGAAGTCCTTGAAAATTGATTGACGGTATTACTGTAAACACGTCTTCCCGGGCACCTGTCCAAAGTCAAGATCATAACTCAAGCGTTGCCAGCTATATCGGCGTAAGTACCTCACCTCGCGCGGTTTGTGGCTATTTGTCCTCTCATTTTTCATTTTCCACCGTGCAGATGATTAACTAATACCGGCCCACGACTGGTGTCCTGCTTCCACGCACAAAGCTTGCTGTTATAATCACCGAATTAACGAGACGGCCAACTTGGCGAGCATTGCGTTCCGCGAGTCTTCAATTAAAAATACATTACAGCTGGGCACTGCTTAAAGGTAGAACGCGTGATGTTGTCGTTGTTTTATGTCATTGCCTCTGGCTGAGGTTGATTTGTATCTTAACGAAGTCGTGCGCGCTTGTGTGTGTGTTGTAAAATGTAAAACAATTTGTTGTGGACACAAATGACTAGGGAGATGCAATGAACAGAAAATTCCCAGGTACTCAAGTACGGCGCCTTCTTATATTACCTAAGATTTCCGGTTGTTGACTCGTTCCGTTTTGTTCTTCTAATTAAGAGATAACTAGCACAGTCGAGTATCCAAGGTGTACCGCTACAAAAGAGCTCATTTGGATTTGGGAACTGCCTTCATAAATGTAATCCCTCAGTCGCTAGTAAACTCAATGCTCCACAAATTCATAAATATGTTATTTACTCTAGAGGAAATGATTAATAAAACTCTCAAGAGGGATCCTGTTAAAAATTCAAATAGCTTCGACACTCGTGTCTATCAAAGCAGGCTCGTTGCAGGTTCAGCAAGCCTCGATAAAAATCTAACCATATCCTGTAGTTATAAAACATGGAAAATGTGCTGGAGAGATCATAAAGTTATGAAGTAAGGAGAACAAACCTCGCACTCACCTGTTGTTAAAAAATTCCCGTGTGGAGAAAGTTTTTACGGTGCTCGCGTGATTGCAGAGCACGAGCCCATGCAGTAAAAACTGTCAAAAGTTATTTCGCTCCTATGGCAGCCTTTAAACGAAATTTCGTGGGGAGTGGACCTGTGAATAAATTACCTCAGGCTTGACGGGAAAAATTATTAAAGGATATTAAAAAGCGACGGACCTGTTTTTACTGTTGACATTGTTTATACGAATAGTAGAGACTTTTTTATGAGCATTTTTTATGATAGCACTTGTGAAAATAGCTTACATCGTGGTATCCTTTTTCCGAAGAAAGCACCAGCGTGGTGGGCCAAGTTTATTAGAAAACATTTGGCAAATGTTATGGGTAGCCTATTCGTGAGAAGTGCCTGTCCAAACTGTAAATTGTGGATAGTTGTTACTAGATAATAGCTAACATATTATCACAAAGGCTGCATCCCTCGTTGGCAGTTGCTAATAAGTATCAGATAAGGTTTTAATCCATACACAATCATTACTTTGTAGTCGGTGAATATAAAATGGAAAACGTCATGACCACATAGTTAAATCAAACAAATTAATTTAGGAATATGGTAAAATTCAAAACATATTTGGAAATTGAATCATCCAAAGGATCATTATTTACTCGATCATTTTCAATTATCTTAATATACAAAATTGCTGTTTTCATGAATGTATGTTTCTATCTCAAAAATATTCTTGCAGCAGTGCTGTATCTTTTTCGTTTTATAGACAGCTACACGCTTTATGATGGTTCTGTTTTACGACACTTGGGATGTTTAACTTTTCCTTCAAAATGATACCATTTCCGTACTTTGTGAATACATTCTGAATCTTCTTAGGTAATCTGGAAAACTGAGAGAGAAAGAAGGGAAACAACTAAAGTCGTTTTTTTTTTCTTCAAATGACGCTAATAGAATTTTAAATCTTATGGGTAGGTTGGTATGTGTGCCGTCGTTGGCACAGGTTCTACGCCTATCCCACGCTGTTGCCCCGTTGGACGTCACCAATGTGGGGTAAAAGTTCCGGTATCGGCTCGTTATCGATGGAGCTGAAGGTCGAATTTTGGAATGCACTGCCGTGGATTTTGTTCTAAGTTTGAAACATTTTACTTCTGTAAACGATCGCTGAGTTCCCCATTAGCGGCAACTAAAGGCTATACACGCCCGTCTACGCCGCCTCAAATACCTAGGTGCATAATACTTCGGAGCGCACATCTAATAACCCTAGGGCGCCCTGGGGTTGGACACAATCAACCACCCGCCAGGAGCCCCCTAACCAAAATCCCCTATTTTTTTTTTAACAAGTGCGATGGCCGGCACCTCACAGCAAGTTTCCATTCGATCGAGGTCGTAGCTACCGCTACATTGACACCAATGTACCGGTCCTCCCTCGATAGGTAAAACGTGCAATTGAGGGCCCGCCCTCCTCTACCAGTCCCAGCGGCAAACAAATCGCCATACAAACGTATGGACAAAAGACATCCGCTCTGGACTTGGTCCCTTTCCATTCCGCACACGGCAACCCGTCACTGCGGATGGGAATTACCCTGGGATAAATCCCCCTCCATCTCGCACACACTATTTCGTCACTGCGGATGTGAGCGGATTTCCGATGGGTTCCGACCTATTCGGGCGATAAGCCTGTTGGTCCACGAGACCCATAACAGGCCTATGGACCACGCCGCACACATTTGCCCTTGATGGCATTAAGCGGTAACAACTGTGTCCATCTTATCGATAAAGGCCCAAACAATAACCTGGAACTAGTCCATGACAGTTCCCCCAATTTAATTACAGCGCCTACCGAAGTGCGCACGGCCACCTTGTTCGTCAAGTGTTCAACCCTCCGCCTATCATAGCACCATCCATTCGAGCACCCCTACAGCCCTACCTATTTTTCGCGACTACGTCACTGGGGGGGGGGGGGGGGGGGGACTGTAGCGTTTCCGCCAAACCCTACGGTCTACTTACCTGAAAAACCCCCATAACTACTACCCAACTCCCTTAAGTTTGCTAATGCAATGGTATTAGTACCTGTAAATGCTTCACGCATTATATAGATCACCATCTGTAATCATAAAATCCCTATAAAGAAAACTTACCTTCATGCATCCCTTCGCATACAATTTTCCGTAAGATTTCTTTGTTTGCTTATTTGGTATTCTGAACCAATTCCGTATCAGACAAATTCCTGTAAACAAAATAATTCGGATTGCATTCATTGTAACCGTCATGACAGGGACCATAAATATCGCCCCGTCTATTTTCCCAGCCGCGTCATATACCTTTTCATACACATTGCCTGGCAACCTTTTTTGTTTGTCTTACCAACAAACAACCCAAGCAGCTGCATATAATTAGCGCAATAGACGCTGAAACCAAAATCTTCAGCATTTCCTAATGCAAATATGAACCCGGTTTCTATTGCAGCCAGAGATGCCATAAACATCCAATTTGCTTTTAGCACCTTTTTCTCCTAACGTCGAAAATAGCGACGAGGCATCGTGTAAACAATGACCCGCATTACCAGCGGCGCATGCGGTCATTTTTCCCTATTGTCCTTGCCGCCTGCCTGTTTTCGAACACATGCAACAACATTGAATCTGTTCGACCGCGCACATATACCACCGCGCCACTAGTTGCACCCTTAAGAGAAAAGTTTTTCTCTCTCTTCCTTTTCTTTTCCTTAGCGAAATCATCTCTGCATGAGATGACGACCAAGGAGTCAAATTCCATCCTTCGACCGGAGCAGGTCGTGTCTCCTATCGCTTCCCTGGTGCGCACAGGGAAGCGATAATCAGCGATAAACCTCGGTGTCAAGTGCGTGCTAAGGTTTTAACGTCTTATTTTTAATCGGTTGTCTTGCAGTGCGTGGTGCATATTAAATTAAATAATAGAAAAACAATCACCACCAACAATCCCGTGTGTTTTGCTCTCCTGTGCCGCAGTTTCTTTTCGGTGTTTGACGGAACAATTAGTGACAATTGGATGGAGGAGGAAGTGAACCGTGTGCCCGTGTTCGGCATAATACTTCCTCCCCACAGTGGTGACTTCACAGTGTGTTAAAGAAAAAAACGCAACCATCCCATGGAGTCAGATGGAAACAGTGACTTTTGGTGACCTAGGTGAGAACATCCACCTTCCGAACTCAGTGACAGTGACAATCTTCCGGAACCGAGTGCTTCCGGAAACACAGTGTCAATGTGCAATTGTGGCGACAATTGCCGTAAAATAATGTATGGGCAAAACATCGCCCCAACGCCAACCTTCCTTCCAGCACCAGTAACCAACATACACCATCTCCGGACCATCATCAGCAGCACCAAACAGCCAAGGCTTAACCAACATCACCTGGCCGGGAGCAGCACTCGCCTCAACAGCAACGGCCAGGATTTGGTAAGTTCCATATTCTCTATTCCTTTTTTTTCTGAACAGTGAGTCACGCAACACTACCAAGCAACCATGGCATGAGCAACTCATCATTCAATGCTCCCAGAATGCAAGTAATCTCAGAAGCAGAATCAGATCGCGATAATGGACCACCGAGGCATGTATGGTGCACTTAAACGATCGCAGTATCAGAAGGATCAGCGTACTACCGATGAAATACGGAAATTAACCGATAGCCGAAAATAAAATTTCAACACCTGCTCCACCACGAGAAAGCGAGCAAAAATGTGACATTCCGAGGAAATGTTTCTAAGTCATCGAAAAAAAGGAGAACTAGTATCCTGTTGGTCCATGGCTCTTGGAATTGTCTATCTTTGTTGTTTATGTGTGTTGCGTATTCCGAGATGATGTTAAGAATGGCAGACATTTCACAATTTATGATGCAGAAACTGAAGACATGTGAACAACTCGACTGGCTGCGATTATCCTTAACAAACACCGCTTAAAATCCTTTACAGTTTTATGTACGACGTATTAATATTAAATTCCTTTATTTTCCTTTATACTATTCGGTGCGATACAAACGATTTCTTAGTCATACAGCCGTATCTGCGTTAAACTCATTTTGTTTGTGAGACTATGTCAAAAAAAAAAGGCAAAATACTTTCAAATTTAAAATTTTCAATCATATTTTTAAAAATTGATTAGTGGGTTATATCCAATACAAGGAAGCATAGAAGTAATTAGTAAGCTTGTGTTTTATGCAAAATTAATTACTGGTTTGAAGTGCAAATTACCACACACAGTCCTAATTAAACGATTTTCATGGTAAAGGTAGACAACTGGTTCGAAACAGTTGTCCTGCCAGTCTAAGAAAACCGTATAATAGGCTTGACTATTAAAATAATTAAAATTTGTAATGTAATTATAGAAGATATTGATATTTATATAGATGCATATATGTCTGGAAATATATGCATTTGTATGGGTGCGTTTCTTCTTTTTCCTTTTGTAATACAATAATAAATTAAAAAACCACAAGAATATATTATACTTTTAAAATTTGTTTACCATATATACCTGCGTTATGTAATATTTACATTCAAGAACAATTCATAAAAAACTCGAATTACAATCCAAAATGTTACCAGAAATATATATTTAATGATAATTTGAGTGCAATGTGAACTGGGATTTGCTACCAATAGAAACAAAATCAGATTTTAGTGTTAGAAATATGGGTTATATATTTTATATAAATTTTCTAGCATTTGGAAAATTGCACATTAAGAATACATACATTTTACATCTTCCTTTTTCTTTGTTCCACTAAGTCCCTGTTTTGCTTTTGTTTAATTTAATATATTCTGCATTTAACAAACATTAACCGTTGATATAAAGCAAAAATCAACAATGAAAATTATAAATACACATATACACGCACAGTCGTATACATAAATAAAATCAATGTAAAAACAGAAACACCTAGAATTTAAGTACACTTAAAGCAAAAGGAAAGTTAATTTTTTGCGAAGACTGCCGTTTTATACACTAACGACATTACGTAATTGGTATTTGTATTTTATTCTAAATTGAACGTTTTATTTATCAGAAACCGATTGTCTTATATTTTTCATTTATATTGCGCTCACTGAATTTTAAAAATATGTACATTTATTTGTCTCCCTCATTAAACCACTGACAGTGTGTAACGAAAATAATTTACGAGTATGCCAAATAACAATAAAAATTGTAATTGACTTAAAAGCAACCAACAACAACAATTTTTAAATTTATATATATATACATATATTTGCAAGCACCATCATATTGTTTAAAAAATAAAAATATTTTCATTGTATTCCTAATCCCTTACTTTTAAATATTATTTTAACTGCTTTTCCTAGTTTTTTATTCACGTTTAATTCAAATTAATATAAATATATACACACAGATTAATTCTAACCAAATTAATGGAAAGCAGTTTTCAATTTTTACTTTACTTTTAATCCGTTTTATTAGCAAGAAACACTTTGAAGTTTAAGCATTATAAGCAAATTAAAGCATCACCGCCAATTCAATTATAAGCATTGTAAACCCCTTCTGGGTACACATAAAGATACAATCGTTTTCGCTAGTATACACGACTCCACATGACTCGGCTCGCTCGCACTCTATTTTGACTCCGCCTTGTATTTCCTTCAACCCTATTCGACTACACACGACTCCGCTTCCTACTTCTCTCGACTACTCGCGACAATACCCGACCCCTTTTCATCCTCTTCCGACTACAGTTGCTTTCTTTTTCGACTTCACGTCGCCCACACTCAACTCCACTTGACTCCCCGTGACACATTCAAACCTTTCGACTCGACATTACGCGACCCACCTCACACCCGACTTCTTTTCACCCTTTTCGATTTCGCTCGGGTTTATTCAATCCCGAAGCCTTCTCAACATATTGGCGCACACGCTCGCCATTACCAACACCCATTTTCTGCAAACCAGCCCCTTAAGTAACAACAGCTACTACGTAGAGTATATAATTTATAGGACGCCCGGTTTTGTCTCGCGTGAAACACCCTCACCCTTTTCTGTCTCTTTTCTGAAGGTTGGCGCTCACGCTCACCAACCATAGCCTTCACGCAACCCCATGCATCCCTTCTCGACTTTCCTTGACCGCTAACAACTCGTTATGCCCCTGTTCAAATATTGGCGCCCATGCACGCCAAAGACAATTATCACGCGAAACCGTTCATCAATGCTCGACTTTTCTACCCGATTTCAGCAAGCCAGCTTCCCTCGTAACACAGCTACTACGCGTAGCAGCACCCAGTAGGACACCTGGTTTTGCCTCCTTATTTAAACTTCAGGACCTTCGTCCTTAGATCTTTTAACGTCTCCCAAATGTCTCAGCAACACCGGTCCTCAAATCAAACCGATACCACCGGACTGAGACATTATTCCTGGTTCCCCAATCTTTAGTCACCATGGTTCCCCATTAGCGGCAACTAAAGGCTATACACGCCCCTCTACACCGCCTCAAATACCTAGGTGCATAATACTTCGGAGCGCACATCTAATAACCCTAGGGCGCCCTGGGGTTGGACGCAATCAACCACCCGCCAGGAGCCCCTAACCAAAATCCCCTATTTTTTTTTAACAAGTGCGATGGCCGGCATCTCACAGCAAGTTTCCATTCGATCGAGGTCGTAGCTATCGCTACATTGACACCAATGTACCGGTCCTCCCTCGATAGGTAAAACGTGCAATTGAGGGCCCGCCCTCCTCCACCAGTCCCAGCGGCAAACAAATCGCCATACAAACGTATGGACAAAAGACATCCGCTCTGGACTTGGTCCCTTTCCATTCCGCACACGGCAACCCGTCGCTGCGGGTGGGAATTATCCTGGGATAAATCCCCCTCCATCTCGCACACACTATTTCGTCACTGCGGATGTGAGCGGATTTCCGATGGGTTCCGACCTATTCGGGCGATAAGCCTGTTGGTCCACGAGACCCATAACAGGCCTATGGACCACGCCGCACACATTTGCCCTTGATGGCATCAAGCGGTAACAACTGTGTCCATCTTATCGATAAAGGCCCAAACAATAACCTGGAACTAGTCACCATGACAGTTCCCCCAATTTAATTACAGCGCCTACCGAAGTGCGCACGGCCACCTTGTTCGTCAAGTGTTCAGCCCTCCGCCTATCATAGCACCATGCATTCGAGCACCCCTACAGCCCTACCTATTTTTCGTGACTACGTCACTGGGGGGGGGGGGGGGGGGGACTGTAGCGTTTCCGCCAAACCCTACGGTCTACTTACCTGAAAAACCCCCATAACTACTACCCAACTCCCTTAAGTTTGCTAATGCAACGGTATTAGTACCTGTAAATGCTTCACGCATTATATAGATCACCATCTGTAATCATAAAATCCCTATAAAGAAAACTTACCTTCATGCATCCCTTCGCATACAATTTTCCGTAAGATTTCTTTGTTTGCTTATTTGGTATTCTGAACCAATTCCGTATCAGACAAATTCCTGTAAACAAAATAATTCGGATTGCATTCATTGTAACCGTCATGACAGGGACCATAAATATCGCCCCGTCTATTTTCCCAGCCGCGTCATATACCTTTTCATACACATTGCCTGGCAACCTTTTTTCTTTGTCTTACCAACGAACAACCCAAGCAGCTGCATATAATTAGCGCAATAGACGCTGAAACCAAATTCTCCAGCATTTCCTAATGCAAATATGAACCCGGTTTCTATTGCAGCCAGAGATGCCATAAACATCCAATTTGCTTTTAGCACCTTTTTCTCCTAACGTCGAAAATAGCGACGAGGCATCGTGTAAACAATGACCCGCATTACCAGCGGCGCATGTGGTCATTTTTCCCTATTGTCCTTGCCGCCTGCCTGTTTTCGAACACATGCAACAACATTGAATCTGTTCGATCGCGCACATATACCACCGCGCCACTAGTTGCACCCTTAAGAGAAAAGTTTTTCTCTCTCTTCCTTTTCTTTTCCTTAGCGAAATCATCTCTGCATGAGATGACGATCAAGGAGTCAAATTCCATCCTTCGACCGGAGCAGGTCGTGTCTCCTATCGCTTCCCTGGTGCACACAGGGAAGCGATAATCAGCGATAAGCCTCGGTGTCAAGTGCGTGCTAAGGTTTTAACGTCTTATTTTTAATCGGTTGTCTTGCAGTGCGTGGTGCATATTAAATTAAATAATAGAAAAACAATAAAAACAATCACCACCAACAATCCCTTGTGTTTTGCTCTCCTCTGCTGCAGTTTCTTTTCGGTGTTTGACGGAACAATTAGTGACAATTGGATGGAGGAGGAAGTGAACCGTGTGCCCGTGTTCGGCATAATACTTCCTCCCCACAATGTCACCACACATCATTAATAAAGGCGGATCGACTGATGAAGTAGCAGCAAAACGATAGACGTCCAGGAATTCCAATGGTGAGCAATGCACTTCCCGATGGTAGTCAATTCAAAAGAATCGAATGAGATTAAAACACAATTTCATTCCTTTTACACAGCACATCGTTGCTATACTTGTTTTTATTTCGTATTATTGTTAAAATAGTTCACAAAGGCGGACACTGTATTTAAATCTGATTAAGTAAAGTAAACACTGTATTTCAAATGACTTATTTTTAGTTAGAATAGTTGTTAACATATTTACAAAGACAGTCACTGATAAATTAAACACTGCTTTTCAATTTACTGATTTTCCTTAATACGCTCGTCCACCGACGGTTGTTGGGCTCAGACTAACTTCATCGTCCAACAAAATCCACTACCCGTAAGATAAAAATAGAAACAAAATTCAAATACATCCCCCTGGCTAAACGACCTGTAGGAAAAATAATCTCCGACGATCGGTCTCACTCAGGATGCGAACACACCATGATTAGCCTGGTCGCCCATGCTGAGCATCCTTCAGCATACGAACAGTGGACATACCGATACTCATGCTTGAGACGAGAGATACGCTTGCAGATGTGCACTCGTTGTATAAAGGGACGTCGGATGTTTATTCGATTAGCAACTGCGTACAGCATTTATGCTGATCGTACATCCCTCGTTGGCAATTGGTGCAGCGTTTTCGGTGGTGCTATGCTTTTGTAAAATCAAGTTAATCGCCAAACAATTAAACAAAATAAAAGGTTTCTGTACTTGAAAATTATTAAACTGGAATAAGTATTAAAAAAAATAAAGAGATTTGAACAATATATTAAACAATCATATTTAAAAGTTCACATTTTTTTTTTTTTTTTTCATTCTAAAAAAGTTTTATTAGACTTGTCGTAGATAAATGGATCAAACAATAAATATTTGGAAACTATTGTCATTCATTCATTCATTCATATTTGTTACCAACAGTTATCTTTTCTGTGCTAGTCAGCTCGTTCATAGAATGTAACTAATGTTCCGCAAGCACAACAAAACTAATAATTCGCGGAATGTTATCAACCTATAAAACTTTTATTTATTATATTACAAAACACAAAATTATTATTTTTTTCTCTTAATCGCATTTATTTGATCTTTTTCTTTTCCTTATTTTTATAACATTTTTCTTCGTGTTTTTCTTTATGTGGCTTCTCTCGTTGTATTTTAAAACTTAACTGACTGATGAACATTTTCTCTTGAGTAATAAACCTATTGCTAATACTGTTTACTATTTATTGCGCTATAGGAACCCGGAAGTTCATAACCTCACTGGCTGGGCTGAGCCATCGTTTTCTGTCCTGTGCATTCTCCTTCCACGCTTGGCCATCCGATCCGATCTCCTCAGCGTCAAACCTTACATCGTCCTCCCATCTCCGTCGCGGCCGTCCTACCGGTCCATTCCCCTTTTATCCTCCGTCAAGAATTCTACACACAGTCCTATCGTTGCCGATTCTTGCCGCATATCCGGCCCATCTTAATCTTTGCGACCTGATTACTCTCACTATTGTAAGTTTGCAGTATAGCTCTTCCAATTCGAGGTAATGGAGTTTCCTCCATTGTCCTGTCTCTTCATCATATTTACCGCCAAAGATACTCCTTAGAACTTTATTCTCAAATATGCGAAATTTTTTTCCTTCCCGTTTTTTGACAGCCCATATTTCGCATTCGTATAAAACAATCAACATGATTACGGTTCTATAAACACGAAGGTTTATATTTCGTGATAGCAGTTTGGATTTCAGCAGTTTATTTGACCGCCGACCACCTAACATTGATCATTGCGGGAATGTAGTTTTTTATTAATTTCTTTCGAGATTTCGTTACAGGCCGTCAGTATCTTTCCCAGATATTTAACTCCTTAATTTTTTCAAATATTTTGCCTCTGACGTTTATATATGTTCCCTGGGGTCCCCCAGCTCTCGCCGTGATCATGTATTTTGTTTTGTCTTCGTTTATTTCTAGGCCCACCTCTTCTGCCGCTTGCATGATGATTTCACAGTTTTTACTTACAGTTTCTAGATTATCGTCGAAAACGGCGATGTCATCTGCACATGCGAGCACTTTTGTGGCCCCGTTTAGGGATGATCCAGCCATGTTGTCGTCTTGTACCTTTCTGATGACATACTCGAGCACAAGGTTAAAAAGACATGGTGAGAGGCCATCCCCTTGTTTTAGTCCATCCCGGATTTCAAAAGGTTCTGAGAGGTGGTTTTCTATACTAACTCGCCCTTTATTTTTGTTCATGCAAATTTGATTGAGGGCGGCATATTTTTTTCGGGATTCTCAGCTCAATTACAATATGGTAGAGGTTTTGCCTTGCGACTGAGTCGTAGGCTTTTTGAAGCCAACGAAAAGTTGCTGAACCCTCTCTCCGTATTCCCACGTCTTTTCACATTCGGTCGCTCGTTGACCGATTCCTGCGAAATCCGTACTTGTAGTCTCCCAATATGTCTTCTGCGTACGGTGTAATTCCCGCCAGTATGACATTTGTTAGTATTTTGTATGTGGTTGGGAGCAATTATATTCTTCTGTAGTTTTCGCAGTCAGATCTGTCACAGTTTTTGAAAATGAGGACGACTATTGATGTTTTCCATTCTTCTGGAGTGACTTCCTTATCCCACATCGGTTTAATCAGTTGTTGCATCTTTCGAGTGATTGCCTCTCCACCATACCTCATAAGCTCTACCAGTATGCAGTCGACTCCGGGAGCCTTGTTGTTTTTCAATCGATTTATTGCGTCTATAACTTCGTTGGAGGAGGGCTCTGGGATCTGAGACTCGGTTGTATGTAGGTCTGGTGCATTTATTTGTGGTTGATAGGCGGTCACATTAAGCAGGTTTTCAAAGTACTGCTCCCACGTTGTCACGATATTGTTTGTTTCTATGGCCCGACAGCCGTTTGTCTCGAATTATTTTGGCTCTGCCTCGGTAGCAATTTCTAATTGAATGTATGACGGCATACATGCCTCTGATGTTCTTTGCTCTGGCATTTTCTACGATTTTTTTCAATCAGAGTCTTCTTTCATTCGCCTTCTTTTGCATTTGAAAAGTCTCTTTGTATCGTTCCGAATCGTCGCCTATCTGTCTGGGTTGACTTCAACATATCTTTTTAAGCAGATCACTCTGACCTGCTTAGGTTCTTCGATCTTCGGCCTGCACTTATCGTCAAACCAATGTTTGGACTTAATTGTTTTCTTAAATCCGAATGTAGTGTTCTACGAAGCCCCACTACTTTCCTCCAACATATATAATACCCATACCCATATCACCAAATCAACATCGAAAACAATGTCAAACACATTTAACCAAACGTTCAATGGTTGCACTTTGGATTCAATTCCCATAAATCACTTCAAATCCAAACATCACTACTTATATCTTCATATGCATTATATAGTGAACGAACCAAATGTCCATTTGGTTCGCATACACACAATTCTTTCAACCCTTATCTCTATATGCATCGCAGACAGATGTTTATGCTGTAATAATAGATTCAAATTCTTATCCTTTTCCCTAGTTTCTCACATACAAATCTAAATGAAGGTTTGTATAAAAGGGCGAAGGATTTTAGATTCGAGTATCAGTCTCGATTGGCGTCCGAGGTGCAAGGAAGCCAATAAAATGATTAAGTTAATAAATTAAAATCAATCAAAGTTTAAATCAACTGTCTCATTGAGCCTGACAGAATTCCAGGCCCCTATTCAACAATCTGTCGTCGCTCTTCCCGTATGCCCTGGAAGCACGGTGGCGACCACAACGAGCACTGAGGAGCGGTCTACCAAAGACACCCCGGTCCTTTTAAAGACAAAGAGAGGCGTTCCCTAAGATTTGCTATTACACTAATACCTTTTGGGCTGTTGCCCGGACGATGCCCGTTTAGTGCATTCATTATTGGTTTCCGCTTGCTCTCTACTCCCATTCTCTAGGATGCTAAATCTATCCATTAGTTCGTCTTGATATTTAGCCAATTTGGGCAGGTCTTTTAGTTTGTCAATGTGGAGGTTTTTTCTCGTCTCCCGTAACTGCCCATGTGGGTTTGCTGCGAGCCGACTCCCAATATCACCCATCACTAGAAGATGATCAGAGTCGCAATCTGCTCCTCCATATGATCTTCGTCCAAGGATGTTTGAGTGGTGTCTTTTGTCTATGAGGAAGTGGTTTATTTGGTTACGGGTTACGGCGTCGGGTGATATCCATAAGAAGTAAACCTCAATAGCAATAAATCAGATAGACATCATGGGTCAAGACTTACAACTAAAACCTAAATCAACTGTTTTAAACTGCAAATTATCTCTATAACCGCCACAATACTATAACTGCTCAGTCACGAGTTCAACATATTAAGTTCACACTACTAATTCATGACCTGTTTGTTGAATAGCATCAAGCCACTTAGAGCAGCGAAAATGCGTCCTTTATCTTTAAGTTAGCCAACACAAATTTCTTCGTAGAGCATCTGCACAGAAGCATGCCGACATTGTGTTTAAACTTAACAATACTCCGAAGAAGCAACACATCATTGCCGCCTTCATCAGCGTACTCAACAGCACAAAGAAGATCTGATCATGAAATCCCTCGAAGTGGGAAAGCTACAACAAAGGCACATATATACAATTGTATTTTATAAAAAAATTTTCTCCGGGAGACAGAAGCGTATCTCTTACGTCCGGAAACCACAAACAAATTAAAAAATACTGTCTCAAAGTAAACCGTAATCGCTTCCTACAGATGCCATCTGTTGGTTGTTGATTGGTTTATGTGGCATAGACCTTCCTTAACAAACCGTCAACGTCTGACGCCATTTCGATTACCCATTAAATGACAGTCGTTTTTATCCATCAGTTGAAAATATATAAAGACCAGCGAGTCAACATTAAATTTTGTTTTAAAATTGATACAAATTCTGGCAAAAAGTTTGAATTTCTGAGAAAAGCTAATGGTGATAATTGTTTATCCAAAGCACAAGTATTTTAGTGGTTTAGACGATACAAGGAAGGCATAGAAGATGTGTGCGACAATAAACAAACAGCTCGTCCTTCTAATATAGTTACCAAAGATAAAGTACGTGATTTCGTGAACGTCTCCAATATTAACTTTGGTCTTAAAATTAGTAAATATTTTATCAAAACGTTTGAAATACTCAAACAATCCGAAAATCGTATTGACATTGATAAAAACTTTGTATGCAACATTTTCTGACGATGTCAATAAGCAGAAGTGTCGAATTTAGAATGAAAATAATACATGAACCACTGTTGAAAATCCATTGCAGTCACAAAAAACTACCCGTTGGTGTGTATCATCGGGCAAAGGAATCAGCGGAACCGATTTTTTCGAAGATGATACTGTTGGAAACGTTATAAGGTAGAGCGGAATACAGACATGATAACTAATTTTTTGGTATCAGAAACATGTGGTTCCAACAAGACTTGGCCACATGCCATACAGCACACGATGCAATTAATTTACTGAGCTTTACGCACCCCTGTGAGTAGGGTGTTACAATATACTCACAGCTAAATCAGCTTGTAAAAGGCGACTAGAGGCCAAGTGGTCGAGGGAGTCCCACTGCCCTGCGCCCGGTGAAATACCACCCCATCAAGCTATAGACTCCGTGAAATAGTCGGGTGAAATGTTTGGTCATCTTTCGAACCTTGAACATTGGGCCGGTCCCTACGATCGTTGGTTTGGGTGGTAAGTCGGTCTTAAGATAAGATTCTACCCCGTCACGCTGTACATTCCTCGATATCGTCGAGAGAAATTTTCGACTATGTCTCAGACGTGTAACTGATGGCCCGGACTGAAATGGAGAAAAGTCATTACAGTACTTTCTGAGATAAAGAATTCCGGAGGTAAACTAGGTTCCCATTCGGGCCACGGAGGTGGAACAATAATCGAATGTTTTGATAGTGAACAAATCTGTATACAACTCATCGCAACAACCACACGTAATTTATTCCGCAAAACACGGTCACGGTTCAACTGATACTATTTTATGACCTCGGAGGACTGACTTCATCACTACAAACGTAAATGGTGCCCACCAACGTTTCTAGGTTTCTACGTGATTTCTTAGCCCTAACTGAAACTCAGGTCGACTAGTTAACTGACTTGACGTATCTTCGTTGACCAGGATATGACTGCCCTTCGAAATTTAGTATTAAGGGTGGGGTGTACGTGTTCGCCCGTCCCCGATTTGGCTTGCCAAAGAGAAGAAGCATTGGAATCCAGTACTTTGCACATCATTTCGATGAAAATCGTGCTGAAGAGTTTTGTGAAATTTGGTTTTTGCCGACACTTTTCGAACCTCTTCCACATACCGACGACTGGATACAAATCAACCACCCGGCTTCTGAGATTTTCGTTCTTGGTGGCTTTAATGTACACAACTCCACTTAATTAGTTAATCCTAACAAAAGCAACGGCCAGCCAATTTGACTCAACTGGTGAAAGACGCTCCTACAACCGGGATCCGCCTTGGCCTTATTTAGCGAGTCTCTCCACCGGTCCCGAATTCGAGCAGCTATCATCCAGTTTGGCACTCCCAGGTTCTGGGCGTCCTGGTCCACGCCATCTCTCCATCGCAGACAAGTCCTGCCACAAAGGACTTTCCGGACAGGCTCTCCTTCGCTCATTGGAGCTAGGTGTCCCGCCCGCCGGTGTCTACCGAGCTCAATTTTGCTTACAATATTAGCTTCAAGGCAGATCGCATACAACACATGATTGTACCATCTCCGGAATCGTCCCCCCTCACATACGGGGCCAACAATTCTCCTTAAGACCTTCCTCTCGAACGGAAGAAGCGGCTAAGAGCTCAGAGTGCCTTTTATTGAGCACCCAGGGCTCGGGTCCATACATGAGTACTGGTAAGACCATGGTTTTGTACAGTAGTAGCTTGGACGTTCTGGATAAATTTCAGGATTTAAAGAGCCTTGATAGACCATGTTGGATTTGATCAGCCGATCACGTATTTCTTCTTTCATATAGTTATCGGCTGATACTATGGACCCAAGGAAGTTAAAGGATAGCACTACTTCACATTCGTGCTCCACTACCCTCATAGTTTGACCCACGTTAAGTCTTCTCTTCGCAGAAGTTGCCACCATGTACTTACTTTTCCCTCATTAATGTGCAGTCCCAGTTTTTGTGCCGCCTGTTCGATATGGGTGAAGTAGTTCTTTACAGCTGATTCGGATCTACCGATGATGTCGATGTCATCTGCGTAGTCAAGTATCTGGCTGGACTTGGTGACAATGGTCTTGTAGTGCTCCGAAAAGCCCTACAATTCCCTTACCCGATAGAAACAATCTCTTTCCCCCACATACAAATCCCTACACCCAAATCAACTTTGAATTCAATTTCAATCAAATCGAACTAAACGTTCAAACTCTCAAACATTGAATTCCATTCAATTCAAATTCCTATAAGATCCAAAGCCCAAATCGTGCATGTGTCTAAACAAAGGCATATCTATTTTCCGCCGGCACACAATTCAAGCAATCATAAACATCCGAATGCATATCTTCACATGCCAGATGTTTTACGACATCCGAAGGACACGCAAACTCTCGTCTGCATAAGCCAGACGGATAACAAAAGCAAAAAACCCAAATTCCAATGCATATCGTAATTATGCATAATATGAGAAGTCATAAAACCAATCCATTACCCTAATGAACATTGAACACCACACCCGAAATCGGGATTTTCCATCTGAAACGTTCGGATCAAATACAGAATGCCGATTTGTTTTCATTTATAAGGAAGATGCATCGCGATCTCCGGGGGCAGTTGATAGATATACATGGTCCCTGGAGGAAGTGCTGCAGGAGACCATCAGGATAATAAATAAATGCTTTGGCCAAATAAAGAAGACCCTGTACGCCTAAATAAAACGGAGTTTTATTCTGATATGGTGAGTAGAGGTGTGGCTCTCACCCTTTTCGTTTTTCTTCACAGATTGTCGGTGATGCTGAAGATCACTTGCCCCACGGAAACCAGCAGAAGCCGCTGGCGGTTGCCCTCAGAAGTTTGCGGCACTAGAATCGACAACGATCGGTCGCTACTCTTCCCTCAGGTTTGAGGAAGCACGGCGGCGAACGCAACGGGTCCCCCCGGGGGCGGTCAATAGAGATCCCTCATCCTTTTCGGGACCAGGAGACACGGTACCTGTGAGCGAGGCCAATAACTAATAACAGTCCCTCTAGTTGTAACGCCAGAGTATCGGATTATTTTTTCCAGTTTGAAGGGGAGGCAAGCCCGACCGTCCCCTCGTCGGAGAGTTTTATTGGTTTGGACAGCAATCGCGCTATTTTTACTTGACTAGTTATGTTGGTCATGGTCAACATACAAAGTCGTATCAATTTGTTTGGAATGCCGAATTCTCTCAAGTATTATATACTTCTACGCTGGCGTCTATAAACAGATGATATAATGGAATCTTAAATTCCAGACATTTTTCCAACGCCTGCCTAAGGGTGAATATCTGATTAATCGCTGATTTGCCTGGGATGAAGCCACACTCATATTGACCGTTAATGGATTTAGCGTATGGGGCTATCCGATCTTGTAGGATAGTGAAGAGTATCATATATGGCACTCAGCAATGTTATACCCCTACAGTTGCTGTACACTGTGATATCTCCCTTCTTATGTATGGGGCAAGTTATACCACGACACCAATCTTCCGGCATCTCCTCTTGCCCCGATACGTGCACCATGATCTCACGAATTGCGTGGTGTAACGCTGTCCCTCCTTGTTTGATCAGCTCAGCTGGTATGCCATCCGCCCCGGGAGCTTTATTTGATTTGAGCTGTCTTATGGCTTTTAATGTTTCCTCAATTCCTGGTGACGGCACCGTTTGGTCTTGATCTTGCATTGGTGGAGCCTCCAATTCTTTTGTGAGCAGACCATTTAGCAATTCATTGAAGTTCACCTCCCGTCGCTCCAGTATGCCTTCAGGATCGGTGATCAGATTACCCTCTTTATCCTTGCAGTAAGTGCAGCGTGGGGTGCACCGCGTCATACTGCGGATTATTTGGTAGAACTTCCGCGCCTGGTGCGGACCACGCTCTCTATTTTTGTCTATTTCACAGACAAGTTTTTTTTTCCCAGGCACTTTCCTTTTGTCTGTGAAGCCTTTTTTTCAGATCTTCTGAGCTCTTTGTACTTCTTCTCGCGCACCCGCGTCCTATGAGACTGCTGCATTGCCCGGTATGTAGCATTCTTACGTTCAGTGGCTAGTTTGCACTCATCATCAAACCAGCCGTTCCGATCTCTACGACTACTGCCTAAGATGTAGTTGGCAGTACTAACGACAATATTCTTAAGGCGTGTCCATTTCTCTTCTACACCCGGAATTCTGGCCCCAGGACTTACTCTCCCTCCGTCGAGCTCTTCGAGGGCGAGTCTGAGCGCATAGTTACTGGTATTCTTATTGCGTAAGGCAGCCGTGTTGGTTCGAACCTGATCCGCGTATCCAATATGTCTCCGTAAGGCAATCCGCGCTTGGAAAACTGTACCAACAAGATAGTGATCCGGGCCGACGTTGGCACCTCAGTACGTTCGTACCGTCATCAGTCTCGAGGAGTAGCGACGATATATCAACACGTGGTCAATTTGGTTGTGAGTGGCTCCATCAGGTGATACCCAGGTGGCTTTGTCGATATCTTCACGCGGAAACCTCGTACTTGCAACGACCAAAATGTTTGTATGCTGCCAGTTCGATGACTCGTAGTCCATTGTCATTAGTGTTCTCATGCAAACTATGGGAACCTGTGTAGTGCCTGAAAACCGGCTCCCGACCTATTTTCGCATTCAAATCACCAAGAACGTTTTTCACATCGTATCTTGGGCAGGCATTGCGGGCCCGTTCGACGTTCTCGTAGTATTCTTACTTTTGGTCGTCTGGCGACTCCTCTGTAGGCCTATGAGCGTTTATGAGGTTTATGTTCTTAAACTTACCTCGCACCCGAAGAGTGCATACCCTTAATCAATATATCATCATCATCATCATCGGCACTACAATCGATGTTGTAATCGATATATAGACATCTTCAATTGAGGGACATGCTGAGTCAATGGCGGTCTCATTGGATATCTACAAGGCTTTTGAAGGCATCGGGCACGGGGTATTGCTGAGCAAGCTTCGATCATATGGGCTTTCCCAGCAGCTTTGCGACTGGACGAAGAACTTCCCCGAAAATCGATCGATCCGGGTTATTGTGGACAGTGAGTATTCAGATCTGTATCCTGTAAATTATCGTTCCGCTACAGAGCGGGGAAGCTGTGGAACTCCCTTCCCACGCGAGTGTTCCCGGAACGTTACAACCTGCAACTGTTCAAAAAGAACTGCAACAGTTATTTGATGGCATCTCGGGGCGCCCACTCGGCGCTATAGGTTCGCCTCTCCCGAGAGAAGTCTAATAATAAAAATTCTGGAGTGTCTCAGGGTTCTATTTTGGTTCCAATCTTGTTTTTGCTTCACCTAAATGAGTTCTTGGGGTCAACAAAATGTTCAGTTTTGCGGATGATAGTCAACTTGTTTCCTTTTTTTCTAATAATCGATCGATTGGTGCATCAACGTCGCACCAGCTGAGATGTAGCCAGATCGACTCTTTGAACTGGGGTCTGGAGAAGGTCGTGCAATGGGGAAAGACCAATCTAGTCGACTTCGATGGAACGAAGACACAATATACAACATTCACAAATAAAAGTGGAACATCGGGTCCACAGCCGATGATGAACGGTCAGGCCCTGGAATCTGCAGAAAGCATAAAATTTCTGTTTCACGGTCTGTCTGATTATATAATGGGATATATATAATATAGCATAAAAACGTGTCGAACATCGCCAGGTCCACCTCTGGAAAACGGAGTCCTAAGCATACCTTCAACCTACTTGAGAGCATACAGAGAGGAACGATCCGCCTGATCGGGGACACGGGGCTGACGTTGGGACTACAGTCGCTATCACGTCGGAGGCGCTTAATTGACCTCTGTCTGTTTTATCACGGGAACTGTTCTTCGGAGATTAGTGCTATTGTTCGGTGCAATTTAAGCGGTTCCATTTAATCTTCTCGTACAACTAACCCATTTTTCAGGAGATTCTATGACAACATTGCTATTGGTTAGAGGAATTGTATTTGTCTCAATATAGTGGTGTTAAAGGCCCAAAGGCTGATTAGTGTTTTATTTCGAAATCTTTGATTGTTAAAGGCCGCACACGTCTGAGCTCCTGGATAGTATAGTGGTTAGTATACCCGCCTGTCACGCGGGAGACCGAGGTCCGATTCCCCGTCGGGGAGCCTCTGGCGCAAGACTTAATGACCTTGCCGGGAAAAAACAAATCATTATGGAAAATTTAAAAAGCCTCGGGACTTGCTAAATAAGCCCAAGACCGGCTCCCGGTTGTAGGGCCGATGATGATGATGAAAGGCCCAAAGGCAAGGAAACCTCGCTTATTTATTTCGCATTTCATTGTAAATCACTAGTCCTCTTTCTGTTTTCTAACTTATAAATTTGTAAACCACTGAAGTATTTTACGATTACTACTGCTGTTTGGGTCTGAAGGATACCGAAAGTTCCTGAATTTAATGTCATGATCGACGCCTAAGGATAAGAACCCATCGAGCAGTAATTTGTTTGAACACTTCCATAGCTGATAAACACTTTTGATTGGATTACTCCAATAGTTAAGCGGCGATCGCTTTCAATAAGTTGTACGAGTTGTCCTTGGGCGTTGTGACTTTCGTTTTCGATGCGTTCTCGGCCACTTTTGAATTCTCTGGTTCACGTTTACACCCGATTCTGAGACAGTGTATCATCACCAAACTGTGACTTTAATCGAGAAAAAATTCCGAGGGTGTAATCCCTTCATTTTTTTTAAATTTTATAATAACGCGTTGCACAACAGTTGTATGAACGTGTTGGTCGCTCATGGCTATACTGACTACAAAGTCAAGCGCGACCGCTAACCAAGCCGGTTCCCTTACTCATCACAAACCAAACACCAGCCACGCACAAGTTCTCTAGCTCCCAACTTGTTGCTTAGCAAAAAAGTAAAATTATCGTTTACTACGTTACTCTACTAGTAACATGTTTTTTTAAGAAGATAATACTGCTCTTAAGTAGTAAATTATAATCATATATCTCAAATTTGAACACCAGGCAGCGATATATATATAATCGCTCAAGGCACTTATCAGTTGAACCCAATCTTGCACTGTCTTATCCTCCTCGCAGTATAACAGAGGCGTGGATTGAGAAAAAGGAACATCTAAATATATTTCCTAGGGCAAGAAATGTATTTTTGTATCGCTTGTCACACATATACTAGTACCTACTTCCCAGGCACACTTTCTAACTTGTCAATTAACAGCAGAAACAACTGCAGCCTTGACACTTATTCGATACCCGTATCTCACCTAATTATGTCGAATTGAACGACAACACCCCGACGGGAATTCGATACGCAAATTTCAGTCTTGATTTATTAGATACAAGCCGGCGACAATGGCGTACCGTCATTCATGCCAATTTATTTAGGATACCAAATTAATATCCCGAAATAAAAGATTCGGTTTCCTGCCGTCACGCACACAAATGCTTGGACGATCTCATCGAATTATATTGTCAAATTGAAAACGATTTAGATCAGGGAAAAAATCGATCATTAGATATTCAAATGCGATCCTAAACCAGCACAGATGGACGGTTCTAATTTCCCAATTAATACATCAGATGTGCGATGCCTGTGCATTGGATCACGCCGAGCGAGTCAATTATGTTCTCGACTGAGAACAGGCGATTGCTTTTCTTCCTCTTTTTTGTGTCAGGAAACTAGATCACGCCGGGTAAACAAAAGGTGTCTTTGGGAGTCCCAATCACTTTTGTTTGACCGCATTTTGATTTCGGGTATTCACTACCATTCCGAGAGGACTGATTAATGTTATGTTGTTTGTTATCGTCTAGAAATTAATTAACTTTCCTGTATTATTTGCGGTGTTAAGCGGATGATAGGGAAATATCGTGGGAAACTTTATAAGGTACATGTAATGTTTGAGATTGCATCGTATATTATAGGACACATGGCAGCTACTCTCCCCGCATATATTAATGTATTCGATTTGAATGCAATTAAAATGAAAAGATATCTAGTGTGGCAGGTCAATATCCTAAACATTTTCTACCAAACTAGCTGCCGATCATAGGCAGCCATACCTATAGAAATAGCTAGTCGCATAGAACAAAAATTGTCACTTAATTGCATCGCAAACGTGATCAAAGTATTTGCAGTATCTTCGATTATCTGATTGTGATTTGTACCTCGGAAAACAAAGCTAATGCGCACCAAGCGCGCTATACAGACCGCAATGGACGAGAATCGTAGTTCAGTGTGGCGCGGCTCCTGCCGAAACACCGACACCACCAAAACGAGCACATTCTAAGAAATTTCCCAGTTTGAAGAGATTTCCTAGAGTCTCCACACACAAATCGCACTTCGCTTTGTAGTGTTATCACGCGCGAGTACTGCTCACGCGTCCCAAACCCCAGTTCCTATCAGAGTAACACGGAAGTCGTAAAGGATACCGATCACTATCACACATTGCATTGCCCGTGTTTGAAAGGAGAGGTAAAACATGAGACGATGCTAAATGTCACAAGGAGTATACACGTCTTCGGGCTTAGATTTTGCGAGTTTCTGGCAATGCTGCTGATGTTCGACTGCAGTGTACACCTACTCGCGCAGAAACGCGTGCTTGGAGCACTATTGCCAACCAGGCGACACTACTCATTACCATTTTTCGCAGCGGTGTACATTTTTTGGGAGGAATTCACGAGGATTTGCATACACAGATCCGTACACCGGCACTTTCCCAACTGCAAGACAGTACGATATACGAGGGAATTCGGGAACATTCAAGCGTGAACAAAAAATGTGACATGATCGCTACTAAGGTTCGCTTTTTGCCCAACAAATTTGTACAGGAAGTCATGAAGTTGTACGTTTGGATAGTACGCCATGAATAGTAGGCCACGCCGTACCCTATCGGCGTGTACCCTCACTTTTTCTGAATTCGTTTGAACATATCAAGATATTCTTCTGACAAGCAATCTCTCGGTCGGCTAGTTGATCACTTGATCGGATCGCATGCTCTAACGAATTCCTTCAACTGGTGGTCCTTTCAACGGAACAGGAATGAGAAACTTGCTTTTTGCATTTAGGTGTGGAAAAGTCATCAAGCCATCAGATGCTACTGCGACTAGTCACCGATCACTTCGGCAAATGATTTATTCATTTGCCATGGAGCACGCGAACATTTGGTGCGTGTACAAGCATTAGAATTTGAACATGACGTCCACGGTCTTTCTCTTCAATATCTGTCAGGTGAGTGTGGAAATTTACATTGCAATTTTGTTCATGTTTCGTGTCGTCGGGATGTCAGTGGGAACATCTTAATGTGACCACAGTCCTTTAGACAGAGAGTAGAAAAAAGTTTTCATATTTAAACATCGGAACTAGCTGCTTCTTGATCGACGGCCTGTACGAAGAGAATATAAGCAAATATATAAGAGACTGTTATACCACGTAACTTCATGTCTCTCAAGAATGCATCAATTTTGAAAGTTCCCTCAAAAGTGGGTCTACACCCATACGAAGGCAGTCAAGAACTCTGCTGAGTTCAAAAAACTAACTGTCTTAATTATGTGGTGGCCTTTAATTTTAAATTACAAAGTTCTATACAGGATGATCTATTCGAAGGTACCTTCTTCAGCAGTGATTTTATGATAAATCAAAGTATCGAACTGGTAAACTGTCAAAATGTTAAACTGCGAATTGTCAAATATTTAAACTGACAAACACTCAAGCTGTCAAACTGCCAAATGATCAATGTATTTTCTCAGCATTGTTTGACATTTCGTAGTGAAAAGATTTAGCTTTGCACAATGTCCACAAATTATTCATTTGTATTACAAAAATCAGCATTCTACGAGGAATGTGTCTCATGCACTAATTGGTGGTACAAATAATCAGCCCATCGAGTGCACAATTCGAAATATTATCGAAAAACGCAATTTTCATTTTTGGGTAATCCGCGACCAAATAAACCACATTCAGCACATAGTCAGAAAATATGGCAGCGGTAGCCGTATTTGCTAAATACCACTCAAAATTCTTGAAGACCTTGTCGAGCCTCGGAATGGATCATATGAGTCATATTTACTAACAAGATTAGGAAAAAAGAATCTGTAAACAATAAATATCGAGAATCGTTCCCTATGACATGACAATAAAGATTACCTACCTGATAAAATTGATTTTTTTTAACCTTTCCTTTTAAACGCCACCACTTTCCGGAAAAACGCCACCATAAAATTAAAGACTTCACTCGCCGAACGGAGGCACTCGTATGTTTTTTAAAGTTTTCGAAAACTCACGGGTGAACTACAATAGTGAGGAGAAAAAAAACAACAACAAACCCACGTCAAATATTTAGAACTCACTGAAAATTCCGGTGGCGTGGGTTTTTGTTGTTGTTGGTGGGATATGAGTCAGTAGGCATAGACCGCTCACAGGCTGATTGCTTCTATTCCGTGAATCCTGACAGAAATCATTTTAATTATATCAATTTAAAAATTGTAATGCTGTATTATAATAGTAGCCTTTCACTCTGGGAGCTAGTCTCCTTATCCTTAAAAGTAGGGAAAGTCCATATGAACGAAGTTTACTCAGCAATGCCCCGTGCCAGACGCGGCCAGAAGCCTTAGAGATATCCAATGCGACCGCCCTTAACTCACCATGCCCCTCAATCGCAGATGTCCATATATCGGTTATAAGTATCAAAAGTGTCTCCCGTGGATCTGTGGGGGTTTCTCTATTCTACATGAGAAACAATCTACAATCTCAACCACAATTTCCACCTAATTTCGACCGCTTCCAGCGCGTCATACATATCCATTATCCCTCATATGTTATTCCCCTGTAAAACATGTCAAACGGACGCATAGCTAAACTCATTATCCCATGCAGAGAATGCATAATTGAGTTTAGCTACATTCTTGCCATACTGCAACCCCGTTCTTGCTAACCATGAGTTTCCCATCGGAAATCTCATAATGTCGGTTAGCAACAGCAAGTCTAAACGAACGACGCTGTTGCATCATACCAAAATCGCTGGGGTTATTTCAGCGTCTTAGAGTCTGGTTCTCACGCTGATTATTTCCCAAGCATCAGCGGCGTCCCATTGACTTTCCCTCAGATCATCCATTCGCTTGGGGAGAATGATCTCTTTTCCTCTCCTTCGTATTCAATGCGCTCTGACTACACCATAGCCGTACCACTGGGTCACCAGTTCATGTCAGTAGCTGCATCTGATACCAACACACATCCAAAGCTACCCCGAGATCACAGCATATCATGTTTTCTGTTCTCTCATTCTCCATGTCCGTCAATTTCCCTATTAACAAAAGTTACCCACACTTCGGCGGGCGTGGGGTTGAGAGAGCAGAGGCGTGGTCTCTTTTGGTTGTCCTGTGTCTGGAATGAAATATAAATTTCACCCCTGAGTCGAGTCAGTCGCTTGTCATTTCTAATCGCGGTTGGTCACGCCGCCGCCCGGAGTAAAATTTAATTTCATCGCTTTTAACGCAGTCGCTTCTCAACCTCAATTGCGCTAGGGTACGCCGCTCGAGGCTAAAATTCATTCGCCGTGTAAGACAATCTACTTAGATAATATTTAATGATTGAAAGTACTTTAGTAAAGTTGTGAACGTATAACAACTAACAGGCGTGTTAGCAATAGTGATAATTTATAGTAAACAGAAGCTAAGACAATTTAAATTAAAAATAAAAAAAACAACAAACTAAAAGTGTTTTCGTTTCCTGGATTTTCTTCGGGCGCACTATTGTTTTCATAGTGACGGTGCAGTGGGGAAGAAGTGAATCGTGTGCCTGTGCTTGGTGCAATACTCTTCGCCCCCACAGACAGCCTGCACACGGTATCCCTATTGACGATCATTCAAAAGTCCGCTGCACTCTAAATACTTAATTAACTCAGTATTGATGACTTTTTCCATCATCTTAGACAACATAGACAGTAATGCTATCGGTTGGTAATTTTGTGGGAGACACTTTTTTCCAGTTTTGGGATTAGCTGAACTCGGGTGATTTTCCAGCAGGTAGGAAATATCCTCCGTGCATAACATAAGAGGAAAAGTCTACCAAGAACCGGCGATAGTTCTGGAGCACAGTTCTTTAGGACTATTGCTGGTATTCCGTCCGGGGTGGTTGCCTTCCTACATTTGGTAAACATACTCGAAATCTTTACGCGTATCTGCAAGCTAGCAGATGGCACTGTGTGAGTTTCTCTATTCTATATGAGAAACAACCCACAATTCCAACCACAATTCCTACCTAATTTCGACCGCCTTACAGCGCGTCAAATCAACCCCATTTCCCCCTACTTACCTGTTCACCTGCAAAGCATGTTTCCACCAAGGACACATAGCTAAACTCATTGTACCACGCAGACAATGCATACATGAGTTTAGCTTACCTTTTTTGCCATACGGCAACTCGTGTCCATGTCGATTAGCGACAACCAAATCCAGCCGGACGAAGTTGTCGCATCATTGCAGATCCGCTTGGGAAGTTTAGCAAAACATTCGATTGAATCACGTGATAATATTTCCCTAGCGTTACTTCGGCTTTTCTCCAGACACTTCATTCGCTGGGGATCAATGTTCTCTTTTTTGCAGGTGAATATCATCAGCTCAATTCCCCCCTCTTTCTCAGTTCTGTCTTCGTATGGATCAATGTACACTGAACTCACCATACTACCGAATCAGGTCAACGGGTTCCGCTCAGAACTACATTGATTCATGCACATACAACCAAATCCACCCCTAAGATAATCGTACAGCGTCTTTCTGTTCTCTCATTGTCCCGCTCTCTTCGATCATCAGATTACCGATGTAACCTACCACACATCGAAGAACGTGGCAATGGGAGAGCAGAGGTATGTTCTCTTTTGGTTGTATCCAATTTCTTCCCTTTTCAAGTCAGTCGATTAACGTGTTTAGGTTGGAGAGGTTGTGTCGCTAACCGCCGCCGCGTGTGCATGCTTTTGCACACGCTGGTCCGCGGACATCCTATTTTTATGTTAAATAAGTCGGTTCAATTTGTACGTTGTGTGGTTGAAAGTGACGATTAATAATTATTAGAAATATTATCGGAGTTATGTGTTGTGTGACCGCATCGGAATGTTCTCACTAGTGAATATTTTCAATAAATTAAAACGCTTGCTAGCACTGCCATATCTGTTATCTTTCTTATTGATTACTTTGGTGTCTTAACTCACTTATTCGAATTAGACTTCAATCGTTTATGTATCTATCCACTCGAAGGAGATGTCGCCCAATATGCGCATCGGATTCGATACAATCAGGAAGTGGACGTGCGTCCCATAAATGTTTACAATTACACATTCCTCAATAAAGGTGAACATAAATCGATGACGCATTTTGAGAGACGAATGGCTATACGACAAACCTGGGGTTTCGAGCAACTTTTTTCTGACGTTAGTATTCGAACAATACCTTCCTACGGATCGATGGGAGATATAAGGAATACATGCCATATGCTGGCACATCCACACTTATACCCCCACAGCACATTACGGCACTTCTCTCTATTCATTTTATGATCTGTTTGTAACCTATCTACCTTAATTTCTAGTGAAATTATGAGTATTCACATTATAACATTATATGTATGCACAGTATGCACATTATAACATTATAACAAAGAGACGGGAGATACATTTCCGTCTTTAGCACATTTTTGCTGTTCTACAGACATCAGCATAGCCGATGCTCAATTGAAATACCACATGGGCTGAAACGTCTTGAAAGTTTTAATATGTGGCACCACTAGAAAATGGATATGAATAATTTCGAGACGCTCATCTGTCACAAGCTTACATATGAAGTTTCATTACATACAGCCGTTTCAGCAACCCAACTTTTCCCTTCGTAAAAAAAAAGAAATATTAAAACAGGAATATCGCATCTTGATCAAACATTGTTTTTTGATGAACAACAGTTCATTCTCACCCTGTGAGTAGGGCGTTAGAATGTACTCACAGCTAGGCCGGCTTGTCGTAAGAGGCGACTAAAGGCCGAGTGGTAGGTGGGGTCCCAATACCCTGTCGAGCGATGAAATACCACCCCATCAAGACCTTCAAATGCTCGCGAGAAATCCCTGGTCATCTTATGGACCTTGGCTGATGGACCGATTCGAGAAAAGGTGGGTGTAGGTGGTAGTCGGTTCCAAGGTGAGATACCACCCCGTTACGCTGTGCATTCCACGATATCGTCGGGAGAAATCTTCGACTCTGTTTCGCATGTATGACTGATGGCACGGACTGGCATGGAAATAAGTCATGATGGTACCGTATGACATAAGGAATTCCGGAGGTAAACTAGTTTCCTATTCGGATCTCCGGGTGGGGGACTATGTCAGGGAGAATATCAAGCAAATATTCTGACAAACAACTGAACTTTAACAAATTCGTCATCGTATAATCGGGGTCGCTCTCGAGGATCTGTCGACGCTCGACTGGTAACGGCATTTTGTAACATCAGGTGTATCGGTTTCACCATTACGAATGTAAACTCCATCCACCAATATTTGCAAACAGCGAAACCTGATATCCCACACTGAGACCCAGGTCAATTCGAGAAGTGATTTGACATATCTTCATTGCTCAGGATACGATTTACATTCGAGTTTCAGTTTTAAGGGTTGTGCCTGCATCTTCACGCGAATCGATCTGGCTTGCCAGAGGATGGAGGCGTTGGAACCCAATAACTTGAACATCATGTGGTTGAAGGTCGTGCTGAGATATTCTATGAAATTTCTTTGTTGTCTTTACCGCTCCCCGAATGACGATCGCCCAACACAATTTTTTTAACATCTTTCACGTACCATCGACTGGATACGGAACAACCACCCGGCTTCTGAAATGATCGTCCTTGGTGATTTTAATGTACACAATTCCGGCTGGATGGTGCATTCCAACAGAGCCGACGAGGCTGTGAGGCTGAAGGAGATGTTCGCCGTTGGCCGCAATCTGACTCAACTCGTGGAGGAACCCACGCGAGTGCCGGACACCCAAGGTGGTTATGCGAAAACTCTGGAATTGTTTTTGACATCTAAACCGAGTATTTATACCGTAGAGTTTTCTGCGCCACTTGGAAACTCAGATCACGGCTTGGTGTCGGTCTTGCAACCACTCACATTTCAAACGAATAATCGATCTAAGCGGCTTCGCCATATATGGAGGTATATGTCTGGGACAATTTGCGAGATTTCTTCGCATCCTTTCCGTGGTCGGAGGTGTAATTTAGAGACTCCGATGTTACCGCGGAGTCGGTCATAGAGATTTTTTTCTCGGGGTGGAGATTTACATTCCGCATTCCATTGAACAAAGTTCATCTGATGAACCTTGGTTTGATAAAAAATGCGAGCAGATTACAGCATCAATAACTAGAGCTTTTAAACTATGGCGCTCCAATCCCACCGATGTTAACACAACGAATTTTGCTAGAATCAGAAACGCGTGCAACCAGGCGATTGATACCACGAAGAAGGCTTCCACGACAGAGTGACCAACAAAGTCCTTCAGTGCCCAACTGGTTCGCCCTCCTCCTGGTCAATGGCAAGGGTTGTCGGCAGTAACTTCGCTTCCTCCTTTTTTCCTCCGTTGGTGACGGGCAGCGGAACGTTAGTCACAGGATGAAGCTGAGGTGTTCGAGAATTTTGTTTCCGGGAATTCAAACCTCGATGGCGGTCTTTTGGAGCCACCTGTGACCGCGCCGGTGGGCTCTTCAATGCGGGATGTGATTTTCCGCCCGCGTACTATTCAACGTATTCTACGGCAACCGATCCGGACAGAATACCAGCAATATTCCTTAAGAACTGTGCTCCAGAACCATTCAGGATTCTCCAGATTCGCTTATCTTATGCATGGAGAAAAAAGTGTTTCCCACAAAATTATTAGACGGTAGCATTACTGTCTATGTTATCTAAGGTAATGGAAAAGGTTCTCAATACTGAGTTAATTAAGTATTTGGAGTGGAACGGACTTCTGAATGAGCGCCAATACGGAGTCGTGGCAGGCGGTCCACGGGAGACCTTTTGACACTTGTAACGATATATGGACATCTGCGATGGAGCGGCATGGTGAATCAGGGACAGTCGCATTGGATATCTCCAAGGCTTTTGACCGCGTCTGGTACGGGGCATTGCTGAGCAATCTTCGTTCATATGGACCTTACCAGCAGCTTTGCGACTGGACGAAGAGCTTCCTCGAAAATCGATCGATCCGGGTTGTTGTGGACGGCGAGAGTTCGGATCTGTGCCCTGTTGATTCAGGGGTGCCTAAAGATCCTTTTTTGGTGCCAACCCTGTTTTTGCTTCACTTAAATGATTTGTTGGTGGCAACCAGCTGCGATGTAGACAGATTGACCCTCTGAATCGGGATCTGGATAAGGTCCTGTAGTGGGGAAATGCCAATCTCGTCGACTTTAATGGAATGAAGACACAGTATACAACATTCACAAGGAAAATTGGATCATCGGTTCCACAACTGATGAAGGAATTTGCTCGGCGTCGGGGTCTATGGGAATGTATCGTGGTATAAATACGTGTCGAACATCGCCAGATCCGTCTCAGGAAACGTGAGCTACCTTTTTAGAGCCGAGAAATATTTTACTCCGGGTCAACTACCTCTCCTATATAAATCCCAAATTAGACCCGCGCTCGAATATTGCTCCCATTTTTGGAGCTCGGCTCCTAAACATACCCTCGACCTACTTGAGAGCATACAGAAACGAGCGATCCACCTGATCAAGGACTCGACGCTGACGTCGGGACTTCAGTCTGTTCTACAGATATCATCACGGGTACTGTTCTTCGAAGATTCGTGGTATTGTTCGGCGCAATTTGGTTTATGTGCGCTCCACGAGATAATCCAACATCGCACCAGTTTGCGGTTCACCTCCCGACGCCACGAACATCCCTGCATCAGAACTCCTTCGGTTACACAGCGGGAAAGCTGTGGGACTCCCCTCCCACGCGAGTGTTCCCGGAGTGTTACAACCTGCCACTGTCCAAAAAGAACTGCAACAGTTATTTGGTTGCATCTCCGGGGCTTAAGGTTCGCCTCTCCCGAAAGAAGTGTAATAAATGAAAAAAGGAGGAAAAAAAAAGAAGAAAAGAAAAAGGTTTTTGGTGGTTTAATGAATTTAAAATGTAACCACCGAAGACGCACTCCGCTCTGGAAGGCCAAAAGAGGTTACGAATCCAGAAATCGTAAAGCAAGTGCAACGAATCCTTTTGCGAGAGTTAGCTGAGGCCATGGGTATCTCAAAAGAACGACCGGGATACATTTTGCACAATCTTTTGGTGATGAAAAATTTATCGGCGCATTGGGTGCCGCGTTTGCTAAGAGCAGCGCGTTGATGATTCAACGGCGGGTTTGCCGTTGTTGTCATTTTTTAGTGATGCCACCTATTGAAAAATCCAAAGACTTTTCAGCCCATATGGTAATTCAATTGAACAACATTGTTTACGTTCTCTGGTATTTGTGAATTTGAAATATTGGCAAATTGATACAATCACCGTCGAGTACCGCGCTAAAATAATGTAAACAGTTTTCCAAAATTGCATGTAAAAATAAATACATTTCGGTCGTCAGGTTTTTTTTAGTCAACGTCGCCGTCCTAGAGCATTCACCATTTCGAAGATCGTGAAACAATTTCAAAACAATGAGTTTGGGACGAACGTAGCCCATTGTCGGCCCATACTATCTAAAATTCGAATTCGCTTGATATTGTAGCTGAGAATTGGACACATCAATTCACCATGGTGCCCGGGAGCTACACCTTCCACCGACCAAGATGTCCAAGATTTTGAAAAACGATTTGAACCTATACGCTTAGAAGGCCCAGTTGACACAAAAGTGGAGCCTCCCGACTACGGTTTGCAACGTCGCCAGTACGCGAAAGGGATTCATGAAATGGTTCCCGTAAATTGTCGTTGTTGCATAAAATCGTCTTTAGTGTCGATGCTCACATTTGGGCGGAGAAGATCGTTGACAAACCCAAGCATTCACAAAAAGTCACTACAAGCTACGGTTTTTCTGTTAGCGGTGACATCACGCCCTTCTTCTTCGAAAGCAATGCCGCATAAGTAGTTACTGTAAACCGCTAACGCTACCACGATAAGATATGAGAGTTTTCATGGTCAAGACTGAGTGATATGGATCTGGACGATAGCTGATATCTTGTGCTGTATTAAGTTGGTTTACGAACTAAGCATCGATGCATCTGCCTTTGAAGTCATGGTGAACATTTGTCGGATATATTGTTCCATAGCTAATTATCATCGATTGAAAAAAAAATTAGATAGTTATTGAGGTCGGATAAAAGCCGCTGTTTATTTCAATGTTTTTATCGTATACGTTTTAAGGGAACGGCGTTTAAATGATCGTAAAAGATCATTTTCAGTTGAACCACAGGAACATGACACCGTGGCGATCTATTTCCTGTTATTACAATTTTCGGCCATTCAAGATTTTTTCCACCATCTTCCCTTCTCACTTCGCATTTGCCTTAAGGGATATTAGAAACTCATTTTCCACATATTCTAAAAAATTAAATATGGAATAAAGCAATCTGTCATGACAATCATGCATAATTCTCTTCCCATCTACGTTTGTTAAATAAATTAAATTCAGTGGGTGCTACATAACCCCGTATTACGGCATGGAAAGCGAAACAACTACTTCAAGCTCCTAAAGAAGGTGTTTCTTGAAACTGAGTTTGTCATAGGGATATCGGAATTGAATTAACACCCACGAGAAGAAAATTCCATAATCTCTTTTCTAGTGAAACTCGGATCAACAACTTTCGCATTTTCTTTCACCCTGTGTCAAAGATCGTCTCTGTCCCACACCAATCAAATACCGATCAGTATTCAAATAACCACACATCATCCCCGCACCCTCCATACCTTCATCTAATGCACCAACACTGATCTTGTCGTACTCTCCTGGAGTATAAAAAAGGATTGATCACGACTGTCAATTATTTAGCTACCGTGACCTAAGAGGTCTTTCTCGGAGGCTCCTCCACAATATCATACTGTTTCAATGCACGAGGAGACAATTTGCTCTACTGTCCAAAATTGTTGCCAATGGAAATTCTCCCACAGCAATCGACTAAAAAAAAGACTTTTTCATAAATTTGTTTAACGGCATGGTGCACAACATTGATACGCCAGGCGTCTTACAACGACCCACCTCCACACAACGTACGTATAGATCATCGGATCACTACACGAACATTCTGTGCATTACGGTTCCATTCGATCATGGCTAAGTGATTGCCCTTTCGTTATGGAAAGAAGAGGTGACTTTCCTTTTTTGCTGACTTTCCTTCAAGACTACCAAGTACGAATGGAAAGTGAAGTGATCTTGAGATGAAACTATTCTTGAGCCGATGGATCATTTTACCGGAACAAGAACGCTTCGCCCCTCAACAAAATGCTCTTTAATTGGATAACGCACGGAAAAGGTACCCGTGTCACCATGAATAGATAAAATCTTGAGGTTGATTCGGTTTGAGTGCATTCGCATTGATGGGTAATGCCTCCTGGGGATTCTAGATCAGCGAACTGAGACCTGCCCTATGATCGGCGCAGCTGCTGTTCCGAAGCACCAGTCAGAACCCTTTATCTTCAATTTGCCTTTCATCGAGTGCGCTGCTGACCTTGCCAACGGCCACGGCACGGTTTCTTTCAAGATACACGCAACGTCCTTTTGACAAAGTTGGTAGTACTTGTAGAATTACTAGTCGTCGTTTTGCATTCCTGCTTTTTTCATGTCACTTACCGCCAGACAGACAGATAGACACGTCTCAACCGTGTTATCATAGCCGACTTATATTTAAGCGCAACGTCACCTGGTTGGCTAAGATATCAAGATCGTCGATACCAAATGCGAAGTGAGTTTAATTGAAGAGCGGATGCGTTTTATGTCGACGACGCTACGTTGTTGTCGTAAAGTAAATCCACTTTGACTTTTATTAAAATGTCGGCAGATGGTGGTGAAGGATCGTAGGTTGTGGGCAATCTAGAGACTTACTGCGCACGCCGAGTACCAATTGCTTTCGACTTCGATGGGATGATTGCAGATCTGAGATGCCGGTAGATCTATGCTCTTTTAATTGCGTATAATTTTTCTGCAACTCCACACACGTTCAAGCCGCCAAAATGAAGTCGTTGATTTGTACCCGGGGCTCAAGAAAACGATCTGACATTTCAGCTTCTCACCTTTGAGGTCGGCCACTAACTGGGAAAATCTCGCTAAGCCAGTGTGATTATGGCACGCTATCGACGCTTTGGAGCCGGGCTCCAATGCGTTTTGAGATCATAAATCTCGGTAATAAGTAGCTGAAAGCTTAGTCATTTTAATTACGGCTCAACTAGTTGTTGCCCAGCAATTGCGTGGCTTACGCCGATGGCAGGGGTGCAACATTAATCGCCTGTTCGCAGGTAATTGGCTTGGAATGAGGTTTTTTCACGGAATTTTGATCGAACGATGGGATAATTGTAGGCATGTGGTGAATTATTGGCTGCAAAGTGTTTCGGATAAATGTTGGTTAGTTCGGCATGGTGAGATAATTCAAAACTATTTAAAAGGTGTGGAAAGTATAAACTAGGCGGTTTTCACTACTCAAAAAATCGAGTTTTTACAGGATTGAATTGCTTTTAAGACTTTTTAAAGTCAGAGCTGCACAAAGGCATATTGAAAATGGGAGGAACATAAGCGCTCGCTTTGACCAGTAGTAGAGGAATTATAGCCTAAAAAAAGTACGAATTGTGGATCTTTTTTAAAATATCGTTCCAACGCTTTAATAAAAGACGATCAGTTTTTCCTAAAAACGATCGGCAATGTTATGAGGTAAATATATGGAACTTGTGTTTTCATATAAAAAGATTGTATATGAAATTTTTATTGAGGAAATATATAGCCACATACAGAAAAGTAATTTAAAGATAGATTTATAATAAATAAAACAATTTAAAGGGTTTTCAAGAAATTTTATTTTGCCATTTAGAAAAACCAGAAGATTGAAAAATTATTATAAATGCAATAGAGTGAGTCTACTAAAGTGAATTTCCACTTAATAGTTCAAGAAGAACTACAACGGTTATTTAGTGGTATATCGGGGCGCCGTGTCGGCGCTATAGATTCGTCTCTCCCGAGGGACGATATTGAAAAAAAAATGGACTCCACCACAGAAAACATAGTAAGAACACCTATTTATTTTAATGATTTAGGCAAATAAGAATGAGTTTCAATTTAAAAACACATTATTATCTTCTCCGACAACTACTGAAATATGCACTCTACCGACGAAAACACAAAATGGCAACACTCTGGTCTAAAACAGCGACTTTATTTTTGTTGTGTTTTTTTGTTGTGAAATCAATGGTGACTTCAATGCTGATTTCCCAAAATTACTCAAGCCAGTTCAATACATTAACAGCGACGTAGCTTCTAGTTATTACTTCTCGTTAGATGAGAATCCAAAACCACCACTCTTTGCAAACACTTTATTAATCTATTAATAACAACCGTTACTTCATGTAGCGTTAAATATTCGGTAACTCTTCTTTCACTCGAATCTTATCGCTTCCTTACTTATCGCGTCTTTGACTGCTTACTGCTTACTGCTTACTTCTTACCTATCTCCCTGATCTGCGTGCGAAGTATTTATACCGTTTCCTCATTCTGAATAGGCGTTTCATTTCCGTCCGTTCCATAGCCTCGAATTTTCTACTGCTCATAGTCTCCAGTTTTCCCATACTGTCTAGAATATTCTAGTATTTTGTTTTGGACTTTCTAGAATATTCTAGTTCTGATTGTCATATGCGTCACAATACCATATATCCAATGGTTCTGTGGGGGTACGAAGTATGATGCCTAACATGGGTACGGTTTCCACTTTTACCCCAACACTTGTCCACAGAAAAATTGTTCACAGGAGGAAGTCAATAAATGAAACGCACTTGGTTTAGTTGTTTATGTTTTCTCCTTTTTTTTTATTTGTTAATATTAGGGTTCCTTTTGTTTTACATAAAAATTAACTATCACTAGATTTACATGTGGTGGATTATATTAGTATTTACACACGAAGATATCACGACACAATATAACTATAATAAAAGTAAATAAAGTAAATAAAGTAATACACAAGGAACTAGAAACCTTTTGAGACTACTGCGGTGAGTATGTTGGATGGCATTTAAGATAATTATGGATGCGTGTCTGCCCGCGATGGCGATTGAATAATGATTGAATAAAATATACACGAAATTCTGGTTAGCCTCGAGCGGCGTGACCTCCTGTGCCAGTGGTTGAGATGCGACTGACTTGACTGATTAGGGGTGAAATTCTGGATTCTTTCATTTACACAACGATCAGCCAATGGTAATCGCGCTCTCCCGTGTTAGCTTCAATTCTCGACGCCCATCGAGGTGGATCAGTACTTACGTATACATTAGACGTCGATGGGCGTAGAAAGAATATAGAAATCAAAAGGGAAAGCACAATAACCCAGGGTTGATCTGGCTTAGTGTGTGTGTATTAATGCCGCGCCTGAGAGTGGTCCACTGACCTAGTGCGGTGATTGTGGTGATCTCAGAGGGCACCGAACTATGGAAAGACAGAATTGTAGAGGAGAGGAAAATGTTGTTTGCGCTATTCACCTGTAAAATGAGATCGTTGATCCCAAGCGAATGGGTGATCTGGAGAAAATCGAAAGGACGCTACATCGGCTAGGGAAATAATACCGTGGGAACAACGCTAAAGAATGCGGCAATCACCCAAGCCAATGAATGATAATGCAACCGTGTCGTTTGATTCGACTTGGTTGTTGCTAACCAACATGAATGGAATTTCCGGTGGAAATCTCAGGGTTAGAGAAATGGAGTTGCCGTATGGCAAAAAGTGTAGCTAAACTCAATTATGCATTATCTGCATAGGATAATGAGTTTAGCTAAGCGTCCATTGGGAAATGGTATTCCAGCTGAATAACATGAACGTGGGAATGGGGGTTGATGTGACGCGCTGAAAGCGGTCGAAATAAGGCGGAAATAGTAGGTTGGTTCTCCATGTAGTATAGAGAACCCCCCACAGCTCGATCATGTAAAATAAAAAATCCAAGAAAAACCTTTAAAAAAATAAAAGTGACGGGCTAACCATGAATGATGGTCAGGTTATATCTCAAAAGACAAGGTGGAGGTCGAATCCTCAAGCATAATTTAATGGACAAAAGGCACAAGTCAGATGTCACCGAAGACAGTGAAATGGGTGAAAATATGAATTGAAGAAAATGTGTATACCACTTATGCTCATTACTCTAGAGCAGGGAACAAATACAAATATCTGATCATTAAGAGGCCAGCAGTCAATAACTCTGATGTACAGCCCCACAACATTATTGCTGAGCTTTTCAAAAAAAGAGATGGACTGTGCAAACAAGTGAAAGCAGCTCTGGAAAAGATAAATAAGCAGCATTTGCCACTGTGTGAACAGCTGCAGCAACAATAACGACAGCAGCAAGAAAAACAGCACACAGTAACAGAAACCGCAAAACAATAGGAAAGAGAAAGTACCTCCCGTCATTGGAAACTAATGATATAATAAAACTCGATAAGTTAAGGTGTAAGAATTTTAGAACTAAGCGGATCAATTATGCGAAAATTAGTATTATGTCTATGAGTAGTGGAAAATTCGAGGCTATAGAACGGACGGAAACGAAACACCGAATCAGAATGAGGAAACGGTATAAATACGTCGCACACAGATCATGGAGATAAGTAAAAAGTAAGAAGTAAGCAGTCAAAGACGCGATAAGTACGGAAGCGATAAGTCAAAAAATCGTTAAGTGTACGGTAAAAGTAACGGTTGTTATTAACGGACTAATAAAGTGTTACATTCATTCAAAATCGATTTAACGGCTCTTATTTATTAAAATAATTAATCCAGCGAACCCTAAGCGCGCTACAATATGTATATATATATATATATATATATATATATATATATATATATATATATATATATATATATATATATATATATACGAAGTCTTCTCCCGTAGCTGTCTTCTAGACTCCAAAGTCAAAATTATTCCATACTCGGCATTCATCCAACCAGCACTGGTCTATGACTGCCCGGTATAGTATAACCCATCCGCGTTCTATACGGAGAGGTTTCGGGTGTTCGAGAAGAAGTGTTTGGCCGCATAAGAAGTTCTACCCCAAATAAAGTCCTGTACGTTCAATCAGGACTAAACAGGATAGACAATTTCATAATCAGAATTATCCATGGTCATACTGAAAGGGCAAAGTGCAGTGCAAATCATCTTATTTCGGGAGCATTCCAGATTGCCTATGTTTTAATATGGTGATTACTAAAAGAGATAAATTTAGAAGAAACGGATCTCATCCCAACTGGTGGTGGACTAGTGACGAAGATAGAACTTTACGTCCCCAAATATAGTATGTCTCTCCGGCATAACGCTCTCGTTTCCCTTCCATAGATTTTTAATTTAGACATAGTTTTTGTTTTATTTCCTAAAGGATGTTTAAATGACATTCCAGATAAAGTGCCCTTACCGTATTGAGCCATATTGTAGTGCTCCAAGAAGCCCTACCATTTTCCTCCCACATAACATTTTCGTCCCACATGTACACAAATTCTACATATAACAAAATCCATTTCATATCCCCAACATAACATTGCATTGAATGTCAAACCGAACCGAACTAAACGTTCTAATTCTCATTTATTGAATTCAATTCAATGCATTTGTTCGTTTCAATTTCCTAAAATCAAACAGCATAATGCATTATTTTCCCATGTATGCTGTAAGAAATTAACACCTAAAATTTCCTACAAGATCCAAAACCTAAAAGTGCACGTGTCCAAACAAAGGCATATCTATTCGATACGCCGGCACACAATTCTTGCAATCATAAACATCATATTTTCACATACCAGATGTTTTATGACTTGCTAATAGACACGGATTCCCAGATCGTAAACTAACAACCAATTTCCATGGATCTTGTGGTACCCATTTGAAATACACGAAAACTCTTGGGATGGCTAACACAAACAAAAACCCGAAGGATCAAACGATAAGTGGCGATGCGTCTTGACCTTCGAAAGAAGATAAAGAGATGAGGATTTGAATTTTCGGAGTGAGAAGTTGACTTGACTGGAGTCACACTTTGAAAGAGGACCCGAAGAGTCGAGGTTAGGAATCCTGTGAAGAAGGACGATTCGGAACGAGCAGTGTGAAACAATTAATGATAATATAACCAAAATTACGTATAGAACCTGTGAAAGAATTCGAAGTGAAATATAGTAAAAACCAAGTTCTATGGAACATTAACTGGTCGCGTTGGTCATGTGTGGTACCGTGTTCTCCGGGTGTGTTTAGTGAACGCGTTGGTGATAAAAGTAAACCTGTGACGGCACATCAACTACATCTACCCCCTCAGGACTAACAATCATCAGGAATCCACACAGGATTCCATCGTTGGTTTCTCTTCCTCGGTAATACCAGAAGGACGGACAGGAACCGTTGTAGCACACAACAATATATCAAGAGTCAAAAAAATTTGAAAAATAACCATTGACCTGCAATGTTGAAAAAAGGCAGAGTCAATAACAAATCGTCAACGAAGACGGTCATTCTTAAAATTGTTTAACAAAAAAGAGTCCAATTAAATTGTCAACTGAGCAGTTATTGTTAGCAACTAAAACGTCGAGTTGTAAAAGTAATTACGGTATCTTGATAAGTTATTGCACTTTTTCGCGTTATATTCCTCACATTTTTCGCTGCCAATTACAATGTTTGATTTATTTAAGGACTCTCTTTCAAATGAAACTGCAGGATCAGTCCTGTGCCTGTTGCCAGTGGCCAAACCCCATTCAAAAGATAAATGTTTACATATATATATATATATATATATATATATATATATATATATAATTAATTTTTTTTTTTTTTTGAAACGTTCCTTCGCTCCCAGGAGGCGACAAATTGGACCTTTTCTTGTTATATGACTACGACTTCTATAGTCGTAGTCATTTTCAGGATATAAAGAGCGTAACAAGAACTAACTTTTGGCGCGCCTTTTTTCTTTAAATATAATAAAACAAAATCTTATTTTTGAGGGAAAAAAGTCTCTGTGTAATGTTTTTATTTTTTTATTTGTGATAACTGAAAAATCTATCTCATAAAGGGCATATTAGGGAACGGAATTCTCAAGGATTTGGGATACCGAGTACATAGCGCACGTTCGATAATTGTCTCAAAATCCAAAAACTCGTGTAATTGTGATTCAGAATTAACCTTTTAATTAACTAAATATAAACAAAACTGAGCACATCGGATCTGACGACGAAGCGTGGAAAGAGAATACACAGGTCAGGGTTTGATGAACTTCCGAGTTCCTACAGGCCAATAAATAATAAATAAAATTATATAAATCATAAACATGAACAAAAAATTGAATGCAAGATTATGGAAATTCCCAACTCATTTTCAACAGGAAATTCCTCAAACCATCAAATATCACATGACGTTACCTACGTGTTGAACTCTTCAATAGACTTGTAGTGCTCCAAAAAGCCCTACCATCTTTTTCTCCCATTCCTAATCCAAAATCCTATCAAAACCTGAAAAAACCCAAACATTATCCAAAATTCGCAATAAACGAATCAAACATTCGTTTATCGCATAACATTTGCCCCCACGGCATAATTAAATCCAGAATCAAAATTAAAATTAAAATTCACAATAAACGAATCCAATATTCGTTTATTGTTCTATATTTGCTCCACAGCATCACCCAAATCCAAAATTCAGAGATTGTTATCTCTATCCTAAAAATTCCATTGAGTTAAACAAACAAAAACTCAAAAGCAGATACATTCACACATCTGCGTAATGGTTTCGTAAGAATTCAAGAAATTGATTTCTTATCTTGTGTAAACACAACATCTCGCTCGAAATATCCAAAAGATCGAGATTGTTGCACGAAAATGTGTATCTTTGAGATACAATTTTCGATTCCTTTTCCTTTATAAAGGAATGGTTTCATGATCTCCGGGCCGCAGTATCTAGATCCTCCTGCCACAGAGCAGTTATTTTCAAATAAAATCAATAAAACTAAATCCAAAATAAATAAAACTGCTTTCATTACTTTTGAAATTTTGTGCTGGCACCCAACGTTGGATGATTCTTTATATATATATATATATATATATATATATATATATATATATATATATATATATATATATACCAGGACGACTCCAAAGAAATCGGTACAGGAACCAGTACTGAGGTTGCAGGGTATAAGGACACTATCCCCTAGGTTACGTCCCACGAACAATCAGGACGTTGCTCTTCCCTCTGGGTCAGAGGAAGCACGGCAACGAACCCTTGCTGAAGTGTGTTGTTCCAGGAGCAATCAATAAAGAGATCCAACGTCCTTTTCAGGACAAGAAAACGCGCTTCCTGAGGAACAACCCCCACAACGGCAAAACAAAATTTTGGTGGCAGCGCGTGGGATACCCAAAATCCGCTCACCACAGAAGGAGGATCAGAACAAACAAAATTCTGGTGGCAGCAGTGAATCGGACTGATTCCCAATATCCCCTACCAGTAAAAGTATAGAGCACATAAGGTTACAGAGAACCATCGGCAACAAAATAACAAAAAGCGCTTCAGTGAAAATAATAATAAACAAATTTTGATAAAAACAGCGTGCCCGGGGCTAAACACCGGCAAAGTGACTTAAAATTTTAAAATTTCTAAAAGCGTCGCCTGGGGCTTAAACACCGGCAGAGTGAAAAGCAAACAAAGGTAATAAAAGTGACAAGCAGAGACGACCACATCTAGCAGCGACGACATCACTGGAGGCACCAAAAAATAATATATGCAGTGGAGCAGCCAAAGATAGACCGATTCCTGATGCAGCGGCAACACCCAGAGTAAGCAGCGTACTCCACGATTTCCACAGGTACTTATATTTTATTTTATTTAGTGATTTATAATTATTAAAAGTGAAATCAATTGTGTTGATAAAATAGAGAGTGTAATTTGTGATTTGGTCATTTTTTGCGACCCCCCAAAATAAATTTTTTTTTTAAATTCAAAACCGTTAATTACAAGGACGTGCCAAGAATGAATCGAATTGTTCTTTTTACACGGGGATAAAGAATAATCCCTCAAGCTTAATAATAATTTGTTAACTTGTTTTTCTAATGATAATAAACAAAGCTTGTTCCCATTTTCCAAGCCATATATAAGCATAAAAGCCAAAAGTGATAAATCCAATTAATAAAAGAAAATTTTTCACAAGTACGCACTTATTTTTCCAAAACTATTTTGACTTATAGAAAAATTTTTAAATACATTTTCCTTAATAAACGTATATTTTTAAACGCACCTTTTTTTAAAAATCTCGAAACCGTTTTCACACATATATACATATACACATTTATTTTTCCCAAATTTTTTCCAAGAAATAACAAATAAAGACTAATCAAATAAAATCAAATTTTTCCATTTATAAGGGGATACAAAAAAAAACCCATTTTATTAAATATCCTGACAAGTTTTAAATATATTTATAGAAGGGAACAAATAAAAACCCCAAAATTTTAACAAATTCGTTTTTAAAACTTTTACTTATCATAAGGGGACAAAAGAACAACCCCAAGAATTTGATTTCAGCTAAATTTTCACATACACATACATATATACATATTTTTCCATTAATTTAAATTTCTTTGGTGAAGATTTTCTCATAAGCATATTTTTCTATTTGATTTAAACTTCTTTGGGAAGATTCCATCTCATATTTATGTGGTTAGCTGAACATAAACAGGAAAGCTAAGTTTTTGATGCTTGCCTTACCGTCGTCTGGACTCTTTTGTGTGTTGGATTTTTCCTTTTGTAACATTAGCATCCTTTGGAAACTATTTTGAACATCTTTTTCCCTCTCTACCTTCGACACTTTAAACATTTCTTCCAAAGGGTTGTATCTCTCACCTTAGGAATAAAATACACTTTCCCCATAGCTTTGAAGGTATTTTTCTTGTTTTCGCTCTTATTTTTTCTCTTGGCCATCTTATCCGACAATAATGAAGATCTCCTCTTTGAGTTCTCTGCCTTTTCTTACCCTTATTTGGGAAGGTCTGTTCCACAAATACGTCGTTAGCGACAAAAATAAACCGGGTACGCGTTCGCAGAGACCTGAGCCCGAGCTCATACAAAATCGCGAGGACGAAACTTTGGAAACGTCACAAACGGAAATACGCGAACACAGTTCTAGAATGAACTACGCATTCGGATTAAGCGACATACTGGGACTCGTGCCGGTATTTAACGGTCATCCTGACGAGTTAGGGGGTTTCGTCTCTTGTGGAGACATTTTGTTCTCACAAGCACAAGATGACAACCAGAAATCTTTTATTCTAAGGGTGGTCAAAACCAGATTGCAGGGACCGGCGCGTGATTGTATCAGGCATAAAATCATTTCTACCTGGGAAGATCTTGTTTCAGAATTAGAGGGAGAATTTAAAGCTCTCATCTCTAGGTCTGCTGCCCAAAATAACTTAGTGGCAGCAAAACAAGATAGCAAGGAGGGTGTGAAAGAATTTTCAAATAGACTCACACATCACCTGCTTGAATTGGACAGCGCCACATACGCTAGTTCACCTGAGCCTGCAGTCAGAAGTTATCTTCTGGCTGAGAATCAGAGACTCGCGTTCAATACGTTTGAGGATGGGATACGAAATTCCAGCCTCAGAATCTTGGTGAAGTCTCACAACGCCCCAAATTTAAAAGCAGCCATCAGCTACGCTTTAGAACAATCTCAAAGATTAGGTAACGATAACTCAATGCAAACTTCCAATAACAATTTTAGAAATAACCAACAAATTGTTTGCCAAACATGCAACAAGAGGGGACATACTTCTGCGACTTGCTATCGCAACACTAATTTTCCTAATTTCGTCCCCCAACGCATTAAGACTGAGGTTGAACGTCTCCAATGCACATACTGTCGAAAGTATAATCACACTCAGGCAGAGTGCAGAACCAGGTTAGCTCATATGCGAAACCAGGACCAACCTTCAACGAGTCGAAATCCTTTCAGAACTCAGCCAAACCAATTTCAAAATAGGACAATGACAAACTTGCCCCAGATTGAAAATCGAAATACCCGACAAAATCAAAATATTAAGAGGGTATCCAATCAACAACAGGGAAACGAACTCACTCGGGCAGCGAGCAACGGCAATCCTTCTCGAGTGCAGACAATCGCCGATATACACCCCATCCCGATGTAAATTTTCAAATGCGCGTATTTTTCTGCCCTGAATTTAAGGAGCCAGTAATACGTGTAAAATTTAATCCATCGGATAAACAATACTCGACTTTTCTTATCGATACAGGCGCCGACATCAGCCTGATCAAATTAGATAATCTTTATATTGAACAATCTGTAGACAATTCAGACCCAGTGACTATATCCACCATTGCTGGGAAAACGGTCAGCACATGCGGAAAGGTATTGGGGGAGTTCGAATTCAGAACTGATAGGCACTCCATACCCTTTAAGCATAATCTATTTGTAGTGGGAAGCAATGTAGACTTCCAACACGATGGCATACTGGGAAGCGATTTCCTCACGAAGCACCAGTGCCACATTAACTTTGAAAAGGGATTCCTTAAATTCGCTGTAAAGAAGAGAACCATGGTAAAACTCGAGCAGCCTTTAGGGAACAAAAATGAGGTCAAGGAAAATATTCAGAATGCCACGCCTTACGAGGTATCTTCCACGGATAATACAGGCATTCTTGAAAAATTGGATAACACCGTTCGTGAGTCAACATCCGAATCCGTTTGTCTACGGGCCGGATCTGATGCTGTGACAAACACAACGAAACCAACCACCCTTGAATCTTCCTCTTCCCATTTAAATAAAGTTTGTGGTAACGAAAAAGTTAAGGAAACTGCTGAAAAACTGAGTTCAGGAAAACATGAACCTGAAACTCCAATATCCCCAGTAAATTTAAAACGAAATGCCAAAATCGATTTCATAAAATTGCATTCACGATCTCAACAAATAATGGAGATTCCCTTTAAAGAAAAATCCAGTCAAGAACTGATTATAAAAAAATCCGAGATCATGCCAGGGATATATCTGGGTAATAGTTTGACAACACCACAGGACAACAAAATAAAGGTATTACTAATGAACACATTAGACACCGATCAAGAAGTAAGCACCAACGACATAGAAGTCGAATGGGAAGATCTGCATGACTACAATGTGTTACAGGCGGATGAAACTAAGAACTTTCTAAAAAATAGGCTTGAACGGCTAGAATCACTCCTAGAGTTGCGTCATTGTAACCAGGAGGAAAAGATATCTATCCTAGACATCTGCCGCAGATTTAACGATCTCTTTTACTTAGAGGGCGACCATCTCACACACACTGACGCCATAGAGCATCAGATCATCACGGAAGAAGGAAAGCCCCCACTTTACATAAGACCATATCGCCTCCCAGATAGCTCGAAGCAAGAAATCCACAAACAAGTGAATGAAATGCTTCAGGATGGCGTGGTACAACCAAGTTTCAGTCCTTGGAATTCCCCTCTCTTACTAGTACCCAAGAAGGCCGGACCTGATGGGACAAAACGGCGGAGAGTAGTTGTCGACTTTAGAGCCTTAAATAAAATAACAGTCGGAGATGCATATCCATTGCCCAATATTACGGATATTTTGGACCAGCTAGGAAAAGCTAAATATTTTAGCACTTTGGATCTAGCAAATGGGTTTCACCAAATACGCATGGACAATAGAGACAAGGCAAAAACAGCGTTTAGCACACCCTTCGGACATTACGAATATAATCGAATGCCCTTCGGACTTAAAAACGCACCTGCCACATTCCAGAGGCTTATGAATAATGTACTCATGGGTCTCCAAGGAATAGAATGTTTCGTCTATGTAGATGATATCGTAATTTACGGCTACGATCTGAACGATCACAATTCCCGACTCACCAGAGTTTTCGAGCGATTACAAAGGCACAATCTGAAAATACAACCAGAAAAGTGTCACTTCATAAGGAAAGAGCTCACCTACTTGGGGCATGTTATTTCAAAGGAAGGTATAAAACCAGATCCAGAAAAAACTAAAGCGGTGAAAACGTTTCCAAATCCCAAGAAACACAAAGACGTAAAATCTTTTCTCGGTTTTGTAGGCTACTACAGAAAATTTATCCCAAATTTCGCCGAACTGGCAAAACCTTTAAGCAGATTGCTCAGGAAGAATGTTCCATTTTATTGGGATGCCTTTTGTGACGAGGCATTCACAACTCTAAAAAGAAAGGTTATTACCCCACCAATACTGGCTTATCCAGACTTTAACCGGGAGTTTATAATAACTACGGATGCTAGCAATGTTGCGTTAGGAGCAGTGCTATCTCCAAGGTACAATAGGACAAGATAAACCTATTGCTTTCGCTAGCCGAACTTTAAACGACGCAGAAACTCGATATACAACATCCGAAAAGGAATTACTAGCAATCGTTTTTGCACTAGCCCAGTTCCGACCATACGTTTACGGACGAAAATTTACTATAGTCACTGACCATAGCTCTCTACAGTGACTTATAGGACGAAAGGATCCTACATCCAGACTTATGCGATGGAGAATTCTACTCGAAGAGTATGAGTACACAATCGTCCATAAAAAAGGAAAGCAAAATGCAAATGCTGATGCTCTCAGCCGTATAACAACGACTACCCCAGTCAATCCCATTAAAAATAATATCCTCGTCACCACACGAAGTAAAGCCAAACTCGAAGAAGATGTGGCTGCACAATCATACAAAGATACTACCAATCTTGTATGGCAAGAACAAACAGGGTCCATCTATACCAAGAAGAAACTTGGACTACGTATCATAATCCTCCCATTGATAGACTCTGCTGAGGAAGAAAATCTGGCAGGAAGAATTCCAAACTTCACCAAGCCAGACGTAGGTAAAATTACGTTTCATGAGCAAGATGGGTTATGCGCCATCACATTGCCATTGCCTTTGAGAAACCTAAGCGACCAGGAAACCGCTAAGAGTTCCCTTATTGATCTGAAGAAGATTTGCAAAGACCGGAATTTCAATTCCATTGGAATTTTAGTGCCCTTCATAGAAAACGAATCAAAAGTAACACTTAATAACTTGCTAAAAGAAACTTTTGCTCACCTCAACGTGACAATGTACGTTTTCTCCAATAAAAAGAAGCTTTTAACAGATCCTAACGAAATACAAAAGTTACTCGCGGAATACCATAACTCACCTTTCGGAGGACACCAAGGAGCCACCCGAACAATCAATAGATTGAAGCAAAAATATTACTGGCGCACAATGACCGCTGACGTCGCGGCGTATATTCGAAAATGCGCTTCCTGCCAGATAAACAAAAGTGGAAGGAATCCTAGAATTCCTATGAAGATAACCACAACAAGCTCAAAACCTTTCGAAAGAATTGCTTTAGATATAGTAGGACCATTACCAGTCAGTTATAATGGAAATAAATACCTACTAACGTTTCAAGACGATTTGACTAAATTTTCAGGAGCTTACGCACTGGCCAGCGCCGAAACCAAGGACGTGGCCAGAATTTTCGTTGAAAATATCGTCTGCCAGCACGGCATACCATCTTCTCTATTAACTGACCGAGGTGCAAATTTTCTCAGCGCACTTTTTAAGGACATCTGTTCCTTACTCAAGGTCAAAAAACTCAATACAGCACCCTATCATCCACAAACAAACGGAGCACTAGAACGGAGCCATAGAACTCTGGTGGAATACCTCCGCCACTATGTAAACCAGGATCCTCTCACTTGGGACACCTGGATACCTTACGCAATGTTTGTGTACAATACTACACCCCACAGTAATACAGGCTACACGCCGCATGAATTACTATATGGTTTCCCAGCCGAAATACCCAGTTCTCTCAGACAAAACCCCGAAAGTACTTATAACTACGACCATTACGCAAATGAATTAAAAATGCGATTACAACATGGTTATCGTACAGCTAAGGGAATACTGATAGAGAAAAAACAAAAATCTAAGGCATACTACGACCAAAAAGTAGGCCGTAAGAAATTTAATGTTGGCGACAAGGTTCTATTAAAGAATCACTCAAGACCTAACAAACTAACCTCCCTGTGGAAAGGCCCCTACGAAATTGTAAAGATCCTATCCGAAGAAAATTCAATCCTCAGAATAGGAAAAGGAACCCGAATAGTCCACAACAATAATATAAAACCATTTGTGGATTAGGCAATCACAAATAAGAAACCCAAAATAAATAAAATAAAGGTTGAAGGAAAGTAAATGTATAGATGTATTTATAACCTTACAAAAACAAAAAAAGAAAAATAAATGTATATACGTAAAAAAAAAAAAACCTTAGAAAAATCATAAAGTAACACTGTACGAAAATACCACGATAATGTATTTAAAATTTGCCTGCAAAATTTTTCTTTTCAAATACTGTTACACGAATAAATAATCTTGTAAATATTATACAATATTTTAAATAACCGAAATAAACAAACAAAACAAAAAATATATCTATAAAGAAAAATATATATACAACTAATAATGTTAAATTCACCTCTTAACAAATTATTGTTCAAAAACGAAATAGATAGATAGAATAAACAAAGAAAATTTATAAATTCAGGAGATAACAAATAAAATATAACAAGAAATTGAATCTCCACATAACTCATATGTTTCAAAAATAGAAGTTTCAAAACTATACTATAAACAAATATTGACTATCGAAAAATGTATTATACAAATATTTTAATCAACCATCACTAACTTAAATAAATAAACAGACTTTGCTACTTACCCAGCATTAAAGAACTTAGAAACGAAATACGAAAGCAGTGACAAATTCATTTACCAAAAAATTACTATTTCCAAAAGCAGTGACGTTACCTAGTCAATCCGCTAGTCAAATTCAAGGACACCTCCTCGTAAAAACTAGTAAAGGTCATGTCATTCAAGCATATATACAGATCAAACGACCATTCGCTCTCAATCCAATAAGTTGAATCGGATAAATACTTCCCATCACTGAGTATGTTTAGGCCATGTGATCACAGAGCAAAGATATAAGGTACAATCTCGACCTATCCGATGACATCAGAAGACCCATACATTTTTATCTATTGACAAACGATAGATTCTAAACTATGACGAGAGCTCTAGCTCTGGACGTCCCTATGTGTCCTCGAAATATGATGGGATCACAGTGTAGGTTGACACACGAAACGTGATTTAACAATTGGAAAATATGTGACCTTTGATGCAGAGCAAAACGAGAGGAGTCATGGTAGGAGTAGCAACCTCATAAGCCCACAAACCACCACACAGCTGGTGGCAGAAACACAGGAATAAAAATTGACAGAAAAAAACGATAATGCCACCGCTGCCAAGCAATCTAAGGGATTGGTGCAGACGGCTGCCTGTATTCCGAACACAGTGTGGAGATTGATTCAATTTATTGCTTACGGTACTTTACACAATAGGCGCACAGTCACCGTAGATCTGTGAGGTGCGATAAAGTCCGAATCACCGTAAAGCTTTCGAAGCGAATCCTATTTGAGTGTTTGTTGGTGTAGGAAGGAGATTATGTGTCATCAGTATCGGATAGACGGCTTTCGCTTTATTTAGCGAAGAGGATGAATCCCCAGAAAGAGCAATTCGGAAAATGTTGAAAAACTGAGGTAAATATACCAGTTTCGATTTACAAAGATTTTGAGCTGATGTCGGAAAGCATATTTAGTGACGATGTTTATTGAGCAATATAGCGTTTCGTCAGTGTGAATGGCTCACTGGAATTAAATTAATTGAAAGTAGTTGAGTTAACGGAGCTCCAGACACCGCGTAAGGAATTGCTAAGACGCCACACCCTGTGCGTTACTCCCGAATGTTGTTCATGTACAGCCGGCTTAGGATAATAATATGAATATTACTTGAACTGGTTTATACTGCAAAAATCGAAACCAATTGACAAGTCGCTTGTTCTGCTGTACACAACTGAGGTATAAACCACAGAATCGCAGAATCCCCTATTCATTAGCCGCGCATGATTGGTTACCACAAAACCCATTATGTTTTGCAGTGCGTCAAATCCTGTAACAAGTTTTCAAATAACGTTGCCAAGGATGAAGACTTTGGCTTCTGTGTCAAGGGTTCCGGTGCAGAGAACAGCATAAATCGAATCGACATTTTGCTTGGATTACGAACCACAACTCAAAGGGGGTATTAAATTTCTCCAACCTGAGCAACAGCCGTTCTAGCGTGAAACAAATCGAAATGAAAACCGAAAGGGAATCTAACATTGTGGTTCAGAGAATTGCCAACAAGACATAGGGGGGACTTAGTAAAGCGAAATGAAATCTCACGTTCACCAATTCATTGCATTTAGATCAGATTGTATGTATATTGAAGAAACACCATTCAAATGTGGTTTCTCATTAAGGATCTAGCTACAGATCTTTGGTTCAATATTAACACATAAAAGCTGACCAAGGACCTGACCCACCAAGTTGAGAATTTCATTTTTTTTTTCTTAATGTTGTTCACCTGTTTGTCGTTTCAATTTTATTTTTTTTGTGCTGTACAATTGCCTGCTTTGCTGAATTTTGTGTTGAAGCCTATTTTTACAATGATATATGGAATATTACCAATCGCTAACAATCAATTTTGTATTTTAATAACATATCTCTTTGACAACACGCCAATATGCACAAACAAACAATAGAGTTGTTATTTCCTTTGACGCATCGTCATGACCACGAGGAATGACAAACTACATGCGTTTGAGGATTGTAAAAAATATGAGAAATTACCAAAGGTCTTTGAGAATGAGTTACAGCGTCGGGGAATAGAACCTACGAAGAAATGGTTGAAAGGCGAAGAACTAATCCATCAGACTAATGGTCGTATTTTTTTTTTTTTTTTTTTTTTTTTTTTTTTTGTTGCAGAATTTCAATGGTTTTAGATCTGTTCCTCACTTAGAACTTTAGTAAATCCACAATCGAAGTTTATTCGATTTTGACCACTTCATGGTCATTATATCTTTTCACAAAAATTTCCTCTCACCAACATGAGTGTTAACGGAAAAGTTTGGAACAGAATTGTATGACTATATAGTGTTGTACCGTAGTAGTCCCCTCCTATTAAAAGGTTAGAAATGAAAATATCCGTCTGTTTGTGAGAATGTCTCACCTTGTCTTGATGAATTTTTCGATTCTCTTTTGATGCTGTGTTCTTTGCTACAATTAAATGTGGATAATCTGTTGAAAAAAACCACAGCTCTGTGCGTAGGTCAACTCCGACGGTCCAAACGACTTTTTTCGAGAAGTTGAATTGATTGTTATTCTTTTTCAATAGCGATAGTGACGCTCTAGATCCGGCGATAGCTATACTTTGCATGAAGACCTATACTCCGCATAGAACAACAGAACAGGGATGGCCAACCTTTTTGGAAGCGAGAGGGTGTGCAATTAGAAAATTTCCTGAACGCTACGGGCGCAAGAATATGTAATGACATTACGAGGGTTGCCTTTTATATTTCGGGATTAGAGAACAAAAACAAATATTGATCATCGAAAATCACTTTATTGTTTTTCAAAATATTCCCCATGAAGATCTATACACTTTTGCATGCGTTTGAACCAATTGTCGAAGCACTTTTGCCACTCTGATTGAGGTATCTCCAACACATGCATTCTGAATGCAGCAACCACTTCTTCAGGTGTCGAAAAACGTTGACCTCTCAGTTTGTTTTTTACGTACGGGAATAAAAAGAAGTCCTTCGGCGCCAAGTCAGGACTATACGGCGGATGACCCATCAAATCGATGTTTTGGGTGCTCAAAAATGCGGTTATCGCAGCCGATGTGTGAGAGCTCGCATTGTCGTGGTGAAGAGTGATCCGTCTTCGGCGGTTGGTTTTCCTGATTTCTTGGAAGACAACTGGCAAACAAATGGTTGTGTACCACTCAGAATTGACTGTTCTGTGTTGTTCTAGTGGTACGGTTGCGACATGTCCAGTTTTTCCGAAAAAACAGGCGACCATTTGCTTGGAAGTGCTTCGTGCGCGAACAACTTTTGTTGGATTTGGCTCATCTTGAAACACCCAGACAGTCGACTGCTGTTTACTTTCGGGCTCATACGCGTAAATCCACGATTCATCACCTGTCACGATGTCATAGACGTGTTTCGAAGCACCGCGACCGTATTTTTTGAGCATTTCTTTCAACCAATTGGCACGAGCCTTTTTTTGGGCGATTGACAAATTGTGTGGGATCCAACGCGAACAAATTTTTTTGACAGTCAAATGTTTATGCAATATTGAATGTATGCTGGTCCCACTAACGCCTAAGGTTGTCTCAATCTCACGATAGGTCACATGACGATCTTCCAATATCAGTTCGCGCACAACATCAATGGTTTTCGGAACAACAACTGATTTTGGACGACCTTCACGAAATTCATCTTGGAGTGAACTACGACCACGATTGAATTCACCATACCATCGATAAACACTGGTCCTTGATGGAGTTTCATCGCCAAAAATTTGAATTAAGTTCATCCATGCACTGTTGCTGAATTAATCCAAGCCGAAAGTTGTAAAAAATAATCGCACGAAAATGTTGATTTAATTCCATTTTTGGGCCGAGATGAATCTTTTAAGTTACTGTAAACAACACAAATAGCGCTCGTATGTCAAAACGTTCTGAGTGCGTATAACCTCAAAAATGTCCAACTTTACGACAGAGCTGTCAATTGCCGGTTTGCAACGCTAGGGTTGCCAAATCCCGAAACATAAGAGGCAACCCTCGTATATGTTTATTGCTAAAGTTATTTTGTTTATAAATGTCAAAATGACCAATAGTAATAAAAAAGCGTACAAGATAACGCTAAAATTCTGTAGAATTCGGTAAAATAATAATTATTTGTAGTAGAAGTAAGAACCTATATTTTATTATACATAGAGTTGCTAGGGGTTCTACAACCACACTCTCACCCACAACCCCCCTCTCTCTATAATAATAATAATACGCCAAGTAGTAAATTTACATGAATTACTTAGCAATAATCTAAATAAAAGCTCCTCAATAGTATACTGCTTAGTATACCCGCCTGTCACGCGGCAGACCGGGGTTCGATTCCCCGTCGGGGAGCCTCTGGCGCAAGAGTAATGACCTTGCCCGGAAAAAAACAAATCATTATGGAAAATTTAACAAGCCTCAGGACTTGCTAAATAAGGCCAAGACCGGTTCCAGGTTGTAGTGCCGATGATGATGATGATGAATCTAAATAAAAAGTTGGCTAGGAAATAAAAGACAAGACGTCAGAAAACTTTGACAAACATATTCAAGGACTGAAATAACGGCACAGAGAGCGAGCGATTAATTCAATTTCGCCGGTGTGAACTACACATATACAAAGAACGATTAATTCAATTTCATCGCATGTGGACTACTAGGCTAATAACCTTGCCCGAAATAACAAATTATTATGGAAAATTTAACAAGCCTCAGACTTGTTAAATAAGGCCAAGAGCGGATCCCGGTTGTAGAGGCGATAATGATGATGATGATGAACTACGCATCATAACAAGGGGATCAAGAATGCAACACCCCCTGCAACCAGAAGAGCTGAAACGTCGACCGGGACGTTCAGACGACACACACATAGAAGTGAGTCTCATTTTAATATTTATTGTAAAAATTATATACATAACAATTTGGCGCAGCCGGTGACCACCAACTGCGGGCTGTATTGAAGTGGAAAACTCTTTAAATCCGTAAATACACGGAGATACAGGCGTAGTGGTGGGTAGAGCCCTGAGGCTCTAAGGTCCTTACACCAATTAGCGGTACTAGTGATTAGGTTAAAAAAAAATAAGCCAACAATAAATATAATGTAAAAAATAAAAATAAAAAACATTATTTTCATTTCACAGGAGAGAGAGAGATAAGGACAAAAGAAAGATCCCTATTTCAATTTATTGTACATCGTCGGATAATTTAGATACCAGGAAGAGCTCGATACGCTTTCTAAGCAATTTAGCTGTGCGGTAAAGCATAAGGGCAGTAATCCTAGGCTCATGCAATGGATGGGAACTCATCAGGGAATGACTCAACATCTGACAGAAACTCCGCAGACTACAAGAACTGTAACAACTTTAAAAATGTTATACTTCGACCCTACCACCAGAATAAATTTAGAGAGACGGTACCGAGGGATGGAAACAGGAATGTAATGCAAATCAGGGGTGAATTTAGTCCGTATGCATTGCCAGATAAACGAGAGCCGAATGAGTCGGGCTTGCAAGTGGTCTCGGGCCCGTTTAAAAACTACCACGTTTGGACCACACTGAAAAAAACAAAGCCGTGATCAACTTATCCAATAAAATGCTTACTAGCAAAATATAAGTTTCTTCTTTATTCACCAATCTTGTCATTGAAGAGTACGTTGTGCTTCAAACTAAAAAATCGACGACAATCCAAGCTTGAAGATCTTTTTAGCGATTGTCGATTAACTCTTTTGCACCGATTCGTCAACACAATCACACAGTTTTACTTTTCGTTTATCATGAAATTTATTTGAATAACTAAAAGATTGTACATCGACAGTCAATGTTCACACCTCTACTCGTAATTTAAAAAAAACAACGTCCGATATTTGAAAGAGCTTATGGGTCTCTAGCCGTCACTTTTTGGGCTAAGCATTTTTTTAAGGCAGACGTAACACTCGCAAAACTACAAAAAGAATATACGTTATTATAGTTAGGTTACTTGGACCAAGGCTAATAACCTTACCCGGAAAAACAAATTATTATGGGAAATTTAACAAGCGTCGGGACTTATTAAAAAAGGTCAAGACTGTTTCCCGGTTGTAGTACCGATGATGATGATGATACGGCTTACCCCAATGGTAAACAAATAAATAAATACGTAAACAATACTGTAAGCAATGTCATTAAACTTTTCGTGCTCATGGAACAAAACTATTCTAAATAATCATAAAGTATTTAAAACCGTGAAGAGTATGGTGACGGTAATATTCTATCAAACTAAATTTTTTCGTATGATATAACACTTCGTGATATGGACCTTATGTTTTTGGGTCACGTCTTTTCTACATTAGTTGCTCAATTCTTGACAATTTGCCCGAACTCGCAAATTAATTCTTCATCAAACAATAGATTTCACTACAAAACCTAAGAGGTAACAATACAACTAGGAATTAGACCTAGTTTCAGGTCCATTAATGAACCTTTTCATGTAGCTATTCCTTCCACTCATATCGCCAGCCCATAAAGGTATTCGTTGTACTTTCACAGTTGCTCGTCATCTATATGAATTGCAACCCCAATTCGACTTGCATGCCACGGTGATTGTTACGACTTGTAATGCTAATAATTGAGGTTCAGCAAATCGCCCGCAGATATTTTTCCACCGAAAAGACAAACTAACCAAATTTGGTCTTGTGCCAAGTCCAGTATGGCTCTCCACCTCCACCATTTTGGCATGCACATCATTAACTCAGATCAACCTCACAGCGAGGATAAGGTTTTTTATGTACCAGTCAGGCCAGTCTTGCTGGTCACTAATTTCTGTCCTGTATGGTGTTTTGACACATACCCTCCCTCCATAGGAGTCAATTTGTTGCAACTTTGTCTTGCTCCTTTGACCGAGTAAACGCTTTGTCCTGAATGATGGCCCAACCTGCAGCTTGATTCGGTGTGTTTGTTGATGGCCCAATAGGCGCGAATAAAAACGGTGACTTAATCCGAAATTATGCCTCAAACTGGGTACCGGGCATCGACAGTAAAACCGTCGACGATATAGCAATTACCGAATTCCAAAAATGAAGGAACTTTTCGTGGGGGCCTCGTTCCTTGGCCAAATCATTGGACCTGATGATTTTTCAGTAAATCATGAACTCACCGCGACTTGTTTCGTCGGAATCCATTCTCTCGAATACCTATGTGTGTGGAGGAATGTCCTCAAGTGAACATGTGTGTGTGCTTGGAATGCCTAACATTATGGACCTGCAATTTACTTGTCAAGCTCGAATAAGAATTATCGCTGCGATTTTTTCTCGTCCGTCACACTTTCCCAATAAATAGATCCTTGCGCAACTCAACTCGATTCGTTGATCATATCATATCATCCGTACACATCTACCCAACAATCGAACGTGACAAATTGACTAATGGGGACGGCATGACCGATGGAGGCCGATCATCGCAAATCCTAATTCGTAATGAAATCGTTAATAAATCGTACGGATGCGTCGACGAAGCTTAGCAGTCTCCCTCATGGCATTTAGAGGAATAAGCTGACTAGAAATTAATTAAAAGATCATTTATTCGGAAATCGTAATTAATATTCTAGTCGCACAGAGGGTGGGGTGAAGGGTGTGTTCCAAGCGAAAGCACATGCAAACCGAACCAAGGACTTGGGTAGAGGATACGGCGATTGTCTCTTCCACACGATGAAAGATGGACGATGAAATTGATTCTGAGTGTTGTGCGAAAAGTGAGGTATCCTTGCCAGAAACGACTGATATGTTATGCAACGCTGAGTTTGCTTCATGTAGCTGGTTACGTTAATAGACTTAGGTATTGGAGATTAAGAATTGCAGAAGATCATCAATACTTGTCTGAGATGTAGGACATTTGATGATCAGGTAGCATTGCAAAATTGTTCTTTCTGAATACAGTTCGAAACAGGTTTCCTAAACCAAAATAACTCTAGTAATATAAGAATCGCACATGTTTGCGTATATGAAATAGTCTAACTCTGGAAAACTGTCTTTTGATGAAATGAGGGGTATCCACAGATGTCCCATATTACTATAAGATCCTTTACAAAACTTTCTTTTTTTAAAGAGTATTCTTAAGTCTTGAAATGTTTCGGGAATAATCTTTTACGAGAGGAGTCCTGTCCGCTTATAAAAATTCGCTTCTAAAGCCCTTGCACTAGGAACACGCCGACCTTTAAAAACCGTTATGGCCTAGAGATATAGAAAAGGTATTCAGAGCTAGATGTGACATTTTCACATTAGATTTTGCTTAGTGTTTTTTCTTTTTTCTTTTTGCTTCCGCTTTTATTGTTGCATCTTCCTGCATCTCCTACAATTTCCATTGTGCTACTGGCTTTTGTTTCCCCTGTGGGAGAACTGGGTAAGGTGGTAATTAAAATTTCCATATGGGTGCCTTGTCCAGGCTTTCACAAGGGATGAATTTAAAAGTTCACCTCCTTTTTTAAGATCGTGTTCCATGTGGCCTTTTGGCGGAAGTTTATTGCGTATTCTAGTTGATACTGGGGTGTTCCGCCGAACACTACTCCCAAAACAACGAAACAAACGAACGGAGCGAAAACAATGTCAAATAAAACTCCGGGAATGTTTTGTTTTGTTTTATATTTGTTTCTATTTTTATTTTAACGCTTCACTACACCGCACGTGCGATCACACTCGACGTTACTTTACTTTTTTAACTTCGAAAATGCCTACTCTGATCTTTAAACACTCGAAATTATCCTCCTCGTCTTCTGCCGATCGAAATCTAACTAACTCGCTATTCTCCTCAAAAATGCCCTGATACAGATCGTATCTGTATCTGTATCGAAAAATTTTCTTATTCCCCCTGCTAACAGAATTTCCGAATTCCTGTTAGCAGCATGTTATCGCGTCCCCGGGGATATTTCATAGTTTCCTGAGAAAGGGAAAGTCATCTTGCATACATTATTCTCCGGTGATAGCATTTCCTTTTCCACGGCCTTCTGTTTGCACAGAACATCTGGCGCGCAAGACGGAGATGATTTTTCGGGCGTACAGCCCGTGGTTGTTCGCCTTTTGTAAACACAACCGAAATCCATTAGATCCTTCTAATGGGTGTGAAATTTTTACAAAGGAATCGTGGGACCGGAGTATTTCCTTTGTTGGCGTTGGACTTGTAAATCTTCCGAATTATCTTGTTGCGATAATTACGGTTGTTTACAATTTTGGCCGCGGATATGCGATATGCTTTCTTGCGTTTAGCTGCCAGCGTATGCATCCGTTGTTATTTATCTACCGAAAATGTAATTCCTGGTAAACATCGTACAGATGCTTTGGATGGAAGATTTATGGCCTGTAATCTGAAATTGTTTTTGCATACTACGAATGGATGCGTTGACTCGATGCTGAAAGTTTTTGAACGTTAAGTTCCTTGTTTTTTTTGATGTCGGGTTCAACATTGTTTCAGCTTCCTATGCCCTTGTTACAGGTCTGATTAAGAGCTTTGGGGACACGTGTCTGTGGGCACGTGTAATGGATAAGGTAAGTAAGTTCCTTGAAGGTTTGGAACCTTACCTGGGCGGAATTGTGCGTTCGTATGACGCTACAGCCTCCTAAAATGGCGACAGAGGCTTCTTTTTCTTCTAGCTTTATTATCGCTATTCCACCAGCAGATTCGCCTTCTCTATTGCCTTGCTGGCTGGCCTGTTATCGACTATAAGCGATGGAATGAATGGCGAGACCGAGTTTTGAATGTTTTGCACGTATGCCCAGAAGTTTCTGCTACCTATGGGAGTGTAGTATTTTTTGTGTAGCTTGATTATCGTCATTCCACCAGGTACATAATCCCTCGTGGTTCACCTTTTATATATTCGAAGTATGACTGTGGGGGTTCTCTATACCACATGGAGAACCAACCCGCAATTTCATACCTTATTTCGACGCCTTTCAGTGCGTCATTTCTACCCTTATTCCCCTTATAAACTATTCCACCTGTAAATAATGTTAAACGGGCGCATAGCTAAACTCATTATCCTATGCAGATAATGCATAATTGAGTTTAGCTATCTTGTCGCCATACGGCAACACCATTTCGCTAACCCATGAGATTTCCACCGGAAATCGCATCATGTCGGTTAGCAACGGCATAGTCTGATCAAACGACGCGGTTGCATAATCATGCAACCGCTGGGGAAACTATCAAAGCATTTCATTTAGTTCCCGAGATCAGATTTCCCTAGCCAATTCGGTGTCCTATTTACATTCGCTGGGGATCAATGCTCTCTTTTCGCAGGTGAATAGCACCAGCTTAATTTTCCTCTGCTTCACTGTTCTGTCTCCCTACAGCTCAATGCACGCCGAGGTCACCACATTCACCGAATTGGGTCAGTGGGCTAGTCTCAGAGCTGCATTGATTCATGCACACACAACCAAACCCACCCCGAGATCATAGTACGTTGTGTTTCTCTTCTCTCATTCTTCCATGTTCGTCGACTATCGAATTAACCGATGTATTCACCACACATCGACGGGTATGGCAATGAGAGAAATTACCCATCTTCATCCCTTTTTCAGTCAGTCGTAATTCAACTACCGCAGCGTGTGCACACTGGTGCACACGCTCGAGCCACAAGGTTTGGAGAAAATCTGGTTAACAATTAAAACATTATTTACGAATGGAGACGTACCGTGAAATCAATCGTGAGTTAATACTTAATAATCAAGAACTTAGTGCACTAGCTAAATCGGAACGCGAAATGTGCTATTTAAATTCGTTGCTTATAGAGCAAGCTAGTTCTAGTCCAGCCAATTGTATCCAATCCTTAATCAGTCAAATTGTTTCATTAGTGGCTGCTTCCTCTTCGCCAATATGCTTACCAACTTTTACAACTGCAAATCCAATAATTTCACGCCTCGTGGTAGCTTTATCTGTAAGATTGCGTCGTAAATAATATTCCATGGGAGTGTGCCAAGCACTGATCCTTGGGGAACTCCTGCCGATACATCATAGTTTTATTGCTTCGACTGCCATGTCGATAGATGGTTGATCGTGACTGAAGCCATATTGGTGATCCGATAGTGCTCTGTTGTTTTCGGCTATGGCGAGAAATCGACCGTATGTTATCTTCTCCAGTATTTTCTTCATTGTATACCGGAGACATATGGAGCAATAGAATGATGAACTATCTAGCGAATTATTTCTTCCCTTTAGCAGAAGTATTAACTACTGGACCTTCCTCCTTCTAGGCATTTCTGCATTAGAATACCTCCTGTGTCGTTGTAAGCGCAACTTTGAGAGATCTCTTTGGGATACTGTCACGTTAAGGAGCTCTTTCGTTGCGTATTCTTTTGCGTGCTCCGGATTTCTGCTAGCGACCGTGGTGGGGTGGTCTCGGAGCTGAACCTTATGACATGTTCCATTCCTTTCCGATTTCCGTGGAAAGAGGTGTTTTACTATTGAGCGCTACATGGGGCAAGTTATATGCGGGGCTTTATGTCCCTTCGGTTTTGCCATGACCATTCTGTACCCAAATAGGATGGGAGCGAAGATACAGGGCAAAGTTACTGATTGCTTTTCGTGGTCCCAGGGATAAACGAATTCTCCACGATAACGATATCTCTAATATTCCAGATCGCCTGCGTTTTAATATGGTAATCGGTGAAAGTGATAAATCAATAAAAGGTCGATCTCATCCCAACTGGTGGTGGATCAGTGATGAAGAAAGGACTATATGTCCTCAAACATAGTATGTCTCTCAGGCGCATCGCTTTCCTCCCTCCTATCCCCAATTCCTGAGGGGATGGGAGCGAACATACAGGTCAAAGTCTCTGATTGCTTTCAACCCGGCGAAGGCCAGGACGATCCTTGTCCCTGTTCAACCCAAGTTGACATGCAGTCTCCACGTGACACCCCTGGATAGCTACTTTGGCACCCGCCAAGTAGTGAACCAATGCATGCAGTGACATCCTGAAAAAGGTTGGCGCAGGATTAATAACCTTACCCGTATAAAGAAATTGTTATGGCAAATTTAACAAGCCTCGGATATGGGCCGGATACACGACGACGACCACGGAGACGAAAATGGCTAAGCCATTTAAGAATTTTTTCATGGAACGTCCGCTCATTATACAGCTGTCATTCAAAACACAATGTGCTCGGTGTAGGCTTTTTAGTCAGCCAAAAACTGAAGCCTGCCATTATCGGCTTTAATGCAATAAACGAAAGGCTATGCACTCTTCGCGTGCGAGGCAAGCTTAAGAACATAAGCCTACCTACAGAGGAGTCCCCTGGCGACGAAAAGGAAGAATACTACGAGAACGTCGAACGGGCCCTCATTGCCTACACAAGATACGATGTAAAAATCGTTCTTGGTGATTTGAATGCAAAAATAGGTCGGGAGCCGGTTTTCAGGCACTACACAGGTTCGCATAGTTTGCATGAGAACACTAATGACAATGGACTACGAGTCATCGAACTGGTAGCATCGAAAAACTTGGTCGTTGCAAGTACCAGGTTTCCACGTAAAGATATCCACAAAGCCACCTGGGTACCATCTGATGGAGCCACTCGTAACCAAACCGTTGCATACCGGGCAATGCAGCAGTCTCATAGAACGCGGGTGGGCGAGGAGAATTACAAAGAGCTCAGAAGATCTGAAAAAAAGGCTTCACAGTAAAGTGCCTGGGAAAAAACCCTGTCTGTGAAATAAAGAAAAGTAGAGAGCGAGGTCCATGCGTTCAATTAGCTTACTCCCAAGCATCAGTAAAGTATTCGAGAAAGTCATAAACAAAGCTTTGCTTAAATGCGTTGGTGACAACAACATTATTCCAAATAACCAGTTTGGCTTTAGGGCGGGTCATGAAACCACACATGCCGCAGCTGAACTGATTTCCGAAATACAATGGAATAAATGCAAGAACCAATGTACGACGGTCTGTCTGATTCACTTGGAAAAAGCCTTCGATGCCGTTTGGCTTATATGATATGTTAAATAACAGGACCATATGATATGTTAAATAACAGGAGGTTTGTGATCAAAAGTAGCGAAGTGACCTCCAGTATAACGTATAATATCAAGCATGGTTTACAACACGGAGCGGTACTCTCTCCTATTCCTTTTAACATTTACGTTAGCGACATATCAAGCGCACTTGCCGACGATCTTATAATTTATAAAACAGCTTACTGCAACGCGACTCCAATTAAGTGCAGCGATATTGCGCGACTGGAAACTTAAGATAAACTTCCAGAAATGTGAAGCTATTCTATTTAGCACCCCGTTGCATAAAGCCACAAATTATACAAGAAAAAACTGGTGAAAGTGAGCTATCATGGGACCGCATGAACACAAGCTGGAAACCAAAAGTGTGGTTAAACACCTTGTTATTTGGCTTTATTAGTACCTGTATTTTAACAGACATCTAGAGGCAGTTTTGATCAAGGCCAAGACGACATTTGTAATGACAAGAAGGCTATTTCATAGTAGCCAACTTGATAGGAGGGTAAAAGTTATATCCTATATGGCCCTAATCAATCCCATGATTATATATGGATACCAATTGTCCAATATAGGTCCAAATAAATGTCTTAGAACTTGTCTCAGATTATATCGAACACCGGAATCTGACTACAAAAGGTATTATCCAAATGAGGCCTTATATAACGAAGCCTACATGAACAGGGTGGATAATTTTATGATTAAATTAATCAGAGGACATAATTCGAGAGCAATAGTTGCGTCCAATGACCTAATTTTCGGATGTTATTATACAAATACTTTGTATTTTGAGAGGGTGTGCAGCAATGGCTTTGTTCTACCAGAGGCGTTCCTCGAACCTGATATGAACGGTCTTATACAGGATTAATCCGGAGTTCTGCTGATTTATCATGTTGGTAGATCTTTCGTAGACGGGCGATTGTGCTACGATCGAGAAGTCACGCTCATCAAAGAAGAGCTTTTGTGGTTCAATAGAGCTATTTCCCACAGAGACCGCGATGACATTATTAAACACCACCAACAGTTTTGGTGGTTGAATGGCAAATAAAGACCTATGTACCAAAGCCAATAAAATAACTCCAACATAAACCAGCTTAGACAGATTTAGCTTTTCTAGGGTTAAGGTGGAGTAAGATTTAAGTTATATTAAATTAGATTCTTAAGCAATTTAAAAAAAAGTATATATATATAGATATGTACGTACGTAACCGTCGTTTTTGTTCACTGGTTTCCTGGGTGCCGTTTTCCGTGGTGGCTTCCTGGAATCAGCACACCGATGTTTTCCAGGAACTTGTGTACTGGTGCTTGCCTTGCCTTTCCTGGGAATTCGTGTCGACATGATGCATCGCCAACAACACTTCATACGACTATTTCACAAACTTTTTAATTTGAGTCTTCAATCTTAACACAGGCATTCTAAACATTGTTACATTGTCAATTTAAGCTAAGCTAAGTTAATTTCCAGTTCACGTCTGTCTTTTTGTAAACTTGCTCTAAACTAACAACACCTTCCTACTCTCTCTACTCCATGCTTTCTTGTCAACGTGGTACTGTTTCATATGAAAATTCTGTCAAATATCTCATCTCTGACACCACCCATGCTCATTTTAAGAAACAGTACGAGACTTAGGATATCAGTTAAACGGTCACGATCTATTTTTGTTCTTTTTGGAAAATGAAAAATCTGTCAAATTTGCCACAACAGGTTGATTAATCTCTTTTCTATTATTATTTTAACTTGAATGCAATTACATAGTGTTTATAAAAAGCTATATATATATTGTAGCGAGCTTAGGGTTCGCTGGATTAATTATTTTGAATAAATAAGAGCCGTTGAATCGATTTTGAATTAATGTGACACTTCATTAGTCCGTTAATAACAACCGTTACTTTTTAACGTACACTTAACGATTTCTTCATTTATCGCTTCCGTACTTATCGCTTCCAAACTTATTACTTCTTACTCATTACTTATCGCTTGCATGACCTTCTACTTCTTACTTTCTACTTGTCTTCATGAGCTGTCTGCGACGTATTTATACCAGTTCCCCACATTCTGATTCGGTATTTCGTTTCCGTCCGTTCCATAATCTTGAATGTTCTATTATCCATAGTCTCCAGTTTTCCAGTACTTTGTTTTGGACTTTCCCGAATATTCCAGTACTGACTGTCATATGCGTCACACTACCCTCCGCCTAGATTAGTTCGTCCCGAACTAAGTTCACTGGTTTTCTGGGTTGACAAAAGTCGCCAGTCGGTCACGATGTACCACTTTCATTTTGGCGTTCGGCCTTCGCTGAATCCTATAGACAACGTCGTTAGTTCTTGTGAGAATCTTATATGGTCCTTCCCAATGTTGCTGTAACTTCGGAGACCTGCCCTTTTGCCGATGAGGGTTATAAAGCCATACGTTATCGCCTGCATTAAATCCGGATGCGTTGCCTCGAACGTCGTACCTTGTTTTCATCCGGTCACTGGATACCTTGATTTGCTTCCGAACCAAATGATGAATCTCATCGTGGCGATTTCTCCATTCGGCTACGTAGTCTTCGGTCTTATCTATGGCGTCTGGAGGTATTCCGAATCGCAGATCGGCTGGTAATCGTATCTCCCGTCCAAATATAATTCTTGCTGGAGAATGGTCCGTCGTGTCGTGATTAGCCGATCTATAGCTCATGAGAAAGGTTTGTACATATTTGTCCCAATCTCGTTGGTGATCACTAACGACCTTCGATAAATACTCTTTCATTGTTCGGTTGAACCTTTCGACCATTCCGTCTGACTGTGGATGTAAGGGTGTGGTCCTGGTTTTCCTTATACCTACTGCCACACAGATGCCTTGAAATATCTGTGATTCGAAGTTTCGGCCCTGATCGGAATGAAGCTCACAGGGGACTCCATATCTGCTGATCCAATTATTGATAAGCTGCTCAATGACGGCTGTTGCTTCTTGGTTTGGAATTGGAAAGACTTCCACCCACTTGCTGAAGTAATCCATGATAACCACCATGTATTTGTTGTTGTCATTTGTTTTTGGGAATGGTCCTGAGATATCAATCGCAATTCGCTCGAAAGGGGCACCGACGTTGTACTGCTTCATAGGGCTCCTTGGTTTTGCTTTTGGTTCTTTGGTCGCAGTGCAAGTTGTGCACTTCTTACACCAAGACTCGACGTCATCTCTCATGTGAAGCCAGTAGAATCGAGATCGTAATTTTGAAAGTGTCTTATTAACTCCCAGATGTCCACCGGAGGCCCCGTCGTGCATTTCTGTTAGTACATCCTTCACTTTTGATGGTGGGACTAGAATCTGCATTCGATGGGATTTTCCGTCCGCGGCTTCCCATTCACGCTTAAGAATTCCATCTTCCACCAGCAAGGAATTCCATTGTGCCCAATATGCCTTAAATGTTGCACTCTTGTCGGAAATATTATTCCAAGTTGGTCGCTCGTTCTTTTCTTTGTGTTCCAGGATTAGCGACATATCTTCATCCTGAAGTTGAGCTGCGTCCACCCATCTAGTACTTCTACTTGTACATTTCGCAGGTCGTACGCCTCTTCTTTCTCTTCCGCTTTATGACAATGTTTAAAATCTGGCTTACATCGTCTTCTTGATAGAGCATCAGCGTTATTATGCACCTTCCCTTGCTGAATTGAGCTTATCATTTATACGGGTGCACATTCTGCGATTAAATCTCCTTTTCTTAATGCGACCGGCTCTTCGGACGCATTTAGTACTCTGAGAGGTACAATGTGCTTCTTCACCTCAGATTGTTCCGCTGATAGTCTCCTCTTATGACAAGCGCATGAACAACAATTCTCACTCGATGTTTCATTCATTCGTCGACGTTTCCTACAGTCAACAGAGATGTGGCCGACTCCGCCGCATGCCCAGCACTTCATAACAGGTCTCGGGGTTCTCCGTTGTGCATGCCCGATTCTTTGGCAGGAATGTTCCTGGACGGACATTTTTCGGACTCTATATGTACTCCTGGTATCCAGTTTAGCAGATTCATAAGCCAATGCGAACGCCAGTATTTCATTAGTCGTCTTCTTTCCTGCCAAACGAACGGCCTGTTGTAAGTCCCGATCTTGGAGTGCGTTTATAAATGCATCCATTGCTACCTCGTTTAGAAATTCCTTAGTCATATTTGAATAAGACTAGTTTGCCAATCGCTCAATGTCTGCCTGCAACTGTTGAAGATTTTCTCCAGGTTTCTGCGTTCTGCTCCGCAGTTGCATGCGGTAGACCTGCTGCATGTGGTTCTCTCCATACCTAGCTTCAAGGCCGTCTCTTACCGCTTGGAAATGGGTTTGCTTCTCTGCTGGTATGGTTTGTAGCAATTCTGCAGCCGCCCCGCGGAGTGACAAGATTAGTGATGTTGACTTTTGCTCGTCCGACCACTTATTATAATTGGCCGCGGCGTCAAACTGACGTATAAACACGGAGAAGGGTCCCGTTCCATCGAAGGTTGGCGGTTGCATCCTTGTATCTTTGTAGTCATGTTGATTGCCTGGCGATGTCTTATTTCTCTCAACACACTCAAGTCTCTTTTCGATTCGCATTATTTCTTCGGTGACTTTTGGATCCAGATTTTCTACTTCGTTTCGAATTTCTGACTGGATTTCTTCCTTAAAGTGTTGAAAATTACATTTCATCCACTGCGTTTGAGCATCCAATTTTGCATTCCGATCTGCAGCTTGTGCGTCGAATTTTGAATTTTGGGCATCCAACTTTGCATTAACATCTGCAGCTTGCGTGTCCAATTTTGAATTTTGGGCGTCGAATTTTGAATTTACGGTGTCGAATTTTGCATTAACATCTGTAGCTTGTGCGTCCAATTTTATCATCATCATCCTGAGCATCTCCGAAATGTCCAACTGTGGCGAACTCTTTTCCGTTACATTGGCGCCATCTTGACTCGGCGTTTCTTCTCCATCCGGACAGTCTGGCGCAATAGCAAAAACATCAATACCTTCTTCCTCCATTGCTGCTTGTAGACGCTGTCGAAGAATTTGCTTCTGTCCTCTGCTATCCAGATTCCGGTCCTCTAGTTCCTTCTTCAACTCAGGAACGCGAAGATCCTCCAAGTGTCGATCTGACATAGTCACAACACACTTTCACAGACTTATTCACTTAAACAATAATTAATCCCACTTCTGACACCAATTGTAGCGAGCTTAGGGTTCGCTGGATTAATTATTTTGAATAAATAAGAGCCCTTGAATCGATTTTGAATTAATGTCACACTTTATTAGTCCGTTAATAACAACCGTTACTTTTTAACGTACACTTAACGATTTCTTCATTTATCGCTTCCATACTTATCGCTTCCACGCTTATTACTTCTTACTCATTACTTATCGCTTGCTTGACGTTCTACTTCTTACTTTCTACTTGTCTTCATGAGCTGTCTGCGACGTATTTATACCAGTTCCCCACATTCTGATTCGGTATTTCGTTTCCGTCCGTTCCATAATCTTGAATGTTCTATTATCCATAGTCTCCAGTTTTCCAGTACTTTGTTTTGGACTTTCCCGAATATTCCAGTACTGACTGTCATATGCGTCACAATATATACTTTTATAGAATTTTCTTCTCCCAGTTATACTGATAATGGAATTGCGACGCTCTTATCCGACTATCGACCTCTTTAGATACAATTCGCAGACTGGTCCTATTCTCTGCTTTTGCCACTTGTTCTCACGTTGGTTTCGGTCACGGCGGTGCGAAGTCCCTATCAAATAGTATCACCTTGCAATCCTTGATCATTGGTAAGATTCGAGATGTTCCATGATTATAATCATGGATGAGAATTTATCACCTTACATTTCCGGCTTCATTGTTGTAACCATGTGCAAGGAGTTAAATAATGTTTTATGACAAAATATCACCTTGACATTATGAAACTTTCCATTTCCGTTCCTACAGTTTTGATAGCAAGAGTATCGAGTAGGTTTTTATTTATGATGCCACTGGTATGACATTGAACCGGGTTGCGACCCGATTATTTAACACGCGCGATATATGGTATCAAATAACACTGTTCGATCAAAACACAGAGAGTTTGAATATAATAATACAAGCGATAAAAAGAAAGTGTTTTTGTCCCTCACGTCCACACCCGATTTGATTAAAAAATGTTTCGTGCCACAACAAGCAGTCAAAAAAAAATTAACACAATACAATGCAAAACCGATTAAGAGAAGTGTAAAAATGGGTCTAGTAATCAAAACCCGGAAACTTTTATGAAATCCACTTCGCGAAAGATGAGAAAACGTCGTTGCTAACGAAGAACAATACTTTAAGGGGACATTCTGGTTTATCGGGTCAAAAAATAGGTTATTTTCATGATTTTTTTTAAGAGAAAGTATTAAAGATATAACAACAATTTTTTTTTAAACATTTTATTCATCTTTCGCTTACGTTTGTAAATTTTGTCGAGTCACTCAGGAAAAGTGATTTTTTCATGAAATTATTGGGATTTTTTATACTAACAGCTAGACATCTATTCCTGGACCATAAACAATTCCTTCCACGACTTCGAAATGGTCCTCCAGTTGCATTTTCGCCTTATTCCTCGCTGTTCGTGCCTCGTGCGAGTTGTATACTAGGCTGCGGTCAGCGTCCTGCAGCCGATCTCTGTCCCTCTCGTTCGCAAACGCTCTCGCAGCGTACCCAATTTTGATGCCCATGACTTGCATTATTAGCAATACTGGTAAAAACCCCTCATTAAACATACAAGCTGCGGTAAGAGCCGCAACTTCAATGATTTTTTTACCACTGTATGTGTGTTTTGGCGCCATTTTCCAGATAGTAGCATTGAAACTTTCGGTGTTATTTTGCGTGAAACCTCCCTCGGAATTTTTTAACAAATCGGGATCTGCCAGTTTTACGTAAACCGGGTAAATTGCTGTTCGTACTTTAGGATCCAAGGGAGGTTTGTCGTGGTGGAACTTTGACAGCTCATTCGAAGCTTCCACGCGTTTCCATTTGCACCATGACTCCGGGCCCTCTGGACAGTTTTGATGTTGCGGATTTTCATCGGTTGATATTTTGTGGTAGTATGTTGTCCAAATTTCTTTCGCCATTTCTTCAGCAGAGTGAGCATTGCGTCTAATCGCAAGTTCGTAATAAGTTGTCAGTTCTGTTATCATGCTTCCCGTCAGTTTGCCAGGATCAGCTCCTACTAATTGGTTCGCTAACCGATTCGCTTTCCCACGTGATTGATACACTCGGCCTTTACAACATTTGGAAATGATTTCTGCAACGCATTCATTATTTTTACATCTCCGTCTCCAAAGTACCTTTCGTAAATGCGGCCGTGCAGATCAAAAGCGCGCTCGAACATCTCTAGCATTCCGTCAGGCTCCATTTTACCCGCACTTCCATTGTGATCCAATGTGCAAACTGGTTCGTGCTCATCCCACCAAGTATCATATTCGGGGTGCCTTTCTTTGTTTTCATAAGGTTTCAGCCTTGGCAATAACGCGATTTCACAGTAAGATCGAGAACTTTGTTTGTTTTGTTGCCGATCAATGTCATAACGCCATAATTAGCAGTATGACCCCTTTTGCTCCAACTACCATCTCCAGAAGCAGTAAATTTTTTATCTTCACTTTCATCGGTTTTTTCGTTTTCTTCTTTGCTAGCTTTTTTTATCGCGGAAGAAAAAACGCCGATACAAGCGGTGTGTGCATTATCGAGAGCAGCGTAGTAGATGTGTTTCGTAAATTCGCCAATATCCATCAGTGAATTGAAACAATGTACTCCATTTAACCCGACATCCAAGATGCGCATTACAAATACTATTCTACGATTAATTTCGTAAGCTTTGTTGGCGATTCGTGGACAGGACTCGATGACCCTCTCACCACAGTTGCATTCGACGATCAGTTTGAATCCTAGGCCTTTCTCAGATTTTTTTGAAAAGTTTATCGAACCGTCACAGTTTTTACACATTATAATGTTTGAAAGTTCGGAAAAAACTGAAAAAATGTAACATCTCGTATGCTGCCGTCACTCTGACCGTTGTAGCGAAGTCGGGCGATGTAGCTAATTTTTGTGCCGATGTAGTCGCATACTTCGTTTCCAGTTCATTTACAGTTCCCATAAATCCTTTTCGTTTTTTATATCGACTCCCTGGACACACCTCTGACTTACGCGAACCTTTAACGTTTTTAAATATTATGTTAGGAAAATGTATCGTTGAAAAACGTATGAAACGGACGCCTAAACGCGAGCACTGCACGCTCTGAGACCACGTTTACACTAAATACTTTTTCCTCCTCATGAAAAAGAAACAAAGAAACATCAAAAATACCTACTCCGCGACGTCACCGGTAGGAACATCTTCCATAGTCACCAAACAAGAAAGAACCACCAGCACCGTGCAACGGGCAAGTTAGTTTCATATATATGAAACTAATTAAAACTCAGGCAATCGCAGGTCACCCGCAGTACGCCCGAATGTAAAAACAACATACACAAGAGCAACTATCCATTACCGCTTATGAACATATTGTTCAGTCGCACAAGATTGCGACATATTCAAAGAAGTGGCAGTTGGCCCAAGCCAACAGCGAAGCAAATTAATGCCCATAAATGGATAGTCTGCATCTTTCTAAATACACGGTAGTTGCCACCTATGATACGAATTTGTATCCGCGGGAGACCCGAACCTTTAATGACCTATAACTTTGGAGCCGCCTAAGATTTCGTTTCCAAATTTTAACATATTATTTGTGAAGGATAAAACTATCGATTAAGCAAAAAAATTGATTTTTTGAACCGAACAAACCGGAATGTTCCCTTAAATAAAACACATGCTACCATCCATTTTTTAATAACTAACTATCATGTTCGTGCAAAAAATCTATAGAAGTTACTAGGACAAAAAAAAATCGCCACCTGTCATTAGGAAGCTAAACGCCAGACTTTACCAGTTCACGTTTGGTGACCCGCAGTACCAAACGGTTCCGATAGTGGACAAAATAAAGAATACAACTGTGTTGTGGATTAATTAAACCGCTCTTTTTAATCCTATGTCTTTCGTTATACTTTACGATAAGGCAAGTCAACTGTGAGTCCAATGGTCGTATAAACGCCTGGTGAATCAACCACCTTACGAAACATTCTTCGGCCAGCTCACAGAAATGTAATCCAAAATATGGTTTTAAGGATATTGGATATGATATTGGAAAGGAAAGATCAATATCATATTCAAAATTTCATTTGCTATTACCACGTTGTTATTGATCCAGTTTAAGGCCGCCAAAGTTTTTTTCTCCTCAACATCGTATCCTTTGTCTCTATCGGCATTCCGTTAATTACAAAATAAAGAGCTTCTGTTCCCTATGCCGCTTTATTTATTTATTATCAAAGGTCAGTCCCCAGCAAATGGAAAATTGATAAAAACACTTGAACGGCTCCATAAAAATTGAGAGAGTCGACCTTATCTGATTTCGAAGCAGGTCGATAAAAGATGAAAACCCATATGCATAAAATATATAAAATAAACATATAAATAAAGTGTGTATCCTCTGCAAAACGGACATATGTCTTCACCTCTCCACCTTCCGGTCCGGTGTGGTATTCGTTGTGGATAAAATGCCCTCGGCACACACAAGGTGCCATCTATACACGGGGCAGCACTTGAAGTAAAATTAATCCGAATACCATGTTAAACGACACTTTAATGGCCACTTTATCTCAATTAATTCAAATTTGTGACCATAAAATATAATTCACCGAAGCCATCACATTAACAGCGACAATAAAAATGGGCCACGGACAGCAGAAAGTAAAAACTGCATTTCGAATGAAGACCGCTTGCGAGTTCAAACCAAAAGGCGACTACATTGCAATCTGCCTCTAGAAAGGTAGCCTCGCCAGTCGGATAGAACTATTCTAGAAACATAGAAAAAGTCTTTGCTGGGCCACATATTAAGGTACACACTCATTCGTCGGAATGGCAAAATGCACTTATCGTTGCTGACATTTTGTTGCGATTATGGAGAGAGCCTGTTCGTGATTGTATTTAAACCCCTTATGCAACACTTCTCTAGGACGGATATTGAAGATGAAAAACCTGATTGCATCTTATGTTGCATAGACAGGTAGTTTGCCTCATATCGAATAGTTGTGACCCAAGAATTTGACGCCTTCTTGTGGGGGATGTTAGTACTATAATATAAAAGATCGCGAGACTTTTGAAGCAATTCAGGATTATTCTGGCTTCTAAATCCGATTTCTAGTCATCCCTATTAAACCCACTAAAAACTGAAAGGAGTCTGTTCCCCAATAATACATACAAGATGGCACCAGATTAAGGGGGATCATGAATTTCATACGTGCTATGATTGCCCTCGCATACTGGACGTATTTATTTTCTTATTTGTCCGGCAAAACAGTCGCTGTAAAACTTGGAAATCTCATTCACAAAATAGAAATAAATATTCCGCTTAACATATCATGACACAATGCGCGGAGACTGCGAATGGGAGATAAAAGGAAAGCAAGTGAAAGGGACTGGATGTAGTCTAAAAAGTAAATGAAGATGTTGGTTCTGCGATGTGTTGAGTCGTCTGGTTGGCTGAATCTCGAAAATCATACACTCGCCTGATTCCGTAATGGAGATTTTTCAGTTGAAAACGTACATCGTTCCGGTAGGTTTCTCGAGACTGATGACTATAAAATCAAGGCATTGGCGCAAGGAAATGAGCATTCAACAGTTCAGGAACTTGTTACTACTCTTATAGTGCCTATTGAAAACATTCATGAGTATTTTAAATCGGCTGGCTTCGCAAAAAGGTTTGATATCCGGGAACCGCACGAGCTCAAAGAAATTCATTTAACGAAGCGTGTGAACATTTGTGATCAACTCATCAAATGGGAAGAAAATATCCTTTCTTAAGAACAGGCCATGAAAAACAATTGTCGATAATAATCCCAGCCGAAAAAGAAGTTGAAATAAACGAGATGAAACACCGAAAAAAAAACAAAAGCGGATATCCACCAAAAGGTGGTGATGCTGTCAATATGGTGGTCTTCTATGAGCTGCTTTCAAAGAACACTATGATTACTTATGATGTCTGCTGTAAGCCCCTATAAAAATTAAATAACACTATCGACCAGAAACCTTCCGATCTGATCAATTGTGAGATGTTTTACCACGATAATGCGATACCACGATGTTTGCAGCTTGGTTGGGACGTGAATCCACATTCACCGTATATATTCGGACCTGGCGCCATCAGACTTGCATTTATTTCGTTGCTTGCAAAACTCCGAAGGTGGAAACATTTGCTTCTGAAGAGCTTATCAAACATCAGCTTAATAAATTTTTCGCAGAGAAAGAAGAAGAAGAATTTCAATGAAGGCCAAGGTGCCCGAGACATTGCAAAAGATTCTAGAACAAAACGGCCAATACATTATTGAAGGAAGCTCTATACACATATTGAAAAATAACATTTGAAAATCAATAAAAAAAAGGCAACAACTCTTTGATTAGGCCCTAATGGCGTCCCTTATACGAGAACAGTTTAATAAGTCAGTGAACTTTCGAATTTCCCATGCAGTAACTTTAAATGTAACACTGCTCTAGCCATCAGAGTAAAGCAAGCGCCACTTACAGTGGAGTACGTCGGGAGATTAATTACTAGATAATTAGAACGTTTGTCATTACTATATGCAAAAAAATCGTACTCTGCAAGAATTAATGACAAGAATCACATTAAAAGAAAAGCAATTCGTACAAAGGGAGATAAGTTCCTGATTATGCCACTTTTTTGACGATCAAATTAGTAGGCGTTGATAAATTACAGTCAGGCCGTGCAATAACTTGTAATGATATCTAGACTGTGCGAAACGTATATTTCTTGGATTACGGTTACCGCTGTAGAGGCAGCTTGAAGAAACTTATTTTAGCAAGTTGCAGCTTTTGAAATTGCAAAACACACCCCTGTTATAACCCATATTCGGCTTTCACTTGGTGCAGTGGAATGACTACACACGAGGGCGGTTTGATAAGTCAGTGATGTTTTAAATTCCCGCGCAGTAAATTAAAATACAACACTGCTCCCGTAAACTGTCCTCTATAAATAGACTACTGTCATAGTTTGAGCAAGGCGCGTCGTGCCTATTTGCCGAAAAAATATATTTTATTCAGAAAGTCACTGACTTATCATCATCATTGGCACTACAACCGGGAACCGGTCTTGGCCTTATTTAGCAAGTCCTGAGGCTTGTTAAATTTTGAATGACTTATCAAACTGCCGTCAAATATTGCTACACTATCCTCGACAAGGTTTCATTCACAAGTCACACACCGTATCATCATCATCATCATCGGCACTACAATAGGGATCCGGTCTTGGCCTTATTTAACAAATCTCTCCACCGGTCTCGATTTTGAGCCCATCTCATTCAGTTTGGCACTCTGGGCGTCGTGGCCTACGCCATCCCTCCATCGCAGACAAAGTCTGCCGCGCTGTCTCCTTCCGTACATCCTGCCACAAATGACTTTCCAGGCAGGCTTGTAGCGGTTCCGCCAAACCCTACGGTCTACTTACCTGAAAAAACCCCCATAACTACTACCCAACTCCCTTTAGTTTGCTAATGGAACAGTATTAGTACCTGTAAATGCTTCACGCATTATATAGATCACCATCTATAATCTTAAAATCCCTATAAAGAAAACTTACCTTTTCATGCATCCCTTCGCATACAATTTCCGTAAGATTTCTTTCTTTGCTTATCTGGTATTCTAAACCAATTCGGTACCAGACAAATTCCTGTAAACAAAATAATTCAGATTGCATTCATTGTAACCGTTATGACAGGGACCATAAATATTGCGCCGTCTATTTTGCCAGCCGCGTCATGTACCTTTTCATACACATTTCCTGGCAACCTTTTGTGTTTGTCTTATCAATAAACAACCCAAGCAGCTGCATATAATTAGCGCAATAGACGCCGAAACCAAATTCTCCAGCATTTCCTAATGCAAATATGAACCCGGTTTCTACTGCAGCCAGAAACATCCAATTTGCTTTTAGCACCTTTTTCTCCCAACGTCGAAAATAGCGACGAGGCATCGTGTAAACAATGACCCGCATTACCAACGGCGCATTTGGTCATTTTTCCCTATTGTCTTTGCCGCATGCCTGTTTCGTTGTTCCACTGCACGTGTGAATAGCATCGATCTGAACGATCCCACACATATCACCATGACCTTTATTACAAGATCTGGTTTCCTATACCACCAAGAGAGACTTTACGTTTCCCTGGTGGTAGGTAAAAACGATATCCTTATTGGAGAGGATATCGGGGAGTCTTATTCCATCCGTCGACCACGCTGGTCGCATGCGCAGCACTCCCACTCTCCGCCGGCAGCGGAGAAGTGTAACAAAATATTCCCCGAGTCGTGGCGAGTGTCGTGTCCTAATAAATTGAATTAATAGTGCGGATTAAGCCTAAGGAATTTAAATTGATTTAAAAGTTGAAGTAGGTTAAAATTTACCTATATTAAATAATTAACAAGGTATAAGGCTTATTACTTGTGCATTAAAATATTTTCTGTCAAGTTCTCCGTTCATAAATAAAACTAGAATTGAAATACATGTTTTCCTTTTAATTGAAAAGAAACTCATACAATCACCTCAGTGACTCTTGCGTTGTCCCTTTGACAATTTGCAACTTATTAATCGGCGGAACATTTAGTGAAGTAGTGGGACGAAGTAGAACTCGCACCCATGCCGGTGCCACGACTTCGTACCCCTACAGGCTCCTCTTTGGTCATTCGAGCTAGGTGTCCCGTCCACCGGAGTCTAACGAGCTTGATTTGTCTTACAATATAAGCTTCAAAGTAGATCGTGTACAACTCATGGTTGTAGCGTCTCCGGAATCGTCCTCCCTCACATACGGGGCCAACAAATCTCCTTAAGACCATCCTCTCGAACGCGGCTAAGAGCTCAGAGTGCCTTTTATAGAGCACCCAGGTCTCGGATCCATACATGAGTACTGGTAAGACCATGGTCTTGTACAGTAAGTGGCTTGGATGTTCTGGATAAATTTCGGGCTTTAAAAAGCCTTGATAGACCATAGTAGGCTTTGTTGGATTTGATCAGCCGTTCGCGTATTTCTTCTTCCATATTGTAATCGGCTGATACTATTGACCCAAGGTAGTTAAAGGATTGCATTACTTCAAATTCGTGCTCCGCTACCCTGATAGTTTGACCAACGTTAGGTCTTCTCTTCGCAGAAGTTACTACTATGTACTTACTTTTGCCCTCATTGATGTGCAGTCCCAGTTTTTGTGCCGCCTTTTCGGTCTGGGTGAAGGAGCCCTGTACAGGCGATTATTATCTACCGATGATGTCGATGTCATCTGCGTGGCCAAGTATCTCGCTGAACTTGGTAACAATAGACTGCCTAGTTGTAACGCCAGTGTCACGGATTGCTTTCTCAAACGCCAGGTTGAAGAGGAGGCAGGCCAGGCCGTCCCCTTGTCGGAGTCCACTAAAGATGTTTATTGGTTGGGACAACAATCCCGCTATTTTTACTTGACCAGTTACGTTGGTCATGGTCAACATACAAAGTCTTATCAATTTGTTTAGAATGCCGAACACTCTCATGGCATTATATAGTTCTACCCTGGCTATGCTGTGGTAGGCGGCCTTAAGTCTATAAATAGATGATATAATGGAATATTAAATTCCAGACATTTTTCCATCCCCTGCCTAAGGGTGAATATCTGATTAATCGCTGATTTGCCTGGGATGAGCCGACACTGATATTGACCAATGATGACTTTAGCGTATCGGGCTATCCGATCTTGTAGGATAGAGGAGAGTATCTTATAGGTTCTACTCAGCAATATTATACCACGACACCAATCTTCCGGCATCTCCTCTTGCTCCCATACGTGCACCACGATCTCATGAATTGCGTTATGTAACGCTGCCCTCCTTGTCAGCTGGTATGCCATCAGCTCCGGGAGCTTTATTTTATTTGAGCTGTCTTATGGCTTTTAATGTCTCCCCAATGCTTTGTGACGGCAGCATTTGGTCTTGATTTTGCATTGGTGGAGTCTCTAATTCTTCTGTGAGCTGACCATTTAGCAACTCATTGAAGTGCTCTTCCCATCGCTCCAGAATGCCCTCAGGATCGGTGATCAGATTACCCTCTTTATCCTTTTAGTAAGTGCAGCGTAGGTTAGACCGCATCATACTACGGATTATTTGGTAGAACTTCCGCGCCTGGTGCGGACCTCGCTCTCTACTTTTCTTTATATCACAGACAAGGTTTTTTTCCCAGGCACTTTTGTCTGTGAAGCCTTTTTTCAGATCTTCTGAGCTCCTTGTATTTCTTCTCGCGTAACCGCGTCCTATGAGACTGCTGCATTGCCCGGTATGCAGCATTCTTAAGTTCAGTCGCTAGTTTTCACTTATCATCAAACCAGTTGCTCCTATCTCTACGACTACTGCCTAAGATGGAGTTGCCAGTACTAATGACGGTATTCTTAAACCGTGTCAATTTCTCTTCTACGCCCGGCATGGTGGCCCAGGATTTACTCTCCCTCCGTCGAGCTCTTCGAGGGCGAGTCACACACAGTGTACCTATAACAAAAAAATGTATGATGTTGCGGTTGCCGCCGTGCTTCCTCGAACCTCGAGGGAAGAGCAGCTACCGGTCGTCGAGTAGGAAGAATCGGCCAAGCGCAATAAAAAATCTATCACCTTTATTTCCAGCATTTAAACCTCGATTTACTTATTTAATTACATTTATTTTATAATTTTATTTAGTTTATTGGCGTCCTACCACTTCGGACGCCAATCGAGACTGAACTTCGAATACAAAATCCATCGCCCTTATAAAGAGAAACAAATCGAAATTTGTATCTCGAAAATATACAATTTCCTACAAAAATCCCGATTTTGGAATCCTGAGTGAGATGCTCAGTGTTTATTTAAGATAAGGATTCAGTTTCCTGAATTCCTATGAAACTATTGTGCAGATGTGGATATGTAAATGAATTCGGATTTTTGTTTGTTCACTTTGATGGATTTTACCAAATTGAGATAACGTATCTCTGGTTTTTGAATTTAGATGATGCCGTGGGGCGAATATAGAACAATAAACGAATATTAGATTCGTTTATTGGGAATTTGATTTTAATTTAAGATTTTGGATTTAATTATGCCGTGGAAGCAGCTAATAAGCGATAAACGAATGTTTGATTCGTTTATTGCGAATTTTGGTTTATGTTTGGGTTTTCTCGGGTTTTGATCGGATTTTGAGTTTTGTAGTAAGATAGCTGGGATTTGGATGTGGAAATGGAGGCAAAAAGGTGGTAGGGCTTTTCAGAGCACTACAGCCACTCTCCATGATAATATTATTCACGCGTCCTATAGCCAGCTGTCATAAGCTTAAATCTTTCTATTTTGTCTTTATTCTTATTTTTTTAATTTTATTTTTATTTTAAAAGAAATGTCTCTTCAACGATCGAGTAGATGATTCTTGCATCTGTCAATTCAGCAACGTTCGAAATCTCTTTGGTAGGCAGCTAGACTTCATCTTTACAACTGACCCAATCAATATATCCGTATTACCCAGCCCCTTTGTCCTTACATCTATAGACTACCACCACCCCTTCTTCTGTACCTTCTTTCGGGTCTAATCACCATCGTCTATCTCTCTTCCAATCACTACATCTACGATTTCCATGAAGCTAACTTTCGCCTCATCAACGACTACCTGGCCGGTTTTCTTTCAACTACGATCACCTATCCGTCGAAGATGACATTACTCATTCATATACCAAAATCCTTTACTCTATTTCCCTGTTCATTCACTACTCTAGGCAAAAAACATCATCCACTTCTTCTCCACGGTACAATCACAAGCTTCGTTCCCTGCATAGCAAAAGGAATAAGTTATGGGTCATCTTCTCTCGGAATCGAATTATTCCTGACTACTACAACTTTCTCGGGGGTTACCTCCAATTGACGGAACTTTAGAAACAACCTTTGTCGCAATTATCTTATCAAAACTCAGACCAATCTCAAAAATGACCCCAAAACTTTCTTTCAGTTTGTCAATAATAAACGTAAATCCGATGGTTACTCCACTTCGCTTACTTAAACTGTCATACCTCATCTGATACTGTTACTATTGTTAACCTCCTCACGACTCACTTCAATCAGTCGTTCATTAATGACTCCTTTGTTTCTGATCCCTCACAGTCAAACTACATACCTAACTTTTCCCTTGGGCCCCTTTTCCACAACTCTTTTGATCCGACCTTAATTAAATCTAAGCTACTGCAACTCAAAGATGAGTTTACACCGGGCCCTGATGGTATCCCTGCAATTCTCCTCAAGAATTGATCATCCATTCTCTCGGCTTCATCCTCACTAATCTTCAATCTCTCACTCTCTTAAGACGTATTCCCCCACATTTGGAAAACCTGCTTCATCACGCCCATCCAGAGAAAGGAAGGGGTACAGAAACGATCTCCCAAACTACCGCCCAACACCAAACTGTCCCACTTACCCAAGATTCTCGAAAGCATTCTATACGAACTTCTTAGTTTTCGTTGAAAATCTTTTATTTCACTAAGTGAATGGTTTTCTCAATGGCCGATCAACCACAACCCACCTTGTTGAGATCACTTCCTTTACACTCTCAGCACTAGAGCATGGTAACGAGCATAACGAGGTCGGCATGGTGTCAACCGACCTCAGTAAAGCATTCGACAAAATCTACCGTAATCTAATTCTCTTCAAATTATCCACCCTCGGTTTCGAGCATGGATTGCTGAAATGAATTTTGTTACGTAGTAACTCCTCCACCGCCTTTATCCCAACGAAAACATAAACAAACCTTCACTACATATAAAACATTTAAACAATTTAAAAATTAAACACATACATTGCAAAGAATTTGAGCCAAAATACAATTATATCACAACAACATTAATTTACACTTTACAATTAAACATGTATCTTTAAAATAAACGCTTTCATAAATACAATGTACAATTACACATAATTAAAACACATAATACAAAAAACATTAATTTCATTTAAATTTTAACTACATACAACTTAACTTAAAAACAGAAATAAAATAAACACTTTCATAAATATAATGTACAATTACACATAATTTAACACACAATACAAAAAACATTAATTACATTTAAATTTTAACATAAACCCAATTTTCCCCCGGCGATGACATCTTCGATTAATTTCGAACGTGATCATAGCCGAGTTTCCTCGTCGGGACAACGGAACAGCTGAACAAAGAGAAAATGAAGAAAGCTAAGAACCGGGGACACAGTTTTGTCTTTTTCCCGGTAGTTGTTCGCTACAGTTGTTCTTTTTTTTTTTGTTGAAAAGGAAAAGGAAAGAGGAAGACAAAGTTGGAGAGAGAGTCAAATCAAAAATACCATAAGTTGTTAACGAATTAATCTAGTAGTACCTTAAGTTGTTTAAAAATTAACTCGATACAATAATAAAACAAGTGTAACCGTTTATCGAATCTTTTTTGTTTTTTTTTTTTTTTTCTCGTTTTAAACCCGAGCGGAAGAGGTCGGTGGAGACAAACCGATGCCCCGAAAAAGGGGAGTGACATCAATGAAATTGTTGTTGGTAACACAACAATAAAATAACAAAACAAACTCTCGAGCCAGGACAAAACTAAAAAGAAGACACCCGCAAGTGGGCAGATGAGAAAAACTTCCCCCATATAACAATCGACCTGGATTCACTGGAACCCCTTTTAAACGCTGCTGATATTCGTACCCCGCTTGTGGAGAATCAGATGAGGAAAACTCCGGTAGGATTCGTACCCCGCTTGTGGAGAATCAGATGAGGAAAACTCGGGTAGGATTCGTACCCTGCTTGTGAAGAATCAGATGAGGAAAACTTCCCTCTGGAGACATATAACAATTGGCCTGGACTCACTGGAAGTTCTTTTAAACACTGCTGGTATTCGTACCCCGCTTGTGGAGAATCAGATGAGGAAAACTGTGAGTACCCCCTTTTGCTTTACTTTATATGTGATTGTACAGTTTTAAAATGAACAATTTCTTCCTATTTAAAGGATAGACTTTATTCGGGTTGGTTCAGGTGCATCATGTCCAACCCATTCCTTGTCGCCTTTGGGGTCTCTCGACGAAGCCACCCGAGTCCTCTGCTATTTAAACTTGCCCCTAATGACATTGATAAGGCCATTAAGAATTCCAGCTTGTCCCTATACGCTATGATACCAAGATATACAAAATCATCAAGTCGCCACTTGACTCTACACTGCTGCAATCTGACCTTGACAATTTCTCGACTAGGTGTGACAAAAATTGCTTTGTACTTAACATTGCCAAATACCGATCGGTAACCTTTTCCGGCAAAAGTACTCACTCATCCTTGAATCCCTATTCCCTTCATAACCAACTCTTAACCATTGTCCAATCTATTCGAGAAATCGGCATCTTTGCGACAGGGGGCTTAACATCCTCTCTCATATTGACGAAACGATCCGGAAAGCCAACTCTGCCATCGGGTTCGTGAAACGATGGTCTAAGGAATTCTCTGAGCCCTACGCAACTCGATCCCTTTACCTTATCTTCGTCTGTCCACTGTTAGAATGTGCTAGACAAGCATGGTGCCGTCACCACAAGACCCATATCCGTAGAATCGAAAGTATTCGACGTCGCTCCCTTCGGTTCGCTCTCCGAGGGCCAGGATAGAAAAACCCTTTAATACTGCCCCGGTACATTAACCGCCTCAAATCAATAAACCTCAGAAACCTTGAGGAGCGCTGGGTCCCGGCTGACGTAGTATTCATTCATCGGGTCCTCTCCGGCTCGGCCGACTACACCTACCTTGTTGACTTAATTCCTCTGACCACAAACCCTCGAAATACGCGTAAGCCCAACCTTCTCTACATTCCCCTTCACCGCATCTCTTATAGTTTGAACCCCTTTCGCGGATGGTGAGAAATTTCAACTCCAACTCCACCTTGTTCGACTTTGACCTCTCTACCAATACTTTCAAGCACCGCCTCCTAAACCATTCTCACCACTAATCTTAAACGGCGCTTTCTACACTTTTCTCTTTAACCTGCCCCCATCTCCCACCCCTACTCTTGATCACATAATATGTCCTGTTTACCTTAGGTTAAGCATAATTAAGTTAGTTCCTACATTCCTTAGTTTGTAAAGTTATACTTTAGCTTATAAGTACTTATATTGCTTGAATTAAGCAAAATAAATTGGGTCTTAGCCCCACCAAACTAAACTGTCTATTCAATTCAAAGGAATTCATCCTTATCTTTTTTTAATAGTTTTGACTCAAACTTTAAAACTCGTCACCTTAACTCCAGTTAATAAATAGAGGATGCAACGGAGCTGCACACATTTGAGACTGTTTCTACAATAACATTTCGTTACCCCTCTGTGAGCACTTTTAACGGTTTTTAATGTGGTCCGCCAGCCCAAACAATGAAAGTCCTTCACAGAATACCAACTTTATTCATGCTAAAAGGAACAATTTTCGCGCACAACATCACACACCTTGAGTGGCCGAAGCAAAACTACAACAGCCCACAAGAACAACAGAAGAAGAAGAACTTTTAACACTAGTCATGACTTTGATGGTTCAGTTCAGAAATCGTATCCTCCACCTTTTTGAAGAGATTATAATATTACAGTATAATAATTTGAATTTCTATAGGGGACATAATTTAAAGCCGAAATATACTTATTTTCATTTTTGCCATTGATATACCTTTCAGCTCCTCGATAGTATAGTGGTTAGTATACCTGCCTGTCACACGGGAGACCGGGGTTAGATTCCTCGTCGGGGAGCCTCCGGCGCAAGACTAATGACCTTGCCCGGAAAAAAAAAACAAATCATTATGGAAAATTTAACAAGCCTCAGGACTTGCTAAATAAGGCCAAGACCGGTTCTCGGTTGTAGTGCCGTTGATGATGATACCTTTCAGTGCCTCCATCTTTTCTTCACAATACCTTGCACCACGATGTACTACCCTCAATAAAATTCTCATCAATAATCACCTGATTTTCTATGCTTTCTCTAACCTCCATATTTTCACCTTATCTATTTTCATACCTATTCTTTATCCTCTAATAGCCTAAGGGCATTATTATTCCTTATAAAGTGCGCTCATAACAAAAAAAAAAAACGTTATTAAAATCGTCAAAAATATTAAGCACATTAAGCTTCGATGGGTAATACATTTAGTATGTCATCAGTGACGAGGACGTGGCCTAGCAAGACCAATCATTTATAATGAAGTAAACTGAGCCCAAACCACATCTAGACTAACAGATTAACATTGCTGCTGACTGATTATTTTGCGCCCGAAGCAGTAGCCATGCAGCACACAACTGCAAATGCCGTCGCAAGCAGTTTATTCAACCAATGGATTTCACACTTCGGCCCACCGATCCCTATAATCTCTGATCAAGCCTCGCAACTTGAACCTGCACTCTTTCAAGCCCTACAGGCACAACAAAAGTTCGCACAACAGCATACCATCCTGTTGAAAGCATTGTCGAGCACATGGCTAGAATATTGACGACCACGTGTGTTCACCTAAACTTTAGTTCGATATACTATCGACCGTTCTATTTGTTTTGGGAACCACATTTAAAGAGGAGGTCTAGGTCAAACCAGCAGAGATGCTAAGGATCTCTAAACAGTTCTTTGCTTCAGCAGATCACCGGATCCCAAAATCCTCTTCGAAGAACATAGAATACATGGGTGCCATACCTTTAACTCAGACAGTGCATCACTCAAAGGCCAGATTCTTCGTCCCAAAAGACCTCAGTACATTCTCACACGTCTGGTTACACAATGAGCATGTTAAATCTCCTGACGAGCCACCGTATCAACATCCTTTCGAAGTCATAGAACACTTAGATCAGCGCATTTTCAAAACATCCACGGTCAAGAAAAATTGTCTCGATCAACAGAGTGAAACATTGCTATGTCAGCAAACCCAACAACGACTTCGTCGAAGACAATACTTCAACTAGATGGGTCTCACTAGATGCGCCAAAAAAAAAAAACAACTCATCGACCTTGAGCAACGCTCTAAAGGCCATTCGGGGCGAGCGATAACTCCATCTCCTCGGTAACGTCACTGAACTGTTCATCCAAGCGACCGCAGCTCCAGCTAGAGTTTGGAACAAGAAATATTCTCATCCACACACACAAACAACACAGCGTTGGCACGAAAAGTTCCTTTTAGTAGCGAAGCACGCGGAGTTTCTGCGGACTTCCCAGAGCTAAATAAACAAATAAATCATAATTTACTGACAAGTATAAAGATGGTTTAGTACTTGCAAAAATTAAGTGATCGCAGTCTGTAAAATTAAGCTAGAACATAATAAATGAAACGACTATTTAATATTCAGAACCACCATAAATCGACTCCACGTTGTTTAGAATAACCCTTACCGAATGTTCGAAATCTTATCAGTAAAAACAAATCATGTATTACTTGATCGCTATGTTGTCCTAACTCTTTCATGAAGGTATTTTATGTAGAGAACACCAATGTTCGTCCAAATCAATCCGGACAAACAACGTCTCTTTCTCTTTTCCACAATAATTATTCAAAAATGTAAACCTTGGAGAGTGCCATTCCCATTTGGGCAAGAGCTACACCTTTCTTTATTATTGTATTTGCGTGGCTTCAACTTTCTCTGAAACATTTAAAGTCTAAAATAAGTAACGGTAGGAGATTTGAGATTTTTATTCATAGGCACCGTGACCTACCGTGGGAGATCCCGAACAGAAGATCCATCCTACTCCGTTCCGCGGAAAATTTATCAATTAATTGAAATCGAAAAATGTTGAAAGTCTTTTATAGAAATCTTCATGGCTCAGTAGGCCGACATTGAGTAGTCTAACACATTAGTCAATTAATCACAATAATTTGACAAGCGCATCGATGGCGAAAGAATATATTGAGATACAGATCAGTATCTGTGCCAAATTCGAGTTAATCCATCAGCTATGACATGTACAGCTACTTGCAGAGTGGAACTGTTCCAATTGAAGTGAATTTTGTTTCATTTTTTACTTGTGTCAGTTTTGCTATTTGTACAATGCAGATACTTAAATCATTTTTAATAATGGACATGCACTTTTTAATTGGTTAGCTCCAGAATAGTTACGAAGAGTTGCTAGCAGTGATATCTTTATTTATTTATACGCACTTATTGCGCCTCTTAAATGCCGCAGATTTCAACTTATTAATATCCCTTATGAACAAGTTGTAGGCTCGTTAAGGACTCAATGAGAACAGACATACCGCATATAGTAAAGTAAGTCATAACTACCCGTACACCTCATTCTCTTCGGTATTCTTCTTCAGTAGTTTGAAGTTGCGATGAAGCGGGAGTTTCGGATCAACCAATACAATATGCTTGGCTTGGGGTCCAATTTGCCTGTTAGTCTCACTTTAGATTAGCAATTCACTACTGAAACTAATATTGGAATTTTAATTTACCTGGATATAAATGAAAGCCTATTTTTTCCCTACATCATACTATAGTCATATAAATCAGAAAACACCTTGCTTACCAGTGGGTTGAGTACAAAGCCATTGGGTATTTCTGCAACAGATGGTGGTTAGGCAGTACCGGAGTTATTCTGTTGTTCGTCAATTGACTGCATCTTCATTCTTAACAATAAAAAAATGATTTCGTTGAGTTATGGGGATTTGGAAACAAATTCAGGATGAAGGACCAAACAGTGCATTCGTCATATTTCACTGTTTTACTTCCATAAAAGGAAGGTCAAGCTTGTGCAAAATTGCGAAATGTTTAGGGTAACGATGCTCTACAGAACGCTAATGCCAAAACTGGGTCAAGAAATTCCGCGCTGGTAATTTTGATATCAAAAATGCTCCTCTGTCGGGCATTGATCAAGTCAAACCCACGTCACAGACACATTGCAGATCAGTTAAAAAAAGTGTTTACTTACACCTAAGGAAGCTTGAATACTTAAGCAAGGTCGATATTTGGATTCGTCATGAACTCAAAATTGTTTATTTGACGAAGCATCGGCAATGTGGTGCTGAAACGTGCAGAAAATAATCGTTTTTTGAAAACAATGGTAATTGGCGATAAGAAGGGGACTGTTTGCAATAATATCTTCGGGCCAACGTGGTGGTTCGCCGCAAGCGACTTCAAAAGCAGAACTTCATCAAAGTATGGGGTGTGGTGTTTTAAGAACATCTAACAAGGAACAACGCATTCTGATGAGTATTATCGCCATTTGGATAGTGTAAAAGACTCTGTCCTTAGAACTCATCAATCGTAAAAGAGTTGCGTTCCAACCCGACGAAATCCCACAAATCTTTGGCAGAAATTGGATGTTATGTGTTATCCACACTACACCTCACAGTAACACAGGTTACATTTTTTTTTTTTTTTTTTTTTATTAGACTTCTCTCGGGAGAGGCGAATTTATAGCGTCGAGTGGGCGCTTCGAGATGCCATCAAATAACTGTTGCAGTTCTTTTTGAACAGTTGCAGGTTGTAACGCTCCGGGAACAGTCGCGTGGGAAGGCAGTTCCACAGCTTCGCCGCTCTGTAACGGAACGAGTTCTGATACGTAAAACATGTTAAACGGACGTATAGCTAAACTCGTTATCCTACGCAGATAATACATAAATGAGTTTAGCTACATTTTTGCCATACGGCAACCCCATTTCGCTAACCCATGAGATTTCCATAGGAAATCGTATCATGTCGGTTAGCAACGGCATAGACTGATCAAACGGCGGTTGCTTAATCTTGCGACCACTGGGGAAGTTATTAAAGCATTTAAGTTAGTTCCCATGATCAGATTTCCCTAGCCAAGTCAGCGTCCTTTACACTTTCTCCAGACACTCTATTCGCTGGAGATCAATGCTGTCTTCTCGCAGGTGAATAGAATCAGCTTTATTTTCCCCTCCTTCACAGTTCTGTCTTCGTACAGATCAATGTACTCTGAGTTCACCATATTACCGAATTAGGTCAATGGCTTTCGCTCAGAACTACATTGATTCATGCACATACAACCAAATCCACCCTATGATAATCATACATCGTGTTTCTGTTCTCTCATTCTCCCGCTTTCTTCGATCATCAATTAACCGATGTAATCTACCACACATCGACGAACGTGGCAATGAGAGATCAGAAGTATGTTTCTTTTAGTTTTCAAGTGCAAAAATTAAATTACCCAACTTCATCCCTTTTCGAATCAGTCATTTCATAACCACCGACCAGATCGGTCGCATGCGGATGCATACGCTCGCGCGCGAAGCAAAACGAAAGACGTGTCTGTCGGCAGTTTGTGTATCAACAACCAATCCCATTAAAGAGTTGAAAAGAGTTTGATTTTAAATTAGATCCATTCCAATTCTGTTCGGTCAGCAAGTTTTTATTGTTCAATTTTATAATGCACACAGTTTTAACTCGTGGAAATGCCACCGTGGCGTACTCACTTAGTGTGTTGGTGTGCCTTACATTCTGCTGCTTCATCCCAACCGTATTCTTGGATTATATATATAAAAATAAAATATTAATAAGCGAAATAAAAAAAAGGATTAACCTCAAAACAACATACAGTGCGTTTATTTATTCCATCTTCTCGGGTGAACAATTTTGCAGCAGAACTCTATGGGGATACGAACGAACAGCGTGCCATACGTTGGCACATCAAACCATACCCCACAGTTTCCCGGCCGAAATACCCAGTTCCCTCAGACAAAACCCCGAAAGCACTTATATCTCCGACCATTACGCAAATGAATTAAAAATGCGACTACAACATGGACATCGTACAGCAAAGGGAATACTGATAGAGAAAAAACAAAAATCGAAGGCACACTACGACCAGAAAGTAGGCCGGAAAAATTTAACGTTGGCGACAAAGTTTTATCAAAGAACCACTCAAGATCTAACAAATTAACCTCCCTAGGAAAAGGAACCCGTGTAGTCCACAACAACAATATAAAACCATTTGCGGACTAGGCAATCACGAACAGAAAACTCCAAACAGTAAAAGTCAAAAGGAAGTAAATGTGTGTATGTGTGGAAAACGTTTACACAAATCAACAAAAAAAAAACTGCATGTAAATTAAAAATATCTACAAAAAATATACAATTATAATGTTAAATTCCCCTCTCAACAAATTATTGTTTAAAAACGAAATAGATACATATACATAATAACGCAAAAAACAAAAAGTTGTCTACAATAAACAAAGAAAATTTATAAATAATACAACAGTATTAACAATTCATAAGATAATAAATAAAATATAACAGAAATTAAATCTCCACATAACTCATAAATTTCGAAGATAGAAGTTCCAAAACTATAAATTGTATATATTATAAAAATATTTTAATTAACTGCTATTAACTTAAAACTTAAATATCATCATCATCATCGGCACTACAACCGGGATCCGGTCTTAGCGTTATTTAGCAAGTCCTGAGGCTTGTTTAATTTTCCATAATGATTTGTTTTTTTCGGGCAAGGTCATTAGTCTCGCGCCAGAGGCTCCCCGACGGGGAATCGAACCCGGGTCTCCCGCGTGACAGGTGGGTATACTAACCAGTATACTATCGAGGAGCGAAAAAAAACTTAAATATATAAACCAAAATATTCTAATAATAAGTAATCTTAATTTGAAAAGAAAATAAAAAAACACATTATATATATATATAAATATATATATGAAAAAAATTAAATAAACAGAATGAAACTTACGATACGAAATAACATTAAATAAGAATTTCAAATATCTATATAAGTACAAAACATTTTGCAATTAATAAATCCTAAGAAAAATAAGGAATTAAAAAATTTTTTAGTATAACTTTAGTTCTACCCCCGCTTGGTAGAAACCTTGACGTTGTGCGGGGGCTTAAATTACATTGAATCACTCAGGGTATGCTGACGGAAGCATATGCTTCCAGTAGGGCCACCCATGTCAGACAGGCTAGCGAGGAGTAACACACAAAGATCTACCACCCCTAATCCAGGGTGTTACGCGTCACCGTGCCCATTGGATGGTTTGCAGCCAGGGGTATACTGGCTGTATTATAACGGCGCCTCTCTAACACCAGGTCAAATCAGAGCAGTAAGCAGAGCTTACCATATCAAAACGGGGCTCTGATGTGGCGGACCATTTGAAACCCCAAGACTCGTGGGATCAAAACTGAATAACCAATATACAAAAAACAATCCCACGAAAAACCCGGTAGGCGTAGGTGTGATGAGCCGACACTAGCATGAGGGAAAAAATCATCAAGAAAACACCGACTCGGCAAAAAGAAGACGTGGGGAAAAACGGAAAAAGCGAGATATACGCGTCGGCACGTGGAACGTTCAACCGTTAAATAAACCAGGCGTGATACAGACGGTCGTAGAAAACGAAACAATATAAAATAGACATCGTCGCGCTTCAGGAAGCCCGACTCCCACATCAAGTAATCGAAACCAACGGGTTTACACTGGTGTGTGGAGGTACCGATATACATAACGTCGGAACCGGCTTCATCATAGGCAAGAATATTACGCCCCATGTAAAAGATGTGCAGTTTATTAATGGCCGAATGTCGGTGCTGAAAATACAGGGCCCATGGTACAATTATGTATTTATAAACGTACATACCCCAACAGAATCTACCGATGAAGAAACGAAGGACACATTCTACGAGACCCTAGAGGAAGTATTTGATGGGATCTCATCATTCGATGTTAAAATCCTCCTCGGCGACCTCAATCCGAAAATTGGAAAGGAAGATATCTTCCAACCAACAATAGGTAAAGAAAGCCTACATGACGTTTCAAATGATAATGGTATTCGAATTATCACGTTCGCAGCGTCAAAAGATCTGGTAGTGAAAAGCACGATGTTCAAGCACAAGCAAATCCATAAAGCCACATGGATATCACCCGACGGCGTAACGCGTAACCAAATAGACCACTTCCTCATAGACAAAAGACACCACTCGAATATCCTTGACGTAAGATCATATAGAGGAGCAGATTGCGACTCCTATCACCTTCTAGTGATGGGCAAAATTAGAAGTCGGCTTGCAGCAAACCCACATGGACAGTCAAGGGAGAGTTCGAGATTGATAAACTAAAAGACCTACGTAAAAGGGCTGAATATCAAGACGAACTAACGAATAGATTTAGCATCCTAGAGAATGACAGTAGTGAGGAAGAGGAATCCAATAGTGTGGACACTAAATGGGCATCGATCAGAGACACAATCAAACAAACAGCCCAAGAGGTATTAGGATTTAAGAAAACAACTAAGTCCAAACCTTGGTTTGACGATAAGTGCAGGGCAAAGATCGAAGAACGTAAACGCCTCAGAATGATCCACTTAGAAGCATATGATGAAGTCAACGCGGTAAGGAACGCGCCAATTCGGAAAGAAACAACTAGACTTTTCAAACGCAAAACACGCGAATGGGAGAAGACTCGGATCGAAAAAATCCTAGAAAATGCCAGAGCAAAGAACAGCAGAGGTATGTATGCCGGCATAAATTCAATTAGAAATGGCTAGCGAGGGAGAGCCAAAATAATCCGATACACAAACGACTGTCTGGCGACAGAAACGAAAAATATCATGACAAGATGGAAGCAGTACTTTGAAAACTTGCTCAATGTGCGCACCCATCAACCACAAATAAACGCACCAGACGTACATACAGCCGAGCCCCAGATGCAAGAGCCCTCTTTCGACGAAGTTGTAGACGCGATAAATCGACTGAAAAACAACAAGGCCCCCGGAATCGATTGCATACCGGCAGAGCTTGTGAAGCATGGAGGAGAGGCAACCGCTCGAAAGACATGTGGGGTAGTGCGTTGGTATGTCAACACGGACATGGTTTCACATACACACCACGGATTGTTCGAGAGCACTGATTGATCCGCCGGAGACACAGAAAAGTTAATCCAACAAAGAAAAACACAGGTATGATTAGGTTGGTAAGTTGTTCTTTTCATTCTAGTTCACAAGTGACAATATGGTATTCAATTTTATAACACTGAGCCCTTTAAGTTATCACCACACTAATTACTAATGATTGTTAATGATTTTATTTTTATTTTTGCCCGGCTTTAATATTAATAGAACTTCACACGATATTCAAGTCCACGACTGCAGGTAATCAATCGAATGTTAACTTATGTCGCGCCTTTTTGCGGATTCACGGTACGAATTTACACCGTTTGTGGAACGAACTTGACTTTCAGCGCGCGATGAGTGACGATTCTTCAAACTCGGACTGTGAACATCTCCATCGGCTCTAAGGCGCAAGTGAGTGATTTGACTGTTAAAACCTGACTGGTGATTGGATGTCTCTTTACAGACATCCAACGAAAACGAACCTAAAGGATTCGCCGCCAATGGCGAAGGTCCAAAACAAAAGGAAACAGTGAAAAACTCATGTAGCAGATCGAATCCGCTGCTACATGTTTGGGCAATATAAACTGCCGCCACCCGCAAGGAATAGATTCTTTGATTGACGTGAGTCAATAAAACCCATGCCGAAGGCAGGAATCTATTTAGGAAAAATGAATCAAACATTGGGTATGGCCGTTGTTAGATCATTTAAAATAAACAAATTTCGTTCATGTATGATTCGATGCATGTTATCTTAGGGATATGTTAATCCCGTTGAAGGTACTGTCAGGCGAAAGTATCCGCTTGAGTGTTTACTTTGTGTAAACTAAAATTGGTGGTCATGACCGATGCTGGTGATCGTTCCAAGAAACGGCAACGGATCATAAAATCGGTCATGCTGAGATAAGTAAATATGCTCGCCTGAAAGGCCAATGTTTAATTTGATCTTCTTTACTGGTAGGAAAGATAGATCGTAGACATGCCGTTGGAAATCTGGCTTGCAGATGTGCAAGCAACCCGAAATAATGCTAGGTCAATGAATGGGTACGAAGATAACACACGGAAAGATCAGCGTGTGTTGGTAGATATGTGCCATCCATTGTTCGGTCGCGGAAGCTCGTGGTGATGCTGAATCGATGTCATGGCAAGATTATCATCTTGCCATGAATTATGTTTTCAGAAATGACCGTGGAGAAGGGGTTTGGAAAAACCCCCCAAAGAAAGGTAAGCTGCCTATAAGGTATTTATGTCGGTTATCCTTTGGGATAACCGAATTAATTCCAGCAAATTGGTTGGCGGTTAAGGCCGTAGCAAGGTTGTATAATCTTGCTGAAGATTCGACTTCAAGGTAAGTCGCATTGCTGGAAATGGTGGGGATAGAGCGATGCATGACTCTTCGGGCCCTGAAAAGCCCCACAATAATATGGGACAAGTAACTCATTCCCAAAGAATGGAAAACCTCAATAGAAATTCCCATTTTCAAAAAAGGCGACAGATTTGACTGCGAAAATTACAGAGAAATATCACTGCTCCCAATCACATACAAAATATTAACAAATGTCATACTGGCAAGAATCACACTGTACGCAGAAGAAATATTGGGAGACTACCAATGCGGATTCCGTCGGAACCGGTCAACAAGCGACCAGATGTTCACAATAAGGCAACTGCCGGAAAAGAAGTGGGAATACGGAGAGAAAAAAAAAGCCTACGACTCAGTCGCGAGGCAAAGACTCTACCATATTGTGGTTGAGCTGGGGATCCCGAAAAAATATGCCGCCCTCATTCAAATCTGCATGAACGAAAACAAAGGGCGAGTTAGAATAGAAAACCACCTCTCAGAACCATTTGAAATCCGGGACGGACTAAAACAAGGAGATGGCCTCTCACCATGCCTTTTTAACCTAATCCTCGAGTGTGTTATCAGAAAGTTACAACACGGCAACACGGCCGGATCATCCCTGAACGGGGTCACACAAGTGCTCGCGTATGCGGATGACATCGCCGTTCTGGGCGATAATCTCGAAACTATAAGTAAAAACTGTGAAATCATCATGCAAGCAGCAGAAGAGGTGGGCCTAGAAATAAACGAAGACAGGACGAAATACATGATTACGACGAGAGCAGGTGGACCTCAGAGAACACATAAGAATTTAAATATCTCGGAACACGTAGCGCGAATGGGCGATGATAGGATCGTGCATAGAATTCTTGACAGTAAACTAACGGGGAAGAGACCGACAGGTCGGCCGCGACGGAGATGGGAGGACAATATTAGATTGGACCTCGAGGAGACCGGATCGGATGGTCGAACGTGGAAAGAGAGCGCACAGGACAGGGAACAATGGCGGAGCCGAGTCGGTGAGGTCATGAACTTCCGGGTTCCTACAGGCCAGTAAATAATAATAATAAAAAATAATAACTCAAAACAAATTTTAAAAAATTTAGAATTAAATTTTACGTTCAAATACATGAAAACAAATAATATAAGTAAATAAACACACGACAAATTAGGACAATGAAAAGTCCTCAAAAAAAAAAAAAAACAACAAAAAACAGAAATATGCTCTGTAGATAATGAAAATTTCTATGTGATACACAAATTGTAATAGTAAGCCGTAATAATCTTACTTAACACTTATCTATATATCTTACCACAAATTGGAAAAAATTATAATAGTACCATATAAACAAAAACAAAAAAAACCCTTATTTCATAAAAAAAAAAAAAATTATAATATATATATATATATATATATATATATATATATATATATATATATATATATATATATATATATATATATATATATATATGTAATTACAACATAATCATTGATTATCAAATATCAAAACTTAGAAATTTGTACCGTAAGCTAAGAAAAATAAATATTGTGAAAAAAAGAGAAAAACTCAGGCCTATGTAACGAAATCGCGATAGCATCATCCTTTTACATTCAATCACACCATTTACCAGAAAATTAATCTCATAAAGATTAATTTTCTTTTTTACGAAGGAGGGGAGGATGTAGTGCTCTAACAAGCCCTACCACCTTTTTCCCCCATTCATATATCCTAATCCCAGTAATCCTACGCCAAAACCTTAAATCTAATCGAGATCCAAAAAAACCTAAACTAAATCCAAAATTCGCAATAAACGAATCAAACATCCGTGTATCGCTTAGCATTTGCCCCCACGGCAAATTTAATAAAGAATCCTAACTGTAAGCACTAAATGTATTTGTGTTCTTTGCCGTTGGCTGAAAACAATGGCAAATCCGAATGTGTTTGAAAATCGAAAGGAATTACCTCAATTTGTTGAAATCCCAAGGTTTGTCTTCTCGTCAAATGGAACTCGGTGGAGACTATTTATGTTTGTAAAGTAATACACTATTTTCCTGATTACATATATTCTAACTATAAACTAAGTTGTGCGTTTATCTTGATTGTGAGTTGTCATGATTGCATTAAGTAGTACCTGCGCTGTCCGCATCCAGTGTTGCCATCGTGTGCTGCTCCGTCTCCAACATTCCGCCCACCTTGAACTGTGGGTTCAACCATCTCCTCTTCGCCACCATCTCATTAATGCTGCCAAGAAAGTTTCGCTGGACAGTTCGCTAAGCGCATCATGTATTGCCTTGTTTGCCAAGCATACGAAGAGGCAGATGTAGCCATTAACTCGCTTCGCGCCGCGTCCTTTCCATGTCCGAAGAATGATAGGACCTCCATCATCCACGCCGGTGTTACTAACTGGCCTTGCGGGATTAATCCGACTCGCTGGTAATGCCGCCATTTGTTGAGCTAGCACCCGTCCCTTGAGACGACCGCAACCCGTGCATTCCGCGATGACCCTCTGGACAAGTCCGCGACTCCCTATGATCCAGTACCTGGTGTTCACTGCGGCTTCCATCCTTGCTGCTCCTAGTCTTCCGCGCACCCTGTGTGTACTTTGGTCAGCGATGAATGGGTTGAGCGCCATCCGTTCGCTTCGTCTTGATCCTCGTCTCCCGGCTCTAATGGCCGTTAGGTCCGCCTTCCACCACGCTACTGTTCGTACCATTCGAGTGAAGCTGGAGAATCTTCTTGTAATGGACAGCTCCTCTTGCTGTATTACGGCGCACGATGCCTTGCGCTCCTCGAGGTCTACCGGTGTTCCGGTGTCCGCCTCTCGGACTTTGGGATTCTTGCAGAACCGGGTCAATATTGAGCTGAGGTCTGACTGTAAGGATGGTCCAACCATCAAGTGATCGTTGAGAGATGGTCCATTACTGGTGACCAGAGACGCATCGAATACCACTCTGAGCTTGGTGGTTTCACTCTCGGCCTTGATTACTGCATGTTGAAGTAGATAGCAGCATTGGTTGGTCGGTAATTTTGGGTTTTCTTCGATCACCCGCTGCATGCGTCCCATGTCCTGGTATTCCTACCTAAATTCTGCATACTGATGGCCTAGCTCCGGGTTTCGCCTAAATCGCCTCTTCATGGACAGAACCCTTTGGATGGCGGCTTCCCTGGAATGTCGCAATGGCGACGTGAAGTGTTTGACCGGTATCTCCACTTCGAAGCGTCCCTCTGCTAAACGCCTATGCGTGTCTGCAAAATGAGTCATTGCCTTTCTCTCTTCTTCAGTTAGGCGCTCCTTCATCTCGGGTACCTCCTCCCTCTCCCAGAAGGGAGAGCTGCCCCTCTAATGGGTCGACCTGGTGGGTGACAGTGCAGCAGTGTTGTTCTTGATCGGGCAGAGCTGGTCCACTCCCTACGATCATCCAGCCGAATATGGTTTTCTAGCCAACATTTTACAGTCGGATTCCAGTAGTCGTCCATCGCGCAGGATCTGGAAGATAGTGTCCAAACCCAGCAACAAGTCAATGGGTCTTGATTTGTGGAATTGCGGGTCGGCCAACGCCAGCGATGAAAAGCTTCTCCAGTCATGTTCCAGTGACCTTGACGGCAGATCTGAAGTCAATCGTCCCATCACCAATGCCGTTACCCGAATACCTGTTCCTGTTCGGCCTTTCAGTAGCATCTCGAGCTTTCCTCGGCTGAGTTGTGGATTCGCTTCCCCGATGCCACTTATCTTCACCTTCCCCTGCGTGCGTCGCAGGCCCAACTGCTGAATGAATGTTTCTCCTACTAAGGATGTGGTCGAACCGGAGTCCAGAAGCACCCGGCAAGGAACCAACTGGTTTCTGTCGCCCATCACCGTTACTATTGCTCTAGGTAGTAGTGAATCCTGGGCTTGTACTGTCGCGCAAGATCCCTCTGATGGTCCAACCCTTGGTGAAATCGTCGGAACGTCTATCGATTGATGCAGCAGGTTGTTGTGCCGTCCGTTACACTCTCGGCAGTTGCCTCTCTCACATTGGTTGATGCTGTGGTCTGGGCTGAGGCAATTTCTGCATAGCCCTTGGCGGCGGACAAACTGATCTCGCTGTGGAGCTCAGAGATTCCTGAAAGCGTTGCATCGGAACAATGGATGCGGCTGCGCGTCTCTGGGACACTTAGCCGTCGCTGCTGATGTGATTCTCGAGTACGTCTCCCTGGGTGAGCCGGCTGCTATACCTCTGTCCCGAACAAAGTGACCCTGTGAATAGTTCTTGTTTGTCGGGAGGCTCTCTAGCTCGGTGAGGCGGGCTTCCAGGAATTCGATCAGCTCCTCGAATGTCGGTTGGTTTCTCGAGCCCATGACTGCCTAGTCTCACTATCGAGCTTCTCGACTGTGGTGAAAACCAACCAACAACTCCAGTGCTCCACTGGTAGCTCCAATGCTCGCAAAGCCCGAACCTGCTTCAAGAGGCCGTTGATCTGCGGAACTCCGTAGCACCTGGTGATTGCATAGCTGGAATCGTCATTAATGATCGTAGATGTGGCTCTACGATGATCTTCTTCTTGTCATAGCGCAAGACCGGTGCAGCCCAGGCCTCCAGATAGTTTACCGCCGTGACTGGAACATTGCGAACCACTGATCACTGACCAATTGTTCCACCAAGCCTCTGGCTATATATTCTAACTATGAACTAAGTTGTACGTTTATCTTGATTTAGTCTTTGTTGATACTTTGTCGCTTGAATTAGAAATTTGAAGTGTCAGCTCATTTACATATTATTGAATGTCAGCTGTTTTCTGACATTTGTTATTTGTGTTGTCATGACTGCATTAAGTAGTGTTTGCGCCGTCCGCATCCAGTGTTGCCATCGTGTGTTGCTCCGTCTCCAACACTAACTAAAATCAAAATTCGCAATAAACAAATCAAATATTCGTTTATCGTTTTGCATTTGCCCCGCGGCATAATCTAAATTCATAATCCAGAAATACATTTCAATCTGGTAAAATCCCTCGTAAATTAAATAAACCCAAACCATGGCAAATCGAACCAGATGTTCAAATTTGCCACAAACAAACAAAACCCAAATTCAAGTACAAATTCTCATATGCAAACAGTTTCAGGAGAATTCAGAAAACTGAATTCTTATCTAAAACAAACATTGGGCATCACACGAAATGTATCGAAAATCGAGATTTTCCATTAAAAACGTTCGTTTCAAAGATACAAATCTCGATTTGGTGCCGTTTAAAAGGGGATGTATCGCGAGCTCGAGGAAGCATTGTATTCATGTACTTAGTCCTCTGCGGAATTGCTGAAGGACCACGAGCTCGAAGAAGCATTCTATTCATGTACTTAGTCCTCGGCGGAAGTGCTGAAGGACCACGATCTCGAAGAAGCATTCTATTCATGTACTTAGTCCTCGGCGGAAGTGCTGAAGGACCACGATCTCGAAGAAGCATTCTATTCATGTACCTAGCCCTCGGCGGAAGTGCTGAAGGACCATGATCTCGAAGAAGCATTCTATTCATGTACCTAGTCCTCAGCGGAAGTGCTGAAGGACCACGATCAGAAGATAAAGCTAGGATCTTGGAGGTGGTGTCCCCAGGATGATCAATTGTTTCCCTATCTAAGTAAATAAAAATGAACCCATCATGACAAAATAAAAGGTGTTTTCCATTGACTTGGGCTTTATGCATACGCTGAGAAACGTTGGCTGCCTTTGAGAACCAAAGACGACTTCCAACCAGGTAAAGGAACCGGTGAGTAGAGTGGTGGCAAGCCCACAAATTAAACCATTACAGCGTCCAGGATTACGGGCATCAATAGAAGGCGCCAGGTTGCATGGCGCAGGGACACTATTCTGGAAAACGACGTCCCAAGAACGAGTAGACCGTTGCTCTTCCCTCAACGTTTGAGGAAGCACGGCGGCGATCACATCAGGTACCCTCAGGAGCGGTCTTAAGAGATCCCTCGTCCTTTTCAGGACAAAGAGACACGCTACCTGGGAGCGAGGCCAGTTACAACTATTGTTACTACACCAGCATATGAAACATCGTGTAAGTATGATGTCGATGGTGTAGCGCAAAAAGGTCCAATCTGATGCAGATTGCTTATGCAGATTGGCCCTTCTTGCGCTACTCCATCGATGTGTTCTAGAATTGTGCATCGCCATTTCATCCGCATGAAGCCTATAACTGTCAAGACGTTTGTCTCTCTCTTCGTAGGCTGATAATTGTGTCTGTCGTAATGTTGTCACTTCCTTTGGTAATAACTTCTGTGGAGAAAACTTTGCAGTCAGATTCTTTTTTACAGTGGTAACCCCATCGTTACATTTTTCTTCCGTCAGCCGCTATTTGCAGTGTTACTTCTGAAATGGAGAGTAGCTCCATTTCTACTAACTGCTTCGATCGTAGCAAGTTGCTTCACCATATTGGTTCAAACAATATAAACTCTGGGAATGCAAGTCAACTGATGGCGAATATCATTCTTGTGGTAGGCTAATGATTTTTTTACTTGTAAAAGTGAGACAAGTTGTGAAACTTGGTCTTAACTCGGGAGTTTATGAGTCCACATAGGAAAATATTTCTTAAGATAAATAACTGATCTATTTGATTTGACAATGTATTGATATGTGCATAATTGGCAATTGCCAAATCTAATACCTACAAAGATTGTAATCGAGTACCGCTTATAGTATCCAAAAAATATACACTTCTTATGCAAGGCCATTAAACATTTCGTTGAGTTCATCTGTCCACAGAAAAAACATGGGAACCCTTTCTCCTTGATTCTTCCCAGTATAAACGTAACATAAATATATTATCTTAAACCCCACATGTAAGACGTTCTCTTTCCAATGAATACCTAAAGAAAATTGAGATGAGCTCCAAACCAAAAACTTTTTCCCAACGAGAGAAGTATACTAACTAGTTAATGTGTTTTAACTCAAATTCAAATGATTGTACTGACGAGAAAAATACAGTTAAAATTACACTATTTGGAAATTTAGATTGACTACTTTCAAGCTGAACATAAAGATTCTGTCTGCCAAAACATCAACTCACGACGGCCATAAACATAAAAAACTGAAGTCTTTAAGACACCGATATATCATTGGCCGACCTCACCATAAAATGCAACATCTTTGTAAAATAAAACATTTACGATTGCACTCTCGCAGATCGTCAGCGAAATCTTTCACCCAAGTTCGTCGTGCAATTGGTAGCTACCCAGTATTAAATGAATCCACTCAATTCTAGCTAATCAGTTGGTTAGCAAGATGCAATGCTTCATTCATAATTAGAAGAGATTAAAGCTTTAAAAGTCATAATTCTACCTAAGCATGGGTTGGTAAAATTTGCCCCGTAGTTGCAAATGCCAATTATCTGAAGCGAAGACCACAAAGGAACCAATCTACAAGCTGGATCGTTACTGAAGAACCTGCATTAAAAGGTACCCTCGACTGAATCCCAGGAACGATAGTAACGTAAAATCGACTGAACTCTTTAGACTTTAAGCATTCGTATAGGTAATTAAATGGCTCTATGTGCTAAGCATCTGCGTCAGGAATAAGCATCAAGTGTTAGACGTCAGGACGTTTCTCTTCAATTATTTGAGTGGTGGTTTGTAGCACAGTAGAAAACATACCGAACTGGATTAGGTTTTACTACCTCTAGGGATAAGATCCGTTTTATTGTAAATATTGTCGGCAAAAGAGCATCACTGATGATAAAACACCAAAACTATACCTTAAGCTCAACCGCCCAGTGTTCAATAAAATATTATGTCTTGTACCACTGGCAACTAATATGGCTACTTTAATAATGGCCGCGGTACTTTTGTCGTTTTTGCTGCCAGAGGTGTGGATTATGATACTGATGATGGGGTAGCAGCTGTAATAATAAAATCTTTGAGATTTAGAGCTGAATAGCTCGTTCTTGTATTAGCGTGTCAGGATGTCTTAGTCGCCGTAGCACCTTGTTAATTTATGATCACTTCAACACCAAGCCTGTCCAACGACTGACGTGGGTACTAACACGTGAGATGATCGTGACCACTTTAACTGGTTCATGAACTGAACGTGTAAATCAATCTTTCACCCTATACGATAGCTGTCTTATTTTATAACCTTTACGAGTAGCAACTACCATCCACTAAAATCAGAAATATGAAAGGAATCTCACGTCGCATACTAGGAGATTCATTTAAAAATTCCTCTACCCTATTGACGATATTGGGCGAAAGGAATTTATTTCTCCCTCTTTATATAGTTTCGGCCGCCACACCTGGATCGCATCTGCACATTTAATTACCTCTCCGCCATTTGGTCATGGTATTCTTTAAGCTGGCGCAAGACTAATGACCTTGCCCGGAAAAAACAAATCATTATGGAAAATTTAACAAGCCTCAGGACTTGCTAAATAAGGCCAAGACCGGTTCCAGGTTGTAGTGCCGATGATGATGATGATGATTCTTTAAGCTAGCACATTTGATGGTCATGTACGATGTGTACATTGCTGCCGCTGTCGTCGTCGAGTAGTTGAAGACGATAAGTTCCCCAACGCAATCCTGACAAGGGATTCCGCAATTAATCTCTGTGTTTGACTGATGTCGATTTTCGGTACATACCTGCTTGTCTTGTTTTCAGTTAATATTTAACAACTTCCTTATCGTGGCAAAGAGATTTGCTGGTTGTAGACGAATTCATGGCTACAGCGGATAGGTCACTGCGCTTGCTGCTTGAGCATAACCTCTTGATAGAAGAATTTCTAGTTTCCATTTAACAATATGGGTTTAGTTAATTAGCATGATTCTCGGTAAGTTCAATGTTCACTAATTAAAGATAAATACATCAAGTTCCCCGTTATCTACTTACAAACGACGGGTATTGGGAGTTGTTTGACATAAAGGCCTCTGTAAATAAAAGTGAGTTGTAATAGAAAGTCCATGTTTTATAGCTGCGTGGTATGAATAATTGAATGCAACTATTAAATATACCTATTGAATCTAATATACTATTTATTAAAGACTACGGTGCTAAATAAAAGGGGTGCAAACAGAAACTCGGCTCAGAAGTTGGTTCCATTAAAAACATACTTGAACGCATCCATCTTGGATATATGTAGCTCGACATTTTGGATATATGTAGCTTAGTCATTACTCTTCTTATAACTAAGTTTTACTCATTTGCAAGCTGTTATTCCTTGCGCATCAGTTGGTTAAGAGATGGAAGACGATATATAATATTTACGCCACTGTATTCTATTCTGCCGGTTGAAAAAAGATACTGCTCAAGTTATGAAATTCGGCTTTGGGTGAACATTCTGTGAGCCGTTTAACAGTAAAAAGATGGTTTGCAAGATTTCGTGAAGGAAATTTTAATCTCCGCGTCCAGGTGCAGTAAAAAAAATGACGACAAAAAACTTCAAGTTTTACTCCATGAAAATCCAAGTCAAACTCAAAAAGAGCTTGGAGAACTGTGGCGACTCTAACAGATACACACACAATTCACGGGCAAAATAGTGAAGAACACCGAACGAAAAATCGAACAAGAAAATACATCAGAACCGTATACCAAGCGATAACAAAAATAATTCACATCAGTGGAGTAGAATCGAGTTTAAAAATGAAATTCTAAACACGGTCAGTAGCCTGATGAGTAACGCTTAGGTTCAATTTTGTTCGTGATTCAAACTGTCATAGCGTCAGTTCGAATCACACGATCTTCTTCACTATTATTTCAAACGCTAAAGAACAGTTAGGAGTTGCTCGTCGCGCACTATAAATCAATTTTTTTATAAGTATCTTTTTCAATAAAGTTGAAGTTGGCAAAAAAGCCGAGTTCGGCTTGCACACCAATTAGAAAGTTCGTGAATGACATTAGAAAATATTTAAATTATTTAGTTTTCCTTCTTGCGGAGAGATATTGACCCTTCTTAGTTGTGTTAGCGTATTTGTTTTCATAAATATAGAACTGTACTGTATATATATATATATTTATTTATTTATTTATTTATATATATATATATAATACTTTCGTAATTTGTTTCCGTTAAATCGGAATAAACAGGAATGTGAAAAATTGATAATTATAGCACCTATCCATGACCCCTATACATTTGGTTATTTTGTTCTCTTTAGCAATTCGTCACCCACAAGTCGCAAAGAAGGAAAACGCAAAAGCTAAAGTAGAAAAATGAAATGAAAGGCGTGTGGGGGTTCTTGAAGCCATATCCAAAGAACCACCCATTCCCTTTTACCTGTCTACCACTTACCAGGCAAATCTTTCTACTTACCTGCAAATGAGCAGCGTAAGCTACCCTACAGAATCTTTCACTAGAAAGCAAACCTGGCATGCATATCATTGAATTTTTCTGATTCATAATACATGAGCCATTCCATACCCCCTATCGGCTCAGCTCGTCAGCAATCATAATCGGTAAACACACGCTGGCCAGCGTATTGTTGACACAGCTGCAGCCGATATTCTTCCTACGGTTCATAATTAAATATTGCGCTCCTATACCCTTAAGTTCCCAACAGTTGCGACCAATTCCCTATTATCGGCCATCAACCGATCATGGGATTTGGGCATGAATATGATTGCCGTTTAGACAGTCATACCCATGATCATGCCCTATGATGACCCTTCTGAAAACCAAATTAAACACACAGTACCTCACTGTGTTTATTTTTACTTACCAACAGCTGGTCCATGGTCCCCCAGGGTGAGACGTATGCTTGCACATCTGCAAGCCAATTTCCTCACCATCATATTAATACCAGCACATTTATCTAAACATATGGCCATCCAGCCTGACCCTTTGCCACCGTCGACGAGGTTTCTGTTGACTTAATGTCAACAAAATATCTATCCTACATCATGCACCAGAACAATACGGCTGAACCAAACAAAAACGAATCGAATGTACGACCCGCGAAATAGCGTTTCTGTTTACTTAGAACGCAGACACCTATTTCGTTCTCAGGCGTGCATCATCAATGATTTATGACCACAATGCCTGCAGCCCCTTATGCTTGTTCATTTGTTTGAACAGGCGCAGGGGCGGTCGTTGTCTGTATTGCAGCAGAGGGGGCATCGTACTTGTCCTATACGGGCATATGGGAAATCCTTCCATTTAACTCCTTTTCGATCGCCCATTGGCCGTCGCCAAGTTGATCCGATTCGCCCCTCCCACCTCGGTGTGATCCACCACGGTTGCATCGGATGGAATGTGTATTGCATCGAGGAGTCAGATTTCTGCCATCACCGCGATCGTGTGAGTTTTCGAGAGTGCAGTTCAATTGCCTTTCTGGTTCAATTTTCTTGGAGTCGATACACCTTTCCAATAAAAAGAGTTGTGCGCGGAAAGTTTAATTTTCTTGGAGTCAATACACTTTTTCAATTATAAAGTTGTGCGCGGAAAGTTATATTTTCTTGGAGTAAATGCACTTTAACAACAAAGAACAGCGCAACTAAAAATGAGTATTAAACAAAACATTTAAAAACAAGGAACAGTGTAATTCAAAAAATAAGTAATAAAGGAAACATTTAACAACAAAGAACAGTGTAACTAGAAATAAGTAATAAACAAAACAATTAACAACAAAAAACAGTGTAATTAAAATTATTCAATAAAGAAAACATTCAACAACAGGAAAACTCCAGTCCACTTATTTACTTGTTTTGGAACCGTGAACAGTCCGGCGCAGGATCCGTTGGGGTTTAGGCCCGTGTCTAGGCACTAAAACAAAAAAATAAAACTGCGCCTTTGGTCGTCTGAACACCAGAATTATTTTGTCAACTGGAGCCGTATTACTATGCCCCGGCCGGTGAAGTTTTTGTCGGTCATCTATCATATACCGCGTACCCATACTATCATATACCATGTACCGCATGACATATGACATACAATAAATGATATAAAACAACTGCTTCGAACTCTACGTTGTGGAATGTCAATAATCATAAGCGCACCGTTTCTACTTCCTACTCAACCAACGGATGTCATCTGCATCTTTGATCCGGGACGTTGGTTTCTTAAGGGATAGGGAGCTTAACTCTATCCCACATATTGATGACATTATCCTTAATGCCAACTCTGCCATTGAGTTCGTGAAATGCCCCATACACATGCCGTCTCCATCTAATAGACCTCAACACAGTTGAAGAGGGCAGAATTCGCGCTGACACCCCCTTCATCCACCCCCTTCTCACAGGCTCAATCAACTGCCAAGCATGCTCTTATTCATAACACTGAACACTAATCCTCGTAACCTGCGCAACTCTCGTCTCTTCTATTTCCCCGCCCGACACACTTCCTACGACTTTAACGAACCCCTTTCCCGAATGCTTACCACACCACCTTCGAGTTCATAGTCACCTCTCCTGCTCTCGAACTTCGTCTCTTCTCTTTGCCCTCCTGATCCCGCCTCACCCCCCGTTTACACTCATACTACCAGTACACATTCCAACCCCCTACTCCCCTATCATTCCCTATTCTACCACCCTGTCCTTCCCAATCCTACCACTTACACTATCGTCTATCCTCCTTATCCAAATACCCCCACTAGCCCAGCGTTCTCCTTGTCTTTGTTAACTTAGATATCAAGCTAGGCGGTAACTCATTGAAATCGCCTGAACTAAGCTAAATAAATAAGTCAGTAAATTCAGAAACCAGCTCGCCAATCACCCCCCCCCCCCCCCTTGGTCTACAACTTTATTACAGTTCAGTTTATTAGTTGTTAACTTTATTTATCGCTTGTATTAACGTTAATATATGAGGGTTGTGCCTTCATTGGGTAGCAATCTCACTAAAACATTGCATAGTCTTGCAGCTTGTTAACCCGTTTTTCGTGGGTGTTCCTTCAAGATCAGCCTGTTGTCGAGGACAATACAAAATATTTTATAGAGAAACTGATGGAATGTCCTTCTATTTTCAAATCAAGGTGTTCAACTTCTTATTAAAACTGCCCCCGTCTTACGTGTGCCTAGTTTCAGTCCGGCCATATCTAGCCAGCATTTAATGCTCTGTATTCTATGAGAACAAATATGCATGCCCTGTGACAAGGTCATTAGAATGTACTGATAACTAGGCCGGCTTGTCGTAAGAGGTGACTAAAGGCCGAGTGGTAGGTGGGGTCCCAACCCCCTGTCGCCCAGCGAAATACCACCCGATCGAGATAGGCTCCGTGAAATGATCGGGAGAAATCCCTGGCCATCTTCCGGAGCTTGGCTGGTCGACCGGTTCGAGAAAAGTTTCATTTAGGTGGTAGACGGACCCAAGGTGGAATAATGCGCTGTCACGCTATGCATTCTGCAATATCGTCGGGAGAAATCTTCGACTATGCTTTAGATGTACGGCTGATGGCCAGGACTGGCACAGAGAGAGTCATTTCTGAGGTAAAGGATTCCGGAGCTAAAATAGTTTCCCATTCGGATCTCCGGGTGGGACTATGTCAGGAGGAACATTATGTAAATATTCTGATAAGTAACCGAACTTTAAGATCATCATCATCGCGTAATCAGGCTCGTTCTTCTATCTACCGACGTTCGACTGATAACGGCATTTTGTAACATCAGGGGCATCGGTTTCACCAATTCGAATATAAACGCATAATCCTTACCCTTACTATCCTTACCCTAACTGAGACCCAGGTCGATTCGTCAGCTGTTTCCATAAATCTTCGTTGCTCAGGATAAGACCTACATTCGAGATTCCATTTTAAGGGTGGATCTGCGTCTTCACGCGATCCGACCTGGCTTGCCAAAGACTAGAGGTGTTAGAGTCCAGTACTGACGACTGGATACAGATAAACCATCCGCCTTCTGAAATTGTCGTCATTGGCGATTTTAATGTACACAATTCCGGCTGGTTAATAATTTACGTACGTACCTAACGTACCCAACAGCAGCCACGTGAGTACCACCCATTTATATATTTTATAATTTTATTGAATCAAATAAAATATAAGAAAAGCCTACAGCGATAGAATGACCAATAAACTTGGGTGCCCAACTAGTTCGGGTGCGTTCTGGTCAATGGGAATGACTGTCAGCAGTAACGTCTCTCCCTCCCCTCTTTTCCAGCGTTGGTCAGAAATTCATGCTAATGTGTTCGCGAACTTATTTTTCGCAAATTCAAACGATGCCGGTATTTAGGAGCCACCTGTTATCACATCGATACGATCTTCGTTGTGGGATGTAAGGTTCCGCCCGCGTACTATATTCATCGGCGAAGGCCAGTACGATCCTTGTCCCTGGTCAATCCAAGTTAACATGCTGTCTCCACGTGACACCCCTGGATAGCTACTTTGGCACCCGCCAAGTAGTGAACCAATGCATGCAGCGACAACCTGAGAAAGGTTGGCATAGGGCTAATAACCTTGCCCGTAAAAACAAATTATTATGACAAGTCTCGGATATGGACCAGATACATGACGGCGACCACGGAGACGAAAATGGCTTAATGATTTAAAAATGTTCACATGGAACGTCCGTTCCATTATAAGGCTGATCTCTTGCTGGCTCTTGCATTGCAAGAAATAAGATGGCGGGGGAGCGGTGTAATTCAAAGAAACGAGTATGACATTTATTACAGGTGTCATACAAAACACCATGTGCTCGGGGTAGGTTTCTAGTCAGCCAAAAACTGAAGCCTGCCACCATCGACTTTAATGCGATAAACGAAAGGCTATGCACTTATCGCGTTTGTGATGATAGTAAAGAACGTGTGATTTGAACTGACGCCATGACAGTTAGAATCACTAAAAATTGAACTAATGCTCAACACATCAGGCCACTCCCACGTGTATGAATTTGATTTCTAAAATCAAGTACACTCAACTGATGAGGAATTGCTATGTTATCGCTATGGTTTACGGCTCTGATGCTTTTTCTTATTCGGTTTTCTTTCGCTGTTCTTCACTATTTGCTTGTATATTGTGTGTGTATCTGTTAGAAACGTCACACACTCTTCGCGTGCGAGGCAAGTTTACAGATGAGTCCCCTGACGACGAAAAAAAAGAATACTACGAGAACGTCGAACGGGCCCTCAATGCCTGCCCAAGATACCATGTGAAAATCGTTATTGGTGATTTGAATACAAAAACTTGGTCGTTGCAAGTACCAGGATTCCGCGTAAAGATATCCACAAAGCTACCTGGGCATCACCTGATGGAGCCACTTGGAACCAAATTGACCACGTGTTGATAGATCGCCGACATTCCTGCCTGATGACGGTACGAACGTACCGAGGTGCCAACGTCGACTCGAATCACAATCTTGTTGGTACAGTTTTCCGAGCGCGGAATGCCTTACGGAGACGTATTGCATCCGCGGATCAGGTTCGAATCAACACAGCTGCCCTACGCAATGAGAAACCAGTAACACCTTTGGTCGTGCGCTAAGACTCGCCCTCGAAGAGCTCGACGGAGGGAGAGTAAGTCCTGGGGCCACAATGGCGGGCGTAAAAGAGAAATGGACACGCTTTAAGAATACTGTCTACTACGACTACTGCCAACTCCATCTTAGGCAGTAGTCGTAGAGATAGGAGCGACTGGTTTGATGGTGAGTGCAAAGTAGCGACTGAACGTAAGAATGCTGCATACCGGGCAATGCAGCAGTCTCATGGGACGCGTATTTAAAGAAATACAAAGAAATCAGATCTGAAAAAAGGCTTCGCATACAAAAGAAAAGTGGCTGGGAAAAAACCTTATCTGTGAAATAGAGAAAAGTAGAGAGCGGGGTTGGCACCAGGCGCCGAAATTCTACGAAATAATCAGCAGTATGACGCGGTACACACCACGCTGCACTTGCTGCAAGAATAAAGAGGGTAATCTGATCACCGATCCTGAAGGCATCCTGAAGCGATGGGAAGTGCACTTCAATGAATTGCTAAATGGTCAACTCACAGAAGGATTGGAGGTTCCACCAATGCAAGATCAAGATCAAATGCTGTCGCCACCAAGCATTGCGGAAACATTAAACGCCATAAGACAGCTCAAATCAAATAAAGCCCCTGGAGCTGATGGCATACCAGCTGAGCTGATCAAACAAGGAGGGACAGCGTTACATCACGTAATTCATGAGATCGTGGTGCACGCATGGGAGCAAGAGGAGATGCCGGAAGATTGGCGTCGTGGTATTATGGCGGTTCTACGAACCATACAATCCACTATAGGTCGAGATATCGTCGTTCCACCAAGAAACACACTGACCTATATCCAAATTACACGTGCCCACAGACACGTGTCCTCAAAAGTCCTCCATTCCACCTGAAGCAAAATGTAACATGCATCTGGGAGACAACAACCCCGCGTATCCACAGATACGTGTGTCACAAGTTCGACCAATTGTCCTACGCCTGCACGGCGATCGAAGGACACAACAAACCTGCAGTTACCTGCAAACATTTCCTTCCCAAGGACATTTAATGCATCACCCAAATTCCCTGTAAAGAATTCTCTAACATTCATGCATTCAATGCATCATCCGAAATTCCTGAAAAGAATTCTTTACACACAAGCATCATCATAAATTGAGAAAACTTATCGGTGCCCACGTCAGCCAGCGCACCCTGCCACGCACGTGCGTAGCACATTTTGCTGGCTTACCACAGTCTCGGCAGCCTTTTGTCCAGTCGACAAAAGCAATGTACGCATCTAGTGGCTAGCCACATTGAATCGAATTCTCCGGCATATAAACATGCATACAAAGAATTCGACCCTTTCCGGCAGCAAAGATAGAGTGCAGAATCACCATTGTGTATCTAAATTGCTCTAAGTACCCAGTTTTCCTAATTGCATGCAGACTATTTTTACAGCTGCATCCAGGTCTTCAATGATGCCCTTTGTTCTATCCTCCTTTCTCAGTTTCGTTTTCCTATGACCTCGTAGCATGAGTACACAATGGATCAATTAGCACACTAGCTAAGATCAACCAGAGAGATCCTCTCCAATTCACCACCACAAAGAGAAACTTCACGTTTCTCTCGAGGAAAGAAAACTCACCACGAGTCCCTCGAGGAAAGTCCTTGAGTACAACAGTCTATATAGAGAACTTGACGAGGATGGATCCGCGAAACGCGAACAGTCGAGATACACAGTGGACATTCAGAGCTCACGAGAGCATACCGGAAAAGGAAACGACACGACGCGACGACGCGCGTATGCAGGACTAACCAGTAGAAATCAGTTAATTAGCAAACGTGATGTGTGCGAGAATACAAAACGTAGTATTGTCAAAGAAAACCCGCAAGTGGCCACAACCAGTAACAAAAATCCGTGTGCAGAAACATTATTTCAATCAAGAATTTAGGAGAAATACTAAAATTGTGTCTTAGACAACTAAGTGTACAAACTAAAAAATTAAAACAATAAAAATAAAAAGAGTGTTTCCGTAAAGAAGAAACCGTGTTTGATTTGTTACAGTGTCTGCTCCAGGTTCGTTTTTTTTTTTTTTCTTTTGTGGACGGTGTGCGCCGGAACACCGCAGCCGATCAACTACCCAAATCCGCCAAAGTATAATTTGCCCCATACATAAGAAGGGAGATATCACACTATGCAGCAACTATAGGGGTATAACATTGCTCGGTACCGCCTATTAGATACTCTCCACTATCCTACAAGATCGGATAGCCCCATACGCTAAAGCCATCATTGGTTAATATCAGTGTGGCTTCATCCCAGGCAAATCAGCGATTGATCAGATGTTCACCCTTAGACAGGCGATGGAAAAATGTCAGGAATTTACTATTCCATTATATCATCTATAGACTTCAAGGCCGCCTACGACAGCATAGCCAGGGTAGAACTATATAATGCCATGAGAGAGTTCGGCATTATAAACAAATTGATAAGACTTTGTAGGTTGACCATGACCAACGTAACTAGTCAAGTAAAAATAGGGGGATTGCTGTCCAAACTAATAAACATATTTAATGGACTCCGACAAGGGGACGGTCTGGCCTGCCTCCTCTTCAACCTGGCGTTGAAGAACGCAATCTGTGACCCTGGCGTTACAACTCGAGGGACTATTATCACCAAGTCCAACCAGATACTTGCCTTCGCAGATGACGTCAACATCATCGGTAGAACCGAATCGGCTGTACAGGACTCCTTCACTCAGATCGAGCAGGCGGCACAAACACTGGGACTGCACATTAATGAGGGGAAAACTAAGTACATGGTGACAACTTCTGCGAAGAGAAGACCTAATATTGGTCAAACTATCAGGGTAGTGGAGCACGAATTCGAAGTAGTGCAATCCTTTAACTACCTTGGGTCAAGAGTATCAGCCGATAACAATATGGAAGAAGAAATACGCGAACGGCTAATCAAATCCAACAAAGCCTGTGGGGATCGAAGTTGGGTGTGCCGGCGTATGGCACGGTTTCATTCTCATCCCATCATCACTCTAAGTTCATCCATTGTTCCGCCGACCAAAGAACAAAACTCCACTATCTTTCGTTCACAATAAGGAAGGCGAAACCTCGCAAGGAAACCGACACAAGGAGGAAGTAATTAAAGCGCACTTTTTGTTTATTATAAAAGGTTCTTTTTATTCAAAAAAATCTTACTGCATTTAATTAGATTACAGAAAATAAATTCTAATTACACTGAGGATGAAACCGATGCACCAAAAAATGTAAGACAGTGTACTCTACTTGTATGGCATTATACTGGGGACACAAGAAAAATTGCTTTTAATTGAATATTTTAGCTATTTACTTAATTTGACTCAATATGCTGAAATCGCGATTTTCACACTTACGCATACCCGCAGCGCTACGGGTAGCGGTGGTAGAGGACCGATCGGCTCGGTCGGTTGATGGAAAACGACTCAGCGAAGTGCATTCGCTGGTGGCATGATTTTGGGTGATGTGGTGATTTCCTCTCGGCTAAGGGTGTGTTGTACCCACCACAAGAGAAACGTAGAGTCTCTCTTTGTGAAATAGAGAACCGAATCTCGTAGTGAAGATCATGGTGGTATGTATGTATATGCGATCGTGCAGATCTTTGTTTAAATCGTGCGCGAAGGCCATGGGAAAACAAAGCCGAAAAATTTAAAGGACAAAGGGATCGTATAGATCATTGTTTATTCATGCGAGACGGTCAACGGGAAAACAAAGCTGAACAATTGAAGGGACCAAGAGCATCATGTGCAGTGAGGTTCAGCTAAATAAATAAGCTGCAACTCATTAGGTGTGAATGCATTTGGGATACTTCAAACAATTTGGATTGTTTATCGTATCGCCAGAATGCCTGCGGACGAACCGAATTCTTTTGTTTGGCACATGATGCATCCTGAAGAATTCAGTTTTAGCGGCTATTGCGCTAATTGTATGCAGCTGCGTCAACTAGCTGCTTTAGTGTTGCATTATGGCGTTAGACAAATAAGTCGCCAAGCAATGTGCATGAAAAGGCAATAGCTGTTGCACATGCGAGCCTGGGAATAACCGACGCGAAGATAATATTCCCTGGGTAAAATGGTTACGTTATGTGTGAATCGATATGTTTTCTTTCAGGAATATGATGGTAAGTACTTTAAAGAATTCTTCCAGAGAATTTTAATAACGCATTAATCGTGAATGCTAGGAGAATTCTTTTTATGGATTTTTAGATAATGCTTTGAATGCATTAAATGTTCTTGAGAAAGGAAATGTTTCAGGTATGCTAGGAATGTTTACAGGTACTAATGCAGTTGCGTTAGCGAAACAATGGGGTTATTGGAGCTTCAGGACTGGAAGCTTTTAGTAAATTTGGGAAGGTGAGTAGTGGCGTTTAGTGGAATCGCCACAAACCTACTATGGTCTATCAAGGCTCTTTAAATCCTGAAATCTATCCAGAACATCCAAGCTACTAATGTACAAGACCATGGTGTTACCAGTACTCATGTATGGATCCGAGACCTGGGTGCTCAATAAAAGGCACTCTGAACTGTTATCCGCGTTCGAGAGAAAGGTCTTAAGGAGAATTGTTGGCCCCGTATGTGAGGGAGGACGATTCCGGAGATGGTACAACCATTAGTTGTACGTGTTCTACCTTAGAGCTAATATTGTAAGAAAAATCAAGCTCGGTAGACTCCGGTGGGCGGGACACCTAGCTCGATTGAGCGAAGGGGAGCCTGCCGGGGAAGTCCTTTGTGGCAGGATATATGGAAGGAGACAGCGCCGCAGACCTTGTCTGCGATGGAGGAATGGCGTAGAATAAGACGCCCGGAGCCTGGGAGTGCCAAACTGGATGACATCGGCTCGAAATCGGGAGCGGCAGAGAAATTGTTAAATACGGTCAAGACCGGATCCCGGTTGTAGTGCCGATGATGAAGATGATGATGATGATGATGATGATGATGATGATGATGATGATGATGATGATGATTATGATGATGATGATGATGATGATGATGATGATGATGATGATGATGATGATGATGATGATGATGATGATCCCCAATTCCTGATTAGTTTTTATTTGTATTCCTTGTTTATGTTTGTACGCTTTTTTTTAATATATGCTTGTCATCCCCCATATATTGTACGCCGAAAGGCATAACAAAGGCAAAAGAGAGATCAGTGATCATGTATAATTTAGAGTGCTTGCGAAGAACCAGTAAGTTTGTGACGGTTCCGGTAAACCCCACGGTCCACTTACCTGAGAAAGCCCCATAACTACATCCCAATCGGCATAAGTTTTCGGTAATGCAATCGCACTTAAGGTGTGCTTTACGCATCTAGGTTATCAAAGTTATAACCTAAAAACCTCTAGAAGAGAATTCTTACCTTTCATGCACCGCATCGCATACAAATTCCCTATAAGAATTCCTTCCTAACTTATGATAAATTCCCTGAAAGAAAATTCATCGGTTCGCATATAATACAACCGCATAATCAGGGAATCTTACCCTTGAGTTGGCTTATCCCAACCTCAACATGTGTACAATAAAAACTACCTACATACACATTGGCTGGCGACCACTTTAACCAACGATAAACAGTCCAACGCAGCTGCGTGTAATTAGAACCATAGACGTTGAGACTAGTTCCCTGTAAATAAGAGAGAATCAATTAGCACCATGTGCATGGGCATTGCGGCTATCATTGCAGCTGCAATGCATAGCTTAGACAATAATCTAGCCGATCTCTTTGCCTTCCCATATTTCTGGATCCGTTTCTCATGACTAGCGGCAATGAACAAACAGAAACCCCAATTAGCACCCAATGAGATTCGGCTTGTTTACTTAGCCGAACTCACATCTCATTGATGCACATCATTCCTTTTCTTGTTTTCAGATTCGTACCCATGGCCTTGTGTGAAAAAACCAATGTGATCTTCACTCACATATACACATACATTACCAAGTCCTTCTTCCTTGTTTTCACGACGAGAGAAGCACTTCCTCTCTCGGGAAAACTCACCTCATGAGCGAGTCGGCTCTGCACGAGCCGTTTATCATGGAGTCTAATTCCATCCGCCGACCACCGCGGTCGTTGTCGCTTCCGCTCTCCTTGGCGCCGCGGAGATGCGTTAAATTCGAAGTCGCGAGAGTTATGGTTTTTTGTATCGCTGAGAAACTAGAGACACGATGCCTTGGGAATGGCCATCAAATCTTTCTTTACACACCAAAAACTTATAAGGAATAAGAAATACTCGGAGTCAGTCTTTCTTTACTTTCCACTTTATTCATTCTTATGTTACACTAATCAGTATTTACTATTTTTTCTTTGCTTCATTTACAATTTACTTCAAACAGTTTCTAGTATTCCACTTTTATCAATCTTATCTTACATTAATAGATATTTACCATTTGTTCTTAATTTCATTTATAATTTACTCCAAACAGTTTCTAGTATTCCACTTTTATCATTCTTTTGTTACACTGACTAGTATTTTCTATTTGTTCTTTACTTCATTTATAATTTGCTCCAAACTCGTACCCATGGCCTTGTGTGAAAAACCCAACGTGATCTTCACTCACATATACATATACATTACCAAGTCCTTCTTCCTTGTTTTCACGACGAGAGAAGCACTTCCTCTCTCGGGAAAACTCACCTCATGAGCGATTGCGTTTCTAGTATTCCACATTTGTTAACCTTACGTTACACTAATTAGCATCTACTAATTGTTTTATCATCATCATCATCGGCACTACAACTGGGAACCGGTCTTGGCCTTATTTAGCAAGCCCTGAGGCTTGATAAATTTTCCATAATGATTTGTTTTTTCCGGAATTATTTTATACTTTGTTTATAATTTACTCCAAACAGTTTTTTTCTAAGTTCACTATGAAAAACCCACTTCCACGACCAACCTCAGACTCTGACCAACCACTGACTGCCTCCTAATTACTTCCTAAACGTTTCACAACACTTCGGGGTCAATACCTCCCGATGACGATACCGCAATTACATTTGATTCGACCCAATTTCCGGATTTTAACTTTTTAATTCGCCATCGTTTTGTATTGCTGAGCCAGTCAATATTCCTTCATTGATTTGAACTCCAGTTTAATATTCGCGGTTGCGAATTGACCCACTTAATTTTATTTTTGCGGCTCGTGTCCGAAATTGCAGTCAATCGTTTTGGCAATTTAATTGTTTCAGCCTATGCGATCAATTATGATATGTTAATTGCTTCGGAAAATGAAACTAATCGTTTTTATACGATTTGCCAATTGCTTCGGACTATGAACTTATGTTACTTGCATTATTGTTTTGTGGGGTCATCTGAGTTTAAAATCGGATGGCGTTTTTAGGTTTAGGTGTGTCAATGATCTCTTGTATGTCATCTTTATCTATGACATCATCGACACCCAACACGAGTGTCCGAGCGTTTGGTCATTTTTTTTTTTGTGTGGCGTTTTAAAAATACAATCACTCGCATTACCACCAGTACTATAATTAAAAAATCTCGCTGCAGTGATATAAAAGGAATAATAAATGTCTGGACATTATCTAAACAATTTTGTGTGTTTTATTTTTCACTGGTGCGACCTATGGCTACCTTCCCTCTGTGATGTTCGGAGATCAGACGATATGCAGCTTTCTCCTTTCAACTTCTGCGTTTCGGTAAGGTTTACTTTGTGAACTGACAAGTGAAGCACTACAGATCGTGCCCATCAAGCGGAAAAGTGTTAAACAATAAATTCTATCAGGATCCGCTATGTAAAATGAAGTTGGCGATGTGAAAACAAGTGAAGACGATGGGGATGGAAGTGAACGGAGTGCCCATGCCTGGCACAATACTTCTCCTCCCCACAAGTTTATGTAAGAATAAAATTTGTAAAATGGAATTAAACATTTAGTCTTAAGTAAAATCTGTAATTGAATTGTCAATAAATGTGAAGATAAAACAAAACAAAGAACAATACACCACAAAAGGCGGCTTGTCGTCGAACGCCACTTCTTTCGATGAATAATAATGAAGCATCTACTTTTGGTGTCATGTTGTTTAAATAGTTTTTATAATTTAAATTACACAATTTAAATAAATTCTAGTGCGGATTTCATTGGATTACAATTGGACGACGCTAAAGAAATCTGCACCCGGCAACCGAACGGAACTGAGTGTGGCGTTGCCTACATTTAATGTCAACACCGAAAGACGTTTAATCAAATTGGAAAGTATGCGATTTTCAGCATATTTTTACCTTTTCTTTTGTGTTCTTACAGCTCTTCGTGCCACAAATAGATTTCGTAAATTACTAAAATCTTTTTTAAACTCCAATTAAATATTGTAGCACCCTTGATAGCCAACTAGACGGCTTCCTTATAACGTACTGTAAAATGGATTAATTACACCACAAAACATTGCTGCTCCTCAATTTTCCGACTGGCCAAGGCACACGAACCAAACTCATTCAATTGCAATTATTTTATCAGCTTCGGATGCTTGGCCAGCATCTCACACACTTCTCCGTAAACAATCGGAAAACATCTCCGCATAAATGAAACGGAAAATCTAGTCTCTTGAAAAACACCCATTTCAATCAGATACTGAATGGCAAGCACCCGAGCAAACTCCTCCCTTAACAAATGTTCTCTTAACCAGCCAGCTATCTCATTCTCCGAGGCCATCGGAATGAAACACAACCTGCTCTAGGTTCGCTCACCTCCACTCCACACAGCTCAGCATCCAAGGAACCCAGCCAAACAGCATCAACCAAAACAAAACTCAAAGACGCCACAACTATTTCCACAGCAGACACCACTCCCAGTTGCACTCGAGTGGGAAGAAGGAGTTCCAACAATCGCAAACGAGTTTTCAGCACGCCGGCCTTCCAGCCAACAACGACACTCGTCCAGCCCATCCAGCGAAGACTCCACTCGACCTTCCAGGCCGAACGTAGAATCGCCACTCGGCAGCTTTGCGGCACTCCAGTCCCGGGACTCACTCAGGGAATCGGTTAATGCTCAACAATGTTTTGGGAGTCGCATGTGGCTCATGGCGCGCTAGCACTTCGTACTTCAGTTGAAGTTGAGCGCTTTCTGTTGTGCGAACTGCAGCGAGAGAAGCTGACTAAATAGACGCGTGTGTCAGAGTTCGTGCGGTCGTTTGGCGGCGCGACATCGTCAACGACGGAAGTTTTTTACCTGTTCGCGAGTGCGAGGCGGATCCTCGAGAAATGTGAATTGTGTGAACCGAATTGCGTGCTGCTGTGGTTACTGCAAAGAACAAACACCGTGCCGATTGCATTGGCGGGTCACCTGTGCGAGTTTTTGTTGATCCAGTGCCGTTTCATTGAAGTCGAGAAACAAGTGCGTTGTGAAAACCGCGGGCCGCCGGTGAGGCAGCGTCCGGATTACCTACCGGTCATCCATCGCGTGGGCATCCACATAACTTGCCACCGTCAACGTCGGGCGGATAATCTGGAATTCACCTTCTTCTGTCGGATACAACTTCCAGCCACCGGGTGAGTACCCATCTCCGTCTAGACAGCTTATCGTTAAGTACCTGTTCGCAATTAGCCGACTTACCGTTAACAATCATCCCCCACCCCCTACAAGATGTTTCCTCGTACATCGTTCGAAGGGAATGAAACACGGCAGGGTTCCCACCGTCGCATTGTGTTTTGCGTCTTCTGTTTGTCGTTTGTTGTGGGTGGCGTGCGTTTAGCAGCCATAAGGGCAAATGCCCACTCCAATCGGCACGGGTGTCGGAATTCAGTATCTGCAATTAGTCAGGGTGCGCTCACACGGCTGTCCCCTTTCAACAAAACAAACCACAAATATTGCACGTATATCCCGTAGGAAGTGGTTTTGTTGTGGTCCCTTGCAGCTGGTGCAGTCATCTGACATTGAGACTGCGGCGAAGGGTAGGCCGGTTGCTTTGAAGGACGACGTTGTCTGCGGTGGGATATTGTGCGACCGAGTTTTAACAGCCCTGTCGCTAGGGATGTGGAATTGTGGCAAAAATTCGAGATGAGTTTTATGAAAATTTATACTTCCGACGGTTGAGTTGATGGCGCGAGTTTCGTACTTGGATTGTTGTTTATGGCCGAGCCATATCCGGTGCGGCGAGATCGTAACTTTGTATTTAATTCCCTAAATCATGGAACAGATAATTGGAAATTTATTGTAGAACTCGGCGCCATGAATGCGAGTAGATGATTAAATTTAGGTGCCATCGGATGGGGAAGGCCATGTAAGTGGCAGCTGTTTTTAGTTATGTACATGATAGAATTGAATGATTTTTTTTACAGGGGGCAGGAGTGAACGTTTTTCAAAGCATAAAAGCCATTCATTCGATTTTCTTACACAGTGTTATATCAAAAATCTGTTCCGACATTTATTAGACGCGCATGTAAATGACAAAAGCTTTTAGATTATGATTGGGAAGAATGAGTCGCATTCTCAGATTATGGCAACGAAAACTTATATATTTCTAAGGGGCGGCCTACGTATATTCAATGACTATTGCCCTAGAGAGAGAGTCTACACCTGTAAATTGCATTTGTTCAATTTTTTATATGCGGAATGCATCCTCTTATAAAATAAGCATATGAAGCCGATTTATGTTCCATGATCTGTCAAATAAAGATTCACAAAGAACTCGGTAATAACAGACAAATAATTGAAAAAGCTTCACTTTGAAGGTGTCGAAAGACTGCCAACGAGTTGCGACACATACTGTCTGCTTATCGAGAAATCTTCCAATTCATTTCTTTGGATTACAAAGAATTTATGGATCAGAAGAAATGTATTTATTGCTGGTAATTCCATCGGAACTCGATTTTCTCGAAATATAAAATGAACACAATTTCTTGTAACTCTCGGATTAGTAAAAAATCGTTCCATATTGGAGAGAAAGGTCTGCATTCATTTCATTACTTTTAATATATAATATTGATTTAAAACCGGAATTCGATCTTGTGCTAGCTCTTAAGAAGAAGTCATATGTAATAAGTTAAAATGGGTAAACATAGTTCAAAGAAGCACGAGAAAATTTGTATTTTTATTTTTTTATTTTTTTTTATTAGACTTCTCTCGGGAGAGGCGAACCTATAGCGTCGAGTGGGCGCCCCGAGATGCCATCAAATAACTGTTGCAGTTCTTTTTGAACAGTTGCAGGTTGTAACGCTCCGGGAACACTCGCATGGGAAGGGAATTCCACAGCTTCCCCGCTCTGTAACGAAACGAGTTCTGATACAGAGATGTTCGCGCTGTCGGGAGATGAACTACAAATGGGTGCGATCCGTCGGATTGTCTTGTGGAGCGCATATAGACCAAATTGTGTGGAACAATGCCAAGAATCTCCGAAGAACAGCACCCGTGATAATATCTGTAAAACAGACAGAGGTCGGTCACGCGCCTTCGATGTGATAGCGACTGTAGTCCCGACGTCAGCGCCGAGTCCTCGATCAGGTGGATCGCTCGTCTTTGTACGCTCTCAAGTAGGTCGAGGGTATGTTTAGGAGCCGAGCTCCAAACATGAGAGCAATATTCGAGCGCGGGTCTAATTTGAAAGGAAGGAATGGATGAAAATTTGTTCAGAAAAAAAAATTTTTTTTGTAACAAACACTTACATAAAAAAGAATCTTAAAGTACTCTGGAATGACAAAGCAACAGACCGCGAAAATGTTCTATTTAATTAAAGGAATGAATGAACATTTTTACGGAAAACATTTTTTTCGTTGCAACACAAATGCGTTAAACTTAAAAAAAGAATCTTAAAGTGCAGTGTTATGGAGAGGGTAATACTAAAGGGGCTAAAATAACACTGTTAACATTTTTTTAGCCACGTTGATAACGTTCAACGACGTAAATTATGGACTCCGTTTCGGAAGACTGAAAGATATTTTGCCAGAGAGGTGACATAGAATCCAGAAGCAAACGCTAAACGTGTCATGTCAGAAGGAACATCATATGCATTTTGATAAATACCGAACCGCAACGACTCGTCATCGCGTAATCGACTTCGTCCACGAAACACTGTCAACGTTCTAATTTACTACTATTTATTGGCCTGTGGGGGCTCTCTATACCACATGGAGAACCAACCTACAATGCCAACCAATCTTGACCGGTAACAGTGCGTCACTTTAATACAACTCCCCATGCAAAATCTGCATTTGCATACTTCCCATACTTACCAAGAACCCATCTCCCAATCTGCAATAAAAGACATTTTCCAAACTCCCAACAGAATATAATTCAACAGGATATATTCTAATCATCCCCCGAATTAATTGTCCCAAAATTGCTTCGGTCAATCCTTTACCGAATTCTCATTCCCTCCTTGCGACCAAGCAATCACAATTTCCCCGAAATTCATATGCCGCAACAAAAACGCATATTCAAATCCACAACGGAACATTAACAATTATACCAAGCCGCATACATTTCGCCGAAATGACCCGTTAATATTCTATCTAAACGATATTCCTTGCTTGCACCCAAGCAATTGCAATTTCCCGGTACACACAACCAACGAATCCAACTTAGCTTATACGGCAAGGATTCGCTGGAACTAAATTCCTATGCAGGCATAGCAACTCTTCCAAAATTCTTAGTAAGTGGCAGCAAGCTGACTTTAGCTATAACCCACTGCCACAACGCATTGAATTTTCGATTTCATCAGTCAGTCGTCCTCCAACTACCACCACGCGCGAATCGAGTCTCCTATAACCGCCGCGACCACGGCCAAATGAAGTCCGTTCTAACGTTCCCGAAAATAAATAGAAGGGAAAACATTCGGGCGCAGTTCGTGAATAAAAATTAAACAACATGGAAAATCCTAAAATAAAATAAAAAGACCCTTATGGCCAACTCCCAGTGTTTCATTTTTTCCTTGCGTCTGTGGACACCTTCGCTGGTGAACAACTCTGTAGTGGGGCGATATTTAACTGGTGCCATACGTTGGTACATCCACATCGCACCCCACAGGCCTGTATGAACCCGAAAGTTCATGACCTCACTGACTCGACTCCCCCATTGTTCCCTGTCCCGTGCACTCTCCTTCCACGTTCGACCATCCGATCCGATCTCCTCGAGGTCCAACCTAATGGTGACGGCATTTTACCAGATCAGCGGCATCGTTTTCACCAATACGAATGTAAGAGCCGTCGACCAATATTCACAAACAGCGAAGCTTGATATTCTATTGTGGCGGTTCTTTAATGCATTCCCAAAGAACCGCCCATCGTTTTTAATTAACCATCTTCCAAACCCATAGTACTTACCTGCAATTAGGGGCAGCGTAAACTCTCCTGCAGCATCACACCTGAAAGTTAAACCTCATAAAGGCATGCATCACATTAAATTATTATCTGAACCGTACCATATCTCCATCGGCTCGGCTAGTCAGCAATTATAATAAATAAATACTTGCCGGCCAGCGTAATTGTTGACACAGTCATAGCCGATGGGTTTTGCTACGGTTCATAACCATTTATTGCCCCAGTCCCGAGGTTCGCAACACTTGCGACCAATTTTCTTTATGGGTTATCTACCGATCATGGGATTTGGGCACTAATATGATTAACCATAAACAATCATACCCCAGCCATGCCTACGATGACCCGCCTGAGATCTAAAGTGAACATACAGTGTCTCACTGTGCGTTTTACTTACCCGCATATTAATCAAACATGTAGCCATCCAGCCTGACCCTTTGCCGCCATCGACGAGGTATCTGCTGACTTATGTCAACAAAATAATTTGCCTCCTTGTGCACCTTGAGCCATATGGCTAGATTGGAGATTGCCTACATCGGTGTTTCCAAGGAATCTTAGGCAAATACCATGACGACCCCTTTTGTATCATAGGCACATTTAATCTGTGAAATAGCGTTTTTGTTTACTTTGAAACAAAAATCTATTTCGATCTCTGGCATACATCACCAACGGTGTATGGGTACATCGCCCCCCGACGATCGCACTTCTGTTTGATCAGGTGTCCACCGATCATCGTTCTCATCGCAGGGCATTGTACTTGTCCTATACGGACGCATATAGAATCCTCCCTTATCTATGCACTTCGGGGCCATCGAACTGATGGATGTGAGATTGCATCCCTTGTCGCGAACACTTGTGCTTCGAGTCAGATTGCAACCTCCGTCGCGTACACATACGCTGTCGGGTCAAATTTCAACCCTGAAACGGTGCACATGGAGTCGAGTATTTGGCGAAACAATTGTCGTTCGCGAGTGTAGTAAAAGTTAAACGACGTTGTAAAGAAGTAGTTAAAATCTATGTTGAACCATTGTCACCAGAGAGTCTTGTTAAAGTTAAATCGGTTTTGCAAACCCGAAGTTCAAATCAATCGATGTAATTAGACACTAATGAATTTTAAATGGCTGATGTTTAACGTAAAACTCAAAAGATTCAATAAAAGTGAAAAATAAATATTAAAGAGAATAACAACTAACTGCGTTTCGTTGCTTTTGGAAACATCTACGTTTTTTTTTTTTTTTTTATTTGACATTCTCTGAAGTGCACAGTATACCGTGAACTATTTGTAGGGTATTTTACTGAACCCGCGCCCATGCTTGGTGCCTAGTAAATATTACCCACACTATCCCTAACCTAGGTCCAGGTCGATCCGTCAATTGTGTCGACTTACATTCGCGATTTGGTTTTAAAGGTGGAGTCTGCAACTTTTTCCGATCCGATTTAGCTTCCGAAAGGGAGAAGCAGGAGAACCCAACACATTGGACATCATTTAGATGAAAATTCTGCGAAAGGGTTCCGTGAAATTTGTTTTTATATTTGTTTAATATGGGTTGCGCAATCACTTACATTTCAAACGAATAACCAAACTAGGCGACTTCAGCAGGTATGGTGGTGAGGAGTTATAGCGTTTGGGATGATAGTGAAGAACGTGTGCTTCGAACTGACGCTATGACAGTTAGAATCACCAAAAATTGAACCAAAGCGCAACCCATTAGGCCACCGCCGTGTGTACCAATTCGATTTCTAAACTCAAGTACATTCGACTGATGTGGATTTTGTTATGTTATCGCTATGGTATACGGCTTTGATGCATTTTCGTATTCGATTTTCGTTCGGTGTTCTTCACTATTTGCTTGTGTATTGTGTGTGTATATGTTAGAAACGCAACACTATTCCCCCCTCAGTAACTTTGTTACGATCAGCTTCGTGTGCGAACGACGGAGCGAGGAACGAGCGAGCGAGAGATCGTCGGAGCAGACGAGCGTGCCGGTGCTCTATGCGAAAGTCGTGATCGTATCGTGAAGAACTGTTTTACTACGGGAAAGTGGGTGTACACAGATCACATCGTAGTCACCAATTATAGCGTTTGCGATAATAGTGAAGAACGTGTGATTCGAACTGACGCTATGACAGTTAGAATAACCAAAAAATGAACCAAAGCGCAACTCATTAGGCCACCGCCGTGTGTACCAATTCGATTTCTAAACTCAAGTACATTCGACTGATGTGGATTTTGTTGTGTTATCGCTACGGTATACGGCTCTGATGCATTTTCTTATTCGATGTTCGTTCGATGTTCTTCACTATTTGCTTGTGTATTGTGTGTGTATCTGTTAGAAACACCACAGGATCATTAGCCGTGACGACTTGCGGGATTTCTTCGCATCCTTTCCGTGGTCAGAGGTGTATTTTGGAGACTACGATGTTAACGCATCCGCGATGTCAATCACGGAGATTATTCTTCTCAGTATGGAGCTCTAAATTCCGCATTCCATTAAGCGAATTGCATCTGGTAAACCTTGGTTCGATAAAAAATGCGAGCAAATTACAGCGGCAAATCGTGCTTTCAGACAATGGCGCTCCAATTCGTTCTATAGAACGAATTTTATTAGAATCAGAAACCAGGTGATTCATACTGCGAAGAAGGTTCACAATTGTTGCACATACAGGGTGTATACACAAGTTTTTCTAGGTTTAACTAAGAGATGGCGCCAGCTATATGACACATACGTCATTTGGTTCGTCTGAGATTTAACTACAAATACACACAAGTTGTTTATCATTCAGTGATCATGTCAAGTTTTGTGCTTGAAAAAGAGCATTTGCGGCAGGCATTGCTTTTCTTATTTAATCAAAAGAATAAATCTGTTGAAATCCATCGTTTTCTGGTAGAAACATATGGGGAACACGCTTCATCAATTAGAACATGTGAGCCATGGTTTCGACAGTTTAAATATGGTGATATCAATCTGAAAGATAGTGAACGCTTAGGTAGACCACAAAAATGTGAAGACGAGGAATTGCAGGAGCTATTGGATGAACACCCAACTCAAACTCGACGGCAATTAGCAGAATCATTACATGCGCCACAAGAAACAATCAGCAGCCGTTTACGAGCAATGGCGAAGATCAATAGCAAGTGTATGCATACGCTTTTTTCGGTTTAACTAAGAGATGGTGCCAGCGAAAAGTACGCAGCACACAGCAAAACTAGTGAAAGCCACCTTTAAGTCCTTTGGATGGCAGATCCTTCTGCACCCGCCGTACTTCCCTGACTTGGGGCCATTTGACTATCACCTCCACCCCTCAATGGGGCATGCGATCGCAGAGCAGCACTTCAGCGATTTCGAGGAAGTTGGAAAATGGCTCGATGAATGGCGTGCTATTCATAAATTACCTGGAAGATCGGAAAAATGTGCAGAAACCGACGGCCAATATTTTGAATAAGAAAAAATGTAATTTCCCTAGAAAAGTACGTAGTTTTTTGCCAAAGATACCGGACAAAACGTATGCATACACCTAGTAGATTTTGTTACATAATTTACAATGTAAATTAACCCCCCCCCCCCCCCCCCCCCCCCCGCCCCCTTAAGTCAATATCGCAAATGTGTGTCCTTATCCCATAAAATACACATCATATTCAAAAACAATATTGTCGTACATTTCAGTAGCACATGTCAGATTACATTTTCACCATCCCTAACCACACATAATCCTATCCCCACAATGATAATTCATGGTCAAAACTCTCAATCGTATATAACATACAAGTATTTTCCACCCCTTTCATCCCCTATCTTGCATTTTCGTAATCCTTAAATCGAAACGAATTACAAAATCCTCTAAACGAGGGCCTTTTGAATATTTTTACACACAATGATCCTTTCCCTTTCCCAACAATTTTACCGCTATCTTATGTAAAGAACACGTGGCGATTTGATGAAAAGGACCAGGTTCGCGAGAGCCAACCCAAATTCGACGAATCGATAAACGATAAGTGGGGGTTATTGTATCCTAATATATAAAGGACATGAATTGGCGATTGAGAGAGAGAGTTGAATTTGAAATATCAAAGGGAGCAGCTCCGATTTTTATAACTCGGGGTTGTAATCTGTCGAGTAAGGAATGAGCTCGTGTGTAGATTAAGTGCAGTTTTTTTCAAATTCGACCAGTAAATACCTTCGGGATTTCGGTAAATTTTTATATGTCACCTGTGGGACAAAAAGGTTAAAACCCTATTACGAATAGAGGGAACGACCAATGTGTGGTTAGGGATGGTGAAAATGTAATCTGAAATGTGCTATTGAAATGTAGAACAGTACTGTTTTTGGATATGGTAGGTATTTCATGGGGGCTCCTCGATAGTATAGTAGTTAGTATACCCGCCTGTCACGCGAGAGACCGGGGTTCGATTCCCCGTCGGGCAGCCTCTGGCGCAAGACTAATGACGTTGCCCGGAAAAAACAAATCATGGAAAATTTAACAAGCCTCAGGACTTGCTAAATAAGGCCAAGACCGGTTCCCGGTTGTAGTGCCGGGATGATGATGATGTATTTTATGGGATAAGGACACGAATGTGCGATGCAGGCGGGGTGGAGTAGGGGGGGGGGGGTGATAATTAATGGAAGGTACACCCTGTTTTGCCCCCCGGTTTGGATCGCCGGGGGTATCGTGGTTACTGGTGTCACCTATGGCCTGCTGGTGCCGTTCCTGTTTAGAGCGGCAGATTAGTATATGGCCCAATATCTAGGGAAGCTTCGTTTATGATCCAGTGTCCGTCTTTTCTATATGCCAAAGTATTTATTGAGTTAACATTTCCTACTATCACCAAATTATTACACCGGTTAATTATACTGCAGTCAGATATTTAAATGTATTTCTTTCCATTTTATTATTTAACATTCAATTGTTTTAGCTTTTCTTTTTTACACATAATGTTTTTCTCATTTTTAAATTTAATTATTGATGTAGTTAAACGGACTTAACAACGACTTTTCAACACAAGAGTTCATTCACGTCCTTTTATATCAGGGCACAAATTTATCCCCACCATACCATGTGGTTTTCGTTAGCCTGAACCCCCTTCAATGAGTTGTCAGCTGCATAAGTATTTAATGGTAAGGTAACGGCAAATTTGCTGGGAAGGGCCATTGTACATAAATGTGTCTATTTATTATTCATGGGCCTCGTTTAGAGAATTTTGTAATTCTTTTGGGGTATGAATTACGACATTTGCGAGGTAGGGGGTGAAAGGGGTGGAACATATTTGTGTTCGCATTTTCCAATAAAGTTGTATTTATTCAAAATTGAATAGGCTGTACATGCTATATACAACGGAAAGTTTGGCCTTGAAACTGCTTTTGGGATGTACTTGTATTTTGTTTCGAAAAATATTTTGGATGGGAAATGAAAAATATGATATCTGAAGTGGCGGAAATATTATTTGTGGTATATGTGTGTAATAAGTGGCAAAAGGTGGCGGATTTGCGTATTTAGTCGGGTGGTTATGTGGAAATTATTAATTGTTAACTATGTAACACAATGATAAAGTGATGATGATGCTTGAGTACCCAACTAGTTCGCGTCTCTTCCGGTCAATGGTAAATGGTATTACCTATCATTACGCTTCCTCCTCTTTTCCTCCGTTAGAGACAGGCAGCGAAGCATTAGTCACGAATTCAAAGGATAAAGCCAATGTGTTTGGGAATTAATTTTTCGCGAATTTAACCATTAATGCCAGTCTTTTCGAGCTACTTGTGATCGCGGATGTGCCGTTCACGTGCTAACTAACGCATTCTCCATGGAATCGGCTGTAAGAAAGTTACCCGCCCAGATGGAATACCAGGAATAGTCCTTGAAACTGTACCCCAGAATAGTTCCCGGTTCTTAGCAAACTTGTTCACATATTCTATGCAGTGCTGACCTTTCCAACCTGCTGGATCTCTGCACGAGCTCAACCAATCCCAAAGGCAGGGAAAAACTGTCTTCTCCTAAATTATCGGTCGATAGATTATTGTCTATGTTATCCAAGGTGATGGAAAAGCTCATCAATGGAGTGCAACGGACTTCTAAAAGACAGTTAAGAGGTATTTCGAAACAGGCTGTTCACGGGAGACCTTTTGAACTTGGTAACTGACATCTAGACATCTAAAATTGAAAAACATGGCTAATCAACGGCGGTCGAATTGGATATCTATAGCGTTTGCGACGATAGTGAAGAGCAAGTGATTCGAATCGACGCTATCACGTTTAGAATCACTAAAATATAGAACCAAAGCTCAACCCATCAGGCCACTGCCGCGTATGTTAATTCAATTTCTAAACTCAAATACATTCGACTAATGTGGAAATGGTATATTATTGCGGTATACGGCTTTTTAATGGATTTGCTTTTGGTGGTGTTGTTCTTTACTAGTCGTGTGTGTATCTGCTAGAAACGCCACATATCTCCAAGGCTTTTGAATGCGTCTGGCACCTGTTACTCATCACGACGAAGCTGCGACATTATTATTACGAGGGTGGGGTAAATAGTAATGCCCGCGTGCTTGTGCAACAGGAACAAAAGTAAAATTGCAGAATCGGGCAAGAAGTATACAATAGAACAATCCTTCAGCTTTAAAATCATATATTTATTTTTCAACATAGTCATGTTTTACATTATCCTTCCATCTCCGTCACGGCCAACACGTTGCTTTTCCATCCAGAACTCTACAGACGTTCTGTTGTTGCTATTCTCGCTACATGACCGGCCCATTTAATCTTCGGAATCGAATCATTCTCATTATTGTTGGTTTGAGGTATAACTCTTCCAATTCAGGATCGTGGAATTTCCTCCGTTGCCCTGTGGCCTCATCATATTTAGCGCCAGAGATACATCTTAAAGCATCATCTTCAAATACATGGAATCTGTTCTCTCTTCCTTTGGCCTCTATATCTCCCATCTATCTAAAACAACAGACGTAATTATATTTCTATAAATACAGGGCGTTCGATTCTGTCAAAATTGTATCGGGAATTGATCATTTAAAAAGACCGTTTTTCCCTTTGATTGTAAAAATTCGTTTTGTCACCAAGTTGGTAAAATTGTCCTCTATCCTAATGTTAAGTTTGAGCGCGATCTGTTATTCTCTTTAAGGGGTAATGTCAGCCTGTATTCACTAAATTGCACGTGATTTTCTGAGACGTACCACGAACGATAGAAAACAAATAGAGATGTGAATTTTGAGATAGAGATGATATTATGTGCATATGAAAGTATTGCTCTTTAACTACAAAAAACGTGTTTCATTGTAATTTTACGATACATAATAGCAGCACAGCAGCGCAAAGAAAACAAATCTCGGACAGTCGACAGCGCACCGCTACAGATTACAATTTTTAATCTGGAACAAAAACCGAAAAAGTTTTATAAAATATGGACTAAAATCTAGTGAACATCGATGGATTTTTTTTTTGAAAAATTGATTTAAAAAATGGTGTCAATTTGAACTTTTTTCTGTTTTTTTTCTGGGAAAGCGCTTATAAAATCTATAAAAATTAATTTATCAAAAAAGTCCTACGATGTTCACTAAAAAATATTGTTTAAAGCTGCAATTAAATTTTCGAGTTCTTACTTTCCTTATCATAAATTATCCTGAAAAGAAAAACCCCGGTTCACATATCATGTAATCATTCCAGCCAGGAATAATTATCATTGCGTCGCCTATTCCCAGTTTTATTCATGTGTACAAAAAATTTCTTTATGTATACATTGGCTGGCGACGTTTTTCTCCCAGCAATAAAATTCCCTGACTCGCACAATGTGCAAACCAAAGCAAATACGCATCTCGCGTCTTAAACCTATTAGCACCATGTGCATCGGCATTGCGGCTATCGTAACAGCTGCAATGCATACCATAGACAATTCATATCGTTTAGGTATCCGAATCATATTTTCTATTTAATGAGCGGCTGCTATTTATCTAGCCGACCCTCATTACCGAACTATGCATTAGGTCATATTTCCCTTGTCCTTTGATTCGCCGAATCTTGTCCCTTACGAACTAGATGCATAAACAAATACAAAGCCATTAGCATCCGACGAGACGCGATTCGTTTGTTTCAACAAACACACATCTCTTGGATGCCCATTATGCCCCGTCCTTGAGTTTCAGGTTTATTCCTATGGCCTTGTGTATGAAAAATAAACCAATGTGATCTTCACTCACACATACACAGTCGTTGCCAAGTCTGTCTTCCTTGTTTCCACCACAGAGAAACATTTTCTTCTTGGGCAAACTCACCTCAAAACGAGATAATTATCGCGGAGTCGTCTTCCATCCGTTGACCAGCCTGCTCACAGGCGATCTCCCGCTCCCCGCTGCGCACGGTGACGCGACTATAGTCGAATGGTGGTTTGTCGATTTTTCGGTTATTTGATTACGGAGGATTTTATTAAAATACACATTTCATCGAGTGACAATAAGAAGTACTCCATATAAATTAGTGTTAGTATTAATTTACATTACGTTCAATATTGTTAACAAAGGTAGTGGTTGTTTTAATTGGAGAATAAAACTAAACAAGATGACACCAGTGCGTTTTATTTTTCGGTGACTTTCGTCAGTGTTCTATTCGCTGTGCTGTATTTGTTCTGCGTGTTGGACTTAATCCTGGACAATTCGGTTTATCGGAAGACTTGTTGAACAGTAGAGTGTATGATGGTGGAAGAAGGGAATCCAGTGCCGTTGTTAGGTACATACTTCTTCCCCACAGGCTCCCCGACGGGGAATCGAACCCCGGTCTCCCGCGTGACAGGCGTATAAATTTCGAGTCAATCGGAGCTAGTGGTGCGCCCAGTTTGAAAAACATGGGACCGAGATATTTGAAGTAAAGTTTTGAGTAGTTTTGCAGTTTTAACTGACTTTCTACAAACAGCTGAGTGATCCGTCTTAAAATTGGGGTAGGAGCGACATCTGTTAGTCAAAATTAAAATGTGGAAACTGATATGCGTCGGATTAATTCATATAAAGAATAATAAAGCCTCCGCGCAACTCGAAAAACCGCTCATTTTTCTTCACGACTACGCTCAAAAAAATCACTTTTTTTACCCACTTACAAGTTTGTCCATCTCATAATCGACTTCTGTTATCATTCTTGGATAATTTAAGGAGTGTTGAAGCCATTAAAAGAAGAACGTGAAAAAAAGTCACAAGATGATATTACCCCTTAAATCCCCCAATGTTCCGAGTGTCACAGCGTCTTTATGAACGGTTGCAATTATCAAAATGTGACACCGGTCTTGCACAACGTTTTTTCGTTCTGGCTTTTACATGTTAAATGTTCCACACTCTTCGTTTTGAGATCCCTACAACATTTGCTACCTTTCATAGGCCATCATCTAGAACCATATTGTCTTCTATCTTCTCGATGTCTATATCGGTAGATGAAATTTTGGACGTCCCTCACATGGAACATATTCAATTCATGCCTGACCACATCGACCCGCATTTAGTTCATTTTTGCTGTTAATAGGAAATGTATTGACTTCTTATAAACTATCTCACCAGCTTTGGATGAATTTCTTTTGACGTTAAACCAAAGGAAACCAATTTTATGATGAAATAAGGTTCATTTCAAAAATATACAGGGACCGCCATATTTTATGTCGGTACCTAACCATTAAATAACTTTGACATTTATCAACCGATTGACTTGAGTATTAGAACTTTTTGAAACTTCAATTCAGTACAATTTTAACCACAAATCACTTCCCACCGAAACAACGCACCGAAAAAGTAACGCTGTACATTTAAAATAGTCGTTCAGTTGTGTTGATTCAACAACAAGCCAACAAATACCGTCTACACTAATTCGTCGTTTCATGTGGAATTTTGTTGAGCACGGGACAGTGGGAGATCGTCAGCATGCCTTTCATCAAGGCCCAAAACCTTCCAATGAACTTGTTGAAGCGATAGGAGAGAGTGTTACCGTGAACCCACATATGTCGTATCATCACCGCGCTTTGTATTTTGGCGTCAGTGGAACCACCTTGCGGCGCCTTTTGAAGGATGATTTGCATTGCATCCGTATAAAGAGTAATTGACTCAAGGAACATTGTCGACAGACCGTCCACGTCGCTTGGAATACGGACAAACCGTCACATACCGACATAAAAGATGGCACACCCTACAACACCATGTAATACTGTTTATATGCCCAAATTCACAGTTGGTACTTTGTAACAAATATGTTGACATAACAAAATAATTATTACATTTATACGAGGGTTGCCTTTTATATTGCGGGATTAGAGAACAAAAACAAATATTGATCATCGAAAATCACTTTATTGTTTTTCAAAATATTCCCCATGAAGATCTATACACTTCTGCATGCATTTGAACCAATTGTCGAATCACTTTTGCCACTCTGATTGAGGTATCTCCAACACATGCATTCTGAATGCAGCTACCGCTTCTTCAGGTGTCGAAAAACGTTGACCTCTCAGTTTGTGTTTTACGTACGGGAATAAGAAGTCATTCGGTGCCAAGTCAGGACTATACGGCGGATGACCCATCAAATCGATGTTTTGGGTGCTCAAAAATGCAGTTGTCGCAGCCGATGTGTGAGAGCTCGCATTGTCGTGGTGAAGAGTGATCCGTCTTCGGCGGTTGGTTTTCCTGATTTCTTGGAAGACAACTGGCAAACAAATGGTTGTGTACCACTCAGAATTGACTGTTCTGCGTTGTTCTAGTGGTACGGTTGCGACATGTCCAGTTTTTCCGAAAAAACAGGCGACCATTTGCTTGGAAGTGCTTCGTGCGCGAACAACTTTTGTTGGATTTGGCTCATCTTGAAACACCCTGACAGTCGACTGCTGTTTACTTTCGGGCTCATACGCGTAAATCCACGATTCATCACCTGTCACGATGTCATATACGTGTTTCGAAGCACCGCGACCGTATTTTTTGAGCATTTCTTTCGACCAATTGACACGAGCCTTTTTTTGGGCGATTGACAAATTGTGTGGGATCCAACGCGAACAAATTTTATTGACGGTCAAATGTTTATGCAATATTGAATGTATGCTGGTCCCACTAACGCCTAAGGTTGTCTCAATCTCACGATAGGTCACATGACGATCTTCCAATATCAGTTCGCGCACAGCATCAATGGTTTTCGGAACAACAACTGATTTCGGATGACCTTCACGAAATTCATCTTGGAGTGAACTACGACCACGATTGAATTCACCATACCATCGATAAACACTGGTCCTTGATGGAGATTCATCGCCAAAAATTGAATTAAGTTCATCCATGCACTGTTGCTGAGTTAATCCAAGCCGAAAGTTGTAAAAAATAATCGCACGAAAATGTTGACGATTTAATTCCATTTTTGGGCCGAGATGAATCTTTTAAGTTACTGTAAACAACACAAATAGCGCTCGTATGTCAAAACGTTCTGAGCGCGTATAACCTCAAAAATGTCCAACTTTACGACAGAGCTGTCAATTGCCGGATTGCAACACTATGGTTGCCAAATCCCGAAACATAAGAGGCAACCCTCGTAGCAGTGCTAATCATAAGATATGCCCGCAACATTTGGCGTTGCCCTCGTATATGAAATTGAATCTATGAAATCGGAAATTTTAAAGAATTGTTTTTTTTTTTTTTTTTAATTTCCCAATAAATGGTCTTGAATAAGTAAGTAAATAAGGCTCTGATGGTGGCTGCAAACAAATAAAGGATCCTATAATACTTATGTAATCATACTTTTACCTTTGACAAACGCCAAGTTGAGCCGATCAACAATGCGCCGATCTGGTTCTATACCTGGTGGAACAGTACACCCTTTTCTTTTTCTAACACCGCGCTAATGAGGTGGTGCTCTGGTTCAACCATTTGCTTTTATGCGTCTGCCTTCTACTTGACTTCACTATCTATATCTAAAAAAGGCGATAACTAAGTATTATATGTCTAAAGGCCTTTATCTCTATGCACGTTAAGCCCTGTCCATAAGTAGCCGAAATTTCACTGTTTTTACAACGTAGGCTATAAAAGTCCCTTAAATATCCTGAGAAAACCAACATAGCCACTACCTCAAAGTATAGTACGAAAACCCCTCTCAGACTCGACTTCCTTGCCTATCAGTTAGAAGCACCTCATTTCACTGCGAATTAGTTTAGTGCTCAAGAATAGAAAGCCATAACTCACGCGACACTTGAATTTAATGCTCTAAATGCTTACGAGCCCCCGGCGAACATATTGACATGTGTCCGTCAGAAGCCACCCATTTGTGTTTGGGAGTCCCACGAGCATTGTCAGGCGTCGTCTACGACTATTAATAAAGCAATTCGACGAGTGATATGTCTGCTCGCTTGTCTGAATGACCTCACCAGCTCGCACTGTCGCAGCCATAACACTAGGAATATATCAATTTCATAAATTGACGACTTTGATAAAAGGTGAGTCTTTATTAGCAGCACGATGATGCTACATAATTAGTCGCCATTAGTTTTGTGTACGTGTAGCTGATTGGGCAACTATTTAATATTATAGTTTTAATTTAAAATTTAAATTAACGCTATAGAACTGGAGGGAAATTAAACGAACACGGAGTCTGAGGGAGATGTGAAAGAAAGGCGTTGCATATCAGATAGCAGCACGCAAGGAGATTAATCATCGTTTTCTAATTGGTTGTGAGGCAGAGGTGCAAAGATAGGAGTTTCTGGCTGAGGTAGTGTGAATGAGTTGGCTACTAGCCATTGGTAGTGTGACATCGAAAAAGGGGAATTGGGAAAAAAACGGGATGGTTTTTCGTGTCACGTACCAATGAAAGTGATGTAGTTGTATTTTTCAAAACATTCGAAGAACCTAGTGATAATGACACATTTGACTACTCCAGCGATTATTAAAACTGTGAGACATTTATATTTACATTTTTAATTAGCACAGTAGGGGTCATGGTCTATAACAAAGCGATCAACTGGAATTCTGTTGAACAAATCAAACTAATTTTTCAAAAACATCCATTTCCAATATTACGATGGATATACAGACACTGATATATATGAAACAGACACACAATCTTTTTCATTTTTAAATTGTTTCTTTATTATAAAACAGAATAGTTAAAGCTAAAATAGTAAACAGAAATACAAAATGTAGGTGTATATGTAAGTTTACTCTTATACGAAGCCACAAATAACTGCCATAAAATAGCTATTATCCAAGACACGATGTGAGGATTTTAACAAATTTGTCGGGTTCCGGTCGAAAACTGGAATCATTTTTATATATGATCCAAACTGAACGATTTTTATTTATTCGAAATGATTAAAGTTCACTCCCAGTAAAATAGTTGCACAATGCAGAAATACCACGTTCGTGCCCAAATTCGTAGACTTTCCGTCAGCGACTTGTGACAAGCGACTCTTAAATATTCTATTTGCTCAATCGCGACCGTCTTCTTCGACGATTGTTGATATAATCCTTTTAAGTTTAAAATAACCGTCCTTAAGAAATTTCGGACTGTCTGTTGATCTCGACTCTCTTTTAGCCTCGACCGTCTAGATCCATGGGTATTTGTGAACTACTTTTTTTTTCTTTTTCCTCCCTTAATTTATGAATCAGGTGTTACATGTCACAAAACCATTTAAAATGAAATCCATTGCCCGACCAATCCATTTATCCTATAAATTCCAAAGAACATTGTACCGTCTCGGCTACCGGTTGATCTCGACTCTCTCTTACCTTCGACCATCCAGATCGAGTTTTTTTTTTGTCTTAATGTGTGGCTCAGAGGAGTTTGGTGTTGAATGTCAAAACTTTCTCCCATAAAGAAAACCTCATTGACCCACTAATCCATTTATCGTATAAATTCTCTAGAAGGTTGTACTTACTTTCATTCATTTATGAATATTCAAACTGCCCTGCATTAGGTAGATACCGTATACCTCCTCCAAACCCATCTCAAATGATTTTTCTCACAATACGTCAAAGTTCTTCGATAAAAGAATCACCAATTCCTTCATACGACATGTAAGGCCAACAGTACAGACGTACATGCCTGTTAATCCTCTGGTACACACACACACACACACACACACACACACACACACACACACACACACACACACACACACACACATACATATATATATATATATATATATATATATATATATATATATATATATATATATATATATATATATATTATTAGGTGTACAACTTTGCTTCCGCCGCAATAGATGGCTGTAGCGGTAAGTGGTAGTTGAAATAAATAGATCATAGATGTCATACAATAAGCTTAGGTATTCGTAAACATAACGCCATCGAAATATTAGTCGATTTGTGTCTGCATCATAAAGTTATTCTCGATTAAACATGCCAGCTTACGAGCTAAATTCTCGTCATTTGCGGGAGATTTTAATTTTCTGCTTTAATATGAAGAAATCTGCGGCTGAGGCTCATCGAATGCTCTCAAATACCTATGGTGAGGCCGCTATTAGTGAAAGAACGTGCCGAGAGTCGTTTCAACGCTTCAAGAACGGCGATTTTAACGCCGAAGACCAGCATGGCGGTGGAAGAGAGAAGGTTTTCGAAGATGCAGAATTGGAGCCATTGCTTGATCAAGACTCGTATCAAACGCAACAAGAATTGCCAGGATCATTGGGACTGACGCAACAAGCCATTTCAAAACGCCTGAAAGTCATGGGAATGATTCAGAAACAAGGAAATTGTGTGCCGTACGAGTTGAAGCCGAGAGATGTTGAACGGCGTTTGTGTGTTTGTGAAGGGATTTCTGCATCACATTGTGACTGGGGACGAAAAATGGGTTCATTACGATAATCCCAAGCGCAGAAAATCATGGGGATATCCCGGCCATGCTTCCACGTCGACGGCCAAACCGAATATCCACGGTTCCAAGGTCATGCTCAGTATTTGGTGGGCTCGGCTCGGCGTAGTGTATTATTAACGATACCGGAGTTACTCGACAAAATTTACAAACGTAGTCGAAAGATGAATAAAGTGTTTAAAAAAAATTGTTGTTATATCTTTAATACTTTCTATTAAAAAAAATCATGAAAATAACCTATTTTTTGACCCGACAAACCGGAATGTTCCCTTAATGTCTTTCACTTTTACAATTGTCGTTTATATTATTGATTGTTTCTCTCGTTCTTTTTATTTATTACTAAAATTTAATGTCTTTCACTTTTATAATTTCCGTGTATATTATTGATTGTTTCTCTCGTTCTTTTTATATATAACTATAAATTTAATATCTTTTAAACCGCGTAATCCCATTTTTTTATTTTACCTTTATTTTTTCTGTCAAACTCGCGCGGTCCGGCTATAGGCTTCACTCCCTTGCGTCGATTAACTCACATCGACTTTTAAATATCCTCACACCACGAATCGGGTGTACCAGATTACCATCGGTACTCTATTCACTCGCTCCGTTTTATACCCATCGCCCATTCCCGATCGAACACTCACCCTCAATTTCCCATTTTTCAGTCCACTGAATGCGAATAAACTCTCGCGAATTTACTCACAGTCAATGCACCCGGAAAAGGGGATAAATTGCAAAAGAGGCTTAGATCAGGAGTTGATTTGGTTTCGCTTACAACGAAAAACAAAACTGTGTCCTCGTTTAGAGGATTGGGTAATTATCGGAATGCAGAATCACGAAGTGCATTCCGAGAGGGAGAAATGGAGAGGACACATTTCACCAGATGTTGAAACTATTCCCAAGTGAATAGCCTGTATTTTTTATATCTAAAAGGGGAACATTGGCTTGAAAAAACCTTTACATCGGAATGCGCAAAGAAATTTGAGGATGGACTAAACTATTTCGCTCTGTCGAAACAGCGTCGTCTGCCAATGTTTTGCTGTTGTTAAACAGCATGGTGGGTAATGGTGGATATATTTAGGGACTGGTATGTGGGATTTAGAAAACCGGTTTCTTAGACAAAAGAACGCGAATCAGCTCAATGATTCGGCGGTTGTAATTATGTAACATTCGGGACTGGGAGCGAACATACAGGGCAAAGTCGCCGATTGCTTTCAACCCGGTGAAGGCCAGGACGATCGTTGTCTTTGTTCAATCCAAGTTGACATGTAGTTTCCATGTGACACCCCTGGATAGCTACTTTGGCAGCTAGTGAACCAATACATGCAGAGACATCCTGAGAAAGGCCGGTGCAAGGCTAAAAACCTTGCCCGCAAAAACAAATTATTATGGAAAATTTAACAAGCCACAGACTTGTTAAATAAGGCAAAGACCGGATCCCGGTTGTAGTGCCGGTGATGATGATGAATTATGTAACACTGCTGCTTTTCCACAATTTCACTAATAAACCACGGAGTGCATGGGGAAGACATTAAGCTCTCCCTTTTTGAGACAAATTGTCTTTTAATTGATTGATTTTACTTACAACTTCAATTCCTGAAATATGTTGACATTCGTTCTTTAACACTGCTTAATGAAAATTTGACGACTAGGTGTCAATAAAATAAAGCCACAATTCTGATCGAAAAAAGGTTTTCGAAAGAGCAGGTCAATTATTAACATCCAAGAAATGATTCTTTAGCGGCTGATGTTTAACACCGTCAACGGCTGGCATCAACACAAGAGATCTGGTTTCTCTACAGACCAACAATTGCTTGTATTGTGTCTAGATTGTTCTCAGAATTCTTTAAAAAAACTTGTATACATGTAAAATAACAAAAAATTTCACAATAATAATTTTCAAAGTCTACAGGTAAGCAATCAGCTGCCGATTTTATTGCGTTGTGCGTGCTATGAACCCCGTTTCCAACACCCATTATAATTTTTTGGAGGCGTGCATTTAATTTTCATCATTATCGGCACTACAACCGGGAACCAGTCTTGGTCTTATTTGGCAACTCCTGAGGCTTGTTAAATTTTCCATAATGATTTGTTTTTTTTCCGGGCAAGGTCATTAGTCTTGCGCCAGAGGCTCCCCGACGGGGAATCGAACCCCGGTCTCCCGTGTGACAGGCGGGTGTACTAACCACTATACTATCGAGGAGCCCATTTAATTTTGCATAAACACTAATGGTTTCTCGCCCAGCTGAACACCTAAAGTTATAGTTGATGCTGTCGCAACAAAGCGTTACAACTTTTTCGGAAACAGTCTGCCTAAATAATTTACAATGATGTTCAACGTTTGCCTGGTTGGTCTAAAATTGTTATTTTTATTTAAAATCAGATCAAAAATGTGCTTACTTGTTGTCCTTCGTAGGGAAAAAAAAGCTCTAAAACAGGAAACCTCTTCTTGTTACCATGGTACGATGCATTAGTTGTAAATGCAGCATAGTTTGTTTTACTTAGACCATATTTAAATCGTCTATCGTCGTCGGTACACTGATAGATTCACTGTTACAGCATCACTTTTCATACGCCCGGATCTGAATTTCTGGCCCGAAATAAGATAGTATTAATTTCGACGTACAATTATTGGATCGAAAACTGTGATTTTCATGTATTGTGTGAAAAGTCCAGACGCCGTCGGTAGCGGTTACACACAAATCTCTAGACGTTGAAGGGTCAGATTTCTTAAAAAATATTGACATTAAAGAACTCAAAACAGATCCCCAATATTATATATAAATAATTTTTTGGCGGCAGGGGCATCAACTGCTGGTCTCTACGATTTTCCGAAAATGGGCATTTTTACGTTCCGAAAATTTTCTTGGGGACTCTGGGACAGAGTAACTAAAAACGGGACGTATGGTCACCTTAATTATATACCACAATCTGGATACCGAGGCTGATAAGTAACCAGTGCTCAGCCACGCGAGACAAAAATTGTACATGCTCCCCCTATCTCCCGTTCTCGTTTGGGTATGACAAACAAGTATTCAGGCGCGGTGTAGATTTTCTTTTCTATATGTTTACACCTTCCTCCTCTCCACTGAGGGAGTTCTATATATTTTCATTAGTATATTGTGCCAAGAAATATGACATAAATGCTTCTAATACCAAATTTTCTCTGAGCAGCTTAAGTACTTTCAGTAGATGACTGTTTGGGCGCCAAGTAAAGAATATCCCTTACTATGTTTGAAATATTTTCTCAGAAATCAACCTGCAATCTAGAGCTATTTAATTAGGGAGTTACAATGTATTTTATTTCCAATGCTACATATAGCTAGCCGTTCTCGTGTTAGTCAATGGACGGCCGGGGAACTTCCTGATTTGATTTACAACCCGTTTCTATCCCCTGGTCATTAAAAACACCAGAATTTCGTTCAGAACAACGACTTTTATTGCTACAACTGTTCACCCTTTGAATTTCAATATTTAGAAAATAAACTACGAGCGCGACCCTAATGACCATCGACGTCCAAACACACCATAAACTCGTGCAAGTTACCTCAAATGATTCACTGGCGTGTTACCAACTTTTACGACCTGTACCCCGTGATGTATCCAATGAACATATGAAGTTTTGAAACTAAAAGAAAAGAAAATACTAAGATCACTACGTAAATTCTACATCAGCCATTCATAGCACAATCGCCGATTCTAAGGAGCTGCTACACTTTTTTGTTTTGATGACATCGTCTATCTAAATCCCGCCGCACGACAACAATCGATTTTTAATTTGATTCGTATGTAGATTTTTTGTTGTGGACCCAGTTGATATGCTGATGGAGCCCATCTGGTGTTTGTTTATTAAAACCGACTCCTTGTGAATACGGGCAGCCAGCCTGTAGCTGTTATGCATTCAAAGCATATTCGCTCGCTTTTTCAACTCAATCAAAATGAATTAATCTCACACCCCAAAGGAGATCCCCGCCGGCATTTAACCGGCATGGAAGCTACCCACTGCCGCCCTCCGAGTGCTGACGGCAAGACTGGTACAGCTATAATGTAAACAATTCTCCAACGCCGCGGGTTACATGCTTCCTATGTAGCTGCAGCAGGGAACAGAAGCAAAGATGGAAACGTAAACAAATGTTCGCCTGGCAAATAAACAAAACACAATGGGCCACCAATGTGACATGGTTCAGCGGATGTGGCGATTCCTTGAATTAGCAAAACTATAATTTTGATTCCAATTTCGCGGAAGTAGCCAGACCAGAAAATGCCCCACCATCTCGTAGGAACTTCAAATCCGCCATGTACTGGGTTTCTTAGCGAAACGTAATCATGACCATTAGAGAACATGCTTGAAGACTGGTTACGTGTATTACTTGTTGTATGAATTGTTCAACAAAAGTTCTGCGCTATGTCGTTGCTATCTCGTTTCGTCATTTGTCTTGTACTTATAATCTGGTTGGCGTGGGAGACAATATATTATCTAACTGTGGCTGTTAATCATGCAGGTACACCATGAGAACGCAACGTAATGACGTTTCGATACGAATGGTTGTTAATAACCAGTACATTGTTAATTACACTTTACCGTTACGAACAAGCTGCAGATATGCGCCACTGCACAGGTAATTAACATGTTCGCCACCGAACAAGTTCGGCAAACAATTCCAAAAAATCGGAATTTCAAATTTATCTGCAAATATAAATCAGACTCCACGCACCTCTCATCCGGCTTCGCCAAAAATACACCGAAAACTGTTTTGGCTTTTGTTATTTTATTTATTATTATTCTTTTTTACCTCAGCTCCCACTGTATGTATCTTAGTTTGTTTCTTTGGGCATTAAATAAATTTCGACGCGCTGACAGGAGCTTGTGTTGCGATTTAGCTTTTATATGCCCGACGCCTTAACTCCAACGCGACCTTAAACCGCAAAGCGATTTCGGGGAAAATATTCACAAAATGATGCATGACTTAATTTCGGCTCCTTGAGTGGACCCCAATGTGTACTGGAGGGGCACGGCAAGATCAGGCTTAAGTAACATCGGGTTCCTAGTGCGCTGCTAATTAAGTTCTTAAAAAACACATTCTTGCTTTCTTTCTTTCAAAAAGGTGTGCACTGTTGATGACAACGAACAACATAAGAGCCTCGAAATGGGATACAAATTTCAGTGTTTACCGCGGACTATTTTGTTGAATGGGCTCCAACAAGGTGGGTGTTGATGGGATCTGGTTAGCGAATAGCTCTAGAATGGTAATCCCTAAATGTGATTATTGCTTAAACGAAGACTTTCTAGCTAGCTATGGAGATGTATCAGAATTGAATTGATCCGGCATGAAGCATTTCCGATCGATCCAAACGGGCATTTTGACTCGGCAGCTGTGAGAATCAGAACGACATCAATAAATTAGATTAACTGAGGTTTGGGGGGTTTTTAACGATGAATCAACTCCTAATGACCACCACGGTATTTAGATATTATGGAGATGAAGTCTAATGAAAGTGTGTTAAGATTTAGGGTTGACAAAAGAACTAGTCATTTATCGAGTTTCGAAGAATTTATGTGTCTGTTCCGAATCACTTAACTATCCCACTGCTCGACTGTGAATGGCGGTCGAACTACTTAAGAAGCAACTCGCTGCTGAACACTAGAAATCTATTAAATAGAAGCTGATTAAAATGAGAACTCGCAGCCATAAAGCTTCTGACTTTGCCAAAAAAATCTGTTGACAGAATGGAAAATTTACTAATGGGTAATCAATTGCTAACAGTTGGCGATCGACTTCTTGTTTTTACAGAAGCCACTTTCGTAATTTGGTAGGTTGGCAAAACGGTATAATTTGTTCTTACCGATTTGATTTCATGCGTCATAACAAACTATTAGGAAGACTAAAGTCTTATAAGTTACAATTGTAATGAAAAATAAAACAATGGGGACCGGATTCGATATGATGTTTGTCTATTATTTATAAAGGACTTGTGGCGGTTCCGCCAAACCCCACGGTTCGCTTTCCTGAAAAACCCCCATTACTTCCACCCAATCTCATAACTTCACTAATGCAATCGCATTAGTACCTTAAATGCTTCAGGCATTAATGAGATCGAATCCTTAATCTAAAAAGTCCATGGAAAAGAAAACTTACCTTTCATGCATCCCTTCGCATACAAATTCCCTGTAAGAATTTCTTTCTACCTTTTCAGGAACCCCTGGCAAATTTCCACTTTTCCACACCTGCACTGCAATCTCCACCCAGCATACCTGAAACATTTCCTTTACCAAGGACATTCAACGCATACAACGCATTTTCTAAAATTCCTGGAAATAATTCTTTAAAGTTCATATGGCATCATGAATCCCAAGCCAATCGGCATCCTTTGTCTGTGTTAAAATTCTATGCCGGACAGCTTGTTTTTACAGCTGCAATAAACCGACCCGCGATTCGTTTGTACAATCGACAAACAATTTTCGCACCCCAATTATTATCATCGGAACTGGATCCTCTAGCATTTTCTACTATAAACAAGAACTCGGTTCCTGTACCAGTCGGAGATGCCATAAACCATATTTCTACGCATGTAAACATGCATAAGACCCAACTCATCGTTTGTTTTCCCACTAACAAACAATCTTCAATTTCTTTCCCCACCGCAACTAATTACCCGGCATATACCAAGGCATGCAAGGGATTCGTTCGGCCACCAATCCCATTAGCACCTTTTCCCAACGTCTATTTTAGCGACGATGCATCATGTAAACAATGACCCGCATTACCAACGGCGCATTTGGTCGTTTTTCCCCTTTGTGTTTACTGTCTGTTTGCTTCGTTTACCCATTGCCTTCGAGCACGTGTAAACAACACAGATCTGAACGATCACACACATACCACCATGATCTGCATTAAGAGATCTGGTTTTCCATTCCACAAAGAGAGACTTTACGTCTGTCCTGTGGTAGGTAAAACATATCCTTAGTGGAGAGGATATCCACCACCACCGAATCGAGGGTGAATCAAGAACCAGATTCTAACCCTCGATTGAGTCAAATTCCATCCGCTGACCACCACGGTCATTGTCGCTCCCGCTCCCCGTAGCCCTCGCGGAGACACGCACATCACAGAGCTAGCGTTGTCTAATTTTCTGAACGTATTTTAAAACTAGCGGTTCCTAAGTCCTTGTTATCCTGTTAAGTGAAGTTGTCGAGTTGTGTTTTCTTTTTTTTAACGTGTGGGCGTGCGGTGAAATCATAATGACATTTGTGTTCAGATAGTAATAGTCGGCACCATGGTGAAAGTACCATATATATATATATATATATATATATATATATATATATATATATATATATATATATGTGGTGATTATTGCAGCTGGTTGAGTTCGTTCGAAAAGTAAAGAGCTGTGGGGACGGAGTAGAACCCTGTGTCGTACGCCGACACCATGACTTCGCCCCCCACAGACTCTGTTCAACAAAAAATATCTATTCTGTAAAAAAAATTATTATTTAACAATATGAGTTTTGTTTTCTATAAGAGTCGATCAAAAAGTGCACCTGTTTGAGATGAAACTAACTTTTATTCTTTTAGTTGTCAACATAATTCCATTGAAGTCGGTAGACTTTCCCAACATTGCCATTTTTATAATCCCTTCAAAAACCATGACTTATCCACCTTCCTCAAATACGATTCTATTTTAGCGATGCTTCCTCATTTAAGGTGCATATTTTCCCTCGAACCACATTTTCAGAATGGAGGTAAAATGTCGTTGGCCGTCTGTTCGGACGAGTACGATAGACCCAACAAAACTCGTAGCTCTGTGGTCATTAAAACCTGTATCCGGCTGTTTTCCACCATCATTTTTTTTAATTTTTTTTTTTTTTTATTAAACTTCTCTCATGAGAGGCGAACCTATAGCGCCGAGTGGGCGCCCCGAGATGCCACCAAATAACTGTTGCAGTTCTTTTTGAACAGTTGCAGGTTGTAGCGCTCCGGGAACACTCGCGTGGGAAGGCAGTTCCACAGCTTCCCCGCTCTGTAACGGAACGAGTTCTGATGCAGGTATGTTCGCGCCGTCGCGTCGGGAGATGAACCACAAACGGGTGCGATCCTTCGGATTGTCTTGTGGAGCACATATAAGCCGAATTGCGTGGAACAATACCAAGAATTTCCGAAGAACAGCACCCGTGATAATATCTGGAAAACAGACAGAGGTCGGCTACGCGCCTTCGATGTGATAGCGACTGTAGTCCCGTCGTCAGCGCCGAGTCCCCGATCAGGTGGATCGCTCGTCTCTGTATGCTCTCAAGTAGGTCGAGGGTATGTTTAGGAGCCGAGCTCCAAACATAGCAATATTCGAACGCGGGTGTAATTTGGGATTTATATAGGAGAAGAAGTTGGGGCGGAGTAAAAAACTTCTTAGCTCTAAAAACATAACCTAGCTTTCCTGAGGCTGACCTGGCGATACTCGACACGTGTTTATGCCATGATACATCCCCACAGACCGTGACGCCGAGTAGTTTCAAGCTATCCCCAGCCTCGAGGACCCGACCATTCATCATCAGCTGTGGAACCGATGATCCACCTTTCCTTGTGAATGTTGTATATTGTGTCTTCGCTGCATTGAAGTCGACGAGATTGGTCCTTCCCCACTGCAGGACCCTATCTAGATCCTGATTCAGAGAGTCAATCTGTCTATATCTCACCTGATGCGATGCAGGTGCACCAATCGGCCGAACACTCGAAAAGGAGGAAGCAAGCGTACTATCATCCGCAAAACTAAACACTTTGTTATCCGTTGTCTCCAACAAATCATTTATGTAAAGTAAAAACAATGTTGAAGCCAAAATAGAACCTTGGGGCACCCCCGAATTAACAGGATACAGATCCGAACACTCGCCGTCGATAACAACCCGGATCGATCGATTCTCGAGGAAGCTCCTCGCCCAGTCACAAAGCTGTTGGGAAAGTCCATATGAATGAAATTTGCTCAGCAATGCCCCGTGCCAGACGCGGTCAAAAGCCTTGGAGATGTCCAGTGCGACCGCCCTTGACTCACCATGCCGTTCAATCGCAGATGCCCATATATCGGTTATAAGTGTCAAAAGGTCTCCCGTGGACCGCCTGCTACGGAATTCGTATTGACGATCATTCAGAAGTCCGTTGCACTCCAAATACTTAACTAATTCTGTATTTATGACTTTTTCCATCATCATCATCATTGGCACTACAACCGGGAACCGGTCTTGGCCTTATTTAGCAAGTCCTAGGGCTTGTTAAATTTTCCATAATGATTTATTTTTCTGGGCAAGGTCATTAGTCTTGCGCCAGAGGCTCCCCGACGGGGAATCGAACCCCGGTCTCCCGGGTGACAGGCGGGTATACTAACCACTATACTATCGAGGAGCCCAACTTTTTCCATCACCTTCGATAAAATATACAGCAATGCTATCGGATGGTAATTTTGTGGGGGACACGTTGTCGTTGTGAGCTTTCTTCGCGGTATCAATCGCCTGATTGCACGCGTTTCTGGTTCTAACAAAATTCGTTCTATTTTTTATCAAACCAAGGTTTATCAGACGAACTTCGTTTGATGGAATGTGGAATATACATCTCCATCCCCAGAAGAATAATCTCTGATAGCGACTCCGCGCAAGCGTTAATATCGAAGTCACTTCCGACCATGGAAAGGATCCGAAGAAATCTCGCAAATCGTCCCAGTTCCATACATGGCGAAGCTGCCTAGGCCGGTTATTTATTATGCAAGTGCTTGCGCGACGGATAGCATGCAGTGATCTGAGTTTCCCAGTGGCGCAGAAACCACTACGGTATAAATACTCGGCTCGGATGTCAAAAACAGATCCAGAGTGTTCGCATAATCGCCTCGGGCATCCGGCACTCGCGTCGGCTCCTCCACAAGTTGAGTCAAATTGTGACTTACAGCAAACATCTCCGCCAGCCTCCCAGCCTCGTCGGTTCTGTTAGAATGTAACAACCAGTCGGAATTGTGCACATTAAAATCGCCAAGGACAACAATTTCAGAACCTGGTTGGTTGGTCTGTATCGAGTCGACGGGGTGTGAAAGATGTTCGAAAAATGTCGCCGGTCGATCGTCATTCGGGGAGCAGTAAAGACAACAAAGAAATTTAACGGAATTCCTAAGCACGACCCTCAACCATATGATATCCATATTATTGGGTTCCAACGCCTCCATCCTCTGGCAAGCCAGATCGGACCGCGCGAAGACGCAGACTCCGCCCTTAAAACGGAATCTCGAATGTAAGTCGTATCCTGAGCAACGAAGATATGTCGAATCAGTTGATGAATCGACCTGGGTCTCAGTTAGGGCAAGGATATCAGGTTTCGCCGTTTGCAAATATTGGTGGGCGGCGTTTACATTGGTATTGGTGAAACCGATGCAAAAAAAATTATTATTTAACAATATGAGTTTTGTTTTCTATAAGAGTCGATCAAAAAGTGCACCTGTTTGAGATAAAACTAACTTTTATTCTTTTAGTTGTCAACATAATTCCATTGGAGTCGGTAGACTTTCCCAACATTGCCATTTTTATAATCCCTTCAAAAACCATGACTTATCCACCTTCCTCAAATACGATTCTATTTTAGCGATGCTTCCTCATTTAAGGTGCATATTTTCCCTCGAACCACATTTTCAGAATGGAGGTAAAATGTCGTTGGCCGTCTGTTCGGACGAGTACGATAGATCCAACAAAACTCGTAGCTCTGTGGTCATTAAAACCTGTATCCGGCTGTTTTCCACCATCATTTTTTTTAATTTATTTTTTTTTTATTAAACTTCTCTCATGAGAGGCGAACCTATAGCGCCGAGTGGGCGCCCCGAGATGCCACCAAATAACTGTTGCAGTTCTTTTTGAACAGTTGCAGGTTGTAGCGCTCCGGGAACACTCGCGTGGGAAGGCAGTTCCACAGCTTCCCCGCTCTGTAACGGAACGAGTTCTGATGCAGGTATGTTCGCGCCGTCGCGTCGGGAGATGAACCACAAACGGGTGCGATCCTTCGGATTGTCTTGTGGAGCACATATAAGCCGAATTGCGTGGAACAATACCAAGAATTTCCGAAGAACAGCACCCGTGATAATATCTGGAAAACAGACAGAGGTCGGCTACGCGCCTTCGATGTGATAGCGACTGTAGTCCCGTCGTCAGCGCCGAGTCCCCGATCAGGTGGATCGCTCGTCTCTGTATGCTCTCAAGTAGGTCGAGGGTATGTTTAGGAGCCGAGCTCCAAACATAGCAATATTCGAACGCGGGTGTAATTTGGGATTTATATAGGAGAAGAAGTTGGGCCGGAGTAAAAACTTCTTAGCTCTAAAAACATAACCCAGCTTTCCTGAGGCTGACCTGGCGATACTCGACACGTGTTTATGCCATGATGCATCCCCACAGACCGTGACGCCGAGTAGTTTCAAGCTATCCCCAGCCTCGAGGACCCGGCCATTCATCATCAGCTGTGGAACCGATGATCCACCTTTCCTTGTGAATGTTGTATATTGTGTCTGTAACAACCAGTCGGAATTGTGCACTGATGTTACAAAATGCCCTCACCACTCGAGCGTGGGCAGAGCCTCGAGAGCGAGCCCGGTTATGCGAAAACGAACCTCTCAAAGTTCCGTTATTTATCATGATATCTGCATGATGTTACCCCTGACATAGTCCCCCCCCCCGGAAATCCGAATGGGAAACTAGTTTACCTCCGGAAGTCTTTATATCAGAAGGTACCATCATGACTTTTCTCCGTGTCAGACGGGGCCATCAGCTACACATCCGAAACACCGCCGAAGATTTCTCTCGGCGATATCGCGGATTGTACAGCGTGATGGGGTGGTATCTCACCTTGGGACCGACTACCACCTAACCAACCTTTCTCGAACCGGTCCATCAGCCAAGCCCCGAAAGATGGCCAGGGGTTTCTCTCGACCATTTCACGGAGCCTAAAGCTTGATGGGGTGGTATTTCACCGGACGCATAGGGCGTTGGGACCCCGGCTACCACTCGGCCTTTAGTCGCCTCTTACGACAAGCCGGCATAGCTGTGAGTATATTCTAACGCCCTATTCACAGGCTATTTACACAAGGCACATACGCACACGCAACCGTATTGACGAACCTGGCCCCATAGGAAAATAAGGGAAAAAATTATCAACACCTTATACCAGAGCATTAACATAGCAACAACTGCCTAAGTAGCGAGTTGAGAAATCCACACATTCACGCCGCCGTGATTTGATGTGTCTGCATTTTGGTTTTCACCTTCTCATGGAGTCGGTTCGAATTGCACTTCACAAAACGCAAAACGCAAAACGGGACGCGGCGGAGAAAGAGTGCGCTTGTGTGAAAAGGTGAGGAGTAGCATTTGACGATGTTTACTCTGAGCCAGTTATTTTGACGCCAACCCAAAAGCTACTTGTGTTTGAAGAATGCAAGAATTGAGCGGACTGTTGTTCTTTTTATAAAATTTAGTGTCGTCCACCTATAGAGAGACAGAAGAGTGCTCCATACTGGTACAAACAGGAGTGGACCAAGATGACTTCCCTGTGGAACCCCTGAGGAGAGAAGAAAAAGATTAGGAAGAATAGATATAATCTTACTGGATAGATTCGAGTAGGTATGAATTAATCCACCCAATCAGTAGGGGTTCGAACCCAAGGGGAGAAAACTTAAAGAGGAAATTTTATCGAACGCCTTACTGAAATCAGTTGTGATAACATCGACTTCGTTATAGTTCTCTAAAACACGGAAGGTGGCGGACGAGAATTCTACTAGATTGGTGGTAGTAGACTTACCAACAAGAAAGCCGTGCTGGTTGGGTGTGATAAGGGGTTTACAGCGGAAGCATAATGCTTCATACAGAATGCCCTTGAACAGTTTTGGAATGCGCGAAAGTATAGCAATGGGACGAATAGTTAGAAATATGGTTGCTAGATCCATTTTCATGTATGGGAATGACAAAAGAGAATTTCCATATTCCCGGGAATTCACCTCGTGAAAGGGATAGATTATAAATCATTGAAAGGGAAAGAGAGAGAGAGTGGAGGGGCATTTTTTCTTTTTAAGTGGACAGCAGAAGGGTGCTGAACTCATCTTTAAATTGTTTAATTTATCTTCACATTGGTGTTGTTCAAATGGCGAAAGGACCGAGGGGGGAATCTTGCGAGTCTTTGAAGTAGGAAGTGTCAAACTCAAAAGAGTTGTGTGTGAAGTATTGTTGAATGAATGAATAAAACGATAGTTTACGATAGATTGGGGATCGGTTGAAGTAGTCAACTTATAAGAAAAAGAAATGGTATATAGGAAATATTGGCGCAATGCTAATAACCTTGCCCGGAAAAACAAAATTTTATGGAAAATTTAACAAGCCTCGGATATACGACGACGACCACGAGATTTGTTAAATAAAGCCAAGACCGAATCCCGGTTGTAGTGCCGATAATGATGATATAGGAAATATAAATGGTACACTCAGAGGATTTGAATTTGTGATTAACGAAGGCGAAAACAGTTTTGGGGTTGTTAATTAAATTGGTTTGCAATTAAATATGGTAATTATGGTAAAGGGAGCTATAAAGTTCCATATAGTGAGAAAAAGGAGCCGAGATAGTTGGAGTTCATTCCGTTTATTTCGGAGAGCACGGAGTTTGATCTTATACCATGAGGCCGATGAAACCAAAATTCTTTGATGAAAATAACATAGAGGTACACATTTCTAAGACGGAAATTCGTTTTTCGGAAATTATAGAAAAAATATTAAAGGGGCGCGGAGGAGTGGACTAGGGAGCCATGATAAAGAGGCAAGAGAAGCGCCGGTGGTGATTGTCAATAGTTGAGAGGGAGTGGGACTGGGTGAAACTGAGGATTTATTGGGGACAGTTGTGAAACAAAGTTACTGTTCATATGATTTTGGACATTAATTACTTCACAGAGGCTTGAGCTGGTGAAGCTATCTATTAGGAGACAATGCTTGGGAGTAGTCGGGTATTATTATTACTATTACTATTACTATCACTATTACTACTATTTACTTCCCCATATGAACCCGAAAGTTCATGACCTCACTGACTCCGCAGCGCCATCATTTTTGCATCGACTATGTTCAGCGGGGTCGTCGTTGAGCTCGGTTCCCTGGTGTACCGCATTAGGAATTGGGGTGGCTTACCTATTTCCCCTGTTTGGACACAATGTACCGATCAACGTTGACAGTGAATTTGACCGTACGTTTCGTGGTTACGACCGGCCTTGGTAATTTTTACGATTTGATTCCCTATTGTTTTTGGAGGCGGAAGTCGAAGGATCAGTCTGTTAATATGTGACGGCATCTTGTCCATTTATGGCCTCGTAGGCCACGGAATTCAAAGCTACGTCTGTCCCACGCTGTTAACTCTGTAGCTTTAGGTAGACTGCGCCTTGATTGACGTTGGTGGTTGGGGACCTTAGCTGATTGTTTCTGGGACCTCGCGGATTGTTTTGTGGGTGCCCGCATTTGCTCTCAACTGAGAACGGATATACGACGACGACCACAAGATTTGTTAAATGGGGCCAGGACCGGATCCCGGTTGTAGTGCCGATGATGATGATGTCTATAGCGATCATTCATTGCCTGTTTATGGATTTTAAGTTTTATACAATTTTGCTGGTTTATCAAGAAATAATTTAGCGAGTGAGCATTTACTATTCATCATCATCGGCACTACAACCGGGATCCGGTCTTGGCCTTATTTAACAAATTTCTCCACCGGTCCCGATTTCGAGCCGATGTCATCCAGTTTGGCACTCCCAGGCTCTGTGGGACCTGGTCTAAGCCATTCTTCCATCGCAGACAAGGTCTGCCGTGCTGCTTCCTTCCAGACATCCTCCCACAAAGGACTTTCCGGGCAGGCTCCTCTTCGCTCATTCCACCTAGGTGTCCTCCCCAGTGGAGTCTACCGAGCTTGATTTTTCTTACAATATTAACTTCAAGGTATATCGCGTACAACTCATGGTTGTACCGTCTCCGGAATCGTCCTCCCTCACATATGGGGCCAACAATTCTCCTTAAGACCTTCCTCTCGAACGCGGCTAAGAGTTCAGAGTGCGTTTTATTGAGCACCCAGGTCTCGGATCCATACATGAGTACTGGTAAGACCATGGTCTTCTACAGTAGTAGCCTGGATGTTCTGGATAAATTTCAGGATTTAAAGAGCCTTGATAGACAGCCGTTCGCGTATTTCTTCTTCCATATTGTTATCGGCTAATACTATTGACCCAAGGTAGTTAAAGGATTGCACTGCTTCAAATTCTTGCTCCACTACTCTGATAGAGCATTTACTATTAACTCGGGGGAATTCACGTTAAGTGAATTTGATTATTGAGTAGGGCGGTCTGAATTATGGGTAATTATTTGAAGGTTTTGCACGTAACAGTTCTGTTAGAATATATTCCTACACCACAAACTCGGGTTATTACATTTATTGTGCGAAACTATTAGAATCTCAGGGCCGAAATGTATGCGCAAATACAAGGAGACATTTGCAGTTTGTTTTTTATCGACTATGTAAGATTGTGATTACTTCTTCTTTTTCAGTGAGGTTTCGGCATTTGGTGTTGCGCAATAGGTAAGAATGTAAATGGGTATCGTGTCTTGTTTCCTTACGTTATTCACATCGGATGCAGTGGCACAAATCAAAAAGTAACAATTTTGGAAGAAGAACCCCACGTGGCTGTTCATTGACAAAGGTCTCGATGACGAATAGAAGAAGCTTAATAGAGAAAATTAAATAAATATTTTTTTTTTTGTTTTTACATAATCTTTTCAGCTCACCAGTTTACCTTAGCTTTCTAATGCATTGCAATCGAATTCAATTTTGTCAATGCAACCATGCATGGGTGACAGCTAATCACACAAGATGTGTAATCCATTTGTGCACCACAATTGGATCCATTCAATTATTTCAAATATATCGGATATACCTGGGAACATTCTTTGTAAATATCTCGGGAAAACGTGGGTGACCTAAACCTTGGAGAAAGTTGGTACCACATTTAAGATGAAATCTAACTAAAATTTCTAGGATTAGTCACCTCAACTCCAGATCATGCTGTCACGAAAATGCTTCCAAATCTGTTGGGAGATTTTCAGATCTTCCTTAAAATTTCAGTCCAAGATAATCTACTCCTCCACTGATCACGTTGGTCTACTCTTGACCTTGGCTGTTCCCCTTTCAGTCGATTAACTTTCTCTTAATAAAAACATCACTCACGACCTGGTAATTACATACTATTACCAACTAGTCGCATTCTCGAGAAGCCAACAGAATCGGTCGGCAAAAAAAATTCGTTAATTATCACGAAATCGCAACATGGAGTAGTACATCAGCTGAACACAGCATCACCTGTCTCATCAGCAACATCGCTACCACCGTCGCAATTACTTCAGCCCCCGCGCGAACCTATCTACGTCTACCTACTTTAGGATGAATAGGCATACAGCCTCGACCGACAAGGTGGTCCTCTACGGCCGGATTGTACATAAGATACTCATTTTTGCATCAGACGGCGTGCAGCTAATGGGAATCGTTTGCGGTTAAGGGGCCAGGGGTGCGTTCAGCAGTTGTAAAGGCCAACTTAGTTCTCCGGTGGTACGTGGATATGCCTCCACATATTGCCACCAATGTTCGAAATGGCGCACCGCATTGGCGACGATGACGGTTCCACTGTTATCCCGCCTTCATTGTCAACTGTTGTTTTGATTATTTATGAAAATTAAAAAAGAAAAATTCATAACATACACACACATGCATCCTAACAAGATGCCATTCTGTGAGTGGTGCTATGAATCTGGGCACCGGCGAATCTGTGGAATTACATGAGGCAGTTGTTCACCGCTCTCCTTTGCATTTGATTTGCAACAGCAATCCAGGAAAAGATGAAAAACATTTTATTCCATAAGCGGCTCGGCGGCATAGGCTCTTCTTCTTTAGACGTGATCACTCGCCCTGTCTCGACAATCGACCGCATGTAGTGCACTGAAGTATGCACGACTCTTAAGTGAAGCAGAAGCATTCAGCCACCACCGTCATCGGTCTCGTCATTATCAACTTCGTCGTCATCAACATCGTTTTCCTCCCAGTGGCACCTCCGTTCTCAGCCAGTTCCATGGAAGTCAGATCCCAGTGTTTGTGAGCCGCCTCTGGATGCCGAAAACAACACATCACGCATCGAGCAGATTGCGACACACTAGAGCACTACCTTACGGATGTACAGGCGCAACGGCTGCAATTTTATTAATGAGCGAATAATTAATTAATTAAAAGGCACATCCATAAAGATAACTTTAGTACGCAGTACAACTGTCCAATGAAAATAATAACAATATGCATATAATGACAGCCACAATACTATGTGGCAGACCGCTGAGACCTTTGGTGACTGTTAGCGACGCGGCGGCCTCTTAATTTCTCGGACGAAGGGATCCATCTGCAGTTTATTTGATTTTTATGAATTTCAATTAATGAAGTTCGCGTCGGTTTGCCACTCAATGCACTTTCTCACGGCAGAGCTTATACTGCAAAGTTGTGGAATATTTCCGGAGACCTTCATCCACAGAATGTGTTCTGGAATCAATTTGTAAGTAAACTGTATGATATTGACCTTGCAGTGTTCTTAATTGAATTGCTTTTCATTACGTTAAAAAATGAGGGTATTTTGTGGCTTGGAATTGCTCCCGGGTAGTTTATATATATATATATATATATATATATATATATATGCATACATAAGAAAATAGAAGGAGGAAACAAGAAAAGGATATATAGACACCGATTGGTCTTAAATGTGAGGAAAGGCATCATAAGGCAGAGCCTTCCCGGATTGTACGCTTCGGCTGAAAGACAATTCTTTAGTGTATTGTACGTCTGAAGTTATTTTTTAAAGTGAACAGATACACTATCTCTGGTTGTCAGATACCACTGGAAAACATTTGTAGAGGTGGGATGCATTCAATAACTTCAGTTGAAGAACGATCATTGTATGCACTACTTTAAAAAAAGAGAATGCCAGCATACGTTACGCCTATATTCTAATGATGGCATGAACGACTGGCGCCTTAGTTCGTTTTGCATATCTTAACCCTTTCGCTACTATGAGGGACTGACTCGGCACAAGACAACAGCACTGCACGACGGGTGACTAAAGTCACCTGCTATAAGAATAAATTTCATACAGAATACTATTAATAAGAAAAACATATTTATAACATACGAGTATATTGATGTAAAATATAAAAATAATACTTGTATAGTTGAATTACAAATTCGTTCATTGAAAAATTATGGAAACAAATCACTTTGTTTCGGCACGCCGCGCCGTTGCACCCTACGCGAGATCCACCGTAGCGAAAGGGTTAAAGCGCCCTATGCATTTCTTCACACTTTCCATGGTTAACACACAATCGGCAGGAAGGATATTAATATATTTTTTATAGACTGGCACCCATCAGAGGATCGGGTATTAATACCTTTTATTCAGGATGCACGCTAAGCGTTAGTAAAGCGTTTACTATTGCTTTCCCTTTTATTTAAAATGGATTTTAAAAATTACGAGAATGATAATGAAGACGTGTTCGTCGATAATTTATCACCACATTTGGGTAAAGATGATTTGCCATAATTTAGTGAACGTGATTTCAGTGACGACGAAATAGTTGTACGTATTTCAAAAGTATCGCACAATAAAAAAATGTTAGCGTAAATAAAATTACTATATATAAAACTAAATAATAAAATATTCCTAGACATTATTACGTTCTTTCCTTACTAGATGAAAACTTTAAACTTTCACAAATTAACAACTGTTGTTTAGTCCATGTTATAATTGGTGTGTAAGTAGAAACTCGGCTCTGAAATTGGTTGCATTAAAAACATTCTTGAACGCATCTAATTCGCTCGCCATGTTGGATATATTATGTAGCTCAATCATTGCTGTTTTTATGACTAAGTTTTAGTCATTTACAATCGGCCATTCCGTGTCCATCAGTGGTATAAGAGATGGATGTCGATAAGCAACATTTACGGCATTGCATCCTATTCTGTTTTCTAACGAAAAAAAGATTCTGTTCAAGTTATGAAATTGATTAATTCGACTTTGGGTGAACATTCTGTGAGTCATTTAACAGTCAAAAAGTAGTTTGCAAGATTTCGTGAAGGAAATTTTAGTCTTGAGGATGCTCCATGTCAGTGCAGTAAAAAATTTGACGACGAAGAACTTCAAGTTTTACTGGATGAAAATCCAAGTCAGACTCAAAAAGAGCTTGCAGAATAAGCAAATATCACATAATCTTTTTATAAATATCTTTCCCAATAAAGTTGAGCTTCTACTTGCACACGTATTAGGTCAAATGAAGTTTTTTTTTTATTTTAATTTATACAAGAATGGTCCGAAAAGTTTCCAATTTCAGCCATTTTGGATGCGTTGTTTTTATTTGACAGTCATTTGAGTGAGTCGATGTGGGTGTTTTTGTGAAAATGGACAAAATTGAGTATCGAGCTGTCATTAAATTTTTGTTTTTGAAAGGCAATACGCCTACGCAAATCAAAGATGAGTTGGACTCTGTGTATGGCGACCCTGCACCGCCATTTACTACAGTGAAATTTTGGACTGCTGAACTTAAACGTGGCTGTGAGAGCTTGGGAGACGATGAACGTTCGGGATATCCAAAAACTGCAAAAACTGACGATAACATCGCTAAAGGTCACAAAATAGTGAGAGAGATAGCAGAGGTTATGAAAATGTCCAAAGAACGTTTTTGTCACATGTTAAATCAAGATTTAGGGAGGAGAAATATGTCCGCGCGTTGGGTGCCGCATTTGCTCACGTTAGATCAAAAACGTTTTCGAGTGAACATTTCCAACGCACTCTGTTGGCGCAGTTTAGGCCCAATAACTCCGAGTTTTGGCGCCAATTAATTACTGTCGATAAAACTTCGATACACCATTATACGTCCGAAACAAAATTTCAGTCAAAAAAGGGGAAACGGCTCCAAAAAAAGCAAAAAAAACATCGACTCACTCAAACGACTGTCAAATAAAAACTACCCGTCCAAAATGGCTGACATTTTGGTGAGTAACTGTCAAATGAGGCACATTATTGACGAGTGCTCCTATCTTCACGTTGAGGTCGGGAAACTCTTCACGCCACCCTCGTATATACGTTTGAAATACTATGTGTTACATTTTGCTTTCCAAATTTCATTGAAATCCTGCTATATTAGTTGTGAAGATTACATGTGAACAGTTATTTTGCAGAGAAAAACGCCGAGTACTATTTGGACGGGTTAGAGAGATGGGAGCATCGCTGGGAGAAGTGTGTAGAGTAATAAGGAGATACATATATACACATATATATATATATATATACATATATATATACATATATATATATATATATATACATATATATATACATATATATATATATACATATATATATATACATATATATATATATACATATATATATATATATATATATATATATACTTTTTTCCAAAAAGAAATATATACATATATGTACACATATATATACATATATATATATATATATATATATATATGTATATATATATATATATATATGTATTATTATTTATTGGCCTGTAGGAACCCGAAAGTTCATAACCTCACCGATTCGACTCCGCCACCGTTCCCTATCCTGTGCACTGTAAAGATTTTTTCCTTTTCACCACGGAATTGTTAATAACTTTATTTCACCACTCTTTGCACCCCATACACACTTTAAATTAAACACTGTTTGTTCCTTATTCATTCCTTAATTAATATTTATTTTAACTTAAATCGAACATATACTAGTCATGTTTTTTTGAATTTACTAAGACGACACACTGTACCACTTTACTCCTTCCTTCATTAATATTTCCTTTTACTTAAATCGAACATATACTAGTCATTGTTTGAAGTTACTAAGACGACACCCTGTACCACTTTACTCCTTCCTTCATGAATGTTTCTTGTTACTGAAATCGAATGTTATGTTACTAGTCATTGTTTTTTGAATTTACTAAGACGACACACTGTACCACTTTACTGTTCTGCTGTTGTGGTGGTTCTTCCTCAGGAAGCTCATTTTCTTGTTCTGAAAAGGACGTTAGATCTCTTTGTTGATAGTTCCCGACACAACACCCTCCAGCAAGGGGTCGTTGCCATGCTGCCTCTGACCCAGAGTGAAGAGCAACGTCCTGATTGTTTGTAGGACGTAACTTAGGGGATAACGTCCTTATGCTCTGCAACCTTAGTACCGGTTCCTGTACTAATTTTCGGAGTCGTCATCGTACACAAAAGAAAGAATCATTCAGCGTTGGTGACAACACATAATTTCCAAAGCATTTAAAAGAAGTTAGTTTTAATTTTTGTTAACGTTTTATTGTGGATTTTATATTAGAGTATTACAGCAGATGTAAAATTAGAATAAGAAAAATTACTGCTCTGTGGCATGAGGATTTAGATACTGCGGCCTCGAGATCGTTTTACTATTCCTTTATAAAGGAAAGCACATCGAAAATTGTATCCCAAAGATACACATTTTCGTGCAACAATCTCGATTTTTGGATATTTCGAGCGAGAGGTTGTATTTGCATAAGATAAGAATTCAATTTCTCGAATTCTTACGAAACTATTGCGCAGATGTGGGAATGTATCTGCTTTTGGGTTTTTGTTTGTTTTCCTGAATGGAAACTTTTCAGATAGAGATAATGATCTCTGAATTTTTCGATTTTGGTGATGCTGTGGGGCAAATGTGAAACGTAAACGAATATTAGATTCGTTTATTGTAACTTTTAATTTTAATTCGGATTTTGGGTTAATAATGCCGTGGGGGCAAATGTTAGGCTATAAATGAATATTTGATTCGTTTGTTGCGAATTTTGGATCATGTTTGGGTTTTTGTGGGTTTTGATAGGTTTTTGGGTTTTAGCTTAAGATAGCTAGAATTTGGATGTTGGAATGGGGGAAAAAGGTAGTAGGGCTTTTTGGAGCACAACAGTACTCCTTCCTTCATTAATATTTCCTTTTACTTAAATCGAACATATACTAATCATTGTTTGAAGTTACTAAGACGACACCCTGTACCACTTTACTCCTTCCTTCATTAATGTTTCTTGTTACTGAAATCGAACATATGCTAGTCATTGTTTGTTGAATCTACTAAGACGACACATTGTACCACTTTTAATCGAACAATATCCTGACCGCATCGGTCAATAATCAGAAACCAACTCCGTGTCCGTTCTGGACTCGTCTCCTTGTCTCGACACAAAATCTGTAGTCCCAACCATCGTTAGTGGTTTTCTCATTTTTTCTTTTCTTTAGGATCGAAATCTGGTTTCCTCCGGTAGATAAAAGGATATTTCCTTTTTTCCGCCTGATCTTTTTGGGTAAAGAAAAATCGATAGTGCTTTTATTGCACCTGTTGTTTTCTTTAACCGAATGGACAAGGATCTTTTCCGTGGAAAACCCATAGCAAGAAAGATCAATAGCGCCCAGGCGAACGTGCATTTTGTTCTATTGCCTGTTACTTTTTTCAACTTAGTTTGGTTAAAACGGAAACTGGCGCTAGTTGTTTTAATGGTTTTAAGTAACCATTTTTCTAAGGGGTCATAAAATTGCTGGCGCGCATTTTTATGATTCTCAGCGATTTCATGTGAAAGACGGCATCTGGCCTGCACATTTGGCTCTTGGGGGTTTTTTGTGGTTAACCTTTGGTTCGATGATTATGTCTAAGTTTTTTATGTGAGCAAATTGAACGTTTAGTTCACTTTGCTTGGGGTTTAATTGATTAGCACAAGATGAACGTTCGATTTGCTTGCCATCCATTTATGTGGGACCATTTGGTGTATGGGCTAATGTTGTTGGTTTAGGTTTAAGTGGATGTTTTTGGCGTGTATCGCCGTTAGTGGTGGAGACTGGTTTCAAAGGGCTGTTTTATGGGATGCGTGGTTGTGGCCGTAACAGCACTCTCCTTCCACGTTTGACCAGTCGATCCGATCTCCTCAATGTCAAACCTAACATTGTCCTCCCATCTCCGTCGCCACCGCCCTACCGGTCTCTTTCCCGTTGGTCTACCGTCAAGAATTCTATCCACGGTCCTATCGATGCCCATTCGCGCTGCATGTTCTTCTCATCTTAATCTTCCCGATTTGATTACTCTCACTATTGTAGGTTTGCGGTATAGCTCTTCCAATTCGTGATTGTGGAGTTTTCTCCATTGTCCAGCCTACTCGTCATATTTTACCTTTCTAATGACATACTCGAGCACAAGGTTAAAAAGACATGGTGAGACGCCATCCCCCTGTTTTAGTCCGTCCCGGATTTCAAATGGTTCTGAGAGGTGGTTTTCTATTCTTTGTTTTCATTCATGCAAATTTGAATGAGGGTGGCAGTCGCCAGTCTGGCATTTGTTAGTATTTTGTTTGTGGTTGGGAGCAATGATATTTCTCCGTAGTTTTCGCAGTCAGATCTGTCACCTTTTTTGAAAATGGGGACGACTATTGAGGTTTTCCATTTTTCCGGAATGACTTCCTTATCCCATATTGTTTTAATCAATTGGTGGAATTTTCGAGCGGTTGCCTCTCCGCCATGCTTCACAAGCTCTGCCGGTATGCAGTCGACTCTGGGAGCTTTGTTGTTTTTCAGTCGATTTATTGCGTCTACAATTTCGTTGAAAGAGGGCTCTGGGATCTGAGGCCGGGGTGTATGTACGTCTGGTGCGTTTATTTCTGGTTGATGGGTGCGTATATTGAGCAGGTTTTCAAAGAACTGCTTCTATCTTGTGACGATATTGTTTGTTTCAGTGACCAGACAGCTGTTTGTGTCTCGAATAATGTTGGTTCTCCCTCGGTAGCCATTTCTAATAGAATTTATGCCTGCATACGTACCTCTGATCTTCTTTGCTCTGGATTTTTCTAGGATTTTTTCGATGCGAGTCTTCTCCCATTCGCGTTTTTTACGTTTGAAGAGTCTCATTGTCTCTTTCCGAAACGTCGCGTATCTTTCATATCACTAGTCATTGTTTTTTGAATTCACTAAGACGACACGATAATCACGAATTTCTGATTCGCTCTTCTAATTAGACTTTTACGTAGAATCAATCTTTAACTTTTTTCCTTTTTCTTTTTTAGCTTTTATTTTCCAAGCCTCCGTTTTTTCTTTTTGTACAGTTGTTTTGTTTGTTGTGAACAACGCCTTCGCAGCGCTGTTTATTTTTGTTTTATTATATTATTATCATTATATATTTTTCAATAATTCCGTTCCGTTGGGGTATTTTGAGGGGGGGGGGTGGGATTGTATAATGGATTTCTTTTTGCTTATATTTACCTCTTTTTTTTTAAACTACGAATACTAACGCTTGCTTTTGAAACGGTAAATATTGAAAATTTCGAAAATTCTTTCAGGCAATACTTTACGACTTTGTAAAAATCTACCGAGATGGGTGTCGTGAGGCAGTTCCTTATCTCTTGGTTTCTAACTTCAGAATCATCCATGTTTCACAAGGTATGAGCACTGTTCTTGAAACTATGGAAATGTAAAAACAAAAGCAAAGACATAGAAACCTTCACCTATTTAAGAAAGTTTTTCGTTTCATCGTTTTTCAAATAGTCGGACGCAATACTAACTATGCTGCCAACGCTTGACTATTTAGCAACGACTTTTCTTAAATCGCTTCTCAAAAAGTTTAACGCTGTAGTAAAAAGTGGAAAATATCGCACTTGAAATAATCATATAGTTCCTGCCTCACTCACATTTCCTAGGGGCATGCGTCTTTAATAAGTTTCCGAGAATTATAAATAAAAACGAATCCGAAGAAAATCAAATACTTTATATGTAAAGTTTAAACACTATAAAGCTAAAGTTTACACCTACAACCGAGCTGGAGAGGGGATTGTTCTAATGCAGAATTCACAAATACCTAAAACCCCCTAGCCCGATGCTCTCTAGCCTGTCAAATTATTGTTGCAAAAAATCGCTGCTCCTTGTTCAAGTTATCATTTACATTAGGTACATCTCAACTAGGCCACTTTATAAAATAATTATTTCTTTCTCCATATCGCAACCGCTTCCTTTGCCTTCTGTCGTAGTGAGGAATGCCCGTTTTACTCCGGAATGCCCAACGCTTCCCTTTAAGGACTCAAACAACAAGAAACGAGTTACGTCTGGAGCTAGAGTCACAGATGTACGTAACTGTTTTTCCAGAGGCAGTAGAAGCATCACTCTGGATGCTGTCTGCAAATGATAACAACGACTACTTCTTCAGGCTGCTGCATGCGTCTTGTTCAAATTCTTCCCAGTGAATTTGTTTTATCTATGACTTTGCTCTCAGTGCACCCTCTACCTCACCTCGTTTGTATATCAAAAAGCAGTAAGCATTAATTTTCTATGCACCTGTGTGTTGCATAGAAAATAAAACATTTGCTGCATCTGTTGGACCCTGCCTTCTTCTTGTCTACCAAGCCGTTCAATTGACATGAACGAATCTTCAACACAAAAAAAAAAGAACTAGGGAAACACATTCGCTTCATCAAGATGTACGCTCCAACAGACACAGTTACATCAGAGTCGGGTCTACTTCAGCTGCGACTATGAGTCTTTCATTCGGAGGAATGCAAAACGTCTAGCTAGACAAAAGGGAAATAAAAGTCTTAACACAACAGTCAGCTAACTCTAGGTTCGTGTTGTGTTTCTACAGAATCCGTCAACTTTGTGCTGCTTCCGAGGTAAAGGCAAAGGCACCTACGACTACTACTGTGTAAAGCTAACCGGGAAGGCAACAAAAACCAGGCGCTCGCACTCGAATTTGCACCAGCCGCACATAGAAGTATCAGCGGCGATGGTTTTAACCAGTTGCCCTGGTAGCAACTTACAGGAACATGCCTCTTGATTTCTGTTCTAGTTTTTGCTCCCTGTCCATGACAAACAGCAGTCCATCAGTTTGTCGACATGGGTTGATCGCCATCATCGTATCCGAGTCGAATTGAACTCATTATTACCATGGCCCGTTGTTGTTGGCTTTGCTGATGCTTGCTGAGTTGTCCTTCCGCTCTGATTTACGAGGACAATCTCTACCCTGATAAGGAAGAGAAAGATAATCCTTGTTGAGATGCGAAACAATCCCCGTAACAATAGAAAAAGTATTACAATTCACGTCACAGAGTCAGATGAGGAAATGCGCCAAGGACTTGTGGTCATACATGTGGACATGAGCGAGATGATTTGTAGATATTAAAAGCAATACCCGAGAAAACAACTTTTGTGTCACTATCTAGCGACAGGTAATAAAATGTGTTTTGATAAGTACCTGTCACTTTTTCAATGGGAATTTGCCGTTGACGTTGCTAAAGTGAGACAGCGAAAGACACACGAAGTTAATAGTGACATAAAGAACAATATTAGATAAGATAGAAGATGTTGATAATCTGCTAGGTGAAAAGTGAATCTCAGGTATTGTGAAAATTATTCAATGACTGAGTCAGAAATTGGACTTTTGTTCTAATATGGTCTCCAATAGTGATGCGCTTATTATAGCAATCAGACAATATACTTATCTAATTCCAACAATTTAGATTTTTTCGTATGTTTCTTGTGGAAAAGTGAGTATCTACCAGAGATGTACAGTCCAGGCAAATGTCGGGTTCTACCCTTAGCCCCCATTCCTCTTGTCCTGGAGGGGACATTATATCCCTTATTCGTGAAACAGGGCGAAATTTAATTGTAACTTCACTCATCTTATTAAGCACACAGTCTTACAAGTTTAAAAATTCCTACTACAGTATTCCTTAAACTCTACTGTTTTTGAGTGGTTTTATATCACAAAAAAAGTTTTATAAAAAGAATTGGCAATTGATAGGTTTCTTTTCTTTATTTATTCATTTGTTGTAACGAGGTATGGACACATATAAATTAGAGTATCTACAAAAACGTAAGCCCTTTATATAATACACCTGGTTATTCACGTCACTATATGGTTCGACATGTGCTGTCGCCTTCCTTGTTCTTTATCTCGATATCAAGCTCCGCAGCTCAATTTGTACTGTGTCGTCGAAAATTCCTCCTCATTATCCTTTGTGTTGTGGAATTCGTCTAGAATAACTAAAGGTTCGTCAAACCACGATTTAAACTCCCAACCAGCGACTTGAACTCTTGATCACAGAAAGATGGACAATCACTTGAACAAACGGGAAACAAGTCACCCGAAATCGTCTTTTTACAAATCTCCTCTTTTGAGAGTCTTGTCTAGCTCTAGATCTTTCATGATCCTTTGCTCTTATTATCGTGTTACCTCCGATCAATATCAGCACTTTAGTACTGTTCTCTTGATCTGTCTCAGTTTTCCCAACAAAAAGTAATAGAACTAAATGGTTGTTAGTTCTAGGCTTGTAACACAAGATAAGTGCTTATACGAGCATATATTATGATAAATATATTTTTGTCAGCCCTAGTTGCAGCCGCAAAAACTATTATTATTTATTATTATTTATTGGCCTGTAGGAAACCGGAAGTTCATGACCTCACCGACTCGACTCCGCCATTGTTCCCTGTCCTGTACGCTCTCCTTTCACGTTCGACCATCCGATCTGATCTCCTCGGGGTCCAACCTAACACTGTCATCCCATCTCCGTCGCGGCCGTCCTCTCGGTCTCTTTCCCGTTGGTCTACCGTCAAGAATTCTATGCACGGTCCTATCGTTGCCCATTGTCCGGCCCATCTTAATCTTCGCGACTTGATTGCTCTCACTATTGTCGGTTTGCGGTATAGCTCTTCCAAGTCGTGGTTGTGGAGTTTCCTCCATTGTCCTGCCTCCTCGCCATATTTACCGCTAAAGATCCAACGCTGCACACTGTTCACAAAGGATTAAATTTAAACAAGAACACGAAGATCGCTGTCCCAACTGAAACACACAAACCTTTATTTTGTTATTGTTTTAATCTCACTTTATTGTCTTCTGTAATTAAAGGATTTTACATTCATTTTTGGCTCGTCGTATATTAACAACAACACAACAAAATTTCCACCACACTTTGAACGGTCTTAATTTGCAAGTATACTTATGTTTTTTATAATAATGTTTTTGACGCGGATTTCTACATTTGCTACCACTGGCTGATTTCGTTTTACCTTACTTTTTGATTACACTTTCGAACACTATACGCTTTTCTGATTTCTACACGCGGGCGACGTCCTGTCGTTTCCTCTTCCCATGTGCTCCTTTTAGATTCTCGATGTCGACTTGTCTGGTACTCGGAGTAGAGTCCCCGGATGTTCTATAGCAACGTGTACTCTCGATAACGATCCAACGTAGACTACCGTATTCGAATCCTACCGGAAAATACCCTGCTACCGATTGTATCTGTATCTGTACAGACAACTTTTCCCATTAGATCCGCTAACAGAATTTCCACATCTCTGTTAGCAGCATGTTAATTAGTCCCACGGGTAATTTTAGATTCCCGAAAAGGAGAAAGTCGCTCATCACCAAATGCTATCACCATCGGTGGTGGTGATAGCATTTCATCTCAACGGTCTTCTGTTTGCACAGCACATCTGGCGCGCAGAACGGAGATGATTGTTTCGACGTACAGTCCGCGGGTCTTGTTTGCCTTTCGTAAATACACACCGAAATCCATTAGATCTTTCTAATAGTGTGAAATTCGAAGGGGACCGTGGGATCGGAATAGTTCCTTTTGTAGGTTTTAACCTCATAAATTCTCCGAATTATCTCGTTGAGATAATTACGGTTGCCTACAATTTGGCAGCGGATAGGCGATATGCTTTATTGCATGAGGTTGCCATTTCCTTTGTTTGCCGATGGATTTGGTGGTCTTTATGGCAGACAACCCGCACGTGCATCCGTTGGTCGGCTAATTTGCTGGTGATAGCAATTCATTGTATCGATACCGGGAATTGTCGGTTCGATGAAGTGTTTCTGGGCTCAGGCAGAATGCCTGGCATTTTCGTGAATTGCTGTTAGGAACTGGATGGATGTATGGTTTTACCTTTGTTTCAGGCATGAAGAACTATGATTGTTGAGCTTGACATTAAAAGCTTTGGGGACGTTCAGTTCCTTGCTTTTTGGCGTCGGGCTCAACGTTGGCTGCGAGTTGCAGGCCCTATGATGGGACTTTGGGACACGCGTCTGTGGGCGCGTGCAACGGTCTTAGATAAGTCAGTTCCTTGAAGGTAGGAACCCTACCTGCGCGGAATTGTGCGTTCGTGGAACGCTACAATACCCCCTAAAACTTTATTCTCGGATACACGGAACTTGTTTTCTTCCCGTTTTGCGAGAGCCCATTTTTCGCATCCGTATAGAACAATTGGCATGCTTATGGTTCTATAGACACGGAGCTTTATATTCCGTGGTACCAGTTTGGATTTCAGCACTTTACTAGCCAACTAGCGTTGTCGGAGTGTAGTCTTTTGTTGATTTCCTTCGACATTTCTTTACTGGCCGTCAGTATCGTTCCCAGATATTTAAATTCTTTGACATTTTCAAATATCTTGCCTCTGGTGTTTATGTGTGTTCTCTGAGGACCACCTGATCTCGCCGTTATCATGTATTTTGTTTTGTCTTCATTTATTTCTACGCCCACCTCTTCTGCCGCTTGCATGATTCGTTTACTGTTTTTACTTACAGCTTCTGGATTATCGCACAAAACGGCGATGTCATCCGCATATGCGAGCACTTGTGTGACCCCGTTCGGGGATGATCCGGCCATGTTGTCGTCTTGTACCTTTCTGATGACATACTCGAGAACAAGGTTAAAAAGACACGGGGATAGACCATCTCCCTGCTTTAGTCCGTCCCGGATTTCAAATTGTTCTGAGAGGTGCTTTTCTATTCTAACTCGTCCTTTGTTTTCGTTCATGCAGATTTGAATGAGGGCGGCATATTCTTTCGGGATTCCCAGTTCAACTACAATATGGTAAAGAATTTGCCTTGCGACTGAGTCGTAGGCTTTTTTGAAGTCAATGAACAGTTGGTGAACCGTGTCTCCGTATTCCCACTTCTTTTCCAGCAGTAAAGCCCTACTGTAAACATTTGGTTGCTTGTTGATCGGTTCCTATGGAATCCGCATTTCTTTTGCAGACGGTGTGCTTCTCGCCAGTATGACATTTGTTAATATTTTGTATGTGGTTGGGAGCGATGTTATTCCTCGGTAATTTTCGCAGTCAGATCTGTCACCTTTTTTTGAAAATGGGGCCGACTATTGAGGTTTTCCATTCTCATATTGTTTTAATCAGTTGGAGGATCTTTCAAGCACTTGCCTCTCCTCCATGCTTCACAAGCTCTGCCGGTATGCAATCGACTCCGGGAGCCTTGTTGTTTTTCAATCGGTTAATTGCGTCTACAACTTCGTCGGAAGATGGCTCTGGGGTCTGAGGTTCGGCTGTATGTACGTCTGGTGCGTTTAGTTGCGGTTGATGGGTGCGCACGTTGAGCGGGTTTTCAAAGTACTGCTTCCATTTTGTCACGATATTGTGTGTTTCAGTCACCAGACACCCGTTTGTGTTTAGGATTATTTTGTCTCTCCCTCGGTAGTCATTTCTAATTGAATTTATGCCGGCATACATACCTCTGATATTATTTGCGCTGGCATTTTCTAGGCATCTTTCTGCGTTGACTTCATCATATCTTTCGAAGTGGATCACTCTGAGGCGTTTACGTTGTTCGATCCTATGCCCTGCACTCATCGTCAAACCAAGGCTTGAACTTAATTGTTTTCTTAAATCCTAATACCGTTTGGGCTGTTTGTTTGATTGTGTCTCTGATCGATGCCCATTTAGTGCCCAGATTATTGGTTTCCTTTTCCCCACTACTCCCATTCTCTAGGATGCTAAATCTATTCGTTGGTTCCTCTTGATATTCAGCCTTTTTGCGTAGGTCTGTGGGTAGGAGAAGTATTGTGCCAGGCATGGGCACTCCGTTCACTTCTTCCCCATCATTCACTTAATGAAAGTTCCGCCAAACACTGTCCACCGGAAAACAAAACAAATACACCTCCACAGCACACCGTCCTCAAGAAGTAAATAAAAAGCACTGTTTGAGTCTATTGTAGTGAATGTTCTTTATTATTCCTTTTATTGTTTTTGGTTACATGGATTTATTTTTTTGTTTTTTTACTTGGTTCATATTTGACACCCACTGACACCGGGCACATCCTGGTTATTCGGTTGTTCGTTTGACGGTATATTGACTTTAAAGGTTGAAAATTCGCGGCTACTGGATGTGTTAAAAACTTGGAACGCGACCCGCCATGCCACGCGAGCGAGAGCGGCAACGACCGTGGTGGTCGGTGGATGTAATAAGACTCAGCGATAAAACCTTTGTTTGGGGTGAGTTTGTAGTGTGGTGGTAGATATCCTCTCCACTAAGGATATGTATTTACTTACCACCAGAGAAACGTGAAGTATCTCTTGGTGGAATAGAGAACCAGATCTCGTAATGGAGATCATTGTGGTGTGTGTGATCGTTCAGATCTGTGCTGTTTACTCATGCGCGGAGGCAATGGCAAAACAAAGCAGGCAGGCGGCAGGGACAAAGGGATCGCGAAGATGGTTGTCTATAAAGTGCATCGCGTCTAAATAAATAGACAACGATAGTTCGAAGAAATGTGGTAAGAGAAAAGATGAGACGAGGGCATCATAAAAGTCTTAGATGAGTGATGCCCTTGTGTAAATATACGAACAGCCATTCGAAAGAGGTGCTAATGTATTACAATACTTTATACAATGAGAATTGTACATCGTATCTTGGGTCGCCGGCCAAAACGAATACCTTGCTTGCATTTGTATATGCAGGGAAATTCGTTGCGACAGAGAAAGGAATTGGAGAATGTTTGCTAGTGGGAAAACAAATCATTGGTTGGATATTATACATGCCTACATGCGTAGGAATCCAGTTTTATGGCACTAGACGCTAGATGCGCGTATTGCTTTTGTGCCTTAGACAAAGGTTCTGCAAGATACGTGCATGTGGGAAGATAAGGGTGCACATGAGGAACAAAATTGCTTGGCAAACAATGGTGCCGGAATAGTTTTCCTACTTATAATACTTGTATGCAAACGAATTATTTTCCAGCGAACTCTAATGATGCGTTAGATGTGTGAACAGAATCTTTTAGGAATTTTCATGTAATGCGTTGAAAGCATTAATGTCCTTGTAGTAGGACATATTTCTGCTGGGTGGAGATTGCGGTGCAGGTGTGGGAAAGTTGGAATTTGCCTGGCAACAGGAGGTACTGAACAGCTTTTGGGATTCCTGAAAACGTAGAAAAGAAATCTTACAGGGTATTGTGTGCGAAGAGATGCATGAAAGGTAAGTTTTTTTTTCCAGGGACTTTTAGATTAAAGATTTGATCTCTTTAATGCGTGAAGCATTTAAGGTGCTAATACGATTGTATTAGTGAAGTTATGAGATTGGGTGGAAGTTATGGGGGTTTTTCAGGTAAGTGAACCGTGGAGTATGGCGCAGATCTTTTGGTTTATCAATGTCGAACTTTTTGCTCGCCTCGCGTGACTGCCCGTGTGGGTTTCCTGTGAGCCGACTCCTGATTTTGCCCATCACTAAAAGATGAACGGAGTCGCAATCTGCTCCTCTATATGATCTTACGTTAAGGATATTCGAGTGGTGTCTTTTGTCTATGAGGAAGTGGTCTATTTGGTTACGCCGTCGGCTGATATCCCTGTGGCTTTATGGATTTGCTTGTGATTGAACATCGTGCTTTTCACTACTAGATCTTTTGACGCTGCGAACGTGATAATTCGAATTCCATTATCATTTGAAACGTCGTGTAGGCTCTCTTTGCCTATAGTTGGTTGGAAGATATCTTCCTTCCCAATTTTCGCATTGAGGTCCCCGAGGAGGATTTTAACATCGAATGATGAGATCCCATCAAATACTTCCTCTAGGGTCTTATAGAAAGTGTCCTGCGTTTCTTCATCCCTAGATTCTGTTTGGGCGTGTACATTTATAAAAACATAATTGTACCATAGTCCCTTTATTTTTAGCACCGACATTCAGTCATTAATAAATTTCACATCTTTTACATGGGGCGTAATCTTCTTGCTTATGATGAAGCCGGTTCCGACGTTATGTGTATCGGTACCTCCACACGCCAGTGTAAACCCGTTGGTTTCGATTACTTGATGTGGGAGTCGGACTTCCTGAAGCGCGACGATGTCCATTTTATATTGTTTCGCGTTTTCTACAACCGGCTGTATCGCACCTGGTTTATATAACGTTCGAACATTCCACGTCCCGACGCGTATATCCCGCTTTTTCCGTTTTTCCCTAGGTCTTCTTTTTGATGAGGCGGTGTTTTCTTGATGATTTGTTCCCTTAGCCACAAAACCTACTCTTCCCCAATTCATAACATGTTCCAGGAGCAAGATGTTCGCTTAACACGCATCGACATAACTTCCAAAAACTCATAAAATCTTTAAACGGACATCTTCCACAGAAATGTCTGACCGTTCTCCATTTGAATCATATGGACATCTATTCTTTTACATTTTTTCTACGAATTTGTATAAACCTCTTTTCTACTAAAATTCATGCCAGAGTAGTATACAATACGACGTTTTTTTATCCTTAAGTTCCGGTTCGCCTACTCCAATATCGAGCCCTTTTCCCCACAACACTCTGTGGCAGATGACGCTTGGTCTAATATTAACTTACTACAGATACACAAACTACACATGCTGAAACATACACACAGCCAGAAAAGTATGCATCTTATCAAACGTTATCATTGTCAAATTACCTAACCCTTCCCCTTTCATAAATCCCAAGACGGTGCGTAATATTTTCATTAATAGGTGACTGATTAAATCGTATTCTACTTACCTGACCAATTGCCGCCGCTTATATTGTCCTTGTGCCCATGTGTTCCCGTAAGTATGATCATCAACGGAACAAAGGGAACAATCGGTATAAATAGCTGATCCTCAATCCGTCAGCAGGCAGTTGTGTTTCGCTCCGTTTCCAACATTCCGCCCACCTTAAACTGTCGGTTCAACTGCCTGGAAGCAGGGGAACGTGTCCCCCTGAACCTTCACAGTTGCCACTCGAACCTTGCCATCGCTGTGAGAATGAAGTTTGACAACCTTTCCCATGGGCCAATAAGTTGGAAATAGTTGCTCGTTCTTTAGAAGCACCACGGCTGGAGTTCTTAGGTTTGGTTCCGGATAACACCATTTGTTGCGAACCTGCATCCTATGAAGATATTCGTTCCTCCACCAGGACCAAAACGCTTGATGTAATGGCTGGAAGTACTTCCAACTGGACCGCCAGGTGATGGTTGTATCTCCCACATCAACCTCCATAACGCTCGTAGCTGGTCCTCTAACTAAAAAATGACTGGGGGTCAATACTTCGGGGTCGCCAGGCTCCGTTGGCAGAACAACCAGCGCTCGGGAATTCACACAGTTGCAACTGCCTTTTTATCCACTTGCGAAATCCACTTGCGGAGTTCACTCGCCAAGTTCATAGACTTGTTGCAAAGACTTCGAAAGTGACGTAGTTCAGTGTCGCCACAGTTTCAATGACCCGAGCTCCTTTCTTTAATAATGCGTCTACATATGAAATTCTATTTCGTGATATAAAACGAACTAGTGTTTCCGGAGTATTGAATTTCACTCAGTCCGTCACTAATGATATTTTATTAAGATTAGAGTTCGACGATATATACACCGGTGCTTAAGTGTGAAATATGATGGTATGCTCGAGGTAGAAGTTCAATGTTGTCATTAACAGAGGAGTTAATTGTGCTTTGGGAGGTGGACAGTCAATAAAAATAAAAAATAGGAAGGAACAGTGCTTATCAGCGATGCATCATCCCATGTCCTGGAAGACGCCGCCTCGATACATCGTGCTAATTCTCAGGAAGACGCTGCATTAACAGCGTGCCGATTTCTGAGTAGATGTATCGATCAACAAACTCACTTCATGGGAAAACGCGAGAATCAACAACTAGTGACTCGCTTCCCCTAGAGACGTTGCAGACAAATTAGCAGCACATAGACTGCAGCTGCCAACAGGACAATGGCACACGAGGTGATCGCAGTGAGGTGAGCAATCTCGTCGTTAGTTGAGTTCGATTCCAGAACACTTAACTGCACTAGTGATAAAAGTGCTCGAAATAAATTTTTCTTCGTTTAGATAAACGAAAGGGGTTCCCCCCAAGAGTGGTAAGGGACCCCTCACGCACTAGATACTACGGCACGTCAAGCCGGTGGCATGCGGTAGAATCGGCGATGGAGTCTAGAGCGAAGGGTTTTCTGGACTTATTTATTTCTAGGTATCCTTTACCAGCCAGGGACTTTTTTTAAATATAGTCCAATACGCCATCGGTCGTTTGCAGACCAGCTGAGAGCCAGCCGTCCGCTTTTGACTACCCCGTAACAGTGATACCATTTATTAGATGCGCAACTGAGTTCCCGCTGTTCGTCAATACATGGTTGCAGCAATAAGTGTTGGTCGATTTCGACATATCCAAAACGTCATGAACTAAGCTTAGACATATGGTAAACAAACCACTTTCACACAGTAGTGATTTTGTTTTGGCGTTGTTGGTTGTGTGAATATGTGTGAGTTTGTGCTAAATAATCGTCATTTGTGGGAAGTATTGGCTTTCTTCGTTCATTCGAAGAAAACGGCGGCTGGAGCGCATCGGGGGCCCCACAAAGTTTACGGAGATGTGAAACAACGTGCCGTGATTGGTTGACGACCGTCCGTGTGAAGGAAGGCAAAAAACCTTCGAACATGCTGAATTAAAGGCATTGCTCAATGTGGATCCATGCCAAACGTAACAAGAGCTTTCGTCGGCATTGGGAGTTACCCGCCAAGCTATTTCCAAGGTTTTTTTATTTTTTTTAATTTTTTTTTTATTACACTTCTCTCGGGAGAGACGAACCTCTAACGCTGAGTGAGCGCATGCGTTGGGATTGATTCGAAAGCAAGGAACTTGGGTTTCGTATGATTTGAAGCCAACGGGCGTTGAGCGTCGTCTTTTCGCCTGTGAACCACTTTTCAGTGGCAAAAAAGAAAGAGTTTTCTTCATCGTATCGTGACGAGTGATGAAAATCGGATTCGTTACAGTGACGTAAAGAAAAGAAAGTCATAAGGACTGCACGGTCATGCTTCTACGACATTGGCTCGGCCGAATATTCACGCTGCGAAGGCTATGCTGTGTGTTTGTTGGGACCAGGTCGGTGGTATTTAATATGAGCTGATATGATATGAGCCACCACTAGGAAACGGTATCGACTTTAATTGATACGATTGAGGAGAGCAATGCGCGAAAAACGGCCATAACACGAGCAGTGGCACGAAGAAGTGATTCTACAACACAACAACACTCGGCCTCACGATGCCAAATCCGTTAAAATCTACCTGGAAATGCTCAAATGGCAAGCCCTACCCAACCCGCCATATTCCCCAGATATTGCGCCTTCCTATTATTATTATTGGTTCCGTTCGATGGAACATGGTCTGGCTGATCAGCAGGTCTGCTCATATGAAGACATCAAAAAATTGGCTTGACTCGTGGATAGCCTCAAAAGATGAACACTTTTACCGTAACAGTATTCGAGTTCTGCCAGAAAGATGGGAAAAAGTTGTAGCCAGGGATGGGCAATACTTCGAATGATTTATTTGTAACTATTTTTTCACAATGAAGTTGCATTTTCATAAAAAAAACAGCGAGAACTTAGTTGGGCACTTGACACATGAGTGTTGTTCACAAAGTCCTTAGAAGATGAGTTTCAAATGAGGAAAATTTTACTTGATTTCTTCACTAAATCAGGGAATAATGGCATTTAATACCTTCCAGTTATTGCTTCTCCTTTTTCAAAGTAATTGATTTAAACGTTACCACATGTATTCCAAAATAACCTTGCCACCACCTTACCTGTCGGTGTCTTCATCATCCCCTTAAAAAACCCTTTATTTCGATCGTTTCTTAGTTCATACATTCATGTTTCCTCCACAGCTATGTATCGTTCAGAAACTTGCCAGAATTCCGACAGAAAAGTTATGATAGTTAACGCGACTCTCGTCCTGCTGAGATTTTGTTCACACCGATTTTTTGTGCAGCTGTCTAGTAAGAAATTAAACTTAACGGGGTATTCTGGTGTAAATTTGAATGTTCTGAGGTAAATTTGAATGTTTCTTAGAATTGTGTTTAAAAAAAACAAACGAGAAATATTTTTACTATCGGGTTTTTGTCTAATATTTATTTATAACATTAAAATAAATAAATAAATAAATAAATAAATAAACAAAAAATTTCAAAAATTTCCAAAATTCCAGAGTCCTGATTGAGATCATTTTGACTCTTCTAATTATCTGGAAAAAAAAAATAGATCCTTAATCAGTGAAGGTGTTGTAATCGTCCCTACCTCGAAGAAATAAAAAATTTTTTTTTGCAAAATGGCAACTGAAAAAATTTTCATTTTTCCCGGTTATTAATTTTTTTTAAAATGGCAGTTGGTAGGGACTTTAGAGCGTTATACCAAGAGGGTGTGTACCGAATTTCAAGTCAATCGGTTTATTAGAACTTGAGATATCGTGTCAACAGACTTGACAAAAGTGGTTTCGAGAAAAACGCGTTTAAAAATTTCAGGGTATAGAAGCTTCTAATGACATAATAAAAAAAATCCGTCACAGAATACCGTTATAATTCATTTCAAAGTAATTTTCCGAGACGAGGGTTTTCTATAGTGTGACTTCGAGCGCGCAGGTAGTTGGGGAGTATTTGTTCGTCTATTGTTCGATTCGTTCCGGCAGAACCGGTTTAGTTGCCACGTCACTAAAGCAGCTGTAATTTCGTCAATTATTGGAATTTTAAAATTTCCTTTGGACAGCATATTCTTAAAAGTATAAACTATATGAGAATATAAAAAAGTCGTTTTTTTTTCAAATTTCTAGACCAGAAAAAGCGCCACCTTTTAAAAGTTCTAAAGACTTATTGAACAACCCTCGTAAAATGCAGATTTATCGGCATTGACTATTACCTTAATTGAACGCCCAGAAAAACGATCACCTATTCATTTAAAAATTGATCAACTCAACAAGAGTTCAATTTAGAACAAACAGTCAAACTCTGGTAATAGATCTAGGATGATGATGTACTAGCGCGTGGATTCCACTTTTCATTGTGGTATGTTATTAGGTCGCCTGTAGACTTGTGTTGTATTCCAGAATACTACCCTTATTCGCTTTAACACTAACTCATGTCCTTTCAAACACAACCCTTAAAACTACATCCTCACATATCTAACATTCTCAGTTAATACAATTCATAAATAAACAGACACAATATTCTATATACAGTCACTTACAGCACATTTCATAAATAAACAGACACAATATTCTATATCCAGTCACTTACAGCACATTTCATAAATATGCCCCTTTTCATAACAAACACATTTTACATTTCAAAACATGGCCACTTTGATTTTCGTTCAAAGTTTATTCAAAATTCTAAGTCACAGAGACTTCTAGATTGTTTTGTTCAGTTTATACGCCACAGTCAGTTAGAACAAAATGTTCTATATAAACAAGTAAATTTATATGAAAAAAATAGAAAGAAGAGAGCTCAGCTTGAGATAGCTGAGTTCAATAAAATAAAAATAAAATCAAATAAAATATAATTAAATAAAAACTATAAGTATTTTAATAAATATAATAACCTCCACGCTCTTCCCTCGAAAGAGGAAGCACGGCGTTGGAGCCGTAACACTGGTGGCAGCGGTGGGATCCACGAAGACTGGTGGACTCCCCGAAGAACGACTCTATCCTCGAAGGAAGACCAATCCTCGAAAGAAGACCGATCCACGAAGACTGGTGGACTCCTCGAAGGAAGACCAATCCTCGAAGGAAGACCGATCCACGAAGACTGGTGGACTCCCCGAAGGACGACTCTATCCTCGAAGGAAGACCAATCCTCGCAGGACGACTATATACTCGAAGGAAGACCGATCCACGAAGACTGGTGGACTCCCCGAAGGACGACTCTATTCTCGAAGGAAGACCAATCCTCGAAGGAAGACCGATCCACGAAGACTGGTGGACTCCCCTAAGGACGACTCTATCCTCGAAGGAAGACCGATCCACGAAGACTCCTCGAAGGAAGACCAATCCCCGTAGGACGACTTAATCCTCGAAGTAGGACTCGATCCCAGAGGAAGATTAGTGCAAGATAAAACCCTAAAGAGGGAAAGAAGGTCGTCATTTTCGACTTGGATGGCGGAACATTCGATGTATCGAGTGCAAATAACTTCGAAATTTCCTTTGCCGATGAGTTCCAGAGGAAATCTAAATTAACCTCAGTGGCAGCAGATGAAAAAAAAAAAAAACCCCACAAGAAGACAACACCTCAGAAAAAAAAAAGAACAAAACATCAATCAACATATATTAGTAGTAAGAATCGTTAGCGAAATATCAATTTTTCTGTTCATTTTTCCGTAGGAATATTTTTACCTTGGAACTTTTAACTTTTCCTTTTTACTAACAATTTTGTCCGATAGAAATTATTTCGAATATTCTCTTTCCAGTATTTCGACGACATTTCCGTTTTGTCTTTTTCGCCGAATTTTCTTTCTCTACAGCTTTGAGACCAAATTAACTTTCTTTTTCATATATATTGAATAACTAAAAGAAAGGCCATTTTTATATACCGTATTTTTAAGAAGTGATTTTGCCATACATTGATTTCAGAGTTTTCAAGATTACGAGTCCGTATTTCACGAGACAGGCGGCTAGGCAGGGGGAAGAACAAATCCACTCTCTACAAATACACAATAACCCGCCTGAATTGGCTCTTTCTGTCGGAATTTCTGATGTTTTTAGAATCGTCCCTACCTTTGACGGAAAACCCTGCGACCTAGATAAATTTATTTCCGGGGGAGACGTTTTATTTAGATCTATAAAAAGGGCAGACCCGGAGATATATGAAACATTTTTGGAGCTAGTCAAAAATAGACTAGAGGGTCCTGCCTATGATCTAATTAGGTATAGCACAATTGCTAAATGGGAGGATTTAAAGGATAAACTTAAATCAGAATATAAAGAGGAGCAATCTCGGTCAACGGCACACAATGAGTTGATATCCCTGAAACAAAACTTCAGAGAAACCGTTCGGGAATACGGAGATAGAGTTGCGAATGCTCTGAGGACGCTGAACTCTGCTACGCGTGAAATAACAGCAGACGCGGTGGTTAGAGAATTCTTGATAGAAGAAAACTCAAAATTGGCAGTGCAAATATTTGAGGATGGTCTTAAGAATGAACAACTGAAAATCCTAGCCAAAGTCCATGGGGGAAGTAGTTTAAAACAGTCTATTGCACATGTAGTATCACATGCTGCTCGTATGGACAACTCTCCCAGGCCATATAACTATAATGATAGATTTAATCGAATAGTCTGCCAAACCTGCGATAAGCCAGGTCATTCTCAGGACACTTGTTATCGGAACATGCAGTCCAACAATTTTCTGAATAGACAACCAATAAAAAGAGAATATAACATTATATGCAATTTCTGTGGACGGAATAATCACACAGAGAACGAGTGTAGATACAAGATATCTAGGAATGGACCGTCCTTAACAAATTACCAACAAGGTACAACAACGCGTAATCCATTCCGAAATAATCCTGCAAACACCGAAAATCGTTTTAGTGAATATCCTAGAATCACCAATAGACAAAACGATAGGCAAAATGTTCACCTTTCTCGGGTGCAAGAGTCGGAAAACGAGGCCTGACGCCAACCCAATTTTGTGGAAGACAGATAAAATTTTTCTATTTATAACATTAGATCTTTGGCAATAAATAACGACAATTTTAATGAAGCTCCTAACCAAATAACTAAAGCAATACAGATAAACGAAGAGAAAACAAGCACTAATATAAATATTCCGACTCATACTCCAATTTTGGAAAATAATTCAGTAACACAGACTGAAAATTCGAAATTTTCAGCAGTAGTAAAGACTGAAATCCCTAATATTTCGGATATCCCTATTGACAACACAGACACTTCAGCAACCAAGACTGAAAACTCAGCAATATTAAAGACTGAAAATTCAGAACTTGCAGAAAATACACTAACAAAAATCCCTCACATTTCGGCTATCCCTATAGACAACCCCGACACTTCAGCAACAAAGACTGAAAATTCAGCAGTGGTAAAGACTGAAGATCCAAAAGGTGCAATAAAAATCGAAACCCAGGTCAGTTCAGTAGTTAACACTGAAGAACACCATGTTTCAGCAGCAAAGTCTGAAGGATTGAAGGTTTCTACAGCAGATATAACTGAAGAAATAGTTCAAACAGCAAATAAGACTGGGAACCAAGATGTTCTAACAGCAAATAAGTATGAAGAACTATACGAATCAGTAAATGAGACTGAGAAACTAAACGATCCATCAGCAATGAGTAAGACTGAAAAGGTAAACATTCCGACAGAAGTTAAAGCTATAGAAAATGATGACATTGAGCCGAAAACACTAAACATTATAAATAACGATACTGAACAGCAACACGAGGTAATGAAAATTGAAAATAATAATTCAATTAAAGAAGTTAAAGCTATAGAAAATGATGACAATAAGCCGAAAACACTAAACATTTTAAATAACGATACTAAACACCAACACGAAGTTATGAAAATTGAAAATAATAATTCAATTAAAATAGGTATTGAAAAGAAAAACCTTATAAATACCTTACAAATTAAATTTTACAACAATAAACATGTATTCGAACACAAAATAAGAAAAAATAAAAAGGTAGACAGTCATTTAGGACAACTGAGATCATTTCTTAAGAAAATTGTTGGTATTATGCAATTCTATGCAGTCATCATAATAATAGGCCCAAACAAGTTTTGGAAAATTTTCCATAAATTTAAGGAAAAGATAGACACTTAACAAGTGGCCTTTGTTTTTATTCAATATATAAAATAATTGTAAGAAATGACGGAAACGAAAGAAGAAAAAAAAAAAAAAAAGTTAAAATAGGGGAAGAAAGAAAGAAAATTTTAGAAAAAAAAATGTATTATATAATGGGATATAATACATTTTAAAATATATATTGGGATATAATATATTGGAAATTCGAACGAAAAAGAGAAATTTGAGAAATAATATTAATTATATATATAGAAAAAAAAAAGTTGTTGGATAATAAAAGAAAAGGTTCCAAGTGGAAATATTAAGTTAGTTAGAAATATCTAAAGTTAGTTAAAAGATAATGTAAGTAGACTATAAGTACACTTTTGGATTATTGTAACCTATTTTTCTAGTATTACGAACTTTTGGATTTTTGTAACTTTTGATATAAGATTAACTTCTTTGAACGCCATTGTAAATGAACGAAAATCCAAGTCGGTAATTAATCCTAATCTAAGCAATAGTTAACAGAAAATTATTCTCTTCAAGGATAATTTTCTTTCTCGAAGAAGGGTGGGATGTTGTATTCCAGAATACTACCCTTATTTAACACTAACTCATGTCCTTTCAAACACAACCCTTAAAACTACATCCTCACATATCTAACATTCTCAGTTAATACAATTCATAAATAAACAGACACAATATTCTATATCCAGTCACTTACAGCACATTTCATAAATAAACAGACACAATATTCTATATCCAGTCACTTACAGCACATTTCATAAATATGCCCCTTTTCATAACAAGCACATTTTACATTTCAAAACATGACCACTTTGATTTTCGTTCAAAGTTTATTCAAAATTCTAAGTCACAGAGACTTCTAGATTGTTTTGTTCAGTTTATACGCCACAGTCAGTTAGAACAAAATGTTCTATATAAACAAGTAAATTTATATGAAAAAAATAGAAAGAAGAGAGCTCAGCTTGAGATAGCTGAGTTCAATAAAATAAAAATAAAATCAAATAAAATATGATTAAATAAAAACTATAAGTATTTTAATAAATATAATAACCTCCACGCTCTTCCCTCGAAAGAGGAAGCACGGCGTTGGAGCCGTAACACTTGTTTCTACTGAAACTACTAGTGAGAGAGAATATTTTAAAATAATTTAATCGAGTTGTCGATTTTTTAATGGTTTCATAGGCTTTGATGCGATGGAAGTCGATGCTACGATTCGATAGATAGAAGGAGCAACAGTCGACTTTTTGTAAATTGATCGTATATTCGCAGCCTTCTATTTGCTTTGGAATTGTCGAATTGAGTAAGATAGATAAAACAGTTTTGTCAACGCTTTAGCCAGTGAGAAAGAACATGTCTTAAAAATCATAGGCGATTAGTAAGAAGTCTTGATGCACATTAGTTTTGAATGTCTGAAAGGTTGTAATAGCTAGGGCGGATAGGACGTGTGGGGGTTCTTTAAGGCTCGCACGAAGAACCACCCATTGTACTAACCCAACTCCCCTTTCCCAACCTGCAATACCATTACCGATCATAGCCTCTTACCTGCATATGAGCAGTTCAAAGCTCTCCTTCAATCATTTCTTACCTGAAATATAAGCCCACGACAAAATCAATCTTGCCATAGCATCAAACAAATCGTATCAACCAAACCAATTCGGTTCATATTTCGTGAATCATTTAGGAACCTGATCGGTTCCTCTGGGCGGCAACATGTCCATCAAACACGCTCCAATCCTCCTGTGTTTACTTGTTCCAACAATCCGTTGGTCCAAAAGACAAGCCGGGCAACTTGCTTGCTTGCACATCTGCAATCGTTTTAGTGAATATCCTAGAATCACCAATAGACAAAACGATAGGCAAAATGTTCACCTTTCTCGGGTGCAAGAGTCGGAAAACGAGGCCTGACGCCAACCCAATTTTGTGGAAGACAGATAAAATTTTTCTATTTATAACATTAGATCTTTGGCAATAAATAACGACAATTTTAATGAAGCTCCTAACCAAATAACTAAAGCAATACAGATAAACGAAGAGAAAACAAGCACTAATATAAATATTCCGACTCATACTCCAATTTTGGAAAATAATTCAGTAACACAGACTGAAAATTCGAAATTTTCAGCAGTAGTAAAGACTGAAATCCCTAATATTTCGGATATCCCTATTGACAACACAGACACTTCAGCAACCAAGACTGAAAACTCAGCAATATTAAAGACTGAAAATTCAGAACTTGCAGAAAATACACTAACAAAAATCCCTCACATTTCGGCTATCCCTATAGACAACCCCGACACTTCAGCAACAAAGACTGAAAATTCAGCAGTGGTAAAGACTGAAGATCCAAAAGGTGCAATAAAAATCGAAACCCAGGTCAGTTCAGTAGTTAACACTGAAGAACACCATGTTTCAGCAGCAAAGTCTGAAGGATTGAAGGTTTCTACAGCAGATATAACTGAAGAAATAGTTCAAACAGCAAATAAGACTGGGAACCAAGATGTTCTAACAGCAAATAAGTATGAAGAACTATACGAATCAGTAAATGAGACTGAGAAACTAAACGATCCATCAGCAATGAGTAAGACTGAAAAGGTAAACATTCCGACAGAAGTTAAAGCTATAGAAAATGATGACATTGAGCCGAAAACACTAAACATTATAAATAACGATACTGAACAGCAACACGAGGTAATGAAAATTGAAAATAATAATTCAATTAAAGAAGTTAAAGCTATAGAAAATGATGACAATAAGCCGAAAACACTAAACATTTTAAATAACGATACTAAACACCAACACGAAGTTATGAAAATTGAAAATAATAATTCAATTAAAATAGGTATTGAAAAGAAAAACCTTATAAATACCTTACAAATTAAATTTTACAACAATAAACATGTATTCGAACACAAAATAAGAAAAAATAAAAAGGTAGACAGTCATTTAGGACAACTGAGATCATTTCTTAAGAAAATTGTTGGTATTATGCAATTCTATGCAGTCATCATAATAATAGGCCCAAACAAGTTTTGGAAAATTTTCCATAAATTTAAGGAAAAGATAGACACTTAACAAGTGGCCTTTGTTTTTATTCAATATATAAAATAATTGTAAGAAATGACGGAAACGAAAGAAGAAAAAAAAAAAAAAAAGTTAAAATAGGGGAAGAAAGAAAGAAAATTTTAGAAAAAAAAATGTATTATATAATGGGATATAATACATTTTAAAATATATATTGGGATATAATATATTGGAAATTCGAACGAAAAAGAGAAATTTGAGAAATAATATTAATTATATATATAGAAAAAAAAAAGTTGTTGGATAATAAAAGAAAAGGTTCCAAGTGGAAATATTAAGTTAGTTAGAAATATCTAAAGTTAGTTAAAAGATAATGTAAGTAGACTATAAGTACACTTTTGGATTATTGTAACCTATTTTTCTAGTATTACGAACTTTTGGATTTTTGTAACTTTTGATATAAGATTAACTTCTTTGAACGCCATTGTAAATGAACGAAAATCCAAGTCGGTAATTAATCCTAATCTAAGCAATAGTTAACAGAAAATTATTCTCTTCAAGGATAATTTTCTTTCTCGAAGAAGGGTGGGATGTTGTATTCCAGAATACTACCCTTATTTAACACTAACTCATGTCCTTTCAAACACAACCCTTAAAACTACATCCTCACATATCTAACATTCTCAGTTAATACAATTCATAAATAAACAGACACAATATTCTATATCCAGTCACTTACAGCACATTTCATAAATAAACAGACACAATATTCTATATCCAGTCACTTACAGCACATTTCATAAATATGCCCCTTTTCATAACAAGCACATTTTACATTTCAAAACATGACCACTTTGATTTTCGTTCAAAGTTTATTCAAAATTCTAAGTCACAGAGACTTCTAGATTGTTTTGTTCAGTTTATACGCCACAGTCAGTTAGAACAAAATGTTCTATATAAACAAGTAAATTTATATGAAAAAAATAGAAAGAAGAGAGCTCAGCTTGAGATAGCTGAGTTCAATAAAATAAAAATAAAATCAAATAAAATATGATTAAATAAAAACTATAAGTATTTTAATAAATATAATAACCTCCACGCTCTTCCCTCGAAAGAGGAAGCACGGCGTTGGAGCCGTAACACTTGTTTCTACTGAAACTACTAGTGAGAGAGAATATTTTAAAATAATTTAATCGAGTTGTCGATTTTTTAATGGTTTCATAGGCTTTGATGCGATGGAAGTCGATGCTACGATTCGATAGATAGAAGGAGCAACAGTCGACTTTTTGTAAATTGATCGTATATTCGCAGCCTTCTATTTGCTTTGGAATTGTCGAATTGAGTAAGATAGATAAAACAGTTTTGTCAACGCTTTAGCCAGTGAGAAAGAACATGTCTTAAAAATCATAGGCGATTAGTAAGAAGTCTTGATGCACATTAGTTTTGAATGTCTGAAAGGTTGTAATAGCTAGGGCGGATAGGACGTGTGGGGGTTCTTTAAGGCTCGCACGAAGAACCACCCATTGTACTAACCCAACTCCCCTTTCCCAACCTGCAATACCATTACCGATCATAGCCTCTTACCTGCATATGAGCAGTTCAAAGCTCTCCTTCAATCATTTCTTACCTGAAATATAAGCCCACGACAAAATCAATCTTGCCATAGCATCAAACAAATCGTATCAACCAAACCAATTCGGTTCATATTTCGTGAATCATTTAGGAACCTGATCGGTTCCTCTGGGCGGCAACATGTCCATCAAACACGCTCCAATCCTCCTGTGTTTACTTGTTCCAACAATCCGTTGGTCCAAAAGACAAGCCGGGCAACTTGCTTGCTTGCACATCTGCAAGCAAAATTTCCTACGATCGATTGCCTAAACTGATAACCGGGCATCGAGTTGGACACGACCATAATTGTTGTCCAAACAATCATGTCAATGGCCGTGTCCCACGATCCGTTTTTCTAAATCAAACACACAGTAATCTCACTGCGTTTATTTTTCCCTACCATCCGTTGGTCCATAGCCAAGCTGGGTAAGTTGTATGCTTGCACATCTGCAAGTCAAATTCCCCATGATCGGTCGCGCAAGCGATAAACGATCATCGAGTTGCACACGACCCATAATTGTTTATCCAAACAATCATATCAATGGTCATGCCCTATGATTCGTTCCCAAACCAAACATGCACCCATCCATCCTAGCCCTCGCCATCGTAGGCGAAGTTTCTGTTGACTTAACATCAACAAAAAAACCTATCCTCTATCGTTTATGATGGCAATGCAGCCAGCCTCCGTACACCATCATCTATTTGACCGCCTGCATGTTTGAATTCTCTTCTGAGCACCCTTCGCATTTTCATTTGTCCTGACTTCCAGTGAATGGGAATTCAACCAGATCTGTACGGTCACAATGGAAATACTTCCATTAAAACCCAAATCGATCGTTCATTGGTCATGACCAAAGAAAAATATCTGATTTGCTCATCGGTGGAAATCCACCCCCGTTACGACTGGTGGTATGTTCCGTGCAACAGCCAGTGGAGTCAGATTTTAGCTACTGAGCCAGAGGCACGTATCGTGGACGTTGTGTGTAAAAAAGTCGTTTCATGCAATCAATCACCAATCGCGAAGAGTCGAAATACACAGTCGACGAAGTCGGTGTAACAAATTAGTTCAATAACGAGTCGTGAAAAGTTAGTCTGTTGACTGTTTAAATTAACTCAAGTCAGAAAAACAAAAAGACAAATTTTTAAAAAAAATTAAAGACCGCATCTACATCATTGACTTGTAGTACATCGAAATTAATGTAAGAGTTACGTTGTTGTGTTTTCGTTTTATCAATTGGATTATTCATATAAAGTTTTCAATAAAAATCAACTCTAAGCAACAAGTACCAGCGCGTTTTATTGTACTTTACTTATCTCGGGTGAACAATTTCTTCTGTATTTGGTGGAACAATATCGTGGAGAGTATGTGAAACAGTGTCCGTGTTGACATCCCAACATACTTTACCCATAGACGCATTACAATAATAATTATTATCTCCAGTTATTAAGATAATTTTCAAGTACGCTAGTTAACAAGTTGCACAGTCTTAGTTTTTCTTGTGACTTTTTAGTACCTGAAAACATTAGCTTAACCACTATCCAATGAATTACAAACGTTACGGTACTTACTGTCATATACTTATAATTGAATGTAACTGAGGTGTGAAGGTAATAGTCCTAATAAAATCAAAACGCAGACTTTATTGTTAATACCAAACTTAAATACTTGTGGTGTGGCGTCTCACTCTGTAAAAAGAGCAGTCATTAGCACATCCATAATTCAAAAAACAAAACACAACTGATCAGACTCTCGAATTGCACCTTCCTTTGATTGCGTGCCTTTGTTCAGAAATTGACCTGTAACCCACAAGCATCTTCTTAGTCATCCCACAACTCATAGTCTTGGCTTCGCCAATTAGCAGTTCACCACGAACAATTAACACCTTCCGTCAACCGAATCACTTCACACCTTCTTAATCCACCAATAAAATTCGTCGAACGGGCAGACTTTTTAACACATCTTTAGAGTACTATACCTTTGAATATGGCACGCAGTGTACTAAAACTTGATAACTATTGTGGTCCTGTAATCCGTGAACTTACGCAAGACACAAGGAATAATAATTTTTAATCCGATTAGACGACACTCAAGCTGTATGAATGACCACCACAACAAAAGGTGCGGCGCAACAATGAAGTCATTAACGCCGAACAGGTAGCTGCGAAACGATGATAAATACCTGTATCCCAAAGTATATTATAAATGCGGAGATAAGAGAAAGAAACAACGGTCTTCTTCGGGTTTTATACCTGCCAACCACACAGTTTTTATATTACAAATACTCAGCCACGATGTGTGGTCAGGAATGGGTCAAAGAGTTTCATAATCAAAGATTGCTATTACATGGGCATAAAACGTCATAAATAAGCTGAGGTGATGCTGAGATTAGGTGCAAGGATCTCCCTGGTACTTGGTGCACAGCCCAGTCAGTGCCATTTGTGAGATATTGTTATTAATTTTGTTGATGAACTTGGACCTTAACTGGCAGTTATCCATATAACTTACTGGAAGATCGGCCGGCCTCTTACGCCTTACTAGGTTTTTCCATTCATTTGAAGAAATGTGCTGATAACCAATACAAAAAACATATTAATTAAGCAACAATATTAGCATTCAATGTAACAGACATTTTTCATATGACCGCCATATAGGACGTTGCACTTAAGAATCAAGTGGTTGTGGAAAAACGATGCCACATTCTCACTAGGATCAAAGGTACAGATAAGTAGGTCTAAGCTACCTTTCTAGAACCAATCGATGATTCCACATAAAATTTATTAGAAATCTACAAATAGCCTGACTATTGGATCCATAAAAATCCCTTTCAAGTCGTAAACACGCCGGATTGGAATTAGGAGAGATTTAGCTGGAATTAGAGCTAGCATTAGAATCATATCTCCCTGGTAGATAGCGCACGATAAGGTTAGCTGAACACGCGAAAGCCTTCAAAGTCCAATTAGAATTGAATTCAGATAGTGATGGGCTGCACAAGAGCGAACTTTGGGAATCAAATAGGAATTTGGAGCACAGAATACGCCTTCAATTGGGTAGATGTCTTGAGTTTTACGATATTGCGGAATCAAATCGTAAAATGAATGTTCAATAAAAAATTTTATTGCCACACGAAAATGAAGGTAATTTTGTCACTTCTTCCCTCTCACCGCTACCCTGTTCGTGCTAAGCAAGCATCGCGCTATTTATTACATCGAAAAGCGCCAGAGTAACACTAGATGTATTGGAGAGAGCACACTCTACCTTATCATTAGTTGGAATTGTTTTATGGTCGGTAGCTTTTTAACTTCTTTTGATGTTGCTCCATTTGGTATTAGGATTGTGAGGTACAGCTTCCGAAACCAGTATATCTCCATGTCGAACATCGAATACGGTATAATAGCTGCCAGATAGTTTAATGGTTTAATGGCCTTAATGAATAATGTGAAAGATATAAAAGGTCAGGAAATATCATTTTATTCGAAATAATAAGAGGGCACTCTGCATCCAGGAAATGGATTTTGTACACGGCATACATTAGGAAGGCTCCATACTGGCGTCTGATATATCCAAGATTAAATATAATTAAGAAATAACTTTATTGGAGAAACTATAAAATTCCTTCAGCGATTTCCCTAGTGACTTATTTAGATCCGATGATTGTTTGCTTGCAGCTTTACTTTTTGCCTGACTATTTCGTCATTTTCTTTCCAATTGCCTGATTATATAACTTTATTCTTAATTGTTTCCATATACAGGTTGCCACGTAAACAGCGTGCCACCTTTGGGGGTTTGATGCCTCATCTCATAACCTATCAGAAACACAAAACATGACAACTAAAAGTCGCACCGTTTTCGAGTTATTTGGATTTTTTCAAATTTTCGGAATATCCACACCTTGTCGTAGAAAATCTGATACGAGGGTTGCCTTTTATATTTCGGGATTAGAGAACAAAAACAAATATTGATCATCGAAAATCACTTTATTGTTTTTCAAAATATTCCCCATGAAGATCTATACACTTTTGCATGCGTTTGAACCAATTGTCGAAGCACTTTTGCCACTCTGATTGAGGTATCTCCAACACATGCATTCTGAATGCAGCGACCGCTTCTTCAGGTGTCGAAAAACGTTGACCTCTCAGTTTGTTTTTTACGTACGGGAATAAAAAGAAGTCATTCGGTGCCAAGTCAGGACTATACGGCGGATGACCCATCAAATCGATGTTTTGGGTGCTCAAAAATGCAGTTGTCGCAGCCGATGTGTGAGAGCTCGCATTGTCGTGGTGAAGAGTGATCCGTCTTCGGCGGTTGGTTTTCCTGATTTCTTGGAAGACAACTGGCAAACAAATGGTTGTGTACCACTCAGAATTGACTGTTCTGCGTTGTTCTAGTGGTACGGTTGCGACATGTCCAGTTTTTCCGAAAAAACAGGCGACCATTTGCTTGGAAGTGCTTCGTGCGCGAACAAGTTTTGTTGGATTTGGCTCATCTTGAAACACCCAGACAGTCGACTGCTGTTTACTTTCGGGCTCATACGCGTAAATCCACGATTCATCACCTGTCACGATGTCATAGACGTGTTTCGAAGCACCCCGACCGTATTTTTTGAGCATTTCTTTCGACCAATTGACATGAACCTTTTTTTGGGCGATTGACAAATTGTGTGGGATCCAACGCGAACAAATTTTTTTGACGGTCAAATGTTTATGCAATATTGAATGTATGCTGGTCCCACTAACGCCTAAGGTTGTCTCAATCTCACGATAGGTCACATGACGATCTTCCAATATCAGTTCGCGCACAGCATCAATGGTTTTCGGAACAACAACTAATTTTGGACGACCTTCACGAAATTCATCTTGGAGTGAACTACGACCACGATTGAATTCACTACGACAATTCGATTGAAAGTTGTAAAAAATAATCGCACGAAAATGTTGACGATTTAATTCCATTTTTGGGCCGAGATGAATCTTTTAAGTTACTGTAAACAACACAAATAGCGCTCGTATGTCAAAACGTTCTGAGTGCATATAACCTCAAAAATGTCCAACTTTACGACAGAGTTGTCAATTGCCGGATTGCAACACTAGGGTTGCCAAATCCCGAAACATAAGAGGCAATCCTCGTAGCTTCTCCTCATTATGACATCTATGGTCATATTCTCTTTTGCTAAAAATTCTTGAATAATTGTCTCATCGAATGGAAAATAGCTATTTTGGCTTTATTTAAAAGTTTTGTGAAGAAAAAGAAATATTTCTCTACTTTTACTTTAGCGAATTGTCATCGATCAACTTACAGTTGAACAGAAAAATTGGTGGATGGCGGTGGCAAATTAATTAAAAAACAGGCGTTTATGAATATTTCACAAATGTGCTACACTATTAGAGCACCTGAGCAAAAAAACATTTTTTCCCCTAATTAAATTTTTGTGGGTCTGATGGAATATGAAATAATATGCTTAAGAATACAGCATGTGTTGTAGTGGACGTCTTATCTAATATTTTTAATCGCTGCGTGTAGGATATGATCTCACCCAGAGTCTTAAATGTGCAGATGTCATTCCTCTTTTCAAGAAAGGGTCTACTGCTGAGGTCGATAACTAGAGACCCATCTCACTGTTGTCTGTTTTTAGTAAAATCATTCAAAAACTGTTACATAATTAAAATTCCCCGAATCATTGAGCTGATTCGCGTCCTTGAATCCCACATAGCAAACCCCACGGTTCGCTTTCCTAAAAAAACCCCATAACTTTCACCCAGTCCGCATAAGCTTTCGCTAATGCAATAGCATTAGAATCTTAAATGCTTCACACATTAAGAGAAAGTCCCTGGAAAAGAGAATTCTTACCTGCATGCATAACTTCGCATTTAAAATCCCCTATAAGAGTTCTCTCCAAGCTTATCATAAATTCCCTGAAAGAAAATTCATCGGTTCATGTATAATACAACCGCATAATCAGGAAACCATACCCTTGAGTTGGCTTATCCCACCTTCATCATGGGTATCATAAATCACCAGACAAACACATTGGCTGGGGACCTACACCCAAGGGACCAATACAAATACACGCATCTCTTGGCACCAATTGAATACTACAGCATAAGCAAATGCAAATAGGAATTCAATACTTACCCTTACCAGTGATGCCATAAACACCATTTCCCGGTAATCTAGCTAAAACCCATTAACACCATTTCTTTGTTGCGTCGTGTCTATTTATTTAGCCGCGACGCACATCTCAAACAAAGTTCCAATTAGCATCCGACGAGTTTCGGTTTTGTTTGCTTTACCGGACTCGCATCCCACGAATGCACATTATCCCTTTCTTTGTTTAGATCCTTTCCCACTGCTTTGATCCATAAAAGAACTAATGTACACACATACATGTGTACCGTGGCGATCTTCTGTATGAGATCTGTTTGGTTACCCCAAAGAGAGACTTTGCGTCTCTTTTGGAACAGAAAATGCATCCTTAATTTAAGAGGGCCAGTTTCACTGGCTGAATTTCTTTCGGCAACCATTGAATATCGTTGATTCGTTTTCCACCCGCTGACCACGCTGGGCACATGCTGCTCCCGCTGTCTGTAGCGCTGCGGACACGCGATAATACCCGGAGTCGTGAGAGGTATTTCGAACTGGTCGGTTTCCAATTGTTTGACGAGTTTGTGCCGCAGTTCGTTTGAGATAGTGAAAAAGAATTTACAAGTGAGAAAAGTAACTTTATATTACCTCCGCGATCGAGTAAATAGTGTAAAAATTAAAAGCTCACAATAAAGATTCAATAATATTAAAACAGCGATCTATTCGATTTCATAATTTACAAATGTTATATAAAACAATCATCATCATCATTGGCACTACAACCGGAAACCGGTCCTGGCCTTATTTAGCAAGTCCTGAGGCTTGTTAAATTTTCCATAATGATTTGTTTTTTTCCGGGCAAGGTCATTAAGTCTTGCGCCAGAGGCTTATAGCGTTAAGCAAGGATAGAGAAGAAGGTGAATTGAACACACGATGAAACGGTTGAAAAGCGAAGCAGTGAAGCATCAGACTACTGACCGTGTTTTTAATTTGATTTCCAAACTCGACTATATTCCACTGGTGTGAATTATTTTTATTTTATCGCTTGGTATACGGTTCTGATGTATTTTTCTTATTCGATTTTTTCGTTCATGTTCTTCACTATTTTTGCTTGTGAATTTGTGTGTGTCTGTTAGAATCGCTAGAGGCTCTCCGACGGGGAATCGAACCCCGGTCTCCCGCGTGACAGGCGGGTATACTAACCACTATACTATCGAGGAGCCACAAAACAATAGCTCAATTAATTAAAAATAAAAAAACACATTTGGCGCAACATCTAATCAGTGCGTTTCATTTCGTTTCCTGTGCTGTGGAACCAGTGTGTTTTAATGTACTTTCGTCTTCTGTGCTGCAGTTCCCGGGTGATTGTCGTTCAGTCTTTTCCGCTCATAGAACCAAGTCCTGTTGTATGGTGAACAGTTTTCCCTGCTGTTTGTGCGTACTTCCTTTTTCCTTCGGTCTACGGCAGACACTTAGAACTGGTGGAGACGAGGTAGAACTCTCGCCCATGCTGGCGTCGCGATCTCCTCCCCACATATCCACCATTATCCGTCATGCTGTTTAACTACAGCAAAACATTGGCAGACGAAGCTATTTCTACATAGCGAAACAGTTTTTCCCAATCTCAAATTTGTTTGCACATTCCGAAGTAAGAGTCTTCCCACGCCAATGTTCCCTTTCTCGTGTACAAAAAGTACAGGCTATTGCTTGATAAATAGTTTCAATATTCGGTGAAAAGTATGCATGAGTATACTTTTCAACCCTCTCCATTTCCCCTTCTCTCAATCCACATAGTAATTCAGCATTCCAATAATTACCCCAGCTTCTAAACGACGATACGCAGTCTACCCGTTGGCGTTACTTTCCGTAGCAAGCGAAACCAAATCAACCCCTAATCCAAGCTGCTCTCCTTTGCAATTTTTCCATTCTCTCTTGGTTCATTGACTGCTGAGCAAATTCACGAGTTTAATCGCATTCAGTGGACGGGGATATGGGAAAATGAGTATGGGTGTGCGATCGGTATAAAATGACGCGAATGGGTAGAGAATGGGGTGGTATGAAATTAAAAGCGATCGTGGTGCGACGTCTTGTCTTGTGTGGTAATATAAACAAACACCAAAAGAAACGTGAGATAAAATTGTTTATATCAAATAGACAAGGTGTAAAATTAGACAAGTAGTTAAATAAAATTGGATTCTAAAATTCACCAAGTGCACATTTAAACAAAGACCAAAAGAAACGTGAAATAAAATTGTTTATATCAAATAGACTAAGTGTAAAATTAGACAAGTAAATACAATTGGATTTAACAAAAAGTAAAAGACTATTCATCATCATCGGCACTACAACCGGGATCCGGTCTTCGCCTTATTCAACAAATTCTTGTACCGCCGATTCGGTTCTACCGATGATGTCCATGTCATCTGCATAGGCAAGTACCTGTCTGGACTTGGTGACAATAGTCGCTCTTGTTGTAACGACAGAGTCATGGATTGCTTTCTCCAACGTCAGGTTGAAGAGGAGGCAGGCCAGATCGTCCCCTTGTCAGAGTCCATTATAGATGTTTATGGGTTTAGACAGCAATCCCGCTCTTTTTACTTGACTAGTTACGTTGGTCATGGTCGACCTACAAAGTCGTATCAATTTGTTTTGAATGCCGAATTCTCTCATGGCATTATATAGTTCTACCCTGGCTATGCTGTCGTAGGCGGCATTAAAGTCTATAAACAGATGATATAATGGAATCTTAAATTCCAGACATTTTTCCATCGCCAGCCTAAGGGTGAATATCTGATCAATTGCTGATTTGCCCGGGATGAAGCTACACCCATATTGACCAATGATGCCTTTAGCGTATGGGGCTATCCGATCTTGTAGGATAGGCGAGAGTAGCTTATAGGCGGTACTCAAAAATGTTATACCCCTATAGTTGCTGCACAGTGTGATATCTCCTTTCTTATGTATGGGGCAAATTATACCACGACGCCAATCTTCCGGCATCTCCTCTTGCTCCCATACGTGCACCACGATCTCATGAATTGCGTGATGTAGCGCTGTCCCTCCTTGTTTGATTCAATTCAATTCATTGAAGTGCACTTCCCATCGCTCCAGAATGCCTTCAGGATCGGTGATCAGATTACCCTCTTTATCCTTGCAGTAAGTGCGGCATGGTGTGTACCGCTCTCTACTTTTCTCTATTTCACAGACAAGGTTTTTTCCCAGGCAGTTTTCTTTTATCTGTGAAGTCTTTTTTCAGACCTTCTGAGCTTTTTGTATTTCTCTCCGCGTACCCGTGTCCTATGAGACTGCTGCATTGCCGATATGCAGCACTCTTACGCTCAGTCGCTAGTTTGCACTCATCATCAAACCAGTCGCTCCGATCTCTACGACTACTGCCTAAGATGGAGTTGGCAGTACTAAAGACGGTATTCTTAAGGCGTGTCCATTTCTCTTCTACGCCCGGCATTCTAGACCCAGGACTTACTCTCCCTCCATCGAGCTCTTCGAGGGCGAGTCCAACCGCATGACCAAAGGTGTTACTGCTATTCTCTTTGCTTAAGGCAGCCGTGTTGATTGGAACCTGATCCGGGGATGCAATACATCTCCGTAAGGCAATCCGCGCTCGGAAAACTGTATCAACAAGGTAGTGATCCGAGTCGACGTTGGCACCTTGGTACGTTGTTACCGTCATCAGGCTTGAGGAGGGACGGCGATCTGTCAACAAGTGGTCAATTTGGTTGCGAGTGGCTCCATCAGGTGATACCCGGGTTTTTGCGGATGTCTTTATGCGGAAACCTGGTACTCGCAACGACCAATTTCTTTGATACTGTCAGTTCGATGACTCGCAGTCTATTGTCATTAGTGTTCGCATGCAAACTATGGGAACCAGTGTAGTGCCTGAAAACCGGCTCCCGTCATATTTTGGCATTTAAATCACCAAGAACGATTTTCACATCGTATCTTGGGCAGGCATTGCGGCCTCGTTCGTCGACGTTCTCGTAGAATTGTTGTTTTTCGTCGTCGACTCCTTTGTAGATCCGTGAACGTTTATGAGGCTTATGTTCTTAACCTTGCCCCGCACGCGAAGAGTGCACAGCCTTTCGCCTATTGCATTAAACCCGATAATGGCTGGCTTCAGTGTTTGGCTGACTAGAAAGCCTACCCCGAGCACTCGGTGTTTTGCATGACAGCTGTAATAAATGTCATACCCGTTTCTTTGAATAACACCACTCGCCGTCCATCTTATTTCTTGTAATGTACTGTATAGTGAGCGGACCTTCCATGAGAAAATTCTCAAATCGTTTAGCCATTTTCGTTCCCGTGGTCGTCGTCGTGTATCCGGTTCATATCCGAGGCTTGTTCAATTTTCAATAATAATTTGTTTTTGCGGGCAAGGCTATTAGCCTTGCACCAACCGTTCTCAGGATGTCGGTGGATGCATTGGTTCACTACTTGGCGGATGCGAAAGTAGCTATCCAGGGGTGTCACGTGGCGACTGCCTGTCAACTTGGATTGAACAGGGACAAGGATCATCCTAGCCTTCGTCGGGTAGAAAGCAATCGGTGCCTTTGCCCAGTATGTTGGCTCCCATCTCGCAATGGACCCTACCTACCACTCAGTAATTGTGCCGAACTGCACAGTAGCAAGAGTCGTCAGTTAAACTTAGGTTTATGGTAATCCCGACTAAATATGGTAATCTTTGTACCAGTTTTGGAATCGTCCTTTGTCTCAACGTCTTTCCCGCCGAATCCGGCTAACACATAAGACTCAGTGGTCGAATCTTTATGTGTGTGCTGATTGGTTTCAAGGCTTAAGGCGAGTTGACACAGCGTAGACTTCTAATAGTTATGCACGTCTTCGTGTGTATATGGTTGTTGGTTGCTATTATTGACTACAGATGATAGATCAAAGACTGTATCACTTCAAACCCATTATCCATAATTGTGTATTACACAATCGAACCATAGAAAGACCTTTAGACTTTCTCTTCCTATTGACCTATAGTCAGAAGGTTCGAGTTAACGCAGGTTAAAGGGCCATTAATATATTGTATATTCAACATTGTAACTCCTTAGTGGCCACTGATATGATTATCGAAGCATATTTTGCGCACAATGTGTTTTGATATTTAGACGTACCACGTGCGTTTTACGTAAAAAACAGCAGGCGGTTTTACCTTGGTTAATTATGCTCACAGATGGGAACCTATTGATGTATCAATGTTTATTGATGTCCGCCAGCCCCAGCGTCGTCGATTTGTGAAAGCTTGTTGTTCAAGTTTTTTTTAACATTCGTATTTACTTAAAAACCAGTAATCAAAAAATATACATTCTTCGATATTGCTCATCCAATGTCAACTTAATAGCGTAAATAAATCTCCACCGTATAGAATTTTTGCTGGTGTTCCTTTGGGTTCATAAAGTAGCCCACACTATTTGTTATTTTCATAAACGATCACTTGTCTTTCACTCGAAACCTAATTTACTACTTTTCTGATGATAACCGTTTGATCTTTTTATCATTTTCAGCATGTTCGATCAATCCTTTCCAACTTTTTTCAAGTAGTTGTTTTTGACCTTAACATTGTACGAGTATATCAATGAGAATTATACATCCAATCGGGACTCGGGTGTCCCAAAAACAGAATGCCGCTTTCTATCATCAAAGGCATACTCCAACATACACTCATGAATAAAATGCTATACTACAACTTTTTTTTTCAATGTTTATGTTCTTCGAAAGTGGAAACGAAATCTTCAAAGGGTTTTAGGGCCTCTGCTCGGTTCCGGAAGACCTTTTACCGGCAAAATGAATCCAGATTGCGGAAAAGATGGTAGTCCGTTGGGGAAATGTCAGGAGAGTATGGTGGATGCGGGAGAATTTCAAATCCCAACTGCCATAGTTTTTGCACCGTTACTTGGTATGGGGTCTAGCATTCTCATGCAAAAGGATCGGCCCGAGCCTATTGACCAATGCCGGTTGCTTTTCAGCCACTTTGGCATGCAATATGTCGATTTCCTCACAATATCTGATAGCGTTTATCGTTTCTCCTGCTTGAAGAAATGAAAAATGGATTTGTCCTTTCGATGTCCACCAAATTGTCACGATTACCTTTTTTGAGTGAAAATCGTGGTTGGGGGTGTGTTTTGATTTTTCACCTGCATCCAACCACTACCCAGGTCTTTTACGGTTATCACACAGAATCCACTTTTCATCACAGGTAACGATGCGGTTCAAAAACCGTTCAGTTTGGGTTCTTAATCTAAGCGATGCGCAGGTTTCCAGGCGCCGTAGGTTTTGGGAATCGTTCAGTTCATGGGGTACCCACTTATCAAGTTTCTTTACCTTTCCTATGAGAGAAAGGTGTCAATTTATTGTCATTGGGGATACTCCAATGATTTGTGCAATCTCCCTCATCCACCGTTGCTCTTAAAACATCGTTGTCAACTAACGTTTCCGGCTTCCCATGCGGTTCATTTTCAATCTCCCGAACGGAACTTTCCAAACCAACGTCGTATAGTGCGTTCGTTTACCAGTACATCCTCAAATGCGTCAAGTTTTTCATTGCCAATGACACATTATGTCCCATTTTAAATTAATAAATGAAGATGTTTCGAATTTGAACTGCCAACAGCATGGTAAACAATTTCTACAAAAAACCAACTGGACTTGTAACGAAGCCTAAAATCCTCACACGTCAAACAGACGTACCACTTTACTTTATAAAGAGGGAAAATTAAACTTTTTGGCGCAGATGTTTACTCGAGGACTTCTTATTTCCGACTGAGCGAAAATCGGACATTTCATGTGGTGGACCCCAATATCTGACCGAATATGTAATTACTAACTATCGAACATACCTATGAACGCGTAAATATGAGATTTCATATTGCGTTGCATACATTTGCAGATATTTACATTTACATTTTCTTTTTGTATGTACTTATATATAACATGTGTATATACAGATGCGAAACATGGGCTCTCAAAAAACATGAAGATAATAAACTCCGCGTATTCGAGAATAAAGTTTTAAGGGGTATCTTCGGAGGTAAATATGACGAGGAGGCAGGACAATTTAGGAAACTCCACAACCACGAATTGGAAGAGCTATACCGCAAACTTACAATAGTGAGAGTAATCAGGTCGCGGAGATTAAGATGGGCCGGACATGTGGCGCGAATGGGCAACGATAGGACCGTGCATAGAATTCTTGACGGTAAGTAATGGCTTCTCGATAGTATAGTGGTTAGTATACCCGCCTGTCACGCGGGAGACCGGGATCGATTCCCCGTCGGGGAGCCTCTGGCGCAAGAAAATGACCTTGCCAGGAAAAAATAAATCATTATGGAAAATTTAACAAGCCTCAGAACTTGCTAAATAAGGCCAAGACCGGTTTCCGGTTGTAGTGCCCGTGATGATGATGATGATGATGAAGCCAACGGGAGAGATACCGACAGGACGGCAGCGACGGTAATGGGAGGACTATGTTAGGTTTGACCTTGAGGAGATCGGATCGTCTTGTCAAGCGTGGAAGAAGAGTGCACAGGACAGGGAACGATGACGGAGTCGAGTCCCAGAGGTCATGGTCTTCCGGGTTCCTACAGGCCAATAAATAGTAATAGTAATACATGTGTACATACAAATCCATACGTATATCATATATGTACATGTACGAGGCTGGACTGATAAGTTTCCGACCTAACAAAGATACAAGACATCTTTTCTTAAAATGTATTTTTATTTTTCTACATAGTCTCCTTGCAACTCTGCACACTTCTCCCAGCGATGCTCCCATCTCTCTAACAGGTCCAAATAGTACCTAGCGTGTTTCTCTACAAAATAACAGTTCATGAAGGTGATTACCTCCTCGTTTGACGAAAATCTCTCTCCTTCGTGCGCAATTTTTAGATTAGGGAACAAAAAGAAGTCGCTTGGGGCTAGATCTGCTGAGTAAGGCGGATGGTCAAGCAGTTCAAACCGTAATTCGTCGGTTTTCGCCATAGCAACCGCTGAGGTGTGAGACGGCGTGTTGTCTTGGTGAAACAGAATTTTCTTGTTCTGCAAATGTGGCCGTTTTTACGCAATTACTGTCTTCACTTGGTCAAGTAATGATGCGTAGTATGATCCTGTAATTAATTTTCCTGTTTGAAAATAATCGATTAAGATAACTCCATGACTATCCCAAAAAACAGTTGTGGGGAAGAAGTAGGGTGTGCAGGCGCACTGCACTGGATTCCCTCCTTCCGCCATCATAAATACCGCCGTAAACTGTTCACCAAGTATCGAACGCCGCAGCAAAATGTTCACCGAAGAGAAAGTTCAAAAATACTGAGCAAACACAGCACAGCAATAAACACACTGGTATTGTTATTTATAAATGATTCTTTATTTTCTTTAATTCATTTGAGAGCACTATTACACATAGACTTTTTCGAATTTCAAGTCAGCGTACACGGTAATTTAATTTTAAACAATACTTATTTCGAACACTGTTATTTATAAATAATTCTTTATTTTTATTCATTCGAAAATACGATTACACATAGAATTAGACGAATTTCAAGTCAGTGTACATTGTTATTGGCAACGGTTAGATTTGAGAACTCGAAATTTATTTTAAATAATTAAAACTCTCGACCGCGGAGGGAAAAACTGTGGAGGAAAAGCGACTCCTTAATGTTACTGGAAAAGTGACGCCTTGATGGTGATACGTGTACTCCCAGCGCTGCGGATAGCGGGAGATGAGCCGACCGGCTCGGTCGGTGGATGGAATAAGACTCAGCGATATTCGTTCGCTGTGAAAAGAAATTCGGCCTGTGACACTGGCTCTCTTAAATTAAGGATGCATTTCCCATTCCAAGAGAGACGTAAAGCCTCTCTTTGGAGGTAACCAACCAGCTCTCAAGGTACACTTGTATGTGTGTACGTTGGTTCTTTCATGAGGCAAAGCCATGAAAAGGAATCTGAAACAAAGAAAGGGCATAATGTGCATCCATGAGATGTGAGTTCGGCTAAGCAAACAAGCCGAGTCTCATTTGGTGCTAATTGGGTTTCTGTTTGTTCATGCCGCTAGTCATGAGAAGCAGATCCAGAAATGTGTAGGACAAAGAGATCGTATAGATCATTGTCTAGAATGTGCATTGCAGCTGTACTGATAGACCGCGATGCTCGTGGACATGGTGCTAATTGGTTTTAGCGTATTCACAGGGGATTGGTGTTCATAGCATCACAGCCAAGAGTAAGTATACGATTCCTATTTGCATTTGCCTATGCTGTAGGATTAATTGATGCCTAAGACACAAGATGCGTATATTTGCTTTTGTCCCTTGGGTTTGGGTCGCCAGCCAATATGTATGGTGAGGCTGGGAATAGGCGACGCAATGTTTATGATCCCCGTTATGATGGTTACATTGTATGTAAACCAAACTGTTTTGTTTTCAGGAATTCGACTAGGGAAAATGCGTGTGTAAGATTGAGATTTGCCTGGCAACCGAAGGTGCCGAATTGGGTTTGGGATTAATGAAGTTTGGAAAAGAATTCTTATAGGGAATTTTGAATTCGAATAAATGAATGAAGGTAAGAATTCTCTACCGGGAGGTGTTAGCTAAATACGTTTGATAAATTTATTGCGTGAAGCATTTACAGGTGCTAATACAATTGCATTAGCAGAAAACTCTGAAGGTTGGGTTGTAGTTATGGGGGTTCTTCGGGTAAGTAGACAGCGGGGTTTGGCGGAACCGCCACACAATCGCTATCACTTTCCCAGCCGAAAAAAACAGTTTTTGCTTTTTTGGAGCCGATTCCCCCTTTACACTCCTCTGTTTTGACTGTATTTTTGTTTCGGGTGTATGGTGTATCCAAGTTTTATCGACAGTAATTACTCGGCGCCAAAATTCGGATTTATTGCACATAATTTTAAATTTCCTCCAGTTCTATGTAACATTACCGCCCATTGACAATGAATCTGGCTTTTGATAACACATTTCACTCATTGTTCCCGCCAAACTGTTTTAAATGTATTTTATTCTAATTATTCCTTTATTAATTTTTTGTTTGCACTTCTCAAACTGACTGCGCCATGTTATGTTTGCTGTTTAATAAATAAAACACGTGCACTTTGCACATTATATTGTACATTATTGTTTTTTTTTTTCATGTCCATTCACTTCGGCTATTCAATTACTGTAGTGCTTCAAAAAGTCCCACCACCTTTTTCCCCCATTCCTACATCCAAATCCTAAAACCAAAAAACCCACAAAAACCCAAACATGATCCAAAATTCGCAATAAAGGAATCAAACATTCGTTTATCGCATAACATTTGCCCCCACGGCAAAATTTAATCCAAAATCCGAATTAAAATTAAAAGTTACAATAAACGAATCTAATATTCGTTTATTGTTCTACATTGGCTCCACAGCATCATCCAAATCCAAGAATTCAGAGATCGTTATCTCTATCCCAAAAATTCCATTGAGTTAAACAAACAAAAAACTCAAAATCAGATACATTCACACATCTGCGCGATAGTTTCATAAGAATTCAAGAAATTGATTTCTTATCTTATGTAAATACAACATCTCGCTCGAAATATCCAAAAAAATCGAGATTGTTGCACGAAAATGTGTATCTTTGGGATACAATTTTCGATTCCTTTTCCTTTATAAAGGAACAGTATAGTGATCTCCGGGCCGCAGTTAAACATAATTAATAGTCCCGATAGGACATACATTTGAAGGAGGGCCGCAGTTGAATGTCGTCCGTTGTCCCTGAAGGAAAATATCCTGGAGAAGGGCGAAGTTTAAATTGGAACAGAAATAAATAAAATACTAATACTAAAATTTTTCTGGTGAGTAAAGTATAGGTACTCCCTCAAAGAAAATATTTCTGAAGATCTGGAGTATCGCCTGGCCCCCACGGAAACCAGCGGACTTGCGAAGACTGAGGCCAAACCAAAAGGACGTTGCTCTTCCCTCTGGACCAGAGGAAGCACGGTAACGACCCCTTGTAGGACAAGTTTTCAGGAGCGGTCTGTTTTAAGAGATCGCCTTGTCCTTTTAAGGATCAGGAGACTCGCGTCCTGAAACAAACCCCTACTAAACACAACATTACAACTACTGTCACTTACGTTGATACTTGAGAAGAGGAGGAGATAAGCAAGTTTGTCACGGTGTTGCCATCATCTATACATCAATTCATATCAGTATTTGTGGAGAATGCACGGCACTGAGCTTTTCTCTTAATGAAATGATTATATCACGAGATATAGAATGCTGCACCTTCCTGTTGAAAATATATATCAAAATTATCTAATTTGTGCCAGAAGAATTTAAGTAACCGTGTTTCCGTAGGACAATATATAAATCCGTAACTGTAGTGCCATTTTATTTTTCAAGATAATACCGTCCAAATCCACCTCCACAGCATAAAACACTCCGAACGGTTAATTTTTGGGGGTGTAAAGGTTTCTAAAGAACAGCATGCGCGATTTCTGCACTCTAAATGAAACAATTCTCTTTAGCGATGAAGCTCATTTTTGGTTGAATGGTTTTATAATTTTTTTTATGAAATAATAGATCAGTTTATTGTTGATCCAAAGCTCAATCTGTAAAATGTCTACTCAATAAATAGGGGGTTTAAGGCTCTTCAAAGCCTTAGTAGTGGAAAATCTGAGATCTTCCCGGGGTCGGCCATGTTATAGATAAATTTCGTTTGGGAACTTCTGGTCAGATATTTTTCCTGTCCGAGTTATGTGCCGGGGATACCACTGCCCACACATGATACTTTGGTAACGAGGTATCAAGGTAGCTAGAGTTCGAATCAAAGCTTACATCATGTATCGAATGACGGTAGAATAGCAGGACTACAATAGTGTTGTCCTTCGCATGCAACAGGTTCGACATGGAGGAAGCAACTCATCTCGAAGAAGTTGTCGATGTCGCGCACCTGGCTCCTGATTGACTTATTGGTATGATACTGGCATCAAGAGGACATCGTTCACGCAGCCATACCGACCGTGTGGATGATATATGAGCAATATTGAAAGGTGCATCAGGATTAGCTGTCATTATTATGACCCCTGGCCAGTGCTGCTGTTGCTGTTGACTCTGTTGTTGAAGGAAGATATATTTGATGGTGGACCATTTTCCACAGCAGCATGTGCAGCTGCAGCGTCATCATCATCATCATCATCATTGGTCGACTGAGACGATTCTCTGCTCTGGCCATAGCTCTGATCGAGGCAAACTTCTTAATCATCATATAATGTCGGAAGGCGTGTGGAACTGGGATGGCTGCAATGCGGGCGTGTACTCCACGTATTTGCGTTCAAGTAACTGTATTTGTTTCTCCAGCCAGTTCTACGAGAGTTCAATCCTGATATCCACCTTTTAGCTCTGTGTATAACATGTTGTTAGATGATTATCCTCGGAAATGACATTCAACCGATTTAACATAATCAAATATTTTATATAACCTTTCCTATATGAAACACTTGCAACGATGATTCACAGAAACCCACACAATAAATTATTATTTGCACGAAAGCATTTCACAGCAAATTACTTCACTTTAACACGCGATAAATTGTTGATGGAGCCTTGCAACGATGCGACGATTCCTCACAATTGCTTCGGTTGCAGTTTTATATCTTCTTTTACACATGGTTCTGATCCCTGTCTAGAACTGTAACCCCTGCAGATCAATAATCGGCTCTGGTTTTGTTGTCGCGTGCTCCTTAAGGTCACAGGCAGGCAAAAAACAAAACCAATTATCGGAGATTTGAACCACAACTAGACACCATCTTCGAAGAACAATAAAACAAAACATTGTTTGTGGCCAACCGTCGACGCGTCCATTGTCCTCTTTGAATAGTGTTGTATGTGTGTGTCTTATCGTAATTTGACGCATTACCGCTTATGTTCGACATATTCACAGGACAAAGAGGATTCATGCGGACTGTGAAAGGAAATGCGATGACACTGATTGTTTTCATAAGTCCATGTGGGGTCGTATGAGTATGTTTGGGGTTTTCTCCTCTAACAATTACTAAGCACAAATATCATTTTCGATGAGAAAAAAAGAACAAAACACGGTCGATATGATGTTTACTAAATACTCGTATATAACACTACTTTGATCATCCTGTATTTACAATACTCATTTAATGCAACTTATAAACCTATTTCTTGTTGGGCCTGGCGAACATCTATTGTCTGTTTTTGTACCAATTCTTAAGCTTTAAACCCCCTATTTATAGTAGAAATGACGACGATGCTCTACTGACAAACATTGGGTGTAAATGCTTACAAAACTATTAAGACAAGATAGGCATTTCTATAGTCCACTGGGCCACTGTCCAATATGATATCTGCCTTCACAACTTAATTATTATTTTCATTTACTTATGCAACATCAATCCAGGAATATATGCTTTCCTCGCAATGGGTTATACTTATTTTTCGCGTTATGTGTGCAGTTGGGTTAGCCAGGCCATGTTTGAGGAACGCAATTACCATTTCTTGTTGGTCTTCTTTTTTTTAAGTTAAAATGACAATAAATCAATCCGGGTGAAATCTTCCTAGACTTCCACAGTCTTCTCCGTCTTCGGCTTGTGATAATCGAAAGGATGAATGTTGGAAACTAAATATAGCTCTTCATCCAAATGAATAGCTATGAGACCAAACGCAGTAATGGCATTGAGAGTAAACAACGAATTGCCACCTTCAAAGTATTTACTATACTATTTATTGGTCTGTAGGAACCCGGAAGTTCATGACCTCACCGGCTCGACTCCGCCATGGTTCCCTGTCCTGTGCACTCTCCTTCCACACTTGACAAGCCGATCCGATCTCCCGAGGTCCAACCTAACATTATCCTCCCATCTCCATCGCGGCTGTCCTGCCGGTCTCTTTCCGGTTGGTCTACCGTCAAGAACTCCACGCACGGTCCTATCGTTGCCCATTCGTGCCACGTGTCCGGCCCATCTTAATCTTCGCGACCTGAGTACCCTCACGATTGTAGGTTACCGGTATAGCTCTTCCAATTCGTGGTTGAGGAATTTCCTCCATTGTCCCGCCTCCTCGTCAAATTTACCGCCAAAATCTTTATTCTCGAATACGCGGAATTTGTTTTCTTCCCGTTTTAGAGATCCCATGTTTCGCATCCGTATAGAGTAATCGGCATGATTATGGTTCTATAGACACGGAGCTTTATGTTACATGACAGCAGTTCGGATTTCAGCAGTTTACTCACTGCGTTCCAACTGGCGTTGCCGGAATGCAGTCTTTTGTTAATTTCTTTCGACATTTCGTTACTGGCTGTCAGTATCATTCCCAGATATTTAAATTCTTTAACTTTTTCTAATATCTTGCCCCTGATGTTTATGTCTGTTCCTTGAGGTCCACCTGCTCTCGCCGTAATCATGCATTTTGTTTTTGTATTTTGTTTTGTCTTCATTTATGTCTAGGCCCACCTCTTCTGCCGCTTGCATGATTATTTCACTGTTTTTACCTATAGTTTATAGATTATTGCCCAGAACGGCTGTGTCATCCGCATATGTGAGCACTTGTGTGACCCCGTTCAGAGATGATACGGCTATGTTGTCCTCTTGTACAATTCTGATAACATACTCGAGGACAAGGTTAAAGAGATGTGGCGGTTCCGCCAAACCTCACGGCCCACTTACCTGAAAATCCCCCATAACTACATCCCAATTGACATAAGTTTTCGCTAATGCAATCGCATTAGCACCTTAAGTGCTTTACGCATCTAGGTTATCAAACCTATCATCTAAAAGTCCCTGTTAAAGAATTCCTACCTTTTCATGCATCTCGTCGCATACAAATTCCCTACAAGAATTCTTTCCATTATACAGGAGCATAAAACAAAACATATTCGGTACCTTCGGTAGCCAGGCAAATTTCAACCTTCCCACACCTGCACGGCAATCTCCCCGCAGCAAAAACATTTCCTTCCCAAGAATAATTAATGACTTCAATGCATTACCTGGAAATGCCTGCAAAGAATTTTTCCTACAAGAGCATTCATACATGTATCAATGCATCTCTGCATTAGCGCCCCAGAACCGAATTTCTAAGTAGTGTAGATATTCACACTAGTGTTCGATCCTGGCGTCGCCATAGATGCCATGTATAATGGACACAGATGGTATATACAAACCGTCATTGTGTAATCATCTGAATTGCTTCGCAATGACTTGCAACTATCGATACAGCTGCAAGCACTTTACCCAGAAATGCTCCTTTGTTTGAAAATCCAAACAATCATCGCCTGCGCGCATAGCCGCCGGATTGAATTCAAAGCGTAAACAATGCAAATATAGTATCCGTTTCCCACAAACGAATTTCCCTGCATATACAACTGCAAGGAAGGGATTCGTTTCGTCCACCAACCCATTAACACCTTTTCCCAATGGCTATTCGCCTATTTACACAAGGGCATCACTCATCTAAGACTTTTATGATGCCCTCGTCTCATCTTTTCTCTTACCACATTTATTCGATGCATCGTCGTCTATTTATTTAGACGCAATGCACTTCATAGACAATGATCGCCCCGATTCCTGTGTCCTTGGCGCCTACCTGCTTTGTTTTTCCATTGCCTTCGAGCATGTGTAAACAACACATATCTGAACGATCACACACATACCACCATGATCTCCATTACGAGATCTGGTTTTCTATTCCACCAAGAGAGACTCTACGTTTCTCTGGTGGTAAGTAAATACATATCCTTAGTGGAGGGGATATCTACCACCACACCACAAACTCACCCCAAACGAAGGTTGTATCGCGGAGTCAAATTACATCCGCTGACCACCACGGTCGTTGCCGCTCCCGCTTCCCGAAGCGTAGGTCGGGTCGAAAAAGAAGTGTTTCATTCTGTTTAAAATGTATACTAATAATCAATTTAATATTAATAATAAGTTTAAGTGAAGTATAAAAACACTAACATATTTAATAATGGCTGAGAACAAAGTGGTCTTTATTTAGTGAATAAAACGTAACAAATAAAGAATTAACATTGATCAAACCTGAGTGTTTTGTTTCTGTGTTGTGTCCGCTCGGTCGCGAAGGTCAACCATCGTTTATTTGCTCCTTGCGTTGTGAGCAGTGTCCGCGTGAACAATAGACGATGGGGATGGAAGTGAACCTGGTGCCCGTGTCTGGCACAATACTTCCTCCCTACAGAGACATGGTGAGAGGCCATCCCCCTGTTTTAGTCTGTCCGGATTTCAAATTGTTTTGAGAGGTGGTTTTCTATTCTAACTCGCCCTTTTAGTTCGGTAATGTAAATTTGAAATGGGCCGGTCGTAGGGGCATGGCTGAAGAGAGCATTTCCCAGTATTTGCTCTATTTTTACAGCTGCCTGGTCAATTTCAGTAGCGAATAGATTTGAAGATTCCGGTAAAGAATAATTTGAAAAACTGGCAGCAATATCGTTATTGACTTTTTTCCAGTTTGTTTTGGAAAAATTTGGAATAGGATTCACTGTGTAGAGTGGTTCGAGCGAAAGGATTTGAACCGTGGAGTGAACGGACCCAAGATCGGATAGGAATGTAAAGAACACTGTAGGGGGATTAGATGAATAGATATCTGTGGATTTTAGAAAGAAACCGATTGTTGATTTGGTTGTACTACAAATTCGAGTAGGTTGCAATGGACAGTCTGCGTAAACATATGGGTGAAGTGGGAGGAGATCTAGGAGTTGGTAGCCATATTTGTTGCACTTGATGTCATTAAATGATGTATGTCGAGCATTCCAGTCTCCCCCTATGATGAAAGGTGCCGGCAGAGACTACTGGATTATTTGAGAAATGTCTGCACTAGGGAAGTTAGGTTCACGAGAAGGGTGAATCTATATAGACGACAAAACCAGTACTTTATTACTTCTGCAGAAGAGTTTAACTGCCGTGTATTCGACATTAGTTATGTTAGTGAACCTGATTTCAGTAAATTGGAATTTCTTGTGTATTAGAATTCCAGTACCACCATGAGGGCCAGTGGTTCGCGGGTTGGACACAAATGTGTAATTAGGAATGTATACTCGAGAGTTTGATTTAAGCCAAGTTTCTGAGAGAAGAAGAACATCTGGGCAGAACTTTTCAACAAACAAACGGAGGTGTTGTCTACGAGTGTGGGAATATATGGATTCTGTGTTGAGGGAGACTAGGGTTAAACTATTCATTAAAGGAAAGAATGTGGGAAGTTATTAAATCTAAGATCTGACCTTTTTTTTTCTATTTCCGAGCTGTGTTTCAGGGTGGGTAGCAGCGTATGCATGCTTCTAATATAACCCATGATGTCCAGGTTGAGAACGTTGGAATTGGGTTGATGAGGTTTAGTCCAGTTTCGGGAATCTTTCGTAACTTCTGCAGAGGATATTCCTGATCCCGCGAGATGAGATCATTGAGGTGATGAGGGTTTAGTTGCAGTTCCTTTGGTTGGTGCTGGTTTATTTGTTGTTGTGTGTGCCGATCGTCTCTCGAGGATTCGCAGCTTTTCGGGACATCGGGAAAAGTTCGCTGGATGTGGGCCTCCGCAGTTACAGCACGTTACTGTGATTTTATTTGTGCTTGTTGATCCATCAGCGTTTGTTTTTTGAATTGTTGTTGGTTCAGTACCAGGCGGGTTTACCTTGCATTCTCCAGGTGTATGCTGTTCGGCACATTTCCCGCATCGTGCACTTAAATGGCACGCAGCTGCTAAGTGACCTGAACCTTGACATCTTTTGCAATGGAGAATGTACTGTTTGTGTGGTTCCTCAATCGCAATTTTATGCGTAAACAAATATTTTATTTGTTTAAGCCGGCTAACATTTTCGTTCGGTGGAATCTGTACGATTCGTAAACTCCGAATATTGTTTTCTCTCATATGAGGAGTTTGGAAGTAGTCCAATCTGTGTATACTCAGTTCCGGGCAGATCCTCGATATTTCGAGTAGGAGTACCTCATTCGTCCATGCTGGGTCAATGTGCCTTATGATGAATGTCTTTGGTTTACTCTGGGCATGTTGAAAAGTGAAGAACTCATGTTTTTTCTCTGTGAGTTTTTTTACTGCCGTGTCGTGGTCCGTCAAAGTTGTTGTCATGATCGAGATCGAGGAGCCCCTGGAATTTGTGGTAAAGTTTCGATGTCCTAGGGCATTCTCGAGCATCTTGATTACTTCCTTGATGCTAGTTGCATTTTTGATGTAAATTGGTGGTGGCCTCACCTTATTTGTAATTTTGTGTCCAACTGTTTGCGTCTGGTCATCTATTTTGTTGGTATATTGGGACGTTGACGGTTTATGTGATGACGATGGTTTGATGTTGGTTGTTAAGGAGATGTCTGATCTTTGGGGATGTACTTCCTTCATGCAGACATCGTCATAGGTTTTGGTCGGAGATTGAAGAGAGCGTATTTTGTCGTGCAATTGGTTCATTTGGGCTGTAAGCAGCCTATTTGTTCCATGGCATCATTGTACTTCTTCTGGTAGTCGATGGTTGGTTGAGTAGTCATTGTAGCGATTTTCTTCGGGGCGTTTAAGTTTCTGTGGATGGTTATTTTTTCCGTTTTATAGTAAATCGTTGGGCAGCACTGGGACCGTTGCCCGGCATCTGCGAACGCAAAATCCGGATACGGTCGTTTATTTTTTGTTTCGGGTTACCAATTTTGTAATAGTTTTCATAAGGTATTACCGAGATTTAAGTAATTTAGTATAGTCTTATTGTGAACATTTGGTCGCTTGTTGCCCGGTTCCTACGGTATCCACATTGGTAGTCTCCCAGTATCTCTTCTGCGTGCGGTGTGATTCTCGCCAGAATGACATTTGTTAATATTTTGTATGCGGTTGGGAGCAATGATATTCTTCTGTAGTTTTCGCAGTCAGATCTGTCGCCTTTTTTTAAAATGTGGATGACTATTGAGGTTTTCCATTCTTCCGGAGTGACTCCCTTATCCCATATTGTCTTAATCAGTTGGAAGATCTTTCGAGCGGTTGCCTCTTCCATGCTTCACAAGCTCTGCAGGTATGCAGTCGACTCCGGGAGGTTTGTTGTTTTTCAATCGATTTATTGCGTCTACCACTTTTTTAAAGGATTGCTGGGTTCTGAGGCCGATGGGGGCGCACATTGAGCAGGTTTTCAAAGTACTGCTTTCATCTTGTCACGATATTGTTTGTTTCTGTGACCAGATAACCGTTTGTGTCTTGAATTATTTTGGCTCTACCTCGGTAGCCATTTCTAATTAAATTTATGGCGCCATACATAGTTCTGATGTTCTTTGTTCTGACATTTTCTAGGATTTTTTCGATCCGAGTCTTCTCCCATTCGCGTTTTTGCGTTTGAAAAGTCTCGTTGTCTCTTTCCGAATTGTCGCGTATCTTTCTGCGTTGACTTCATCATATCTTTCTAAGTGGATCACTCTGAGGGGTTTGCGTTCCTCGATCTTCGCCCTGCACTCATCGTCAAACCAAGGTTTGGACTTAATTGTTTTCTTACACCTACAAAGTATAGATAAAAAACGAACAAACAAACCGTGACGTTGCAGCTTATACAGAGTCAAAACTCCCTGACACAAATTTCAGTTCTAGATATACACAACTTAACATTTGGGGAAGAAATATTTTTGTTTCTCTACATAGTCTATTTGCGGCTCAATATATTTACCTTATAAATATCGTGTTTATAGTGAGAATCATCGAACTCGTCAAGATGGCCAACAACCATATTCGCCAGCTCTTCATAGTGTAGCATATCTTTGACCGTCGGGCTACTTTTCTTAATATTGGAACCCAAAAGTCATTGAATCAGGCTAAAACTGAGGAATAGAGCCATCGCGATGGCGTATGGTCGTTCAACGTCAAATTATAGCTTTATGAGGTCGGCACTCTCTACTGTAGTCATTCTTTTCAAACAATAACAGTTGTCTATACGTCAGGTCAGGTATGTCTGGGACTGATCACTACGACACATAAATACCAGGTGTATACATAGGTGAAAAGTACGCAGCGTATTAATTTGGCATATACGTCATTTTGTTCGTCTGAGATTTAACTATAAACACACACAAGTTGAGTGCGCCAAAAACGAGCGTCTTTGGTTTGTCGTTCAGTGATAATGTCGACTTTTGCGCCTGAAAAAGAATATTTCCGGCACGCATTGCTTTTCTTATTTAATCAAAAGAAAAATTCCGTTGAAAGTCATCGTTTGCTGGCAGAAACATATGGTGAACATGCTCCATCAATTAGAACATGTGAGACATACTTTCGACAAAATAAAAGTGGTGATTTCATCGTGAAAAACGGTGAGCGCTCTGGTACACCACAAAAATGTGAGGACGAGCTATTGCAGGAGTTATTGGATGATGACCCAACTCACACTCAACAGCAATTAGAAGAAGCATTACATGTGCCACAAGAAACAATCAGCAGACGTTTATGGACAATGGTGAAGATCAATAAACTCGGTAAATGGGTCCGACGCGATTTGAATGAACGTTAAATGGAAAATCGTAAGGTCACTTGTGAAATGCTGCTTCAACACCACGAAAGGAAATCATTTTTGCATCGAATTGTGACGGGTGGCGGCAAATGGATTTATTTTGAAAACCCGAAGCGGAAAAAATCGTGGCTTTCACTTGGCGAAGCCGGTTCTTCAACACCAAGGCCAAATCGCTTCGGCAAGAAGACCAACCTCTGTGTCTGGTGGGACCAGAGCGGTATTGCGCATTATGAACTCTTGAAGACCGGCGAAACCATTAATACACAACGCTATCGTCAACAAATGATTAATTTACACCAGACATTAATCGAAAGACGGTCGGAAGGGGCCAGCAGACATGGCAAAGTCATTTTCTTACACGACAACGCGCCGTCTCACACAACAAAACTAGTGAAAGACACTTTGAAATCGCTTGGATGGGACATCCTTCTTCAGCCGCCGTACTGCCCAGACTTGGCGCCATCTGACTATCACCTGTTCGCATCCATGGAGCCCTCGCTCGCAGAGCAACGCTCCAGCGATTTCGAGGAAATTGGAAGGTGGCTCGACGAATGGTTTGCCGCGAAAGGCAAGCAATTTTTCTGACATGCTATTCATAAATTACCTGAAATATGGGTGAAATGCGTAGAAGCCGATGGTCAATATTTTGAATAAAAAAAATTAATTTCCCTAGAAAATTGCGTCTTGTTTTCACCAAAGAAACCGGAAAAAACGTATACATACACCTGATAGTTGTCAGTCGCCCCCACGCATAGACGTACCTATGCCACAATCGCAATCATAAGTAAATAAGGAATTTCCCGTATTGTCAAGACTGATTAAGATGAAACTCATCCTGTTGGCTTGCTTAACCATCGCTCAAACGTCTGCAACAAAAAATAGTTAGACAAACATTTGAAAAACATACCTCTTAATTAAACGAAACAACCTTCCACGCATTCCCTATCATCACTACATACTATTACATCACTAAATGGCAGGCTTGTTGAAGTGTTTTGAATACCCTACCTAATTAGCCAACGTACCCTCTTCATCTTCTGTTCCATTACGAAATTTCTATAAAATTCCCTTGACAGCACCCCACCTAAGGCAATTTGACACCCAAGATGTTTGCCATAAAACACGCTCTGAACCTTCAAAATTGAGTTCAATGGTGACTCTGCTCACCTTTCGATGCAATTTGATCCCGAGCAAAGACTTATGCAAAACCTCAATTCCAAGCTCAGCACCTCAAATACGAGTAAGTCGGCCGCGAGGTGAGGCACCATAAATGCGTTATTACCAATAAAAGTACGACAAACGCACAACACGAGTAACCTCTTTCCTGTCTTAAAACTCAACTCCACGGGCCTAGGGGGGAATACAAACCAATAATTGTGCTGCGTAGTCAGGAGATCTTTAATTACAGTTACATTGAACCTTGCAATTCACTATTAGTGGGCAATTTCAGAACCGTGTTCTCCGTTCTATGGAAGAGAAACCACATTCGACCCACAACGTCAACGTCCGGGTAGCAATTCAAAAGGGGCATCCATTGGGCGAACTACATTTTCTGTACGTGGCTCCACTGCATCTCGATTAGATTGTCTTGCATTTCAATCCTGACCTAGACCCGGCGACAGCGTCGGTGGTGAGGATCGAATGTATATGATTCAATATCTGATGCGGGCGTGGGCAAGGTGGAGGGTCTATAATTAAATAGAAACCTATAACCGACGAAATTTTATCCTAGGCTTCATTTTCTCCCGCGAATCGAATATCAACGAAGAGTGTCAGTAGCGAGCGGATGTAATGCAATGCTCCCAGTACCATGAATGGATTGCTGCATTATGTAATGAATATAGGTGGAGTATTCGACGCACCGCGCCAGGTGTACTGTGGCCGCGGTGCCTTGTCCAGATGTTCAGTAGAAAAGCGTCGATTAATAGCAGGTCAGTCATTCAAGATCTGGACACACGATGATGGCATCTGACCACTTGGACTGTTGCTTGTTTGCCTGCATGTTTGTTTTGTTTCTTTCTGTTTTCATTTTGTTGTTGTCAAATTGCATTTTATTTAATTGGACACTGACATTTGCCCACTGGATCCCAATCGAACATACTACCGCAATGCAGCATTTCTTTATCACAGATGAGGTTGCTTTATAAGGTTATGATTTCATTCCGTTGATGTCGTCACAAATGGATACTTCTGCAGATGCTGCACCGGGTGCATTCAAAAATTTCCTCAACAACATATTCATTGAGATGCAATCCCAGTGGGATGGGGTTACCATGGCTAGCTAACACTTGAGAGAAAAACAATGTATCTCAAAACATAGACTAGGCGGTGATCAAGTTACTATCCGGAGTAGTTGAAATTTGATTGGGTACCAAATTTGGCGACAGACGATCAACTTTTGTTACTTGTTGACTCGTGTACATGTTCTGATGTGGGATGTGGAGACCGAACATGAAGTTACTGAAACTGATTGGTTTTATGTTAGATCATGGAACTGCAAAGTGTTTGCCACTTTAATTCTTATTTCTGAAGTCCAATGTACAGAGACTGTGATAGCGATGGTCAATTTTGTTCATTGCGTTTACCCAACTACACATTCCAATACGCTCAATATGGAAGGCATTCACAATGAAACATACTCCCGAAGAATTGCTTTGGCAAGCTGAGGTTGCGTCATAGTCAGAGTATAATAAAATTGTTTACAGTATCCAGGTTTGTGTACCTGTGCACGTTGGGGTATTTTCAATAATTGACTTCAACTTTTTAAGTGGTGTATGATATTTCAATTTATTCAAAGCTTACTGTGTAATATTTGTCCAACTCGAGTAAAATGTGCTGAAGGTGTCCTCACTTATGTGTACAGAGGGCTGTTGGATTAAATCTAGTAAATTTTCTTTAACTAACCATATGGTGGCGTCGTATTTATATTCATAGATAAAAATATGTGAAAAACTTCTGTTTAACGGCTGATAAGTTCTTTCTAACTCGGTATCTTGGCTACTACTTAACATTGGTGCATAATCCTCTATTGTTTTCTACCACTAACCTAGTAGAAAGGATTCCCGCTCCAAGAGGGTATTCATTTTTTATGCTGAGCGAGAGTCTAATAGTGAAACATTTGGTGCTTGAGGTGTTTGCACGAATGGCCTACCAAAGGGAATTCTTTCGCTTTGGCGGTGTTATTCGAATGCCAACTTGATCCTTTGTTCCAAATCGTTCCAATGGGGTAAGATTATCGCATCTAACAGTGCAACATCCTTGGTTTGACGTATTTTCTCTTTTACCGTACTTCCAAACATTTGTCCACTTAGTTAAACCCATATTCTCAGCCTACATCTCACTGCGATATAATATTGGTTTTTCGAGTCCTACCGTTGCAATGACACGAGAATATGTTATCTACTAGCGCAATATCCAGTGCGTGAGGTGTTTGTACATGTAGGAACGCACCAAGAAATTTTTGTTTTAGTAAATCCCATTCCAAAGCAGAATTGGTATCTTATGCAGAGCCATTATGATGATGCCAGAGCATCACATTCAGCAATGTTGCTTTCCTGACTTGCCGCATCTATTTCACTACTGGAGATTTGTCCTATTAGCTCATTCTCAGGACACATCTGACTTTTGCGGTGAATATTTACAGTCCCACGAGGGTATTGTCTCTACCAGCGCAATATTCGTAGTTTGATGTGAAGTTTCTCTATTCTGCATAGTCGCGTATCTATCAACAGTTGAATCTTTCTTTTACTAACCGAATGTCAGTTAGTTTATCTATTCCATTTCTATTCTATTTAGTGGCCTGTAGGAACCCCAAAGTTCATGACCTCACCGACTCGACTCCGCCATTGTTTCCTGTCCTGTGCGCTATCCTTCCACGTTCGATCATCCGATCCGATGTCCTCGAGGTCCAACCTAACATTGTCATCCCATCTCCGTCGCGGCTGTCCTGTCGGTCTGTTTTCGGTTGGCTTACCACCAAGCATTCTATGCACGGTCCTATCGTTGCCCATTCGCGCCACGTGTCCGGTCCACCTTGATCCTCGCGACTTCCCATGTTATAAAAAGAAAATTCATGAATTTTGCACCACGATAACGCACCAACTCACAAGACTATCATTGCGATCGAATTTCCGGTCGAAAACTAATTCTATTGTATTTATTGGCCTGTAGGAAACCGGAAGTCCATGACCTCACCGAAACGACTCCGCCAGTGTTCCCTGTCCTGTACGCTCTTACAGCGTTTGGGATGATAGTGAAGAACGTAACGCAACCCACCAGGCCACCGCTGTGTGTAGAATTCGATTTTTAAACTCAAATATATTCAACTAATGTGAATTGTTATGTTACCGCTATGGTATACGGCTCTGATGCATTTTCTTATTCGATTTTCGTTCGGTGTTCTCCACTATTTGCTTGTGTATTGTGTGTGTATCTGTTAGAAATGCCACACTCTCCTTCCACGTCCGACCATCCGATCCGATCTCCTCGAGGTCCAACCTAACATTGTCATCCCATCTCCGTCGCGGCCGTCCTCTCGCTCTCTTTCCCATTGGCTTACCGTCAAGAATTCTACGCACGGTCCTATTGTTGCCCATTCGCGCCACGTGTCCGGCCCATCTTAATCTTCGCGACTTGATTGCTCTCACTATTGTCGGCTTGCGGTATAGCTCTTCCAATTCGTGGTTGTGGAGTTTCCTTCATTGTCCTGCCCCCTCGTCATATTTACCTCCAAAGATACCCCTTAAAACTTTATTCTCGAATAGGCGGAACTTGTTTTCTTACCGTTTTGTGAGAGCCCATGTTTCGCATCCGTATAGAACAATTGGCATGATTATGGTTCTATAGACACGGAGCTTTATGTTACGTGATGGCAGTTTGGATTTCAGCAGTTTACTGACTGCATGCCAACCAGCGTTGTCGGAGTATAGTCTTTTGTTAATTTCCTTCGACATTTCGTTACTGGTCGTCAGTATTGTTCCCAGATATTTAAATTCCTTGACATTTTCAAACATCTTGCGTCTGACGTTTATGTGTTCCCTGATGTCCACCTGCTCTCGCTATTATTATCTATTTTGCCACTTGCATGATGATTTCACTGTTTTTACTCACAGTTTCTAGATTATCGCCCAAAACGGCGATGTCATCCGTGTGACCCCGTTCAGAGATGATCCGGCCATGTTTTCGTCTTGTACCTTTCTGATGACATACTGGAGGACAAGGTTAAAGAAACATGGTGAGAGGCCATCGCCTTGTTTTAGTCAGTCCCGGATTTGAAATGGTTCTGAGAGGTGGTTTTCTATTCTAACTCGCCCTTTGTTTCCGTTCATGCAGTTTTGAATGAAGCGGCATATTTTTACGGGATTCCCAATTCAACTACAATATGGTAGAGTCTTTGCCTTGCGACTGAGTCGTAGGCTTTTTTGAAGTCAATGAACAGTTGTTGAACCCTATCTCCGTATTCCCACTTCTTTTCCAGTAGTTGTATAGCGTTTGGGATGATCGTGAAGAACATGTGATTCGAAGTGACGTTATGACAATTAGAATCACCAAAAATTTAACCAATGCGTAACACTTCAGACTACTGGCCGTGTGTACGAATTCGATGTCTAAACTCAAGTACACTCAACTGATGTGGGATTGTTATGTTATCGCTATGGTATACGGCTCCGATGCATTTTCTTATTCGATTTTCGTTCGGCGTTCTTCACTATTTGCTTGTGTATTGTGTGTGTATATGTTAGAAACGCCACACTACTCCCCCCTCAGTAACTTTGTTACGATCAAATTCGTGTGCGGACGACGGAGCGAGGAACGAGCGAGAGAACGTCGGAACAGACGAGTGTGCCGGTGCTCTATGCGGAAGTCGTGATCGTGTCGTGAAATTCTGTTTACTATTGCAAAGTGTGTGCTGTGTGTATAGATCACGTCGGTGGGTCACCAATTATCGCGTTTGCGATGATAGTGAAGAACGTGTGATTCGAACTGACGCTATGAAAGTTAGAATCACCAAAAATGCAACCAATTCGTGACACATCAGGCTACTGGCCGTGTGTACGAATTCGATTTCTAAACTCAAGTACACTCAACTGATGTGGGATTGTTATGTTATCGCTATGGTATACGGCTCTGGTGCATTTTCGTATTCGATTTTCGTTCGGTGTTCTTCACAATTTTGCTTGTGTATTGTGTGCTTATCTATTACAAACGCCACAGTTGCATTATTTTCAACATTTGGTCGCTTGTTGACCGGTTCCTATGAAATCTGCATTGGTAGTGATCCAATATTTCTTCTGCGTACGGCGTGATTCTCGCCAGTATGACATTTGTTAGTATTTTGTATGTGGTTGGGAGCAATGATATCCCTCTGTAATTTTCGCAGTCAGATCTGTCACCTTTTTTGGAAATTGGGACGACAAGTGAAGTTTTCCATTCTTCCGGAATGACCTCCTTATCCCGTATTGTTTTAATCAGTTGGTGGATCTTTCGAGCGGTTGCCTCTCCTCCATGCTTCACCAGCTCTGCCGGTATGCGGTCGACTCCTGGAGCCTTGTTGTTTTTCAATCGGTTTATTGCGTCTACAACTTCCTCGAAAGAGGGCTCTGGAATCTGAGGCTCGGCTGTATGTACGTCTGGTGCGTTTATTTGTGGTTGATGGGTGCACACATTGATCAGGTTTTCAAAGTACTGCTTCGAGTTTGTCACGATATTTTTTGTTTCTGTCACCAGACAGCCGTCTGTGTCTCGGATTATTTCGGCTCTCCCTGGGTAGCCATTTCTAATTAAATCTATGCCGTCAGTTAGTTTATGAAGCCAATATTTGAAATTTAATTTTACCTGAATACAACTTTTTTTCTAAAATGGAATGATATTGCTTCTTCCACAATATTGGATTTGTTCAAATCTGAAATTTACCTTTTGGTGATTGACCAAGCATGCTATGTTTTGTTTATGAAAGCCCGAAGCTGAATAACCATATTATATGTAATTCTTTCGAAAATATCTCAGTTAAATTCACTACTGTGGGCGACTGCTATTGCTTCCAACTTTCAGTTCCATTTTGATGGTTTCTTGAAATATATATTTTCTCCGTTTATTGTCTTCTTATGATTGAGACTTTAAGTTTTTGATTGAAGAATCCTTTCTGAAAGCTAGACTTATTCACTTTTTAGCTCTTTGTATTTATATCGATCTTTATTTAAATTCATGTTATCCTACTGTGGTTTACAACATTATATTTAAATTTATTGAATCCTTTAATTGAACTAGCGTTATCGTATTTATTTTACTTACTTGTTGTTTGCAACTTGATATTTAACATCGTATGAATCCTTTATTATTTTTAATTTTGTTTAATTTGGTTTAATTTAATTTTCTCAATTTGGTTTTTTTTTTTTGTTGGTTAAAAACATTTCTCCACTGTGGGACTCACAACTTTTTTTTCTTACTGCTATTTTCGAACATAATACCGTTTCTTTAGTCTTTCGGTCGACGTATGTGTAGTGGGTTCTGTGCCCCAATATAGGAACAGTATTACCGTATCCATAAAGAATAATTGAACGCTGTTCATTTTGGCAAGATTTACGTGAGGAAAATCACAGTCACTGCGGACTCCAAGAGGATCGTTTATGTTTGATCTCCTTCCTATCGCGCCTTTTGTTTGATGCTTTTGTCGCCTACGATTTTAAAAAATTCCAGAATGTGTTGTTATTGCCAAATGTTGTATTCCCAGCATTTTAGTAATCGACTAGTTTGGGTTTTAGAGCGAGGTTTGGGTTTTAGCGAGGTAGCATGAGATCCGTGTAGACGCCGGACACATGGATAAAATGGACTATAGTCACAAGATGGTCATATGGCGACTTGTAGTTGCGCCCCCTTTGCTAGGCGAAAGATCTGTAAGTTTAAAGAGCCTGTGTGGGAATTCCAAGACTACTCTAGACATATAATATTATACATCAAGCGCCTTTAGGCGTTCGCCAATTAAAGCAACCCAATCCTTTTCTTTTCTTTTTTTTACACTAACGCGCGCACAAAAGGGGATTGTTGTAGTACCCTTAAATGTTTGAGCACAGTGCGGGGGGGAGGAGAGGAGGTGATTAAGGAAAGGAGCTATCGATGTACATTGGTCTTAAATGCTTTGACATTCCAACAATGAGGAAATACATCATCAGATAGAGTATTTCACATTCGTGTGGTTCGGCTAAAGAATGACTCTCTATGTTTATTATGCATATTCTCAGATTGACGTGTATCGCGGGAAAATGTCTGAGGAGGCGGAACATATTGAGCGAGTTCAGTTGAGCAACGACCGTGATAATACCTATACAAAAGAGGTAGGCATGATAGGATACGCCTACGTTCTAACGACTTACACCTGTGTCCCCAATAAGTTTCACTGTTCGTTTTTTGGATCCTATCAAGCACTTGCAGTGTTTTGGATGCGCCTGACCAAATATGGGAGTTGAACTCCATTTTGGGACGCATATACGCCTTATAAATAGTGGCCAGGTTGGATGGAGTGAAGTATTTTTTGCTTTTCTTAAGGAACCCCATGCATTTGGTCGCACTTTTCGCATCTTCAAAAATGTGGTCCCTGCAATTAAGAGTCGAATTAATTCGAGTGCCAAGGATTGATAGTTCCTTGGCTTGGTCGATGCAAGGGCAATAGACAGTGTATTTACTTTTGGGTTGTCCTTTGACGATAAGAGAGCACTAAGTTTTTAAGACTCGGTTAGATAATTCCCATTGATATATCTTCTTGAGGTCGGAATTCAGTGTATTAAGCATATCCTGTTGATTGGTATTGACGTTCAAAGAGTTTGGTCAAGAATGTTTGTATGAGTATGAGAAACTCAACGTGCTATCATCAACAAACGAATGAATTGGGTTTTGGGTAATTGACAAGAGATCATTTATCAGCTTAAGGAAGAGAGTGGGTGAGAGCACAGAACCTTGGGGAACACCTGCTTTAATTTAATGGGAGGCAGATTTGACACCATCAAGAACCACTAGGATTGAACGGCCAGGAAGATAGTCACTCATCTAATTGTATTGCTTGTCAGCTTGGATCAGGAAATTGTCCACTCCATATGAATGTAATTTTGATAAAAGCGCTGGATACCACACTCTGTCGAAAGCGTTTGAAATATCCAGTGCAACAACATTGCTCTCTCCGAAGTAGTGAATGGAATGGCTCCGTTTTTCCATAAAGTCCGCCATACAATCTGCTGCGAACCGGTTGTTACGAAAGCCATATTTGCGATCATTGAGGACTCATGGTGAGATCGAGTTCTAGATGTTCTTCACGAATGTCCAGAAGTTTCTACTACCTGTGGGAGAGTGTAGTATTTTTTGTCTCACCCTCTGGTCATGCAAGAACTTTGCGCGTTGAATATGCACGTCGCAGTCACTTTTGTCTCCCTTGAATCTGCTCCAGGATTCCTCAGTATTATTTGATTTATACAACCGGAAGCTTAACTCTTAGCCTTAATGACTTATTTCTCTTGGGTTTGATACTCTTTACCCTGTGCGGAATAAAGGTTCGCAATTTAACTTCCCAAAAAAGTCGTTCAGGTCTTCACACTTGCCTTTCTCATAGAACCATACTGTTCTTTTGGGAGTTTTCTCGTTAATGTTGCTGTTGGTTGGAGCAAATTTAGCTGACACGACACAGTGGTCTGGAGTGCTTAAGGCGAAGAAAATTCAATTGTGTATTTGTTCGGGTGAGAGGTGAGAAACAGGTCCAGTGTGTTGGCGGAATGACCATCTATATCTGGTATCCTTATTGCGTCATTGAGAATTTGAGTTAAATTATTGTGTTGAAATCACCCACTGGTTCCTAAATGAAGCAGGACTCATATCAGGTATTAACTGCTATTCGCAAAAACTTTTCATATGTTCCTGGCATCCAATTCTGATAAGTAGACCACGAAAGTCTGTTGCCACCTGTGTTCAGTCCGTTGAATTGTATTATAGCTCAATTTCCATTGTGTAGCAGCTAAATTTCCATTGATAACAATATGGTAGTAAGTAGTTGTTAACAAAAATATTCCGGATCCCGATTTGCTATTGTATGACTTACTTCATGTATTAATCCACAATCGTAGCTACCAGCAGACGTACGAAATTGTATTGCTTGTCAGCTTGCCACACATTGTAGACGTTGTTATTCAGACAATAGCGTTACGCCACACCTAAACCTCTAGCGTTTTGCGAAGCAATGAAGATCGTGATTCGAGCACGCGTTAAGGAAAGATTAAAATTAAAGCACCAAGGTAAGGAAAGATTAAAGCTATTAGACCACGGTCGTGTGTACATGATTACATTGATTCACTACATAAGTTGTGATTAATACGTTGATGTTCTGGTACAATGCATTGATAACCAAACTTTCTTTTTATTCACTCTTTGTGCTCGGTTTTTACGTGTATATTGGAATCGAAACATTAACATCTGGTTGAGGTCGGACTTCAACAAATTTAGGATATTTCATACTACTATTTACTACTATTGGCCCGGAAAAATAAATTATTATTGAAAATTTAACAAGCGTCAGACTTGTTAAATAAGGCCACGACCGGATTCCGGTTGTAGTGCCGATGATGATGATGGTGATGGTGATTTACTACTACGTTGGCCTGTAGGAACCCTGAATTTTATGACCTTACTGAATCGGCTTACCAATTGTTCTCTGTCATGTGTACCTTCCTTCCACGTTTCGTCCTCTGATCTGACCTCCTTAAAGTCGTGCCTCACATTCTCCTTCCCATCGGTCTTTTTCCCATTGGTCTCCCGTCAAGAATTCTACGCACGATTCTCTCGTTGCCCATTCTCATCACATGTTCGACCCATCTTAATCTTCGTGATAAATCAGTGGAATTCCGGACCCATCCTGTGCAACTCAATTCATGTCCAAATCAAGGAACACCTCTGGTGGAACAACGCCGTTGCATCGCTCGGTCACATAGTACAGAGTATTTGCATAATAAACACCGAAAACTATGTCATTGGACGAGATTATTGCTCTCGCAATATGTCCTCTGATTAATTTGATCATAAAGTTATCCACCCTATTTATATTGGCTTCATTACATAAAGTCTCATTTGAATAATACTTTTTATAGTCCGATTCCGTTGATCGATATAATCCGAGACAAGTTCTGAGATACTTCCTCTCAAACACCAGAATCTTTTCCATGAAATTTGGACCTATGTTAAACCATACTGGACAACCAAATATAATCAACCATATATCATCATATAGCATATAACTTTTACCCTGGTGTCAAGTTGGCTACTGTGAAATAGCCTTCTCGTCATAGCAAAAGTTTTCCTAGCTTTGGCCAAAGCAGCCTCTATATCTGTGTTGAAGTACAGATATTGATCTAGCCAGATGCCAAGGTATTTAACTACAAAGAAATGGTGAAAAATCGTATTTAAAAATTCAAATGTCCGCCATTTCGTTAAGTTTCAACTTTCAGGGATGACTCATGACTTCACTCATAACTTCACTCATACAGTTTGTGAAAATGTTTCCATTATTCATTTTAGATAATTATTGCAGGCGCTAGAGTGGCCAACACTAAGGTACGAGACGGCACATTACAAGCCGTGTCAACAATTATTGTCATTATATTTTTTTAATAAAAACAAAAAAATTTATTTTGTTAGAACATATTATATATACATACGAGGGCAGATCAATAAGTCGTTAGAATATGAGGACGATTTGCCTTTATTTTCTCATTAGCTGAACTAATAATGTAGCATAATACTGTCCAGTTATCGTCTGTCCCTTTTCCTAATAGTCAATGAAGATAATACCGCGTGCATCCCAAAACACTGTAGCCATAACCTTTTCAGCTAATTTCACCGTCTTTGCCTTCTTTAAAGCCTGTTCGCTTTTAACAATCCACTGTTTTGACTGTTCTTTCATTAAGATAGTCTGTACGGTTTTATGTTAAGTTAATTTAAGCTTGCATTAACCTAAATAAAAATGGAGGTTCCGCCTTCAATCAATCAATCTCGGGAGTATAGTGGTGTATCCTTGTTTCATCTACAGTTAACTAATATGCACAGAAACACATCTGGGTTACGACGCATTCGCTGCAAAAGTTCTCAGCTGAGAGCAAATGCCATCTCGCAGATATTTTTTCCATACCCAATTTATCATGCAAACTTGAAACATGAAACATATTGAAAATTGTCAGATACCTAGTGAAGAATGATGCTTACTCAAAACAGACCATTAGCGATGCTAAGAGCGCCATCGTAGGTGTTTCTAAGGACTTATTGACCTACCATCGTATATTGTTAGTTTGAAGAGTTATTTCTATTTAATGTAGAATGGTATTAATGTATAAAGGATGATCAAAATAGACAAGACACATATGTAAGTCAATCGTCTTTAATTTACAGAGTTGTCCATGTAATTTCGGGTAGTTCGGTTAGTTACTGATTTTTATAAATTTTGAGAATATTATAACAACTTGATAAGCTCACGTATATTGGAATAAAACACCGAGCAGAACAAAAAACTATGTGCGGTATCTGTCGTCTTCGTATTATTATTAGGTAAATTGGTAAGTTTTGGAATCAGAACAGTAGACTTTACCATATCAAAACGGGGTTCTGATATGGTGGACTAATTGAAATCCCAAAACTTGTGAGAACAAAAGCGAATGAAAACTACAAAAACACAGCAAACATACAAAAACCCGGTAGGCGAAGGTGTGATGAGCCGACTCTACCATAAGCGAAGGATGCATCAAGAAAACACCAACTCGGCAAAGTAGAAGACGTCGGCGAGTCAGTGAGGTCATGAACTCTCGGGTTCATTAGGCCAATAAATAGTAATAGAACAAATTATACAAGTGACAAAAAGTTTGAGTTCATTACTTATTTCCTTCTATGAGAAAAAATCGAGAAAATTACCTTTTTTGGGGCTCTCAGATGAGAAGCTCCACTTAAAAAGAACGAGCAAAATTACCACTTGCTGACCAATTTTACATTGATCACTACAACACATTATTCAATTGTACAAAACCTATATATCTAAACAGGTAATAAAATTCAATAAAAACTCTACCGGTATCAGGTATACAACCTAACTAAGAATCCTCGATGAGCTCGAAAACTCCCAGTTTTATATTGAAAATCCTTTATGGAAAGCATTATGCTGCCACTCATGAAAGTAAATACTCGTAATCATATTTCGTGCCACAACAATTGAAATAATGTACAGGCAATAGAAATTACGCTGTCTAAAAATAGACCGAAGTCCCTAATTTCCGTCTCGCTATCAACCCATTATGCTAAATATGTGATCATCATTCCATATACTATCCTAGTGTAAGCAGCCCAAAACTAAAGTTTCATGTGTGGTTTGATTTCAGATGCAACTAGGTTGTGTCAGAGTGTACGGATTTATGATCAGCATTTCTTCGTGTGTTGACGAAAATACGAGGGTTGCCTTTTATATTTCGGGATTAGAGAACAAAACCAAATATTGATCATCGACAATCACTTTATTGCTTTTCAAAATATTCCCCATGAAGATCTATACACTTTTGCATGCGTTTGAACCAATTGTCGAAGCACTTTTGCCACTCTGATTGAGGTATCTCCAACACAGGCATTCTGAATGCAGCAACCGCTTCTTCAGGTATCGAAAAACGTTGACCTCTCAGTTGGTTTTTTACGTACGGGAATAAAAAGAAGTCATTCGGTGCCAAGTCAGGACTATACGGCGGATGACCCATCAAATCGATGTTTTGGGTGCTCAAAAATGCAGTTGTCGCAGCCGATGTGTGAGAGCTCGCATTGTCGTGGTGAAGAGTGATCCGTCTTCGGCGGTTGGTTTTCGTGATTTCTTGGAAGACAACTGGCAAACAAATGGTTGTGTACCACTCAGAATTGACTGTTCTGCGTTGTTCTAGTGGTACGGTTGCGACATGTCCAGTTTTTCCGAAAAAACAGGCGACAACTTTTGTTGGATTTGGCTCATCTTGAAACATCCAGACAGTCGACTGCTGTTTACTTTCGGGCTCATACGCGTAAATCCACGATTCATCACCTGTCACGATGTCATAGACGTGTTTCGAAGCACCGCGACCGTATTTTTTGAGCATATCTTCCACCAATTGACACGAGCCTTTTTTTGGGCGATTGACAAATTGTGTGGGATCAACGCGAACAAATTTTTTTGACAGTCAAATGTTTATGCAATATTGAATGTATTCTGGTCCCACTAACGCCTAAGGTTGTCTCAATCTCACGATAGGTCACATGACGATCTTCCAATATCAGTTCGCGCACAGCATCAATGGTTTTCGGAACAACAACTGATTTTGGATGACCTTCACGAAATTCATCTTGGAGTGAACTACGACCACGATTGAATTCACCATACCATCGATAAACACTGGTCCTTGATGGAGCTTCATCGCCAAAATCCCGAAGCATAAGAGGCAACCCTCGTAGCAGAGACTGTAAGTCTCACTTTATGTCCATCAATGCGCATTGAGCATATTCTGGCTGTTCCGGAGTGTTCACTCATAGACAAAATTACTTGTACAATATCTACTGCAAATGCACCATCAACCATTATCGTTTACAGTCTCTTTAACCCTATTATACTGGCTAACTTGCTCTATTATATTAGCCAACAACCTACAGCAAATTTACTTCCCAACCACATCAATGATTCAGAATCCTCAATTGAACATATGCGCATCTGCATCTCTTTGTTAATTTCATGTTAGAATTCATGTTGCTTAATAAACTTCGAATTCTAAAGTCCTATCAGTCTTTTATAGAATTATATCGACCGGAACGCACGGAGTACATTCCTCGCATTGAGATTTGATTTAGTTCTTTACGTAAAACAGTTTTGTTAATCTAGAACACAATGTTATGATATAATCTACCATGTAATGGTATATGTTAGCAGTGAAAATCAGATTCACAAGAACTCTATTATCAAATAATTATATTTGCTTTAAAAAAAAGTTTAACAATTAAATATATAATGTTATCAGTTCATAGACACGAGTATTCCTGGTTCTACCTTTATCACTATCCAATCGCTCGGGACTATTTCAGTTTCCCTTTCTTTCGATTTCTATTTCATCAAGGAAACTCAATAAGAAGACTCACAATGACTCTTAAAGCACATGCAATATTCTTAAAAATAGCTAAAGAAAATTCAATTACCCACCAGAATTTCGTCGATATGCAATCTCCATTATCCGACATCTAATTTACATTCACTTGAGAGGTGATGTTGTGCCTTACAGGAAGCAATAGATAACTCCCCGCAATTTCCACCTGCAGCCGTCTGTGTACATAAACAGGGAAGACATCCAAACAAACTCCTAGTTCAGAATTTATAAGCTTTTATAAAGACGCGTAATCGATAAGACGTCCCTAGGCGATATCTTTTCCCCACAAAACCGGCTTTTTCATGCGGAGGTAGGGAAATTGTTGTTCTCTCCTATGGTCGGCTCTAGGACATGTTACACGAGAGAGGGGGAGAATTTTTATCTGAAGGCAACAAAGATCTATCGCAATGTATAATCTTCCTTTTTCATGTGTACGAAGACATTCTTAGGCATCATTGCTAAATCATCTTGAGTGATTTAGATGTACAAAACTAGTCGAGGGCGACGGGAGTAGCCGCTCTTGGGCATCATTGCAAGAGATTCTTGCCTGCTGTTTATGGACGCAGGCACTTGGCGGCAATGTTCCTACCCACCACTATTCCATTATTTCATTTAGCACTTTCATCTCTCATGATCGGATACAAATATCTGACTATTGAAGGCAGGGGAATGAATTGCTTAGTTATGGACTCTTCAATTTAAGCTTGTGGTATTATGGCGATTAAGTGATTAAAGTTGAATACACAAGCTTATGGTTTACTTTTACGTGCAGCAGTTGGTTTAGTCGCTTCCGAAGAACGTAGTACCGGCTCGTCCTCGAAGGAAACATTTTCTGGCAATCCAAATCAATAGCAAGGAAGTCAAAAGACTAATTATGTACAAAGGGACGAGCGTTCGAATTAGAAACTCATTCAAGTCCAAAAATTGACTTATGAGGCGATTTCCAGCTTTTTTTCTTCACATAAAACGCGCCCACAAAGGAGATTTTCAGCAAATCCCCCCAACGGTCTAATTACTTTTTTCAGTTTAGCTTAAATCCACATTTATTTACAATCAAATTACCAGTTTGTGTACGTAGGACGAAATGTTATATGCTATTTTATAAGTATCGTTCTTATATTAACTCATTGGCTTTTCGCAAGCACTATACATTATATTGTACCATGTCTATATTTATTGTTTATGGCTTTTGGCATACATTTACTTTTGTTTTTTTTTATAATGAATGATAAGAATCAATGTGTAGAAGCGATTTCTCTTTTACTTTTTTACTATTTTTGCAATATACATATATTTTTCTATTTTTACAATTTTTTGTTCGTTATTTTTTTTTAACGAACAAACGAACATTTTAGAACCAAACGAAACTAATTAAATTAAGGGTAAAAAAGAATAAGAAAATAATGAGAAATTAAGGGGTTAGTAAGACAAAAAAAAAGCGATATTTTAAGAATTTTTTTTTTTGGAAAGGCATTTTAATATTTTAATTTGAAATTATGTTTAGTTATAATAGGTATTTTATACAATATTGGTATTTTTTTTTATGTAAAAAGTATGATTTTTAAGGTCACAATAGACCATCTCCGAAATTTCCTCAAAGAAAAAATTGTTTTGTCGTGTACAGGATATCACGTGGCTAGATTATCTGAAATAAGAAAATAAAATACATTTCGTTAACTTATAATATTATCTAATACTTGATCGAAGGAATAAGCAAAATATTAATTTTTTATAAAATGACAGCTCCTTAAACAAAAAAAAAACTTAAATTTTTAATGAAGATTTTGACCTTAAATTCTTTATAAAATGAAAAATATTTATTAGAATCGCAAATCCTTCGATTAATTATTAACAAATACATGCAAAAAGATAGTGTTAAAATCTGATCGATCGGTTCAATTGTTCTCGAAATATCGTGTATACCGGTTTTAAAAACATGGTTTTGAAAAAAATGGATTTAAAGTTTCAAAACCACTTTACATATGCAAACAAAATTTTTTTTAACTTACACAAAGTCATCTATTCCAGGACCATATAATATACCAAAAATCAGAGAGAAATAAAATAGAATTATGAAGCGAGAAATGAGCAATACAAGAAAGTAATAAGAGGGGAGCTCCAGGTAGGCAAATGTTTAACCCTACTCTATAAACTTCCACTCGCGCAAAGGCGTCTATACAAATATGAACATAACACCGACAATGTTTCTCGGATCGACTTGAAATTTTGTGTATCGAATCTTTAATATATGTACATTCAAAAAATGAAATAAAAAAATCGATTTTTTTTTAATTCTAAGTGCGTATAGCCCCACCTAGTCAGGGAGGGGGAAAAGGGGCGTTGCGCCTGAGACACATACTATATTTTTGAACGTAAAGTCTTTTCTTCGTCAAAAAGTCACCACCAGTTGCGATGAGAACGGTCTCCTGTTGACTTATCTCTTTGCTGATCACCATACTGAGACTGGTGACGTTGAAACGTTGGTTTATGAATTTAACATGCAAACCAGTCCACAAGTTTCCAACTGAGCCGAAACTGAAACAAACCTGGTAATAGGCTATCAAAAGTCAAGGTAATGTTGGCGGTTTTCTGTGATTATCGCGGTGTTGTGAACTTGGAATTCTTGCCAAAATGTCAGTTGGTAAATAAAGAATATTATTTGTGTGTTCTAAGGCTTTTGAGAGAGTAAATTCGTCGATAAAAGCCATGTTTATGAAAAGAAAATTCATGAATTTCGCACCACGATAACGCACCAACTCACAACACTATCATTGCGATCGAATTTCCGGTCGAAAACTAATTCTATTGTATTTATTGGTCTGTAGGAAACCGGAAGTTCATGACCTCACCGACTCGACTCCGCCAGTGTTCCCTGTCCTGTATGCTCTTATAGCGTTTGGGATGATAGTGAAGAACGTAACGCAACCCACCAGGCCACCGCTGTGTGTAGAATTCGATTTTTAAACTCAAATATATTCAACTGATGTGAATTGTTATGTTACCGCTATGGTATACGGCTCTGATGCATTTTCTTATTCGATTTTCGTTCGGTGTTCTTCACTATTTGCTTGTGTATTGTGTGTGTATCTGTTAGAAATGCCACACTCTCCTTCCACGTTCGACCATCCGATCCGATCTCCTCGAGGTCCAACCTAACATTGTCATCGCATCTCCGTCGCGGCCGTCCTCTCGCTCTCTTTTCCGTTGGCTTGCCGTCAAGAATTCTACACACGGTCCTATCGTTGCCCATTCGCGCCACGTGCCCGGCCCATTTTAATCTTCGCGACTTAATTGCTCCACTATTGTCGGTTTGCGGTATAGCTCTTCCAATTCGTGGTTGTGGAGTTTCCTTCATTGTCCTGCCCCCTCGTCATATTTACCTTCAAAGATACCCCTTAAAACTTTATTCTCGAATAGGCGGAACTTGTTTTCTTACCGTTTTGTGAGAGCCCATGTTTCGCATCCGTATAGAACAATTGGCATGATTATGGTTCTATAGACACGAAGCTTTATGTTACGTGATGGCAGTTTGGATTTCAGCACTTTACTGACTGCATGCCAACCAGCGTTGTCGGAGTATAGTCTTTTGTTAATTTCCTTCAACATTTCGTTACTGGCCGCCAATACTGTTCCCAGATATTTAAATTCTTCGAAGTTTTCAAATTTCTTGCCCCTGATGTTTATGTGTGGTCTCTGAGGTCCACCCGCTCTCGCCGTAATCATGTATTTTGTTTTGTCTTCATTTATTTCTAGGGCCACCTCTTCTGCTGCTTGCATGATGATTTCCATGTTTTACTTACAGTTTCTAGATTATCGCACAAAACGGCAATGTCATCCGCATATGCGAGCACTTGGGTGACCCCGTGCAGGGATGATCCGGCCATGTTGTCGTCTTGTACCTTTCTGAAGACATACTCGAGAACAAGGTTAAAGAGATATGGTGAGAGGCCATCGCCCTGTTTAATCCGTCCCGGATTTGAAATGGTTCTGAGAGGTGGTTTTCTATTTTAACTCGCCCTTTGTTTTCGTTCATGCAAATTTGAATGAGGGTGGCTTATTTGTCGGGATTCCCAGCTCAACTACAATATGGTAGAATCTTTGCCTAGCGACTGAGTCGTAGGCTTTTTTGAAGTCATATTCCCACTTCTTTTCCAATAGTTGCCTTATTGTGAACATTTGGTCGCTTGTTGACCGGTTCCTACGGAATCCGCATTGGTACTCTCCCAATATACCTTCTGCGTACGGTGTGATTCTCGCCAGTATGACATTTGTTAGTATTTCGTATGTGGTTGGGAGCAATGATATTCCTCTGTAATTTTCGCTGTCAGATCTGTCGCCTTTTTTGAAAATGGGGATGACTATTGAGGTTTTTCATTCTTCCGGAATGACTTCATTATCCCATATTGTTTTAATCAGTTGGTGGATCTTTCGAGCGGTTGCCTCTCCTCCATGCTTCACAAGCTCTGCCGGTATGCATTCGACTCCGGGAGTCTTGTTGTTTTTCAATCGATTTATTGCGTCTACAACTTCGTCGAAAGAGGGCTCTGGGATCTAAGGCTCGGCTGTATGTATGTATGGTGCGTTTATTTGTGGTTGATGGGTGCGCACATTGATCAGGTTTTCAAAGTACTGCTTCGATTTTGTCACGATATTTTTTGTTTCTGTCACCAGACACCCGTTTGTCTCGAATTATTTTGGCTCTCCCTCGGTAGCCATTTTTAATTGAGTTTATGCCGGCATACATACCTCTGGTATTCTTTGCTCTGGCATTTTCTAGGATTTTTTCGATCCTAGTCTTCTCCCATTCGCGTTTTTTGCGTTTGAAAAGTCTCGTTGTCTCTTTCCGAATTGTCGCGTATCTTTCTGCGTTGACTTCACCATATCCTTCTAAATGGATCACTCTGAGGCGTTTACGTTGTTCGATCTTTGCCCTGCACTCATCATCAAACCAAGGCTTGGACTTAATTGTTTTCTTAAATCCTAATACCTGTTGGGCTGTTTGTTTGATTATGTCTCTGATCGATGCCCATTTAGTGCCCAGATTATTGGGTTCCTCTTACTTATTGCTCCCATCCTCTAGGATGCTAAATCTATTCGTTAGTTCGTCTTGATATTCGGCCCTTTTGCGCAGGTTTTTTAGTTTATCAATATCGAATTTTTTGCTCGTCTCCCGTGACTGTCCATGTGGGTTTGCGGCGAGCCGACTTCTAATTTTGCCCATCACTAGAAGATGGCCGGAGTCGCAATCTGCTACTCTGTGTGATCTTACGTCAAGGATATTCGAGTGGCGTCTTTTGTCTTTTCGGAAGCTTGTTATTTTGCGCTGTGCCATGGCAGTGATATTGTAATACCCCTACCCATTTGAAACTATACTTTTTACACTTTTCTCAGAAAATTGGCCGTTCGCTCGAAAAAGAGGAGACAAGTGCACCATCATCTGCAAAACGGACTCCAACATATCATTTGTGAAGCAAAAACAAGATTTCAGCTAAAACAAAACCTTCAGACACCGGAATTAACAGGAAACAAATCCGAACACTCACCCTCTGTTACAAACCGGATCGATCGATTTTGGAGGAAGCTCTTCATCGTGTTGCAAAGCTACTGGGTCCGTATGCGTGAACTTTGCACAGCAATGCTATGTGCCCGACGCGGTCAAAAACCTTGAAAATATCTAATGGGACTGCCTTTGACCCACCATGCCAATCAATCACAGATGTCCATATATTGGTTGTAAGGGGCCAAAGTACTCCCGTGGAACGCCTGCAACGGAATCCGATCATTCAGAAGTCCATTGCACTCCAAATACTTAATTAACTCGGCATTGATGACCCTTTCCATCACCTTAGACAACATAGACAGTAATGCCCTCGATCTATAATTTTATGGGTGACACTTATTCCCCTTATTTTGGATTGGTTGAACTCGAACCACCTTCCAGCAGGTAGGAATGTCCTCCGTGCATAAGATAAGGGGAAGAGCCTGCCAAGGACCGGCGACAGTTCTTAAGGACTACTGCTGGTATGCCGTCCGGGCCGGTTGCCTTCTTACAGTCCAGGCCACGTAGAATGTGTTGAATGGTACGCGGGCGAAATCTCATATCACACATCGAAGACCGTACCGGCGCGATCACAGGTAGTTCCAAAATACCTGCATCGAGGTTTGAATTCGCGAACACATTAGGTCTATGTTTTGAATTTGTGACTAACCTCCCGCTGTCCGTCACTAACGGGGAAAAGAGGAGTTAGCAAAGTTACTGCTGTCAGCCTTTGGCATTGGCCAGAAGGGACGCGAACCAGTTTGGCACTCAAGGAGTTTATTGGTCACTCTGTCGTTGTAGGCTTTCTTCGCGGTATCAACCGCCTGGCTGCACGGGTTTTTGGTTAAAATTGGTGGGATTGGAGCATTTTTTTTATTAAACCGAGGTTTATCAGATGAATTCGTTTGATGAAATGCGGAATATAAATCTCCACCCCGAGAAGAATAATTTCCTTGATCGACTTCACGCATGGATTAATATCAGAGTCTCAAAAGCACACCTCCGACGACGCAAAGGATTCGAAGAAATTTCGCAATTCGTCCCAGTTAGCAGCCTCATACCTCCATTCATGGCAAAGCTTCTTAGATCGGTTATTCGTTTGAAATGAAAGTGGTTGCGCGACCAATACTAAGCAGTGATCTGACTTCCCCAGTGGCGCAGCAACTTCCACGGTATAAACGCTCGGATTGGATGTCAAAAAACAATTCCAGGGTGTTCGCATAATCACCTCGGGCATCTGGCACTCGCATAGGTTCCTCCATGAGTTGATTCAATTTACGACTATCAGCGAAGATCTCCGCCAGCCTCCCAGCTTCGTCGGTTCTGTTAGAATGCACTAACAAGTCGGAATTGTGTACATTAAAATCGCCAAAGACGACAGTATCAGAAGCCGGCTGGTTGATCTGTATTTAGTCGACGGTACGTGGAAGGAGTTCGAAAAGTGTCATCGGTCGATCGTCATTCGGGGAGCGGTAAAGACAATAACAAAATTTAACATGATACCACCACATGATAACCACATGATATCCAAATTGTTGGGTTCTAACCCCTTGTTCCGGAAAGAAGTTCTCGGAAGCTGAAGCTATATTGGAATTTGTTTAAGTAGATTTCTGCAAGGTAAAATCGTAAAATGCATTTGGGAATACGCATTTCATGATGTTGTGATTAATTGGATTTAGGTTTATGCATGATAAATGATCATTTGGTTTGAATTGAAGTTTTGGGGAATTGAATCAATGTGTGACAAACGAACATTTAGTTCAATTTATCATGCATAGGATTCAATTGGTGATATTGATTGGGGCTATTGGATTGGGATAGAGTATGGGAACTATTATTTTATAATGTAATAGGGCGTTAGGTCCGGATAGTGATTTAGGATGACTACATGGTCAGGGATTTTCTTCCAATCATCTCAGGGAGCCTATATCTTAATAGGGAAGTATTTCACCGGGCAGCGGGGCACCAACGCCTAACCTACCACTCAGTAATGGCTCGAACTGCCATAATAGCAAGGAACGCCCAATGGATCTACATATGGGCAATTAAACCTGTAACCCAGCCTCCTCATCATTCATCCGTGTATGAACTTTTTTTTAATATAGATATTTGTACTGTCACTATTTACCACTGACCTTCTATACGAATGTCTACGGTCGTTATTGTCTAGACCAATTATGTCAACCAGTTACAACAACATAGGAGATATTAACTAGCAAACAATTTGGTGTTCTAATATACTGCAACTGTCAAAGGAAACATCCGCACTAAGTAAATAAATTTTGAAACTGTCATTAACCAGCAAACTTTGATAACAAATTACAGAAAACCACAAATTTGCACCGACTACCACAATTTGTTTCCCACTAATTACCAATACTACCGGAGGGAACAAACATTCCATGACAAACAATACACACTGGGCTCTCTAATTGGATGCTCATCAAGAGCCAGACGCTATTCACAAGCTAATTCTGATTGTCAAATGAGTTCGCATGTGGCCAGACACAACAGTGGAGCCGCCAATAAAATAGAAACACTCTAAATACTCTAAAGTGCGGGCAAAGTGAGCGAGAGCGAATCCCCCATTTCCGCGATGTAAATGTCAACTAATGGACACTCTGGGCGGTTAAATTAGTCCCATAATTGCATACACGCTCCTGCAATATAAGTCGCCATACTCCACGCAACAAAGTTCGTATGGCAGGAGCTCGTTTGTGGGTTACCTTTCCCTTCATTCCACTTCCTAAAACACATGCACCACCGCCCAGTGTCTCTCGCCGTGGGCGCACTAAAACAAAAGATTTGCGCTGCATGTTTGTCGTTAAAGTTGATCGAGTAGTAGACACTGATGACTCTGACGTGGTTGCACGCACGCACGAAGCTACGCACCGTGTAGATTAGAAACAGCAGTGGACTACCTCACCGGCTATCGAAGCTTCTGTGGAGCTAAATAATTTAATTGTTTACCGTCGTGGAATAGCAAATACTTCCTGGTGTGCCAAGTCATCACATGTATCGTTTTCCTGCGGGAGGTGCCAAAATTTATTTTCTACTCTCACGAGACAATTTCGCACAGAATCCAAATTCGAATCGAAATCAAAACCCAACCGTTTGATCTGTGCTTGCTGGAGTTAAGCATACACAAGCAATCGCACTAGTATCCTTGGTGTGCGTATATCTAAAATTAATTGCATTCATGTTGTTTATTCCACATTTAGCGAACACTCAGCTGGAATGTCAATCCTTTGGGAAACACCATGACTGCGAAGCATTTAAATATTCTAAGAGTTGTGTGAAGGACCGAAGGCACGGTGCCAGGATATTGCTGACATGGATACGTTGGTTGTGTTGTCCCGCTGTCAGAAAGCTTGACGCGAAGACTAGATCTGGGGAGGAATCCATTTACCATTGATTCTGCAGCTAAATATGTAAAAAGGAAATGGAACCCATCAGCCATTAGTGCTTGTAATTTATTTAAACTTCATTTTGACTAATGTACTTTGAACAGGTCCGGAACATGGTGTCTGACTGATGACGACTTGTTTCTTGTCATACGCTTCTAACCGACTCAGCGAAGGGACATGGATTAATTAGTTTGTCTGCATTTTGTTTACTCACTTGTCGTGATTTCACAAACTGAATTCGGAGAAATCTCAATGAGTGCAAATTACAATGGTGACGATGTGCATCGAATGACGAGAGGTTAAAATCACTTGTCAAAAATACCACCAATACATAAAGGTGCTGTAACAAACCTCCCAAAACTTGTGTAATTAGCTCGTGTGTCGACGAAATGATATTGTTTTTTTTTTACATTTTGCTTTAGAAAGGAAGCTTCTTCTACAGGGAAAAGTTCACATTATACACAAGCTTCAGACCAAGAATGGGAGCCATTCAAACAAACGGGGGATATATAGAGTGCATATGTTTTTTATAGCCTTAAAAAACTGTTGGTAACATTTTTATTTTTTATTAACTTTTTCATTTTTTCACTAAAAAACGTTTTTGGGAAAAAGTATAATTTGGCCGGAGCGAGTCCCCTGTAATCATTCTATGAGCTACAATAATAATTAGTCGAAGTGCATGATCGATTCGATTTCGAAGCCGACGAACAACCTGTCACCCTTCACACACCTTCATTGGTAAAATTTTACATACCTCCACAACGATCAAGTCTCGATTGTACAATAGTCAGCAGTAGATAAAGTAACACGGGGCAGGTCAGACTATTGCAAAGCCACACTCTTGTATGTTGCTCTGTACCGGAGTCCGATTCCGACTTCTTTATGCCTATCTTTTATCGGTGTAATTTAATTAGTTACGTTTATTAATTACTGCATGCGAATGATGCTCCTGAATGTCTGAATCCTCTTGCGAAACGGATTCACCTTTGCGAGTCCGTTATTGGTCTAAGGGAAAAGGCGTCCAGCTGTGAAGGACTGCATGCGCATTACATATTCTGTACACAGATTTCTGTTCTCTGACCAGCGAACAGTCAAACAAATTTATTATGACTGAATAACATTATCAATAAAAATGTTTTTGGCCACCCACCGGGCGATGCGAACCCGTGGCCAAGATGTATGAGTACCGGCGAGTGGTTTTTGCCCACAGTTGTATGATTACAAATCGTAGCCGGAGACTCGAGGACTTGTGGTTAATAGCGAGTATCGAGTCTTTTCGCAGTGTTGATAATTAAAGTGCGTAGCTGTTTTAATGATTCAGTTTTGTAAGACGATGATTTCACTATGCTGTTGGGTTGCCAGGTAAAACACAAAAAGAAGGAGCACATACTTATGGCAATCAGCACGATAGGGTCTATACTCGTATTTACAACTTCTGGTTTGAGTTAATTAAAAGTAATTCTGGTTTAAATTTCTCCTTGGTCTTCGTTAACTAATTCCATGCGGGAAGAGGTGTGAAAACAGCAGAAAGAATACTGTGTCCAAGTTTTAGTTAGACTTGAAACTCGAGACTGTGTTATTAACTATTCATATAAAGTAAATATTAACCCATAATCAAGAGTTTTTAAATTCAAACATAGGGAAAGGCTGTGACTCACGCTTTGAAGTGAAGGACTTTAGAGAGATATACATTAAGCAGAGTTTTTAGGGAAATTTCTTTTTTTATTGTTGGTTCCAAAAGTGGCTTCAAAAAGTATATATCCGTTTTTTTTTTTTTTTTTATTCTGAATATCGTCATAAATTATTTTATTTTTATTAGGTCCAACTATCTTCGTCTATTATTTTTATGTCGAATTAATATTTAATTTGATAACTCTTTTATGTTTTTTAACAATAATTTTTTTAGATATCAAAATTCAGTCCGAACGAACTTAACTAAAAATGTTGTTTGTCAAGTAAGTTTCGACAGCCAAAAATAATTTAATTTTCAAGCGTCAACCCTTGCTACGAAAATTTATAATAAACATTACACAATATGGTATAAACTATGGACCCCACGGAAATTTATTTTTACATATAACACAAACGTTTTTCAAAGTAATGTTATGCGTATTTTAACAATTAATATATTTTGAGAATTTATTAATATAATCTTTAAGGATTAATATACTTATTTTTAAACATCGTCGGACCGTTTCTCGCTCGTTGCTTCAGCTATTCAGGTTGCAGGGGGTCGATGGGTTCTTGAGCCCCCTGTTCAATTTTTCTTTCTTCTCGTACGTGATTTACACGCAAGGTTTTCACACGCGATTGGTGTTTCACTTGCGCCGATTATAAACCTACGTTTTTTTCTCTCGGGAGAGGCGAACCTATAGCGCCGAGTGGGCGCCCTGAAACGTCACCAAATAACTGTTGCAGTTCCTCTTGAACAGTTGCAGGTTGTAACGCTCCAGGAGCATTCGCTCGGGGAGGGAGTTCCATAGCTTCGCCGCTCTGTAATGGAACGAGCTCTGATGCACGGATGTTCGCTCCGTCGGAAAATGAATCGCAAACTGGTGCAATCCGTCAGATTGTCTTGTGGAGCGCATTTAAACCGAATTGGGCGGAACAATACCATAAATTTTCGAAGAACAGTATACTTGATAATATCTGTAACAGACAGCGGTCAGTCATGCGCCTTCGATGCGATACCGGCTCTAGTCCCGACGTCAGCGCCGAATCCCCGAGGGTATGTTTAGGAGCCGAGCTCCAAAAATGAGAGCAATATTCGAGCGCCGGTCTAATTTGGGATTTATACAGGAGAAGAAGTTGGGCCGGAGTAAAGCATTTCGTGGCTCTAAAAAAATTGCTGTTTTCCAGAGGCTGACCTGACCATGTTCGACACGTGCTTATGCCACGCTACATTCCCACAGACCGTGACGCCGAGCTTTCCCCCGATTCGAGGGCGTGGCCATTAATCATCAGCTCTTTACTGAAATTGCGGTTAAAATGTTATGTGGTTCTCTCACGGCGATTATATCGACTTAGTTTCTTGAAATTGCGATTACACTGTTATCCCCGTGACACTCCCGGTGGCGATCTATGATCAACTTTTGCGGCGAAATTAAACTCGATTTAAACAAGGCTTGCGACCGTTCTCGGTGGCGATTTTTTATTTTCTGGAAGCTTTTTGTCAACGTTTTCCGTCGTCTTGTTTTTATTTTCTCGCCAACTTTTTATTTAGATTATTCCCAAGTAGTTTATATAAATTTACTACCGTAATTCACCCCCCCCCCCCCCCCCCCCCCCCCATAGCAACCGTCTTAAACTAATTAACATGAAAACCATGAAAAAATGCAGAATCCTCTCCGATACTCTTTTCGTTCAGCAACTTCTCTCTCTCTCTCTGGGTCCATCGACTGTTCCAATCCTCTCAACTCAACTTTTTTCAACACAAACCCACGTAATCCCCACCCGTTCTACATACCTCTACCGCTTACGGCTCCAACGAACCCATCGGCTGAACGTTACGAAATGTCAACTCTTTGATTTCAACATAGCATCTTGAATGTCTCCCTTTAAATTCTTTTCAACATCCCATCCTATCCCCATCGTAGTTAATTAATAACTTAACCATCTTAGTTATTTTATAGGTTATTCAATAGAAGCCCACGAACGTAGAACGCTGTACTTGAAATATCTTTTGTGGCTTGTTGTTGATCGGACATATAATAATAGATTAGAGAGTATGGTCCAAACTTCGTCCTTGTCGTATGCAAATTAAAACGAAAGTAAAAATCGAGTCATGGAAATTTGCACTTCAGTTTAATGAAATAAAACACAAATTTAAGATCTCACCATAAATTTAATCCTTATTAGTTAATACACACACTAGTTTTAATTTGATTTATAATTTTACTTTATTTGGTTTTATTGAAAATCTAATTTGGGTTTTATTTTTTCACAACACAGTATGCAACAATTTTAGCTCACTCACTCTGCCAAACCGCGTGACTTCTATACATGTCCCTTTTTTCCGTCTTCGATGACGTATCTATCCGCGACTATCCGGCTATCTTTTTGTTTACTTATACTATTTATTTAATTTTATTTATTTATTTATTTACTTTTTTATTTATTTACTTTCAATATTTTTTTTTTGTTTATTTTGTTTTTTTTTTATTATTTATTTAATTTAAATTTTTTATTTTTTATTTGACACATTCAAGAAAAGGAGAATGGAATTTGAGTCAACCGAGACTAAACCACTTGCGCCAAACTGTTGATTGAACTTACGTGTGCGCAAACAAGCGCATGGCACCTTCTTCTTGGTAACTCAGGCATTGAGATGCACATGCAGTTAACACCAATGCGGATCAAACTCACGCTCTTAACCTACTTCTTTTTTTTAATTTTTGATACTTAAGGGTATCCAAAACAATCCTTTTTGTACAGATGTAATTGATGTCAGAAAAAATTGCCGGCGAACAATTTTTTCCTGTGTAATTTACACTTACGATAAGTCTCGTGACTACAATTATTATTTTCGGACACAATGATAGTTTATTTACAAAATAATTCCGTGGAAAGATTTATCGAGTATTATGTGTCCCAGAATATAGGAACCGTATTCAGTTATCCTAAATGATTTTTGAAATACTGTTCCTACTGGGAAGACTTCGTTGAAAGAAAGTCGGCGCAGATTCAAAAGAGGATCGTACATTTTTACATTTTGATGCCTCTTTAGTTGAGCCGTTGTGACCAGGAATTTTGATGGCTGTCAGCATTCTATTAATTGCAATTACCCTGTATAAGGGTCACCAAAACATTTCGTTCTTATGACTTTGTTTTGAGATAGGCGTGCAGGTGTCGGACACAGGGTACACGGCCCACATGTCATGAACTCACCGTATGGTGTGGAATACATAGGGGTATGGTCCCTTTTTTCTGTGCGCGGGGTTAGGAGATTTTACGTCCTTTTATAGAGAGCTTCCACACAGCTCTAGCCGCCACAACAATCTTGATTGCAAGAGATCACATATGAAAACGGTGCCCACCACAATGACCCATTATCGCACTTTTATCAACATACAGTAATATTTGACATCCTGTCTGTTTTCGACTGATGGCTGGATACTAATGATTTCATATGTCCATGCCTATTATTATTTATTTAAAAAAAAAACACTTAAATTAAATACCTGTCGAAGCTGTTATCGAATACTCGAATACACCCGAAAATATATTTCTAAAGAGGTTACTGCCCTTGTGATATGTTGAAATTTTAGATAAAAAAATAAACATACTCGGATCTAGTATACATCTTTTTTTCGTAATTCACTTCTCAGTTAATTAACTAAATAACTAAATCCTCATGCCGTTTAATCCATTCACCACCAACTACAAGTAATGCCTCGGATCAAAGCCTGTAATCATAAGAACAACCATTTTAAATCACTTCAAAATTATAATTTTAGTCACTGACGTAAAATCGATACCGGATCTTGAAAGCAGTTCGTATATAAAAACGAAAAAGTGAAAACCAATTTCCGAATGAGTTTCTCAGTTCAACCTCGGGGCTATGGGTTATTTCTCGTACGAAGCTGGTTTTGGTACTTACTAGTCGACGCCAAATAGCCGATTTGCCCTCAAAAGGCGCAGCGATAAATATCAGACAGCAATTGGAGCGAAAGATACACGCAAACGTATCACTGGTGGGAATTCCTAAATGGAAATTAGGCAGCTACACTAGGTGAGTGTCAATTTGCGTAACTACCAACTTCTTGATAGCTTAGAGCATATCTATGTGACACTTTACAATAAATTATAAATGCAAATGCTGCTACTGGCTGTCCGAGTTCGCACCTGCAGAGTAATTGTCAATCGTATCGAAAAAAGAACGAATAATAATAATAAATGGTCTAAGTGTTGGATACGATTACGCTAGGTACGATCTGAGTTTGTGAAGTTTCTGGAACGATTAATCATTCCCAAAGGCACTTTCGCAGCCAATTACTCAAATGAGGTAGAGATATGCATCGGCTTTGTTAGGAATACCTTTCTTTGGTATCCAAAGGCAACACCAAATGAATTCTCTGACACAAGTCACGATTACCTTTGATCGAATGAGGGATGCGAATAGTATGTCTACGCCCCGTACCTCTCTCCTAACAACTCCGTCGAGTCACGTAATGAATTCAAATTTCTCGAATCAATCAATCGTACGAGGTAATCGCACGTATATGGTGTTCAACAAATATGGAGCTGGTTGGTTGGTTGTTAGGCTGACGCGAGGAATAGTCGTGCGTCTGGCTACCTTATTTTCTTGCGGAGACCTTGTTAGAGCTGTTTTTACCGAAAATGTTATTTGTAACATAGCGTACAAAGTGCTTTATAATTTATATTACGTGACGCTGAGATTTTGGAAATCATCTTTCCTACCAGTTCACAGGTGGAGAAAAGAGGCAATTGCAACGACAACTTGCATCCAATAAATTAGTGGTAATAGTTGAGTAATTTTCGAAGCTTGTACGGGGCCCATTTACAAATATGTCGCTTTCAAAATTAATATATTAGGCCAAATGTAGAGCTTATGAAATCATTGAAGTTCTCACACACAGTTTGGCCATTAAATGTGTGAATGTTGCTGATTTAATTAGCAACGTATAAAGAAGCATGTATTGGAAATTTACTTGGAAACTGCAAAAGATCAATAGCGGAATTACTGTATTAATTACAATTACAATCATATAGTATTTGAAGCCAGAGAACTATTGTAAATGCGCTGCTCATCGAATATAAGTTAGCAAATGAAACATTTTATCGCATTACTAATTTATCAGGTCGGCTGAAAACTTCGTAGGCTGACACGTAGATGGTGTTACTAGAATTAAATCCACATGATTTTTAGTTAGTACCTGGTGTAACGGTATGAAGTTTTTTATTTTAAATAAAATAACTAATTTTAAATGGGAAATTAAAACCCATTTTACTCGAAGTATTGGCCATTGCTTTCTACACACTTCGACCACCTTTCTGACAATTTGTGGATACCGCGCCAATCGTCCTCTTTTGAGGCAAACCACTCGGAGACCCAATTTTCGACTTCTTCGTAGGAATTGAAATGCTGCTCAGCCAATGTGTGTCCCATCGATGAAAAGAAATGGTAGTCGGAAGGAGCCAAGTCTGGTGAATACGGCGGATGAGGTAACACTTTCCAGGCGAGAGGTTTTATTGTTTCTTTGACGGGTTTTGCTGCATGACTCGGAGCATTATCATGCAACAAAGTTACCTTTCCGTGTCTTGTGGCCCATTCTGGTCGTTTTTCGATCAATACGTGGTTAAAATTGATCATTTGCTGTCCGTAGCGTTGCACATCAACAGTTTCGCCAGGTTTTAGAAGTTCATGATACACCACCCCCCTCTGGTCCCTGCAAACACAGAGCATTGTCTTTTTTCCGAACCGATCAGGCTTTGCAGTCGATGTTGACGCTTCTCCTGGATATACCTATGATTTTTTGCGTTTAGGATTTTTAAAATAAATCCATTTTCATCAACAGTCACAATTCGATGCAATGCTAATTTCCTTTCGTGTCGTAAAACCAACGTTTCACATGTGGTGTTTCGCTTTTCCATCTGCCTGTCATTCAATACATGTGGCACTCAGTTTCCACACGTTTGGATCTTTCCCATAGCTTTTAAACAATCAGAAATTGTTTGTTGTGCAACATTTAACATTGTGCCATTTGTTTTTGACTTAAAGTGTCATCTTAATTCAATATTGCTTGCAATTCGGCGTGTTCAAACTTTTTTGGTGGTCTTCCACGTTCTTCATTTCGCACATCAAAATCATAATGTCTGAACCGCTTAAACCATCTTTTGCATGTTGCTTCCCATAAAGCATGATCACCATAATCCTCGACAAGCATTCGATGCGACTCTGCAGCAGTTTTCTTCAAATGAAAACAAAAAATTAATGCTTTCCGAAAATCATCATTTTCTAGTACAAAATTCGACATTTTTAACAGGATTAAAAAAAATGATGTTGTTTGTACAATGACTTGATACATACTAAATATGTTTGACAGATGTCATGGCAATCAAATAAAATAAGGGCTCGTTCACAACAAACGTTCCCTATCGATACATTTGTATCTTGACGTTCACTTCACACCGGTATACCTGGTACTTACACTTCAAACGATACGTGTATAAATTTGACAGGTGCCAGACTACTGGTCCATGAGATGGAGCATTGTGAGTGATGACAACTTTTGTTATTGTGAAAAAAAGGAATAAAAAAGAATTTCGTGTGTTAATGAAGGCCTTTGTCATAAAGAAAATACTGTTAAACCCAAAGCTTAGCTTGATAAACATTTTTCGGTTCCTGTATCAGGAGAAGTGGTTTGCTCAATTTAAACGGGGCGAAATGAGCACCGAAAACGATACACGGAGTGGACATCCGAAAGAGGCTGTAACGGACGAAAACCTAGCAAAAGTTCACAAAATAATTATGAATCACCGTAAATTGAAGTTGATCGAGATAGCTGAGACTCTGAAGATATCAAAAGACCATGATGCACATATCGTGCATGAATATTTGGACATGCGTAAGCTGTGTGCAAAGTGCGTGCCGCGCAAACTCACAATCAAGCTAAATTTTCAAGATATCGTTAACTCGAAGCAATGTTTAGCGATATTCAACCGTAATAATAACGAATTTTTCCGTCGATATGTGAAAATGGATGAAACATGGCTTCATCACTACACTCCAGTGTCCAATTGGCAGTCAGCCGAGTAGACTGTAGGCTAAAGCAGCTAAAGAGAAATCGTACTATAAAAATGGTATGGAAAAATTGCAAGATATCGTTGTATCACCCTCGAAGGCAACTATGTTGAAAAATAAAATCAAATTTTACCAAAAAAATGTGTTTTTCTATGTTAGCCAACGAACTTTTCAGCCGACCTGTTAAATTTGGACGTATGATTTAATCACAGTCCAAGATATAACATCACGTTTTTTACAGTTACCCCAAAAGATACCTAATTTTTCAAAGAAACGGCATAGATGCTAAATGAATTTCAAAGCAACTTGCCATATAGCTGCAGAAGCTTTTGTGCTATTATCATCATCATCGGCACCACAACCGGGAGCCGGTCTTGGCCTTATTTAGCAAGTCGTGAGGCTTGTTAAATTTTCCATAATGATTTTTTTTTCCGGGCAAGGTAATTGCTCCCTGACGGGGAATCGAACCCCGGTCTCCCGCGTGACAGGCGGGTATACTAACCACTATACTATCGAGGAGCCTATTATGGTCGCATTTTACTCCATGAAGGACTTTTACATTTCTAACATGCGTTTGCCAAGGTCTCATCACTTAAGTTGCTCAGTTGTTTTCCTTTCTCTTTCCTTTCGTCGTCAAGAAGACTCGGGAAGAGAAAAAAATATTTCCGTTGAGTCGATTCATCACCATCATCATCATCGGCACTACAACCGGGATCCGGTCTTAGCCTTATTTAGCAAGTCTCTCCACCGGTATCCGGTCCATATCCGAGACTTGTTAAATTGTCTATAATAAATTGTTTTTCCGGGCAAGGTTATTAGCCTTGCGCCAACCTTTCTCAGGATGTCGCTGCATGCATTGGTTCACTACTTGGAGAGTGCCAAAGTAGCTATCCAGGGGTGTCACGCGGAGACTTCATGTCAACTTGGATTTAACAAGGACAATTATCGTTCTGGCCTTCGCCGGGTTGAAAGCAGAGACTTTGCCCTGTATGTTCGCTGCCACCCCCGCGTTGAGTCGATTGAGTAAGGAAAATCGATGAGACGTTATCCTCTCTTGATTTTTGGACATTAGAGGATCGATTTCAACTCGCTGTTTTGTTTTTGAGAAAAAAAAATCGTCTTGTGTCACAAGATAATTGTTAACTTCGAGTTAAAAATTGTATAGCCACCTAAATTGTTCGTATTTCAGTAGTTGTTAAAAATAAATGCGTTGAACGATGTCAAAACCTTCTAAATTCCTATCGATGGTACGTATAATTATCGGCAAAGATTTTGAATCTTCTCCCGTGCTGTGGTTTCTATAGGGAGTAAACGACTATAATAATATAAATACTGATTCATTGAAGACGAGTCCTATATAGTTTGGAAAGCACAAAACCTTATAGTAACTCTAGATGATGGCCCATTAAAACTTTATGATTTCTCTACTAATTTACGCCACCATACGATTGTAAAGTTTTCTCTCTTAACGGCATCCGTGTTATAGTTCTTTTTACAATTTCCAAACGAAATTGCGAAAATGACAGATTAGGGAAAACCAACAATAGACCCAAGTCAGAGAACCTTAAAGACACTTAGAGTAACTTCGGGTATTGTGATATAGGTATTTGTTTTCTAACAATTATTCGTAATTTTTATTACATAGCTTTTGCCGCACTATTCATTATAGCCCTTTGATACATTGCGAATTATATTTCGTTTTCAGAACCCTGCAGCGTAAGCCAATCTGCAGCTATTTACAACAAAATAAAAAAATCTCTGTACCCCCCCCCCCCCCCTCCCACCACCTTCTTAAAATTGGCGGATAATGTGATATACCATCTGAAACAATCAAGAGATTTTTTTAAAAATGCACTTCACTGAATTAAAAACTCACCCAATATACTGTCAGCTCTATTCACACACAAACAAAATGTATTACTTCAGTTTTTAATTTTGCTCCAATTTCTGCTGAAATACGAGTATAACATAAAGCTCACACAAAAAAACTGTAGACTGTACACCTTAAACAATTTCAATGCACTGACATACAACGCAATGAGCGCGAGCGCGCCTAAAACAGCAGCACGTGTTCTTTTCCATTGCCGTCATGTTGACAAGAAAATTCTTGTCGAGAATTGATTATTTCGGTAAATATGACAGTATATCACATTTCCCAACCATATCACAATACCCGAAGTTACTCTATCGAGAATTTGTTAAGGTCGTTTTTTGTATTTGAGATAGTCATTTGATTGAAGCTCCCGTTGTCCCATAAATTGACAGCAATCTACCACGCGCCGCCCTTAAAATACCGTTCATATGTAAGAAGGGCAAATGAACCAAAGTCTAGCATAAATACGAAAGGGGTTATGAAATATGTCATAAGGTCCTTTAGCCCCTTGTTTTGTCTACCATCGACAATGATCACCCGCCTCATACCTTGTCTTCCCTTCGTAATTCAGCAGCGCAGCTCACCCCATCTCGTGACATTTACTCACATGACTTTCAAAAAGCCAACCTTTGCCTTATTATTGATTATCTCAACAAAATTTAATTCAATTTTGAACATTTGACGGTAAAAGATGCTACCACCAATCTTCACACCGAAATGTTTAAATCTATTTCCCTGAACAAGTTGTGGGCTGCCTTCCTCCGTAATCGTTCCGCCTGCGACTACTCCACTTACATTTGTACTTATCTTCAATTCAACGCACTCTATGATGACCAAAAATACCTAACAACAACTCAGGCCAACGTAATATAGGTTGGGCCATATATTTTTGCAAATGGCAACGCTTGATTTTTTAAAAACCGTTAGAGGGAGGAGCGCGCTATTGGCGGGGCATAATAACCGTATAAGCAATTCCAACAACGACGTAATAAACAATTCCCCGACACTCCCGCGCCCCTCCCTCTAACGGTTTTTAAGAAATCCAAAGTTGCCATTTGCAAAAATGTATGGCCCACACTATAAATGACCTTAAAACGTGTTTCCAATTTATCAATCACAATAGTAAATCCGTTGATTTTCCCACCTCCCTCTCATATAACTTGGAAACCTCAACGAATTAACATATCATTGCGAACCTCTTCGCCTCCTTTTTCAGACAAGCCTTCACAGATGATTCTTTCGTTCCCGACCTCAGCTATTTCAATTACTTACCAAATTTCTCCTATGGTTCATTTCTTTCTCAATTTATTGATCCACCCACGAGTGGAAACAAACTAACCCAGATCAAAGACGAATTCACCCCGGGCCTGATGTTCTCTCCGCTGTATTCCTTAAAAAATGCTCCTCCGTTCTCTCTTCCCCTCTTTCGACTATTTTCAATATGTCGCTCTCTCAAGGTGAGTTCCCTAGTATTTGGAAACCATCGTTTATCACCCCATGCATAAAAGGGGTCCCAAAGGTGATATCCCAAACTATCGTCCCATGGCCAAACTCTCCCGCATCCCCAAAGTGTTTGAAAGCAATCTCTACTAAAGGTTATGCTTCCACTGCAAATCCATAATTTCACCCAGGCAACACGGCTTTCTTAGTGGGAGATCTACCACCACTTGTCAAATACTCCTAGCCCTAGAGAACGGCAACGAGCTCGACGTTGTCACTACGGATTCTACTAGAGCCTTCGAAAAAATTTCGCACAGACTGATACATTTCTAATTATCCAGCCTGGGATACGAATCCCTATTAAAAAGGTGGATTTCGTTCATACCAGCTCTACCAAGTACGTTTCAGATGCGTTCGCTCAAATCCTTTTCGTGGTACCGCTCGAGTCCCTCAGGGCAGTCATTTGGGTTCCCCTTTGTTCATATTAACAATAAACAACATCGATATGATTATCAAGCATTCCTATGCCTCCCTTTACGTCGACGATACCAAATTCTTCAAAACAGTTTGTTCTCCGCTTGATTCTTCCCTTCTCCAGATACAGCTTGACAACTTTTTGCCATGGTGCCAGAAGAATTGTTTGGAGCTTAATGTCAACAAATGTCACTCAATTACATTTCCACGTTTCAGCATCATCTCTCATACCCTCAAACACCATCTCCTTACTTTCTTCTCTTAGCCCCCACCCCCTTGCCCTTATAATCACCTAATACCTTAGTTTTTAAATTCATAGTTACGTTTATATGAATATCGCGTGTATAAGCTGAATAAATAAGGATTCTGACCTCACTAAATTAGCGTTTTAATAAGTAGTGAAGAACGTGATTTGGCCACTTGCATTTACCCAGACGGCTAAACAAATCCAATTTTTGGACCTGTGCCCTTCAATAGCCGTACAGGCATGATCGGATGGCGGGGCATGCGAAGAGAAGTATTCCACATTACAGGTGATTTTGTGGGGTTCGTAAATTCGCCACAGATCCATTTTAATTTGTTTTTGTTGACTCTTATTTCAAGCTGTCTTCTTGACTGCGTCACTGTCGGGGGAGTGCTGTGGTGGGTCTAATTTACGTCGCGTTCAAATATCCATTTTTTCAACTAATTTTCGACACCGTAAAATTTTATTGTTTTCTCTTTCACTTGACAGCTTCAGAAAATCCGAGCAAACTGTGAAAGCGCGAGAGCAGAGAGAAAACAAAGACAAAGTCACGTCTGAGAACACTCAAGAACCTTTTAGAGAATTCGATAGCGTCCGTTTCTTTGGTACTAATGGGTTGGTATTTGTCGCTGACGAGAGTTACCGGGTGTCGTCGTCAATATCAACATTTTAGCACATTTACGGTAAAAATATTATAGTATTATGGTGTTTTCGACGATAGTGAAAAACGTGTGATTCAAACTGATGGTATGACGGTTAGAACCACTAATGATTTAACCAATGCTCAACACATCAAGCCACTGCCGCGTGTACGAATTCGATTTCTAAACTCAAGTAGACTCAACTGATGTCGAATCGCATTTATTGCTTGGTATACGGCCGATACCTTTTCTTATTCGATTTTCTTTCTGTGTTCTTCAGCATTTGCTTGTGTATTGTGTGTGCATCTGCTACAAACGCCACAGTATCCCACTACATAACCCCATAATCCAATCTACGTAATACAACGCTCATAATATTCATATGGCACACGACGCGATTCTACACCAATTGTACACCTATGAGGCATAGTCATTACCCAAGCTACACGCTATCGCATAATTCAATTAACGTAATACAACGCTCATAATATTCATATCGAACAAGACGCGATTCTGCATTAATTGTCCACCTATGAGGCAGAGTCATTACCCAAACTACACGCTATCGCATAATTCAATTAACGTAGTGCAGCGCTCATAATATTCATACCGCACACGAGGCGATTCTTCATTAATTGTCCACCTATAATACATAGTGATTACCCTAGCTGCACGCTATCGAAATGCAAGTACAATTTTGCATCGTATCCAAAAACAAGCTACACAGTTGGCATGGGATACTGTCGGCGTCTTCAAAGACATCTGTCGCACGATAGGAGTCATAACACCCACCATTCAACGGAATTTCCGTCAAAGTGCTGACGTCTACGAAAGGCAGGCATATGCATAACGGCAACCGATTAAATGATATAAATTGCTTGAACGAGACCTATTGTACTTTAAATAGATCGACCAAGTGCGGATATCAATTGCTTTAAGCCAAAGCCACTGCACCTTAAGTGGGTGAATCAAGTAGCGATAGTAATTAAGCAATGCGAATGACTCGTGCCGGGCAATTAGACTCAATATGGGTCAAATCCGAATAAGCGACCCTAGCGGTGTGGTGGGGGGGGGGGGGGGGGGGGGGGGGTAAATGACTTGAGTTTGAGGTCACGCTGAATGGAGCAGAATTCGATGCATCGTTTGCAATTCCTCCTCATTAATTTTGGTACAAAAGGAGCGGTTGTAAAAGAAATGAGTTAAGTAATCAAGCAAAGGTTCGCAGCGTTGCGACGGTAAAGCGGACTTTTGGGTTGAGAATTAAAGAGTTAAACAGAGAGCTGAAAACGAAAGGTCATCTTGGTAGAGTCAATTTGTAATACATTAATAAAAGAGTAAAGGTCACCTATAAATAGTAATAATAAAATTAAAATCTAAAAAAAGGTAATATACTTTTATTGGTTTTAACTCTCCGCTTACTCTCTCTTCCTTCACTTTGGAGGTGTTATAACAATATTATGTTAAACTTATACGTGTATAATAGAATTTTTATTTAAAAAATTATGTAAACCTGCCTTCAATATTTCGAAAAACTGTTCCAAGTTTACAGGACCACGTCAAAAAGTCGTTCGCGTATAAACGCAAACAATGGAAACATGATATCTTAGAATTTGGTCATGAATTTCCACAATACAATTCCTTATTTGTACCACGACACTGGGACTACCTTCTCCAGGAACCCAGTCAGTAAAATATTAGACGAAACTCCACACCATTGCCGTGTCGTCTGGTTTCTTTTCTTCCGAAATCCAGGAAATAATAGCGCGTGCCTGAGTGTATCTAATTGGTGGGTTAGGTTCCGACGGCCAGCCAACCGATGAAATTCCACTACATTAAATTATGATTAGGAGAAATCCTCGACCATTTTTCGAAGCTTGACTGTTGGCCACAGTCGAACAAAAATAGCATCTCAGGGCACCATCTCAGCACTATAGCTTCCCCTTTCCTGAGAGAAGTAAAAAAAAGTATGTTATCGCTGCATCGTTGTCGCGCTCCTTGATTTCTTTTGTTTTTTTCCTGCGATCTAGGCGATAAGATCGCAACCGAATGATATCATTGCATTATTAGGGCGCCCTCTGGTTCCTTTCGTTCGAAACTCAGACAATTGCACAGAATGCGATCGATACATTGTGATAACTCCGCCGAAAGCAGTTCCCACAAAAACACATGCGAGAAAAGTTGGACATGATTTTTAACGACCTAACGGCCTCACAATCAGCGATTCAGTGCAACAAATGTTAAGTAATGTTTAGCTTAGAGCGTCTGCGAAAGACCAGTAAGTTATTGTATAAGATAATTAAGCTAGAATTTAAGCATTTTTGTCTAGCCTTTAATTTAGAAACTAAGAATATAAAAAGAAAATAAAAAATGTTTTCAAAATGAAATGAATAATTACCGTGGAAGTACGAGGCTTATCAGTACTACATGGGCTGAAAATAAGTGAACATGACTCATCTCGAGATTTTCATCGGTCACTAGTTTATGTATGACGTTTCGGGACATTTCCAGGGAAGGCGATTCCGATTGAATGATGAAGTCATCGCGAAAATCGAGGCATATTTCTAAGGCTAGGACGTTTCGTATTACAGAAAGGGTATCGAAATATTGGAAAGTCGCTATACCAAGTATATCACCATTGACGCCAACTGTGTTGAGAAATAAATATAGCTTTGCCCAAAAAACACCTGTTTTCATTAAAAATCCCGGGACTTTTCAGCCTATATAGTAAAATGACCTCCATTTTTTCTTATAGAAAAGCACGTTTATTGACAACCAGTTGTATAGCTATGGCTGGACTCTCAGTATTTTTCGGTAAACATCGTTCCGTATGATGCAATTTTGCAAGCGCAGTAGCAGTTGTTGTGTGCCTTTTTATAGAACTCTGCCGTTGGATCGCGCCGGTTCCCTTAACAGTGATTTGATAAAGTCTATCATTTTTCCTGAGAAATTAAAATGAATCATGTTTCCATTTTGTGACAAATGGAATGACTTGCATCACTAACAAATCGTCAGTACCCATCACCATATCCCCCGAGCATAACCAATTCCCCTAAAACAAATGCATTCATCTAGCTTCAACGATACGGTGATAATTCTTAATTTAACCGAATTTACATATCCTCCCTCTCAAAGTGAGCCATTCCCATCTTAATCCCAATCCCTAGGGGGCCTAGCTGCTGCCTTTATTTTCGCTCTTCTGCGAAGCTACGCATTCCCCACTAAACCACTTAATCAGTTTTCATTAATTTTCGTAGTTGAACAGCTACTGGCTGTTTAAAAAATAGAAAAAAAAACAACAACAGTTCAATCTCGTTCCGAAAAAGAGAAATAAAAAACAAACCAAAATTTCAGGAAAGAAGCCATGTCCAACTAATTTATTAACAAGCCCAAAAAGCAGGCGGCTAAAGCCCCAAAACCGAACGAAACTAATGAGTTAGAATGGGTCCCGAGGCACGATGTCGTTCCCCCGTTGCCGACGCTAATTAAATCCACGAACTTTGTTAAGTTCTTCCACGGAACAATTTTTACTTGAATACCTTCAATAGCGGAATGTAAATATTTATTAATGAATTAGCATTCATAAGCGCGAGGTGAAGCCACCCTTCGTAGATGGGATTGTTGGGGTTCTAAGAGTTTCAAAAGGAGTGTGTGCGATTATCATCTGGGTTATATGTCTTTGGTTTCCCGGTAGGTAGGCTGGGAAAATACTTCTAGAGTCTCACTTGTTTGTCTTCACTAGCCGAAATGCGGTTGGGTGGGGGAGTGGAAGGGCTCTAAAGAGGCGAAATCTATTTCCTAGGAGACTGAACATTATTTGTATACTTGGAATAATTTTGTTTGGGAGCTTATTTGGAAATAACTCATCCGGGAATTAAAGATATATTACCCATGTCGACGGTAATAGCTTATCTTTCCGAAGTTGTTTAATGGACGAAATAGATGGATTGAGTTTTACAGGACATGAGGTGAATCTTATATTCTCCGACGACGATAGGTCTTGTGCAAAATGTCATTGATGGTTGGAAGTTATGTTATAACTTTTACAAAAGTCGTCGGAACTTTGGCTTAAAAGTTTATGTCAGCCTGCTCCAAGAATAAAATGGAACGCAATCGATTTTCTGGGAGGCATAGCGACCCCACCAAACATTGACTAAATTACAATGTCAAGGAACAGTAATGAGTCCTAAACTTTGTTTTCAATGATTGTAAAGTTGAAATTGAATTACTTTGAAAGCGGTGGTTTCATCAAACTCTGCCTGTCAGAGATGTTTATTAATCTGAAGTTTGTGTAATGGAATATGGCAAAAGTTTGTTTGGGGCACATACAGATGTATATGATTACGACGATATAGAGATAATGTACTCTTGAAATACTATTATAATAATATTGTGTTCTGCCTAAGAAAATTATTTGTTTATCTTTTATCCATTTTGTTTTAGTAAAAACAGGATCTCACATCTTGAGGTGCCGCACAGTCTTTTCCAATACCCAATACATCGTATAGCTGTGTTAATCGTAGCATCAGCGAGGCATCATGCATGCATTTCCTGCGAAAGGTTTATCCATTTCTTTGTTGAAAAAGTATGGCGTTTCTGACAGCTGTCAAACTGGAATGTCAACCATGCTGTGATTTATTCAGTTTAAAGTTTTTCGTTCCACAAAATGGATCAATAACCACCAAACGCATTAGAATTGGTTTCTACAAAAGTTGTGATTTTGTCGTTTCTATGTTTCGCACTAGCAGATTATGATTGGCGTGATCATTCTTTTGAGCGTACGCCCAAGAGACTCGGTCTGCTACGGATATGGTAAGACATGTGTATTATCAAAGAACTTATCGCACAAAATGTCGCTTCTGTCAGTACAAATGTTGCTGAATATCCAAATAAATTCTTCTGCATTAGATAATGTTGGCGAGGGCATAATAAGGTCATTCACGTAATTATTGAAATCGATCAACCGGTCTTGGTAGAAGTTGTAATGAGCCGTCGTTGTAGCTGTGGGCGCGGGTGTGAATGTTACGACACCAGATTTGTTTGGATGGCAAGGCATTCGAAGAAATATAGTTGCTAATTTTTAGTTCCATAAGCAGCGGAAGGTCTTGGTATATTTTTATTGGGCTCAACGCCAATACAAATCCGAAAACTCGCTCCCCACAACAACCCAGACCGATTGATTTTCGAGGAAGCTCTTCGTCGAGTAGCAAAGCTGTTGAGAAAGTCCATATCAACGGAGCTTGCTCAGCAAGGTCCCACGCTAGACGCGGTCAAAAGCTTTGGAGATATCCAATGCGGCCGCCTTTGACTCAACATGGTCCTCAATCGCACATGTCCACATATCGTTTATAGGGGTCAAAAGGTTTCCCGTGGACCGCTTGCCACGGAATCCGTATTGACGATAATTCAGAGGCCCGTTGCACTCCAAATACTTAATTAACTGCGCATTGATGACCTTCTCCATCACTTTAAATAACATAGACAGTAATGTAATTTTGTGGGAGACACTTTTTTCCCCCTCTTTGGGATTGACCGAACCCGAGTGATTTTCCAGCAAGTAGGAAATGTCTCCCGTATATACGATAAGCGGAAGATCCCGCGAAGAACCGGCGACAATTCTGGATCACAATTTTTAAGGACTATTGCTGGTATTCCACCCGGACCGATTGCTTCCTTACAGTCCAGTCCACGTCGCATCCGTGGAATAGTGCGCCGGCGGAACTTCACATCCCGCATCGAAAACCGTACCGGCGCGATCACAGGCGATTCCAAAAGACCTACATCGAGGTTTTAGTCCGCGGAAAATAAATTCACGTACACATTAGCTTTATCTTTTGAATTTTTGACTAACTTCCCGCTGCCCGTCACTAATGGAGAAAAAGAAGAAGAAGCAAACTTGCTGGTGACAGCCTTTCGCATTGACCAGAAGGGACGCGAACCCGTTGGGCACTCAAGGAGTTTAGTGGTCACTTTGTCATCGTATGCCTTCTTCGCGATATCAATCGCCTGGTCGCACGTGTTAAGAATAGGTGCATTTCCAATAAAGCACACGGCACCATGATCCAAACATTATACAATCATCATGGGTAAACAATCATCGAAGCAAACGGTACCATGATCTAAACAATGTACAATCATCATGGGTCAACACTCATCGAAGCACACGGCGGCATGATCCAAACATAATACAAACATCACAGGTCAATCATCACTTATCTTCCAAACACTCTGCGATGATCATTGGTCAACAGTCATCGAAGGACGCTTATCTATTACACACAACCCATGACCCAGGCATCACATTAACACGAAGACGATGCATTCTTTCATTGGAGCCACCAATCGGCATAGCAGCAACTAAATTATTAAATTTAAGTTGTTTCTGGTGCTAACAAAATTCGTTGTGCTAACATCGGCGGGATTGGGGCGCCATTGCTTTAAAGCTCTATGTTTTGTGAGCTGCAATCTGCTCGCATTTTTTATTAAACCAAGGCTTATCAGATGCCGAGGAGAATAATCTCTGTGACCGACTCCGCGTATGCGTTAACATCAAGCCTCCGAAGCACACCTCCGACCACGGAAAGGATGCAAAGAAATCTCGCAAATCGTCCCAGCTGGCAGCCCTATAGCGTTTGCGACGATAGTGACAAACGTGTGATTCGAGCTGACACTATGGCGGTTAGAATCACTAAAAATTGAAGCAATGCTCAACACATCAGGCCACTGGCGCGTGTACGAATTCGATTTCTAAACTTAAATACACTCAACTGATGTGGAATTGATGGTATACGGCGGGTGCATTTTCTTATTCGGTTTTCTTAGCGTGTTCTTCACTATTTGCTTGCATATTGTGTGCGTATCTTTTAGAAACGCCACACTACTCCGTCCTCAGTAACTTTTTTACAATCAACTTCGTGTGCGAACGACGGAGCGAACCCGCGAGCGGGGGGACGTCGGGGCAGAAGAGTGAGCCGGTGCTCTGTGCAGAAGTCGGGATCGTAGTGTTAAAGTTCTGTTTACCTATGGGCAAGTGTATGCTGTGTGTACAGATCACGTCGGGGTCAGCAGTTATAGCGTTTGCGACGATAGTGAAGAACGTGTAATTCGAACCGACGCTATCGTGGTTAGAATCACTAAAATATAGAATCAAAGCTCAACGCCTCAGGCCACTGGCGAGCGAGAGGATGTCGGAGCAGGTGAGTGTGCTGGTGCTCTATGTGGAAGTCGTGATCGAGTAGTAAAGTTCTGTTTACCTATGGGGATTGTGTGTTCTGTGTATACCCAGATCACATCGGGGTCACCAATTATCGTTAAGCAAGGATCGTGAGGATGGTGAATTGAACACACGGAGAAACGGGTGAGAAGCGAACCATTGAAGCATCAGGTTACTGCCGCGTGTACGAATTCGATTCCTAAACTCAAGTACACTCAACTGATGTGGAATTGCTATATTATTGCTTGGTGTATGGCTGATGCTTTTTCTTATTGCATTTTCTTTCGGGGTTATTCACTATTTGCTTGCATATTGTGTGTGTATCTGTTAGAAACGCCACAGCCCCATACCTTCATACTTGGCGAAGCTGCTTAGGTCGGTTAGTCGCTTGAAATGCAAGTGGTTGCGCGTCGCTACCAAGCAGTGATCTGAGTTTTCCAGTGTCAAACCATGGTTTATCGGATAAACTTCGTTTGATGGAATGCAGAATGAAGATCTCCATCCCGAGAAGAATAATCTCTGTGAGGTACTCCGCGCATGCGTTAACATCGGAGTCTCCAAAGCACACCTCCGATCAAAGAAAGGATGCGTAGAAATCCCATACCTACATACATGGCGAAGCTGCTTAGATCGGCTATTCGTTTGAAATGCAAGTAGCTGCACGAACAATATCAAGCAGTGTTCTGAAATTGCCAGTGATGCAACAACCTCCACGTTATAAATGCTCCGCTCGTACGTCAAAAACAGAACCGGGGTGTTCGCATAATCACCTCGGGCATCCTTCACAAATTGAATCAAATTGCGACTGTCAGCGAACATCTCCGACAGCCTCCCAGCCTCGTCGGTTCTGTTAGAATACACCAATCAGCTGGAATTGTGTACATTAAAATCGCAAAGGCCGACAATTTCAGAAGACGGGTGGTTGATCTGTATCTACTCGACGGTGCGTAAAAGACGTTCGAAAAATGTCGGGCGTCATTTGGGAAGCGGTAAAGAGAACAAAGAAATTTAACAGAATTCCTCAGGACGACTGTCAACAACATGATGTCCATGTTGTTGGGTTCCAACGTCTCCATCCTTTGGGAAGCCAGATCGGACCGCGAGAGGACGTAGACTCCACCCTTAAAACGGAATCTCAAATATAAGTCGTATCACGAGCAACGAAGATATGTCGAATCAGTTGACGAATGCTCCTGGGTCTCGGTCAGGGCAAGGATACCTGGGTTCGCTGTTTGCAAATATTGGTGGACGGCGTTTACATTCGCGTTAGTGAAACGGATGCCCCCGATGTTACAAAATGCCGTTATCAATCGATTACGTGATGATGAATTTCTTAAAGTTCGGTTATTTATCAAAATATTTGCATGTAGTTCCCCTAGACATCCCAATGGGAAACTAGTTTACCTTCGGAATTCTTTTAAGTCTTACTCCAGATCCCATTTTTTTATTTATTTTGTTGGTCAGTAGAGACAACGTTTGATTCTTTGGGTTGTTTATTTTATCTTGGATCATAAATTCCATGAATTACTGAACACCACTTGGAATTTCAAGTAATATTCACAGACTGTTATTACCCTTGAGTTCTGGATAATGGTTTAATTCCGGAACGAGAGTGTAAAGAAATCATTGTACGGTTTAATAGTCTTGTTTACACGAGTTGTATATATTTATGGGCGGCACCGTTTGTTCCCTATAGGACATATTTCTGGGCTGAGCACCATACAGTTTTCCTTCCAGATGTTAAACAAAAAAAGTTTTAAAAAACTCTGTTCTTTAACATCTTTTCTTTGTGATGAAAAGGCTGATAATTTTTTTAATATGCAAGAGGGAAGGTCATTAGTCACCATAAGTTTAGCTCAGGGTATTTGGTTGGGAGCAGTACGATAAGATTTAACATATAATAGACTGTAAGCATTTTATGTCTAGCCTGTTAATCAACAATCTAGAAAGAGAAAAGATAAAATGATTAAAAAATCGGTATGCTTATAAATGCTGTGTAATATAATTTAATTTAGAAATATGATGGGAATCTTTTCTTCACAATGATGAATTTTGTCACTTCTCCTCGTATGAAGTAGCAAGTCGACATAACTCGTTTTCTCCGTTAAATGTGACAATGAAATAATTTTCTGTGCTTCTCCTGCTCAATACAATCATTGGGTAGTAACTAATTGAGGAGAAAACGAAAAGTGAAAGGAATCTGCAATCAAAGTCGGGATCACAGAAAATTAAATTTATTTACCTAATAAAGTGGCAGTGACACTTTCATGTTTTTGATTTTATTTATATTATTGTTGTTTAGCGTCACCATTCGATAACTGTCTGATATACCCTCCTTAATTTCCCGAAATCATCGGTCCATTGGACGCAGACTACCACTTCTGTCACATAATTCTCTGTACATTCTAATTAAATTATCAAAGCACTTTCGTATTTGTCTATTTTCATTAAATTTCGAAACTAATCGAATTAATTTTTATTTGCAGTTTTAACTGACCGAACGATAAGATGTCAAAGGGCTTTTATTATCACGGGATATCCTCTAGGACTCCAATTTCCATCATGGATACACTTTGTCATCTCAATTATACCTTAGACTCGCTCATAACAGCTCAAGCTATATAACTAAAAACAACGTTCAAATAAAATGACCAATTATCAGAATATACTCAGGAACATCAGTTAGTCTAATCCCCGGATTAGTGCCCGCTGTCGCCCATAAAGTCATCCCCGTGGGCTCAGCCGTTTGACTGGTAATTAAAGTTTCCAATGTCGTGCCACTCCGGCAATTTATGTGACAAATTTTACAACCGGCAGATACATTAAATTTGAATTTTACGTTTATTGAAATTCCGTGTAGTGCGCGAGCGGTGCGTTCGCGGCCAAAGTGCGTGTCCTCATCGTTCCATGTGTGGCGTTCTCGCGTGTGCAATCTTCGCCATCGATAAATAAATATTAATAATCATAAGAGAATTCCTCGGGGAATATATTTAACAATTTCGCGTTGAATTTAGTGCCTACACCGGAAGTGAGTGAAGTTATTGTTTTATGTTTTCTCTGTCCTTATCATTAATTAGAAGTCAGTTAAAATAGTTCATATTTGAGTATTTCCATAATACCGAGGCAATAAAGTCTGGTTTCATCTTAAACAAGTACAGCATAGAGAACTCCGTTAAAGGATCAACTTATCAACAAGGTAAGTTAAAGTATTCTATTAGATTATTCATACTAATTGTAGTACTACTTGCTCGATGTTAGGGTAAAAGGGTAGCATTTTGAACAAGTTTCTTATGATGTCCTCCAGGCGAGACGTAGAAGAACAATTTCTGGCTTCTCTTGCTTCGGTAATTGTGCAACCAGTCGCCAAATTCCTACTTTAGAGGACCGTCATTTAGTAGTCCCTAATTAAGTTTCGAGGACAAACTCGTAAAGTAAGAACCGGAAACAGCTTTGCATGGCCGTCCCTAGAGTATTGTGGCAGTGCTTGTTAGCAAAGCAGAGACTTCCAGAAGTCCACCTTGATAGATTTCCTGCAAATTTATGCGCTTATGTCGCTTGTTTGAAATTGCGCCGTGATTTGTCACTGCGGCGTTTTTCTGGTTTGGCCGCTTTTTTGTGTATTTGCCGGCACTTGATGTGGAAGACTAACAGGGTCCTTGATGGCAACGCACAGTGTAAGAATGGCTGGCGTTGAATACAACGTTAATGGTAAGGGTTAGTAGAGTAGTAAAAGGGCGATAGTAGAAACTGCATCTTCTCCTAGGCACTGATGTAGAATAGGGTCCAGAATCGAATGCAACTCTTTGGAAGAACAAAGCGCTTAGTTATATACGAGTCAATTGTAGATGCATAATTTTGTATTAAGGTAACATACTAGTGGTGGTCTTGGTGCAACACCCAAATAATTTTTTTTTTTATTTTTATTTGCTCATTCTCTGTTACTGAACCCGTGCTCAGCGCATGGCTAAAGCTTACAACGATTACTGATTGATTTATTAATCGATATTCGATAAAGACTTTGCCTTCGATGCCTCTTGGCATATGACTATTTTTAAAGGAGAAGGAGCTAGTAAGGAGATGGAGTTTGAGAGCAAGAGAGGTCTGGCGGAAGTCAAAGCGGGTGGGGTAAGAGTTGGCCCGCCGTAACATCTGCGAAATGGGTTTGTTACAAGCATAAGAGTTTTAATGGGCGGGCAAGTAGGAGAGATGGGGGTTCCGCAAGTTGTGGGGGTTAGTGTAAAAGGGGGTGGAAGAGAGCTTGGGCAAATGATCACACCTGAAAGAAGACGGTGGATAAACAGAATGTCGTCATGATTTTGATTTCTATGCTCTTCAAGTGTGTTGAGGTTAACTTGATAGACATGGCTTGTATATGGAGGTTCGAACAGAGAATTTTCCCCATTCAGTTCTTGGAGGGCAAAACGTAAGAAGCGACGTTGAACGGTTTCGATCCCGTGAATGTGGGATATGTAGTGCTCCAGAAAGCCCTACCATTAATATGCTCCCCCCTCTAAACACATATCCCATAATACTAATTTAATTCAAATGACCCAAAAGTTTCCATAACCAATATCGAGCAAACATAACAGCTGCTCGATATAACATCCAAAGAATCTAAACAATTCCGTAACCAATATCGAGCAACCATAGCAGCTGCTCGATATAACAAACACCCAAATAATCTAAACGATTTCCGAATCGTTATCGAGCAACCAGCAGCTGCTCAAAATAACAAACTCCCATACGTTCCAATCCGAAAACCTTAGCAGCGGATTGATACAATCAGCAAAATCCATATCGAGCAACAGTGGCATCTGCTCGAATATGATTGGCCAAACCAACTTTCATGTGTTTCAGGGTTCAGGTATAAAAAGGAAAACTAATATGTTTTCAGGTAGCTTTCAATTCTGCCAGTCGACCATGATCATTCGATCATTGTCATTTCATTTGTGTACATAGCACCGCCGAGCAGGCAACTAAAGATTTAAAGTTAATAGAATAGAATAAAGTTATTTCAAAAACCGATCGGAAAGACAGTGTTATTATTCATTCAAAGACTATACATACTACGCTCTTCCCTCGAGTTCAGAGGAAGCACGGCGCAGCAGAACAGATACATGATAAGGGACCCAGACGCAACTATCATATTCTAGAAGAGGGCAGACGAAGATTACGTAGAGCGAATGGGTAACGTAGTGATTAGAGAATTCTCTCGACCAGCGTTTCACAAACCAAGAGCAGAATTGGCCTTGAGGATCATGTCGTCAATTTGTAAAAGGAAATTAAGCTCCTTGTCACAGAAGATGCCCAGGTCACGAATCGATTGCACGAAAGTTATCGATTAGTTAAGTAGAGGATAGGTCCGCGGACGGGAGGGGGATCGCTGCCGTCAGAAGCTGATCGAGTGCAGTACCAAACTGATCACCATCCGGTACACATCGTTCATCGAAACAGACGTTAAATTAAAGTGAGTGAAAACATAAACCATAAACTGGGCTTCATGTTATGAGTACGGGTATGCCAACAACTTTTCTGCATCCGAAGTTATTAAAAAACAATTAGTGCCGATACGCTTTGTACGAAGTGTTTCTTTGCATGTATGTGTGCACACTATAAGGAAATAAATCCTTGAATGTAAATACTCGTGAAAATAATATTAATAAAAATCGAACGTGTGAACGGTGTTTACGTAAGGACGCGCGAACATTGTGGGTGTGTGTGCAAGTCCACAAAGTTACTTAACACTACCCTCACTACCCTAACCTAAGAAGAGCTAAATCTATGTAAACTTGCCATCGTTTTGAGATGTTATTTACTATGCTCATTTCGGCTAACGGGTCTTTAGCTGTCATTCAACCACGAGAACTGCTGGCGTTGTTTCATACCTTCTCTTTGATTTCTGTGAGATATCGCCCTACTGTACTGCAGGCACTCTTCGTCTGTGTAAGCGAGTTCCTGCCCATAATCTATCTACTTATCTACGATCGGTCGTGGAAAACGGTATTCCGTATATTACGGTATAAATTATTTTATAAAAACGTTATATTTCGATTACATCTCTAAAACTATATCTTTACACAAATTATTATCTGTAGTTTCACTTTGTGTGATACTTTATAACATAATCCACCACCCTCAAGTAATTACTTCTTAATTCAACATTTAAAACAAAAGATGGTCTGAAATCCCAAAATCCCGCGTAGTACAGAACTGAAATTTTACTAGAACCATTTTAGTATTAAGAATCATTAAACTGCAAAAGACTACACTTAATGAGTTAACACATACCATTGGAGCCAACTTCTCATAAAACCTGATTGCGTTATTCATTTTGGTTTATTCAAAGTGGTTTTGAATAGCTTCGTCTATGTCCAGTGGCGCATATCGCACAATATTACATTTCCTCGCAATTCCAGTGATGCCAATGTGTAGCCGACTATACTTCGCACTTAGAAAATTCCATAATGTGTTATTCACTTGCCTATAAATCCTTACTGTTTAATGACGTCGTTTTCAACATCTTCAAATCTGCAATGCTGCAGCCATGTTCGTACTCGATTGCCAATAAAATTATTTTATTCGCAATTCATCACCACCACACAGTGTAATAATGGGAATTAAACTCGAATCTCATTCCCGTAGCAGAACTATTTGAAATTCCGTCATGTACTCTTTAAACATTAAACTGTGACGAAGGATTCTCTAGCATTGCCATCAAACCCTTTCAAATTGTTGCCAACATATTCTACACCATATGCAAGCTTCATGCCATGAATATTGAACGCCGGCATGTGTACTCCTTTTTCTTTCCTTTCCATCACCACCTGATATAGGCAATTTGGCAAAAACGTGGTTAAGTCCTTAAAACCCGTGAAGGATTGCAGCAGTCCGTGCCCGTTTTGTATCAGAGTCTCATACCTTTTACAATAAGGTTCTGGTTTTGTGAACTGACGTATCATCGCCGAATAGAAGACGGTGTTACTACCACAGCTTGTGTAAACATCCCTAATCACACCGCAAGAACATACCACGACGAGCGGTGTAAAGTTTAGTGTTGGAAGACAAGACGTACAACTTCCATTTCATGGCCGGGTAGCTCCTGCTTCTTGTCTATCTGAGAAATTCCTTTCGTGGTTTCTGGTAAACTTTTTCATTTATTTGCTTATCACTTCCACTTAGATTCGAATCCATTCTTCAAGCCATTTCCTTTTGCAAGTGAGATAAAAAAGAACGAACCAGAGGATCGACTAAAGACAAGTAAATAATTGCAGAACTAAATTGAGTTCTTAACTTGGTTACATTTGCATTGTGAACATTGTTGTTGCCTTAGTTGTTACGCTTGCGAGGATTCGGCCGTCCATCTGTCTGCTTGACGTCCTGGCTTTACACGTATTGCAAGAATGTCTTCTTGGATCACTCTGTACAGAAACGAAAAAGAAACGACACCACAGAACTGGATTTGCATACAATTCTCTTTTCTCTGCGAAACTAAAGGAAGTGGCAGGAGGAATTCAGGCCACTTGAGGTAGTCGATAAGTTAGTCGAATGGTCAGGCCCGCGTGCCAGTCCCCATTTTGACACATATCTCCGATCTGGCGGTTATTAGTGAGGTGAGGATTTACAGCCTTTGACCGCGTAGAACGTGTGGTTGCTGCGAAAACGATCGCCAATAACCTGAAGATGTACCAGATACGGGAGAGGGGAGGAGCTTATTGACGGAAATATGCGAAATTAATTAATGAAACAACATTCGATGGAGATTAGTCATGAAACTGGTGGCGGTGAAAGCGGAATTGAGGATTAATGGCTACTAACAGAGGTACGAAGTGATTGGTAATTGTGCGGTTCTTTGATTGATGGAAGATCGTAAAATGGGGCCGAACAGAGAGTAAATTTACATATCTTGCAGGCTAAGTGGGGGGAAATAACAACGCTATGATTGTGGTTTTCAAAATGTTGCCAATCTTTTCATTAAAAGTTTATGTGCTCAAGTGAGGTCAAGATAAGGGCACGTATGAACCTAGGGCGGTTGACTGTAAACGTTTAGAATACATGACCCAGACAGTGGCGTGCCATGTTGAAGACCATATTCCTAGCACATGGTTACGTCATTCAGGTTACATCCTTTATTTAAAAAGGTATTGTGGGAAACAAGAAACAAGCTATGAATGAAAACAGGGAAGGTGTTTCAATAATAGATGAGATGGCGAAAACGAATTCCAATACTTTTCTATCGGGTGGGCCATACATTTTTGCAAATGGCGCGACACTTGATTTTTTAAATGGCGTTAGACGGAGCGGCGCGCGACTGGTGGGGAATTGTGCGTCGCTTCATGCAATTTTAATAACGATGGAGCGCTTCACGGGACAACAGAGTGCTTTTTATGTAAAACAATTTTACAAAAACAACGATTCCTACGTTATTGTACGACCCCTATTTAGATTGGATACGGATTACGCTGTGTGACTGAGTCTCCAAATGTTAATTTAAATAAAGCTTGGGTCACGAAGTTCGAGCGAACTGGATCGACAACGAATATTAAACAAACAGGGCGGCCACGTTCAACAAGAAGCGATGAGAACATTCGGGAGGAGATATCCGCGATACCGCGCAGCATGTGTAAGCGAGTTTTCCAAAGTTTGGGTTGTCGATTGCAGGGTTGCCAACGACGGGACGGGGCACATCTCGACGATGTCATTTAAATAAAAATACTATTTACTATACTGTTTATTGGCCTGTAGGAACCCAGAAGTTCATGACCTCACCGACTCGACTCCGCCATCGTTCCCTGTCCTGTGCACTCTCCTTCCGCGCTTGACCAGCCGATACGATCTCTTCAAGGTCAAACCTAACATTGTCCTCCCATCTCCGTCGTGGCCATCCTGCCGGTCTCTTTCCAGTTCGTTTGCCGTCAAGAATTCTACGCACGGTCCTATCCTTGCCCATTCGCGCCACATGTCCGGCCCGTCTTAATCTTCGCGAACTGATTACTCTCACTATTGTAGGTGTGCAGTATAGCTCAAATTCATGGTTGTGGATTTTCCTCCATTGTCTTGCCTCTTCGTCATATTTACCTTCAATGATACTCCTTAAAACTTTATTCTCGAATACGCGGAACTTGTTTTCTTCCCGTTTTGTGAGACCCCATATTTCCCGTCACTGGCGCAAGACTAATGACCTTGCCCGGAAAAACAAATTATCATGGAAAATTTAACAAGCCTCAGGACTTTCTAAATAAGGCAAAGACCGGTTCCCGGTTGTAGTGCCGATGGTGATGATCTTGTTTCGCATCCGTATAGACCAATCGGCATCATGGTTCTATAGACACGGAGCTTTATGTTACGTAATAGCAGTTTGAATTACAGCAGTTTACTGACTGAGTGCAAACTAGCGTTGCCGGAATGCAGTCTTTTTCTTTCGGATCAGCGTGTAGATCAACCAAGAATGCTTAATAACATTATCAACGTCATTAGTGGAGATTATAAAAAGGAGAAAGTCCGGCTTCCTTGAGGGACTCCAGAGGCAGCATGGCAGGGGTTCTATATCATGGATCTGAACCGAACGGAATAAATTCTACCATTAAGATAGGAAAAGTTTTAATCCAGCGGTCCAGGTTCGTAACCGAGGGTGGATAATTTAAAGAGGATAAGGTTATGAAAGATTTTGTCAAATACCTCACTGAGATCGGTTGACACCATGTTGACCTCTTTGCCGTGCTCTAGTGCTGAGAGTGTAAATGAAGTGAGCTCAACAAGGTGGTTGATCTGCAATCGAGAAAATCATATTGCATTGGTGAAATAAAAGATCTGCGGCGAAAACTTTTCTCCCCCTGTGGGCGTGCCTACATCTTCTCTCATTTCGTTGCTCTGACGAAAAGCACATCCTCCTTGCTACCAAGATCCGACTCGAAGGACCAATTTTTGTGGGCGATAAGTAGTGGACTGTATTCTTTTTCTCTTTCGACGTCGCTTGCGCCAGCTGGTTAATGATACCTAAAAAGACAAGAAGAAACCCACCGACACCCAAAAGTATGAGAAGAGGGACACCTTGCCTCTAACCCTTACACGATTGCTGCCGAATGCCTCCGGCGCTTTGTGCCGTAGTAATTGTTTCATATTTCTGACCCCGCAAGGCGTCCGTTGCCGCCGGTGGTGCGAACACGCCTTTCGTAAGCCTAAACAATGGAGAATATGCGTCGCGCACCACTTATCACTGGTGGGGGGAAGTTTTCGGGAGTACCTGTAAAAGAGTAAGAAAGTAACGGAGCGAAAACACGGAACAACTTCCAGTATTTCTATTACAGCATAATTATTTTATTCTCTTTAAAATATTGGAATGGCGCAAGGGTAATAACCTTGCCCGAAAAAACGAATTATTATGGGCAATTTAACAAGTCTCGGATATGGACCGGATACCGGTGGAGAGGCTTTCTAAATAAGGCCAAGACCGGATCCCGGTTGTAGTGCCGATATGATGATGATGACAATATTGGAAGGCGTACGCGTCTCTTGCGCTCACAAATTAGAACTCAAAAGTTTACAAATTTCTTTGTCTATTTATACTACTTTGCACATAGCCATCGATGCCATGTGCCATTGTCCAGTCAGCAGCCGTTGCACGTGGTTCTATTGTATCGCATTTTCCCAAGGATTGAGCAATTGGTGCTCGGGTGATTAGCGCTTTCCTAGGAAATCGACACAATGGTGCTTTGTTGCAACGTCTGCCTGAGTATCCGTGCGATACTCTTTTCTTTGTTAGTATTGTCTAGCGTCCCGTAGTAATTTGCTGGGTTTTTTCCTTGATGCGGTGTCTTCCTGAGTATCCGTCCGATACTCTTTTCTTTATTATTGTCCAGCGTCCGATAGTCATTTGCTGCGGTTTTTCCTTGATACGACGTCTTGCTTTATTTCCTGATGCGGCGTCTTTCCAAGAGTCGAGTATTTCTGTTGTTGGGAATCCCTAGACGTGTCCGGTCGGTGTCTCTCCTGGGCCTACAGTGACGCGTCGCTACTAATTATATTCTGGCAAATTGTCATGAATACACTCACGCTTGGACATTGCTACCAAATTATCCAAATTTGTTGGAAAAGGAACGCTTACAGAGTGTTCTGGTAACAACCTTAGTAGTTCTAGCGCCGGATAGGTGGCGCTTGGGTCAACAAGCAGGGCATATATAAACAGCGGCACCGATGACTTTCTCTCTCTCTCCACCTGTCTCTTAGAAGAAGCAGCAACCCGGGGTCTTTGCACGCGACCTCAATTTAAAAAATTTCATCGGTGACATGAACCGACTAGGGATCTCTAACTTCAAGGCAAAGACCTTAAGTCCATCCCTAAACAAAATCGTGACCTACGATAGGGAAACCTTAAGGCCAAGGAGGTGAATTATTACACCTTCACTCCGGCCGACGAAAAGTCCAGAACAATCCTCTTAAAACGAGTCGCTGCCTCTTGGGAAAAGGACGACATCGTAACTGCTCTTCAGACAACATTCCCTAACGTCAAATTCATTGACATTAGGGAATATTCAAGTCCCTAAGCGAGGCCAACACGACGCCTCAAATTCAAGCGGTGGTGCAAAAGCCTCCGAGGGGGCAATCTTCAATGCTCGAGAAACTACTTAGTTTCTCCCGCTTAATTGAGGATATCCGACCCCGATATGAGAAACTATCAACCGAGGCAGAGAGGGAGGCCCTCCTTTTCACTGCATATGCAAGACATACCCTCCACATTGGATTCCAAAATTAAAGTCCTCTTAAATGCCAACTCCCTTGTTTCGCATTCCAAGAGTATGATAGTCTCTGACTTCATAAAGGAAAACCGGGCGGACGTGGTACTTGTAACCGTAACTAGGTTGCATCCATGTCACCGTCCCGTATTTCCAAACTTCTCCATGATTCGAAGAGATCGAACCCTCACTGGCGGCCCCACCATCAACGGAGGTGGAACTTGTATACTGGTTAATAGCAGACTTCGCCATGAAGCTATTGACCACCCACACCTAGAGTCCATAGAGGTGTCTGGAGTTGAACTGCATCTGGCTAGTAATGGTAGAGTGAATATATACTCTGTGAGAGGTATGCGAGTGGTAGCATAAAACCAATAATGGCCACATTAATCCCGAAGATATCGGCAAACTAATAAGGACCTCGGGGCATACATCCTTCATCATAGGCGGCGATTTTAACTCCAGACATCCCCACTGGAACAACTCAGTCTCTTGCCCAAATGGCACAAAACTGTACCAATGGTACACCGCAAACATGTATGCCCTCAACTTCGAAATAGTCGCACCCACGGTTGGTACTCGAGGTAACTCAATTCTGGACATATTTATTGTATCCAAAGACTTACTTCCACAAATCACTCCTCCTCAAGTTTCAGCGGGTGTATCTGACCACAACGCTGTGACCACATTCAATCGCGGCTATCGAGCATCTCGGGCTCATATCAGATACATACCCGATTATGGGCGGACAAATTGGGACAACTTCAATATTACATTACATCGTTAGTTCAGAGGTCCACAGTAAGCTGGACGACTTCAACGAGCCAATTGTTGTCTTTAACCCAACTAACAGTGCATACTTCGACGACACACGTGATAATGGTCACGGTTTCATCACACCAAATACCCTACAGAGCCTGGTTAAATCTCGACACCCTACGAAGTCACCTGGTATCGACAACATGTCATACCACTCGTTGCGAAGGCTTTCTGCCTTATTCTTTATAATGCTCTCCATTCTGTTCAACCATGCTTACAACATGGGGTACTTTCCCCAAGCTTGGAGGCACGCTATTATTTGTCCAATAGCAAAAGTTGGGAAACCAACGTATCACCCCTCAAGCTTTCGCCCTATCTCGCTTCTCACTTGCATCAGCAAAATATATGAAAAATTCATATACGAGAAGTTAAATGACTTTGTCAGTGCCAGGCACCTAATACCTGATTTCCAATTCGGATTTCGAAGAGCGCACAGCACCACTATGGCTCTCAATTTATTTCAAAACCACGTCTGCGTGCGGCTCTTTAATAAGGAACCCACCGTTTCGGTAAGCCTAGACATTGAAAAAGCTTTTGACAGGACTTGGGTCGAAGGTCTCGCTTTTAAACTACTAAATACTGGCCTCAGTAGAACGCTATGTAGTATCATCTACCAGTTCGTTCGAAACAGAACCTTCCAAGTTAGAGTGAATGGAAAGATTTCCCGAACTTTTCACGCCGCTGCAGGCGTACCATAGGGCTCCATTCTAGGCCCCATCTTATTCAATATTTACACCTCCGATATTCCCCGCCCTGTGGACGGGAGAGTAAATCAGATATGCTACGCGGATGACGTCCTGGTGTACACGTCAACCAAAGGCCCTAACCTGGCAACAAATCGACTCAACCGTCACTTGGACGAACTGTATCAGTATTACAGTCGATGGAAAATCCGACTTAATCCATCCAAAGCAGTAGCCATAATTCTGAGTAGTAAACACTCCCAACCTGCTTCTCGATATTCACAGAATATTCGAATAAAAATGGGAGATACTACGATTAGACCACAGGACAAGATGAAATAACTTGGGGTCACTTATACCCCAAAAATGAATTTCATCAAACATGTGACCCACATTCTTCTAAGGGGCCTCGGTCGGTCTAAGCAACTGCACAACATCTTGAAGTGGAGGAACAAAGTTGACACCAAAGTTAAGCTTCTCTGCTATAAGCAGCTAATCCGATCTGGAATATCGTACGCCTTTCCCATATGGTCCTGCATATCTTCGGCCCAAATGGAAAGACTTCGGGTTTTCGAAAGGAAACTCCTAAGAAGATGCACCAATCATTCTAGAAGGCCTGACGGTCGCCATTACCCCAACTCTCACCTATACGAAGGCGCCTTCATTACCCCTATCGACGAGTACTTGCTTCAATTAGCATATAAGTACCTCGAAAACATTCAGAACAGCGAGAACCTACTTGTACGGGACTCTTGCGTTCTTGACCCTTCTCTCTCTCGATCTCTTCGGATCAAACCCCCACAATTTCTTCTTCAGTACAAAACTGAAAAAAGCACCCTTCCCAACAACATTCCCCTCTATAATAGAGGATTCCTGGACCCATCCCATAGGGTCTACTATTAACAAACCACACACACGAACGCACAGTACAAGACGGCACAAACACAAACATACACACCGACCAAAGCGCAGATTATCAGACGCCAAAGACGTGATCTGCGTTCACTACCGCACCCAAGACCTACCGGTCTTGTACGATTTCTTTCCCACCATCCCTCTATAAAAGTAGTTAGAGAACACCCGGACTAACACTGTCCACACTATCCTTGGGTACCCCCCTTGTCTCTTTTCTTTTCAGAGATCGCGAGACCGAGCCCAACATCCTCACGGATGTGGGTGATTCTGGTTATCGCAAGATGACCAGAAGTCAGAGACAAGATGAAGGACACATATGTCCTTGTCTCGCTAAATTCGTCCTTCTCGCCACAATTTTTTTTTTTTTACTTTCTCTCTCTCTCCCTTCGCCGCTGAACCGGTCATCAACACAATTTAATTCAAGATTTAACTTAAGACTAAATGTTAACTTCTGTTTTACAAATATCATTCTTACAAATAAAGTCTCATTTCCAACAAAATTTACTTTAAAAAACTAGTCGACGATTCGTGCAACTTCCTTCGTAATTATTATAGCTGTCCAACAATTAAAAACTATCCTGTAGCTTTATCGCAGACTGATTTTCAGCGATGAAGATCGTTTTTGGGTTGACAGGATGGGTGTTAATAAGCAAAACTGCTGCTATTGGAGTGAGACAAATCTACATACTCCATTACATAAAGTAATGAACTTTATTCTTATTATTTGTAATATACGACTGCAACTGCTGGAAGAACTGGTCTAAAAATTTGTCGCAATTGTCGTACGATTGCTGTTATTTTTTACAGATGGAAGATCTATCGGTCTTAAAAAGCGATTGTGTTATGACCGATAATTCGTGGCAATGATTGATTTTTGTAATAGTTTCTACAGCCTTTATCTCCTTCACGTATTTATCATCGTATTTAAGGCTTAATTAAAGCATTTCACAATCAAACATAGTTATCTACTATTCGATCAGCGATATATGGTATTTGTGCTCAACCAACTTTGTGCTGAAACTAATAAATGACGAACGTTTCTACAAAACAGCTTCAACCTTTGATACCAGAGAGACACTGTAATGCACATCGCCACTTCATAACAAATGAAGGTTCACCACTGTCAATAAACCGAAATGAAATGAACAATCCTTGAACTGAATTCTTCTCCATCTCTTTAATTAACAGCAAAGCTTCTTAGAACCCACACGAATCAAAATGTTCTCTACTCCCCTACGGTGCCCCATCTCTCTTTCAACAATATTCGATTGGGACTTAAACTCGAATTCTCCCCGGTATCTACTAGTCCACACTATCAGTCAAGCAATCAGCCTTCTTTCCCTCCTCGTCGGTCCACATTCAGGTTTGCCTGACAAAACTTAATTCAGATAAAAACTGAAGAAATTATTTAATCAATTTGCATTTCCCCCTAAAACTGAGAGAAGATCATGAACTTTTGCGAATAACTAATTTCCATAAAATTTCGCTTTTGCTTTTCCTGCCTTCGATTTCGAGATGGACTTGTAGATATGGCTAAAGTTGGAGCACCGACTGAATGTAAGTGCAAACAAAACACCCTTCGAATGAACGCCCCAAGAAACACAGAACCCCGGTCAATGCATCCGAACCATCTGTGTGCATCCTAAAAGGTATTTTATCTTAAATCCTCTTCCCGCTTGCCAATTCTGTTGGACCGTAACTCGGAAAGATCGGAAAGTTTTTTGTCGGTCGAAACAGAAGAAAAAGGATTGCAAAAAGGATGTGGGCAGAGGCGGGGACCGCGTTGCAGCCACAACCACAGCCAACTGGCAAATATGCAACCGAGGACAGCCCCCCCAACTTTCAGTGGAAACTCTCGCAGTGTTAGAATTCCATTGTGAAAATTTATCGCTCGGCATAACATCATATTATTTCCTCTCTTACTATTATTTTCCGTTTTTTCTCCTTTTATCTTTGTATTTACTTATTGTTCTTTTTTTACTCTTTTTATTCAATTTTCTATTCGTCTATTTGTAATGTTGAATGTGGTTTTGCTAGTTTTTATTGAAAGATAATTTTATACATTTCTTGGGATCCGTTTGTAAAGCACACTGAGGATTTCGTAGGAAACAAAAGGAGGTTGCAGGGACTCAGAAAAAGCCGTCGCCAAGGGCTGGGATTCAGTTTTCATTGCAAAGATGTATCTTGAGATATTGAAGTGTTGTAATGCTCGAGTAGTTAGTACAAAAAGACAAACACTGTTCGAGTGGCAGATTGTTCCGGATTCCGACGGTTTTTTTTTTGAGTTGAAGTTTGTCGGTGACAAGGATATGCATTTGGAAAGATGACGTGCAGCAGGATTATACATTTCATAGCTTTTCGTAATGAATGTGAATTGCTAGTAACGAAGCACAAAACTGCACTGCCTTCTTTTGTGCTAAAGGAATTTTTTATTTCTCTCAAGAGCGCCTGACGTGGGAAAGAAGTTGAGAGAATTACTGCTAACATCTTTTAATCGATTCCTTTGAATAACAGCATGACTAGCAAATTGCATCCACAAAGATAACAACATACTTCGAATATCGTTTTGTAAGACTGTGAGCAAATAATAATAAAAGAGTCAAAAATTAAGGGAAACAAATTGTCTGTCATTGGAAATAAAATCTTTTATGGCATACCAATATCCTCAGTCTAATCGGCCATATATCGGAAACAACTTAAAAAGTCCATTATAACTTTCTGGGGAATAAATGGAGAAATTAAATGTGCCAATAAAAATGTGAAAAATAAGATAAACGGTACTTCTTCAGATACGAATTGGTAAGCCATTGCGAAAGTATCCGAATCATAATTAGTTGGGTACTAAAATAACATCGTCTCTAATAACGAGTTATAAAATACGTCGGTAACTAATTGTATAAAATCCGCCTATTTATCAACCATCATTTGAGAAGTTCAAACTATAAGAACGTCGATATAGAAAAGCCAAACACAAAAGTGTACACAACCCAAACAAAAATGTACACAAATTAGCAGATAAACTTCAAAATAAACCCGAGTGGCTTTATAGCTAATGAGATACAAGACTTCCTGCAATTAGCGTCTACTATACTATACTACACTACTATTTATTTGCCCATAGGAACCCGGAAATACATGACCTCACTGACTCGGCTGCACCATCGTTCCCTGTCCTCTGCACTCTCCTTCCACCCTTGACCATCTGAACCGATCTCCTCAAGGTCAAACCTTACATTGTCTTCCCATCTCCGTCGCGGCCGTCCTACCGACCTCTTTCCCGTTGATCTACCGTCAAGAATTCTGGGATTAGCGTCAGACTTCCTAACCTCCTGCAATTTTACAAGGGCAAATATTCAGTTTATGAACCGGTCTCCTAAGGAGTACAATCGTCAGTTGAAGATACACATGGCTTATCATGCTTTCGAAACCGCATAACTGAAAAATCCTTTCTTTGTCTGAAATTGGCTGTCAGCTCGAGAATTTGCGAAGCCCAGCGAGTTTGTTCGCTACCTCAGTATCCCCCTGTATATCGCTAAGTTTACAAAGAGGTTCCATATTACCACAGAATCTGATCTCGATCAGATTCTTGATGTTTCATAAATTGATTGATTATTACAAGATACATCGTATCAATTTTGGCGCAGGGCTAATAACATTGCACAGAAAAACAAATTATTATGGACAATTTAACAAGTTTCGGATAAGGACAGGATACCGGTGGAGAGACTTGCTGAATAAGGCCAAGACCGGATCCCGGTTGTAGTGCCGATGATGATAATCGCATCGTATCAATTAAAAATATTACTTTTGTTTTTAATAATACGTTCCCGCATAAGTAATTATTTAAATGCACAGTACCGCGGGACAAGAAGGCGAGGATTGGAAAAGGAAAAATCGTCACAGATTGATTGTGAATTACTAAATAGTGGAACTGCAAAGAAACACATGAACAATCAAAGCGTTAAAGGACTAAACAATTATTTTCTCTATAACCCGAAGTATTACATTCCTCCATCTATCAGCGGTGGCAAAATGTTTAGTCAACTGCCGATGAAATTTTACTTCTGACTCTGCCTGTACATCAGGTTTTCGTATGCTATGCGAACCAAATACTATACTCGTTTGCATTCTTCGTCATCGCGAGTTCGACAGTCCATTACAGGTAGGGTGAGGTTGAGTAAACTGTTTCAACTGCTACATGGGCGCAACAAGGTCCTTTCCGTTCAATCACTGCATCATCATCATCATCATCATCAGCACTACAACCGGGATCCGGTCTTGGCCTTATTTAGCAACTCTCTCCATTGGTATCCGGTCCTTATCCAAGACTTGTTAAATTGTCCATAATAATTTGTTTTTCGGGCAAGGTTATTACCCTTGCGCCAACCTTTCTCACGATGTCAACCACTGCATACCTTAGTTTAGTTCCACATTTAAAAAGTACATCATCTGTCGCAGCATGCTTAGTGTCGCAGCATGGTTGTTTTTTCCACGTTTGTTGTTCTGGGAAGAATACACCTATTCAAGGATTTTCTTTCATTTGTTTGGTCTTTTACCACCTTAATTGTTATATTTTGTATTCCGTGTAGGTTTGTGTAGCCGTTTCTTCCTTATCTTTTTTATTTTGTAATCTCACCATTAAAATGCTATTACCCTCGTACATACAGTTTTTTGCACATGTTTAAGATTCTGTAAAACCACCCCGCCGCGAATGCTCCGCCCATTTCTTCGTAATGTAAAGTGTTTCGTTGCCACTGAGTTCCACCACTATTTTGTACTAACATGTAAAAGAGGACTGCCCTCTTCAATGGCTATAAAAGCAATTTGTTTTCGGTTTGTGTCGTCTGCCCCTTTATTAAAAGCCAAATCCAACTCCTATCCACTCTGATAAATGAGCAGTTGAAAAAGTTCGCAGATGAAAACTACATCTCCACACTTAAAAATATCAAACCAAATCGGGATCTTTTCAAAAACATCAACCAATTAACTGGTCGTAAGTATAAACCCCGAATTGACCATCTCATTAACCCGATCAGCAATAATATTGCTCAGTCCGATTCGGACATAGCAAATTGCCTCGCAGAACACTTTGCAAAGATCCATGAGCAAAATATTTCTCTCTCAACTCCTGGCTTCGAGAACACAGTAAACGAATACATCTCAAACAGATTATTCCCATCTTTTACTCCTTTCATCGGTGAATTCAACAACACAAACATAGCTTCAAACCCCTTAGACACTACAAATTTTCTAACTGCGGACGAATTATCCGAGATCGTAAGATCAGGAAATAACAAAAAGTCAACTGGATTAGATGGAATCCCACGTCTTCTATTTAAAAGGCTGCGCCCATCGAATCTACTTCCCATCCTCATTTTTCTTAATCATATAATTAATGCATCGCACTTCCCAGAGAACTGGAAAACTGCGGTAGTAATTCCTATCAAGAAGCCCGGTAGTAGTAGTAGTCCTTGCAATTATCGTCCAATATCCCTATTAAGTACACTAAGTAAGATACTGGAACGCAAGATTTACCAAAATCTTCTCTCATTTGCCAATGAGAATGCCCTCATCCCTAACTGTCAGTTCGGATTTCGTAAGCGACAATCCACATGTCATGCTCTACTAAAACCCACACACGATGTTACAACTGGTCTCCAAAACCAAAGCCCTACTGTGTGTATATCTCTCGATATTTCTAAGGCGTTTGATTGCGTCTGGATCTCAGGACTTCTGTACAAACTGCACTCCATATTTAATCTAAACTCTCACACAACAAAGCTCTTAGCCTCATATCTTTCTGCCAGAAAATTCGTTGTAAGAATAAATTCTTCTGTCTCAGAAACCCACACCATAACCGCGGGTGTTCCCCAAGGCTCAATTTTAGGGCCAATTTTATATCTGTTATATACCTCAGATATTCCTCAACCCGTATCTCCTAATGTTGTGATGCTGAATTATGCTGATGATACATTAATTTACTCTAGCAGCAAATTTGTTAAGGCTGCAAGAAACCGCATTAACAACTTTCTTCCTAACCTATCATCATACTTTAATAAGTGGAAAATCCACCTTAACCTAAATAAAACGTAGCTCATAGTCTTCATGGGCAAACACGAGCACTGTACAAACAACACTAGACGCTGCCACAACAAAATTAAGATTCAACTGAACAACACTCTGATAAAACCCTCCAAAACCCTAAAATATCTGGGAATCACTTTTTCTAATAACTGGTCTTTTTCCTCCCACATTAAAAATTCCCTTCAAAAAGCCACAATTCAGCTTAATCTCTGTAGAAGAGTAATGTGGAAACCTAATAGTCTCTCTCACAAAGTCAAACTGCTCATTTACAAACAAATTATCAGACCCACACTCACGTACGCGTGCCCATTGTGGTACCATATCACTCCCTCCCAAATTGAGAAATTAGGAGTATTCGAAAGAAAATGCTTTAGGTATGTCTCTGGGTTACATCGTCGTCCTAACTCCTATAAGTACTATAGTAACGTCGAACTCTACAATACCGCTGGTATTGAGCGCCTCGATAGACGATTCCTCGAACTGTCTATCAAATTTATCGAAAACCTACAAAATAATCCCAATCCCATAATAACTTCGCTCTTAGAGAAGCCTCTAGATATCAGAACTAACTATCCCAACTGTCTCCACACCAGAGCTATCTTCGCCTCAGGCAGACTGGTAAATGATTCAAATGAGATCATATACCACAACACCGAAGTTACCCCTAACCAGTTCAAATACTGTAACGTCCAACCATTTTCCAACATCCTACGCTTTTCCAACGAACAACCGGAGAGAAATACTCTACCTCTAACCCATAACTGACCTCATTCCGCATCCTTTAATTCATAAATCCCATTAATTATAAAACTTTGTTTTGTTTATAGCTCATTTTATAATAATCAGACTCAGTTAGGTTAAGTTATATTTATTTATATTTATATTTAGGGTTAAGTTTAGATTAAGTAAAGTAAAAATAAGAAATTCCTGGTTTTCTGCCTGTAACTCTTAAAACATTGTTTGGAAAATGTATTATATTAATAATTACATGTAAGCAATTGTCACGAATTTAATTTTAAGTCACTGTATTACTTAAATGTACAAATCTTAATTATGGTTAATAAATACAGTTTAAAAAAAAAAAAAAAAAAAAAAGGTTTGTGTCGTTCTTCTTCTTCTTTATACCTTTTCGTACAGTCCACACTATTTTTCGCAGTCATTTGCACCACGAAAGCATTCGTTCGGGTGCAAAAAATCTATGTTAAAAAATCAGTATTTGAGCAAATAAAGAAGCAATCTGTACAAATCATTTTCATCGTGTATTGTTTTTGTCATCGTCTTGTGTGGCGCTGAATTTGAATCCGCGCGGTAAACGCACCGTGCAACATCATCCATAATTCAAAATATTTGACCACCTGATCTACACCATACCGGGAAGTCTTTCATTTGAAATATCAGCACCGTATGTGTCACTGCAAGGTGGTATTGATATTTTCTTGCGTTTTGTTGCATATAGCGTAAGAGTTTCGCGCCAATCAGTTCTATATATTTGTCCATGTGTTGCAATTTCCTGGCTGTATCTATCAAGCCACAGACATTTTGGCACTAACCGACGTCTGATGTATAAAGAAGTACCGGGCAGGCCAATTGAACTAATTATAATATTGTGGTATAATAGTATTGACTTTATTAAGCTGTCCATGACTGAGCCTATTTTATCCTTTTGCTCACCCTATCAAGAGTGTCCTACTCTGATTGACTGTGAATTATCATCATCATCATCATCATCGGCACTACAACCGGGATCCGGTCTTGGCCTTATTTAGCAAGTCTCTCCACCGGTATCCGGTCCTCATGCGAGACTTGTTAAATTGTCCATAATAATTTGTTTTTCTGGGCAAGGTTATTAGCCTTGCGCCATAACTGTGAATTATAGGACTATACAAAATCAGCTTATCTCCATTGTCACGATATTACTGCGCACTATTAGTTTATCTCAAATTCACCTCTGTCATTTCCATTCCACACTTGGCCATCGGAGCGAATGTTCATCGCCTTTGTCCTCTCCGTCACTCGTAAATAGATCTTCACTGTCGTCGCTTGCATAGGGTTTCATATAGTCGGCGGCGGATGATATCTGTTTTTATTTTTTAACAAATTTAATCTAAGTAAATCGAAAAATTTCAAGAAATGCACGAAATGTCAGAATTTATTTCCAATTTTCGATATGGCCTCCTTAGACGTGGACTAAGGTCATGAGCCTGTCGCTGAATGCATTGCACTCTGACCACATGTGAACTTGCGTTATCTTTCTCCTTTACGCTGAAGAGCTTCTTCAACCTATTCATATTATTTGGCGTACAAAATACATCATACCAAGAAGTCCATGGATTTTACATCCGGTGACTATGTGGAGTAATTGCGTTACCGCAATGAACCGTGGAAGGTTACTTTGCATTCATTATTTTTGTATGCGTGGTTTATGTGACGGTGCCGAATCCACTCTCTTTCTTTTGATTACCACGGCTTCAGTGGTCCCGACTTGTTGCCCAGTACACATTCGAATTCATCTTAACGCTACGGTTCAAAATCATTGACAGATAGTAGTCATTGATCGTCACCTCGCCATATACAGTGACAAACAGAGGTGCTTGACTTCTGGTAGCCATTCAAATGTCCAAAAACTCGTAAACCTTTCAGTAGACACTATTTACACAGAAAAACAGACAGAACCAGGGGCGAGCGAGCGGCGGGGAGTAATAAACGTGTAAACAATTCCAACCAGATCGTAATAAACAATTCTCCGCGACTCGCGCGCCCCTCGTTCTAACGGTTTCTAACAAATCAAGTGTTGCCATTTGCAAATGTTTATGACCCACCCTTTACAACTTAACAATGTGATCTGTACACACAACAAATCACTATTCCTTAGTAAACTAGAACCGTACGTCACTTTTTCCCTGCTGCCGCTCCGTAGCAAAAGTAAGAAATCATTTAAGAATTCAAGTGTTGCCATTTGCAAAAAGTTATGGTCCAGTGTATATACATATGTCTACGTGCTACACAATCAAAAATATTTCAATCACTTTCTTCTGTTCCATTATCCTTTGATTACTAATGAGTAGGGATATTGGTATAAACTTCTTTAGTGTAGTCTCTGTGAAATTGCTCACAGCACATATTATTGCTCACAATACATATTAAACGTTTCAATACTGCACATAAGATGTGAGCGCACAACACCATTAACTGTTGAATATTGTCTGTTTTTCTTGATGTTCAGTTCCCGATTGACTCTTCTCCATTTTTTTCGCCCGAAGAAAACTTAACATATAATCGGGGGATCGAACTCACACAGAAGTGGAGCACCAACCCATCAAACCACTACCACGTGTAGGAAATAACTTACTATTTTCGAAGACTTTCTCGGGATGCGTGTATATAGCTTAAGGGGGTATTCTGGTCTAGACGCACGAATTTAACGCAATTTTTGAAGTGCTGTAAAAAAAAAGCAATCAATATTTTTACTATTCATTTTTTTATAGGATGTTTATTAATATTTCAAGAATACAGTAAAATAAATTGAAAGTAAAAAATTCAAAATTCAAAAAGTTAGCAGCTGATGAAGTGGGGGATCTAAAAAATTTGGCACGCGAACATACCCACGATTCAACCCTCCTAGCAATCTGAAAAAAAAAGATTATTAATTTACAGAAATGGCTCTATCGTTGGAACTAAAAAAAGTTGACATTTTTTTTTTTGTACAAAATGGCGACTGTTTGAAAAAAAAATTTATTTTTGTACCACGTTTTTTTAGTTTTTCAATTTTTTTAAAAATAGTTAACATTGAAATTTGCGGATGAGGATAGTTCATGCAATAGAAAAGCCTATAAAGAAGACATATACTAAATTTTAAGTAAAGCGGTTCAGAAGAACTTGAAAAATCGTGGGTATTGTTTTAAACAAGACAGTTTCGAGAAAAACGCGTTTAAAAATTTCGGGGTATAGTAGCTTCAAGTGACATAATATTGCTAAAGCAGCTGTAACTTCGCCAATTATTGGAATTTTAAAATTTCATTTGGACAGGATATTCTTAAAAGTATAACTATAAGAAAATATAAAAAGAAAAAAATCGATTTTTTCAAATTTCTAGACCAGAATACCCCCCTAAGATTGTACATGAGTGGCGTGAAAAGTTTCCGACCTAAAAAAGATACAAGACATTTTTTCTTAAAATTTGTTTTTATTTTTCTACATGGTCTCCTTGTAACTCTACACACTTCTCCCAACGATGCTCCCATCTCTCTTACCCGTCCAAATAGTACTCGGCGTTTTTCTCTGCAAAATAACTGCTCACGAAGGTGATTGCCCCCTCTTTTGACGAAAATCTCTGTCCTCCGAGCGTAATTTTTAGATTGGGGAACAAAAAGAAGTCGCTTGGGGCAGATCTGGTGAGTAAGGCGGATGGTCAAGCAGTTCAAACCATAATTCGTAGATTTTCGTCATGGCGAGACGGCGTTTTTGGTCTAACGTGAGCAAACGCGGCACCCAACACGCGGACAGCGTTCTCATGCCTTAATCTTGATTTAATATGTGACAGACACGTTTTTTGTCGTTTTAATAGCCTCTGCTATCTCTTTCAGTTTTTCGGCGTTTTTCTCTGCAAAATAAATGTGACAGACACGTTTTTTGTCGTTTTAATAGCCTCTGCTATCTCTCTCAGTTTAATTTGGCGGCCATCTAGCACCATTTGGTGAAATTTAGCGTTGTTATCGTCAGTTGTTGCAGTTTTTGGACGTCCCGGACGTTCATCGTATCCCAAGCTCTCACGGCCACGTTTAAATTCAGCTGCCCAAAATTTCACTGTGGCAAATGATGGTGCAGAGTCCCTATACACAGAGTGCGACTCATCTTTGATTTGCGTAGACGTATTGCCAAACAAAAACAAAAATTTAATGACGGCTCGATTCTCAATTTTGTTCATTTTCACAAAAACACACATCGACTGTCAAGTAAAAACTACGCATCCAGAATGACTGAAATTTTGGTGAGTAACTGTCAAAAGATGCACAACTACATTCACCAGCTTTTATTGACGACTGCTGCTATCTTCACATTGAGGTCGAAAACTTTTCAGTCCACCCTCGTATAAGGCTTTGATAATTAATTTTTTGAATTTCTTTCGGTGATCTTCATTGTGGTTTCTGTGTGTTCGTGTGGTAGTCATGTATCTTGGTATATTTGAGTCGCCACACTTTCAGATTTACTGCACTTTTTAGATAGTTGTTAAGGAGTGAGACACATTAAGAATACGACGCAAGTGTTGTAGTAGGTTTCTGTTTCAGGAAGCGCGTCTCCTTATCCTGAAAAGGATGTGGGATCTCTTATAGACCGCTCCTGAAACAACGCACTACAGCAAGGAATCGTCGCCGTGCTTCTCAGATCCTAAGGGAAGAGCAACATCCTTTGTTTGGCCTCAGTCCTCGTCTCCGCTGGTTTCCGTGGGGGCCAGGTGATACTCCTAATCTAAAAGTGTCTTTTGTGGAGGTACCACGGCTTTACTTACCCCGTGTTAAAATGAAAAGTTCGTTTTGTTTCCTTTGGTATAAGTGTTTATTTTCTTTACTCAAGTTAATCAAGGATTTTCCTGGGGTACTTCCTTCAGGCACAGTGTACATCCATTTACTGCGGCTCCGCTCTTGAGGTACCCCCTTCCGCGACAAATAATAAGATTAAACTGTGGCGCGGAGATCACTTTACTATTCCTTTATAAAGGAAAACAAATCGAGATTTGTATCTCAAAAATGCACCATTTCTTACACGAATCTCGATTTTTGTATCCTGAGTGAAATGCTCAGTTTTTACTTAAGATAAGAATTCAGTTTCTTGAATTCTTACGAAAATATTGTGTAGATATGGATATGTATCTGGGTTCGGTTTTCTATTTGTTTAACTTGATGATATTTTCCAGATAGAGATAACGATCTCTGAATTTTGGATTTTGATGATGCCGTGGGGCAAATGTGAAACGATAAACGAATATTAGATTCGTTATTTGTGAATTTTAATTTTAATTTGGATTTTGGATTAAATTATGCCATGGGGGCAACTATTAAGCGATAAACGAATGTTTGATTCGTTTATTGCGAATTTTGGATCATGTTTGGGTTTTTTCGGGTTTTGACAGGATTTTGGGTTTTAGGGTAATATTGCTGGGATTTGGATGTAGAAATGGGGGAAAAAGGTGGTAGGGCTTTTTAGAGCACTACAGTGTTACAAGGTAGTGGGGCGGGTGTAGAGCGAATTGTGTTATGCCCCCTAGCTGTGCGAAGATTTAATGATTCTCCGAGCTAGTATCAGGATTCCTAGAGTCGCCACAGTACTCACCTTTGAAAATGATACAATTACCGTCATTCCTGGAAACAACGTTCTTTTTTCGCCCAAAATCACTTGAAAATTTATTCATTCGTTGCTAGATTACGTCAGATGATTTCCTTTGATACCGACTGCAATATATTATCTAACAAAAAACTACACCAAAGCAGCAGCGTTGCCAGCGTTTCAAGAAAAAAAAATCTGTGTGCGAACTTATCGTCTACATATTTGTTGTATATATACAAAATTGAACCGTGCTAACATCTACAGAATAAAAGAAAAACGGGCGGTATACGTTTTTCTTATAGGTTAATGGCAGAGTTGGCTGACCTGCGTTGGACTTCTCGATGCCTTTGTTACTCGTCCGATATATTAAAAGTTAAAGAAGCAAAATATTTAACGAACTCAACATCACAACCGACTTTAATTCTCTGCCAAGTAATTTCCCAATTAGGGTTTATTTCGACGTTCACCAATTTAATTTGGCAGATCGCATTCCAATTGGCAAGTCAAAATTAGCCCAGTTGTGACGCCTGTTATATCCTTAATCACTTTTACCGTTCGCAAGATGCCCTAAAGTTTATCTTTCCTCCAAATTTCTCATAATCTGATATGACGGCCAAGAACAACAATTCCCAATATCAAAAAAAGTGTGTCAGCCAATACCCTTCCCTCTGTGCGCCATTTCATGGATGCTTCACATTCGTCGTCGGCCAAATTGATTCCGCAACTTGTCCGTGGGGCAGCATAAATGCCGAAAAACGAAAAAGACGTCGTTCCACTTTTCTGCATGAAGACACTAATTTACGAAGCATTTAATGCGATTTGATGTCTTCATTATAAGCCATCCTCCTGAGAAGTTGTATTCATTATTCATCTCGTCGTGCATCCTCCATTCTACAGCGCATTTAACTTCGCATATCTTTTCATGTCTAATGAGCTGCGGTTTTAATTATCTGCAACCATAAATGGCCATAACAGCCAGCGCAGAGTTCGATAGCACATCCGGAGCTGCAACAGCCAAACACGCCCTCAATGAACTTGTATCGAATTTATTTAAATCGACGACAGTCACCACCGCAGCATCCGCAACGGCAGCAATGGCCACCCAGCAAAACTGTTTCGCTACCATTTATGTTCACTGGCAGGACATTGAATTGGCCACAATATTGCGGGCCACATGCCGGACATTAGAATGTTGGCCACTAATAACGCGCGAATGTGCCGGTTCACCCGCTGTCGTCTGGGATTGCATTTGAATCTTAGATTTCAGTTCGTGATCCAAGTGATCTGCTTACCCAGGTTCCTGATGCGGATTCCCTAGATGGTCAACGGGAGAATGTAGCGCATTGTAATATGAATCGAAAATTCCTTTGTTACGGTAAATTATTCTAAATCAGGCCGCAGGAGTGGAGAGGAAAGGTCTGTATCTGGTGCCGTTGGGAATGTGAAAGATTTTAGTGGCGCAAAAACACATTTTCGCTGGAGTCAGAGTGGCAGTGCATTTTTGAGCGCCCTTCAACCGAAATCTCCTCAAGGTGCCTTTGAGGCGTTTTATATTAAGCCACAACGGGTAAATGTATATGTAAGAGTCCTGGTTTTATCCAGTCATAAACATAAAGTTGCACTGTAGAACTTGCATCACACAGCGACGAAGCCTTTCAGCCAGGTATTCAGAAGTGCAGCATTAAAAAACTGTTGACCGGAAAAAATGCCAGTGAAGGACTTCCGTGCCTCTGTTGGCAGTAGAGTGGTTAAGGTTAATACCCCTCGAAGGTTCCCTGTGACCTGTGCACAAGGTTTTGTTGTTAACCGCTCTCTCTCTATGAAGAATTTAAAATAATTTTGAAGGAACGATAATCCAATACATTTGCGATCTGTCTGCCTGTGACTAACCGGAATCAAGCGTGAAAGTGATGATTCAAAAGCGTGCTAATTTTCCACGTTATCCTGGTGAACTTTAATTTAACGGTAATAGGAGAGAGAACGGATTGTGAGGTGTTCAACTGACGTCAGACTTAGTACAGAATATAGTGGATGCATGTGCTGAATCTATCAACCGATGTTTGTTGAAAAAGTTTTAAGCTGATTAAATATTTTGAAAACTACATTTAATATGTACTACGCTTTCAAAGGATTAGTGGCATTCTTAAGATAAAAAAAAATACAATGACAAGAATAGTACAAACGGCAATAGTAGTACAGGGTGCTTTTTATGTTCCGGGTCGATTTAGTTTGGACATCAGTTTCGGACTTGGACAACATTTGAATTCTTCACTTGCCAAATCGTAATTCCACAAAACGCAAAATTCAAAAAAATGAAGTATTATACTATACAGTTTTTTAAAACTTCTGTTAAACTATGAATTCAAATAAACGGAGCAGACTGTATTACAGCAGATGGGTACGCCCAGAATTAATCGGCCTGACACATAGATGGTGGTAGTTATTAAAATATAATGACTGTTGTAGATAGCACCAACACTTAACTTTCAAGTTTACTACGCAACGTAGTTTATTACTTGTTTGACAGCCATCAATAGGGAACGCTCTCAGTGAATATGTAAACGAGGAAAAATGTCCAGCCCATCTGCAGACAGACTATTGGACTCAGGCATATGTTAATGGATCCATCGTCACAAAACGCTGAAAAAAATTCCTCTCGATAACGTTGCAACAACCCGAAACCGGCCGTTGAATCGTCAACGCCCTCCTGCTTTTGATATACGGTCAACAACACGACACCGATCGCGCCGATAGCTTTTTTATCTCCAAAATGCACCTCTCCCGTTCTTTTGAGATCCCCACGGCCTCAGCTAACTCGCGCAACTTAACTTTATGATCACTCTAAACGATTCGATGTACTTGCTTTACAATTTCACCACACCACATCACACCACACCACACCACACCACACCACACCACACCACACCACACCACACCACACCACACCACACCACACCACACCACACCACATCACACCACACCACACCACACCACAACACACCACACCACTTCACAACACTTCACTCTAACACATCACACATCAACACAAAACTCCCTCTCTCCGGCCCCACACAACACATGCGAGTCCAGAAGGGATATTGAGAACTCCGTTCCCGGGCGAGGAGAATGTTGCACGATGCAATTAGCGATGATGAGGGTGCTTCATAATAACGTGTTTTTAAACAACTCTCGACCCGCTACACTCGAGGTGTTAGCTTGTGTTACAACCGATTAGCTCCTTTTCGATTACGTTGAGTTGTGACACGAGAAATAATGAGGCGAATACAAGAGAACAGTACTGCTCTTAGTGGAAAATAGCAGAAGATGCCCTGGGGAGGGGGAAGGGGAGAATAACGTTTTGACTAGAACAACTGAGGTTAGCGGAGAGCTGTTGATCGGCGATACAGACGGAAAAAAAGGCGACTTAAGGCCGGCTGACGAAGTAAAATAATCCGCATTTATTCAATCACCGAAAATTATTGTGAAATTTAATATACTCATCGGAAGGAAGATATAGAAATTAGGATTGCAAACGACCAAGCAGTGGGAGAAACTAAAGGGAAATCAAGTGAGATTCAATACGATACAGGAACCAAGGAAAAGAACTGGATTAATGAGAATCAATAGATAAATGAAATTGAGAAAAAAGGTAAATGAAAACACATAACTTGGAATAAATAAACCGAATCAACCAACACCATACCACCAGTCTTTGTTGATCTTCGATTCACTACCAGCACAGCACAGCATAAGAATTAAAAGTTGGACTAAACCACCGATAAAATGTCGTTCTCGAGGGAGCTGATGTGGGAGAACATTTCGGCAACCATTGCAATGATTGTTCAGAAGTTTTTCCCATTAAAAAACAATGTTTGAACAAGATGCGATATTCCAGCGTTTTCGTTTCTTTGCGACTATAGTTTGTAAACAAATGGACATGTCACGAAACTTCATACATGAACTAGTGACAGATGAGCCCCTCCAAATGCTTCATGTTCATTTTCTGCTGGCCCGACCTGTTGCAAAATGCCGGGATATTTCAGCCCATGTAGTTTAAAAACACATATATATACGAGGGTGAATCAAATATAAACAGTAATTTTACTTTTTGCTTAGCAACAAGTTGTGAGCTAGATAATCTTGTGCGTGGCTGTTGTTTGGTTTATGAGAACCGGTAGGAGAACCGGCTTGGCTAGCGGTCGCCGCCGACTTTGTAGTCAGTACAGCCATGAACGAGCAAGAGGTACATACGTCTGTTGCGCAACGGATTATTATAACATTTTTAACAACTGAAAGTGTTAAACCCTCGGAAACTGTTTCTCGATTGAAGGACCAAGAACCATGTGTATGCGTGGGCAAGAGAATTTAAAAGTGAGCGAGAACGTATCGAAAAGATACGTTCTTTGGACATTTTCATATCCTCTGCTATCTCTGTCACTTTAATTTGGCGGCCATCTAGCACCATTTGATGAACTTTAGCGATGTTATCGTCAGTTTTTGCAGTTTTTGAACGTTCCGAACGTCCATCGTCTCCCAGCTCTCACGGCCATGTTTAAATTCAGCTGCCCAAAATTTTACTGTCGTAAATTATGGTGCAGAGTCCACATACACAGAGTCCAACTCATCTTTGAATTGCGTAGGCGTATTGCCTTTCAAAAACAAAAATTTAAGCTCGATACTGAATTTTGCCCATTTTCACAAAAACACTCACATCGACTCACTCAAACGACTGTCAAATAAAAACAACGCATCCAAAATGGCTGAAATTTTTGTGAGTAGCTTTTATTGACGAGTGCTGCTATCTTCACGTCCAAGTGGGAAACTTTTCAATCCACCATGACTAAACCATATTATATGTTTAGTAGGCTCTAAAAGTTCAGGACCAGGTAGGCCATGTTCCTTCCAGTTGAAATATTCACCCCTTCAATTACCAAGTGAAGTTGTTTGCTTTCCGTAAGTGTTTGAGGGCCATTTGTCGTTCAAGTTTCTGAAGTAAATTGCTTTTGATAACTATGCCCAATTGATGCGTATTTCCCCGATCGCCTGTAAAAGGTTGAATTTCTTCTAAGTGCTTAATATCAATGTTGAGGACCTCTTTAGGGACCTGCTGTAACCGGGACTTAGCCGGGACGATCGGCTCTCTGTTGTTCATCTCGTTGATTGTTTTGTCATGAATGTTATGTTCCTCTAAGATCTGAAACCGGTTTCCCTCTTTAATTGTTGCTGGGTTTTAACTCTCATCTGGTCTAATCGCTTTCTGGCACTGATGGTGATCCATTATGATGTGGAGGCTTCGTTGGTATTATCCTCACCTAGGTTTATCAGCTGGCTTGTGTTACACACAACGCCTACCGCACCCTAACACTCACCCTTTAAGGGGCCACCCCCATCATTAACAGGATTCATGTGAACCCCCATACGTTGATTTTTTTTATTTTGTTTTTATTTATTTACTATTTTTATTTTTATTTATTAGACTTCTCTCGGGAGAGGCGAACCTATAGCGCCGAGTGGGCACCCCGAGATGCCATCAAATAACGGTTGCAGCTCTTTTTGAACAGTTGCAGGTTGGAACGCTCCGGGAACACTCGCACAGAAGGGGAGTTCCACAGCTTCCCCGCTTTGTAACAGAACGAGTTCTGATGCAGGTATGTTCGCGCCGTCCGGAGATGGTTAATCCCAATCAACATATCCAACACAATGAGTACCTGTAAAAGTGCATTAACTACAAAATGCATACACGGGCGAATCTTGGAATCCAGATATCACATCTGGGAAAAAATCGATGATGGCACAAAGAAAATAATGTGCTACCCAAAACAGATAACAATTCCATGGTAACGAAGCAATCATCATCATCATCGGCACTACAGCCGGGATCCGGTTTTGGCCTTATTTATCAAGTCCAGAGGCTTGTTAAATTTTCCATAATAAGTTGTTTTTCCGGGCAAGGTTATTAGCCTTGCGCCACAACGAAGCAATACGATATACAAAATATCTTTGCCATCGTTGACCATAAATGAACACTTGTGTAAATATAAGGTTATAAGAATTGAATCGCACCCATCCACACAATCGGGCCTCCCAGAGCGTCAACGTTTTCAATGTTAGATAAAAAAAAAATGTACTGCGAATCATACATCTCTTGTATGGGAAAAAGATCTATTGTGCGTGCAAACAATGGATGTATCCTTCGATCTGCACGATCGAAGGAGGGATAAAAAGGGGTCTGTACACAACCGTTATCCTAGACGGACACGAACAAAAGGCCGATCGCGCTTCAAAACCTAGAGTCGAGGATTAACGCGACGAACCTAAGGTTGAAAGGCCTATCGCGCTTCAAAAAAAAAAAAAAAAAAAAAAAAAACTAGAGTCGCCAGATTTTTACCTGCCATAAGAAAAGACGGACGGATGTACGGGAGTCGACTAAAACCGTCAACCAAGACGGATGTACGCAAGAGTCGGTTGTGTCCATATGCAAGGAGATGAAAACGGGAAATCGTGTGCCGTGAGAGAAAAGGTGGATGTATGGTATCGTGCGTTTCGTTGCAAAACATAGTTTAAAAATATATGCGTGTGTTTTAATTCAAACATGTGAATTCCATTTGACAATCAACTGTGTGTGTATATTATTTATAAAGATTAAAGTAAAGTTTAAACTCAAATAACAGAGTGCGTTTTATTTTCAACGTGTGTAAGTGTGCTAAGTGGTTAAAGTGTATTGTGAATGTTACGTACTGCGTAACAAACATTTTCGTAAAACTTGCCATCCACGCCATGTCTATGGTTGGTTGTTTACCGCTTCCAATACTTACTTCTCCTTGATTATCTGGGGAGTTGATAGTTTGCCTTTTATTACCAACCATATTTGGCTTTGCTTGACCAAGGGTTTCCTGCCGGGAGCTTAACGGCGTAGTTGCGGCTACCGCAGTGGAGCTAGACATAATGCGCACGCGGGTACGATTCATCTACTTGGGGCCTTCCGCCCCAGTACGTACGCACAGTGTGGGTATTTTACTAGCGCGTCTACAGGGACGCAGGTTCAGTAGAAACACCACCGTTGAATTCTCCACAAAAATTGCCCCTATGCACTCTGATCTCCACACCAATATTCACAAAAACTGTGCGCAACCGAAGACAAGAAAATGAAACTCTGGAGTTGATGTTTGATTCTTTATTCAATAAAAACACATGTTATCCGATGCTATACACTGGTCCGCAGTGTAACAAACAAACCTGCATAATATGTAGATATGTAGGTAGTTCTTAATGCGACAAATATTACACGGGACACTTAAGTTCTCTATACTGATTATATTCCAAAATTCACTAAGTTGCAGTTTACGGAAAGGCAGAAAGCCTTGTACACATAGTTCTCACTTGTAGTTGTCATCCATAGACTTAGTAAATAAAGGACACTTGGTGTACCAAATAAATCGGCGCACAACACTCGTAAGATTTTAATTTTTCCAATAATGAATTCCTGTGAGGGTGGATTTGCGCACGAATCGATACGCAACTCTATAAATTCTCAAAACCAATACAACGTGACGACCTCAACTTGTCTGCTCGACTCTTAAAGTTTGATTCTCTGGTAATATTTAAAACACAATCCGCTGTTAATTGATGTCCGTTGAGGACGATAGATAGATTTTGACTCCTCGTGATGTTGCCGTCAACATCCACTAGCCGCCATGGAGATGACTTTCCCTCGATCTGGGAGAAACAACTCCGATCTTTTTATTGGCGTCGGCCAATGGGTGGTCGGTTTGAGTTTTGTTGGGAAGTTTCTATGGGGACCCTAGTACAGGTCAGGATAAACACCCATTCGTTGGAAGTCATGACAACACAGATGATAAGGGTGCATGAAAGAAAATTTAAATTGCCCGGCTGATTAAATAGATGATCAAAAACGTACGCTGGCTGCCTTGTTTGCTTTAAAGAATGCATCATAGAGCATGGGTATTGATACGATTTTTTAAACAACAATCATGGGTCGTGTGGTAACTCGATGATCGTTCGCCACTTGGGTGACCAGTCATGAGGAATTTAACTTGGAGATGTGCAAGCATACGACTTACCCAGGGTGGCTATGGACCAACGGATGGTAGATAAGATAAACACAGTGAGGTTACTGTGTGCCTGGTGTAGCCGTGGCGACATGGGAACATTGTGGTGTTTACTTAGTCGCTCACAATCATGCCGTTGTAGGCTATAGATTTTTCGGTGACGATAGGTCAACCGAAGATTTGTTTATCGTGGTGGTGGCTAGGGTTGCTATTGATTAAGCTAATGTAATAGTACATGGCTACGATCATGAGGTATGATTCTTTAAATAATTCTATAATTCTATAATCGGTTGATGGCCGATAAAGGGGAATTGGTTGCAACTGTTGCGAACCTAACGGATATGAGGGCAATGTTTGGTTAAGAAATGGTAGGAAAAATATCGGCTGCAGTTATGTCAACAAGTACGCTGCCCGACGTGTCTTCTTGGACCAACGGATTGTTGGAACAACACGTTGCTAGATTGGCATGTGCTTACCAATCGAGATTGCTGACGAGCTGACCCGATTGGGTTGGTATGGTTCATGTAATATGAACGAAATGATTTGATGATGTGCATGCTTGCTGGGGTTTTATTTTCAGGTGAAAGCTAATGAAAGGTAGCTTACGCTGCTCGATTGCAGTAAGTAAAGTGGCTTGTGGAGTGAGGGGAAGGCAGGTTGATTTAAGAAATGGGTGGTTCTTAGGGAATGCTTTAAAGAACCCTCACAATAGTACCAAACTTTGTCGGATTTTATTTTTTTTTTACTTGTCAGTGTGTCAATCGTTCACAAAATTCGTTTAGATTACAAATCGAGCTTAAATTCCACCCCACTATGAAAGTAAGACCGGAGTTCGATTCCCCCTCGGGAAGCCCCTGGCGCAAGACTAATGACCTTATCCAGAAAAAAATAAGTCATTATGGAAAATTTAACAAGCCTCAGGACTTGCTAAATAAGGCCAAGACCGGTTCCCGGTTGTAGTGCCGATGATGATGATGATGAAAGTAATTGTACGATGTCATGCACAAACACTCTTTGTGAGACACATACGCGTGTGGAAATCCCTTTGTTTACTTTGCCTTCAAAATTACTTTGTTCGATTATTCACTCGTGCTACTTCGTCTACGGTTGACTTGTGACCGAAATACTACATCAATGTACTTTTATTTGAAAATGTATTTCTAACCAATTTCTAGCGACATTTGTTATTTATTACAGAAGTTAGAAAGCAATAGATAAGACATTACGCCCCAATTTTGCACCAAGTAAACCATTTCAGCAAAAAATTTGAATATTATTGACAACGTTTTTTTATAGATATTACAAGTGTGTTTTAAGCCCATACAAAAATGGCATCCTGGAAGTTTTAGGCGGTCCAGTAGATGTTTTACTTTAACTTCATTTCAATATCGCCCTTAATTATCACATTGCAAAGAAATGTAATTGAATCTGTTAATCGCACTTCTGACACATCACTGCTTGATATCTTGGAAGTATTTATTTTGCTATGCTAGTGAACCCACATGCGATCAAACTCAAAACAATTATCCCACACGGGGAATATCACCATAGCCCATATATAAAACAATTACTTTACGATACAATCTTGCCTTCGAATCACAAAAATCAATTTGCATAAGACAGTGCCACCTGCCGTGTAAGTCCTTCAATTTCCAATGACCCGCTGCGAAACAGCTCTGCGTGTATCCTTCAACTTCAACCTACGCTTCAGTCTATGATGGAAACTCATTTCGTTAAATGCATATCATATCAAACTTCCCTTTAGTTAGTTATCAGTAATGTTCACCGAGTCCAGCAAATACCCACTCTCGAAAGATATTCTGCAATTATGAATATCATCTACGTCAGATGAACTTGTTTCTGCGACGCACACGATACAAATCTAATATCTACTGTCGTTGGGTGTGTTTTCTAGGTTGTTCAATAACCAGACAACATTGCTACGTATTTAAGTGCGCGATGGCTTTAAATTTCAATCAAACTTCTAACTATCTTCCATGGAGCCATTTAACTGCTGCTCCAAAAAACAATATAGTTTCGCTGGTTTACGATTTTTGAGAGCACCTCTATCTGTTCATGGCCTTTCGATGATTTTGAAGGAAGTTGAAAAGGGACGTGTTACTGCGGCGATCAAAACAAAACTTGATTCTTTTTATGGTGGACCTCTTTTTTATTAGCTTGGGTAGAAGGAGTGTGGGTTATTCCCGTGCTTATCGCTAACAACAAGGAGTATCCATAAAATGTTATAGATTAGGATTGTGATAGTGATGGTTCGATTTACGCTCCAAAGGGCAATTCGATAGATACCAATGTGCTCGTTATGCCGATGGCTAAATTTGATGAAATTGCAATACGAGTCAGAAAGTTTGAACTCTACGTGCTTCGATTTTTCTTCTTGTAATGGATAGACTTTCTCCTTGTTTGTATGTCTTTTAATGGCTACATTCGGAGGGAAGATAAACACATATCGCCATAGAGGCGCCTTGTAAATACGAAAAGTCTTGAGGTAAGTCAGCGAGATTGAGATACGCACTAAAAGCTTTTTCTGCTTGAATACGATTTTCCAAGTATTATTATATGAGGTATGACAGCAGAGAGATCCCAAAGCCGTTCGTTCTTCGTCGTGCTATAACTGCAGATCCTAGTCTGATACAAAACAATAGCTTTATGCTACAGGTTTGCTCTTGAGTCACATCTTATATTATCTAACAAATTGGAGTATTTCTTGAAAGTGTACCGTGATGAGACCGGGTAGTAATTTCTGAAATAAAAGTATTGATCCAAAAACGCTCATTATTGGATATGTAGAACTCCACTTTAAAAATATTTCGCTATTATACATATTCTAATTCACATTAATCTGTTATTATACTTCACTATTTCATCAATTTCAATATAGCTATAAAACTGACAAAATAAAGAAACTTCCAAGAAATGATGTTTCTTTAAAGCCAGGAGTCTCCCAAACAGCTATAAGCTGGCTTGGTAGAAAAACTGTTGCAGAGAACCCACGGGTCTCGCATTGTCACCAAGCTTAGCATTTTGGCGTCAGTGGAACTGTGGCGTTTGCGACGATAGTGAAGAACGTGTGATTCAAGCTGACGCTATGGCGATTAGAATCACCAAAAATTGAACCAATGCTCAACACATCAGTCCACTGCCGCGTGTACGAATTCGATCATTATACTCCAGTACAATCAACTGATGTGGAATTGTTATGTTATTGCCATGGTTTACCGCCCTGTAGTGATCCTAAATCACTACTCTCTCCCACGTACCTATAATCCCAATCCACGTGAATCATATGAGCGACAGGTTAAACCAAAAGTTAGTTTGCCGCACATTGATTCAATTCCCGAATACCTTACCCTTACTCATAATTCCAATTGAATCATATGCGCGATAGATTTAAACCACAAGTTAATTTGTTGCGCATTGATTCAATTTCCAAGTACCTTACATCCCGATCCAATTGAATCATATGCGCGACAAAATTAAACGAAAGTCCATTTGTCGTGCATTGATTCAATTCCCTATAATCTGAAATTATGAAATGCGTAATACTAAATGCATTTCATGATTTCTCCTTCCGGGAATTAGTTCAGATAGAGTTCGTGTACACTTCCGGGAATCCTATTCCAATTGAAGCACACACAATTTTGTTTGGGCTTCTTGGAATTTTTAAGTAATATTTTTAACAAATCTCTGTTGCCACAGAGTATAAAAGGCGAGTGCATTTTGGATTCGAGATGAGTTGGGATCCAGAGGCCGAGACGACGGCCAAAATTAAATATGAAATAAATAAATTAATTAAATAAAATTAAAGTAAATTAAATGGCGTTTTAAATTGGCAACCCTAAAGGAAGACACCCCATTGAGGTAACAAAAAACTAATAAACAAAATATAACCCTACATAACTGGCGCAGCCGGTAGGATCAAGGAAGCCAAAGTTAAACACTTGTAAGTGCTTGAAAATCCTTGATTACTACAATAATACAATTCCAAGCGTACTGGGCACAAGACACCTTCAGCCCTGCGTCCGGAGCTGAGTCTGGCTTCGGAGGTACGACTTGGTAATTAAAATCAAAAACCAACAAAAGAAAATGAATAATCTAATCAATAATTCAAAGCGTGCCTGGGGCTTAAACACCAGGAACAGAACTATAAAAAAATAACAACAAAAATAATTAAAAGCGTACCTGGGGCTTAAACACCAGTATCAAAAACAAAAAACAAACAACCAAAAAAAAAAAAAACATCAAGGCTCACGGGCAGCAACAGCCCCAACAACAACAGTAACAACAGCAGCAGCAAGGAGTGGACACCAATCTCTAGGATTATGACGAACGTCTGTGTCCAATTCTGAGACGTTAGATCGGCGAGCGGAAGCAGTCAAAGTGAAATGGGATCGAAATGCGATATCATCAGCTACTAACGATCAAGCGTTAGCACTTCAGCTCAGCAGCAGTTCCAACAACAGCAGACCGACAGGAGTAGCAGTTAACGCACAGCGCATAGATCTAAGTAAGCATTTTATTTCCTTTTATTAATAACTTTATGAAGACATTTTTTTTAAATGTAATCTATAATTTGTTCCAAAAATAATAATTAAAAACGAAATCAATTTTCAAGATTCGGTCGTCTCCATCTCCGTCCATATTACCAATCACCTTTGAAAAAATTGCCTGTTTGTCTGTATTGTGTAGCCATTAAGTTCTAGGGAAGAATTCCTACCCCTAAATAATAAAAAAAAAAACGATAGTAATGAAATTAACACAGGGGACAAAAACACTTACGGGATAGCAAGTGTCTTAAACATTACCAACCTCCACCTATATATTATTATTAATAACATTTTTCCTCTTTTTAACAGCACCCTTTGTCACTATAAACACTTACCCATTCCACTGCCGGTCTATAGAACCGGGAATCACCCTAAACGCTAATATTTCCCGCGACCTTGTACCCCCTTCACCACAAAGACTCTGCAGCGGAACCCTAATCGAAGGAAACTCTCTGATCAAAACTCGCGGCCCCGGCTCCTCCTTGTCAGAAAATTCCAGTTCTTCAGCACCAAGCGGATCTCCCAATCTTTGAGACAATGGTCATTGATTACACAAAGGTTGCGAAGCTGTCAGCACAGCTAATCCCCATCTTCTCCGGGGAACCAAATCCGCATATAGGTGCGGAATTGGAAACCTTTTTGGATTGCTGCAAGAGGGTTTTAAACTGCCTCAGGACTGAAGAACACGGGGCTTTCTTACAAATATTCCCCACTAGGCTACGGGGTGAAGCTTCTGCCTTATTCGCGTCCGCTCCGTTCCCATCTTTTCAGGAAGCCGAGGTTTTGCTAAGAAAGGTTTATTTACCAGTAGAAAACTATCAGGACCTGGTAAATAAGCTATTAGCTACTCGGCAAAATCCGGCAGAAGCAATTATCCTATTTCAATTACGACTAAAGAAGTCGTTAAGGGAATGTAAGAAAGCCGCGGAACTAAAATACGGTCCCATATTGTCTGAGGCCGTAAAGATACAATTAGATGACTTTGCAAAAAGCATCTACAAAAAGGGGTTGATAAATCCGTACCATCGACAATTTTTATTACTGATGGGCGATGTACCAATAGATTCCTTAATGGAAAAAACATTGGAATTGGAACAAATCCAACAACCTCAGCTGCCATTAATCTCTTCGCAGGTTTCATTTAATTCTCCCTCGCCTTGTACAACAACAGCACCTTCAGAAGCCTATAAACCGACTTTAGGTACCCAGCTGGGACAAACTCTAACTCAAATAATCCCCAATATTCCAAATATAGAAGGGTTGCCACACATCCAACCCATTACACAGGGAACTCCGCAACTAGAGGCGCAAATACCACCAGCTGACCAACCATACAGGGGAACCGAAGAGGTAATGGAATCAGACCCTCCCAACACATCACTGACACATGATGCCCCTCTCAGCAGCATAACCTGCAGTTACTGCAACAAAAGGGGGCATGTCTATGAGGATTGTGTCAAAAGAAAAAATACTCCCTTTTGCACACACTGCCAGCAATTAAATCACGATATCCGTGATTGCCGGCGCTTAAGGGAGGTAAAAAGAGTTCTGCACATAAGGCAGACTTGCGACTTCTGTGGCCAACAAGGTCACAATCTAGGATCCTGTCAGCAAAAGCTGAAATGGGAGTCGCGAGTTCAATGCCAACCTCCAAAGAATTCCCCCACTTCGAGCCCAAAACGAAGAAGGTCAAAACCCTCGGTGGCAAAAAGGACCTACCATGTAAGGACCCCACTCTCGCCGTTAACCAGCATACCCATCGTCCAATATCAATAGATGTAGGTGTTAACAAAAACACAACACTAGTAGTAGACACCGGTGCGGAAGTAAGCCTGATTAACAAAAATTGCCTTAGAAAATCAGACGCCAAAATAAATCAGCAAGAAACCTGCACTTTGGAAACACCGTTCGGTAAGGGAAAAACCCTAGGAAGTTGTCAGGGAAATTTCAATTTGAAATCTAAAATTCCCTGCACGTTCCAAGTAGTGAGCAATATGCCCGATCTTCCAGAAGACGGTCTACTGGGAAACGACTTCCTCTCAAAACACTGCAACGTGGAAGGCCCAAACCAACAATTGGTGTTCCCACCAACCACCTACAACGAGGAAGAAAATATAATCCCGTTTGAGAAAGCAGGTCCACTTATACCCAAGGCAACAAAATTCAAAGAGGTTACTAAGACCATCAATAGCGTCACCAAGACAAAACCCACACAAGTCCGGCCACAAACCAAAACGGACACAAAATCCATAGAAGTAAAACTCATTAAAAAAGCTTATATTCCGGCACGAACAACAAAAATAATACGAATACCTGTAACAATAAAAGAAGCCATGATCAGTTCAAAACAGGAAATAAAGAAAGGAATATTCTTGGCTGAAACCATTTTACCGGCAGGAAATAATGTGGCAATAGGCATATTAAACACAGGGACCCAGCCAGTCAAAATCACCTCCTGCAAGCTATCCTTAACTCCGCTGAAAAATTACACAATAATGTCTCTAAAGCAGGCACTTAATAGAGATCTGGATGTTAATAAAACTCCAAAGACACCCTCTCCCAAAAAAGGGGCAGAGGGATGTATAATTAAAAAATGTTGTAATATACACCATTTAAAGCAACCACCCCCAGAGGAAGAACCCTCAAAATATCGTAAACAACAGCTGGAGAATGAGCTCAGATTAAGCGACACCCTGAGCCAGGAGGAGCATAACTGCATTTTAAAATTATGCCAAGATTACGCAGATATATTTTACTTAAAGGGAGACAAACTCCCATATACCCAAGCGATATCGCACAAAATACCGCTCATTAGGGACCAACCCCCAATAAATCAAAAAATGTATAGGTTACCGGAAATACAAAAACAAGTAATAAACGATCAACTGGAGGAAATGCTGGCAAACGAAATAATTCAAACCAGCAAAAGCCCATGGAATTCACCCCTCCTGGTGGTACCCAAAAAACCAGGACCGGATGGGGAAAAAAGATGGCGAGTCGTTGTAGACTTCCGAAAGCTGAACGAAAAAACTATAGGAGATGCATTCCCATTACCTAGGATCGAAGATATCCTAGACCAATTGGGCCACTCCCGGTATTTCTCCACCCTGGATTTGGCCAGCGGATACCATCAAGTCCCAGTACATCCAAGGGACAGAGAAAAAACCGCGTTCAGCACAAACTTCGGACACTACGAATTTAAGCGCATGCCGTTCGGGTTGAAAGGGGCACCGGCTACCTTTCAAAGACTAATGAACTATGTTCTCACGGGTCTTCAGGGATTAGAATGCTTCGTATACCTGGACGACATAGTAATATACGGAAAGAACCTCGATGACCACAATAACAAACTAAAACGCGTCTTCGACAGGTTAAGACAATACAACCTCCGACTCCAACCGGAGAAATGTTGCTTTCTACAAAAGGAGGTGGTATATCTGGGCCACATATGCTCAGAAAAAGGAGCACTACCCAATCCGAATACTACAGCTAGCGTGCGCAATTTCCCCGTCCCAAAAACAGTCCGACAAGTGCAATCATTTTTGGGAATGGCAAATTATTATAGAAAATTCATTCCCCAATTTTCAAAGATTGTCCGACCACTTACTAACTTGATTCGGAAGGATGTAAAATTCGCTTGGACTGAAAATTGTCAACGGGCATTTGAAGACATTAAGGATCTTTTGGTAACACCACCACTACTAATATACCCAGACTTCTCCAGGGAGTTTAACTTAACCACTGACGCTAGTTCCGAAGCACTAGGAGCGGTGCTCTCACAAGGCCCGGTGGGAAAAGACCAACCAGTAGCATACGCCAGCCGCACGCTTAACAAAGCGGAGCGAAATTACTCCACAATCGAAAGGGAATTGCTGGCCGTCGTATGGGCGGTAAAGAATTTTAGGTGTTACCTACAGGGCAGGAAATTCACAGTGTACACTGACCACAAGCCCCTGAAAGGAGAATTTAACCTCAAAGACCCCACCAGTCGACTAACACGTTTCCACCGTAAACTAGCCGGGTACGATTATAAAATCGAATATAAACCCGGAAAGTACAACACAAATGCAGACGCCCTCAGCCGTATACAACATGAAAACATTGAATCACAAGCAGATTTGAAACAATCCAAGGAACGCACCTTCCCAAGTCCAGACAACTCTCCAGCTGTTATGTGTAACGTGGTAACCCGGGCACAAAAACGGGCGAAAAAGGATAAAAACAAGAAAGAGGAGACCTCGGAGGATACAGGCAGTACAACGCAAAGTGACCCGAATGGTGACTTGGACTCGGAAATCAACCCCGAATTCATCACCAAACCCGAGGAGTGCTTAACCATCTTACGAGATTACCATGACTCTCCTTTCGGTGGACACCAGGGAGTTAGAAAAACATACAACCGCATTCGTAAAAAATATCGGTGGCGTTACATGCTAAGAGATATCAGAAGATATATCAAGAAATGTAAAAAATGCCAGACGATGAAAACAACACCCCAACTCCGAATGCCAATGGTTATTACCGATGTAGCCGAGAAACCTTTTGATAAAGTATACTTGGACATCGTTGGACCATTAGAAAAATCTAACTCTGGGAACCAATATATACTGACTTTCCAAGATAACTTGACGAAAATGATGGATTGCTATGCCCTACCAAACGTAGAAGCACAGACAGTGGCTGAAACAGTATTTGATCAGATTATCTCACGATATGGCATCCCCAAACAAATAGTGACAGACCAGGGGACAAATTTTCTTAGCGATCTTTTCAAAAAACTGTGCAAACTCCTTCGAATAAAGAAACTGCAAACAACAGCATACCACCCGCAGTCTAACGGAGCGTTGGAAAGGGCCCACAGGCCGTTGGTGGAATACTTACGTACAGTAGTCGATGAGAGCCCAAATACTTGGGATCAATACCTACGAACGGCCACCTTCGTGTATAACACGAGCACACATGATAGCACCAAGTTAACACCAATGGATTGTCTATATGGTTTCTGCCCAGAGGTCCCCTCTAACTTAAAACGCGAACCCGAGCCCATTTACAACCACGAAAGCTATTACCAACTCCTTAGGTACAAATTGCAAAAAACCTATACGATAGCGAAACGTAACCAATTAGAAAACAAGCATAAATCAAAAGCCTACTATGACCACCAAATCAGATCACACACATTCCATGTGGGGGACCAAGTCTTAATAAAAAATGAAAACCGTAAGGGCAAATTGGCATCTATTTGGAAGGGACCCTTCCTAGTCACTGCTATAAAAGGACCAGTCAATACGGTCATCAAAATGGGGCGAAGATCCGTGGTGACCCACAATAACAGGCTAAAACCCTATTTCTAACCCTTCCAACAACCCGTGTCCCACTACCAACCCTAGACATATGCTATCCCCAGGGTGTATTGTAGTTCAATACTTTATTACTTAAAAATACAAATGGATACACAATATTGACAAAGATGACAAAAAAGTGGTAATAATAAATGTCATATGGACTGAAATACAAAAAAAGAAATCACATACAAATAAAACAAAACAAATATTGACCCCCAATGAGGAAGACAATTTATAAATACTAAATTGTAAATAACTATTTAAAAAAAAAAAAAAAAAGTATGTAAATCCTAATTAAGATTTAACGATTTCCAAACCCTAAAACAGTAAAAGTTAGAAACAAACAAAAAAAAGAAAGCGAATGAAGCTATAAAGAATGCTAAACATTTTTACAAGATATACCTATATTTACGCATAGGCAACATGTATTACTAGTGTAAGACGTTTTTAAATATAAATACACTTTTATTAATCTAGCATTATATGATTAACAACAACAACAAAAAAAAAAAAAAAAAAAAAAAAGTTAATATTAATGACTTAAGTATATATTAGAAAAATAACTCTTCATTATTAATAAAAAATCGAATTAAAATGAGAACATTTACTTTGATTTTTACTTTCATTTTTAATAAAATCTGTAAACAAGATTAACCAAATTAATTAAAACTACATCCAAAAATAAATGGATAAGAAAGATACCCTTATGTTAATTACCAAATAAATCTAGCATTACTTACAAAAAAAAATATATATAGTAATAAATATTAATGTACTATATCCTTAAGTATATATAAGAAACATAACGTATCTTTATAATGAAAACTTTAAGTAATTACAGAAATAAATAATAATTGAAATTCTTAATGAATAATTTTAAGAGAACAAACTATCATTAATAATGTTAAACTACATAAGGAATCAATACAATTAATGTTAAACTGGAACAAACATGTAAACTATCACGAATTCAAAATGCCACCGCCCCTTGCTCATTCTAGAAAATTAATCTCTTCCAGATTAATTTTCTTTTCTAAAGGGGGGAGGAATGTAGTGATCCTAAATCACTACTCTCTCCCACGTACCTATAATCCCAATCCACGTGAATCATATGAGCGACAGGTTAAACCAAAAGTTAGTTTGCCGCACATTGATTCAATTCCCGAATACCTTACCCTTACTCATAATTCCAATTGAATCATATGCGCGATAGATTTAAACCACAAGTTAATTTGTTGCGCATTGATTCAATTTCCAAGTACCTTACATCCCGATCCAATTGAATCATATGCGCGACAAAATTAAACGAAAGTCCATTTGTCGTGCATTGATTCAATTCCCTATAATTTGAAATTATGAAATGCGTAATACTAAATGCATTTCATGATTTCTCCTTCCGGGAATTAGTTCAGATAGAGTTCGTGTACACTTCCGGGAATCCTATTCCAATTGAAGCACACACAATTTTGTATGGGCTTCTTGGAATTTTTAAGTAATATTTTTAACAAATCTCTGTTGCCACAGAGTATAAAAGGCGAGTGCATTTTGGATTCGAGATGAGTTGGGATCCAGAGGCCGAGACGACGGCCAAAATTAAATATGAAATAAATAAATTAATTAAATAAAATTAAATTAAATTAAATGGCGTTTTAAATTGGCAACCCTAAAGGAAGACACCCCATTGAGGTAACAAAAAACGAATAAACAAAATATAACCCTACAGCCCTAATGCTTTGCCTATTCGAATTTCTTTCGGTGTTCTTCACTATTTGCTTGTATATTGTGCGTGCATCTGTTAGAAACGCCACAGAACCATCCTGCGGCGCATTGTGAAGCATCCACAGATACGTGGGTCACAAGTTCGACCAATTGTCCTACGCCTGCACGGCGATCGAAGGACACAACAAACCGGCAAACATTCTCTAATAATCATTGATTCAACGCATCGTCTTAAAAAGAATTCGAACACCTTATCGGCGCCCGTGTGAGCCAGCGTTCCCTGCAAACGTGCAAACATAATCCGAGCCTTGCCGCCAGCTAAGATACGGGACACAATTACCATTGTATACCGAAATCCCTTATAGCACAATTGTCCTAATGGCGTCGCAGGCTATTAAGCAGCTACACAATGAATCCTATAATGCCCCTTTGTTCCTTCCTCTTTTCTCAATTTCGTTTTCCCATGTCCTTCGTTGCATGAGAAAACAATCGATCTATTACCTCCAATTGAATCACATACACGACAAAATGAACTCAATGTTCGTTTGTCACACATTGATTCAATTTCCACAAAACTCCAACTTAAACCAAATGCATGATCTGTATTTGTATTTTACCAGAGATTGTATTCATAATTGTACCAGAGATGTATTTATAATTGTACCAGAGATTCATTTATCATGCATAAGCCAAAATCAAAATAATCACAACATCATGACATGCGTATTCCCAAATGCATTTTATCTTTTACCTTCCGGGAATTTGTTCAAATAAATTCCAATATAACTTCCGAGAGCTTAATTCCTCCTGTGGCTGAAGGTCGTGCTGGGGAGTTCTGTTAAATTTATTTGTTGTATACACTTTCTTTGGAGTAAACACAAGATATATCAATCTAGGTTATTTAACCCAATAGAACTCAATTCCTCAAAAACTCACTGCTTTCTCTTGTCGTCAAAAAGCAAATCCCAAAGTAAATATACTGTCGATGGATGGCAGTTGCATCAACAAACTCAAGGAACTCGACTCTCGAATTAATTCCACTCTTGATTGGAACAACCACACATTTGAAACTGCGAAAAGTGCAGCCAAATATATCGGGTTCCTTAAGAGATACAAATTATACTTCATTCCATCTAACCTGGCCACTGTTTACAAGGCGTACATTCGTCCCCAAAATGGAGTTCAATTCGCATATTTGTTCAGGCTCATCCAAAACTGTGCTACACGAGCTCGATATAATGCATAAACCAACAGTGATACTTATTGGGGACCCAGCCGTAAGTCGTTCAATTGCGTCGTTAGAACATTACTATCCCTTTTCTATAGGTATTATCACTGTCGTTGCTCAACTGAACTAGCTGATTGTGTTTCCCTGCTTCAGATATTCTCTCGCGATACCCATTAATTCGAGAAACCGTATCAGTTGACATTGAAAGTCAACTTCAGGTGCACAAATAAACATAGAGTGTCATTTTTTAGCGGAACCATGCGAATGTGGAATGCTCTACCTGATCATGTGTTTCCTCGTCATTGTACTATCCAAGCATTTAAGACCAATGTACATCGCCACCTTCTTTTTTTATCCACTACCTCTTCTCCCACTCTCACTATGCTCTGACATTTAAGGGTACTTAAGAATCCTCTTTTGTGCGCGGGTTAACTGAAAAAAAGAAACAATTAACATAGTAATTCCACATCAGTTGAATGTACTTGAGAATAGCCATCAAAATTGAAAAGGTGGCTGTGGTCTCATGTGATGAGGCTTCAGTTTTATTTATTTATTTATTTTTTTTTTTTTTTTTTGTGATTCTTGGGTTCGAATCACATGTTCTTCACTATCGTTGCTAAACGCTATAGCCTCACAATTATTTTAAGTTTATTTTTATTTTGCCTTCGAGATTTTTCAAAATGACATTCGAACAATAGACATGGTACCACCCACGACTCACTTTTCAACTGATACTTAGGGCATCAGTGATATCTACCACCTGTGCCCACGGAACTTCACCACCAAAAGTAAACAACGATTTAATGTAAATGTTAATTGTTTACCTTGCTTGTCCAAACAAACAGGACAAGTATTGATTTACTTCATATGTAAGATCAGTAACGAGTTGTTATCGTGGCCAAGAAATTCATTTCCCAAGACTGCTTAACACCGACTCGGGATTTCGTCTCGTTTTGTCGATTCCTAAAACCTAACTTTAAAAATGATCGTCTTCGTAGATGGTTCGTTAACGATTGCCCCTGTTCACTATTCAAACACGACAATTTGGGTTCGTTTTATCGAACAACGTGTTTTCGAAGTAGCTTTCAAAGCGTCTGTTACAAGGAAAACCTGTGAGGTAAACAATAATCTTCCTACGTTAATATAATTGTTGTGTAGTACTAGCTTTTATGAATGTGGTTAATTACTTTTATAAATGACACCATAATTCCCGTGAAGGACATTTAGTCCTACAATAGAATTTTATCGATGACGATCGAGGAATATAGGCCCGGTTGTGTGTCTAGCGTTGGTCAAGTCGGATAATGCGGTGATAGATTAGATGAATTTGATTATCCGTTTATAGTTATAATGTTAATAATAGTAATAACCAAAAATTCTAAATTGATCAGCACATGGAAATTCATCTTAAGTGATTCCGTACATGGTGGGAGGCAGTCCCAGTAGATATATGTTTAGTGGCGGGTGAAAGTAGTAGTATAGTCAGTGAAATGAAAAAAAAATAACGATTTCTAGTTGAACACGAGCTCAATGCTCTTATCAGCTTCATCATCATCATCATCGGCACTACAACCGGGAACCGGTCTTGGCCTTATTTAGCAAGTCCTGAGACTTGTTAAATTTTCCATAATGATTTATTTTTTCTGGGCAAGGTCATTAGTCTTGCGCCAGGGGCTCCCCGACTTATCAGCTTATTATTATCAAATCATGGGCTTCCGTGCTAACGGTGCAATGCAACAACATCTGTTGCAATATACATTTGCACACAATTAAAATATATAATTGAGAAGAGGGTACTCACGGCCTGGCACGTGTTGGATCTAGTCTACTTTCCTACCGCTGTTGTCCTGATTCGATGGTATGGGTAATTCTGGATTACTGAATAAAACAGCGCGTCACCTTACCCTAACCTGTAACCAAACTCCCCAGGCAAAATCCGCAATAGTATACATTCCTAACTTCGCAATAACCACACTCCAAAACCCGCAACAGAATACAATTCAACAGAATATATTCTAAATCATCTCCGCATTTGTTTTCCCAAAATTGCTTCGGTCAATTCTTTACTGAATTCATATTCCCTCCTTGCGACCAAGCAATCTCAATTTCCCCCGAAATTCATATGCTGTAATGAAACGCATATTCAAATCCATAACGGAACATTAACCATCACCATCAATTATACCGAGCCGCATACGTTTCCCCGAAATTACTTCGGTTAATATCTTATCTAAACGATATTCCTTGCTTGCACCGAAGCAATTCCAACTTCCCCCGAAAATGCATGCCCATACTTGCTCGCGTTCCCAAAGCCAATTTCCCGGTATACACAACCAACGAATCCAACTCAGCTTATACGGCGAGGATTCGCTGGAACCGAATTCTTATGCAAGCATCTCGAAATTCCTCGTAAGTGTCAGTGAGCTTATGATGCCACTGCCATGACGCGATGAACTTTTGCTTTCATTAGTCAGTCCCTTTCCAACGACCAAGGGAGTCGGTCGTGTCCACCATCCACCGTACCGTGCGCACGGTACGGTGCGTACCCACAAAGTATCTAAGCGAGTCCCCCTAACCCGTTAATCCAGTACTGGTGAATTCCCTACCTGTCGATTCTCCGCTCCACATAAATCTTCTGTTAAACGCGCATCAAGAGTACTCTTAACAAACATTAACACTAGCGTCGTGCAATTGTTCCTTAATGAAAGATCAATGTGAAACCTGCCGTAACAACAGAAATGTATTCAGTGTCCGTAATTAGTTCCATGCCATAATGCTTAATTCCACTGTAAAATGGCTTAACAATCTGTGTCGGATCCAACTTAGTAAACATAACAAACAGTATTGCGAAATGAATTCTCGAAGTTCTACGTTTCTTTTGTAAATTACCAATTGTGAACTCTCAAAATATTTGGCTTGAATTACATTAAAATAAAAAACCATTTGGATCAAGAGTAACAGTGTGTTTTATCTCCACTATTTTCCCTGGTGCGATCGGTGTATTCTCCTTCACTGGCATTGGGTAGACAATATCCGAATGAACAAATCGACGCTGGGGATAGGAGTGAATCTAGTGTCCGTGCGACCCATCTACCCTTGCCCCCACACTCGATAATTAACTTTTCCAGCTGACAAATTGATCACTGACCGACGTGACCGAACTCTCACCACCAACTCCCAGCTTTTCCGATCGTTCGATCGCAGGAAAACCTTTTACCATATTAACCAAAAGGCAACGAGGTACTCTCCTTTTGCGCTGATCTCACTTAAGATCCCTTGTATTAAGATCTCTTTTGTGAGCCAGCGCATCTTTTGTCGGGTCCTTTAGTAAATAACCTTGCTTCGGCAACCGTGTGGAAACCCTTAAACATCACCTCGGATTTTCAGGAGTGTCCAGGCTTGGTAATTATATTTTACTGGACAACGGTGCCGAAGATATTTTTCTATCTTAGTGGTATTGTCCACCGAATGTATTTATGGTCGCCGTCCCTTGTTCCGTTTAGAAAATGTTTCCTTGAATGCGATCAAAGGAAACGGTCTCGTCATAGAGTACGTCTGTTCTCGATGGTTTTATTTTTTAGCGATGTCGTTAACGAATGTTTGTGTTTTGAGTTAATTAATGAATTTAAGGGGGGATTCACATTATGTGATCCCAATTTGAATGGGGCTTGGCCCGGTATGCATGTTTAGATGGGGGGTTTTGTACGTAACAGATCTAGATTAGAGAATTCAAGTATAGTTTTGGTATTAAATGTAGCGCAATTGCGATTCCGCAAAAATTACCGAGGGATAACTACTGTAAAGAGGTAAAAAGTTCAGAAGTAAGTATGTGAGGATCCCTAATACATTAGATTTCTGTAGAATTATGTCGGTTATATAACTGTCAAAAGTCATACTATACAATAGAATAGTTCAGGATATGAAATAGAAAATATCTTCATCTATACATTATCCGGCCATTATGACAAAGCCCCCCAGTGTACTTTTACCCTCTAAAATGTGTTTTTCGCTTTTTGATTCATATCTGCCGCACCGTGAACTACACCGTGGTCGCTATTTTCCGGTAGAATTGCTTGCGTATTCAAACGAGAGGATGTGAAAATAGCGCTCATGATACCCGTAAAACTTCCATCAAAAGAAATGAACTTACCCCTTCAACGACAGACTCCTTGGCGTCACGGTCTTATCTGAAACCCCATGTCAGATACGGACTCATCCCTTCCCGCAAAATCTTGACATCTGTCTGACGATAACGACTGTCAAAACTAATTGCAAACAAAAACTCCGACGAATCGTAACTGGTTTGGTAGAGAAACAAAAACGCCAGAATCTCCTGTCAACAGGAAGGTCGGAACCAACAGATTTCACGTAAACCGGACAAAGGTGTAGAAGGGTCTACCCTCTGTTACTGTGTCCATTAATGTGTTGCTTAGCATGTTGATTGACATTTGACGACTTTGATGGGCACGATATGTTATGCACGTCAGCTGAAAAAACATCACGAGTAACTTAAGTCTCTTAGCTGCTGTCCTGTGACTTTTTTTCTTGCCTTCCAAATGCGTGTACGAGTATAACATTTGCTAAAAATATGCAACAACCTCGATGAGTTGCAATGAGTTCTGAATGGGGAGCCACTGCGAAAAACTTGCCTGTCACAGAGATAGTGCAGTGCATGGTAAAAATAGTTGAGCAACTTGCAACGTTGCGTGAAGTACAATTTAATTAGCAGCGCGAGATATGAAGATTGACATATTAACAAGGGAAATGACTCTTGTTGCTTCTTGAATGTAACTTTGGCTCTTTAACGACACTTCGACTTGGGTAATTATTGACGTAAATACTTAATATCAGTGGAGTACGATGACCCGCTAGAGTTGGGGTAGGATTTTGGCCTGGTAAGAAAGGGAAACAGTCCCATTGAGTTTGTTGTCTAGACGATTTATCTTTTCGTACTCTGCCGCTGATAATGGGTTATGAATGCCCTTATGCAATCAATGTACGGTTCATAGACGCAGCCAATGTGTGAGTAATACTAAGGAATAATAATTTCAACACTTAAAGGATGCATAGGCAAGCAAAAAGGCAAAGAACGAAAGTGGGTGAATGTAAGACATATGTGTGCAAACTCTAAAGTTATATTAAGATCACACCACATCTATAAAATGATTTGTTCTTTAGTACTGCGCAATACTCGGAAATTGGAAGCGAAAAAGGATTTCCGCACCGTTAGTATTGTGGTTAATGAGACTCATTGAACTGCGCCTGTTTTGCAATTGGGATTCATAGAGGAGAAATGAGACATTGTGGATGACTCATGCACTACAAATAATAACAAAATTTAAAGAAGGTCAATTTTATCCTTAAATCTAGTTAACAATAATACATATTTTAGTTTAATGGTTGAGAGTCGTAAACCACTACATATTAAGGATGGTTGCAGCGGATTGGTCAAGGTTGAGCGTATAATCTGCTTTTCCGTAACTTATGCTAATACTACTCGTATTAGATCGTCGTTACGCTAGACACATCAGAACAACTATAGTAGTTAATGTTACTTATCTGGACTTGCCAGTGTTTTGGAATAAAGATATTCCGATTTTATTGATTCGTAACCTATGTATTGCTCAATAGCTCCTCGTTTAGTTCCCTAATCTCCACAATATCCGCTATTCCTACATGTTAGGCACAAAATCTACCACCCTCAAATACTTATTCATTGGGGCCGTCCCCCACCATTAAATTTTCACATAATGCTTATTTGGTGCTTAATATTGTGACGCATATGACAACAGTACTAGAATATTCTAGAAAGTCCAAAACAAAGTACTAGAATATTCTAGAAAGTACTGGAAAACTGGAGACTATGAGCAGTAGAAAATTCGAGGCTGTGGAACGGACGAAAACGAAAGGCCGAATCAGAATGAGGAAACGGTATAAATACGTCGCACGCAGATCAGGAAGATAAGTAAGAAGTAAGCAGTAAGCAGCGAAGTAAGCAGTCAAAAACGCGATAAGTAAAGGAGCTAAATATCAAGTAACGGTTGTTATTAACGAACTAATAAAGTGTTTGCAAAGAGAATCGCTTGAAGGGCTCTTATTTATAATTAATCCAGCGAACCCTAAGCTCGCTACAGTATTATAGTGGCAATAGCCGTTGTTCCTTTTTTTAATCAAAATTCGTCTCGTAACCGTTTAAAATATATTTTTTTAACACACTGTGTTTATTTGAACAATAAACAATTAAGTACTACAGCTCACTTATAATACTAGTGATACAATTGTTTACATGTATACATTACACATTTTTCAAACATAACTGAATGTGTGAATAGCTATTTGAGTATTATAGGTTTTAATATTAACAGTTTTCCTGGAAAGTGTCAGAAAACCAGGATTTTTATTTTGTAATTTAATTTAATCTAATCTAATACTTAACTTAACTCTAACTTATTCTAGCTTAACCTAATTAATATTGTGATAAGTTAAATATGTAACGTGAGTTGTGGAATATAGGGATTGATGGTTAAGGAGGTAGGTTGGCCTGAGATATGGTCAGTTAGTGTTCTTGGGTGGGGTAACACTTTCCGGTTGTTCGTTAAAGCGCAGAATGCTGGAGAATGGTTGTATGTTACAGTATTTGAACTGATTGGGTGCCAGCTCGGTGTTGTTGCACACTACCTCGTTGGAGTCATTAACCACTCTTCCATAGGTGAAGAGACTTCTGGTGTGGAGACAATTCAGATAGTAAGCCTGTAGCGTCCTACGAACGCACAATTCCGCCCAGGTAAGGTTCCAAGCCTTCAAGGAACGTACTTACCTTATCCATTACACGTGCCCACAGACACGTGTCCCCAAAGCTCCTAATCATACCTATAACAAGGGCATAGGAAGCTGGGACAATGTTGAACCCGACAACAACAAAAAAACAAGGAACTTAACGTTCAAAAGCTTTCAGTATCGAGTCAACGCATCCATTCATAGTATTTATTTATTTATTTTATTTTATTTATTTATTGGCCTGTAGGAACCCGGAAGTTCATGACCTCACCGACTCGGCTTCGCCATCGTTCCCTGTCCTGGGCACTCTCCTTCCACGCTTGACCATTCGATCCGATCTCCTCAAGGTGAAACCTAACATTGTCCTCCCATCTCCGTCGCGGCCGTCCTACCGGTCTCTTTCCCGTTGGTCTACCGTCAAGAATTCTATGCACGGTCCTATCGTTGCCCATTCGCGCCACGTGTCCGGCCCATCTTAATCTTCGCGACTTGATTACTCTCACTATTGTAGGTTTGCGATATAGCTCTTCCAATTCGTGGTTATGGAGTCTCCTCCATTGTCCTGCCTCCTCGTCATATTTACCTCCAAAGATCCCCCTCAAAACTTTATTCTCGAATACACGGAATTTGTTTTATTCCCGTTTTGTGAGAGCCCATGTTTCGCATCCATATAGAACAATCGGCATGATTATGGTCCTATAGACACGGAGCGTTATGTTACGTGATAGCAGTCTGGATTTCAGCAGTTTACTTACTGCGTGCCAACTCGTGTTGCCGGAATGCAGTCTCTTGTTAATTTCCTTCGACATTTCGTTACTGGCCGTCAGTAATCCATTCATAGTATGCAAAAACCATTCCAGATTACAGGCCATAAATCTTCCATCCGAAACATCTGCACGATGTTTCCAAGGAATTATATTTTCGGTAAATTAACCGAACCAGGGAGGCATACTCGGCTAGCTGAAGGCAATTAGCACCTCTAATTCCGTGCAAGATCCCAAAATCCAACAGCTAAAGCATCGCATACAGATCTCCCATCTTAAACATCTGCACGATGTTTGCAAGGATTTACCATTTTCGGTAGATAGATAACAACGGATGCATACGCTGGCAGCTAAATGCAAGAAAGCATATCGCCTATCCGCTGCCAAAATTGTAAACAACAGTAATTATCGCAACAAGATAATTCGGAAGATTTACAAGACCAACGCCAACAAAGGAAATACTCCGGTCGCACTATTCCTTTGTAAAAATTTCACACCCATTAGAGGGATCTAATGGATTTCGGTTGTGTTTGCAAAAGGCAAGCAACCACGGGCTGTACGCCCGAACAATCATCTCCGTCCTGCGCGCCAGATGTTCTGTGCAAACAGAAGGCCGTGGAAAAGGAAATTCTATCACCAATGAATAATGTATGCAAGATGATTTTCCCCTTCTCAGGAATCTACGAAATATCCCCGGGGATGCGATAACATGCCGCTAACAGAAATTCGGAAATTCTGTTAGCAAAAGGAATAAGAAAATTGTTCGTTACAGATACAGATACGATCTGTATCAGGGTATTTTTCAGTAGGATAGCGAGTTAGTCAAAATTTGATCGTCGACGAGACGCCTAGTCAATATCGAGGTTTTTTTTTAGAGCAATACCGCCGACTTTTTGGCGTGGGCTGGTAACATTAATCCGGAGATGTGTCGAGTAGAAAAAGCGTTGTGTGTACCAACAGTAACCCTTATATTAAGTCATCCATAATATCGCGTGGAATAAGAAAGTCGTGTGTGCGCAATTGTAATAGTAAAACCGAAATTGCTACATAATGTTCGGTTAAAATATAAGTTAGACCAAAGAAAAAAGTCCAATAATAAAATCAGATTTATACACGAATTTTCGCCGTGTTTTATTGGTGTGATCGTCTCCGTTTCCGGTTGTTCTAATTCCGTTCACCTGCGAACAGTGTTCGGCGGAACACTGCACCAATTTTACCCCGGCTAATTAAACCGCCAAAAGCCCTGTTATCTAGAGGAGTTGGTGGTAGTGAAGTTATTATGGGGTTGAGATTATTTGCGAGGTTTTCAATAAATTTGATAGACAGATCTAGGAAGCGTCTATCGAGACGGTCAATATTAGCGGCATTGTATAGTAAGCTGTTATTGTAATATTTGTAAGAGTTGGGTTGTCGGTTAAGGCCAGTGACCAGCCTCAAGCATTTCCTTTCGAAAGTGCGTAGCTTCTCCATTTGGGCTGGTGTTATATGATACTTTGGCGGATTTTGGTATGTCGTCGAAAGTCAATGTGTTCCGCCAAACACTGTCCATGAACAAAACCACCTCGAACACGGAGAACACCGTCACTGAACAGAAAGGACGACGGAGCGATTTTGCCGCAAATGAAACACGAAAAGCTTTTCTTTTTCAATTTATTTTATTCACAATTTTTGTATCGTCCTTTTCTGTTTCTCAAGTTATTACAATACGGGGCGAAGACTGCCCACCAAAAATGAAACACTGTACTTGACTTTGTTTTAATGTCGTTTTATTTTTGTTCTATTTTAGTGCGTCAATACCACTTTACAATATTTTAACTCTTATATCCTGGGATGTGGGCTCCTCGATAGTATAGTGGTTAGTATACCCGCCTGTGACGCGGGAGACCGGGGTTCGATTCCCCGTCGGGGAGCCTCTGGCGCAAGCATAATGACCTTGCCCGGAAAAAACAAATCATTATAGAAAAATTTAACAAGCCGGGGACTTGCTAAATAAGGCCAAGACCGGTTCCCGGTTGTAGTGCCGATGATGATGATCCTGGGATGTGTTTTAGGCGACGCAACTACACGATTGCGAGCGACATGTCGAACTCAGCGGAGGTTTACGCTTTCTTGTTCTTCTGACACACGATACTTTTCGTTCTTTGCGATACGCGAATACTTCCTCCTCGGGCTCTCTAACTGGACCGATGCTCGAAGTATACAGAAAATTCCCCTCCCCATTTCGAATTTTTTTCATCCCCCATCTGAAACAGAAAATTTCCCATCCAGTCTGCAAAGAAAATGTTCCCATAATAGATCATTCTCCTTTCCATCTTCCTTATCGGAATTTTGTTCCTTTGTTTGAACGATCGATCGTACCGCCGCTTAATTTTCGATCTTTTCTTGGGATTTGTTTGTGTTCCCCATCTGGCCTAAGACAATGAGGGTTCTTGTGCGCTTCAGATGGGTACAAAGGAACCGTGGGATTGGTATAGTTTTTGTTTGCACTTCCAACTCATAAACATCTAGTGTGCGATCTACGTTAAGATGTTTATGATTGCATGACTGTTCGTCGGTGGCGAATCACTATCCTTTGTTTGCACAAGTGTGCCTTTTAGGTTTTGGGTCATGCTAGGAATTTAGGTGCTAATTGATATTAGCTACAAGCGGAGATATTCGTTGTTTGGTTTATTTACCGGAGAACGCGTTTAATGGATGTATTGCAATGATGCCCCGAATTGGATGCTTTGGACTGGATGCGTTGAATTGGCGCGTCGAATTGGATGCGTTGGATGCTTTTAAACGTTTAATTCGATAGATTTTTGCTATTGAATTCAACGTTGGTGTCTGAAATGTTACCTTTTGTTTCAGGTGGGAGTAAGGACTTTTGGGACACGTGTCTTTGGGCACGTGTAATGGATAAAGGTGAGTATGTTCCTTGGAGGAGAGGACAGCTCAACCTCTAGAGGGTTATGTGGTTCGTAGAACCGCCACAATACCACAGTGGACAGACATGTGAGTGTGGGTCTGATTTTTTGTTTATAGATGAGCAGTTTGACTTTGTGGGAGCGACTGTTTGGTTTCCACATCACTCTTCTACATAGATTCAGTTGTATTGTGGCTTTACTTAAAGTATTTTTAATGTGGGTGGAGAATGAACGGTCATTGGAAAAGGTTATTCCCAGATATTTTAAAGTTTTGGCAGGTTTTATCTGGGTGTTATTTAGTTTGAGTCTATTTTTGTTGTGGCTGCGCCTTGTGTTGTTTGTGCAGTGCTCATTTTTACCCTTAAACACTATAAGTTTGGACTTTTCCATTCATTGAAGTATGTTGATAGATTTGGGAGGAAGTTATTAATGCGGTTTCTTGCCTCTTTTACAAACTTGCTGCTGGAGTAGACTATGGTGTCATCAGCGTAATTCAATATTACGGTATTGGGTAGTTGAGGCTGCGGTATGTCGTTATTTTATTCTAATTCATATTCGCGTATGGGGGGCGATTTCTTTCTTCCTACTGCAGTTGGCCACCACAAAACTTTTGTCTAGAATCCACTTGAACTTCCTCTTGAATGCGTCCACGATATACCTTGCTTTATTTTCACAATTTCATTTCCATTCACAAACGAATATACGGAATATACTTTTCATTTAAATTAAGGTTGCTTTTATTTTCACAATTTCATTTCCATTCACAAACGAATATAGGGAATATTTTATTGTAAAGGGACTAGCCAATTCGTAATTTGTAGGGAAGGGAATGAATTCGTAATGATAAATCACCTTTTTACTTGTGCCGTGGATGGCGATCCGTTCCGCACTCTACTCTTATCCTATTATATGTATTTAAAAAAAAACATTTTTTCTTACATTTTCAAATCGGGATCAATTATGTTATATTTTGATGTCCTCTTGATCGGCACTTTCTTTGTTCCTAATCTGTTTTCTTCCACAGTTCAAAACAAAAAATAACAGCTTCCTCTTTCTTTCTCCGTTCCATCCACTCGTTGTTTTTTATTATCGATCGCCACTAATCTACCTTGTTCTCGACCCATGTTATATCGCCCCTCTTTTCTCCAGGGCATTTGTGCTTGTACGATCGAGAGCAGTACTATTCTGTTTTCTTGAATTCGGCCCATTATATCTTGTGTCCCAGCTCAACGTAATCGTCCCATCAGTACTGATTGCAACGTGCAGCAGATGATGTTCTGCCGAATTCGTCTTTCGATGGTGGTATTTTGGAACCACCTGTGATCGTGTCAATGCCAGTTGTGAAGTTCCGCCCACTTGCTATTCAACTCATTCTCCGTCGACTATAAGAAAGTAACTGGCTAGGGTGAAATACCAGCAATAATCCTTAAACACCAGCAGTAATCTTTAAACACCAGCAATAATCCTTAATACCAGCAATAATCCTCCAGAACTGTTGCCGTTTTTTACCAACCACTTTCGATCATCATTTGCAAAGAAACATTTCCTATATGTAGTAAAATCGCCCGAATTCAACCAAAGAGTTGAAAAAGTTTCTCCCACAAAATTACTGACCGATGGCATTACTGTCGATGATATCCAAGGCGATGGAGAAGGTCATCAATGCCAAGTAGATTAAATATTTGGAACGCAACGGACCTCGTCAATAAGGATTCTGTAGCAGGCGGTCCACGAGAGACCTTTTGACCCTTGTAACTGATATCTGAACTTCTTCAATTGGAAAACATGGTGAATCACAGCCGATTGCATTGACTATCTCTAAGGCTCCAAGGCGTCTGGCACAGTGCGTTATTAAGTAGGTTTCGTTCATGTGGCCTTTACCAATAAATCTGCGACTGGATGAAGAGTTTCCTTAAAAGTCGGTCGATTGGGGTTACTGTAAACGGTCTGTCTTCGAATCCATATTCTATTGATTCTGGGGTGCCTCAAGGCTCTATTTTGACACCAAGCCTATTTCTGCTTCATATTAATGAGTTATTAGAATAAACGGGTCACAAAATATTTAGTTTTCCAGATGTGAGTGCACCTATTTCTTCATTTTCGAATGATCGACTGATGCGCATCGATGTCGCACCACCTGAAACGTAGCTAGATCGGCTCTCTAAGTCGGGATCTGAGTAAGATCCTATAATGAAGAAATAAATGGTCAAAAAAAACCGTTATGGAGGACCAGTAAGATACATATGAGTGATACAATTATAAATACCTTGTTAAGTGTTTGTGATATAAGATTCCTCTCCAAACTTTGAAAAAGTCATATAACAAAAAAAAACAAAACAAAAAGGACGGCATTGATTGTGTTATCATAAACTTCATTATGCGACCAGAATATTGAATTTGCGAGCAAAGACCCTCCGAATTACAACTTTAAATCTAATTTTGACATATGTATTTTGTTTCGCAATTATGTCCCTAAACTTCACGCAACTGTTTCGAATTTCATTCCTTTGTGGAAGTAAGGAGACTAAATATGACGAAACTATTTGTTGTTGTAGTTAAAATTAACCATAAACAAGCAACTACTGAGTAAAGTGTTTTCAATTTTCTTCTAACGTGTGGGAAATGCCATAGCTTCACTTTGTCAAAAAGTTTTTCAAAACAATTATAACACTCTACTATATGGTATATGCAATACACCACAATACTTTTTAACCAACTCGAACATCATCATCATCGACACTACAACCGGGATCCGGTCTTAGCCTTATTTAGCAAGTCTCGAGGCTTGTTGAATTTTCCGTAATAATTTATTTTTACGGGCAAGGTTATTAGCCTTGCGCCATAACCAACTCAATAAAATACCTTAAATTGGAACAGACAAAATCTTCATTCGTGTGTTTCGTTATTTTCTATTTTGTGATCAGAATATTTATAAAAACCAATAAGCAATTTGTAAAGCCTATCTAAGAAATCGAAACTAAAACCACTTTCGTTGAATATCCTGTCAAGCTCGATCGCATCCATTCTAAAAGTGAAAACATTCCTTTGAGTAGTTTTTAATTCGTCAATACCACAAACACCTCGTCCATAGTCAAATCGGTCACACCTCGCCAAATCACCTTTTCTATACAGAGTTTCATTTGTGGAGTCCAGAAATATCGGTAAGCTATCTGAATATTCATAGGGACTTGGACTTTAATTCGGAGCCTTACTATCCGGCAATCGAAAGCAGGAGCTGCTTGCAATTGAATGCAAATGACAGGGTAATTTGATCCTGCACCACACTGTACTACCCTGGTTGTTTGTCCGGTATGAACGGTGGCATTAGCAGCAAACTGTGGTCTGAGAATTTGCGCTATTAATGCAAACTATACGCCGGGCACAGACGTTGGCCACATGCACGTTTGGAATTCGAAGTCGAAACCAGTAACAGAAAAAAGAAAAAAACTCATGTCCCGATGGAATGAGTGGTTTATATGGCTTCGCGGTATCTCCCCGCCTGACTCACTGCAGGATAATATGACAGCTACGTAGTATGGCAGTGGTTAGAAAAGATTAATTACTATGGCGAAGGAGAAAAGAAAAACACAAAACTTTCACCTACCTCATGCTATCCGACAAGGAATTGAGGTGTTTGCCCAGCACAAGGTGTGGTTCATCTCATCACCTTCACTCTAAGTTGCATTGCAATAAGTTACCTTGTCAACCGAAAAAGGCAATTGAAAGCTCAATCGAACTTCGATTTCCCTGACGGCAGGACAAGAGTTGCGAAACCACGACATTTGTTGGGACCGTAGTTGTTTACACATGAGCGCAAATCTACACGTCGAACAGAGGTGTCGATTACAATTGCACTGCAGAGGTGTCTGGGTCTCGAATTTGTCTGCTCCACGTAATTGACGGTGGAAAGGGGCACGTTGTGTTATCTAAAAGTTCACACTTTTTCGTACAAGAGTGTTGGAATAACAACTTGAACCCATTGTGACATCCAACTTATCCCTTTTGAATCTATAACTGACATTCACTTTACACAAAGATTACCAAATTCAGCTGTGGTTTGGTGCGACCATTAGTTTCTTTACCTGAATATTTGAATAATATTTGGCAAGGAAGTGGTGACTCATCCATACCGCGCGCCGAAAATAGGGTAGATAGATGACTTAGATGGCATTTATGGCAATATTGGTTGCGCCATATTGAGGTTTACATGAGGGCCCTTTGACATTACATCTCATGGCAGGTATTGCGCGAGTGGAAGTGTATAGATAGACTTTGCATCAGAAACAAAAATGCGGACAACCACAATTATTTACTACGACACAAGGAAATAATTTTTGGCACCCATTTGCAATATTTCATAATACTCTCGCGAAGCAAAATATTTTCTTGTTTATTTTTCTATCCGAATAGGGGAAACACGCAACAGATTTTGATATTAGCTGATAGCTTTATCCTTATTTGATAGTTGAAAATCCGGATACAAAAAAACGACAACTGGCAATAATCATCATCATCGGCACTACAACCGGGAACCGGTCTTGGCCTTATTTAGCAAGTCCTGAGGCTTGTTAAATTTTCCATAATGATTCGTTTTTTCCGGGCAAGGTCATTAGTCTTGCGCCAGAGGCTCCCCGACGGGGAATCGAACCCCGGTCTCCCGCGTGGCAGGCGGGTATACTATACTATCGAGAAGCCAACTGGCAATAATACTGTCATGAAATGTCCTTAAGAGAACAAAATCTCTTTAAAAATTGTGATTTCGTGGACATTGTGGCGGTGCTTTTGGGTTGTATCGAGGCTAAGTGACAAGCCTATGCTTTTGCCCTTTCTATTTATATTTATTTCTTTACTATAATTATTCAACACCTGATTTTAAATGGGTAATTGATTGAATTGTAATTTATATTTGTTGACTTCCACGATTTCGGACGCCAAGCCTGACTGTTAGGCTCTGTCTCGAGATATTTAAGAAAAGGGGTGAGGTATCTAGAGATTGTCTCTTCAGGTTTAGTGTATACATTCTCTAATTACTCGAGTGGAGGGATGTTAGGAATCAAGTCATCCAAGACCGGTCGGTCTTGAGTGTGGTAGTAAACGCAGATTACGTCCTGGGCTCCTGATAACCGACAACGCTTTGGTCAGTATATGTGCGCACATTTGTGCTGTTTTGTATAGTTCATGTGTTTATTGTAAGTGAACAGTAGACCATATGGGATAGGTCCAGGAATTTTGTATTATAGAGGCGACTGTTGTTGGCAAAGTACTTTCAGCAGTTTTGTACTGAAGAAAATATTGTGGTGGTTACTTTCGAAGCGATCCAAGGAGAGCAGTATCAAGAAAGCAAGGCTTCCATACAAGTAAGTTTTCACTGTTTTAAGGGGGTATTCTGGTCTAGACGCACGAATTTAACGCAATTTTTGAAGTGCTGTAAAAAAAAAAGCAATCAATATTTTTACTATCAATTTTTTTATAGGATGTTTAGTAATATTTCAAGAATACAGTAAAAAAATTGAAAGTAAAAAATTCAAAATTCAAAAAGTTAGCAGCTGATGAAGTGGGGGATCTCAAAAAGTAGGCACGCGACCATACCTCCTAGCAATCTGAAAAAAAAGAAGATTATTAACGTACAGAAATGCCTCTATCGTTGGAACTAAAAAAAGTTGAAAAAAAATTTTTTTTTAACAAAATGGCGACTGCTTGTATTTTTGTACCACTTTATTTTAGTTTTTAGTTAACATTGAAATTTGGGGATGAGGATAGTTCATGCAATAGAAAAGCCTATAAAGAAGACATATACTAAATTTGAAGTAAATCGGTTCAGTAAAACTTGACAAATCGTGGGTATTGTTTTAAAAAAGACAGTTTCGAGAAAAACGCGCTAACTTTTTGAATTTTGAATTTATTACTTTCAATTTCTTTTACTGTATTCTTGAATATTACTAAACATCCTATAAAAAAATTAATAGTAAAAATATTGATTGCTTTTTTTTTACAGCACTTCAAAAATTGCGTTAAATTCGTGCGTCTAGACCAGAATACCCCACTTAAATGTTTTCGGTATACGTATATACTGACTGTAGCAAGTACTCGTCGATAGGTGTAATAGAAGCACCTTCATATAGGTGAAAATTAAGATAATGGCTACCAAGTAGTTGGTGCATCTCCTAAGGATTTTTCTTTCGAACATTCGAAGTGTTGGATTCCCAACAAAGCTCCAATCACTTGCCGAAAAAGAAACACATATGAAATCACCTCAGAAGGCGTCGTCTGTAGAGAGAGCAGACCTCAAAGTTAATTTTCAGCGAATTAATTCATTCGTCTTTGCACCTTGCCAAGGACAGGAAATAAAGTTCCCGTAAAAGTATTAATTTGGTTTTTATTAATTTCACATCGTGAAACATGGTCCTTCGCGCCGAATTTCATTAAAGGAGCCGGATATTCATTTGTTATATCAGCCGGATTTACATATCCAGGAAAAGGAGCCCAGGAGACGGATCTTATTAACGGAGCCCGATATTTCACTCAATATCCATCCACAGGCCGGATCTACATATCCAGGAGCCGAATATTTTTATTCAATTCCAGATATGGCTGCCGGATTTACATATCCAGGGAAGGGAGCCGAATATTTGATTCAAGACGCACATCTAGAAGCCGGATCTACATATACAGGAGCCGAATATTTTTATCCAATTGCAGATATGGCAGCCGGATTTACATATCCAGGATAGCGAGCCGGATATTTTATCCAAGACGCACATCCGGAAGCCGGATCTACATATCCAGGAGGCGAATCTTTTTATCTAATTGCAGATACATCAGCCGGATTTACATATCCAGCAAAAGGAGCCCAGAAGCCGGATCTACATATCCCGGAGCCGAATATTTTTTTGTAGTTGGAGATATATCTGCCGGATTTACATATCCAGAAAAGGGAGCCGGATTTGATTCAAGTCACATCCAGGAGCCGGGTCTACATATCCAAGATCTTCTTCATTTAATTGCAGAAGGAAGACATCCAGGAACCAGATCTTACTTTGATTGCAGACAATCCAGGAGTCGGATAAATAGTGTAAACACCGTCCTAGGAGCCGGATACTGTCAGCTGACACCTGCAACAAACAAGGTTGAACAACTCTCCAGCCTCCGTTATCAACGGACATCATCAACAGTCACCAACGGACAGTCCATCATCAACATAAGGGATAAGCAATGTCGAAACTGTCGAAAACAAGATCGTTTTCTCGAAGAAATTGTCCACGACTTCAGCGAATATCAGAAACAACCCGATGTCCGGAAATCAAAGCGTTACATGAAGGCTTGTCTAGCGGACGTAGAGGAAAGGTTCAGATCGGCAAAGGGTCTACACGCCACTATAGTGATCAGTGCGACGGATCCCATAAGGGATAAATATCTCACCGAGGAGACATATTTAAAATCAAGCAAATTTTTTTCCACTTCAGTGGCATGATTAATGACGACATTGATCGAATCTCCCACCCCCACGAAACCTTAATAGATCAAGGGGTTGATTCACATGTACTAGCAATTCGAGGTGAGATGGTAGAATTTCATCATCATCATCATCATCGGCACTACCACCGGGATCCGGTCTTGGCCTTATTTAGCAAGTCTCTGCAACGGTATCTGGTCCTTATCCGAGACTTGTTAAATTGTCCATAATAATTTGTTTTTCCGGGCAAGGTTAATAGCCTTGCGCCAACATTTCTCAGGATATCGCTGCATGCAATAATTCACTATTTGGCGGTTGCCAAAGTAGCTATCCAGGGGTGTCATGTGCAGACTGCATGTCAACTTGGATTGAACAGGGACAAGGATCGTCCTGGACTTCGCCGAGTTTAACCAGAGACTTTATCCTCTATGTTCGCTCCCATCCCCCCATGGTAGAATTTACTAAACTACAATTCGTGGAAGAATCAAGATACTTAAATCTTCGCAAATTGGAAAACGACCTAGCTAATAGGTTCACTGGCAATCAAAAGAAACAGAAGCACTGCCGTACTTGGACGTTTCACGATGAATGTGAATACTTTTACAAGAGCTTTATTTAGTGTCCTTGGCCGGGTGCAAAGACGAATGAATTAATGAAACTTGCCTCTGACGTCTGTTCTCTCTAGAGACGACGCATTCTGTGTGATTGCAAGTGATTGGAGCATGGTTGGGAACTCAACACGAAGTCTTTCCTTTCGCGCCGAAGATATGCAACATCATATTGGGAAAGCATACGATATTCTATGTTAAACCGGCGCTTATAGCAGGGATGTTTGACTTTGGCGTCAACATTATTACTCCACTTCAAGATTTGGTGCAGTTGCCTCTAAACCGACCGATAGATCTTTAAGCAATGTGAGTCACATGTTTGATAAAATTCATTTTTGTGGTATAGGTGACCCCACGATATTTCATCGTGTCCTGAGAAGTAATGGTAACACATCCTATTTGGATTGAAATATTCTGTAAATATCAAGAAGTAGGTTGGAAGTGTTGACTGCTCATAATTATAGCAACTGCTTAAGTTTGATTAAGTCGAATTTTCCATCGACTGTTATATTGATACAGTTCGTCCAGGTGTCGATTGAGACAATTTGTTGCGAATTTAGGGCTTGTGGATGATGTGTACACAAGAACTTCCTCCGCATAGCCTACCTGCTTTACTCTCTCATCCATAGGACAGGTAATATTTGAGGTGTAAATATTAAACAGGATCGGCCTAAAATGGTACGCCTGTGGCGGCATGGAATATTCGAAATAGCTTTCTATTCAGCCGAACTCGAAAAATCGGTTACGAACGAATTGCTTGAGGATACTAGACAACGTTCTACTGAAGGCAGTCGTCAACAATTTAAAAACGAGACTTTCGATCCACGTTGTATCAAGAGTATTTTCAATTACTATACTGTAGCGGTTCTACGAACCATACAACTCACTACAGGTTGAGATATCCTTTTCGCCAAGGAACTTTACTCACCTTTTTCAGCACACGTGCCCACAGAGACGTGTCCCAATAGTCGGTGACCATACCTGAAACAAAAGGTTATAGGACATGCAATGACGTTGAACCCGATATCAGAAACTAAACGTTCAAAAGCTCCCAATATCGAGTTCAACGCATCCATACATTGTATTCTACCCCAATTCTAAAAGGCAGGACAGCATCGCATCTAAGCAAATTCGCCATGCAGGAAAGCGTCGCATGAAAATCACTCACGCATCCTAAGCATCAACGCGATGTTTCCCTTGAAATACCATTGTCGGTAAATAAACCGAACAACGCATGCATACTCTGGTAGCTAATAGCAATTGGCACCTAAATCCCTTGCCTGGCCCTAACGCAAAATGCACACTTGTGCAAACAAAGCATATCGTTTCGCTGCCATCCAATAGTCATGCAATCATAAACATCTTAACGTAGATCGCTCGCTAGATGTTTATGGTTCGAAAATCCTAACAAAGGAACTATACCAATCCTACGGTTCTTTTATTACCCATCTGAAACACACAAGAAGTGTTAGCTTAAGCCAGATGGCTTACCTAAACATATCCCACGGAAAGATCGGAGAATAAGCGGCGGCATCCGATCTTTAAACAAAAGGAACAAGATTCCGATAACTAACAGCTAATGGCGTTGATGATTATGAGGTAAGGTTTCTCTGAAATTGTAATACTGCGAACATTCAAACGTTTGTGTACCTACCGATAAAGGAAATATAAAACCAAAAAAAAAAATAAAAGTTCAATTAAAACAATTCTCTCTGAGTTTCAATTTTGTACTGTGTGCGCTGCGTTGGTGTTTTCTCTTCTTTGCGGTAAACAGTGTTCGGCAAAACACTTGGACAACACTCAAATCCACCAAAATACTATTTATTGGCCTGTAGTTAATTACTTCACCGATGCGGCTGCGCCATTGTTCCCTGTCCTGAGTACTCTCTTTCCACGCTTGAGCAGCCGATCCGATCTTCTCAAGGTCGAACCTTACATTGGCCTCCCATATTCGTCGCGGCCGTCCTACCGGCCTCTTTCCCGTTGGTCTACCGTGAAGAATTCTACGCACGGCCCTATCGTTGCCCATTCGCGCCACATGTCCGCCCCAATTAATCTTCGCGACCTGATTACTTTCACTATTGTAGGTTTGCGGTATAGCTCTTCCAATTCCTAGCTGTGGAATCTCCTTCATTGTCCTGCAGCTTCGTCATATATATATATATATATATATATATATATATATATATATATATATATATATATATTCGCCGAAGATACTCCTTAAAACTTTATTCTCGAATACGCGGAATTTGTTTTTATTTTTCGCGTTTTGTGAGAGCCCATGTTTATGGTTCTATAAACATGGAGCTTTATATTACGTGACACCAGATTGGATTTCAGCAGTTTACTAACTGCGTGCCAACTAGCGTTTCCGGAATGCAGTCTTTCGTTAATTTCCTTCGACATTTCGTTACTGGCCGTCAGTATTGTTCCCAGATATTTAAACTCTTTAACTTTTTCAAATATCTTGCCTCTGACGTTTATGTGTGTTCCCCGGGGTCCACCTGCTCTCGTCGTCATCGTGTATTTGGTTTTCTCTTCATTTATTTGTAGGCCCACCTCTTCTGCCGCTTGCAGAAGGTTATTTCACCGTTTTTTACTTATAGTTTCTAAATTATCGCCCAAAACGGCGATGTCATCCTCAAATGCGTGCATGGATCCGGAAAAATGAATCCAGATTGTGGAAAAGATGGTAGTCCGTTGGGGAAATGTCAGGAGAGCACGGTGGATGGGGAAGAATTTCAAATCCCAACTGCTGTCGTTTTTGTACCGTCACTTGTGAGGTATGGGGTCTAGTATTGTCATGTAAAATGATCCGCCCGTGCCTGTTGACCAACGCAGGTTGCTTTTCAGCCAATTTGACATGCAATATGTCGATTTCCTCACAATATTTGATAGCGTTTATCGTTTCTTCTGGTTGAAGAAATGAAAAATTGATTGGGCCTTTCGATATCCACCAAATTGTCGCCATAAGCTTTTTTGGGTGAAGATCGTGGTTGGGGTTGTGTTTTGGTTTTTCACCTGCATCTAACCACTGCCCATGTCTTTTACGGTTATCATAAGGAATACACTTTTCATCACAGGTGACCAACTGGTGCGCAAGCGATTCAATTTGGTTTCTTAATCAAAGCGATGCGCAGATTTCCAGGCGCCGTAGTTTTTGGGACTCGTTCAATTCATGGGGTACCCACTTATCGAGTTTCTTTACCTTTCCTATGAGATAAAGATGTCAACTTATTGTCATTGGGGATACTCCCATGCTTTGTGCAATTTCCCGCACCGATTTCGTTGGGTCCTCATTCACCGTTGCTCTTAAAGCATCGTCGTCAACTAAGGTTTTCGGCTTCCCACGTGGTTTATATGCGTGGCTGTAATCTACCGAGCGGAACTTTCCTACATCCGCTACATCCTCAAATTCGTCATTAATATTTTTCATTGCCAATGACGCATTATGTCGCATTTTAAATTCATAAAGGAAGAGGGTTCTAATATGAACTGCCGACAGCATGGTAAACAATTCCTAGACCTAACCCTAAAATTCTCACACGTCAAACAGACGTACCACTTTACTTAATAAAAAAAAAATTTAACGTTCTGCCACAAATGTTCACTCGAGAACTTCTTATTACCGACTAAGCGAAAATCGGACATTTAATGCGGTACAACCCAATAGTTGGATTCTCATCCCATACTCTCCTGGCCTTAGAGAAGGGCAGTGAAGTCGATGTAATCATAACCGATTTTAGCAAGGCCTTTGACAAAATCTCCCACAATCTCATCCTCCTCAAGCTATCCCCCATTGGTGTCGAAGCCCTATTGGTTAAGTGGATATGTTCCTATCTTAAAGCTCGAAACTACCGTGTCAGATTCAGGTCCACCCTTTCCAATTTTTTCTTTCCACGTCGGGGGTTTCCCAGGGCAGTCATCTAGGACCTATTCTATTTACCGTTACAATTAACGACATAGACTCCAGTATCAAGCATTCCTCCATATCTATCTACGTGGGAGACACTAAACTCTACAAAATGATCCACTCTCTTCTCGACTCCTCACTTCTCCAATGGATCTCGACAGCTTTTCAACTTAGTGCCAAAACAAGTGCCTCGAACTTAATGTTGTCAAATGTCACTCTATCACCTTCTCCCGTAAACGTCCCCCTTCCCCGCGATGTACCTATTTCCTACTCAACCAATAGATATCACCTGTACCATCGAATCGTGACCTTGGTATCTTATGTAATAGGGAGCTTAACTTCATCCCACATATTGATGACATTATCCTCAAGGCCAACTCTCCTCTTGGTTTTGTAAAACGATGGTGGATAGAATTCTCTAATCACTATGTTTCCCGATCGCCCCACATACCCATTGTACCACCCCTTCTTAAATACGCCAGTCATATCATGTTTCCTCATTACTCGTTCCATATTCGCAGGATCGAAAATGTGCAACGTCGGTTTGTACGTTTTGCCCTCGGAGGACTGAACAGGGAAAATCCTCGAACTCTTCCCCCCATACACATCCCGTCTCCATCTAATTAACCTTAACACACTTGAAGAGCACAGAATTCATGCCGACATCCATCTTCATCCAGCGTCTTCTCTCAGGCTCAATCAACTGCCCTAGTCTGCTTTCCCCCATCACACTCCACAATAACCCCCGTATCCTTCGAAACCCGCGTCTTTTTTATTTGCCTGCCCATCACACTTCTTGCGGTTCTAACGAACCAATTTCACGAATGCTGCGGCGGACAAACTTACTTTCTTTGATTTCAATCTCACCTCTCCCGTTCTCAAACTTCGTTTCTTCTCTTAACACGGAATCTATTCGGTTAAACGAATTCCTGAAAAGGATTATCGTGAAATGCAATTGAAGATACGCATTTCATAATCTAACATTTGGGAACCCAAGTTCATGCGTGATAAATGGGCATCTGTTTGAATTTGTCACACGTCTCCTTTAATTGGCGAACACTTGATTTGGGTTTAGATAGATTTCGATAAGAGAATAGTGGGGGGTTTGAGAAAAACATTACAATAATTCGCAAAAATACCAGACAAAAAAGCAAGAACGCCGGAGTAACAAAACAGCGATATTGCCTATAAGAGTTTGAAAGTTTTGACTAACAATAAGAAGATTTTGCAGATCCGTGCCCAGAAAACAAAATTTAAGATACTTCTCTTATGGGTTCTGAAATTGACACCATAGGGCCAATTCTTTTTTGTTTTTCATAATTCACCATTATGGATAATTCAGCCCAAGAGTCGAAAGTCATTGCTGTTTCTCTCAGCAGGCTATCATTGCCCCTGGGGCTCAGGCGAATCAAGATATAATTTGAAACTTAGTCAGGTGGCGCTAGAATACGCAATGTACCCATCACCTTAACCGCATAACTACACTTATGATTAAGTACCTTGCGATCACCGTTGACCGGTGCAATTAGATCGAGTAACAGAAACGATCGATCATTGTGCAGAAATTTCTCCCTTAACGAAGTTGATCGATTAGAGCGCTTTCATCTAATTGATCATTCGATCAGAAACGCACACCAGGGGTGCTTCGGAATGGTTAGACGAATGATCACGATCTAAAAAACCCGTTTGACCATTTCGCCAGCTTGTTACCAATCAAGATCAACGAACGGGAGTGGTTTCCGTCATTTCATTTGTCGGCTGCTACTGCTGGCAACGAAGACGCAGATATTTTCAAATGTCTCCTCGTCGAATGGCAGCCGGTTAAGTGCACCCTGCCGTTAATGCATGAAAATTGGATTTTTTCTACTAAAATTAAGTAACCATCGACGGCATTATTCTCACCTGTGGCTAACCGAAGCTCATTACATATATTATCCAGCGCAGGACAATTGCAATAAATGACACATGCTTACCATTATTTTTAACACCATTGAGGACGTGCAAAATGCTAGGATGAAGGGCTCCATAAAGTTCCGTACATGGCTGAGCAAGAGGAGGTGAAAACGGTGAAATGGATTTGTATTATGTCTACCGCCACCCTTGGTTTAGCACGTCTGGGTGGTTTCGCTGAAGAGATTTCTTGAATGAATCTACTCATACGAGGACGAACACACCTAGAATCTGCAACGAACACCGCTGCACTTGTTATCAATTAGAAGTGCTCTTAGAAGGGATTATATCGTGCCATTCATCATTCTGGTTGTGTGGCAGTCAACCACCGTAACCATCACCATGAACCCACCATGGAATGTGTCTGTTCCAAGTGCCACTCTTCATATATATCACCGGGGTCATGGTTTTAAGGCTCAGACAGAATAAGTGCATTTGGCAGTTGTTTGGCACTGAAGGCGACGCCAGCGACTATGGTTCTGCTGGCGATGGTCGTGAAAGGAAGTCATCACTGCTACCGCCATTCTTGCCGTCATCCTTGTTGTATCTTTTGTATTTTCGTTTCTCGGCTGAAATGGCTCGGCTATGTCAAGTGTTGAGTCCTCATTCTCTCGGTACTAGAACAAAGCCCTTTCCTGCGAAGAAGAATTAATCGACGAAAAAAAAGCAGAATTCCTGGGACTCAGAATCAGGGAACGCATGCAACGAACCAAATTTTCGTGTGGGATTCCTTTCATTTTATTTCCCTTTTTGGTTACCATGTTAGAAACAATTTGCGCCACGCTCAAGGACCTGTGTTAACAGTGCCTAAGCGTACATTATGCTTTCGACACCTCTTCCTATTCGTCTGCTTTTTCACATATTCCTCATGTCATACCCTTAGTCCTTTTCCCAGTCAAAGACTGCGTGTGTGCGGCAGCATTTGCAATCCTTTTCAACTTCACAAGGGATCACACTCGGTCTGTGTCTTATTTTGTATATGCGATGTGGTATATCACATCGTATTTGTGCGGAAGAATAGTCCTGATCCTCTTTCATCATTCTGCCATCAACAAAAGATGGTTTTGGTTTCTGTTTCTCTTGGCGAATCCCTTGAACCACACGTAAGCTTAACGAGTGGGAGTGCATTCGATGTATTCTAATCCTTTGGGTGAATTGCAGCCATGGAGTGCGGGCAACATTGCAAGCAGCCAAATACAATGTACACCAGAATTCGCAGATGACTTTGTTTACATGGAATCTCTGGTATAAAAATGATGTAGGTACTGTGTAGTGGTGGCCGTAGTGATCCTAAAGCAGGACATCATACGTACAGTATAAGTCTCATTGGCATTACATTCATAATGTGTTCTACGCTGCAGTGATTCCAGATGATGTAGTACTATACGGTTAATGTGGCAGAGGATATCGTTCGTTTTGCTCCTGGGATGAAAATGGCCGACAGCGTCTGGTTCCTGTGCGACTAGTTATGATGATTAGTGAATTGGTGCAGAAAATATTTGCCATGCAATCTGTCTTTGACTTTGGAGCCGGCTAAGAGTAGTATATTCTGATGAAAATTGATTCTCAGCTGGCGGCTTCTTTCAATATTTATAACTATCGACAAGATGATTGCACTTCTTTACCCCATTGACTTCAAATGTAGGCGAGATTACTTTAATTATAAAGACGCAATATTAGGCAGATCTGTTAGATCAAATTGTTCGCATTTTACATTTTAAAGGTAGGACAAGTTAGGAGACCGAAAAAACAACAATTTTCAACATTTTTTTTCCGGCTCATTTCATATCTTGATGACCATTGCTTATATACAGGGTGTTGCAAAATTAATCACCCTATCGCAAAATCTTATAGTTATTGCAGATGACGTCGTACGTCATTCATATTTGACATTTGTGAACTAGACATCATATTTGACATTTGAGAGCTAGAAAAAATTGTAAAGGGCCAATAAAGATTTTTTATTAAGTAAAAAAGTAATTAAAAAACAACTTGTATATATTCCAGTCTATTTATTGGCCCGTATGAACCCGTAAGTTCATGACCTCACCGACTCGACTCCGCCATTGTTCCCTGTCCTGTGCAGTCTCCTTCCACGTTCGACCATCCCATCCGATCTCCTCGAGGTCCAACCTAACATTGTTCTCCCATCCCCGTCGCGGCCGCCCTGTCGGTCTCTTCCCGTTGGGTCACCGTCAAGAATTATATGCACGGTCCTAACGTTGCCCATCCGCGCCACGTGTCCGGCCCATCTTAATCTTCGCGGCTTGTTATTACTCTCACTATTGTCGGTTTGCGGTATAGCTCTTCCAGTTCGTGGTTGTGGAGTTTCCTCCATTGTCCTGCCTCCTCGTCATATTTTCCGCCAAAGATACCCCTTAGAACTTTATTCTCGAATACGCGGAATTTGTTTTCTTCCCGTTTTGTGATAGCCCATGTTTCCCACCCGTATAGAACAATCGGCATGATTATGGGTCTATAGACACGGAGCTTTATATTGCGTGATAGCAGTTTGGATTTCAGCAGTTTACTGACTGCATGCCACTAGCGTTGCCGGAGTGTAGTTTTTTGTTAATTTCCTTCGGCATTTCGTTACTGGTCGTCAGTATTGTTCCCAGATATTTAAATTCTTTGACATTTTCAAATACCTTGTCCCTGATGTTTATGTGTGTTCTCTGAGGTCCACCAGCTCTCGCCGTAATCATGTATTTTGTTTTGTCTTCATTTATTTGAGATGAATCTTTTAAGTTACTGTAAACAACACAAATAGCGCTCGTATGTCAAAACGTTCTGAGTGCGTATAACCTCAAAAATGTCCAACTTTACGACGGAGCTGTCAATTGCCGGATTGCAACACTAGGGTTGCCAAATCCCGAAACATAAGAGGCAACCCTCGTACCTCGTTCAGAAATTCCTTAGTCATATTTGAATAAGACAAGTTTGCCAATCGCTCAATGTCTGCCTGCAACTGTTGAAGATTTTCTCCAGGTTTCTGCGTTCTGCTCCGCAGTTGCATGCGGTAGACAGGCTGCATGTGGTTGTCTCCATACCTAGCTTCAAGGCCGTCTCTTACCGCTTGGAAATATGTTTGCTTCTCTGCTGGTATGGTTTGTAGCCTCTTGGCCGCCCCGCGGAGCGACAAGATTAGTGATGTTGACTTTCTTCATCCGACCACTTATTATAATTGGCCGCGGCGTCAAACTGACGTATAAATACGGAAAAGGGTCCCGTTCCATCGAATGTTGGCGGTTGCATCCTTGTATCTTTGTAGTCATGTTAATTGCTAGGTCTCTAAGTCTCTTTTCGATTCGCGTTATTTCATCGGTGACTTTTTGGTTCAGATTTTCTACTTCGTTCCGAATTTTTGACTGAATTTCTTCCTCAAAGTGTTGAAAATTACATTTGCTACTACTGCGTTTGGGCATCCAACTTTGCATTAACATCTGCAGCTTGCGCGTCCAATTTTGAGTTAAGATCTGTAGCTTGCGCGTCGAATTTTGAATTTTGGGCGTCGAATTTTGAATTAATATCTGTAGCTTGGGCGTCCAATTTTGTCATAATCATCCTGAGCATCTCCGAACTGTCCAACTGTGGCGAACTCTTCTCCGTTACATTGGCACCATCTTGACTCGCTGTTTTTTCTCCATCCGGACAGTCTGGCCCAATCGTAAAAACTTTGTGTCGATATCAATACCCTCTTCCTCCATTGCTGCTTGCAGACGCTGTCGAAGAAGTTGCTTCTGTCCTCTGCTATCCAGATTCCGGTCCTCAAGTTCCTTTTTCAACTCAGGAACGTGAAGATCCTCCAAATGTCGATCTGACATCGTCACAACACACTTTCACAGACTTATTTACTTCACCAATAATTAATCCCACTTCTGACACGAATTGTAGCGAGTTTAGGGTTCGCTGGATTAATTATTTTTAATAAATAAGAGCATCGATTTTGAATTAATGTAACACTTTATTAGTCCGTTAATATCAACCGTTACTTTTACCGTACACTTGACAATTTCTTGACTTATCGCTTACTTATCGCGTCTTTGACTCTGCTTACTTCTTACTCTTACTACTCTCTTGATCTGCGTGCGACGTATTTATATCGTTTCCTCATTCTGATTCGGCGTTTCGTTTCCGTTCGTTCCATAGCCTTGAATGTTCTACCGTTCATAGTCTCCAGTATTCTAGTACTTTTTTAGAATATTCTAGTACTTTGTTTTGGACTTTCTAGAATATTGTAGTACTGATTGTCATATGCGTCACAATATCAATACACCTCGTAGTAGTAAGGAAGTCTCACAAGCCTCACACGCTTTTCACCCTTATTGATTCTTGATTTCTTTTATTTCCCCATCATCATCATCATCAGCACTACAACCGGGATCCGGTCTTGGCCTTATTTAGCAAGTCCTGAGGCTTATTTCCCCATAGCTTAAATAAAATTCTTTCCTATTACATCGTACCCCATGTATGCTTATATGGTACGGTTTCATCTTACACACACAGGTACATTCGTCGCCATCTGTGACAGGAGAATCAAGAAACGTAGATCATGTTTGATTTTCACTGCAGTGTTCCTTTTTAGGAAGAATTTTTCGCTCTGTGTTATACAATCCATGCTGTCTCTTTTCGTTCTGATTCTTACCTTCGATACAACGGCGGTACATTTTGTTAATCTGCCTGAGGAAAGATGAATCATGGGTTGTGTGCCAAAATATTATAACATTGCTATATTATCCCGAATGGTTTTTCAATGCTGTTCCTATTGACAAGATTTCTGTGAGAGAAAACCCAGTTGGCGCTGTCTCAAAGAGGATCGTAAAATCTGTTTACATTTGATGCCTCTTCTATTTCACTTTTATCGCGTGGGATTTTGAAGGCATCCGAAAATGCTACATTTGGAAAATTTGTTTACTCAGCTAATAGGTCGCCAGACAGTTTACGTTTTACAATCATGGATCACAACCAGGTGTGCGTCTTATGGTGGATAGGGTCCGTGTGTTACTGCGTAATCTTTCAGCATGGGCATTAGAAGATTCTGTGGGGTAGAGTCGCCGGTAACTTCCCGTTGCATGCCTTCTTATTTGCATGCCTATCTCCCTATACGAATAATAGGAGATTCGTTAAAAAATAGGAGATGCATTAAAAAAAGGATAGGATGCTTTTCATTTAAGAACTTTGATTTAATAAATTTTATCGACTTCAAACTAAGTTCTTCAGATGTAACACACCATTGACGGGGTTTTTTTCCGAACTTGAAACGACTCCAAAACGTTATCCTTTCATGGTACTATAACCTTGTGATATAGAAAGAAATCGCAGGAAAATTATCAATTTGGTTTTTCACCAAAAAAGTCACGAATAGGCAGTGAAATGTGAACTAGAGAAAAAGCGGACTAAGTCATTGTTGCGAATTCATAGATATCCGCAACTGTAACAATTCCCAGTATTTAAATGGAAATTATAGTACGATTCCAGTCTGTTTACGTTTACCAGCTGATGACGGCCACCAGTAAATCATCATTGTATTTTGGATAAAGGACGCCTGAGTGACCCCTCTTGAAGAAGTCTCCCGACTTTTCACTTTTTCAAAGAACAAGGGGGCTTCTATTTCCTTACTTTGAATTGAAAGGACGTGTTGTGCATCTTTTCTGTTTTAAATTGCGTAGGAAAAGAGTCCTTTTTTGATTGTGAAGGAAATAAAAGCCATTTAATAACCATAAACGAACAGTTTTGTTTGTGGACGTAGCCTCATCTCTTTTCTGGCAGCCAAAGCGGACATAAACTTGCTCTCCGATTCCAGTGCAACCAACGAAGGAAAAGCATTTGGGTCACTAATTAAAAGCTATTATGAAAGTTAAGCTATTTCAATTATTATCGATCATTACCACCGGATATTTATTCGAAGTTTTAATAAACAGTCATGCATAACTTATTGGCCTCTCAAAAATAAATTAAACATTACAAATGGCTGTAAATATGTGTAACAACAAAATAATTTTTTTTGAAAATTTATTATAATTAACAACGCCCTGAGATGCTATTTTTTCTCGACCAGGTCCATCAGCCAAGCTTCGAAACATGCTCAAAGATTTCTCCCAAGCATTTCACGAAATTTTTAGCTTCATGGGGCGGTATTTCACCGGTCGGCTGGACTTTAGGTCCCTACCTACCACTCAGCAATTGTGCCGAACTGTACAATAGCAAGAGTCGCCAGTTGAACCTGGGTTTGCACAATCAAACGCAAGACACATCCTCTTCACCAACTCAACCATTGCCTTGACTTTGCTGTCGTTTTCTCGCCCACTGTCTCTGCACAGGAATTGTGTTTCGCAATTTTATGGTAACATAGCATTAACCAATAATGATTTTAGTTTTTAAAAGGTGGGACGATTCAAAGCTGCCACAACCTCGAGAAATTCATTAAGTACTGCTACTTCTTGGGCACACTTCGTATTTGAAACCTTTTTCCGAATATTTGCTTTTTTAATTATATCGCCATCTTTCGCCCCTGTTTCGAAGGGTGTTTAAAAAACGTAAGGAATTCATTGAAAATGTGCGCCACATGCGACCCCGCATTATAGTGATGCAATTCCCAACTGCTATTGAGATCTGGTCGCTTTTTCGGGTTATGATTCTTCAGAAGCTATACAATAAGCCGCAGCCGTTATCAGCGCGTGTGATCACATCCCCATGCTGATTGTTTCGTCAGTAAGAGCCGTGACGTTTCTCGGGACCCCCTCCAATTTACACATTTCCTTGCCCCTTAGAAATGACTTATGCCACCGAAAGTGCATTCATTTACTCATAGTCACATTGTTAATGTCGCATGTAACCCTTCATAAGTGTTGGTAGATGTTAACCCACCCAAAACACAATATATTAAGGCATTCTGTTGCTTGCATTACTGAACCTTAGAGACCGCATTTTATACATGTGCTTAATTACCGAGTTCACGTACGATGGTTTGAGCTATCGTCGCCAAACCTGATCAATTAGGAAGATAAAGGACAATCTTACCAAAACGGATAGTAATAAATCCTACTAACAAATACTGACATCATATGGGAATTTAATTGTTAACTTGGAATCACATAATATATTTACAATAAATCACTGAAAATTCGAAAGGATATGTCGCATAGATGACAACTTTCCAATCGGGTAACCTTGGCCATCTATATTATCAAAAATCAAACACGTAGATATTCAGAATCATATAAGCGAAGCTCAAGGGAGGATACAGAGATCTGCTCTGCATGAACGCAATTCACCTCTTTTTTTTTAACCAACACAAACTATAGCATCTAATAGAAAATACTGTAAGTTAGATGTATCCAATTTTATTAATAATCAAGAAGCAAATAACTCTCGCTTTGAAGTTTTCGTCGTCAGTCGAACATTATTTTGAAGCAGATAAACACACATCTGTTGTTATTTCGAATACATTTTCAATGGACACTTGGAAATTGCGATGAGTCTAGTTTAATAAAACATACTTAACAAGGATTACCCTTAATTTGTTGTTAATCTTTTTATCTACCATTTGCATTTATCCTTTCCCAAATGCAAAACTATTGAACAGAACTTATGTCGGACAGGGTAAGCGCCTATTAAGCCTCCTACTCATTCTACATGCATTCAGCAATCAGTTGCTGGGGGCTGATGCCTTAAAGCTCAACACAATTCTATTAAGGGGATTAATGACCTACCACACCATATGCATATCAGCTTATCCTGCAACAATTATCGTCTCTTAGGCTGTACGTTGCATTTTGCAATACAATAAATGTTGGATATGTGTATGTGTATGCTAATGTCCTATACCATGTACATGCCGGGTACTGGAAGGAGCTCTTTTCAAACACTGACTGTTGTTTACATAGGCTCGTCTCTAGGCGCAACTTTTCACTTTATTTATTATTTTTTAACATTTTTGAGTTCTGCTTTTTCGTCATTTCGACTTCCTTTTTGGTGCTTGCATTTTAACACGCTCCGAACTTAACATGGTTACAAAAGGATAACTCTGCCAACGACATGCTGAACATTGCACAGTGAGTAGGCTACTTTATCCTTTTTGTTAAGCTTCCTCCAGCCAAAATGATTGAGAAAAAAATACTACCCTTGCAAACGCAGAATGCAGTTGAGTTGAATGGATTCAACGTGCACTTACAAAGAAGGACTTAATTTCCCGTCGAGAGTTCAAATTTTTCTCGTTCTCTCTTTATCTCTCTTTCTCTCTCCCCCTCCCCTTTTCCTTCTTTGCTTTGGTTTGATTACTGTACGACCATGGAAGGAGCTGCTAAAGGACATTGACTGACTGTAGTTCAGTTCATGGAAAATGTGAGTGAAAACTGTGGTGGAGCAGTAAATAAGGATATTTTCATCTACTCAATAACTAATTCAAGCGGACAAAAGGGACGCTGTGAATGTCAATTAATGTCTTAGATGTAGGATTTAGATTGGCTTCGATTTAAAATAGTATTCGTTGACTAAATTGAATCTACTGGGCGCTTGATTTAATTTCCTCCATAATTTTTCAATTTGCAACTGTTCGAACCTTTGCAAAAGCAACAATGATGTCCTTCTCTAGGCATCTACAAATAACAATATTCCCATCGGAGCTGTGTGCTGTAACTTCTGTTACATAAATTCTAATTCGAGGACGGAAACCGCGAACGTTTCCAATTTCGAATCGTAATACGAAAACGGTGTTTGTTCGGCTGGTGTGAGTTTTTCAATTGCAATGTTCTTTATAAAATAAAATGTTTCTTACCTTCATCCACCGTATGAACGAAGGACTGCAAAACTTCCGTCAAAAATGTATGTCACAGAAATTAACTAAACAAAACTACAGATAACAGTTTTATTTGTTTTACGTTTCTTGAATAGATAAGTCGTAGTTTAATTACGTTGCATATTGCATTTTTTTCCACGATTAAATAAAATACTGCAACACAAAGAAGAAAGCGCTCACAAATCCTACGAAACTTAATCCCCTTCGACATTCTTCCTCGACTCTAAAAACAAGACTTTCGTTGTTGATGGTTTAATACGACCTTTTTTCATTAATTTTTTCTTGTTGGCCATCAACGTACACCCATGTCAGTATTTGATTTGCCGCTTATCTAGCGCAATGCCCTGTCTTTGGATATTCTTTGTTCAGGCACAATGTTTGATCCGTTGATTTGTTATTTTTCCTCGAATCGTAAATCCCATAAATTAATTGGGATTTCAAATTAACACTACTTGAAGAGTAGTATAAGAAGCTGTTGCTACCCTTGGTTTTCGGATCATTGTTCCTTGGTGGACAAGAGGACGTCGTTACCGCAAACATCTTTATTCATGGACGTCACTGTTTGTTCCATGCAGGAAAATTTTCCCGCGACAGGACTTAAAAGAAGCGTTGCAAGTATACCGTTTTCTTTCCTGATCTGTGTCTTGACCTTAATGTTTTATTGCCCGCGAAATTCTATTTTACGTTGTAAGCAACTTAACATCGATCAGCACAATTTAATTCAGCGTAAATGATTCCTATCATGACGCGGGTATGGCACTAGAATATAAATAAGAGTAGATCTCTAACGTGAATTCGGGGAGTAGAAGTTGTTGTTCCTGACACGGGCACTCTGTTCACTTAATCCCCAACGATGATATTCCAGAGAAATATTGAAACACTGGTGAAGGTGGTACTGCAGAAAGTGCAGAATGGTAAAGCGGACAAAGCATTGAAAGAATAAACACCCAAGTAGTTTTTTTTTGAAATAATTTTTTTGTTTCCTTTTTTTGGGCGGTGATAACTGTTTCTTTTTTTAATAAAAATAGCGCACTTCTAATATTAAGTTGTTCTTATTTGTGGTGACACTGTTTGATTTTCAATAATATTTGGTTTATTCGAAAAAGGTGGTGATAACTGTTTATTTTTTTAACAAAATAGTGCACTTCTAATATTAAGTTATTCTTAATTGTACGTTGAGACTGTTTGATTTTTAATAACGTTTGGTTTATTCGAAAAAGGAAGAAACAGTACTTTTAGTTGTTTAAAGGAATTTCTAATTGTGTTCAACTCACTACGACCATACGGACACTTCCGATTTTAACGTTATGCGTTTGCACAACTTGGGAACTGAAATCTGACTATCGCACGTGTGCCCTCTTGAAAGGTTGATAAATGACTCTCGCGTGTTGTGTGTCCGCACACTTCGGAGTATGATAATTGACTGATCCCAATCAGGGATGAAAATTGTCTTTAGCCACGCGGTCAACCAAGCGAGATCATACTCCAGCTGTGCTCTCTCATTCTCCCCGCCCATCAAGGTGAATAAACACTTTTAGTTAATTCAATGTGTCGATGGACAAGAGAGAATGCGAGAACCGAAACGAAAAGCGAAATGGTCCCGGGGATAATTTTACTTCCCATGCATTGAAGCAAAATCAATGGTGACCCAGTGACCTAGTTCGGATATCGTAGGGCAATGTACTCTGAGAAGAGGAAATTACATGGGATGGAAATTGTTTACAGCTATTCACCTGACTAAAGAGATCATTGATCTCCAGCGAATAGAGTGTCTGGGGGAAGTCAAAGGGACGCTACATCGGCTAGGGAAATATAACCGTGGGAAGCAAACTAAGGAATTCAGTAATTACCCCAGCCGTTGCACGACGATGCAACCGCGTCGTTTGGTCAGACTTGATTGTTGCCAACCAATATGACATTGAGATTTTCGGTGGAAATCGCATGGGGTTAATGCACTAGTGTTGCCGTATGGCAAGAAAGGGCTGAATGCCGCTGTGCATTAACTGCGTACATCAATGACTTCCGACCATGCTTCTTTTTGGGATCTATCTTTTTTTAAGTGAATTAGCTGGTAGGAGGAATTGGGGTTGAGGTGGTGCGCTGTTAGCAGGTGAAATGGGGTTGGAATTGTGGGTTGGTTCTCCATATAATATATAGAACCCCCACAAATTCGCTGTTATCTGGTGGTAATATTGAAACTTCGGAGCGGTATTTGAAGGAATGGCATCAGCTACTTTAATTGTATTCAAATGTGCCACACAAGGAGAATGAACTAAATAATAATCAAATCCTCGTTCCGTTTTTGTTATTAATCATGATTGCAATTTCGCAGTTCATTTCATTATCATAACTATAAAGTAGATTAATAAGATAATGACTTCTTACTGACTTCGTAATTTGAAAGTACATTTTATATTTCTGGAAGTTGTATTTTTGGACATCGCAATATCATCATCATCATCATCGGCACTACAACCGGGATCCAGTCTTGGCCTTATTTAATAAGTATGGGGCTTGTTAAATTTTCCATAATAATTTGTTTTTCTGGGCAAGGTTATTAGCCTTGCGCCAACATCGCAATATACCTGAATTTTATTGAATTCACACTTTGACATTTATAAACCGATTGACGTGAGTAGACATGTTTTTGAAACGTCAATTCGGTTTAATTTTAACCATTAATCGCTTCGCCGCCTCAATGGCTGAGTTGTTAAGGAGGTTCTGTTTTGCGTTTGATTGTGCAAACCTAGGTTCAACTGACGGCTCTTGCTATTGTGCAGTTCCGCACAATTACTGAGTGGTAGGTAGGCTCCCAAGACACAGCCGCCTGTTGAAATAACAACCCATTAAGCTATAGGCTTCGTGAAATGGTTGGGAGTCCTTTAGCATCTTTCGGAGTTTGGCTGATGGACCCGGTCGAGAAGAAATAGCATCTCACGACGCTGACTCAGTGGTATAGGTTCACCTTTCCTGGACACCGAAACAACACGCTGAAATAGTGACGCAGTACATTGAAAATAGTCGTGCATATCGTGGTCAACAAACACCGTCTGACAACAGTATTTTTTTTTTAACTTCTGTCGGGAGAGGCGAATCTATAGCACCGTGTTGCAGTTCTTTTTGAACACTTGCAGGTTGTAACGCTACAATTTACATTGCAAATGCAAATATTAATATTTACATATAACGTTCTGTACTACACTAGGATTAGTGATTACCCCATAATTATAACAAAGCGAATTATAAAAACGAAAAAGTCGTTAGTGTTTTATTTAAGTATGTGGTAGTGAGACACAACTCATATAACAAGGATTGTGGTCTTCGTTACACTTTTAAAGCAACACTACCCTTTCTGTCTACCATACCCGGATCTTACCTATGCGTTATTCCAACATTGTGACTCCCACTTTGTAATCGGCTGATAATACTATCCCTTACCTCTATACCTACATTTGCATAAAATCTTTATCATATGTGGTCTTTCCTGCCGTTCAACGTTCAGTTTGACTACATTTCCATCATTATTTATGGAGCAGCTGGAACAAGCCTTTCACCACTACATAAGCTCCATCTTATAACTATTTGCTATTCATTATTCTATTTGTCCACAAAAATCAGCATAAACATTATATCAATGGTCTTCTTTGAAGGAAGTTTTTTTTTATTACCCTGTTTACTTAGCACATGAAATGAGTGGTATATACGAGGTCGGCCAGCAATGTAAAGCTCTTTCCTTTTTCGCACCTATCTTACTCAAAGGAACTATCGTAACAAACCCAAAGACGACGACATACCTCTGAACCTAGATGCCTTGAATAAAACGCTTGATTGGCTATTTTTCATTATAATTAACTAACGCTCTTTGGACAATGAACACAACATATGTAACAGACAAATATCTACTATGCGTGATGTTCTTCAATCAATCTAGATGCCGAAGACCTCTGTATAAAGAGTGGCTATAAATTATTTACGGTATTCCTCATCCGATTGCCCCAAGGGAGATTCTCGCGATACCATGAATCAAAATTTAGTGAAAGAAGTGAAAAAATATTCACAGCATTAAGCTGGCATGCCAGATTAAGGAATTTTAGATGCGACGAATTAAGCTTAAATTTCACAACTCTTCAGGTGACATATTGGCAAATTGGTTTTCGTGAGTTTAGGAACACCCAACTAAACTACGACAGCCAAGTTTCGACTAGCACTGAATATCTAATAAATCTGGTGTTTTGTTATTGTGCGGATTACCAATCATTCTTAACTAACTAGATACTGTCGTGATAAGCTATATATATACAATCTACAGTTATTCGGAAGGCTTCAGAGACGGCCCTATTAACCTTTTCCCGAATATATCAGCATGACACGTCAATTGCAAGCAGTGAGATTTCGAAAAAGTAATGGCTTAGACAAACAGTTGATAAAAGGTTAAGGTGTATATGTATGACGAATGTAAGGCTCTGACTTTAAAGCATTGTTTATGTGATATCAGTAATTTTTAACTTTTACATTTTGTTAGAGAATTCATCTCGTTCTCATAAGATGCAGAGCATTAAGGAAAGGCGCGTGATGTTGTGAATAAATGACAAAATCTGTCAATTAAATAATGAGTTCCCGAATTCTAATCTGTAATTTCCACGAAATAAAAAAGTTTCCTTACAACAACTGTTAAATTTCTCTGTTGTCTTTACCGCTCTCCGAATGACGATCGATCGGTCACACTTTTCGACCATCTTTCACTTAGCATCGACTGGATACAGATCAACCATCCATCTTCCGGAATTGTCGTCATTGGCGATTTTAATGTACACAACTCCGGCTGGTTGGTACATTCTAACACGACGAGGCTGGAAACCTGGCGAAGGTGTTAGCTGATAGCCGCAATTTGATTCAACTCGTGGAGGATCCTACGTGAGTGCCGGATACCCGCGGTGGTTATGCGAACACCCTGGATCTGTTTCTAACATCCCCGTGATAAACGTTTATACGTTTATACTGGGGAACTCAGATCACTGGTTGGTATCGGTGGCGCAACCACTTGCATTTCAAACGAATAACCGATTTAAGCAGCTTCGCCATGTATGGAGGTATGCGAGGGCCAACTGAGAGGATTTGGGAAATTTGTTCGCATCCTTCCCCAGGTCGTAGGTGTGCTGTGGAGGCTGACGTTAACGCATGCGCGGAGTCGGTCACGGAGATTCTTCTTCCCGCGATGGAGATTTACATTCGGTATTCCGTCAAACGAAATTGATCTGTTAAACCTTGGTTTGATAAAAAATGCGAGCAGATACAGTTGCAAAAAATCATCATCATTAGCACTACAACCAGGAGCCGGCCTTGGCCTTATTTAGCAAGTCCTGAGGCTTGTTAAATTTCCCATAATGATTTGTTTTTTCCGGGCAAGGTCATTAATCTTGAGGCAAAAAATAGAGCTTTTAAACTATGTCGCTCTAATCCCACCGATGTTAACAGATCGAATTTTGTTAGAATCAGAAACATTTGCAACCAGGCGATTGATACCGCGAGAAAGGCTTGTAATGACAAAGTGACCAATAAACTCCTTGAGTGCTCAACTAGTTCGCGTCCCTTCTAGTCATTGCTAAGGGCTTTCAGCAATAACTTCGCTTCCTCCTCATTTCCCCCGTTGACGTACAGTGGGACACTAGTCACAAATTCAAAAGATAAAGCTAACTTGTTCTCGAATTTTTTTTCCGCGAATTCAAACCTTGACGCTAGCATTTTGGAACCAAGTGTGCTCCAGAACTGTCGCTGGAAAATCCCTCGAGTTCAGCCAATCCCAAAGAAGAGAAAAAAGTGTCACCCACAAAATTACCGGCCGATAGCATTACTGTATATGTTATCTAAGCTGATGTAAAACGTCATCAATGCCGAGTTAATTAAGTATTCGGGGTGCAACGGACTTCTGAATGCTCGTCACATTGGCGGTGACATTCAATATATCCAAGGCTTTTGACCGCGTCTGGCACGGGGCATTTCCGAGCAAACTTCATTCATACAGACTTTCCCATTAGCTTTGCGACTGGACAAAGAGCTTCTTCGAAAATTGATCGATCCGGGTTGTTGCGGACGGCGAGTGCTCGGATCTGTATTAATAATACATAAATGATTGGTTGGAGTCAACGGATAACCGAGTGTTCAGTTTTGTCAATGATAGTACGTTTGTTTCCTCTTTTTCGAGTGATCGCCCGATTAGTACATCAACGTCGCACCAGCCGAGATGTAGCCAGATCGACTCTCTGAATCAAGATCTGGATAATGTCTTGCAGTGGAGAAAGGCCAATCTCACCGACTTCGATGCAACGAATACATAATATGCGACATTCACAAGGAAAAATGGATCATTTGTTACACAGCTGATGATGAACGGCCAGCCCCTCGAGCCTGGGGAAGGCAAAAAATTACTCGATGTCACGGTCTGGGGAATGTATCGTGACATGAACACGTGTCGAACATCACGAGGTCTCTAGAAAACTGAGTTATTTTTTTAGACCCAAGAAATATTTTACTCCTGCAACATGGTTTTCTCAATGGCCGATCAACTACAACCGACCTTGTTGAGTTCACTTCCTTTACACTCTCAGCACTATAGCTGTTGTAGCTTATATTTTCCGTCGTGGGCCGACGGCAATTGTGATCTTATATAATTGGTAGCGGTTACCTTACCTGATGTGTGGATGTCCGCTCCATATGGTTGCGCTTCGATATGCTGGGGTGACTTTTCTGTGTTAGGGCTGCCTTTTTTGATGCCTTCTATCCGCACTCCCTGGGTTCATTTATATAGGTATTAGTTAGTGTAAGGTATTTATTTAATCAGATCCTTAATTTTGCAAGATCTTTAACTATTTTAACACATATTACTGTCTCTTTTTTGATGTACAGATTATAAGTTGTTTCACTTTTTGTTTTTTAACACATTTTACTGTTTCTTTTTAATGTATAGATTGTAAGTTGTTTAATTTGTTTAACACATTTTACTGTTTCTTTTTTTATGTACAGATCGTAAGTTGTTTAACCTTTTTAACACATTTTACTGTTTCTTTTTTGATGGACAGATTATAAGTTGTTTAACTTTTTTAACACACTTTACTGTTTCTTTTTTAATGTACAGATTGTATATCGTTTAACTTTTTTAACACACTGACTCAAGTCCGCTCCACTTCATTCTCGACACTAGGATAATCACTCCTTGTTACTGATGACCGTCTCGGTCAAGTACTGAAAACCAACTCGCTTTAGTTTTTATTTTCCTCCCCGAACGAAAACTTTTATCTTACGTCATGCAGGTCGAAGGGTATCTCCTTTGTTCTGCAGGACCCCTGTTCCCAGTCACCGGTTCCTCTCATTATCCTTTCGGCGTCGGTTCAACAGGGAAAGCCAAGGATCTTTCAAATGTGCATTTATGATCCTTTTTGTGGGTGCTATAATAAAACGAACATGTAGTTCGTTTTTATGGTGCTTATTGCTTGGTTACCTTGGTTTAGTTGAAAAGGAAACGAGGTTGTCTGTGGGAAATGGTTTGGGTAAACCATCCTTTACAGAGTCATAAAATTGTCGCCGTGCATTTTATGATTCTTACCAACTTTACTTGAGAGTTGGTCATCTGGTCCGCAGATTTGGATCCAGGGGAATTTGCGTGTTGAACATCTGGTTCTATATCACGTCTTGGATTTATGTTGAATTCAATACGGGCAAATTGAACGTTTAGTTCAATTTGTTTGTTATTGAATTTGATATGCGCGAATTGAACGTTTAGTTCAATTTGTTTGATATTGAGTTTGATAGGGGGCCGTTTAATGTATGGGACAATACTAGGGAGTGATTTATCCTTTTAGTGCATGCTTTTGCGTGTACTGCAATTAATTGATGGAGACTGGCTCTAAAGGGGTGTGTATTAATGGCTGGGTGGTTTTGAACGTAACATAGCATGGTAACGAGGTCGGCATGGTCACAACCGATCTCAGTAAAACATTCAACAAAATCTCCCACAATCTAATCCTCTTCAAGTTATCCACTCTCGGCTGCGTTCCTAGATTGCAGAAATCTATTTCTTCCTATCTAAAGGACAGACTTGATTCCATCCGGGTCAGATCCATGATATCCAACCCTTTCTTTGCCGCCCCTCGGATCCAACTATTCTGTTCTAATTTTTTTTTAATATATTTTTTGTTATATCCACTATCCCTTGTATTAATCTGAATAAATGAGGATTGTAACCTCACCAAAATAAATAAAATATTCAAGACTTTGAGATCCCTTGCGACAGGGACCTTAACTTTCTTTCTCACATTGACCAGACGATCCGGAAAGACTAAGAAATTCTCCGACACCTACGTAACCCGACCCCTCACCTTACCTAGAATATGCTAGTCAGGCTTGGTCCCCTTATCACAAGACCCATATCCATAGAATGGAAAATCACTTCCATCGGTTCGCTGTCCGAGGACTAGGATGGGAAAAACCCTTTAATCCTGCCCCCGTATACTAACCGACTCAAATTAATAAACCTCAGAACACTTGAGGAGCGCAGGCTCCTGACTGACATAGTGCTCATTCCACGGCTCCTCTTCGGCTCGATCGACTGCGCCTGCCTCCATAAATTAATTCATCCGAACACAAACCCTCGAAATACCCCGCCTTCTCTATATTCCCCCATCAACACACCTCATATGATTTCAACGAACTCCTTTCATAACTTCCGAGAAATGTCAACTCCAACTCCGCATTGTCCGACTTTGACCTTACTACCCATTATCACAAGCACCGCCTCCTAAACCATACTCACCGTCAGTCTTAAGCGGCGCTTTCAACACTTTCCTCTCTAACCACCACCACCCCCCCCCCCCCCCCCCCCCCCCCCATCCCTACTAAGTACTTATATTGCTTGTGTTACGGCCACAACCACCCATCCCATAAAACCTACCTCTTTGGAGCTAAGCTCCATCATTAATCGCGCATACAGGAAATATCGCGATATCAATTCAATATCAAACAAATTAAACCGCACGTTCAATTTGCCCATATTGAATTTAATTTGAATCCAAGACGTGAAAGAACGAACCATATGTTCAACACGCAGAATCCCCTGGATCCAAATCTGTGGACCAGATGACTAACTTTCAAGTAAAGTTGTTGAGAATCATAAATTCCACGTCTGGAACTTTATGATCCTTCAAAGGTTTGTTTACCCAAACCATTTCCCACAAGGAACATCCTTGCCCATTCGCCTTAAAAAAAACAATAGACACAATAAAACGAACTGCACGTTCACCTAGGCGCTATTGATCTTTTCCTCTGTACCGACTTTCCACGGAAGCGATTCTGGCCCATGCGGTTGAAGAAAACAACAGGCGCAATAAAACGGATTGCACGTTCACCCAAGCAACTAACAACAAAAAAAAAAAAAAAGGATTAACACGATGTGGTTCAGGCGGGAAAAAGGAGATATCCTTTTATCTGTCGGAGGAAACAAAGATTTCGATCCAGAGAAAAGGTAATGAGAAAACCACTAGAGATGGTGGGTTTTGAAGACGTTGGCCGATACGATCAGAGTGGAGTTGATTGTTAGACTTAGTCCAGAACGGATATCGAGAGTGGGTTAAAAACTTGAAGTGAGTTGGTTTTTGAATCTCGACCGAGACTTGACGGAGTTGTGTTTGGAGATTCGACCAGGACGGTGAGTTGAGTGGCAAAAGTGAAAAGTAACTTAAACTAAAAGGAACCTATATATGTAAATGAATATGAAAACTAATGTCAAATAAAAGGAATGTATAGGTGTAATGTCAACCTACGCTAAGTGCGAAATAAACCGTTAAAAAATTATTGTAAATAAAATAAAGTTTTAGAAATAAAGATATGTGTTTGATTTCACGGGACATTTACAGTGAGTGAAATACAAATCATTACACATGAATTAAGCCAATAAATGGCCTGGTAGCGTCACTAAATTAAACTAATCTAAAATTATAAATAGTAGACATCCCCAACATATATCTTCATATCCCCAGAATATTCGAATAAAAATATCACTTGTTGTCTTAATTAGTCTCTGGATAGGATTGTCTTTAGAGTATTTATAATCCGAAAATTACCAAGGTGACCGGACGTTCTAGAAATATACATCATATTAAAGTGCAGTTGATTCAAAGTCAAAGCTCTATGGTATAAATTGTTAGCTCATTCTGAATAATTACTCGCTTTTCTAATATAATCTTGCATCTCGTCGGCTCAAATGGAAAATGTCGGGTATTCGAAAGAAAACTCCTTACGAAATGCATCAACTACTCTAGGAGATTAGAGAGTGACAATTACACAATTTTTATGAAAGTGCCCCCACTCCCTCTTCGATGAGAGCTTGTAATAGTTACTGTTTACTGGTCTGTAGACCCCGCGAAAGTTCATGACCTCATTAACTCGGCTATGCCACCGTTCCCTATCCTGTGTTTCCTCCCTCTACGTTTCGCCACCTGATCCGGTCTCTTCAAGATCACGCTTTATATTATCATCCAATCTCCATCGCTACCTCCCCACCGGTCTTTTTCCCGTTGGTCTTCCGTCAAGAATTCTACGCACTGTTCCTTCATCTTATCATAGTTAACGTACACATATCTCAAAAGAACCATTGGCGATTTTTGGTTGAGCGTTTATCACTTAACACAGTCTAAATGAAGGTAGCTTCTTTTATTATGTGGTTCTTTATTTAAAATTACAATTTCTATTATCTAGAGTATACTCCTTAGAAACAATACTTTTGTTCCGTATATTTCGGAAGTCGTATAGTTGTATACAAAATACAGAAAATAGATTTTGAAATGTCCACACCTATTTTCACGCGACGATTTCAGTTCACTTAATACGCTTCCGGCGACTTCTTTGCTTTTGGATTTTATTCTTTTGTTAGTTAATCTCGACTAACTAACTGCTTCCCATAGGAAGAATTTATACCCTTGGTTTTTCTCTCTAAGATTTCTTTTCTTATCACCTGGAATCATTTCGCTTCTTGGAATTCTCTCTAAACCATGCATTTACCGAGAATATGTGGAGATGCACCCACACGCACAGACGCAAACAGTGCTATCCATGTGACCGAAGATACGCCGAGAATCGCTAGGATTTTCACACTTGTGTGGTATTCCTTTGAGATAAATTATCTGAGTGTGGTTTATTACTCTTCGTAATTACCTGAGTCGGAGTCGTTAACTTCGGACGGGTATTGTTTACTTGCTTTCCAGTGGAGAGATCTAGTGTGGGTCATATCCAATTGTAAGTATAGTGTTCATTAATAATTTCTTTTGCTGTTCCTACAATGATCCTTTCCGTATAGGAAACCCTATTGGCGCTGGCTCAAGAAGAAATCGCAAACATTGTTTGTTTTTTCTTGCCGCATTGTTATCAAATGGGATTTTCGTTGACTGTCGTCGTCTGGCAGTGCCCTGCAAACCCACTTGTATTTACCCAGCAAATGGGTTACCAAACAAATCCGGTTTATGGTCCTATGTCCTTCAGTAGCCGTACAGACATGGTCAGTTGAATGAGAAATGTGGCCCATGTGTCTGGTCGGTAAATATATGGGATAGAGACACTGGGATATATCACCCCTTTTGCTGGGTGCAGGGGTATTCCGCTTTACAGATAATTTTGTGGGGTTCGTAGAATCGCCACAAACTCATAAAACTGAAAAATCGTACGTATTACGTTTTAGATCTAATTCAGTCTTCACAAATTCAGTTACCATAATATTTTCTTCAGTAAAAAACTTAGGAAAGTATACACTCTTTCCACCAATATTCCTCTCTATAACAGACCATTCTTGAACCCATCTGATAAGGGCTATTACTGAAGCATCACAATACACAAAAGTGATACGGAGTACAATGTATAAACATAGACGGACAAAGATACAGGTTATTAAACGTTATTTGCGTTTACGAGTAATACCACCGCGGAGGCCGATCGGTTGTAAATGATTTTCTTTTAACGATTCCTCGATCTTTGAAGTTACAGATCTCGCCTATATTTATCGCCGGGTCATAAAAAATCTTGGTCTAATGTTTTTTTTTTTTTAAATATGGCATTTGTATTTCGTGTATAATAAGAGCATAGGCTGAAAAGTCATGCAGAAATGATTGCAGAACGCGAATGGAATGACCTTCAGAAGTCCGCATAGCGACAAATGGAAGCAACATTCCCTCTTAATATGCATGCGCAGCACCGAGGTTGAGCGTTCATTCAGCGTCTTTCAAGAGCGGGAAGTATGGCGACGTGTTCTAGTGCTAAGTCAAGGCGTGCTGTTATCGAATTTTTAACTGCTGAAAAGGAGACTCGTAGTGAAATTCATCATCGTTTAAAGGATTTTTATGGTGACGATGCTGTTTATAGGCCTACTGTAAATCGGTGGACATTAAAATTTCATAGATGTGAGCATGGAAAAGCCATAATTATTGATGAAATACATAGCGGCCGTCCGATCACAGCCACAGTCAATAATCATCGCAAACTCGTCAACGATTTGATTCAAAATGATCGGCGAATCACTCAAAACCATATCGCAAACCATATTGGAGTATCCAAGGGACATATCGCCTTTGTTATTGAACGACTGGGATACCATAAAATCTGCGCACGATGGGCTCCACGCCGTCTCATAGACGATAACAAACAGCATCGATTGGAATGTTTCGAGAAACTTTTGCAGCGCTATCGTGACGAAGGAGTCGACTTCTTCTTGAAAATTGTTACAAGGGATGAGTTATGGGTTCATCATTACGATCCGAAAGAGAAAAGAGAGTGCTGAATATCGACATCCGTCTTCTCAACAGTTGATAAACACAACCATCCGCAAAAAAACTTCTTTTGACTGTGTTTTGGGACGTTCATCGGGTTTATGTGATCGATTTACTAGCCACGATAAATTCTTGCCAGTACATACAGATTCTGAAATACCTCTGACGTCAGGTTTGTTGTGGTAGGGTCAGCCCAGCACCAATAATCTTGCAACATGCTCGTACACACACCTCGCACCCAACTGAAGAAACCTGAGGTTTGAACCGATTCCATAACCACCTTATTTCATGCGATTTTTAGTTTTTTTCTTCTACTCAAGGGTAATCATTACACCTTGGCCGATATGGTTAGGTCTCAAGGCCTGGATTCAAAAAGAGTCTAAGCAATTTTTCAATGACGGAATAGAAAAGGTTGATATACGTTAGAAGGAGTGTGTTAACTTCAACGATAATTATCTTACTAGTTTAAGTTTTAAGTTTAGTGAGAGCAGAACCCTCGTTTATTTCACTTAGTACAAGCGTTAAAAAAAGAAATTAAAAGTAAAAAACTTACAAACTAACTTAGGAACTAGGGATTACAAAAATTAATTTAGAATAAATAAGAAGGTAATAAGGTGGGAAGGTGGCGGTGCACGTGATGGGGTGGCGAAGACCGGGTAGTAGGATAAAGGGGTGGGATGATAGGAATGTGTACGTGTAGTATGAGTGTAGATGGTGGGGAAAGAGATAAGACGACCTTTGAGCGCAATAGAGGTGAGGTAGAAATCGAAGGAGGTAGGGTAAGAGTTTGCCCGCCTTAGCATTCGTGAAATTGGTTCATTTCAGCCGTAGGAAGTGTGGTGGGAGGGCAGATAGAAGAGACGAGGGTTTCGTAGGTTACGGGGGTTGGTGTTGAGTGCGATGGCGGAAAGCAAGCTAGGGCAGTTGATTGTGCCGGAGAGGAGACGGTGGATGAAGAGGATATCAGCAAGAGTTCTGCGCTCCTCAAGTATAGAAGGACTCGGTTATTTAACTTCTTTTCACTTAACTCGTGTGACCCCCATCTTGAATATTTGAACACCATTCCGAATATGGTCCGAAGTGATATGTTGAGCTGAATCAAGTTTTTCCGCAATCTCATACGTTGTCAAAAAAAAAAAAAAGATTGATGATCTTGACAATATCGTCGACGATCAAAGATGCTCGTGCAGAGCTTTTCAGAAACATCGAAAGTACCTATTTTGAATTTTTCGAACCTTCTTTTGCATGTTCTATCAAAAACTGTACCTTCAACATATAGTTTCAATAAATGTTTACACACTTCTGTAACATTTCTTCCTTTGTTGGAATTCATATAAAATACAGTGGTACAAATGAACTTTATCAGTAGCCATGGGTACCCGATCGCGTCTCGCTTAATATTAATATGGGTCATCTTCGTTTTAGTTCATTTATTAGTTCAGTATGTATACGTTCAGTGGACGGAGCCATGTATGGGTGAAATAAATAAGCGCATACTTGTTGATACTTTTGTCCCGAGCGGATAGAACTTTTCGATACACCTAATATTTAGTTACTCCACTTGCCTCACCAAAGTGTCATCCACGATGTCACATTGAACACCCATTATAGCCAAATTTGAAATGTGACGACGTCCACGATTTTTGTAAGGATTCTCCTCAAACAAATAATTAATACTATCCAACACCAGGACCGTCCGAAATGTTTATACACCGCACGAAAGTAGTATCCATATGCTTGACAGTCAGCTCTCGGAGGCGGCCATATTTTCACTTAATTTATAATTTGCAGTTAGATGGAACAAAGTCTCATACACTGATGTAGTGTTTTTATTATTTACTTCCTTTAAACCACCCACACTGTTTTATTTTTATTTAAACTATGCTACCTTTATTACTGTATGGTATGTCACCCTTATTATTACGTATATTATTTAGTCAGTTGCACCGTCATGTAAACGACACACTTTAGATAGAATAAAAGAGTACATTTCTTTATGTTTTGTATTTTAAAATCAATTTACTTCACCATTGTTAACACAAACTATTATGTTAGATATAGCAATAATAACCACACACCGGAACGCTCCTGAAGTTGTTTAAACACGAAGTCATACTCTTAATCAAAAATCTGAACATATCACAACTAGAAACTAAGTCGATATCTTAAATCACCCGACACACCATTCCTCAACCTCATCACGTTACTCGCTTCTTACCAACACTCAACCAAGAACTCTTGTGTCCGTTCTCGACTAGTCTCAAAACCCAACTCTCGTTTCAACTTGGTTTGGTTAAAACAGAAACTGGTCCTGATTGTTTTAGTGGTTTTAGGTAACCATTTTTTTAGGGGTCATAAAATTGCTGGCGCGCACTGTTATGATTCTCAGCGATTTCGTTTGAAAGACGGCATCTGGCCTGCACATTTGGCTCTTAAGGGGTTTTTGTGGTGAACCTGTGGTTCGATGATTATGTCTAAGTTTTTTATGTGAGCAAATTGAACATTTAGTTCAATTTCCGTGGGGTTTAATTGATCAGCGCAAATTGAACGTTTAGTTCGATTTGCATGCTATCCATTTATGTGGGACCATTTGGTGTATAGGGTAATGTTTTTGGTTTAAGTAATGTCACATCCTTTAAGTGGATGTTTTTTGGCGTGTGTCGCCGTTAGTGGTGGAGACTGGCTCCAAAGGGGTAAGTTTTATGGGATGGGTGGTTGTGCCCGTAACACTGATGAGAATTCCTTATTAGCTCCACACATGTTGGATCTCATGAGAGGTATTCAATTAGTGCGAATATTTACAGGAATAGTTGTTCTAATTCCAGTTTTTGGTTCAAGAAAGTTAAAACTTTAAAAAATTTTTTTTTAATTCGTTATAATCTTATTGTACACAATAATAACAAAAATAAAGTTATACTTTAACGTTTTCTCAATTAAAATTTTTCGAATTTTCTTTCCTTTTTTTTGATTGTGTCACTATTTATCTGTTTAATTCTGCCGACTAATTTCTCTAAGAACGTTTTATTTTTCTCTTGTTAGTTCTTCTTACGACGTTTTAAAACGTTTTTTTAATGTTCTAAAATATTACAATTTTAAGAAAATTCAGTGAATGTGAAAATCAATTTCGAAATATCTTAGGAAATGATCGGTTAAGGTTAATAAGTTGAGAAATGTATATAAATGTGTGTATGTGTCTGATTTTCCACACTCTATGACACAAGCGTGGTACATACGACTAAACAAACTTTATTCGTCCAGTAAGGGATTTCACCTTATTTCAATTTCTGACTGATCCATGAATTGTTAGCAAGATCCCATGAAATACAATTCAGTTGTGCAAAGAAACCTCAATTACTTTGTGGCGATTCTAACAGATACACACACAATTCACAAGCAAAAATAGTGAAGAACACTGTTGTATTCCAGAATAAAAATTCATTTGTAAAATCAGTTTGAGATTGGAAGCGAGTCAGTAATCAAGGAACAGTTGAGAAGTAAGAGTTAAGTTTGAACAGTTGAGATGTTAGTTCTGATTGAGTAGTTGAGGTGAGATAGCAGTCAAGTTAAGTTTGAAGAGTCGAGTTGAGATAGAAGAATTTAGAGAGAAGAAGTTTATAGAGAAGAATTTTGAGACGAGAATAAAATGCGTTTTAATAAGTCTAAAAAATAAAAGGTCCCCGCTCTTCCCTCAACCGAGGAAGCACGGCGCCGGAGGTCAACAACACCGAACGAAAAATCGAAACAAGAAAATACATCAGAACCGTATACCAAGCGATAACAAAAATAATTCACATCAGTGTAGTATAGTCGAGTTTTAAAATCAAATTCAACACACGGTCAGTAGCCTGATGTGTAACGCTTAGGTAAACATTTTTTTCGTGATTCGAGCTGTCATAGCGTCAGTTCGAATCACACGATCTTCTTCACTCTTATTTCAAACGCTATAACTTCTTAATACGTAATATGTACAATAATAAAATTAATTTCATATTAAATTTTTTACAGGTGTTACAAATGCCATCGAGACAGGACACATCGTCGCCACCTTAAATTAATATGTAAGTGTCATTCGTAAACTGTATAACATATCTCGCTGACAATTTATTATTTAAATTTAAGGTAAAACTTAATCTTTCTGGTAGAAATTGGCAGATTAATTTGGTATTGAAGTATTATTTTATGTATACGAATATATATAATTCCTTTCGTCAATGGTCTGCTGTTTTTCGGCACGAACCATTTTACCTTTTTTGTGTTAGTAGTTAATAACAGCTTTGATACCTACTTTTTTTTGTACCAAAACCATTTTCATACAACATAATTGTAAACGATTCATTTTTCATCACTTATTGCCATACACTTAAACAATAGCTTGGTTTCATTATATTTTAACATTTGTTTGCAGATAGAAGATTGGTTCATCCATCTTCTTTTTGTAACCAGCTATATACAAATGCAAATTAAACACCAAAAATCGACTTTCAGATCGTTCTCAACGTCGTCGCTGACAGGTCGATGTTTTTCAAGCATATTAACTTATTCAGTAATATCGCGAATGGTTCTGTGGGGTAAGTATCTTAGCCCAGTGCCGGCACGGGGGCGGGTCCACTAAGATTCCACCGTGGTTTGGAAACACGACCAAGTATGGGCATGAGTTGTCGGTTAGACAAAGGGATGTGGGTCTTGGTCGTTGCGATGGTTGTTTCGCGAAAATGCAACGCATCGTGCTGGTGACTTACCAGTAAGGAGAATTGGTATTGGGTAGGATGGGGGCCGAAATGATTTTCGGTGGAACTAAATGTTGCTTGGTTACAAGCGACGAAATAGTTTAAGCAGGAAGTGAGCCGGAGTGATTTTCGGGGGAAATTAGAATCGCTTGGTTACAAGCAAGGAATATAATTTAGATAAGAAATTAACCGAAGCGGTTTTTGGAAAAATGTATGCGGTTTGGTGTAGTTGGGGGAGATGATTAGCATTCCGTTGTAAATTTGAATAGGCATTTATTACAGCTTGGGGAATGGATTCTTGGTAGGTTTGGGGATGTATGCAATTGCAGATTTGGGGACAGATCCTGTTGCATATTGGGATGCGCTCTTTGCCTGTTTGCGCATGGATTACGGATTTGGGTTATGGTGACGCGCTGTTAGCGGTCAAAATTGGTTGGGATTGTGGGTTGGTTCTCCGTGTGGTATAGAGAACTCCCACAGTTCTTCACGTTCAAATTTATAGACCGAAACCGACCATACCAGGCAGGCGGTTGCTATAAAATTTCTTCAACATAATCATTACGAATCTTTTCATATCTCTGTACCACATTCTTGCCTGTATCATACAAAAATTGTATTATATTGTATTCTTATAATGACTTTTTTCCGAAATCGATCTCATTTTCTTGCATGAAGGTTTATTAAACATACAGATAAAGTATATTATGGCGCAATTCTAATAATCCTGCCCGGAAAAATAAATTTGGAAAATTGAACAAGCCTCGGGACTTGCTAAGTAAGGCCAAGACCGGGTCGCGGTTGTAGTGCCGATGATGATGATGATGATGATAGAGTATATTGTGATTTTTACGATCTTAGCTTAAATCCTGATGCTGATTTCCATCTATTAGTCCGTTTTTATAATCGTCCATCCTTTTTAAATTAATCCGCCCCATATAGAGGGTCATCTACAAAAACTACCTACATTCAAATGTGGCCCCCGTTGATAACAACTCTGCATAAAGTTTACACACGCAATTTTTTTTAAACGACGTACATCCTACGATTAAAAATACGATCTTGTAAAAAAAACAAGGTACGTCATTTAAGAAGACATAAACGTTATACTGTATTGCCATTTAGGCATCACATTAGCCAGCAGATGCATTTTGTGGATGGCCTGTGGCGTTTCTAACAGATATACACACAATACACAAGCAAATAGTGAAGAACACCGAAAGAAAATCCAATAAGAAAAAGCATCAGCTGTATACCAAACAATAACATAGCAATTCCTCATCAGTTTAGTGTACTTGAGTTTAAAAATCGAATTCGTACACGCAGCAGTGGCCTGATGTGTTGCATTGGTTCAATTTTTGGTGATTTTAACCGTCATAGCGTCAGTTCGAATCACACACTCTTACTATCGTCGCGAACGCTATAGGCCTATAGTATATTTTTTGCCAGCGTTTCTTTTTCTCCTACACTTGAAAGCACTTCTAGAGCTCTCTTATCCTTTAGCAGTTCGGTTTTTACCTCATATTAATGGTGGCAAAACGTCGTCCTTTCATGCTTCTATCAGCCTCGGAAATAGGCGCCCATGTACCGCGAATCCGGCTAAGGTATAGCAGTGGTTTTGCTTTTTCCCGAAAAAGAAAAGCAAAACAACGACGCCAGTAGTGAGTTCATAAAGACCGCCAGCCACGCCAAAACATGTATAACCTTTCTGTCAAGAATAAACTGGACCTTGAAAATGGTTACAAATGCCAAATACATCAGGAATGTATTTACCAACTGTTTTAACCCAGAATTTAACCTCGGGCTATAAGTATACGTTCATAATCAAGTCATTCATTACAGTCCCCTATGTTACAATATAGGAGAGGATAACTCCTTGTTCTGAAACGAACAAGTCGCTTTAGAGATTCCTCCCTATACCTCGTTGCCATTATGATCGTCCTCTATCCACAGGAAAAAATGGTGACCGATGTAGAGCGAAAAAATAAGAAGTTTATTTATTTAATAATTATTTTTATTAATGACGCTCTTCTTAGGTGTCCTCATCGGTGGGCGCTAACACTAAAACTCATTCTCGAAAAAAAGGAGTGGCAAGAGGCCGATTTAAAGGAGACAAGGACAAATCTGTACTTCACCGTGTCTCTGGATTCTGGTCATGTTGGGACAACCAGAATCACCCACATCCGTGAAGATGTTGGGCTCGGTCTCAAGATATCCGAAAAAAAAGGGGAGGTATCTAAAAACAGGGTGTGCAGAGTTGGTTCAAATTTTCTCTAACTACTTGGATGGAGGGATGGTGGGAAGGAAATCATACAAAACCAGTAGGTCTTGGGTGCGCTACTAAACGCATACCACGTCTTTGACCTCTGATAATCCTCCTGATAATCTCGTCGATTTGTGTTGATGCTTCGTTGGCGAATCCTTGTTAAACCAATCACAGAAGCAGGATTCGGTTCGTGGAAATGTTATACATTTTAGTTATGAATTTTAAGGGTATGGGAAGAGAAGTGATTTAATCGCTAGACATATACAGAAAGCCGTTTTTGTATAGAAACCAAGGTTCTTGATAGGATCTTTGTCGTTAGGTTACTAATACAATAGCTGACGCAATAACAGTAATGGTTCTAATTTGTATGCATGCCTTTATTCCTCACCACAAAGTAAAGAGTATCAAACCCAAGATGAGTCTCTAATTTTGGTCCGGGTACGATGGGGGATCCTGTTCTATAAATTGCACAAAAGAGAGGAAAACCGTAAACGATTTAAGAGGGTCAAGAATGATGGTAATCCACATACTCAAGTCTCTCTTGCACTACCAGGAAGTGGGATAAACTGTACTACGATGTCCTGTGAGTAATATAAATTTCTAGGCACTTGTGAAAAACGTCAAAAGCTCTATTTTTCATACATTTCTTCGCTTATTTTAATTTATTAATTATAGATCAGTGATCAATACAGTGGGAAAAGCGAGTCTTTGCTTTTTTTTTAGAATTAAAAGTAAGCTTTATTAATAAACCACACTGATACTCGGACCCGTCACTGCACACACAGATGACATCACTCACTTAAACTAATACATAGTTTCAGTCACATGCATTTCTGAGTCTAGATAGTTGATTGACAAACGATTGTGACAATTGAAATTTTCTTTTAAGTTTAATACTTGGCTTTTTTCGGTAAACTACTTGTAGCGTCTCTAACAGATACACACAATACACGAGCAAATAGTGAAGAACACCGAACGAAAATCCAATAAGAAAAATACAGCAGAGCCGTATACCTTAGCAATAACATAACAATTCACATCAGTGGTATATACTTGAGTTTAAAAATGCATTTTATGCATGATAAATGATCATTTGGTTTGAATTGAAGTTTTGGGGAATTAAATCAATGTGTGACAAACGAACATTTAGTTCAATTTATCGTGCATATGATTCAATTGTTGATATTGATTGGGGCCATTGGATTGGGTTTGTGGCATCTCTAACAGATACACACACAATTCACAAGCAAAATAGTGAAGAACATGAACGAAAAATCGAATAAGAAAAATACATCAGAGCCGTATACCTTAGCGATAACATAACAATTCACATCAGTGGAATATACTTGAGTTTAAAAACCGAATTCTAAACACGGCCAGTAACCTGATGTGTTTCGCTTAGGTTCAATCTTTGGTGATTCTAACTGTCATAGCGTTAGTTCGAATCACACGTTCTTCACTAATCATTCCAAACGCTATATACTCTTCAGACTATCTGAACAAATTATACTTTTCCCAGAAAGGTTCATTTAATTATTTTTCGACCATCTTAACCGACACCACGGCGTAGGCGAACTCGCACCTTTCTCTGTCCGTCTCGGCCAATAGTCCAGAACCAACACACTTCAATCCGTCGATCGAAGAAAAAGAACTTCTTTGCCACGTTTTTGCCCGGCAACGTCTTATTATTATAATTTTTTTTTTTTTTTTTTTGATGACCTTACATAAAATCCTTTGTATTCGGATCTCTATTGTTATGTTTTGTTTGATCCTTCGGGAATTTACCTAGGATCGACAATTACCATGAACCATTTAACATTACTTGGGATTTTCAGTAATGTTTAGGATTGGTAATAACACGGTTTTTTTTTAGGTTATTGCATTTAAGTGGACAATGGTGCATTTTGTATATATGGTGCATTTTGTATATATTCATGGTGTGGTTGTCCAACGAATTTATTCACAGGCACCGTCCTTTGTGCCATTTAGGAAACGTATCCTTAAAAAGGATTAAGAGAAACGGTGCCGCCATAGACTTTTGTTCTCAGACGTCCGTCTATGGTTTTTGTCTCTAGCGATGCCGCTAAAGGATTTTTCTTGGTGGATTGATTAATTTAACATTAATCAATCCGAAGGGGATTCATCTTATGTGATCCGAAATTCAATGGGGCTTGACCCGGTATAGATGTTCGGGTGGATGGTCTTGATACGTAGCAATAAGATGAACAAAAGAGTCTAACAAAAACCGGCGACAGTTGTGGACCACAGTTTTTACTGACTATGACTGGTATTCTGATAACATATAAGCTCTTCTTCGTACTCGATGATAAACTACTCATCAAGACAATAGAGAAGCCCGATCTACTTGCTGCACTTTTGCCCTTTGATATGACGTCAACTCCGCCTCATGGGCCAGATTCGCTTGCGAACTCGCATTGTTAAACGAGCACTCAAAGAGCTGAACATTAATAAATCGGCTAACGTAGATGACGTTTCCTCATTTCTACGGACGTCATCCATCATGGCAGTTTTTTTTTTTTTTTTACACTAACGCGCACCCAAAAGAGGAGTTTGAAATACTCTTAAATGTCAGAGCACAGTGCTTAAATGTCATGGTCATAATTTACGTGGAGTATATTCGTCCTAAACTGATATTGAATTCACATCGTGGTCGATAGAATACAAAAAAAAAAAAACGACCAGTGGAACTCGTATGGGGCCGTCTGTCTTGTTTAATTTCGTCGTAAAACATAGGCGCAACGTGGTCGGTCTATCTCTTTTGTATAAGCATTATCACGGCTGTTGCTCAGTTGAACTTGGTGAATTGAATATATTCCACCCTCCAAACCTTCATTTGCGTACACACCAATCAGGGAGTGCATAATAATTTACGCTGAAAATCAACTACAACGTACAAATCTACTCCGATAATCATTCTTCAGCCGAACCACACAAATGTGTAATGCTCTGCCTGATCATATTTCGCACAGAGCGGTTTGATAACTCGGTGATTTTTGAGTAACCCGCGCAGTAACTTTAAATGCTTTCGTCAACTCCCATGTAAAAATAGACTACTGTCAAAGATTGGGCAAGCTACATCATTTAGTTTGTGTTTGAAAGCCATTGAAAGCACACAACCTCGTGAATTTTAACGAAAATGGAAAAAAGTGATTTTCGTGTGTTGATTAAGCATAAACAAGCAAAATCCATAAATTGGGCTATGAACCGCTACCCCATCCGGCATATTCTCCAGATTTAGTCCCATGCGACTATTTCCTGTTCGCAAAGCTGAAGAAATGGCTGAGAGGTAAGGGATTTGAAGAGGTCGAATGAAGAGATAACACAGAAACTAACGCCTATTTTGAAGGCTTTGAGGAAGCCTATTATTTGAAAGGAATAATAAGTTGGAGAAACGCTGGAATAAATGTGTCGAGGTAAGAGGAGACCATGTTGAAAAATAAAATGCTTATTTGCCGTACAAAAATATCTTTTATTGCGAAAGTCATTGACTTATCAAACTGCCCTCGTATTTTACCACACTTTATTGGTGTCATTGAAAATGAATATATTCAAAAATATTACCCTCTCTTTCATTACCAAAATATTTTAATATATCATATGTGGCAGTACAATTTCCATTTCCATAGCACGTGATGGAACATAAAAAATAAAAGAAAACGGAGTATGAAATTATTTTCAAAGGCGTTCGTTCCCTACGCGAAATAAACGTAATCTTGATATCCACTTTAAATTTCCATTGAGGAAAATAACTAGAGGGAAAATCGCAACTTTACCTAATGCGGACGTGACTAATGTTTGTTTCAGCTTCTCCCCCATGCTATGTGCCAAAAACACCCTTATTATCGGTAATTCCCATGCGGAACACTTTGAGACATTCCAAATCTTTCGCAATTGAAAATTAAAGTGTAAATAAACCAATTTGAGTGCCAGTGAGTTACCTGACTTTCACCTTTGGCTGCACATTAGATGTTTGATAGAAATGCCGCTTAAGGTGTAATTTGAGAGGATTGGAGGACGTGACCCTCGTTCAGGCTGCTAGGCACAGTCGGATAAAAGACAATTCACATTTTACCTTTCACCTAATTAATTTACCTTGAAACAGTTTCAAGTGATCATGCGTAAGGATTCATGGTAGAAATCCAATTTCCGAGTGTGAAAAGACTCACTCTCGCCCTCTTCTTCAACACACCCGACGTCGAATTAATAGAGTCGAAGGGACTCGCTTATCTGCGATTGCAAATTGAATTTCATTGCAAATTGCATCCATACAAAAGATATGAAGCACATTCCGATAAAAATAAACTTAAGACCGATCGTCTGAGTTCCTGGTGAGAATAAAGGGGGCCGTGTTTGCTTTGAAACGCGCCCATCATCTACCTCAGGCCTGGAGTTGAGAATAAGGCAAGGACCAAAAGTCAAAGCGAAAAAAGGAAATACATTCGAAAACTATTATTGGCTTTGGGACGGTTAACGACTTTCCTTTGGGCAAGCAAACTCCGAACATGGCCGAGCAAGTGAATTAAAAACCTCATAAACACCTAAGGGCCTGGCCGGGACGCTTAGCGTTGGCATTGGCGATAATTGCGTTGGAATGTTTTTCGCTTGGTTTATGGTGCCATAAACATAATTGGAATATCGAATACTTCGATTTGTCGATATTTCTTAGGGAAAGGTTATGGCGGGCAGCCGATATGCAAGGCGTCCAAGCTAAAGCAAACGAATCAAGTTTGTATGGCCCACGAGTAAACGAAGTAGAACATCTGCAGGGGAGAATAGTTGGAACGCAAAAATATGTGGTGAGATTGTTATACACAAAAACTAGAAGCCACAGAATTCAACGTCCTGCTGGTAGCGACGCTTTACGTGATTGATGATGATGGTTTTCATATAGTGGCAACTCAATAATATTTACGCGACTCATATCTGCGAATCAGTTTTTGTGTTAATCATTTGTGGAGAGACAAGTTTTAGCAAAGGACCAGGAGAGTGGTAGACGATTGGGTTGGTGATGCTAATGAAATCAGCCATTCATCGCGGTTTATTTCAGTGCCTGAAGTTCAAGATTCCAACGAAAAATGCTTTTTCTTCTTCAGGGTTTTGTTTGTTAATTAGCAGCAAAGGTGTGGGTGTTGTGAATACCGAATGTGTCAGCATTTCGCACTTGATGATTAACACCTGGAATATCATGAAGACATGCCGGAAATCATGTGTGAACAGATTAATCAAATATTGTAAGTTACGAAGGACGTAAAATATATATATTTATCAGCTCTTCTTATTTTTGTTATTTTATTCCTTACTCAAATTAATGCAAGAACAACTGGGATATTGTAGATCGTTTTTGTTTTTCACTTTCCGCGTTCTAAAAAAATATTTTGCAGAGAAGTGTGTTCAGGAAGGAAAAGTAAGAGTGTAACCGGGTTGTACGAGGGTTGCCTTTTATATTTCTGGATTAGAGAACAAAAACAAACATTGATCATCGAAAATCACTTTACTGTTTTTCAAAATATTCCTCATGAAGATCTATACACTTTTGCATGCGTTTGAACCAATTGTCGAAGCACTTTTGCCACTCTGATTGAGGTATCTCCAACACATGCATTCTGAATGCAGCAACCGCTTCTTCAGGTGTCGAAAAACGTTGACCTCTCAGTTTGTTTTTTACGTACGGGAATAAAAAGAAGTCATTCGGTGCCAAGCCAGGACTATACGGCGGATGACCCATCAAATCGATGTTTTGGGTGCTCAAAAATGCAGTTGTCGCAGCCGATGTGTGAGAGCTCGCATTGTCGTGGTGAAGAGTGATCCGTCTTCGGCGGTTGGTTTTCCTGATTTCTTGGAAGACAACTGGCAAACAAATGGTTGTGTACCACTCAGAATTGACTGTTCTGCGTTGTTCTAGTGGTACGGTTGCGACATGTCCAGTTTTTCCGAAAAAACAGGCGATCATTTGGTTGGAAGTGCTTCGCGCGCGAACAACTTTTGTTGGATTTGGCTCATCTTGAAACACCCAGACAGTCGACTGCTGTTTACTTTCGGGCTCATACGCGTAAATCCACGATTCATCACCTGTCACGATGTCATAGACGTGTTTCGAAGCACCGCGACCGTATTTTTTGAGCATTTCTTTCGACCAATTGACACGAGCCTTTTTTTGGGCGATTGACAAATTGTGTGGGATCCAACGCGAACAAATTTGTTTGACAGTCAAATGTTTATGCAATATTGAATGTATGCTGGTCCCACTAACGCCTAAGGTTGTCTCAATCTCACGATAGGTCACATGACGATCTTCCAATATCAGTTCGCGCACAGCATCAATGGTTTTCGGAACAACAACTGATTTTGGACGACCTTCACGAAATTCATCTTGGAGTGAACTACGACCACGATTGAATTCACCATACTATCGATAAACACTGGTCCTTGATGGAGCTTCATCGCCAAAAATTGAATTAAGTTCATCCATGCACTGTTGCTGAGTTAATCCACGCCGAAAGTTGTAAAAAATAATCGCACGAAAATGTTGACGATTTAATTCCATTTTTGGGCCGAGATGAATCTTTTAAGTTACTGTAAACAACACAAATAGCGCTCGTATGTCAAAACGTTCTGAGTGCGTATAACCTCAAAAATGTCCAACTTTACGACAGAGCTGTCAATTGCCGGATTGCAACACTAGGGTTGCCAAATCCCGAAACATAAGAGGCAACCCTCGTATGCGAGCAAAGGATACACAATATGTTCCGAAATCAACCGGAATAGACTAAAAAAGCACAACAAGTTGATAAACTTTTACAAAACTGATTATATTTATTTGAAATAGTAAATTATATTTATTGAAATTCATTGAATTTATTGGAAAATTATTTTTATTGAAATACATTGATTTGGTCGTTCAACAAATGTTGACTTTTGTATGTAAATCGTTTTTTTGAGGACGGCGGTTGTCGCCCGGCGAAACCAAAAGGCTTTCCTTTCATAGTCAAATGAGGTTTACAAAAAAAGGAGCAAAAAAACTATTTCAGTTGAAAAATACATAGAAAAATACATAGATGATTATCACATGATGAGAAGTTTTAAGTTCTAGTGAGAGCGGAACCCCACTTGTTCCTCTTACAACAAGCCATACACAAAACCAACTTAAGGGGGGTATTCTAATGTAGTGGCTTCAAAAAATTGATTTTTCTTTTTTAATCTATAGTATACCTGTGGCGGTTCCGCCAAACCCCACGGTACACTTACCTAAAAACCCCCATTACCTCATCCCAAGTCGCATAAGTTTGTGCTAATGCAATCGCATTAAGCACCTGAAAATTCTTCACGCATTAACTAGATCAAAGCTATAATCGTAAAGTCCCTGTAAGGAAAACTTACCATTTCATACATCTCTTCGCATACAATTTTCCCGTAAGATTTCTTTCTTTGCTTATCTGGAATTCTAAACCAATTCGGCACTTTCGGTACTAGACACATTCCTGTAAACAAAATGATTCGGTTTGCATACAATGTAACCGTCATGACAGGGACCACAAATATTGCGTCGTCTATTTTCCAACTTCGCCATGTGTACGATAAATTTCTTTACGTACACATTGGTCGGCGACCTTTTTCTCCCAGCAATAAAATTCTCTAGCTCGCACCATCTGCAAACAGAAGAACGCTGTTCCTACATAGGTTTCATGCGATACCATAAACAATTCATATCGTTTGTGGTATCCGAAAGACATTTTTTTCATTTAATGAGCGGCTGCTATTTATTTAGCTGACCCTCATTACCGAACGATGCATAAGATCCCATTAGCAACCGACGATTTCGGTTTTATTTGCTTTCCCGAAATCGTATCCCATGAATGCACTTTATGCCCTTTCTTTGTTATAGGTTCGTTCTCATCCATGAAAGATGAGATGATGATAAATAATATATAATACCGGCGCCGGTACGGTGTGTAAACGATAGACGGAATTCGAGTCGAGTGGGTCGGTTGCGCGTACAGTAGCACATATAAAGTGAAAGGAATTGTTGTGAGTTATCGCTTAAAGTAATATACCAAATTGCAAAATGTGTCATGTCGAATTGAGTGGAATGTGCGTGTTTCATAGTATACAAACGATTTCGGTTTTATTTGCTTCCCCGAAATCGTATCCCATGAATGCACTTTATGCCCTTTCTTTGTTGTAGGTTCGTTCTCATCCATGAAAGATGAGATGATGATAAATAATATATAGAACCGGCGCCGGTACGGTGTGTAAACGATAGACGGAATTCGAGTCGAGTGAGTCGGTTGCGCGTACAGTAGCACATATAAAGTGAAAGGAATTGTTGTGAGTTATCGCTTAAAGTAATATACCAAATTGCAAAATGTGTCATGTCGAATTGAGTGGAAAGTGCGTGTTTCATAGTATACAAACCCCCAATTAAAAAGAATAAAACATTAACGTACACGAACCTTGTGTTTCTTTTACCGTGCCGCAGCTTCCCTGAGTGTTCCAATGTTCTGTCATTGTTTCCGGTGATCGTGTTTTGTATTCGGCCGTATTTCTGATGATGGAGGAAGTGAACCAAGTACACATGCTGGTACACACTTCCTCCCCCACATACCACATGTAGAATATGCTCTCAAAGCCCTAAGTATTAATCTGTATTTTAGCGGCTCAAAATCTGCTCGAAATGTACGCATGCCTGAGCACACTGTACAGTGTTCGGAAACTTTAAAAGCATTTTTCTCAAAACCATGTTTTTGAAACGCGTGTGCAAGATAACTCATTTTACATATGAATTCATATGATGTTTATTTTAAATGAAGGGTTAATTAATTTGCCACTTGATGAAGGTACTTTTAGAAGTTAAAATTCGGTTTATAAAAAGTTGTAAACAAAAATAAGTTACTTCAATCAGGGATTTTTATAAAAAAAAAATTCTTTTTAAATACCTTAAATACTCACCAATTGACTAGGCTCATAAACTAAGCAGAACCATTTTTCTTCTTTTTTGCGGATCATTCAACGAGGCTCTATACTGCACACCGCAAAACTTCTTTTTTTTTTGGCACTGATGTTTTTTACTTATAACTTGCTTGTTTATCCATAAAATTTAATGAAAAAATTAATTTAAACAGTTCTATGTATGCACAATAAATGCTTTAGTTTTCAAAAATAGGTATTGAATAGTTTTTTTCTAAAAAAAAATCGACAAAATCGGCTTTTTTGGCCTTCTACATCAGGATATCCCTTTAAAACTAGAGTAAGATACGATTCTTTATTGGGCAGACGTTTTTTGGGGAAGGGAAACGTTTAAGGTTGGTGTAATATTGTATGGCAGGTGCGGGGGCGTGGGGGTGGTGATTATGGTGGTAGTGGCCGTTATGGTGATTTTGGTGGTGGATTCAGAGGGGCTTATAAGGAGACGGAGTTTACAAGTGGAAGTGTTAAGGTGGTGAGGTAAGCATACGTAAGATGGTTTCGTTAAAGAGGTATGATGGGCTGGCAGATAAAATAGACGAGGGTTCCGTAGCTTACGAGGATTGGTAATGTATGGGATAGACGTTTGCGTTTTCACATTCGATCGAGCCGAAAAGAGAAAACGGCGGTTAAAGAGAATGTCAGCGTGAATTCTTCGCTCTTCTAGTGTGTTGAGGTCAATTAATCTGAGGCCACTTGTGGAAGGGGCGGGAACAGAGGTTTTTCCCAACACAGTCCTTGGAGGACAAAACATAAAAACCGATGTTGAATGCTCTCGATTCTGTGAATATGGGACATATGATAAGGGGATCAGACCTGACTAGCACTTTCTAGAGTAAGACGAACAAAAGTTTTCCAGAACGATCGCGTCACGTACGGGTTAGAAAATTTGTTAGACTAGCGTTTTAATTTATAATAATTAATTTAATTTGAGTTAATGTAAGCTTGCACTAAGCTAAATAAATGAGGGTTCTGCCCCCACTAAACTACAAACCACAAGTCCGAGAGTTGAATTGCAATTGAGCTTCACGTAGGCAACATATGCCTTGGTCACAGATCGAATGAACAGAGGATAAAAGTTGGATGAATAAGAAGTAGGGGTGGGGACTACAAAGGGTGCGCTTCCGTTGAAACGTAATTGGTTTGCATTTGTCAACATTAAGTTGCTGACAATTCTTCTGGCAACATACTGAAAAGTTGCCGAGGTCTATTTGCGAAGGGAGGAATCAAGCGGTGAACAACCGGTTCTGAAAATGTAGTATTGTCGACGTAGAGAGAGAGAAAGAGACACAGGTATGCTTGATAATCATATTGGTAAAAAGGGAGAGTATCGTTTGTCAGCTGCGAAGGTCCTAACCTTAAGTTGGTCAGGTCAGATGGTTGCGTATGAAGGGCGAAACAAGGGGGACGTGCTGAACGAGGGACCATCGAGAGGAGCAAGCGTAAGAGAGAGTCACATCATGGTTGTAGGTGCGGATAGTGTTACCACTGAGCAAAAGGACAGGATCGCCGTTGGCGTAGGTGCTGGATGGCAATCAATCGAAATCCAACAATAATGACTTCAAGGTTGGTCGAGAGAGCGCTGTATTAGAGTGCTGGCCAGCAATAGGAGGAGATACCGTTGGCGTATTATAGGCGGTGAATCGATCGAGCAACGTGGGCTGACAGATCGAGAGGGAGCGCTAATGAGGTTGACTTCAAGTGAAATAACATGAAGTCTAACTAGCAGAGATGAGTTCGCAAACAAATGGGCAGATCTCGTCGATCATTAAGAGCCCGATTCCCCATTGGTATAGGAAAAGGATCCGTAATTACTAGCTACCAATCTGGAGGATAGGAAAGTGGAATGTTATTCTCACTCAAAACTGCACGTAGAGTTACTCGGAAACCAAACCTCAGACATATGAATACCCATATACGACAGAATCGGTTTTCAGCCAAGTAGCACGGGTACGGAAACCTCTCGTGATCAATAGTTATTCATCATTATGCACTTAATGCATTTAAGACCAAGATATGTCGTCGCCCTCCACTGTTATCTCCCCCTATTCCTCCGCTGCCGCCCTTTGTGTCGTGAAAACGCCTTTAAACCTCTTTTGTTTGCACTTACGCTACTTATTTCTGTTCACAATACTTATTTTTGTTCACAATACTTATTTTCTTCACGACACAAAGGCCCCCAATTGCTCCGCAGAAAAAGCTACTTATTTTTGTTCACACTACTTATTTTCTTCACGACGCAAAAGGCCACTATTGCTCCGCTGGCGCCCTTTGGGTTGTGAAAACGTCTTTAAACCTCTTTTGTTCGCATTTTTGAGCAGAAAACGCTGTCTCCATTCAGTGACCAGTGCTTAACGTCGTTCAAATTTGATTCTGTGAATTTCTATACTATTATATAAGCAGATCATTATAACGACTAAGACATATATCAATCAACAAACCATACTTAATCCACATTGTATATCCAACATAAAACCAGAGCTTGAGACATTGATATACATCAAATACATTCATATACAAGTAAACGTTAGGTAACTATTCTCGAAGGTCGTAAATCAATAACGTCCAGCCACACAATCCGATGAGTTCAACTAAGCTCGACATTAATGAGTTAATGAGGTTTTGCTGATCGTCAAAGTTTGTGATACTTAAATCATATAACACTCTTCCATACGAAACCGAACGTCGTAACTGACAAATTTCTCTTCACTTGCTGTTAAGAACAATCGGTCCCGAATATTAGCACATCATTTACAGTATCTTTAAGCAGAACAGATTGTGAACTTTAGCTTCTACCTATTTTAGAAACCAAATATCGCCTCCAATAATAAAAATGTATTACGCACTCACGTAGCTCTGTGGCGTCTCTAACAGATACACACACAATACACAAGCAAATAGTGAAGAACACCGAACGAAAATCGAATAAGAAAACACATCAGAGCCGTATACCATAGCGATAACAAAACAATTCACATCAGTGGAATATAGTTGCGTTGAAAAATCGAATTCTAAACACGGCCAGTAGCCTGATGTGTTACGCTTAGGTTCAATTTTTGTGATTCGAACTGTCATAGCGTCAGTTCGAATCGCACGTTCTTCACCATCATTCCAAACGCTATAGCTCCTTTTTGCCCTCAAAGAAATAATGGGTTATATTATCCTTGAAGCCCGGTTTCGCATTACGACATGCATATACATTCAATTCAATTCTCTGTTAATTTATCTCAGAGAAAATAATTTCCATATGCAATAGGCACAACCGCAGGAAAAGTTTATATGAGTCCTCAGGCATCCGGGCCAGAGAGAGACACACACGCGCTACAGATTCTGGAACTGGTCCACGAAGAAGCCGCCAACGTAGGAAATCAGTACAATTCTTCCATACCTGAAAAGTACTTGACGAGCTTCGTCTGGGGTTAATCGTCTCTGTCGCAGTTCCTGTATAAAATCACCAACTCAACCGACACCGGGCACTCCAGTCACCGATCACTGAACACTAGTCACGGTTACCGATTACTAATCACACTTAGTCGTTTAGTCAGATGACGAAAACTTTCTATTCTGGCGGTTAAGTTAAGCCAGCTAGTGGTCACACACTTTATTGTCCCCTGTTGAGAAATGGAATAACAAATAACTCTTGCCAAAAGTAGATCGAAATGTGAGCACAAGTGTTTAATGATTCCTGTCTAAATTGCGACTGGCTCCACGTCCTCAACGACATCTTTAACTCAAACGAAAACTCACCCCTGTTTATTCTGAGGACGCACTTGTGGTTAGATCTGTGAACAGATCTTGGTGGTCGGATCCTAAGGAATGGAGCATCACTCCGGCAATCGACAAACAACGGGTGGCTGAAAATCCACTCACGATCAACAGTATGAAAGCTGCTGGCTCGTAATGTTCGGTGAATTCGAATTCAAATTCGTCATGCATAGTTGTTTAAAGGAACTTTATTTCAACATAAGATAAACAATGGCATTCATGAATAGGATATTGTAAACACAAGAATACAGTATCGCAAAAAAGGGTAATTCATTGGAAAAATATGATGTCGTCGGAAGCCGTAGGTTCAATCCTCCAGAGCCGCACTGGGTTCGCGTTTCATTTAACGCAACGGAATTGGGTCGTGTGACAAAAGCCAAAGGTACGATCGTTTTATTCTGCAAATACATCGTCCACTTTTGGTCACAAATCAAAATCCGGCACAAAATTGGATCTCGTTCCTAGTGAGCATGGTAAAGCAAACATTGAGACGAGTCAGTTCGTGGCGGATCCATTTACTCATTTTCCACGATTTCCCCAGTCGTTGCAAATCTACACGAATTGTTTCATTACTCAGCCAATTGACCATTAAGCAAGTTTCTGGCATGTTTGACTAGTATCCTCTTAAGTTGCTGTCTGTATTTGGCCCAAATCGAGAGATTTTGCCCTACCCGATCGGGGTTTATCTTCAACGGTCTACAACCCGTAGTACATTAGACACGATCATACTTAACTACGAATTTCTAAACTACCATTGTCAACCTGTTCTCCGCGTTGGCTGGCTCAACGTGCCGATGCGTAAGCTTTCAGAAGAACGCTAACATACGTAACCTCATCGGTGGATAGAAATACTATTAGACGAACTTCTTTGGTAACCTGATAGTAGCGAACTTTTTCTTTTTGGTCTAATTTTTTTTTTCCATCTCATTCTTATTCAGTTTTTATTAATCTTTATTTAAATGTTCAAACTTTCAAACTAAATATCATTTAATTAATGAAGATCGCAATAGAACTACGTGCACTTCTCTATTTGGTTCCCATTACGCCATCAGTGTCGATTGCCTTCTAATATAACTTTCACAATATGTTTCGCAATGTGCTTTATATTTTACAATTTGCTGATACAAATTGTTTGAGCAATGTCTCGGTTAGGCCTCCTCCACCCTGTCGTAGAATATACAATTTTTCGTCCCCCGGAGAAAACTTATTTATAAAATAAATAAACAGCATAGTGATGATATGGTATCCCAAGAGTCATTTGCTTTTTTTTGCTCCCTGTACGAATGCCACCGCTGGGAAAGGTGTGGATCACATGCTGATAGCTAGTCATATCGTCAGGAATTTACTGATAATGAAGCGTTTCCTGGGAGCGTGCATGTGTGATGTGTGCGCGAGTTTTACAAAAACAATAATTCTGCTGTTATTTTATAATCTGGTCCAAATTAGTATTAGAGGAATTCTAAATACTCAATCGAAACGTGCCCAGAAGTTATAGTAAAGAACATAGCATCAAAATAGAATCGAAAAACGGATCGATAGAGTCATACACCAGGGCACTAGCTTAGCAATCCACAGCTTAAGTAGGTAATCCTTGATGATGCAGGCATCGTACATCAAAAAATGGGTGAATTTTAGTCCCTATCCACTATTTTTTTTTCTCTTTTTTTAACGAAACCAATACAAAAAAAATCAGAAATGCTTTATATTAGAATGGGCAATTGAAGATGTACATGGAGCATCAACGACTTAGGAGCGATAAACATTGCACTTCAAAAAAAAAGGAGTGCACTCAGTTGAAGGTACTAGATAGTATCTCAAGAGCCCTCTCTTATGTAATATTATAACTATTTCCATAAAAACGGATTATCTTGTGTAGGTGGTTGCCCTTCAGAAACTTTAATCAATACGGCGGTTAGAAAATTTGGGGAAGTAGGGATCTCTACCTGATATTGTGTTCAGAAAAAAAAAAGCTTAATATCATTTAGTTTATGATAATGAAGGCTTTAATAAATAATGGCGCTTTAATAAAAGCAGATATTGTATAAAATGAGTTGTGGTATGAGGTAATAAGCTCTTATAGTTATCTGATCTGTGCTGTGAAGCTGGGCTGAAGCCATATCTTGCATTCCAGCTACCAGTGCCAGTTGTATCATTTAAAAATATTAATCAATACCTTATTGCTCAAAATATCATTCCTTTGCTTTCTGATATCATCACAGCGTCCTTTGCTCGAAATTATGTTTTGAAATACTTATACTTGAGTATCTACATTCAACCTCGTGTAGAAGGAACAACCACTCAACTGTCTGAAGTGCCACTGCACCTAGTCCACTAGTGCAAAGATCAATAGACCCCCAACAGATGGCCACTCCGTGAGCTTGTTTCCGTTGAAGCATCACTCATCATATTAATTCGTTTCCAATGAATTCTTCACGAATCTGAAAATGTTCTTTTTTCTTCCTCTTGTTTTTTGGAGTGTCATCCAGGGAACCCCCATTATCTCCTACAACGGGAGGCACCAGCTCCTCCACCGATAAGATAAAAAGTTTTTTCCCGAATTCACTGCCACTTCAAGTGCGTTAGAGTCGGTTCTTCTTGACTCTTAGTGGTCTGCGGGCTGCGATTCGTTTCGTTTCCATTGAAAGCACGTCAACACTCGACAATCGAAAACTGTAGCGTTTTGGGTGGCCGTGACGGATGATGTGTATCGTATCGACCTACTGCTTGTCATTCTGCGTGCACTTGTTTTATGCCCCGCAGCATGGAGATGTGGACGCCATCACGGATGGCGACGGTGCCGACGACAACACTGGTAGAATGACACTGAGTGTTGCCCCATAAAAGCCTCAACACGTTGAATGCGTCAAGGTAAGTCTGACACCAAATATCTTTTAACTTTGGTAAAATAAACTCTGCCATCAATCAAATGTGAAATGTACCTAATGGTGGAGAAGCACGCAGCGAAAACTTCAAATTAAATAATTTGAAGCTTCTGGCTTTGGAGAGTGTTTGAGTATTTGTTGGTGGCGCGATAGATTGAAATGTAAGCAACACACCTCGAGTCCTCAATCAACTAAATTAATGGGAATTAGTGAATGATAGGTGATATTGGAGTACCCGTAGACGAGGACAGTGATTAAGATTATCGTTTCAGAAGTGCAGAACATTAGACACACCAGACAAAAGATTTGTATGTATCAACAGGTTATCTGTTAATATTTAAATGTACTATAAAGACCCATTTTTGCATTTTTGCGCAGAAATAGAAGATACTGTGAGCGTCAAAAGAAAGTGTACAGCATTGAACTGCATTTTTACAACCCTGTTAAAGCAAGGGGGTTCGCTTTTAGTAAAACACTTATGTTATTTTTTAAGGTAGTTTATTTTCAATGAATTGCCATATGAAACTTAACAGAAAATAATGAAGTAAAAATACAATAAAAAAATAAAAAAAAATATTTCAGTTTTAAAGCGTCAAAAAAAAGTGTACAACTTGCCACACATACTGTGCAACTTTCCCCTTATCGGGAAAACAACCGTTAAATTTATTTTGTTTTCTTTACAACTCATAACTAATTGATTAAAGGTGTTGTTGTACGTCCATGCGCCGTGCTTCCTCGGTATGAGGGAAGAGCGTGGACTTATTATTTTTCCTTTTCTTCTTTTTCTTATTTCAATTAAATTGATGTAAAACAAATCAAGTATTAATCTAATTCCGTTCTTCTTTTAGTTACTTATTTCTTGCTTTATTTCTTCTTCATATTTTCGGTCTTTATTTCTCAATTACTTTCTTTCTTCCTTCTTTTTTTAAATTCAAAATCAATCTATAATTTTTTTCGTTCAGAACTATTCGGAAATGAATTTTTTCTCTCCAACGAACTTTTTTAACTGAACTTTTTTTCTCTATCTATATTTTTTTTTTGTGACATTTTTACATTCAATTCGAACGAAAATCCAAGTTGCTATGTTTTCAATAAATCAAAAGGTGCAGGTTATTAAGTGTGCTGTAACTGGTAATATTGTGAATGTTTATGAATGGCATGTATTAAGTGAGAATGTAATATATGTTAAGTGAAGTTTTTAAGGATGTGTTAGGAGATTCAGTGTTAAATTTAATAAGGGTAGTATTCTGGAATACAACATCCCACCCTTCTTCGAGAAAGAAAATTATCCTTGAAGAGAATAATTTTCTAGTAACTATATATTAAATTAAGATTAATTAAAAACTTGGAATTTCGTTCAATTACATTACAATGGTTTTCAAAATTAATCTTTCATCAAAGGTTACAATAATCAAAAAGTTCTTAATACTAGAAAAATAATCTATTTACATTATATATTAACTAAATTTTTTCAATAATCAAAAAGTTCTTAACACTAGAAAAATAGTCAAAATAGTCTATTTACATTACATATTACCTAACTAAATTTAAATATTTCTCCTTGGAACCTTTTATTTTCTAATCCAAAAGTTATTATTACTTATTATATTAATTACATAATATTAATATTCAAAATTCTCATTTCCGTTCGAATATATATATTAATTCCAAAATTTCCAATACATATATTACCTCTAAAATTTCCCTTCTTTCCCTTTTCGTTCGAATATATATAAATTCTAAAATTTCCAATATATATTACCTCTAAAATTTTCTTTCTTTCGTCCCCCTCATTAACTTTTTTTTTTTTTTTTTTTTTTTTCATTTCCGTCATTTCCTACAATTGTTAGATTATTTCATATATATTGAATAATAAAACAACGGCCATTGGTTATGTGTTTATCTTTTCCTTAAATTTATGGAAAATTTTCCAAAACCTTTTTGGGCCTATTACCATGATTATTGTATAGAAATGCATAATACCAAAAATCTTCTTAAGAACTGATTTCAAATGTCCTAAATGATTGTGTAACTTTTTATTTTTTTGTATTTTGTGTTTGAATAAATGTTTATTGTTGAAAAAAAGAATTTGTAATGTACTTATATGGTTTTCCTTTTCCGTACCTATTTTAGTTAAATTATTATTTTCATTATTTATTATATCGTGTTTGAGTAAGTGTCTGTGTTTGTTTTCGTTGTTTAAAATTTTTTGTGTTTTCGGCTCATTGTCATCATTTTCTATAGCTTTAACTTCTTTAATTGAATTATTATTTTCAATTTTCATTACTTCGTGTTGCTGTTCAGTATCGTTATTTAAAATGTTTAGTGTCTTCGGCTCAATGTCATCATTTTCTATAGCTTTAACTTCTGTCGGAACGTCTACCTTTTCAGTCTTACTCACTGCTGATGAATCGTTTAGTTTCTCAGTCTCATTTACTGATTCGAATAGTTCTTCAGGCTTATTAGCTGTTAGAACATCTTGGTTCCCAGTCCTATTTGCTGTTTGAACTATTTCTTCAGTTATATCTGCTGTAGAAACATTCAATCCTTCAGTCTTTGCTGCTGAAAAGATTTGTTCATCAGTATTAGCTGCTGAACTGACTTGGGTTTCGACTTTTATTGCAACTATTGGGTCTTCAGTCTTTAACACTGCTGAATGTTCAGTCTTTGTTGCTGAAGTGCCGGGGTTGTCTATTGGGATAGCCGGAATATTAGGGGTTTCTGTTTGTATATTTTCTGCAGGATCCGAATTTTCAGTCTTTAATACTGCTGAGTTTTCAGTCTTGGTTGCTGAAGTGTCTGCGTTGTCAATAGGGATATCTGAGATATTAGCGATTTCAGTCTTTAATACTGCTGAAAATTTCGGATTTTCAGTCTGTGTTGCTGAATTGTTTTCCAGAATGGGAGTATGAATCGGAGTCTTTATATTAGGGACAGGATTATCTTCGTTTATATGGCTTGGTTTATAGGAGTATGTGGGCTCAGGGTAAATTTGGCTAGGAGCTTCATTAAAATGGTCGTTATCTATTTCCAAAGATCTAATGCTGTAAATAGAAAACTTTGGTCTGTCTTCCATAAATTTTGGTTGGCGTCAGGCCTCGTTTTCCGACTCTTGCACCCGAGAAAAGTGAACATTTTGTCTATCGTTTTGTCTATTGGTGCTCCTAGAATTTTCACCAAAACGATTTTCAGAGTTTGTAGGATTATTTCGGAATGGGTTACGCGTTGTTGTACCTTGTTGGTAATTTGTTGAAGGCGATCCATTCCTAGATATCTTGTATCTACACTCATTCTCTGTGTGATTATTCCGTCCACAGAAATTACATACAATGTTATATTCCCTTTTTATGGGTTGTCTATTCGGAAAAAAGTTGGATTGCATGTTTCGATAACATGTGTCCTGTGTATGCCCTGACTTACCACAGGTTTGGCAGACTATGCGATTGAATGTAGGTTTTTCATTGTATTGATATGACCTGGGAGAGTTGTCCATTCGAGCACCATGTGATACTACATGTGCAATCGACTGTTTTAAATTATTTCCCCCATGGACTTTAGCTAGTATCTTTAGCTGTTCGTTCATTAGTCCATCTTCAAATGTTTGTACGGCCAATTTTTTGTTTTCTTCCATTAAGAATTCCCTAACCACCGCGTCTGCTGTTATTTCACACGTGGCAGAGTTTAGAGTCCTTAGAGCATTCGCGACTCTATCGCCGTATTCCCGGACGGTTTCTCTGTAGCGTTGTTTCAGAGAAATCAACTCATTGTGTGCCGTCGACCGAGATTGCTCCTCTTTATATTCCGATTCGAGTTTATCTTTTAAATCCTCCCACTTAGCGATTTTGCTATACCTGATCAGATCGTAAGCATGACCCTCTAGTCTATTTTTGACTAGCTCTAAAAACGTCTCGTATATATCCGGGTCTGCCTTCTTTATGGATCTAAATAAAACGTCTCCCCCGGAAATAAATTTACCTAAGTCGCAGGGTTTCCCGTCAAAGGTAGGGACGATTCTGAAAACATCAGAAATTCCGACAGACAGAGCCATTTCAGGGGTTTTACTGAGTATCTGTTGATAGTGGAATTGTTCTTCCCCCTGCCTAGCCGCCTGTCTCGTGTAATATGGGCTCGTAATATTGAAAATTTGAATTAAAGTATGGCGAAAATTTGTTATCAATTCTTAAAAATATGGTTTATGAAAAAATGGCCTTTATGTTATTATTCAATATATATATATGGAAACGATATGGTTTGGACCCAAAACTGAAAAGAAAGAAAATTTTCGACGAGAAGGAAAAGAAACGGAAATGTCGTCGAAAAAAACTGAAAAGAGAATTTTCAAAATTTCTATCGAGAAAACACTTTTTTTTTTTTTGAAAAGGAAAAAATTCCAAGTAAAATATTCCTACAAAAAAAAAAGGAAGAGAGAAAAAACAAAATATTGAAAAAAATTCTTACTACTCTAGATGTTGATAGAAGTCTTGTTGAATTTCTTATTGTTGTCCTTTTTTTTTCTTCTTTGTTGTGTCGTAGAGTTCCTCTTTGTGTTCCTTTCTTTTTAGATTTTTTTTTTCTTTGACGCCAGGCAGACTTCACGTCCTAAAGTTGATTGCTCATCCTGGTCTTTGCTGCTTTCCTTTTTTTTTCTTTTTATTTCGTTGTTTTATGTCGAGGTTTTTTTTTTTTCTTCTTATTTTGGTTTGGTTATTTCTCCTGTTTTTTTTTTCTCTCTTTTCTTCTTGAAAAATTTTTTTTCTTCTTCTTATTTGGTTATTTCTCTTGTTTTTTTTTCTTTGTTGTATGTCCGTTTTCACTGGCGAAGATTTATTAATATTTTCTATATCACTCCGACAAAACCGGTTGCAACGCACTGAATTAGTGATGACTAGATCCAATTTTCACTCCATATTAACTTTTTTCTGGTTTTATTTAAATTTGTATACATATGAAAGTTTTAATTAAAATGTTTAAAATTTAACTCTTTTCATTATTTTCATCTGGTTTCATTTTATTTTCACTTTTTTCCTTTGACGTTCACCTTTTTTTCATTTGTTATTGAAATCACACTCCGTCTCGATTCAATTTTTCTCTGTATCTTCTTCATACGTATTTTTCTTCTTCTTATTTTCTTCTTTTTATTTGGGATCCTTTGGTTGGATCCCCCCGCTGCCACCAGTGTTAAGGTCCGGCGCCGTGCTTCCTCGGTATGAGGGAAGAGCGTGGACTTATTATTTTTCCTTTTCTTCTTTTTCTTATTTCAATTAAATTGATGTAAAACAAATCAAGTATTAATCTAATTCCGTTCTTCTTTTAGTTACTTATTTCTTGCTTTATTTCTTCTTCATATTTTCGGTCTTTATTTCTCAATTACTTTCTTTCTTCCTTCTTTTTTTAAATTCAAAATCAATCTATAATTTTTTTCGTTCAGAACTATTCGGAAATGAATTTTTTCTCTCCAACGAACTTTTTTAACTGAACTTTTTTTCTCTATCTATATTTTTTTTTTGTGACATTTTTACATTCAATTCGAACGAAAATCCAAGTTGCTATGTTTTCAATAAATCAAAAGGTGCAGGTTATTAAGTGTGCTGTAACTGGTAATATTGTGAATGTTTATGAATGGCATGTATTAAGTGAGAATGTAATATATGTTAAGTGAAGTTTTTAAGGATGTGTTAGGAGATTCAGTGTTAAATTTAATAAGGGTAGTATTCTGGAATACAACTGTGTTATTGAGTTCGTTTCCATCGAAAGTTGCTTGTTCGGTTGGGATTTTTCGCCACTCTTCAACTAGAATTGACTTTAGGGACTCTCTGTCTGAAATATTCCTCTTTAGGATCTGCTTATCCAGATACTCCCACAAATGCTCGATGGGGTTTAAGTCTGGGGTTTGCGGAGGGTGATCCAGTTGCTTAGGTGTACGGTAAAGTAATCATTCCTTGACTATTTTTGATGTGTGCTTGGGGTCGTTGTCTTGTTGGAAGACCCATGAATCACTTAAACCCAGTTTCGCAACACTACTTGGCAAATTGTCTCTTAAAATATTAAGATAATATTCTTTTCTCATTGTACTGTCAATAAAGACGAGGGTCCCAACTCCAGATGATGCCATACATCCCCAGACCATTACCGAACCGCCTCCGTGCTTCATTGTTGAATTTAAATTTTTTTGCTCAAATTCCGTTTTTTTCGTTCTCCATATTTTTGATGGTTTTATTGAACCAAAAATCTCAAAATTGCTCTCGTCACTAAAGAGAACATTCCCCCAGAATGAAGAACTTTCTTTTTGATACTCAATAAAACCACAAAAAATATGGAGAACGAAAAAAACTGAATTTGAACAAAAACATTTAAAGTTGTACACTTTTTTTTGACGCTTTAAAACTGAACTTTTTTTTTTTTATTTTTTTATTGTATTTTTACTTCATTATTTTCTGTTAAGTTTTACTAAAAGATCGAACCCCCTTGCTTTAACAGGGTTGCAAAAATGCAGTTCCTAGCTGTACACTTTCTTTTGACGCTCACAGTATCATTCACAATCGATCGATGATACGTCAGCACTACGAGTGGGCAGGCTATGAAACCGCACTTTTTTCTGCATTATGCGGTATAAAGAACATCTAAAGACATTTACTCTTTTACGAAAGTACAGATCGGAAGTCTCACGCACTGACAGACGCCCATTGTTAATCAGTGGGCTTTTTCACTGATTCCCCTAGGTATTCCTGCCTTGAGAAAAGGATTCGCTGAGCCGAGCACTCTACCCGTCCAGTCGAAGGATCCCCCGGTTCTATGTACCGCGGTATCTTTACCAATCCACTAGGAGTTTCTAGATTTTTGCGAAGCGTTCCTCGTCACTACATAGGGGAACCGGTGGGCAATTCCTGAACAGAAGAAATATTACAATCGGTTGGAACGGGCCTTCCCACGAGTGAGGGAAAGTGATTTGGTGTGGCTGAAAAGCGATGATTAAAAGGCGAAGAAATTTCCCTAGCAAATGAAAGTAATTGCAAAAGGGGAGTGGCGGGGGGCCGACTTAAACGAGACAAGAACAAAAGTGTCCTTCATCTTGTCTCTGGCTTCTGGTCATGTTGCGATAACCGCAATCACCCACATCCGTGCAGATATTGGGCTCGGTCTCAAGAGATCTGAAAAAGAAAGGGAGGGAGTGGGGGTATCTAAGGATAGGGTGTACAGGATCAATTCGAATGTTCTCTAACTACTTAAATGGAGAGCTCATCATCATCGGCACTACAACCAGGAGCCGGTCTTGGCCTTATTTAGCCAGTCCTGGGGCTTGTTAAATTTTCCATAATGATTTATTTTTTCTGGGCAAGGTCATTAGTCTTGCGGCAGGGGCTCCCCGACGGGGAATCAAACCCCGGTCTCCTGGGTGACAGGCGGGTATATTAACCACTATACTATCGAGGAGCCCAAATGGAGAGATGGTGGGGAAAAAATCATACAAGACTTGTAGGTAGATAGGTAGATCTTGAGTGGGGTGGTAAACGCATATTAAATCTTTGGCATCTGATGATCTGTGCTTTAGTCGGTGTTTTTTTGGCTTCGGTAGGAAGGTGGAAATCTTTAAAAGATACCACTGGCCGATCCAGAGGCATGCCGGATTTTTATCGACTAAAACCACATCCCGCCAGGCACATATTCCCGTTGATCCCCACGAAACTTTCTTTTAGATATTCCATTGCGGGGCGGGACGGTTCGGTCGGTGTGTAAGTGTGTGTGTGTGTGTACTTGAGCTGTCTTGTACTGTACGTGCGTGTTTGTAGTGTGTCAGCAGTAAACTCTATGGGATGGATCTGTTACGTACAAAACCCTCCATCTAAAGTTGCTTACAGGGCCAAGTCCCATTCAATTTGGGATCACATAATGTGAATCCCCTTCGAATTCCATAAATAACCCACACCACAAAAATTTCTTAGCGGTATCACTAAAGAATAAAACAATGGAGTACACACGTACCCTATGACGGCACCGTTTCCTTTAATCCTATTCAAGGAAACAATTCCTAAACGGAACAAGGGACGGCGACCATAAATACATTCGGTGGACAACAATACCACTAAGATACAAAAATATCTTTGGCACCGTTGCCCAGTAAAATTAAGTACCAAGTCTGGACACTTCTGGAAATCCCAGGTAATGTATAAGGGTTTCCAGACGGTTGCCGATCCAAGGTAAATTACCTAAGGATCAGACAAAAGATGTGCTAGCTCACAAAAGAGATCCTAATACAAAGAATCTTAAGTGAAATCAGTACCACGTTGCCTTTTGGTTAGCGTGGAAAAAGGTTTTCCTGCGATCGAACGTTCGGAAAAGCACCTGAGTTGGTTGTGAGGTATTAGCCACAACGGTCAGCGGAGTTGGTGTTCAAGTGTCTGACCGAGACGGTCTTTTGAATGTAAACTGTTGTATATAGTGAGACTTTTTGTAGAGTTTTGCGCGATGTATTTGGCGGTACTCGGTTTACGGTGACCAACTAGTAAAAATTCTTATTTGAAAATATTGGCAACAAATTCCTGTATCGGAATTATTTAGAAATAAATAAAAAACATTTAAGGCGAAGATTGTATTTTTGTGGTTCTCCTTCGAAAAGTGGCGCCGTTTGTGGCGAGAGATACCCCAGCGAGTGCAACGCAGTGGGCAATATTAAAAGCGGCTAGGGCCGAGTCGTACCAGGGCGGCCAGGAAATTAGCCCCCCGCTTCGGTAGTGCGGCTAACACTATAGCGTTTGAAATAATAGTGAAGAAGATCGTGTGATTCGAACTGACGCTATGACAGCTCGAATCACGAAAAAAATTTTACCTAAGCGTTACACATCAGGCTACTGACCGTGTTTAGAATTTGATTTCCAAACTCGACTACACTCCACTGGTGTGAATTATTTTTATTAATGCTTGGTATACGGTTCTGATGTATTTTTCTTATTCGATTTTTCGTTCGGTGTTCTTCACTATTTTTGCTTGTGAAATGTGTGTGTATCTGTTAGAATCGCCACAACACCACCAGCAGATTCCCGGGACCAAAGAAAGAGACTGACCGACCATTCCCCATCTCTAGCCGGCGGCAACCTTTGCAGCTCCAGCGGGTCCCGAAACGCAACGGGCGGCCCACCCTCAACTAGTCAGGTAAGGTCTAAATTAGTAACCTTTCTATTTGGCGGAGTAGGCATACATACTGTCGGTGCCAAATAGATAATCTATGTGGAGACCGTTTTATATAAAGATCCAGGAATCCTCTATTATAGAGGGGAATGTTGGTTGGGAAGGGTGATTTCTTCAGTTTTGAACTGAAGAAGACATTGTGGCGACCGGATTCGAAGAAATTGAAGGAGAGAAGCGTCAAGAACGCAAGTAGGATCTAGCTGTTCCGAATACTTTCGAAGTACTTGTATCCAAATTGTAGCAAGTACCTGTCCATAGGTGTAATAGATGCGCCTTCATATAGGGGAGGGTTGGGATAATGATGAACATCAGGCATTCTAGAGTGGTTGGTGCATATTCTGAGGAGGTTTCTTTCGAAAACTGGAAGTCTTTTCATTTGGGCCGAAGATATGAAGGACCATATGAGAAAAGCGTATGATATTTCAGATCGGATTAGCTGCTTATAGCAGAGAAGCTTAACTTTGTTGCTTCACTTCAAAATGCTATGCAGTTGCTTAGACCGACCGAGGAGAATGTGGATCACACGTTTAATGAAATTCATTTTTGGGGTATAAATGACCCCAAGATATTACATCCAGTCCTGTGGTCTAATCGTTGTACCTCCTATTTGTATTCGAATATTCTGTGAATATCGAGTAGTAGCTGGAAGTGTTTACTACTTAGAATTCATTGTGGACCTCTGAACTAATTATTACATTAGTATCCGGGTCGGCAACCTCGAGAGTGAGCTTGTGATTATTTTCAAATGTGTCTCCGGCGTTTGCTTTATTGTTATCAATATTGACAACAACACCGTTGTGGATGATTGCGCCAGAGGTAGAAGAAGTGCCACATATCTTTTTAACATTCTTATAAACGTTCTGGTCCATCTGAATACCCTTCAGTTTGTCTTCCAATTGTCGGGTACGATTGTTTTGGATTCTCTGTTTTATCAGTGTACCAATACTGTGAAGGTATTGCCTGTCACGCGGGAGACCGGGGTTCGATTCCCCGTCGGGGAGCCTCTGGCGCAAAACTAATGACCTTGCCCGGAAAAAACAAATCATTATGGAAAATTTAACAAGCCTCAGACTTGCTAAATGAGGCCAAAACGATTCCCAGTTGTAGTGCCGATGATGATGATGAATACTGTGAAGGATGGATCGCAATAATGCTTCCCTTTGCATAAAGCGGTGACGATATCTCATTCTGCAAAGCCTGTTACGCTCCCAGCTGAGACGAAGAGTGAAGTTCGTCGTGGGGAATCTGATAAGTCTATTCAAGTTTGTACGCCGGGATTTCAACTGGAATCTCTTTAAGTCGAGTAGCAGCATCATTTACCTCAACCGTCGTTAGATTCCTGTCAGTGGAACAAAGAGTTGGTGGTGTTTTTCGTTCAGTGTGACATTGAAGTTGTCCCAATTTGTGCGCCCATAATCGGGTATGTATATGAGATGCTGGATAGCTGCGAATGAATGTGGTCGCAACGTTGTAGTCAGATACATCCGCCGATACTTGGAGAGGAGTGATTTGGGGAAGTAAGTGTTGTTTGGGAATACGGGGGTCGGTGACGTGTCTGCAACCTAGTTTCGGTTACAAGAACTACGTCCGCCCGGTTATCCGTTATGAAGTCAGAGAATATCATATACTTTGATAGCGGAACAAAGGAGTTCATTTATAAGAATAGCTTTAATTTTGCGTTCCATTTTCGAGGTTATGTCTTACATATACCGTGGAAAAGAGTGCATCCCTCTTAGCCTCGGTTGTTAGTTTTTCATATCGGGATCGAATATCCTTAATCAAGCGGGAGAGACTAGGTAGTTTCTGGACCATTGAGGATTGGCCCCTTGGAGGCTTTTGTACCGCCGCTTGAATTTGAGACATTTGTGGCGGAGTGTTGGCCTGACCGGCGGATCCCTTAGACACCTAACTATGTTTTTTAGGAACAGATTTCATATTCTTTATTTGTGGTTCTTTAAGCATATCAGCGAATGTAAATCCATTTTGGATGCAATTTTGTGTGGCGTGTTTTCCGAAGTTCGACTTGGCTACTTGTTTAGCTCGAGTCTCCTTAGATCTCTGGACTATACCTTTATATGTAGGACTATACCTTTATATGTAGGAGTTCCTGCAGCTGGCCAGGTTTCCGATTGTGTTTTTTTAGGTCATTGAATTTGACGTGATGAAATGTTGCCTTAACAGCAACGACGAAGTCGTTTTTTTCCAACAAGCAGCGACTCGTTTTAAAAGTATGGTCCTCGACTTGTCGTCGGCCGAAGTGAATGTGCAATAATTCACCTCTTTGGCATTGAAGTTGTCATTAACCTTGCGGTAGGTCTCACTATCGTGGGTTACAATTTTGTTTAGGGATAAGCTTAAGGTATTTACCTTAAAGTTGCAAATCCCTAGTCGGCTCATGTCAACGACAAAATCCTTTAGATTGGGGTTTCGTGCAAAGTCCCCGGGTTGCTGTTTCTTCTTGGAGACAGGTGCGCGGAGCTCGACCGATAGCTGCGCAGTGTTGGAGTCACAAGAAGCCCTTTGTTTTGGGTCAATTTCCGGAGTTGCCCTCGGTGGGCACGACTTCTGGGAAGGTACGATTTTTTCCGTATTTGAGGTTATCGGTGGGACCGACATTTTAATAAAAACAGATGATGATGATGTTGTTGACAGTGGTGTTGACGTGCAGCCAGTGGTGATGCGCTTACGGAGGGTGGGGGCTCCCTCACAGGACAGTGTTGCAAGCGGCGTCTAGCGCTTTGCGGCCTTAAATGAGTTTGGTGTGAGTGTACGCGAGTCACCATCGTCCATTGAGGCGCCAGAACTATCCGTGACGTTTTATAGATCGGGCTCAAATTCTGATTCTGAATCAGAGATTTCTGAACCCGGATGGAGGTAAGATGACTTTTAATGCCGATAATTGATTGTTAAGGACAGAGTTCTAAAGCCCTGCGAGCCTCGACGTCCTCTTTACTCGTAAGTTTATTTATAAGAGCGATCATGTCCTAATCGGGCTGATGGCCCATGCCACGAGAAGAGCGGGTTTCCATATTTGAAGATACAGCAGGTCAAGATGATGCAAACGAAACAAGACAAACGAAGTAGGAAAAAAAAGACAAAAAACGAAAGAGACAAAAAACGAAAGAGACAAACTTAATCGTAAACAAATTTAATTAGGAACCTAAATTTGGGAATTAAAGTAATTGAAACAAACGCTAAAACGGGAGATTAGAATAACAAAAAAAATTAAGAATAAAATAATATATAAATAATAAAATAAAAAAGAAGATAAAATAAAAATAATAAAATTACGGCCTTCATATACAGAAATTTCCTATCCTAGCTTATTATCGCTTTATTGTGGTGCACACATGATTAATCGGTCACAAAATCCGGCTTTCTTCTTGTACGTAGATAGTTGCATGGGTCCTTGCCCTGGTGACTCATGATCCTTGATATTTGTAATTCCGCACGACGAACATGGCATGTTCGGTGCTAATGCGTGAATGCTTTGTTGTATGCCTTATTATGCTCGATATGATCAGCAGTTGTCGGTGATTTTCACGTCGGTGTTTGTAATGCGGCACGAAGGCAATGACACCGATGTGGATGCAGCATCTGATACTTGCTAATAAGGATACCGGCATGAATCTGTTGTTGATTGAGTCATGCTCATTAATATTAACACACGTTTTCTTTGTTTCTTGATGACCTAGGTCGCGCACTCAGACCCTTTAAACTTCGGCTTTGACTTTTAGATATGTTGAGTACTATCTGTTTCTCTCATATAATGAATTTAATATAGATTGGAAAATTTCCCCCGCTCAGTAGCAGCAGAATGACTGTTTTCGCCCACATACCAGGCATGCTCCACTTCCGTGAAACGCCCCCTATGAACTGGAATTCGATTTATGGGGCTAGCCATCGGTATTTGCCCAGAGTCTCGTCAAGTGATACCATTCGCACAGGGATCACAATAATTTAAAAACTACTATTGGGACACACTTTATGGGTTCAATTTTACCCGTTTTTTAAGATTGTTTTTTTACCATTTATTTTTCAGCTCATTGGGTTTTTAAAGTATTCTTAACACAAATCTTACAACCCAACTAAATTCAAAACTTCTTTGCTATTGTTCGTAGATCAACAGAACAAAATATTGTAACAATCGAAAACATTCACCAGGTGGAATTTGTAGACATCAATCTAGAGATTCATAATAATGCTTTTGGTTTTTAATAATAATGAAATCGCCAATTTATTGTGTTGCTACTCGCCGTCGCCACCAAAGATACATGTAGTGCTCCAAAAAGCCCTACCATCTTTTTCTCCCATTCCTAATCCAAAATCCTATCAAAACCTGAAAAAACCCAAACATTATCCAAAATTCGCAATAAACGAATCAAACATTCGTTTATCGCATAACATTTGCCCCCACGGCATAATTAAATCCAGAATCAAAATTAAAATTAAAATTCACAATAAACGAATCCAATATTCGTTTATTGTTCTATATTTGCTCCACAGCATCACCCAAATCCAAAATTCAGAGATTGTTATCTCTATCCTAAAAATTCCATTGAGTTAAACAAACAAAAACTCAAAAGCAGATACATTCACACATCTGCGTAATGGTTTCGTAAGAATTCAAGAAATTGATTTCTTATCTTGTGTAAACACAACATCTCGCTCGAAATATCCAAAAGATCGAGATTGTTGCACGAAAATGTGTATCTTTGAGATACAATTTTCGATTCCTTTTCCTTTATAAAGGAATGGTTTCGTGATCTCCGGGCGACAGTATCTAGATCCTCCTGCCACAGAGCAGTTATTTTAAGATAAAATCAATAAAACTAAATCCAAAATAAATAAAACTGCTTTCATTACTTTTGAAATTTTGTGCTGGCACCCAACGTTGGATGATTCTTTATATATATATATATATATATATATATATATATATATATATATATATATATATATACCAGGACGACTCCAAAGAAATCGGTACAGGAACCAGTACTGAGGTTGCAGGGTATAAGGACACTATCCCCTAGGTTACGTCCCACGAACAATCAGGACGTTGCTCTTCCCTCTGGGTCAGAGGAAGCACGGCAACGAACCCTTGCTGAAGTGTGTTGTTCCAGGAGCAATCAAATAAAGAGATCCAACGTCCTTTTCAGGACAAGAAAACGCGCTTCCTGAGGAACAACCCCCACAACGGCAAAACAAAATTTTGGTGGCAGCGCGTGGGATACCCAAAATCCGCTCACCACAGAAGGAGGATCAGAACAAACAAAATTCTGGTGGCAGCAGTGAATCGGACTGATTCCCAATATCCCCTACCAGTAAAAGTATAGAGCACATAAGGTTACAGAGAACCATCGGCAACAAAATAACAAAAAGCGCTTCAGTGAAAATAATAATAAACAAATTTTGATAAAAACAGCGTGCCCGGGGCTAAACACCGGCAAAGTGACTTAAAATTTTAAAATTTCTAAAAGCGTCGCCTGGGGCTTAGACACCGGCAGAGTGAAAAACAAACCAAATAATAAAAGTGACAAGCGGAGACGACCACATCCAGCAGCGACGACAGCAGCGGCGACACCGACAGGAAAAAGCTGGTATATCTTTGTGAAGTGGACATTGCCAGCTACGTCAGCAGTACATGGACAAAAGTATCCAGTTTATTTAAGGTAAAAAATTTCATTTTATTAATATACAGTGAAAAATTCAAGGAGACTAAGAGAGCTCTTCATAGTAAAATTAATGTAACTTTTGTGAAATTAACGTAACTTTTGTGAAGCCGATTAAGGTGAAATTTTTAATGTCGGTCTTGTAATAGTGATCAACTCCCTAAAATAAAGTAAATTCATTTTAGTAATCAAAAGGGGATGCCCGGGTCAAAATAATAAACAAACGATTTTTCCTCAACATACATGTTTCTTTGACTCAAATTTTTTATACAAAGGGAAATATATAATAAAAAGAAAATTTCTGTTTACTTGTATAATAGAGGCAAAATTTAAATACATTTTTTCTTTTAATATATATATAATCATTTATCAAAAATTCTTTCTATACATATACACATTTATTATCCAAAATTGCAACAACTTATTTATCAAGTAGGGGACAAATAAAAACCCCAAAAATAAACTACAAAATTTGATTTTTATTTTTTATATACCTATTTGAATTTAGCACATATATATACATATATTTTCCTTAAATTATTTCTGCTTTTTGGGGAAGATTTTTACACTCTTTATGTGATAACAATAGCGGACAAATTAAAATTATTAGTCCTTGTCTTTAAGCGCTGTTTAGGACATTCTTAGGTTGAATTTTTTCCTTTGGATTTCTCTTTTGGTATCATTTGCGTCTCATCGGAAAATTCATTCTTGGATCTGTTTCTCTTCTTTGCCCGTGACACTTTAGGCCTTGCTCCCCTCGAACGAAAGGAAAATTGTTTCTCTCATCTTAGGGAAAAATACACTTTACCCAATAGGGTCAAACTAACTAAGTTTGAAGGTACATTAATCTTGTTGTTCTTATCTTTTCTCTTGGCCATCGTACCACGACAAAATGAAAATTGAGTCTCTTTGTTCTCTACCCCTTTTTACCATCATTTGGGAAGGTCTGTTTCATAAATACGTCGTTAGCGAAAAAAATAAACCGGGTACGCGTTCGCAGAGACCTGAGCCCGAGCTCATACAAAATCGCGAGAACGAAACTTCGGAAACGTTACGAACGGAAATACGTGAACAAAGTTCTAGAATGAACTACGGATTCGGATTAAGCGACATACTGGGACTCGTGCCGGTATTTAACGGTCATCCTGACGAATTAGAGGGTTTCGTCACTTGTGGAGACATTTTGTTCTCACAAGCACAAGATGACAACCAGAAATCTTTTATTCTAAGGGTGGTCAAAACCAGATTGCAGGGACCGGCGCGTGATTGTATCAGGCATAAAATCATTTCTACCTGGGAAGATCTTGTTTCAGAATTAGAGGGAGAATTTAAAGCTCTCATCTCTAGGTCTGCTGCCCAAAATAACTTAGTGGCAACAAAACAAGATAGCAAGGAGGGTGTGAAAGAATTTTCAAATAGACTCACACATCACCTGCATGAATTGGACAGCGCCACATACGCTAGTTCACCTGAGCCTGCAGTCAGAAGTTATCTTCTGGCTGAGATTCAGAGACTCGCGTTGAATACGTTTGAGGATGGGATACGAAATTCCAGCCTCAGAATCTTGGTGAAGTCTCACAACGCCCCAAATTTAAAAGCAGCCATTAGCTACGCTTTAGAACAATCTCGAAGATTAGGTAACGATAACTCAATGCTAACTTCCAATAACAATTTTAGGAGAAATAACCAACCAATTGTTTGTCAAACATGCAACAAGAGGGGACATACTTCTGCGACTTGCTATCGCAACACTAATTTTCCTAATTTCGTCCCCCAACGCATTAAGACCGAGGCTGAACGTCTCCAATGCACATACTGTCGGAAGTATAATCACACTCAGGCAGAGTGCAGAACCAGGTTAGCTCATATGCGAAACCAGGACCAACCTTCAACGAGTCGAAATCCTTTCAGAACTCAGCCCAATCAATCTCAAAACAGGACAATGAGAAACTCGCCCCAGATTGAAAATCGAAATACACGACAAAATCAAAATATTAACAGGGTATCCAATCAACAACAGGGAAACGAACTCACTCGGGCAGCGAGCAACGGCAATCCTTCTCGAGTTCAGACAATCGCCGATATACACCCCACCCCGATGTAAATTTTGAAATGCGCGTATTTTTCTGCCCTGAATTTAAGGAGCCAGTAATACGTGTAAAATTTAATCCATCGGATAAAAAATACTCCACTTTCCTCATTGACAGAGGCGCCGACATCAGTCTTATCAAATTAGACAACTTATATATTGAACGATCTGTAGATAATTCAGACCCAGTGACTATATCCACCATTGCTGGGAAAACGGTCAGCACATGCGGAAAGGTATTGGGGGAGTTCGAATTCAGAACTGATAGGCACTCCATACCCTTTAAGCATAATCTATTTGTAGTGGGAAGCAATGTAGACTTCCAACACGATGGCATACTGGGAAGCGATTTCCTCACGAAGCACCAGTGCCACATTAACTTTGAAAAGGGATTCCTTAAATTCGCTGTGAAGAAGAGAACCATGGTAGAACTCGAGCAGCCTTTAGGGAACAAAAATGAGGTCAAGGAAAATATTCAGAATGCCACGCCTTACGAGGTGTCTCCCACGGATAATACAGGCATTCTTGAAAAATTGGATAACACCGTTCGTGAGTCAACATCCGAATCCGTTTGTCTACGGGCCGGATCTGATGCTGTGACAAACACAACGAAACCAACCACCCTTGAATCTTCCTCTTCCCATTTAAATAAAGTTTGTGGTAACGAAAAAGTTAAGGAAACTGCTGAAAAACTAAGTTCAGGAAAACATGAACCTGAAACTCCAATATCCTCAATAAATATAGAACACAACGCCACGGTTGACTGCCTAAAGTTGCATCCACGATCACAACAGGTAATGGAAATTCACAAACATATAATACCGGCAAAATGTAAGCCTGAGGAGCAAGAACTCCCAGCTGATTGTAAGCCCGAGAAACAAGAAATTTCAGCAAAGTGTAAGCCTGCGGTACTAAGAGTCCCAGCAAAATGTAAGACTGAAGAACAACTAATTTTCTCCTTAGAAAAGAGTAAGCTTGTGGATAACAGTCACATCCAAATTTCACTCGACCACATTCCTCGTTTCAGTAATTCGTTTGTCCACATTCTCTCTCTCGTTTTTCCCATTATCCAAATTTTAAAATGGAATTTACAAATAAAATCTGACCAAAAAATCATACCTCCACTTACGAATAAAAGAAAGTTTCAAATCTTAATCTCGAAACTTTATTATTCTTTTAACATATTGTCGCTCGGAAGTTTGAACTATGTTACACAGCCAAACCCGAAGAAAGCGTGGGAACTCTTCCACAAATTTAAGGAAAAAATTAAAACGAAGCAAATCGACTTCCGATTAGCACTCAAATATATACTTAAACAAGTGAATAAGCACATTCTCTTTTCTCGAAGACTTGACCACATCAATAATATAAAACCATTTGTGGATTAGGCAATCACGAATGGGAAACTCCAAAGAAAAAACAAATAAAGGTTGAAGGAAAGTAAATGTATAGATGTATAGATAACCTTACAAAAACAAAAAAAAAGAAAAAATAAATGTATATACGTATAAAAAAACCTTAGAAAAATCATAAAGTAACACTGTACGAAAATACCACGATAATGTATTTAAAATTTGCCTGCAAAATTTTTCTTTTCAAATACTGTTACACGAATAAATAATCTTGTAAATATTATACAATATTTTAAATAACCGAAATAAACAAACAAAACAAAAAATATATCTATAAAGAAAAATATATATACAACTAATTATTGTTCAAAAACGAAATAGATAGATAGAATAAACAAAGAAAATGTATAAATTCAGGAGATAACAAATAAAATATAACAAGAAATTAAATCTCCACATAACTCATATGTTTCAAAAATAGAAGTTTCAAAACTATACTATAAACAAATATTGACTATCGAAAAATGTATTATACAAATATTTTAATCAACCATCACTAACTTAAATAAATAAACAAACAAACATTTTTGTAATAATAAATAAAACAAAACTTACAATACGAAATAATGTTAAAATAAGAATTTATATAAGTACAAAACATTTTGTAATGAATAAATTGTAATAAAATTTTAGTATAACTCAAAACAAATTTAAAAATGTCTAGAATAAAATTATATAAATAAATAAGGACAATGAAAAGTCCTCAAAAAAAAAATGCTCTGTAAATAATATGTAATCAGTATTAATATGTAATACACAAATTGTAATAGTAAGCCTTAATAATCTTACGCAACACTTACATATATATTGTACCACAAATTGAAAAACCTATAATAATACTTTATAAACAAAAACAAAAAAAAAACCTCTTATATAAAAAGAAAAAAAACATATTACTCACAATTGTTACTAAACGTAATGGAAAAAAAAATATAACATAAACACTGTAAATAACACTTTTAATATATGTAATTACAACTTAATCATTGATCACTTTAAATATCAAAACAAAAAAAAAATTGTACTGTAAGCTAAGAAAATAAATATTGCATATATAGAACTAAATGAAAAAAAAATCAGGCATATGTAACGGAATCACGATACTATCATCCTTATTCCCAATCACACCATTTTCCAGAAAATTAATCTCATAAAGATCAATTTTCTTTTTTTCAAGGAGGGGAGGATGTAGTGCTCCAAAAAGCCCTACCATCTTTTTCTCCCATTCCTAATCCAAAATCCTATCAAAACCTGAAAAAACCCAAACATTATCCAAAATTCGCAATAAACGAATCAAACATTCGTTTATCGCATAACATTTGCCCCCACGGCATAATTAAATCCAGAATCAAAATTAAAATTAAAATTCACAATAAACGAATCCAATATTCGTTTATTGTTCTATATTTGCTCCACAGCATCACCCAAATCCAAAATTCAGAGATTGTTATCTCTATCCTAAAAATTCCATTGAGTTAAACAAACAAAAACTCAAAAGCAGATACATTCACACATCTGCGTAATGGTTTCGTAAGAATTCAAGAAATTGATTTCTTATCTTGTGTAAACACAACATCTCGCTCGAAATATCCAAAAGATCGAGATTGTTGCACGAAAATGTGTATCTTTGAGATACAATTTTCGATTCCTTTTCCTTTATAAAGGAATGGTTTCGTGATCTCCGGGCGACAGTATCTAGATCCTCCTGCCACAGAGCAGTTATTTTAAAATAAAATCAATAAAACTAAATCCAAAATAAATAAAACTGCTTTCATTACTTTTGAAATTTTGTGCTGGCACCCAACGTTGGATGATTCTTTATATATATATATATATATATATATATATATATATATATATATATATATATATATATATATACCAGGACGACTCCAAAGAAATCGGTACAGGAACCAGTACTGAGGTTGCAGGGTATAAGGACACTATCCCCTAGGTTACGTCCCACGAACAATCAGGACGTTGCTCTTCCCTCTGGGTCAGAGGAAGCACGGCAACGAACCCTTGCTGAAGTGTGTTGTTCCAGGAGCAATCAAATAAAGAGATCCAACGTCCTTTTCAGGACAAGAAAACGCGCTTCCTGAGGAACAACCCCCACAACGGCAAAACATACACTGTTTATGTTGTGTAATTAAAAGTCTTTCTACACTTTTTTCTGGTTTTATTGACACATTAAATTCTGAAATGATTCCCAATCGCTACCACGATCCTTGTAGTTTTTATTAAACATTATTCTTGGAATCATAGTTACCAAAGTGTCTCTTTTCTTCTCTAATTGAAACATTCTCGCGAGACATTCTTTCAACGTGACGTAACCAATCGCCACCTCATACGCATCTTAGTCAGGCTACACGAATGTTTTAGTGATGTTCGATTTCCTGCTGCCAAGTCATTAGCCCCAGTGGTCAGGACGATGTAATCCAACAAACACGTCCGTGTTTCATAGTGGTTATGATTAGGCCACTTAACTACATGAGTGTTCATTTCCCTGAAGTGCTGCACGTCCTCATTATTGGAAGCGAGTATTTGATCAGCATCATCAATAAATAGACGTTTTTATTTCCGATACGTAAGAGGTACTTTCTCATCATGGAAGACCTGAACTGAATCACGACTTGGTGCGTTTGCCCCCCACCTTCCCTTGGGGTTCGAAATATCGGGCTATTAAAAAAATTACACCTTCGAGTCCATTCGTCCTCTAGAAGCTATCGAGTTTGTCTGCAAGAATCGTAACACGTCTGTCCAGTCGTTCGATTGGAAATTAATTGCCGCTTGTCGATGCTGTTTTATTCCCTTTATCTTTCTTGTTGGCCTTGCTCGGTCCCTTGTTCCTTCTCAATTTTTTCTCTATATCTATCCCTTATTCTCTCTGACTCTCCCTCTCTTGTTTTGTTTATAGTATTTGTCTCCTGCTAAATATTGCATTTGGTTCGGAAGGATGAGGTGTATCCTCAAACGTCATAAACTCCTGCCATAAGAAATGTGAAACGATTAATTTCGCATGAATGATGAAATTAAAACTGTTCTCAATTGTGAGGTGTTGAGATGTGGTAACAGGGATTGAGATTTATTTTGTCTTTATTTTCCTTTTTCCAATTGTTTCCCATTATAAAGAATTGTATTGCTGACAGTGATATAAATTATGCCTTTGGGATACATTGATAAATTGGCTTGTGCAGCGTAATTGCACGTGTCCAAAAAGGAGGATGTTGGAAATTGTTTTTTTAACAGGATGATGACGTTGGATATACCATAGAGAGTTTAATGTATAAAATAATCAGTAAAAGGTCAAGGCGGCCATGTAAATTTGCCAAGACGACTAAAGTTTAACTGTCTCAAACCAGTAGCAAGGCGATGTGGAATACGTCCATATTGGTTGAAATAACTTGAAAATTGGGTTTCTGCAGGGACTCAGTAAGTCAATCGCTGTATATAGATATAACACAAGTAGCGGCTGTGTTATATATATATATATATATATATATATATATATATATATATATATATATATATATATATATTTATTTATTTATTTATTTATAACATAGTGGTGGGGATTTCTGGCTGTTAAGCCCGTGCGTGGGTTCCGGCTCTTCTACCCAGTGGTTGGTTGCTGGCTGCTAAGAAAAAAAAACGATCTACGAGGGCGCCCTAAAAAAGTTTCCGACCTCAACGTAAAAATAGCGGCACTCGTCAATAGTGAATGTTATTGTGCATCTTTTAACAGTTACTCACAAAAATTTCAGCCATATTGGGCGGATAGTTTTTATTTGACAGTCGTTTGAGTGAGTCGATGTTTTTTGTTTTTTTTTTTTGGAGCCGAACTAATTAGTTCAAGCACGACCCGACAATATGTAACACACACGTTCTTTGGACATTTTCATAGCCTCTGCTATCTCTCTCACTTTAATTCGGCGGTCGTCTAGCACCATTTGGTGAACTTTGGCGATATTATCGTCAGTTGTTGCAGTTTTTGGACGTCCCGAACGTTCATCGTCTCCCCAGCTCTCACGGCCACGTTTAAACTCAGCTGACCAAAATTTCACTGCGTTAAATGATGGTGCAGAGTCCCCGTGCACAGAGCCCAACTCTTCTTTGATTTGCGTAGGCATATTGCCTTTCAAAGACAAAAATTTAATGACACAACGCCAGCTGACTTTCCAGCTCAGACGTTTTCTCAGTTGCTCGCTCCGTCGTTCGCACATGCTGTTGATCGTAACAAAGTTACTGGAGTGGGAGTAGTGTGGCGCCTTTTAACAAATACACACACAGTACACAAGCGAATATTAATATACAGTCTTTGACCGTCTTTGACTCGCCATGCTTTTAAATTGCGGATGTCCAGATCCCAGTTCCAAAGGCCATTAGGTCTACTGTGGACTGCATACTACGGAGTCCGTATTGATGACCTTTTCCATCACCTTGATTAACATAGGCAGTAATGCTATCGGTCGGTAATTTTGCAAGAAACACTTTTTCCCTTTCTTTGGTAGTGGTTGAATTCGAGCCGTTTTCTAGCAGATTCGAAAGGTCCTCTATGCATAAGAGTTTGCTAAGAACCGCCAATAGTTTTAGAGCACCGTTTTTAAGGACTGTTGCTGCTATTCCATCCGGGCCGATTGCTTCCTTGGAGAATGCTTTGAATTGGTTTTTTTTTTTTTTTTTTTTTTTTTTTTTTGTAGGAAGATGGAAATCCTCAAAAGATAGCTCTAGCCCCATCGAGAGGTATGCCGGATTTTTACCGCCTCCAGCTAGCACCCTGCGGAACTTTCTTTTAGATATTCCATCTTGCGGATGGACGGAGCTTAACGGTTACTCCACTCGTCGCGTCGCAACTGCTGCATTATGTCACATAGAATATCATTTGTTAAAGACCATGCTTGTTTGGAACTTAGCTTATATTCTGTTACTCCTATCGGAGTAACGGCCGTCTCATATGTCTCTCCAAAATCATTCGATCTTCAATTTCACGCACTAGATTAAAATGCATAGGGTTTTGGTAAACCATATATATTTCAACTACACCATTTACTACAGTAGTCGCCATCTATCCAAAATTATATATTTGTAATATGTAAATAAAAGCTCTGGTTGGATTATGGCGCTTTGAAAGGTCCGATACATTCGCCCCATCGCCGGACGGGACGGAGTTTATGTTTTACTCTGCTCGTCGCATGGCAATTACTGCATTATGTCACATACCCTAGCATTTGATACGAATCATGGTTGTTTTGAGATTAGCATGTATAACGCAACTGTCCGTCTCATATGTCTCCGAAATCATTCGTACGGTCTCCAATCTCACGCACTCGGTGACTACGTGTCCCGCATTTTCTATTTTGTCTCCGCAGTACAAGCAGTATGTATGATTGAAATGCTTATACTTGTGCAAGAATTGCCGAAAACATCCATGTCCTGATATCAGGTGAGTCAGGTAGTAGTTCAGCTCGCCATGTTTTCTTTTCCCCCAGGTTTCTACATCAGGTATCATGATGTGGTTCCATCTTCCTCTGGTCGAAGAATCCCACCTTCGTTGCCATTCTCTTAGGCTTAAGAGCTCTAATTGTGACCGCATTCTCCGACGATTCTCTTTGGAGACCTCATGCAATGCATCACATATGTCCGTCTTTGATTGTAGTTGGATTTGTCAGATTTCCCACAATTGCCTATTCTCTCAGCAGTTTGCTAATGACGATGTCGTGCTGCCGCTCGATTTCTCTAATTGAAACAGCAAGCCCTCTTTCTGGGTTCTCAGATTATAGATACAACCCTCCCCACTGCTTCCAGCTTGGGATCTGCTTTTACTCTGGGAAGTATGTCCGCATACAATAAACCTGAAGCAGATTCTATTAGGGTGTCATCGCATGTTTGAGCCGGCTCTTTGACCGTTTGCTATCCGTCTTACTCCGAACAGTGTAGTGAAGAAGACAGCACCAAATGAGAATCGACAAAGAGACAATTTGAGTCATATACTAGAGTATTAACCTACCAATCTACAGTTTATTTTTTGGATGCGTTAGTGCTTTTATTCTAACCTTTTAAAAACGTGAGCTCTTCACTTCTTCGCTAAACGCGATAATTCTTGAACCCGGCATGATCTATGTACAAAGCCAAACTCTCTCTCACAGTAAACCAGGGACTTGTGTTGCTTACGATTAGTACTTACGATTCCGTCGCTACGCATGAGATACTCCTACCGTCGCCCCTTAGAAATTATATAGTTATGTAGTGTGACGACTTCAACAGATTACGCACAAACAACAAACCACTAAATGAGAATCGAAAAATAGATGATTTGAGCCGGATTCCAGAGCATTAACACAAGTTATGTAACGGGTTGATACATCCTGTGAAGAGTAGTCTGATGCATTGGTGGTTTGATTGTATTATTTTCATCGCGTGGATTTGAATCACGTCCTTCATAACTTCGCCGAGTGTGATAGTATAATTCACATGTGATTATTAATTCAATTAATTTTATTACAATGATGGGCAAGCTAAAGAATTTATGACGCAAATTATCGCAGAATTCAATGGATGTCGAGTAAAATTGGAGAAAAAATGATTATAGTCGTTCATTACTTCTATATGTCCCAGTTAATGCACGTTGCATCAAAAAACAAGCTGTCGAAAGATAGTCTGCTGGTCAGCCTTACCCTCAATAACTTATTAAGAACAATGCTATATGAACTTCTGACTTCACTTATTCCGCCTTGAAGTCTGAAATATTTTCAAGCTTAACCTACTAACCCCAACAGAGTAGTGTGTACTAACCCATATGTACATTAGAACTTATTACGAGATCTAGCACATAACTACCATCTTTAAATAGTGTTTCATACTTCTCTCGAGTTCAAACCCGGAAAGGTTGCCCTGGAAATCCGAAACCAGTGAAAATTGTTTCGCTTAAAACATTATCTCAACGGTATAGTTGTAAAACTAATTTCCTCGTAAGTTTTTTTGAGATGTTGATTTGGGAACGAATTACTAAAAGACAATATCTCGAAACTCAAACCCAGTTTGCATTTATCTCGATTGCCTCTGAGGCGAGAGATTCCATAGAACCGCAGCAAAAGCTCCATTAAGAAGGATCCATTTTGACCGTAGCAACCTCCTTTCGTAAATTACTATAAGAGAGGGAGAGGCTCTAATTCAAGGATGATATTCCCAAGAGTTTTTGTCCGTTTAATGCTGCGATGTAACTCGATTATCACCGTTAAGTTTAGCTAAAGCCCCAGAATGGCAACTAATACCCGGCTTCCAAGTGATAAGTGTTGAGAATCAAATAATTGCTAACAACATTAATTTAGCAATTTAAATCTTTTACGATGACATCGCTATAAACTGCCAAGATATTGACCATCCTACGAATCTCATTTTAGCGTGAAATTGAATTTTAAACATCTTTGGATGCGGTGTTGGTTTTTAGAGTCCGCTTCCATGTGGTGGTTAAAGGTGGTGCTTCCTGGCGAACTAGCGCTTGCGATGGGTTCGTAAATATTGACATATTCACAAGCAGTTCGATCGGGCTCCGAAAAGAGTGAAGGGAAATGTTTCTATCCTATAATGGGATGGAACTCAGATCTTGTATAAGAGTGTTTGGCTACAAAGCACAGTGCATCCACAACAACGAAGCCGATGATAATGAAGATACCAGAAAAGATGAAAAATGGTAGAAATACAACACATAAACGTACCCAAGATACTGAGTATGTAGATAAATGTGAAAAGCGACATGGGTTTGGGTCACCATACTTTTCCTTATTGAGTTAGAATGCAAATGTAGTCAGTTCGCATCTAAGACAACCGCTGTGGCACGTATGCTGCACTCCTTGGATTATTTTGGTCTTTTGTTGAGTACACAGGATTTTCGCCCCAAAGAAGACAGAAAAGTGTACACTCACAATAATCATGACAATGGAAATGCAGTGTGGTCGGATCCCCATTGCTCTATTGGTATTTTGGCATCAGCTGCATTTCGTCCTTTTGTTTGATTACAGCTGCTTAGTCGTTCCACAAGAGTGAGAGTAAGTTTTGCAAGGGGACTTTATATTTGGTTCTTTTCTGGGAGTTGTCGGATTTTATACGAATTTGTCGCATGGGATCCACAATTTCACGTACATAAGGGGAAAAATCGTTTGATCATCATTGTGTGTTGGACTATTAAAGTAGTTTCCATTCCTTCGTTTATTTTGGTTTTTATTTGTCGGTTTTCATGTTCATAGAACTCTTGTAGTATTGTAGTCAGAGAGAAAGAAGTGACCCTTTGAAAGAGATATATCCCATTACAAGAGCTGTGAGAAGAATGTGCAAAGCCATAATTACACGTATTTTGTTTCGCAGCCGACCGTAGAACGAAAAGTCAGACCACTAAAGTCTTCTTATCTTGGTTTGAATTGGCATTTCGATTTCCCTTAAGAGTGTGCTTCTACAAATTATATTGTATTATATAGTTAGTGATATAATTTGGTCTGGCTAACATATAAACTGTACGAAGGAAATCTCCCTTTAATTAACACAGCACAAACAAACATAAACGTCTTATGTTGTCTTGTAGTATCTTAATCAAAATTATTACATATTGGTTGAGTGCAGAAATTCCTGCAATACGTATAGAGCAATACTCAGCACAGGCGGACTTGGAAAAAAGGGCATGAAAATGAGGAACCACTTGGAATGTCTCCAATGAAAGTGTTGATTTTAAATTAAAATGTTCACACCTGAAATCAAAACAACTTATATTAATAGTGCTCAGACGAAAGCTAGGGCAATCATCCTTCAAATCAAACCAGTTAAATTATTATAACTGAGTGTGTTATGGTCCGATTGTCGTGAAATGTTGATACATACCGTTTGACTGTTAGTACTTCCTAAAACTCATAAAGATATTTCATTACAGCCGCCATCTCTAATTTAGTCTCAGGATTTATCAAACAATGTGTTATTCCTTAAGTAAACATGGAAAGTCATTTTTGTTATTAAAAAGTATTCGTCGAGATAGACCGCGATCTGAAAATTGACGCTGATTCTAAAATTCAATTGTAGACGAAACAGAAAGAAAAGAACACAAACGTTCTCCAGTCGAGCTGTGTTGTAGTGCTCCGCAAAGCCCTACCATTTCCCTCCCCATACAAATTTGCGATATATAAAATGGCTATCAAAAGATTACACTCCGGCAACGCTAGTTGGCACGCAGTCAGTAAACTGCTGAAATCCAAACTGCTATCACGTAATATGTATGGCGCAAGACTAATAACCTTGCCCGGAAACACAAATTATTATGAAAAATTTAACAAGCCTCAGACTTGCTAAATAAGTCCAAGACTGGATCCCGTTTGTAGTGCCGATGATGATGATCACGTAATATAAAGCTCCGAGTCTATAGAACCATAGTCATGCCGATTGTTATATTCGGATGCGAAACATGGGCTCTCACAAAACGGGAAAAAACCAAATTCCGCGTATTCAAGAATAACGTTTTAACGGGTATCTTTGGCGATAAATATGACGAGGAGGCAGGACGATGAAAGAAATTCAACAACCATGAATTCGAAGAGCTATACCGTAAACCTACAAGAGTGAGAGTAATAAGGTCGCGAAGATTAAGATGGGCCGGACATGTGGCGCGAATGGGCAACGATAGGACCGTGTGTAGAATACTTGACGGTAAACCAACGGGAAAGAGACCGACAGGACGGCCGCGACGGAGATGGGAGGACATTGTTAGGTTTGACCTTGGGAAGATGGGATCGGATGGTCAAGCGTGGAAGGAGAGTGCACAGGACAGGCAACAATAGGGGAGTCGAGTCGGCGTCGTCATGAACTTCCGGGTTTCTACAGGCCAATAAATAGTAGTAGTAATAAGGCAACTATGACCCCATTCATAACTCCCAATCAAATCAATTGCGCAATAAACGGACCAAACGTTAATTGTATGATTATAACTTCCGGGAATTTGGTTAACCAAAATCTCATCAAAATTCCTTGGAATTCCACTGCAGTCGAAGTGCATGACAGACTCCATCTGGCCTTCCTGGAATTTTTAAGGAACTTCATGTACAAATATCGATGAGATTTTGTGTAAAAGGGCTATGCGTCCTGATTTCGATGTTAATCTCAATTGGCGTCAAAAGGGCACGCCAATAAATAAATTTATTCAAGTCCTTCCAGTTTTTGCGTCTTCATATCATATCAAATCAAATAAAGATACACTAAGCAAAACTAAAAAGTATTTTCAGTCGATCCCCCTATTGGGCCAAACAAAGGACAGCCAAACCATTCAACAATCGGTCGCCGCTCTTCCCTCAAAGGAGGAAGCACGGTGATTCGACTGCAACGAGCCTCCTCAGGAGCTGTCTTAAAGATTAATCGTCGTTTTAAGGACAAGGAGACACGCTCCCTAAGGACAAGGCTGTTACAATATGTCCTCCTCGTTGACATCTCCTTTTCCAAACTGCTTACTGTTCTTCTGTTGACATTCTGTTGAAATTTATAGGCATTATAAAAACATGGCGCAAGGCTAATAACCTTGCCCGGAAACACAAATTATTATGGAAAATTTAACAAGCCTCGTGACTTGCTAAATAAGGCCAAGACCGGATCCCGATATTGTACCAACCGAATTTGATTCCCTATATGCCAAGGCTTGTCCCCAGCTCGATAGAAACCTTGACGTGGTGCGGCGGCTTAAATTACAATGAATCAGTCGGGTTATGCTGACGGAAGCATACGGTTTCAGTAGGGCCACCCATGTCAGACAGGTTAGCGAGGAGTAACGCAAAAAGATCTACCACCCCTATTCCAGGGTGTTCGCGTTACCATGCCTATTGGAAGGTTTGCAGCCAGGGGTATACCGCCTGTATTATGACGGCGGCTCTCTGACACCCGGTCGAATCAGACCTGTTTCGCCAGTTGGGAACCGCAACTCCGTTGTTGCCGATGGTTCGCCAACTGGGAAACAGCAAAGATCAGTTATTTCTGCATCGAGCAGAACAACAAAATAATGGCGTTGTTGCCCAGCGAATGATTGCCGCATTGGGCAGTAATTAAACACATGTTTTAAATATACATTAATTTAACTTTATTTACGATTTAAACTCTATTGATGAAACACGATTTAAAGCACGTTGACAAATAAAAACGATTAGAGTCGTAAAAAAACTGTCTAGCACCAACTGTCTGATCTAAACGTTATGAAAACAACAGGTGCTGAAAAACACCGTATACAAATCAAAATTTTAGCTTTAACATCGAAAACCAACTGTGTACGAAAACAGTAAAACAAGCACTGCGTGAAAACAGTAACATGGAAAACGTCACATGAATAGACAATTTTGCTTTTGTCTATTCAGCAATAGGTGGCGTTCCGTGTGGTATGTTTTTCCCAACTGGTATAAGATATAATATATGTTGCGGAACTGCAACAAGAGCAGTAAGCATAACTTACCATATCAAAGTGGGGCTCTGAAATGGCGGACTATCTGAAACCCCGAGACTCGTGGGAACAAAAATGAATAATCAACATACAAAAAACAATCTGACGAAAAACCCGGTAGGCGTAGGTGTGATGAGCCGACACTACCATAAGGGAACAAATCAACAAGAAAACACCGACTTTGCAAAAAGAAGACGTAGGGGAAAACGGAAAAAGCGGGATATACGCGTCGGCACGTGGAATGTTCAAACGTTATATAAACCAGGCGCGATACAAACGGTTGTAGAAAACGCACCAATATAAAATGGACATCGTCGCGCTTCAGAAAGTCCGACTCCCACATCAAGTAATTGAAACCAACGGGTTTACACTGGCGCGTGGAGGTACCGATACACATAATCTCGGAACCGGCTTCATCATAAGCAAGAAGATTACGTCCCATGTAAAAGATGTGCAATTTATTAATGACCGAATATCGGTGCTAAAAATACAGGGCCCCTTGGGACAATTATGTATTTCAACATACAAGCCCCAACAGAAACAGGGACGAAGAAACGAAGGACACGTTCTGCGAGACTTTAGAGGAAGTATTTGATGGGATCTCATCATTCGATGTTAAAATTCTCCTCGGGGACCTCAATGCGAAAATTGGAAAGGGAGATATCTTCCCCCCAACAATAGGTAAAAAACCTACACGACGTTTCAAATGATAATGGAATTCGAATTATTACATTCGCAGCGTCAAAAGATCTGGTAGTGAAAAGCACGATGTTCAAGGACGTAAAGGCCTCAGAGTGATCCACTTATAAAGATATGATGAAGTCAACGCAGAAAGATACGCGAAAATTCGGATAGAGACAATGAGACTTTTCAAACGTAAAAAACGCGAAGGGGGGAAGGCTCGTATCGAAAAAATCTTAGAAATGTATGCCGTCATAAATTCAATTAGAAATGGAAACAGAGGGAGAGCCAAAATGATTCGAGACGCAAACGGCTGTCTGGTCACAGAAACAAACAATATCGTGACAAGATAGAAGTAGTACTTTGAAAACCTGCTCAATGTGCGCACCCATCAACCACAAATAAACGCACTGGGCGTACATATAGCCGAACCTCATGTTGTTGCCTTTCTCTCAGGGAGCGTGTCTCGTTGTCCTTAAAAGGACGAGGGATCTCTCAAGACCACTTCTGAGAAGGCTCGTTGCGGTCGCCACCCTGCTTCCGGGTCGTCCCGGAAGAGTGACGACCGATTGGTGAGTGAAAGGGGCCAGGCAAGTCGGCCCAAGTAGATGGATGATTCAATTAAAAGACTGGGATCGGTTTCCTTCACTTAAGCGACTGCCTCCTTGCGCGCGCCCATGACTAAAATCAGACTGGATCTTTATATCAAACACTTTATTATAATTTAAATTGCTATTTAATTAGTTTACTTGATTTATGTTTTTAAATTCTGGATTCATTGGCGTCCTTACACTTCGGACGCCAATTGAGACTGATCTTCGAATCTGAAATTCATCACCCTTATAAATGAAACCAAATCTAGATTTTGTATCTCGAAGAGATCGAATTGAAAGTCAAATCTCGATTTAGATACTTTGGCTGGAGCCAAGTGTTTGTTTTTGAGATAAGAATTCGAATTCTCAGAAATCCAGTGCATATGAAGATATCCACTGGGATTCGGGGTTTGTTTCCGCATGGTAATTGAACATCTGGTTCAATTTGCCATGCGGTTGATTTTGTCTGATAATTATGGGTAATTGGATGTCAGGGTGATAAACGAATATTTGATTCGTTTATCGTGAATTGGGTTGGATCGGGGTAATGGATTTTCTGAATATAACTTTGGGTGTAGGGATTTGGATGTATGTGTGGGGGAAGGAGATGGTAGGGCTTTTCAGAGCACAACACTCAGATCCCGGAGCCCTCTTTCGACAAAGTGGAAGCGCAATAAATCGATTGAAAAACAACAAGGCTCCCGGAGTCGACTACATACCGGCAGAGCTTGTGAAGCATGGGGGAGAGGCAACCGCTCGAAAGATCCACCAACTCATCAAAACAATGTTGGATAAGGGAGTCATTCCGGAAGAATGGAAAATCTCAATAGTCGTCCCCATTTTCAAAAAAGGAGACAGATGTTACTGCGAAAAGTACAGAGAAATATCATTGCTCCCAGCCACATACTAAATACTAACAAATGTCATACTGGGGAGAATCACACCGTACGCAGAAGAAATACTGGGAGACTACCAATGCGGATTCCGTAGGAACCGATCAACAAGCGACCAAATGTTCGCAATAACACAACTGCTGGAACAGAAGTGGGAATACGGAGAGACGGTTCAACAACTGTTCGTTGAGTTCAAAAAAGTCTACGACTCAGTGGCAAGGCAAAGACTCCACCATATTGCAGTTGACCCGGGAATCTCGAAAAAATATGCCATCCTTATTCAAATTTGCATAAACGAAAACAAAGGGCGAGTTAGAATAGAAAACCACCTCTTAGAACCATTTGAAATCCGGGATGGACTAAAACAGGGAGATGGCCTTGTAGGAATTATCTTAGTTATGTGCCGACGTTGGCACGGGTTGACTAAGATTTCCTGACAAGTTCACTTTAGGACGTACTCAGGATACTTAGAGAAACACCCAGATGTCCAACTGGTTACTGCCACTGTTCCAGCAAAGAAAATAAAGCTCTAGGAAATGGTTGATGGTTTATGGTGACTTTTATTGTCTGTGACACTCGGTATAAGGTTTCTTATATTAACACGGAACAATTTATTGAATCCTGAACAAAGGTTTAATTGTTTCTGACACTCCGTATAAGGTTTCTTAACACGGAACAATTTATTGAATGCTGAACAAAGGTTTAATTTCGCGCACCAGGACATTCGTCTCCTTCAAAACTATCGCATCGACTAAACTACTTTCTCTTCGGTTGGGGTGAGTTGGGCGCTGTGGTGAGAAAGACTGTACTTTTACGGTGCGTTTACAGTATAATTTTGAAATAACGAATGACGATTTAATTAAATAACTGTTCAATTAAGCACATGTAACCTAACATATGTAATACGACACGACACAAAATGATAAATATACAAAACTTAGAATTTAGCAGCTCAACTGATAATCTTGAGAGCGACGAACGAAGTGTGAAGGGATCTTCACCGTTGAAATCCATAATGGCTGCAACTTAACGAAGTTTTCCCTTGGTGTGGCGGAAATAGGCGGGGCCATCATGGTCACGTGGTTGATTAATAGAAATTGTTGGACGAACTGGACGATGATGTGACATACGACTTATGACAGTTAACGTGTCAATGCAGTGTTCGATGGTCGTCGTCTTTCGATTGATGTTGGCAGTCAATGTTGGCCATGTTATTTTGTTAAGCGAGATGCGACATGCCGCCCGCCGTGAAGCGTCAGGTTCAAAGCTGGTGTGGTGTTTGCGGCTCCTGTAGTTTCGCCGATGGGGAGAGGGCAGAGTCTTTTGACGCAACGATCGAAGACAATGAGATTTTCCAATAAATAGATCCTATCGAGGGTGTGTCCATTTGCGCGCGGATCACTTTGTTTGCTCGTGATGCGAGTTCATGGGTGGTCGAACCGTGGGAATGGATGATGCTCGTGAAAGAGCATCTTTGGAAGAAGAGTTTGCAGCTGTCTAAATATTGCGCTGGGGATTAGGATGCGTTTGGGATGATTACACAATGATGGTTGTGTTTACAGCCATGTTAATTGCGTATTGCATTCATATGGAGTCACAGGTCGAATTCCAGCGTGAGTATTTACACTGGCAATGAATTCGGCTCTTGGCAGCTAGGCGCGAGTTGTGCTGGTGCTTTGAAGGTTGCATAAAAGCCGCCCTGAGTACTGATACAACATAAAAATCTGTCGCGCACCTGTGAGAGAGTAAACACAGGCAGACAGGGGTTCTGCTGATTGTTTCTATAATACACTTCGGTTATCTAGTAAGGCAACCGAGATGTTTTCTTTTTAGAACAATGCTGAGATGCATTGATGTATGCGGTACTGGCGTACCAAATTTTTCCAGGGAAAACATTATTACGCATTGAATGCGTGAATGTCCTTGGTGAGGAAAATGCCTGCGGTGTTGGATGCGATTAGCATAATCGAAAGATGATGAAATCGGTGGGAGAATGCTTGGAGGAGTTAATGTACTTGCATAAGCGACAAATGGTAAGGTTACTAAAGCTTTAGGGCAGGATGATTTTGGGGTAAGTTGAAAAGGTGGCAGTGGCGTTAGTAGAACCGCCACAGCCTCTCACCATGTCTTTTTAACCTTGTGCTCGAGTATGTTATCAGAAAGGTACATGACGACAACATGGCCGGATCATCCCTGAACGGGGTCTCACAAGTGCTCGCATATGCGGATGACATCGCCGTTCTGGGCGATAATCTAGAACCTGTAAGTAAAAACAGTGAAATCAGCATGGAAGCGGCAGAAGAGGTGGGCCTAGAAATAAATGAAGATAAAACCAAATACATGACTACGGCGAGAGCAGGTGGACCTCAGAGAACACATATAAACGTCAGAGGCAAGATACTTGAAAAAGTTAAAGAATTTAAATATCTGCGAACGATACTAACGGCCAGTAACGAAATGTCGAAGGAAATTAAAAAAGGCTACATTCTGGCAACGCTAGTTGGCACGCAGTCAGTAAACTGTTGAAATCCAATATGCTATCACGTAACGTCTATAGAACCATAATCACGCCGATTGCTTCTATACGGATGTGAAACATGGGCTCTCGCAAAATGGGAAGAGAACAAATTCCGTGTATTCGAGAATAAAGTTCTAAGGCGTTTCTTTGAAGGTAAATATGACGAGGAGGCAGGACAATGGAGCAAACTCCACAACCACAAATTGGAAGAGCTATACCGCAAACCTATAATGGTGAGAGTAATCAGGTCGCGAAGATAAAGATGGGCCGGACGTGCGGTGCGAATGGGCAACGATAGGACCGTACGTAGAATTCTTGACGGTAGACCAATGGACGGCCGCTACGCAGATGGGAGGACAATGTTGGGTTTGACCTTGAGGAGATCGTATCGGATGGTCAAGCGTGGAAAGAGAGTGCACAGGACATGGAACAATGGCGGAGAGTGGGTGAGGTCATGAACTTCTGGGTTCATACACGCCAATAAATAGTAAAAAATATGCTAAGGCTTGTAGACGGACTGGCACAAATTATTAAGTCTGGTTTCCTATGTTATCTAGATTCATTTAAAAGAAAATGCTCAGTATCTATAAAGAAGCATAATATAAATACTTGATGTGAATAATACAGCTGCGAAACTATTGAAAGGTCTTGTCTACATATGGGCCTGAACGGACATTGAATCGCAGCTCTTGTGTACAGACAACTTATGTATTTACTTTTTTGTGAGATTTCTCTTACATAACTCTTGCCTGTTCTGCCAGACGATGTTAATCATAGCTCTTTTGATCTCCGTAGGTTATTAAAGGGAATATATCTTTGTACAATTTTATTGATAGCCTTAAACTGTATGCATATGCTATTAGACGGCGCTATTAAGTATCATCGAGAAGACAAGACAAGATAGAAGAAAAGGGGCTTTCAATACATTAATTACGTCTCGATAAATCATTCCATCGAAGGCACCGCGGTTAATACCAAAGATCGCACTTAATTCAAGATGAGTGGTAGGTTATCCATATAAAGTAGGCATATGCACATCACACGAATCGAGATATCCATCTTGTCCCGGTGGTATATAGTCCGGGACGAATTCCCTCATCCACCCCAACATAATCCTCACATATTGGCATCGTCACGTAAGAATATTTGTTAGCGATGACTCATTCGCTGGCTAGTTCGGTTGTTGCCTTTCATCATTATTTCTTCCGGCTAAAAGCCACCAAGGAATTCTATAGATTTGTGCGCCAAGGCGATTAGCATGACCCAACTGTCACATAAACAACAGAAATTGATCTGTAAATCATTGAACAGGATCGTTCGGCGGCAGTGCGCCCTTTCTTTTTACTCTCAAAGTACAACTTATACGAAACGAAAAAAGAAAAAGCTAGAACTCTCCAGACATAAGTTTTAAACCAGTGCAACAGGAAAAGGCTGAATTTCAAAATCCACCTGGTTGGCTGTTGTCTTGCTTTCCGGATTGACAGAGATAAAGCAAAATTACCCGAGTTCAATGTGTTGTAAATAGACACTCATATCTACATCAGTCGTAAGCGGTCGCGAGGAATGTAACGATAATGATGATGGTACTCTTACAGCACAGCGACTGGCAGTGCGTCCATTCATTCACTTTGACGATAAAACTACGTGTGGTTCCAAGGTTCTACCCTATCAAACTTGTGTGCTCACTAAATCATAATTCTGAGGTCTGAGAAGTTCAATACTGCTCTCACAGTGTCGCCGTTCAGATATTTTCTGGGAAAGCCCAATATAGAAATAGAGACAACGCAAAATGACTATTTCCGGGAACGAGATTTATGAAATGCTGAGTCTCTTAAAATGCGACTCTTCCGAACCGTATGACAATAACTGAGAATAGTTTTATTGATACCCCGTTTGTCCTTCGGTATCGAAGAGTAATGCTGCTTAAGGACGGCTAAACGCCACTGATGAAATTTATGTGACGCAAGACTGGTTTGGTGCGTCCAAAATGGGGAATTAAATTCATGAGCCTTAAATTAACTAAATTGAGTTGTAAATCGATTTAATGGGAGTGGCTGACTCCGAGATAGATAGATTGGTCGTTTCGGATGTACCCACGCTAGTTGATGGCGATAAAAGACCCACTTTGGGCGGAGGTCTTCATGACAAACGATCTTGTTGGAGGCGTTGCAAATTACTGCTGAATCAAGCAAACGATCGTGATAGAAATAATTAAGCCATTCCTCAGGAGATATATATTATATATTTCGCAGTGATATTAGTGAAATGGAGGAGACACTCGTGAGATAGTGGCAAATACGCACTAATCGAATACATTTTTATTCTTTAACTAACGTATGTTTACTCAAACACAATCAAGGTATTTGTGTGCTTAGATCAAATGTCAAATCTTGTTTTATTGTCACTCCAACAAAATTGTATACTCTTGAATTCTATATTTAACAAAAAAAAAAAAGATTAACATGGTAAAATCTAGGACCGAAAAGGGTCTAAATACTTCTCTGAGTTTCCAACGCTATACCCAAACGCGTTACAGTTCTGCTCGTCTTTTTAACTCCTTTCAGGCTGTTTTGGTTTTAAGTTTTACAAGTTACCTTACAAGTTTTAAAATTTTTCATCTAATATTAACTTACCTCCCCTTCACAAACATTTTGTATTAATTTTATAGTTTAGTTTAGTGGGACTACCACCCCATTTATTGGGTTAATTCAAGCGATATAATTACCTACAACTAAAGTATATCTAAGCTACAAACTACAGAGCTTAAGAACTATCTTAACTAGGCTTAACCTAAGGTAACCAGAGAAAATTAGGTAGGCAGGAGTAGGGGCGAGAGGTGGGGGCAGGTTATAGTAAAGTATAGAAGTGCCACTTGAGTTTGGTGCTGAGACTGGTTTAGGAAGTGGTGCTTGAGATTATGGCTAGAGGGGTCGAAGTCGGACAAGGTGGAATTGGAGTTGACATTTCTCAACATCCGCGAAAGGGGTTGGTTGACAGCATAAGAGGTGCAGTGATAGGGAATGTAGAGAAGGCGGGGATTACGCGTATTTCGAGGGTTTGGGTTCAGAGGAATTAATTTAAGCAAGTATTTGGCGGATTTATTCGTATGCGTCTCTACGGACCAATGTTGGAGTGTTCCGCCAAACACTGTTCTCCAACGACACACGAAAAATAAGTTCAACACACAAATGAAACTCTGTGAAATGTTTTGTTCTAATGATTTTGGTTTTTATTTGAACTTTTGTTAACCCTTTGTTTTCTTTTGTTTTTTTTTTACAAATTGACACAATATCTCCTGGTTTAATACACTTAGACACCGTGGCTAGTCTATAAGAACTCTTACAATGTCAACAAACACAATTCGAGCTAATGCTTTCATCTACTTTTTTTTTTTTTTTACAATTTCGAAGCACTTCGTTGGACCTCACGTACGTTCGACACTCGACGTTACTTTTCACTTTTCAAAATTTTTCGCTGCGCGGACCGACCTCCTACATGAGCTCTCTAACTGGACTGATGCTCGAGGTATACTCAAAATTCTCCTCCCCATTTCGAATTTTTTTCATCCCCCATCTGCAAGAGAAAATTTTCCATCCAGTCTGCAAAGAAAATGTTCCCATCATAGATCTCTCCTTTCCGTCTTCCTTATCGGAATCTTGTTCCTTTGTTTGAACGATCGATCGTACCGCCGCTTAAATTTCATCTTTTCTTGGGATTTGTTTGTGTTCCCCATCTGGCCTAAGACAACGAGGGTTCTTGTGCGCTTCAAATGGGTACAAAGGAACCGTGGGATTGGTCTAGTTTTTGTTTGCATTTCCAACTCATAAACATCTAGTGTACGATCTACGTTAAGATGTTTATGATTGCATGACTGTTGATCGGCGGTGAATCGCTATCCTTTGTTTGCACAAGTGTGCCTTTTAGGTTTTGGGTCATGCTAGGAATTTAGGTGCTAATTGCTATATTATACCAGCGGAGATATTCGTTGTTCGATTTGTTTACCGGAGAACGCGTTTAATGGATGTATTGCATTGATGCCCTGAATTGGATGCGTTGGACTGGATGCGTTGAATTGGGGCGTCGAATTGGGTGCGTTTAATTCAATATTAGAGACTTTTGAATGTTTAGTTGGATTGATTTTTGCTATTGAATTCAATGTTGGTGTCTGAAATGTAACCTTTTGTTTCAGGTGGGAGTAAGGACTTTTAGGACACGTGTCTTTGGGCACGTGTAATGGATAAAGGTGAGTATGTTCCTTGGCGGAAAGGACATCTCAACCTCTAGTCGGTTGTGAGGTTCGTAGAACCGCCACAGGCATGCGCAGTCGGCCGAACCGGAGAGGACCCGATCAATGAATACTACGTCAGCCACAACCCTGCGCCCCTCAAGGGTTCTGAGGCTGATTAATTTGAGGCGGTTAATGTACGAAGGAAGGATTAAGGGGTTTTCCCATCGCAGCCCTCAGTGAGCGAGCCGAAGGAAGCGACGTTGAATACTTTCGATTCTACAGATATGGATCTTGTGATAATGAGACCACACCTGGCTAGCATATTCAAGTAGCGAACGGACGAGGGTAAGGTAAAGGGATCAAGTAACGGGTCGAAGTATTCCTTAGACCATCATTTCACGAATCTGAGGACAGAATTGTGTTTCCGAATCGCCTCATCAATGTGAGAGAGGGTTAAGCTTCTTGTCGCAAAGAATCCCAAGATTTCGAATAGCTTGGACAATCGTTATGGGCTGCTTATGAAGGAGATTGGGACGTGAGGATGAGTGAATGTGTTTACGGGAAAAGATTATAGATTGGCATCCTGAGAAAGCTTGGCGCAAGGCTAATAACCTTGCACGGAAAAACAAATTATTATGGACAATTTAACAGGTCTCGGATATGGACCGGATACCGGTAGAGAGACTTGCTAAATAAGACCAAGACCGGATCCCGGTTGTAGTGCGATGATGATGATGATTCTTCATGTTATAGGTTATATCCACCAGCGCCAACCAACTACTCATATTCCCACTTGTCTGTTGAAGTTGATGGCCATTGATCAAAGTGATTTTACGACTCTAATGGGAACGAAAGAAAATCAATTAGCCGCTTAAATGTTAGAGAAATGTGATCAGAACTGAGTATCAGCTATGTAAGTGTTCAACCCATTACTTTCAATAAGCTCTTGAATGCCACGGATGTTGTCATATGTACGACTTGTTCTTGGGTGTCGATCATGACTTAGGTTTAGTTTAGTTTGATACGTTCTCGCCCATTTTTAAATTCTCTGGCTCATGTATACACATGATTCTGAGACAGTGTATCATCTCCAAACTGTGTTTTTAATCGAGAAAAATGTCCGTTGGTTTGTGGCGTAAGTAGTCGTGGCGCCGGCACGGACGCGAGTTCTACTACCCACCCATCCGTTCACTAAGAGTTCCACCGTACACTGTCCACCGAAAGAATTTAAACAAGTTCATCGTCACAAACTGATTTCACAAAGCAACGGAAACACCAACACAAGAAATAAGACGCATGGTTATTGTTTTATTCTTTATTAATAACCACTTTTTTTATATTCGTCGTTAACATTAAATCGATCATTATAAATTTTCACTTAATTTTAACTACATTTACTTGTACAGCTCGCACAAAGAACCCGGCCGTGAGTGTACGCATCCACCGTGTATACAATTCGACTCCGGGTATACATTTACGCGTCTCTGCAGTGACGAATAGTGGCAGCGGCATGACCGTGGTGGTCAGCGGGTGGAAATGGCCGCAATCGAGGGTTAGAATCTGGTTCTTGATATCCTCTTTACTAAGGATATGTTTTACCTACCACAAGAGAGACGTAAAGTCTCTCTTTGTGGAACAGAGCACCAGATATCGTAATGCAGATCATGGTGGTATTGGTGTGATCGTACCCATCATCGTGTTTATCGTTGCATTTAGCAAAGGATAAACGAAACCTGAAACGAGGAAAGAAGACCAAAGGGAGAATCGACCTAAGGCATCGGCCTGTAATGAGGGTCGGCTAAATAAATGAGCTGCAACTCATTAAATGGGAAATGCATTTGGGATACCTTAAACGATTTAAATTGTTTATCGTATCGCCAGAATGCCTGCGATAGAACATAATTGTTTGTTTGCATATGATGTGTGCTAAAGAATTTGGTTTTAGGGGCTATTGCGCTAATTGTATGCAGCTGTTTCAAAAGGCTGTTAGGAGTTGCTTTGTCGTTAGAGAAAAGAGTCGCCAGCCAATGTGTATGTGGGGAACATTGTTGTACACATGGTGAGGCTGGGAATAGCCGACTCAATGATCATTATCCCTGACTATGATGGTTACATGGTACTGTAACCGATATGTTTTCTATCAGGGAAATGAGGTTTGTTCGTTAAGGAATTCTTCCAGGAAAGCAAATATGATGCATTCAATTATGAATGCCTGAAAATCCTTTTAAGAAATTTCCTGTAATGCGTTGAAAGCATTAATGTCCTTGTAAAAGGAAATGTTTCAGGTATAGTGGGTGGAGATTGTGGTGCAGGTGTGAGAAAGTTGAAATTTGCCTGGGGTTCTTGAAAAGGTAAAAAGAAATTCTTACAGGGAATTTGTATGCGAAAGGATGCATGAAAGGTAAGTTTTCTTTTCCAGGGACTTTTTAGATTAAGGATTTGATCTCATTAATGCATGAAGCATTTAAGGTGCTAATGCGATTGCATTAGTGAAATTAGGAGATTGGTGGAAGTTATGGGTGTTTCTCAGGTAAGTGTAGCGTGGGGTTTGGCGGAACCGCCACAGGTTTAAGGCCTTCATTTGTTAAAGATTTTATAATAATCCGTTGCGCAACAGACGTATGTACTTCTTGCTCCTTCATGGCTGTCTGACTATAAAGTCGAGCGCGACCGCTAACCCAAGCCGATTGCCCTACTCTTCATGAACAAACCAATTGCCACGCACAAGATTATCTACCTCGGAACTTGTTGCTAAGCAAAAAAGTAAAATTACCGTTTAAATTTGCTTCACCCTCGTATTTATTACGAAAAACTGAAGCAATATATAATTAACGTACATATTCCAAATTTATCATTGTCAATACTGTATACCATGCCAGTGCATGACATTAAAATGCACCCAAAAGGCTATTTACAATTCGGAGAGACATATTATAGCTATTAACGTCTCGATTAGTTAAATAACTTAAATCGTTTTAAGGGAGAAAGTATTTTCACTTTATAGGTGTTGGTCAACATGGTTCAAACGTTACATTCAAAATGGCTCTTAAATTGCCTTTCCAACATTTATTCCAACAAAATGAACCATATTCATATGTACATGCTAGGTCAGATATAAATACCGAGTTGTATACGGGTACAATAAGTCAGATTGTCTTAGTAGGTAAACTCGATTACGTTACGTTTATTGTCTCAGTATTTGCTACAACAATAGATAACGACCTGACTTCTATTCGACATATAGTGCTTATCATCCTCCACTTCCCAGACGCTAACAGATTACAATAATCATCTCTAATTAATTTCCCCAATTGAAGGGCCATCTTTCCTCCATGTAAAGCTCTCTCCACTTAAAGCACCTAGGCACTGAATGCCATAATGAAACCCCAATCGACCTTCCCAAGTGTCGTACCATTAACCCGGATTCACTTCCTTACACACGTCTCCTCCGTCGAATCTACTTAATCATCCCCCCCTTACGCAGTCCAAGTGATATGCACTCAAAGAATAACAACAACTCCATGGGGCACTTCAATTCGATTAACATTTGAACTAATATCTTCCTATTGAGAGCATTCCGAGAAATCTGGCGGAGGACCTGAAGGTAATGAATGACAACAATGGCAACTGACGACAGGGACGACGGGTTCGAAGTCGAAGACTCACACATCGTCAGATTTCAACCAAGGCAAATACATGTTGGCTAGATTTGGGGAGTTCCCAGTTTGTTTGGCAGCTAACGAAGTTCTATTATCTTAAGTGCACTTCCTAAGTGGATTGGCGGTGTGGTTTCATGGAGTCGACATCCCAACAATGCGGTCTTTAGGACTTATCTGTCCGGGCTGTCGAATGTCTTACCAGAGTTTTCATTTCCAATTTTCAAGTGAAAAGCTCAAATCAAATGTAAACACTATGGAAGTCAATTGAAAGCCGTCTTTAGGAATATTACTAGGATGTATATATATATATAGACCCCCGCATCTTCTCCGTCCCTGATCTCGCCAATTGCCGATCGTTCACTCTACGAACTTGCAGAATAGTTAACAGTGATTTCGTATAGTATATAACGCGAATTCAAAACTTCTCAACTGGAAATCAAGAACAACCACGGCGAATGTAGAGGGCGTTACCATCCAACCAAACCATAATTAATGACTTTCAATTGAAATCCGCATCCACACAAAGGACTATCGTTTCCTTTTAATTTCGTTGCGCGGTAAGCGGTGAGGGAGCTTCAATTTGTTACAGCGCCACCATCCTTATTTGACTTTGGTTCATTTTGGAAAGCAACCGAATGGTCCTCGAAAAGTTTCGCTCGGGATGTTCGGCCTTAGAATCACTGTTGCTTGGCTGTCGTATTCGAGGACGCTTTTCCGATGAATGGGTGAATCGCCAATTGTACTGTTGATTTAAAAAACTTTTCGCATCGAGTGTAAACGGAAGTTTTCATTGTTCTTTAGGTTTGATTAAGTGATTCATTTGCAACTTTGATAGTCGAACGTGAAGGGGAATGGTGCTAAAAGCAAATTGAATCCCCGAACATCTTACACGTTACTTCTGCGGAAATGTACTTGACTAGGTTTATTGAACTGGAATGGGATTTCTTGTCCTTTGGGAGATTTCATTTTGCTAACAATGTTATGTAAATGGCATTCGACAATCGAGCAAATCTGAGCCTTGCTGCTTCTCGTTTTATCCTTCGTTATTCGATTACATCGAATCTAACTGTTGGCAGACGGAGAAAGTCAGTAAACACACAGCACGCAAATGGTTGGCTTCTCTGTTTGGAAATCTTAACAAAACGGATTAAATTATCAAGTAAACAGATGAAAGCTGCCATTAAGCCATTGCATGTGCGGAACAGTACTCAAGGGAAGAAGAATCTAAGCGCATTAGCTGCACAAGTACCCCAGGGATAGTAATAAGCACTAGCTACTTAGTCAGTGGAGCTGTTACCGGTGGGGTTTTAGAGAGGGACATTTACTATATCAACCGATGGGTTTTAGAAATATTTCTTCCCTTTGGGAATGACGTTGAAAGTAATCAGTTTTTCGTATCTGAGAGTGGAGTCCTATTCATCTTTTTAGATCTGCAGAAAAATTCAAGAAAACTTCGAGCAGGTTATAAGCCACACCAGCATGATTATACATTTACAGCATTTATTTGTTATTTAAAGTTAGTTCAATTATTTTATACATTGTAAAGGGAGCTTATATTTATTATAGAAGGTGGCATAAAATGAACGTTGTGGTTTGAATTGTTTATAACTTTTTTTATTTGAGTAGAAATTATTCCTTCTTTTTTGAAATAAAGTATATTATTGGGAATTTTTTTCGGTTTAATTATGGAAAGTTAAATGAACTCACAAATGATTGGCATTTTCTGCTTCACACATTCGTAAACATTCCACCACATTTACCAAAATTATTTATTTATTTATTTATTTATTATCAATTAGTAATGTAAAATTACATATCAATAACTTAACCTAATGAGCCTAGCAGCGGGGACTATTGGCTCTGTATTTCTAATTTACAATTTAATCTTAATGCTATTTACAAATTTATTTACAATTTCTATGTTGTCGGTAGTGGGATCTGCTAGAATTGTATAAATATCTGTATTGCGAAATAGTTTGTCTTTCAAGGGTTTTAGGTGAGGACAGTCTTTCAAAATGAGAGTGATTGTAAGTGTTGTGTTGCATTTTGGGCAGATTGGGGCTGTAGCTCGGCGGAGCAGGTGGAGGTGGGTAGCAGCTTTATGGCCTAATCGCAGCCTCACAAAGTTTGTGATTTTGGATTTGGGCAAGTTTGTTGGGTAAGAAGGGTGAGTTATGAAAGGGTTTACCATTTTATAGGCATGGTGGTGAGTATCCCAGTTTGTTTGATTTATTTGTTTTTGTCGATTGCTGATAATTGACAGTAGATCGGCTCTTGTGTAGGTGTTGAATTTATGTACTCGAGCTCTTTTGGCTGAGTTGGCTGCGGCGTCTGCATTCTCGTTACCGCTGATGGCGACGTGACTGGGAGTCCACATTAGTTTTATTTTATTACAGTATTTAATGATATTATTCCGAATATTGGAAATGATATCATCTGTGTTGTTGGTGTTTCTTATTGAGTTGAGTACCGACAGGCTGTCGGAGCAGATGACATATTTTTCTCTGTGGTTGGTGGCGAATGTTACGGCTTGTAAGATAGCGAAGGCTTCCGCCGTGAAAATGGAGCAAAATTTAGGTAATAGTCCGATTTTCTTTACTGCACCGTCTTCGGATGTGACCGCAAAGGAAGTATAGTTGGTTGTTTTGGATCCATCTGTGTACAGAAGCCGCGTTCCGTTGGATTTATATTTTGAGGCGACTGACAAGAATAGTGCACCGTATATTTCCTTGTTCGTGTTTGGTTTTTTAAAAGTTGAGAGTGTTGTTATGATATTATTATTATTTAGAAGCCATGGCGGGTAAGTTGCGGAGTATTTGAAAGTTTGTTTAATATCCAATTCCAATTGCTTGGCTTTATCTAAAATGCGGCTGATTGCAGATGGGATTCGGTTGGTGTTTTTGTATCCTATTGTTAGTTTGATGTCTCTGTCAATTATCGAATTTCGCGAAAACGCGAATGTAGCTACGAGGGTTGCCTTTTATATTTCGGGATTAGAGAATAAAAACAAATATTGATCATCGAAAATCACTTTATTGTTTTTCAAAATATTCCCCATGAAGATCTATACACTTTTGCATGCGTTTGAACCAATTGTCGAAGCACTTTTGCCACTCTGATTGAGGTATCTCCAACACATGCATTCTGAATGCAGCAACCGCTTCTTCAGGTGTCGAAAAACGTTGACCTCTCAGTTTGTTTTTTACGTACGGGAATAAAAAGAAGTCATTCGGTGCCAAGCCAGGACTATACGGCGGATGACCCATCAAATCGATGTTTTGGGTGCTCAAAAATGCAGTTGTCGCAGCCGATGTGTGAGAGCTCGCATTGTCGTGGTGAAGAGTGATCCGTCTTCGGCAGTTGGTTTTCCTGATTTCTTGGAAGACAACTGGCAAACAAATGGTTGTGTACCACTCAGAATTGACTGTTCTGCGTTGTTCTAGTGGTACGGTTGCGACATGTCCAGTTTTTCCGAAAAAACAGGCGACCATTTGCTTGGAAGTGCTTTGTGCGCGAACAACTTTTGTTGGATTTGGCTCATCTTGAAACACCCAGACAGTCGACTGCTGTTTACTTTCGGGCTCATACGCGTAAATCTACGATTCATCACCTGTCACGATGTCATAGACGTGTTTCGAAGCACCGCGACCGTATTTTTTGAGCATTTCTTTCGACCAATTGACACGAGCCTTTTTTTGGGCGATTGACAAATTGTGTGGGATCCACCGCGAACAAATTTTTTTGACAATCAAATGTTTATGCAATATTGAATGTATGGTGGTCCCATTAACGCCTAAGGTTGACTCAATCTCACGATAGGTCACATGACGATCTTCCAATATCAGTTCGCGCACAGCATCAATGGTTTTCGGAACAACAACTGATTTTGGACGACCTTCACGAAATTCATCTTGGAGTGAACTACGACCACGATTGAATTCACCATACCATCGATAAACACTGGTCCTTGATGGAGCTTCATCGCCAAAAATTGAATTAAGTTCATCCATGCACTGTTGCTGAGTTAATCCACGCCGAAAGTTGTAAAAAATAATCGCACGAAAATGTTGACGATTTAATTCCATTTTTGGGCCGAGATGAATCTTTTAAGTTACTGAAACAACACAAATAGCGCTCGTATGTCAAAACGTTCTGAGTGCGTATAACCTCAAAAATGTCCAACTTTACGACAGAGCTGTCAATTGCCGGATTGCAACACTAGGGTTGCCAAATCCCGAAACATAAGAGGCAACGCTCGTATTAGTTTTAATGATATGATTTCCATCCGGTCCTCGATTGTTGGGAGCCCAGCTTCAGCCAGTATATTTTTTATTGGTGTCGTTCTGAATGCAAAGGTGCTTCTTCTAGCGGCTTGGTGATAGGTGGGTTTTATTATATTTAGAGTAGTTTTTGAACTATTGCCATAAATATAGATCGCGTAGTCTATTTTACTTAAAATTAGAGCTTTAGTAATTTTACATAGAGTGTTAATGTGTACGTTACTTTTCATGTTGCTTAAGTATTTAATAATATTGAACCTCGCTGCTAATGATACTTTGAGTTCTGAACAATGTTGTTTCCAAGTATACTTATTGTTAAATGTTATTCCTAGGATTTTGAGGTTGGGGACATTTTGGATTGTTTTGTTGTTTATGTTGAGGTGTTTTTGAGGACAAAGTCGTCGTCGGCACACATGAAATAATTTACATTTGTCTACTGAGAGTCTGGCACCTGAAGAATTTGACCATTCTAAGATATCTTTCACTGTTTCAGTTAAAATGTTTTTGCAGAAAGTTAGATCACTGGATTTACTTAAGATCTATATATCATCGGCGTAAATGCAATGATCTAGATGTTTCTGTTTGTGTATTATTGTACTTATGTCGTCAAAGGCGATCATAAATAGTACAACTGACAGTGGGGATCCTTGAGGGATTCCGTTGTGTAATGGAAATGTATTGGAGTAAACGTGGTTGGCTTTACATTGGAATTTTCTATTGCTTAGAAATGATTTAACGTACCTATATATATTGTTGCCAATTCTCCATTTTGACAATTTATTAAGTACGGTGTGAGCGCCTATTCTGTCGAATGCTTTCTCAAAATCAAGAGAGAGTATTGTGACGTGATTTTTGGCGGATAGAGCCTTTGAGGTGTAGTGGTCAATGTGGAGTAAGGCGTCTGTGCAACCTCTGTTGGATTTGAAAGCTACTTGGTTGATGGATGTCAGTTTCTTTGTTTCCATAAACCAAGGTAGACGTTTGGCTACGATTTCTTCTAATACCTTTGCGGGACAAGGAATTAAGGATATGGGGCGGTAGCCCTCCACCGAATCTTTATCTTTGTTCGGTTTGGGAATTGGTATTAAGACCGCGGTTTTCCATATTTGTGGAATGTGTGATGTTTCAAGTATTTTATTGTATAATTTTATAATTCTTTGTTTTGCATAATGCGAAAGGTTTTTTAACATTGGGTAGGATATTCGATCTCTCCCTGGAGTTTTGCCCTTAGTTATACTAAGTGCTGACTCGAATTCGATAAATGAGATGGGTTGTTCAATGCGTAGAGCTGCAGAGTTAGGAGTTTGCAAAGATAGTGGATTGTTAACGGATTCAATTTTTTTACGATTGAATTCGGGGTGAAAATTATTGTTGCCTGAGAATTGCGACCAGGTTTTGGCGAAGAGTTGGCTTATTTCCACTGTGTCTCAGATTGTAGTATTTTCGGAATCAAGGGATGAGATAATTGTCGGATTGTGATTACCACTTAGACTGCGTATTTTATGCCATATTGTGGTTGTCGAGGATGTTGGATTGATTGAGGAAGTGAATTGAAGAAAGCTTTTTGCTCTGCTTTCTTCCATCTTCCTACGAAATTGTGAATTCGCTTTTTTGTATGCAACAAAATTAACCTGCGTTGGTCTTTTTTTAAATGCAGAGAGGGCTGACATTTTGCTTTTTCTGAGAAGCGTTAGGTCGGAGTTCCACCAAGGTACATGTTGCCTGGTTTCTGATTTGGTTGTGATATTTGTTTGTTGTTTGGGGCATTGAGAGATTGGCAGCGGATCTAATTGAGTTACTGATTAGCGCAGCTTCGTGATTCGTGTCAGGTGTGGGGGAATAGCTTGAAAGAAATTCGTCAACTTTTCTTTCAAAAAGTGCCCAGTTGGCGGAATCGGTTTTGTATTTTGGAGATCTGTTGTGATGGGTTATCGGTTGCTGATTATTTATTATGCTTAAAACGGGGAAATGGTCACTATTGTAGAGGTCGTTTAGAACTTGCCATGAAGTTTTCGGAACCAATTCTGGGGAGCAACAAGTGATGTCTATATGAGTGAGGGTATTGTGGGTAGAAAGGTGAGTAGGCGAACCGTCATTCCGTAGGATCAGATTGGAGGCGAGGAGGAGGTTTTCAATTACTTCCCCTCTTTTGTTTGTGGAAGGTGAGCATTTATGTCGCCTCCAAGTATTCTGGGCTCATTTGTTTGGTTGAGTATAGCCTGAAGATCATTTTTATTTAATGGCTGATTTGGGGGGAGATATAAGGCAATGTAGGTGAAATTTAAAGGGTGTTGTATTTCTACAACGAGAGTTTAGATATTTGTAATGATGGGGAGGATTTTGTGGGAAGTACCTTTCTTGATTAGTAATCCTACTCCTTGCTTGTGGGATGTGTTTGCAGGTGAATTGTAGAAGTAGCCTACATAGGATTTAGGGATGAATGGTGTGGTGTTGACTGGACAATGCGTTTCTTGCAGTGATATTATATGTGGGTTATAGTCTTTAATCAGAATGTTTAGTTCGTCAAAGTTGTTGGTATAACCGTTCATGTTCCATTGTAGAACGGAGAATGGTTTTTGTTTTGGAGTGATTTTTGGGCGTTCAGCCGTGCTAGTGTGCTTAGGTGATTTTGCAGAGGGATGGAGTTGTATATTCTTAAATGTATTAAGGTGTTGGAAGGTATGGTGGGCGGGATGTATGTTGTTAGGATCTAGACTCCGCTGTTCCGGATGTGGGGCACTTGGACTCTGGATTGAGTTCAAGTGTCCAACCTCAGGAACAGCAAAGTCAGGGGCTTGGTTGTTACTTTTATAGTTACATTGTAATATCATCATCTACTAAGGTGTGTACATTTTTATTAATTTTTATATTAGTGAGAGACGGTTTACTTTTTACCTTTGATTTGGGTGAAGGGGTGCATTGCGAATGGCTATTAGCAAAGCAGCTTGTCGTGGTTTGTGGAATGGTTTCAGTTTGGTTGTTTGTTGGCGAACTTGTTTGTAGTTGTGAGGGTTCGAATGTGGTTAATTGAGTTGATGATGTTTGTTGAGTTGATGGCGTTAATTGAATTGATGATGTTCATTGGGTAAGTGGTGTTATAGACGAAATTGGTTTGGTTGGGTTATGTGTTATTGACTTTTTTGGCTTGTGGGGCAATGCGATTTGAATACTGTTGATTGTAGCAGATGAGGAGGAGCTGGTTGGAAGAGATTCCTTGGGTGTAGTTTTTTGTTTGTTTTGTTCCGTTGAGGAAGCTTTCTGAAAGTTGATCAGGTTTGTGGATATTTTTTTCCTTATAAATTCGTTTGGCTTCTCCCATTGATCATTTGTTTGTGGTTTTTATTGTTAATATTTCTTTCGCTTGGATATACAAGGGACGGGTTTTATCCACAGCTGAGTGAGGGAGCGAGCAGTTTGCGCACATAGTGCGACTGCAATTTACGGGGCTATGAGGTGGCAGATTACACTTTTCGCACATTGTGGTATTAGTGCAGCGTTTTGTGGTATGGCCGAGTCGTTGGCAGTTGCGGCATCTCATGGGGTTGGGGATATATTCGCTGACCTTAGCTTTATAAAAACCGATGTCAACCGACTTCGGTGGTTGGAATAGGTTAAAAGTAAATAACATAAGTCCGGAGGGTCTTCGCACTTTACAGTCATCTACTTTGGTAAATTTGTACACATCTGTGACTTTTTGTTGACCCATTTCGGCTATTATTTCCGCTTCCGAGATGTTTATGAGACAAGGGGCGTACACTATGCCTTTGCATTCATTTAATTTTTCGTGTAATTTTACAGAAACGGGACACATGTTGCCAAAGTTTGTTATTTTAAGAAAACGGTCTGCGGTTTTTTGAGAATTAGCTTTTACTAATAATTGTCCGTCTCGTAGAACCGTGATTTGTTCATACTCATCACTTTCTTAATTAAAAATGGGCTTAGAGATGAAATAGGCTTACCACTCTCCTTGGATGATATAATTAGAAATTTTGGATCTTTTGTATTGTTCATTGTTGGTAAGCTAGGAAACAATTCCTCTGTTTTCATAAGTGTCCTTTTCATTTTGTTTGGTCGAATATCACTATTTGTATCTTCCGTAAGATCGCTAAACCGGTTACTATTCACATTTGGCCCGCAGGCCATTTCGTTGCAATTGTTTTACACTACTCTTTTGTCGTAGAAACACAGCACACTGCACAACAAGGGTCTGGTCTGTTTTTTTTTTTTTTTTTTTTTTTTGTTTTTTGTTTTTTTTTTCACTGCACTATTACACAAAGAGGATGTAATATAATTTTGTAACGTAGGACTGATGTTACACGCAGTGAACACAATTCGCGACGATCTAAACTCGACGACGGTTGGAAAGGGAATGTTACCAAAATTGTTCGTAAAAAGGTACGATGTTATTGCTTTTCATCATCATCATCGGCACTACAACCGGGATCCGGTCTTGGCCTTATTCGGCAAGTCTCGAGGCTTGTTAAATTTTCCATAATAATTTATTTTTACGGGCAAGGTTATTAGCCTTGCGCCGAGTTGTTGCTTTTAATTCACTATTAATTAATTCGTTGGTTCTTGACTTATTAAAGTACACTTGTGGGGGGCAATAGTCGTGGCACCGACATGGGTGCAGGGTTCTACTCCGTCCCCACAAACTTCCAATGTCACCCACCGATTGTTCCACCGAATACAAAAGTACGATCACCAGGGAAAAGGAAATAAAAAGACACGGGAAGCTGCAGCACAGAAAATGAAACTCTATTTTCATTTAGCATAACTGGATTTTATTGTTAAGTAAGCTTATTTGTACATTGTTTTGATGGGTGGGTTGTTTTGACGTGAACAAGTTTTAAGTTGATCTAATTGTGGTATAAACTTTGGTGGCACACTAATTTGGTAGTCAATACACGTTTTATTTCGGAAGAAGTTAGGAAAATTGTGCCGCACGTACATTCAGCGAAACAATCACAACAGTAGAGAATCTGTTCTTAATTTAACCACACACGCGTTTAATTTAATAGTTTGGCGAAGACAGATTGTTTCACTATTGTTCTACTCTTACACTGATCTACTTTTAATTGCACTCACTATGGATGAACTCGACTTGGCGATGTACGCATCCCCGGCGCGCACACGGGGAGCGGGAGATAGAACCACCGTGGTGGTCGACGGGTGTAAAAAGACTCAGCCATAAACGGCTCGTGCAGAGACGACTCGCTAATGGGGTGAGTTTGGTGGTGTGGTGGTAGATATCCTCTCCACTAAGGATATGTTTTTACTTCCCACCAGAGAAACGTAGTCTCTCTTGGTAGAACAGAAAACCAGATCTCGTAATAAAGATCATGGTGGTACACATGTATGTGTGTACATTGGTTCGTTCATGGGACAAAGCCATGGGAACGAATCTAAAACAAAGAAAGGAAAATGTGCATCCATGAAATGTGACTTCGGCTAAGCAAACAAGCCGAATCTCATTGGATACTAATTGGGTTTGTGTTTGCTTATGTCGCTGCTGATGAGGAGCAGATCCCGAAATATGAGATGTGCATTGCGGCTAAATAAATAGGCGGCAATGCAATGTGGAAATGTGCTAATTGGTTTTAGCTAGGTTACTGGGAAATGATGTTTATGACATCGCTAGTAAGAGTAGGTATTGAATTATTTGCGTATCGCCAGAATGCCTGATGAAGGACAGCGGTCTTTTGTTTACTCATGGTGTGAGTTAGGGAAATAGGCTTCAGCGTCGATTGCGCTAATTGAATGCAGCTACTGGTATATTATTGCTGGGAGAAAAAGGTCGCCGGCCAATGTGTACGTTAAGAGATTTATCATACACATGGCGAAGCTGCAAAATAGATAGCACAATGTTTATGGCCCCTGGTGAAGGTTACATTATATGTAATTCAAATCCTTTTGTTTACAGGAATTCGTCTAGGGAGATTTACTTGACACCGATGGTGTCGAATTAGTTTGAGATTCCTGATAAGGTAAGAAAGAAATCTTACAGGAATTGTATGCGAAGAGATGCATGAAAATGTAAGTTTTCTTTACAGGGACTTTAAGATTATAGATTTGATCTTATTAATGCTTGCATTTTCAGGTGCTTAATGCGATTGCATTAGCAAAACTTATGCAGACTGGGTAGCAGTTATTGGGATTTTTTTAGGAAGGCGAATCGTGGGGTTTGGCGGAAGCGCCACAGACGAATCTATGAACTCGATCGCAAATGCACTTGCTTGGCAATGATTGGATTGTTGATAGAGCCCTGAAATGATGCCACATCATAAACACCTTGTTAATCCCACACTCATGGGTGGACGGGCTCGATGCTTACAATTGTTTCGGTTGCAGATTGATATATCTTAATTAACAAAAGTTGTTGTTCACAGTCATTGATATGTGGTTGTAGCAAACGAACAAAAACGAATATTCACACAGACCTTCACACTATCCCCAAAGAAGAATAATATCGAAGTCATTCACGACCAACGATCGTCGCGTCCAACCGACTGAAGAACTAAGTAAATCTGTCCAGATTCATTGTTGCAGTGTTATATAGACCAATTGTGGTGATACTGAGACCCCGAAACATATTCTTCCTGCTATCAGAGTCCTTTTCTCGTCGAAGTAAATATGACCAATCATTGTCAGATGTATTATGTTTACTTTTCATATAGATTTATGTTCATCTACATGATCGAGTTCCCGAAATGTATTGTCGATTTGTTATTGTTGCTTATGTCTCAGGGCGTTGCGGCTTATCCTGGATATGATAACGGGACAAAGGAGCGTATGCGAACTGCTAGATGGAAGTACATCATCATCATCATCGGCACTACAACCGGGATCCGGCCTTGGTCTTATTTAGCAAGTCTCTCCACCATTATCTGGTCCTTATCCGAGACTTGTTAAATTGTCCATAATAATTTGTTTTTCCGGGCAAGGTTATTAGCCTTAGGCCATAGATGGAAGTACGATGTTAAGTATTTACAGATCCACATGTTGAGGCATCTGTAAATTTGAAGACGAAGAGCTCCAAGTTTTACTGGATGAAAATCCATGTCAATCTCAAGAAGAGCTTGCAGAACAGTTAGGAGTTCCTTACCAAGCAATATCACTTTTTGCAGTGAGAGAGAAAGTACAGAAAGAAGGAAAATGGGATCCTCATAAAATAACGGGAGGAAACAAAAAATGAGTAGTTGATATCATGAGTTTACTCTTTCGAAGGAAAGCATTTTTTGGACAAGATCTTTACGGGTGATGTAAAGTGCAAAAAACAAAACCAACGCAGGAACCAATCTTCTCCTTAAGCTGTGAAGTTGTCTAGCATCTGGCATATTCTCCAGACTTGGCTCCTTCTGATTACCTCTTATTCAAATCGATGTCGTCCTATTTGAAAGATCAGCGGTTTAAGAAAGTTGAAGATGTGTGGAAATAACTTGATGACTATTTTGCTTCAAAACCACCATGTTTCTATCGCGAAGGTATTCATCATCTTTTTTTTTTTTGGTTTTTGTTTTTTTGGGTTTTTTTTTAAATTAATTGATTAATTAATTAATTTATTTATTTATTTATTTATTTATTTATTTATTTATTTATTTTACTTCTCCCGGGAAAGGCGAACCTATAGCGCTGGGTCGGCGCCCTGAGATGCTCTTTTTTTTTCTCGGCCGGGTCCATCAGCCAAGCTCTGAAACATGGTCAAGGATCTCCCCCCCCATTTCACAAAGCCTATAGCTTAATGGGGTGTTATTTCAGCAGGCGGCTGGGCTTTGGGATCCCACCTACCACTCAGTAATTGTGCCAAACTGCACAATAGCAAGAGTCGTCAGCTGAATCTAGGTTTCCACAATCAAACGCAAGACACAACCTCCTTACCAACTCAATCAATGAGGCGGCAGAGTTAGTTATCTAGGTGATAAATGGCAAAAGACTATAGATGGCAGTGCTTATCGATTATTATTTTTTGCATAACTATCTTTTCCAATTAAGTTGAATGTGACAAAAAGCCGAGTTTCTACTTGCACGCCTATTATGGCGGGTTTCTGAAATCCAGTAAAACTATAACAGAAGGAAAACAGCCATAACATGCGACCAGATAAGAATCCGTAATTCGGCATCATGGTAACTCTCCGCCTCATGTTGCTAGATCGGTTAAAATCTTCAATCTCTGAAAAATAGTGAAGGAGAAGTTTTTTCTCATCCGGCGTATTCAACAGACCGCGCCCCTTCTGACTACCACTAGTTTCGACCAAAGCAAAATGCCCCTACTGGAATACCTCTCACGGCGGTATCAAAAATTGATCTCACTCGGATTTCTCGGATTATATAGAACAAAATCCTTTCCGAAGGTATGCACTTTGTTTTTAAAATAGATCAAAAATGAATGGCGCTCTTGGTGCCCGACGTACAAAGTGCCACTAAGTGTCACACCTTGTTTTTGTGAATACACAATTTAAATATTTGACTTTAATTTTTCTTAAGTTTTCCGTGTATATGTTTGGTATAAGTTTATGTCATGTGACTGTGTGAATAGTAGTAATAAAATAATTCATTCTACAAAATAAAATCGTCCGTATGACCCAATATTTCCATAGCGAGACTTACTCTGTGTTTGGTGACTACATCTGTCATTGTTTTATTCTCGCGACACACTGAAGTATTTATTCTATAAAGAGATTATCACAGCATGATCTATCTATCTATTTATTGGTCTGTAGGAACCCGGAAGTCTGTTACATAATTAACATAAATAACTTTCCATCGTATATAAACTAACCAGCAAAAGGGAAAATGTGCATACAAACATTTTCCACACTTTTCATCCCCTACCTCGCAAATGTCGTAATTCTTACCCCAAAAGAATTACAAAATTCTCTGAACGTGGACCATGAGTAATTTCACACACCTTTTTAGGCGGATTGATCCTTCTCAGCAAATTTGCCGTTTCATGCCATTATATATTTGTGCACCTGATGATTCACTGGACTTTGGTTGGGGGGCTGGGGGGGGGGGGGGGGGGTCAGGCCAGTTAGAGCCGAAACCAAATTTCAATGATTCAGTAGATGGTGGAGTGGGGCTAAATTTCTCTCCTAATATAAAAAGACGCGGGGGGGGGGTAAATTTGTCTCCTAATACAAAAAACGCGGGGAGGGGTTTCAGGCCAGTGAGAGCCGAAACCAAATTTCAATGAATCAGTAGATGGTAGGGTGGGGGTAAATTTGTATCCTATTATAAAAGGCCGCGAATGAGGCGTTCTCGTGGAATTACAACCGGTGTGCGTGGTGTGGGTTAAATGAAACAAGTTCAGAATAAAGAAACATTGCTTTAGAAAATTTTATTATTAAATAAAACAAGCTTAAAAAAAAAGAATCATTACATTCGAAAATTTTAATATTAAATAAAGACAACTCATCAAAAGAAGATAAAAGGAGGAGCGATCAACGAAACCCAATGGGCTATACAACACCCTCAGCTGTAGTCAAAGGGGGCACAGCATAACATCAACTAGGGTTTTCCAATAGGGACTTGACAACTTTGAATTTAATTTGTGAACCTTTCACTAATCATTGAACTGTTACCGTCAATTTATTCAGTAAACTCAACATTTTCATCATGGTTAAGTACACGAACAACGTCTGCAAATTATAAAATTTTACTACCGAAATTTGGAGTCGGTGACTGCAACTTTAAGAGCGTTAACTCAAATTTTCGGTCGTAATTCACAAAGCTCATTTTTGGCGCAATGAGTTCGTCAATAAGCAAAACATGCGTTATTGGTCGGGTGAAAATCCACATGTGCTTCATGAATCACCACTTCATCCACAAAAAATAACTGTTTGGTGCGGTTTGCATGCCGGCGGCGTCATTTGGCCATATTTTTTCGTCGACGATAACGATCGTCACGTTACTGTGAATGGCCATCGTTATCGCGCCATGATTAGCGATTATTTTTGGCCCGAATTGGAAGATATGGACTTGGGCGACTTTGGTTTCAACAGGACGGTGCCACAAGCCACACAGCACACGATACAATCGATTTATTGAAGAGCAAGTTTGATGAGCGTGTTATCTCAAGAAATGGGTCAGTCGATTGGCTGCCTCGTTCGTGCGATTTAACGCCTCTAGACTATTTTCTTTGGGGCTATATCAAGTCATTGATCTATGCCAACAAGCCGACGACGTTGGAAGAGCTCAGAGCCAACATTGAACGCGAAATAGCAGCCGTTTCGGCCGAAATGTGTGGCCGAGTCATCGAAAATCGGGTCCAACGAATCGACCGCTGCAAACGTGCCAGCGGTGGCTATATGAACGAGGTCGAGTTCCATACATAAATGTTTTGATTGTACTTCAAGCCGATAATAAAGTTTTTGAAATATCTCAAGGCTCCTCGATAGTATAGTGGTTAGTATGCCCGCCTGTCACGCGGGAGACCGGGGTTCGTTCCCCGTCGGGGAGCCTCTGGCGCAAGACTAATGACCTTGCCCGGAAGAAACAAATCATTATGGAAAATTTAACGAGCCTCAGGACTTGCTAAATAAAGCCAAGACCGGTTCCCGATTGTAGTGCCGATGATGATGATGAAATATCTCAAATGGTTTGCGTTTAAAAAAAAGTTGTCAAGTCCCTATTGGAAAACCCGATACAACACCCCGCCGAACCAAACCCGGTGGCGGATGCACGTTATCCATATTTTAATTATATTTTATTGTGTGCAAAAATATTCTGCAACAAGTCCATGTCTTAACTTCTCAGCTAAGACCGTGATAATAGCTATAGGTATATATAGCTAGCTCTTTTTTAGAAGTACATGTCTAAAATTTAAAATTTTAGGGCAAATATATACTTTGTAAATTGTGCCAAGGCTGGTAAAGTATTTCTAGCAGCTGTTAAGGAACATTTAGTCACACTTTTCACATCTTCAAATAATTAAATGCCGAATTAATTTCAATGCCAATATTTGATAAACCCCAAATCGATAATATGTTGTATATTTGCGTCTGCAGGTTCAAGTTCATCCTAACTACGCCTTATCCGACCGACTTTCACAACTTATTTGGGAAATTATGTGCTCAAACATGAAAACAAAATCTAATCCGCTGGCAAATGTGTGATTATATTTTAATATTCTTCGTGCTTTGAAATTGTACGAGTCATGTAGTCAGGAAAAGTGATCAGAGTACTAATAGGAGCGTTCACTTTTGCTGGACTATAGACCAATTTGCCAAAGCTGCTGCTTAGCATAACCTGCCTCAAGATATCCATTAAAAAAAGTCTTTTTTCGTAAATTTTGTATCCTGCTTGCAATCACATTCGACGTCCGTCACTTTCTCAATGTTTATTTATTCAAAAAAGTGAAAAGCAACAATCACCTGAAGCTGTTTCAGGGAGGCCATTATAAAAGGTGCTCCATTGCACAATCGATGTACACCTCGTGCGGGTAGAAGTTGAACGTCGTAACAAGTTAGCCATGTAATTTTATCAATCCATCTCGCAACTATTGATTCTTTCGTCCGTCTGACAACACTAGCATGTCTGACGGTGATTGGTCTGTATATCTGTTGATTCCAACTGCTCCGGTGTGTGAAGATATTGTGCGCACAAGTAGAAACAAATCAAAAGAAAAGCGTCGATGCACGTAAAGAAAACATTGCCCGCAATTACCCAGACCTATCTGTGACCGAGTCGAATTCCACCTCCGCCGCACTAGAAAACACAACAAACGACGGTTGCTTCGTACAAATAGCAGTCTTACCATGACACAGCAAATTACCAATTTTATCCTATTGCTGCACAATTTTCCAATAGGCACGATTTCCATGTTACACACAGCTCCAGCCGAATGGAGATGGCAATAGATCAGCTGTGTTGGTTTAAAACACCAAGAAAGAGGTATCTTGTGGACGACAGGGAGATGAGGCATCACACCGAGACGAAGGCAATGCCTACACTTCCAACTTGGCCAAGGAATGCATTTTTTGAATTCACAACTTCTGCCAAACTCCAATCCAGGACGTGCTCTGAAGTCTTCCCCTCATCTGTTTGGGTCTCTTTTTTTATACTTTTCCAAATGTATTGCGAAAGATCTTGTACCAAATGAAAAGTATAGGAATCTGGAAACCAGATACGGTACTTGGAGGCATGTCGATTGGGTATCACGTTTTCACTCATTGTGCACCGGCACAGTACGATGAATGAAGATGCCAATTGCCGACTAGACCAAGTAATTGTTGACTATCAGAGTTCTTTTCTTCTCTATCTCCAGTTTCGCTTTTGCATTCATGCACAATTTGCGCAAAGATAGTTAATCTCGATCACTTTTCCTTTCTTTCCTCTTATTCAGTTGGAAGTTTTCTTCAATTTAAAACCCTTTCAGTTTTTGACAGTTTTGAAAAACAAGATGAGGAAATTAAGGAAAAGAACTAATATTATTTATACTTGCTCACCCGTTGGCTTTTATTTTTCTGTAAAGGTATTTTGTGACATTTTCATGACTCAAAAAAATGAAGCGCAAGTTTGACAATATTAGAGTCTTCTTTCACTATTTGTACCTTGGACAACGGAATTCCACTTTGATTCCACATAGACTGCTAGAATACCTGAAGTGTGAAGAACTTCCAAACATTACTATTGGAAAGAGAAGGGCTGCAAGGCCTTTTCAGTAGAGTCTTGAAAGTCAAGTGGGAAATGGCCTTTAATTGATATACGGATACTTAAATTGCCAGATCATGAAAAATCTAAATCTCTGTAAATGTATAATATTTGTGTCGTGCCACTAAAGAACAAGTAGATATTGTTACAGAAACAAGGTGATTGTGTAGTATTAAGATAGATTAATAATAAGTATATCGATAGAATCTGATTTAAAAAAAGGTGTCAACAAATACCGCAATCTTTGAAAACGCCATGCAATCGATTGATTTGGGTCTCCCTCGACAGAACGCTGAAAGTTTGCCATATTCTCGACATTTCTGACGCGTCTTTGTCTTATCGAGAAGTGAACATTATGTAATAACATGAAGTTTTGCATTAAACACTCCAAATTTCTTGTGGGCCTGTGACACTGCCAATAGATTACACACATGCAACCAAAGAACACGGTGCCAGAAAAAAATTAAAGAAAAATCTCAAGAGCCGTATACCAGAACATTAACGTACCAATCCATAGCGTAAGTAGCGAGTTGAAATATACTCATATATGCGGACATGGTGTGATGCTTTGCTCCTTTGTGTTCTAAACTTTTCATTTCATGGGTTCGGATCAGATTCTCTACAAATTTGCGAAACGCTATATAACAATTATATCGGCATACTAGCTGACGCACTTAAAATGGACAAAGCCGAACGCGAAATTGGGTAATAAATTTGAATAATTTGTAAACATCGTCTAAGCGTGCATTTTTCGACAGTTCAATAGTATAATATGTACTGTTCAATAGTATAATTTTCCAATTCAAACTCCTATATGAACACTACAACAGTACCAGGCACGACTGAGAAATGCCTATTGGAAAATGCGTCATAAAACTCCACACCACAAACCCTCCTCATACAAAATCTCAGATTGTGACTAAATAATTGAATGAACTACTTTGAATGCAAATAATGTAAATCTTTGAACGGGCCGATATCTTTCTTTATGTCATTAAATTGAAAATGTTCTAATCACACATTTTTTTAGCTTGAAATTCAATGGTTTTTGGTAATCCGTACATATTTCAACTGCACCATTTACTACAGTAGCTGCCATCTATCCATCATCATCATCGACACTACAACCGGGATCCGGTCTTGACCTTATTTAGCCAGTCTCTCCACCGGTATCCATATCCGACACTTGTTAAATTATTCATAATAATTTGTTTTTCCGGGCAAGGTTATTAGCCTTGCGCCAAACTTTCTCAGGATGCCGCTGAATGCATTGGTTCACTACTTAGATGGTGCCAAAGTAGCTATCCAGGGGTGTCACGTGGAGACTGCATGTCAACTTGGATTGAACGGGGACAAGGATCGTCCTGGCCTTCGCCGGATTGCAAGCAGAGACTTTGCCTTGTATGTTCGCCCCCACCCCCCTGTAGTGCTCCAAGAAGCCCTACCATTTTCCTCCCACATACATATCTACCTACATACAAAAATCCCATTCATTTCCCCAAATTAATATTGAATTCAATGTCAAGCAAATTGAACCAAACGTTCAATTGTCAAACATTGAACTCAATTCCAAAAATCCGAACATCACAATGCACATTTTTCACATGTATTGTATGTAGAATCAAACATGTGTCCAAACAAACCCATATCCATTTGATCCGCCGACACACAATTCCGGCAATCTAAGGATCACAATGCATACGCATTGTAACCAAATGTTTTATGACATGCACAAATAGACCCAAATTCGCATCCATATTCTCACCCATTTCCCATGGACTCTGACTCCATTTAAAGTCCAATATAATCTCTTGTTTGCATTAACCAGACACGCTAATGGATAACATGTGTCCGAGACTGCAAGGAAGAAGAAAAGTAGATTAGAAAGAGTTAGTAAGTAGCGTGCGTAAGGAGAAGATCTCCTCCAAAGTCATGAAAATCTGAAAATTAAATGTCGTTTTTGCCAAAGCAACAATTGTGTTTAAGTTTTAACTAGTGTTCAAAAAGAAAGATTCGTTGGTCTAGCATTTGTTTAAATAGTGATTTGGTTGTTTTTCTCCCTATTAATGACATTGACTTTTACAAACGGTGTTTTTTTCTCGCGTGTGTAAAGACACTTACGTCGCTAGTGAATCAATATAATCGTGCGGCAACACCTTCGGTATCAAGGGCAACAACGGTAGCCCACTCTCGCCGGGGAACCGGAAGCACGGTGGTGCACCAAAAATATTGTACCCGCGCCATCTACCCACAGTTACATATTTTTAATATGTAGATAAAATCTCCTCTACATTCGCCCCATCGTGGGACGGGACGGAGTTTATCTGTTACTCCGCTGGTCGCGTGGCAACTGCTGCATTATGTCACATACACTATCATTTGATACGAATCATGCTTGATTTGAGATTAGTATGCATTCCGTAGCAGCCCGTCCCATATGTCTCTCCAATATCATTCGTGCGATCTCCAATCTCACGCGCACCGTGACTACGTGTCCCGCATTTTCTTTTTTCTTTTTTTTTTACATTTCTGTATTTATTGACCATAAATGATTTGTTACAATAAGTAATACAGATAACTTATAATTAGCTTAGCTTTAATCGTTTACACATACTTGCTAGTACATTTTTCAAACATTATTATAAAGTTATATATTTCATGGGTGGACAAGATAGGAGTAGGTGGGGCTTCCTGGAAAAGGTCAGAAAACCAGGATATAATTATTTACTTAACCTATAACTAATTTGCTTAATTTAACTTAACTTAACTTAGCTTAGCCTAGCTTATCTAATTATTAAATCTATTATTATTACAATAAGTTAGAGTAGGGTGGGGCGGGAGGTATAGTGGTCGATGGGTAGGATTTGGGTTAGGGTGGGTACTATCAGTCGGGGATATGGGTTGGGGGAACACTTTCCGATTGGTCGTTGAAACGCAAGATATTAGAGAAGGGTTGTATATGTATTACAATATTTAAACTGGTGAGGTGAGAGTTCAGTATTGTGGTATACAATCTCATTGGAGTTGTTGACCAACCTGCCAGAGGTGAAGATGGTTCTGGTGTGGAGACAGTTCGGGTAGGCAGTTCGGTTGTCTGACGGAGTCGATGTGAGCGCATTTATTATCGGATTGGGATTATTGGGCAGATTTTCGATAAATTTGATGGACAGCTCGAGGAAGCGTCGATCTATACGTTCAATATTAGCCGCATAGTAGAGCGAGCTACTGTTGTAATATTTGTGGGAGTTAGGATGTCGGTTGAGGCCAGTGATAAGTCTGAAGCATTTCCTTTCGAAAATGCGTAGCTTCTCCATTTGGGCGGGTGTGATATGGTACCATATCGAGCATGCATATGTGAGAGTGGGTCTGATTATTTGTTTGTAGATAAGCGATTGGACTTTGGGAGAGAGATCATTCGGTTTGTACATGACTTTTCTGCAGAGGTTCAGTTGGGTTGTGGCTTTACGAATCGTATTTTTAATGTGGGCGGAGAATGGTAGATTGTTGGTAAAGGTTATACCTAGATACTTTAAGGTTTTGGAGGGTTTAATTATATTGTTATTTATTTTAATTCTGATTTTATTATGGCAGCGAATAGTGTTGTTTGTACAACTCGCGTTTCTGCCTTTAAAAACTATGAGCTGAGTTTTGGTTGGATTTTGTTGAATTCTCCACTTGGTAAAGTAGGCTTACAGGATTGGGAGATATCTGTTAATACAGTTTCTTGCCTCCTTGACAAGCTTGTTGCTTGAATAAATTAAGGTGTCGTCAGCATAGTTGAGCATTGTTGCTTTGGGTAACAGTGGCTGCATTATCTTTTTAGAGCCACGAAATATTTTATTTCGGCCCAACTTTTTCTCCTCTATAAATCCCAAACTAGACCCGGGCTCAAATATTGCTCTGATGTTTGGAGCTCTGCTGCTCCTCAACATATCCTCGACCTACTTGAGAGCGTACAGTGACAAGCGATCTGCCAGCTCGGGGACACAACGCTGACGTCGGGATTACTGTCGCTATGACTTCGAAGGCGCGTGGCCGACCTCTGTCTGTTTTACAGATATTATCACTGGCACTGTTCTTCAGAGATTCGTGGCATTGTTCCGCTCAATTCGGTTTATATGCGTTCCACAAGACACTCCGACGTATCGCACCAATTTGCGGCTCATCTGTCGACGGTGGGTACATCGCTGCATCAGAACTCGTTGCATTACAGAGCGGAAAAGCTATGTAATTCGCTCCGCACACGAGTGTTTCTGGGGCGTAACAACCTGCAACAGGTCAAGAAGTCTTGCAACAGTTATTTTCAGCCATCTCGGGGCGCCGTGTCGGCGTTATACTTTTGCCTCTCCTGAGAGAAGCATAATTAAAATTTAAAAAATATATATAAAAAAATCTCCAGGTCATCTAGATGTTTAGTTACGGCCACTACTGCCAAATCATCTAGATACCTAATGATTCTTACTCCTTTTGGTACATTGACTCTGAGAACCCTAGCATGCATAATATTCCATAACAGCGGGCCCATTACAGACCCCTGGTGTACAGCCACTGTTATTTTATATTCTTGTGGTTCCCCATCGTGCTCATGGAGCAGAGTTTCTTCTGAGAGATAACTTCCCATTATACACCAAGTAGGGTGAGATTTGTAGATTGCCCAACACATCTAATATCCGATTCATGCTCGCCGAGTTAAATGCATTTTTAACGTCTAGTGTCACCACGGCGTAGTAGTGGGAATTACTCGGTCAAGCAGAATCCGTATTGTTCCAGCGTGCATAATGGGCGATAGGATGGCGGCGCTTCTGGTTCCCTGATCCGCCACACTTGCTCAAGTTTTAGCGTGCAACGCAATGAAAACAGGCACAAAGTTAATGATTCTACACCCATATGAAGAATCAACTGGTATCTCATCCTCCGAGACCGATGGTTTTATTTTTTTAGCGAGCCGGGAGACACCCACAAAGTGGTTTTCACGCGATTCCGTGGTTTGCGATGTGAAATATTAATTCGTGACACATGAGATGTCGACTGACGACTTAATTCTTTGCCTTGATGCACTTTTTCACTCATTTTTTTTTTTGATTTTATGCAATATTAATCATTTTAATAACCTAAATATGAGGCTAGCACATAGCGCCCACGCAAAACCCTTACTATGCATTTAGCTGTAGTCAGTTGTAGTCTAACGGTCATTTCAGCGTCTCAGGCTATCTCTCTCTAAAGTAAAAGTTTTATAACGCCATCTATACGTATTTTATGAAAGTATGACTCGCTTGTATTGAATAAAATTTATCGGACGGATTTGATACTCCAAACTGCTACGAAGAAGCGTTTCGGAGCCATTGAAGTTGTTGCGGAAATCAGCTTTAAAAAAATAGAAAAAAAAAATGGCCACAATAAATTTCTTTTGGGTATCATTTTTTTTTTGGATGTTTATATATACTTTAAGCTAAAAAAAATTGCTCACAATAAATTCCTTTTGGATATCATTTTTGGGATGTTTATACTTACTTTAAGCTAAAAAAAAATTGAAAAAAAGCTCGATAGATATAACCCCTTGATCGTTTTTGATACACAACAATAATTTAAATGACATTGTGGCGGTTCCATGAACCGCACAAATCACCATAGGCTGATACCTTCATTCCACAAAGGAACATACTCACCTATAACTAAACTTCACGTGCCCACAAATACGTGCCCCCAAAAGTCCACCTTCTCACCTGACCAAAGGTGACATCCATACCGGGTCAACAACCCCGCGTATCCACAGATACGTGGGCTCCAAGCCCCGAACAAATTCCTGTTGCCTGGACGGCGATCGAAGGACACGACCAGTATGGAAAATTTTGTACCGATCCATTAGCTGGATAAAGACAAGTGGTTGGCACAGCTCCGCCAGATGTCGACAAACATCAGATTCTATTCCAGGCGATAAGCAAATTGCCGTAAAACAATCCATCGGATAAACCTTTGACCCTACCGCAATGCACTTCGTCTAAACAAATGCCATTGCGGAGAAACAGCAATAAACTAAAACGCTGTTCCCATAGACCAAAAACAAATACAATTATCACAACCAACGATAATTACCACGATCCCAAGATCGCCAAGAAGAATAAACCACACACCCGAATATATACAAAAGAGATTCGACAGAAGGTGTGAAAATTCTGGCGATCCCAGGAAGATGTACGGCCACACAGGCGGCAACCTCCGCGTCTGTGTGTGGGAGTGCATCCGCACATGTGGCCTGCGACGAAACGGAAAACCGCAGTACCGAAAAAAGAGTGCATTTAGAATCTCAACGAGTAAGTTAACTAGGAAAACGCAGCGAGAATGTCGCGCGTGTGTAATCTTACGACTATAACCAAAGAAAAAATATTAAATGGAATTAGAAAAACGTGACGTGTGAGATTGGAATTCGAAAGATATTCGTTTTCGGTTAGTTATAGTAACAATAAAAAAAACAAGAATTAAGTGTCATTATTTAAAAACCCGATTTAATTGACTTGTGGGGGTTGAAGTGTATATGCCGACGTACGGCAAGTATTCCATTCACTCCCCAACGTGGTTGTACCCGATGGGGGATGAAATCTGACTCACGTAACGTCCCCGGTACGTGTGCGTGGTTCCAAGGTTACTATCTGACTCCGCGACGATTCTAGATGTTGTTTCGCGCGGATATCACTATTCAAGATGCACACAAACAGGAAGAGGGCATGCACATGGGGAAGAACAGTATTTCATATATCGGCTGCAGTCGAAAAGGGAAAAACGACAATAAAAACTGACTAACGATATTTGAATTCAAATAGGTCAGCTGTGCAAATAGATGGTCGCTCGTATAGCGGCCGAAAAAGGTTGTTATGTTTAAAATAGCGATTCGTTGATTGTAGCTAAACTCAATTATGCATTATCTGCATAGAATGATGAGTTTAGCTATGCGTCCCTTTGACATGTTTTACAGGTAAATAACTTATCAAGGAAATGGGTAGGTATTGTGGTTGGAATTGTGGGCTGTTTCTCCTATAGGATAGAGAAACCCCTACAGACTTACTATTCACGACTCAGATTGAAGCCGGAAGAACAGCAAACTGTAAACATTAATAAAGAACTTTCAACCTAGTCAAATTGCACCTGTTACAAAAGATTGTTAAGAAAATATACCTCCAGTGTTTGAGTGTCCTTTCGTAATTATTTTTTTTAATCCGATTGAAGTGACTTGCTATAGAATTACAAATTTGTAACCATTCCTTAACAGCCGGCTATTTGGTACACTTAAAAGAGAAACAATAGAGTATTAAAATAAAAACAAAACTCTCCGTGTTCCATTTTTGTGGACAGTGTTCGGCGGAGCACATTACCCAATCGACAGTTTAAAAATCCGCCAAAACATCATTTATTACAGCATTTTCCAACTGGCAATCATACTACATTAGTAATATCAAAATGGGCCCTCGAAAGTTGTGACATGTCGCTTTAAAATTACCGATAAGTTTCCATGCACGCTTTCTATACCTTTAGTGGTATTCTGATTCACCACATATTTTGAGTATGCTATAACCAATTTTGTGTCACAATGACTGTGACAGCATATGAATGCAAAAGCCTGGTCACCCTACACAGCACATACCGTAACCTCCACAAATCTAACTCAATTTCTTGATCTCATATGCCACACCGTTTTTGAAGTCGATTGCTGCCTATAAACAAAAAAGTTGTTCCTTCCCTCCGTTTTTTAGCAAGTTAAAGCATTTAGAAAACAACAGAAACTGTCGTTAATTATACTGAGACCAAAATCTCAAGTGCTTTTCAAACCGAGCAAGTTGAAGAAATCTCATTCAAAAGTGTGAAAAGTCGTAGTATAGACGATTATTGTCGACTTTGAGAAACAACGCATCAAAGTTTTCAAATTACAAATAGTTTTTCGGGAAGTTTTTCCTTGGAATGTACATAAATTTTACGTTCAATGTGGGGAACCCACGCCGCCTACACGACCGTAAGCCAAAATTATTATCCTGACCATAACAAAAAGGAAAACAAAAAACAAGAAAAATCAACAAAGAAAAATGGAATTTGAAGGAGCAAGCAATACCACAAATTTGCGGTGGAATCGTTTACGACATACCCTAAGTTTTACTCCCTTCATGATAAATTCGTGGGTCATAAACTTTAACCAATAAAGTCGTGTTCTTAACTAGGACCATTGGTCTCGGACAATGATTTGTTATATTGGACGTCTCTGCTGATCGGCCCATTTCAAGTAATTTATGATATCGATAAATATCTCTGTGGTTGTCAACTGGAACGCGTCGGAATGTAGTAGGTATCGTTTATCTGCACCTGTGCAGTGCTTCACTGAATTTAACTATACACGTGACGCCTCCAGTTCATCGGACATAACTGGAAATATATGCGATTGCAAGTAATCAAAAGTCATGCGAGCTTCTTTATTAAAACCCCAGACAAGCAGTCCGGCCCCAGACAGGCAGATTAAATGCGCAAATTATCAGCAATTTTAAACTGGAATATAAGTCAAGTTAAACGACCGAATTGTAACTGAGACGCATTGCGTGCGATGTGCTGAATACGAAATTTCCATCATTATGCACGCTAAAGCTGGTAGTACATTTCAATAATTATAATAATGAATATAAAGATATAAATAAATATTAAATACTCTGGACAAATATCCCGAAGCCTTGTGCGGATATACTGGCCCAGTAACTAGGTACATCCCCAACTTGCCATCTCGTTCCTTCTCTCTCGACAAGTTACACGGTTTATGTATTTCAGCGATAGCTGCCTGATGAACAGATATTAAATTTAATTAAATTTGCATGTAAATATGTAATTTATGCGCGCCTCAGATCAGTCTGTGATATACTAATTCAATTTGGACGATACGAGGGCTAACCGCAGGGCAGATGTAGACTTTTGTCAAATATACCTTCCTACGGGGTATGCGCCAATAAATTCGGAGGACCATTGGACGATAATTGATATTTGGCTAAAAGAAAATAAGCTAAATGATAGCGAGCCTAAAGCAACAAGCATAAGGTTGATGTGAAGGGACGGAATTATATGGGGAAGAAAAAACTTAATTATACTGGGACGAGTGAAAGGTTGTGAGTCTTTCAAGGCGGAAGAAGTGGGAAAAATATTTGGGAGGAAAACAGGAAATACGCTCTATTATATATACCTTATACTTTTAATCAAGAATCATTATATTTAGTTTAAGGTTTACTCCATGTCGGAGCTCATAACAGCAAGCCTGAGGTGTAGTTGAGTCAGATCCCAACTATAAAGATGATATCTTTCACTTTTGAATATTACACAATAGTCTCAATGAATAACTGCAAGCTTGTTAGTTGTCCTCCTCGCCTACAATTAAATCTTCAGCATCAAAATCTGATTCAACTTTTATACCAAGAGTCCTACAATAAGGTCGTAGTCGTTATCTTGTTGAAAGTCGCCGAACTAGCCATCATCATCACCTTTTTATCACATTTTTGGAATGACCTCAAGCATCAGAGTTTGCACGGTCCCTGTCATCTTCGATAGTGCCATCGTCGTACCATACAGTTCTTCGTGCAGCGCATAATTTTGTTCGATCAACCTTATATCACGACTCTTGCACTCGCTTTTCGCGTTTGCCACCATCTTCACATCTCGTCTGGTGAACTTCAATTTTTCGACTGCCTTGTAAATCATAATGAAGGACCAAAAGAGAATCGAAGAAATACACCATCGAAGGTGTATACCATAGCAATGAGGAATATCATCTCAGCTCGGCGATTACTAACTCCTGTCGAGCAACCATCAATTTGGCATTGACTTTGATCTCGGATTTAATTGTCAACTGAACAAGCCGCGCAACTATCTTACGAAACATTTCTCTTAACTTTGAATCGAAGGCATTGATGGACACTGTATCCCCTCCTCTGACGATTACAGTGCTATCTACTACGAATTCTTTCTCGATAGAGTTCCAGGGGGATATGGTTGTGTCCTCCCTGATTTGCTCTACTCGGCGCACGTCGCTAATATGTCGCTGATTAGATGTGTCACTTAGTCGGTTTTTGTGCGAACATAAAACAGGGCTTCTATGAAAAAAGCATTATGGAGTTTTTCAAAATGGCTACAAATAATAAATCGAAACAATGAATATTTGATCCACATCGGATATTCCGTACGTGTTAGATAGCACAGCAGGTAGCCGATACCCTGTCCAAAGATAGGGCTGACATAACAGCATTACAAGAAAAAAGGTGGACGGGGAGTGGTGTGTGGCGGTTCCGCCCACTTACCTGAAAAACCCCCATAACTTCATCCCAGCCTCCATAGGTTCTCGCTAACGCAGTCGCATTAGCACCTTAAATGCTTCACGCATCAAATTGATTAAGTTTATTTAGCTAAAAACCCCTAGAAAAGAATCCTTACCTTCATGCATCTCTTCGCATACAAATTCCCTATAAGAATTCTTTCCTAACTTATCATAAATTCCCTGTAAGGAAATTCAACGGTTCACATATAATACAACCGCATAATCAGGGAATCTTACCCTTGAGTTGGCTTATCCCAACCTCAACAATAAAAACTACCTACATACACATTGGCTGGCGACCTATACCCAGGGGACAAAAACAAATATACGCATCTTGCGTCTTAAGGCATCAATTAAATCCTACAGCATAGACAATTGCAAATAGGAATTGACAACCTACCCGTACCAGCGATACCATAAACACCATTTCCCGGTAAACAAGCTAAAACCAATTAGCACAATGTTCACGATGCATTGCCGCTGTCAATACAGCTGCTTTGCATATTGTAGACAACGATCATCAACGGTAAGCAAACACAATCCCAATTAGCATCCAATGAGATTCGGTTTGTTTGCTTAACCGAACTCACATCTCATGGATGCACATTTTCCCTTTCTTTGTTTTAGATTCGTTCCCATGGCTTTGATCCATAAAAGAACCAATGTACACACATACATGTGTACCGTGAAGATCTTCTCTATGAGATCTGATTGGTTATCCCAAAGAGAGACTTTACGTCTCTCTTGGAATAGGAAAATGCACCCCTTAATTAAGAGAGCCAGTTTCACTGGCCGAATTTCTTTTGACAACGAATGAATATGTGACCGTTTTTGTCTCTGCCACAGAAAATGAATGTTAATTTAATTTTACCTGTAATCTTGGTGTCAGGAATGGTCAGGAATGTACAGTGTTCCCGCTCTCGGCCAGATTAGTCCTTTCAATGGTGAATGATTTAGTTAGGATCCATAGATCATATATATCCGGTAATCTTGGTGTCAGGAATGGTCAGGAATGTACAGTGTTCCCGCTCTCGGCCAGATTAGTCCTTTCAATGGTGAATGATTTAGTTAGAATCCATAGATCATATATTGAAGCTCCTCTATTTCCATGGGCAACATTGAAACAATTTGGTATTTTAGAAACAGCTCTCCAGGTCAGTGATCAGCATTTAATTGGAAATAGATGTTCGTGACACTGTACAAAAAATTATAGTTGTTTTTGCACGCTCACACTCGGGTCATATCTGAGTCAGGATTTATATGAAGGGTAAATTTTGGCAACCGAATCATTTGAAAGAATCTGACACTGAGAATCTTAATTAATTATGAGATATATTTAAAATTATTCAAACAATTTTAACACTTTTGAGAATCTAGTGTATTTTTGAAAACACTTATTGTATTTTAATTTTCTAGATTTACTTTTAATTTTAAACCAAAAAAAAGGCACGGGCTTCTTTCTTTTCCTTCCTCAAGCAAATTCTCGCGTTAGTAACAGTTTTGTCATACAAAGTCGTCGGTTCATTACATCGGACGGGTACGCGTGATTTCATTGCCTAATTAGATTAATTTACGACTTCAACCCGTAAAATTACAAATTATCCTTCACAATTTTAAAGATAATGACGAATATAACAAATTAAATGCATCAAAATACTGGGATACATCCAAACCAATAAAAAGAACATTTACTTCAACAACATCACCAGTGTTTTAATATTCCGGCTCCTGGGTGTTTCGAATGTGTTTTCCTGATCACCGGTGACGTACTGTTTTCGTTCGGTGTTTTAGTTGCGAAGGTTTTATGATGGAGGAGGAAGGTGAACCGAGTGCCCATGCCTGGCACAATACACTTACTCCCCACAGATGTAATTCAAAGAAACGAGTATGACATTTATTACAACTGTCATGCAAAACACCATGTGCTCGGGGTAGGCTGTCTAGTTAGCCAAAAACTGAAGCCTGCCATTATCGGGTTTAATGCAATAAACGAAAGACTACACAGGTTAATTTGCATGAGAACACTAATGACAATGGACGACCAGTCATCGAACTGGCAGCATCGAACAATTTGGTCGTTGCGAGTACCAGGTATCCGCGTAAAGATAACACCAAGCCACTTGGGTATCACCTGATGAAGTCTCTCGCAACCAAATTGAGCACGTGTTGATAGATCGCCGGCACTCCTCGAGCCTGATGACGGTATAGTGTTTCGGATCGATTGTGAAGAACGTGTGATTCGAACTTACGTTTGACAGTTAGAATCACCAAAAACTCAACCAAAGCGCAACCCACCAGACCACCGCCGTGAGTATAATTCGATTTTTAAAGTCAAATATATTCAACTGATGTGAATTGTTATGTTATCGCTATAGTATACGGCTCTGATGCATTATCTTATTCGATTTTCGTTCGGTGTTCTTCACTATTTGCTTGTGTATTGTGTGTGTATCTGATGCCAACGTCGAGTCGGGTCACTCTCTTGTTGGTAGAGTTCTCCGAGCGCGGATTGCCTTACGGAGACGTATTGGATCCGCGGATCAGATTCATATCAACACGGCTGCCTTACGCATTGAAAATACCAGTAACACTTTTGGTCATTCGTTAAGACTCGCCTCCGAAGAGCTCGACGGAGGGAGAGTAAGTCCTGTGGCATATCGGAGAATTCAGCAGTCTCATAGGACGCGGGTGCGCGAGGAGAAATACAAAGAGCTCAAAAGATCTGAAAAAAAGGCTTCACAGACAAAAGAAAACTGCCTGGGAAAAAAACCTTGTCTGTGAAATAGAGAAAAGTAGAGAGCAAGGTCCGCACAAGGCGCGGAAGTTCTGCCAAATAATCCGCAGTATGACGGGGTACACACCATGCCGCACTTATTGCAAGGATAAAGAGGGTAATCTGATCACCGATACTGAAGGCATTCTGGAGCGATGGGAAGTGCACTTCAATGAATTGCTATATGGTCAGCTCACAGAAGAATTGAAGGCTCCACCAATGCAAGATCACGGACAAATGCTGCCGCCACTAAGCATTGAGGAAACATTAAAAGCCATTAGACAGCTCAAATCAAATAAAGCCCCTGGAGCTGATGGCATACCAGCTGAGCTGATCAAACAAGTAGGACAGCGTTACATCATATGATTCATTAGATCAAGAGGAGATGGCGGAAGATTGGCGTCGTGATATAATGTTCGCCATACATAAGAAGGGAGATATTACAGTGTGCGGCTACTACAGGGGTATAAATTGCTGAGTTCCGCATATAAAATACTCTCCTCTATCCTACAAGATCGGATAGCCCCAGACGCTAAATTCATCATTGGTCAATATCAGTGTTGCTTTAACCCAGGCAAATCAGCGATTGATCTGATGTTCACCCTTAGGCAGGCGATCGAAAAATGTGTGGAATTTAAGATTCCATTATATCATCTATTCATAGACTTTAAGGCCGCATACGACAGTATAGCCAGAGTAGAACTATATACTGTCATGAGGGAGTTCGGCATTCCAAACAAATTGACACGACTTTGTAGGGTGACCATGACCAACGTAACTGGTCAGGTAAAAATAACGGGATTGCTGTCCAAACCAATCATCATCATTATCATCGGCACTACAACCGGGATCTGGTCTTGGCCTTATTAAGCAACTCTGCCCACCAGTATCCGGTCCATATCCGAGACTGGCTAAATTGTCCATAATAATTTGTTTTTCCGGGCAAGGTTATTAGCCTTGCGCCAATCCTTCTCGGCATGTCGGTGCTTGCATTGGTTCAATACTTGGCGGGTGCTAAAGTAGCTATCCAGGGGTACCACGTGGAGAGTGCATGTCAACTTGGATTGAACAGGGACAAGGATCGTCCTGGCCTTCGCCGGGTTGAAAGGAGAGACCTTGCACTGTATGTTGGCTCCCATTTCCTTTCACTCAGTTTCACTTTCCAGAAACTCAGAATGCACAATCCCAGCAGTAGTCCACCGCGCACAGCATGACATTCTCTCAATGAAAGCGGGTTTAGCAGTCAAAGGTCGTGTGACGAAAGCCTATAAACGATCATTTTCGGTTGTAGTACATGGTCCACTTTTCGTTAGAACTCAAAACTCGGCTCAGAATTAAATAATTCTTGTTACTTTCTCAGGATGTCGCGGCTTGCATTGGTTCACTACTTGGCGGGTGCCAAAAGTAGCTATCCAAGGGCGTCACGTGGAGACTGCATGTTCACTTGGATTGAACAGGGACAAGGATTGTTCTAGACTTCGACGGGTGTAAAGCAGAGACTTTGTCCTGTATGTTCGCTCCCAACCCTCCTCTCCAAGCAAATAAACATATTTAATGAACTCCGACAAAGGGGTGATCTGGCCTGCCTCCTCGGCAACCTGGCGTTGGAGAAAGCAATCCGTGACTCTGACGTTAGAACTAGAGGGACTATTGCCACCAAGTCCAGCCAGATAATTGACTACGCAGATGACATCGACATCATCGCTAGATCCATCCATCCAGATGTACAGAACACCTTCACTCAGATCGAGCAGGCGGCACAAACACTGGGACTGCACATTAATGAGGGAAAAACTAAGTACATGGTGGGGTGGAAACTTCTGCGAAGAGAAGACCTAACGTTGGTCAAACTATCAGGGCAGTGGAGCACGAATTTGAAGTAGTATAATCCTTTAACTACCTTGGGTCAATAGTATCAGCCGATAACAATATGGAAGAACAAATACGCGAACGGCTGATCAAATCCAACAAAGTCTAATATGGTCTATCAAGGCTCTTTAAATCCCGAAATTTATCCAGAACATCCAAGCTGCTACTGTACTAGACCAGGGTCTTACCAGTACTCATGTATGGATCCGAGACCTGGGTGCCCAATAAAAGGCACTCTGAACTCTTAGCCGCGTTCGAGAGGAAGGTCTTAAGGAGAATTGTTGATCCCATATGTGAGGGACGACGATTCCGGAGACAATACAACCATGAGTTGTACGCGATCTACCTTGAAATTAATGTTGTAAGAAAAATCAAGCTCGGTAGACTCCGGTAGGCGGGACACCTAGCTCGAATGAGCGAAGAGGAGCCTGCCCGGAAAGTCCTTTGTGGCGGAGACAGCGCGGCAGACCTTGTCTGTGATGGAAGGATGGCGTATACCAGGACGCCCAGAGCCTGGGTGTGCCAAACTGGATGACATCGGCTCGAAATCAGGACCGGTCGAGAAATTTGTTAAATAAGGCCAAGACCAGATCCCAGTTGTAGTGCCGATAATGATGATGATGATGATGATGTTAGATAGTTTAGTTTTGAGGGGGACCCAAAATGAATGGATTTTTTTTGCCCAAAACTGATATTTACGATGTCAGCAGAATCCGAGTAACAACGCAGGCCCCAACTCCACAGCTTACGTACAATTCTGACCTACGTACAGCTCCTCTTTAAAAGGTTGCGCTTCAAAATCTATGTGAGATCCACCTTTGAAATTTTATGATGTTATTCTTAAAGGTATAGACTATCAAACATATTAATCTTTCAAAAGTGTCTCTCTAGCTTAGCCCCTTAAAACATCCTTTATCAGAATTACTATCTGCACTTCTAAATTGTTTCGTATCTTGGATATTAGCTCTGCGAAAGTTTTTCATACTTCGGAAACCCTCATCAAAGGCTTGGCAATCAATCTGCAGCATGTCTCAATATTCAATAAACTGTGGGTGATTTATAGCCAGCCCAATAGTGTTATCTACAGATTATAAATCCTTCATTCCTATCCGAAAGAGATACCTCTAACGAAGCATCAATTTGGGAATAGATACAATACATCTGTTCACTAATTATGTTCCTATATTCAGCTTTTACGGTTTCGTTTTAAGTACTGAAAAAATATTCAAACCACTTAACTCACATCTTTATACCCATATAAATCAACATAAACGAATTTGTTTTTGAATAGTCGTTAAGTGTCTAATTTATAATTTATCGTGTTGTGTTAAGGCGCTTTGGATCGCACGAATGATTTATCATACCTCCGCAGAGGGTGTGTATGTCGTACACCATCCCAAAACGATGTTTCGAGGAAATAGCTTGATAATCAAATGGTAATTTCTGAGATATCAACTTAGATATATGAATTTGGAAATTACTGTCAATATTGACGGATTATTGAGGTAAACACAATGTTTTGGGGGCCCTTAACAATAATTTATGAACAAGCGTGGCCAAGTCGTAAATATTAAAGGCAGTTTGTTCAGAACTGATGGCGAGAAATCTCATAAATATTTCGCGTTTGAGTGTAAACTTCGATCACGAATAGGTCATTAAAAATCAACAATGTCAATACGTGGGAAACGCCCCTGAGTAGCTATTGGTTTGTGTGATAATTCAATTGTCATCAACGATTAAATTGAAAGATACCTTAGTAAAAGCGGTTTGGGAGTGAGTCCATTTTTGTTCTGAATCTAAAACTATGTTTAAACAATTTTAAATTTATAAGAAGATGCGGATCCGAACTGCCCACATAGCATAACTAAATTGGCAGCTACTTTTGATTGCTTATAGATTGCTGGAATCTATCGTCCTATGACTCATTATTCTTCCACTTATGTCTGTAACATAATCTTACTCTTTTGTTGCTTTATTCAAAAAAAGCGTTACTGAAGAGATGGAGAAGTACAAAACGGTCACTTAGATATACAAACTTTTCGAAAACTTTATCAATAATACTTATATATGTTCTCTCCCCCTGCAAATCCAAATTATGCCCTGAACCGCAAGAATTTTTCAAAAAGACAACAAATTTAATTCAGTTCCAATCCAGGAAGATAACGTTCGCTGGAGGGAGATAACGAGGTTAAGGTCAAAACTATGAATGTCTCCAAGGAATTCCATAAAACTGCTGGCAAGATAATTGTTTTCGATCTAGTTTCATTTGGAGAGGTAGATAGAATTTAACATAAAAAACAAAACCAAAGTTCACACCAAAGAGATAGTTTTGTTACCCTGACATAGTGTGGACGGAATAAGAAGGATGGTATAGTGAAACTCGGTATAGATGCGCATTGATCTGAATAACCTGAACACCCTAATGATGTAGAAATACAAGAAATGCGAGATCATCCCGCGGTCGTGTGGTTCGGTTGAAGATTGATTCTATGTGACTATTCGTGTGTTAATTTCTAACGTTAAAAATGGGCACTCTCTGACAGGTTTCATGGAAATATATTTGAAGAGTTGTATTAGATTCACAGTGTTTTGCGAAGTAGTGAAAAAGTTAGATCCAAAATACGATTCATCAGACCACGAGACGCGACGGCGCGAATGATGATGTCCCTTGTATGTTCTGTTCTCCACTATGGCGGCCTGTGCATAATATGTTGAAATCACCATACCCATTAAAAGTTGTCCTACATAATACCTCCTATTAATTCCGTCATATTATTAACGTTTAGGGTGTATTGATACATTTGCAGTAGCAGTAGAATAGTTCTGGTAGATGCGTTTAGAAAAACCGTGAAAAATAATAGAAAGGAATTATAATTCGTTGGCTCCACATTTTTTAGCTGTTCCGAGGAAAAAATGGTTCTGATAAGTTTAACAGAAAATCCCATCATAGCAACAAACAACCTGTCGGAGCGCTTGCCAGAAGGAGGGAACCGACACACGTTACGGAAGCAAGGGGGACCCACTCTGAACCCCACACCCCAAGCCAGGAGATCGACCGAAAGTGCCGAGAGACAACCCAGAAGAACAGCGTCGCCGGGTAGGACAGAGACTGGGACAACCGTCCTAAGATCGAAGCGCGGCGCGGAACACGAGGCACAGTCTCAAAGGGAAGTTCGATAAAGGCGTCGAGGCGAGCCGAGCCGAGGTCGAAGCGAGTTTAGAAGTCTCCATGCGAGAACTGAAAGTGGCCGAGGCTAAGATGAAAGTGGCCCGAGATAAACTTGAATTACAGAGAATAGACTCGGAGGACGAGGCGAGCCGGAGCTAGGTAGACGAGGATGAGTACGAGCGGAACCCCTTCAATCAATGAGACGAACTGCCGAGACCGCCCGGAGAAAAGCGAGAGGAGCCAGCCCACGAGGACAGGTCGCCATCAGGCTAAGATGAAAGTGGCCCGAGATAAACTTGAATTACAGAGAATAGACTCGGAGGACGAGGCGAGCCGGAGCTAGGTAGACGAGGATGAGTACGAGCGGAACCCCTTCAATCAATGAGACGAACTGCCGAGACCGCCCGGACAAAAGCGAGAGGAGCCAGCCCACGAGGACAGGTCGCCACATCGCGAAGAAGGAAGGAGCGACATCCAGGATCTGCCTCAGACCATAGCCAGGCTCTCGCGAGTACCCCTCGAAGCAAGTACCTCGAGGCAAATGGTAGAACTACCTCACTTCAACGGTGACAGCAAAGACTGGCTGGCTTTCAGGAGATTGTTTGCGGATACCTCCGTCGGATTCACACACGCGCAGAACTTGGCGCATCTCCGGAGAGCGCTCCAGGGAAGAGCGAGAGAGGCTGTTAGAAGCCTCCTGTTTATTGCAGAGGACCCACAAGGGGTAACGGAAGGTCGGGAGGCTCGCTTTGGGAGACCAGGAGCATTGGCCTGGGCGGAGCTGACGAAATTAAAAGGACTACCTCGGGTCACCGAAGACCCGAACGAGATTGGAGTCTTTGCCAGCCGGGTGACGAACTCCGTGGCCACCATCTGAGCGCTGGGCAAGCAGCAGTATCTCCACGCACCTCAAACAGAAAAAAAACTGACGGCCAAGATGCCAAGTCATCCATGAAGTACAGGTGGTTCACGTACTACCACAGCCATCAAGGAGAGGACCAGCCAGAGCTGAGGGTTTTCGGCGAATTCGTGAAGCTTGAGGCAGACATGTGTGCCAATTTCGCCCCACCCGAAGTATCATGGGAGCCAAGAGGAGGCTACCATCAACGTGCATCATCCCAAGGACGACGCGATTCGGAAAGGAGGACAATCCACACCGTTAGAGAGAATGGCGCACCTGGGAACGGAAGCAAACCAGAGTGACCGGTTTGTTTGAAGGACCACGACATCCCCAAATGCCCCACGTTCGAGAAGGCCAGTATTAACGCGAAATGGGATCTGGTGAAAAGGGCAAGGCTTTGCTTTAAATGCCTTCGATCCAAACATCGATGATCGGATTGCTGGGAACCACCGCGTGATAAGTGCGCAAAAGAGCACCACGTCACCCTCCACCCAGACGAATTTTCTCCGATGATGGCACCAAGAAGAGAAGGAAGATCACGCCATGCCATCTCCCCATCGAACAATGATTGCGAAGAAACCAGAGGAGAGGTAGTTACTGCCATGCGCACCGTTCGTGGCACCAAAGCATACCTGAAGATGGTTCCAGTGGATCTCCACGGACCTAAGGGAACGGCCCGGGTACTGGCTCTGCGTGACGAGGGATCCACCATTTCGTTGCTGGACTCGTCAATCGCCGAAAAGATCGGTGCGAAAGGCGGGCGAGAAGCGCTCGTTCTGGAGGCAGTCGATGAATCGGGTATCAGGAGGAACGATGCGCAGAGAGTCCAAGTGCGAATAAAAGGAGCCCACAGCCGAAATGGAAGACCGATAGAGGTGAGAACTATCACTAATCTCAAATTTACAAAGCAGGAAGTGATGAAAGAGACGATCGAAGGACGCAAGCACCTGCGTGACTTCGGAGACCAGTTGACCTACACACAGCAGGAGCCTAAACTACTCATCGGGCAGGACAACTGGGCCCTGATAGTTACGAGGAGGCTGAGGAAAGGGAGAAGCACCGAACCAGTTGCTTCACTTGCCAGTTTAGGGTGTGCCTTGCACGGGTGCGAGGCCAGGAACAGCCCGCCAGCGAAATTCGTCAACTACGGCAGGACGAAGGAAGACGAGACGGGATTGCTCGTTAGACGTAACTTAGCAAACAAAGGAATGAAAAGTGGACCTAAACCTAACCCACCAACTGAACGAGGTCCATGTAGAACCAGAAGGAGAAGAAGTAAGAAAGAATTGACAACCCCGCGAACAGTACATTCTACCGGAACATCAAATTGGCAAAACAAATCTGAAAACGTATCCTACATCAGGGAGAAGCCATTTACACCGACCCAACAACCAAGTATAAATACAAGTGGTGTGGTATCGAAGAGAAGTGGCTGCCGAGGCGAGAACATGGGGGCCAAGCCAAAGACAGTGCAAATCAACTGATGAGTCTTCACGAAAACGAACACTATCGCTGGTGCGGCAAAACAAATCAATGGATCATAAAAAAGATCATGAGACGAATGGTGAACAATTTGAAACTGAACATTATCGTTGGGATGTTAACAAGAATCAGTGGATACCGAAAAATCAGATATCCCTGAATGAGGATAGGTATGGTTTTGAAAATGGTGTACGGACATACACAGACGAGAATGGAGCTATATTCTTTTGGGACACCGCGAAGAAAGCATGATTTCGGAAAATCGATGATGACATTAGGGCAAGGTATCAAAGGAGTTATGCCCTTATTGACAACACGACACCAACGGCCGAACAGCAGACAGAGAAACGAACAAGCCAGGCAAGATGGTAAAGGAAGCGGTCAACACTATTGCCCCTGCAGAGATTGGAGCTGGTAAAAGAATGGCTGCTACAGAGTCACCACAATGGTTTGATTTGGAATCAAAGAATGCTTCACGTTTAACCACTTCCTGCTGGGCACTCGTGCCGTGCGATGGCATCCGATGACTTCGATGACCACGACCTTGTTGGTAGGGCGAGTTGGAGAACGGCGCAGCGTCTGACGGACCACCCTCCGGAGAAGAAGGGTAAAGGAATACCTGCCAACCCTGATGACAGGAAGGATCAGAATCCTGGACGTGAGGATGATATGAAGAACGCTGCGAAAACCAACGCGCCGAGTCATGGTGCTGATTCCAGCGACGACATCGCCTTCACAAGAAGAAATGCTGCCCACTGCGGGGGAGACTGTTGGCGATGCATCACGTGGACACGAATTCCCAGGAAAGGCAAGGCAAGCGTTAACATACCATTTCCGGGGAAACGACGATCATCGGCGCACCGATTCCGGGAAGCCACTAAGAAAAGCAGATCCCAGGAAACTAGCGAAGGAGGGGACAACTGCGGGCCTATATAAGGCGGGCACATTCAATGAAGCAGCAGGAGTCGTCGAAGGAACTCCTACCCAATCAGTCTTGTTCAAGACCAGCTCCAGAGAGATCAGGAATAATCAAAAATAACAGATTGAATAATATACATTGATTAAATAGGAAATAAAATCAAGCAAATTTCTGCGACACATTTTTGTCGATATTCTTTCTGGGTCGCGTCTCCACTTTGTTATCAGGGATCTGTACTGGGCAAGACAAAAACGCCCGCCAATCCAGAGAAGAGTCCGGCTCTGGAGGTGCATTCCCTCTAAGTTAGTTAAAATCATCGTTGGCCGGCCAGTTGCGGAAAATACAGTCCGCTAAGGCGAAACTGTTGGGACGTCGCTGAAGAAAGCGCGGTTCGCGATTCAGTTTCCCTTTTTCGTTGCAGTAACAGGCGTTGTATGTCAATCATATTTGACATTTGTGACAGTACCAAATTGACCACCATTCGGTAAAGACGTATCGACAACCGACAAACGATAGTTAACAAATGTCTCAAGGGAACGGTCTTAAAAGTGAAGTCAGGTTGCCCAAATAACTGAACAAGACAATAGATTCGATTTTCGCGCCATGCTTTGCTTTGTCAAAAGTGACAATAGTACTGAACATAAAAAGTGAACATAAAAAAAAGGTCATGCAGTGGGGAAAGCCCAATCTCGTCGACTTCGATGGAACGAAGACACAGTATACAACATTCACAAAGAAAAGTGGCCCATCGGTTTCACAACTGATGATGAATGGCCAGGCTCTCGAATCTGTGGAAAGCTTGAAACTGCTCGGTGTCCCTGACTGTGGGAATCTGTCGTGACACACGCCAGGTCCGCCTCTGGAAAATTGAGTTATCTTTTTACAGCCACGGAATATTTTACTCCGGCGCAACTTTTTCTCCTGTATAAATCCTAAATTAAACCCACGCTCGAACACTGGTCCCAAGTTTGGAACCCTTCTCCTATACATACCTTCGACCTACTTGAGGGCCTATAGAGACGAGCTATCCGCCTGATCGGGGACTTCCCGACTACAGTCGCTATCACTTCGAAGACGCGTAACCGACCTCTGTCTGTTTTACAGATATTATTACAGGTACTGTTCTTTGGAGATTCGAGGTATTGTTCCTCCCAATTCGATTTATATGCGCTCCACTGGATAATCCGACGGATCGCATCAATTTTCGGTTCATCTCCCTACGGCGCGAGCTACCCTGTATCAGAACTCGTTCCGTTACAGAGCGCGAAGGCTGTGGAATTCCCTCCCTACGCGAGTGGTTCTGGAGCTTTACAACCAGCAACTGTTTAAGAAGAACTGTAACGGTTATTTAATAGCTTATCGGGTCAGCGTTTTGATCGTATAGGTTCGCCTCTCCTGAGAAATGTATATTAAATAAAAAGAAAAATACCAGTATGATGATTCCTGTACAGTATAGTGATACGAAATAGCTGATGACTCACTGAATCCCTGTATGTCTATAGTCTGTCTGTAATGAATATTATGCCACTCCAATACCACTCATGGTGGAATTGGTGTTAGCGCTTAAACCTTCTCTCCATCCATGTAAGCTCTAGTCGTAGAGTCACGCAATTGAGTGAGTTAGGGTCGAAAGCAAGGCGAGGTGCGTAATAACCATGTGTGTCATGGGGATGAGTCAAAACAAAGTGAGCTGCGCAGTCCACCTTATGGCCATTACAGCTGAGGGCCGGCTCGTGGTTTCTTCTTTGATCTAAGACTCCGAAATGTCAAGCAATTTGCAATCGATAATGATTTGATGGCTGTTTAGAGGTCTCGTTTGAACGGAGCATCATAAGTTCGGGGGTGTTACACCCCTCAGTATCTATCCCAAATCGGTGGCTTGAACAATGAGATCGGAGGTTTCGTTTTTCCTCAACCCTTAAAGAATAAGTGCAGGGTGAAGATCAGCTTCGATATGGAGATCCATCTTGTCGTTCGAGTCAATGTTGGAATCTGCTACTTCTAGATCCACTACGAATGAGAAATTCCGCGCCAAAGCAAATATGAAAGATGCGAAAATATGAGCACGTTGGGGGCTGTTAAAGCGAGGCAGTATGGTGATCAATGTAATACCTATGAACACCTTCGACCCGGTATACAAGAATGATGCTCGACAGCGAAGGCGCAATCGTTGAGCAAATGACCCGAAGATGAAGTTGGGCCCTGCACATGGGTCTGTGGGTATTTATTAGTTAAGGTGTGTCGGCAAGTACAGGGATTCACTAATATTCCACTGACTTGTCTCTGGATAGACTAATTCAAAAGATTCAAAAGAGGAGAATTTAAACACTGGAATGTTGTTTATAAATTTCTTTATTGTGTGTTCTTTATTAAATCTAGTTTGGCGTAAAACTTGTCGCACTCGAGACAAATTTAATTAAACGAGTTCTTAAACTGAATAAAACTTAAGCACAATCGGTTCTTTATGAAATCTATTTTGGCGTAAAGCTTCTCGCACTCGTACACTCTATTTCGGATACACGCACAACAAATAGTGATGAAGATTCGTTGAGCTCCACGACAACGGCTGCAGCGGACGACGGAATCTCTCTTCAACGGCCACTGCGAGTAATACAACGCTACTCCACTCCGGATGGAATCTGACTCTTCGATGCAATCCACATCCGCCAGATTCAACGGTGGTGGATCACATCGATGTGGGAGGAGCGAGTAGGCTCAACTTGACGATGGCCAATGAGCGATCATAAAGGAATCGAATGGGAGGATTCCCCATGTGTCCGTATAAGACAAGTACGATGCCCCTTAGCCTTCATACCGGCAACGAACTAAACTGCAGCTGAATAAACATGGACGAGCATAATGAACTGCAGGCATTGTGTTTAAGTAATGCCGTTGTAGGCAATACATTCTTCGGTGACGATAGATCGACCGACGATTGTGGTTTATTTGTTTTAGCCGTATGGCTCTGGTGCTCTAGGATGGAATAAATTTTGTTAGCATTAAGTCAACAGAAATCTTGCCGACGGTGGCCAAGAGTCACGTTGGATGTTATCTTTTTTTATGCTGGTACATGGATATGGTGGTGAGGAATTTGACCTGCAGATGTGCAGGCAAACGTCTCATCCAGGGGAACCATGGACCAGCGGAAAGTAAACAAAACAAACGTAGTGAGATACTGTGTGTTTGCTTTGCTTTGCTGTGGGTGATCATAGGGCATGGCATGGGTAAGATTGTCTAAACAATGACCATTTCCATGCCCAAATTCCACGATTGGTTGATAACCGATGAAAGAGAATTGTCGCAAGTGTTGCGAACCTCGGGTTTGGAGCAATATTTCATTATGAACCGCAGTAAGAATATCCGCTGCAGCTGTGTCAACAATTACGCTGGCCAGCGAGTGTTTATCGATTATAATTGCTGACGAGTTGAGCCGATAGGGGATATGGAAATTTTGGAGCATTAAGTCAACAGAAATCTTACCGACGGTGGCCAAGGGTCACGTTGGATGTTATCTTTTTTTTAGGTTGATATGCTGGTACATGGATATGGTGGTGCGGAATTTGCCCTGCAGATGTGCAGGCTAACGTCTCACCCAGGAGAACCATGGAACAGCGGTTAGTAAACAAAACAAAAAAAGTGAGATACTGTGTGTTTGCTTTGCTTTGCTGTGGGTCATCATAGGGCATGAGTAAGATTGTCTAAACAATGATCATTTTCATCCCCAAATTCCATGATCGGTTGATAACCGATGAAAGGGAATTGTCGCAAGTGTTGCAAAGATTGGAGCAATGTTGAATTATGAACCGTAGGAAGAATATCGGCTGCAGCCGTGTCAACAAATAGGCTGGCCAGCGAGTGTTTATCGATTATAATTACTGACGAGCTGAGCCAATAGGGGGTATGGAAGGGTTCATAGGTAAATACAGTGGTTTGTGGATTGAGGGAAAAGACGTTTTAGTTGAGGCTGAGGGTGGTTCTTTGGGAAGACTTTAAAGAACCGCCACAGATCCACCAGAGCAGGAACTTCGTTGGGGTTCCGATTAAACCATCACTTGCGCAGTGGCGAACAGTAGCGACTGTTAAGGAAAAACGTTTATAGTACGTGAGCAAGTTCTTGGATTCTATTCGTATTGAGATGTGGGTATTGCACTCACTTCTTGATGTTAGGATGCGGGTGGTTTAGGCCTTTGGGACAAAGTACAGATTCGTGAGAAGGCAGAAAGTTGGGAAGAGTATGGTTATGTGCCCTACGGTGCATTTTACTAGCAAGTATACTGAAGCATGGATTATTTACTTGAGAACTCATCGTCCGATATGATAGATGCGGTTAGGTTTAGGATATCCACTGTGGATTAGACCAATGAATCCCATATGATACAGCAATACTCTGATTAATCTGATTATATTGCAAAGAGCATTGTTGCACTAGTTAGTTTGTTGCCTATTATATTTATTTTCTGGTTCTAGGATGTTATTTTAAAAAGACGAATATGATCTTTTACCTTTGGCAGCCTCTTACATTTAAGCTTAAACTTTTCTATAAATATCTCATATTCATTCAGTGACGAGAGACAACTGGACAAAAATGCTACATCTACTCATGTTTTAACACAAGAAATGGACCTTTATATATGAATAAACCTTTTTGAAGACTGGGTGGATGTCATAACGTAGTGTGAATCAGTCATTTTTGATCCTAATCAAATGAAGTATAGTTTGATTTCGATTGCTGAATACGAGTGGCAAATTAAATACCGCTCATTGTAAGAATCCTGCCGATTCGTCGATGTCATCATTAATTAAACTCGTTTCTCTCAGGGTAAACTCGTAACGTCTTCACTTTAAAGGCATAATTACTCAGGGTGTTTTACAGATGGATCTAGGCAAACAGGCATGCCGGAATGACTACATCTTGGGAGTGATATTTGTACTTCCATTTAACGACATCTGTTTTGAAGGAACCCGCATTACGACTGCCATTAGTTTCTTGGCCAACGCAAACATCAAATGAATTTAATAATTAATAAGTGCAGCGTCACCAAGCCCGATGAAAAAGACTGAGAACCCTTTGTTCCCCATTTCACCGTTTCGAGACCCTCATTTGTAGTTTCTTGACTGCAACTTTCAGCGGGATGTCACATTCCATTAAAATTATTCAGTATCAGAGCATATTTTCCACAGGGAGACATCCCGGGGTCTCTATTGTTACCATTCTCGATGCTCATTAGTGAGGACATGAAGTCTGTCAGCGTTGGGCGTCGGGCGCCTCCTGAGTTCATCTTTCCAATAATTCACCGATAATCGTGCAGGAAACAGTTTTCTGTTAATTTTTTATCATCGCCCCATCGTCGCACTGAACGTTTGCGGCGAATGTTAATGAATTATTGCGCAAAATTCAATTAAAAGAATGGGATTTGTGAAATTCTCATTATGTTGTTGCCGAACTCTCTTCGGGTTGAATTTATTTTCGTGTTTCAAAGATTGGGCCGCCGCACAGAAAGATTCAAAAAGCAGTCAAATAAAAAACCGACAAAACGACCGGAAATGTATTGCGATTGTGTCAAGCAAGTGGAGGGCAACATCTGCTCTGTTGATGATGTGCCTTTGATATTCAGCTCCTCCTCTTCTGGGTGACGCTGTAGACGATGCCGCCATAGCGATAATCACGGCTTTCATCGTTGTCCTCGCCATTTAACTTTTGGGCGCAGCCCTTCCCTATGACCGAATTTGTTTATAAATGATTATTTTAAAAGTTTACGCAGACGACAGGCCAAAAGAGTGCGACATTAAATCATGGAGAAAATGATGGTAGTCATTTCGTTATTTGCTTTATAAGCTATTTATGGTGAGGAGCCTTGAAATGGAACAACGTTTGTGTACAGCTCGTAAATATTGAATTTTTTAAGTTGGTGTACGGGTGAGTGACATATTTTGACAGGGAAGAATTAGACAAGTAGTTTAAGTGTCATCAAAATATAAACAGTCGATTTACAATGTGGTGATACAGCAGAATGCCTTTGAAGTGTGACAGTTGACGAGCGCTGAACAAACCTGTGTGGCTTGATTATCAGGGCGTTGAACAAAGCGATCATTGATTCTCGTGTTCGGGGAATGATGTCGATTCGGACGGATCGAACTTCAAAAGCCTCTTAGAAGTTTGTTGCATATCCTAAAGCAGTTTGCATCAAAGGAAAGATTCAATAATGAAATCCGGTGAAATGTAGTTCTTTGTGTGCGACCCAATTTATGCAATGTGCTTCTAATTGGAATACTTAGTCTTTGACACAGCGTCGTGTAATGCGCAACCTAAACCTAAATATAATTTCGCTTTAACGTTGTGCTGGATTGCTGTGCATCTACCGACACTCAATAAACATATTTTTTTCTTGCGTTTTACAGTATTTTCTGAATTGCCCTCGCTATGCGTTTTGAATCGAATTTTGTTTCTAAATCGAATCTACTGATTCTTTGCAAGTACTTTAAATGGTAATATTACTTTGGAGAAAAAGAGATCCATTATTTTTTTGCGATGAACATATCATAAATTATAACTCAAATATATTCAGAATTATGCACGTACTATAAATGTTCTTTGAGGGCTTCTTTATTGCTCAATTTAGTTTTCAGCTATAATATTTAATATATGAAAGGTAACAAAGAGAAAATTCAGTATATTTCACAATTTTGTTTTGATAAGGGTGAACATAGAAAGCAGGTGGATGAAAATGTGAATGGTCTTATAACTCCGACACACCTAGAAATGGGTCCCTACACACTTATAGTCAATAATACGTACGTTTGGCTTCTTTGATTCCGGTATTTTGGATGTTAACAGTACCCTTCTCACAGGTCGTGGATAATCCAAGATTTTCCCATTAGGGTTTGCCATCGACTGCTGCTTTGTTACGGATAAAGTTCGTTTAGGAACTTCCGTTGGTATATTTTTCCTTTCCGATTGATTTGCTGGATTCCCTTGCCCATTCATGATACTTTTGGTGACGAGGTATCAAGGTAGCTAAAGTTCGAACCAAAGCTTTCATCATCTGCCGTCGAATGGTATGACGGCTGATCAGCTGAAGTGCGTTTATCTTGATCCGTGGCATGCAACAGGTTCACATGCGGATGTGGAAGAAGCCGTGATGTCGAGGAAGTTGTCGATGTTGCTGACCTGGCTCCTGATTCACGTTGTTCACACAGCGGCATCGACCGTGTAGATGGTATACTGTTACAAGTTTTTTTAACAATTAATAAGTTTATTGTGTCCACAAAACTTACCCCTGCGTGGTCTTGTGTTGATTTTTTTTTTTTTATTATTATTTTTTTTTTACATTTCTGTATTTATTGACCATAAATGATTTGTTACAATAAGTAATACAGATAACTTATAATTAGCTTAGCTTTAATCGTTTACACATACTTGCTAGTACATTTTTCAAACATTATTATAAAGTTATATATTTCATGGGTGGACAAGATAGGAGTAGGTGGGGCTTCCTGGAAAAGGTCAGAAAACCAGGATATAATTATTTACTTAACCTATAACTAATTTGCTTAACTTAACTTAACTTAGCTTAGCCTAGCTTATCTAATTATTAAATCTATTATTATTACAATAAGTTAGAGTAGGGTGGGGCGGGAGGTATAGTGGTTGATGGGTGGAATTTGGGTTAGGGTGGGTACTATGAGTCGGGGATATGGGTTGGGGGAACACTTTCCGATTGGTCGTTGAAACGCAAGATATTAGAGAAGGGTTGTATATTACAATATTTAAACTGGTGAGGTGAGAGTTCAGTATTGTGGTATACAATCTCATTGGAGTTGTTGAGCAACCTGCCAGAGGTGAAGAGGGTTCTGGTGTGGAGACAGTTCGGGTAGGCAGTTCGGTTGTCTGGCGGAGTTGATGTGAGCGCATTTATTATCGGATTGAGATTATTGGGAAGATTTTCGATAAATTTGATGGACAGCTCGAGGAAGCGTCGATCTATACGTTCAATATTAGCGGCATAGTAGAGCGAACAACTGTTGTAATATTTGTGGGAGTTAGGATGTCGGTTGAGGCCAGTGATAAGTCTGAAGCATTTCCTTTCGAAAATGCGTAGCTTCTCCATTTGGGCGGGCGTGATATGGTACCATATCGGGCATGCATATGTGAGAGTGGGTCTGATTATTTGTTTGTAGATAAGTGATTTGACTTTGGGAGAGAGACCATTCGGTTTGTACATGACTTTTCTGCAGAGGTTCAGTTGGGTTGTGGCTTTACGAATCGTATTTTTAATGTGGGCGGAGAATGACAGATTGTTGGTAAAGGTTATACCTAGATACTTTAAGGTTTTGGAGGGTTTAATTATATTGTTATTTATTTTAATTCTGATTTTATTATGGCAGCGAATAGTGTTGTTTGTACAACTCGCGTTTCTGCCTTTAAAAACTATGAGCTGAGTTTTGTCTTGTGTTGAGTTCTGGTTCTTTGATATGCGCCAAGGAGTAATGCCGTCTGTGGTGTCTTCGTTTGCCTGTATTCTGTTTGGCCTCAGTCCGATTGTAATTATTTATCCAAATTCGATTAGATACGGGATATCTACTACTATAACTAGTATTAGCACGTATCCAGGAACATACTCCAAGCACTTTTCACAGAGATCCAATTAAATATGCATTAAAGTATTTTCAACACCATCGAGTATTATTCCATTCGGAAAGGGAAGAACTGGTTTAACACTACGGACCTTACATTTAGAAACACATTTCTTTTGTTGTCTTTTTAATTTATTTTTACTTCAATTTCTAAAACTTTAACCATCACAACCGCACGCGTACACGAATTGATTCAACAAAAAAACAAGCTAATTTGCATATTTTTGCGGACTACTCTCACTCAACGCACTTTTTAAACAAGAAGGAATCTCGTGTCTTTCGTTTTCATATCCTTTTGTGCTCCGCTTCCACGATTGTTATTTCTAGGAAGCGGAATTGGCTAATAGGGGGCTGGGCTATGAACGATAGGGAGACTATGGCTAAATAGAAAGAAAATGGCTATGTACAATAGGATTGAGGTTTTTAAATAGAGGTTTAACTTGATTTGAATTATTCAACTATTGTGTTTGGGGATATATTATTGTAATGGGAAATTGGTGATTTTGAGGGAAGGGAAGGATATGCACGGGAAAACACGAGATGTTAATTATTCATGTGGGGGGGGGGGGGGGGGGGGGGGATAATTAACTGAACTTAATTATATAACAATACGAGCAACAGTAGCAGCTTATGACCCTTGTCTGACCCTTTGTATGACCATATGGCAATACTGCTGCTGTTGCTACTGTCGTTGTTGTTAGTATGTGTGATCCAATTGCGATTCAGTAGCACTTCTGTATCTGACAAGGAAGACGGATTTGCTGGTGGACCATCTTCTGCAGTAGCATTTGCAGCTGGTGTCACAGCCGCTTTGCTCATCATCATCCGTCGACTTAGAACTTTCTCTCCTTTAGCCATATCTGTGATCGGGGAAAACTTCTTAATCATCATATAATGTCGGAAGGCACGCTGAATTTTGATGGCTACATTCCGACTCTATTTGATTCTCCAGCAAATCCTGTGAGAGCTCAATCTTGGCACCCACCTTCTAGCTCGATGTACAACATGCCTCCATCTGTACTTCCTAGCAACAGAGGTTCCTCTTTCACTTTTTTTTTTTTTTTACTTTTATAAACATTTTTATTTTATCCTTAAAAATTATTTCTTAGTGGCTACACAAAAATGTTTAAATACTAGCTTAATGGTAATATATTAGATCTAACTTACTGGTCCCAAGCAGACTCTCTAAGCTAATCTGTTTTTTGGTTCTTTAGAAAAATAGCCTTTCGGCATGGCATGATTAGATATTTAAGAAACTATCGGACAGTAGCACAAAGAAAAATTTTGATTAGCACAAAAAACGTTGTCTCTTTTTTAATTTTTCCTTAATCTAATCTAATTTTATCTACTGTTTAACTACTTATCTAACTTAATTCTAAACTAAAATATCTTAATTCTAAACTAACCTATGAATAAGAAATTCTTTGCAAACTAGCCGCTGGTCACTTTTGCATTTGATTTGCATTGGATCTTTACAATACAGGTGTTTAGCTGCCATTCAACCACCAAAACCGCCGCGTTGTTTTTTGAAATCTTTCTCGTCCATCCAAGATATTACCCTACTGATTTACCTGTGCGACATTCCGATTGTAGCTTAAGCGTTTATCTGCGACCGAACGGTGAACGTGGAAAATCAACGGAACGCCAGATTCGTCCTGTATGAGGCCGTCCATATCCAAACCGATGAAAGCCTCTGGTGGGATAAAGCCATTGCTACGCACTCTCTCCGAATACATAGTATTTGGGTAATAAGCCCCGAAAATAAGATCGTTTGGCGAGTTCATTGATCTGGCGGCGTGTCCTCGGATCAATTAGATCATGAAGTTATCTACTCTGTTTATATTGGCTTCATCGTACAGAGCTTCATTGGGATAGTACTTTCTGTACTCAGATTCGGGTGTTCGATACAAACCAAGACAAGTTCTAAGACATTGTCTCTCGAAGACCCGAATCTTTTCCATTAGATTTGGACCTACGTTGAACCAGACCGGGCATCCATAGATGATCATTGGCCTAATGAGGGCCATGTAGCAAATAACTTTTACTCTTTTATCTAGCTGGCTGTTTTCAAATAGCCTTTTTGTAATGGCAAAAGTTCTTTTTGCTTTGGCTAGTGCAGCATCTACGTGCTTATTGAAGTATAAGTAGTGATCTAGCCAAATGCCGAGGTATTTGACTAGGTTTTTAGTCTCTATTGGTTGTCCATTCGGTCCCACGACAACTAGATTTCTCCAGTTTCGCCTCGTATCCCTAGTAGCCCCATTTAAAGGTGTTCTGAACAAGATAGCTTCACATTTCATGATATTGATTTTAAGTTTCCAGTCATCGCAATAGCGCTGAACTTTATTAAAGTCCTGCTGTAATAGGCTCTTGATACTCTCAATATTCGGCGCTGCTATAGAGAATGATGTCATCTGCATACGCGATGGCATGGTGCAGAGTGCCGATTAAGTCACTTGTGTAGGTGTTGAAAAGAATCGGAGATAGTACCGCTCCCAGTTGTAGCCCATTCTTTATTCTATAACTCCTACTGGAGGTTACATTCCCACTTTTGACAATGAATTGTCGCCCATTTAACATATCATAAAGCATATACAGCAGAGGTTTATGGATGTCTAGTCTAACTAACTTATAGTACAGTCCCTCGAGCCATACGGTATCGAAGGCCTTCTCCAAGTCAATTAGACATGCCCCTGTACACTGGTTCTTGCATTTATTCCATTGTATGTCTGAAACCAGTTTGGATGCGGCATGTGTAGTTTCGTGACCCACCTTAATGGTTCCTCTTTCATCTGTCTGTATCGTGAACACACACTTCAGCCCTCATAACTATCTTTTTATAGATCCGGCTATAGGCTATAGTAAACCTATCCACCGCTAGGAGATATATATTAGAGCTTTTTTTAAAGCTTATGCATCGGCACGTTGATTCGGCCAACGTAGAGAACAAGGCGACAGTGACAGTTCAGAAATTAGATACAATAGTTAGGTACGGCTGTGTGGAACGCTATTATTAGGGGTTGTTTACGGTACAAGTTCAAAAAGTGCCGAAGTAGCAAGAAAAATATGTGAAGCGTTCAGAGGAATACTGTTAGTGAACAAACAACAACAAAATGGTTTCAGACCTTTTCGAACGGCGATGAGACCCTCGAAGATAGACCTCGGTCGGGTAAACCAAAGTCTCACGATTTTGACCGATTAAAGGCAGCAACTAAAGAGGATTCAAGCCAAACGTATCAGGAACTTTCTCAGCGGTTAATGGGGTAAGAGGTGAAACAATTCGTGTATACTTGCATCGGCTGGGAAAATCGTAGAAGATGAGTAAATGGGGCTGTGGCGTTTCTAACAGATACACACACAATACACAAACAAATAGTGAAAAACACCGAAAGAAAATCGAATAAGAAAATGCATCAGAGCGGTATACCATAGCGATAACATAACAATTCCACATTAGTTGAGTGTGCTTAAGTTTAGCAATCGAATTCGTACACGCGGCAGTGGCCTGGTGTGTTGAGCATTGGTTACATTTTTAGTGATTCTAACCGTCATAGCGTCAATTCGAATCACACGGTCCTCACTATCGTCGCAAACGCTGTAGGGCCCCATGAGCTGACTGCTGCGAACCGACTCCAGCGACCCAATACTTACTCTTCCTAGCTCACCAGGAACAAGAATTATCTAATTTTGAACTGGGTTTTGAGTTCTGACGAAAAGTGGACGATGTACTACAACCGAAACTGATCGTTTATAGGCTTTCGTCACACGATCTAATGCCTTTGAGTGCTAAACCTGCTTTCATTGAGAGAATGCCATACGGTGTGTGGTGGACTACTGCTGGGATTGTGCATTCTGTGTTTTTGGAAAGTGAAACTGAGTGAAGGGCGATGGGAGCGAACATACAGGGCAAGGTCTCTGCTTTCAACCCGGCGAAGGCCAGGACAATCCTTGTCCCAGTTCAATCCAATTTGCCATGCAATCTCCACGTGGTACCCCTGGATAGCTACTTAGGCACCCGCCAACTGGTGGACCGATGCATGCAGCGACATCCTCAGAAGGATTAGCGCAGGGCTACTAACCTTGCCCGGAAAAACAAATTATTATGGACAATTTGACAAATCTCGGATAAGGACCGGATACCGGTGGAGAGACTTGTTAAATAAGTCCAAGACCGGATCCCGGTTGTAGCGTCGATGATGATGATGAAACTGAGTGAAACCGGAGTTTTATTCAGTACAATTCTGAATTTTTGGAAAGTGAAACTGAGTGAAACCGAAGACTTTTACTCAGCACAATTACACTGGGTAGCGAAAGAACTTGCAAAAAACATCCAGCACTTATGAATAGGAAGCGTGTTCAAAACTCGAGAATAGCTTGAAAACGCGGTAGTCAAGTTTTTTGAGTCCGGGGAAAAAGATTTCTTCAAAAATACAACCTTCTACAAGGTTGTACTCGTAAATAGATGAAACAAGGTTGTAAAAGCGAATGTTGGATATTTTTCAAAATAGACTTTGTGTAAACGCATTGTTTTTGGTACTTTTCTTTTTTGTAATGAAACCGTACGAACTTTCTTTGTTACTGGATATGCGAGGGTAGGATGAAAAGTAATACACACTTACTTGTAGAACGCGAATAAAATGACGTTCGGAAGCGCACCTAGCGGTGAACGGAATTAACATTCCCACTTAATTTGCATGTGAAGACCCGACGTCGAGCGTTCGTACAGTGTCTTTCGAGAGAGGGTAGTATGGCTGCTCGTTCTAGTGTTTTGTCAAAGCGACTTAAGCAGCGCACTATTATCGAGTTTTTACCTGGTGAAAAAGTGACTCCTACTGAAATTTATCATGTTTTCCTGCCCGGTCTTGTTATTTTGTTTTTGTTTGCGCCCCACAAGCATGTGTGCAATACTTTTCAGCCTACCCTCATATATGCACGAAACCTGTGAGTTGCTTTCATCACGCTCTTCAGTTGTTTGTAAAGCTTCTGCCAGCACTGGCGCGGAATACACTGATACTGTTACTACCCTTGACAAGTTTGGTAATTTTCCATATATGCCTCGTCATACGCCTATGGCTTCTTTATTTGCATACTCGACATGTGACTTAAATCGATAGGGCGAGGGACTATCTGGTAATTTTTTTCTCTTCCTTTGGTTAAGGCACTACATGCAATTTCCATGCATCACGAAGTATTCTTTTATTCAAGCATTTCTAAGGTCTCATTCTAAGCGCTGCTTTGATAGCTGTGTTTAGGATCAGCATATCCTCTAACAACACAGGGGTGGAATCAGTGATAGAACTGACCACAATGTTCCAGTCCATCTCGGTTAGATTCCCGAGGAAAGAGATGCTCTATTTAGGTGTGCAGAGTATTGGGACAAGTTATAATTGAGGGCTTTATGCCCTTTAGTCTTGTCGTGACGGACGTCTCCGTGCATATGTTTTTGAAGCATCTTATATTTAGGTTTTTTCTAGTAGCCTCTCACTCAGGGAGTGTGTCTCCTTGTCCATAAAAGTTGCGGTCGCCACCGTGCTTCCGGACCCTGTGGGAAGAGTGACGACCGGTTGTTAAATACGGGCCTGACATTGAGCCGAATATGTAAATAAATATACTTTAATTTTGAATTAATTTGATTAATATATTCATTTTATTGGCATCCTTACACCTCGGGCACCAATCGAGGCTGATCCTCGAATGTAAAACCCGTCATCCTTTTATACAAATCTTAGTGGAGATTTGTAGGTGAGAAAATTGAAGAAAAGAAATGGGAAATCTATTTTTAGAATATAAGCAACTGGCTACGATGCATATGTTGATAAAGATTTGTACGAATTTTGATCTATTTATAGAAAGAAAGAAATTGTGTGTATGTGAACCAAATAAACATTTGGTTCGTTTGACACGTGTTTAATTTGGTTGGGTTATGAATTTTTCCGCGTAGGTGGCCTTGAAATTGCTGCGTCACACGTTGTTTTCACATCCATATATGGTCTGTTGTAGATTCTGACTATTACTTCGAAGTAATCTTCATCGACCGTTTTATTGTTTCATTTAGGACCGGTTCCTACGTTATGGTGGTTCTCATTCCTTCTGCCTAGTTCCATTATTGTGGTTTGGTGATCTCTGCGTGTCAGCCTTCTCATAATTACTCCTTTTCCCTACACCCCACAAATGGGAGTTTTGATCGGTTTTTTTTTTTTTTTTTTGGGTTCGGTAGGAAGGTGGAAATCTTCAAAAGATACCTCTAGACCGATCTAGAGGCATGTCAGGTTTTTACCGACTAAAACCACCTCCCACCAGGCTCGTATTCCCCTTGATCCCCGCGGAACTTTCTTTTAGATATTGCATCGTGGGGCGGGACGGAATTTACCTGTTACTCCGCTCGTCACGTCGCAGCTGCTGCATCATTACACCGAGAATACCATTTGTTACGGACCATGCCTGTTTTGAACTCAGCATGTATTCTATTACTCCAGCCGCAGTAACTGTCCGGCTCATATGTCTCTCCAAAACCGTTCGCGGTCTCGAATCTCACGCACTCTGTGAGTACGTGTTTCGTATTTTCTATTTTACCTTCGCAATACAAGCAGTATGGGTGATTTACATGCTTATACTTGTGCAAGTATTGCCGAAAGCATCCATGTCCTGATATTAGCTGAGTCAAGTAGTAATTCAGCTCGCCATGTTTTCTTTTCACCCATGTTTCTATATCAGGTAACATGGTGTGGGTCCATCTTCCTTTGGCGGAAGAATCCCACCTTCGTTGCCATTCTCTTAGGCTCGAGAGCTCTAACTATGGCCGCATTCTCCGACGATTCTCTTGGGAGACCTTATGCAATGCAGCGTTTTCTTTAGCTGCAATGTCAGGTGGTGTCCTCCCGGCCAAAATATTTATGGCATCTTCGGATACCGTTCGAAATGCACAGCATACTCTCAGTGATGCCAGTCTATGCGCTGAGTTCACTCCCCTCATGTATGACTTATACTGTGCGGCTCCTGCCCATACGTGAGCTGCATATATCAACACCTCCATTATGTTGACACTGGTTATGAGTTTCCTTATGTGGGGCCGGGGTCCTCCAACATTGGGAAGCAGTCTCGCCAAAACGTTGCATGCTTTTGCCGTTTTTTCACTCGTTTTCCACAGGTGTTCCTTGAAGCTCAACCCGTTGTCGGTGTGCCGTTGTATGTGTATGTGCGCTGATGTATGTGAATGTATGAGTGTTGTAAGTGAAGGGTTTTTGGAAGTTTTCGGGTTGCTTAGAATACGTACGATGGAGTATTCTAATAATGCCCAATTATGTATTCAAAAGAAATTTGTTTTATTTCACACAAATGCGCGCACAAAAGTAGACGCCCAAAAATGGATCCCACCATAAAAGCACACAGCCAACACAACTCTAGCTTAGTGCTAGAATGCAGTTCTGGAAATGCAAGTTATCACAAATATTTTTGATCTATAGAGTAAATTTGTTGATCTTCTAAACGATCACTACTTAGTAGTTTCCGCTGTGGCCCGAAGACTGTATGCTCGAATGTGTCAAAGACAAACTTCACTAACAACCAGTTAAGACGATCGTATGATGGATGTTTGTGTACGTAATTGGCACTTGAACTTTGGTCGTCTTCTATGGCAATCGAATGCCCAACTAGACGGGTCATGTTGCTATTAGGATCATGAATAAATTCTCTTCTATATTGGAAATGATTCAAAAGTGCCGTACAAGTTGAAAACAACGAAAACTTATACAAACCAGTCAGGTGTACAAATAACGTCAATAATGATGTAGATAGACAGGTTAGCTTCTGCATTTCATTCAGTATGTACGAGAACTATACTCGTCTGGGTCACGGAATTGTTAGCACATAAATAAGTCACTGTCAGGGAGGGCTGGCCTAAGTGACCTAACGCAGTGATCCGATGCAGCATTCAGAATATTCATTATCTTGCCACTTTGACTTCAATAGCATGTGAATTCATATCGTGCCCAGTATGACTATCAGACCTCCACCTAGAAGTTATTTGCCTCGCTATGCGTGTCACTTCTGGTTTTTGTTCTGCCATCTTCATCATAATATTTTAGTCCCTTTTCTGGTTTTTGTCTCTTGCGAACAGGATCCTTAGCTTTCTACGCCTGGCCAACACATGCGCGTACAAATTCCTTTGCCACACTGGGCATGGAACCCGTCCAATAAACTCAAGACCGCATTTGTACATAGGAATTTCATGTTTTTGTGCGCCTGGCACTCAAAAGTGGTCGACCATCGAACTACCAATGGCATAAAAAGCAAAAGAGTCACATTTTCTCCTGCCACTCGTGGAGCTCAGGGATTTTTCAAATAAATGCATTTTAATTAATTAGTGGATGCAACTGGGGAAGATGGAAGACAGTTTTTGGGAGCAATTGCAATTTATCACCCTCATGATTGAGTTGATCGGATGGCAGCAGGCATTGCACCCTCTGGACCATGCCAAGTATTAAGAAGAAGTATACGTATTTTTATGCAGCTGCCGCCGTGTGTTTGGTTATTTATGACCACCAATATGGGGACAGCCAAATAAACGGCGAATGTGGTCCAAGAGCCGGCGGCTTACTTTTAAGCTCATTTACTACTGCCCCTGGGGAACAAACAACAGAACAGCTTCAAGGAGGGCACCGCAGTTCATTCAGCCTCCATTATTCAATCTACTGGATTCTGTTGCGTAAATATTTTGTTAACGTGTTTATACGTTGGCCAGTATTTTGCTCAGATTTATTGTTACGTTGAGATGAAATGTTTATTAGAGCTTAGGGAAGCTACATATTTTCTGTTTAATTAAGTGGAACAACGTAAAACATGTGGGTCGCGGTAGAAGGATTGTATTTAGATCAACTTTGAATTGGTGTATATTTTAATAAATTACTTCTTTATTACATGCTTGTTGGATGCGTAAAGTATTGATACAAAATTTAACATCACATTTAGTAAAATAGATACAAATTGATTGCAAGCAATTGTTTCCCCTAGTAAATGGTTTTAAGTGTCGATAAAGACATTTTGTAGTTGTCGGCATATTGCTTTGAGAACGTAGCCGACACCGGTTTATTTTGGGACGCAGGGTGTATTTCGAAAAATCGGAAGAATAATGTAAATTCTTCCGATACTACATATAAACGTATATAGACACATAAAGCCAAAATCTTCTAGAATTGATTTTCAGATCAGCCACTTCTCACAATATAAATGATGGAAAAAAGTTTTCTTACCTGTCAATTTTGTTTAACATATGTCAACTGAACATACGAGGGGTGTTGCGTCTCCAAAACGCCGTGCTTCCTCTATCGAGGGAAGAGCGTGGAGGTTATAATAAATTCGTTTATTAATTATTTAATGTTCTTTATTTTTGTATTTATTTATTTAAACAACTTAAACAATCTTTAGTTCATAATACAACTCTTCTTCCAAACTTTACAATCAAAACTCTTTCTCAAATCTCACAACTCACTTTCTCAAACTTGACTTTTCTCAAACTCCAACTAAATCAAAACTCAAAACTCAAAACTCTTCTAACTCAAAACTGACTTTCTCAAACTCTTCAATTTCTCCAACTCTATTTCTCCAACTCTATTTCTCCAACTCTATTTCTCCAAACTCTATTTCTCCAACTCTTCTTCCAACTGACTTTCTCTAACTAACTTTACCATAAAATGTTCCCTCTTCTTATATAACTTTGAGTTCTAATCTACTGTAAATTATAATTTGAACAAAATCAATTTTATCAATGTATTACTTACTCTAGTGTGACTTTTAATTTTGAACAAACTTTGAACGAAAACCAAAGAGCCATGTTTCAAATGAAAAAAGGGGCATGTTATGAAATGTACTGAAACTGATTTGATATAGAATATTGTGGATGTTTATTTATGATATGTATTAAATGAGAATGTTAGATATGTTAGGAGAATGTTTTAAGGATGTGTTATATAAATAATGAGATTCAGTATTAAACTTAATAGTTATAAGGACAGTAGTATTCTGGAATACTACATCCCACCCTTCTTCGAGAAAGAAAATTATCCTTGAAGAGAATAATTTTCTTGTAACTATAGATTAATTAAGGACTTGGGTTTTCGTTTAATTACAATTGGTTTTCAAAATAATAGGTTTTCAAAATTAATTTACTATCAAAGGTTTATACATTGTTACAGTAATTTCAAAAAGTTTTTAACACTATAAAATTTGTCTATTTACAATATATATATTACTTGACAATCTCTATTTATAATATTTCTCCTTGGAACCTTTTCTTTTCTCATCAAAAAAATTCTTTTTTTTTTATTAGTTTCATCGGTGTCTTGACCTCTCGTTTTGCTTCTAGTGGTAACTAGTATCTGGCTTACCTCTTGTGTGTCTTGGAGATTAATAGGGATGCGGCTAAGTGCATCTGCGTTGGAGTTGTACTTTCCCGCTTTATACGCGATTTGGTATTCATATTCGTCTAACAGTATTCTCCAACGAGCCAATCTTGATGTCGGATCCTTCAGATTCATGAGCCCCTGTAGTGGCTTGTGGTCTGTGCATATAGTGAACTTTCGTCCATAGATATAGGGGCGAAATTGTTTGACGGCGTAGATAATTGCCAGCAGTTCCTTTTCTGTAGTGCTGTACCGAGTTTCGGCGTCGTTAAGGGTGCGACTAGCATAACAGATTGCTTTGTCCTGGCCAATTTCCCCCTGCGATAACACCGCGCCTATTCCAACGTGGCTAGCGTCCGTAGTTACTATAAAGTCTTTATTGAAGTCTGGGTAAGCTAAGATGGGGGGTTCTATAAGTTCATTTTTTAAAGTATGGAATGCTTCATCACCGAAAGGGTCCCATTTAAATGCCTCGGTTTTTTTTTTTAGTAACTTCGTTAGTGGCTTTGCTATGGTTGAGAAATTGTCTATGAATCGCCGATAGTATCCTATGAATCCGAGGAATGATTTTACTCCCTTTACGTTTTTGGGCGTGGGGTATGTTTTAGCAGCTTTTATATTTTCGGGGTCAGGCTTAAGACCGTGTTCAGAAATTATATGACCAAGATACATTAGTTCCTTCTTCAGAAAATTACATTTATCTGGTTGAAGCTTTAGGTTATTCTGACGTAAACAATTGAATATTCGTATAAGCTTGGAGTTATGTTCTTGCAGATCCTACCCGTAAAGGACTATGTCATCGATGTATACAAAGCAGTCAAATCCTTGTAATCAAATTAAAATGTTGTTCATTAAACGTTGAAAAGTTGCGGGAGCGTTTCGTAGACCAAACGGCATACGGTTATATTCATAATGTCCATAAGGGGTACTGAAGCCGGATCTATATTTCAACAGACATGTAGAGGCTGCTTTGCTCAAAGCGAGGAAAACTTTTGCTATGACAAGGAGGCTATTTCATAGTAGCCAACTTGACAGCAGGGTAAAAGTCATATGCTACATGACGCTAATCAGGCCAATGCTCGTATATGGTTGCCCAGTATGGTTCAACATAGGTCCAAATTTGATAGAAAAGATTCGGGTGTTCGAAAGAAAGTGTCTCAGAAGTTGTCTCAGATTATATCGGACACCGGAATCGGACTATAAAAAGTATTACTCAAATGAGACTTTATATAATGAAGCGTACATAAATAGGGTGGATAATTTTATGATTAAATTAATCAGAGGACATATTGCGAGAGCAATAAGCTCGTCCAATGACCTAATTTTCGGGGCTTATTATCCAAACACCTTATACTATGAGAGCGTGCGTCGCAACGGCTTTGTTCCACCAGAGGCGTTCCTTGACTTGGATATGAAAGGGCTTATACAGGATAGATCCGGAATTCCGCTGATCTATCATGTAAGTAGATCATCTGTAGACGGGCGATTGTGCTATGACCGGGAAGTAGCGCGCACCGAAGAAGAGCTCCTGCGCTTCAGTAGGGCTATCTCCCGCAGAGACCGGGACGATAGTATTAGACAGCGTCAACAGTTCTGGTGGTTGAATGGCATATAAAGACCTGGATACCAAAGTCGGTATAGAATCACACTATCATCAGCTAGCTTACATAGACTTAGCTTTTCTAGAATTAGGGTAGTATAAGATTTAAGTTAAGTTAGGCTAAATGATTTTACATAAAAAAAAAAAAAAAAAAAAAAAAAAAAAAAAAAAAAAAAAGTAGATAAGTTTAGGTAAGTTAAGTAAGTTAAATTTTAAGAAAAAAAAAAAAAAAAAAAAAAAAATTTACAAAGTTTTTCAAATTTTTCTTTGTCTTTCAAATAATTATAAGTTATGCCACAAAGTTCTGTCGCCGAAAGGCAAATTATACAAATATTAAGTAATGTTTAGCTTAGAGCGTCTGCGAAGGACCAGTAAGTTATTATATAAGATATTTAAGCTAGAATTTAAGCATTTTTTGTCTAGCCTTTAATTTAGAAAATAAGAATATAAAAAGAAAATAAAAAAATGTTTAAAAAATGAAAATGAAAAAGGGTACTGAAGCCGGTTTTGCACTTGTCTTCATTGTCCATGAGGATTTGATGAAATCCGCTTGCCAGGTCGAGGGTGCTAAAGTAAGTTGCCCTCCCTAGTTGATCTAGTATGTCCGTGATATTTGGTAACGGGTATGCATCGGCAACAGTTACTTCGTTTAACCCACGGAAGTCTACCACAACTTTCCATCTCTTATTACCTTCCTTGTCAAATTTTTTTGGTACCAAGAGCAAGGGCGAGTTCCAAGGACTAGCACTGGGTTCGATAATGCCACTCTGTAGCATGTCATTCACCTGTTTATGTATCTCGGTTTTTTGTGTGTCAGGGAGCCTGTAGGGTTTGGTAAATAAGGGTGGTTCGTTTGGGTCAGTAATGATTCTATGTTTCAGCGCTTCTGTAAACGTGAGGTTGTCACCTTCGAGAAAAAATAAATCATTGTATTCTCTACAGATTTGGAGAATTGATTGTTTTTCTTCACCATTACAGTGACTGAGATCGATAATTGACTTTAACTTATCTAGCCTGCCTTTGGTTAGGTCGTCTGATTGACTAGAGATCAGGTGGAAATCACTTAGCTTGTCCCATTTGAAGTCTACGTCTTTAGTATTCACCATTTGCTCTGTTTCTGAAGTGTTCATCATTAACACCTTTAATTTGGAGCTCTTGGGACAGGTTAAGGTTTCGCCCGCGTATATTCCTGGCATAATTCGTTTTTTTTTAATGATTATATCGCCGGATATGTCCTGCTGTTTACTATTTAAAGGAAAGTCTATAATTTGTTGACTTCTGGGTTTTAAAGTGAGAGTTGCTCCTTCAGTCTTATATGCTGCTGAAACATTTTGTACTTCAATCTTTGCTGCTGAAACTTTGTCACAAAATTTTCTCTGTTTTCGGTTTCTTAGATGTATTGCTTTTTTCGCTTGTTTCTTTTGAATCGAACTGAAGGTCTGGGCAGGTGGCCTGTGATTCACATACTAACTTATTACGTTCGTTCGTAGAGCTGTATGGCTTTCTTCGATGCTCACTCTTATTACCCGAGGGCATTGCCTCCCTTTTTTCCCTATGATTCAAATTACCATTGGCCATTGGAATCTTCAGGAAGAGGTCCTTATAATCGATTACGCATCTATACTTAATTAAAAAATCGTTTCCTATGATGCCGTCATAAGGCAGATTTACCCGTTCGGTAAGTAGGTGAAAAGGGTGATCCAAGCGCATAGTATGATCCTTGGTTTTAACCTCTAGGGTGCCAATTACCGTCCCCAGGGTTTTCAATGAATCACCCGCTAATGTACGTATTGTGTAGATCTTGACATTTTTTTCCTGACTCTTTAGGCAAGGTGATTTTAAAAAACTTAGGTCGGCGCCGGTATCGATTAGAAGGGTCGTATAAGTTTGCTCTGACGGACTAAATCTAAGACGTGTCGCTGGTTCCTTTAATTCGGGACGAAAAGGTACGTGGAATCTTAGATTTAGTTGGTGATTTGGTGTATATCGACGGTGGCAATCGTTCGAGAGGAATGATCCTCCCGAATCACCTTGTTTCCCCCCTATAGGATTCGAACTAATACTATAAATTGAAAAATTCTGTTGGTCTTCTATAAAATTTGGTTGGCGTCCGGCCTTGTTTTCCGACTCTTGTACCCGAGAAAAGTGAACATTTTGCCTATCATTTTGTCTATTAGTGGTCCTAGAAATTTCACCAAAACGATTTTCGGTGTTTGCAGGGTTATTTCGGAATGGGTTACGCGTTGTACCTTGTGGGTAATTTGGTAAAGACGACCCATTCCTAGATAACCTGTATCTACACTCGTTATCTGAGTGATTATTCCGTCCACAGAAATTGCATGTAATGTTGTATTCCCTTTTTATGGGTTGTCTATTCGGAAAAATGTTGGACTGCATGTTCCGATAACATGTGTCCTGTGAATGCCCTGGCTTACCACACGTGTGGCAGACTATTCGATTAAATCTGTGGGGATTTTCATTATAATGGTACGACCTGGGAGAGTTATCCATTCGAGCAGCATGCGCTACTACATGTGCAATCGACTGCTTTAAATTGTTTCCCCCATGGACTTTAGCTATTATTTTTAGTTGTTCGTTCTTTAATCCATCCTCAAATATTTGTACGGCCAATTTTGTGATTTTCCTCAATCAAGAAATCCCTCACTACCGCGTCTGCTGTTATTTCGCAAGTGGCAGAGTTCAGAGTCCTCAGCGCATTTGCAACTCTATCGCCATATTCCCGAACGGTTTCTCTGAAGAGTTGTTTCAGCGAAATCAACTCATTGTGTGCCGTCGACCGAGATTGCTCTTCTTTATATTCCGATTCCAGCTTTTCCTTTATATCTTCCTACTTAGCGATTTTGCTATACCTAATAAGATCATACGCTGGACCCTCTAGTCTATTTTTGACTAGCTCTAAGAATGGGTTATATATATCAGGGTCTGCCTTTTTTATGGATCTAAACAAAACTTCTCCCCCGGAAATAAATTTGTTTAGGTCGCAGGGTTTCCCGTCAAAGGTAGGGACGATTCTGAAAACATCAGAAATACCGACAGAGAGAGAACCATTTCAGGGGGGTTATAGTGTATCTGTTGAGAGTGGATTTGTTCCCCCTGCCTAGCCGCCTGTCTCGTGTAATAAGGACTCGAAATTGTGAAAATTGAGAAGAATGTATGACGAAAATTTGTTATACTTCTTAATAATATTGGTTATGAAAGGCCTTTATTTTATTATCCAATATATATGCATGGAAAAGATAAATTGCTGACCCAAAAGCTGTAAAGAAAATTTTCGAAGAGAAAGCAAAAAAAAAGGAAAAGTCGTCGAACAAAATTGAAAAGAAAACTTTCAAAGAAAAAAAAATTTTTTTTTTTTTTAAAAAAAAGAAAATTTCCAAGTCGAGAATACCTACAAAAAGAAAAGGAAGAGAGAAAACTCTTTTGTCAAAAATTTCTTACTACTTCTAACTGTTAATTGAAGTCTTGATTGTTTCGTTACAACAAATTCCGGAATTCCGATAGCATTTCTTAAGAAAATTGAATTTTTTCTTGAATTAGTGCCTTCCTTTTTTTTCTTTTATTTTATTACCGCCAGGCAGACTTCACGCCCTATAGTTCATTTGATTATCCTGGTCCTTTTTTGTCGTTGTTTTATTCTGTTTTAGTTTCTCTCTTTTTTATATTTTCCTTTTTTTTTTTTTTTTTTTTGTTTATTTATTTATTTAGTTATGGGATCCATCGGTTAGAGATCCCACCGCTGCCACCATTGTTGGGTCTCCAAAAACGCCGTGCTTCCTCTATCGAGGGAAGAGCGTGGAGGTTATAATAAATTCGTTTATTAATTATTTAATGTTCTTTACTTTTGTATTTATTTATTTAAACAACTTAAACAATCTTTAGTTCATAATACAACTCTTCTTCCAAACTTTACAATCAAAACTCGTTCTCAAATCTCACAACTCACTTTCTCAAACTTGACTTTTCTCAAACTCCAACTAAATCAAAACTCAAAACTCAAAACTCAAAACTCTTCTAACTCAAAACCAACTTTCTCAAACTCTTCAATTTCTCCAACTCTATTTCTCCAACTTTACAATAAAATTTTCCCTCTTCTTATATAACTTTGAGTTCTAATCTACTGTAAATAGTAATTTGAACAAAATCAATTTACTCTACTGTGACTTTTAATTATGAACAAACTTGGAACGAAAACCAAAGAGCCATGTTTCAAATGAAAAAAGGGGCATGTTATGAAATGTACTGAAACTGATTTGATATGGAATATTGTGGATGTTTATTTATGATATGTATTAAATGAGAATGTTAGATATGTTAGGAGAATGTTTTAAGGATATGTTAGATAAATAATGAGATTCAGTATTAAACTTAATAGTTATAAGGACAGTAGTATTCTGGAATACTACAGGGGTATTCGATAAAGATTGACACTACTGTCGTTCTATGTGAATACGTGCCACATAGTACCATTCTGTGATATGAAAAAGTGAAGAATTTGCTGTAAACATACTAAGTTTGGCGACGATAGTACGAGGAGCGTCTCGTCAACCGCACAATAAACCACACGTGTAAAATTTCCCCTCTCATATGAACCACAGCGCATTTCTTAGAATTTATTTTTATGATTTGAGCATAGAAAATATATGTTCTATTCGTTGTGTATATAAGCACAATTCAGCAATAAAATATAAGCAAATTGTTCGGAGATGCGGAGTTGACAAAACGGCGTCCACAGCTTGGGCTGACCAACGAACAAGTGAGTCCACCTGGTGGAAACTGACGAAGAAAAATCCACAGGAGGGCGGCAACCGATGAAGAAGAACCCGCAGGTTAAGTAACCGACGATGAAAAATCCCCAGGGTGAAGCAACTGACGAGGAAGATTCCTCAGAATGAAGCAACTGACTATGAAGAGTTCACAGGATGAAGCAACGGACTATGAAGAGTCCATAGGATGAAGTAACCGACGAAGAATAATATTTTCCCAGGAGAAAAACGCTGGTGAGCCAGGTCCAAGAAAAAGAATCGAGAGAAGCCCAATGATCGTTGAGTTCATTTGAAAAGCGACACTTAACCCCTTTTTTCCTGTCACCGATGCGTTGTCATCTGGTGGCCGACGGTTGGCAAATGACAGGCAGATGCGAACGTACTAGAATGCTCTAGTACATTTAATTATGAATCCGCCCACCTTCGCCAATTATTGGCGAATCATTCTCCATGAAGAGAGAGGGTCTTATGTCGAGGTCTTGATTGATGCCAGTCAGGTGGTCTGCTGTTGTGGGATAGGGACATTTCCATGAGATGGGTGAGAAGTCACTGGGGGAGGCCGCCCGCCACGAGGAGCGCTAAAGGCTCCTCTCATTTTGTTGTTGTTGTTGTTATTTTTCCATCCTTAGTTGATTCCGGCGATGTCATGACTCTCTCGTTACCCCGGGATCACCCTTCGCCCTTAGTGTTACTCGTCACACTAGGGGTATGCCCGGTGGTCATGTCGCACAACTGATCGATGGTGGTTTGTTCCATAAACCTCTTGGATAGCCTATTGAACTGGTGGCGACGAAACTTCCCTCCATCCGCCGGGATTCATCGCGATTTGTGGTCGCAGAGCCAGCCAATGAACTGGATTGGAGTTACAGGTTCGCAGCCCATTATCAATGGCGAAGCGGTTGGCGAAAGATCTCGTCACACCGGGGCTGGATGACGTGGTGGATGTGTGGCGGTCCCGCCAAACCCCACGGTTCACTTACCTGAAAAACCCCCATAACTTCCACCCAATTTCATAACTTCACTAATGCAATCGCATTAGCATCTTAAATGCTTCACGCATTAAATAGATCAAATATTTAACCTAAAAGTCCCTATAAAATAAAACTTTCCTTTCATGCATCCCTTCGCATGTTACGTGCGTCGGCCACGCCATCAATTAATAATTTTGTATTTAATTATTAACATAATTTGTTTTAAGGAAGTATGATGGTAAGGTGGTGGAGGAATTGCACGATCCAGAAGTGAGTTTTTGAATACGCCCCGATTCGGGTGTGGATCGTGCAGTTCTTCGTGTTCGAATTTGGTTTTCGAAGTGGACGTGAATGGGGAGCGAGAGAGACAGAGGGCCAATGTTTTGAGGTACGGTTTTTCGGTTGACGTTCCGTTGTCACAAGAAGAATAAATGGAGTCCCGTAAAAAACGTTGTGTGGAAGAAAGGGCAGAAAAAGCCGAAACACCGAAATGTCGTTAACCGTTTTTTTGTGACGAGAGATAATTGTTTTTCGATTGAAATTGAGGTGTAAAAAGAAAAGCGCAATTTAATGTGTACTGAATAAGCTGTGGAGTTGTTTTAAGTTTTGTTTTTTTTTTTTTGTTGTTCGGTTGGAATTGAGGTGTAATCGAAACCTAATTCGTGTCGTATATCTGAAGCTTAGCAGTTGATTTTCTTTTTTTGGAATTGAGAGAATTCAATGGAAAACATTGTTGGACTTGAACAGGAAGACGGACATACAACTCAGTGTTGATGAGATTGTGTTGCAATTGGTGCTGCAGATTCAGTAAGGGAGAAGCCAGAACGCATTTCGAGGATAAAAGACGGCACATAAGGATCCCTCTACAGCAGAAGACAGAACTCTGTAAACCGGTTGGAGCCGTGGCTCAGCATCGGGACAGCGAGTGGAATAATTAGGTAATAAATCTAATCCTTTCCCACTATACCTCCACAGCGGAAGTGCAAGGCACGCACTGAATAATTAGTTACCACACCCATCAGCATCATAGTATTCATAACAAATAATATCACACGCATACAATTCCCCGTAAGATTTCTTGCTCAACTTATCAGGAATTCCAAACCAGGCAGATTCCCTTAGATGAATTCCTAATAACAAAGGATTTGTATTACATACTATGTAACCTTCACCAGGGACCATAAATATTGCGCTGTCTATTTTTCAGCTTCGCCATGTGTATGATAAATCTCTTAACGTACAAGTGCAAACAAAGAACGCTGTTCCTACATAGGGTTCCTGGCGATACTAATTTCGCTTTGGGAATCAAACCTCTTGGAAACGTAGTTTAAGTGGAGTATAAAAACACTAACATATAAAGATAATGACTAATATAGCAAAATAAATGCATAAAAATACGTGGATACATCCAAACCAAATGGAAGTGTTAAACAATAAAAATAAAACAATAAACTAAATCCGTGTGTTTAGTTTTCCGGCAGCGGTTCCTGTGTCCTGCGTTATTTTCTATGTTGTCCGCTCCGTATTTTGGTGTTCGGTTTGTTGACTTGGCGGAACGGTTTTTGGAACATTTATAGATGATTCGGTTTGGCGGAACCTTGTCCGAACTGCGGATAGTTAGTGGGATGAAGTAGATCTCGCACCCATGCCGGTGCCACGACTTCGTTCCTCACAGATGCTGCACCAGTTAGCACCCATCCCAAGTGGGTAACCTGCGCAATGAGGCCTGCGATTTCGGACTTCTTTACCCCCTCCATGATGAGGGCAGGACATAGATCAGCTCCGATTATGAATTCCACCCTGTCTGTCCTGACTTGTTGCAATCAGTAATCAATTGTTGTGATGTACTGTACTGATTTGTTGTAATCACTAATCAATTGTTGTAATGGCTTTTTATGTACTACAATCACATGAGAGGAATGACTTGCTTCCTTGAAAATTCAAGAGGAATGAATTTTCAAATGAAAAAATTAATCTGACGTCTGTTCAATGAATGTCAGAGAAATACAACGCCTTCTGAGGTTATTTTATTTTGTATATTTTTCTTTTTATTAATTTGTTGGTAACCAACACTGTCTGACAATGGGATGCTTGAGTCTGCGAGCTTCAAACCTGCCACGATGAAGAGATCTCCGGCCAGGAGTGGTGGGGGTGGCACGTAATCTGAGAGGTGTGGCAGGATGTGGACACTGATGGTCCACATCCTGTCCCAGTCGGGGCGAAGCAGTATAGTGATTGAGAATTGCGCCCCCGACATCTGGCAGTGGGCACCTCCGATCCCATAAACAGGAATAACTGACACCTGCCGGCGGAGGCGCAGCCGTTGGGCAGGGGATAGCATTCCGGGATGAAGATGGCCTCTGAACAGGGGTACACTAGGGCTCTAACCTCGATCCCGCGTTGACGTCCCGATTGGATGGTGTCAGGAGTATCGCTCGGGGAGAAGAAGCGGTTAGAGTGTGCGCCGATACTCCGATACTCCGGAGGTCTGGCCGCCCTGGACTTGGGGGCTGGTACTCACGTCTGGAGGTAATGGTAAATGGAGTGTTAAGGCTGAGGCTGTATTCGCTTGGAGTAGGGTGTGGTGTCGTCCCTGAGACAGTCTAGGTCTTGGCGGAGCGGCAGTCGCGAAACAGGTGCCTCCCCAGGCAGTTGAAGCACCGTTTTTGTTGACCCGCGTGTGAGTTCCATTGATCCGGACTGAGCGCGTTGAATGCCTCGCAGGTGCTGATGGAGTGCCCTGATCCACAGAACCAGCAGTAAGATTGTAGGTTCGAGGCGGGGTGTGAGGCCGTGTTCACTGAACGGCCTGACCGATATTTCACTTGATTGCCATTGTAAAGAGGCATTCAATTCCATTTTGTTACTTTAGTCGTGTAAAAGCACTGAACGCCTTTTAGTTTTCTTATATATTATTATCATCATCATCATCGGCACTACAACCGGGAACCGGTCTTGGTCTTATTTAGCAAGTCCTGAGGCTTGTTAAATTTTCTATAATGATTTGTTTTTTCCGGGCAAGGTCATTAGTCTTGCACCAGTATATTTTATTATAGTCGATAATATTTGTCAATTGTGTTGTAAAATTTAATGTACAAACCATATAAAAAATAAAACTACTACTACTACTACCTCTGGTTGGGGTCTGGGTGGTCATTCCTTAGAGCCGTTGCCTGAAAACCAGTGAATCAATAACGTGCATGGTATTCGCAGCATCGTTACGGAGGCTAGATTTTAAGTAACGTAGGCCTTCCACAACGGTCAGATCCGGAAGTTCACCAATATTATCTGGAACAGATACCCAATGCATATTTGCCCGAGGATGCAGGAAGCTGTACTGGAGGCAGTTTGCGAAAGGGAATACGATTGGCATCGATGACGGTCGCTGATAGACGATGGCGTCGTTATAATCGATTTTATTTCGTTATGAGCATCGATGAAATTAGCATGCTCATTCAGAAATATTTCCTCGGTCGTAACGATGAATTCTTCCGTGAAATATTTGTAGTTTATATTTCCAGCAGTTTTCAGTTGAAATATTTCCTTATGCCGGCTTAAAATACCTTCCCATTTGCGATGAAGATTCCGCTTGTGACCCTCGGTGAAATCCAATGTGTGTGTTTCCTATTTGTTGAGGTTGGAGAATGCGCGATGGCGGAAGGCTAATAACCTTCCCCGGAAAAACAAATTATTATGGGAAATTTAACAAGCCTTGCTAAATAAGGCCAAGACCGGATCCCGGTTGTAGTGCCGATAATGATGATGATGAAGAATGCGTGGAATATCCGGGCCGCAGTTTAATCTCATTTATTGGCCCTGAAGGAAGTACCCCAGGAGCGAAGACGCAGTAGATTTATGTACACTGTACCTGAAGGAAGTACCCCAGGAGAATGATTTATTAAATTGAGTAAAGAAATAAACACTTATACCAAAGGATAAAAGCGAGCTTTTCATTTATCCAACAACTGGTAAGTAAGGCTGTGGTACCTCCACAAAACACACTCTTTTAGATTAGGAGTATCACCTGCCCCCACGGAAACCTGCGGAGACGGGGACTGAGGTCGAACTAAGTAAACGGCAGGACCAAACTAAGGACGTTGCTCTTCCCTCAGGATCTGAGGAAGCACGGCGACGACCCCTTTGTAGTACGTTTTTCAGGAGCGGTCTATAAGAGATCCCTCATCATTTTCAGGACAAGGAGACGCGCTCCCTGAAACAAACCTACTACAGAACAAATGTATGACCCAATCAATCGGACCTTTGAAATAATTGCAAACAATCTAAACTGACCTAGTGGTGACTGTTCCCCGGCTTGCTGTTCCCCGCAACTATTCGCCATTCCCCGGATTTCTGTCGGTGGGTGAGAGTGAACGCCGTGCCGTACATCGGCATCCATACACTACACCCCCACAGAGTATTGAGTGATAGGTTACAAAAAAAATCCCTCATAAGAAATTCAAGCGCAAGTGGTCCAAACCGGTCATAATCCGGTTTTACCGCAATAACCGCACATCAGAACGTTCGTAGTAAAAATTAATGTCGAACATACGATTAGACACAGTATCGTTCTACGGCTGCGGTATATGTGCGTCGAAACGTCTTAGCCCCATGTCCTGTGGTTGAGAGCGCGCATAACTCTTTTCTTTATATACCCCCCTCCCCACCATGTTTTGCGCAAATTAATATTTTCCCTTTTATTTCCATCATTTGTAGCTAGTATACATTCTCAACGTATTTTAGTGAGTCCAATGCAATGTGGGTAATAACCAAACAAATTTATTTGCATTTTCCTCTTAAAATTCGTCAGCAATTTTTGCTTGAATTATGTTAATTGTGTCATCACTACTGCATTATTTGTTGAACAAAACACATCCTCCTTGGGATAGATTCAGTACATCTCTGATTATATATGTACACAGTTTTCTTGTCGGGATACCTCTAAATAATCAATTCACTGAAATTCAGTTCGAACGTTGTCAATTACATCGTAAAGACGTGTTTATTGACGTCGTACTGTATTTATATATAATATTTTAACTAAAAACCCCCACCCATGGTTTTTTATCTAGCAACAGAAAGCATAAAGTTGTCTATTCACATTGAATTATTCTAAAATACAAGCAAGGACCATAAGTCCAAAATATTATGTTCCTTTCTTTCCATATTTCAACTCAGCCACTCTAATCCCACATTTCACCTTTCAAACAAGTCTCTAAATTACATTATGAAAAACAAAATCGTTGTGATAGTTTAACCTACGGCACATCCACTAATCGCCATAAATTTCTACACCACTGCAGGTGCGTCCAAAGTAGTTTTTCATGTTTTAACTATGTGTGTAGCCTTCCCCCCACAAATACAGTTATTAAGCCGACCTTAGAACACATCACCATTGTAATGCTAAAGATCCCCCAACAAACATTGAATATTTTATTCAACAAGACACTACGACTGGAAATCAAGAGTTTCAATTTACACCCTTTACCAACAACACGTTAGGAGCTTTACGCGTCCAGACTTCACTAACAACTCTGTCTTGTCCCAAATGAATAAATCCTCGCAGGCCCAGTGCAACTCGCATCTCCAATGCACTAAAATAAATATAAATTTAGAGAGAGAATAAAACAAAAGGCCAACGACATCTATGTGTGGGTGACAAATGATCATGTCAGACCTAGCCCTAACTGCTCTCTGCGAAGACCCCAAACTGAGTTTCCTACACACTGGCGGCAGCAGTCTGGGACTCGTAAATTTTCCCCACCGAAAGCCAGCTTTCAGTGACGTTATGGTTACAATACACTTCTGCTGTTTACTGAAGTGATAATCTGTGTTTAACACGAAAGGTTGATTTTAATTAGGTTCCGTGCACCCACTATCACAACTGGAGATACGCCACCTGTTGGGCGGGGCTGGTGTTCCAACCTTAACTTGAATTTGTTCATGAATACGATTCAAATTCGCCGGGTTATCACGACGATTACAATATCGTATTTCACTCCGATGACACTCATAATTCGGTCAAGTTATTCGAAAATGACCTGAAATGTGGTTTACGAGCATTCAAAATGCAAGTGGGTTTTAAATGTAAAAATATACAAACAAAATGAAGGCTTTGGAGATGCCTTGTCTTGAAGCAAGTTGCTGAAGGCAAGATTGCGGGCGTATGTTATTGAGCTGTAGTTCATAAAATCGCCCATTTTTAGACTTACCAACGACTTTGATGGGATAGTTTAATAAACAAAGTAGCCGATTAGCAATTTGTGTAATGATATGGCTTGACTTTATGTTTCACTTTGCTACCAAAGGTCGTAAAAATAGCAATCAAAATAAATGGTTGTACTTGGCTGTGGGTTTGGTTTAGGGGAAGTCAGCAGGTTAAATAGTGCGGACTGAAATTTTCTGTTGATGGGGCGAAAGATAAATAGGTAGGCAGAAAGGACAACGGGATGAAATTGAGACAAAGAGACGGAGAAGTAATGACATACGTTAATCTACAGAAAGAGGTGAAAAAGAAGTGACTAAGATTAGATTTAAATAGCTAGAATATCCTTGATGGATGGCGGTTTAGAACACGACGCACCTGGAGCCCTTGATTCAGCCATAACCACAACCTTGTCTTTTAATAAGTGAACTGAATTGATATCTTTCTCAATACCTTAAGTGGGTATTACCATGAAGCTTTTTAAAAACGCTTTTATGTTTTATGAGAAAAAAAAAACAATTTGGTTTAATCTCGGTACCTTGTGTAATTTGAGGATGGTGCAAATGCCTCCATCGGAACCAAAAACTCTTTGTCACATTACAGACAGCTTGGTAAGGCTGAAGGAATGAAATAAGATGGCAACGTAAGGATAAAGGTTTAGCTTAATATTGGGTTGTACCACATGAAATGTCCGATTTTCGCTCAGTCGGAAATAAGAAGTTCTCGACTGAACATCTGTGCCAGAACGTTAAATTTTCTTTTTTTTTATACAGTAAAGAGGTGTGCTTGAAGTGTGAACATTTTAGGGTTCGTTACAAGTACAGCCATTTTTTTTAGGAATTGTTTACCATGCTGTCGGCAATCAAATTCGAACTCTCTTCCTTTTTGAATTTAAAATGGGACATAATGCGTCATTGGCAATGAAAAAAATTAATGACGCATTTGATGATGTAGGGGTAAACGAACGCGCTATACGACATTGGTTTAGAAGGTTCCCTTCGGGAGATTTCAGCATCAAAAATGAATCACGTGGGAAGTCGGAAACGTTAGTTGACGACGATGGTTTGAAACAACGGTGGATGCGGACCCAACGAAATCGGCGCGGGAGATTGCGCAAAAGCATGGGAGTATCCTCTATGACAATAAGTTGACACCTTTCTCTCATAGGAAAGGTAAAGAAACTCGATAAGTGGGTACTCCATGAACTGTTCGAGTCCCATAACCTACGGCGCCTGGAATTTGCGCATCGCTTAAATTAAGAAACCAAACTGACCCGTTTTCGCGCCGGATATTAACTTGTGATTAAATGTGGATGTTGTATGATAACCGTAAAAGACATGGGCAGTGGTTGGGTGGAGGTGAAAAACATGCCCCCAAGCCCGATCTTCACCCAAAAAAGGTGATGGTGACAATTTGGTGGACATCGAAAAGACCAATCCACTTTTCATTTCTTCAACCAGAAGAAACGATAAACGCTATAAAATATTGTGAGGAAATCGACGTATTGCATGCCAAATTGGTTGAAAAGCAACCTCCGTTGATCAATAGGCACGGCCCGATCCTTTTGCATCACTATGCTAGACCCCATACCTCACAAGTAACAGTGCAAAAACTGTTGCAGTTGGGATTTGAAATTCATCCGCACCCACCGTACTGTCCTGACATTTACCCAACAGGCTGCCATCTTTTCCGCAATCTGGATTTATTTTGCCGGCAGAAGGTGTTCCGGAACTGAGCAGAGGTCATAAAAGCCTTTGAAGATTTCATTGCCTCAAAAAGTCAGCATTTCTACGAAAAAGGAATGTATCACGTCGGAAGATGTCATAGATGCCAATCCTATTTTGATTAAATAAAAGTTTGCGGAAAAATAATATTGGCTTTTAAATGTTTACTATAAAATCAGACATTTTATGTGGTACAACCCAATATACAGTTACCACATAGAAGGTACTAATGAACGAAACAATCTTGTGGAATGGAAATGACGGACGTGAATTTGCGATAAACTTATACTTCACAGTCACTTCGTGACAGTGGAGTTAAGCTGAACTTTGTTTACTCCTGTAATTCACAGTCGATCAGAGCAGGACACTCTTGATAGAGTGAGCAAAAGAATAAAAGAGGATCAGTTACGAAAAATTGAATAGAGCGAATGTTCTTATCCCAGATTTGGGGTCTCAACCGTGATATTAGAAGAAATAGAGACGACAACGAAGGAATAAAGACGGCAAAGAGAGATTAAAGACGACAACGAAGTGGTAAAAACGACGAATAAAGACGACAACATAGCTTTCAATCTCAAAAGGATAAATTAACCATCCCTGACGTGAGCAGTTTCACAATTAGCGAATAAAGACGACAAGATAGCTTCCAACCTCAAAAGGATATATTAACCACCCCTGACGCGAGGGATTTCACATTTAGCGAATTTCGACAAAAGGCTAAGGCTACCCATCGGCGGTACGAAAGCCGAGATAATCGCCCCACTGGTTGAACATGATCCAAAGGGCAATTGGATGGGAATCACCAACGAGGAGGCGAACCAGGATATCGCATCTGACAGGAAATACCGAAGACAAGAATCGCAGCCAAGAATCTCAATACAGTGCAGCGCTAACAAACCGCGAGAGAGAACTAGATATGCGCGAAATGGAACTAATGCAGTGTGAACTCGAACTCACTCAACGTGAAATTGCGATGTTGCCACGGGACGAGCACTCAGCCACAGACGAGTCGCAAGCACGAGAGACGCGCGAAAGACGAAGCGAAACAGCCGTTCTATTTTCCACGAAATCAAACATGAGCATTAAGATGATTGCTGAATTAGTAAGTGAGTTCGACGGTACATGTGTGGGAAAAGCAGATCAAGTTCGTGGTGGAGACGTATGACATTGCAAAACGTTAATCAGAATGAAACTCACGAAGAAATCGTTCGAGTGGTTGCATTCAAAAACCGAACATTTGGAAATGAACTTCTACGAGCTCATGAATGGGTTGGGTGAGAGGTATCACCCGAAGCAAACCAGGATCGACTTACGCAAAAGATTTGAAGCACGAATATGGAAGAAGAACGAGACCTTTCGAGAATACGTGCACGATAAGATTGTGATGGGTAACCGTGTGCGGACCAATAATGAAGATATGGTAGATTATCTTATCGAAGGTATCCCTGACAAATTGTCATGCAATCATGCTCGCATACAATGCTTTCCTACGAAGGAATACTTAATCGACGCATTCAATAAGATAACCTTGCGGAAACACTCGTCAGCAAACGCGATTAATGAAAAGGATAAAACGTCACATAAGAAACGCAATGCAAGAGAGGAGAAGATCAAAGCTACTAACGAAGAAAGGACATATCGTAAAAGCTGTGGGACAACAGGTAACGTAAGCGCAACATGTACCTCGGAAAGGCTAGGTCCAAAATGCTTCCATTGCAACAAACGCGGTCACATTGCACAAAATGTCGACAGAAGAAAGAGGCTTGCATTGTAACACGCAGTCCATCGAAGGACAACAACCAATTTCAACAAACTTTTCTTGAAATCAACGATATTCCAAAAGCAACTTGTCAATGCATTTGTGGGAAGTTGCAAATCTGACTTGAACAATGTACCATCGGATCAATTGTTCAATCGGTATTGGGCATCTAAAGTAAACACTTGATACCCAGCTGCACCACCGGTTCGCACCACAAGTCTTCTGTGCGATCCAAAGTCAAGAAAAGGATCTCCACACACACGTCTTAGTGCAGTGGAAAATGTAAAAATATACCGGCGATTGAAGTGAAGTGCGGGAAAAGTCCCTACCCGTGCTTTCCTTGCGTCCGCTTCCCCTCTCTTTCGCACCTCTGTTACGTCCCTAAAGCACCGAAACCCTTGATTGATTTACAAACTTTCGAGGGTTTTTTGAGTTAGAGTGTCATCATATTCCTCATAGAAATGAGTTAACCTGGATTTCAGCACGGATCTACTGGGACACCTACTACCAGGGCACAATAACTATATTGGTTACTTTCGCTCATCTATCACGGGTTTCGACTTCCATCCTTTTCTAAGGCGGTATTGATTTTCTGTCATCCAGATCGAGCAGGCGGAACAAAAACTGGGACTAGACATTAATGAGGAAAAAAACGAAATACATGGTGGCAACTTCTGCGAAGAGAAGACCCAACGTTAGTCAAACTATCAGGGTAGTGGAGCACGAATTTGAAGTAGTGCAATCCTTTAACTACCTTGGGTCAATAGTATCAGCCGATAACAATATGGAAGAAGAAATACTCGAACGGCTGATCAAATTCAACAAAGCCTACTATGATCTATCAAGGCTCTTTAAAGCCCGAAATTTATCCAGAACATCCAGGCTAATACTGTACATGACCATGGTCTTACCAGTGTTACGCGCAAAACCCTCCACCCCTTAATACCGACCTCTTTGGAGCCAGTCTCCACCATTAATTGCGGTACACGCAAAACCCTCCACTTAAAGGATGCAGGACTCTGCAAGCCCTATCATTGCTCGCATGCATTGAATATCGTCGTATCAATTCAATATCAAACAAATTGAACCAATACGTTCAATTTTCTCTTATTGAATTCAACTTAAAAATCCACACGTGATAAACGAACCATATGTTCACGCGCAAAATCCCCTGGATCCAAATGTGCGGACCAGATGACCAACTTTCAAACAAATTTGCTGAGAATAATGAAATGCTCGTCTGCAATTTTAGGATCCTTTAAAATTTTGTTTACTCAAATCATTTCCCACAATCACCATGATTTTCCATTCTCCTTACCCAAGTTAAAATAAACAACTACCGCCATAAAACGAACCAAATGTTCGTTTTATCATCCACCGACATTGAGGATCGTAAATGCTCATCAGCAAGATCCCTTGTTGATTGTTCCTTTGTGTTTTCCCCTTTTGATCCTAAACCGGGCAAGATAAAGAAAGGAAATGGCTGGTGACAAAAGAGTGTATCCTTCGATCATGCAGATCGAGTTTTCGTTCGGGTAAACGAGGAGGAAAACAAAGAGTTGGTATTCAGTTGTTGGCCGAGATGGTCGTCCGAGGGGGAGTTGGTTCGAGGCTATTGATCGAGACGGTCAGGAACAGTGTAGTGAGTCCGCGTAAGGGGACTTGGTTTTCAGTGATAGGCCCGAACAGGTCATGATAAGATAATTAAAAAAGAGAGGAGTTGAAGTACGGCAGCCGAGGAATAAAGTGATGTATAATGTTTTAAAGTAAGGAAAAAAAATCGAGTAGGGTTAAAATAACCGGCGCTGTTTTATTTTGAAAAAAAAAAAAAAAAAAAAACCGAGAAAAGGCACTCAACCAAGCTACCCCTGGGATTGGACCGGAATTAACAAAGACTTCCACCAATTCAAGTTGTGCCCAAGGATATACTTGCCATCTCTTACCGCTCGGCTAAGCAAAATTTTAAAGATTCGCTTTGGACAACGTTGGATGTGGTGATAATAATCTGTAGCTAATAACAAGGGCGGGACCCCCCATACCGTGCAACGGGTAATGTCCTTCGTTAAATATAAAAACACAGCTTTATAAAAAAAATCGTTAACATAACATCAGTACTCATGTAAGGAACCGAGACCTAGGTGCTCAATAAAAGCCATTCTGAACTGTTAGCCGTGTAGTGCTCGCAGCCCTACCGTCTTCCCTAAATCCTTACCTCAATCTTTACATACCCATTTAACCAAATCGCATCATATACATTAATACAATTTATATAATAACTATATCCTTTAATATCCTTTCTCCTCAAACACATTTGCATATAAATTCAATTTCCATAGTCCATACATTTAAATACTGAAGAGCGTGTCGTCATCCCTCATTCTCAAATTTGCATATCACAACATAACATACACAACCAAATTTTAAGCTATCCATTTCATAACAACAGTTCATACAAATTTCCATTATCCCAAAAATACCTAAGCAGCTGCGATAGTTTTGCAATAGGTTTTCTGTTAACAAGAATCACCCCCATTAGGTAACTAGGGGCAACTGATTGATTTCGTTCATACTAAATCATAAATAGAAAAGAATTAATCAGACTTCCAACGAGGAAGGACGCAATTTGTTTTGTGTTTTAAAATAAAAGTTTTGTGTTAAATAAATTAAATCAAAGTTTTTCATTTAAAGAAAAAAGACATTCCACGCTCTTCCCTCGGTCGCGTCGAGGAAGCACGGTTTGGAGTACGACAGCCGCATTCGAGAGGAGGGTCTTTAGGAGAATTGTTGGTCCCGTATGTGAGGGCGAACGACCCCGGGAAGGCTACAACCATGAGTTGTACGCGATCTACCTCGAAGTTAACGTTATAAGAAAAATGAAGCTCTGTAGACTCCGGTGGGACACTTAGCTCGAATGAGCGACGAGGCGCCTGTCCGGAAAGCCCTTTGTGGCAGAATGTATGGAAGGAGACCGCGCGATCGAGGGATGGCGTAGACCAGAACCCCCAGAGCCTTGGAGAGCCTAACTGGATGACATCGGCTCGAAATTGGTACCGGTGGAGAGACTTGCTAGAAAAGTTCACGACCGGATCCCGGTTGTAGTGCCAATGATGATAATGATAATTGATTTTCTATACTGGTCACTCAATAGCACGGGAATTTCGAGTTGATCATTGTAACATTCCCGGTCTAAGATGTAATTTCTCGTCTGCGTCTGCCCACATTTCTAACCAGAAATCAGCAATTCTTGCACTTAACGAAACGCAGATAATAACCGATACCGATTTTACCGATTTCAAAATAGATGGAAGTCAGCGAACATTCAGCCAATTCCCAAAAAGGCCGACAAATCGTCCCTCTCTTCTTATCGACCCATAGCACTAACTTCTATTCTCTCGAAGGTAATGAAATCACTGATTAACCGCCAACTTTCGACATAACTGGAATCAAATGACCTCCTCAATGACCGCCAGTTTGGCTTTCGTAGCAACAGGTCTACGGAAAATCTCCCCAAAAAGTGGAGCCATTCTATCTACTATGGGTGAAAGCAAGGTTGTCGCATTGGATATTTCAAAAGTGTTTGACAGAGTTTGGAATCCACCCCTTTTGCCGAAATTACATTCTGATGGAGTGGACAGTTCCCTAATCCGATAGATCATCATCATCATCGGCACTACAACCGGGATCCGGTCTTGGCCTTATTTAACAAATCTCTCCACCGGTCCCGATTTCGAGCCGATGTCATCCAGTTTAACACTCCCAGGCTCTGGGCGTCCTAGTCTACGCCATCCCTCCATCGCAGACAAGGTCTGCCGCGCTGTCTCCTTCCATACATCCTGCCACAAAGGACTTTCCGGTCAGGCTCCTCTTCGCTCATTCGAACTAGGTGTCCCTCCCACCGGAGTCTACCGAGCTTGATTTTTCTTACAATATGAGCTTCAAGGTAGATTGCGTACAACTCATGGTTGTAGCGTCTCTGGAATCGTCCGATGGATAAAAGACTATATTTCTGATCGTTCAATCCAAGTGGTTCTTGATGGTGTGAAATCGACCTCCCATCAATTTAATGCAGGTGTTCTCCGGGCTCTGTACTCACACCCACTTTCTTTCTCATCTTTATATATGATCTCTTGTCCATTAACCACAACCCATTCACCCGTTTGCTGACGATAGCATGTTGAGTTTCTCATGCTCATACGAACATTTCTGAACAAACTCTTCGAACTTCATTACCAATCAGATTATGCTTATAAACTGAAATCTGACCCCAATAGAGATTAGCTAACTGTGTAGAATTCAATGCCTTAAAAACACAGTGCTGCCTCTTGTCATCGAATGGAACTCCAAAGTTAATATACTCTCGATTACGCATTTCTATCAGTTTCTAACACTTGAATTAATCCAATTCTTGATTGGAGCGACCACATATTTGAAGCTGCGAAAAGTGCGATCAAATGTATGGGGTTCCTTACGAAATGCAAAAATGACTTCACTCCATCTGAACTCCATCATTATTTACAAGACGTATATTCATCCCCAAATGGAGCTCAACTCCCGTATTTGGTCAGACGCATCCAAAGCTGCGCTACACGTGTCCGATAGGATGTAAAAACGAGCAGTGAATCTTATTGAGGACCCAGCTGTAAGTCGTTTAATGTTCCTTCATTGGAACATAAGCGTAACGTGCCATGCCTATCTCTCTTCTATAGGTATTATCACTATCCGTGGTCGAGATATTTTCCCGCGATAACCGTCAATTTGAGAATGCGGATCAGTTCACGTTGGAAGCCAACTTCAGGCGCAGAAATAAACATGGACAGTTATTCTTTACCCGAAGCACACGAATGTGTAATTCTCTACCTGATCCTGTGTTTCCTTGTCGTTTTAAAGTCCAAGCACTTAAGACTAATATACAACGATACCTCTTTTCCTTTTCCACGACAACAATTTTCAAAAATTAAATAACATTAAAATGTTTCTTCTCGTTTTTTTCGTCGGATGGACTTTATTTTAGTAACACTGACTTCAATCGAAACTAAAAGTATATTAATGAAGGCCATTACTTCAATACGCGCAGTATGAAGATCGCTCAATAAGTCCGTAGAAAAAGATTTACATATGGGAACGTTTTTTTTTTTTTCGTTTCTTCATTATTGTTCTCACTTTTATCAAGTAAACAATGCCGACGATTCCGCGAGAATGGCAAAATAACATTACGATCACTTTGTTGGCCAATTTCTCTTCAACAACTCATTGCTTGATTGTACCTTGCTCTCCGGGGTCTCTATGTATCGACCCAGAATCTCGTCCGAATTCTGACAGAAAAGTGTCAAACTTCAGAAACGATCTGCTTCCCCCTCGCTGCTCGCCCGTTCTTTGTCTTCATTCTCAGGTTGACTTCATTTTTACGAGTGGAAGTTACCGAACTTCAGAATACTATAATACATCACTGGAAACAACTTTTGTCAGAATTCTTCAACTTGATCAACATTTGAATGTCAAAATGGTTCACAATTTAGAATCTGTAAAATGTAGGTCTCATTGGACTATACCCAGAGTTCGACCGGCTTGTCATAGAGGGAAATTAAAAGTCGACCGTTAAGGCCTCAAAGAATCTAGTTGCTGTTTTGCTTCGATTTTTTTAAGTACTTGGTGTTTTCGTATGACGTATTGATTTTAACGGACGTAGAATTGAATCGACCGGGATTGATAATTACGAGATTAGACTGGAAAGTAATGCACACATGTTTGTGGAGCGCATGCAAACACCAAATAGGAAGATCTGGCAAAAATTATATTAAAGTACAATTCTTAAGCTTCAAATTCGTATTTTTGTTTTTCAACATAGTCATCGTTTAGACTAATATATTTCTCCCAACGTGTAACAACTGTTTTTTATTCTGTCATTGAAAAATGTCTTAGACCGTATTATCACAATTTAGCTGGAAAGTTAGAGTTCCCAAAATTTGATTGATTTGTCACTAAAATAAGAACGCCAGAATTTGAAACGTTTCGATTAATAAAGACGAAGACCCTCCAATATCGTTCACCTTACGATGAGTTAAAACCGAAAGTATTAGTACCTTGAGCCACAACTAAATATCGCAACCATTCCAATCTTCAGTGCCCCACACGAAGGAGCATGGGAACATTTTGCTACACAAGCATGATATTCGTTTTTCTTTCTTATATCCTATTTACGCTGTTCAACGTCCGAATACTAATATTAAAGGTGAGGGAATAAGGAACAGATCTTTGCAGACGCCCGATGTAAGGTTGTAGCACCTACCGCAAATTCGGTTCAAGTGGGAGGTTAACCGTGGGTGACTCTTTAATAACTCTTTTGTGCATCTTTAACTTGGTGATCGGCTGACTCAAGGGTTAACGCGGTTGAATAGGAGTAACTGCGTTCTTACTTGGGTAAACATTAAAGTCAGGTGGGATGTGATTACTTTCTAGAGACCGCTTTTGAGTAAATATTAAGTGAAATGTTAGTAGTGTCATTTAATATCGTTTAATCCGAATATTTAAAAAAATCAAATAATGGAGACTGAATGAGACTGAAAAGTTTTCTCATGGTCTGAGAATAATAGCATACCTGTTGTTAATTTAAGTATTTGTATCATCTGTTAAATTCAGTATTTGTATCATCTTGTTTATCGAATAATAGGATGAGTTCATTTTATGTGTCACTACAAACATCGTACATCACCACGTGAGTACAAAATTATCCTTTTGAGTTTTTTCCAATTATCTTTTCACACAATACCAATTTTTATGACGGTTCCCTTTTCTACGGCAATTATCTTAGCAGATAATTCTCGTCTCATGAAACGACCTCGATGCGCACATTTTTTATGACGTAGGCAAAGGGATTTCCATTAAGGGTTTTCCCAGATGCAGCCGCGGCGGTATCGGTTTGTAGTGATACACAAAATGATCAAAGGAATTAGGTGATTAAGAAAATGTGCGACCCGTCACTTTGACGTAGTAAGAAAATGTATCTTTTGATATTTGGTCGTCGCCATATGATTATATGACTGGTTTGTATTTTTTTTGTAGGTACATCTTGTTTTCCAACTGTACCAGAATTATTAGGTAGTAAGTTTATTCTTAGATTTTGTATATAAGGCCAAATATTTTTAGAATAAATGTGAAAACCCTCCAAAACCCTAAAGTATCTGGGAATCACTTTTTCTAATAACTGGTCTTTTTCCTCCCACATTAAAAATTCCGCTCAAAAAGCCACAATTCAGCTTAATCTCTGTAGAAGAGTAATGTGGAAACCTAATAGTCTCTCTCACAAAGTCAAACTGCTCATTTACAAACAGATTATCAGGCCCACACTCACGTACGCGTGCCCATTGTGGTACCATATCACTCCCTCCCAAATGGAGAAATTACGTGTATTCGAAAGAAAATGCTTTAGGTTACATCGTCGTCCTAACTCCTATAAGTACTATAGTAACGTCGAACTCTACAATACCGCTGGTATTGAGCGCCTCGATAGACGATTCCTCGAGCTATCTATCAAATTTATCGAAAACCTACAAAATAATCCCAATCCCATAATAACCTGCTCTTAGAGAACCCTCTAGATATCAGAACTAACTACCCCAACTGTCTCCACACCAGAGCTATCTTCGCCTCAGGCAGACTGGTAAATGATTCAAACGAGATCATATACCACAACACCAAAGTTACCCCTAACCAGTTCAAATACTCTAACGTCCAACCATTTTCCACCATCCTACGTTTTTCCAACGAACAACCGGAAAGAAATACTCTTCCTCAAACCCATAACTGACCTCATTCCACGTCCTTTAATTGATAAATCCCATTAATTATAAAACTTTGTTTTGTTTATAGCTCACTTTATAATAATCAGAATAAGTTAGGTTAAGTTATATTTATATTTAGGGTTAGGTTTAGATTAAGTAAAGTAAAAATAAGAAATTCCTGGTTTTCTGACCTTTTCCAGGAAGACGAAACCCTACTAAATGTATAAACACACATATAGCCTATAACTCTTAAAACATTGTTTGGAAAATGTATTATAACAATAATTACATGTAAGCAATTGTCACGAATTTAATTTTAAGTCACTGTATTACTTAAATGTACAAATTTTAATTATGGTTAATAAATACAGTTTTAAAAAAAAAAAATTGAATAAATGTGATTCTTCTCTCACTTGTCACGACATAAACGTCTACCATTTGTTTGAGGTCCACCGCTTCTTTTCAGAATTTTTTACCAACACCTTATGAATTCCTCGATCGGCTGTTGGATCACCAAATAATTCACTAACGCATAGGTTGAAGAGCCTAGGTGTAAATAACAAAAATCACGTCACGGGCTTATGTGCCCTGACGAAAACTTAAAATCACCATCATCATCGGCACTACAACCGGGAACCGGTCTTGGCCTTATTTAGCAAGTCCTGAAGCTTGTTAAATTTTCCATAATGATTTATTTTTTTCTGGGCAAGGTCATTAGTCTTGCGCCAGAGGCTCCCCGACGGGGAATCGAACCCCGGTCTCCCGGGTGACAGGCGGGTATACTAACCACTATACTATCGAGGAAAACTTAAAATAAATAATAATAAATTTAGATCACGGGTTTATGTGCCCTGATCAAAAATAAAACAATCACGTCACGGGTTTATGTGCCCTGACGCCCGTTTGTCAGATAGGAGTAATTTATAATCAAAAGAGGAAGGTCAAAAGGGGCCTTATACCTCTATAACTATTAAACACCTGTATTTTTAGTAAATAGTTTCGACTTATTTAGTGGACTTCCAATTTGAAGTTCGAATTTGTTACTTACTTTTTAACTGACTCAAGAAAAATGTAGATTGTCTCATGTTTCAATGATTTAGGCGTTAAGGTTTAAAATCTTATTCAATATTTGTTAAATATTTTGCAATAGTCTAGAATAAATAAATTTAAGAAAAAAAGGTCACAGTACCAATAACAATTGTTACACTTTTTTTTTTTAATCGTTTTCTCGTATATTGTTTTTACTCCTGAAAACTAGAAAAATCCCCAGTTGTACTATCGAGCGTGTTAAGTGCATATTTATTTGACTATGAGCTCAAATTCAGTGACTCTGATTACTTTCATGTGAAGTAAAGGGTACTGTTGAGTTACTGTAATGTGGCATTGTTTGTGGACTGTTTGTGCCTGAACCGAGGATTTTCATGAACAGAAGTATTCTCCAAGAAATGGTTAAATTAATACCCACCGCAATCCTTTAATCTGCTTTCTCCCGGGTCCCGGGTCGCAACTTCACTTTATTTTGCAGCAAGCACCACAAAATTCAAATTCCTCCTTTTTGTCGATCGTCATGGTTTTGTGATCTCTTTTTTCCCTTTTTTTTTAGCGCCTGTAATCGATGTTAGATCACCTTTTCTTACTTTTCACAAATTATATAAAAGTTTGCACGAGTTCTAAATGAATGAATGAATCAATCAATTCACGAATTCTTTTTTTATGCACGCATTTTCCATAAAATGTTTTTAGAAAAAGATTATTTCTAGTCTCAACAGTTGTCGAGATAATCACATGCCACCCACATATGGGACAGGTGTATACATTAATGACACACTTACTTCATCAGGACATAAGATAACCCTCGAGACTTCAATGTGACCTCTGTAGATTCCTTTACTATATAAAATACATCATATACTGTTTTCAATAGCTGTAAGCAACAATCACCATATTCTCACTAACTACATTATGGATTATTTTTCTTTTCAGATACAAAAGCATTACACTGCACCGTTTAGTTAAACCACATTCAACTTCTACTTCGTCCCCAACGGCACCGCTTAAATAATTGGCAATATTGAATCTATTGACGGATCACGCAATGTTTCCCCGACTGACCGGATCGGACATATTCTCAGGTGCCACCACAACAGTGCGTCCAGTCTTTCCCAATAGCAGGCTAGCATCATTAACCCACTCATCAGTATCATCATCGGCCGATAACAACGGCGAAGACGATAGTGGCGGTGGTAACTTCAATGGCTATGCAACACCAGTATCTCCAGTCTTCAGTAATACCGGCACCGGTTCGTCGCCGGTATCCGTACACACGGCCGCAATTGAAGACATCACCTCAGATAGGAGTAGTAGTTCAATTAGTAATTTTTTGCCGGACGACGAAGAATGGTGGTCGAATGCCATCGAGGAGGATACCTTCGATTCGCCGCTGGCTTTCGATGCTAGCGAGAATGGTCTTTGGAACGGAAGATTTGTGCCACCGCCTCCACGGCCACCATTCTTGGATGACAGTGTTTCGGCCGATGGTCTTACCACCTGTGATTTATGCACGTGGGCATGGCAGAAAAATGCCTACTCAGGGGATGGTTCGATGGGTAAGTACAAACTTTACGTTATATCAAATTTGTTTTTTCTGTTGTTGTGCTGTCACTTATCCTGTGTACAGTTCGTGAAAATATTCTTGGTTTCATACAATTTTCATTAATTTTGGTTGTATTTCACGAAATTAGCAATTTGCGTGTCTGGTCATTAATAGGAAAACCAATTGATGCGAGCGTAGGTCAATAAGTCCTTAGAAAAGTCTCGAATGGCGCTCGTAGCATCGCCAATGGTCTGTTTTAGTGAAGATCATTCTTCATTACGTATCTGTCAACTAATTTGTTTCATGTTTCAATTCTGTATGATAAATTGGGTATGAACAAAATGTCTATGAGATGGGTGCCACATTTGCTCCCAGTTGAGAATTTTTCGAGCGCATACCTGGCAACCCAGATGAGTTTCTGCCCAGATTATTAACTGTAGACGAAACATGGATACGCCCCTACACTCCCGAGACGAAAGAATAGTTAAAACAGTGGATTGTGAAAGCCGAACGGGCTTCAAAGAAGGCAAAGACGGTGAAATCAGATGGAATGGTTATGGCTACTGTGTTTTGGGTTGCACGTGTTATTATCTTCATTGACTATTTGGAAAAGGGACACACGATAATTGGACGGTATTATGCGTCATTATTAGGTCAGCTAAAAGAGAAAATAAAAGAAATTCGTCCTCATTTTCTAAAGACTTATTGACCCGCGCTCATGTAAGATAGGACTGTCCTTTCTACATAGTGTTATGTAGGAGTGAGGTAACGTATGTTTTGAAAAGCTAATTCAAAAATAAGTTAATCGCACCAATACAAACAAATTAACTAAAGTCAATAATAAGGAGGATACATTGTCTCTGTCATTGTCTGTCGTATTAAGTTTTCCATAATATCGATAAATTCTAAGGGACGTAATTGTGTATGTTTTTGTTACCTACTATTGTGTATTATTTAATAATTTTTGTTTCTATATTTTATGGAAATGCGTATCACCTTTAATAAAAAAGTTCTTATGTCAACAACCTTTCACCTTTCACAACTGTATCGTAGCAATTTAAAACCGATCCCTTATATGAGTGGGTAAATTATGTTATCTGAGGCTGATAAGGGTTAGCAATAAAAATTGCATATGAAAATTTGTTATATTCCACATAAAATTACGTTGACGATATATTAAATAGAACTATGTACGCTGGTGATGATCCCAGTAGTTACCACCCTATTAAGCTATATGCTTCGTGAAATGGTTCAGGGAAATCCTTGAGCATCGGAGCTTGGCTGATGGACTCGGTCGAGAAAAAAAAATAGTATCTCAGGGCACTGACTCTGCACTGTAGGTTCGCCTTTCCTGGGAGAAATAAAATTAAAAAAAAAAAATAATAACACACGAACGCGCAGCGATAGTGTAAAGAACAGTATAAAAGAGAATCGAAAAAGAAGTCATCAGAGTCGTACACTAGAGAATTGAACGTAGCAATTTACAGCCTTAGCTGCGAGTTTAAACTTATTCGGGTACAAGTAGGGATGGTCTCATGTATTGATGCTTTGGTTTTTACCTATTCATAGCATGAGTTTGAGCCACTATGTTTTCTTTGTCGTAAAGCGTCGCACTGTCTTTATAATTCTTAAAAAGAAATGCTGGTGCAATACATCGTTACTCCTTAATTCAATAATAATAATTTAAAAAAAAATCAATACCTGTGGAAAGGTACGAACCGAACTTCAGATATGAGAAATTCATAGGATTATCTATATGCATTGTTTCTACATTTTATATTTTTAAATATCTGGGATAGATACGGCCCATAATGTAGAAGGAAATTAACAAAAGACTGCATTCCGACAACGCTAGTTGGCACGCAGTCAGTAAACTGCTAAAATACAAACTGCTGTCTGCTCTCTTCGCAAAAGTTGCCACCATGTACTTAGTTTTTCCCTCATTAATTTGCAGTCCCAGTTTTTGTGCCGCCTGCTCGATTTGGGTGAAGGATTCCTGTACAGCCGATTCGGTTCTACCGATGATGTCGATGTCATCTACGTAGGCAAGTATGTGGCTGTACTTGGTGACAATGGTCCCTCTGGTTGTGACGCCAGAATCACGGATTGGTTTCTCCAACGCCAGGTTGAAGAGGAGGTACGCCAGGTTGTCCTCTTGTCGGAGTCCATTAAAGATGTTTATTGGTTTGGACAGCAATCCCGCTATTTTTACTTCTAGTTATGTTGGTCATGGTCAACCTACAAAGTCGTATCAAGTTGCTTGGAATGCCGAACTCCCTAATGACAGTATATAGTTCTACCCTGGCTATGCTATCGTAGGCGGCCTTAAAGTCTATAAATAAATGATATAATGGAATCTTAAATTCCTGACATTCTTCCATCGCCTGCCTAAGGATGAATATCTGATCAATCGCTGATTTGCCTGGGATGAAGCCACACTGATATTGACCAATGATGACTTTAGCGTATGGGGCCATCCGATCTTGTAGGATACAGGACAGTTACTTATAGGCGATACTCAGCAATGTTATACCCCTATAGTTGCTGCACACTGTGATATCTCCCTTTTTATGTATGGGCAAATTATACCGCGACGCCAATCTTCCGGCATCTCCTCCTGCTCCCATACGTGCACCACGATCTCATGAATTGCGTGATGTAACGCTGTCCCTCCTTGTTTGATCAGCTCAGCTGGTATGCCATCAGCTCCAGGGGCTTTATTTGATTTGAGCTGTCTAATGGCTTTTAATGTTTTCTCAATGCTTGGTGGCGGCATCATTTGCTCTTGATCTTGCATTGGTGGAGCCTCCAATTCTTCTGTGAGCATTGAAGTGCACTTCCCATCGCTCCAGGATGCCTTCAGGATCGGTGATCAGATTACTCTCTTTATCCTTGCAGTAAGTACAGTGTGTTGTGTACGGCGTCTTACTGCGGATTATTTGCTAGAACTTCCACGGCTGCTGCGGACCTCGTTCTCTACTTTTCTCTATTTTACAGACAAGGTTTTTTCCCAGGCAGTTTTCTTTTGTCTGTGAAGCCTTTTTTTGATCTTCTGAGCTCTTCGTATTTCTCCTCACGCAGCCGCGTCCTATGAGACTGCTGCATTGCCCGGTATGCAGCATTCTTACGTTCAGTCGCTAGTTTGCAGTCATCATCAAACCAGTCGCTCCGATCTCTACGACTACTGCCTAAGATGGAGTTGGCAGTACTAATGACAGTATTTTTAAGGCGTGTCCATTTCTCTTCTACGCCCGGCATTCTGGCCCCAGGACTTACTCTTCCTCCGTCGAGCTCTTCGGGGCGAGTCTTAACGCATGACCAAAGGTGTTACTGGTATTCTCAATGCGTAAGGCAGCCGTGTTGATTCGAACCTGATCCGCGGATGCAATATCTCTCCGTAAGGCAATCCGCGCTCGGAAAACTGTACCAACAAGATAGTGATCCGAGTCGACGTTGGCACCTCGGTACGTTCGTACCGTCATCAGGTACGAGTGTCGGCGATCTATCAACACGTGGTCAATTTGGTTGCGAGTGGCTCCATCAGGTGATACCCAGGTGACTTTGTAGATATCAATACGCGGAAACCTGGTATTTGCGCAACGACCAAGTTTTTCGACGCTACCAGTTCGAATACTCGTAATCCATTGTCATTAGTGTTCTCATGCAAACTATGGGAACCTGTGTTGTGCGTGAAAACCGACACCCGACCTATTTTTGCATTCAAATCACCAAGAACGATTTTCACATCGTATCTTGCAGGCATTGAGGCCCCGTTCGACGTTCTCGTAGTATTGTGCTTTTTCGTCGTCAGGGGACACCCCTGTAGGTCCGTGAGCGTTTATGAGGCTTATATTCTTAAACTTGCCTCGCACACGAAGAGTGCATAGCCTTTCGTTTATTGCATTAAAGCCGATGATGGCTGGCATTCAGTTTTTGGCTGACTAGAAAGCCCACCCCGAGCACATGGTGTTTTGTATGACAGCTGTAATAAATGTCGCACTCGTTTCTTTGAATAACACACTTCCCCGTCCATCTTATTTCTTGTAATGCTGTTATGTTAGCCTTATATTTGGACAGGGCATCGGCTAGCTGCTGTGCAGCTTGAGCGCTGTATAGTAAGCGGACCTTCCATGAAAAAATTCTTAAATCGTTTAGCCATTTTCGTTTCCGTGGTCGTCGTTGTGTATCCGGTCCATATCCGAGGCTTGTTAAATTTGCCATAATAATTCATTTTTACGGGTATGGTTATTAGCCTTGCGCCAACCTTTCTCAGGATGTCGCTGCATGCATTGGTTCACTACCTGGCGTGCCAAAGTAGTTATCCAGGGATGTTACGTGGAAACTGCATGTCAACTTGGATTGAACAGGGACAGGGATCGTCCTGGCCTTCGCCGGGTTGAAAGCAATCAGTAACTTTGCCCTGTATGTTCGCTCTCATCCCCCTAGTTTTTACTTACAATTTTCAAATGATCGTCCAAAATAGCAAAGTCATCCGCATATGGAAGCACTTGTGTAACTCTATTCAGGGATACTATAGCGTTTGGGACGATAGTGAAGAACACATGATTAGAACCGCCGCTGTGACGGTGAGATTCACTAATATATACTCAACACATCAGGTCACTGCCACGTGTACGAATTCGATTTCGAAACTCAGGTACACTCAACTGATATTGAATTGCTATGTTATTGCTTGGTATAAGGCTGATCTTTTGCTCATTCGATTTTCTTTCTGTGTTCTTCACTATTTGCTTGTGTATTGTGCGTATCTGTTGGAAGCGCCACAATACTCCGACCGTGTTGTCGTTCTGTATCTTTCTGACGACATACTCGAGCACAAGGTTGAAAAGACACGGTGAAAGGCCATCCCCGTGTTTTAATATTTCGCGGATTTCGAATGGATCTGACAGGTGATTTTCTATTCTAACTCGCCCTTTATTATCGTGCAGGCAGATTTGAATGGAAGGGGTATATTTCTTTGCGATTCCTCAACTATAATATGGTCTAATCTTTGTCTTCCAACGGAGTCGCATGCTTTTTTGGAGTCAATAAAGAGCTGGTGAACCGTCTCTCCATATTCCCACTTCTTTTCCAACAATTGTCTCACTGTTAACATTTTTTGACCGATTCCTGTGGAATTCAGATTGGTAATCTTCCGGTATTTCGTCTGCATATGTTGTGATTGTCGTCAGTATGCCATTTTAGTATCTTATATGTAGTTAGAAGCAATGATACACATCTATAGTTCTCATAATCAGATCTGTCGTATTTTTGAAAACAGAGACGACTGTTGACGTTTCCTTATCGGATATTGTTTCCATCACAAGAGTATGTTGCGAGCGGTTGCTCCTCCGCCATGTTGCAGAAGTTCCGCCGGTATACCATATGCAACGGGAGCTTTGTTTTTTGGTAGATTTATTTCTCCCTACTACTTCGTCGAGGGTGGGCTCTTGTAACTATTGCTCTGGTTGGTTGGTGGGCATATCAAGCAGATTTTCAAAGTAATGCTTCAACCTTCCCACAAAGTTGTTTGTTTCTGAAGCCGAATAGCCATTTGCGTCTTAATTTTTTTTTTTTTTGACTCTTCTGCAGTACTCAATTCTAATTGAATTTGTGCCGGCGTACATTCCAAACTGTTCCGGCTCGATTTCTCCTATTCTCGTTTTTGTGAAATTCCCCTAAATTAATTTAGTCAAAAAGGTGAAGTTAAAGAAATATAGAAGTTGTTTTCTGATATTCCTTTTAAGCGTATTACAATAATTAAATCGCTCAAAAAGCTCCACCGAGGTGAGGTACCACGTTACGCGTTACACAAATGATTTTTTTTTCATTGTCCTTGAACACAACGTAAATTTATATTCTTTCAAACTTGTCACCTCAATTTATTAGTTTTTTTTTTTAAATCATTCAACCGACTGGCTGGTTTCAATTCAATAACTTAATGTAAACGTAAGAGGTCATGTTCACAATCTATGAGTATAAAATCTCGTATTCAACAGCCGTAAATTAGTTTGTCAGCCATTTCAATCTGCCATAAACAAGTCAAGTCCAAAACGGTTTTGACATCTTACACAGTCGCGTATCTATGATGACAAACGAGCCTTAACCACCCACTGTCCGGTAAATGTAGCAACAATTCCTACACTTTACTTCAGCTAATATTCGAGCCTCATTAACGATTGTCCCAAGTATGAAATTCCAAACTCCAACTACGCACTTCTTCCATTCTTAGAGAATTTCTGGGATACATCGTTCTCGAATTCTAGACTCCCGACGACATCAGCGAACGTTTGGCATCCAGCCCAAGAAATGCCGCCTCGGCATTGGCGCAAATTTAAATTCTTAATTTTACGCCCTTAATGAGGCGAACGCCGATGCAACATACCAGCGCCACTCATATTCGCGTGGTTTAAATCGCCCCTTTTGTCACGGTTGGTCCCACCGAAGTGATCGTGCAGCCCTCAAGAGTTTCATGCTTGTGATCTAGTTAAGAATTCAAACGCACATTCATAATACGCTTTCCGATCTTCCACTCCGTCCTGCCATTGATTGGCCGCATGATGTCAAACCTCAAGAAAAGCTGAGGAAATCTGCAAGTGATCATCCCTGAATGTGATCTCCTTCCGCTGTTGTGTTAAGATAGATCTTTGATCTTCTCTGTAATGCGTTCTTGATCCTTTGATCTTCTGACTTTGTTGTCTTAAGATTCCCGACCCGCCGAACGCCCAACTACCACCTCCTGAGAGTGTCTAATTACTGCACTGCGGCACGGAGTAATGGATTTATTGCAGACGCACGCGTTCCATCCTGCTATCAGACTTGCCTTTGAATTTGAAAAGCGATTAGACTACGATTTCTGTTATGATCGTAAGTATCGACGATGTGCCAACTACTATCTGAGTGGAGGATGTGGGTGTGTGCGGAGTTTATTGAGCGGATCATTCTGTCCCTAGAGATCCAGGCCATTGTTTAGAATTGATGAGAATGAGAAAGGTCTTCCTTAAGCAACGTTGGTGGTCTGTATCCGCACAGCAAAAGATTACGTTACTTGGTTGAAGATGGTCCATTACGTGAGCGCAACGTTAGATGAATGTTTATGTTTTGAATCTTTTGTTTACTTGGGCTGCGGATGGGAGGTCATGTGTGTGTGGTATTGAAAGAAGGAGGAGCGAATTGGAGGTGCGAAGAAAATCACTTCCTTGTTGTCAAACGCACAACCGCTTCGGGTTCCTTTGATGGGGCTGAGAGAAAGCATTGGCTACAAGAGTTTGAAGACATTACAGCATAGTTGGAGGTGAGGATGATGACGTGTATGGTCTATGCTTTGAACTATGAATCATTTGTCGGCTTAGTTGACTTAACTACTTTTGTACTTGAGTTAACCGTAAAGGTTTAATATGGTGGAAAATCAAATCCACACGAACTAGTAGATTTCAATGACAAAACTGTATAGCAGACTGCGCGCTGGCATAAGCACGCAGGGAAAGACTTATATACTTCAATACTTCACTTATTTTTTTCTTGTTGGTTTGAATGTAATTTTCTTATGCATTCCTTATTTTCAGTTTTCCCTAGGAGTACGATTTCCTGTTGGGTGTAATTTTTCCATTGAATATTTTTATACATTTAAGCTGTTGACCACCTTAACCATATGTACGTTATAGAAGCTTGCCAACTGATGGAACACCAACAACTAAATTTAGTGAATCATTTATTTAGTGAACTATAGATTTAGTCGAATTAGCCGAATATCGCCATTTATCAGAGTACAAAGTTCTTAGCAAAGCCGCAGTTTACCAAAAAAAAAAAAAATTACTAGATAAATAAATAAGAGATAACATGCTATATAGTAAAATGCGAAAGCGACGAATAAATTTTAATTGCTCATTAAGTGATTGCAAACTCACAACGAATCTTTTAAAAATTTTACATGCTAAACCGACACGAACGGCTATTCGAACTGTTATAGCATTTACGACGAAGCAGTAAAGAACGAAATTTAAACCCACGCTATGAATAGATTGGAATCAAAACATTAAAACATAAGACCACGACCAGTTGTACACCCGTATGTTTCAACTCACAACTTAAGCTGTGGAGTACTACGTGAATGCTTTGTTGTATGGTACTGATGACTTGCTTCTTCGGTTCTCTTGCGTGTTGCGTGTTTCACCGCGGTTTCATGTTCGTATAGGCCTATTGTGTCTTTTATTAGTAACACAAAATGCTACGAACAAAATCAACTTGAAAGGGCGCACCAGGATTATTATAGTGGACGACGTCTTATTAAGATGATTCCTCAAAAGGAACACCGAAAACTTTTTCTTCAAAAACAACTACTTTCTTTTATCTTTTTAAACTCATTTGGTACGATAACATGAGTTCCATAATATATTTAAACATGTCATCATCATCATCGGCACTACAACCGGGAACCGGTCTTGGCCTTATTTAGCAGAACTGAGTCTTGTTAAATTTTCCATAATGATTTGTTTTTTCCGGGCAAGGTCATTAGTCTTGCGCCAGAGGCTCCCCGACGGGGGATCGAACCCCGGTCTCCCGGGTGACAGGCGGGTATACTAACCACTATACTATCGAGAAGCCCATTTAAACATGTACTCCAAATAAAAATTAACGTAATGATTGTTACATAATTTGCGGGATTGCTCCCGTTTTTGCCATTTTTGGGGATGTTATTGTCTATTGCAGATTTCCAACGAGTTGGATAATATTTATTCCTTATTTAGTGAGATGACGGTTTCATTTGAAAAATAAACTGGAGCCCGAGTTGATACTGATGTATTAATGACAGGGATTTATTTGATAAAGTCCATTACAATTGTCGTTTCTTTAAACATTAAACGACACAATTCCCTAAATTCCGGCTCCGCAGTGAACTACAGCCACTACGCGTAGCAAACAATCAGTAGGACGCCCAGCACATCCTCCTTACTCAGACGTAAGACCCTTCCTTCTTCGGGACTCTTGACGTTCCCCCAAGCTTCTCAACCTATCCAAACGGCAACACCAAGACAAAACTTGCCCAACTACGCCGCCACATGCATTAGGTGCACCAACCTATTGCTTCTGAGCGCCATGGTCCATGAGCCCCCCTAAACTAAATCGCCTACCATCACCCAAGCGCGACCCGTCGGTCTTCCCCCACTAAGTTGCCGTTCGGCCGAGGACACAGCGAACGTATATCGAGCTCCGTCGTCGACACCGGCGCCGATATACCGGTACTCCCTCGATCGGTAAGCCGCGCAACTGCGTGCCCGGCCTCTCACAAGTCCCAGCGGCAAGCAATTATCCACACTAACGTATGAACGAAAAACGCCGACTCAGGACTCGGTCTCCTCCATCCCGCGCACGGCACTCCGTCACTGCGGATGCGATCAATCCTTGGCCCGAACCTCCTCCATCCCGCACACGCCACTTCGTCACTGCGGATGTGAGCGAATTCCCGATAGGCCCTGACCTGCTCGGACGACAACCCTGTTGGTCCAAGCGACCCACAACAGGCCAGTGGACCACGCCGCACGCCCCGTGCCCCTGCAGCATCAACGCGATAACAACCGTGTCCACTCCTGGTATCGACCCAGGCCCACCATGACCCAGGAACTCATCACTCAGGACAGTTCCAATACCTCACCACCGTGCCTGCCGAAGCGAGAAGGGCCACCTTGACCTTCAAGCGTCTAGCCCCCTTCCAGCACCACACCAAACGCCTTCCTCCCTACCAATTATTTCGTGAATGGGGGGGGGGGGGGGGGGTACTTGGGGTTCTCTATACCACATGCAGAACCAGCCCACAATTCCATACCTTATTTCGACCGCTTTCAGCGCGTCATTTCTACCCATTCCCCTTATAAGCTATTCCACCTGTAAATCATGTTAAACGGGCGCATAGCTAAACTCATTATCCTATGCAGATAATGCATAATTGAGTTTAGCTACCTTTTTACCATACGGCAATCCCATTTCGCTAACCCATGAGATTTCCACCAGAAATCGCATCATGTCGATTAGCAACGGCATAGTCTGATCAAACGACGCGGTCGCTCAATCATGCGACCGCTGGGGAAATTATCAAAGCATTTAAGTTAGTTCCCATGATCAGATTTCCCTAGCCAAGTCGGCGTCCTTTTCACTTTCTCCAGACTCTCCATTCGCTGGGGATCAATGCTCTCTTTTCGCAGGTGAATAGCACCAGCTTAATTTTCTTCTCCTTTACAGTTCTGTCTTCGCACAGCTCAGTGTACTCTCAGATCACCATATTCACCGAATTAGGTCAATGTGTTACTCTCAGAGCTGCATTAATTCATGCACACACAACCAAACCCACCCCGGGATCATAGACACTGTGTGTCTGTTCTCTCATTCTCCCATGTTGTCGATTATCGAATTAACCGATGTAATTCACCGCACATCGACGGGCGTGGCAATGAGAGAGCAGAACTATGTTCTTTATTGGTTGTCTGGAGCATAAATTAAATTACCCATCTTCATCCCTTTTTTAATCAGTCGATTAACAACCATCAACCAAGTAAGTGGGTATTCATCTACCGCAGCGCATGCACACTGGTGCACACGCTCCAGTCAGAACAGGAGAAGTGTTGTTAAGTGTTGTCAGACAAACGTAGTGTCCCGGTAGTTAATCGAGAAAGAGAAACGCGTCGCCCTTCAAAATAGACTAATCGCGAATTATTTATTTATTAAAGCCTACGGCAAGTAATAATAATTGAGAACAATAAAAACGAAATTACAACAAACCGAGTGCATTTCATGCATTGCCTTTTTCCTGGATTTTGTGGATATTCGACGAAACATTGATGGGGATTCAAGTGAAACCGTGCCATACGTTGGCATTAATACCTCTCTGAACCCCACAGGTCGTAAAAATAAATTATTATGGAAAATTTAACAAGCCTCGAGACATGCTAAATAAGGCCAAGCCCGGATCCCGGTTGTAGTGCCGATGATGATGGTGATATATAGATGTCGTTAGTTATTAAGATATGATGACTGTGGTAGCTACCAATTTGTAAACATCGACAAAATGCAAAGATCCGTAATTGTAGTTTACCACTGAGCCATTTCTTTAAGTTTGGAAAGAGAAAATAGTCCGAGGGCACTAAAGAAATAATTCGTATTTCAAAACACTGATTATGCCCACTGTAATAACAGATGTGTGAACATGTGTGAAGTTTCCCATGTTTACAAATTCACTGAGAGCGTTCACTGTTGATGGCCGTCGAACAAGTAATAAACAACGTAGCATTTTCAAACCTGAAGCTTAATCTTTCTATGGTTGGTACTATATATTAATAATTACCGCCATCTATGTATCAGGTCGATTAATTCTGGGACTGCCCTCTTAGATAAAATGTATCTCTTCCTTCCCGTTGATTTGATGTTTCTGCTGTGTTGGTTGACTGCTTGCTGTTTTTCCTGCTGCGTTGTTAACTAATTTAAAAACGCCGCACATTTCTTTTTTCTAGAGCTGCTTTCACTTATTTGTACAGGGCGGCATCTCGTTTTTTTATAAGTTCGGCGATGATATTATCGATTTCTTCATCCGTGTTATTGACTACTTGTTCCCTACTCCAAAGTAGTGGGTATTGGGACACAAATTTTCCCCAATATTTTCGCATATTTTACTTATGATTTTGGTGGCATCTATCACAAGTGCCTTTGACCGTTAGCTTCGGTTGGGGATTCAATCTTCTGCTTGGCTTCTTTTCAGATAAACCTGACCTTCATTTATGATCAGGGTATCACTCATTTTCTTTAAAGTTTGTGTTAGATTTTGTATGTTACCTTACCTTGTTGCTTGTGTGATTTTGGTATACACACACATCATCGAGCCATTGGATGTTTATAAAACACGTACAGTCACCACTGACATGTTCTTATTTTCATTGATAGGTGTTGGAAAATTGTTGGAAATGATACTTTATTCGTAAGAATGATATTTACAAATGAGAAGTTAATATTCTAGTCTTAAACTAAATTAAACTGTGTTGATGACAGGTCCAGCGGCGAAAGGGGAGAGAGAGAAAGTCATCGGTGCCACTGTTTATATATGCCCTGCTCGTTGACCTAAGCGCCACCTATCCGGCGCTAGAATTACTAAGGTCGTTACCAGAACACTCTGTAAGCGTTGCCCTTCCAACAATAGGCAAACAATGATTTCATTTTTCATTGGCCAGCGTCGAACTCATCCTTTCGGCAAAAAAAATACAAAAACCGACACCATCGAAATTTCTAAAAAATTCAAATGGTTGACCTAGTTTTGTTGCTGTTAACACCCTCACTCTCGCATATAACACATAAATGTTTTCAAAGTGTCGAAAATTCTTTTGGGAAGTATGTTATGTAATTTTGTGGTGCCGTGAAATTGTGGTATAAGAAATTCAATTTTAAGGACGGCGTAATTTAAAGCCGTCATGGGATTACAATTATGTTGGCGTAAAAATTTGGCAAACGATGGCCCTCACCAGAAAATTATGTAGAACTTGTCAGATGTCAAACGTAATATTGTGAGTTTGAACACGTGATAACAGCATAACCTCAAAATATAAGTGGCTTTGCATCAGCTTGACATTATTTTTTTTTTGTGTACAGAAATGTCTAGTTTTGTGTCAAATAAGCGTCATTTGCGGGAACTTTTAGTTTATTTTTTTTTATTTGAAGAAATCTGCCACTGATGCGCATCGATTGCTTGTAGAAGCATAGGGTGAGGCTGCTTTGAGTGAGAGAAGTGTCAAAAGTTTAAAAACGGTGAGTTGGACCTGGAAGAGAAAGAGTGAAGTGGAAGGCTGAAAGTATACTCATGCTGTGTATTTTGTAGGATCAGATTGGTGTCGTGTATTATGAATGACACCGAGTAAAACGGTGGCGGTTCTTTAAAGCATTCCCAAAGAACCACCCATTTCCTTAAATCAACCTGCTTTTCCCTCACTCCACAAGTCATTATACTTACCTGCATTCGAGCAGCGTAAGCTGTCTTTCAATAGCTTTCACCTGAAAGTTAAACCTCACCGATGGCATGCATAACATTGAATTTTTCTGATTCATAATATATGAACCATTCCATATCCCCTATCGGCTCAGCTCGTCAGCAATTATAATCGATAAATACTCGCTGGCCAGCGTAATTGTTGACACAGCTGCAGCCGATATTCTTACTGCGGTTAATAATGAAATATTGCTCCAATCCCGAGGTTCGCAACACTTGCGACAATTCTCTTTCATCGGTTATCAACCGATCATGGAATTTGGGCATGGAAATGATCATTGTTTAGACAATCTTACCCATGCCATGCCCTATGATGACCCACAGCAAAGCAAAGCAAACACACAGTATCTCACTGCGTTTGTTTTGTTTACTTTCCGATGGTCCATGGTTCCCCTAGGTGAGACGTTTGCCTGCACATCTGCAGGTCAAATTCCTCACCAGCATATCGATGTACCAGCATAAAAAAAGATAACATCCAACGTGACTCTTGGCCACCGTCGGCAAGATTTCTGTTGACTTAATGCTAACAAAATTTATTCCATCCTAGAGCACCAGAGCCATACGGCTAAAACAAATAAACCACAATCGTCGGTCGATCTATCGTCACCGAAGAATGTATTGCCTACAACGGCATTACTTAAACACAATGCCTGCAGTTCATTATGCCCGTCCATGTTTATTCAGGTGCAGTTTAGTTCGTTGCCGGTATGAAGGCTAAGGGGCATCGTACTTGTCCTATACGGACACATAGGCAATCCTCCCATTCGATTCTTTTGTGATCGCCCATTGGCCGTCGCCAAGTTGACCCTACTCGTTCCTCCCACATCGATGTGATCCACCACCGTTGAATCTGGCGGATGTGGAGTGCATCGGAGAGTCAAAATTCAGTCCCCGTTGAGTTCGGTCGCGCTGTCTAAGCCGAATTTTTATCAAGCTACAGTCAGTCATAGTGTCAAGTCAGATTTTTACACGCGAGGAGGATAACCGGGAACCATAAGTTACATATTTTTAACGTTTGATAAGAATTATTTCATCGATAACAGTGGTTTGGTCGAGTCGTGATAAATCGTCGCCAGTAAATTAATGTCCCATTGTCGGAAATCGTCGCCGCACGCGCAAGTATATTATATTTAGTTAAAAGCCTAGAGTTAAGGTTATACAATTAAAAGACTGAATCGATGTCACTGTGTGCCGCCTCAGAACAATGATAAAGTGAAACAAGCATATATGATTAAACAACGGTGTGTGTCTTTGTTTTTAAATACATCGGTGGATCAACTTTTTCTGTGTTTTCCTAGAGAGTCAATTTAGTGCTTCCAATAGAGTTGTGAGGTATTGCACTGAACCTGCTTCCATATCGACGCCTAGACAAAATACCTACAAAACCATCACTGGAGTTCTCCCCCAAACACAATTAATATGATTGAGCCGAGCACTCAAGGAAAAACGCGCCCATTACTACTCCAGATATGACAAAATTATTGTTCTCCCTGATAATGTTCGTCCACATGTTGCGGTCAGTGATGTATTGGTAAAATAAGAAGTAAGGGAACATGTAAGTTTTTATTTTTTCTTATTCTTACTATACAAAATATTAACAAACACAAAAAAAGGAATTCAAAAAAAGATGAAAATCAGAAAGATATTATTATTATATATATATATATACTTATCATCATCATCGGCACTACAACCGGGAACCGGTCTTGGCCATATTTAGCAAGTCCTGAGGCTTGTTAAATTTTCCATAATGATTTATTTTGTCTGGGCAAGGTCATTAGTCTTGCGCCAGTAGTACACTTATGGTGTACTACAAAAACTCCCAAATAGGATCACACACATTTTTATCATTTGCCCCTGCTCTTTTAGTTTGCTGGTTAGTAGCGGATCGATGAGAACGCAACCAGGTTTTTACGTAGAAAATTGGATTCCAAAATTCCAAGGATGGTCCATGAAGTTTAATAAACAATAAATTTTCAACATGATCAATTAAAATGCGTGATCTTCTTTCCGTTACAATTAAATTCATGCTGCTAAAACGACGCTCGCATTCTGAAGAACTGCAGGCTATAATTTTAGAATATTTTTTTAAAGTTTCCAAATCGTCTGAAATGTTACGGCCACCACAAGCCAAGTAATCTCTAAAGGCATTTAATGTTTTCCCGAAGGGTAAATTAAAGCGTTGACAGAGAGATTCTACTTCCTTTTCTCCAAATTCCAAATTAAATTCAGATGGCCATTCGGTTGGTTCAAGCATTCGCAATTCTTTAGCAATGTCGGAACTGTCGGAAGTCAAAATTCCGTCTGAATCTAAACAACTTGCTGATGTGGTGTTTAGACTATTCCTCATATTATTAATAACACTAATTAGGAATTGATTTCTGTGAATCAATTTTGCCATTTTATTATCTGTTAACGTAATTGAAGATAATTGCCTTATTTCACAAACAGAAGCTGCTTCCAACGACTTCTTTCCTCTCTCAGGATTTTTTAAATGTTCTAAATAAATGATTGTGCGGCGAATCAATTTGTCTGCATATACTATTGAAGTTTCTCTTTTTTGTAATGCTTCTTATAGAATAGATAGCTCGAATAGAACATCATACATTAAGGCCAAATCTTGAATAAATTGTCTCGATGATATTCTTTTATATAATCCATTGAACATGGATTGTTCCGTCTTAGTGCGGTTGTTGTCTTTACTCGCATTTTCGAAATGATGGGATAAAGATGACCAATTCTGCCAAACTGCTGATACAGTCCTAAAGGAGCTGGCCACCCATCTGACGTTAAATATACATCCAATACGTTTAATTTCCACACCGAGCCCAGCTGCACATGTTTCAATTTCTCTTTGGTTTTTCGGAGATTGACTATATAAGGAGTATAACTTGTCCATAAATATTTGAAAATGATTAACCCCATTAACCTCAGAAATAGCATCTCCTACCGACTATTCGAGCCTATGGTTTAGACAATGCCATGAAATTAGATTCGGATATTTCCGTGTTAGTCTTGCTCCTACTCCAGATTTTCTTCCTAACATAACACTGACCCCATCGCTTGTAAATAAAAATTAAATGGTGTTTTAAATAATTATCACCAAAACCATTTTTCTCCAAACATTTTAAGAGAACCTCTGTTATGGTGTTAGCTGTTTGATCCTGCAGTTCAATTGAATCAAGAAAAAAGAAATGAGGATCTTTCATTTTAACAATCTCGCATTTTAAATATATAATAAGACCTGACTTTTTACTTAAAGTGTTAGATTCGTCTATGATAATAGATAAGTTTCCATCAACTTTTACTATTTGTTGACAAATTTTGGATTTCATTTGAATTCCTAAATGATCAATTATTTCTGTAGCAATAAATCTAGATCGTAATCCGCGAGCTACATTAGATCCATTCATTTCCTGAAGTTTTAATAAATCAAAATGATCAGAATATGGACGATCATGTTTAGCAATATACGAGGGTTCCCTCTTATGTTTCGGGATTTGGCAACCCTAGTGTTGCAATCCGGCAATTGACAGCTCTGTCGTAAAGTTGGACATTTTTGAGGTTATACGCACTCAGAACGTTTTGACATACGAGCGCTATTTGTGTTGTTTACAGTAACTTAAAAGATTCATCTCGGCCCAAAAATGGAATTAAATCGTCAACATTTTCGTGCGATTATTTTTTACAACTTTCGGGGTGGATTAACTCAGCAACAGTGCATGGATGAACTTAATTCAATTTTTGACGATGAAGCTCCATCAAGGACCAGTGTTTATCGATGGTATGGTGAATTCAATCGTGGTCGTAGTTCACTCCAAGATGAATTTCATGAAGGTCGTCCAAAATCAGTTGTTGTTCCGAAAACCATTGATGCTGTGCGCGAACTGATATTGGAAGATCGTCATGTGACCTATCGTGAGATTGAGACAACCTTAGGCGTTAGTGGGACCAGCATACATTCAATATTGCATAAACATTTGACTGTCAAAAAAATTTGTTCGCGTTGGATCCCACACAATTTGACAATCGCCCAAAAAAAGCCTCGTGTCAATTGGTCGAAAGAAATGCTCAAAAAATACGGTCGCGGTGCTTCGAAACACGTCTATGACATCGTGACAGGTGATGAATCGTGGATTTACGCGTATGAGCCCGAAAGTAAACAGCAGTCGACTGTCTGGGTGTTCCAAGATGAGCCAAATCCAACAAAAGTTGTTCGCGCACGAAGCTCTTCCAAGCAAATGGTCGCCTGTTTTTTCGGAAAAACTGGACATGTCGCAACCGTACCACTAGAACAACGCAGAACAGCCAATTCTGAGTGGTACACAACCATTTGTTTGCCAGTTGTCTTCCAAGAAATCAGGAAAACCAACCGCCGAAGGCGGATCACTCTTCACCACGACAATGCGAGCTCTCACACATCGGCTGCGACAACTGCATTTTTGAGCACCCAAAACATCGATTTGATGGGTCATCCGCCGTATAGTCCTAACTTGGCACCGAATGACTTCTTTTTATTCCCGTACGTAAAAAACAAACTGAGAGGTCAACGTTTTTCGACACCTGAAGAAGCGGTTGCTGCATTCAGAATGCATGTGTTGGAGATACTTCAATCAGAGTGGCAAAAGTGCTTCGACAATTGGTTCAAACGCATGCAAAAGTGTAAAGATCTTGATGGGGAATATTTTGAAAAACAATAAAATGATTTTGGATGATCAATATTTGTTTTTGTTCTCTAATCCCGAAATATAAAAGGCAACCCTCGTAATAAGCAGTTCTAAAAACCTTACTGGTGCTACAAATTTCAGAATCATTCAACTTATCTACAATAATTTCAAGCTTTTGCTCGTCTGCCTCTTTTAAGATTCTCTCAGCTGTTGTATGTGAAATACTGTTACAATATTTGCGAATTTTTTTTCGCAAAGAAGTTAGTTGTGCAGCTTTATCCTTTCCATAAGCTGATACCTGAGTGTCACTCTATTCTTTAGAGATGCTTGCCCCCTGCGCCTTTAAAGGTCCTAAATTTTGAATAGCCGAACAACTCAGACATCCTAATTTTCCGGAATCGCATTTTACCCAAGTATATTTTTTTTTCTTTTCAAAGAACATGTCTGCAGCCCAAATACTCGGCCAGTTTATTACTGGGGATTCTGCTTCTTTTTGAAAATTTTCTGTTGATGTTGATGGAATATTCATTTGATTTTCCTTAGTTTCGAGCACTTGTACATTTTCTTCTTGTTGCGTTTTAAGTTTTTTTCTAAAGAAACTGCCCAAAGTGGATTGTTTACGCGTTTCGCTCATTTTAAATTTTTAATAGCTGATTTTTTTTTTAACTTAAATTATTTAATTAGCACTAAAATATATTTTTATCTTTTAAAATATTTTAATTTCCTCAAAATATCTCACTTTTCCGCTGACCTCTCTCTAATTCTTTCAAAAACAAACTGTTTCTCCTCCTGTCAACGCTGAGACCGCAATTCGACCTCGACGGCGTTCTACTTCGAAACTTGTGAAAGTCTACACCACCGAAACCGAATTGGGTTTACATACAAGGCAAACAAACAAATTATAATATTAAATAAATTAACACTTAAATAAATTAAATAAATATATGGATTAACACAAAAAGCAAGATAAATACTCTGTTAGTTAACATATTTTTTGAAATGTTTTTCAAATTCGCCAATTTAAAATATAATTTTCATTTGCAATTAAAAAAATGTCTACTAAAAAAGTACTGGAACGCGTTCCGATTCTGGAAAAAGGTAAGGGAACGTCGTTCCACCGCGTTCCCCTCCCAATACACCACTGATGTTATGATCCCAATAGCGTTAAATATCACACATGTCACTTGTCTCGTGTTGTCAGCAAGTAATGAGCAGTAAAAACGCAATAAAACGAGTATGCAATCGGTGGCCTATTTCGGAACACTAATTTGTTTCGTCTTGGCAATCGTTTCTCCCTGTTTTTGAACAATAATGTTCCACTGCTCGAAATGGTTTTTTAAGTGGCCTCATCCATGTGGTGTGGCATATAGTATGGTTGTCCTGTTATTACATCCTAATGGTCTTTGGAAAATCTCAAAGCCTTGCTGGTAATCACCAAAAAACGCCAAGTTGCCATTAAAACCCTACCGCGAATCAAATACTCGAGTTTAGTCTGTTGCAGACCACACCTCGTAGCGTGCCCCACAACTTAACAACAAATTCTCGTTTCGATAATTGGCAATGGCGGCAGCCTCGAATGGTGGCGCTATAGTTTCGCTGCCGATCACGATGCATTGATATGATTACCCTGTGTTTCAGCCAACGCAGGCTTAATGTCTTAATTTCAACAGTTGGCAGGAAAAAAAATGAAACACTCAAATTATCTGAACGAAAAAGAGAAGAAAAAAACGCCACAACGAAGTGAAAGACAAGACAACAAACAGTGTCGGAGCAACAAATTGCCCTTAACCCCAGGATTTGAATTATTCCTTCGTATTTCCTGTGAAACCTGCCGCAGGCTCTGAATACGCGTTGTGCGGAGTGAAACGTTTAATTTAAACGCAATTAGCTTGTGTGTGTCAATTAATCACGAAATGGCAACAACAACTCCAACAAACGGTCAAAGGATGATATGATACCAGTTCGTGGTTGGTTGACGACCTGACTGATGGAAGATCAGGCAATGAAGAGTATTGAATGAAAAATCCTTCGTCCATTCTGTCGACTGGTCGTTTGACGCGTTGAAAAGGATGTGATGGCCGTCTTTTTTGTTGGTGTTACTCTTCTACATGCAGATGTCAGTCAGTCGTGCATTCAATCGGAACTTGAAAGTCACTCATGTCAATGACGACCTCCATTCGAAAGGTGATTCTTCGTCACCCTTGAAGAACGGGACGTATTAGTGAGGGTCGATTGCCTGGACTTGATGTACCGTCATTCAGAGATGACGGTAATGACGGTGACTAGCGATTATTGTCTGTGCTGGGTGAACATTATCTTTTTTCTTGTTTTATTTATCTACCTTTTGTAAATTGGAATAAATTACTCTTTTCCACCTGCATAGTGGAAAGTAATTTTGTTGGCACATTGGATAATGTGGTAAGAGTGCCGCTGAATTAGGTTGTTGGTAGTTAGCGGGCCTATTTGAAAAGTGCTCATTAGAGTCGTACGATTTAATGAGACCTTTTCGCGCTCTGAACACGCAGTAAACTCGTTATCCTTTCTGATGTAGGTAACCATTCAGTCTGGCTCGTTATAAGCTATTTTCTGGCAGTTGGAAATTGTAACGAAATATGGTCGTTTAATTTGCTTGATATAATTTCTAAGCAGTATCGGTTCGAGTTGATACGTGTACAATAACTTTTCCGGGAATCTGATGTAAAATTTTCTATCATCCTTGCTGCAATTTTGAACTGATGTGTGAACATTCAGAAGTAGTCTATATTTTTAGTAATTGTTTTATTCTCCGAACACTTAGATCTTTGACATTAATAAGATGTGAGATGGAAAGATGTTTTTCGTCACTCATTCTATCTGTCCAAATATAGAGTATTAAAAAAAACAGAAGGACCACACACAGAGAAATAAAATATCGATGAATTATTTGATCAAACTTTACTCTTTGGACATACCATTTAATTGTCCACTTTGTGACCATTTGCACGTCTCAATCCCTTCGACCTAAATTTCGATGATTTTTCATTACATTTGGTCAGCAAACATGACGAATGTTGCCTTTCAGCCGCTCGAGAGATTGAGAATTGGTAGCGTGATCTTTTGGGTAGCCTCTGCTTCCGACAAGTTATTTTTGGGATGATGATGATGATGATGAAGGGTTAAATTTGTGGGCTTGCCACCACTCTACTCACCGGTTCCTTTTCTATGGACGGAAATCGTCTCTGGTTCAAATCAGCCAACGTTTTGTAGCGACGTACAAGTCCAAAATAATGAGAAAAGTGCTTTTGATTTAATTATAATTTTATTTAATACTTCTCCCGGGGGCGATGCCTCCAAGGCGCTAGGAATATTCGGATACAGATGCATATACACACATGCAAGAGTTGAATTTAAACTATGAATGACTTAATACTGCCTCGATATCAGGATACTACTGCTCCCAGATATCAGGATACGACTGCTCTGATATCACTGTAATACTGCTTCTAGATATCATTTTTCTACTGCCTCCAGATATCATTTTACTGTTCCTTTATAAAGGGAAACAAATTTGTATCTCAAAAATGCACAATTTCATACCAAAATCCCGATTTCTCAGTGTTTGTTTAAGATAAGAATTCAGTTTCCTGAATTCTTATGAAACTATTGTGCAGATGTGGATATGTAAAGGAATTCGGGTTTTTGTTTGTTCAATTTGATGGATTTTACCAGATTGAGATAACGTATCTCTGGATTTTGAATTTTGATGATGCGGTGGGGCAAATGTAAAACGATAAACGAATATTTGATTCGTTTATTGTGAATTTTGATTTTAATTTCGATTTTAGATTAAATTATGCCGTGGGGGCAAATGCTAAGCGATAAACGGATATTTGATTCGTTTATTGCGAATTTTGGATTTGGTTAAGGGTTTTTAGGGTTTTATTAGTTTTTTGCTTTTACTGTAATATTGCTGGGATTTGGATGTAGGAATGGGGGAAAAGGGTGGTAGGGCTTTTTAGAGCACTACACGCAGATCTTTCGTGAAAATTAATGTTTTACTGAAAAAAGTCGTAAAAATATGTCACTGAAAATATTGCCCATAGCTACTACTCTTTCGCATTTTTTTTTTTGGGCAAAAATTCTTCTAAAGTTATCCAAAAGTAGTCCCATCATTTGACAACATTTGCGCTATGGATTGGAGCAAGTGATAATGGAAGGGGCTATATCTAACGGTGAATACGAAGGGCGAAACTTCCCATTTAAGCGTTTCCAAGTACGCTTTCCCGGGGTGTACATGTGACTGTTGTCATATTGGAAAATTACTTTGTGGTATCTCGTCTGGTAATGATCGGCTCAAACGCATAGCATAGTAGTCTCCACCGTGGCCTTGTTTGGTTTTAGCAGCTCATAATAAACTACAACCTGTTGTGTATTAGTTATTGGCCTCGCTCCCAGGTAGCGTGTCTCCTGGTCCCGAAAAGGATGAGGGATCTCTATTGACCGCTCCTGAGGGGAACCGTTGCGGTCGCCGACGTGCTTCCTCAAACCTGAGGGAAGAGTAGTGTTAAAGATTATCTTAACAACTAATATATGTTGAATTTGTGTCACAGAACTTACCCCCGTGGCGATGACTTACACCGTGGCGATGACTCGTTCAACGTTTGTTATTTGTAACACCTCTTCTGCTCCCTGCTGCTCCCTGTCGCTTCGTTGTTATTTGGTTTATGTTAATTCACAAATAAATAGTTTTAAGTCAAGTTAATTGCAAAATAGTTTTAATTATATTTAATTACAACACATCAATTTAGTTTCAACACACGCATTTATTTCATATTCACAAATAAATAGTTTTAAATCAATTCCATTGCTTTTAATTCAATTTAGTTTCAACACACGCATTTATTACAACCGCCTCGCGGGGCCAGAGTTAATTTTAATATTTTGGGAGCACACGACTACTCTTCCTGAACGCACATTTAACAAGAACGAATCACGTGTCTTTTCGGCACATATCCCTTTTCGTTCCGCTTTCACGATAGTTATGTCTAGGAAGCGGAATTGGCTAATAGAGGGACACTATGGCTAATAAAAAGAATATGACTATTGCAATGTGAGTGAGGTTTTAAAATGGGTGTTTTACTTTTATTTAAATTATCTACTATTGTATTTGGGGATATTCTATTGTAAAGGGAAATTAGTGATTTGAAGGGAAGGATATGTATGAGAAGACACGAGTTGTTAATTATTCAAAGGGGGAATGATAATTAATTGAACTTAATTATATAACAGTAGCGACCGATCGTAGACGAAGCTAGTGCCGCAAACTTCCTAGGGCAACAGCCAGCGGCTTCTGCTGGCTTCCGTGGGGCAAGTGATCTTCACCATCAGCGACAATCTGTGAAGAAAAACGAAAGGGGCGAGGGCCACAGCTCTACTCACCATATCAGAATAAAACTCCATTTTATTTAGGCGTACAGGATCTTCTTTTATTTTGTCAAATCATTTATTTATTATCCTGATGGTCTCCTGTGGCACTTCCTCCAGGCACCATGTATATCTATCAACTGTTCGTCTCCTACGGCACTTCCGCCGGGGACCATGTACGTTAATCAACTGCTCTCGGAGACCTTTTTTTTTCAAAACTGTATTTATTAACCATAATTAGAATTCGTACATTTAAGTAATACAGTGACTTAAAATTAATTTTGTAACAATTGCTTACATATAATTATTATAATAATATATACATTTTCCAAACAATATTTTATGAGATATAAAATAGATGCGTGTTTATAAATTTAGTGGTATTATCTTCCTGGAAAAGGTCAGAAAACCAGGAATTTGTTTTTTCAACTTTACTTAATCTAAACTTAATCCTAATTATATAAATAACTTAACCTAATTTAGCCTGATTACAGTATGATTTTCATAAAGCCATAAACAAAGTTTTATAATTAATGGGATATATGTTATGAATTAAAGGATGTGGAATGAGGTTAGTTATGGGTTAGAGGTAGAGTATTTCTCTCCGGTTGTTCGTTGGGAAAGCGTAGGATGTTGGAAAATGGTTGGACGTTACAGTATTTGAACTGGTTAGGGGTAACTTCGGTGTTGTGGTATATGATCTCATTTGAATCATTTACCAGTCTGCCTGAGGCGAAGATAGCTCTGGTGTGGAGACAGTTGGGGTAGTTAGTTCGGACATCTAGAGGGTTCTCTAAGAGCGAGGTTATTATGGGATTGGGATTATTTTGTAGATTTTCGATAAATTTGATAGACAGTTCGAGGAATCGTCTATCGAGGCGCTCGATACCAGCGATATTGTAGAGTTCAACGTTACTATAGTACTTATAGGAGTTAGGACGACGATGTAACCCAGAGACATACCTAAAGCATTTTCTTTCGAATACTCGTAATTTCTCCATTTGGGAGGGAGTGATATGGTACCACAATGGGCATGCGTACGTGAGTGTGGGCCTGATAATTTGTTTATAAATGAGCAGTTTGACTTTGTGAGAGAGACTATTAGATTTCCACATTACTCTTCTACAGAGATTAAGCTGAATTGTGGCTTTTTGAAGGGAATTTTTAATGTGGGAGGAAAAAGACCAGTTATTAGAAAAAGTGATTCCCAGATATTTTAGGGTTTTGGAGGGTTTTATCAGAGTGTTGTTTAGGTTAAGTTTAATTTTGTTGTGGCAGCGTCTAGTGTTGTTTGTACAGTGCTCGTTTTTGCCCTTGAACACAATGAGCTGCGTTTTATTTGGATTAAGGTGGATTTTCCACTTATTAAAGTATGTTGATAGGTTAGGGAGGAAGTTGTTAATGCGGTTTCTTGCAGCCTTAACAAATTTGCTGCTAGAGTAAATTAATGTATCATCAGCATAATTCAGCATCACAACATTAGAAGATACGGGTTGAGGAATATCTGAGGTATATAACAGATATAAAATTGGCCCTAAAATGGAGCCTTGGGGAACACCCGCTGTTATGGTGTGGGTTTCTGAGACAGAAGAATTTATTCTCACAACGAATTTTCTGGCAGAAAGATATGAGGCTAAGAGCTTTGTTGTGTGAGAGTTTAGATTAAATATGGAGTGCGGTTTGTACAGAAGCCCTGCGAGCCAGACGCAATCAAACGCCTAGAAATATCGAGAGATATACACACAGTAGGGCTTTGGTTTTGGAGACCAGTTGTAACATCGTGTGTAAGTTTTAGTAGAGCATGACATGTGGATTGTCGCTTACGAAATCCGAACTGACAGTTAGGGGTGAGGGCATTCTCATTGGCAAATGAGAGAAGATTTTGGTAGATCTTGCGTTCCAGTATCTTACTTAGTGTACTTAATAGGGATATTGGACGATAATTGCAAGGACTATTACTACTACCGGGCTTTACTACCGCAGTTTTCCAGTTCTCTGGGAAGTGCGATGCATTAATTATATGATTAAGAAGAATGAGGATGGGAAGTAGATTCGGTGGGCGTAGCCTTTTAAATAGAAGACGTGGGATTCCATCTAATCCCTGACTTTTTGTTATTTCCTGATCTTACGATCTCGGATAATTCGTCCGCAGTTAGAAAATTTGTAGTGTCTAAGGGGTGTGAAGCTATGTTTGTGTTGTTGAATTCACCGATGAAAGGAGTAAAAGATGGGAATAATCTGTTTGAGATGTATTCGTTTACTGTGTTCTCGAAGCCAGGAGTTGAGAGAGAATTATTTTGCTCATGGATCTTTGCAAAGTGTTCTGCGAGGCAATTTGCTATGTCCGAATCGGACTGGGCAATATTATTGCTGATCGGGTTAATGAGATGGTCAATTCGGGGTTTATATTTACGACCAGTTAATTGGTTGATGTTTTTGAAAAGATCCCGATGTGGTTTGATATTTTTAAGTGTGGAGATGTAGTTTTCATCTGCGAATTTTTTCAACTGCTCATTTATCAGAGTGGATAGGAGTTGGATTTGGCTTTTAATAAAGGGGCAGTATCTTGTATGAAGTTTACGGCGGAGCTGCTTTTTAAGGCGCAATAATTTGGTTAGGATGCTGGGCAAAGGCTTTCCTAAATAGTTATGAGGAATGGTTGTCGGGGTGTTGTTGCTGAGAGCCTCCTTAAGAATTTGCTCTATTCTTAAAGATGCTTGATCGATTTCAGTAGGGAGTAAGTTAGATGCTTCAGGGATATACAAGTCAGAGAAACTTATCGCTATGTCCCTATTGACTTTTCTCCAATTTGTTTTGGTGAAGTTTGGGACAGAGTTTGACGAGTATAGTGGATCGAGAGAGGGGATTTGGATCGTGGTGTGAACGGAACCATGATCAAAAGGAAATATAAAGGAGACTGTAGGTGGGCCCGCTGAATAAACATCGTCGGACTTGAGGAAGAAGTCGATTGTTGACCTGGCTGAGCTAGAGACACGAGTTGGCTGTAATGCGGAGTCAATGTAAGTATATGGATAAGACTGGAGGAGGGCTAGCAATTGGCGACCATATTTGTTGCATTTATTATCATTGAATGCTGTGTGACGAGCATTCCAGTCTCCTCCGATTATAAATGGAGCGGGAATGGACTGTTGGATAATCTGCGAAATGTCAGTACCTGGGAAATCTGCTTGTCGTGAAGGGTGAATATAAATGGATGCTAAGACGAGCACTTTATTGTTCTCACAGAAAAGTTTTACTCCAGACTGAAGTTTTCAGTATTGTTGTTAGGGGGAGTGGTAGTGTTGAGGTTTCCTCTTGCTACATCCGCGTACGATATTCCGGGTCGGGTTGACTTCGTTTCCTGCAATACTATTGGTTTCGTTGTTGTTGTTGTTGTTGATTTAATAGTTGTTGCTAATTTCCGTCTTTCCAGAAGTTTTAGGTTCTGAGGGCATTGGGAAAAATTTGCCGGATGAGGGCCTTCGCAGTTACAGCATTTAACTGTGATCTTTTTGTTGGTAATGGATCCATCAGCGTTGACGGTTTGTATTGTTTCAGGTTCCAGGCCTTGTGGATTTACCTTGCATTCCTCGAGCTCGTGTTCCTCTGCGCATCTGCCGCAACGTCTTTGCTGGTGGCATGAGACCGCCAAGTGTCCTGATTCTTGGCATCGCTTACAATGAAGAATTTCTTGTTTGTGGGGCTCTTCGATTGCGATTTTTTGGGTAAACAAATATTTAATTTGTTTAAGTTGCTTGATGTCCTGATTAGGTGGGATTTGTATGATCCGGAGGACGCTGTTTATCCTCATGTACGGTGTTTGGAAGTAGTCCAGCTTATTGATTTTTATTTGTAGACATATCCTAGCGATTTCCAGTCCCACTTCTTCGTTGGTCCATTCGGTATCGATGTGCCTTATAATAAAAGTAGCTGGTTTGCTGTTCGGATGCTGGAAGGTGAAGAACTGATACTGTTCCTCTAACAGTTTTTTAACTGCCCTGTCATGATCGACTAGTGATCTGACTGTTATGGAAGTCCTCGATCCTTTTGCATTGGTGCTAAAATTCCGGTGACCCAAGGCATTTTGCAGGGTTTGAATTAGTGCTTTGCTGCTGGTCGGGTTTCTGATGTAGATTGGCGGTGGTCTTTCGTTTTTCGTGGTTGATTTCGTTGTTTCTACTCTGGTAGGAGCAGGTGTCTGGTTTGATGATGGCTTTGTTGGTGTGCGAAGTTTGGTTGGTAGTTCGCCTTGGCTGTTGCTCGAATTGCGGGTTTGCCGGGACGTTTCTTCCATATGGATGTCATCGGTGTTATTGATGGAATCTCTTTTATAAATTTGTTCCTGTAGTTGTTTCACTTTTTGTGTTAGTTGGTTTATTGTTTGCAGGGCTTCCTCGAGTTTTCGTTTATAATCGTCGGGGCTCCTTGATCTCTCCATGTTTGTTGACTTTTTTGGTGCGTTCCGTAAGATGTCTAGAGCTTTCCTTTTTCAGTCTTGTATGTACTCCAGTGGCTGGCCTGGGTCATCGCCTTTCATCGGTTTTGTCAGTAAGTAACGGCTTACCTGCTGTTAAATTTTTTTTTTCTGGTGTTTAAACTACACAAATTGATAATCTAGTTATACAGTTTTTACGTGTAGGCACGTTTGCGTACTGCGTACTGTAATTCTCGTCCGCACTGCACGAGATCTGTGTATCGAATGTGGTCTCGGAGACCGCTATGTATCTTCCTTATAAATGAAAACAAATCGAGATTTTGTATCTTGAAATGAACGTTTCAGGTGGAAAATCTCAATTTCGGGTGTGGTGTTCAAAGTGCTCTTTAGGGTAATGGTTCGGTTTTATGAATTCTCATAAAACTATTATGCATAATTAGGATATGCATTAGAAGTTGGGTTTTTTGTTTTTGTTATCCATCTGGCTTATGCAGACAAGAGTTTGTGTGTCCTTCGGGCGGGTTTACAAGTCATAAAACATCTGGCATGTGAAGATATGCATTGGGTTGTTTATGATTGCTTGAATTGTGTGTCGGCTGAAAATAGATATGCCTTTGTTTAGACACATGCACGTTTTGGGCTATGGATCTTTTAGGACTTTGAATTGAATTGAATTCAATGTTTGAGACTTTGAACGTTTAGTTCGATTTGGTTGACGTTAAATTCAATGTTGTTTTGGGTGTAGGGATTTGTATTTGGGGGATTTGTTGTTGGAGATTGTTTCTATGGGGTAAGGAAATTGTAGGGCTTTCCGGATCACTACAATCCTTCCGGATCACTACGAATCATAATTATTCGACTTCCCCAATGTTGCTAATGCCTGGCCGAGATTTTCCAAGATCTTCTACGGTTACATCTATCTAAACTATCGTAGTGTACCCACTTTTTACTGCTAGTCACGATACCTTGCAAGTCTATTTCCTCTCCTGCCGTCGAAACAACTCTACACACATAAAATATGTCGTTCAATATATCTTGACTTCATCTCTTAATTTAGCGTCCTAATATAATTTCCGAACTACGAGCTTTTTAACCATATAGAAGGAAGTCAGCTTGTGTACAACCAATTCCATCTCTCTCATTTTTTGCCTGTCTGGGGTTTTGGAGTCACTGATTAACTTGTAACATATAACAAACGACCACCACTTTAGGTTTCGTAGCATCAGATCCGTAGGAAATCTGATGGCATGCTAGGCTGGCTCTATCAGTTAGATCACTCGCATTACCAATCTTGTTAAGATCGGAATTGAATTATTGTTATTATTCACTGATTGTAGGAACCCGAAACTTCATGACGTCACTCAATCAGTTACACCATTGTTCGAAGTGGCGCTGCACTGAATTGAGATTCTTGGCTGCGATCCTTGTTTTCGGTATTTCCTGCGCAATTGCGGAGTCCTGTGTCCGATGCGATATCCTGGTTCTCCTCCTCGTTGTGATTCTCATCTTGGCCGTTGGACCATGTTTAACCAGTCGGGGGATTATCTCCGCTTTTGTAACGCCGGTGGCTAATCCACACATCTTAACCTTTTGTCGCAATTCGCTAACTGCGAAATCGCTCCCGTCAGGCATGGTTAATTTATCCTTTTGAGGGTGGAAGCTATGTTGTCGTTTTTATTCGTCGCTTTTACCACTTCGTTGTCACATTTAGTCTTTCTTTGCAGTTTTTTGCCTCATTGTCGTCTTTATTCCTTCTAATATCCCGGTTGGGCCCCCAAATATGGCATACAAATATTTACTTTATTAAATATTTCATAACTGACAATCTGCAGAACTGTTTTCTTATTTTCACATGTGCCTACCTATCAGGAGTAGGCTGCTTTGATTGACTGTGAATTTTAGGACTAAACAAAGTTCAGCTTCTATCCACTGTCACGATGTGATTGTGAACTATAATTTTATCTAAAATTCACCTCCGTCATTTCCACTTCACAATTACTTGCGTTCTCAATTAATAATGTTGCAGTCATCAATATTTTGTTAGTGGGTTTGGGGTGGGTGTTGTACATGACGTTTAGTATTTTTTCATTAAGGGGGTATTCTGTTCTGGACGCACGAATTTAACGCAATTTTTGAAGTGCTGTAAAAAAGAGCAATCAATATGTTTACTATTCATTTTTTATAGAATGTTTATTAATATTTCAAGAATACAGTAAAAAAAAATTGAAAGTAAAAAAAGCAAAATTCAATAAGTTAGCAGCTGATGAAGTGGGGGATCTCAAAAAATTGGCACGCGACCATACACGCGATTCAACCCTCCTAGCAATCTGAAATAAAAAAAAAAGATTATTAATTTACAGAAATGCCTCTATTGTTGGAACTAAAAAAAGTTGAAAAAAAATTTTTTTTTTAACAAAATGGGGCTGCAAAAAAAAAAAAAATTATTTTTGTACCACTCTTTTTACTTTTTTGAATTTTTTAAAAATAGTTAACAGTAGAACTTGAAAATCGTGGGTATTGTTTTAAAAAAGACAGTTTCGAGAAAAACTCGTTTAAAGTTTCACGTAAAGTTTCTCGCGGCCTAAGTCATGAAATGATATTTTAGGATTACGTTTATTCAATCTTTGATGCGTTAGACGCTCGTATCTCTGAGCCGTCAATCCGGGCATTGTCTGGTTTCCCAGCGAATGAATAAGCTTCTGGACCAATTTTGACTCCCATAAGCATCTTTATTTTTAAAAGAGGAATGTAGCCTTCATTGAATATGCAAACAGCAATAAACGTAGCAATTTCAATGACGTGAGTTCCGGAATGAATATGTTTCGGCGCGAAAGTTCAAATCAAAGAGTTTAGAGCAAACCACCACTCATTATTATTTTTATTTTAAAAATACATAAAGGTTACCTTCGGTTATTGTATTTCAATATATATATATAAAGGTTTTAAGGGGAAGCAGGGTCGCAGGTTGACAGAAAGTTCCTAATGTCTTTTCTTCGATTCGTTCCGGCCGAGCCGGCTTAGACGACGCGTCAGCAAAACAGCCATACCTCCGAAAATAATTTGAATTTTCTAAAATCTTCTTAAAGACATATTCTTAGAGGGTTAAGCTTTGAAAATATGAAAAAAATGATTTTATTCAAATTTCTAGACCAGAATACCCTCTTAAGGAGTGTGAATTATAGTCCTGCTTATGAAGGAAACAAAAATTGTGAGGATTCTACAGATGCATTTACATATTTAGCGGACACCTGCCTTATTTAACTAGCAGGCCCACCAATTTTCCTTAAAAGAATTGGGGTGAGTGAAGCACATCAGGTTTAGAATTTTTCCCTTAAGGAATGTGAATTACATTTTTGCAAAATAGTCAGTGTCCTAGCGAAGCATCTGCACATTTATCAGACGCCTACATTATATATATAGCAGGCTCAATAATTTTCCTTGGTAGAGTTGGGGTGAGTGATGCCCGTTAGAAGCAATATTTTTCGTTTAAGGAATATAGATCATATTTTTGCTTATGATGTAATCAAAAAGGGGAACGATTCCAGGAATGTATGTACAAAGTCCAGGGTATATGTTTATTGGTTGCAGACCCCGTCCGGAAACTTTGGTAATTTTTCGTTTTAAGGAAATTTCAATTCACTCCTATTTGAATGAATGATGGTGATTGTTTTCGACGAAAAAAGGCGATAAGGGGTTGGGTAACATTGCTTGTACATGATTAACCCGCCTGCAGGGAATTCGGTGGAGGGTATTGGTATATAACGTTATCGTCTCCATTTTCTTCTACCTCTTTTGTACATTTAGGCACACCCACAATGTAATCCCACAAATACATGGTGCATAAAACGTGGAACCAACTCTTAAATACTTGTGTTTAATTTGGAAAATAAAATCAGCTACTGAAAATATATCACCCGCTACAATCTGTCAAAATATATCATTTCATTTGTTTTAGTACAAAAATGTAGCAACGTCGAAGCTGGAAAATGTTCACAGAGCCTTATTTTGGAGCTCATAGCACTTTATGAAATGTTAAGTCTTTACAACTAGAAAAAAAGACCTCTTCATTGCGCTGGTCACCAAAACCTATCTAGATAGTCGTCCGATACGCGGAGTTGAACAATTACTAAAGAGCCCCAAGCTGCGACGGAAACTATTTATATAATTCCATACGAAAATACATCATAAAGTGTAGGCGCTGTGGACACATCGTATAGTCTGCACTTACCCAGAAATGGGGGAGTTACTCGCGATTATGACCAGGAATTAAACGATGAAAGAATGTTCAACACACATGAGAGTAATTGTTAACCATAAATCAGTATCATAATCGAATTTAATTTATCGCTGTCACCATGTTTTAAAATCCATAACATCCACCTCCAGCCCACAAGGTACACCAACGGGCTATAACTTATCAAAGTCAAGGTAACTTTTCTTTACCATTTTTTTAATCCTTTTGGTTAGCCCCTTCACTCTTACTGACACTGACCTCCACAAGCAGCAATGCCCACATTGCTCAACAGTACATCAGACCGACTGCCACCTTTGCCAAGAGCAAACCACCAATTGAACATCTTTAGATGATCATTGGCCTCCTATGCCGAGTAATCAATCATCATCATCATCCTGATCCTGAGTCACACAACATCGATTACTCCACTTGCTGATAGCTGAGCCATTTGTCTTTGACTGTCTAACCGATTCTTGAATCCAAATATACCCCACGAGCACTCGTGTGCCCTGACAGACTCTTTGTCTTTGCCATCGTGTCCTATGTCTGATGATTTCGTGGATTAGCCAAATGCACACACGCACACTCATCTATCTGTTCGCTCACTGCATGTTGTCTAAATCCATACACCATTGTGGACCCTAAGACGATTATGAGTCTAGGTGTCCTCCTCGTCTCGCCTGCCGAGCTGCATGGCAAACAAAACGAATTTATTGTTCATAATGGCCCAATAAATAATACAAGAGCATCTATGAGTTGCCATTAAAACAATGAGAGAAATGTACGAGCAAAGGATCAATCGAAACACTTTTTATACCTTCACCTCGTTCTATGTCTCGTCCTCCACCCATTCCGAAATGGTGCTGGTGTCTCTACCAGTGGTGCTGATGCATCCACACACCATCCAACATCTCTATGGGCTGATGGGGTTCCCTAGCTTTTCTGTTTTTGTTTGTTACACCTTCGCTTGGCGTTTGTAAAATTTGTGGGAGCTTCATTCTGCCATTCGTCTTCTTAGCCCACCGTACTCCGACTCGTTCCCCACACGACGCTTGACAAGGCATTGTGTCAGACATGTAGTTTTACTATGGTTGCATGCGGAAGACGAAGAGGCCAAAGAAGACAGTCGGCCATCCAGTTTCTATTAGTATCTGTTTGGGTCTAAAAAAATTGATTTAGGAAAGCAATTATATTCCTGAGAGATGGCACGGGTGGCGGGAATCACACCGGTAGCTCTAGCTTCTAAAAGCGTTCAGCATCTAAGCGTTGTTAAAAATGTGAACCAGTGTTTTCTCTGTTGAAGACATTATTATAATTGGTGGCCCTTGACGAACAAGGTTAATTGGTTTTCGTCTAGACAACAGATGCAGGTGAATAACGAAGGAGTTTGTAAGCCCCAGGCTAGTAGTACCACAAAATTCGATGGAGGAATCGCTAAGTATTGTATGAGGAATGATGGTGTGATGGTGAAAACCGGAAGAACAGCTGTATGCACTTTTGAGGAAGAGAGTCAAATATTTTGATAGATGTATTAAATATGTATTTCAGGGCCGTGGTTAACTTTATCTTATAATCAAACTTTTATACCTTTCCATTTGCCCCAAACAAATTACAGCTCCCTTAATACATTTAATTGTGTTGATCTCAATGAATTTTGCTACCATAAAATAAATTATCCGATTTAATTTACCACAAATCTTCTATCTCTTTCATTATGTAATCGTTATAAGGCGGGCGGGACAATTTGGTGTAGCAAACTGGGGAGCCTTGATACTTTGACATAACAGAGATTGCGTATTCCGCAGCGTAAAATGAGAACCCATTATGCCTATCCCTTATTACATACTCAACTGATCTTGCAATCTATTTTTTACCTTGATTTCTTCCCCAATCTTCTCTTATAAAAATCTTCTGGATTTCCGCCGTTCAAGACGTTCAATCCATTGTAGTCTGTTTTGTACATTAGGAAAACATATGTTTACTACCCTAACTCAATCCACTTTTTTTACAATTCGCGTCCACAAAACAGTTTCGATTGCCAAAGCACAGAAATGGTCAGAAGATAAAAGAGAGGATAGATAAAGATGATATCCAGGTAAATTGCTCTCGATCCTGAATGTGGTTGAAATGAAGAGCGATATCTAAATTTTTAGTCAGTGACAGACGATCTTCGCATGCGTAATGAAACAAGAGAATTCAGCTTGTATTGCGATTAAGGGCTAAATAACGAGATCAGCAGAGTACGTCTTGTTTGCCTTCTAGTGACAGAATTAAATATCTTGTGGCTGTAATACAAGATTTCACGGTCTGTGTTTATGTCTGTAAGCACAAACTGCAGAAAGGTCACACCTTATGCCACGGATGTTGCACTGATCCACACGAAACTGTCGTGTCATTAACACACACTTTCTCAAGACGAAAAATTAGTTTCTAAATGTAATAATGAATCAAAACTTACAAATACAAATGGTAATTTTACTTTTTCGCTTAGCAACAAGTTGCGAGGTAGATAATCTTGTGTGTGGCTGTTGTTTGGTTTATGAAGAGTAGGGGAACCAGCTTGGCTACCGGTCGCTCTCGACTTTGTAGTCAGTCCACCCATGTGCGAGCAAGAGGTATGTAACATCAGAGTGTAACCTCCGATATTATTATTATTATTGTGATTATTATTACTTACTTGGAGAGTTTATTTTCCTTGTTTGTGTGGGTCCTTTGGCTGTTATTCTTCAGATAGCTGGCTTCCTTTTATTTGGATTATTAGTTAAACAAGACGTTCACTTCTTAACTATAACTTTATTATAAAACTGAGAATATCCATCCCTGAATACTTTTGATTTACAATTTTATTCTTTTATTTATTTAAAAACGAGAAGACCCGCTGATCTTATGCAAGGCCGCAGCCTTCTTGTTTGGTTATTACACTGCACTGCGAATAAACTCATTTGCACACCCCTTTTTATACCAAATTATTGGTGAGTTAATGCAGCTGATGCATTTTCCTCACCTAGAACGTATAACCTATTTGGAGGTTATTCGCCTGTCCATAAGCCATTCGCAATATTCAATAATCATTTAATTTGCACTGCTAAAAATGCAGCGACATTGCTTTCATGCGGAGAACCAGTTACAGGGCATTGTCCGTGTGTGCTAATCGTTTCATACGATTAATTGCGCCTCACTGCTGTGTTCGCTACTTCGCCGAACTCAGCACTTTACCGACGCTCGATTATTTCGTAGTCGGTGGCCTTTGACAGCACCGCTTGTGATCATATATCGTGTGTCACACTTGTTTCCCGGCAAAAAAAAAAATGTATTTACAATATGAAACCTGTAGGCCCGCGACAGGTGCTCGCTTGATTTTTGAAATACGAAGCAGAATGCAGTGGCCTTGGAGAGTGGGTCAAGTGTTTGATACATGATAATTGTTTTGGCTTTGGAAGGTGGGCATGAATGGGCAATTATCGCAAGGTATGCGATATGAATTAATTGCCCGTGGAGAAAGCTTTGCTTCTGAATGAATGCTAATTTTAATTGTATGCATTGTATGCAGAATACTTTGAGGATTGGTCATATGCAAATTTTAATTTCTGGAAAGGCGAGTATTGCATTGTATGCAGAGTACTTTGGGGATTGATTGAGAGTATTGGAAACAAGGATGATGGAATCAAATTAATAAAATATTATAATGTTTGAGAGGGGGTGTAAAGCGAGGTGTAACAGGTACATACATCTGTTGCGCGAGGGATTATTATAAAATTTTTAACAACTGAAAGCGTTAAACCCACGAACATTTTTTCTCAATTGAAGGCACAGTTTGGTGATGATATGTTGTCTCAGAATCGTGTGTAATAGTAGGCCAGCGAATTTAACGTACCGAAAGCGAAGATCATGATCGACGCCCAAGGACAAGACCTACAGACGACAACATCCGTGCCGTTCGAAGCCTTATTGAAAGTGATTGGCGCTTAACTGTTGGAGAAATCTCATCAGAAGTGGGTGTCAGATATGGAAGTGTTCTGAAACCTGGACATATTGACCTTCAGGTGTTGTGTGTCCGGAGTGACAAGAACCCGCCAGAACGATATCAGTGTGGAAATATAGGGTCAAGATCCTATCGATAGAATCAGACAGAGCATCAAATTCGTTAAAGGATGCATTTCTATCCAAGTTTGGGCTTCTGTAGGAAATCTGATGGCATGCTAGGCTGGCTCTATCAGTTAGATCACTCGCATTACCAATCTTGTTAAGATCGGAATTGAATTATTGTTATTATTCACTGATTGTAGGAACCCGAAACTTCATGACGCCACTCAATCAGTTACACCATTGTTCGATGTGGCGCTGCACTGAATTGAGATTCTTGGCTGCGATCCTTGTTTTCGGTATTTCCTGCGCAATTGCGGAGTCCTGTGTCCGATGCGATATCCTGGTTCTCCTCCTCGTTGTGATTCTCATCTTGGCCGTTGGACCATGTTTAACCAGCCGGGGGATTATCTCCGCTTTTGTAACGCCGGTGGCTAATCCACACATCTTAACCTTTTGTCGCAATTCGCTAACTGCGAAATCGCTCGCGTCAGGCATGGTTAATTTATCCTTTTGAGGGTGGAAGCTATGTTGTCGTTTTTATTCGTCGCTTTTACCACTTCGTTGTCATATTTAGTCTTTCTTTGCAGTTTTTTTGCCTCATTGTCGTCTTTATTCCTTCCAATATCCCGGTTGGGCCCCCAAATATGGTATACAAATATTTACTTTATTAAATATTTCATAACTGACAATCTACAGAACTGTTTTCTTATTTTCACATGTGCCTACCTATCAGGAGTAGGCTGCTTTGATTGACTGCGAATTTTAGGACTAAACAAAGTTCAGCTTCTATCCACTGTCACGATGTGATTGTGAACTATAATTTTATCTAAAATTCACCTCCGTCATTTCCACTTCACAATTACTTGCGTTCTCAATTAATAACGTTGCAGTCATCAATATTTTGTTAGTGGGTTTGGGGTAGGTGTTGTGTGTCCGGAGTGACAAGAACCCGCAAGAACGATTTCAGTGTGGAAATATAGGGTCAAGATCCTATCGATAGAATCAGACAGATCAAATTCGTTAAAGGATGCATTTCTATCCAAGTTTGGGCTTCTGTAAAGAAAGCAGTAATGTACGATACGCTTACGAAGGTGTAGTTTTAGCCAAGAGAAATTAAATTCTGGGTTGGAACAGAGCCCATATTGTGGCAGAAGCCGATAAGCAATATCATTTCGTATGTAAGTGGCTATACAACGATGTGGAAAGAACAGTGGCACTAAGTTATATCCAGGTAGATTAAAATTTCAAATATCTGTATCAGTAATTACCTGGGTTTCGCTAAGTGGAAGGATAGTTGGTTTCTGGTTAGAAACATGGGCAGACACAGAAGAGAAATTACATCTCAAGCCGCGAATGTTACACAAATCAACGCGAAATACCCGCTCCATTGAAATGGCCCTACATATAAAACCAATACCGCCTCGGGAAAGGATGCAAGTCGAGACCAGCAATAGATAAACGAAGGCAACCACTACATGTGTTATGCCCTTGTAGTAGGTACCCCACTAGATCCGTGCCGAAATCCAGGTCACATTCCTTCCGTGATGAACATTATGCCACTCAGACACAAAAAAAGCTCTCCTAAGATTATTAATCAATCGAGCGCATCTATGCCTGAGGGACACAAACAGAGGTGCGAAAAAACGAAAACATACACAGGGGATGGAAAGGGTAAGGGTTTTCCCGCACTGCACATCACTCGCGTGTATATTATCGCACTTTTTACAGCACTAAGGCGCGTGTGCGGAGATCCGTTTATTTGCATAGGATCGCACAGAAAGCTTTGCAATGCACTCGGACGCATATGTGAAGATCCGTTTGTTTGTTTAGGATCCCACAGTAAGACTTCGCGCCCGAACCGATAGTGCAATTGCACAACTGATCGGATGGTACGGATCGCGAGGCAGAAATGCACGTGCTATCTCGTTGGCGGTTTTAAATCGACTAGTATATGAATAGTAATTTTTGTAATTGATGGCATTGCTTAGTATTGGAAATGAAGACATAGAGTAACTTGAATTTCCCGATACGATCGCCTTCTTTATGTCTCATTCGAGCGAAAAACTTCCTTTTCCGCCAGCCTGTTTTCCGCCGCTCACTCTTGTGATACACAGAGTAAAATCAACTTGAACATATTACAATTAAAATTAGGCATTTATTTTTTCGTTGACAGCAAATGTCACTATTAAAATGCTCTTTTTATACTCAACACATGATCCTGCATGATTGTTGTCACTGCCTTATCTCAAATATACCTGTAAACTCACTGTTTGCAGCTGTAAGTGTAATCGTCCATCTGGTACAATTTTTTACAATAGTGAAATATAAAAGTATGACAGACCTGGTTTTGCGATTCAAATGGTCAATAAAATTTGTTATTTAATGCCACAATACCAGCTAATAAATTTTATTTATACAAAGTCTGCTTAATTACCTGCAAACTTTTCACTTGCTATATGACAAACCACGTTGACCGCATATATCCGTGAACAAACTCATCTGTAAACTACAAACTTGCTGATCCCTCTTTCTAGACTTGCCAAATGTGACGTAACCAGTCTCTCTGATCCGTTGGGTCCTCATAAAAGTGGCAATTGCAGGATATTCTGTGAAACAAAATTGCTCAACTTATCAACCTAACTACATTCTTCCTCCACTCGTACTTATAATCAAGAATTCCACGGCTAGCAAAGCAATTTAATTGCACGTAAATTCCGGCATCAGAGCTACATCACAATCGCAGCAATTTAACGTCCTTTTGCGAATCTTTAGTGCCAACTTACGTGGCCTGCGCTTGTTATGTTTCTCTGCGATGGCCGAGATCTAGTTAAAGAGTTTTTTTTTGTTTTTCTCAAATTACATTTAAGTTGAAAACTATGAGCCATGGGGAATGCTCATCGCCCTGTAATATCTCTACAACCACTCGAATGTAGTACTGATCATTCGATTACACACCTTTGCAATCGATTCAACAAGTTCACTACCTGCAACAGGTGATTAATGAATGCATAGAATAGCTACGGGTTATGCGAGTGCGTCCAATTTACGTATCGAATGATGTGTTATTAATATTTCTGCAGCGATATTATCTTCGCGATCGATATCATGACCGTATTGCACTTTTTTCTAACTGCACACTACTAGCTTCTCACATGCAGTTAGCTCTCGACGTGGGGTCTATATAGTCAGAACTAATGATCACCTGTGTGTAGAGTGCAAATTGAGATGTGAGAACTTGCACACTATCACTTGCGTTGGATGTAGAGAATGAACGAAGGAATAAACTTATTCACTATAACTTCTCGAACTGTTTGCAATCTTTCTGTGTAAGATGCATATGCCATATAGTAGAATCGCGCTTCGTTAGTTTCCCGATCTTGATGAGATCGTTACCCGTATATACTTCTGTATTATCTTAGATCGCCTCAGAGACATGGGGAACTAATTAGACGAAATGTTACTACTCCTAACAAAAACTGGGGCTTTGAATCGCTAACCGTTAGAACAAAACCAATGTTATAAGTGGTAAATGGCTTTTATTATAGACAGTCAGTTTGATGATCGTTTCCGTCCAATTAGAGAAAATAATCAAACATACATATGGTATATTTTGAAAAATTAATAATAAAAATTACTGCGTTAAATATTGAGGGTGGTCCAATCGAACTGACGACTTTTCAAAAGTCTGTACATTTTTTAATTTCTTAACAAATGTATTTGCACGTACACGTCTTTGCTGTCAAAGATTTGGCTTAATTAAAAGGAGGTTCTCATCTTTCTCAAATATTTTTCCCATAGAAGGAAATAAATAAAGAAGCTTTTTGTCACTTGTTAAAATGTTCTAAAGGACAAACCAAAAAATGTTTTTATTAAAAAATATAATGGTAATAATTGTTGACACGCCTTATAATGTAACAGTCTCAAAAACAGGTACGTTACTGTTGGCCGCTCTAGCATCTGCAAAAATTAACAAAAATCAATAATCGAAGAATTTTCATAAACTATATGAATGTATTCATGACTCACCCATGAAAGTCGAAATTTAACAAAATGGCGCACATTTGTTTTTATAATTGGGGTTTTCACCATTTTTTCTCTCTTTAAAGTACTGTAAAAAAAATTGTCCATATATCATCTTGATTGTAGTAGGGGCTCCAATGACTCAAATCTACTTTAAAATAGCAAAAGTAAAAAGGCGAGCCGCCAAGTAGTTTTTGAGAAATCTTGGCCAACAGTTTGAAAAACATGATGAAAAAACGTGACTAACGATTCTATTCACGATTTTTCTGTGTTAACATTAAAATAAAATATTGTGTATAGAGTCGTACCCCCGAATTTTTTAGGAGTCGTAGCATACATGCGACATCTGGTCGTACTTTTGGTAACTCTACTTACAATAGTATGGATATATGGTCGCACGATTTCAATTTGCGACTAAAAAGGTGGATGTCGTTCATGTTCCATAACTTCAAAAAATATATATATTTGAACAAACGGTTTCGGGAATATATTCTACATATAATTTCATCATCACCATCATCGGCACTACAACCGGGGTCCGGTCTTGCACTTTTTTAACAAGTCTCTCCACCGGTCCCGATTTCGAACCGATGTCATCCAGTGTGGCGGTGCCAGGCTCTCGGCGTCCTGGTCTACGCCATCCATCCATCGCAGACAAGGTCTGCCGCGCTGTCTTCTTCCACACATCCTGCTACAAAGGACTTTCCGGGCAGGCTCCTCTTCGCCCATTCGGGCTAGGTGTCCCGGCCACCGGAGTCTACCGAGCTTGATTTTTCTTACAACATTAGGTTCAAGGTAGATTGCGTACAACTCATGGTTGTAGCGTCTAGGGAATCGTCTTTCCTCACATACGGGACCAACAATTCTCCTTAAGACCTTCCTCTCGAACGCGGGTAAGAGTTCAGAGTGCCTTTTATTGAGCACCCAAGTCTCGGATCCATACATGAGTACTGGTAAGACCATGGTCTTCTACAGTAGTAGCTTGGATGTTCTGGATAAATTTCGGGATTTAAAGAGCCTTGATAGACCATAGTAGGCTTTGTTGGATTTAATCAGCCGTTCGCGTATTTCTTCTTCCATATTGTTATCGGCTGGTACTATTGACCCAAGGTAGTTAAATGATTGCACTACTTCCAATTCGTGCTCCACTACCCTGATTGTTTGACCAACGTTAGGTCTTCTCTTCGCAGAAGTTGCCACCATGTACTTAGTTTTACCACATTAATGTGCAGTCCCAGCGTTTGTGCCGCCTGCTCGATCTGGGTGAAGGATTCCTGTACCGCCGATTCGGTTCTACCTATGATGTCGATGTCATCTGCGTAGGCAAGTATCTGGTTGGACTTGGTGACAATAGTCCCTCTTAACGTTGTAACGCCAGAGTCACGGATTGCTTTCTCCAACGCCAGCTTGAAGAGGTGGCAGGCCATACCGTCCCCTTGTCGGAGTTCATTAAAGATGTATAGCGTTTGGAATTGATAGTGACGATCGTGTGATTCGAACTGACGCTATGACAGTTAGAATCACAAAAAATTGAACCGATGCGTAACACATCAGGCTACTGGCCGTGCTTAAAATTCGATTTTTAAACTCAAGTATATTCCACTGATGTGAATTGTTATGTTATCGCTATGGTATACGGCTCTGATGCATTTTCTTATTCGATTTTCGTTCGGTGTTCTTCACTATTTGCTTGTGTATTGTGTGTGTATCTGTTGGAGACGCTACAGATGTTTATTGGTTTGGACAGGGGGGATGGGAGCGAACATACAGGGCAAAAGAAAAAGGCTGTTGAAAGTCATCGTTTGCTAGTAGAATCATATGCTGAACACGCTCCATCAATTAGAACATGTGAGACATGGTTTCGATAAATTAAAAGTGGTGATTTCACTGTGAAAGACAGTGAGCGCTCTGGTAGACTACACAAATCTGAAGTAGAACAATTCCAGGAGTTATTGGATGATGACCCAACTCAAAGTCAACGGCAATTAGCAGAAGCATTAGATGTATAGCGTTTGAAATAATAGTGAAGAAGAACGTGTGATTCGAACTGACGCTATGACAGTTTGAATCACCAAAAATTGTACCTAAGCGTTACCCATCAGGCTACTGGCCGATTTTAGAATTCGATTTTTAAACTCGACTACACTCCACTGATATGAATTGCTATGTTATCGCTTGGTATACGGCTCTGATGTATTTTCTTATTCGATTTTTCGTTCGGTGCTCTTCACTATCTTGCTTGTGAATTGTGTGTGTATCTGTTAGAGTCGCCACAGGTGTGTCACAAGAAACAATCAGCAGACGCTTACGAGCAATGGGGAAGATCAATAAATTGGGTAAATGATTCCCACACGATTTGAATGAGCGTCAAATGGAAAATCGTTGTCACTTGTGAAATGTTGCTTCAACATTTTTGTATCGAATTGTGACGGGTGACGAAAAATGGGTCTATTTAGAAAACCCGAAGCGGAAAAGATTGTGGCTTTCATCTGGCGAAGCCGCTCCTTCAACACCAAGGCCAAATTGCTTCCGCAAGAAGACCATGCTTTGTGTCTGGTGGGACCAGAGCGGTATTGTATATCATAAACTCTTGAAGCCCGGCGAAAGCCTTAATACACAATGCTATTGCCAACAAATGCTTAATTTAAACCACGCATTAATCGAAAGACGACCGAAATGGGTCAGAAAACATGGCAACATGATTTTGTTATACGAAAACACACCGTCTAACACAGCAAAACTAGTGAAAAACACTTTGAAATCGCTTGGATGGGCCATCCTTTTGCAACCGCCGTACTCCCCGGAATTGGCGCCATCTGACTATCAACTCTTCGCATCAATGGGGCACGCGCTCGCAGAGTAGCACTTCAGCGACTTCGAGGAAGTTGGGAAATGGTTCGACGAATGGTTTACCGCGAAAGACAAGCAGCTTTGCTGGCATGCTATTCATAAATTACCTGAAAGATGGGCGAAGTGTGTAGAAGCCGATGGCCGATATTTTGAATTAAAAAAAAAAACGAATTTCCCTAGAAAAGTACGTTTTTTTTAAACAAATAAACCGGGAAAAAACGTATGCATACATCTCGTACTCAGCAATGCCCCGTACCAGAAGCGGTCAAGAGCGGCCGTTCTGGAGCACAGTTCGTAAGGACAATTCCTGGTATTCTATCAGGGTCGGTAGCCCTCTTACAGGCCACTTCACGTAGAGTACGTTGAACAGTACGCGGGCGGTGCCTCACATTCCGCATCGAAGACCGCACCGGAAAGATCACAAGTCGTTCCAAAAGACCGGCATCGAGTTTTGAATTCGCGGAAGGTAAAAACGCGAACACATTGGCTGTATTTTTTGACTTTATAACTAGTGTCCCGCTGCCCATCACTAACGGAGGAAAAGAGGAGGAAGCAAAGTTACTGCTGATATTCTTTGCTACTGACCAGAAGGGATGCGAACTAGTTGGGCACTCAATGAGTTTATCGGTCACTCTGCAAATTTTCTTCGTGGTATCAATCACCAGTTTGCATGCGTTTCTGATTCTGATAAAATTCGTTCTGTTGATTCTCCGTGGAGTTAGAGTGCCATTCCTTAAAAGCTCTCTTTTTTGTTACTGCAATGTACTCGGACTTCTTATCAAACCAAGGTCTATCAGATGAATTTCGTTTGATGAATTGCGGAATGTAAATCTTCATCGCGAGAAGGATAATCTCCGTGTTCTACTCCGTGCATGCGTTAACAGCAAAGTCTCCAAAGCAACCACCAACCACTGAGAGGACGCGATGAAATGTCGTAAATCGTCCCAGTAAGTAGCCCCATATCTCCATATATAGGGAAGCTCCCCCGGTCGGTTATTTGTTTGAAATGCAAGTGGTTGCACAACTGATACTAAGCAGTAATCAGAGTTTCCCAATAGCGCAGTCACTTTTACGGTATAAATGCTCGTTTCGGATGTCGAACGCAGATCCAGGGTGTTCGCATACTCACGTCGAGTATCCAGCACTCGCGTAGGTTCCTCCACAAGTTGATTCAAATTCCGGCTAACAGCGAACATCTCCGCTAGCCGACGTTACCGGAAAGATGTTCAAAAAAATGTCGGCGGTCGATCGTCGTGTTTCGAATGTATTCATGTGAGGCACCTTGTACCGCTCATTAATAAATAGCACATCTCCGAGCGGATCTTGTGCAGCTTTAGAGTGATTCAAGTTAATTTTAATGCAGATGAACTTTTCCATTTTTATTTAATAGGTTGAGCAGAGCGTTTTTAAAGCCTTCTATAAATCCATGTAGGGTATAAATTATTGCCATCGTATTGTGACTCGCATAATATGTATTTCGGTTGCGGTTGACAGCCCTTAGCTTTACTAACTTTCCCTTCAGAAGTCAGATCTCCGACTGATCTACTTCACATCTGCAGAATTTTGTCCATGAGCACATTCGCTGTATCTAAAAGTATTGTGTTGGTGTTATGTTCTTCCAATCCTCTGGGATGAAGCGTTTGAATACGTCAACAATTGAGGCAGATTGTAAAAGGCAACTAAATACTGAATGTCGAACCCCTCCAATAACGTCAGAATCAACGAATCACCCACATAATTGTTTTAATGGGCATCGTCGTTTCAACTTAATGTTTATACATGACATGGCTGTATGTATTTTGATAGGCTTGAACTCGAAATCACTAGGTTATGACAATAAGACGATAATTGGCAAATTGCGAATTAAAAGTGATTGATCAGTGAATTGATCAAGTCACTTTGTTTCACGCACATAAAACTTTTTGTTTGAAAAACATCATAAGGAGTTCACACCATTTCCCTTTGTCTAGTGGTTTTTTGGAACAATTGTGTGTTGCTTGTCATTATTGATAGGCTTTTCTGGTAAAGGTGCCAGAAACGTGTTTTCCTTCGCAACAGCTATCAGATATAGAAAACCAAAGGACCTTTCTTTCTATTCTTTTTTTACTTTTGCTACTCTTCCTATTTTCATGCCTACTGTGTGTCTTTTGATAATATAAAGATCTACTGATTCCAACAGATTATTATGAACATTCTGGCACCAAAAGAGGATCAAATGAAATCACTGCGCCGTATAACAGAGCATTAACGTAGCAATCAGATCACCTGTGTAGAGATGTACCAAGTTGAGACGTTCTGACTCATGCAACCCTGGTCTGAGCGTCCGTATTTAGGGTCCAACCTTTCTGGCAAGGATTTGTATCCCCTTTCTTTGTTCCATTGTAAAATATTGTATTGGAATTAACAGGGGGTGCATTTAAAAAAAAAAACTTGTATTGTGACGCTGTCTGAAAGCAAACCAGCAAACCAGGATCGGCCCCTCTATTAAGGTGGTAAAGCACATGTTTGAAGTTGTCTACAACTTATATCACGAGTTTATTTAATATTTATGCGCTATATCGTAGAATCTGTTTAGTGCAAATTGTTAAACACAAACAATTCCAAATAGACACCCTTTTCTGTAAGCTTCCAAACACTATCATAAGTAACGAGCGTGTTGCAGAAAAATATGTTCAAAGGGTCATACAATAAATAGTAACTGTTGCTCTACCCCTGACTGTATGGCCAACACACTACTCGAAATTCCAAAAGAGATAAAACGAAACTTGGAGTCAGCATTTCATAATCATGATTAACCTCTCTCGCTTCGCAACTTCAGCTCACACCAATCTGTCATCGGCGAACAATCAAAGGCAAAACATTCAAAAAAACCAAAGCAAAAAACAATCATTATTCTGACCCCAAGCCGCAACGCTGTGCCTCACCAAAAATGCGCAATACCTCCACGGGGGTTCGCCGTTCGTGTGCGCTTTGCACTCAGCCTTTACCTGGAGATTCGTTCCACTGACAATTTTTGGCAAATTATTTGGTTTTCCTGGGCTCCATCGTGGGCAATGTCGCAATGGTGATTCTTGTCGTCGCGAAGCAGCACTTAATTTTTCAAATTTCGTCGTCGGAAACTGCTTTTTCGAGCAAGTGCTTAATAACCATATGAAGTTTAAAAAGCGAGATGTTCCTTTGTCACTTGGGAGCAGAAGACATTTTTCAAAGAGTCGTCCGGCAGCCAGCATGGGGTCACAAATGTCGGTTGGCGAAATTTGATTCGCACGAAGGAAGGCCTACTGTAGTGCAAAGGGTATTGGCGTCAATGGCATATTCCGTTTCCGCTGACCCCAGGACAGCAATGACCTGGACTTTGGCGACATTTTCAAATGGCGGTTGTTAGCCCGTTGAAGGAGAAGAATTTTATTATGACCGAAATACATATGCCGTCGTTTTGTGTTTTTAATTGGCCTGTGTTGGACAGCGGTAAGTTGGTGAATCCTTAATTGGTTCCTTGCGACAATGATAGAGGAGTGGAGCGCGATAATAAAAGTGTCTGCTTGGGTGTTCACGGGGAATGGATGTGTGTTTGAGTTGCCTGAGAAGGTTGTAAATTGCAATGTTATTTATCTTTGGCCGACTCTTCTTGATGGGGGATTTCTTTTATAGCTGATTTTATTGTGGAGATTGCCTGTTAGCGATATTTTATTGAATTGGAATTTAATTTCCAGGCTTGTGACCTTAATGCAGAATGCATGTACCTGGTTTGTTATTGGTACAAAAGGACTTTTATTACAAGCAAATAACGATCATTAAGCAGGAGATGACGGCTGAATGGGGCAACAGGATGTCGGGGAGAGAATTGCTTCGAAGCAGCATAGCTTAAAAGGTATAAACTTAATGGCACCGTGTTGGAAAGTTGAATTTTGGCATCGAGATTACAAAGTGCCCGCATGTCATCGTGAGCCCCAGAAAACTGTTGATATCAATGTAATCATCGAGATCGTTACTCCAAAAGATTCAGATAAGATGTAAAGTGTATTTTATGAAGAAATTCTCTTTAAACTGTTATTTCTATATATTTTTTACTAGGGAGAGTAATTCGTCAGATGATATCGCCGTACACATGGGAATTGTATTTTTCATTTCATTTTTAAAACATTTTTTTATTTTCTTTTTATCTTCTAAGTTTCTAAATGACATGCTAGACAAAAAATTCTTAAATTCTAGCTTAATTATCTTATATTATAACTTACTGGTCCTTCGCGGACGCTCTAAACAAAACATTACTTAACAATTATATAATTTGTCTTTCGGCGACAGAACTTTGTGGCAGTACTTACGATTATTTGAGAGACAAAGAAAAATTTGAAAAACTTTGTGTCGCATTTTTTTTTTTTTTTTTTTTTCTTAAAATTTAACCTACATAATGATTATTATAATTTTATTAATTTTTTTTTTAAGTTTGTTTAAAAGAACTTAACTTAACTTAACTTAACTTAAATCTTATACTACCTTAATTATAGAAAAGCTAAGTCTATGTAAGTTGGCTGATGATACTGTTATTCTATACCGACATTGATATCCAGGTCTTTATATGCCATTCAACCACCAGAACTGTTGACGCTGTCCAATACTATTGTGATGGTGCCGCCAAACCCCACGGTAAACTTACCTAAAAACCCCCATAACCTCATCCCAAGTCGCATACGTTTTTGCTAATGCAATCGGATTAAGCACCTGAAAATGCTTCACGCATTAATTAGATCAAAGCTACAATCGTAAAGTCCCTGTAAAGAAAATTTACTGTTTCGTGCACCTCTTCGCATACAATTTTCCGTAAGATTTCTTTCTTTGCTTATCTGGAATTCCAAACCAATTCGGCATCTTCGGTACCAGACAAATTCCTGTAAACAAAATGATTCGGTTTGCATACAATGTAACCGTCATGACAGGGACCATAAACATTCATCATCATCATCATCATCATCATCATCATCATCGGCACTACAACCGGGAACCGGTCTTGGCCTTATTTAGCAAGTCCTGGGGCTTGTTAAGTTTTCCATAATGATTTGTTTTTTTTTCGCGCAAGGTCATTAGTCTTGCGCCAGAGGCTCCCCGACGGGGAATCGAACCCCGGTCTCCCGCGTGACAGGCGGGTATACTAACCACTATACTATCGAGGAACCATAACCATAAATATTGCGCCGTCTATTTTCCAGCGCCGCCATGTGTACGATAAATTTCTTTACGTACACATTGGCCGGCGACCTTTTTCTCCCAGCAATAAAATTCTTTAACTCGCACCATGTGCAAACAGAAGAACGCTGTTCCTACATAGGTTTCCTGCGATACCATAAACAATTTCTGTCGTTTGTGGTATCCTAAAAACATTTTTTTCATTTAATGAGCGGCTGCTATTTATTTAGCCGACCCTCATTACCGAACGATGCATAAGCAAACCCATTAGCATCCGACGAGATTCGATTTGTTTACACACATCTCTTAGATGTCCATTATGCCTATTCTTTGTGTTCCACGTCCGTTCTAATGGTTTTGATACTTGAAAAGAACCGACGTACACCCATACATGTGTGCTATGACGATCTCCTCTAATGAGATCCGGTTATCACGGCAAGTAAAGTAAATGAATTCAAAAATTCTTTTGACAGCGACTTAATATCGCTGAGTCTCATCCCAACCACCGTTCGCGACGGTAAGTTTTTCTCCCGCACTTCACAAGCTGCGGAGGAGCGTACAACCCCGGAGAGTGTGTTTGCGAATTCAGTTGTTGTCGTTCGAGTTTTGTTGTTTCCGCGTTTACGTGCTGTATATTTTCCTTAATGGCAGCGTCATTTACCTTGGACGGCTGACCAATAATAACATTAACGATAGTCATAAGAGTCCTTTTGTTCAAATTAATGTTAACCCGTAAGTGCAAAGACCGACAATATTAAATAAAGAAACCTTGTTAACATTAACCGGTAATCAGTGAAATTCATTTGACTCTTCTCCTGTGCTGCAGTTCCTGGGCGTAGTCATCCTTTTCCTTCGGATGAACAGTGTGTTTATTTTCCATCTTTGTGTGACGTGTGTTGTGTCCGCTCCGCGCTTTAACATTTGGTTGCCGGTGAACATTTAAAGAGCCCTCGTGTATGATGGGGAGGAAGTGAATCAGCGCCGTACGCCGGTGCAACCTACTTCTCTTCCCCACACTATCGTCCCGTTTTCTGTGGGAGATCGCCCTACTGAAGCGCAAGAGCTATTCTTCGAAGTGCGCTACTTCCCGGTCGTACCACTATCGCCCGTCTACGGATGATCTACTTACATAATAGATCAGCGGAATGTCGGATCTATCCTGCATAAGCCCTTTCATGTCCAAATCAAGGAACGCCTCTGGTAGAACAAAGCCGTTGCGACGCACGCTCTCATAGTATAGAGTGTTTGGATAATAGGCCCCGAAAATTAGGTCTTTGGACGAGCTTATTGCTCTCGCGATATGTTCTCTGATCAATTTAATCATAAAATTATCCACCTTATTTATGTACGCTTTATTATATAAAGTCTCATTTGAATAATACTTTTTATAGTCCGATTCCGGTGTCCGATATAATCTGAGCATTGACCTAATTAGCGTCATGTAGCATATGGCTTTTACCCTGCTGTCAAGTTGGCTACTGTGAAATAGCCTCCTTGTCATAGTAAAAGTTTTCCTAGCTTTAACCAAAGCAGTTTCTACATGTCTGTTGAAATACAGATATTGATCTAGCCAGATGCCCAGGTATTTAACTAAACTCTTGGTTTCCAGTTTATCTCCATGCGGTCCCACCATAACTAGCTTTTACCCGTTTTTCCTTGTGGCGTTCATGGCTTTATATAATGGGGTTCTAAATAGGATGGCTTCACATTTCTGGAAGTTGATTTTAAGTTTCGAGTCATCGCAATAGCGCTGCACGTTGTTGCAGTCCCACTGTATTAAACTATTTATGATGTCAACTTTCGAAGCTGTTCTGTAAATTAGGAGATCTTCTGTGTACGCAATAGCCTGCGGAAGTGCATCTAATAAGTCGCTAATATAAATGTTAAAAAGAATCGAAGAAAATGCCGCTCCCTGTTGCAAGCCATTCTTGATATTATACGTTTTATTAGAGGTCGCATTACCACTTTTGACCACGAACTTCCTGTCCTTTAACATATCGTAAAGTACATATAGTAAAAGCTTATGTATGCCATGTCTGACCAGTTTGTAATATAACCCTTCGATCCAGACGGTATCAAAGGCTTTTTCCAAGTCGATCAGACAGGCACCTGTGCATTGGTTCTTACATTTATTCCATTGTATGTCAGAGACCAGTTTAGCTGCGGCATGTGTGGTTTCATGATCCGCCCTAAAGCCAAACTGGTTATTTGGAATAATGTTGTTGTCGTCTACCTAGTTTAGCAGAACTTTGTCTTTTCAAATGCTTTACTGATGCTTGGGAGTAAATTTATCAAACGCATGTTCATTGGGTTTGTACAGTCTTTGCCTTTTTTTGCGATGGGCTGAATGATAGCCGTTTTCCAACGAGCGGGATAATATGCATTATACAACGCGTTGTTAAACAGGACCGTGTATATATCTATCGCCTTTGGGGGCAGGTGCTTGAGTACGATGTTAGGTACTCCATCTATTCCCACTGACTTTTTGCTTCTTAAAGAGTCGAAGATACTCTGGATTCCTTCCCTCGTTATTTAAAGGCTGTTAGCCTCACCATTGGCATTAATGTCAATTGACAGATTATCGTCACTGAATTCGGTAAAACGGATTCTCCGATTGCCAATGTGAAATTTCATTTCGGAGGTGCAGGTGATTCAGTAGAACTCTGTCCTCCGGGTCGTGATTTCGCCGAATGCTTTCATTCACCTTGTACATTTCCTGAAAGACAGCTCCCACAGCGTTCACCTTTTCCAAAGGATCTTCGATCACGAAGAGCTCGCTGTTGAGGATAGCGTTCTCTGTATCTATGCCAATGTTGATTAGCAGCTGCTTGTTTACATCAGTACGTGGAATTTGGAGACACTGAATCTCGTTTTGATTATTTCTCCTGAATATTTTATTTATTTGTGGGAACACATTCGGGTTATTAGTTTTTATAGCTCGAATTCTGTTGTTCCAATACAAATTTGTTGCTAATCTATAATGAGCTTTAAGTAATTGTTGGAGGTTTTTTAATCGGGATTTCAGTGATATTATCTCCTGGTCTTGTCTGTCTGTAAACTGTCTGTGTAATTGTTTCAGTTTCGATAGCAGTCTGCTCTTTTTCTTGTGGAGTGCGTTTATTGTTGTGTTTCTGTACATGTTTATGTGATCTGTAACTGTTGTTTTTGGAATTGTTTTGTCCATTGTTCGTTTTACGATTTCGTCCAATTGTTGAATGTATTTGTCGATTTCGTCATTTGTCAGGTTTCTGTTTACTGGCAAATTAAAGTCGTTCGAACGAAGTTCTCTTGTTAATGATCTGGTAAACCGCGGCCATCGCATTTCCCCGTAGTTATAGGGTGCGGGATCACGAATACCTTCAGATCTGTGAGATCGCTCGGAAGCTCCATTACTGCCGTGAATGCACAGTGGTCGTATTCAATTGCCCATAAACAGTTTCTGTTTCGTCTGTTGGTGTTAAGTAGTCTCAGTCGTGAGTCAATTAGCCAGATATCTAAGAACAATCTACCTCTAGGGAACGATGGATAGTCCGTAGCTAGCAGGTCAGCTCTATATTCAATATGATACTGATCTAACCAACCAGCCAACTGATTGCCTCTGACATTAGATATATGATTTCCCCAATTTCTATGCTTGGCGTTCATATCTCCCCCTAGGATAAAGTAGTTTTTGTCCAGGTGCAATTGTAGCATCGAAAGAGTGTCTCGAGCTCTGCTATAAATAGGTTATAAATAGGTTATGTTGGTGCTCCTCAGGTGCATAGACCGCAATCTCATACAAACCCCTTCCTTGCTGAAGGGGTATGCGTACGATACAAGCTTCCAGCACCCAGAACCTGCGCACTTCTCCACTATATATTACTTCATGATTGATTCCTTTTCTAATAAAGATTGCGACCCCCGGAAAATTGGGCAATACAGAATGCAAGGTGCATTTGTGCACGCATATGTGAACACTATACATAGCCAGCATGATCATAATAATATGCATAGTTTATAATAGTACATATAAGTTCAGTTTGCAATAGTACAATACATATTCAAAATATATACAAAGTATCCAGTAAATAATGTGTCACAAGGGGTTACTTCCCCTCTATCCTATCAGGAGAACGAAATAGCAAACAAGTCCTTAGTAAAAGTAACACTATTATTGATCGATTATTATTTATTATTTTATTTTATTATTATTTATTTGGGTTTTTCCGAAATCTAAAAAAAAATCGACAGATTTGGGGCCATTCAATTCAGCATTCTACGTACATAAAACAACTTTGCATCCACCTTCCTCTCTGCTAATAGGAGCTAGCTCATCTATCCAAGGGTTCTTACTTGGTTATATTCTCAACAATAAGACAATAGGGTGATGATGTAATAATATTACAGCATTTTACGAACTACTGGAGAAAACGATTCGAACTTACGCCAGAGAAGGTTAAAACCAAACCACCACGTATGAAACTACGGCCGCCCGTACACGAGGAAGTCTTGTTTTGTATACGTGTGGCGGTTCCGCCAAACCCCACAGTTCACTTACATAAAAAAACCCCCATCCAATCACATAATTTCGCTAATGCAATCGCATTAGAACCGTAAATGCTTTGCGCATCTAGGATCATCTAAGGTATAATCTAAAAAGCTTCAGTAAAAGAATTCTTACCTCTTCTTGCATTTCTTCGCATACAATTCCTGTAAGAGTTCTTTCTTACCTTATCATAAATTCCCTGTAATAAAATTCATCGGTTCGCATATCATACGACCGCATGTCAGGGAATCTTACCCTTGAGTTGGCTAATCCCAGCCTCAATATGTGTACATAAAAACGACCCATTTAGCCAGCGATAAATAATCCAACACCAGCTGCATGTAATTAGCACCATCCACGTTGAGACTATTTCACTAACTCGAACCATCAGTAAACAAAAGACCACTGTCCTTCACCAGGCATTCTGGCAATACGCAAACAATTCAATCATTCTAGTATCCCAAATGCACCTACCATCTAATGAGTTGCAACTTGTTTATTCAGTTGAACTCTCAGGTCATAAATTCCTTTTATACTACATAGTTCTGGATTCGTTTCCAAGTAACCTTCTCACATAAACAAAGATCTCCACGATCCCTTTTTCCTTTCTTTGTTTCAGGTTCATTCCCATGGCCTTGTGTATGAAAAAAACCAATGTGATCTTTGCTCAGACATACACATACATTTTGTTTCTTTCTGTCTTTCTTCCTTGTTTTCAACACTTTCTCTCTCGGGAAAACTCACCCCAAACGATTGAATATCGTGGAGTCCTATTCCACCCGCTGACCGCCACGGTCATGCCGCTCCCGCTGTTCGTAGCGCTGCAGACACGCGAATATAATATAACCGGAGTCGAGAGTGTTCGAGTTTTAGCTGCATAAAGGTTTAGACGTGCGGAAGTCGATCGGGTACAGTGGAGTGTTAAATTATAGTCGGTTGTCGAGCATAACACCCAAGTATTTACAGCTTACTTTGACCGTATGGTCTGATTTCTGATCTCAAAGTTAGCATATTCCACATGGTTTCGACTACTTATTAGATCTGCCTCCATTTTGTGGTGGGGTAGCTCCAGCCCAGCTGACTGTATCCAATCCTTGATCAGTCGAATTGCTTTTACCTTGTTAGTATGCTTTGCAATTGTTACAACTGTGATGTCGTTTACGAATCCAGTAATGTCCACGTCTTGTGTTGTAAGACTCCGTTCTACATAATATTCTGCAGGAGTTCTGCTGAGTCGTAAATTGGGTCCCAAAGCCCCCCTGCTCTGTGATATACCACTCCATTAAACTATAGGCTCCGTGAAATGGCTGGGCGAAAGCTTTGACCATCTTTCGGACCCTGGCTGATGCAGAGCGTCGAGAGAAAAAAATTGCATCTCAGGGCGCCGACATAGCGCCATAGGTATCCTGGGAGAAGTAAAATAAAAAAAAGAAGTGGACCAAGAACTGACCATTGGGCAACTCCAGCCGAAATATTATAGAATTTTCTACCTTCATCTGTATCGTACTTAGGCTTTTTAAAGTAGTTTATGATGAAAATTTAGGAGATATAGCGTAGTTCCTATTCGGGTTCTGATGGACAGCCAGTTATCCGAGTTAAAGGCATATTTTATGTCCAGTGTTACCACCTTTCCATCTTTTTCCTTTTATTGCTCCGGCTGCCATATCGATCGATGGTAGATCGGGGCTTCCTTAAACCATATTAGTGATCTGATAGCACCATATTATTTTCGGCTATGGTGAGCAACCTACCATATATGATCTTCTCCAGTATTTTCCCCATTATATCCAGGTGGCGAATGGGGCAGTAAGATGATAATCAGAAGTCGTTCTGTTACAGAGCGGGGATGCTGTGAAACTCCCTTCCCACGCGAGTGTTCCCGGAGCAATACAACCTACAACTGTTCAAAAAGAACTGCAACAATTATTTGGTGGCATCTCGGGGTGCCCCCTCGGCGCTATAGGTTTGCCTCTCCCGAGAGAAGTGTAATAATAAAAAAATAAAAATAAAAAAAAATGATTATCTGACGGTTTATTTTTTCCCTTTGGCAGAAGTACTAAGTACTGGACCTCCCATCCGTCAGGAAATATTCCTTCTTCTAGGCATTTGGAGTACCTTCGTTGTCCTTCTAAGCCCAGCTTTAATACCTCTGTGGGGGTACGAGGTCGTGGCACCGACATGGGCGCAGGTTCTACCTCGTCCCCACAAATCACGAACACAGTTCCGCTGCTGATCATTCTCCAAGAGCAAGCAACACAAACGAAAGGAAACACACTGGTTCGGTTTATCGTAGAAATGCTATTTTATTTACTTATTTGTGATCATGTTTCGTTTTTTATTAATGCGGTTTATAAAACCATTTAACATTAAGTGTACACTTGAACTTGGGGATTCTAACTATTACACTGAATTTTTTTTGCTTGCTTATTTATATGTTTTTTTTTATTACCTTATAAAAGAAAACGAATGGAATAGACCAGCTCGACGCACACGTTTCGCGGTTGAATGAAAACGAATGAACTTTTGTTACTTCACGCTAGACTCCGGGTATTATCGCTCCCGTCCGCGGAACGGGAGCAGAAATCCGCACGACTATTGTCGTCGGCAGATGGAAAAGGACTCAACGATATTCAATCGTTGTCCATGGGAAATTTGGGTGCATTCCCTTTTACGGTGGTGATAACCGGATCTCATAGAGGTGATCGTCATTGTACACATGTATATGTGTACGTCGGTTCTTTTCATGGGTCGAAGCAAACAAAGAAATGTCACAAGTGCATTCACGAAATAGAATTTCGGTAAAGGATGCTAATGGGATCTTTGTATACATATGCGTCGCGGCTAAACAAAAAGACTACTATACGATGTGGAAATGTGCTAATTGGTTTTAGCTAGGTTACTGGGAATTGGTCTCAACGTCAATGGTGCTAATTACATGCAGCTGCGTTGGACCATTTATCGTTGGTTAAAATGGTCGCCAGCCAATGTGTATATTTGGTGATTTATGATACACTTGGTGAGGACAGGAAATAGGCGACGCAATGTGTATGGCCCCTGTTATGATGGTTACATTATATGTAAACCAAATCCTTTTGTTTACAGGAATTCGTCTAGGGGAATTTGTCTGGCAACGTAGATGCCGAAATTGGTTTGGAATTCCTGATAAGCTAATAAAGAAATCTTACAGAGAATTGGTATGTGGAGAGAATGCATGAAAGGTAAGTTTTATTTACAGGGACTTAAAGATCATAGATTTGATCTCTTTAATGCGTGAAGCATTTTCAGGTGCCTATGCGATTGCATTGGCGAAAACTTATGCATCTTGGGATGAGGTAATGGGGGTTTTTAGGTAAGTGTACCGTGGGGTTTGGCGGCACTGCCACACCTCTGCTTTGGATCCTGTCGGACCCAGGAGCATTTTTGTCACGTATTCTTTTGCACGCGCTCTGCATTTCGTCTAGCGACAGTGATAAGATGTTCTCGGTGTCCGACCTTATGACAACGTTCCACTCCGTATTGGGTTTCCGGGGAAAGGGGTGCTCTACTATGTGGAGACAAATTATGTGTGGAGCTTCATGTCCTTTTAGTTTTGCCATGATCAGTTTATAGGCGCAAGGCTAATAACCTTGCCTGTAAAAACAAATTATTATGGACAATTTAACAAGTCTCGGATTAGGGCCGGATACCGGTGGAGAGACTTGCTAAATAAGGCCAAAACCGGATCCCGGTTGTAGTGCCGGTGATGATGATGATGATGATCAGTTTGTAAGCGCTGCCCCAAGAGTTAATATTTGATTCCACACGTATGTTTTTAAAGCATTACGCCTTGGTGTGTTTTATGGACATTTGTGGGTCACGCCTTAGCCCCTTTTAGGTTGTCAAGGTGTTTATAATAATAAAATGATGATCTTCGACCACCACCTAGAGACGACAATACCAATGGCATTATTTTTAAAAGGCATACAATTTCCATTCACACCCAACATCTCAAACCTAGGGTTTACTCTATCATCACCGAGTGCAACTATCGTTTTTATTAATTATTTCATCTGCGTTGTGTAAAATGGGCAGGCATACTTTATATTAATGATCTGAGCCTTCATTGACGTGTAGGTATGTGACGACTCGACTCAAACAGACAGATAGACACAGACAACCACAGTGAAAAATAGAGCAAACAAAAAAATCGGAAAACAAGGGAACATCAACACTGGCTGTCGGATTATACACAAAGCAATGACACAGCTCAAGCGGTAAGTTGGAGACATCTTCGTGTGTACGCGGCCGCGGTTTGTTGCATTGTAATTTGCTTCTTACTTTTTCACAGCATTGGTTCAAATCACGTCCTTCACTACTTCGAAAAATGCTTTAGGTGCTTGTCATTAGGCTCAACATTTGGCTTGTGATAATAAATCAACACGTGCTATATTTCGTCGTACTCCATCCCTGTAAGAAGTTGTGCTCGCTGCAATCCAACACTTGCTTGTAGCATTCTTTACAACTCACCCAATGCTTCTGGTATTCTTATGGTATATAGTCTGTATAAGTGTTGTCTATATACAAGCTCCAAAGCTATCCTAGAATTGGAGTTTTACAGTCTGATTTTTATATAATACCTGGGAAGGTATTGAGTTTTTATTATGGTAATCTGTCTGCGACTAATTGAACGTTTAAGAGGCGAATAGTTTTTAACTTGTCTTACGCGCTAAGGGCTAAGTATTAATTGTATTTCATTTCATATGTTAGCGGGGAGGTTCATTATTATATATATATATTGCTGAGTACAAAACCCACAATAAGTACTTCGGATATTGGATTGCAATTGTAATAAAAGATACCTGATCAAAAATCATGTTTGTTTTACTTGAATTAATTTTTTATAATTTAATCAGTTTTATCTAGACCTCTCCAGAACCAATACACTTTTTCCCCAGTTCTTTTGTTTTTGCTTTTATTTTATATAATATTGGAAACCTTTCTTGCAACAAACTTTATATGAGGGTTGATCAAAAAGTCCCCGTTTCCGAAATAATTTTATATATACATTTTTTTATATATATTTCCTTTAATCCCTTCAAAAATATGATTTGATGATACTTCAAAATACGCTTTCGTCTAGTCGATAACCTTCTCATTTGACGTAATTTACCCGTTCTATTAGGCGTGAGTTAACGCCTCAACTCCCCATGAGTCATGTTTCCATAGGAATAGACATATCGCAAACATTCTAATCTCAAAAATTCATTTCTTCATGATACTTTCCCATAGAAACATAGATGATAAAGAAATATTCGAATCTCACTGACGGATGAGTTAGAAATTCTAAGATAAATGCATGGCTAACCTTATCAACCTAGGCCAGTATAAATAGATTAAGATTTTGTAAATGAAACTAGTGTTCAATCCGCGGCTATCCAGCATCCCGGGCTCATGTCAGATACATTCCCGATTATGGGCGCACAAATTGGGACAACTTCAATATTACATTGAACGAAAAAATCCACCAACTCTCTCTCCCCGCTGGCAGGAATCTAACGACGGTTGAGATGAATAACGCTGCAACTCGACTTTGTGACGTTTTGTCACAGAAAATTAAATGTATATATAACTAAATTACCTGTTGTTCAGGAGACTCGTTCGGCAGCTCTCCCAGCTGTGGTCTTCAATTCCTCACACCTCCGGATCAGCAGGCCTGCTCTAGGAAATTAACCAAGGCTTGTACCAGGCGGCCTTTAGTTCTGAGAACTGTGATGGGTGGCAGAAATAGCCCGAACCAACTAGAGTGCTGCTTGATAATCAATTAGAAGTTCAAAGTGAACCGAATCTATTCGGTTTTTACGGCTGTGATGGATATTCTTGGCCCATGCCTTGCACTCCACGTTGATGATTATTCCACGTTTTGGCCTCTTCGCAACGAACCAACTAGAGTGCTGCTTGATAATCAATTATAAGTTCAAAGTGAACCGAATCTATTCGGTTTTTACGGCTGTGATGGATATTCTTGGCCCATGCCTTGCACTCCACGTTGATGATTATTCCACAGAGACCTCCGTATGTTTAGCAGTTGAAAAAAAACGATCAATCACACGTTACAAAGCTTTTCTTTATTTTTGAAAAAACACAACCGTGCCACTAAATACCAATCACCGATCAAAACTAAGCCCTTTTTTTCCTTTTTTCAATTTTTCTACAGTCGTTCTTTTTTTCTTCTCCACCGGGACGTTGCAGTTTCTTTCTTTTCTTCCACCGCTAACCAACTGTCAACTTCCAACTGCACTCAAACAATCAAAAACGGAATCAAAAAGCGTGTTCAACAAAATCGTCAACAAAATATTTAACTTGTTGTTTCTTTCTCCCCCAGGTACACAAAAAGACCCTTCTCTCCCTCTCCATCAGCATCCACTCCGAAAAGGGAATCAGCTTCCACACGATCCACAATCGAACACGAGTATGTTCGCATACTCAACATGTGGACCGCGTGTTTTTTCACCACCCTACCATTTATTATTAAATTATATTAAAAACCAATCAAATGATGGGGGTGGCGGAAGCCGCAAGTAACAACTTCACGAGATTCTAGTTGAAACTTCTGAGACCCATGTCCCGAAGTACAAACTTGAAAAGACATCAGATTCCCCTTGACGACCTCACTCTTCGTCTCATTCAGATGGACCAGAACATTTATAAAAATGTTAAAAATATATGTGGCACCTCTCGTATCACTGGACCAATCATGCACAACGGTCTTGTCAATAATGATGCCAATAAAGCAAACACCATCGGAGAGACCTTTGAAAATAATCACAAACCACTCTCGAGGATGGCGACCCGGAAACTAATGCAATAATTTGTTCAGAGGTTCACAACAAATTAGACAACTTTAACGAGCCAATAGTTGTTTTTAGCTCAGCTAACAGTGCATACTTCGACGACACACGTGATAATAGTCACGGCTTCGTCACACCAAATACCCCACAGAACCTAGTTAAATCTCGAAACCCCAAGAAGTCACCCGGTATCGACAACATGTCCTACCACTCGTTGCGAAGGCTTTCTGCTTTATTCTTTGTAAAGCTTTACATTCTGCTCAACCAAGCCTACAACATGGGGTACTTTCCCCAAGCTTGGAAGCATGCTGTTGAATGCCCAATAGCCAAAGCTGGGAAACCAAATTATCACCCGTCAAGCTTTCATCCTATTTCCCTCCTCACCTGCATCATCAAAATATATGAACAGTTCATATACGAGGAGCTAAATAAATTTATCAATGTCAGGAACCTAATACCTGATTTCCGATTTGGATTTAGAAGAGCGCACATTTCAAAACCACGTTTGCATGTGCCTCTTTAATAAGGAACCCACCATTGCGGTGAGCCTCGACATTGAAAAGGCTTTTGCCACAACCTGGATCGAAGGTCTCGTTTTTAAATTACTGAATACTGGCCTCAGTAAAACACTGTCTAGTATCATCTACCAGCTCGTTTTAAACAGAACCTTCCAAGTTCGAGTGAATGGAAAGCTTTCCCGAACTCTCAAACCCGCTGCAGGCGTACCACAGGGCTCCATTCTAGGCCCCATTTTATTTAATATCTGCACCTCAGATATTCCTCGTCCTGTGGACGGGAGAATAAACCGACTATCGACGAGTACTTGCTGCAATTAGCATATAAGTACCTCGAAAGCATTCAGAACAGCGAGAACCCACTTGTACGGGAGTCTTGCGCTGTTGACCCTTCTCTCTTTCGATCTCTTCGGATCAGACCACTACAATTTCTCCTTCAGTACAAAACTGAAGAAAGCACCCTTCCCAACAACATTCTCCTTTATAATAGAGGATTCCTGGACCCATCCAATAGGGTCTACTGCTGACACACTACAAACACGCACGCACAGTACAAGACAGCACAAACACACACACATACACACCAACCAAAGCGCAGATTATCAGACGCCAAAGACCTGATCTGCGTTTACTACCGCACTCAAGACCTACCGGTCTTGTACCATTTCTTTCTCACCATCCCTCCATCCAAGTAGTTAGAGAACAATTGAACTAACCCTGTCCACACTATCCTTAGATACGTCCTTCCCCTTTCTTTTCAGATATCTTGAGACCGAGCCCAACATCTTCACGGATGTGGGTGATTCTGGTTATCGCAAGATGACCAGAAGCCAGAGACAAGATGAAGGACACATTTGCCCTTGTCTCCCTAAAGTCGGCCTCTCTTTTTTTTGTTTTTTTTTAAATGAAAACTAGTTCGTAAGTGGAACTCAACCCGAAAATAAAGACATAGTCTTGAAAAAGGTTTTTTGTTTTTTCCTCACCACGGGCCAAGGAAAATAACTCGCGCTGTAGCTTGTCTATCAGTGAGAGTCATATCATGGATTTTTCCAAGCGACATCGTCGATAATCAGGTCGGCTGGCTAATGTACGACCACATTTATATTCATTAAACAAATATCTGCTGTATAAGGAAAAGCGACCAACTTCATTGTTATTATTTCGCCCATATTCCCATTTAAAAATAGGAACCGAACAACCGATTTTATCGAAAAACATGAAAAGCGTGCTTTGCAATCAATTCTCAAATAAAGCCTTGTTGGCAATCAGTTTGAAATTTCGTATTATGTGGTTTACCAAATGACAGACATTCACCCCATCTGGAGTCAGACACGAGTACTTATCGATTGACCCTCGCACGTAACACTCGAATTATTTCAACTCTTAACTTTGAGCGCGTGCTCAAAGCTCGATAAAATTCAATGAACTGCTTAGGATTTCTTAAGAGTTGTAAACACTCTTTTGACCCAATGTATAAAAGATACATCCGTCCGAAGATGAAACTCCATTCCCAATCAGTTTATGTTTCTAACAAGAACCTTAAATCGTCATTCCAGACAACCTCCTTATTACATTTTGTCCAGGTTTTTAAGCCGTTTTGTTTTCGTTACTACCAATACCAATCACAATCAATTTCTCCCACACGAAATGCAATTTGCATGAGCCTATTTAATTTTATTACAGTATCGAGACTAAGCTGTCCATCGAACTTCGTCTAACCAAATTGAAACGTCTCGGCAACATATTTGTCTTAAATCCGACACCCAGTTAAGGTCAGAATTTAAAACTCACAACTATCTGACAGTTTTATAGCTCAATGCTCCCCTCACCAGTCAGGCCACGGTGCAAAAAGAGAAAACAAAAAATAATCCTGCACATAATTGCCACGTATAATATTTCGACAAATCTGCTTCCAATTAATTATACGCCCAAAGAATGGAATTAAGAGACGCACTCCATCTCACTGCCCCTCCAAGGTGAAACTAAACATCTTTAAGAAGATGACAATGGGATACCGTCGACACTCCATCCCAAGACTCGAATACAAACATGAGTAATTCCAAAAATATTAATTTTTAAACAAAAACAAAAGAAAAAGTCGTAGGCTTAATATTTAAGGCCCACAATCAGCTCATTGTAATCTGACACCTCTGCGTGCCGCTGATGCCCTGTCCGCATGAATCTGTGGGGAATAAAAATCCGATGAAATAATTCCTGGTAGGATTTCCTCACAGGTATCGTCATAAATTTAAGTTTTTAAGGTTCCTCGGCGTGTTTGTGTTTCCTTGGGAATTATGAGATATTATTATGAACGCAGTCGATTCGGATTGAAATAACATCACCTGAGCGGGCAGAAGTCACAGCGTCACAGCAACACAGCATCAGCAGCAGACGAGGACTCAGCAGAAACGTCGGGTCTTCATAAAAATATTGTAAATTGGGGATCTGGCTTGTTTTTGGCATTCTGGAGGAATTCGTGTTGTTCCTCCAGTTAACAAATAAATCAATTGTATCATATGGTGGCATGGATACGCGGAATCACATCCGTAGACCTCTAGTGCCACCTCATCAGAATCCCGATGTACTATACGAACGAAGCCTGCGGCGTTAGCTAATAAATTCTGGCAGAGTGTTCCCCAGGTACGTGTTGCGGTTAAAACTGGTCGAGTGGACAGACCAAATGAGGTGCTCACGAATGGTGTGTTGGTAAATGGGTCACAGAGGAGAGACCAATCCCAACGACTGAAGAACCGTGTGGCTTTTGATACCAATTGAAACGTTGATTGGATGGATTTATGAGGAAATTTAATTGTCCAACGAAAGGTCGTTGATCAAAAAAGTAATCAGTGGCAACGTTGATATAATGTCACGGAATGAAGGTGCGCCAGAGTTCATATACCGAGCTGCAGACTGAAAAACCTAACAGCTTGGAAGGTATCTTCATACGGAATGTATAGTCTCCATAACCACGAATTACTTGAAATGAATTCCCGTCAACAATTTTGACAGCTTTATTTTTGAAAAGATGCTGTTTCAGGGTGTCATGTGGAACCTAAAACCTTCGACAACTTTTTGATTATCGGTTAACTGTTAGAACGTATTGGATGCAAATTATTCGAGTTTCTTGAAATTTTGAAATATAAATCGTTGATGACCAATTTATTATTCCTTGGCGAAGGTGTGGCCATACCAACAGGTTACGCACTATGAACCCTGTAAGAAACTAAGTACCGTTTGAATAAAAAACGAAAAAAAGAGAATAGTAAAAAGGAAACGCAAGTGCAAAAAAAAAACATAACTTGTTTTTGGGATGCAATAAGCAAACTGAATTAACATCAGTTGTTCAACGAGTCAAAATTAATCAGTGCTGAATTTATTAATCACGGCCAACGAAAGAAGCAATAAAAATATTCCAAGTTTCTCAGTTGTTTTGAACTAGAGAGAGAGAGAGAGAGATCTTTTATTTCGTAATAATATTTTCAAAAAAAAAAAAAGTCGGTGACCGCACATTTTACAATTCAGAGATTTGATAAATTATATCTTACAACTGAAACATTATCTTGGATAAAGAAAAGAAAAATATGTATAATTAATAATTAAAAGAATAAATCGAAGGAAAATACGAAAAGGAAAACCTTCATTTAAAAAAAAAAAAAAAAAAAAAAAAAAAAAAAAAAAAAAAAAAAAAACAATAATAAATAATATAAAATGTAAATATTTACATGAAATTATGACAAATTAAGCAAGAAGCTGGGTTATGAGAGAATTTTCAGAACTTTCACAGCTGATGTTAAAGTTATATACTAGTTTACGAATTCTTTCAGAAATCTATTCAACATCCGCCCTTCCGTGGAGACTTAAGGTTGAATAGTGCCAAGGGAGGTCTAGCATCATTTTCAAAACTTTGTTTTGTGATACCTGTAACTTCTTTAAATGGCACCTTGCAGCGTTACCCCATTCTGGACACCCATCTAACAGTATAGCTTGGAAAATAACTTTATGAATAATAATCTTATTTTCATTTGTGAGTAAAGACTTGCGATTAATAAAAGGGTAAAGCATCTTAATAGCAATACTCATTTTATTAAGAGTACTTTGAATATGTTGTTTAAATGTGAGTTTTGTATCGAGATGAACTCCGAGATACTTTACGGATTGCTCCCATGCAATCCTGGTACCATTTATTTGAAGCTGACTGCTGGGAATATAGCAAGCTTTTCTCTTTCGTGGAAAAAAGATGGCTTGTGTCTTCCCAACATTTAGCTTGATTTTCCATTTCATATAATATTTTTCAAGTATCTCGATCGCATGCTTTAGATTTGTCTCAACGTTGAGAGAAAATTCATGCGACGCAAATACTGCAGTGTCGTCAGCGAAGATAGCTGATTCACACTGCGGTAGATTTGGAAAATCCGAAGTGTAGATATTGTACAAAGCTGGACCAAGTACTGAGCCTTGGCGGACGCCACAATCAAAAAATATCAATCTAGAAACATCACAATTGACATGAACCTGAAAACATCTATTGGATAAGAAACTCTGGACGACCTTACACAAATACAAAGGAAAGTCGAACTGTATCATTTTATATATTATCCCATTGTGCCATACGGAATCAAAAGCTTTTTCAATGTCTAACAATATCATGCCCGTTGATTGACCACGTGAACGATGGTCTAAAACATGGCTGTAAATTCGTTTAACCTGGTGCGAGGTGCTGTGAAAGCGTCGAAATCCAAATTGGATATCGGGGAAAATAGCTTTATCTGAAACAACTTTTAAAATATGTTGTTCCAGGATTTTTTCAAAAACTTTACTTATGTTGCTAAGTAAACTAATTGGCCAGTAACTTTCAGGTTTATCTGGGGCTTTTCCAGCCTTAAGGATAGGTACAACCATTGCTTTTTTCCAACATTGAGGAAAGTATTGACATTTAAGGCATGCATTGATTATAAATGTTAAGTATTTAATTCCAATATGAGGCAATTGTTTTAGATAGGCATTCTTAACTTTATCTAGTCCTCCTATTTTTCGTGTTTGCAAGCACTTGATTACATTTCTTACGTTTTCTTCTTCTACAAATGCATTTAGAGGAGTTAACTCGTTTGTGGTGTCGAATCTTTCGATTCTGTTACCGACAAGTTCATTAGTTTCAAATTCACCCAAATGCTGAGAGACCAAGTGATTTTTTGAACAACTTGTTCCAAATAGGTTTGCTTTTCAAAACCTGTAAAAAAAGTAGTAGAAGAATCCTTCAGAAATGGTATTTTACGGTTTTTATTCTTGATTAACTTCACTATATTCCAGAACGGTTTAGCATTTTTATCCATAACGCTCAGTTTTTTGTTCCATTCTCTATTACGGTGGATTTGTATCTGGTCAGTAATGCGCTCATTAAAATGGGAAACCATTGATCGAGAAAAGGGCTGACGGTAATTCTGCCAATTTCTTCGATGAATGTTTCTCACTTTAATAAGCTCTAAGATATGGATTGGAAGTTTTTTAAAAATATCTTTTTTTACTCTTTTGGGAATATTTTCATCAACCGAAGAAATTATAGCTTGTGTAAAGTTTTGTACAATAAGGTCAACATCATCTTTACAAGACACTCTTTCAAGATTTGTAGTACTATTTTGAAGGCTCATTTTAATCTTTGATTTGAATGAATTCCAATTAGCATTCTTCATGTCCAGGAAATATTGAATCTTTCTTTCACCCAACCAAGAAAGGTTACAAAGAACAGGATTATGATCTGAACTGAGAGCACTTAACGAAACGGGTTCTGTTATAAGACCAGGGACATTTGACACAAACAAGTCAAGGACAGAGGGGATGCCACGAGAACCTGCGGGGAAATAAGTTGGACAAGGTGGATAAAAAATATTAATTGGTAGTGCCAATGGAAGGGGAGCCAATATATTGCCCCAAGCATTTGCTCTTACACACCCCCAATCTCTATGCCGGCAGTTGAAATCACCACCTAATAGAAATTCACCATTCATTGTGAAAAACTTTTTTAAATCTTGCCTGAGCCATTTTCTTTTAATATCCGACGAAGATCCACCAGGGAAATAAACAGAATAGATTTTTACTGTCTTATGGTTTCTTAACTTAATCATTACACCTACATTCTCCACAAGCCTAGTTGGAATTACAGGTAAAAGCGAATGTTGAATTGACTTCCTGATAAGAATCGCCACTCCCCCACCCCTTTGGTCTACTCTATCAGTGCGATAGCAGTTAAAGTCAGATGATGGGAGTCTTATATCAAAATTAAGCCAAGTTTCTGTTACTAGAGCAACATCAACTTTATAGCTATTTAAAAAGTTTAAAAAGTCATGAAATTTATTACGTCTGCCTTTAGCATTCCAAGTAATTATTTTTATATGTGTATCTGCCATTTTACTTAACATTATTAGTGTATAAAAACTTAGTGGCTAAATGCGCGATCACATTAAATTGTTCTATTTTCGTTTTACAAACTGATAAATTTGAGATCATTTCCATGCACAAGGAATTTAGTTCCTCGATTGTGAAGAGTGGTGAATTGTTGTTGGGTAAGTTATTGTTATTGTTTGATGAAGAAGCGCCGCGTGAGTCATTTTCCCATGCATTAATTGTTGGTGGTAAACTTTGAATTTGCGGGCTTGAATTTGGAAAGCTTTTGCTCGGAGCATTGGTCAGTCCTAGTCGTCGCTGTGGCTGAGGAAGCGTAGGAAAATCACTCATAGAGGCAAACGAAATCGGTTTTTGGCAAGCTTGATGATTAGAAATTTGAGTTGATGCAGCGAAATGAGTTCTTGGATGGATCTTTGATCTTCCAGATGATCTTTCTTTTAATTCTAAGTATTTAGATCTACTGGTGCATGTGACGTCAGTGGCTTTATGATTGCCGTTGCAGTTGGCACATTTATTTACCGAAGCGTTATTACATTGGCTTGTTTTGTGTGAACCAGCGCAAGTAGCACAATATGTTTTTATGTGACAATTTCTCTCACCATGTGATGATGACAATTAAAGCATTGTGTCACCTTACCTTTGATTTTCCTTTGGAAGTTCCAATTCACTTGGGTATGAAAAATTGAGCGATAATTTTTTTTTAAGTTCATTTAATTTAATTGTTCCATTTTCAAAGTGAATGAGATAAAAAAAAAATCAGTAAATTGATCATATCTTTTTTCAATTTTTTTAACATCAGAACATTTTAAGCCAAGCGAAATGAGTTCAGCTTTGAGTTCATTAGTTTTTATATCATCCAGTCCATACAAAATAACTTTGAAAGTTTTAGCACTTGTAATATCATGAGAAAAATATCGACAATTATCCTCTTTTAGTTTTTCTAATACAATATTAAATGATTCAATAGTTCCGAACATTATTTTTATACCAATAATTAATTCAAATTGATAGGCACGTATTAGATAGAATATTAGATATTTACTGCCGGGCTCGTTCGACACTTATCTCAAACTGAATTTCTGACTCCAGATTTCGTCCAACCGGATCCATGGCCCCACGCCACGGACATCAGAAAAACTCACACCATCGTCTTCCTTTTGCACATGCAAAAACAAAAAGGAAGACGGAATACATGGGACTCAAACTGCGTCGTCTGCAATTTTCAGCAGCTCACCATAACCGAGGGTGTTTACTTTATTTTTTGTTATTTCGAACCTATTGCTGAAAAGGGTTGGGATCTGGCCATACGAAGTAAGTGAATGATGAATATCCATGCGATCGTCGACCGCACACAGCATCCCGCCGATCGCATCGTTCGTAGAGTAGCTTGGTGCAGGTGGTGTTGCTTTGGTCTACTTCATTGAGTAGACAAGCTTAACTCCTACATTGCGCGCAGATTCGTTTTGCAACCGAAATACTCGCCGTAACGAGATGGTAAAAGGACGCAGCTTGCGCATGTGTAATGCTACCGGACCGAAGATATGGGTGTCCGGCATATCATGATTTATCGGTTGGTTACAGATGCGACCGTTTCTTGCACACGAGAAGATGGTGCATGTTGGTGGAAACCAACTGGTTGGAATATTTTCGTTGGCTTTTGGCGCCGTTTGGAATTCCTTGGTGCGCGTTGCATGTTGGGCTATCTCCCGCGATAAATACTATTATGCAACGCACAGACAATCGGTTCGTCGTTATAGGAATAATTTTTGTCTTGTCCACTAGAAATACAATGCCATGCGAAAACCAGGTTTCTGATTGTCTCCGCTACCATGACGATGTCATGAAATCCACGTTCATAGGTGCATTTTCTGTATGCCCGATGAATTTGGACAATATCTGTTTACCTTGGTTATGCTTCTCTGGTGGGGTATTACCAAACAATAGGTGCGACGTGGCGGTGGCGCCATATGAAATCGCCACAGCGGCACTTCAGTCAGCGGGCTGTTGGTGCTCACTGTGTGGAATAGGATGCGTTTCCGTCTCTGGGCAGGCTGCGCTCCGGTCGGCGGCCTGCTGATTATCACTCACTGGGGAGTGGTGTGGTTCCTTTTCCGCTGACTTGGTGGTGATTGCTTTTTTTTTTTTTTTTTTATGAGACTTCTCTTGGGAGAGGCGAACCTATAGCGCCGAGCGGGCGCCCCGAGATGCCATCAAATAACTGTTGCAGTTCTTTTTGAACAGTTGCAGGTTGTAACGCTCCGGGAACACTCGCGTGGGAAGGGAGTTCCACAGCTTCCCCGCTCTGTAACGGAACGAGTTCTGATACAGGAATGTTCGCGCCGTCGGGCGATGAACCCCAAACGGGTGCGATCCGTCGGATTGTCTTGTGGAGCGCATATAGACCGAATTGCGTGGAACAATGCCAAGAATCCCCGAAGAACAGCACCCATGATAATATCTGTAAAACAGACAGAGGTCGGCCACGCGCCGTCGATGTGATAGCGACTGTAGCCCCGACGTCAGCGCCGAGTCCCCGATCAGGCGGATCGCTCGTCTTTGTACGCTCTCAAGTAGGTCGAGGGTATGTTTAGGAGCCGAGCTCCAAACATGAGAGCAATATTCGAGCGCGGGTCTAATTTGGGATTTATACAGGAGAAGAAGTTGGGCCGGAGTAAAATATTTCTTGGCTCTAGAAAGATAACTCAGTTTTCCTGAGGCTGATCTGGCGATACCCGATACGTGTTTATGCCATGATACATTCCCACAGACCGTGACGCCGAGCAATTTCAAACTTTCCCCAGCCTCGAGGGCCCGGCCACTCATCATCAGCTGTGGAACCGATGATCCAGTTTTCTTTGTGAATGTTGTATACTGGGTCTTCGCTGCGTTGAAGTCGACAAGATTGGCCTTTCCCCACTGCAGGATTTTATCCAGATCCTGATTCAGAGAGTCAATCTGTCTACATCTCAGCTGGTGCGACGTTGATGCACCAATCGGCCGATCACTCGAAAAGGAGGAAAGAAGCGTACTATCATCCGCAAAACTGAACACTTTGTTATCCGTTGTCTCCAACAAATCATTTATGTGGAGCAAAAACAAACTTGGAGCCAAAATAGAACCTTGGGGCACCCCCGAATTAACAGGATACAGATCCGAACACTCGCCGTCCACAACAACCCGGATCGATCGATTCTCGAGGAAGCTCCTCGTCCAGTCGCAAAGCTGTTGGGAAAGTCCATATGAACGAAGTTTGCTCAGCAATGCCCCGTGCCAGACGCGGTCAAAAGCCTTGGAGATATCTAATGCGACGGCCCTTGACTCACCATGCCGTTCAATCGCAGATGTCCATATATCGGTTATAAGTGTCAAAAGGTCTCCTGTGGACCGCCTGCCACGGAATCCGTATTGACGATCATTCAGAAGTCCGTTGCACTCCAAATACTTAACCAACTCTGTATTGATGACTTTTCTCATTACCTTAAATAAAATAGACAGTAATGCTATCGGACGGTAATTTTGTGGGAGGCACTTTTTTCCCGTCTTTGGGATTGGCTGAACTCGAGCGATTTTCCAGCAGGCAGGAAAGGTCCTCCGTGCATAAGATAAACGGAAGAGTCTGCCAAGAACCGGCGATAGTTCTGGAACACAGTTCTTAAGGACTATTGCTGGTATTCCGTCCGGGCCGGTTGCCTTCCTACAATCCAGTTCACGTAGGATGCGTTGAATAGTGCGCGGACGAAATCTCACATCCCGCATGGAAGACTGTACCGGCGAGACCACAGGTGGCTCCAAAAGGCCGGGATCGAGGTTTGAATTCGCGAACACATTAGCTTTATCCTTTGGATTCGTGACTAACGTCCCGCTGTCTGTCACCAACGGAGGGAAAAAGGAGGAAGCAAAGTTACCACTGGCAGCCCTTGCCATTGACTAGAAGGAGCGCGAACCAGTTGGGCACCGAAGGAGCTTATTGATCACCCTGTCGGTGTGAGCCTTCTTCGCGGTATCAATCGTCTGGTTGCACGCGTTTCTGATTCTAACAAAATTCGTTATGTTAACATCGGTGGGATTGGGCGCCATTGCTTAAAAGCTCTATTTTTTGTCGCTGTAATCAGCTCGCATTTTTTGTCAAACCAAGGTTTATCAGACGAACTTCGTTTGATGGAATGTGGAATAAACATCTCCATCCCCAGAAGAATAATCTCTGACACTGACTCCGCGCAAGCGTTAACATCGGAGTTTCCGAAGCACACCTCCGGCCATGGAAAGGATGCGAAGAAATCTCGCATATCGTCCCAGTTAGCAGTCCCATACCTCCATACATGGCGAAGCTGCCTAGGCCGGTTATTCGCTTGGTATGCAAGTGCTTGCGCGACAGATACCAAGCAGTGATCTGAGTTTCCCAGTGGCGCAGAAACCACTACGGTATAAATACTCGGTTCGGATGTCAAAAACAGATCCAGGGTGTTCGCATAATCGCCCCGGGCATCCGGTACTCGCGTTGGCTCCCCCACGAGTTGAGTCAAGTTGTGGCTTACAGCAAACATCTCCGACAGCCTCCTAGTCTCGTCGGTTCTGTTAGAATGTAACAACCAGTCGGAATTATGTACATTAAAATCGCCAAGGACAATAATTTCAGAAGCTGGGTGGTTGATCTGTATCCAGTCGACGGTATCTGAAAGATGTTCGAAAAATGTCGGCGGTCGATCGTCATTCGGGGAGCGGTAAAGACAACAAAGAAATTTAATGGAATTCCTCAGCACGACCCTCAACCCTATGATGTCCATATTATTGGGTTCCAACGCCTCCATCCTCTGCAAAGCCAGATCGGACCGTGCGAAGACGCAGACTCCGCCCTTAAAACGGAATCTCGAATGTAAGGCGTATCCTGAGCAACGAAGATATGTTTAATCAGTTGACGAATCGACCTGGGTCTCAGTGAGGGCAAGGATATCAGGTTTCGCCGTTTGCAAATATTGGTGGGCGGCGTTTAGAGTGGTATTGGTGAAACCGATGCCCCTGATGTTACAAAATGCCGTCACCAGTCGAGCGTGGGCCGAGCCTCGAGAGCTAGCCCGGTTATGCGATGGCGAACCTCTCAAAGTTCCTTTATTTATCATGATATCTGCATGATGTTCCCCCTGACATAGTCGCCCCCGGAGATCCGAATGGGAGACTAGTTTACCTCCGGAATTCTTTATATCAGAAGGCACCATCATGACTTATCCCCGTGTCAGTCCGGGCCATCAGCCACACATCCGAAACACCGTCGAAGATTTCTCTCGGCGATATCGCGGAATGTACAGCGTGACGGGGTGGTATCTCACCTTGGGACCGACTACCACCTAACCAACCTTTTCTCGAACCGGTCCATCAGCCAAGGTCCGAAAGATGGCCAGGGATTTCTCCCGACCATTTCACGGAGCCTAAAGCTTGATGGGGTGGTATTTCACCGGGCGCACAGGGCGTTGGGGCCCCGGCTACCACTCGGCCTTTAATTGCCTCTTACGACAAGCTGGCCTAGCTGTGAGTATATTCTAACGCCGTACTCACAGGGCTTGCAGCTACATTCGCCAATCATTGGGGAATCCGTTTGTTCTAGGGGACGGATGCCCAGGACCTTCGTATTCTGGTGATGCGGAGGTCTGGAGAGAGCCGTCCGCCGTAAATTGGTGAAGGATGAAGGATTGGCGACGACGAGAGTTCCGTCGTTGGTATCCGGTACCCTGGGTCACAGACCTGACCATTTGATCGGGGTTGGAGTTGTAAATTCGCGACCCACGATCAATGACCACGTATTGGCTGGTGGTCGAAAGTACTGCATGGAGACTTACCGATGGGATGCGGCCTTTGGCATGTGAGGCCACAACGTGGAGTCTGGTGCGGCTTCTTCCATGGCACCGTCGCGGGTCCTGGCGGAATGACAGGTGCGGAGCCAGTGCCTGCTGGGCTGAGTGAAATACCACCTCGTCTGGATTACTGAGAAGCGTGCTGGTTTATTCTTGAATGATAGGGGGCGCCGCCCGCCAAACGGGGCATTGCGCTCTCCTATCCCTATTGGGGAAGCTACATGTGGTAGCGGTCGTCTTTCAAGATTCCAGTCATTGGCCGGAGTTTGGCCATCCGGTGTGTCTGTTAGGTTTCCTGTACTACTGACAGTTGATGAGAGACCAACGATTGGTGGAAGATTTCCATCCGAGTGGTACAGCGAATTACAATTGGTTGGGTCGATCGACATCACCGATAGGTTGGTGAGTGACACCTGCGTTTGGCCGGCTCCTAGGCCAATTCCTGCTGAATCTTGCTGCTGATGCCTCTGTAGTTGTTGCTGTTGCAATGGATGTTGCTCATGATATTGACTATTAACCGGACTCTTTGGGTTGTCACGGTTACTGGTGCCATTGTGAGTGGCTGCTGTTGCTGGGACAGTTGATGGCGTATTAGTGGAATGCACTGACGTTAGATCTGACACGGGTCCTATATGTGCTATGGCCACTGCTTGTTCTTGAATCGTTTTGAAGGGGAACAGTTCCTCTGGGTCGGAGTTATAACTTCCGAGCATTGGAACAGGGGCCGGGTTGAGCTTTGGGCATGCAGCTCTCCGGTCGGCAGTCTGCCGGCTCTTACTCACTGGGAGTATGTGCGGTTCCTTAACCGCTTGTTCGGGGTTGTCTTCTGGCCTCTGCACTGAGGGCATCTCGCTAATGTTGAGTTGGTCGGCGTTGTTTACCGTAGTTGGGGAGACTGGGTCGAGCGCGAAGAGGGCCTCGAGCAGTCTTGGTAGTTGTCTATTGCCGTGATCGGCGAAGTCTGCTATAATTGGGGAGACAGGATCGAGCGCAGACTGGGCCTCGATCAGTCTCGGTAGGTTGTGGTCATCATTGCCTTTCTTGGTGGGTTTCTCTGCAGCAGGCTCTTTTCCTTGATTGGGACCATCGGATTTCTTGGCACCTTTCTTCGCTGGTGCTAGTGCACTGGCAGCTGCTGGTGCCTTGCTGAAATCAGCCTTGTTTGGTAGTGTCGCTTGAGCGACGAGGGGTGCTGTTGCAGTTTGCACTTCTTTCACTGCTTCTGGAATCTTCTTGATGTCCTTGGCGGCGATAGTTGTAGGTTTTGGATCGGTTTTCTTCTCGACCGTTCCTTCTTTGGCTGTTTTGCTTTCGACAGCACCTGCCTTGGCTGGCTTTTCGCTGTCTGTCGTCACACCTTTGTTGTCCGTATGGGTTGTGTCTTCCGGGGGCATCATTCGCGATGGTAATCTGGATGGATGGCCAGGTGGCATACGCATGCCAGGTGTGGAAGGAGTTTCCGGCCACCATGAAGGTTGTGCCATCAATGGCGGCAGACGATTGTTGTGTGGATAGGCGGTGTCCGTCTCAGTTTTGTACGCGGTCGAACGGTTGGCGATCAACGCGTGCCGTACCTCAGCAAGTGCCGTGGCCTCATTAAGGTAGGTTTCCTCGGCCTGGTCGATAAATCGCTCTTCGAAATACCGCTGGATGATGGCCGTCCATTCTGGCGCAAGACTAATGACCTTGCCCGGAAAAAACAAATCATTATGGAAAATTTAACAAGCCTCGGGACTTGCTAAATAAGGACAAGACCGGTTCCCGGTTGTAGTGCTAATGATGATGATGATGGCCGTCCATGGAGTGATCAGGCATATGAGCTCTTCATGCCGATTCTGCATCTCATCTCAACTCAGCTGAAGGTCGCGGTCTTGCGCCTCCACTGTGACCAGCGTTGGTGGCCCTCTCTTGTGGAACTTATTGAAAGTTCCCATCATCCTTTCATGTGTGGTTAACTGGGCGCTGATCCGCCAATGTAGCAATCATGTTTGACTTCACTGACATTGCTCTGCGCTCTGGGCTTTGAGCTAACTGTTATCACGTACTTGATAACGGTGGGTCTTCGCGTCTGGACTTTAATGTCCCGCGACCTTGACGTCGGTCGGTCCTAAAGTCTGGACCTTCTAGTATGCCGCGAACTTGGGGCGGTTGATCCTTACATCTGGATCTGGACGTGCCACGCGAACTGGGCGGCGGTAGCCGATACCTAACTGCAGGGGGTAGCTTCTGTGTGCACCACGAATTTGGCGGCGGTAATTTATTGATAAGTGAAATTGTTTCTCTTACCTGAGAACCAGGGCGGTTATAGGTAGCTTTCTGAGCAGCGGTAGTTGTAGCTGTCGTTGGGGCAGCTGGTTAATGCGCCACTAATCTGGCGGCTTCAGGTCCTTAAACTGGACGGGGACTGCGTTTTGAGCAGCGGTTAATGCGCCACTAATCTGGTGGCTAGAGGTCCTTAGGCTGGACGGGGGCTGCGTTGTGAGCAGCGGTATATTTAGTGGTAGTTGGCAGCTTTGGTTACTGCGCCACGAACCTGGCGGCAGTATTGTAGCTACCATGTGGGCAGCTCATTTTGCTCCGTGAACTTGGCGACGGTTGGTAGCTGCACTTTGATAAAATGTATTGTTCCACTGCGAACAGGCAGCAGTGGATTTGATCCACAGGGTGGCTCCGGCTCGAAGGAACAAAATGTCGGACACACCTTCCACTAACAATGGGTCTTGTCTTGGTGTGGGCTTGGCGTCAGGAACAGTGATGTCTCCTGACGTGTACTTGGGTTGGGCAGGGGCGACAGGTATTTGGATTTCGCCGACCGAGGAATGTCGTCGGGGAATATCCACAGATGGTTCACAAACAAGATGAAATGAATGTGCCAAAGCAATGGCGTCAGCAACACTGATGCCTGAAACCAAATGCAATTTAAGGAAACGAAAGAGAACCAAATACCTTTATTTGCTGCCGCAATCCCGAAAATTATCCTCCTTCTAAATCTCCAGTAATAGTCGGGTTGATGTTGCTTATTAAAATGTTTCTTTATTTAATTGATTGTCGATATTTTCTAAGATTAACTATTCCAAAACCTGTCGCTGGTTTAAAGCTTTTATGAAGAAGCGTTTGTTTATTTGTCGTTTCCCTAACAACCAACATTGAATATGTCAGCTGGTTGCAGACATTTGTTATTTGGTTGTTATGGTTGCGTTCACTTGCGAATTCGCTGGTTACATCCAGTGAATCCGCGACAATAATATATAATATATATATATATATATATATATATATACATATATATATATATATATATATATATATATATATATATACATATATATATACATATATATACATATATATATATATATATATATATATATATTCGTAATTTACGATACCACGACTTACCCAATTAATAACAGCCAACATCTGATGGTTTTTTGTTTCTCAAATTTTCATTCCATTCAACTCATGCAACACTAAATAACCATAGGAAATATTTCGACTTGATCATTTTTAAAAGACTTCAATAAAAACCAAATTGTAATTTCCTTTGAAAACTCATTAAGCGCCCTAAACAATCAATTATCAGTAATTATTGGGTTTTTATTGCCACTAGGCGTATGTCTTTATTACCAGGCAATGAAAGACAATATTTCTATCGACAACAATACGTACAGTAAATGCATAAAACAGCGCGGTTACTAAGGAGATAGTGTATTAAAGCCACCCTACACCTTGAAATCATGGTTGTTACATTCGTTCCACGAGGCTGACTTCGAATTGTCCCTAATTGTTGAACTTTTTTCGACCTATAAACCAATTATATGCTGTCAGCCACAGACGAATTACAAATGTAATTCCAAAACAACAACTTGCAACAAAACTTCACATTTATGGCACAATGATCATGATCGCGTGGGTATGCACAAGGTGGGTATTTAAGGTCTAATTAGTTTTATTCAAATTACGAAACTGCTAAGTTGAAGATCTTGTATTTCTTTTCCAATAACGAGGCAATTAGTCCAAAATGTCCAGTGGCATTTTTGTTCAAATGGAACAATATAATTAACGTGGTAGCTGCAGCAATGAACATTACAATAAATAAAACTGAATTCAAATGATTGGTACTAAATTAGTATAGAATTGGTAAAGTAATGTTGATAAACGAGGTAAAATTCACAATGGGTGAATACAACGATATTTCAAGGCTGATGCGAACATCGCACTGTGTAGTATCTTTCTTCGTTTCCTCGATCGGTTTTTTATCGTAAAATGGATAGCAGTAATAGTCAAGAATCATGTTTAGGTGTCAAAGTTTTCTTATTTGGATATACGCAAAAATTATTCTAAGCATGTTTGCAAAAAAGTAGCTACCGGATTCCCATCAACTTAATGTGATGTCTTCATTATATTAGAAAATCTGGTTGGAAATGTTTAGTCATTGAATTTTGCTGAATAATAAATGGGAATTGGATTTGGAGATTCGTGTATCTTCTTTGGAATAAAGGTTTTTGCAAATCAATCGCCCACTTGAAAAACATGTTAGGTGTTAAGATGCGTAATTTGCAAATCCTTGCGAAGAATTAAATATATAAATTATACAATTTAGTTCAATGACTTAATTCCATAAAAATTATTTGAAAACATCAAAAGAATTTAGGTTTTTATCTTCCATTTAGGTTTTTTTTATTTTATTAAATTGTAATCTAAAAGATGAACCATTTTCAGTTAAACTTATTATTTCGAATTTGTTAGTAACATTACACTTAGCCGACCGAATTAAGACCACTCACACACGAATTTGTCAACTCTTGAAAAAACGATTCACCCTTGTTCGTTAATTTCTATCCTCTTTATATTTGGTAATTTTTGTTGGTCATCAACACTGGCAGTAACCTGGCATTGTTTTTCAATCTCCCGCTTGTCTAACGCAAGACCCATTTTTATTATATTTTGTCACTCTGTAGATATAATGTCAAAGCCAATAATAATCGAACATCATTTGACAGTCAAAATCTAACAGCCGACGAGCCAGCACATGCGTTTTTACCTCGTGTACTGCACCATCAAATCAATTGTGCAATCCCTGTAGGACATCTTAAATAAACACAAAATATCCAACTGCACTATCGGTTCGCACGTCAAGTGTTCTATGGGATCCTCCACATATGCGAGCGAGTATGGTGCTGAGTTATTTGTGGAATCCAAAACAAACAAACGGAGCTCCGAGTGTGCGGAAGTTGTAAAAATGTACGTACGAGTGAAGTGCAGTACGGGAAAACCTCATACATTTTCCTTGCTTTGCATCTGTGTTTCCTCTTTTTCACACCTCTATTGCGTCCTTCAGCTATCGATACTCTCGATTGACTTATAATATATGGGGAGTTTTTGGTGTTTGCGTGTCCTAATATTCGTCATGGAAAGGATGTGACCTTGATTTCGGCACGGATCTAGTGGGGCACCTACTACAAGAGCACAATACTTATAGTTATAGATAGCTTTCGTTCATCTATCACGGATGATGACTTGCATCCTTGTCTGAAGCGGTATTGGTTTTCTGAATAGTGGAATGGGAGTTTCGCCTTGATCTTTGCAACATTCGCGGGATAAGATGTAATTTCTCCTCTGTGCCTGCCTCGTCTATGACCAAAAACCAACGACCCTTGCATTTATTGAAACCAAGGTAATAACTAATAAAGATATTTCCGTTTTCAATCTACCCGGTTATAACTTGTCGGGGCGTAATAAACGTATAAATAATTCCAACAACAACGTAATAAACAATTCCCCGCCACTCGTGCGCCCCTCCCGCTAAGGGGTTTTAAGAAATCAAGTGTTGCCATTTGCGAAAATGTATGGCCCATTAAAAAAAAAAACAATTCATCACGGCTTTAGAGATCGGTTCCGTACTTTATGCGCATCTTCCGAAATCAATTGGTGTTCAAGTTTACTGTATAGTATAGGATTCACTTTTCATCACCAGCCACCATTCGATTTAAAAACGGCTCAGGCAAAGAAACAATGATGTGATCAAATATGTTTATTTATGACTATTGATGTACCACCCACATAACTTGCGCTTCAAAGTGTAACTCATCTTCTATAGGTGTCAAAATGTTGTTGATCTGGAGACGTTTAACTCTGTCCCAACTTCATTCATTGGTCGCGATTCGTCAGTTATTTTCAATCAACTCTCGTAAAGCGCCTTCGTCAATACCATTAGGCCTCTCAGAGTGAATTTCGGAATTTGGAAAACAAGTGCATGACTGCGTAGTTTTGGTGCACAATCCAAATAAACTTCGGTTTACGCCATCACTGGTGTTTACGCTTTTCAGCGAAAACGAAGTTTTTCTTTGTTCATTTTAAATTAAAGTTTCGTCGGTGAAATAAAAGTTAAACTTTTGTAGATGGTGTTCAAACTAAAGCTATTGCTGTCATCATTTTATCATCATCATCGGCACTACAACCGGGAACCGGTTTTGGCCTTATTTAGCAAGTTCTGAGGCTTGTTAAATTTTCCATAATGAACTGTTTTTTTCCGGGCAAGCTCATTAGTTTTGCGCCAGAGGCTCCCCGATGGGGAATCGAACCCCGGTCTCCCGCGTGACAAGCGGGTATACTAACCACTATACTATCAAAGAGCCAACATCATTCCAACTATGTATAATATTAGGGCATTTGGTTCAAATGGAATAGTAAAAGCCCTCGAAAATACACGAGAATTTTGGCCCCCATCCAATATTTTTAGTCACTTAACACAATAACACAACCCCCCTCCCGTTTAATGATATCATACATTTATGATTCAAAGTACGAGTATTGTTCATCGCCGATCACTACTTTTTGCTTTCTTTCTGGGTGCATACGAACCCTGCATCTAAGAAACTAGTCGTCTTTTAAGATGATCCACGAATCGATCAAAATTGTTTACTTCTTCATAAGAACAAGCCTGGTCAGCCAAGCTGTATGCCATTGATGATAATCTGGGAAAAGAACGTCCGAGACATATGCCAAGTGGGGTACCATTCGAACATTTCGAAGTGTGGTACGAGGCGTGTTCGAAAAATAACGTGAACTTTTCTTAAAGAGTCCTTCTTTATTAATTAATATTCTTTATATTACATCCCTCTGGAAATGCGATCCTATAGCGTCGAGGATCCCGCGCCCAAGCTCTGAAAGATGGTCATGGATTTCTGCCATCCATTTTACGCAGCTTATAGCTGAATACAGCTTATAGCTTAATAGGATGATATTTCACGGAGTGTTGGAATCAAACTTTTATAAATTATTCCATTTTGTTTCCTTCAAAGTAATCCACTTCAGATATAACATACATGTGCCAGAGGTTTTTTTTTATCTTAGTAACACTTATAGAATTTAATGTACGGAGGGTTTTGATCTCTCACCAAATCAAATCAAATCAAATCGGTAACCATCAGCGATTCCTTTTTTATATCATTATTGATGGCACATTGGCATCCACTCAGGTGTCTATTGTCCTCGTGAATAGAAAGATATCAAGGGAGGATATGTCTGGCGAATATGGCGGTTGGGACAAAAGTACGGCTTGGTGTTTTAACAAGAAATTGGAAATAAACAATGACCTATGAACGTAAGTAAAAAGTCTTCGAGCACACTTTTAACTTTAACTTTAAGACGCGTATACCTTTTCCAACTATCAAAAATCAACTAGACATTTAAGATGACTGTCAATATTAAGATATGCGGCCTTCCAACACACACACGAACATGCAAACCACAGCAAGGCTCAGCACCAAGGAAACATCGCGAAATAAAATCCCACAACAGTAAATAATAGTCGAGAAAAACACCTCACCCACACCACCTATACGCGGCGATGTTCTGATGAGGCTTTAGTCCTAACTTCTGCTCTTATTCTAACCATCATAGCCTTGAATTTTATTTTTCGCTATTGTCGCATAACGCATGTGTACCGATAAGATAACTTTTTTATTTTGAAAATTTAAATAACAAGCCCGCGAAATTCATAAATTCCCGTAATTTTTAAATCCATTCTGCAAAATGACATTATGGCGTATATCTTTCTGTTGTGGCGTATATCTTTCTCTAGCATCCTACAGAATGGGAGCAGTGAGGAAGAGGAAGCCAATAGTGTGGAGACTAAATGGGCATCGATCAGAGACACAATCAAACAAACAGCCCAAAAGGTATTAAGATTTAAGCAAACAATTAAGTCCAAACCTTGGTTTGACGATGTGTGCAGGGCAAAGATCGAAGAACGTAAACGCCTCAGAGTGATCCACTTACAAAGATATGATGAAGTCAACGCAGAGAGATACGCGACAATTCGGAAAAAGACAATGAGACTCTTCAAACACAAAAAACGCAAATGGGAGAAGACTCAGATCGAAAAAAATCTTAGAAAATGCCAGAGCAAAGAACATCAGAAGTATGTACGCCGACATAAATTCGATTAGAAATGGGTACCGAGATAGAGTCAAAATAATTCGAGACCCAAACGGCTGTCTGGTCACAGAAACAAACAATATCGTGACAACCTAGAAGCAGTAGTTTGAAAACCTGCTCAATGAACCAAGCGTACATGCAGCCGAGCCTCAGATCCCAGAGCTCACTTTCAACGAAGTTGGAAACGCAGTAAATCGATTGAAAAACAACAAAGCTCCCGGAGTGGACTGCATACCGGCCGAAATTGTGAAGCTTGGAGGAGAGGCAACCTCTCGAAAGATCCACCAGTTCATCCAAACAATATGGGATAAGGAAGTCATTTCGGAAAAATGGAAAATCTCAATAGTCGCCCCCATTTTCAAAAAAGGAATATCATCGCTCCCAACCACATACAAAATACTAACAAATGTCATACTGGCGAGAATCACACCGTACGTAGAAGAAATACTGGGAGACGACCAATGCGGATTCCGTAGGAACCGGATAACGAGCGACCAAATGTTCACAGTAAGCCAACTAATGGAAAAAAAGTGGGAATACGGAGAGACGGTTCACCAACTGTTCGTTGACTTCAAAAAGCCCGTGACTCAGTCCCAAGGCAAAGACTCTACCATATTGTAGTTGAACTGGGAATCCCGAAAAAATATTGCGCACTCATTCAAATTTGCATGAACAAAAACAAAGGTCGAGTTAGAATAGAAACCACCACTCAGAACCAATTGAAATCCGGGACGGACTAAAACAGGGGAATGGCCTCTCACCATGTCTTTTTAACCTTGTCCTCGAGTATGTCATCACAAAGGTGCAAGACGACGACATGGCCGGATCATCCCTGAACGGGGTCACACAAGTGCTCGCATATGCCGATAACGTCGCCGTTCTGGGCGATAATCTAGAAACTGTAATTAAAAACTGTGAATTCATCATGCAAGCGGCAGAAGAGCTGGGTCTAGAAATAAATGAAGACACAACAAAAGATATGATAATAGCGAGAGCAGGTGACCTCAACAAACACATAAACGTCAGAGGCAAGATATTTGAAAAAGTTAAAAAATTTAAATATCTGGGAACGATACTGACGGCCAGTAACGAAATGTCGAAGGAAATTAACAAAAGACTGCATTCCGGCAACGCTAGTTGGCACGCACAACTGCTGAAATCCAAACTACTATCACGTAACATAAAGCTCCGTATCTATAGAACCATAATCATGCCAATTGTTCTATATGGATGCGAAAAATGGGCTGTCACAAAACGGGAAGAAAACAAATTCCGCGTATACGAGAATAAAGTTTTAAGGGGTATCTTTGGCGGTAAATATGACGAGGAAGCAGGACAATGGAGGAACCTCCACAACCACGAATTGGAAGAGCTATACCGCAAACCAACAATAGTGAGAGTAATCAAGTCGCGAAGATTAAGATGGACCGGACATGTGGCGCGGTTGGACAACGATGCGGCCGTGCGTAGAATTCTTGACGGTAGACTAACGGGAAAGAGGCCGGCAGGACGACCGCGACGGAGATGGGAGGACAATGTTAGGTTTGACCTAGAGGAGGTCGGATCGAATGGTCAAGCGTGGAAGGAGAGTGCACAGAACAGGGAACAATGGCGGAGTCGAGTCGATGAGGTCATGAACTTCCGGGCTCCTACAGGCCAATAAATAGTAAAAAATAGTATCTTTTTTTTGTGGCGATTGTCATTCAAAGTTCAGCTTAAATGTATTAATTGCTTTAGATACAAATCTCCTGTGATCGTTTCAGACGATTTTAGCACACGTCGAGCTGGTTCTAGCAAATACAGAGAATGGCGGTAGAGTCTTTTGGCCATTGACACGGCAACATGGCCAGGAAAACTCTAGAATGTTCTGATTTTCGATTCGTCACATGTGTGTCCAACAAGCGTTGAACACACCTTCCATACACAAATGGTTTTGGATTTGTTGTGGGTAACCGGGTGGTTGCGTCGGGAACACGATGGTGTCTCCTGGCGTCTAAATGTTGGTTCCGTGGGCTGGAATCAACTGCTAATATTTGCTTTTATATTGACAAAGATTACCTGTGAATGCAGAAATAATCCTCCTCCAAATAATAAATAACACGCCGGTTGCTTCCTTATAATAGTAATAAACTTTATTGAATCGGTTGAATAGATTTGCTCTGATGGAGAAAGAACTCGACTGGTCTTTTCAAAGTATTAACGTAGAACAAGGAATTAACATAACAAAACAACCAAAATGGTTGTCATTTTGACAACCAACAGATTTAACTTTAAAATGTCAGCTGATTGCTGACATTGTTTAGGGCGGTGCCACAGGTAGCATTTAATTGCGAATTCGCCGGTTGTGTCAAGGGCGAATCCGCAACATCACAATTAAGTCATTTTTCGGCCCGTCACAATGTGATGTAGAAATCTCTTATGTCTTTGTCTTTCAAGCAGCTGGTATTCACAAATGTCCTCCAACCTCTCTGCTTCAACTCGCGCGGTACCCATTTTTTTTTCTTTGCTTTTGAATCATTCCCATAATTTTGAGGCGTTTTGAAATGGCTTGTTGAATCACTCTCAATGATTGTACTAATTCTTCTAGATATTGATACGAGTCTTGATCAATCATCATCATCATCATCATCATCGGCACTACAACCGAGAACTGGTCTTGGCTTTATTTAGCAAGTCCCGAGGCTTGTTAAATTTTCCACAATGATTTGTTTTTTCCGGGCAAGGTCATTACTCTTGCGCCAGAGTCTTGATCAATAAGTGGTTCTAATTCTGCATTTTCGAAAGCCTTTTCTCTTCCAGCGTTTATGCTGGTTTTCAACGTCAAAATCACATTTTTTGTACTATGAAACCCACTCATGATATGTTCTTCCTTGAATGTCTTCAAATTGAAGCAGAAAATTAAAACTACCACAAATGACCCGAATTTCATTCGCAACCTGACATTTTCAAACGAGAATTATTTTATTGTATAAACCGACCATTGTTTTTATGACGTAACCCACGAGATACTCAAGGTTATTGTAAGCCTAAGGGGTTTACAATTTATAACAACAGTTTCTTATAAGCTTAATTGTTTCACGATTATTATTTATTTATTGCTATCTAGCAACCAGAGAGTTCATACCCTCACTACTGCTATGTTACTATCGGAAGCATATTCAAACTAAAAGATAGACACAAAATTTCGAAATCGTTTGAAATTCCACAAAAACCGAAAAAGATCGACCTTAATAGGTTTGAAATTTCTAAATATTAACAATATGGTGTTTAAGAATGCAAAGGACTATAAATTCCGCGGTCTTTCCTATTTTGACTTAAATCCTATTATTTTCCTTTTTACCAAATTCCTTTCATTATGCTGTAATATGAAATCGAACGTGCTACGCAGCCATACTACCCGCTTAACATCGTCCTATACATCACCTACTGCACCTCAATCCCCTCTATCGGTTGTTCGAACAACAAGTTTGATGGAAAGGTGTGTCGTTGACTGCTTTGCATTACAACGCCAGTCTCAGATCCGAGAATCGCGGAGACTCGGGTAAATTAAGTTATTTTGCTAAGAGATGGCATTTAGCGCAGCTTGTCGCGTTTAAGCGGCCCCATAATCGACTTCATTGCCTCAACAATAGCCCGGTCCTGGGGGTGTCAACGCTTAGTGTTGTCCATTGTATCCTTTGTGTCATGGAGCCATGTACAAATGGCTCTAATTAAGACCATTATGGCTCCTAACGACAACAGCGATTTGGCCGCAGGGTGATCTCAAATTTATACCTACAATCGGGGCACAGGGAACATTTGTGTGTGCCAACTAGCTCCTGTGGCTACAATTGCTCATACAGGCAAGAAGTCTAGAAACGCTTTTGGGCATTCAATTACTACGATAAAGTAAAGGCGGTGCCGTGGAACAGCGTGACACCGTGGTGACAGTTACACAGTTGAGCAGTGTCGGTCGCACCTTTATCCAAATGCTCAGGTGTTACTCATCGCCCAAGACATGCGAGTATGATGCGAAAATATTACCAATTATAACAACAAGCAGTCATATGAAGTCTTGTTATTATTATTGATATGTCAGGTCGCTTTTCAAACGCTTTGGATCGAATAATCACACGTAGCATTCGACTTCGTGGACAAAAAGCCACCGATGGAGCTAGTTACATCTCAAGTGTATATAGAAAGGATGTTACTTGTCTTCCAGACGTGTATTCATATGTAGACGGGCGGTCCTTAAATCCGTCGTGAGATATTAAAAACCGAACTGCTATATAAGTTGGGGAAGGGGAAAGGAGATCTTAAGATGAAACGTTAACAGCATCACACTATTGGACTATAAACTTGTTAATAAAACCCGAAAATTATCTGTAAAATATGGCGGCTATCCGGTCACTTACTAATGAACAGTTATAGTGGTCATTTGATAGTTCATAATTTTAAGTCGATGCACCTACACAATAGTTAAGTCGTAGAAATGACGAGCGTAATTTAACTAAAATCAGGTCCAGTTTAGTGGAAGGTGGTTTTGATTTATGGCCTTATGGGAATAGACGGTCGAAACTGAACATGGACTGGTTATTCTCTATTATTGCTTGAGAAAGGCTGTAAGTTAAAATAGATTTATTGGTACTATCGATAAATGCCAATACAATTATTAATCTAGAGACAACTTTAAAATGTTGATTCTAATTAACTGAAGCTCTGAGGAATAGGGTATTGAAAAGTTCCGCGCTGAACATAAAACGTGAGGTCTTCAGGCTGACTATGTTATTCTTTTCCAACCTTTGCTTTAGCGCTTTCTTACTTTTTATAACTAACTAGAAGAAGACTTAACATAAAAGAAACGTGTCGACAAAAGGCAAATGAACATTATGTAGCAGTCCTTTTTCAGTAATGCGATTAGTAAAGCGGTTGGCGTAGGAATATGCAGTTGTGAGAAGGCTCATTTAATGATTGTGACATAAAAGACAATAAGTCTTTGATTACTATAAAAAGGTGGCAAGTTGTCAATATGTATATATATATATATATATATATATATATATATATATATATATATATATATATATATATACGTATGGATATATATATATATATATATATATATATATATATATATATATATATATATGTGTATATATATATGTATATATATATATACATGTATGTATATATATATATATACATATATATAAATATATATATGTATAAATATATATATATATATAAATATATATATATATATAAATATATATAAATATATATATATATATATATATATATATATATATAAATATATATATATATAAATATATATATATATATATATATATATATATATATATCTATAAAAAATGATAAATAAATAAATATATATATATATATAAATAAATAAATAAATATATATATATGCATATATATATATATATATATATATATATATATATATTTTTTTTTTTTTTTTTTTTTATACGGACTTTCATTTACGATCCTTTTTTGAAATTAATTTCGAAACTTCTGCCTCCTAGAGGTTGTGATAGAAGAAGGGGATGACGCGGAAAAATAATATCGATGCACCCTGGTTTTGAATTCCCAGGCACCCGAAACTTCTCCATGTAGAATGGGGAAGAGTTATACCATATGGGGCAGGCACACACCAATACTCGTTCGGATGAATGCCCAGAATGAAATATTTTTGGCTCTGTGAAGTCCAGACGCATGCGCGTCTTGAACCGCGGTAAGAACTGCTCTTATGTACTTATCAATGTAAATATACTGATCAACCCAGATACCAAGGTATTTAATTACAGTTTTTACTTGGAGGGAAAGGTTATTACTTCCTACAATGGAAAATCTCTTCCAATTCCGTTTTGTATCCGTCGATGCCCTGAACAGTGGCGTTCTGAAAACGATAGTTTCTGCATTCTTCAATTTCAGTTGTCGCAAAAACGTTCGATTCTATTGAAGTTGTGGCGTTTCTAACAGATACACACACACTATACACAAGCAAATAGTGAAGAACACCGAACGAAAATCGAATAAGAAAATATGCGTCAGAGCCGTATACCATAGCGATAACATAACAATCCTACATCAGTTGAGTGCACTTGAGTTTAGAAATCAAATTCGTACACGCACCAGTAGCCTGATGCTTCGATGCTTCGCTTTTCATTTGTTTCATCGTATGTTCCAATTACCGTCTTCACTATCCTTGCTTAACCCAACAACCCGACGTGATCTGTGTGTACACACACACTTTCCCATAGTAAACAGAACTTTACGACTACGATCACGACTTCTGCATAGAGCATCGGCACACTCACCTGCTCCGACGTTCTCTCGCTCGCTCGTTCCTCGCTTCGTCGTTCGCACACGAAGTTGATCGTAACAAAGTTACTGAGGATATATATTTTTCCATTCTCTCTGGGCTCATTTTAGCTTAATGAATTTCGCGTTTAGAAGGCAGGGAGGTGGGAAAATGAGGATGAGTGTACGATCGGGTTTGGGCGATCGGTATAAAAGGGCGCGAATGGGCAGACAACCTGGCTTGTCTAGTATTAAAACAATTCGTGGTGCAAGTCTTCTTGTGTGCAGCAAATAAAAACGTTCGTGTGATAATGTGGACAAACCAAATTAAATGTATTTTAACACAGAGCGTGAGTTAGAGAAAAAATGTAAACCAATTAACAAAGTGGAACAAACAAAATAACTGTAAAATAATGAATAGGAAAAGAAAAATTTTAAGTGAAATAAAAGGACAAAACACGAAGTGACGAGTGTTTCAATTTAATGAAAGTAGTAGTCAAAAGATTATTGAGTTGAACGATACTTTACAAAACCACCCTAAATTGGAAGAGAGTTTTCAACTGTGTCAAAATAAATACATGAAGATACCACAACCGGATATTGGACGCTCACAAACACATTTGTTGGCTGAAAATTTGGACATAAACTTAAACAACCGTCCGAGGATCTGAAGGAAATCATCGACAAATCAAGCGAGGAAGAACCGTGAGTACACTATGATTTCGATATTCATGTTTTGTGGGCCAATCTCGTAGACTTCAATGCAGCGAAGACACAATATACATTCACAAATAAGAGTGGATCATCGGTTCCACAGCTGATGATGAATGGCCGGCTTCTCGAGGCTGAGGAAAGTTTGAAATTGCTCGGCGTCACGGTCTGTGGGAATATATCATGGCTTAAACACGTGTCGAGTATCGCCAGGTCAGCCTCAGGAAAACTGAGCTATCTTTTTAGAGCCAAGAAATATTTTACTCTGGCCCAACTTCTATATAAATCCCAAATTAGACCCGCGCTCGAATATTGTTCTTATGTTTGGAGCTCGGCTCATAAACATACCCTCGACCTACTTGAGAGCATACAGAGACGATGATTACTGCAGTTTTCTAACGGGGTGGATAATACGCGTTATTTAGAGCGTTGTGGAATAAAACAGTCTACACCTTCACTGCTTCAAGAGATAAGTGCTTTAGAACAATGTTTGGAATACTATCTATTCCAGAAGATTTCTGGTTCTTAATAGATCTAAGGATGTCTGTAAGTTCATCCTTGTGCACAAATATACTCGCGTCTTGATTTCTAAGAGGGAAACCCGTTCTATTATTTACATTACATGTAGTGAAATTTCGACTTTCAAGATGCCAATTGTTAAGTTCATGGCATATCGAAATATGGTTTTGGAGACATGTATTTTCCAGGTCGCGATTACAATGAACAAATTCGTTTACTGCCCCGAAAAAAGCACCTATTAAGTTCGTTTTATTTTGCGGATCTTTGTTGTATTGGATGTGTTCCAAGGTGAGTCCTGCGTTAAGCAAGGTTTGACCATTTTCCGTATTCCGGGGAACTGGCAAACATGGAATGTCATTATATTCTTTCCTTCTAAATACTTCATTTATTTGTGGGAACATATTCGGTCCACTAGCTTTATTGGCTTGGATTTTGTTGTTCCAATCTTCATTAATTACTGATCTATATTTGTCACTGATCACTGATATTCCCTGGCAATTTGGATCGCTAAGCGGTGTTATACTCCGGGCCGTGCTTTCCCGAACGGTGGGAGAAGAGTCCGGAGCGTTGACGGTGAAAAAATAAAAGACCGAACTGGGTTTAGAAAATATGAAAATAGTTAGTTTTATTTAAATCCGGACATACGGCCAGTGGTTCGGCCTCTGTAAAGGTACTGAATCGTATTATTACTTGGTTGGCCAGAGGTTCGGCGTCTGGTGATCTACTGATGGCGAAATTGAAAAACACTCCCCTTTTATAATTTTTGGAGTTGACTTTTGTCAACTATTTTAGTGTCAAAATTCCAAGAAGCGTACGCAAGGCTTGGCGTGCTTCGATTGGAATTTTGTTCCGAGGATTTTTTAAAGGTTTTTGTTGGATAGATTCTGGGAAGGGAGTCATGAAATGCGTTTTGAATTTAGCATGTCATGATGTTAGGATTTTTAGGAATTGAGTCAATGTATGATGAATTAACTTTTGGTTAAATTCGTTGTACATGTGACTCAATATGGGATTTGGATGTGTTATGTAGAATTTGAATCAATGTGCGATAATTAACTTTTGTTTAATTTATCGCTCATTGATTTGATATGAAATTTGGGTTTTTCGTTATGGGATTAGGATTTCTGATGTTATTGGGGATTTAGATAGGAGTAGCGATTTAGGATCGCTACAGCGGTCTATAAAGCATTTTCGGCTTGGAGAGCAGAATGCTCTTTTGGCTATATAGCGCGTCAATCGTTGAGTATCTGTATGAGTTTGTACGGCCCTTTATGTGGGTTCATTTTGGGATACAACAATTCATTGTATTAGTAACAATGTTGTCCATCATTAAAAGATAATGATCAATTTGGTCATTACGAAGATTCCTGTCAGTCGATGGATCTACAATGCTCCATTGGAGCGTAATTCTATTTTTATTAGTCGAGCAAAACGCGACCGGTATGCTCTTCGTTTGAAACGTGGATGACGGCGCCAAGCCCGTAATGATCGCTGTCGTACTCGACTGTACGAAAACAATTTCAGGTAATTAGATCCGTGGCTTATAATTGTATTCACTCGGCCAGCAAAAGTTAATCCAAAAGGGGATTTTCTCTTCGATAAGGCGGCATAGCTGTAGCGTACAATTCTAGTTTTTGTTCGATAGCGTTTGTTTGCCACCAGTCGAACAACGCATTGCTTCTTGCGCGCGAGATAAAATTAGCCCCAAACACTTCGCTTATCATTGAAATCCCCTGCCATAAAGAAGTAATTATTTTCCGAGTCTAACTTGAGGGTATCAGGTTCTTTTAAAAACCGTGTGCCCTGAGGAGCTTCAGACGCGTAAACAGAGAGTGATTCCCCTGAGTTTTCAAAGGCATATCTATACTGTGGGCTTCTAGCACGTGAAACTTGTGTACATTTGTGATGTACGCGACCTTGTGTTGCAGACCATTTTTGATTAACATAAGGAGGAGGTTGAATCCACAAGCGAATTTAACCGCTAAAAGGCACAAATCAGATGCGAACGAGGACGGCGAAATACGTAAAAATGATGAAAATTTGTATCCCAGTGATCTTCACTACTCTGGAGCAGGGAACAAATATAAAGACCTTGCCGTTAAGGAGCCAGTGGAAAAAAAAGTCTGATGAAGAGCTCGACAATATTATTGCCGACCTAATAAAAAACAAAAGATGAACTGTGCAGAGAAGTAAAAGTGGCTCTGGAAAATAAAAGGAATATGAGCGTTTACAACTATGTGAACAAAAACATAACTAACAAAAACAAAAACCAAAAACAACAAAAACAAAAACAGCAACAACAACAACAAATCGATGGACTGTGAGCCACATGGAGACTAAGGACGTAACAAAACTCGGTACGTTAACATGAAAGAACTTTAAAAACAAACGCATCAATAATCCAAAAATTAGTATTATATGTAGTGATTTAGAGGACTATAATGAAATTAAATCTGCCTTGGGTAGGGCGACTAACGAGTACTACTCGTACACTTCATAAGCGGAGAAAACTGTCTCCATGCACGTTGTTACGTGCGGCTTCCGCCACCCCCATCATTTAATTGTTTTTAATATAATTTGGTTTTGATATAATTTGATGGTAAGGTGGTGGGAAAGGCGCACGATCCACATGTTGAGTGTGCGGACATACCCCTGTTCGAGTGTGGATCGTGTGCAAGTTCGAATTCTGTTTTCGGAGTGGTTGTTGATGGAGAGGGAGAGAGAGAAACAGCAAGAGAAATTATGATTCCGTTGTTGACTGTTCTTTTTGATACAGTTGAGCAGAGTTGGTTAACGGCAGAAGGACGAACAGAAGAAAGGAATTTTTGGCCCCCTGTTTTTTTTTTTGGTTTTGTCAAAAAACAAAAGAATTATTGTAAAAGAAAAGGATTTTAAAAATTGAAAGGAGTAAAAATGCTGCACCAGGGAATAATTTCTCAATCCGAGGAAAAACAAATAATATTCTTGGAGTATGGGAATTCTCCATTAACAGTTCCGACTGAACAAGTTCTACCTTTTCCGAATTGAACTGGCGCCAAACGGAATACCGGCAGACAAGGACACCACAGACAGGATTGTGTCTGGGTACTCAACTAAGAACAAGAGCGCAACAAAGCACAGGATCGGCGGCCCAACCGCTGTATAATCCAAAGACTTGGTGATCGAGGAATGAGAGGGCTGCTGCACTGACCTGAGCCGAACACAACAAGATACCTGAGCTAGTCACCACGAGGGGGGAATCAGGTAACCACTGTAATTTTATATTAAGTATCCAAATTTTTGTGGCTTTATACGCCACAACGTAAAAGGAGTTGATCCTTATTTTCCCGCAAAACCATTACTTGCGGAATTAAAAACTGTTGAAACCGACAGTCCAAAGTTTACGAGCGTGAAACTGTTCTCCGCCACAAGCTTTAGAAATCACAATCGCAAGTTGCCTTTTTTTATTGTGTCGCTAAGCCCCGCCAATAAAGGTGATGGGCTTACGAATATTAAATATCTAAACCACCAAACAATAAGTTGGGAGAAAATAAAGAAGTCCGAACGCGTATTGCAATGTACGAGGGTAGACTGAAAAGTTTCCGACCTAACAAGGATACAAGACATTTTTTCTTAAAATTTATTTTTATTTTTCTACATAGTCTCCTTGTAGCTCTAGACACTTCTTTCAGCGATGCTCTCATATCTTTAACCTGTCCAAATAGTACTCGGCGTTTTTCTGTGCAAAATAACTGTTCACGAAGGTAATCGTTTCCTCATTTGACGAAGATCTCTGTCCTCCAAGCGCAATTTTTATATTAGGGAACAAAAAGAAGTCGCTTGGGGCTAGATCTGTTGAGTAAGGGGGATGGTCAAGCACTTCAAACCGTAATTCGTGGATTTTCGCCATGGCAACCGCTGAGGTGTAAGACGGCGTTTTTGGTCTAACGTGAGCAAACGCGGCACCTAACGCGCGGATAGCTTTCTAATGCCTAAATCTTGATTTAATATGTGACAAACACGTTCTTCTTTTGGGCTTCTCGATAGTATAGTGGTTAGTATACCCGCCTGTCACACGGGAGACCGGGGTTCGAATCCCCCGTCGGGGAGCCTCCGGCGCAAGACTAATAACCTTGCCCGAAAAAAAAAACAAATCATTATGGAAATTTTTACAAGTTTCAGGACTTGCTAAATAATGCCAAGACCAGGTCCCGGTTGTAGTGAAGTTGATGATGATGATGATGAAACACTTTCTTTGGCCATTTTCATAGGCTCTGCTATCTCTCTCGCTTTAATTCGGCTGTCGTCTAGCACCATTTGGTGAACTTTAGCGATGTTATCGTCGGTTGTTGCAGTTTTTGGACGTCCCGAAAGTTCATCATCTCCCAAGCTCTCTCGACCACGTTTAAATTCAGCTGCCTAAAATTTCACTGTAGTAAATGATGGTGTAGAGTCCACATACTCATATTTGATTTGCGTAGACGTATTGCCTTTCAAAAACAAAAATTTAATGACAGCTCGATACTCAACTTTGTCCATTTCCACAGAAACACACATCGACTCACTCAAACGGCTGTCAAATAAAAACTACGCATCCAAAACGGTTGAAATTTTGGTGAGTGACAGTCCAAAAGATGCACAACTACATTGACTGGCTATTATTGATGAGTGCTGCTGTCTTCACGTCGACTTTGGCAACTTTTCAGGCCACCCATGTACATCTGGTAATGGCCGGTCATTTTTTTACTTTGACGAAAAAAAGGTCTTTAATAGTGGGAATAGGATGTTTCGGGGCTCGCTATGGCTGAAATCGGTTCATATAGCAATGCGATTTTTAGTCTGCACGGATTCACTGATGGTTCGAGTTGGTCGTATTGCTCGCGAGTTAGACTTGTCGGTCGATATTATTGCCTCTGTTGAAACTCGCAGCGTTTTAGAAGTGTGTACCATGGTTGTTTGTCGACCCATTAAAAAGCCTAATTTTTTCTGGAAAAAGAAATCACAAAGTAAAAATAAAAATTCACTGCAGGGTTTTGTTAAGAAACAAGTTCTCGCTGAATTCGTGGAAAGCGCTTCAAAACGTCCATTTTGTAAACAATTTACAGTGCGATGTAATGTAGAAAAAAACGCATTAAGTATCATAACATAATATTAATTATACCGTCCACAAAGTGAATTAAAAACGAAGTCGGATCTGCTATTTTTCTTTGCTCTTTGCTTTTCCTTTGTTTAGTTTCCCCCGTTTTCTTTTGCTTTGAGCCCTACTCGCGCTGGGATATCATGTTGCTATTTGCCCCAAAAGAGAAGGATAATAGAGGAGTACAGCTGCATATCATCAGTGTAACACATTGAGTGAGCAAGAAGCAGCATACAATAAAATTGAAACCATTGAACAAAACTGGAAACTATTGCACCTGATTGCAGCCAAGGTAAGCCTCCAATATATTCACTTCCTAATACAACACATGGCATCAAATCAACTCTTGACTGAAGTGAGCACATGATAAAAGTCCCGAAAAATCCCAATGTTTTCCGTAGGGGATGCAAGACGTACTGTAGCCTAATCGATTCAACACTTATAATATTTACAATCTTCTAAAGCTGAAATTCAATTAGAATATTTGGTCAAAACTTAGGAAAACACTGAACATGCTCGATAGGATACAGAATCCTGGCATAGGCAGGTATCACTCAACAAATTCCGTCATTACAACACAGGCAAAAACAAAGTCTTCCCATTTCTGTTCTAAAGATATTGCCACAAATGTTACTCAAGAGAAATCAAAAGTTAAAGTCCTCCTCCCCGAGTATTTACCAGCGGTAATTCCCAATCGTATCGTACACATCGGTTCAGACTAAAGGTCAATTCTAGTCGGACGCAAGGAATCACTTTTGAGTTGAACTACAATAGCGTAGGACACCGTACAAGATCAGATGATCCCTCACCGCTACAATTCACAGGTATTCAAGACCATTTTTTCCTCCCCCAATATTGTCGTTTTCTACCTCCCTCACTATGCAATGAAATTTAAGGGCACCAAAGGATTCGATTTACGCGTATATTATCAAAAAGCAAAATGAGACGCGCAGCTGGACAACCGTCGATCGCTTCTAGTGCACTTCAAAATTATTCAGAATTAATCTGGGGTACCCACACGTGCAGCCTGTTAACTCTTCCTCAATTTCGCTACTGATTGTATTTAGGTACAAACTCCATCTCATAACATTAGCCTTCTCTTGTATACTGCAATTTTCTTTGAATCCAGTCCTTTATTTTCGATATTTTTTCCTTAGTAAAACCTCAAAATTCCTTCCCTCCTTCGAAATTCTGTAATTGGATAAAATTATTTTATGATCCCTGAAATTTTCGTCTGTCTAGTGTCGCTTGATCTCGAAACTGTAATCGTTATATTTCTAGAAAACTCTCAGGCACCGTATTCAATCCGAAAATATCGTTTTTGCTTGAGGGGTAATTTATAGCTCCACTTAGGCGTTAGCCACCTTAATATAAAATTTATTGAGTCCGCATGTGTTGGGATTGAGGCCCTTAGCGGAAAGTGCAGAGATACTTTCGTGGGCGTGAAAAATCATAATTAATCGCGGATGTCTTGTATAGAAGCTTCTTTGTTAGACATGTTTCTCTAATGGTATCCAAATAGGTACTTATGTATGAGAAACATGTCGTTCGGACACATGGAAACGACCCGCTACAACTTTATTAGTCGTTCCAATAAATTGCATCTTTTTGTCAAAGAGTTTTATCGGCACATAAAATCTTAATTAGTGTCTTGATTGTCCCAAAACCAGTCTGCCCATTCTTCGATGCGACTAAACTATTGCCAGTAAATTTAGATTACACCATATAGTTTTGTCTTCTTGGCGATGATCCTTTTGTTCCGGAGCATAGCGTATAAAGTGAAGGCGTAAGGCGGAGAACCTTGGATGAAAAATGTCTCACAAGTATTTCTAAATTACCAAGATATTTTATAGGTCTTTGACGGGGATAGAGGATTGGATTCTGAGACGTTATCAACAGGTGGTAAATGAAATTTCTCTGTTTTTATTAATCCAAAGTCGGTGAAGCATAATAAGCAGAAGGAGAATGAGAAGCTGCACTTGGTTTAATAATGCTTTTCCTTCGCATCTAGCTAGGAAAGGGGTGGGAATTAAAAAGGACTTTTAGTAAATAAGTTGCAATAAAATGATTCCGTGATTCGACATCGGTTTAAAGGTACTCCTCACTGGAAAGCTTCACGTAATAAAACTGGAATGTGTCTTTATAATTAAAATATTGTGTAATAGATAGAATGAAAATTCTTATATAGTATAAACGTATTAAGTATTGTTACATATCGTTACATTGGCACCATTGACTCGCTGTTTCTTCTTCATCCGGACAGTCTGGCCCAATCGTAAAAACATATGTGTCGGCATCGATACCCCTTCCTCCATTGCTGCTTACAGACGCTGTCGAAGAATTTGCGTCTGTCCTCTGCTGTCCAGATTCCAGTCCTGAAGTTCCTTCATCAACTCAGGAACGCGAAGATCCTCCAAATGTCGATCTGACATCGTCACAACACACTTTCACAGACTTATTTACTTCACCAATAATAAATCCCACTTCTGACACCAATTGTAGCGAGCTTTGGGTTCGCTGGATTAATTATTTTATTACATAAGAACCGTTAAATCGATTTCCTTTGTAAACACTTTATTAGTCTGTTAATAACAACCGGTACTTGATATTTCGCTAATAATTCGGTGACACTTCCGAGACTTATCGTTTTCTAACTGCTTACTTATTTATCGCTTTCTTACTGCTTGCGACGTATTTACACCGTTTTTCCTCATTCTGATTCGGCGTTTTGTTTCCGTCCGTTCCATAGCCTCGAATGTTCTACTGCTCATAGTCTCCGGTTTTCCAGTACTTTCTAGAATATTCCAGTACTTTTTTTTGGAGACCTGCCAGATATCACAGCTGATTGTCATATGCGTCACAGTATTTTATAAATTTTTATACGTAAACACATTTTAGATAAAGCAAATCTATAATTTGTGACCATGTGTTTTCGTGGGGAATGTAAACAGGACAAAGCAAAAATTAAAGTCATGAAATTGAATTATCATTCAATCATTTTCGCCGTCTATAATTAAGTTAGTAGTACTGAAAAGTGGATTGGTCCTTTCGATGCCCACCAAATTGTCACCATAACCCTTTTTGGGGGAAGATCGGGCTTGTGGGTGTGTTTTGGTTTTTCACCTGCATACAACCACTGCCCAGGTCTTTTACGGTTATCATACAGAATGCACTTTTCATCACAAGTGACTATCCGGTGCAAGAACGGTTCAGTTTGGTTTCTTAATCTAAACGATGCGCAGATTTCCAGGCGTTGTAGTTTTTGGGACTCGTTCAGTTCATGGGGTACCCACTTATCGAGTTGCTTTGCCTTTCCTATGAGTGAAAGGGGTCAACTTATTATCATTGGGAATACTCTCATGGTTTGTGTAACCCGCCGCACCGATATCGTTGGGTCCGCATCCATCGTTGCTCTTAAAACATCGTCGTCAACTAACATTTCCGGTTTTCCACGTGGTTCATTTCCGAGGCTGAAATCACCGTTTCGTTCGTTTACCGCTATATCCTCAAATACGTCATTAATGTTTTTCATTGCCAATGATGCATTATGAGAAAGAGGATTCGAATTTGAACTGCCGACAGCATGATAAACAATTCCTAGACAAAAAAAAACTGTACTTGTAGCGAACCCTAAAATTCTCACAGGTCAAGCACACGTCCCAATTTACTTTATAAAAAAAGAAAATTTAAGGTTTTTTTTTTTTTTTTTTTTTAAATCACATTTATTTTCCTAATTCTTTTTACACGTATAATATTAGGGGTAAATGTTAAACCCTTTTCTACAATCACAGTCCTTAAATTAACTTACTGGCTCTATGCGAGCTCTCTAAATTACACATTACAACTTGATTTTTATATATGCCTTTCGGCGTACATCTTTTTTTTTTGTTTCTTATATATATATATATATATATATATATATATATATATATATATATGTATATATATGAAATAAGTCATATATTAGAGGGACTTCTCGTTTACATTTATATGTATATATTATTATTACAATTTTTTTTTTTTTTTTTTTGTATTATAATTATAACCAACAAAAACTTCAAAACGAAACGAATAAAACATAAAATAAGAAATAAAAAATAAAATAGAATAACTACACAAAAGTAATGGGGAAAGGCGGACAGGGGGAGGGGGGACAAGAGGAAGGAGAGCGTTGCTCTTGAGAGGCATAATATATCTGAGGAAGTGAAGTCCTCTCCTCGTTGAGAAGCCACCACCATTTGGGAGATGTTCGATCTTTGGCTGATTTATCTTTTTCACCGATCGCCGAGCTAAAACGCAGACCGCATGAGTCAGGCATTGGAGATATCACTATCATGGAGAATTCGTTTGTTCCTGGCACCACGGAGAGCGTGGTAAATAATCGGGACTCCATGCACGTCTTGGATAAGGACTTTTTGATCCAAGAAAGGGAACGCTTCTGGGGGAATAAACCCATTCTGGAGGGTATTCTCCAGATACATATCATTGAGATAGAATGCTCCCGAGATAAGATTATTGTCACTGCACATTGCCCTTGCTGTGTGACCACGAATAATTTTAATTATGAAATTGTCTATCCTATTTAACCCTGATTTGTTATACAGGATTTTGTTGGGATAGCATTTTTTGTATTGCGACTCTGGTGTTCTATAAAGTCCGAGGCAGGAACGCAAACACTGCCGTTCGAACACACGAAACTTCTCCCTTTTAAGTGGAGATATATTATACCATACTGGACAGCCATAAATCAAAACTGGTCGGATGAATGCCGAATACGAAATTATTTTGACTCTGGGGTCAAGAAGACTACTCCGGAATAGACTTCTTGTCATAGAATATGCGCTTTTAGCTGCGGAGAAGGACGCTGCTACGTGCTTGTCAAAATATAAATACTGGTCTAGCCAGATACCAAGGTATCTAACTACAGTTTTCACTTGCAGTGGAAGGTTATTGTTACCTACAATAGAAAAGTGTTTCCACTTGAATTTTGTATCCCTCGAGGCCCTGGATAGGGGTGTTCTGAAAAGGATAGTCTCGGTTTTCTGGAAATTAATCGATAATTTCCAGTCGTCGCAAAATTGTTTTATTTTGTTGAAGTCATCTTAAAGGTGCCTATTGATGACGTCTATTTTTCCTCCTGTTCTGTACACCACTATGTCATCGGCGTACGCAATGGCGTTTTCGAGAGAACTCACTAGATCACTAGTGTAAATATTGAATAGAATGGGAGAATTCACAGCTCCCTGCTGTAAGCCATTTTTAAGTTGAAAGGTCTTGTTGGAGAGTATGTCCCCGCATTTCACCACAAAATGTTTGTCCATTATCATATCATAAATGATGTATAACAGATATTGCAGCATACCCAGGTTTGTTAACTTATAGACAAGTCCTTCTAACCATACGGTGTCGAAAGCCTTTTCAAAGTCAACCAAGCAGGCGCCTGTACATTGTCGCTTTGCCTTGTTCCACTGTATATCGGAAACAAGTTTCGTCGCTGCATGAACTGTATCATGTCGCGCTCGAAAGCCAAACTGGTTGTTGGGGATGATATCGTTTTCATCACACCAACCTATCAGTGCTTTATTTATAATTTTTTCGAATAACTTGAATCTGCTGATGTTGGGAAGCAGGCTGATCGAGCGCAGATTAGCTGGATTGCTCTTATCCTTACCCTTTTTGGGGATAGGGTGGACTACTGCAGTTTTCCAATGGGTTGGATAGTGTGCATTGTTTAGAGCGTTATTAAACAAAGTAGTGTATATGTTCACTGCTTCGCGAGGCAAGTGCCTTAGAACCACATTTGGAATGCTATCTATTCCAGATGATTTCTTACTTTTTATTGACCTAAGTATGTTTCTAAGTTCATCCGTTGAATTGGTTGCCTGCGCCTGTGTATTCGTTTTGCTTTCCTTTTGCATTTTTTTCGCCGTCTGTATTTGGCTTGTGCCGCTTTGTTATAATACTCGGCTGTCGCTCGAGTCGGCTACGTGTCATCGTTTTCAGGTCTGCCTGGCCCCTTTTCATGAAAGTGACGAGCTCTTTAGCACTTTGTTTGTTTCCACTTTTTTTTTTTTTTTTTTTTTTTTCATTAAACAACCGCTCTCAGTGGCGGCCACACTGTGTAATCCACCCTTGCACACACACTCGCGCGACGAATTTTTTTATTTATTTTTTTTTCTTTCCTTTTGCTTTCTCCTGTTGTCAGATATACGTCTTATCTCTTTGACGTGCTGGTAACGACTGTGAAAAAATTTAATGTTCTGGCACAGATGTTCACTCGAGAACTTCTTATTTCCGACTGAGCGAAAATCGAACATTTCATATGGTATAACCATATATTTCAGGATCATCAACAAGAAATTTTATATACCTATACAAACGACATTCACTTCTTGGTGTTAGAAGATCTGACTCTGGTGTAATCAGTAATGTAATTTACTAGTGTTTGGATATTCTATATAATATTTTCTGGTCGACCTAAATAATGCCCGCTAGAGCTACCGTACTTACAAATTTCTATTCATCTCTTCATTCTTCATTTTTCACTGGGGAGACGTTACTCCAAACAAGACACCGATCAACTTCAACAACCGCATCAGCAGCCCGATTTTTATTGTTAGCTTTTACAAATGCAACGGTCTCAAGACAAAGTAGAGAGCAGTCAAAACCATCATTAAAGTTGTCTTCCTTAAACAAAACGGCTATACGAATGTAAGACAACTCAGAACTAAAGTTCAAATTTTTCGGTTGTCATCATCAACCTGACATACATACTTCTCATCGTGACCAATCACCCGTTTTCCAAACTTTTTAACTTCTACATTCCGTGTACAACATATGTGCTAGTTATAAATCAGTTGACATAGGCTGTCTTACATCTACATTTTAGGTCTTAATTTATACCCCTTACAATAAACCAGTTAAGACACTTTTATAGCGCCCGTGAGAAAGCTATAAAATTGGAATTTTAAGAAAAACACATTCGCTCCCCTTGTAACATTAATTTCTAAGCGTTTTTTACATAATTCCTTAAGATATTTTTATTGTTAGTCCTAAAATTAATTACACATCATTAAAGTCAACAAGACAAAACAGAGGGACCTTTTAAAAAGCGATCATTCAAATTAATTTGTGGATACTATACGCTTTGCGGACTTAATTATCAACGGCACCTAGTTCCCTTCACTGCGTTCATATGCAAATCAAATGGGAATTAATATATTAATTAGTGAAAACCCTGTTACATTAATTCACTAAACTCATTCTTTGCACTTTCAATTCCAATTTGCATAATAATGAGTGGCATACGAAAGTAGTTTACTCTACGGCCTGGTAGTCAGCTGAGTTGAAATGGGAAATCAATACGAGTACCAACACTAAAGTGTGTAAAGAATGTTTTCCAAATGGCTCTAAAACATATTGCGATTACTATGGCAGAATATTAGTTCAACACACATATGACTTACTTGTAACAGGTGTGAGTTTATGAACAAATTTTGAAAGACGTCTGTAATTGGATAGTGTTGTTTAGTACAAGTACGGAGACACCCCACCAATCATACCTAATTGGAGCCAATAACGAAACGCTTTGCTATGCATAATGACAGCATTGTATTAGAATGATTAGTTTTTCACTCTAGACTAGCGGTTTCCAACCTGGGTGGCCCGCCTCCCAGGGGAGGCGCGGACTATTGCCAGGGGAGGCGCCAACATTAATTAATTTTTATACCATAATATCTACAAATAAATAAAACTTCATATCTTAACGTAATAGTGAAAATTCAGTGCATGAATGTTAATTTTTATTTTTTTTACATTTACATATATTTAATTCCTATTAAAAAAATTATTTGGAACGGAGTAATTTAAAAATTGCGCGTTTGCAAACGCTCTGTTTCGGTAATGCACAATACGACCGCTAGTTGCATGAAAACAATAACCTCAAATTTAAATGTCACTCGTAGCTAAAGTGTCAACTGAAGCGCGCCGGCGGGTGTAATCTTGTTTTTTAAAATTGTTTTTGACGTGACTCCTTTCTGAAAATAATCGTTAGTATATTTTGAACTTAATTTTTTTTATTTAAACCATTATTTATTTTAATTTATATCAATAAAATATTTTTTAGACGAATGAATACATTTTTAGTGGGTGCAAAAATAATGAAGATGCTGATACTAGTGGGAATAAAAGCAAAAAAGAACAAGGAAGTAAAGCTCCCAAGAAAAGACAATACAGTTTATCCTATCTATCATTAGGATTCACTAGTGTTAGTATAGATGGCTTGGAAAAACCAATGTGTTTGTTGTGCTCGAAAGTTTTGGCATCAGATAGTATGAGACCAGTCAAATTAAAACGGCACCATGAAATTCTACATTCTAAATATGTTGATAAGCCCATGAAATTTTTTCAAAGAAAATTGGATGAGCTTAATAATCAAATCCAAACGTTCAAAAAAATACTTTCTGTAACATCAAATGCATTATTGGCTTCGTACCATGTCTCTTACCGAATCGCAAAATGTAAGAAACCACATACAATAGGAGAAACTCTAATTTTACCAGCAGCTATTGATATGGTTCGAATAATGTTCGAAAATGCATATCCAAAACAGTTCAAATTCCGCTTGCTGATAATACAGTCGGAAGAAAAATCAATGATATATCTGAAGATATTTGCGATCAATTAGTTTCTCGGCTGCGTACTTTGAAATTCGTCATACAAATAGATGAGACAACTGATATAGCTAAAGATGCCCATTTAATTACATATGTTCGATATGTTGTGAAAAATAATATATTAGAAGATATATTATTTTGCAAACCCATTCCCGGAAAGACCACATCCATTGAAATTTTTAATATAATGGACAGTTTTTTTTGAAGAAAACGACATAACGTGGAATAATTGCATTGGACTGTGTACTGACGGAGCTCACTCAATGACCGGACACAAAGCAGGTCTTCAAGCATTAGTTAAAAAGAAAGCACCACATGCTATCTGGACGCACTGTATGCTTCACAGAGCAACTCTAGTGTCAACAAATATGAGCAACAAATAGTGTCAACAAATAATCTAGTGTTAACAAATAATTCACACTGGAATCTGACCCTTGAGTTGCCATAGATGCCATATACAATCGGCATAGATGTTATACACAACCGTCATTGTGTAACCATCTAAATTGCTTCTCAATGACTTGCAACTATTGATTCAGCTGCAAGCACTTCTCCCAGAAATGCTCCTTTGTTTGAATCTCCAAACAATCACCAACTTCGCGCTTAGCCACCGGATTCGAATTCAATAGCATAAACAAATGCAAATAAAGAATCCGTTTCTTACAACGACCAAAGATACGATATACAAATTGTATGATGTATCCCAAACCTATTAGCACCTAATGAGTGGCAGCGTATTTATTTAGCTGAACCGTCATTACAGAACGATACCTTAGGTCGCTTCTCCCTTTGTTCTTTTCCCCTTGTTTTAGGTTTCGTTTATCCTTTGCCGAAACGCATCGATAAACACTATGACCTACACGATCACACATATACATACATTACCAAGTCCTTCTTCCTTGTTTTCACCACGAGAGAAACACTTTCTCTCTCGAGGAAACTCACCCCAGTTGCGAAGTGGTTGTGCATTGAGCATAGCAACGCGGATTCTCATTTCAACCACCAACGATCGCACATCGCTTGTCCGCGTTTCCCCCTTAGTAGAGTGAGAATGGGGTGCGTACCGGAGTGCACCCCAGAGTCGAAGTCGGACACAGACAATTATGTGATCCTTGAAACTATGCAACTTAATTTAACAACAGTTTTGTGAAAACCAATAAACCATTTGTAAATTGCATTAACTGTTCGAGTGTCAAAATTTAGTGGTAAATCAAAATAAACAACATTCATACGAAACAATACCACCGTGCGTTTTATTTCTTGCTTGGTGAACGATTGTCCGAGGTATTCCTTGGAGTCTCTTTTCTCATTGTATTGAACAGTGAAATTTCGATCGTTGGAAAATAGGAGGAGTATTTCACGACCGTGACAATTAGTTAAAAGTGCATCTCACACATGAACATGATAGGAAATCTTTGTGAATCTGTGCCAAAGCCGGCACATGACGAAGACATTTCCTACACTTCTATCGTTTGTAACGTCGTTTTTATGCGAAACGGGCTTTTCGCCACTGGCTGCAATGAAAACCAAATATCGAGCCCTGTTAGTAGCCGAAAAAGAGATACGAGTGGTACTCTACACATTGCCCCAAGATTTGATAAACTTTGTGCCAGTAAACAACAACAACACTCGCATTACATTTTTATACGATAGATGTAGTTGGTTTAAATGTTTAACAATGATTTATATAAATATAAATATACACGTATCTGTATGTTATAGCTAAACCTTGTTATTATTCTGTTGATTGTAGTTTTCAGTTTTTTTTTGTAATAAAGGTTTTACTATTTAAAACGTGTCTATATTATTTAATCTATTAAAACAATAAAAGGTAGGGGAGGCGCGGAAAAAAATTTTGTTTTCGGGGGGGCGTGGTAGCATAAAGGTTGGAAACCGCTGCTCTAGACAAAACTACGACATCTGAACCTATTTCAATTTTCTCCTGGCAATTTCATTTCACAAGATTCAATAGGCAACTTTTTACCCAAATTCTTTTTGGCTTCTTTTGGCTTTAATAATGAAACGTACGTTTTTTCTTGTAAACGACATATAATGCACGGTCTTTGTTTAAATTAATTAGATTGGTGTTTGTTTATTGCAGGATTTTATCCAAAGCTCGAAGTCGAGTTAAATACACCTCTACTAGCTCGTTAACTGGCCGTGCATTAAAAAAATGAACAAATCAATTCGTGGTATTCGGCAATTTGAATATTTTATTATCCATTGATACTTGCAAGTCACTAATATGATGCATAAACAGAATTGGTGTCAATAGAGCACCTTGAGGCATTCCGGAATTGACAGAAACGAAATTCAGTGACACGCCGAATACAGTAACTCGAGATGATTGATTTTTGAAGCAACTTTTAAGTCAAATATAGAGTTGTTAGGCTATTCATATGAACAAACCCAAAGCTCTAAGGCTGACGTGATTAAACGCCTTGGATATACCCGATACGATTCATATGTTTTTCGATTGCTGATGTCCAAACATTAGTGTTCTCAAAGGTCGCACGTAGGTCACCAGCTGTGAAATCCATATTGGAGCTCATTTAATAATCCGTTGCATTCTAAGTATTTAATTTATTCGGAATTGATAACTTTTCCATCACCTCGAATAACATGGAGAGTGGGGCTGTTGGCTGGTGGTTTTGCGAAATTTCTTTGAAATTGGTTGAATGCTATCGGTTTTCTAACAGGAAGAGGTTTCTGAATCTGACGTATGGGACAGAATTGGCCAAGAGCCACTGCGCCAGTTCTGGAATATAATTTTTTAGAACTATAACTGGTATTCCGTCCGGTCCTGCTGTTTGATTGCAGCAAAGATCACGGAAGATCTTACACTCCGCGTGGTCGGCACTTAACATCCACCCTTGAAATTGTACTGGAGCCATTACGATTCCAGGGAATGATGATTTGGAGTTCAATTGTAGAAAAAAAATTCGCAGAAATATTGGCGTTGGAGTTTGTAACTAGTGTGTATCTGCCCATCACTAACAGAGGAACGAAATATTGAAATTTCGGCCAATAACCTTTAAAAGTGACCAGAAGAGCCATAAATTAGTTGGGCACTCAAGTCATTTGTTGAATACTGCATCGTAAAATTTCTGCTCAACCTTAATCATTCTGTTGGTGTCCGTTGGAATGGAGCCACACTCTTCGAAAGCCATCATCATCATCATAGGCACTACAACCGGGATCCGGTCTTGCCCTTTTTTAACAAGTCCCGAGGCTTGTTATTGCTATCGTATACGGCTCTGATACATTTTCTTATTCGATTTTCGTTCGATGTTCTTCACTATTTTCTTGTGTATTATGTGTGTTCTGTTAGAAACGCCACAATACTATTATACAATGTATATTATAGTAAGTGTGTTCTTTTGTTTTGGTGGGTACATTACACTTAGCTTACTTCGAAATATATTATTGTGGATATTATTGTTATTTTGGTTAATTTAAAATGCCAATCTTGAGCAAACCAAAATTTGTTGAACGAACTCTATTTGACACAAAATTCCATGTCAACCGGAATAATATCCAGGACTGACTATGCGGAAGCGCTAATATCGGAGTTTCAAAAAAAAAAAAACCGTTGATCATCTTCAATAAATCCCTTACACCCTCCAATTAGTATTTCAGTTTTTCCATATTTGGCGAAGCTATATACGTTGTTTTGTCGTTTGAGATACACCACTGTAGATATCATACAATGGTCTGAATTCCGCCGTTACTACGAATTAAATCTTCGACTCAATAGACATCAACGCGTTCATAATATCTCCTTAGTTATCTGCTATTGCGGCACTTTTAAATACACCCCGTGTAAAATTCTAAATGTTATACAGTGGTTTTACCCCATTGGAAAATTGTTCAATAACTTAGTTTTCAACAGTTTAGGAATAATCTTGGGTAAACTGCGAGGGTTAGGCAAAAAAGCAACAAGCCCATACTAAATCATTTAAAATTCTCCGAAGGTTTCAATGGCGTCGGTTTTTGTCGGTGTTAGTAATAAATGTGGGATAAGACCAAACAACAGACCCGACAACCTACAATATCAGGCGACAGTGCATGAACGCTACAGAGAACGGTACAACAACATGCGACAGAACAAACGGAACAGACAAACATCTAGCAACCCGTTTATTTTCCGGTAAAGAGTAATAGTTTGCCATCAACCGACAATTGTAACCCCTCGTCCTCTAAGGCGAAATGAAAGTGAAGTTGTAAAATCAACACCTCGTACTCTTATTTAGCGTTACTATCGATCCCACAATTGGTTGCTTAGATGGAATAGAAACGAGTTAATCCGTGTTAAAAGTAAAAGCTAAACAAACCATTATTATTATTATTATTTATTGGCCTGTAGCAACTCGGAAGTTCATGACCTCACCGACTCGACTCCGCCACCGTTCCCTGTCCTGTGCACTCTCCGTCCACGCTGACCATATGATCCGACCTCCTCAAGGTCAAACCTAACATTGTCCTCTCATCTCCGTCGCGGCCGTTCTATCGGTCTCCTTCCCGTTGGTCTACCGTCAAGAATTCTATGCACGGTCCTAACGCTGCCCATTCGCGCTACATGTCCGGCCCATCTTAATCTTCGCGACTTGATTACTCTCACTATTGTAGGTTTGCGGTAAAGCTCTTCCAATTCGTGGTTGTGGAGGTTCCTCCATTGTCCTGCCTCCTCGTCATATTTACCTCCATCGATACCCCTTAAAACTTTATTCTCGACTACGCTGAAATTGTTTTCTTCCCGTTTTGTGATAGCCCATGTTTCGCATCCATATAGAGCAATCGGCATGATTGTGGCTCTATAGATACGGAGCTTTATGTTACGTGATAGCAGTTTGCATTTCAGCAGTTTACTGACTGCGTGCCAACTAGCGTTGCCGAAGTGTAGTCTTTTGTTAATTTCCTTCGACAGTTCGTTACTGGCCATCAATATCGTTCCCAGATATTTAAATTCTTTACCTTTTTCAAATATTTTACTTGCTCTCGCCGTAATCATGTATTTTGTTTTGTCTTCTTTTATTTCTAGGTCTACCTTTTCTGCCGCTTGCATGATGATTTCACAGTTTTTACTAACATCCGCATATGCGAGAACTTGTGTGACCCCGTTCAGGGATGATCCGGGCATGTTGTCGTCTTGTACCTTTCTGATGACCTACTCGAGCACAAGGTTAAAAATACACGGTGATAGACCATGTCCCTGTTTTAGTCCGTCCCTGATTTCAAATGGTTATGAGAGGTGGTTTTCTATTCTAACCCGCCCTTTGTTTTCGTTCATGCAAATTTGAATGAGAGCAGCATCTTTTTTCGGGATTCCCAGCTCAGCTCCAATATCGTAGAGTCTTTGCCTTGCGACTGAGTCGTAGGATTTTTTGAAGTCAACGAACAGTTGGTGAACCGTCTCTCCGTATTCCCACTTCTTTTCCAGCAGTTGCCTACGGTTCCTACGGAATCTGCACTGGTAGTCTCCCAGTATTTCTTCTGCGTACGGTGTGATTCTCGCCAGTATGACATTTGTTGCAATGATATTCCTCTGTAATTTTCGCAGTCAGATCTGTCGCCTTTTTTGAAAATGGGGATGACTATTGAGGTTTTCCATTCTTCCGGAATGACTTCCTTATCCCATATTGTTTTAATCAGTTGGTGGATCTTTCGAGCGATTGCCTCTCCTCCATGCTTCACAAACTCTGCCGGTATACGGTCGACTCCGGGAATTTTGTTGTTTTTCAATCGGTTTATTGCGTCTACAACTTCGTCGAAAGAGGGCTCTGGGATCTGAGGCTCGGCTGTATGTACGTCTGGTGCGTTTATTTGTGATTGATGGGTGCGCACACAGAGCAGGTTTTCAAAGTGCTGCTTCCACCTTGTCACGGTATTGTTTGTTTCTGTCACCAGACAGCCGTTTGTGTCTCGGATTATTTTGGCTCTCCCTCGGCACCCATTTCTAATTAAATTTATGCCGGCTCTCGTTGTCTCTTTACGAATTGTCGCCTATCTTTCTGTGTTGAATTCATCATATCCTTCTAAGTGGATCACTCTGAGGTGTTTATATTCTTCGATCTTCGCCTTGCCCTCATCGTCAAACCAAGGTTTGGACTTAATTGTTTTCTTAAATCCTAATACCTTTTGGGCTGTTTGTTTGATTGTGTCTCTGATCGATGCCCATTTAGTGCCCAGATTATTGGTTTCCTCTTCCTCACTACTCCCATTCTCGGGCATGCTAAATCTATTCGTTAGTTCCTCTTGATATTCAGCACTTTTGCGTAGAGCTTTTAGTTTATCAATGTCAAACTTCTTGTTCGTCTCCCGTGACTGCCCATGTGGGTTTGCTGCGAACCGACTTCTAATTTTGCCCATCACTAGAAGATGATCTGAGTCGCAATCTGCTCCTCTATATGATCTTACGTCAAGGATATTCGAGTGGTGTCTTTTGTCTATGAGGAAGTGTTCTATTTGGTTTCGCGTTACGCCGTCGGGTGATATCCATATGGCTTTATGGATTTGCTTGTGCTTTAACATCGTGTTTTTGACTACCAGATCTTTTGACGCTGCGAATGTGATAATTCGAATTCCATTATCATTTGAAACGTTGTGTAGACCTTCTTTACCTATAGTTGGTTGGAAGATAACTTCTTTTCAATTTTCGCATTGAGGTCCCCGAGGAGGATTTTAACATCGAATGATGAGATCCCATCGAATACTTCTTCTAGTGTCTCGTAGAACGTGTCCTTCGTTTCTTCGCCCGTAGATTCTGTTGGGGCATGTACGTTTATAAATACATAATTGTACCATGGTCCCTGTATTTTTAGAGCGTAATCTTATTGCTTATGATGAAGCCGGTTCCGAGGTTATGTGTATCGGTACCTCCACACTCCAGTATGAACCCGTTGGTTTCGATTACTTGATGTGGGAGTTGGACCTGAAGCGCGACGATGTCCATTTTATATTGTTTCGCGTTTTCTACGACCGTTTGTGTCGCGCCTGTATTGTATAACGTTCGAAAATTCCACGTGCCGACGCTTTTTCCGTTTTTCCCTACGTTTTCTTTTTGTCGAGTCGGTGTTTTCTTGATGACTTGGTGGTGTCGGCTCATCACACCTACGCCTACCGGGTTTTTCGTGGGATTGCTTTTTTGTATATTGATTATTCATATTTGTTGCCACGAGTCTTGGGGTTTCAAATAGTCCGCCATATCAGGGCCCCTCTTTGATATGGTCAGGTCTACTTACTGCTCTGTTTCGACCCGGTGTCAGAGAGGCGCCGTTATAATACAGCCCGTATACCCCTGGCTGCAAACCATCCAATAGGCATGGTGACGTGTAACACCGTGGATTAGGTGTGGTAGATCTGTGTGTGTTACTCCTCGCTAGCCTGTCTGATATGGGTGGTCCTACTGGAAGCGTATGCTTCCGTCAGCATAGCCTGAGTGATTCATCGTAGTTTAAGCCCCCGCACCACGTTAAGGTTTCTACCAAGCGGTGGAAACAAACCATAAAATAAATTTACTTATGCCAGTAAAAAAGCAGCCGATCGCATTAACAACCAGTGAATCTACAATCGAGTGAAAACAAAAACAACAAATAGTTATCGAATAGTCCTGCCCAGACACGTGTTTAGGTAAGGAAGAAAATCGAAGAGTGACAATACCGAAGGAACTAGAGAAGGTGCAAAGGAAAAGGAGTAGCAGTTGTGCAGTGGTCGCTGGGTTGCAGAAAATTTATAATTGCAAAGTGAGTAACATTCCACCTTTGTAGAATCATGATTTGATTACATTGAATTTACTTTAACCCTTTTAGTTAATCCAAGTTATTTCCAATTTTGTTACGGTTCGCAACTGTGCTTCCTTAATCACTTAAGTGAGTAGTTGCTTTGCGGAAAGTTAAAAAAACACATTTTTCCTTTTCTTTTTATACCTGTACAATCCGCGTATAAACCAAGATGACCTTTTCTTCTTATGGCCTCTGATAACTCGATTAACTTTTATATTAAAACTATGAAGTTGAAGACGCATTTAAAAAAAATTGATTTTAGCATTAGCCGTAGTAATGTTGCCAGAGACATTAGGACAACTCAATTTACCGAACAGAGGACTGAAAACTACATTACAAGACGGGCTCAAGAAGGCAAGACTCCCGTACAAGTATGTTCTCGCTGTACTGAAAATGCTTTCGTGGTATTTGTGTGCTAATTTTATCAAGTACTTGTCGATATGGGTAATGGAGGCGCCGTCGTGTAGGTGGGAGTTGGTGTGTTGGTGTCATTTAGGCTTTCTAAAGTGGCTGGTGCATAGTCTGAGAAGTTTCCTGTCGAAAAATCGGTCTTTCATTTGGGCCGAAGATATGGACGATACCCCTGGGAACGGCGTACGATATCCCTGATCGGATTAGCTGCTTATAGCAGAGAAACTTAACTTTCGTGTCAACTTTGTTGCTCCACTTCAAAATGTTGTGCAGTTGCCTAGACCGACCGAGGCCCCTTTGAAGAATGTGGGTCATATATCTGATGAAAATCATTTTTGGGTTATAAATGTTCCCAAGATATTTCACCCTCCCCTGTGGTCTAATCGTAGTACCTCCTATCTGTTTTTGAATATTCTGTGAATATCGGGAAGTAGGCTGGGAGTGTTTAGTACTCAGAATTCAACCTACTCCTTTGGATGGGTTAAGACTGATCCGAAATTTAAAAAAAAAAAAAAAAAAAAAAAAAAAAAAAAAAAACAAATTGTGGCGAGAGGCCGACTTTAGCGAGACAAGGACAGATGTGTCCTTCATCTTGTCTCTGGCTTCTGGTCATCGTGCGTTAACCAGAATCACCCACATCCGTGAGGATGTTGGGCTCGGTCTCGAGATATCTGAAAAAGAAAAGGGGGGAAGTATCTAGGGATATATGGACAGGGTTAGTTCAGGTGTTCTCTAACTACTTGGATGGAGGGATGGTGGGAAAAAAATCGCACAAGACTGGTAGGTCTTGAGTGCGGTAGGAAACGCAGATCACGTTTTTGGCACTTATCCGAAATCAAAAATATGCCGCCCTTTTATACTCTGTACTTACAGAGATTTGTTTGGAAAAAATGTATAAAAATTCCAAGAAGCACAAACGAGATTTCGTGTGTGCATCACTTGGAATGGGATTCTGGGGAGGGATATGGAAATTTATTTTAGCAAATTTCGGAAAGTAAATTCATGAAATATATTTGAAAATAGGCATTTCATGATATTGGGATTTGAATCAATGTGCGACCAATGAACATTTGGTTCAATTTTTCGCGCATATGATTCAATCGAGGATATTGGTTGGGGTTATTGATAGGGATAAAATATTAGGGTGTGGATGATCGATTTTTTGTATAATAATGGAGGATTAGGAACACTACAATGCCCACAGTAGGGTTTGATGTAGACATAATGTCTTTTAACGTCATTTAACCTGATTGGCTGAATGGTTAGGAGTAACCGTTTTTGGTACTTTGAAAATCTTTATAATAGCAAATGTCAATATATGTTACATGTGTGGAAAAGATGTTTCCTCTACATTTTACCCCTGCATGGTTGAAGCCCGTGTCTGAGTAAAGCGAATTTGAACTAATGTTAAAATGTATTTGGCTTACATCCACCAGGCTTATAATCCCCTCTAATTGTTTAGTCATGTTTATGGTAGGTCGTTACTTGAGTCCATTGAAATTATTGGCAATCAGTGAAAAGTTGTTGATGATCGATCTCGTAGGTAGATCCGTTATTACACCCCACCCATTTGACTCTGGGAACTTCTTAATGAACGATAACTTTCAACGCAACCACCTCGCTGACTGATCAACAACCTTCTTCCTTTGTTTACTTTTATTTGTAGAGCCAAGTCCCATGATTGTCAATAAAATCGTCAGTCTACATTTCATAGATTACTCCAATAGGACTGTTAATTGCCCAATGGGAAGTAAAAATATGCACTTGCTATACATGTGAGGTTCACAAGTCTGGAGTCAACATGATGGGAATGGACATCACTGTTATTTCCTCACCTAAAACCAATTTCTTGGAGCCCATGCACCATAATGTAACCATTCTCGTGTGAAATTTAATCTATCAGAATTCTACGATCTAAAAGTCTATTGTTCTCTCCGGACACGATTCCTCAATCAAAAGATTAACTTCAGCAGGAATGAGCACCTTCGAAAAAATATTGATATTTGTTTGTCTACAAACCAATGAACAAGACAAACCGCTTATACAAATCCTGTTAAAGAACACACAAAATGATTCATATAACGAGCCGAGTAAGCAATCAATACTGCAGTTCCTGTTCTGCAAAATCACATCACAATTCATTACTATTTTACACTGATGACTTCTGCAGTGTATTGGAGCGATTGGACGTATTTAGGTGCACAAATTGCTAGGCGTTAGCGATTGCGAGATGGCCCCAGGATGTACATCATCATCATCATCGGCACTGCAACCGCGATCCGGTCTTGGCCTTATTTAGCAACTCTCTCCATCGGTATCCGGTCCTTATCCGAGACTTGTTGAAGTGTCAATAATAATTTGTTTATCCGGGCAAGGTTATTAGCCTTGCGCCAATAAAGGATGTACATCGTTACGTAATAACAAATAAAATTTAAACCTACCAAATTCGTTTACAAATTGACCCTTGGTGCATAGTGAGAGTTTAATCTTGGAGCGCTTTCAGAACTGATTCTTTTCATGAAATCGATTTTCCAAGGAAAGCTCCTGAAGACATTTATTAGACTGCGGTTAGGTTGTCCTCGTGTCACGCGCTGGTATGTCACTAACATCGCATCATCACATGCACTGGCTTATTAGGGATCATAGCTGCCATATGCCACCATACGAATCGGAATGGTTACAAATCTCCATAGAATCCGAATACTTCTGGTATCTTGGTGCATCTCATTTTCTAGATCGATTCACATTTCACCTGCTATGTAGGCATATAAATTATTTCCGCACACCACAGAGAACGCAACACCTGGTGGTATCGACCACAGAATCCGAGTTTCTTTTCCAGAAGCTCGTCTAGATCCGCAATCCTCGCGCGAGTTATGGGTTTTGAATAATCTACGAAACAAAAGTCGCGATGCCAAAGGAACGGGGGCCAAATCTTCTTCTTACACCAAAATTCAAACACAGAATCTTTCCTTGACTTTCTTCCACTTTTATTTTGTATATTTTTATTAATTAGCATTAACTTAACATTCACTTTGTTTTAACAATTCTGTTCTAGCATTAACTTAACATTCACTTTGTTTTATAATTCTGTTCTAGCAACATCTTAACATTCACTTTGTTTTACAGTTCTGTTCTAGCACTAACTTAAGATTCACTTTGTTTTACAATTCTGTTCTAGCACTAACTTAACATTCACTTTGTTTTAACAACTCTGTTCTAGCACTAATTTAACATTCTTGGCGCAAGGCTAATAACCTTGCCCGGAAAAACGAATTATTATGGACAATTTAACAAGTCTCGGATAAGGACCAGATACCGGTGGATAGACTTGCTAAATAAGGCCAAGACCGGGTCCCGGTTGTAGTGCCGATGATGATGATGACTAATTTAACATTCACTGTGTTTTTACAATTCTACTTCCTGGACTTTTTCGATAGCTTTAATTTGCATAAGAACCACTACTAGATTTAATTATTTTTACGAATAAAAACGAGACTCAATTCCTTACACGATCAAAACCGGACCTCCCTACTTTCACTACCAACCACCAACTTTTTCGACCAAATTCCGACTCGACTATCTTCACGATCAACCTCTCACTGACCCCTAACTTCTTCCTACCATTTCTCGTCACCTCGGGGTCAACACTTCCCGATGCCCATAACGCAATCTCATTTCGCAATGGCCTAATTCCCGATTTTCAACGTCAATTCGCAATTGCTTTGCACTGTGGTGTCAGCAAATATATCTTCATCGCTTTACGCCACAGTTAAACATCCGCAATTGCAAATTTGGTTGACGAGGGTCGCATTCGGTTGTCACTAAGAATTAGACCATGTACTGTAGATCAATTGGGTTTAACATGACAAATTGTTGTGAATGTGGTTCGTCTTGTTGGAAACGGGCGATGTTAGGAGGACGATGATGAGGAACAACTCCAAAGGTTGGGAATATTCGTGTTAATTTGTTTGATGTCTGTTGATTGTACAAGTATTGTACGTTTCCGCCTTTGAACATCCTGTGGTAAGTCCGTAACGAGCATCGTTTTTTCGGGCCTGGGGTGAGCGGTGGTGTTGCTGAGGCAACCCGTGTGCTAAGTGTGTCGATGATGTCATAGATAAAGATGACATACAAGGGGTCATTGATATACCTAAACCTAAAAACGCCATCCAATTTTAAACTCGAATGACCCCCCGGGGCGATAAAACTATTAATTGCATATTTTAAACCAAATAATACAAAAGCAATTGATTGCATATGCCGAAAGCAATTGCCCAATAACGCAAAAGCTATTAACTGCATATTCCGGAACAATTAAATTGCAGAAACGTTTAAACTACATGTTCCAGCCCAATCAACAGAAATGCAATTAATTGGGTCAGTTCGCAACCGTAGAAGGTGAACCGAGTTCAAGCCAATGAGGAAATATTGACCGGTTCAGCGAAACACCGTGGTTGCGAACTGAAGCCAACAAACGAAAATCAGGGCAATTAAAATGTAATTGCGGTATCGTCATCGGGTGGTATTGACCCCGAAATGTTGTGAAACGGTCAGGAGGAATTTCAGAGGTGGATCGTGAAAGTCTATCGTTGTTCGGGCAGTTGGTTTTTGGTTGCAAAGAAGGTTGAAACTGTGGTCGAAGGAGAAGTCGGTTGTTGATAATAGAGTCGATTAGATTGGGGTATGGAAGAAATCTGGTGACGGTTATAAAGAGAGAAAGTGGTCGATAATTAGAAAACAGGAAGATGGTTGGCTTAATGACATGTAATGACGGAGTGAAGAAAGAAAAAACTAAAGTTTAAGAGAAGTGATTACATAGACCATATTAACAATTGTATATAATGTCGAAGTGAGACAACGAAGGAAATAATAAGAAAAGTAACTAAATACGATATATTAATATTTGAATGTAATGTCGGAGTGAAGAAAGAAAAAACTAAAGTTTAAGAGAAATGATTACATAGACCATATTAACAATTGAATGTAATGTCGAAGTGAGATAACGAAAACTATTAATAAGAAAAGTGACTAAATAGAATATATTAGAACTTGACACTAGACATCCAATAAACTTTGTTAATTTTACCATTTATGATTACTTCTGTGCAAAGCATTTCTTTGATTAAATCTTTTAGTGTACTAGCACTGTATAAGACGAATAACGAAATCAGGTGTAAAACAATTGAGAAATATAACGTTAGTGAAAATAAAAAGAGAAAATAAAACAACAACAAAAAATAAAAAAGCTCTGTGTTTTAATTGTTTCAATGAGTTGACGTTGTTTTTCTGATGCTGTAAGTGTTATCTCATCGCTTACCCTAGAACCATAACTCGTGCGTGGTGGTTTAACACACCCCATACTTTTTATTCAGGATTTGAACATTCTACAAGCAGAGCCAAAGGAATTGACTCTTATACTTTTAAATGGTTATGGCCAAAATGAGTAGATCCGCCCTTATCCGAAGTCATTGATTATTTGAAACCGGATTACATTTTCCGTTGAGTAGTTTATCCCACTTATAATCTCGACTAAGAGCATAAATGGCCAGATATTTTGGGGTTAGAAGAGTTACCACTGTGTCCATCTGCCAACATCCCATTTCAATACACTGAATAAAATTTGAAAACCCTCACTGACTTCCATTCCAGATAAGCTCATCTAATATATTTGCCCTCTTCCCTGTCGCCGCAACCGTTTATTCAGTCATGAAAATTCGTGCGTTGTTTGTCTATCTTTACATGATCCTCACCACTAATACAGCTCCTAATTTTTGACAAAATGGCCTTTCTACATTAATACTGCAGACAGGTTGAAAATACATTTAATTTTCTTGTAGAATATGATTCTAAAAAAAAAACACATTTTCAGTTTCATTGTAAAGAAAAAGAAAATGTTTGACACAGTCGTAATCGCTCTACGAATAAAAATAAAGTAATGTTACCAATAATGTCAACTTGTTGTAGTTTCCAATACTCACTTTGAATGTTAGGGTCTTCTTCAGTTTTTGTATGTTATTACCAAACTATGTAATTTATTAATTTACTGGTAGTTAAATTTAACTTTTGCCTTTGACAAAGTAGTGCTTAAGTTAAAGACGAGTTCAGCCCAGGACCTGATGGACTCCCAGCTGTTTTTTAAAAGAAATGTTCCTCTTCTCTTTCTCTCCCGATTTCAAAGATACTCAATCTATCCCTCTCACAAGGTATCTTTCCTAGTATCTGGAAATCATCCTATGTCACCCCCAAAAATAAAAAGGGACCTAAAAACGATATAGGCAACTAACGCCCAATCGCCAAACTGTCTCTAATCCCTAAACTGTTCGAAGGGATTTTTTACAACGCGTTACCTTTCCGTTGTAAATCTATTATTTCACCCAACCAACATGGTTTCCTTGCGGGTAGGTCGACTACAACCAATCTGATCGAGTTCTCATCCCATACTCTCCGTGCCTTAGAGAATGGGAACTAAGTCGATGTAATCACCACCGATTTCAGCAAGGCTTTTGACAAAATCTTCCATAATCTCATCCTTTTTAAGCTGTCGTCTCTAGGTTTCGAACCCCTATTGATCAAATGGTTATCTTCTTATCTGAAAGATCGATCCTACCGTGTCAAATTCAGATCCTCCCTTTCCAATCGTTTTCTTCCCACGTCAGGGGTTCCGCAAGCATCTAGGTCCCCTCCTATTTATCGTTACCATCAATTACGTTAACTCCATTATTAAATACTAATCCATCTCCCTCTATGCGAACGACGCCAAACTCTACAAAACGATCATCTCTCCTCTCGACTCCTCACGTCTCCAAACGGATCTCGACAGCTTCTCAACTTGGTGCCGTAATAACTGCCTTGATCTCAACGTTGTCAAATGTCACACCATCACCTTCACCCGCAAACGTCCCTCTTCTCCCCCCGTTCCTACTTCCTGCTAAACCAGCAGATATCATCTGTAGCCTCGGTACGTGACCTCGAGATATTATTTGACAGGCAGGTTAGCTTCATCCCACATATTGATGATATTATTCTTAAGGCCAACTCTGCCCTTGGGTTTGTGAAACGCTGGTCTAAGGAATTCTCTAATCCTTACGTTTCCCGTTCTCTCTACATAGCCTTCGTCCGCCCCCTTCTTGAATCCGCTAGTCAGGTCTGGTCTCCACACTATTCGTCCCATATCCGTAGAATCGAAAGCGTGCAACGTCGTTTTCTGCGGTTTGCCCTCCGCGGACTGAACTGGGAGAATCGTCGGATTCCCCCCCCCATACATAAGCCGGCTACGTCTGATTAACCTCAACACACTTGAGGAGCGCAGAACTCATGCCGATATCCTTTTCATCGACCACCTCCTTTCAGGCGCAATCAACTGCCCAAGCTTGCAATCCATCATTGCCCTTCACACTAACCCCCGTAACTTGCGAAACCCTCGTCTCTTCTATCTGCCCACTCACCACACTTCTTACGGCTCTAACGAACCCATTTCACGAATGCTGAGGTGGGCAGACTCTTACCCTACCTCCTTCGATTTCCACCTTACACCTACTGCACTCAAACTTCGTCTCCTCTCTTTCCCCTCCTGACCTTGCCCCGCCCACAGTCTATCCCCTCACAACCCGTACTTATTCCAACGCATATGCCGTTCACTGTTGGCTGTCTCACAGATGCCACATTTGCCACCCCCACATACACTTGCTCTTCTCCAGCCTCCTACCTCCCCTACCCCGAAGTCCTCTTCTCCCCCCTTGTTTTTTTTTCTTTTTTTTATTTTTTTTTAACTATATGTTTTTTGAATTACTTTTAAGTTAGTTTATAAGAATTCGTTTTAAGTTAGTTTATAAGAATTATATTTAGTGTAATTAGCTTGTATTAAGCCGAATAAATAAATAAATATAAACAAAGTTGATGACGGTAAAAACATTATCATCAGTGGAGCCAATACTTCATATTCAGAACACACAGGTGCGTTTTGAGTCGAAGTTATTTGGTTTAGCCCTTCATCAAGTCAAATTAATATCTCTTCTATGTTTACCCTGTCACAACGTAAATAGTCTAGAAATATTGTGGGTAAATATGAACAGGACCACACTGTTAAAATATCAAATATGGCAAATAATTGTAGAATCCGTAGTGTCCAGAGTTGTTGGTAATAAATAAACGCCAGAAAAAAAAAATAAATAAAAGGAAATTGTTGCAAAGGAACTCTCTCATATTTGTTGTGCAGACATCCTATACAATATATTCCGCACTTAAAAAAAAAACAACCAACAACATAATTTACATATCTATCTGCAGATCTAGTCTATTGACTTCCGCTGCTTTTATACTGCAGTAGATTGATTAATTATGACAACCGCAACGGTCGTTCAAATACTACATCATTTGAAATAAGTGTTTTGCTTTTATTTATTTTTTCGTGTTTAATTATTGTTTCAGATCCCGCTGGCGAACTTGGATGGGCGTTTACTTTAATCATAGTTTCAATCATATCAGCTCTTATAGGTGCTATAGTAATGGTCGTAGTCCTTAGATGTAGGAGGTAAGTACTAAAATTTGAAGTCCAAATAAATAACTTAATTATACATTGCTTGTTTGCCAACTCCTCTACCAAGACCACTAATATACAGCGGGAATAAAATTCATTAATTCATTGACAACAGAATAATATTTAACAAATAGTGTTCCCAATCGATTATTGTGTCAACCCTTTACTTCCAATATCTAGATTTATAATTTTCGAACTTTTAATTTCCTTTTACCTAATTTTCAAGCCCATAAATGCCCTTAAACCCCTACCCTAAAAATAATTCATTCAAAATATTTCTAAAACTCCACTCCATGACTCTATATTATACATTGCAGGCATTCACAAAGAATTAACATAAGTGGTTATCCTATTAGTCGGCTTTGTTTATGCTCTTCTTGTTTTTATTTCTGTTGACCACGACGAGAAGTAATTAGAGCAACAAGCCGTGACGCTGTTTTGACCATGATAACGACTTTGAAGGCTACCGAAGAAATTTAAATTTTGTGCCAGTTACTGGATTTACATCTAACAAGCGTTGGACTAAATTTACAATGAAAAGCGTATGTAAACCAGAGTACAAAATTAATCCGAACAGCCCGAGAGATTTTGGACAAGTGTACTTTAAATTAATGGTAATTGACATGGGAATGTGCAATGGTATAGAAATAAAGGCCACGAATTATAAAAGAGTTCACTTCATTAAGCAACGGAAAAGTCATCACTCCATCAAAAATAGTCTCATATCCATACACGGGGAATACTTGACCTCACTTAGTTCAGAGTGGAAAATAAACTTTTGTGATTTAGTGAACGGAGAGCTGGCTCTCAGCGGGTCCGCAAAACTCACACTTCCGATGGTGCTGTGGACTGTATTGGGAGGTTGGTCAAGGACGATTTCGGAAAACCGTCCCTCTAGGCCATATCGCCGATTCTACCGCATGCCACCGGCTCGATGTGTCGTTGTATCTATATTTTTTCTTTCCTCGCCAGGCTGCCCTTAGCGGTGGGAAACGGCCTTCGTGTATCGTGTATAAGCGAAGAAGAATTGATTACGTACACCCATTACCACTGTAAGAGTAAAATCCGGTTAAACGCTCCTTACCACTGGTAGAGGAAAGCGTTCTAGGGGTACCCGCAAAAGAGAGCGGATGGAAAAAAACTCTCCTCTAAACGGTACAGGAGTATTTTTCTGTCCTATGGGTTTTATTTCTATTTTTAAGTTAGTTAATTCTATTTGGATAGCCTAACGACCCTTGAATTCCGAAAACAGAACTCAAGCGTTTTACATTTTCATCTGCGCCTTTTATACTCGCTGGCACCAATTCCGTGTGAGCAGGTGCTGTGTACGAAGCGACTTCCTAAAAATCAAATGATCCGTTGTTGGCTGTGGCGTCTTCCTGGAAATTAGCTCATTGCTATCTGGTAGAGTGTGCTGCTTCTCGATGCGCCTCTTGAATTTGATGCACTGTGACAATATGGCGTCTTCTTGGTAATCACATGATGCGAACAGTCTCCATATGCGGCGGGGACGCCTTGGCTGAAAGCAGGACTCTGACTCTGCTTATAGGCCTCCGCAGTGTCCCTCATGGGGTTCCTACGTCCAGGATTCGAATTCGTCCGTCTGATCCTGGGTACGTCGTCTGAAATTCTCCGCGAGGCCAAGTGTTTCATGGTAATGAGTTGTCCACCACTAGGACTATGTCCCCAACCTGTGGGTCCATTGCATTTCGGCCGGATACTGTTTTTGGCATCAAGGTCGGCAGATATTCTTTATCTCTCTCTCTTCCAGAAATGGTTTTTTCATTTTAATTGTAGCAACATATTTTTTATTTCTGTTTTTTTCTTATGTCCTATATTATAACCTAGGCAAAAAGGGGCTTAAATTCTGGCTTAATTATATTATATTGTAGCGAGCCTAGGGTTCGCTGGATTAATTATTTTAATAAATAAGAGCCGTTAAATCGATTCTCTTTGTAAACACTTTATTAGTCTGTTAATAACAACCCTTACTTTTATCGTACACTTAACGATTTTTTGACTTATCGCTTCCTTACTTATCGCATGCTTACTCTGCTTACTTCTCACTTATTACTTCTTACTTCTTACTTAATCTGCGTGCGACGTATTTATAACGTTTCCTCATCCTGATTTGGCGTTTCGTTTCCGTCCGCTCCATAACCTCGAATTTTCTACTATTCATAGTCTCCAGTTTTCCAGTACTTTCTAGAATATTCTAGTACTTTGTTTTGGACTTTCTAGAATATTCTAGTACTGATTGCCATATGCGTCACAATATTATAACTTACTGGTCCTACGCCGCCGTAATAGTATTGTACGAGGATGGGCTGAAAAGTTTCCGACCTTAGCGTGAAGATAGCTACACTCGTCAATAAAAGCACGTGAATGTAGTTGCGTATCCTTTGACAGTTACTCACCAAAATTTCAGCCATTTTGGATGGGTACATTTATTTGATAGTCGTTTGAGTGAGTCGATGTGTGTTTTGGTGAAAACGGACAAAATTGAGTATCGAGCTGCCACTAAATTTTTGTTTTTGAAAGACAATACGCCCACGCAAATCAAAGATGAGCACCATCATTTACCACAATGGAATTTTGGGCAGCTGAAAAACTATACCAACAAGATAGTGATCGGAGTTGACGTTACCTCGGTACGTTCGTATCGTCATCAAGCTCGAAAAGTGGCAACGGTTTATCAACACGTGGTCAATTTGGTTGTGTGGTTCCATCAGGTGATACCCAGGCGACTTTGCGGATGTCTTTACGCGGAAACCTCGTACACGCAACCACCAAGTTTTTTGATGCTACCAGTTCGATGACTCATAGTCCATTGTCATTAGTTTTCTCATGCAAACTGTGGGAACCTGTGTAGTGCCTGAAAACCGGCTTCCGACCTATTTTCATATTCAAATCACCAAGAAAGATTTTTACATCGTATCTTGGACAGGCATTGAGGGCCGTTCGACGTTCTCGTAGAATTATTGTTTTTCGTCGTCAGGGAACTCCTCTGTAGGTCCGTGAACGTTTATGAGGCTATGTTCTTAAAGTTGCCTCGCACGCGAAGAGTGCATAGCCTTTTGTCTAGTGCATTAAAGTCGATAATGGCAGGCTCCAGTTTTTGGCTAACCAGAAAGCCTACCCCGAGCCCATGGTGTTTTGCATGACAGCTGTAATAAATGTCATACTCGTTTTTTTGAATAACATCACTCACCGTCCTACTTATTTCTTGCAATGCTGTTATATCAGTCTTATATTTGGACAGGGCATCGGCTAGCTACTGTGCAGCTCGAGCTCTGTACAGTGAGCGGACGTTCCATGAGAATATTCTTAAATCGTTTAACCATTTTCGTTTCCGTGGTCGTCGTTGTGTATCCGGTCCATATCCGAGGCTTGTTATATGTTCCATAATAATTCGTTTTTCCGGGCATGGTTATTAGCCTTGCACCAACCTTTCTCGGGATTTCCTCTTTTATGCCCAGGTTTTATTTCCACCTCCCTAGTCGAGGTCCAAATTTCAAAGTACTGCTCCCATCTTGCCACGATATTGTTTGTTTCTGTGGCCAGACATCCGTTTGCGTTTCGAATTATTTGGCTCTCCCTCGGTAGCCATTTCTAATTGAATTTATGCCGGCATACATACCTCTGACATTCTATGATCTGGCATTTTCCAAGATTTTTTCGATTCGAGTCTTCTCCCATTCGCGATTTTTTTTTTCGTTTGAAAAGTCTCGTTGTCTCTTTCTGAATTGTCGCGTATCTTTCTGCGTTGACTTCATCATATCTTTCTAAGTGGATCACTCTCAGGCCTTTACATTCTTCGATCTTCGCCCTGCACTCATCTTCAAACCAAGGTTTGGACTTAATTGTTTTCTTAAATCCTAATACCTTTTGGCCTGTTTGTTTGATTAAGTCTTTGATCGATGCCCATTTAGTGTCCACATTATTGGCTTCCTCTTCCTCACTGCTCCCATTCTCTAGGATGCTAAATTTATTCGTTAGTCGGTTTTGATATTCAGACCTTTTGCGCAGGTCGAACTTTTTGCTCGTCTTCCAAGGCTGCTCATGTGTGTTTGCTGCGAGGCGACTCCTAATTTTGCCCATTACTAGAAAATGTTTGGAATCGCCATCTGCTCCTCTATATGATCTTACGACAAGGATGTTCGAGTGGTGTCTTTTGTCTATGAGGAAGTGGTCTATTTGGTTACGCGTTACGCCGTCGGGTGATATACAAGCGACTTTATGAATTTGCATGTGCTTGAACATGGACTTTTCACTACCACATCTTTTGACGCTGCGGATGTGATAATTCGAATTGAATTATCATTTGACACGTCGTGTAGGCTTTCTTTACTTATAGTTGGTTGTAAGATATCTGCCTTTTCAATTTTCGCAATGAGCGCCCCGAAAAGGATTTTAACATCGATTGATGAGATCCCATCCAGTGTAAACCCGTTGGTTTCGATTATTTGATGTGGAAGTCGGGCTTCCTGAAGTGCCACGATGTCCATTTTGCTTTGTTTCGCGTTCTCTAGGTCCGTCTATAGCGCGCCTAGTTTATATAACGTTCGAACTTTCCACATCCCCACGCGTATATCCCGCTTTTTCCGTTTTTCCCTACGTCTTCGTTTTGCGGAGTCGGTGTTTTCTTGATGATTTGTTTCCCTATGGTAGTGTCGGCTCATCACACCTACGCCTACCAAGTTTTTCGTGGGATTGTTTTGTGAGAGCTCCAAATATGGAAACCATTTTCAAGTGCGGGTCTAATTTGAGATTTATACAAGAGTTGTTGGGCCATAATAAAATATCTTTTGCTCTAAAAAATAATTACTCAATTTTCTGGAGGTGGATCTGGAGATATTCGATACCTGTTTACAATAAGTCCCCACAGACCGTGACACCGACTAAATGTATGCTTTCCTTAGATCATGTCATTCATTATCAGCTGTGGAACTGACGATACACATTCCCTTGTGACTGTTAAATATTGCATCTTCGTTGCATTGAAGTCGACCAGGTTGGTCTTTCCCACTGTAGGATTTTATCCAGATCCCGATTCAGAGAATCGACGTGGCTGCATCTCAATTGATGCGACGTTGATGCATTAATCGGCCGATCATTCGAAAATAAGAAAATAAGTGTACTATCCATCGTCGGAAAAACTGAATATTTTGTTACCCGTTGATTCCAACAATGCATTGCCTTAAAACCCAGCGTTGCCTCTGTTGTGCCTATATTTTTAGGTTAAAGGGTTTAGGATTTGCTTACCTCCTTTGGGGTGATTTTGTGGGGGCCCTTTACCTCTGGAGTGGATGGGGTGAAAAGTACGCCCTCTTGACTTCCTCCGGCGGGAGAAGGGGGTTTCCGGATGGGACACTCGGTTGTCGTAGGTTCCTTGGCAGCGAGGGTGGTCCTTCGGAGTTTCCTCTCAAGGCCTGGTTGGTTACTCCGGGACAAAGCACATCGTAATCACTTGGCCACCGAAAGGATTAACGCGCCAGTGGCATTGAAGCGGCTGCGTCAATAGATTGTCAATAAACGTTTCCGGATTAACCCGCCAATGGCGTTGATTTAGGAGCCGTAATAAATTGTCAATAGACGTTTCCGGGTTATGTAAAAACGTCCTGAATAAACGAGTCCACACACGGAGAGCACAAGCTTCCCATCAACTAAACACGCCGCGTAAATGGTTAGTCCAATGCTGAATTATAAACGGCACTCTTTACTATATATATATAATATATCTCAACTTTATTGGCTCATGCTTTTGTTTACACCTTGAAGCTTACATTAAAATGTGGCTGATCGTTTGGCTTTGGCCTTCTGTATGTTGATTCATTGATCCGACCAGGGGTTCGGCCTCTGGAACTTCACTGAATCCCGAAATAAAAATGTGCCGCCCTTTTATATACGGCCCAAAAGCAGTAACCGCAAGTTGCCATTCTTTATAATCTATCAAAGCTCCGATAACAAAATGGATACGCTGAGACACATAAGACGTTTCAACTACCACATGGTGAGTTTGGAAAAAGTTCATATGGTAAGGCCCAGGCTACAGTGCATGCTTCGGGCATATTGTGTTCGAAAACACGTTGCACACAAATAATATGTTAGGTGCGCAACTAAATTCCCGCTGCTTATCAATAGATGACTCCAACAATAAGTGTTGGTCGACTTCAACATATCCAAAACATGATGAACTAAGCTTAGACATTTGATAAACAAACCGCTTCGGCACAGTAGTGATTTTGTTTTGACGCCATATACTTTTGGTTGGCTCCTCGATAGTATAGCGGTTAGTATACCTGCCTGTCACGTGGGAGACCGGGGTTCGATTCCCCTTTGGGAGCCTCTGGCGCAAGACTAATGACCTTGCCCGGAAATAACAAATCATTATGGAAAATTTAACAACCCTCAGGACTTGCTAAATAAGGCCAAGACCGGTTCCCGGTTGTAGTGCCGATGATGATGATATTCGTTTGGCTTTGGCGTTCTGTATTTTTATTCATTGATCCGACCAGGGGCTCGGCCTTTGGATCTTGACTGAATCCCGAAATAAAAATGTGCCGCCCTTTTATACTCTGGGTCATCGGGATTTGTCAAATTTTATTTAAAAATTCCAAGAAGCACAAACAAGAATAGGATTCCGGGAAGTTGATAGGAATTTACTTGAATAAATTCCCGGAAGGGGAAATCATGAAATGCATTTAGAGTTAAGCATTTCATGGTGTTATTAGGAATAAATGGATTTTTGTTTAATTTGGTCGTGCATATGATTCAATTGGGGAAACATGATTAGGGTAGGGTAAGGGTGAGGTAATTAGGAATTGGATCAATGTGCAACAAATTAACTTTTGGTTTAATCTGTCGCTCAATGATTCACTATGGGATATGGTTAAGGTTATAGGAAATAATGGGGATTGGATGGGAGTAGTGATTTAGGATCACTACACCTCTTCTAGTCAAGGGCGAACTCCAATGTAAATATATACGATGACGGCACTGCATTATTGAAGCCAATTAACATAACCGAGTCATAGTATTCAAATTAATTCGATTCTTAATTGGATTAAGCACATATTTCAAGCTGTGAGGAGTGTGACCAAGGGTTTCTTGTGTACAGTACTGTCTTACCTTACCCTAGTTCATAGCAACCTCGATAAATTTTAAAAACTCCAGAATTGTTTTAAGATAAGAACTTTTCAAAAAGGGAAGTTCTTCCGGGGGATCTACCCGTTCTAAAAGGTATTTTGTGAAAACCTTCCATTGGGATAGAAGGCTCTTCTGTATAGATCATTAAGAATCAGGGTATACTCTTTTTTTTATAATGTGCACATTTTAAAGGGACTATTAATTCCCTTACAGAGGTCGAACTTATTTTCTCTTCCGCAATCTTTCCCCTCACTCCTCTAATATTCCGATATTATAAGATATGGCCGGTAGAAAACAATAAAATCTCAATTTTATATACCGAGTTAGTTTCCACCCTAATGCTAAATGACGAATATGAAATCCAATGACCGGTAGAGAACAATCAAATCTCCATTTTATATACCGACTCAGTCTCCACCCTAATGAAAAATGACGAATATGAAGTCCAGGTTATCTACAACCTCAAACGCGATACGTCCCAAGTGAGTGTACATTGACATCTCCATACTTTACACTCACTCGATTGTAATTCCTTTTATACCCACAAATCATAAAATGGGTTAAATGTTACGGTGATACATAAATCTAGATAAATCGAAATTGCCAACATATCGCTAACGAAGCCAAACTCTCAGGAAATTCTTATTTCCCGCTGTCATACATATAAAATTGTATTTCATTACAAAATTCCTTAATAGAAATGTCATGCATGTCGCAACTTATATCAACACACATGTCGCACGTCGTAGATTATTTTATTCACCTAAATGAACCGATCGATCACTTCACTGTCTGCAGCTAGATACTTCAAAAATCACCAGGGTTGTGTTTGGAGCTAGATCAGACGAATGGGAAAAGCGTGTCAGACGCGTGGGTTGCCCTCCACACAACAATTGCACGTTCTTCATGTAACATATAGCCTCGTCTCTAGTCTGCCTATAAATTAATCCGCGTATTAGCATGTTGTCGGCGTCATCGAGAGTAGATTGCAAACAACACGAAATTAGCAATCGCGCCACATTGGCATGTGAATTATTGAATGTGCACACTCAATTAGTGCGATTAGCCGACTACCCAGCGGCGGATGTTGTTTTGAATCTAAAGCGTCATAGAGTCACCTTTCTGTTAAAGTGCAATTATAGTTGAGTAGCTTGTCACACTCTTCGGGCGGTGACGCGAAAAAAATGTTAAAATGAACCAGCAAAAAAAAAATCATTAAAATAAAACATACCCATAACATTTTACATTTCGGAACATGCGACGGCGAAAAAGTAGGGTAACCAAAATCCTACATTAATGAAGATTGGAAGGGGAGCTTTTAGCGGATTTAATTGTTGGTCGTGTTAAGAGCTTCGACCGATCCTTAGAAGGTTGAAGCGAACGAATTAGGCACGTCATGTTATTCTTGGTTAATCGGTTGTTATAACAGAACAAGTTTTTGCGTTCCGATATGTTGTTGGCAGTAGCCAGAAGTTATGAATCATACAACCTAAGTTTCGAAGACATCCTCCATAACACATTGTATTTATGTAATTAGCCGGTTGATCAAAAGATTACTATTGACCTTGGTATCGGAACGAAACAAGCGCCTCTCACGGCCTCAACAACGGTTCACATTACTGCGGATACATCAAATATTTATTTTTTCGGGTTTCATCAATCACTGATGATTTCTTACGCAAACCGACCAAGTTGTACATTGATCTGTAATGATGGGTACAATTTTTTATCGCATCTATTTACCGGATCACTCTTTTTTGTGATCTTTGAATCGCCGTTGCGATCGATCATAATAAATAATGGAGCTCATGCCGAGAGCATAAGGTTCCACGATTGACCTAGAAATTCAATTGCTATATCTCATTTCAACACACTTCCCAAGACCAACTAATGGAATCAATTCTGGCGTAAACCACCGAAAGAGTTTTAATTCAAATGCTCCATTAAATCCACCAATTTCATCAGAGTGCACATACATCTGGGCATTGGAAGCGTTCGCACATTTCCGAATAAATGATTTTCCCTTGACGTTCCATTAGACTTTACGTTTGCTAAATTGGATTAGCGAGATACTTATGCATGGATTAATCACTATACTTTTGTGCTATTAATCTAAATGCGGATGCCGCCACTCGATTGTCTGCTTAATTCTGTGAAATTCTAATTTATTCCATTCCCATTGCCGTTCCTGAAATTACATTACTACAACTATAACCAAATTAACTTCGTGGCAGTTCATGTAGGCGCCCTCTCGGAAAGCCTTCACATAAATTTCAATTCGAATTGCATTTTAATCCCATTTGAAAATGTTGTCTACAAAAAAGGATACACATTTAAATGGTTTAAATACCCTCGTTTGCATATGAAGCTTTTGTTTTTTACCTAGAGACCGAGTACCGGCGGTTAGAATCAGGACGATTTATGTGAAGCTAAATTCCGGATGCATAAGAATTGCAGTATCTTTTTTGCTTTAATCGGTTTTTTTTTAATTTTGTTTATCAATTACAAAAAAATCAACTTATATTTGCATTACACATGTTCCCATGAACACGGGGCAACTGGAAAATGAATACGTGCTAACACAGTCGAGCAATATTATTAAAGCATTCTGATGGAATAATGAGATTTGTGTTTGCGGTTTTCGCTCTTACCACGTTCTACTTGCGAAATACTGATTTGGATATTTGTTTAATGCCACGATAATTGCTTATAGGAATCGATGGTAGAGTCCTTTTAATTTGCAATATGCCAGGGCAATTAAAAGGGTACACACATGTATATTAATTTGCTACGAAGCTCATGACTATTTAGTGAGAATATTTAATGGCAACGAACTCATCAATTTTATTATGCACTAACCATTTGATTTCCCCAACCTTTAATTTGCTGCATTTATCTGTAATGCAAGTGGCGAATACGACCTACGAACAACCATAAAAACGATGGAACAATACGAGAAAATATACAAATGTATTATAAATAAAAAATTCCACATATAAATTTAATAACACAATTATGTTACTAATTCGCCCCAGTAGTGTAATGAAGTTGAGACATGCCGATGCATATAATGGTAGTAACCCCATTAGTTTTAGAATTGGTAGTAGCAATAGTTATAGTAAAAGTTGTAGTTATAGTAATAGTAATGGTGATAAAAGTAGCTGTAGTAGTAGAAGTAGTAATAGTTGTAGTGAACGTAATAGGCTGCTGTACTACTGCTTCTAACATCCCCATAATACTATAGAAGTAGAATTCTCTCCGTGAATTGGGTGGGATTGGAAGTTGGGATATACTAGGTGTACCGGTATGAAGTGAGCGTTTTTTTTTAAGTAAAAAACATTTTATTCGAAGTATTGGCCATTGCTTTCTACACATTTCGACCACCTTTCTGGCAAATTGTGGATGCCACGCTAATAAAACCGCTCGTCTTTTGAGGCAAACCATTCGGTGACCCAATTTTCGACTTCTTCGTAGGATTTGGAATGCTGCTCAGCCAATGCGTGTCCCATCGATAAAAAATAATGGTAGTCGGAAGGAGCCAAGTCTGGTAATTACGGCGTGTGGGGTAACACTTTCCAGCCGAGAGCTTTTATTTTTTCTTTGACGGGTTTTGCTGTATGACTCGGAGCATTATGCAACAAAATTACCTTTTGCGTCTTGTGACCCATTCTGGTCGTTTTTCGATCAATACATGGTTCAAATTGACCATTTGTTGTCGGTAGTGTTGCGCATCAATAGTTTCGCCATGTTTTAAAAGTTCATGATACGCCACCCCCTTCTGGCCCCACCAAACACAGAGCATTGTCTTTTTTCCGAACCAATCAGACTTTGCAGTCGATGTTGACGATTCTCCTGGATGTACCCATGATTTTTGCGTTATATTTTTAAAATAAATCCATTTTTCATCACCAGTCACAATTCGATGCAATACTGACTTCCTTTCGTGTCGTAGAAGCAACGTTTCACATGTGGTGTTTCGCTTTTCCATCTGCCTGTCATTCAATTCACGTGGCACCCAGTTTCCACAGTTTTGGATCTTTCCCATAACTTTTAAATGGTCAGAAATTGTTTGTTGTGCAACATTTAACGTCTGTGCCATATGTCTTTGACTTAAAGTGTCATTTTGATCCAATATTGCTTGCAATTCGGCGTCTTCAAACTTTTTTGGTGGTCTTCCCCGTTCTTCATTTCGCACATCAAAATCATTATCTCTGAACCGCTAAAAACATCTTTGCATGTTGCTTCCGATAGAGCATGATCACCATAAGCCTCGACAAGCATTCGATGCGACTCTGCAGCACTTTTCTTCAAATGAAAACAAAAAAATTAATGCTTTCCGAAAATCATCATTTTCTACGAGGGTTGCCTTTTATACTTCGGGATTAGAGAACAAAAACAAATATTGATCATCGAAAATCACTTTATTGTTTTTCAAAATATTCCCCATGAATATCTTTACATTTTTGCATGCGTTTGAACCAATTGTCGAAGCACTTTTGCCACTCTGATTGAGGTATCTCCAACACATGCAATCTGAATGCAGCAACCGCTTCTTCAGGTGTCGAAAAACGTTGACTTCTCAGTTTGTTTTTTACGTACGGGAATAAAAAGAAGTCATTCGGTGCCAAGTCAGGACTATACGACGGATGACCCATCAAATCGATGTTCTGGGTGCTCAAAAATGCAGTTGTCGCAGCCGATGTGTGAGAGCTCGCATTGTCGTGGTGAAGAGTGATCCGTCTTCGGCGGTTGGTTTTCCTGATTTCTTGGAAGACAACTGGCAAACAAATGGTTGTGTACCACTCAGAATTGACTGTTCTGCGTTGTTCTAGTGGTACGGTTGCGACATGTCCAGTTTTTCCGAAAAAACAGGCGACCATTTGCTTGGAAGTGCTTCGTGCGCGAACAACTTTTGTTGGATTTGGCTCATCTTGAAACACCCCGACAGTCGACTGCTGTTTACTTTCGGGCTCATACGCGTAAATCCACGATTCATCACCTGTCACGATGTCATAGACGTGTTTCGAAGCGCCGCGACCGTATTTTTTGAGCATTTCTTTCGACCAATTGACACGAACCTTTTTTTGGGCGATTGACAAATTGTGTGGGATCCAACCCGAACAAATTTTTTTAACAGTCAAATGTTTATGCAATATTGAATGTATGCTGGTCCCACTAACGCCTAAGGTTGTCTCAATCTCACGATAGGTCACATGACGATCTTCCAATATCAGTTCGCGCACAGCATCAATGGTTTTCGGAACAACAACTGATTTTGGACGACCTTCACGAAATTCATCTTGGAGTGAGCTACGACCACGATTGAATTCACCATACCATCGATAAACACTGGTCCTTGATGGAGCTTCATCGCCAAAAATTGAATTAAGTTCATCCATGCACTGTTGCTTAGTTAATCCACGCCGAAAGTTGTAAAAAATAATCGCACGAAAATGTTGACGATTTAATTCCATTTTTGGGCCGAGATGAATCTTTTAAGTTACTGTAAACAACACAAATAGCGCTCGTATATCAAAACGAGTGCGTATAACCTCAAAAATGTCCAACTTTACGACAGAGCTGTCAATTGCCGGATTGTAACACTAGGGTTGCCAAATCCCGAAACATAAACGGCAACCCTCGTAGTACAAAATTCGACATTTTTAACAAGATTAAAAAAACTGGTGTTTGTACAATGACTTGATGCATACTAATTATGTTTGAAAGATGTCATAGCAACCAAATAAAAAATATAGAAGGGCACGTTCACAACAAACGTTCGCTATCGATACGTTGTATCTTGACGCTCACGACACACCGGTACACCTGGTATAATAGGTTGGGTTGCATCCTCAGATACATGCGATCATGGTCTGATACGTTAGTGCTTTGGTTCTAACCGTTTCTAGTCTTTGTAGTGGGGATTCCAATCACGTTCTTCACCACCATACCTAAACGCTATACACTAAGGATTTTTCTCGATTTTTCCAGACCTCTTATTGTGTCCGATATTCGTCATGTAATTGCTGTGTTACACCCAAAACCCGCTAACCCTAAATACTTACCTTTGGTATCACCAAAAAGTCTAGATTCCTTTATAAAACAGTGCACTATATGTGGTAATGTATATATTAAAATCACCACGGACGATAATTTCAGAAGCTGGCTGGTTGAACTGTATCCAAACGACGTTACATGAAAGATGTTCGAAAAATGTCGCCGGTCGATCTTCATTCGGGGTGTTGTAAAGTCAACAAAGAAATTTAACAGAATTCCTCAGCACGACTCTCAACCACATGATGTCCATGTTATTAGGTTCCAACACCTCCATCCTCTGGCAAGCCAGATCGAGCCGCGCGAAGACGCAGACTCCGCCCATAAAATGGAATCTCGAATGTCAGTCGTATCCTGAGCAACGAAGATATGTCGAATCAGTTGACACTTGACTAGCGGCCACGCCACCAATTTGTACTCAAAATAAAAATTATTTTTCTACCTATTATGTGTAGAATAAGCCCTTGAAATGATTTTTCAATTGCTTAATAAATCATCACCATCATCATCATCATCATCATCATCATCATCATCATCATCATCATCATCATCATCATCATCATCATCATCATCATCATCATCATCATCATCATCATCATCATCATCATCATCATCATCATCATCATCATCATCATCATCATCATCATCATCATCATCATCATCATCATCATCATCATCATCATCATCATCATCATCATCATCATCATCATCATCATCATCATCATCATCATCATCATCATCATCATCATCATCATCATCACCATCATCATCATCAACATCATCATCATCGGCACTACAACCGGCATCCGGTCTTGGCCTTATTTAGCAAGTCTCTCCGCCGGTATCCGGTCCATATCCAAGACTTGTTAAATTGTCCATAATAATTTGTTTTTCCGGGCAAGGTTTTTAGCCTTGCACCAACCTTTCTCAGGATGTCGCTGCATACATTAGTTCACCACTTGATGGGTGCCAAAGTAGCTATCCAAGAGTGTCACGTGAAGACTGCATGTCAACTTGGATTGAACAGGGACAAGGATAGTCCTGGCCTTCGCCGGGTTGAAAGCAGAGACTTTTCCCTGTATGTCCTTAATAATTTGTTTTTCCGTGCAAGGTTATAAGCCTTGCACCAACCTTTCTCGGGATGTCACTCCATGCATTGGTTCACTACTTGGCGGGTGCCAAACCAGCTATCCGGGGGTGTCACGTGAAGACTGCATGTCAACTTGGATTGAACAGGGACAAGGATCGTCCAGGCTTTCGCCGGGTTGAAAGCAATCAGAGACTTTGCCCTGAAAGTTCGCTCCTTTCCCCCCACTTTTTCCAGAATGCTATTCATAAATTACCTGAAACATGGCGAAATGTGTAGAAGCCGATGGCCAATATTTTGAATGAAAAAAATTAATTGCCCTAGAAAATTACGTATTTTTTTTTACCAAAGAAACCGGAAAAAACGTATGCGTATACTATAATGTGTTTTTGGGTTTCAGAGTCTGTAAGTGCTTCAAACTTGTGCTACATCTTGTGCTTCTCGGGATGCTATAGTGTGGCGTGTCTACCAACGCCACTGCTACCTTTTCAATCTACCTCAAAATCTTCCCTCCTAAAGCTCCATTAATTTCATAATTTTACCATGCAAGCGCAATAACTTCCCCAAGCATTCTCCTACCGATTGCATTACCTTTCGGTTATGCAAATAGCATCCAACATCAAGCATCTGCCCATCAATGACATTCACGCAATTAACGCGTTATATAAATTTCCCTAGAAGAAATTCGGTACGCCAGTACCGCATACATCAATGCATCTCAGCATTGTTCTAAAAGGAAAACATTTCGGTTGCCATACTAGTTAACCGAAGTGGATTATAAAAACAATCAGCAGAACCCCTGTCTGCCTGCATTTACTGTCCCACACGTGCGCAACAGATTTTTATGTTGCACCAGTACTCACGGCGGCTTTTATGCAATCTTCAAAGCACCGGCGCAATTCGCGCCTAGCTGCCAAGAGCCGAATTCAATGCCAGTGTAAATACTCACACTGGAATTCGACCCATGACTCCCTAGGATTGCAATACACAATTAACATGGTTGTAAACACAACCATCATTGTGTAATTATCCCAAATGTATCCTAATCCCTAACGTAGTATTTGGACAACTGCAAATACTTCTGCAAATACTTATCCCGAAGATGCTTTTTCAGGAATTTTCATTCCCACGGTTCGACCACCCATGAGCTCGCATCACGAGCCAACAAGGTGATCCGCGCGCAAAGTAGTTCAGTCGATGAAAGTGTTGTAAAGGAGTCGAGTCTCCTGGAGTCCATTATTACCGTGAACAACAAACTAGGCTGCGGCATTCTTTGCACAAGTCTCCTAACTCCAAAATTATATTTCATTAGTGATAAGAAAGTCTACAACTGTGTTCATGATCGAAACAATTTATTTTCTGTAATAGTGCAGTTCCTAATTTACATAAAACAAATTAAGTACCGGTAATAAAGTTAATCTCAGAGAGAGCTTGTGTGTTTTACTTCTTGTGGACGGTCCGTCGCGGAGTTTTGTTTCCTTGGAGGACAGTGTTCGGCGGAACTATCGTGAGGAAATCTTGGTGAACCTTGCCAAGGCCGGCATATAACCAAGAGAAATACCAGTGAAATACTCCACAATTGGTGACCATTCGACGCGAGTAAACACAATTTTCTGATTCGGAGTCGGATCAAAACCGTGTCCTAAAAAAATTTTAAAGAACAGTGACTATTCGGTGCCGCGACTGTGACAGTGACAATCTTCCCGAACCGAGTGCTTTCGGAAACGCAGTGGCAGTAAGCAATTGTGGCGGCAATTGCCGAAGATCCATATAACATTCACCGGAAACAGGAACAACAGGAGCAACTACCCAACACTACACCAGCACCAGGAGCATCCGATCAATAACACCAGGGATTTAAGCAGGTATCCTTTCTTTCTTTTTTCAAATTATTCCCTTGGTAAAACAACAGTATCTTAACGTACATTTCCTTTTTGTCAAAGTTTTATTATGTGTTTAACTGATTGTTTTGGAAATATTAAATAAAGTTTATAATAATTCTAAATTTAAGTGAGACAAAAAAAGAAGAAAAAGATCAATAATATTGTAACTGTAAAACGTTTGTTTCCTTTTTACTTTCGTGGCTGATTGGCAAAGATACTTATATGTGTAATTAGATTAAACGATGCCTGGCAAGGATTTCAAATTTTAATACAGATATCTTGGGTAGGAAAATGTATTATTAGCCTGGAGTTGACGAAATGTTGTCTGCAGTTATTTAAATAAATAAGCAACAAAACATCAGCCTATACAAATAAAATTAAGACAATTTGTGCCTTTTTTATTATTAACAACACGAATAAAATAACTCAAAACGAAATAATAGAGTATCTGAAATAAATGCTAAGTGAAAAACAAAACAACCAAGTAAACACGAAATTATTTACCAACATCTTCGTTAATTGTACTTCCGATTTAATATTTTCCTTTTTTCGACCAGTTGCTAATTGAGAACAATTCATAAAAATCATTCTTCCATTTGATCGCCTTATTATGATTATTTTTACTTGAACGCAACTGCCTACTTTGACTCCATTAGCATTACTTAGAAGCATTTAATAATATTCCATGTCAGTTTTTGTTTTTTGTTATAACTTTATATTTTAAACATAATTTTTTTGTCATCATTTTATTGTATCCTTAAAATTTTTGCAAACAAGTATATGTATCTAATTTCTTCACATGATATTGACAACAAAATTAAATTTGTTTAAATAAAAGCCTGTGTTACAAATTAGAAAAGAAGAAATATATTTGTATCCCTAAACAGCACAAGATAAAGGCAAAATAAAATAAATTTTGTAAGCCCCTTCAGGGTATTAAGTAGCGCACAACCTTTCTCAGCACGCACACGACTCAGCTCAACTTCTCGCAACTTCTTTTCGACACTTTTCAACCCCTTCGACTTATTTTTAGCTTCAACACCACTCGACTGCAACCGACTCCACCAACTCTTTCAAGCTCGACTCCATTCAGCCGTCCGGACCACTTCACTTCGTGGTTTCTTTTCAGTCAGGCCGGATTGGACTAGCGCGAATACTCCGCCGTCCCAGTTTAGCTTCCAATTGGCCCCGAAAACCTTACTGCACCACCCCGGACGTTAGTCTAAATTGTTCCTAGTGTCACAGCCTTTGTTTCAGTTTAGGCAAGGTAGTAAATCCTTTACTTACCCAACTCCATCGACTCCCGTGACATCATTGTTCACGCACGCGCACCCTACCTTCAGTTTCCTGACGTTGTTGTCTACGACGATTTACTCTGCCCGCTCCCCACCAAGCAATTAAATTCCTTCGCTTCTCTTCCTCTTATTCCGTTGCTAAACACCCACTCTTTCCAAATAGAAAAAATGGCCCACTCTACTAGGTCTAAGGCAGCTCAGCAAGAGCAGACCCAGCCGTGCTCGGATGATCAAGCGTTCGTAGACGCTTCCAGCATCGAGCACACCTCGCATTCCCATAGCATACACTTGCCTCCTTTCGACGAGAAGGACCCAGAGCTATGGTTCGCCGTAGCCGAACGCTTCTTCAGGGTTGCCGACATGCACGATGAGGAAGTCCGCGCAGTAGAATTGTTGCGAGTGCTAAACCACACGCAACGGACGCATGTTGCTCACATAATTGGGTCAACAGAACCAAATCCCTACAGCAACATGCAAGAGACACTCATAAATGCCCTGGACGAGCCCAGGAGCAGCAGACAGCAGCGTTTGGCGAGCGAAACAAATGTTACTGGAATGAGACCGTCCAATTTTCTGACACATTTACGCTCAATAGCTGGAACCAAGATTTCGGACGACATAATTAGGCCTCATTTCTTGAGGTGCCTCCCGCAATATGCTCGCGCGGCATTAATAGTACAACCCAACCAGAGGTTGGGTCATTTGGCGAAACTAGCCGACACAATTATGGAAAGCTCAGACCCACAGTCTGAACCCCCAGCATACCAGGTCACGGCGATTAACCGACACGCCGTTTCACCTACACGGCATCAATCCTTATCACTAACAGCACCCCGGACTTCTCTAGTAACGCCTTTTACACAAGCCGCACCAAGAGAGGTAACACAAGCTACGATTTCCTCCCGTGAGGAAATTCAGCCGCGCACCCAGCAAACAAAGCTCTCGAGATTCGAGCGAGACCTGAACCAACTGCGGGCCCAAATGCGAAATGTCGAGCGCGCAATCCAAAACCGTTCTAATAACCAACGGCCACAAACGAGGAACCCCCAATGGCAGTTTAACACGCCCAGAGGAGCACCAATCACAAACGAAAACGCACCAGACAACAGGCAAAATACACCTAGTGGCGCTCTGACACAGGCCCGGTGCATATACCACAGACGTTTCGGTGCAAACGCCAGAAATTGTAGGCAACCTTGCAGCTGGACGCGGCCAGCCCCCGCGCAGAACCTCGTTCGAGTGCGAACGGCCGGCACCCCTATTATAAGTCGCTTAACAATCAGGGACTCTAGATCGAATATTAATTTCACCGTCGACACTGGCGCCGACATTTCCGTCATCCCTAGATCTTTCGCCCCGCGCAACCGACTGCCGGGCCACCTACAGTTGTTCGCTGCGAACAACTCCCCCATAGCCACTTACGGGCGGAAAAATTTTAAACTCGATCTGGGTCTCCCACGCCCTATCTCCTGGCACTTCGTGATAGCCGATGTCAGCGAGCCCCTAATAGGATCTGACCTATTAGGAAAACACAACCTGTTGGTAGACACTGCCAACAAGAGATTAGTTAGTCACAACGTCTCAACCCGTCTCTCCCCGCAAACAGCTATAGGGGCGAACGACCCACCCGAGGACTCTACAGACCCAATCCCCGCGTTGTTGGAAGAATTTCGCAATTCAACAATTCCCCTCTCCAACCAGCAACAACACAGATCTGGCGTGTTTCACCACATAGAAACACGCGGCCCACCGGTGAGCCAGCGCCCACGTCGCCTGGCCCTCGAAAAATTGCGAGCAGCCCGCGCCGAATTCGAATATATGCTCGAGCGAGGCATCTGTCAACCCTCGGTCAGCCCATGGGCAAGTCCACTTCACCTCGTCAAAAAACGCAACGGTGAATGGCGACCATGCGGTGATTATAGACAGCTGAACGCAGTAACAGTTCCCGATAGGTACCCAATAGCCCATCTTTACGACTATTCGTACAAGTTGCGCGGTTGTACAGTTTTCTCAACTCTTGACCTCACCAGGGCATACCACCAGATTCCGGTGGCACCTGAAGACGTACCCAAAACCGCCGTCATTACCCCCTTCGGACTCTTCGAATTCAAGGTGATGACGTTTGGCCTCAGGAATGCAGCTCAGACATTCCAGAGGTATATCGATTCGGCACTACGCGGCCTGGATTGCTGTTACGCGTATATTGACGATATACTAATAGCATCTCGGAACCTTGCGGAGCATCACCAACACCTCAGACAGGTCCTTGAACGCCTCAGACAATTTGGCCTCGTAATAAACCCAGAAAAATGCCAATTCGCCAAAGAGCAAGTTACCTACCTGGGTTACCATATCAACAGCCAAGGCATCCGCCCGCTTCCAGACAGAGTGGAAGCACTAACCCAATTTCCCCGTCCCTCCAACGTTCGCGAGCTGCGCCGTTTCCTGGGTATGCTAAACTTTTACCGACCCACACTACGAAACGCCGCACACATTCAGGCCCCTTTAAATGAGTACTTAAAGGGGGCAAAGAAGAACGACAAGCGCCCAATCGCCTGGACGGAAGCTGCAGACAACGCATTCCGTCAATCCAAGGCACAGCTGGCAAATGCTACCCTACTCCGTTACCCCGCAGAGGGCGCACCATTGGCCATCCAATGCGACGCGTCAGACACGGCCATGGGAGCAGTATTGGAGCAAGAATGCAACGGAAACTGGGAACCGCTCGGTTTCTTCTCAAGGAAACTTAATACGGCCGAGCGGAAATATAGCACGTACGACCGGGAGTTACTCGCTATGTACAGCGCCGTAAAGTATTTCCGACACATGGTAGAAGGTCGCCCCCTAGTAATCAGAACGGATCACAAGCCACTGATCTACGCATTCCGGAAGAGGTCCGGGAATGCATCCCCACGCCAGGAACGGCAGCTCGACCTGATAGGTCAATACACCACTGAGATCAAACACATCTCAGGGGAACAGAATGTTATCGCGGACGCCTTATCCCGCATCGATACCATTCAGCTACGCGCCGCCATCGCCGACGCCGACCTAGCTCAAGCACAGCAGAATGACAACCAGCTCGAGTCTCTTCTCAAAGCAGAGACAGCACTTCAGCTGCGCAAGTTCCCACTCGAGCAATCCGCAGACGAGATATGGTGTGATATCTCCACGGGAACAGTCAGGCCCTATATTCCCGGAGAGCTGCGAAGGAGCGTATTCGAGACCTTTCACGGTCCGGCTCACCCCAGCGGACGTGCAACCGCTGCAGCCATTCGACGTAAGTTCGTATGGCCTCGTATGAATAAAGACCTCACGAGTTGGGCTCGTGCCTGCCTTAAATGCCAGCGCTGCAAAATTAGCCGACACAACGTGTTGGAGCCAGCGCAATTCAAACTCCCCGAGGCTCGATTTACACACGTCCACATAGATATTGTGGGCCCCTTAACACCCTCGAGAGGATTCTCCTACATCCTCACCATGATTGACCGTTTTACTCGGTGGCCAGAAGCAACGCCACTACGGGTAGTCACCGCCGAGAGTGTCGCCAGAGCGTTTTACTCGACTTGGGTCACACGTTTTGGCGTACCAGCAACGTTAACATCAGACCGAGGTCCACAGTTCGAGGCCACGATCTTCAAGCAGCTTACTGACTTATTGGGCTGTCAAAGAAGTCGTACGACCGCATACCACCCTTCATCCAACGGGATGATAGAGCGTTGGCACAGGTCGCTAAAAGCCTCCCTAATGTGTCATAACGACACGCAATGGTTCGACGCCCTCCCCACTGTCCTTCTAGGATTGAGGACAAGTATCAAGGAGGATCTGGGCGCATCCGCTGCAGAACTGACCTACGGCACCAACCTAGTGTTGCCAGGCGAACTATTTGTGGACAATGAAGCTCCACACGACCAACTACAAAGCGTAGGCTACCTCCGCGACCTGATGCGGAAGATCAGGGCAAAACCCGTAGCCCGACATGGCACCAAAAGAGTGTTTATCCACCCTGAGTTGCATAGCTGCACACACGTCTTCGTCAGGGTGGACAAAGTTAAGAAACCACTCGATCCCCCCTACGAAGGGCCATATAAGATTCTAAAACGAATCAGCGATCGAGTGTACGAAGTGGAGATCCAAGGCAGATCAACCACAGTCAGCGTAGAAAGATTGAAACCGTGTTTCTCGGAGGCCAACCTCCCAAAGGCCACCACAAACCCCGATGCTACAGAGGAGCTACCCTCAACTTCTACGGCAGGAATACCAAACGGCAATAGCGGTCCCCTCACGCGAAGCCGCACCCGAGCGCCACCACAAGGCGCATGTACGGCCAACCTCACTTAACTACAGCCTTCTGAGTACTACTTCGCCCTACCAACAATATCGTGACTATGTCACTGGGGGGGGAGTACTGTGGCGTGTCTACCAACGCCACTGCTACCTTTTCAATCTACCTCAAAATCTTCCCTCCTAAAGCTCCATTAATTTCATAATTTTACCATGCAAGCGCAATAACTTCCCCAAGCATTCTCCTACCGATTGCATTACCTTTCGGTTATGCAAATAGCATCCAACATCAAGCATCTGCCCATCAAGGACATTCACGCAATTAACGCGTTATATAAATTTCCCTAGAAGAAATTCGGTACGCCAGTACCGCATACATCAATGCATCTCAGCATTGTTCTAAAAGGAAAACATTTCGGTTGCCATACTAGTTAACCGAAGTGGATTATAAAAACAATCAGCAGAACCCCTGTCTGCCTGCATTTACTGTCCCACACGTGCGCAACAGATTTTTATGTTGCACCAGTACTCACGGCGGCTTTTATGCAATCTTCAAAGCACCGGCGCAATTCGCGCCTAGCTGCCAAGAGCCGAATTCAATGCCAGTGTAAATACTCACACTGGAATTCGACCCATGACTCCCTAGGATTGCAATACACAATTAACATGGTTGTAAACACAACCATCATTGTGTAATTATCCCAAATGTATCCTAATCCCTAACGTAGTATTTGGACAACTGCAAATACTTATCCCGAAGATGCTTTTTCAGGAATTTTCATTCCCACGGTTCGACCACCCATGAGCTCGCATCACGAGCCAACAAGGTGATCCGCGCGCAAAGTAGTTCAGTCGATGAAAGTGTTGTAAAGGAGTCGAGTCTCCTGGAGTCCATTATTACCGTGAACAACAAACTAGGCTGCGGCATTCTTTGCACAAGTCTCCTAACTCCAAAATTATATTTCATTAGTGATAAGAAAGTCTACAACTGTGTTCATGATCGAAACAATTTATTTTCTGTAATAGTGCAGTTCCTAATTTACATAAAACAAATTAAGTACCGGTAATAAAGTTAATCTCAGAGAGAGCTTGTGTGTTTTACTTCTTGTGGACGGTCCGTCGCGGAGTTTTGTTTCCTTGGAGGACAGTGTTCGGCGGAACTATCGTGAGGAAATCTTGGTGAACCTTGCCAAGGCCGGCATATAACCAAGAGAAATACCAGTGAAATACCCACAATAGTTTCAACCCAAGCGCACATTTTAACTTCGTCATTATAAAAATTGTGGAAACCTTGAGTCAATACATTTCCGACCTAACAAAGATACAAGACTTTTTTTATTTTTCTACATTGTCTCCTTGTAACTCTACACACTTCTCCCGGCGATACTCCCATCTTTCTAAGCCGTCCAAATAGAACTCGGCGTTTTTGTCTGCAAAATAACTGTTCTCGGAGGTGATTGCACCCTCATTTAACGAAAATCTCTGTCCTCCGAGCGCAATTTTTAGATTAGGGAACAAAAACAAGTCGCTTGGGGCTAGATCTGGTGAGTAAGGCGGATGGTCAAGCAGTTCAAACCGTAATTCGGGGATTTTCGCCATGGCAACCGCTGACATGCAGGTCTTGGTTAAACAGGATTTTCTTTTTCTGCAAATGTGGCCGTTTTTCCGCAATTTCTGCCTTCAGTTGGGTATGTAATGATGCGTAGTATGTTCCTGTAATAATTTTTCCTTTTTGAAGATAATCGATTAAGATAACAAAAAAACAGCCTCCGTCAGGTTGAAAGCAGAGACTTTCCCCTGTACTTATTATCAGGATGAAAGGCAAGAACAAAAACCCTTAAAACAACCAAGAGCAGCCAAACCAGGAACAACAAAACAAAAAGCAGCAGCAACCGAAACCACTACAGCAACAGCTGCTCCAACAGCGGCAGGATCCAGCAGTAAACAAGAATGTGCGAGTACCTTCTGTCGTCATTAGTTACATGGAATCTTAAGACATTATTCAACCAGCAAAGCTCTCTAATAGAAAATTGAAGATTAAAAGAACTAGCAATATGCACAATGTTGTACTGTAGCATGTGATAGTATTGTAGACTATCAGAAACTGAAATCTGCATTGAGGGAAGCGGAGAGCTAGTACTTTACGAACACTTCAAAGTCTGGAAAAACTATCTCAATGTTGCTCAAATGAGTAGATCGGTAATTTTCGCGTAAGGAAATCCTCGAAGAACTGAAGACTGTAGAAGGTGACAGCTTGAAATTCATAGATGTGAAACAATTCTTAACCGCACGGCCCAAAAGCTGTAACCGCAAGTTGCCATTCTTTATAATCTATCTAAGCTCCGATAACAAAATTGATAGGCTGAGACACATAAGACGTTTCAACTATCGCATGGTGAGTTTAGAAAAAATGCATAAGGTAAAGCGCAGGCTACAGTGCATGCTTCGGGCATATTGTGTTCCAAAATACGTTGCACACAAATAATATGTTAGGTGCACAACTATGTTCCCGCTGCTTGTCAATAGATGGTGTGGCACACAACCCACTATAGGTTGAGATATCGTCGTTCCACCAAGGAACATACTCACCTATATCCATTACACGTGCCCACAGACACGTTCCTTAAAGTCCTCCCTTCCGCCTGAAACAAAAGTAACATACCAAATACCCCAACATTGAATTCAATAGTAAAAACCAATCGAACTTAACGTTCAAAATTTCCTAATATTGAATTCAATTCATCCATTCAATTCGCATATCTCCTCTTGTAGCTAATAGCAATTAGCACCTCTAATTCCTTGCAAGATCCCAAAACCGAAAAGCGCACGCGTCCAAACAAAGCCATTGCGGAGAAACAGCAATTAACTAAAAACGCTGTTCCCATAGGGAAAAGCAAATATAATTATCGCAACCGAAGATAATTATTGTGGCCAAAAAGGGATCGCTAGGAATAATAAACCATACCAAAGATACACCGATCGATTCGACAGAAGGTGTGAACTCCGGCTTCCCAGGAAAATCTTCGGCCACACAGGCAGGAACATCCGCGTCCGTGTGTGCGGGTGCAACCGCACATCTGGCCTGTGACGAAACAGGAAACCGCAGGACAAAGAATAGTCGAATTGGCGTACAGTTAGGGAACTCCGACGAGGAGGTATCCGCGTACCGAAAAACGAAAAAAGTCGACATTGAGAATCTAATCGGAGTGGTGATAATGTACGTACGGTGGTGCAAAGATCGAAAGTCCCGGAGTCTTACGTTGTGAGAGTGATGCCGTGAATTTGTTGAGCGTCGCTTAAGATAACATCCAGTGCCGAAGAACGTAAGGTTTAGCAAAGTGTCGCAAAACCAGAAACAATAGTATTATCGAAAATTAAATTAGGCATTTGTGCTAAAAATTAAACAAATCAATAACAAATAAAATAGCTCTTGGATTAGTGTAAACTGCACAAATAAATAACCTTTGTATAGTGGAAACTTCCGAGAATATTTACTCTGACATATACCTACGTGAATACAAAAAAAGTAAAAATTAGAATAAAAGATTTGTACAGAGTTTCATTCGTGGCAATTTCGCCCCGGTGTTTTATTGGTTCCAGTGTCTGCTCCAGGTTCGCTTTTCATTTGGAATAGTGTTAACCTTTCATTTAAGAAAAATATCATACGAATTCAACTGTAAAAACGGACACTATACTATTACTATTTATTGGCCTGCAGGAACCCGAAAGTTCATGACCTCGTCGACTCGACTCCCCCATTGTTCCCTGTCCCGTGCGCTTCCCTTACACGTTCGACCATCCGACCCGATCTCCTCGAGGTCCAACATAACATTGTCCTCCCATCTCCGTCGTCGCCGCCCTGTCGGTCTCTTTCCCGTTGGCTTACCGTCAGGAATTCTATGCACGCTCCTATCGTTGCCCATTCGCGCCACGTGACCGGCCCATCTTAATCTTCGCGACTTGATTACTCTCACTATTGTAGGTTTGCGGTATAGCTCTTCCAATTCCTGGTTGTGGAGTTTCCTCCATTGTCTTGCATCCTCGTCATATTTGCCTCCTAAGGCCTTTATTCTCGAATACGCGGAATTTGTTTTCTTCCCGTTTTGTGAGAGTCCATGTTTCGCATCCGTATAGAACAATTGGCATGATTATGGTTCTATAGGCTCGGAGCTTTATATTCTGTGGTAGCAGTTTGGATTTCAGCAGTTTACTGACTGCATGCCATCTAGCATTGCCGGAGTGTAGACTTTTGTTAATTTCCTTCAACATTTCGTTACTGGCCGTCAGTATTGTTCCCAGGTATTTAAATTCTTTGACATTTTCAAATACCTTGCCCCTGATGTTTATGTGTGTTCTCTGAGGTCCACCTGCTCTCGCCATAATCATATAAAAAACGGACACGCGTTTCAAAAAGTTGGTTTTAAGAAAAATGTATTTAAAGCGGCCTCCTTTAGAATTTTACTGTACAGTGTGCTCGGGCATGCGTAATTTTCGAGCTCATTTTGCCGTTAAAATACAAATTCATAATTGGGGCTTTGAGAGCATATTCTACAAGTGGTATTGTGGCGTCTCTAACAGATACACACGCAATAATAAGCAAATAGTGAAGAACACCGAACGAAAATCGAATAAGAGAATACATCAGAGCCGTATACCATAGCGATAACAAAACAATTCACATCAGTGGAATATACTTGCGTTTAAAAATCGAATTCTAAACACGGCCAGTAGCCTGATGGGTAACGCTTAGGTTCAATTTCTGGTGATTCTAACTGTCATAGCATCAGTTCGAATCACACGTTCTTCGCTATCATTTCAAACGCTTTAGTATAGTATCGATGTTCGTAGTGGTGGTGCCGTGCCCTTGGACTGGGATCCGTCGCTGGCCTGGGTGGACAGGCTTGACTGCGCGGACACAACGCGTGTACGGAGAGCGAAGGGCGCTAACGTCTATGAAAGGGAACTATTATACACAACACAGGGATAGAGGACTCATGAGGTCGGCTATTTATTTTAATATAGTTTTACAGTTAACTATTGCACAGTGGTTGGTCGCGAAAGTTGGTTTGCCCGGCAGTGCGCACGTGATGCGCCCGCGTTGGTGGTTGGTCGCAGACTGGAAGTGGCCGTTGCGCTTATTCAAATTTGGCGACGCTTAGCGGGCGCCCCTTCTGCCAATGATGTGTCGTCAGTTGAGTGACAGTTGTCAAGTGGCAGGCAGATGGTGAACGTACTAGATTTTTTCGCTACATTTAGTTGTGAATCCGTAACAACCGATTATGGAAAAAAAATGTTTTTAAGCCGCTACACCAGGATACCCCTTTAAATATTTGTTTATTAAACACGTGCACTGGCCCATTCTCTAATACAAACACATTACTGTTATTTCCTCTGTGTGGAGGACACAACACACACGTACGCGAACAATACTTTTAATATTTTTTTCTTGACGAGCGACGATCGATGTAGTTCGCTCAACGTCTTTTCAGGTACTGATGAGAAAATAACCTATTTATAAACAAGGATGATATTGTTCTGAAACATTTGCGAGACAAAACAGCGAAGATTTACACTACACCGTTCAATAATATACTGAATAATGCATACTATCCAACGCACTGGAAAAATGCAGTAGTTCACCCCTTTCCAAAGCGTGGAAAAGTGACCAGCAACCTCGTTCTATCACTCCACCCCCGAACATCAGCAACGTGTTCGAAAAAATAATAAATAAAGAAAGCATTACTAAACTGGTCTAAAAATAACAAGATTATTCCAGATAACCAGTTTGGGATCAGAGCCTGACATGACACTACCCAGGTCACGGCGAAAATAGTCTCTGATATCAAGTGGAACAAATAAATATGCAATAAACCGGCGTATGTTTTACTAGAAGGGTTTGCCGATAAGTTAACTAATCTGAGCATACCTGCGAATTTTTATTTCTTCTCTTTAACACTTATACTAGCGATTTCGCGGGTTCTCTGACTCAGGCTATCGTATATGATGATACAGTGGTATATAGATCTAGTGATAAAGCTCAGAATACCAACAAGCTCTTACATGATGATATAAACAGAATCGAACAATACGATGACAATTGAAAGCTAAAAATAAACTCCTAAAAACCGCATTTCAGGCATTTAAGACATCAACATATCTCTTTTTTATCCTTTCTATCTGCCCGATATAACGAAATCCCTTTCGTGTTCGAGTTTCATGTAAAAACAAACACAGAGTCACGCACTCTGTTTAATGGAAAGTATAATACGACGGGCATTTGCCGCTTTTAGAGGTATTAATACGAAAACTGTTCGTTGGAGATCTATGATATCATTCCAAGAAACTCGGAGAATTCGAGCTTCACAATGCAGCTCAACCAATTTGCTCATGTCGTACAGAACTCTGTCCCAGCGATAATTCCGGGGCCCTACGATTTGCAACTTTTTTTTTTTTTTTTTTTTTTTTTATTAGACTTCTCTCGGGAGAGGCGAACCTATAGCGTCGAGTGGGCGCCCCGAGATGCCATCAAATAACTGTTGCAGTTCTTTTTGAACAGTTGCAGGTTGTAACGCTCCGGGAACACTCGCGTGGGAAGGGAGTTCCACAGCTTCCCCGCTCTGTAACGGAACGAGTTCTGATACAGGGATGTTCGCGCTGTCGGGAGATGAACCACAAACGGGTGCGATCCGTCGGATTGTCTTGTGGAGCGCATATAGACCGAATTGCGTGGAACAATGCCAAGAATCTCCGAAGAACAGCATCCGTGATAATATCTGTAGAACAGACAGAGGTCGGCCACGCGCCTTCGATGTGATAGCGACTGTAGTCCCGACGTCAGCGCCGAGTCCCCGATCAGGCGAATCGCTCGTCTTTGTACGCTCTCAAGTAGGTCGAGAGTATGTTTAGGAGCCGAGCTCCAAACATGAGAGCAATATTCGAGCGCGGGTCTAATTTGGGATTTATATAGGAGAAGAAGTTGGGCCGGAGTAAAATATTTCTTGGCTCTAAAAAGATAACTCAGTTTTCCTGAGGCTGTTGTGGCGATACCCGATACGTGTTTATGCCATGATACATTCCCACAGACCGTGACGCCGAGCAATCTCAAACTTTCCCCAGCCTCGAGTGCCCGGCCATTCATCATCAGCTGTGGAACCGATGATCCGGTTTTCTTTGTGAATGTTGTATACTGGGTCTTCGTTGCGTTGAAGTCGACAAGATTGGCCTTTCCCCACTGCAGGACTTTATCTAGATCCTGGTTCAGAGAGTCAATCTGTCTACATCTCAGCTGGTGCGACGTTGATGCACCAATCGGCCGATCACTCGAAAAGGAGGAAACAAGCGTACTATCATCCGCAAAACTGAACACTTTGTTATCCGTTGCCTCCAACAAATCATTTATGTGAAGCAAGAACAAGGTTGGAGCCAAAATAGAACCCTGGGGCACCCCCGAATTAACAGGATACAGATCCGAACACTCGCCGTCCACAACAACCCGGATCGATCGATTCTCGAGGAAGCTCCTCGTCCAGTCGCAAAGCTGTTGGGAAAGTCCATATGAACGAAGTTTGCTCAGCAATGCCCCGTGCCAGACGCGGTCAAAAGCCTTGGAGATATCTAATGCGACCGCCCTTGACTCACCATGCCGTTTAATCGCAGATGTCCATATATCGGTTATAAGTGTCAAAAGGTCTCCTGTGGACCGCCTGCCACGGAATCCGTATTGACAGTCATTCAGAAGACCGTTGCACTCCAAATACTTAACCAACTCTGTATTGATGACTTTTTCCATTACCTTAGATAAAATAGACAGTAATGCTATCGGACGGTAATTTTGTGGGAGACACTTTTTTCCCGTCTTTGGGATTGGCTGAACTCGAGCGATTTTCCAGCAGGCAGGAAAGGTCCTCGGTGCATAAGATAAGCGGAAGAGTCGGCCAAGAACCGGAGATAGTTCTGGAGCACAGTTCTTAAGGACTATTGCTGGTATTCCGTCCGGGCCGGTTGCCTTCCTACAATCCAGTTCACGTAGAATGCGCTGAATAGTGCGCGGACGAAATCTCACATCCCGCATGGAAGGCTGTACCGGCGAGATCACGGGTGGCTGCAAAAGGCCGGGATCGAGGTTTGAATTCGCGGAAAATAAATTCGCGAACACATTAGCTATCTAAATAACTAACCACTAACTTACTATCCAAATAACTAACCAACACTTACCTATTCACAACTCAATGCACTATCTCAGTGTCATAGGTTCACCTCCTCTGGAGGATATATTTATAACAAAAAATATGACAGGTATGGTAGTTTTATAGTCCATGAAGGGCAAAAAGTTGCACTAATTTCTGAAGATTTGATTTACATGAATCCATGAGAAATAAGTAGTAAGTATATTTCCTAATCACGCAAGAATATTTCACGTTAATCGTTATTTGAACACACGCATGTCGCAGTCGCCTTATCAATTCAAATTCTGAGACGAGTGTTAAAATAGAGGCAGTTCCAGTACGAATATTATTCCGGATGGAAAAATTGGTTTCTTAATGGATAGATATCGTCGCTACATAGATTCTGATCGATTGCGTAGATATATCAAACAACAAGAAACCATTGTTTGTTTTTTTCTGTAACGAAATCCCCGGAGGAAATGAACAAAGCAACTAGTATTGATGACTGTCCGACTTAAATGACATCTCTCATTGTTGCGATAATTGCCGTCAAGAATAAATTCTTACGTATTATATGTTAATCTTGTTAAGAACCCGATAATAAGCGTAATATGTTGATTCAAAATTTGATGTGAATTTGATTCGCACGAAGAAATTATTAATGTTTTCCGCTATAAAACGATTAATGTGTTCTTACAAACACAAGCGATCAAATTAACATTCCGCTAAAGTTGATTACTGCCTTTTTTTCTAACAACAATCTGTAAGCAGTATGACTCGTCAACTTGAGAATACGAGTCATGTATAAATGTAAACTTAATAATTAGTCGCTTATTGTGCCCATAAATCTCTTTGCTATCTTAGGTAAGATCTAAGCGAACTTTAAGCCGTAAAATAGAATACAAATTTCTTCATTTATCAAGCGATACATCTTGTAGAACAATCGGAATTTTAAACTCTACCCACGATAAGAATTATATCCGCAAGCTACATCCAAATGGGAGTTTATTCAGAAGGCAAATTAATTAATGATACTGTAGGTTATGCTACCAAGATAATACGTTAAGTTCTCCTTTCATAAACCGGAAATTTATGCCCAACGTTGCTATTGTCGAAAGGCTATTTAATTTTACAGAAACATTTCAGCCACAGAGAATATTTGGCATTTTGAAATCAACGAAGGAGAGAATGAAGTTCTCCCCGTTGGTAACGTGAATTTTTAAATATATGTTAATGTGAAGAGTTGAAATCTCACATCTACGCAACGAGGACTCAAAAAGTCATAATTATCGTATGGCGGTTAAAGGTACAAGGGGTTATTAAGAAAGACAAGAAGAAACGAATGTACGAATTTGATTTGAGGATTTATAGAGATTGAGTTCGTTCCATTTGGTGTACAGGGATGTTTTGAAAGTTAACACTTAATCAACGGTCATGACATTCAGTAAAATGTAAATTAATACTGTGGATCGATAGAAGGAGGAAGACTATGAGACACGCTTTTTCGAAGCTGGTAGAATATTTGTAGTAGTTTTTGGGCATTACCGCTATTCCGAAAATTAGTGTTTTTTTTTTTTTTTTTTTTTTTTTAAATTCTTAAAAACTCTATTACACGAACGATTTCACTACGAATTCTTCAATTTCCTTTTTCGATAAACAAAACAACTACCTCTTCTCCTCGCGGGTGGGTTGTTCTCTTTTTTTTTTGTCTCCTTCCACGGTCACTGATGAAAGTACAAACACTTATCAGGAAAACTTCAAAAGTGGCATAGTTTATATAGGTGATCACTAAAAGATTCACCTATGCCTAGCTATGTCGAAAACTGACGGTTAATCAGTAAGTGGATATTCTTCGATTGAATAGAAGTTAGTACTATAGGTCGACAAGAAAAGGATGATGATGGGTCGCCTTTTTGGGAATCGGTTAGATATTAATCTACTTAAATCTGTAATAATAGATATTAATCTATTTAATTATTAAGCCACTCGAATAGGATCAAAGGAATAATTTGGACACCGACTTAGGAGATGGAAATAAAACTTGGGCATAAAAGAAGAAATTCCATTTGTACTTCCGAATTGTGAATATTCAATGAGTTTATTGGTCACTCTGGCGTTGAGGGCCTTCTTCGTGGTATCAATCGCCTGGTTGCACCCGTTTCTGATTCTAACAATTCGTCTGTTAACATCGGTGCGATTGGAGCGCCATTGTTTAAAAGCGCTATATTTTGCTGTTGTAATCTGCTCGCATTTTTTATCAAATCATGGTTTCTCGGATAAACTTCGTTTGATGGAATGCAGAATGAAGATCTCCATCCCGAGAAGAATAATCTCTGTGAGGTACTCCGCGCATGCGTTAACATCCGAGTCTCCAAAGCACACCTCCGATCAAGGAAAGGATGCGAAGAAATCCCACACCTATATACACATAGCGAAGCTGCTTAGATCGGTTATTCGTTTGAAATCCAAGTAGCTGCACGAACAATATCAAGCAGTGTTCTGAAATTGCCAGTGGTGCAGCAACTTCCACGGTATAAATGCAAAAACAAATCCAGGGTGTTCGCACAATCACTCCGACACTCGCGTAGGTTTGTGGGGGATCTCTATACCACATGGAGAACCAACCCACAATGCCAACCAATCTTGACGGCTAACAGCGCGTCACCCTACCCTAACCTGTAACCCATTTCAAAACATGCCAAAACAAATCCCAATCTGCAAGCGCATCCATGCCGAACTTGCAAAAATCCATCTCCCAATCTGCAATGAAAGGCGTTTCCCAAAACTCCCAACAGAATACAATTCAATACAAGACATTCTAAATCATCTCCCTCGATTACATCACCCCATATATAATTTTTCCCAAAATTGCTTCGGTCAATTCTTTACTAAAGTTATATTCCTTCTTTGCGACCAAGCAATCTTAATTTCCCCGAAATTCATATGCTGTAATAAAACGCATATTCAAACCTACAACGGAACATTAACCATCACCACCAACTATACCGAGCCGCATACATTTCCCCGAAATGACTTCGATTAATACCTTATCTAAATGATATTCCTTGCTTGCACCCAAGCAATTCCAATTTCCCCCGAAAATCACTTCGGTTTATTTCCTCCTTAAATTATACTTCTCGTTTGCAACCAAGCGACAGCTAATTTTCCACGAAACCATCACAACGATCAAGACCCTTGATCATACTTGACTATGCTAATTTCCCAATTTACACAACCAACGAATCCAACTCAGCTTATACGGCGAGGATTCGCTGGAACTGAATTCCTATGCAACCATAGCAACTCTTCACGAAATTCCTCGTAAGTGGCAGTGACTTTATTTTAGCTATGACCCCACTGCCGCGACGCGACGAACCTTTTCCTTCCAATAATTAGTTAGTCGAGTAATAACCACTACAAAGGACAGACGTCCCGCCATACCCTCCAGCGCGCGTCCCTGAATAGTCGGGTCATTGAGCTCAACGAATCGTCATCGCAAATTAATGGGCGTGTATTTAAGATAGCGTGTAAGAGTGCAGTTTTTACACTACTTACCGGCGTTATTAATTCAAACGGTTGTGCTGTTCCCATGTCACCTGGTTCAGAATCCCTACGCGCGACGTGTGTACGCAATATTTAAACGGCTAGGTGTTTGATTAACTACGCTCACGATTACGTGAGGTTGTGACATTTTATTTTTGAATTAATAATTGCTTAAAACTTACGAACTTAACTGGATTAAGAATTGTCCCGAGTGCGAGGAATTCACGTGTGAGATTGTAACATTTTAGTTTTAAATTAATATTTGCTTAAAATTTACCAACTTAACTGAATTAAACATTGCTCCGAGTGCGAGGAATTCACATGTGAGATTGTTACATTTTAGTTTTGGATTAATAATTACTTAAGGTTCACGAACTTGAATGGATTTTGTAAAGCTACACGACAATAAATAGATAAACGTTAATTCAAACAACATACGAGGGTTGCCTTATATATTTCGGGATTAGAGAACAAAAACAAATATTGATCATCGAAAATCACTTTATTGTTTTTCAAAATATTCCCCATGAAGATCTATACACTTTTGCATGCGTTTGAACCAATTGTCGAAGCACTTTTGCCACTCTGATTGAGGTATCTCCAACACATGCATTCTGAATGCAGCAACCGCTTCTTCAGGTGTCGAAAAACGTTGACCTCTCAGTTTGTTTTTTACGTACGGGAATAAAAAGAAGTCATTCGGTGCCAAGTCAGGACTATACGGCGGATGACCCATCAAATCGATGTTTTGGGTGCTCAAAAATGCAGTTGTCGCAGCCGATGTGTGAGAGCTCGCATTGTCGTGGTGAAGAGTGATCCGTCTTCGGCGGTTGGTTTTCCTGATTTCAAATGTCAAATGTGTATGCAATATTGAATGTATGCTGGTCCCACTAACGCCTAAGGTTGTCTCAATCTCACGATAGGTCACATGACGATCTTCCAATATCAGTTCGCGCACAGCATCAATGGTTTTCGGAACAACAACTGATTTTGGACGACCTTCACGAAATTCATCTCGGAGTGAACTACGACCACGATTGAATTCACCATACCATCGATAAACACTGGTCCTTGATGGAGCTTCATCGCCAAAAAATTGAATTAAGTTCATCCATGCACTGTTGCTGAGTTAATCCACGCCGAAAGTTGTAAAAAATAATCGCACGAAAATGTTGACGATTTAATTACATTTTTGGGCCGAGATGAATCTTTTAAGTTACTGTAAACAACACAAATAGCGCTCGTATGTCAAAACGTTCTGAGTGCGTATAACCTCAAAAATGTCCAACTTTACGACAGAGCTGTCAATTGCCGGATTGCAACGCTGGGGTTGCCAAATCCCGAAACATAAGAGGCAACCCTCGTACCAGTGCTTGACTTTTTTTTTACTTTTCCAAAGCCTGCGGGTGGACTTGGTGCCTTCAGCTCTCGGTAGAGAAAGTAGGTGGGAATATCGACGAACCCGTTTCCTTGCCGACACACATACTTAAGCCCCACAGGTTCCTCCACGAGTTGAGTCAAATTGCAACTAACAGCAAACGTCTCCACTAGCCCCCCAGCCTCGTCGGTTCTGTTAGAATGTACCAACCAGCCGAAATTGTGTACATTAAAATCCCCAAGGACGCCAATTTCAGAAGGCGGGTGGTTGATCTGTATCCAGTCGACGGTACATGAAAGATGTTAGAAATATCCAATACACCACTTATTTTATACAGTGTGAGTATTCATACCCGGTCTTACACTTGTCCAATTTGACATTCGAATTAGTAAGACTGTTATTTGTAGTGTGGTGATTCTACGAACCCCACAAAACCACCTGTATAACGGAATACCTTTTCCGCCAAGCAAAAATGGGTCATACATCCTAGAGTCATCCGCCACACGTATCCGCAGGTACGTGGACCGCACTCCTCTACCCACTGAACATGCCTGTACGGCTATTGAAGGACAGGGGAACATAAACCGAATTTGTTTGGCAACCCATTTGCTAAATAAACACAATTGAGCACGCACGACAATGCCACTTGGCAACAGCCAGTGAAAATCTCATGCGATAGCAATGTGGCCAAGAAATCCTTTCGAACTCTCCCTGAGCCAGCGCTACTCGTATTTTTTTAGACAGGATCATTGCACGAACACAAAAATAAGCAATTAACGAAACCTTACACTGTTCCTACAATCGGATCCAACCCACACTAGATCTGTCCAAAGAGGATCAAGTAAGCACTTTCACATCTGAAGATAACGACTTCGACTGAGTTAATCACGAAGAGTAATAAACTGCACGCGGATAATTTATCTCAAAGGGATACCGCACAAGGGTGAAAGCTCTGACGATTCTCAGCATATCTTCGGCCTTATGGACACCATCATTTCCGTCTATTTGCGTGGGGGCATCCGTACATAGACTCGACGAATGGATAAAAAACAGAAAATCCATGAAACCGAGGGGATTCCAGGGGATAGGAAAGGAATTCATAGGGACAACAATCAGGGGTTGAAATTCTTGCCACGGGAAGAAGTTAGTTAGTCGAAAAAGATCCGTTCAGAATTAACAGTCAGAAATTACAATGGCCGCCAAAAATCGAGTGTGACTATCTCAATAAAAAAAAAAAGGAAAGTAAAGTAAAAGGTCGCCTCCGGTGTTTTGCATGAACAGCAAAATGTGCACTAAATAAAAGTAAAATAAAATAAACTATCCGTGAAAACAAAAGAAAAAAAAATCAGTGGTGACTCACTAACTATGGTGTTCGGCAGTAATACAGAATAAAACCGCCAAAGTAGCACTTTTGAAAATGCGACCTCAAATATTTAGTTCTTAAGAGATATGGCATATAGCATCAACCCATTTCATCTACTCACAATCTAGAGGGCGTATATTTGAAACGGAAATTTCATTCTCATATTTGGTCAGGCGCACGGGTTCGATGATATACAAAAACGAATAGTAAGCTGGTAATTACCAGAAGCAAGGTTTTTAACACCATCCTTAGAACTTAGATGCATTGGATCCTCCCTATCTCTTTTCTATAGATATTATCACGACCGCTGCTCAACTGATCCTGGTGGACGTATTCGTTCTCTCCAGATATTTTTCCATGATTCACGTCAAATAAGGAGTGTGCAAAGGATTTGTTTTAAAAATTAACTTTAGATGAATGGAAATTCACTCACTCTTCAGCCCAAACGTTCTCAAGACAACTCGTATTAGAGTAGAATGTTCTGCATAATCATATATTTTCTCCGCATTATAAACTCCACTATTTACTATTTATTGGCCTGTAGGAACCGGAAAGTTCATGACCTTACCGACTCGACTCCGCCATTGTTCCCTGTCCCGTGCGCTCTCTTTCCACGTTCGACCATCCGATCAGATCTCCTCGAGGTCCAACCTAACATTGTCCTCTTATAGCGTTTGGGATAATAGTGATTCGTGTGATTCGAACTTACGCTATGACAGTTAGAATCACCAAAAATTGAACCAAAGCGCAAACCATCAGACTACTGGCCGTGTTTACAATTCGATTTTTAAACTCGTATATTCCACTGATGTGAATTGTTATGTTATCGCTATGGTATACGGCTCTGATACATTTTCTTATTCGATTTTCGTTCGGTGTTCTTCACTATTTACTTGTGTATTGTGTGTGTATCCACACTCCCATCTCCGTCGCGGCCCCCCTGTTGGTCTCTTTCCCGTTGGTCTACCATCAAGAATTCTACGCACGGTCCTATCGTTGCCCATTCACGCCACATGTTCGGCCCATCTTAATCTTCGCGACCTGATTACTCTCACTATTGTAGGTTTGCGGTATAGCTCTTCCAATTGGTGGTTGTGGAGTTTCCTCCATTGTCCTGCCTCCTCGTCAAATTTGCCGCCAAGATACCCCATAGGGCTTTATTCTCGAATACGCGGAATTTGTTTTCTTCCCGTTTTGTGAGAGCCTATGTTTCGCATCCGTATAGAACAATAGGCATGATTATGGTTCTATAGACACGGAGCTTTATATTCTGTGATAGCAGTTTGGATTTCAGCAGTTTACTGACTGCTTGCCAACTAGCGTTGCCGGAGTGTAGTCTTTTGTTAATTTCCTTCGACATTTCGTTACTGGCCGTCAGTATTGTTCCCAGGTATTTAAATTCTTTGACATTTTCAAATATATTGCCCGGATGTTTATGTGTGTTCCCCGAGGTCCACCTGCTCTCGCCATAATCATGTATTTCGTTTTGTTTTCATTTATTTCTAGGCCCACCTCTTCTGCCGCTTGCATGATGATTTCCATCTTTTACTTACAGTTTCTAGATTGTCGCCCAAAACGGCTCATCCGTATATGCGAGCACTTGTGTGACCCCGTTCAGGGATGATCCGGCCATGTTGTCGTCATGTACCTTTCTGATAACATACTCGAGGACAAGGTTAAAAAGGCATGGTGAGAGGCCTTCCCCTTGTTTTAGTCCGTCCCGGATTTCAAATGGTTATGAGATGTGGTTTTCTATTCTAACTCGCCCTTTGTTTTCGTTCATGCAGATTTGAAGGGGGGGCGGCATGTTTTTTCGGGATCCCCAGCTCAACCACAATATGGTAAAGTCTTTGCCTTGCGACCGAGTCGTAGGCTTTTTTGAAGTCAACGAACAGTTGGTGAACCGTCTCTCCGTATTCCCACTTCTTGCCGTATTGTAAACATCTGGTCGCTTGTTAACCGGTTCCGACGGAATCCGCATTGGTAGTCTCCCAATATTTCTTCTGCGTACGGTGTGATTTTGCCAGTATGACCTTTGTTAATATTTTGTATGTGGTTGCGAGCAATGATATTCCTCTGTAATTTTCGCAGTCAGAACTGTCGCCTTTTTTGAAAATGGGGATGACTATTGCGGTTTTCCATTCTTCCGGAATGACTTCCTTGTCCCATATTATTTTAACCAGTTGGAGGATCTTTCGAGCGGTTGCCTCTCCTCCACGGTTCATAATCTCTACTGGTATGCAGTCGACTCCGGGAGCCTTGTTGTTTTTCAATCGGTTTATTGCGTCTACAACTTCGTCGAAAGCGGGCTCTGGGATCTGAGGCTTGGCTGTATGTACGTCTGGTGCGTTTATTTGTGGTTGATGGGTGTGCACATTGAGCAGGTTTTCAAAGTACTGCTTCCATCTTGTCACGATATTGTTTGTTTCTGTGACCAAACACTCGTTTGTGTCTCGCATTATTTTGGCTCTCCCTCGGTAGCCATTTCTAAGTGAATTTATGCCGGCATACATACCTCCGATGTTCTTTGCTCTAGAATTTTCTATGATTTTTTCGATCTGATTCTTCTCCCATTTACGTTTTTTGGGTTTGAAGAGTCTCGTGCGTATGTTTCTGCGTTGACTTCATCATATCTTCCTAAGTGGTTCACTCTGAGGCGTTTACGTTCTTCGATCTTCGCCCTGCACTCATCGTCAAACCGAGGTTTGCACTTAATTGTTTTCTTAAATCCTAATACGCTTTGGGGGCTGTATGTTTGATTGTGTTTCTGATCCATGACCATCTATAGTCCACATTATTGGTTTCCTCTTTCTCACTGCTCCCATTCTCTAGGATGCTAAATCTATTCGTTAGTTCGTCTTGATATTCAACCCTTTTGCCCAGGTCTTTTAGTTTATTAGTGTCGAACTTTTTGCTCGTCTCCCGTGACTGCCCATGTGTTGCGACCCGACTCCTAATTTTGCCCATCACTAGAAGGTGATCGGAGTCGCAATCTGCTCCTCTATATGATCTTACGTCAAGGAAGTTCAAGTGGTTTCTTTTGTCTATGAGGAAGTGGTCTATTTGGTTACGCTCTACGCCGTCGGGTGATATCCATCCGGCTTTATGGATTTGCTTGTGCTTGAACATCGTGCTTTTCACTACCAGATCTTTTGACGATGCGAACGTGATTATTCGAATTCCATTATCGTTTGAAACGTCGTGAAGCCTGTTCCGAGGTTATATGTGTCGGTACCTCCACAAGCCAGTGTAAACCCGTTGGTTTCGATCACTTGATGTGGGAGTAGGACTTCCTGAAGCGCGACGATCTGCATTGTATAGTGATTCGCGTTTTCTATGACCGTCTGTATCACGCCTGGTTTATATAACGTTCGAACACTCCACGCCCCGACGCGTATATCTCGCTTTTTCCGTTTTTCCCTACGTTTTCTTTTTGCCGAGTCAGTGTTTTCTTGATTATTTCTTCCCGTATGGTAGTGTCGGCTCATCACACCTACGCCTACCGGGTTTTTCGTGAGATTGTTTTTTGTATATTGATTATTCATTTTTGATCCCACGAGTCTTGGGGTTTCAAATAGTCCGCCACATCAGAGCCCCTCTTTGATATGGTAAGGTCTGCTTCCTGCTCTGATTCGACCCAGTGTCAGAGAGACGCCGTTATAATACAGCCGGTATACCCCTGGCTGCAAACCATCCAATGGGGACGGTGACGCGTAACACCCTGGAATCGGGGTGGTAGATCTTTGTGTGTTACTCCTCGCTAGCCTGTCTGACATGGGTGGCCCTACTGGACGCTTATGTTTCCGTCAGCATAGCCTGAGTGATTCATTGTAGTTTAAGCCCCCGCACCACGTCAAGGTTTCTACCAAGCGGGGGCATTATAAACTCCAGATGTTCAAAAACAATGTACAACGTACAATCATTTCCATATCTTTTCTCGTATTTTTGACATTTAAGGGTGTTTGCGCATTTTCTGTCAAAAGGACGAAAAATCAAAGTCTAGCATTTTAGAGTTAAGAAATAAATCGCATTATTTCCATCTTTCATAGTGTTACATTTTCTATCTTTTTGAATGGTTTACGTTGATTAGTTTATTAAATTAGCAAAATAGAATAAAGTACCCTATATAGTCTCGAGAAGATGAAAATTGTTGTACGATAACTCTCCCAGTTTGCCACGCCTTATTAATAATTATTGGTGCAGGATTATCCGTCTCTGTTGTTAGACCATAAATAAGTCTTAGTCGAACAATAATTAATATTCAAGTCAAAAACCACTGCAGAATGCATCCTTTTAAGAAAGACCAAAATATCAAGAGAAATAAAAGCAAATAACAGCAATGGCATATCTCTCCTCCCCAGCAAAGCCATTAATTTAATAAATATCATTAATTCATTATAACTAATAAAAAATGAAAAGTTCACTCATTCGTGCAATTAGTGGCAATCGATTAGTCAATGTTCACATAGGCACACATACACAGCACATCAGTAAAGGCTGTCGACCAGATTCCTTTCATGTGTCCGGCTTGGCAGACCCTGCGAGGATCAGTTTGACGACGAACACGACGTTCGGTTGTCCCTGTCGCTGGTTACCGAACCAGAAATGCATTAGGCCTAAATGATTAACCTGTCTCAGTGATCGTTCATCTTTTAAAGGAACCAATGTTCAGGCATTTAGTACGCATTTGCATATACAAGGCCTGCTGTGTTCTCAACGTCGAGGTGATCTGTTTTAATTGAGATACTTAAGTGATGTGCTCTTAAAAGTATCCAAGAGATAAGCATCTTTTCAGTTGGTCATCAGTTGACAAACGAAATGCTGGATCCGCAAATGATTTAATTTTTGTTATCGACCTTTTGACTGTTGTATTAATTCATTAATTTACTTAATACCTTTTCTTTCTTTTTTACTTTCTCATTTCAGAATAAAATCAGCAAACGGAAATGGTAAGTAAAAAGCTGTTTTTTTTTTTTTTTTGCTTTTGTTCCTTTTCGTCTTTGTGGCTATCTTACAACCGATTGCAACTTTTGTATTTAGCCTTTGAAATGTCTACGCGCGAATGAACACAGAAAGCCAATGAATTTTCAAAAATACTTCCCTTCAAATACAGACATGGATTAGCTGGTGATTTCTGAAGTTATAAAATCGATGTGTGATCTTTAATTGAAATTGCAGTGTGGCAGGAATAAACACGGCCAATATTTTTAGCGTAAAGTTTATTTAGTGTGTGCGTGTGTGTGGCCCGTGTCCTACTTTAACATATGTTGTGAAGAAATATCGGTACGAGAATGTACCATAGATACAAAAAAAACTCTTTAATTCGAATGCAGCTTCATAACAAAATCTACATATAGAATTAACAACCATTGTTCTACAGTTTTGTTGTATATATGCTCCCCAGAGTATGTCTTCGTTTTCAGCCATTTCCAATCGTACTCTTAATCGCTCCTGATGCACGGACAGAGCTCCAAACATTATAAAACTGTTTTAGTGATTGAGTCCCACTCCTAAAAACTACATCCCGAAACTAATTTCACACCCAATGCCAGCGGGTAGAGGTCGATCTCCATATATTCCAAAAACACCATAAACACACACTCCTTAACCTACAACGTCGTCCTAGGTGTATCCTCCAAGCAACCTTTCCGTGTTCGTGTGCAATTTTAGAGAATCTCGAACTAAATTTGTGGAACGAAAACATTGCCAGGTCATAATTTAGCGAAAGTAGCTGCTGCAACCGACAATCCTGGAAGTCGTTCGTGCACAAACCGCACACAAATGTTTGCGGTGTGATCGTAGTGGCGGCTGATACATCGGATATGCACCTACATTTCCACCGGCATATACATTTGGACCATGGTTGCAGATGTGGCGCAAGTATGAGCGGGCGGATTATAGGAGATCCAAAATAGCTTCAATGATTGTACATACAATTTAATTAAATGGCCTTTGAATGAAGACTATTTGTTAAGGCGAATGTTCGAGTTGCACAAGTGTTTCAGAGAATTTCTTGGTCAATTGACGGAGCACTGTGAGTTTTGTTTGTGGGACGACTTAAATTTCTGTTAGTATCCTTGGTATTTTTGTTGTGACTTCTATGTGATGTCTAAACCGTTTGTTGGATATGTCGTAATCATGAGATTGCTAAAGCTTGTGGCTATATGTTTAGTGGTTGGCAGATATTGTTTTTTCCGCTAACTGACGACCAGAGCGCAGATACGTTATTAAACGATGAACTTGTGTTTACAATGTGGAATATTAAAAACGATGGCTCTTTAGACATATAAAGAAGCATTACCGTTCAGAGATCCCGGTCCTTAAAAAAAAAACTTATATTAGAAATTTGGGTCAGACGTATACAATACATAGCGTTCATTATAAAGGGTGTCACAAAATGCTTCAAGAAGTAATTCTAATAGAGAACAAAAGTTTTTAATCACAAATTTGTTGTTCAATCCCAATTATTTGTTGTTCAAGTGTCCAGTATAGGGGTTGTAAGGAACAGAATTTTTTACATTTCTTGTTTCATATGTTCTTAACTAAACTATCTTAGGTCTTAACTTAGGTACTAAGCGAACTGTAGCGGTTCTACGAACCATACAACTCCCTACAGGTGAGGTATCCTTTCCGGCAAGGAACTTTACTCACCTTTTTCAGCACACGTGCCCACAGACAGGTGTCCCAATAGTCATTACCACTCCTGTAATAAAGGTTATATGACATTGCAAAGACGTTGAACCCGATATCAGAAAGCAAGGAACTTAACGTTCAAAAGCTTCCAATATCGAGTTCAACGCATCCATACATCGTATGCAAAAACAATTTCAAAAGCGCAGCAAAGCATCGCATCTAAGCAGTGCGCTAATGCAGCAAAGCTTCGCATACAGGTCACCAATCTCCCATCCTAAACATCAACGCGATGTTTCCCAAGAAATACCATTGTCGATAAATAAACCGAACAACGGATGCCTATCCTGGTGGCTAATGAAAATTAACACCTAAACCTCTAATGCTAAGGCACACTTGCGCAAACAAAACGATTCGTTGTGCTGCTTATTAGCAGTAAAGCAACCATTAACTCTTAACACTATCCCCGATAGATGTTTATGATTAGAAAGGCAAACAAAGCCTTACATCCCATAGTCCGTGTACCCATCCGAATTGCATGCGATCCTTTGTCCGCATGCCAGATGTGTAGTACAAATAAACCAAAGAATGATCGGAGAATAAGCGGCGGCATCCGATCAACAGACAAAGGGACAAGATACCGACCACCAGCAACTAATGTTGATGATGATGATAATGATCATGAGACAGATTTCCCCTTTTTACAGAGACTATGGGTAATGCAGCTAACAGGTACTTTGGGAAATTCTGTTAGCAGACAGGATGGGAAATTCTGTGCAGAGATGCGCTGGGAATATTTCCCTTGCTGATGGCGAACCAGAATTTAGTGGAAAATAGACAGTCGAACTGCGAGGAAGTCTACTCGAGGAAGAAATTCAGAAATTGAATGAGTAACTGGTGTTTTGTACGTGTGTCTTAACTTAACTTAACTTAACTTAACTTAACATTAACCGAGGAGCTTGTGTTTCGTTAGCGTGCCTTAACCGTGTTAAAACTTTTAACTGTATAACTTGTGTTTTCGTAAAACATTGTTGATGTTATGTCCATGAGACCAGGCATTATTTAAAACTATGAGATGCTATTTCTAAGTGACTAACGAGTTATTTTTGTGACATTCACCTCATCAAGAATTCATCCTATTGTGAAACAATAAAAACAATTTGTGCTAGGAAATAAAAATAAAAAAATTCAAAACGATCTCCATGTTTTAATTAGTGACGGCATTCGCTCCAGTGTCCATTTGTATTTTCCTTGTTACGCACTTCATTGGGATTCGATCAAGACCAAATAAAACTCGCCAAAGTGGTGACAACCCGACGCGCGAATTTAAAAGTGAACACGCACCAAATATAAATAGTGAACACGGACGAAAAACACGGCCAGTAGCCTGATGGGTTGCGCTTTGGTTCAATTTTTGGTGATTCTAACTGTCATAGCGTCAGTTCGAATCACATGTTCTTCACTATTATCCCAAACGCTATAATTGGTGACCACGACGTGATCTGTACACACAGCACACACTTTCCCGTAGTAAACAGAACTTCACACGCGATCATGACTTCCGCATAGAGCCCATATAGCCCACTCGCCTGCTCGGACGTTCTCTCCTTCGCTCCGTCATTCGCAAACGAAGCTGATCGTAACGAAGTTACTGAGGAGGGAGTAGTGTAGCGTCTCTAACAGATACACACACAATACACAAGCAAATAGTGAAGAACACCGAACGAAAATCGAATAAGAAAATACATCAAAGCCGTATACCATAGCGAGAACATAACAATTCACATCAGTGGAAGTTTAAAATCGAATTCTAAACACGGCCAGTAGCCTGATGGGTTGCGCTTTGGTTCAATTTTTGGTGATTCTAACTGTCATAGCGTCAGTTCGAATCACACGTTCTTCACTATCAATCCCAAACGCTATAGAACGGTCTAACCGAACCTTATCCCGACTGTCGTCGTGAAGTTTTGCATTTCGGCAATGAAACTTTACTTCTCATTAATTCTCGTGAATTTTTACTACAAAAAATACTGAATTGAAACGCGGTGTGCCTCTTTTTTACTTGAATTTAAGCTTTCATTTGGTTAGGTAACTTATGACGAGTATTAGGAGATATAGAGGAGTGGCCATTCGGATAAGGTCAGCAAGTGGCCGAGTTAAAGTCGCTTTTTATATTCAATGTTACCACGGCACGGTATTTCTTTGTTCTTCCTTTCTATCTTTTACCTTTTATTGCTACGGCTGACTACTGCTTTGATGGCGTCGATGGTCGATCGCAACTCTCTGAAGCCATACTGATAATCCGATAGCGCCCCGTTGCTTTCCTCTACGGCGAACAATCTACCACGTATAATCAAGGTTTTTGCCCAATGTATCCAGGAAGCATAAGGGGCGATAAGATCATGTGCTATCTATTTCTTATTTTTTTTTTTGCAAGAGTACTAGGTGTTGAATTTCACACACAGCTTTGATGACTTTGTTTAGAATTGTGCCAGGTCCAGGAGCTTTTTTGTCGCGTTTTCCTTTGCATGCCCTCAGCATCTCTTCTGTCAGCAGCACGGGGATTGCCCCGGTGTCAGAGTATATTACAACGTCTTACTAGGTATCCGAGGAAAGGAATGCTTTACTACTGGCCGCAGTGTTGTATATAATTATACAACATTTAATATTTAGTTATCGTTATATGGTGTTGTGGTGGTTCCATTGAACGCCACTACTTACCTTGCCATTACGATCAAGTAACTTACTCCTAGGTTTAAGGACAAGTATTATTTTTGTAAAGCCATTTGTAAAACCATTACTTACCTTACCATCATTCAAGCTAAGAAATCTTCTAAGCACCTAAATCACCTAGAATAATTGCCATTTGGTAACGCTATCACATTAGCATCTAAAAACTTTCACCCAGGGGCACGCTTGCACCCAACGCATCATGTTCCGGAAATCTAATTGGGTTACCTCATCATGTAACCGACATTAACCCCCGAACATGTCAATGCGCATAGCTAAGAAGCATTTTCCCATACACGTGTATGACATGTCCACCCTTGCCCTATCTGCAGACCCATCGGTCGATCGTTCAAACGACAATCTACAACACAGCTCATTGCTGGCTACCTACAGGGAATTCAAGTGTGGTTTAATGTAAACACACACCATCGACAGATCGAAAAATGAGACGTTAGCAATGTGAGCACGATCGAAGTGATGCTATACGCAGTAGCCGATCGTGTAAACAATCAATGTTCCCATGTTTATTAAATTTTCAACAGCTGCAGCCAAATTTCCTATGATCGGCCGCTAACCGATAACCGATCATCGAATTGGACACCACCATGATTGTTATTCAAACAATTATACCAATGATCATGTCCCACGATCCGTTTTTCTAAAACAAACATCCACCCATGCATCCTAGCCTTTGCCATCGTAAGCGAAGTTCTGTTGACTTAACATCAAGAGAAAAAAAGAAATCTATCCTCTATCCTTAGATGGCAATACGGCCAGCGTCCGTACACGATCATCTATTTGATCAGCTGCATGTTTGATTTCTCTCCTGAACACCCTTCGCATTTTCGTTTGTCCTTGCTTTCAGTGAAAGGGCATTCTACCAGACCTGTACGGTCACAATGGAAATACTTCCATTAAAACCCAAATCGATCGTTCATTGGTCATCACCAAAGAAAAAGATCCGATTTGCTCCTCCCACATCGGTGGAAATCCAACACCGTCGCGACTGGTTGTATGTTCTAGGCAACAGCCAGCGACCCAGATTACATCTTCCGTGAGGTACACACGGAGTGTGATTGCGTTTCGAATCTATGTGAGATACCCGTTCCTTTTATAACTACCAGCCTTTACGTGATGTCGATTTAAGTTAAACAATAGATCCGGTATTTGCCGATATGAATTTGACCTTTTATACTGAGTTAACCTTAAGCTCGATTAACAGTTCAATAAATATTCAAACTTGTGTCCTTGTACGCGATGCTGAACAATAGATGCTGTATCCGCCAATGTGAATGTTATATTTTATGCAGAGTAACTTTAAGGCAAGATTATCAGTTTAATAAAGATACAAACATCAACACCTGAGTTTTAATTTCCTACTTATTTGGAGTTCGGCTTCTTTCGACGAACAATTTGCAGTGAGACCAGCGGTACGTGTTGGGGAGGTAAGTGAATCCGTGTCATACTGACACACGCAAACACCACCCCACAGTGTTGCTTACGTTTTGCTGTTGGTGTTCTCACAGTTGACAGGGTCCTAATAGTAGGTTATTATTATAGAGGTCCAGGTAATTTTCTTGGTAATTTTATTGTCAAACACACATCCTCTTCGGGAGATTCGTCCTGGGGTCCGTACTTTGGTCTTGGTCTTCCTCTCAGTTGAATAGCAGACGGAAGAACTTTTCCGTCCAGTGGGTTTATCGTCAAACGCACTTCTTCTTCGGGAGATTCGCCTTGGGGTCCGTACTCTGGTATTGGTCTTCCTCTCAGTTGATTAGTAGACGACAGAACTTTTCCGTCCAGTTGGTTTATCATAAAACGCACTATTCGTCTTGGGTCCATGCTCTGGTCTTGGTCTTCCTCTCGGTTGACTAGTAGACGAAAGAACTTTTCCGTCCGGTTTATCGTCATCTAAAGTTCCCGATCAACCATCGAGGGTTGGTAGATAACGAACCAAAAAGTAAACACACAGCTGCTTGTTGTATTACGTGATTACGATTTTTATGCGTCTCGCCGTACTTCCTCAATAACGAGGGAAGAGCGAGTAGGTGGAGGGTTAAAGACGTTGTTCCTTCTTAATTTATTAATATATTTTTATTGTTTTATGACTTTTATTGATTTTTAAACATTTATCTTATATATTAGATTTATTTAGTTATTTACCAAAAAGACCCGGTGTACTTATGCGAAGGCCGCGACCTTGTTGCTTTGATAATTTACTCTGACTAGTTGTCCATTCGCAACCACTCTTTTATACCTGAATTATTGGGGCAGGAAGTGCAGACGATGCGTTTACCTCAGCCAGAATGTGTGACCCATATTGAGGCTAATTGCCTGGCACGAGTCATTCGCACTTCCCAATGTACATTTTTACTTAAATGCCCTGCTTAAGGTGCAGCGGCATTAGCTTGAGCAATTACTTAATTGATTGCTGCACATACCGAACCAATTGAAGTACATTGGCCCGCGTTCAAATCGTATCTTTTGATCGATTTGCGTTTCGTCGCTATGTCTGTCCTTTCGCAGATCTTAGCATTTTGGTCGACGCTCAATTAAATCATCGCAAATAGCCTTTGAAGGCACCGACCGTGTCATATAACTTGCATGACACTTGTTTTCGGGCATGAAGCAAAAAACATGCATTCGAAATATGAGACCGTGTAGGTCCGCGAGCAGGTGCTCGCTTGGCTTTTGAATGTGCAGCAGAATGCATTTAGCGAGTGGCCTTGGGAAGTGGGTCAATTGTTTGATTGCAATGGTATACGTTTTGCTTTGGAAGGTGGGTATGAATGAATAAATATCGCAACGTATGCGATATGAATATTAATTGCCTGTGGGTAAAGGCGGCAGTTGATTTTTTGTGCATTGCTTTGTGTGCAATATGAATCTTAGTTGTAAGGATGATTGCTAATTAAGGGGGGTTGTGTAGCGAGGTGTAACAGCAGCAAATTGAGGCAAATTATGGGTGGGAGTTTATGTCCCTTTAGTCTTGCCGTAACCATTCTGTAGGCAGTGTCCCAGGAGTTTATGTCCGAATCTGCACAGTTGTTTCTGAAGCATTTTAACTTACTACTCTTGATAGCCGTCTTTAGGTCCCATCAGGGAATGACTGTAATGATTTAATTGCTGCTTGGACCATGTGACTAGGGCACCTGCTTGTTCAAACCACATGTCCGTCCGCATTCATATTTTGAAATGTTGGCATAAGAAACTAGATTACCATGTCATGATAGTGTGGTTTAAATGAAATATTCACAATGCGGTACAAAAATATTCACTTTATTTATTCATCTTAATGTGGTATAAAAGAATTTTCACAATGTGGTCTAGAAGTATCTACTTTATTTATTCATTTTAGAACTCACTATTAATTTGAGCTGACAATCACTCGCAAATCACGAATTGCCCATCTAACGGAGAGTGTTCTCATTTTCATGAGTGTACTGCTCTGATTGACTTTGAATCATAAGACCAACAAAAATTCAGTTGGTCTTCATTGTCATGATATGATTGTGAACTATAATTTTGTCTCAAATTTACCTCCGTCATTCCAATTTCACAATAGTGAACACCTTTAAAAGTTATTTTTTAACCAGCCACATTTTCAAAGAAGATTGATCGAAATACCAATAGTGACACGTATTAAATGTATTTGTTTCTCAACAATCATTTTTTAAACACCTAATTTCATCTATCAAGATGAATATAAACTCATCAATGATTCAATCCAATTTTTATTAAGTAGATAATACATTTATATATTACAACTAGTATTTCTGAGTTTTAGGACAGCACTTCCTTTACAACTATAATCTGAAATCTATTTAATGAAAATGAAGAAAACATTATTCATGCATCACAACATAACTTTTCGGTTGAATACGCTGTATTAACTGTTTGTTTATTAGTCTTTAGGAACTTGAAAATTCGAGTTCGACCTCACTTACTACATCAGCGTTCCTATGCATTTTCTCTCCACGTTTCGCCATCTGATCTGATTTCCTCAAGGTTACGCCTGACATTGTCCTATCTCCATCACGGCATTCTCACCAGTCTGTTTTTCTTGGGACTTTCTCCAAGAATTCTATGGACGATCTGTCTTGCTTGCTTCACGCCCGGCCCATCTTAATCCTCGCCATCTCACGTCCAATTATTCATTTGGCCAGTGCAATTTCTTTCCACAGTCCTGATTCGTGTTCCTAAATTTTTAACAGCACTACCACGTACCGCCCCGATTTTTTTGTCTACGGTGTGCCTAAGTACCACTAACTATAACCACTCTCCCTGAATCTTGAAATTACTTTCACAGTTGATTAGTTACTTTCTTGGGTAACTGAACACTCGCTGATGTCATATAAATTCCGCTTCTATTTGATCAAAAGCAGCATTTCAGTAGCGAATTTCTATCTCGTTACCTCAGCACTTGAATAACTACAGATTTATCTGTCCGCTAATTTAGGTGCATTTCCACCTATATATACTTTTGAAGAGAGTTCTTTTTGAATTCGTCAATTTCCAAACAGGTAGAAATAGAAGAAATAGAAATGGACGATCCTTCTTCTCCCGTAACTCTACCTTTTCCTCGCAAGCTCGAGTTACACGAAAAACCTACCACCCCTAATACTTAGCCTTTTGGTGACAATCCCCACCATTAACCGGATCCACCTTCATGAGAACCCCCATACGTTGATTGACCCTGATCAATATACCAATACAGTGAGTACCTGTGAAAGTGCATGAAATCGAATGCATACGCAGGCGGGTCATAAAATTCAGGTACCACATTTTCTATGATTATTTCCATTTTCTATAAACAACACAGATTATGCTACTCATAACAATAACCAATTGCATGGAAACGGGGCAATAATATTTCTTTGCAATCATTAACCATTTGTAGATTCAATTTTTTAAGGATCTTGTTACGAACTTCCGGATAAGTGTCGCCCTGATAATTAGGGATCGCAGACTCACTAACTGTCTTAGAAGCAGGCATTAGAAATCATTAGAGTCTCAGCGTAATCCGCGTTGCGACTGGACGTCAGGCAATCATTAAAGGGTATGGAAACTGTAGAATTTTAAAAAAATCAATTTTTTATTTGGCTTATATGATGCGCCACTATCATAAGAATAAGATACTATTTGCTTTATAGTGAAAAAAAAGCTCTATAACAAAAATCTTCCACAAACCACAATCCGCAGCACGACAAATGCCTTCTACAGCGGCTATATCCCTTAAATGAATGCGTGCAACCTTCGTCCTTCGTCGAACGCATTTTAAGGATAAAGAAGAAACACCTAGTCGATATTCGACTGTCATAGAGAACGAATGTGCGAGAGTCGCTTGAACCTGCGTCGCGAGCAGAGGCATTTTAAATTAAAACTAAAACCGGAGTCGGTGAGAGTGGTCAGTAAGGCCGACGTTTAGAATCGGCTGTAGCGCAATAGAAAGCCCTACCACCTCCTCCCCCCACACAGGCATCTAAATCCTTACATTTAAACTCAAATCCCTCATCCAAAGTCACAAATACATTCTGTCGATCAAACAAAATTCCGGATAAACGAATCAAAAACTCAATACCCCACAATCCCCAAACTAAAACAAGCACATGATAAGTTGAACCAGATGTTCTATCACCATACCCATATCCCAAATTTCCAGGAATTCGCTTAACCGACTCCACCCAAAGTATTAAGTGCACAAGTTTTCTTCCGCCGTTTTGCAAAAGATGGCTGTAGCGGTAAGTGGTAGTTGAAATAAATAGATCATAGATGTCATACAATAAGCTTAGGTATTTGTAAACATAACGCCATCGAAATATTAGTCGATTTGTGTCTGCATCATAAAGTTATTCTCGATTAAACATGTCAGCTTACGAGCTAAATTCTCGTCATTTGCGGGAGGTTTTAATTTTCTGCTTTAATATGAAGAAATCTGCGGCTGGAGGTCATCGAATGCTCTCAAATACCTATGGTGAGGCCGCTATTAGTGAAAGAACGTGCCGAAAGCGGTTTCAACGCTTCAAGAACGGCGCTTTTAACGTCGAAGGCCAGCATGCCGGTAGAAGAGAGAAGGTTTTCGATGATGCAGAATTGGAGCCATTACTTGATCAAGACTCGTGTCAAACGCAACAAGAATTGGCAGGATCATTGGGAGTAACGCAACAAGCCATTTCAAAGCGTCTGAAAGTCATGTGAATGATTCAGAAACAAGGAAATTGGGTGCCGTACGAGTTGAAGCCGAGAGATGTTGAACGGCGTTTGTGTGTTTGTGAACAGCTGCTTGCAACGCAAAGACGGAAGGGATTTCTGCATCGCATTGTGACTGGGGGCGAAAAATGGGTTCATTACGATAATCCCAAGCGCAGAAACTCATGGGAATATCCCGGCCATGCTTCCACGTCGACGGCCAAACCGAATATCCACGGTTCCAAGGTCATGCTCAGTATTTGGTGGACCGGCTCGGCGTAGTGTATTATGAGTTGTTAAAACCGAAACAATCACAGGCGATCGTTATCGAATGCAATTAATGCGTTTGAGCCGAGCATTGAAAGACGAACGGTAACAATACAACGAGAGACATGATAAAGTGATTTTACAGCATGACAATGCTCGACCCCATGTTGCGAAAGTGGTCAAGACTTACTTGGAAACTTTGAAATATGAAGTCCTACCCCACCCGCCGTATTCTCCAGACGTTGCTCCCTCGGACTATCACTTGTTTCCATCAATGGCACACGGCCTGGCTGACCAGCACTTCCGGACTTATGAAGGAGTAAAAAATTGGATCGATTCAAAAGATGACCAGTTTTTTCAACGCGGGATTCGTATGCTGTCCGAAAGATGGGAGAAAGTAGTGGCCAGCGATGGACAATACTTTGAATCATAAATGTATAACCAGTTTTTTACAATAAAGCTTCGAATTTCGAAAAAAAACGGCGGAAGCAAAGTTGTACAACTAATATTTTTTCGGGATTTTGCTTACATTTCGATGCATCCGCGATCAAAATTCCGATAATATTTTGTAGAAATATATGTGTTTTGTATTCGATGATCAGTCTCGATTAGCGACCGAGGGGCAAGGACGCCAATGAATCCATTAAATTAATCAGTGCAAGAGAAAACTCGTAGGTGAGCTTAAATTAAGAAAATCTATTATTAAAAGAAACCCTCGGGAGACCAAACAAAGTTATCCAAGCTTTTGAATAAAGGTAAATACTATTTAAAAAAAAGGGTCTTTCATTTAGCATGAACAATCGGTCGTCAGTCTTCCCTCAGGTCTGAGTAAGCACAGCGGCGAACCCCAACGATCCTTCTCAGGAGCGGTCTATTAAAGAGACCCTCGTCCTTTCAAGGGCAAGGAGACGCTCGGCTTTCTACAACACGACGTATATTTAAGTATCGTATGTGCCTGTGAAATAGAAAACTGCAATTAAGTTCGACTTAAGTAATTAGTCAATGTGTACTCGTGAGATGGTATAATCTTCTGTACTAAAATAAAGTTTAAATTAAATTAAACACACAAGTGCATTTTAATTGACTAAAGTGGGTTGTTATAAAGAGGAATGTGTGAAGTGTGGTTGAATATGCCCAAAGGCGATCACAATTGCTGAGTTAATAAGGAGGTTGTGTCTTGCGTTTGATTATGCAAACGTAGGTGCAACTGATGACTCTTGCTATTATGCCGCTCGGCACAATTACTGAGTGGGAGGAAGGGTCATAAAGCCCAGCCGCCCGGTGAAATACCAGCCCATTAATTTATAGGCTTTGTGAAATGGTTGGAAGAAATCCTTGAGCATCTTTCGGGGCTTAGCTGATGGACCCGGTCGAAAAAAAATAGCATCCCAGGCCTAAAGGTTCGTCTTTCCTGGGAGAATTAAAAAAATATAGAATGGGTATGCCGAAGGATGTCAAAAATGTCTGGAACTAATGAGCGGAGATATTAGCATTCCCTCTTTTTACATATTTTTTATTTTCCACTACCTACCTAGAAATTCTTTATACCACTCAAACTTTACGCACCACATAAATATATATCACCATACCTTTTAATTAATAAAAGGATGTTTCAGTAGTGGTTTCCAAATTTTCATATGAAATTTCAGGACAATTTGTTGTCCGAATAAAAAACGTACCTTTTTTCGTGTCGTACGATCATACACATACGAAGACAAAGGGCAAAGTAATAAGTACGTCGACAGACATGGGAGAGTGGTAATCGAAAGTAAGAACTTCATGCTAGATGCCAATTGTGGGGTTCTCTATACCACATGAAGAACCAACCCACAATTCCATACCTTATTTCGACCCCTTTCAGTGCGTCATTTCTACCCATTCCCCTTATAAGCTATTCCACCCGTAAAACATGTTAAACGGGCGCATAGCTAAACTCATTATCCTATGCAGATAATGCATAATTGAGTTTAGCTACCTTTTTGCCATACGGCAACCCTATTCCGCTAACCCATGAGATTTCCATGGGAAATCGCATCATGTCGGTTAGCAACGGCATAGTCTATCAAATGACGCGGTTGCTTAATCTTGCGACAGCTGGGGAAATTATCAAAGCATTTAAGTTAGTTCCCATGATCAGATTTCCCAAGCCAAGTCAGCGTCCTTTCCACTTTCTCCAGACACTTCATTCGCTGGGGATCAATGCTCTCTTTTCGCAGGTGGATAGCACCAGCTTAATGTTCCTCTTCTTCACAGTTCTGTCTTCGTACAGATCAATGTACTCTGAGATAACCATATTTACCGAATTGGGACAATGGGTTATCCTCAAAGTACATTGATTCATGCACACACAACCAAATTCACCCCGGGATCATCATACATCGTGTTTCTGTTCTCTCATTCTCCCATGTTCGTCGATTATCAATTAACCGATTATCCACCACACATCGACGGACGTGGCAATGAGAGAGCAGAAGTATGTTCTCTTTTGGTTGTCAAATGCGAAACTTAAATTACCCAACTTCATCCCTTTTCCAAACAGTCGATTAACAACCTTCACCAGGAGTAAGTCGTTACGCCAACGACCGCAGCGTGTGCATGCGGATGCACACGCTCGCGCGCGAAGTAGTCCCCCGTTACCCAATCGAATAAGAATTCATTATTCGTAAACGACATTTGTCTTTTGAAAGAAAAAAAGGAGCTACGCGAAAGATACTACGGTTACTACACAAATACTACCATCAGTTCTCTGCTGAAGTCGGATTTTCATAATGTGCACCGCTGTTAAAATATCCAAACTCAATTTGGCTTCCTTTAGCCAGCTCGTGTCGGATTAAATGAAAGAAAACAACAAGGAAAAATAATATCTCAGTGAAAAGCAAAAGACTGTCTGCTGTTCATGTTTCCACCACTTGGATTATCGTACGCGCGTACGTATTAACTTAACCAATATTTATTAATAAGATATTAGTTATGTGAATTTAAATACAAACAAGAAAATTTCTTAATAATATTAATCATAAGACATAAGTTAAGTGAATTTAAATTCAAACAAAAATACCCTTAATTAACAATAAAAAAACATTATACAAAACAATATACCAGTGCCTTTTATTGGATGTTCGCCGAGCAACATCGTGGGGAAGAAAGTGAACTAGTGCCCATGATCGGCACAATACTTCTTCACCCCCACACAATCCCAAAACTTTCTCGTATGCGTATTTATTATGGCACCTGCGCAATCTCTCATTTCCTACCTCCACCTCATAGTCATTAAACTCTTGTTCCCTGCTTACCTAACAGAGCTAGAAGCTAACTATCATTCCAAAATGTTCAATCACGGGAGAATACCTCAAATCCATCCACCGTAGTTCCCTGATTCTTTTATATCAAGGTTACGAAACAACACCTGGATTGCAAACTTCGTATAAAATAACTTTTACATCTCATTGCGTTCTTTTATAGCACATAAACAACTAGTAATTCCAACCAACAAAAAAAATACAACCTGAGCAAGAATTTTTAATGGCCATACATTGTCCCGAAATTAAAGATCGTTGTCCGATAAGACTTTACTAATTGACTAACCATCGGCTTCTTATTGTGGTTGGAGTAGAGAACTGCCGCCGTCCGAATTTTGAATCTAATCCTATCGCACGAGTGTTACAAATTTAGCGCAAGAACTTAACGCTCTTATCTTCTCATTCATATACAGTGGTAAACGTTTAATCTAGTCAGCCACCAAGCCGTTAACTCAACTGGATAAAATCTTATCCAACATACCTGAGGTCTTTTTATGTCTCACACAGGCTCAATATCGTCGCCATATCACTGAGTCTTGCGCAAAAAAATGTATCAGCAGCTGCCAGGTTGCCACTTTGCCACTTAAGCCCAAAAACAGCGTCGCCTAGTTTGCCTAGTGGTTTAAGCCACACTTCGCATTCATTAGCATGCTGGAAGGAAATGTATCGCACTAATGTATCTTTAGCAAATGGACACAAAAAGGTGCATTATCACAATTAGACAATAGAAGAAAAAAAAACAAAACCTTGTTAAATGTAAGAAGTCCGAAAGGTTTATCTTGTTTTTGACACATTGTTACGAATTGGTCATTTCCAGAGCTCGTAAATTTTCCTCGATACGTAAACAATTTTTCTAGCACCGTGTTGAACCACGGTGCTGCTTAAAGCGATGTTTTGTCGGGCTAGCTGTTGTCGCAGGTTTCTATCGCCGAGGCGTTCCAAATATGGCCTGACGTGTGCGTCCGATATATGGCTGTTGATATCAGGTTTTAGTAACAGGAGATTTGAAGCTTGTTAGGCAGATAATCGACCAGTTGTACACGTACATTATTCGGATATGGCGACGATTACAGTGAGCTCAGTTGTCTAAGAAGGTATGCTTTATTTGTTTCCATTCGGATATACGCATTCATGTTAAAAGTGTTACGAAACGAAGAAGGAAAAGATCAATATTGTATGTTTAGCAGGTAAATTTTTAGGGGCGCACCGTTTTATGTTCAAAAAAATTAATACAATCTTATAACTATAAATATCAGCTTAATAATGTTGAAAACTACACGACGTTGATAGCGTTGGTGGTAATGAATTATAAGAATCGAGCAATTGTGTGTAAGTAAGTTCATCCGATAAGAACAATAGAGTGCGTTCCCGACTTGTGAGTGCTGCTGTGGGGTTGTGGGGTACGAAGTCGCGACGCCAGCATGGGCGAGAGTTCTACTTCGTCCCACTCACTACTACCACTAAATGTTTCACCGGGTTTGGTCCACCGTTGATCAAAAGAAAGAAACAATTCAGCGACACCACCACGTTTGTCCACAACCGAATGCAAAAAACAAAACACTGTCCACAGATAACAATTAAAACACATTATTATTTATCCTGGAGAGGGTCTTTATTGTTTTTTTTTTAATGTGTAACACGTTGCTGTATAATTGTTTATTCCTAATTATAAGAACTCTTTTTGTTAACTTGACATGATCCACAGCTTTGAAAATTATTAATTTTTTTAAATATCAAATCGTTGTATCGCGAAAAGAAAACAAACACAAACAGTCACACAAAGACATACCAGACACCGCCTTAACACCAATTTCACGAGAACAGGTAACAAACGAGATTTTCTCCAGACACAGCTATTGCAATACTGACATCGCGAAAAGGCCGTATCTATTCAAGGGTAGATCACTTGACATAGTCTTACGACTCCGGTTATGTACGCGTCCCCGTGGTGCGAAACGGGGAGCGGGACGAAGGGGGGGCCGTGGCGGTCAGCGGATGGTAAAGGACTCACCGAGGATGGAACTCTGACATGAATTCCATCCTAGGTTAGGGCTAATAAACAAGGGAAGAGAGAGAAAAACTTTTCTCTTAACGGTGCGGCCGCTGTAGGAAATGCACTCTTTCAGTGCAATGGTGTGTGTGCATGTTTCTTTCATGGATGAGAACGAACCTAGAACAAAGAAAGGGCATAAAGTGCATTCATAGGATACGATTTCGGTAAAGCAAATAAAACCGGAATCGTCGGATGCTAGTGGGATCTTTGTTGGAACATGTGCGTCGCGGCTAAACAAAGAGACGACGATACGATGTGGAAATGTACTTATTGGTTTTAGCTAAGTTACTGGGAAATGATGTTAATGGCATCGCTAGTAAGGGTAGGTATTAAATTATTTGCGTATCGCCAGAATGCCTGATGAAGGACAGCGGTCTTTTGTTTACTCATGGTGTGAGTTAGGAAAATAGGCTTCAGCGCTAATTGAATGCAACTGCTGGTATATTATAGCTGGGAGAAAAAGGTCGCCGGCCAATGTGTACCTTAAGACATTTATCATACACATGGCGAAGCTGAAAAATAGACAGCACAATGTTTATGGCCCCTGGTCAAGGTTACATTATATTTAATTCAAATCCTTTTGTTTACAGGAATTTGTCTAGGGAGATTTGCTTGACACCGAAGGTGCCGAATTAGTTTGAGATTCCTGATAAGGTAAGAAAGAAATCTTACAGGAATTGTATGCGAAGAGTTGCATGAAAATGTAAGTTTTCTTTACAGGGGCTTTAAGGTTATAGATTTCATCTAATTTTTGCGTGAAGCATTTTCAGGTGCTTAATGCGATTGCATTACCAAAACTTATGCGACTTGGGATGAGGTTATGAGAGTATTTAAGTAAGTGTACCGTTGGGTTTGGCGGCACAGCCACAGGGTTGATGGCGGTTATTGAATGGCCTGATGTGGCAGTATTTTTGCTTAGTCACGCAGCACCTGTTATACGTGAACGTATACAATTCCACCCTCGGAATTATGAGATAAAATTTATTCATTGACTTGGAATTTAACCAAACAGTGCTACTGTATGCTGAACAGTACCATAACATATTTTAAGAATCTCCACAATCTCTCATATATTTAGAGACCTGTCTTCACATAACCTGAATATGGAGGACCATCTTCGAGACTCTTATGGGGGGGTTCAACTCTTACGCGTGCACGGGCGTGGATTCAGTAAATTCCCACGGATTTTACTCCGAACACCGCTCGCCAAAATGTCAAATAAAACGCACTGAACGGTTTGTAGTAAAAGGGGTCTTTAATTGGTTGCAATTGGGTTTCGTTAATCAGTTGTAATACACCTTAGTTATGATAATTTTTTCCTCCCTTTTTATTTGGTAAACCACCGTTTAAACACAACAAACAGACACACGTAGCGGGGAAATGATGGTCGAGCTATAAAATGTCACTGTTTCTGTTTTTATTTTTGTTAAGCTAGTGCTTAAACGCAACGGAAAAACGCGCCTAGCGGAGAGATGGTGGTCGAGCTCTGAAATGTCACTATTTCTATTTTTATTTTGTTAAACTAGCGTTTATACGCGATGAACCAACGCGTGTAGCGGGGAAATGATGGTGAAGCTCTGAAATGTTACTGTTTCTATTGTTATTTCGTTAATGGTGATGTTTAAACGCAACGGGCAAACGTAAAATGCTTAAGACACTCGACCACGCTCCTCGAGCATAGAATTCGGACCCTTCTCGATTGGTTGTTAAAACTCGACTGACTCATCAAAGGCAAGAATCCGTTCATCGTGTCGTGGCAATGGAGTTATAGCTAGATAAACTAACTGCCACTCACTAGGAACTTGAAAATGGTTGCAATGCGTGCATAGAGAATTTAGTTCCAGAGAATTACTGCCGTACAGGCTGAATTAGATTCCTCTGTTGCTATGTGTACGGAGAAATTGGTTTTGGAAACACGACCAAGTATGGGCATGCATGAGTTGTCGGTTAGACAGGGGATATGGGTCTTGGTCGTTGCGATGGTTGTTTCGTGGAAATGCAACGCATCGTGCTGGCGGCTTACCAGCAAGGGGAATTGGTGTTGTTTTAATTGGTTTAGTTGGGATGGGAGCCGAAATGGTTTTCGGGGAAAATAAATGTTGCTTGGTAGTAAGCGAGGAATATAGTTAAAATAGGAAATTAACCGAAGTGGTTTTCGGGAAAAATGTATGCGGTTTGATGTAGATGAGGGAGATGATTAATATTCTGTTGCAAGTTTTTGGAAATGCGTTTTATTACAGATTGGGAAATGGATTCTTGGCAAGTTTGGGGATGTATGCGATTGCAGATTTGGGGACGCATGCTGTTGCATATTTGGAAGTGTGTTCTTTGCATGTTTCCGAATGTGTGCTATTACAGATTTGGGTTAAGGTGACGCGCTGTTAGCGCTCAAAATTGGTTGCAATTGTGGGTTGGTTCTCCATGTGATATAGAGAATCCCCACACACATATCTCCGGAAAGAAAGTTTAGCGAACCATATATGTATTGTGCGTTGTATAAAAGATTCGCCCCATTTTATATACAATTTTAATTTTATTATTTTCCATTTCATATGTATATTCGCAATTGCGCAACGCTAATAACCTTGCCCGTAAAAATAAATTATTATGGAAAATTTAACAAGCCTCGAGACTTGCTAAATAAGACCAAGACCGGATACCGGTTGTAATACCGATGATGATGATGATGATGATATATACCTTGGTATATTCATTGACTTGAAATTTAACCAAACAGTTGTAGCTGATCAGGGCCATATCATATTTTAAAAATCTCCACAATCTCTCCAATATTTAATGAACTGTCTTCATATGATTTGAATATTGTGGTCCACCTTCAAGATCAAGATAAAGATCTCCGGAAATAAAGTTTACCAAACCACTTCTGCATGGTGCGTTGTATCAAAGAATCGCCCCATTTTATATACATTTTTTATTTTATTATTTTACTTTGTTTTTAACTTGCTAGATAGAAACTGTTTAAACTCTAGCTTATCTATATTAATTCTTAACTTACTGCTCCCCAAAGGACAGACCAAACTAAACATAAAGTAACTACTGTCACAATTGTTGATGAAGATTGCCTATCAAGTCGTTTTTGTATATACTCAAAAGGATCCGGATAATACCGCTCCCTGTTGTAGGCCGGTTTTTGGAGCCACCAGTGGTCGCGCCGGTACGGCCTTCGATGCGGGATGTGACGCATTCTACGTGGACTGGACTGTAAGAAGGCAACCGGCAACCGAATACCAACAGTAACCCTTAAGAATTGTGCTCCAGAACTGTCGCCGGTTCTTGGCGGGCTCTTCCACTTATCTCATGCACGGAGCACATTCCTACCTGCTGAAAAGCGGCTCAAGTTCAGCCAATCACAAAGGAGGGGAAGAGGTGTCTCCCACAAAATTGCCAATAGCATTACTGTTTATGTTATCTAGGGTCATGGGAAATGTCGTCAATGCCGAGTTAGTTAAGTATTTGGAGTGCAACGGACTTCTGAATGGTCGTCAATACGGATTCCGTGGCAAACGGTCTACGAGGGACCTTTTGATCCTTATAACCGATATATGGATATCTGCGATTGAAGGGCATGTTGAGCCAAAGGGGGTCGCATTGGATATCTCCAAGGCTTTTGACCGCGACTGGCACGAATCATTGCTGAGCAAGCTTCGTTCAGCAGCTTTGCGATTGGACGAAGAGCTTTCTCGAAAATCGACCGATCCAGTTGTTTGGACGGCGAGTCTTCGGGTCTGCATCCTGCTAGTTTCGGGGTGCCTCAAGGTTCTATTTTGCCGATTGGTGCATCTGCGTCGCATCAGCTGAGATGTAGCCAGTTCGACTCTCTGAATCGGGATCTGGACAAGGTCCCGCAGTGGGCAAAGACCAATCTCGTCGACTTTAATGCAACTAAGACACAATATACAACATTCACAAAGAAAAGTGGATTATCGGCTCCACAGATGATGATGAATGGCGAGGCCATCGAATCTGGGGAAGGCATAAAACTGCTCGGCGTCACGATCTGTGGGAATGTAACGTGGCAGAAACACGTGTGGAACATCTCCAGGTCCATCATCATCATCAAGATCATAATCATCGGCATTACAACCGAGATCCGGTCTCGGGCCTATTTAGCAAGTCTCTCATCCAGTTTGGCGCACCCACGCTCTGGGCGTCCTGGTCTACGCCATCCCTCAATCGCAGACAAGGTCTCCCGTGCTGTCTCCTACCATACATCATGCCACAAAGGACTCTCCGGGCAGGCTCCTCTTCGCTCATTCGAACTAGGTGTCCCGTCACCCGGAGTCTACCGAGCTTGATTTTTCTTACAACATTAGTGTCTCCGGGATAGTCTCCCCTCACATATGGGGCCAACAATTCTCCTTAAGACCTTTCTCTCGAACGCGGGTAAGAGTTCAGAGTGCCTTTTATTGAGCACCCAGGTGTCGGATCCATACATGAATACTGGTAAGACCATTGTCTTGTACAGTAGTAGCTTGGATCTTCTGGATAAATTTCGGGATTTAAAGAGCGTTTATTGACCATAGTAGGCTTTGTTGGATTTGATCAGCCGTTCGCGTATTTCTACTTCCATATTGCTATGGGCTGATACTATTTCCCCAAGGAAGTTAAAGGATTGCACTACTTCAAATCTGTGCTCCACTACTCTGATAGTTTGACCAACGTTAGGTCTTCTCTTCGCGGAACTTGCCACCGTGTACTTGCTTTTTCCCTCATTAATATGCATTCCCAGATTTTGTGTCGCCTGTTCGACCTGGGTGAAGAAGCCATGTACAGCCGAATCGGGTCTACTGATGATGTCGATGTCATCTGCGTAGGCAAGTATCTGAATTCTCTCATGGCATTATATAGTTCTACCCTGGCTATGCTGTCGTAGGCGGCCTTAAAGTCTATAAATAGATGATATAATGGAATCTTAAATTCCTGACATTTTTTCCATCTCCTGCCTAAGGGTGGATATCTGATCAATCGCTGATTTGCCTGGGATGAAGCCACACTGATATTGTCCAATGATGACTTTAGCGTATGGGGCTATCCGATCTTGTAGGATAGTGGAGAGTAGGCGGCGCTCAGCAATGTTATATCCCTATAGTTATTACACACTGTGATATCTCCCTTCTTATGTATGGGGTAAATTATTCCACGACGCCAATCTTCCGGCATCTCCTCTTGCTCCCATATGTGCACTATGATCTCATGAATTGCGTGATGTAACGCTATCCCTCCTTGTTTGATCAGCTCAGCTGGTATGTCATCAGCTCCAGGGGCCTTATTTGATGTAAGCTGTCTTATGGCTTTTAATGTTTCCTCAACGCTTGGTGACGGCAACATTTAGTCTTGATTTTACATTGGTGGCGCCTCCAATTCTTCTATAAGCTGACGATTTAGGAATTCATTGAAGTGCACTTCCCATTGCTCCAGAATGCCTTCAGGATCGGTGATCAGATTACCCTCTTTATCCTTGCCGTAAGTGCAGCGTGGTGTATACCGCGTCATATTGCGAATTATTTGCTAGAACTTCCGCGCTTGGTGCGGACCTCGCTCCCTACTTTTCTCTATTCCACAGACTAGATTTTTTTCCCAGGCTCTTTACTTTTGCCTTGAAGTCTTTTTTTATATCTTCTGAGCTCCTTGTATTTATCTTAGGTTACCCGCGTCCTATGAGACTGCTGCATTGTCCGGTATGCAGCATTCTTACGTTCAGTCGCTAGTTTGCACTCATCATCAAACCAGTCGTTCTGATCTCTACGACTACTGCCTAAGATGGAGTTGGCAGTACTAATGACAGTATTCTTAAGGCGTGCCCATTTCTCTTCTACGTCCGGCATTCTGACCCCAGGACTTACTCTCCCTCCATCGAACTCTTCGAGGGCGAGTCTTAACGCAATACCAAAGGCGTTACTGATGTCTTCATAGCGTAAGGCAGCTGTGTCGATTCGAAACTGGTCCGCGGATGCAATATGTCTTCGTAAGGCAATCTGCGCTCAGAACACTATACCAACAAGATAGTGATCCGAGTCGACGTTGGCACCTTGGTACTTTCGTAGCGTAATCAAGCTCGAGAAGTAGCGGCGATCTATCCACACGTGAACAATTTGGTTGCGAGTGGCTCCATCAGGTGATACCCGGGTCGTTTTGCGGGGGTACGAGAATCTCGTACCACCACAGCTTTGTAGATGTCTTTACGCGGAAACCTGGTACTCGCAACAACCAATTTCTTTGGTGCTGCAAGTTCGATGACTCGTAGTTCATTGTCATTACTGTTCTCGTGTAAATTATGGGAACTGCGTAGTGTCTGAAAACCGGCTCCCGACCAATTTTCGCATTCAAATCACCAAGAACGATTTTCATATCTTGGGCAGACATTGAGGGCCCGTTCGACGTTTTCGTAGAATTCTTCTTTTTCGTCGCCAGGAGACTCCTCTGTACGTCCGTGAACGTTCACGAGGCTTATGTTCTTAAACTTGCCTCGCACGCGAAGAATGCATAGCCTTTCGTTTATCGCATTAAGGCGGATAATGGCAGGCTTCAGTTTTTGGGTGACAAGAAAGCCTACTCCGAGCACATGATGTTTCGCATCACAGCTGTAATAAATGTCATACTCGCTTCTTTGAATAACACAACTCCCCGCCCATCTTATTTCTTGTAATGTTGTTATGTCAGCCTTATATTTCGACAGGGAATCAGCTAGCTGCTGTGCAGCGCCAGCTCTGTATAGTGAGCGGACGTTCCATGAGAAAATTCTCGAATCGTTTCCATGGTCGTCGTCGTGTATGCGGTCCATAGCCGAGGCTTGTTAAATTTTCCATAAAAGGTTATTAGCCTTAAGGTAGCGTGAATGTTTTAATTTCTCATGTAATATAATGGGTTCTCCAATAGGGACTTGACAACTTTTTTTTCGGTAGTAAATTTTTATAATTTGCAGACGTTGTTTGTTCGTGTACTTAACCATGATAAAAATGTTGAGTTTACTGAATAATTTGACATTGACATTTCGATGATTGGTGAAAGGGTGGTTCATAAATTAAATTCAAAGCTGTCAAGTCCCTATTGGAAAACCCGATATATGCGCTAAATTAAATTAAATTTCCTACTATATAAAGCGATACACCAGCTACGCCTTTCTTCGGGAGGATGCATTTTATTTAAGTTCTTTGTTCGATGAGACAGAACGTGATGCCTTTGTTAATATAGCATTTTGCAAGCATGAAGTATGAAAACACAAAGAATCTTGACAGAATTTTACATCGACGGCTTCATTTTGCGACTTTACTTCTCTGGTCCAAAACGCCAGTAATACAAAGTAAAGAAAATATGAACGATGAATTTCCGTTTACATTAAATTATTAAACATTCATACAGTAGTTGGTGGCGGTTCTACCAAACCCCGCGGCCCACTTACCTGAAAAACCCCCATAACTTCATTCCAGTCTGCATAGGGTTTTGCTAATGCAATCGCATTAGGAACCTGTAAATGCGTCACGCATCAAATGGATCAAATTTGTAATCTAAGGGTTCCTGTAAAAGAATCCTTACCTTTCATGCATCTCTTCGCATACAAATTCCCTGTAAGAATTCTTTCCTAACTTATCAGGGATCCCAAACCCAAATTCTCCTAGACGAATTCCTGAAAACAGAATGATTTAGTTTACATACAATGTAACCATCATAACAGGGATCATAAACATTGCGTCGCCTATTTCCCGTCCTCACCAAGTGTATCATAAATCACCATACATACACATTGGCTGGCGACCTACGCCCAAGGGACCAAAACAAATATACGCATCTCGCGTCTTAAGGCAGCAATTAAATCGTACAGCACAGGCAAATGCAAATAAGAATTGAGTACCTACCCTTACCAGCGATGCCATAAACACAATTTCCCGGCAATCAAGCTAAAACCAATTAGCGCATTTCCACATTGCATTGCCGCCTATTTATTTAGCCGCAATGCACATCTTAGACAAAGATCTAAGCGTTCTCTTTGTCTTCTCATATTTCGGGATCTGCTTCTCATCAGCAGCGGCATGAGCAAACAAAAACCATTAGCATCCAAGGAGATTCGGTTTGTTTGCTTTACCGAACTCACATCTCATGGATACACCCTATGCCCTTTTCGTTGTTTCAGGTTCGTTCTCATGGTTTGTCCCATGAAAGAACCCATGTACACACATACATGTGTGCTACCAACGATCTTCACGGTCCCTTTGTCCTTACCGCCTGTCTGCTTCGGTTATCCATCGCCTTCGCGCGTGTGTTGAATATTATGATCCTCACGATCACCCATGCACACATACTACCATGATCTTCATTACGAGATCTGGTTTTCTGTTCCACAAAGAGAGGCTTTACGTCTCTCTTGTGGTAGGTAAAACGTATCCTTAGATGAGAGGAACACATTCTCTCTCGGGGAAACTCACCCCATTAGCGAGTCGGCTCTGCACGAGCCGTTTATCGGTGAGTCCAATTACATCCGCCGACCACGCAGATTGCGCCGCTCCCGCTCCCCGGTGCGCACGGGGACGCGAATATAATATAACCGGAGTCGAGTAATAACCCCCCAGTCGTGCGTGTTACACAATTTATTTTCAATTTTAGTTACAGTTAAACATACCTTAAATGAAACAATTAAATACCAATAAAAGTTAAACAACAAAAACAAGTGAATCTGTGTTTTATTTTCCTCTCCTCGGTGGATGGTCGCAGCAAGCGCAGTACTACAGAATACTTGGTAAGGATTATCTAGTGTGTCAACAAGTGGAGGACTTCGAATCGCGACGATGTGTTTTCGCTTTATGTAAAGGTTATGGTTTGCCGTGCACCGTTCGCATTCATATAAATCAATAGTTAAAACATTCCAAGTTCATTAATCAACTGGGTGTTTTGGAACGTTCCTGAGAACAATTTTCCCTTTACTCCTAGATGTGAACAAACGTGGCGGCGTTTCGTTCTTTTGTCGGTGTATTTATTTCTTTCGTTGTTGGACAATTCGCGCCGGAGCTGTTTAGTGCATGATGGAGGAGGAAAGTGAACCTAGTGCCAGTGTCTGGCACATACCTCCTCCCCACAAGTTCATATAAACATTTTAAAATAATAGTTTTGACGAAGAAAAGCTTACAGCCATTTATAGAGTTTCCGTTTCCCAGTTAGATCAAGTAACATTCAGACTTTCAGAGGTATCGGCCAAAAAGTGTCTAATATCATTTTTAATTGTAATGTATGAGATTGGTTATTGTGGTTAACTTCCTATAAAAGAAAGAAAAGTGGCATAAACTTTGGAGTTGAAATAATCGGTGAAGCCCAGTAACATCTAGTATCTACATTCAGGGAAGTTAATCTCAACATTGAGTCAGTGGCTATACAAACAATCTTCACTTAGTTCGATGTCGTCAAAAGTTGTTTCCTCTTCCGTAAACTAACTAATCTTCCACCCTGGGTACCTTCACTTCTGTTATCAGTGTAATAAGAGCCCAACAACTACAAGTGTCTATGTGTTGGTCTCTGGAGAACTGAAAGAAAAAGAAGCCCCCAAAAACTAATAGTTCAATTACGACATTGTCGTAACTGCCTGCGTGTTTCCGTGATGTCGATGGTGATGTCGATGCGATAATCCAGGCGCACTCTCTATCTCTCCGCGAATAAAACGCAATCATACACACATTCACACTTATTCCGCTCACGCTACTTCATTACATACAATTGCGCATGCGCGCATGTCGATTCGGCGACGGATGAACTATTATCGCCCTCTTGAATGACCATTGAACCAGTGAGCCACAGATAGATACTTGGTATCCATTGAGGCAGTTTTTGATACTTAATTGCTAAAAACCCAACGACAATCAAGCCGGTCTACACGCTTTTGTGTAAATTGGAATTTCCTTTCCGTGTTCGCACCGGGCTCTCTCCCTGCCCTCACAGACCCGTCAACGTTTGAATAAAAACGACAAACTTTTACCACGAACTTTCGATAGTGGGCTTAAGTGGGTTTTCTGTCTTGTGTTAGTCATGTCGCCGATTTGTAGCGACTTAAGTAGGCAAAGCCAGCAGCCAGTAGCCGGTAAACGTTATTGTCTTGTTGTCACAGTTGTCGGTGTCGTTTTGGTAGATTGTCTGTCCTCCTTCGAATGAAGAATGAGTACAGTCTTCAGGATGGCGAGAATCCCAGCCTTAATAGGATTTGTAGTAAGCGGAATATACTTTCGATGGCACCGTTAATTGGTGTGTGACCTTTAACAACGCGCTAGAGACTAGTGATAGGCACGGTTTGTTGATTTGTCGATCTAGATTTCTACTGCGTCTCAACATTAAATTGTGTCAATGACTTCCGCATTAGTTTTGCTCGGATTTGTGCACAGCGTGACTACAGACTAAATACTATTCCAATTAGACTAAAACTTTACGCCTAAGGGTGAGGACATAAGCCCACCTAATTAATGGCTGGCACCCTAGTAACGAGTGACTAATTTGAAATTCTTTTTCGAATCACGTCTGCACCCCGTCAGGTTTTCTGAAGTCAGCGACAAAGAGTGTCGATGTTTAATGCAATTAGTGAACGAGTGTCAAGTGTAGGCGTCAACTAGGTTCACGTATACACGACTCCAGTATATGGTAATTTTCCATCCCCTGCATCGGGCTCACTGCAGACTGGGATGGGATGGATTATCCAGCAATTAGCCTTCGGCAATAGTTTTCTTAGCATAAATCAAATTGAGGGCAAATTAAAATATCTCTTGCGGAGGCGAAGGTATCAGACGCGAGTGAATTGAAAAGGTACAACGAGAAACTGTTGTAAGAAAATGCACGAACTCATCTGTGAACACGGAACAAGTGAATCCCATGTGAATATTCGTTTCTGCGAAGATCATCGTTAACTCGATGTAGGAGGATGTTCAACTGGTCTTCGCATTTGCATTCTTACAAGATATATTTTCACAGGTGCTTGTCGTGAAGTTAATTTCTAGTTGCTGACCTATTTTGCTATGCTACCTTTCAATAAGCCAATGAGGAATAATGAGGTCATTCCTGCAGCTTGATTAAATGAAAGATTCCTGGAGATACCACTGCTAGAAAGAATTTGCTTTTGAATGGACTAAGAACGTATACATGAGTTTAATCAAGTGGTTTGCAGCACTCGCTTTAGAAAGTTCTCCCTACTGCTTCAAGTAGTAACGATGAAACACGGTATTTATTAAACCCAATGCACTCGCTGACCTGCATTTAGTTGAATTGTTCAAAGGAGAAAGGACATGAAATTGATTTTTTAAAGAAAAAGTCTTTTTTTCTACTAACAAGGATTCTACTACATGGACATCCTTAAATATCATGGCACAGTGCTAACGAGAGAGGAAGGAGAGGATAGGGAAAAGAGGTGTCGATGTCTTGAATACTCGGAGATTACAATGATTATGGTGTTGTGTAAAACCCTATTATTCCGCCATCCAAACATATCTCACATCAATATTCAAGCCTATAATTCATACCTTATCCAACCAAATATTCCTAAATTAAAACATTTAAACATTTCCAATTAAGTAATTAACAGACGAATTGAACCATATGTTCATTTATCACCCATTGAAATAAATTTAACAAATTTCCAAAAGTTATGAATTACCCGTCGACGAATGAATCCCATGAGTAATCTTTCCAGAAATTTGTATAACAAAATTTCGCTTCGTGCACAACAAATCTTGTCGGCATTTTTTGAAATGTTATTAATTTGATTTGTATAAATCTTAACGATGATTTGAGTAAGGAGTGGTGCATTTTTAATTTCGATAGCCAATTACCAGACTGGCGTCAGAGAATATGAACGCTAACAAATTACATATATACAGGGTGCGCCAAAATAATTCGAGTCGCAAACGGCTGTCTGGTCACTGAAACAAACACTATCGTGACAAAATGGAAGCAGTACTTTGAAAACCTGCTCAATATGCGCACCCATCAACCACAAATTAACGCACCAGACGTACATACAGCCAAACCTCAGATCCCAGAGCCCTCTTTCAACGAAATTGTAAACGAAGAAAAACTGGGAGATTACCAATGCGGATTCCATAGGAATCCGTCAACAAACGACCAAATGTTCACAATAACGCAACTGCTGGAAAAGGAGTGGGAATACGGAGAGACGGTTCACCAACTGTTCGTTGACTTCAAAAAAGCCTATGACTCAGTCGCAAGGCAAAGACTGTACCATATTGTAGTTGAGCTGGGAATCCCGAAAAAATATGCCGCCCTCATTTAAATCTACATGAACGGAAACAAAGGGCGAGTTAGAATAGAAAACCACCTCGGAACAATTTGAAATCCGGAACGGACTAAAACAGGAGGATGGACTCTCACCATGTCTTTTTAACCTTGTGCTCGAGTATGTCATCAGAAAGGTACAAGATGACAACATGGCCGGATCATCCCCGAACGGGGTCACACAAGTGCTCGCATATGCGGATGACATCGCCGTTTTGGGCGATAATCTAGAAACTGTTAGTAAAACATGGAAATCATCATGCAAGCGGCAGAAGAGGTGGGCCTAGAAATAAATGAAAACAAAACGAAATACATGATTATGGCGAGAGCAGGTGGACCTCAGGGAACTCACATAAACATCCGGGCAATATATTTGAAATGTCAAAGAATTTAAATACCTGGGAACAATACTGACGGCCAGTAACGAAATGTCGAAGGAAATTAACAAAAGACTACACTCCGGCAACGCTAGTTGGAATGCAGTCAGTAAACTGCTGAAATCATCATGCAAGCGGCAGAAGAGGTGGGCCTAGAAATAAATGAAGACAAAACAAAATATATGATTACGGCGAGAACAAGTGGACCTCAGAGAACACACAAACATCAGAGGCAAGATATTTGAATATGTCAAAGAATTTAAATATCTTGGAATAATACTGACGGCCAGTAACGAAATGTTGAAGGAAATTAACAAAAGATTACACCCCGGCAACGCTAGTTGGCATGCAGTCAGTAAACTGTTGAAATCCAAACTGCTATCACGTAATATAAAGCTCCGTGTCTATAGAACCATAATCATGCCAATTGTTCTATATGGATGCGAAACGTGGGCTCTCACAAAACGGGAAGAAAACAAATTCCGCGTATTCGAGAATAAAGTTTTAAGGGGTATCTTTGGCGGTAAATATGACGAGGAGGCAGGACAATGGAGAAAACTACACAACCACGAACAGGAAGAGCTATACCGCAAATCTACAATAGTGAGAGTAATCAGGTCGCAAAGATTGAGATGGGCCGGAAATGTGGCGTGAATGGGCAACAATAGGACCGTGCGTAGAAATCTTGACGGTAGACCAACGGGAAAGAGACCGACAGAACGGCCGTGACTGAGATGGGGATTAACGTTAGGTCTGACCATGAGGAGATCGGATCGGCTGGTCAAGCGTGGAAGGAGAGTGCACAGGAAAGGGAACGATGGCGGAGTCGAGTCTGTGAGGTCATGAACTTCCGGGTTCCTACTGGCCAATAAATAGTAGTAGTAGTAGTAGTAGTAGTAGTAGTACACAAAATTTCAGATCTTAAAAGTAATTAGTTATATGCAAAACTATCCATAACGTCTCCAAAAACACAATCGTTGTGGGGGAAAACCACGGAAGTCCATATTAAAAAGTCAGTACTTTATTGAATTTAGATAGTATTAAGAAACGCGGCGTTAAAATTCTCTTTTACTTAACATTTATTTTAATAAAAACACAAAAAATATGTATAATAAAAATTACTGGGATAGGTTACCTAGTTAAAATATTTAAAAAATTTAGGTAGGTACTTATCTTGCATAATTTTTTATGATCTTTTCATTCTACATTGGCATAGTCAGCATTTCCAGTATTTTCTGGAATATTGCCCCTCAAGAGATGTTCATAAAATTTTTAAATTTTTTCAACTCTGGGTTTACCAGAAACTGCTTGAGATGTTGAAGATCATAGTACTTCTCTTTTTTTTTTGTCAATGGTCGGTGTGGAAGATGTTCACTTACTGTTGCTTTCCTTTTGTTTCGTCTAGTTGGCAGCTTCCAAACTACATCAGTTTTGTTGTATTCACAAAAAAAAATGGTTATAGGCGACTTTTGGCGAGTTAGTGATTTCTAAGGATTGTATTTCCCTTGTAGGGAATGAACCTTTTTTTCTGGCACATTGGATTCAAGAATTCGCCCCCATGCTTTGAATAATACTGGGGTCCAGTCAACGACTTTGAATGGGGACGGGTTTATTCTACTTTTGAATAACATCTCTTCACTCCGAAGGTACTTCCACATAAGTTTTTTGGTCGATTAATCGCATGTCACATTCGAGATATAAATGGCCTCTTACTGGAAACATTACTTTAAAACAATCAAATCTCTTTTTCTCCGTTACCAATATTGTATTCTTTTCTTCCACTTACTTTAAACACCACACACACTTGACACACATTTGAAATAAAACGCACTTGTTTTAATTTAATTGGAGCTTTTATTTAAATTGTTATATTGATGTTTAACTTTTCACGGCTTAGGATTAATGTTATATTGATAATTACCACCACAGTCGAACTCTTATTTAAATTGTACTCTTATGATTAATGTTATTTTGATATTTAGCTTTTCACAGAGAGATCCAGTTAATTTTTTGAAATTGCCATCCCAACCGACAGCTCGGCGTACGGGAATTCACGACATTCGTGACCGTCTCGGTCAATCGTCTAGAACCAAATCCACTCTGACCGTCTCGGCCAACGTCTTCAAAACCCACCATCTCTAGTGGTTTTCTCATTTCCTTTTCTCTGGATCGAAATCTTTGTTTCCTCCGGCAGATAAAAGGATATCTCTTTTTTCCCGCCTGATCCACTTTACGGTATAGTAAACACAAAAGAAAAATCAATAATGCATCGTGTTAATGTACATTTCTGATTCCCTTTTTTTTGTGTTGTTAGCTGCTTGGGTGACCGTGTAGTCCGTTTTATTGTGCTGTTGTTTTCTTTAACTGCATGGGCCAGAATCTATTCCGTGAGAAATCGGTACAAAGGAAAGGATCAATAGCGCCTAGGTGAATGTGCACTTCATTTTATGGCACCTATTTATTTGTTCTAGGCGAATGGGCAAGGATGTTCCTTGTGGGAAATGGTTTGGGTAAACGAAGCTTTGAAGGATCATAAAATTGCAGACGTGCAATTTATGATTCTCAACAACTTTACTTGAAAGTTGGTTATCTGGTCCACAGATTTGGATCCAGGGGATTCTGCGTGTTGGACATATGGTTCGTTCTTTCACGTCTTGGATTCAACTTAAATGCAATATGGGCAAATTGAACGTGCAGTTCAATTTGTTTGATATTTCCTGTATGCGCGATTAATGCAGGAGCTTAGTTCCAAAGAGGTAGGTTTTATGGGATGGGTGGTTGTGGCCGTAACACCAAGAAGTAAAGATACCGTATGAGGGTATAGTGTTTATTTTGATCCGCACCGGTGTCACAAAAATATTACGAATTCCCGAACTTCTGTTTTCACATCATCATCATCATCATCATCGGCACTACAACCGGAATGCGGTCTTGGCCTTATTTAGCAACTCTCTTCACTGGTATCCGGTCCTTATCCGAGACATGTTAAATTGTCCATAATAATTTGCTTTTCCAGGTAAGTTGATTAGCCTTGCGCCAACCGTTCTCAAGATGTCGCAGCATGCAATGGTTCACTACTTGGCGGGTGCCAAAGTAGCTATCCAGGCGTGTCACGTGGAGACTGCATGTCAACTTGGGTTGAAGAGGGACAAGGATCGTCCTTGCCTTCGCCGGGTTGATAGCACAGACTTTACCCTGTATGTTCACTCCCATCTCCCTCTCTGTTTTGACATAGTTACTAATATAATAGTCCATCATTGAACAAACATCATCGGAACCTTTCTTACCAATGCTCTTATCATACGTGTAATAAAAAACTTCGTTTGTACCAAGTTCATGGATGTTAAATGAATAAAAACTTAATTGGCGCCTATAATAAACATCATTTGTAGTAATATTTGGATATGGACTACCATGGTTCTTCCCCTGCATTTAGGACTACCGTGATTTTTCCCCTGCATGCCTATTTTATAATATCAATTTAATAGGGACTAACGTGTTTTTCCACCAATCGTATATACTCGTACTGGAAAAGAAAGTACACCTTATATACTAACAGATGGCAGTACCAGTTTAAAATGTTTAAAAAATGGACTTCCCCTGCACCCCTCATGTATTTTTACACATAATTAAACCTAATGTTTGGGTGGTTTTTGCTGATCAAGGCGCGGCTCGTAGGGATGAAATCTAATTCATGCTTGTCAAAAGTTCCAGATGTGACGCCCATTGGCATTCATCCCTTTACATCTTTGTTTTTATTTGCTGTCCGCAATAATTTCTATTTCATATTATCTACCTCTTTAGAATAACCAACTTATGTATAATTTCATCGTCCTAACTTACAGCTTTGTCTCCATGATTGACGTAACCAAACTGAAGATTGTATTAGCAAAACTAAAATAGTGGAAGTCTCAGAGTATGTCAGTAATGTTATACATCAAAGCTCCATAGAAACTATGAACTTCATCTTGTTTTTATATTTTTAACTTCTTCATGTTTTTTGTTTTTGACAGTCGTTCCACTAAAACACATCAACTTAGATTCCCATCCTAAAACTATTTATTACCTCACACACCATTAATAAGAACAGTTCATCAATCTCCTTGTTCATACATTATCTCCAACGTAGCATAGTAGACTTTCTCGTGAAGCCCTGCGGCACGTAAAAGCTATTAAGTAATGACTCCCGATTAAGCAAATTAATATTCGTCCACGAAAGACGTTCCACAACGACATCAATCCCAAAACGAGACCACAGCTCCTTCGCAGCTCCAAATAAAGTAGAAAAATTAATTATATTAAATCTGACATAATCAACACAATAATCGGCGTCTAATGAATGTTCCACTTAAAGCCTCGGCAACAGACGCCAATGTAACCCGTCGTAGAGTCGATGACGGTCTCTCAGATAAATGTTTGCCTACGACATCGGCTTGGCCAGAGAACCGTCGATTCAAATTTGCAGTTGTCCGTGCAGGAACCTATTAGCGTGTAGTGTACCTGCAATCGCAGCACTCGTGCATACACCCAGCCATTTGCGGATAGACTTCTGGCCAAAAGGTCGTTCCAATTTCGCACGATCGGCCGATGTATGTTGCACCAGCTATTCGGAGTGAACCAACTTGGTCACTCACTATAGATATCGGCTACCCAGACCATATTGATGCTCTTGATGGCAAAACTCTCCTATTAGTTTAGTTGATAAGGTGCATTTTGATAAACCAGTAGATCTTGCAACTAGTCACACATAGTGCCTGGCATCTCGTGACATGTTTGCTAGTTGCCTGCCAACTTAAGATTAAGGTGCATTTCTTGCTTCTCATGCTGCGCTGCTACCCAGCAATACGCTTCGCGCTTTTGCTATGCTGTGCATGCACCAAGCAGACGCCTTAATACACTGATTAGTCACCGGGCAGCGGAGCTGGTTTCCTTGCCCTGTCTATAACACGATGACAACTATTTTATGATAGATGCTATTTGTCGCGGCTTTTCGGGGAGTGATAGACCGGTCGACTCCGGCAATGTCCCCCTCTATCAGAATGGCATTGTTGGAGCTTATTTATGTTTTTGCATAGGAAATTTATGGCCGCCATCGGTGGTCGATTATTCATTTGATTTGAAAAGGTTGTCTAAGACTGTAAGTAAGATAGACATTCCGCGGGCTGTCTGGATTATGGTGAAAGGCACAACGAAAGATTTTAAAACGGCTGTACACTTATTTCCCGGAGGGAATGTGAAAAATGAGGAAGGGAAATATTTTTTGAAATTATTACTTGATGTTGCAATGAAATTAAAAGCATTCGTTCTCGGCGGCAAATAATTTAATGGTTGAAGAGTGGCAATACATGATTAAGGCTTGTCAAATTGATTCGACTTCATTGCGACTTTGATTCTGTATTCAGACGAATTTAGACAGCGGAATGTTCTATTTGAAATGACCGTTTATGGATATAATTTTCTAGTAATTTCCGAGGTTTGATAAGTCTGTGATTTGTAAATGACTCCTTATCATCAGTCAGCTCGAACTATGTACGTTTATAAAGTTCATTTTTAATTAAGGTTTACCTATAGCCCAACCCCTACTCGTTTTAGATGCTGAAACATCGTATTTCCGGATGGCATAAAAAACCGAAATTAAAGATACGAGGGTTGCCTCTTATGTTTCGGGATTTGGCAACCCTAGTGTTGCAATCCGACAATTGACAGCTCTGTCGTAAAGTTGGACATTTTTGAGGTTATACGCACTCAGAACGTTTTGACATATGAGCGCTATTTGTGTTGTTTACAGTAACTTAAAAGATTCATCTCGGCCCAAAAATGGAATTAAATCGTCAACATTTTCGTGTGATTATTTTTTACAACTTTCGGCGTGGATTAACTCAGCAACAGTGCATGGATGAACTTAATTCAATTTTTGGCGATGAAGCTCCATCAAGGACCAGTGTTTATCGATGGTATGGTGAACTCAATCGTGGTCATAGTTCACTCCAAGATGAATTTCGTGAAGGTCGTCCAAAATCAGTTGTTGTTCCGAAAACCATTGATGCTGTGCGCGAACTGATATTGGAAGATCGTAATGTGACCTATCGTGAGATTGAGACAACCTTAGGCGTTAGTGGGACCAGCATACATTCAATATTGCATAAACATTTGACTGTTAAAAAAATTTGTTCGGGTTGGATCCCACACAATTTGTCAATCGCCCAAAAAAAGGCTCGTGTCAATTGGTCGAAAGAAATGCTCAAAAAATACGGTCGCGGTGCTTCGAAACACGTCTATGACATCGTGACAGGTGATGAATCGTGGATTTACGCGTATGAGCCCGAAAATAAACAGCAGTCGACTGTCTGGGTGTTTCAAGATGATCCAAATCCAACAAAAGTTGTTCGCGCACGAAGCACTTCCAAGCAAATGGTCGCCTGTTTTTTCGGAAAAACTGGACATGTCGCAACCGTACCACTAGAACAACGCAGAACAGTCAATTCTGAGTGGTACACAACCATTTGTTTGCCAGTTGTCTTCCAAGAAATCAGGAAAACCAACCGCCGAAGACGGATCACTCTTCACCACGACAATGCGAGCTCTCACACTGCATTTTTGAGCACCCAAAACATCGATTTGATGGGTCATCCGCCGTATAGTCCTGACTTGGCACCGAATGACTTCTTTTTATTCCCGTACGTAAAAAACAAACTGAGAGATCAACGCTTTTCGACACCTGAAGAAGCGGTTGCTGCATTCAGAATGCATGTGTTGGAGATACCTCAATCAGAATGGCAAAAGTGCTTCGACAATTGGTTCAAACGCATGCAAAAGTGTATAGATCTTCATGGGGAATATTTTGAAAAACAATAAACTGATTTTCGATGATTAATATTTGTTTTTGTTCTCTAATCCCGAAATATAAAAGGCAACCCTCGTAGTACCCACGCAGAAACATCATGAGAAAATAAGTAAATACTTACCCAAGACGGCTAAGTTTAAGACAATGTTCATTCAAACACGAAATATAATAACAATTCCTTAGAATGAAGGATTTTGTCGGTGGAACTCGCAAGTTCCAAGGTCCAAGTAGAACTCCTGATATTTTCTTTTTCGTTGTCATCGTCGTCAACAAATCAGTTCATTTTCCAGCTTTGTCTTCAGATACAAGCGGCTTAGACTGGGTCATTTTCAAGTCGTTCTCATCGTTTGCAATGTCCGTTTCATCATCGCCATCTGAGATTTGAGCATTTGGATTATTCTTTCACTTGTCTGCTTTTAGGTGATATTTTGCCACGTCGCTTTTCTTTTATTCGTCAATAATGTCACTCCATTGGTCGCGTTTTTCATCATATCCCTTGAATTCATTCTTTGCGATGTATTCATCCAACACTAGTAATGTTTCCGAGTAGTTTGCTATTCAATTTCCTGTCCGTTCTAGACGGTTATTCTTTCGGTGTGCCGACAATAAATTTTCAGCCAATTCTATGTAGTCCCCATTGAACCGTTTGTCGTTGTTTGAGTCTTGAGTCTCGTCTGGTTGCCTCTTCGAAATTTCTACCATTTTCTTATTCTTGTTTTGCTTTGGCAGAATCTTTGAATCCTTTCCCTTTAAATCACTATTACCTTTAAGTCCTTTTTCTTCTTTCTTCTTCCTTCTTATGCTTGTTTTTTCGCGATCGTTTTTTTAAATGCGACTTACTCTTAGCTCGTAGTTCTTAGCTGGCCTTCTGGGCGAACTCGTTGCCCTTGATCATGCCAGGTACCAACGCTCGAATAGTTCGCTGCAGCAGGACATGGGTCGGTGTGAGAATTCCATTACCGTATCACATTGAGCGATGATGCACCCTCTTCTGCTTTTTCCTTCCAAACAAATGCTGACTTCATGGTTCTTTTCTTGTTTTATCTGTTGTACGTGTTCAGATTCTAATATTTCGCGCAGCAGACGTTTTCAGATTTGCGTATTTCGTGCGCGAATTAATAAGAGTCTTCTTATTTAATTAAAAACATGTTTACACTTTTTTTTCTTAAAACTGTATTTACAATATAGTCTAGATACTAGGTGTGTCTGAACACATCAGTCGATGAAACCTGACTGACTTATTCCACCGTTCGCCTATATCCCTTTTCCAGTCATCTTTTTTTGTTTCTCCAATTTCTTATCTCACACTTCATTTGGGTCGTGGGATCGTTTTGATAATCCTGTTCGATGATTGTTTGGACAGCTGTGTCATGTCGGGTGCAGCACTGAATCCTATCTTCAATGCTGAAGGTTTATCTGTTGCCTTGTTTGGACAGCTGCAGCAGTGAATCCTATCTTCAATGCTGATCACGTTGGAGGTCATCATTTCTATTACATTCAGGTGTAGGTTTGTGATTTGATGAATCTTATCTTCTAGTTGGGAGTTGGGTGTATTAACTCGCGCGACTGTTGCCTGTAATATATTGGTGGCGCCGGACTAGCACTCCGCCTTCTGTTGTTTGCCTGCAATGATTGATGATACTCACCGGAACACTGCGTCTCTCACTGTGCTCATGCAGAACACATCCTAGGCTCGTAAGTGGAGCTATTGGGTCGAAAGCTCTCCCCTTTTCTAGCCCGCTTGTGATGATAAGAGTCAGTTGTTTTGATCCGTGAGTATCTTTGGTTCCTTCTGGATGTAGGCTACCTCGCCTTCAATGCTTCGCGAGTGTCTGCATCTCATAATCATATCCTTCTTTATCCCTTATTTGGCGAGCTTTAAGTTCCTGTCCACCGACTGACTACAGGACCGCATGTTACACCAATCTTCGTGGGGATTACTGAACCCAATAAGATGAGATGATGGATTCTTCATCCAGGACAATTGAAACTCGGGTCGATTCTTTTGATCCATAAAGGTCGACCGACTCTAATTTCAAGTAGGTCTTACTGCTATAGATGACGCGCTCGAAAGTAAAAATTTTCCCCACGGCTCCTTTGGTTTCCCATTGAATTCATTGAATTCAACCAGAGCATGCTGCCGTATTGCTTTCTTTTTATTGATGGAGATTTATTGCAGTGGAGGATAGTGTGATAACTTTTGGCACAGTGTACAGCTTGACCGAAGGTGTTGATAGCGAACACCTTTAAAAAGTCTCCTCCCCTGTATATCTGGAATGTGCCTTATTGAATGCGACAGATTTGAATACATCATATACTTCGTGGCATAATTAATACATTATCCTATCTTCGTTTTGAGGCACCTTGCTTCCGCGGGCGGTATGGGCCGCTCTTCTTAATAGACCGTATTTCCACTCAGGAGGAATAAATTGTCTCGTCGGCTCCCAAGATACTTCGCCTGGAGCAAAGTCGTTGCACATGTCTCCATAAATTCGCTGGAAAGCTCTGGTTATTCCTCCCCTCAGTGACTTCGGTGCTACAAGCACCAACTGTTCTGCATGGCTGACAGGATATTGTTGATCATTTCTTTTACTGCTTCGCGTGAGTTCAAATATCACGCGTCTCCCAATACCTTGATGGTGGTGGCGAAAATCCTCACACCCCTGAAGAACGTACATAAATTTACCAGTTCTTCCGTGAATCGAAGAAGATTCTAGATGTTGCTCAATTTCGTCAAAGTCAAAGTTCCTGATCTTCCGAAGCGTATCTCCAGTACGTTGATCACCTCTCTTTGGGCCTCGGTGATAAATAAAAGACTCCTCACTGCTTCCCCCGCCCTTCCTTGAAGCGTTCTTCACAAACGCGCCAAGTGAAGCTAATCGCCGTATCTTTGACTGATCTCTTGAATGTCGACCATTTTTCACAGGCGTGGGACCCCATGCCTTGACTTCGCAAGATAGCTTCGTTATTGCTTGAGCAACCTCCTGAATGTCACGCTTCTTTTCATCTACATGATGCGACATCGGCTCCTACTCCTCAGCCGACCTCGATTGTTTGAGCCATGATTCAGCTAGCCCATGGTGAAAATCGTCTTCGCTAGTCCGTCCTCTGCTTGAGCTAGCTTGCCTTCGCCTCAGCGATTTCTGTCTGGTGGCAGCCATCAATGTTCTTTAATCCTCCAGTATTTTGCCCGACGGCCGATTTGACCCTGCGCCCATATTTACCGATTCTTCCCTTGTGACGGTTCCGCCAAACCCCACTGTCTACTTACCCGAAGAACCCCCATAACTACAACCCAGCTTTCATCAGTTTCAGCTAATGCAATCGCATTAGCACCTGTAAATGCTACACGCAACAAATTTACCAAATGTATTTAGCTAAAAGCTCCTGGAAGAGAATTCTTACCTTCATTCATTTATTCGAATTCAAAATTCCCTATAAGAATTCTGTTCCAAACATCATAAATCCCAAACCCAATTCGGCACCTTCGGTTGCCAGACAAATCCCAATCTTACATACGCATTTTCCCTAGTCGAATTCCTGAAAACGACACAATTTGGTTTACATATAATGTAACCATCATAACAGTGATCATGAACATTGCGTCGCCTATTCCCAGCCTCACCATGTGTATAATAAATTCCTTTACATACACATTGGCTGGCGACCTATACCCAAGGGACGAAAGCGAATATGCGCATCTTGCGTCTTAAGGCATAAATTAAATCCTATGGCATAGGCAAATGCAAATAGGAATTGTATACCTATCCTTACCAGCAATGTCATAAACACCATTTCCCGGTAATCTAGCTAAAACCCATTAGCACAAGTCCACATTGCATTGCCGCCTATTTATTTAGCCGCAATGCACATCTCAGACAAAGACTCAAACGTTCCCTTTCATCATCATCCGCACTACAACCGGGGACCGGTCTTGGCGTTATTTAGCAAGTCCTGAGGCTTGTTAAATTTTCCATAACGATTTGTTTTTTTCCGGGCAAGGTCATTAGTCTTGCGCCAGAGGCTCCCCGACGGGGAATCGAACCCCGGTCTCCCACGTGACAGGCGGGTATACTAACCACTATACTATCGAGGAGCCCCAAACGTTCCCTTTGCCTTCTCATATTTCGGGATCTGATTCTCATCAGCAGCGGTATAAGCAAACACAAACCCAATTAGCATCCAATGAGATTCGTTTTCAGATTCGTTCTCATGGCTTTGTCCCATAAAAGAACCAATGTTCACACATACATGTGTACCATACGATCTTCTCTATGAGATCAGGTTACCTACCCCCAAAGAGAGACCACGTTTCTCTTGGGGTAGAAAATGTATCCTTAAATTAAGCGAAATTTCCCTTGCCAGCGAATTGATATCGCTGGGTCATTTTTCATCACCCGGCCGAGCCGGTCGGACGGTCCGTCTCCCAAGCCCCGTATACTGCCAGGGGACGCGTACACCCTTGTAGTCGCAGATCTGCAACCCTGAGTCGCTTGAAATACTGTGCTTTAAAATAAAAACACGGTCAAACGTAGAATAGAACAATGTATAACCGAAAATGTATTCAGTGTCAATCGTGTGTGGAGCAAGAACAATCGAATAGGAAAACAAATTCAAGTGCGCCGTATTTGTTAAGTGCGAAGATGTTTTTTTTGTGTATTGTCACTCTTTTTTAATGTATTAAAATCTCAAAGGATAAATAAAAGAACCTTTTATTACAATAAAAAAAACAATAAAATGTTATTCAGTGCGTTTTATTCCTGGGACTACCATCCGTGCGTTTTCGCTTGTTTCTGGTGACAATTACCTGCGGGCAGATTCCTCTTAGTGTTTGGCGGAACTATCAATTTATGCTGGAGGAAGAAGGGAATCAGCGCCGTACGCCGGCCCACCATACTTCTTCCCCACACGGTTGACTTGGAAGTGAAAGTCGCGAAAGGTATAACGATGTTCCTTCCCTTATCTGATGTTATCTACATCAGTTTTATTGTTACGCGCGTGTGGTACTCCTCTACCGGGATGCGCTGCCATCGGGACGGTGTGATCTCTGCAAGTATGTTGTCGGGTACCATTTGCCTCCGGTTGGGTAGATTATGCTCTTCTAGTGGGGCATGGCCGTGCCTTCTTCATTTTCGCGAAACTAGTTCCGGTCGTCTTTCTAAACAAACCAAGAGCCAGTTCGAAAGACGAAATGAAACGGATTGGAAATAATATATTGGCAGTCCGCGTCTCTATTTCCCACGATTCTTTTTTAAGTTAGCTTGTAAGTTTATTATTTATTTTTTATCTTCCACTTGTACTAACTGTAATAAATGAGGGTCCTGCCCTCACTTCATTCATTCATTCATTCATTCATTGATGGACTTTATGTACGTAATATCCGAGCTGGCTGTGCTGATAGAAATGCTTGAAATAACCAAAACTCTGGAAATATATAAAATCCTGAAAAGGGGAGGTGCTCTTAGAGTACCTAAACAGTATGGGATTGCCTTCTCCCCAACACGTTAAGACTTTACAAATGTTGAAAATCCCAACCCAAATAAACGTTAAGGTAGATTTGTGTAATATTTCTCTCAGGAAAGGCGACCCTATAGCATTGAGTGATTCCGCTGAAACCTGTTAGAACTGACAGCAGGGCAAAGCTTTGATCAAAAAATCTTTAATATTAACTTCTAAAACTACAGAAAATTAATTGAACATCACAAAACCTTCTTTTTTGTTGAATTATTTTCAGGTGGGCGTCCCCTTCCGTGGTGGTGTCGGAATAGCCGAACTGGAGCAAACGGAAGATCATCACTGTCGGCGAAGCATCCGGCTGACAGTATACGAAGGCCAACCAGTAATTCTGGCGTTTGGACCTGGCTAAGCAATCGAAGATCATCAACAGGCCCTGATCAAATCGGGCCCCCTTCTTCACCCGCTGAAAACCATTATACCCACATGGATGATGCCTACAGTCCTGTCGGCGTTGGAGAAGCTCTGTACGCTGAACTCGACCGAGAATCAGTACGATCAGCAAATCCGTCGTATCAAAATACGGCATACAGTCAGTGTGGTGATGTAAGGATCTGTAATAAACTATATCCCACATTGTATTCATATTTACTTAACTTGTCTACCTACAGAAATATAACTTTCAAGCACATGACCAAGATATTCCAATGGTTGTTTCGTCCGCCCCAAGCAGCGCTTACTATTCAGATCTCTCTGTTACAGCAATGCCTGGTGGTAACGATCGAGCTTATGAAGTTGTTGGACTTACAGTAATGTCACAGCCCTTGCCAAACTGGGACGCAGCGGGAGACTCGAGCGGCGGTAGTAGTGGAGGATTAGCATCATCACGTCGTATACCACGTCTAGCAGCGATCAATGAAAGTACCACAACCGTACCCTCAGATTATGTTTAATATTTTACTCTTTTTTTTTTTAGTACTATTATTAGGGCGTAGCCACATTGTTTTCATTTTCTTCCTGTTACTGACTTTTATTCTACCCACTATCGCCAGATCTATTTGTACAATTTCTTTGTAAAAAAAGCAAAATAAAAACAAAAAAGAAGTAGAAATTGTAACGAGCTTGTTTGTTGAAGAAACAAATCCATTTTACTTTATAGGAAATAAGTTTAATTTTATAGAATATCTTTTAGAATACGATGTAAGCGATGAAATCGTTGGTGATATTTATATAATATAAAATAAATTAATTAAATATTATTATCAAAATCCTGTACTGAGTGAAAGCATACGAATTACAGTTAAATCGTAGGCGAATCATGAGCTTCTTTTAAAAAGAAACAGCGAATTAAATTTAAACAAATTATTCAGTAGTTGTTGTTAAAGTAAAAAGTAAATTTTATATATACACACACAAGAGCAACATGTACGAGTATTGAGCAAAATATATTATATATGTTTACAAAGGAACAAAAAGAAAACGTTATTTAAATTAACAAACAAAATATATATGTAATGTAAATGAATACATGAAAAAAAAATTATATTTACAAGGATGACCAGAACCCTGGGCAGCCATCTTTCTCGCCTTTCATGTCAATAGACCACAAGGAATATAATTACATTTTATCTATAGTATTAACATATATAAGAATTTGAGAGAAAATAATTTTTGTGGTGTGTGTTTCGTAAATGTGCGGAAAGAGGAAGATGGATCATTCGGTCAATGTGATTTAATATTTTTATTTTGTCTTAGAAATTCAACATAATAACGAAGATAAATTAGGTTTTAAGTGTCACTAAATTTAAAGTTATAGACGCTTTATGTAATTTTGTCCGACGTAATGTAAATAACAAATTAATAAAATTAAAAGAAAAATGTTCAGTAAAAAGCGCGTTTTTTTATCATTTTCTGGTGGAAATAACTTTATATCTTGAAGAGGTTGTTATAGGTTAACGGAACAGACGGAGAAGGAGCAAAGAAGAAAGTAACAAGGAATTGATTTAGACAATAATTAAATTCGCTGAACTAAATCCCTAAAACTATTATGGACAATTTATCGGATATGGACCGGATACACGACGACGACCATGGAAACGAAAATGGCTAAACGATTTGAGAATTATCTCATGAAACGTCTGATCACTATACAAAGCTCGAGCTGCACAGCAGCTGGCCGATCCCCTGACCGAATATAAGGCTGACATACCAGCATTACAAGAAATAAAATGGACGGAGAGTGGTGTTATTCAAACGAGTACGACATTTATTATAGCTATCATGCAAAACATCATGTGCTTGGGGTAGGTTTGTGGCGTGTTTTTATTTGGTATCGGCAAGGATACGGATTCAATAAAAACTCCGCTGTTGCAAAACACAGGAACACTAACTGCACTGATGAAGATGGTTGAAGTAAACACGACTGGAAATCCTTTCTCGACTATACGCCACTGTCGACACATCCGAAATTCCTTCGTGGTGCGCCCAGTCGTCCTATTGCTAGCAGCAGCTTTTGGCCCAGGAGAAATAAATGATACAACGCTTTGTGTTGGCGTTGAGCACTGTTCTTTTATTGTCACTAATTCCTTCCCTGTTACAAAGTCACAAATGTTAATTACTATTAAAAGTGCGTCTTGATATTCAAGGAAAGTCTAAGCACTTGTACAATTGAATTATCCTAATCGCGACGCTGTTCCTTTAATTACAAAACGTTCGATTCGCCGTGCTATCGCCAGAAACCAGAAATGCCAATAAAACGATTTTTTTGTACGTATTATATCGCGCACTCCAACCGAGAATTAACGGACAACAAGCGAACTTGATGAATTTTGACTCCACGATGCAACTCACATCCGTCGGATTCGATGGTGGTGAATTCCCTCGATGGAGGAGGAGCGAAACGATCAACTTGGCGACGGCCAATCGTGATCGAGCAAGGGAGAATTTTTCTATACCGTATAGGCAAGATCGATGCCCTGCAATGCAGACAATGATCAGCGAACACCTGATCAAACGTACGACCATCAGGGGCCGCGGCGATGTGGCCATAGATCGTTGATGATGCACGCCTGGGAACGAAAATAGGTTTTTGCTACAAAGTAAACAAAAACGCTATTTCACAGGTCCAGTGATGGGATGCACAATGTTCATGATGTGCCTATGTTGCAAAGGGTCATCATTGTATTTACTTAAGATTCCAGGGAAATGCGGTTCTAGGCGATATCTGCTGGTGACGATAGTTCCACCAGAGATTGGGAATCTATTTGCTTTAGCCGATTGGTTCTATAGCAGAAATTGTTCATGGACGTTGAGTCCACAGAAAACTCAGCGACGGTGGCTATAGGTTATTTGTTTGGGTTAGATGATGGGTCTTCATTGGGCATAAACATGGGTAAAGGAATGATCATGTTCATGCCTAAATCAAATGCTCGGTTGTATAGTGATTAGGAAATTGGTCGCAACTTAGCGAACCTTAGGGGATAGATAAGGTATACAATAATGTATGGTAGAAGGGAATATCAGTTGCAGCTGTGTCCGCAATACGCTGGCCACCGTTTGTTTATCGTTAATTGATGATAAGCTGAGCCGATAGAAGATGTAAACTGGTTCATGGAGTATGAACCAGAAAAGTTCGGAATTATGTATGTCGTCGGAGAGATTTCCTTTTAGGTATGAAAAATGCTGCTGGGAGCTTACGCTGCACAAAATTGCAGGTAGGTATGGTGTCTTGTGGGTGAGGGAAAAGACAGGTTAAGTTGAGGAAGTGGGTGGTTCTTGGAGAAGACTTTAAGGAAGCCCCACAGGCTTTCTAGTTAGCCAAAAACTGAAGCCTGCCATTATCGGCTATAATGCAATCAACGAACGGCACTCTTCGCGGCTCCTCGATAGTATAGTGGTTAGTATACCCGCCTGTCACGTGGGAGACCGGGGTTCGATTCCCCGTCGGGGAGCCTCTCGCGCAAGACTAATGACCTTGCCCGGAAAAAACAAATCATTATGGAAAATTTAACAAGCCTCATAACTTGCTAAATAAGGCCAAGACCGGTTCCCGGTTGTAGTGCCGATGATGATGATGATGATGACTCTTCGCGTGCGAGGCAAGTTTAAAAACATAAGCCTCATAAACGTTCATGGACCTACAGAGGAGTCCCCTGACGACGAAAAAGCAAAATACAACGAGAACCTCGAACGGGCCCTCAATTCCTGCCCAAGATACGATGTGAAAATCGTTCTTGGTGATTTGAATGCCAACATAGGTCGGGAGCCGGTTTTCGGGCACAACCCATGTTCCCATAGTTTGCATGAGAACACTAATGATAATGGACTACGCATCATCGAACTGGCAGCATCAAAAAACTTAGTCGTTGCGAGTACCAGGTTTCCGCGTAAAGATATCCACAAAATCACCTGGTTATCACCTGATGGAGCCCCTCGCAACCAAATTAACCACGCGTTGATAGATGCCCTCCAGTTCTCGAGCCTGATGACGGTACAAATGTACCGAGGTGCCAACGTCGACCGGGATCACTATCTTATTGGTATAGTTTTCCGAGCGCGGATTGCCTTACGGAGACGTATTGCACTCGCAGATCAGGTTCGAATCAACACGGCTGCCCTACGCAATAAAAATACCAGTAACACCTTTGGCCACGCGCTAGGACTCGCCCACGAAGAGAGGAAGAGTAAATCCTGGAGCCAGAATGCCGGGCGTAGAAGAGAAATGGAGACACGCCTTAAGAATACTGTCATTAGTACTGCCAACTCCATCTTAGGCAGTAGTCGTAGAGATCGGAGCGACTGGTGTGATGATGAGTGCAAACTAGCGACTGAAGGTAAGAATGCTGCATACCAGACAATGCAGCAGTCTCATAGGACGCGGGTACGCGAGGAGTAATACAAAGAACTCAGGAGATGTGAAAGAAGGCTCCACAGACAAAAGAAAAGTGCCTGGGAAAAAAACCTTGTCTGTGAAATAGAGAAAAGTAGAGAGCGACGTCCGCACCAGGCGCGGAACTTCTACCAACTAATCCGCAGTATGACACAGTACACACCACGCTGCACTTGCTGTAAGGATAAAGAGGGTAATCCGATCACCGATCCTGAAGGCATTCTGTAGCGATGGGAAGTGCACTTCAAAGAATTGCTAAATGGTCAGCTCACAGAAGAATTGGAGGCTCCACCAATGCAAAATCAAGACCAAATGCTGTCGTCACCAAGCATTGAGGAAACAGTAAAAGCCATAAGACAGCTCAAATCAAATAAAGCCCCCGGAGCTGATGGCATACCAGCTGAGCTAATCAAACAAGGAGGGACAGCGTTACATCACGCAATTCATGAGATCGTGGTGCATGTATGAGAGCAAGAGGAGATGCCGGAAGATTGGCGTCGTGGAATAATTTGTCCCATACATACGAACGGAGATATCACTGTGTGCAGCAACTATAGGGGTATAATATTGCTGAGTACCGCCTATAAGCTACTCTCGCCTATCCTACAAGATCGGATAGCCCTATACGCCAAAGCCATCATTGATCATTATCAGTGTGGCTTCATCCCCGGGAAATCAGCGATTGATCAGATATTCACCCTTAGTCAGGCGATGGAAAAATGTCAGGAATTTAAGATTCTATTATATTATCTATTTATAGATTTTAAGGCTGCCTACGAGAGCATAGCCGGGGTAGAACTATATAATGCCATGAGAGAGTTCGGCATTCCAAGCAAATTGATACGACTTTGTTGGTTGACCATTACCAACGCAACTAGTCAAGTAAAAATAGTAGGATTGCTGTCTAAACCAATAAACATCTTTAATGGATTCCGACAAGAGGACGGTCTGACCTGCCTCCTCTTCAACCTGGCGTTGGAGAAAGCAATCCGTGACTCTGGAGTCACAACTAGAATGACTATTGTCACCAAGTCCTGTCAGATACCTGGACATTATCGGTAGATCTATGCGGTAGGACGTATGTGTGCCGTCGTTGCCACTGGTTCTACTCCTATCCCACGAAGTTACCCCGTAGATTGTCACCAATATGGGGTAAAAATTTCGGTTTTGGCTTTGTTATTAACGGAGCTGAAGATCGAAATGTGGCTGCATGCTGTTCTACAGTTTTAAACATTTTACCTCTGTAAACGATCGCTGCTTCGAGACACACTGATTTTACTGGGCATCTTGTCGATGGGCTTCCCTATATGACTATAATTGCGTCTATCGTAATGCAATGAAACGACACATCATTAATAATGGCGGGTCAACTGACGAAAAGGTAGAAAAAGGATAGACGTCAAGGAATTTCAATGGCGAGCAACGCTCTTCTCGATTGTGGTCCATCCAAAACTAGTCGAATGAGATTAAAACACATTTTTCATTCCTTTCAACACAACACATCGTTCCAATATTGTTTTATTCCAGGATAATTAACAGTCATTAAAATAAATTCACAATAAAAATAAAAGAAACAATACACAGCGAAGACGTTATCAAACGCACAACACTACGCGTCGCCACTCAACTCGACGTTTTACGTGGAGGACACGACCTGCCTCCACGGAATCTGTTTTGAAATTGAAGAATTGTTTCGAAACGACAGAATACCAAATTCTATCGTTTCGGTGACCAATAGGGGATGATTCTCCACATTAGCCACAGGAAAAGGGCACGAAACACACATACGATGACCAAATCGTTGTTCATGCAGTGTGTCGCCCAGCGTGCGAGCCATAAACATGCAATCGAATAAAACAACCGAGAACAGCATCTGTAGCTGGGCAAGTCATCAGGAAAGGATATCTGTGTGTTTACACGATCAGCATTTACGCTGATCGTGCACATATCGGTGGCGTCTGGCAAGGGTCGAACTCTCGTATGTGTATCTACATTAACGAGAATTCGATCTGCTTCGGAGGCCAGCGGTGAGGTATGCTATGCATCGGGTTCGAAGGATCAACCGATGGGTCTGCGGATGTGACTTGCCATGCACGTGTGTGGAAATATTCTTTCTTATTTGTGTGCATGGAAAAGTTCGAGGAGATTTGGTGGTTATGTAGTGTCGTAACCGAATTGAATTTCAAGGGCATGCTTATTGGTGCCAATGCATTTGCTTGTCGCTAGGTTTGGCGACCGCTATGGTCGCAGCAAAAAAGTAAAGCAAGAATATCTCCTGCTTGTGTGCTGTAAAATTCGACAGGGGGTATGTGCACCGCGGTGGTCGAGTTATGTCGGTTGCTTATTGATGCAACCGAACTACTTTTTAGGATATGGTGCGTTTGGTGTAAATATGCTTTCTAGGTAATATTGATGACGCCCCGCGGTGGTTCGTAAATGCATGAATACGATTTCTCTTCCTACGAGGTTTGGAAGATGCGTTGAATGCATCTTATGGGGGAAACTTGTAAAGGGAGAAATGGCTGCAGGTAATTACAGGTGATGGAAGATTTTTAGGTGGAAGATTTGGTATGTTTACTCGCAAGGTAAGTAATGGCGCTTCAATCGAACTGCCGTTATACTTGTTTTTATAGGTTTTTAGTGCTCTAGGAAGCACCTTCTTACCAATTGATGGGGGGGGGTAAGTAGTGGCGTTCAATGGAACCGCCACAGATCCGATTCGGCTGTACAGGACACCTTCACCCAGATCGAGCAGGCGGCACAAAAACTGGGACTGCACATTAATGAGGAGAAAACTAAGTACATGGTGGCAACTTCTGCGAAGAAAAGACCTAACGTTGGTCAAACTATCAGGGTAGTGGAGCACGAATTTGAAGTAGTGCAATACTTTAACTACCGTGGGTCAATAGTATCAGCCATTAACAATATGGAAGAAGAAATACCCGAACGGCTGATCAAATCCAACAAAACCTACTATGGTCTCTATTAAGGCTCTTTAAATGTCGAAATTTATCCAGAACATCCAAGCTACTACTGTACAAGCTCATGGTCTTACCAGTACTCATGTATGGATTCGAGACCTGGGCGATCAATAAAAGGCACTCTGAACTCTTAGCCGCGTTCGAGAGGAAGGTCTTAAGGTGTTTTGTTGGCCCCGTATGTGAGGGAAGACAATTCCGGAGACGCTACAACCATGAATTGTACGCAATCTACCTTGAAGCTAATGTTGTAAGAAAAATCGAGCTCGGTAGACTCCGGTGGGCGGGACACCTACCTCCAATGAGCGACAGGAACCTGCCCGGGAGTTCCTTTGTGGCAGGATGTATGGAAGGAGACAGCGCGTCAGACCTTGTCTGCGATGGAGGGATGGCGTAGACCACGACGCCCAGAGCTGGGAGTGCCAAACTGGATTACATCGTCTCGAAATCGGGACCGGTGGAGAGATTTGTTAAATAGGGCCAAGACCGGATCCCGATTGTAGTGCCGATGGTGATGATGAACTAAATCCCGCCGAAACTCAATCACAGACTGTTTTTAACACATTTATTGTAAAAACGTGTCAAATGTGTTCCAAAAGGTAGTCATAAAAATACTTCATTCTCAATTCGTCTTCCAACGATACATACATCTCTGTCTGGTCTGGGTGCTAAACGGCTTTAATTCATGTTTTCAAAAACATAAAACCCACTCTAAATTATCGGCAAATGTTACTTGAACAATTATTACGTCGTTTTACATCATGACTAAATTAAGGTATAACCTTCAAATGAAACTCTATAAGAGACTTAAAACTATAAAAATTCAAATAGTTTCATTTGGCGCTTAGGCTTATTCAGCACTGAAAGGTAATTAAGAATCTTCAACTGTTGTATAGATATACATTAATAGTCCCTATGTATGTATATGTATGTGTTACACCTGTGGGGGTTTTTGAAGCTCACCTGAAGAACACACATATCCGCAACCCATATTTACAGCCCAATCACCAGCACCTGACAACATTTCCTTCTCCAAGGACATTAATGCATACAAGCGTTACCTAAAATTCCCAAAAAGAATTCCATCTACAAGGGCATTTTCCCATGCATTAACGCATCGGCAAAATTTTCCCAACAAAGAATTATTTATGGAATAAACAGCATATCCCTGAAAGAAAACAATTCGGTTCACATATCATGTAACCATTCCAACCAGGGATAATGATCATTACGTCGCCTATTTCCCGTCCCACCAAGTGTATAATAAATCACCATACATACACATTGGCTGGCGACCTACACGCAAGGGACCAAAACAAATATACGCATCTCGCGTCTTAAGGCATCAATTAAATCCTACAGCACAGGCAAATGCAAATAGGAATTGAATACCTAACCTTACCAGCGATGTCATAAACACCATTTCCCGGTAATCAATCTGAAACCAATTAGCGTATTTCCACATTGCATTGCCGCCTATTTATTTAGCCGCAATGCACATCTTATACAAAAACCTAAGCGTTCCCTTTGTCTTCTCATATTTCGGGATCTGCTTCTCATCAGCAGCGGCATGAGCAAACAGAAACCCAATTAGCATCCAAGGAGATTCGGTTTGTTTGCTTTACCGAACTCACATCTCATGGATACACCCTATGCCCTTTTCGTTGTTTCAGGTTCGTTCTCATGATTTGTGAAAGAACCCATGTACACACCTTCACGGTTCCTTTGTCCTTACCGCCTTTTTGCTTCGGTTATCTATCGCCCTCGCGCGTATGTTGAATATAATGATCCTCACGATCACCCATGCACACATACTACCATGATCTCCATTACGAGATCTGGTTTTCTGTTCCACAAAGAGAGACTTTACGTCTCTCTTGTGGTAGGTAAAACGTATCCTTAGTGGAGAGGAACACTTTCTCTCTCGAGGAAACTCACCCTATTAGTGAGTCGGCTCTGCACGAGCCGTTTATCGCTGAGTCCGATTACATCAGCCGACCGCGCCGGTCGTACCACTCCCGCTACCCCGGTGCGCACGGGGGCGCGATATATACGGAGTCATTGGCGTAGTGAATTTTATTCATCATCCATTAAGTTGAGCGGTGGTTTGTCGATTTTTTTGATTCCGCAGGATTTTGTTAAAAATTACATTACATTGACTGGACAAAAGAAATACGTTATATAAATTAGTTATAATATTAATTTGCATAAAGTCCAATCCAAAAAAAATGCAGGAAAGCATCGCATGTAAATCGACCTTCCAGCCTGGGCAGCAACGCGATGCTTTCCCACGAAATACCATGTCGGTAAGTAAAGGGAACAAGGGATACATTCTCGGGTAGCTGAATGCAATTAGCACCTAAACCCCTCGCATGATCTAATGCTAAAGCACACTTGCGCAAACAAACGATTCGTTGCGCCGCTGATTAGCAGCCATAGAGCCATAAACTCCAAACACTATCCCAGATATATGTTTATGAGTGAAAGGCTAACAAAAGCATTACAAGCCATGTTTCCTATCTCATCTGAATTGCATGGGACCCTTTTCTTCACGCCAGGTGGTTAATCTAAACATATCCCATAGTCCGTGCACCCATCCGAAGTGCGTGCGATCCTTTGCCCGCAGACCAGGTGTGCAGAGCAAATAAGAGAATAAGCGGCGCCATCCGATCAACACACAATGGAACGAAATACCGACCACCAGCAACTAATGGTAATGATGATGATAATGATCATCAGGAAGATTTCACTTTTTTTAACAAAGACTATGGATAATGCAGCTAACAGATACTGTGGGAAATTCTGTTAGCAAACAGGATGGGAATTAGGATGCAGAGATGCGCTGGGAAGATTTCCCTTACGATGGGGGATGCGAATTCAGTCTTTATCGAACAGTCTACTTAGAGCATCTGGGGGGTTGAAGTAGTTGCACCAGACACTGGCGCGTAGTTCACTTTAATCCCCGACAATTGATCCGAAAATTGTCACCGTGAATCAAGAGAAAATAAATAAAAATTCACTGTGGTTCTTTTTTTGGTGTAGTTTTTTATTTTAATTTAATTTGGTTACGTTATCACTATTGCTAACACGTCTGTTAGTTGTTATACGTTCACAACTTTACGAAAATACTTTCAAACATTAATTATGATCTAAGAAAATTGTCTTAAGCGACGAATGAATTTATCCTCGAGTGGCGTGCCCGAACTCAATTGAGGTTGAGATGCGACTGAATTAAATGCGTATTTAAATTCGGACTCGTGCGGCAGCGTGTCTAACCGCGGCGGAGATGGGATAGCGACTGACTCGAATCAGGGGTGAAATTCGTATTTCATTCCACACACAGGACAACCGAAAGAGACCACGCCTCTGCTCTCTTAACCTCAGCTCGTCGAAGTGTGGGTAACTTTTGTTAATTGGGTAATTGACGGACATGGAGAATGAGAGAACAGGAACATGATGTGCTGTGATCTCGGGGTAACTTTGGTGGTGTGTGTTGGTATCAAATGCAGCTACTGACATGACCTACTGACCCAGTGGTACGGCTATGGTGTAGTCAGAGCGCATTGAACCATGTAAAGACAGAATTTCAGAGGAGAGGAAAACCTAGCTGATGTTATTCACCTGCAAAAAGAGATCATTGATCCCAAGCGAATGGGTGATCTGAGAAAAGTCAATAGGACGCCGCGTCGGCTAGGGATATAATACCGTGGGAAAAACTCTATGGAATGTTGGTAAATACCCAAGCCAATGGATGATGATGCAACCGCGTCGCTTGGTTTGACTTGGTTGTTGCTAACCAATACGAATGGAATTTCCGGTGGAAATCCCATGGTTAGAGCAATAGTGTTGCCGTATGGCGAAGATAGTAGCTAAACTCAATTATGCATTATCTGCATAGGATAATGAGTTTAGCTATGCGTCCTTGAAATTATGTATTTTAGGTGAATAACATATAAGGGAAATGGGTATGTATGACGCGCTGAAAGCGGTCGAAATAAGATGGAAATTGTAGTTGAGATTGTGGGTTGATTCTCATATAGAATTGAGAAACCCCACACATCCGTCGAATAGAGAGACCTAGAGAATCCGGAGTAAGGGGCATTAATTTTCATCTACGTTGGTGTGTGACCTTTTTCCGAAAAGTATTCGATATCGCGCCGTTGCAAATTCGTTCTCGTGTAAAAGTAGCGTCGAGTGACAAAAGAACTTGTATCACAGCTAGGTGATCCGTAGTGTTGCAAATCAATATTTCGTGTAACAATAAAACTGAATTCATAAACAATAAAAATAAAAAGAAAGATCCAAAACTATTCTCTCCGTGTTTGATTGTTTGACAGTGTCCCCGTGTTCCAGGTTGTTCGTTCGTGTGTGGACAGTGTTCGGCGGAACACTTACAACTAATAGACCAAAAAACCATTCCGCCAAAAACTCCATTTTGGGACGAATATACGCCTTGTAAGTAGTGGCCAGATTGGCTGAAGTGAAGTATTTTTTGCATCTTTTAAGGAACCCCATGCATTTGGCCGCACTTTTTGGCAGCTTCAAAAATATGGTCATTCCACATGAGTAGTAGGGTTATGCCGGTTCCGCCCCAATTCTGGCTCAAAAGCTCTTTTCTGTGTGAAAGCTCTATGTGAAGGTGTAGATGTGTGTGTAGTGTGGTGAGTGTTGATAGTGGTATGTGGTTCATGGGTGGTGGGATTCTTAAGTGAGGTGTAAATAGTAGTATTTAGTGTATTTCTTATGAGTATTGGTATTAATAGTGATATTTTGTGGTTGTGATTAATGGTTGTGGGTTCTTATGTGGGGTGGAAATAGTAGTATTGGTATTAATTGGGTATAGTTTGTAGTGTTCTTATCGCTGTAGTTGTTGGATTTTGTGCTTTTGATGTTATTGGGGCTTTTTTTTTTGTAGGTGGTGTTGACTATTGAGCTTTTTGTAGGTGGTGGTGAGTATTGGGGTTTGTGATGATGTCGGTGCTTTTTGTTATGGGTTTATGTTTTTGCTAATGGATTTATGCTTAGATGGTGATATCGGTGCTTTTTGTGATTCATGGGTGGTGTGTCTTAACTGAGGTGGAAATAGTAGTATTTAGTATATTTCTTATGAGTATTAGTAGTAATTGGGTATAGTTTGTAGTGTTCTTATCGCTGTAGTTGTTTGTTTGGGCTAGTGATTAATCGTTATCAGCGTGGTGGATCCGTGGATTTTGTGCTTTTGATGCTCTTGGGTTTTTGCAGGTGGTGGTGATGAATGCTTTTATTGACTATTGGGCTTTTTTCTATGGGGTGGTGAGTATTGGGGCTTGTGGTGATATCGGTGCTTTTTTTGTTATGGGTTTATGTTTTTGCTAATGGATTTATGCTTAGGTGGTGATATCGGGGCTGAATGGGTAGTGCTTTAGGCTTTTGTCTCGGTTGTAAGCTGTTAATTGTGGTAGAAATAAAAAACGTTGTCTTTGGTGTGCTTTTTAATCTTATTGTCAGAGAATTTTGTTGTTGGTGGATTTGTATGGGAAATGGGGTGTTTTTGCTGGAACTTAAACTGACTTCCCCTAAGACGCAGAGCTAAGCTAGTTGACTTCACCTAAGACGCAGACCTAAGCCAGTATTCAAACGAACAATAACAAGGAGGAGGCGGGGGCCGGGGGCTTTTTGCTGTATGATGTTGATGAATGGGTTGTGCTTTTGGCTTTTGGCTGATTCTTAATATATGAGAATTTTTGATTATTCTATCAGCTGTTTGGGTTCAAGGTTAAAATTTGGGTCGTAGGTTAATTGTGTCACTTTTTTTTGTTTTACGATTATATATAAAAGAAGATGTTTGAATGATGATGGTAACACAGAATGATTAATGTTCTACGAGAGCAGAGATAAAGAAATTGAGTTTGAATTAAGCAAAGTAGCAAGAGATTCAATACATTTTAAAGAACATTTTAAGGAGCATAAAGTTCGGTTCAGGTTTAATGTGAAATCGTTGGGGAGATTAATCTATAATTTATTCCGAAAGAATTGTATTTGGTGCAGAGCTGTTAAATAGTCATGTTTTGGTGTGAAACTTTAAATGATGCTACCAAATTTTGTGTTTGTACTCAATCATGGCGCGAATTATCATTTGGACCTGTCACAGTAATTGGAAATATATTAAAAATTTATGCGACACCAGAAGATGGAAACCGAACACTATTAGCAAAAATGTTAAATGGTGAATCATCAAAAAAAATACAAGATTTACAAATCAGAGGTATTGAGAAAGGTCAGCACATAAAAATAGAAGCAATTGGAGGTAATATAACGGTAATGGGACAGGCTGACAGTAATTGTAGAAAAAGGTCGAGAGTAGATTACTTTCTCCCAGATTGTCCATTCGCCGATGAAAATGATTGGGAACTTGCACCACTGTTAATGGTTGATGATGAAATATACGAGGAAAACGAACAAAGGAAAAACAAAACAGTTGCTGAAAGAAAAATGAAAATAAAGTTGGAGTACATGAAAATTCGAAACGAAACAAAGCAAAATATAAATGGAGATAATATGGTTGTAGAAGAAGATTACGTGAATAAATACGAATCCGAATACTAATTGCATTTTAGTCGTTCAAGAACATTCACTGCAAACTGATCAATAATTAAAAAAGAAAAAATGTTTGCAGTACAACTCTTTTTGATAATTTTAGTTGGAGTAACTTTTGCGGCGCCAACAGCAAGGGTTCAATTAAATGATAGCAGTAGCAGTTCATCAAACCTTGAATTTGATATTATCTTACCAAATAATGATCGCATACAAATTGATTTATCATTTATACTTTTAAAACATCAGAATTATTCAGATTTAAATGCAACAACAACAACAACAACAACAACAACAACAACAACTAGTCCTACTACCGCCACTACATTATTGCCTAATACAACTAATGACAAGGAAATTACTGAAGATGTTGACACCTTTAAATATGTGAGTGTGGAGGAGGCAATAGAGGCGTTCAGGCAAGATTTAATACGAAAGGAAATGAATATTGCTGGATATATCGAAAGTCAACACATCTTTTATAGACATTTCAAATTGGAGTTTGACGGCGACAAGGAACTAAAAATCCGATGTTCTTATGATAGTAATTTTGAGAGAAGATCGTTGATAATTAAATGCTTTGAATATCGTGAATATGAATCTGAAAGAATTCTGAGCAATGGAGAAATCGAGCACATAACAAAATATGATACAGATTACAAATCAAATTACGAATTGTTAGATATGAGGAAAGCGAAACAAACATATCACATGAATATATCTTAAGAAAGCACATATATATATATATATAAATAAATAATACGAATATTACTATTGAAATAACTGTGTGTGTTTTATTTATTCAACATTAATCAAGTCTATGTATCCATCCTTTTCATTTATAATTTTACATTTAATCAATTCATTAACAAATGGTCTATATATTCTACTTTTGTGGTTGCTCCAATTCAATAGCCCTTCTTTATTGTTAGGCAAGCGAACAAGATAGCCTACACCAAATGTTCTTGTGACAGTACACTCTACGATTAGGTCTTTTGCTATTTCCATAATGCTTTGATTTGTCATATCAGCTGGCTTTTATTAATCCATGAATTATGATCATTTGAGAAACCAAGCCACTTTACATATACTTTGTTGCCTTTAGATTTCAGTACTTTTTCCACAAGGAATATATCGGGGTGGTTGGTTTTTTGTAATTCTTTTTCATAGAAACTCCCTTGAATGGGTTGACCTTGAGAATCATCAAGTAAATATGTGATAGGATTGGTTAGGTTGGTCTTTTTTATCGTGAATATTTCAGTTGTCCAATTGGGTGTGTAGCCTTTCTCGAAAGCATGTTTAAATTTGCTTATTCGAACTTTATCGCCAACTTTTTTAGCCTTTGGAGCGATTTTAATGTGATTGTAAGCCGATGATAATAGATCTTTAGAATTTTTTTTATTTACATCAACTGGTCGCATTTTTATTGTTCTATGTATAGAGTTATTATATTCGTGGAGCAAGCCTTTTAGGATCGGTAGCCATTTATAGTTGCCATTAAAACTGAATTCTCGCCACATTTTCTCTTTAAGCGTTCTATTGAACCGTTCAACAATTGAAGCTTTCAATATACTATACGTCGAATAATGATTAATTTTATGCGTCTTCATTAGAACCTGGAAGATTTTATTGAAAAACTCCTTGCCATCGTCAGTTTGTAGATTTTTTGGTATTCGATTGGAACTACTGAAAATTGATTTCATAGCTTCTGTTATGGATGATGCACTTTTATTCTTCAAAGGAACTGCCCACGCATACTTTGAAAATGTATCAATTACAGTTAGTAAAAAGTTATGTCCATTGTTTTCCTTGCTATAAGGTATCATTTCTACCAAATCCGCTTGCCATGTGTCATCAAACCCCTTGATTATAACTCGCCGTCTGATAAAATGTCTTCGTGCAGGTTTATGCAATTCCTCAACAACAGTTCGTTTACTCATCGTCCACACAATAATGAATAAAAAAGCGAAATTTGTTATCTTTTATAATTTTTTTAATTTTATTTTATTAATCTTTCATACAGTAACATCAGTTTCTTAATTTTAACCATTTTATGTTCATTCATAAAGCAAGCGCAAGTGTCTGATTTATTTTTGCAAAGATTTTCCTGAAAATGGCACGTGTTGCAGGATAAGTTCCTTAAAAATGAAATGTAATCCAGTATCTCATCATAGTGCTCATCCAGTAGAATGTGTTGTTTGCTTTGTAAAAATTTCAAAATCTCTTTAAGAATCGCAGTAGTATTTATATTGGACATGGTTTCAAATCGACTCACAACAGCATACTAGGGGGTTTTTGTTCTTATAAAATGCTAATAAAGTATTTATTCGGGTCAACACCCTTTCAATTCTATGACATGAACAAGTATCGGGACCCGCTTTACATGTATTGGAAGACCAAGGGCAATTGGTGTAATGGTGTCCGTGAATAGTCTCGACGGAAGGAACGTTTTCAAATTTCCTTAGAAATCCGATACAATTTAAGATCTCTTTGTAATGTTCCTCAAGTATAGTGTTGGGTTGATTGTTTAGTAAAAAATTTAAAATTTCATCCGAGATTAAAGTTGACATGGTTTCCAATTGAATTTCTAATACGTACTAGTATAGCAACTCTTAAATTGGAGGATACTTCTTTGTTTTATGATTATATTCTGGGGTGGGCTCTTCGAGTTTCTTATCATTGCTCTTTTTAAATTTCTCAAGTATATCGAGGAAATAGTCTTTAAACTTTCTCAATAAATCAAGTGTATTAAAATTTTGATCATCAATGTACGTGCGTAATATTTCATCATTTTTTTCCAATTTTTCATCCATGACCCGAAGATAATTTTCTAATAGTTCATCAACATACTTTTTTGTTGTAGCATCATCAGCATCAGCTGGTTCTTTGATATTCTTCAAAGCTTTATGATCACCATCAAAGTACCCATTTAAGTGTAGTTTTAAGGTTTTTGCATTGATTACCTCTGTAAGAGCATTGAAATTACTCTCAACATATTCTTGAAGTATAGATATGGATTTATTTTGAAAATCTATGGTATCGTCTATGTAGCCTTTGTTGACAGCTTGGTGTATGGCTTTAGGTATTCCGACATTATTCAAACATTTTCCTTTCATATCAAAATCACCATTAGGTAATAGTTTAAATCCTTCTCCAGGTGGTCCTCGAGGTCCAATAATTGAATTATGAGAGCGCTTGAAGCTCCTTCCGAACTTGTCAACACTCATCTTGCTTATAATTATTTACTTGTCATGTACTGATGTTAATATATAATATTTGCTTCGCGAAGTTCTTCAACAATTGAGTTTATTTCATTTTGGAGATTATTATTTCCCGCTCTTTGAGATGCAATTAAAAGTCTTAGTCTATCAACGAGCTCATTAGCGTTATCCCAATAGATATAATCAACAGGGTTATTAGAATATGAATTATCGTTGTATGCTTTTCCAATTGTCTTCTTCTTCTTAGACATTTGAAGTAAAGGTCGGATAATATGCTTATATTTGGGTCCTCTGTTACCTTTAACTTGTGAGGTACTATCGTGATTTTTCAAGTGTGCATTTGTTTTTTGTAAAATCTTAAAATATTGTTCCAAATCTTCATTGTCATATCGAGCTTTTCTAGGAATTTTCCTAAAAATTAATTCATAAAGACCATCTGTTCCATGGAAGATTTCACCATCAATAACGAAATCCTTTTGGTCATTAATTACAAAACTTGATGTACCTAATTTCGTTGAATTTGATTGTAGGTCGAAATACGGACCATAGATCTTATCACGATTCTGATCTGATGGCGAAGCTCCGTTATATGGTGTACTTTGATTAAGATCATTGGAATTAGCAGGTGTTCTAAATGAAAGATCCCCGTCAGATGGTTGAAATGAGACTGATTCTGGAGACCCTTGGATTGTTTCTGGAGAACTTTGGATTGTGTCTGGAGAACTTTGGATTGTTTCTGGAGAGTCTTGGAATTGTAGTCGGCGTCGTTTGAGTTGTTGATGCTTTACTTTATCAATTATATCGGTTTCGGTATCGGCAGCAGCAGTATTACCACTTTTAACATTTTTCACGAGTTCTTTTAAGGGTTCGACTATAGGCTTAAAAGTATTTTCAAATTCCATTTCCTTCGTAGTTTTTCCAGCTTTGAGAAGCATATATTTTCTTTTCAGAGCTTTTTTAGTTTGTATGAGATCCTTAAGTAAATTTTCATTAACGTCCATATTTGTATATAAAAAACAGGGCGGTTCCAAACAGGGCGATTCCAAACAGGCTGTTTCTTCAAGCAGGGCGGTTAAACAGGGCGATTTCTTTAAACAGGGCGATTCCAAACAGGCTGTTTCTTCAAGCAGGGCGGCTCCAAATAGGCTGTCTCTTCAAGCAGGGCGGTTCCAAACAGGGCGATTCCAAACAGGCTGTCTCTTCAAACAGGGCGATTCAAAACAGGGCGATTTCCTTAAACAGGGCGATTCCAAACAGGCTGTCTCTTCAAACAGGGCGATTCAAAACAGGGCGATTTCCTTAAACAGGGCGATTCCAAACAGGCTGTCTCTTCAAACAGGGCGATTCCAAACAAGCGGTTTCTTCAAGCAGGGCGGTTAAAACAGAGGACCGTTCCAATGTTATCGTATAAACAGCTGATTAATGACTGATCAGTTTGATATAGATACAATTTCTTTAAAAGATTTATTATATCGTCCCTTATCTACACTAGAATCTTTATTGATAACCAAGAAACCAAATACATCTTTCCAGCATTTTGCGCATAATTCTTTGAATTGATTGAATGTCATATCGGAATTTATATGATCATTGTATATGTGCTTCAGGTTAAGTTCGTCTTGTTTAAATATAACTATATAGTTTGCATTGTCTCGAATCAAATGTTTTGGTATATGCGTATACGATTGACACAAGTAGAAACTGTCCACATCGTTATGTCGTCCCATGCAGAAATATTCTCGAATGTTGTTTTGTTTATCGCATGCAACATCATCAAATATAAATACTGAATTTCGTTTTGCTTCAGAAGGTGCCATAATTTCACAATTATTTGAAAATTCATTGTACTCCATACCCTTGATAGACTTTATTAACCTTCTCAAGTATGCATACTTTGGTTGATGCAAAGACTTTGAGTATATGTATAGGTTTTCAAATTTTAAGCCATTGGGATCGACAATAATGCTCAGCATGACATTAGTCTTTCCACAGCTTGATGGTCCGACAATTATTCCTCGAACACTATTTGGGAAAAATGCTCCATGTTTCCTATGTTCCTGAATTTCAGTATCAAAATTTTTAACTTTAATAATATTTTGTTGTTGTTGTTTTATGAACCGCATTTTACAACTGAATGAATCTAATCAATATAAAAGACAGTGTTTTTATAGGTGGACATTTAATCATTGATCAGCACATATACTAATAAAGTGCTATTAAAATGATAGACTACCGAGTGTATCCAGTCAGTCGAAAACAATCATTCCAAGGACACGGATTAGTGAATTCCCTAATTAATAAACTACCGATTGAGTTACATCTTCCGTCATATAATTTCTGTGGACCTGGAACTAAATTAGAAGAACGTCTTGCTAGAGGAGATCGTGGAATTAATCAATTGGATGAAGCTTGTCGCGAACACGATATTGCATACAATAATAACAAAAACTTGTCCGATCGACATATTGCTGATAAAATTCTAACGGAAAAAGCCTGGCAGAGGGTAAAGGCGAAAGACTCTTCTATATCAGAGAAATTAAATAGCCTATTGGTTACGAACGTGATGAAGGCTAAAACAACACTCGGCATGGGCTGTCAATCTAAAACATTGAAAAGACGTTCACGTTGCAAGCGAAGCGGTTTATTCAAAAAAGCTATAACAGAGGCTAGAACTGCTATTAGGGAGCCAAGAGCCGAGGATCCAGACACAATCGCAGTTACAGCTTTACAAGCAGCTAAAAAGATTATCAAAAATAAAAGAAGAAACATTACAATTCCCAGAATTATACCGCTACCGAAACGGGGAGGCTTCTTACCACTGTTACCCATCTTAGCTGCATTATCAGCGGTTGGATCTTTATCTGGAGAAGCTGCAGGAGTAGTTAAAGCAATAAAAGAATCAAAAGTAGCCAAAGAACAGCTGGAAGAGAACAAACGACACAATCAAGCTATGGAAGGAATAAAAATTAATCAAGGCAAAGGGCTTTATCTACAACCCTATAAAAAGGGATTTGGTCTTTTCCTAAAACCTCAAGATTCAAAAAACTTTTAAATTTGCTACCCAATCGTCCTCTCACCAATATTGATATTGCTAAATTTGGAAAAATCAATATACCCAATTTTCGGGGTGTTTACATGAGAGATAAATTACCGATTAAATCACTTGACATAGAATGTGGTGTAATTAATTTAGACAATGAGAGTGGACCAGGAACCCATTGGGTAGCATATAGTAAACATAAAAATATCGTGAAATATTTCGACAGTTTCGGTAATTTAAGACCGCCTAAAGAGGTTGTAAGATATCTGGGTGAAAATATCCATTATAATTATAACAAATATCAAAATTACAATACATTTATATGTGGCCATCTCTGTTTGAAGTTTTTAATTGAAGAAAAATATAAATAAGTAGAGGAAAACTAGAGTTTGTGTTTTATTTCATTCGAAACAGTAATGTCGTTAACACTAACGTTAAGCGGAAACAAATCTACTCTCACCGCAGAGTACTTTCCTCCAATAATCCTAAATTCTGATTATGTATGCGGTTTAGTTGACTTCCAGACCTACAATTCTATACCTAATGTTGATGTATTTAATAATTTATTTCATTTTGGTGATGACGTAATAGAATTTCCTATTGGATCATATGAGATTGAAGATATAGATGACATTATTCAAGAAATTATCGAACTGTATAATGAGAACCACGATAATAAAATATCAATCAAAATACAAGCAAATAATAATACTTTAAAATGTGTAATTTATAGTACTGTAGAAATAGATTTTTCCCAACCTAACTCTATTGGATCGCTTCTGGGGTTCAGCAAGAAAAAGCTAGAAGCAAATAAAGTGCATGAATCAGATCTTTACGTTGATATAAACAGAGTAAACATTGTGCGAATTGAATGTAATTTAATTGATGAATCATATATCAATAATCAACCTGCTCATATACTACACGAATTTTCGGTTAACGTTAGTCCGGGGTATAAAATAGTTGAAGTTCCTCGCAATGTTATCTATTTACCAGTGAACACTAAGAGGATAAGTTCTATAACATTGAATCTCTTAGATCAAAACGGAAATTTTATAAACTTTCGAGGTGAAACGGTAACAGCTCGATTACACCTTAAACGCCAGCAATGATAATATATGACAGCTCATCTCATCCCTCATATAATAAAAGGACGGGTGCTACTATTAACACTACCAATATACTCTCAACTTCTGCTAAGAGAACATCAAAACTTACTCTACAAAATCAACAATTTCTGCTATCATTGGGATACAAATTGAAAAATTAAATTAAATCTAACAAAAGACATGCTGAATATTTTCGAAGAACCAGAATTTGAGGAGAGTATCTCAAAATTGGAATATCATACATACTCGCCATACTTGAATAATTTCGAGAAAAATGACATCATTCAAATCTGTGTCCAACATCAAAATCTTAATATCTTGCCGTCAGAAAGTTACATTTATATTGAAGGTACTGTATCGAAAACTGATGGATCGGCAGTTGAGAAAACAAAACTTGTGAATAATGGAGTAGCTTTCTTATTCGACGAAATTCGTTATGAATTAAATGGTGTGGAAATTGATAGCAATCGTAATGCCGGCATCACATCAACTATTAAAAATTATATTTCTTTAAATAAAAATGAAAGTGATATGCTGTTTAATGCATCTTGGTCTCCTGATTCCTCAATCAATGTCAATGGTTTCTACTTTAATTTTTGCATACCCCTAAATAAATTATTGGGATTTGCTGAAGACTACAAAAGAGTAATTCCAAACGGACGCCATGATTTAATTCTAACACGCTCCCGTACAGATGACAATTCATTAATTTCTGACGCAGATGAAAAAGCAAGGATAAACTTGTTGAAAATACAATGGAAAATTCCTCACATTACATTGTCTGATTCTTTCAAATTAAAGCTATACAAACCTATTAATGATGGACAATCTATGAAAATTGCTTTCCGGAACTGGGATCTATATGAATATCCTGCCTTACCTAGTACTAATCATCATATTTGGAATGTGAAGACAACTTCTCAAATGGAAAAGCCGCGCTATATTATCCTTGCTCTGCAAACCAACAAACGTAATTTACTTAAAGAAAATCCAGCTAATTTTGATCATTGCAACATTACTAATGTGAAAGCCTATTTAAATTCCGATGCTTATCCATGTGAAGATTTAAATCTATCATTTGATAAAAATAACTACAGTTTACTATACAATATGTACTGTAACTTTCAAAAAACCTTCTATAATCGCCTAGTTGCTGAACCTTTATTGTCAAGAGAAGCATTCAAATCACAAGCGACAATTTTCGTAATAGATTGCAGACATCAAAGTGAAATAATAAAAAACGGACCAGTTGATATTCGTATTGAAATTAAAACATCAAAAATAATCCCTCCTAATACGTCTGCATACTGTTTGATGTTACACGATCGCATTATAAACTATAATCCATTGAGTCAAATAGTTTCTCGAGAAATGTAATCGTTACTTGTCTGTTAGCTCTCGCTGAAGAAACACATACGCACGCACAATATAAAATGTATTTTGTTTTCGACGTTCAAGGATTCAGAGGATCAAATAATAAGTTTATTCCAAAGGAAATAGCTGTACTGCGCAATGGACAACATCAGCATTTCATCTTAAAACCACCATACAAGTTTAATCAGCTATCACCATCGCTAAGGAGGCAAGCTCAATGGCTTTATCACAATCATCATGGTTTATCCTGGAATGGAGGAGTCACAACATTTTCAGAAGTTAGAAAATATCTTCAAGATAATATACAAGATTCTATTGTTTACGTTAAAGGAATGGAAAAAACTCAATGGATGAAGGAATTACTACAGAATGAAAATGTTGAAGTAACGGATATTGAAGAAGTTGGATGTCCTAATTTAAGAGAATTGAAGCGTCTCTATCCCCATGAAATGAAATGTACAAACCACAATAAATGCTGTGCACTACAAAATGTTTTTCTGTTGGAAAAGTTCCTAAATGGAAGACGATAAAAATAAAACATGTTATTTCTTTAAAATATGAATTTGTTTTTATTTCATTTATGATTATCAAGAAATCTACGTTTTTTCTGCACTGGGTTTGTATGTTGTTTTTATTTCCGCCGCAATTAACAGCTTACAACCGAGACAAAAGCCAAAAGCACAACCCATTCATCAACATCATACAGCAAAAAGCCCCCGGCCCCCGCCCCCGCCTTGTTATTGCATCTGTTTGAATACTGGCTTAGGTCTGCGTCTTAGGTGAAGTCAACTAGCTTAGCTCTGCGTCTTAGGTGAATTCAACTAGCTTAGCTCTGCGTCTTAGGGGAAGTCAGTTTAAGTTCCAGCAAAACAACCCATTTCCCATACAAATCCACCAACAACAAAATTCTCGTATATATTACTCAGATTAATGACAATAAGATTAAAAAGCACACCAAAGACAACGTTTTTTTTTTTTTTGTTTCTACCACAATTAACAGCTTACAACCGAGACAAAAGCCAAAAGCACAACCCAGACAACGTTTTTATTTCTACCACAATTTACAGCTTACAACCGAGACAAAAGCCTAAAGCACAACCCATTCATCATCATGGCTTAGGTCTGCGTCTTAGGTGAAGTCAACTAGCTTAGCTCTGCGTCTTAGGTGAAGTCAACTAGCTTAGCTCTGCGTCTTAGGGGAAGTCAACTAGCTTAGCTCTGCGTCTTAGGTGAAGTCAACTAGCAGCAAAACCATTCACCTGGTGAAGTCAACTAGCTTAGCTCTGCGTCTTAGGTGAAGTCAACTAGCTTAGCTCTGCGTCTTAGGTGAAGTCAACTAGCAGCAAAACCATTCACCTCCTAAGCACAAATCCATTATCAAAAACACACACACACACACACACACACACACACCCCCCAACAAAAAGTTCAATAGCAAAAAGCCCCCGGCCCCCGCCTCCTCCTTGTTATTGTTCGTTTGAATACTGGCTTAGGTCTGCGTCTTAGGTGAAGTCAACTAGCTTAGCTCTGCGTCTTAGGTGAAGTCAACTAGCAGCAAAACCATTCACCTCCTAAGCACAAATCCATTATCAAAAACACACACACACACACACACACACACACACACCCCCCAACAAAAAGTTCAATAGCAAAAAGCCCCCGGCCCCCGCCTCCTCCTTGTTATTGTTCGTTTGAATACTGGCTTAGGTCTGCGTCTTAGGTGAAGTCAACTAGCTTAGCTCTGCGTCTTAGGTGAAGTCAACTAGCAGCAAAACCATTCACCTCCTAAGCACAAATCCATTATCAAAAACAACCCATTTCCCATACAAATCCACCAACAACAAAATTCTCTGACAATAAGATTAAAAAGCACACCAAAGACAACGTTTTTTTATTTCTACCACAATTAACAGCTTACAACTGAGACAAAAGCCTAAAGCACTACCCATTCAGCCCCGATATCGACACCTAAACACAAATCCATTAGCAAAAACATAAACCCATAACAAAAAAAGCACCGATATCACCACAAGCCCCAATACTCACCACCACATAGAAAAAGCCCAATAGTCAATAAAAGCATTCATCACCACCACCTGCAAAAACCCAAGAGCATCAAAAGCACAAAATCCAACAACTACAGCGATAAGAACACTACAAACTATACCCAATTAATACCAATACTACTATTTCCACCCCACATAAGAACCCACAACCATTAATCACAACCACAAAATATCACTATTAATACCAATACTCATAAGAAATACACTAAATACTACTATTTACACCTCACATAAGAATCCCACCACCCATGAACCACATACCACTATCAACACTCACCACACTACACACACATCTACACCTTCACATAGAGCTTTCACACAGAAAAGAGCTTTTGAGCCAGAATTGGGGCGGAACCGGCATAACCCTACTACTCACATGAAATGTCCGATTTTATAGTAAAAATTTAAAAACCAATATTATTTTACCGTAAATTTTTATTCAATCAAAATAGGATCCGTTGGCATCTATGACATTCTTCCAACGTGATACAATTTCAAATATTCCTTTTTCGTCGAAGTGCTGACTTTTGAGGCAATGAATTCTTCAAAGGCTTTTATGACCCCTGCTCCGTTCCGGAAGACCTTCTGCCGGCAAAATGAATCGAGATTGCGGAAAAGATGGTAGTCCGTTGGGGAAATGGCAGGAGACTACGGTGGATGCCGAAGAATTTCAAATCCCAACTGAAACCGTTTTTGCACCGTTACTTGTGAAGTATGGGATCTAGCATTGTCGTGCAAAAGGATCGGGCCGTGCCTTCTGACCAACGCAGGTTCCATTTCAGCCAACTTGGCATGCATAATGCCGATTTCCTCACAATACCTGATAGCGTTTATCGTTTCTCCTGGTTGAAGAAATGAAAAGTGGATTGGTCTTTTCGATGTCCACCCAATTGTCACCATAACCTTTTTTGGGTGAGGAATGGGCTTGGACCGGGGTTCGATTCCCCGTCGGGGAGCCTCTGGCGCAAGACCAATGACCTTGCCTAGAAAAAAACAAATCATTATGGAAAATTTATCAAGCCCAGGACTTGCTAAATAAGGCTAAGACCGGCTCCCTCCCGGTTGTAGTGCCGATGATGATGATAATTGGGCTTGGAGGTATGTTTTGGTTTTCCACCTACATCCAACCATAGCCCAGGTCTTTTACGGTTAGCATACAGAAACCTCTTTTCATCACAGGTGACTATCCGGCGTAAAAACGGTTCAGTTTGGTTTTTTAATCTAAGCGATGCGCAGATTTTCAGGCGCCGTAATTTTTGGAACTCGTTCAGTTCATGGGGTACCCACTTATCGAGTTTTTTTACGTTTTCTATGAGAGAAAAGTGTCGACTTATTGTCATTGGGGATACTCCCATGCTTTGTGCAATCTCCCGCACCAATTTCGTTGGGTCCGTGTCCACTGTTGCTCTTAAAACATCATCGTCAGCTAACTTTTCCGGCTTCCCACATTGTTCATTTTCGAGGGTGAAATCTCCCGTACGGATATTTACAAACCAACGCCGTACAGTACGTTCGTTTACCGCTACATCCTCAAATGCGTCATTAATATTTTACATTGCCAATGACGCATTATGTCTCAATTTAAATTCACAAAGAAGAGGGTTCGAATTTGAACTGCCGACACCATGGTAAACAATTCCTAGAAAAAAATAACTGTACTTGTAACGAACCCTAAAGTTCTCACGCGTCAAACACACATACCACTTTACTTTATAAAAAAAGAAAATTTAACGTTCTGCCACAAATGTTCATTCGAGAACTTCTTATTTCCGGCTGAGCGACAATCGGACATTTCAAATAGTACTACCCAATAGATATAAACTCCTTGGTTTTTGATGAGATGGCTTCTGCTGCATCGTAATTTGGCAAAAAGATGGCACCGGTTTCTCCCCTTAAGTCTACCATGGCAGCGTAATTGCCCTTGATAGAAGTAAAAAGGCCTTTGCCTTGCCGTAATGCCTTGCAAGCGTTTCCGGGGTACGCTTATCTAAACCCAATTTGGTAAGGTTAAGTCTAACCTCTTCCAAGATGTCGTCCTCCATTGACTCTTCCTCTTGACCTTTGCGAGGTTGTTTGCATATTTGCGAGATTGTAACCACTGTGCTATTAATTATTTTATTTCTTTCGTCCACCGGTAGTATGGTATTCTTCCATCCATGGATATCCCTCTTCGTATTGCTGTGTCACATGCTGTGTTCATCGTCTCTATTGACTGGTGAACTGTGTTCATCGTCTCTATTAACTGCTGAACGGTGAACCCTTTCCTTTCGATTGTTGGGTTCCAGGACCTCGGGCCAAATTTAAATGTGTTATCCCTTGTACATTGAGGCGACTCATGCTGCTTTTGCCAGGTACAACTGTATTCGCTTGGTGGTAATTTAGCTGTGAACTTATGAGTCGGTTGCAGACGGAGATCATGTCTACTATCACCCCTCTTCCTGCTTAGCGGTATATGTTTTTCTTGCCATTATTTGCGACAATGGAAATGTTTTTAATAATCGTTAGTATTGTGACGCATATGACAATCAGTACTGGAATATTATATTAAGTGTTATATTAATTCAAAATCGATTTAATGGCTCTTATTTATTCAAAATAATTAATCCAGCGAACCCTAAGCTTGCTACAGTGTGTTTGTTGTTCAGTTAGGCCCTACTTAACAATTAAAGAAAGTGGACTCCGTTTACAATATTTTAGCTCTCATGAATCCTCTCTGTTAGTGCCCGTCTTCCCCATACCCATATAGCTGCTTGCCTGATAACTTCTCTGATCCATATATTGCTATTGAGAGGTTTTTTTGGTTCACTTATTAGCTTTTTCCTACTTGACCATATGTGTCAGGATATTCTGTAACGTCTCTCTCTCTTAGTACCGAATAACTCTTAGTGTCGACCGAGTGGTCAGGGTTAGTTCTTTGTGGATCATGCCTGTCGCCTCGCTGACGCAATTTGACCGTTGCACATTCTTGCAGGGTTGGTAGTATTTTGCAGTCCTTGGCCACATGCCACCACTAAAAGTAACTTTGCAATGTCGCAGAGAGTCTACTATTTCCAAATGGGTGGACCTCGAAATTCTTCATTCTTTCAATTTCCCAAGCATTAATTCCCATTGTCTTAAGTTTCAATCGTTTTTATTGAATTCACCACTTCACAAATTTCAATTAAGCAGAACTCCAGTAATTCGCAATAAAAGCGACCCATCGTTTGATTTCTTTCCTTAGGCATTAATTTTCTATTTCTAAATGTCAGTCGATGCTCGTTCATCATATTCGTCAACTAAAAACAAAAGTAGCCACAAACATAATTTCCAAAGTAATAGGCGCTCTGGATTGATAGCACACTCGATAGATTATTGAGGTTGATGCATTTGATACGAGTACTCCGAAAGCACTCACCTCTAAGCTCTATTCGGTTAAGTGAACTGGAAGTTCGCTGATTCATCGGCCATGCCCACCGGAATTTGCATAGCATACTCGCAAGCACCAGGAACCGATTTGCTTTATGTTAGGCTGATAAACTTTTATAGTCCACAGGATTATAATTATAGATCCCCATCAACAAACATTGCGGAGTGAGCTTTTGGTGCAGTTACCCTAAATACCAACCGACACCAATTGTGAAAACAGTGTTTTATGATAAACTTTTTAGAGTGCTTCGGAGTGCTCTTATCAAGTGCGTCAACCTCGATTAATCAATTGAGTGACTTAATTTTCATAGGTGTGCTATCAATCCTGAGCGCCTATTACTTTGGAAATAATGTTCGTGGTCACTTTTATAACTAAAATTTACGGTTGACGAATTTGAATGATCTAATAGAATGTGACGTAACTGAAGAGAGAGCGAGACACAAATCGAGGACATTTAAAAGTATTAATGAGTGAATTAATGGTTAAAGAAGTGAAACGATGGACAATAATTAGGTCGAGTTGTGATGGATCTTTTTTTAGGTGAATTAGGGGATTTCAAATACCATTTGAATAGCGACATCGTACCGATTTTTAGATACGAAGTGTGTGGCGTTTCTAGCAGATACACACAGCGGCAGTGGCCTGATGGGTAAGAGCTTTGGTATCTTTTCGTGATTCTAACCGTGATAGCGTCGGTTCGAATCACTCGTTCTTCACTATCGTCGCAAACGCTATAACTGGTGACCCCGACGTGATATCTGTACGACATAACACACACACACTCCCATCCACACACAGAACTTTACTTTACTTGCAATCACACGACTTCTACACAGAGCAGCAGCCCACTGGCCTACTCTGACATTCTCTCGATCGCTCTCTCGCTCGCTCTTCGCTCAGTCGTCTCAAAGTTGATCGTAACGAAAGTTACTGGGAAGGGAGTGGTTGTGGCGTTTCTAGCAGATACACACACGACTAGTAAAGAACAACACCACCAGAAGCACATCCATTAAAGCCGCATACCATAGCAATAATATACCATTACCACATTAATCGAATGTATTTGAGTTTAAGAATCAAATTCAGTTAGTTAGTTGCAGTGGCCTGATGGGTAAGAGCTCTGATATCTTTTCGTGATTCTAACCGTGATAGCGTCGGTTCGAATCACTCGCTCTTCACTATCGTCGCAAACGCTATAAGTGTTCGTTGCTCCACTGAAGTATCCTGTCGTATCTGGACGGGGGGACAAAACGGAACTGAGTTGTTAGACGAATTAAGTTTATTGATGTAGTATGTGTACCATTCTGATGGAGTCCATGAAGGATCAAAATGAGAAATGGTTTGTGTAATGTCAGTGGGCGATGCTGATATATCAGAAACAACAGGAGTGAAATTGTTAGTAGCTCGCACTATGCTCTGACATTTAAGGGTACTCCAAAATCTCCTTTTATGTCCGCGAGTTCACGCTATGCATTATCATCGAATTCACCAAACAAAGAATACCTTAGGATATCCATGAATAGAGAACCTCTTAGCGTATCTATAAATAAATAATCCCTTAGCATACTCCTTAGAATCCCTTAGCATACCCACAAATAAGGAACCTCTTAGCATACCCATAAAAAAAGAATCCCTTCTCATTACAATCTCTTAACATATTGTAACGAGCTTAGGGTTCGCTGGATTAATTATTTTTAATAAATAAGAGCCGTTAAATCGATTTTGAATTAATGTAACACTTTGTGGGGTTTCTAGCAGATACACACACGACTAGTGAAGAACAACGCCACCAAAAGCATATCCATTAAAGCCGGATACCATAGCAATACGAGGGTTGCCTTTTATATTTCGGGATTAGAGAACAAAAACAAATATTGATCATCGAAAATCACTTTATTGTTTTTCAAAATATTCCCCATGAAGATATATATAGTTTTGCATGCGTTTGAACCAATTGTCGAAGCACTTTTACCACTCTGATTGGGGTATCTCCAACACATGCATTCTGAATGCAGCAACCGCTTCTTCAGGTGTCGAAAAACGTTGACCTCTCAGTTTGTTTTTTACGTACGGGAATAAAAAGAAGTCATTCGGTGCCAAGTCAGGACTATACGGCGGATGACCCATTAAATCGATGTTTTGGGTCTTCGGCGGTTGGTTTTCCTGATTTCTTGGAAGACAACTGGCAAACAAATGGTTGTGTACCACTCAGAATTGGCTGTTCTGCGTTGTTCTAGTGGTAAGGTTGCGACATGTCCAGTTTTTCCGAAAAAAACAGGCGACCATTTGCTTGGAAGTGCTTCGTGCGCGAACAACTTTTGTTGGATTTGGCTCATCTTGAAACACCCAGACAGTCGACTGCTGTTTACTTTCGGGCTCATACGCGTAAATCCACGATTCATCACCTGTCACGATGTCATAGACGTGTTTCGAAGCACCGCGACCGTATTTTTTGAGCATTTCTTTCGACCAATTGACACGAGCCCTTTTTTGGGCGATTGACAAATTGTGTGGGATCCAACGCGAACAAATTTTTTTGACAGTCAAATGTTTATGCAATATTGAATGTATGCTCGTCCCACTAACGGCTAAGGTTGTCTCAATCTCACGATAGGTCACATGACGATCTTCCAATATCAGTTCGCGCACAGCATCAATGGTTTTCGGAACAACAACTGATTTTGGACGACCTTCACGAAATTCATCTTGGAGTGAACTACGACCACGATTGAATTCACCATACCATCGATAAACACTGGTCCTTGATGGAGCTTTATCGCCAAAAATTGAATTAAGTTCATCCATGCACTGTTGCTGAGTTAATCCACGCCGAAAGTTGTAAAAAATAATCGCACGAAATTGTTGACGATTTAATTCCATTTTTGGGCCGAGATGAATCTTTTAAGTTACTGTAAACAACACAAATAGCGCTCGTATGTCAAAACGTTCTGAGTGCGTATAACCTCAAAAATGTCCAACTTTAGGACAGAGCTGTCAATTGCCGGATTGCAACACTAGGGTTGCCAAATCCCGAAACATAAGAGGCAACCCTCGTAATATAGCATTTCACATCAGTCGAATGTACTTGAGTTTAGAAATCGAATTCGTACACGCGGCAGTAGCCTAATGCGTTGAGCTTTGGTTCTATATTTTAGTGATTCTAACCGTGATAGTGTCGGTTCGAATCACTCGCTCTTCACTATCGTCGCAAACGCTATAACTTTATTAGTCCGTTAATAACAACCGTTACTTTTACCGTACACTTAAACATTTCTTGACATCGCTTCCGTACTCATCGCGTCATTTACTGCTTACTTCTTACTTACTTCCCGATCTGCGTGCGCCGTATTTATACCATTTTTCTTCATTCTGATTCGGTGTTTCGTTTCCGTCCGTTCCATAGCCTCGAATTTTATATTGCTCATAGTCTCCAGTTTTCTAGTACTTTCTAGAATATTCTAGTACTCTGTTTCGGACTTTCTAGAATAGTCTAGTACTGATTGTCATATGCGTCACACTACCCTTCCGCCTAGATTAGTTCGTCCCGAACTAAGTTCACCGGTCTCCTGGGTTAACAAAAAGTCGCCAGTTGGTCACGATGTACCACTTTCATCTTGGTGTTCGGTCTCGCTCAATCCCATAGACAATGTCGTTAATTCTTGTGAGAATCTTATACGGTCCTTCCCAATGTTACCGCAACTTCGGATTCCTTCCTCTTTGCCGAGGAAGTTTATAAAGCCACACGTTATCGCCTGCATTAAATCCGGATGCGTTGGCTCGAACGTCGTACCTTGTTTTCATCCTGTCACTTGATACTTTGATTTGCTTTGGGACCAAATGATGAATCTCATCGAGGCGATATCTCCATTCGGCTACGTAGTCTTTGGTCTTATCCATGGCGTCTGGAGGTATTCCGAATCGCAGATCGGCTGGTAATCGTATCTCTCGTTCAAATATAATTCTTGCTGGAGAATGGCTTGTCGTATCGTGATTAGCCGATCTATAACTCATGAGAAAGGTTTGTACATATTTGTCCCAATCTCGTTGGTGATCACTAACGACCTTCGATGAATGCTCTTTTATTGTTTGGTTGAACCTTTCGACCATTCCGTCTGACTGCGGATGTAAGGGTGTGGTCCTGGTTTTTCTTACGCCCAGTGCCGCACAGATGCCTTGAAATATCTGTGATTCGAAGTTTCGACCTTGGTCGGAATGAAGCTCACAGGGAACTCCATATCTGCTGATCCAATTATTGATAAGCTGATCAATGATGGTTGTTGCTTCTTGGTTTGGAATTGGAAGGACTCCCACCCACTTGCTGAAGTAATCCATGATAACCAACATGTATTTGTCGTTGTCGTTTGTTTTTGGGAATGGTCCTGAAATATCAATCGCAATTCGCTCGAAAGGGGCACCCACGTTGTACTGCTTCATAGCGTTCCTTGGTTTTGCTGTTGGTCCTTTGGTCGCAGTGCAAGTTGTGCACTTCCTACACCAAGACTCGTCGTCATCTCTCATGTGAAGCCAGTAGAAGCGAGATCGTAATTTTGAAAGTGTCTTATTAACTTCCAGATGTCCACCGGAGGCCCCGTCGTGCATTTCTGTTAGTACATACTTCACTTTTGATGGCGGGACTAGAATCTGCATTCGATGGGATTTTCCGTCCGCAGCTTCCCATTTACGCTTTAGAATTCCATCTTCCATCAGCAAGGAATTCCATTGTGCCCAAAATGCTTTAAAAGTTCCACTCTTGTCGGAAATATTGTTCCAAGTTGGCCGCTCGTTTTTTTCTTTGTGTTCCAGGATTAGCGACATATCTTCATCCTGAAGTTGAGCTGCGCGTATAGCATCACTCGTCTACCCATCTAGCACGTCTACTTGTATATTTCGAAGGTCGTACGCGATGTTTACAATCTGGCTTACATGGTCTACGCAATTGTTCGTCCTGCAGTGTAATGGCAACCTCCAAGTTACCAATTAGCAGTGTTCTTTGCCCGATATCTAGAACAACTTGATGCTCCTTCATGAAATCCATTCCAAGAATGCATTCGTCCGTAATATCGGCAACCAAAAATTGGTGGGAGATGGAAATATTGCCCAGCACTATTATGCTCTCGACTTCTCCGTAGACTGTAGAACGTTCTCCTGTGGTAGTCTTCAAAGCGTATCTGCTATTTTTTTTAAGGGCTATTTTGCACACGACATCCGGCCGAATTATGGATCTCGTTACTCCAGTGTCGATTGTCACTGTTGTTGTCCTTGCGTTAACAATCGTAGTTATAACCAAACTTTGATTATCCCGTTGGAGTTGTGATACAGTTACGATGCTGGAGCTGCACATTCTACCAGGCGACTTTCGCCCCATAAAGTCTGCCCCTACAAGTTTTCGCGAGCTATCGACCTCAGGTTGGTCCATTGATAGTCTCCTCTTATAATTAGCGCATGAACAACAATTCTCAATTGATCTTTCATTCATTCGTCGACATTTCCTACAGATAACAGAGATGTGGCCGACTTCGCCGCATGTCCAACACTTCATATCAGGTCTCGGGATTCTCCGTTGTACATGTCCGATTCTTTGGCAGGAACATTCCTGGACGGCCGTTTCTCGGACTCTGTATGTACTCTTGGTAGCCAGTTTAGCAGAGTCATATGCCAATGCGAACGCCAGTATTTCATTAGTCGTCTTCTTTCCTGCAAGTCCCGATCTTGGAGTCCATTTACAAATGCATCCATTGCTACCTCGTTCAGAAATTCCTTAGTCATATTTGAGTAAGACAATTTGTGTATTATGAAGCTAATCTCGTCTGTTATCGTATCGAAATAATAGAAAAAGAAGTTAATCTCGCCAATCACAGACCAAATTTTGTTTTGTAATGCACTTTATTATTGCCACATTACAATGACGACGTTTCGATCACTGTTTTTGATCATTTTTGTTGTTAAAAAACTTTATAGTTTACAATAAGAGAACAATTTACTTGTAATTCATCTAAACTCACCATCGACAAACCGGAACCGGAGTTACATAGTCAATCCCTTACATAAATAAACATATTCAACAATCAAATAAATAATTACTGTGACAAAAAACATGAGGCATAACGGAGAAGTCTGCCAGTCAAAAAGTCGATTATAACTGACTCACGTTCACAAAGAGAAAAACAACTAAGTGAGCGCAGGTATATAAAGGTCGTGGAACTTATCAGTGTCAGTTTGCAAATTCAAAGTATGTGAGTTGGCTTTGATGTGAGCCATTTCAGACATAAGGCGTTTTGATAAGCGCGTTTCCTTATCTTTGATTTCAATGTTATCCCAATTTATGATATGCGACGGATGGTCAAGTTGATGTTTTGTTATAACATGATGGTATTTGGGATGACAGTTTATATTATTTCGGTGTTCCTTTATGCTTTTACCCATTGTCCTCGAGCACGTGTAAACAACTCAGATCTGAACGATCGCACACATACCACGATGGTCTTCATTACAAGATCTGGTTTCCTATTCCACCAAGAGAGGCTTTACGTTTATCTGGTTGTAGGTAAAAACGATATCCTTAGTGGAGAGGATACCCGCCACGACACCACAAACTCACCCCATAAGCGAATCATCTCCGCACGAGCTGATTATCGCTGAGTCCTTTACCATCCGCCGATCGCCACGGCCGTTGCCGGGTTCCGCTCCTCGTCGCGCGCTGAGGATGCGTTCGTCACAGAGTCGCGAGTGTGCGTAAATTTAGTTATTGTTTTTGTTTGTACCGGAGTGACTTAATCGAAAACCATTGCCAGTGGTATGAGTTCAACATAAAATAAATTGTACGCAATCGCGGAATGTGTGTGTAAAAGTCTCCTCTGCTCTATGCCATTCGCGTCAGTTATAAAATATCATTGTACCTTTTATCGTTTGTTTTGTTTCACCAATCGTTTCTTTAAATATAAATAAACGCATCAATAACATTAAAACAGCGAGTTTTATTTACTTTTGTTTCCTGGTGATCGTTCGTTTGCGGGCCGCGGAACAATCGTGTGACATCAGAACTTTGTCGTTGTGATGCTGGTGGAAGGAAGTTAACCGAGTGCCCGCGCCTGGCACAATACTTCCTTCCCCACAAACTCTTCTCCGTTACCTTGGCACCCTCTTTACTCGCTGTTTCTTCTTCATCCGGACAGTCTGCCCCAATTGTAAAAAGATATGTGTCGACATCAATATCCTCTTCCTCCATTGCTGCTTGCAGACGCTGTCGAAGAATTCGCTTCTGTCCTCTGCTATCCAGGTTCCAGTCCTGAAGTTCCTTCCTCAACTCAGGAACGCGAAGATCCTCCAAATGTCGATCTGACATCGTCGCCACACACTTTCACAGACTTATTTCTTCACCACTAATTTATCCCACTGTGTCAGAATTCTAGCGAGCTTAGGGTTCGCTGGATTAATTATTCACATAAAATAAGTCGTGAAATCAATTTCCTATTTACAACTTTATTTTTCCGCTAATGACAACCGTTTTTAATTTCTCCCCTGACTTTTCGCTTCTCTTCTAGGTGTGACAGTATTTTTCGTTGGTCTTGCCACAGAAAATCAATTAATGTTTAATTTTACCTGTGATCCGGGAAAACGATGGTCAGGAATGTATTGTGTTCCTGTTCTCGGCCAGATTAGTCCCTTGAAACAGCTCTCCAGGTCAGTGATCAGGATTGTCTTCGCTGCGTGCCGCCTGGTGAGATTTCCATTCCCAGTCAATTGTTTATATGTCTTGAGTAGTTGCATGACGAGTCACTCCAAGAATTTTATATGGGCCACCTAAATTGATGGTGCATACAATTTTGTTGACCTCCAATTAACTGGGTGCACAAATTTTGCCTGATGATTTATCAATTTTGAGAATTACTCTGCCTCAGTTTGGAATCGATGTACAATTTTTGCAAATTTGCTTCTTCCTCTACGAAAATTTCTACACCAAATTGATCTTTTTGTCTGACAGTTATCAGATTTATTTCAACTTTTTCATATAATTTTAATTTTAACAAATTTTAACTTTATTTTTTGTGGGTCTTTGAATAATCTCCGGGACAGGGGCCAAAACCGAATTTTTTACTGCTTTTCTCCCTATCGAAAACGGAATCTCCATCACCGTACATCAAAAAACATTGACCCGTTCTCTCTCTCGCTCCCCATTCACGTCCACTTCGAAAACCGAATTCGAAGTCGAAGAACTGCACGATCCACACCCGAATCGGGGCGTGTTCGAAAACTCACTTCTGGATCGTGCAACTCCTCCACCACCTTACCATCATACCACCTTAAAACAAATTATATTAAAATTACAAAATGATTAATTGATGGGGTGGCGGGCGCACGTAACATCGGTGACACTTCTCTCACTGGCGACTTACCGTTTTTCTGCTCATAGTCTCCAGTTTTCCAGTACTTTGTTTTGGAGACCTGCCAGATGTCCAGCTGATTGTCATACGCGTCACAGTATATTAGTTTTAGTTTTATTTTAAACATTTATCACTTAATCATTTAATATTACAACAGAAGCAATTAGGCTTGACCAAACAAAACGATTGACCACCCATACGATACGAGTCTTTTAAAAACAGGGTTTTAAAGAAAAGCACTTCGTTGTCTATTTTTTCAATAAATAAATGTACTTCACATTTTTTGTGTATAAAGAATTACGTACTAAATGACAAATCAAAATGTTCTTTAATGTACTAGGCCACAAGGAGACGCAATCAAATAAAATTAGAGAAAAAAAATGCGTGCTTTCCATGCGGTGCTGATTATTGCTTTGTAGTTATATATTTCTTGTTCATTGATTGGTATTATATATAATTTGCTTAGCTTGTTTTATACGTTTTCCTTATAAATTAGTAATAAATTTATTTTAAACTTTACTGATAAACGCTATTTGGTTGTAGTTTTATGTTGTGTAACTCGGTTTTTGTTTTATAGCGACTTTTTTTTCGTCAAAGGCCAAAATGCGAACCTATTCTAATAATATTTATGTATATTTAAACAAAACAAAATTATAAAATGAAATATAATTAATTATGACAAACAGTGGGGACATAACAAAGAAAAAAAAAGTAGACAAATTTTACTTAATTTTTCGAAAGTAACAAATCGACTTTAGGGACGAAAAGGATATTTTAATAATAACTTTAACAGTCTCATTATTTAAGCTAAGATTTCGTTTTGTTCTTTTGTTCTTCCACTGAGTCATAGGGTTATTTTGTTTACTATATTTTATTTTACTTCAATTTCTCAGCCACGAAAACATTTGCACACTAAACACAAACTCGATTACTGGTTTGCCTTTTTTTTTTTTTTTTTTTTTTTTTTTTTTTATAGCGACAATTGAGCTTATTTTCCTATATATTTTGTGTATAATGCTCAAAAGACGTCGTGCGCTTTTTCATGACATCGTGATATTGGCGGGTTTGATGTGGTTGCGTATTTTGGTAGACAGTGAACTTGTTTAGAACAACGATCCTGCCCAACGAAGTGATGAGTGAATATAAAAATTCCACCGAAGCTGAATTCAGCACCCATGGTTGACCCGTGGATTCGGTGTAACACAATATTATTCTTCGATAGCTTTACTTAGAAATGGGGCTTCTGTGGATGACGAAGTTAGGCTATTGGGCGGCGCTGAAGCTCCTTTTGGAGATAAGTCTAAGTAGATTTTAAGAGCACGCTCACGACGTGGTGAATATAATGTTGTTGAAGCACAACCTAGACGATCCAGTCTGGCCTTTTCTTTTACATATAGTTCTCGTCTTTCCTCCCTAGTTAGCTCCTTTGCTGGTACTGTATTATCTCTATATCATGGAAGAGGTTTCATTAGACTTTTAGGAAGGATATAGGGATATGGTAATACAACTTACTTGTAGAACACTACGTTTCCATTGGATATTGTTGTTACGGGGAATTTTTCCAGAGTAGCCGCATTTGTGTACCAGTTCAAAGAGGAATTAATGTTTAAAAGAGAGATATTGGTACATGGAAAAGAGCTATTCATCTGCAAGAATGGAAGTAGTATAATAGTGATGAGTAATATACACGGCTACGACATTTACCTTACTATACGCAATATTATCTTCTGGAATACCAGACAGAGCAGACAGGAGTTGTTTAATATCAGTTTTCTCTGGGGGAAAATTAATCTGTACATCAAAATATGCAAGAAAGAATTTATAACAAAAATCTCTTACTTTCAATAGTAATTTCCTGGAATTTGTCCAATTCCAGTGTGTCAGGATGCCATCTTCGCACAAATATAGTCAAATTGTCTCCAACCGGATTGGTATTAACGCCTCCCTCGCATTCTTGAATTAGCAACTAACGGATAATCAAAAAATTAATATAATTTTATTGTAATGTATTTATAAATTCTTTTTAGTATTTTAGTAATAATAAACATGACTAAAAGTACATCATTAGTTCTGACTGTCTTATTTTATTAGCTTAATTCGTAAGGAAGTTAGAGCACACGACTTTGAAACCACAACAAAAAATAAATAAAATAAATAAATAAATAAATAAAAACACTTTTTTTATCTATATTTATTGTTCTAAATCTCTTTCATTGCTTTCGAAGCAATTCCCTTCAGACACAATACTGGTTACACACTAAAACCCCCATACTTAAATGTCTACCTTCGGTGGATACCCCTTCATCGTTTGTGGAATGAATGTGAATTTACGCAAGCTGACTAATTTTATATTAAAAATTGACTGGCGGTACACAACCTGACTAATGACTATCAATTGGTGCCGTGTTGTATAAAGTCCTAGTCTTTATATAAAAAATCATCGATAATAGTCATATCACGGGTACTGTTCTTCGGAGATTCGTGGTATTGTTCCGCGCAATTCGGCTTATGTGCGCTCCACAAGACAATCCGATGGATCGCACCCGTTTGTGGTTTCCTCCCGACGGCGCGAACATCCCTACATCAGAGCTCGTTCCGTTACAGAGCGGGGAAGCTGTGGAACTCCCTTCCCACGCGAGTGTTCCCGGAGCGTTACAACCTGCAACTGTGCAAAAAGAACTGCAACAGTTATTTGGTGACATCTCGGGGCGCCCACTCGACGCTATAGGTTCGCCTCTCCCGCGAGAAGTCTAACAAAAAAAAATAAAAAAAATCAACATCGGCACTACAACCGGTCTTGGCCTCATTTAGCAAGTTCTGAGACTTGTTAAATTTTCCATAATGATTTGTTTTTTCCGGGCAAGGTCATTAAGTCTTGCGCCAGAGGGCCCCCGACGGGGAATCGAACCCCGGTCTACCGCGTGACAGGCGGGTATACTAACCACTATACTATCGAGGAGCTATCGATAATAGTAACTGCCCGTAAAAATAAGATTCGCATAGGCGTGTAACGAACTTACGTTTTATCCAATCTTCGAAATCCTTAATATATCCCATTTCTAGAAACGCATTCAAAGTGCGCAGCGATGTCCCTGAAATGGTCTCTTGATTTTGAGAATGGCAAGAAGTCACGCGGTGCTAAATCATGTGAATACAGTGACTGTGTAACGACATTGGTGGAAGTTTCAGTGAAAAACTCCCGAAGATCAATGCCGTGTGAAATTGCGGATTATCGTAATGCAACAACCATGAGCTATCTTACCACAAATTTTCCAAATAGCAGCAAAACGCAAACGACTCATGATACTTATATTATATTTTTGTTTATGGTTTGACGACAGCAATTCATTGTACACAACACCATGGTAGTCGAAGAAATCTGTTTAACATCACCTTGATTTTTGAGTGACTTTGGCGTGCTCTTTTTGTGATTGATCGGTTGTTTCCGAATCGTAGGCATATATCGAAGTCGCTTTTTCCGTAAAAATGCGTTTCATCCCCGATTAATAGTCAAAAATCATCTCTTATTCGTTGTTAACACGACGCCCTTTCCCAAAGATACTGAATATTTTTGGTACCAATCGAGATTGCATACCTTTCAGGTCCAAAGTATCTTTTGAAACGTCGTACACTGATCCTCTTGAAATGCCAACGACATCAGCAAGGACCCTCACTGTTAATGACGTTCTTTAAGCATCAAATCTGTTTGATGTGACTTTCATCGGTAGAAGTCGACCGGGATGCTTTTCGCCTTCAACTCCTTCTCGGCCTTTTTTGAGTTGTTTATAAGAGGGTTGCATTTTATATTTCGGTATTAGAGAACAAAAACAAATATTGATCATCGAAAATCACTTTATTGTTTTTCAAAATATTTCCCATGAAGATCTATACACTTTTGCATGCGTTTGAACCAATTGTCGAAGCACTTTTGCCACTCTGATTGAGGTATCTCCAACACATGCATTCTGAATGCAGCAACCGCTTCTTCTTCTCGAAAAACGTTGACCTCTCAGTTTGTTTTTTACGTACGGGAATAAAAAGAAGTCATTCGGTGCCAAGTCAGGACTATACGGTGGATGACCCATCAAATCGATGTTTTGGGTGCTCAAAAATGCAGTTGTCGCAGCCGATGTGTGAGAGCTCGCATTGTCGTGGTGAAGACTGATCCGTCTTCGGCGGTTGGTTTTCCTGATTTCTTGGAAGACAACTGGCAAACAAATGGTTGTGTACCACTCAGAATTTACTGTTCTGCGTTGTTCTAGTGGTACGGTTGCAACATGTCCAGTTTTTCCGAAAAAACAGGCGACCATTTGCTTGGAAGTGCTTCGTGCGCGAACAACTTTTGTTGGATTTGGCTCATCTTGAAACACCCAGACAGTCGACTGCAGTTTACTTTCGGGCTCATACGCGTAAATCCACGATTCATCACCTGTCACGATGTCATAGACGTGTTTCGAAGCACCGTGACCGTATTTTTTGAGCATTTCTTTCGACTAATTGACACGAGCCCTTTTTTGGGCGATTGACAAATTGTGTGGGATCCAACGCGAACAAATTTTTTTGACAGTCAAATGTTTATGCAATACTGAATGTATGCTGGCCCCACTAACGCCTAAGGTTGTCTCAATCTCACGATAGGCCACATGACGATCTTCCAATATCAGTTCGCGCACAGCATCAATGGTTTTCGGAACAACAACTGATTTTGGACGACCTTCACGAAATTCATCTTGGAGTGAACTACGACCACGATTGAATTCACCATACCATCGATAAACACTGGTCCTTGATGGAGCTTCATCGCCAAAAATTGAATTAAGTTCATTCATGCACTGTTGCTGAGTTAATCCACGCCGAAAGTTGTGAAAAATAATCGCACGAAAATGTTGACGATTTAATTCCATTTTTGGGCCGAGATGAATCTTTTAAGTTACTGTAAACAACACAAATAGCGCTCGTATGTCAAAACGTTCTGAGTGCGTATAACCTCAAAAATGTCCAACTTTACGACAGAGCTGTCAATTGCCGGATTGCAACGCTAGGGTTGCCAAATCCCGAAACATAAGAGGCAACCCTCGTACCATATGTAAAAATTTCTTTCCGACAAAGTCTTCTCACCACTGGCTCATCGTAACCGATTCTGTACAAGAAATTTCATTTCACAAACAAACTTTAATGCAACTTCTTTTTTAACAAATTCACACATTGTAAAAAAAAGCACTTTTGCACAACTAAAACACCAATGATGATTATAATGTCGAATTTGACACAGATGTCTGCACAGTGCTAACAATTCAGAAAAAAAAAACATTTCTGACATTCGATATATCCGTCCATTTTAAGTTCAAATTATCATTTTGGACGCAGTGCTATTATGGCAGAGGGATAGTAACTTAGTTCACCTCGCCCAATCTGACTATAATCTACAAAGCGTATATTCGTCCTAAACTGGAATTCAACTTCCGTTATTGTCTCGTCAGCCATAATAATCCAGAATTATTTCTACAGTCTACAACTTGCCATTATTTTATAGAAATAAATGAGTCGCCCATAAATCACGGACCATTCTACTTCTTTCTTCTGGCCTCTAGCTTCATAGTGCTCGACCGAATCCGATTCATGCACGAGCTTCGTTGCTTTTGTATTCGGCAGACAGAAGGTTTCTGGAGTCGACCTAATCTTCTTAGTTTCTAATGAACGAGTGTAGGCGTCATGACACAATTTAAAGATAACATCCAGGATGTAGAATCTTATTTGTGTTCCTACCCCTAAGCCGGTTAATATTTTTTTTTGTTACTTCGTCGTCCGCGTATTAAGTATTCTTTGTATTCCTTTTTTTCTTTTTTTTACATCAAGTATCAACTATAACTGTAATAGCGACGTTTATATGGAGTCTGATAAAGATGAACTATTCAGTTCCTGCAATTGAACCAATACCATACATAATTAATTTCGCGACTATCAGTTATAATACAACATATAATCAGTTTGTGACTTCAATTCTAAATGAACCATTACTTAATTTTGTGACTATTAATTTCAATACCATATATAATTAATTTGTGACCTTAATACTAAATGAACCAATACTTAATTTTGTGACTATTAATTTCAATACAATGTATAATCAATTTTGTGATTACTAAGACTAATACCACATATAATCAGTTTGTGACTTTAATTCTGAGTGAAACCATGTTCAGTTTGTGAACATTAACTGTGCCAACTAAAAGAACTTGTAAAAGGCCCGGATCAGAGCATTTTTATTCTTTTCGAATCACTTTTGAAGATCTAGGATACAACGACGGACGCGGATTGACGAAGAGCGAGACATATTGTTGGGGAAGAAAGTGAACCTGTGCCCATGTTCGGGACCACTACTTTCTTAACCCCCCACAAGTTTGCAACTAGCGCTTTTATTTTATTATTTTGGCCGTTTAACTATGGCATTCGTGCCCTGCCCGTCGATTGCCATCTTTTACTTTGGCATATAGTTATGGCATTCGTGCCTTGCCAGGTGGTAATACTCTCTCTTTTCTAAAAACTGTATTCCTTCAAGCTGCTTCTCCTTATTTATTTTACATAGCAAGCTACGGACAGTTACATATTCTTTACAATACACGTGTGTTAATTAAAATTAAATTAATAAACGCATCAAGTAATTACTCTAAGACCATAAAGCCACGGAGCACAGATAAACATAACTTTTAAAAAACGATGAACTTAATGATTATATTAAATACTGTTACAAGGAAGAGTATCCGTCAGAGGACAAATGTTGCCGCCCATGAATAAACAAAGATGTACTGTACGGTGACAGTAAGATATATGGAAATGTTTTTAGTAACCTTGTTAACTAATCTACATTCACTCAAGACATCTGGTGTTTGATATTACTTGGAATCGTAATGCGCTCATTTCCAATTGAAATTCGGTTATATACGGCATTATCGATATAAGATAACAGTCATCGGCTAAACTTCGAACTGGTAAGTTATCTAAATTGTCAGTGCGTTGTTTTGTCCCCGGTAATTTGAAATCAATACCATTATACATTCTATCAAATATATACCTGAAATTTCTCATTTAAAATTCCCGCGTAGGCCTATTGGCAAATATCTTTTTGCCACTAAATTGGCTCCACTGCGAGACATAATGGCGTAGAGTTTGAGCACTATCTGTCAATTAGTTTGTTTACAGTTGGTGATTCTGTTGTTTCACCTCAAGTACGTTTTTCAATTTTTATAATGGATAATTTGGTTGAGCAAAAACTTTACATTCAATTTTGGCTTTCCAACGGAATTTCTTGTGCGGAATCGTTGAAAATTTTGGTGGGAACCCATTGCGACTCAGTTCTATAGAAAACATAAGTGTATAAATGATAGAACGTATTCAAAAATAGTCATCAAGATGTTAATGAGTTGCCTCGCGCAACCGCTCCAAGAACTGCCGTGACTGAGGAAAACATCGCTAAATTGAAGGAATTGGTACTTGAAAATTCTGAATTTTTTGCAAAAAATGCATCGAAAAGCGGTTACTGAAAATATGCTTTCTCGACTCGCCAGTGACTCTACATTCATGCAACGCATCATAAGTGGTGACAAGACATGGGTCTGCGAGTATAACATGCAAACAAGTCAACTACTATCCGAATGGCGCTACCCAAACGAGCCGAAACCGAAAAATCCACGACAAAGTCTATTAAAAAGTAAGGTCATGCACACCGTTTTCTTCGAATGTGTGGTGTGGTGCACCATGAATGCCTTCCGCAAGGACAAACAGTAAATAAAGAATACTCCCTAGACGGTATGAAGCCCTTGCGAGAGAGTGTTCGTCAAAAGAGGCCGGATTTCAGGAAAGACAAATCTTGGATTTTGCACTACGATAAAACACCATCTTACAAAGCTATCATTGTGCGCGAGTTTTTCACCAAAAACTAAACTAACATTATCGAACAACCACTGTATTCAACAGATATGCCCCCTCCTGTGACTTTTCCTGTTTCCCAAACTCAAATTGTCACTTCTGGGAACACGTTTTGATTCGATTAAAGCTGTTACGTGGTAACCCCTCCCACCGCTCTTGTCGCACTGCGAAACGGTTGCATAGAACATGCAATTGACATTTTGAATTAAACATATAACATATTGTGACGCATATGACAATCAGTACTAGAATATTCTAGAAAGTCCGGAACAAAGTAGTAGTATATTCTAGAAAGTAATGGAAAACTGGAGACTATTAGCAATAGGAAATTCGAGTTTATGGAACGGACGGAAACGAAACACCAAATCAGAATGAGAAAAAACGGTATAAATACATCGCACGCAGATCGGGAAGATAAATAAGAAATAAGAAGTCAGAAGTAAGCAGTAAAGACGCGATAAGTTTGGAAGCGATGTCAAGAAATCCTTAAGTGTACGGTAAAAGTAACGGTTGTTATTAACGGACTAATAAAGTGTTACATTAATTCAAAATCGATTTAACGGCTCTTATTTATTAAAAATAATTAATCCAGCGAACCCTAAGCTCGCTGCAATTGGTGTCAGAAGTTGGATTAATTATTGGTGAAGTAAATAAGTCTGTGAAAGTGTGTTGTAACGATGTCAGATCGACATTTGGAAGATCTTCGCGTTCCTGAGTTGAAGAAGGAACTTCAGGACCGAAATCTGGATGGCAGAGGACAGAAGCAAATTCTTCGACAACGTCTGCAAGCAGCAATGAAGGAAGAGGGTATTGATGTCGACACATATGTTTTTACGATTGGGCCAGACTGTCCGCACGGAGAAGAAACAGCGAGTCAAGATGGTGCCAATGTAACGGAGAAGAGTTCGCCACTGTTGGACATTTCGGAGATGTTCAGGATGATGATGACAAAATTCGACGCACAAGCTGCAGATCTGAATGCAAAATTGGATGCCCAAACGCAGTGGATGAAATGTAATTTCCAACACTTTAAGGAAGAAATTCGAAACGAAGTAGAAAATCTTTATCTAAAAGTCAACGATGAAATAACTCGAATCGAAAAGAGACTTGAGTGTGTGGAGAGAAATAAGACATCGCCTAGCAATCAACATGACTACAAAGATACAAGGATACAACCGCCAACCTTCGATGGAACCGGACTCTTCTCCGTATTTATACGTTAGTTTGACGCCGCGGCCACTTATAATAAGTAGTCGGATGAGCAAAAGTCAACATCACTAATCGTGTTACTCCGCGGAGCGGCTGCAGATTTGCTACGAACCATACCAGCAGAGAAGCAAACAGATTTCCAAGCGGTAAGAGACGGCCTTGAAGCTAGGTATGGAGACAACTACATGCAGCAGGTCTACCGCATGCAACTGCGGAGCAGAACGCAGAAACCTTGAGAACATCTTCAACAGTTGCAGGCAGATATTGAGCGATTGGCAAACTTGTCTTATTCAAATATGACTAAGGAATTCCTGAACGAGGTAGCAATGGATGCATTTATAAATGCACTCCAAGATCGGGACTTGCAACAAGCCGTTCGTTTGGCAGGAAAGAAGACGACTAATGAACGTACGATGGGAGCGAACATACAGGGCAAAGTTACTGATTGCTTTCAACCCGGCGAAGGCTCTGTTCAATCCAAGTTGACATGCAGTCTCCACGTGACACCTCTGGATAGCTACTTTGGCACCCGCCAAGTAGTGAACCAATGCATGCAGCGACATCCTGAGAAAGGTTGGCGCAAAGCTAATAACCTTGCCCGGAAAAACAAATTATTATGGACAATTTAACAAGTCTCGGATAAGGACCGAATACCGGTGGAGAGACTTGCTTAATAAGGCCAAGACCGGAACCCGGTTGTAGTGCCTATGATAATGATGATTGGACAAATATTCGCGTGTAATGGAAGGTGCTATCAATTACGAACTAATTAAAAATTTAGAATCCAAAGGTCTGTTAAATTATCGCCAATTAAGATTCCGCAGACGGTTATCAAGGGCAGGCTTTTTGAACTTTGTGACGATGCAGTTGCATTGGAATCTCCGCCTTACTCTACAGGCTACTTTCTATACAATGACCGTAATTCGATAAAAATCGAAACCGATCATTAGGGATTGTTGTAGAAGACGTATATTCGGATTCTCTATCAATTTCAAAATGCTGCCAGCTTCTATATTGGCTCAACTAAGGGTAATAAGGTATCTTACAGATGTTCTTGGAGCCAGAAAGGGTATATTTTCGTCACGGGATACAAATAAGAATCATTCGGGGCTAGATCAGGTCTATAAAGTGAATGTGATAGAACGGGAATGTTGTTTTTGATAAGAAATTAGAAAAGAGCTCAAATATCGCAGTTTTTCGAGTGCAGATGCGGCTGTAAAGGCCCCGGACGCGAAAATTTACACCTCTGCGGTTCACGCGGGACTTTTCATGATATAGTCGCTAAACTACGCATGTTTAGAGCAAATTCCCCCCCTTTCAGATGCATGTTATGGCGTTAACGGTATGTATTCGCTTACAACTACAGTAGAGCTAGTGTTTATCGATGACCGCTTGTATACCTTAATTACATCATTTCCACAGTTCCAGCACAAGGACATATACAACAAATGAAATAAACTACAATACTGTGACGCATACGGCAATCAGAACTAGAATATTCTAGAAAGTCCAAAACAAAGTACTAGAATATTATAGAAAGTACTGGAAAACTGGAGACTATGAACAGTAGAAAATTCAAGGTTATGGAACGGACGGAAACGAAACACCGAATCAGAATGAGGAAACGTTGTAAATAGGTCGCACGCAGATCGAGCAAGAAGTAAGAAGTAAGCAGTCAAAGACGCGATAAGTACGGAAACGATAAGTGAAGAAATCGTTAAGTGTACGGTAAAAGTAACGGTTGTTATTAACGGACTAAAAAAATCGATTTAACGGCTCTTATTTATTAAAAATAATTAATCCAGCGAACCCTAAGCTCGCTACAATACTATCAACGGGATTACATACAAAAGAAGAAGAAGAAACTTACCTCAGTTGCCATTGCATATCGTCCTTCGTTGCACAAGAATTCATCATCACACAGGTAACAAATTGGATTTCGACCGCCCTTCACCCACAATCGACAGTTTTCCATAGTCAATGATTTATATTTGGGATCGATGCGGCTTAATTGCGACATAAGCTGCTTTTTAGCTTCCCGAACGGTAAGATTGACCTTAAAAATCCATTCACATACACAAGGTAGCCTTCCAGAGTTGTTGTCTAGTTCGCTCAACTTCATAAAGTATATTTTCGCTTTATATTCATCGTGCTGTAGAATCTTTCCAAGTTCAACAATCAACATTTCACCCTCATTCAGGAATAGTAAGGTGTATGATGGGTAGATCGGCTCGGAGTTTTCTGATTTACAGAAAACTTTAAAATAATTACTTGGGACGCGAATTAAAGCCTCTAGGTGCTTCTTTAATTCTGCCATCTTCATTTTAGAGTCCACAATTATTTTGTACATAACTGGAGGTTTGCGATTAGAGACATCCGAGTCATCGGTTGAGCTCCCATTTAGGGCATATGTAGCAGAAGGCGGTGGTTCAGCGTCAATTTTTGTGGCGCAGAAGTATAAGTGATGATTGTAATTTTCATCGATGGTGGAACGAGGTCCATCAGTAAGCATCGAATCGATTTTGTGAAACATTTCCTGAGATTCTGATTCTTCAGGACTTGATATTTGAGGTGAATGACTGGTGCTGGACATTCCGGTGTTTGTGTCAACTAGAGTACGGTCGCCATCACTTAAACTGCTATCTTCACTATTGCTTTCGACTGTGATTGGTGGAAGAGGCGATTCCCGGCGATGGTATTCTGAAGACTCGGTATTCATAAGGACGGCATCTACGACATCGGCACCATGAGAGGTTGCGATACTTTCATATGGAGGAATACCTCTTATCTCTAAGACATCGGGGTCGGTATTCGGCACTGTCAGGTAGAAGTATATTAAATTCCTAAACATTCTCTTTACGGTATTCTTCAAGTTATCTTCGGCTTCTGGAGTAGCTAACGGATCTACAGCTACAAAAGCTTTGCATCTAGGTAATGTGGCCAGCAAAGTTTCAGATTCTTTAAGTCCCAAACGTATAGCAGCGGATCGCTTTAGCGATTCATGATTTTCAAATGACATAGTATAAACTAAGTGCGGTCCATCTAGTTCCATGGTTTGCAGATTTACTATGTATGTTTGTACAGTGACACCGCCTGGGTGGTATACTTCGAACTCTCCATTTTCTTCTCGATATTCTAACAGAAAGTCCGTTGTTGGATGTAGATTGCTATAGTCTTCATTATCAAAACTACGGATGATTTCCACATCGTATGCCACTAACCTGCACCTAGAGATGGGGGCAAATTGTTCGACTAACAACACTTGATAAGCGGATTTTAGAACGAATTGAAGATCGTTCGACTGTCCCATGTAAACTCGGGTAACTTTCAGTTTTTTTAATTTTGGATTGTAAAAGTAAACTCGAGGTTTTAGTGTGGTGTCCAAGGCCATTTCTGTATGTTTTGCCCGTATTGTTTCTTCTTCACTATGAAGCTTAGGTAACAAGGTATTTAGATATTCTGGAAATTCTTCAGTTTTAATGAAACGTTCATTACGTTTTAAATCGACTTGTCTGTACATCAACATGTATGCATTTGTACTTGAACTGTAGACGCTGGAATAGTAGGCCTTTGTATTACTGCCACCGAATGATTTCTGGATGTCCTCTTCTGTAATCTAAAAAAAATATTAATTTTCATTTCTTTCCTTTTTGCGTTTGTTAATCAAATAATAATATTTTTTCCAGATTATTATATAAGTAAACTTTTTTTTTTTGAATATCATTATACTACAGAGTTTCACTCCCTGAGAGCTATCGCCACTGCCCTTGGTCCGATGTCTTTTTTTTTTAAATCTTATGTCTACTTCATTTTTGATAATCCAAACTCACACTTAAGAGTTCTAAACTAAACTCCTGATTTCAGTGAATTAATAGAGATTGCAACTTGACCGTTCTATTTTTGTTTACAGTTTAATTCGACAGTTCCTTAGTTCAACCACTGCACCAACTCTCCAAGACAAACACATTTTTAAAAACCGAACAAAAATATCATTGATATGCTCGTATAGTTAACTGTTATAAACTGAAAGAAGTCTGCTGTTTTTGCTTCGCTTATGTACGAGGGTAGGTCAATAAGTCCTTAGAAACGCCTACGATGGGGCTCGTAGCATCGCTAATGGTGTGTTTTTAGTAAGCATCATTCCTCAATAGGTATCTGTCAATTTGCAATCGGTTTCGTGTTTCAATTTTGCATGATAAATTGGGTATGAAAAAAATATCTGTGAGATGGGTGCCGCATTTGCTCTCAGCTGAGAACTCTTGGAGCGCATACGTCTCAATCCAGATAAGTTTCTACGCAGATTAGTAACTGCAGATGAAACAGGGATAAACCACTACACTCCCGAGACGAAAGAACAGTCAAAACAGTGGATTGTCAAAGACCGACGAGCTCCAAAGAAGGCAAAGACGGAGAAATCAGCTGGAAATGTTATGGCTATTGTGTTTGGGAATGCAGATGGTATTATCTTCATTGACTATTTGGAAAAGGGACAGACGATAACGGGACAGTATTATGCGTCCTTATTAGGTCAGCTTAATGAGAAAATAAAAGAAAATCGTCCTCATTTTCTAAAGCCTTATTGACCTGTCCTTGTAACTTGCATTAATACAAAGTTGTTGTATCCTGCCGGGAATTTTTATCCCCATTTACGTTTGATGGTGTGGGTATAGTATGTTGGTATGTCAACACGGAGCCTGATTCACATACTCTCCACGATATTGTTCGCCGAATACAAAAGAAATTGTTCACCAGAGATAAGGAAAGTTCAATAAAACGCACAGGAACCTGTTGTTTAGAGATGATTTTTATTGTAAACTTAATATATACAATCAAATTGATTGACACTTCAGTCAGCAGGCTATTAAAAACTCCAATCGATTGTGATATACGGAGAGGTTTTCACATTTGATGACATTTAAATATTATTGAAGGAATAATTGACATATCATTTCAAATCGGCAAAACGAGAACACAACAACGTAACTCTTACATTAATTTCGTTGTACTACAAATCAATGATTTAGATGCGGTCTTTAAATTTTATTTATTCATTTGCCTTTTTAGTTTTCTGTCGAATTTAAACGTAAGTAGAACCGTAAGACCAACTTAAGGTAATTTAAACCGTTATCAGACTAACTTTTTACACGACACGTTATTCAACGAATTTGTTACACCGACTTACTCAGCGGTGTATCTCGACTCTTCGCGGTTGGCTGTTTTAAAAACCTCGACTTTACACACAACGTCCACGATACGTGCCTCTGGCTCGGTAGCTAAAATCTGACTCCTTGTGCCATTGGACGAATCATACCGCCAGTCGCAACTGAGGTGGATTTTCTTGCTTGAGGTGAAAAACGATTTCCTTCCTCTATCTATCCGACAGCCAATGAGAACGCGATTTGAGTTTCACTGAAAGGATTTCCATGTATATCGTACAGATAGGTAGGCTGTCCGTACCTTGGAAGTGAGGACAACGAAAAATGCATTGAGTAGAAAGAGAAATCAACCAGGCAGCTGTTCAAATAAATGATCGTGCACAGAGGCTGGCACCACTAAGAGTATGTTGTTCATTCCGAACGGTATCCGAAGATGCCGTAAATGTTTTGGCCGGGAGGACACCACTTGGCATTGCAGCTAAAGAAAATGCTGCATTGCATGAGGTCTTCCAAGAAAATCGTCGGAGAATGCGGCCACAATTAGAGCTCTCAAGCATAAGAGAATGGCAACGAAGGTGGGATTCTTCCACCAAAGGAAGATGGACCCACACCATGATACCTGATATAGAAACATGGGTGAAAAGAAAACATGGCGAGCTGAATTAACAATTGACTCAGCTAATATCAGGACATGGATGCTTTCGGCAATACTTGCACAAGTATAAGCATGTGAATCACCCATACTGCTTGTATTACGAAGGCAAAATAGAAATTGCGGAACACGTACTCACAGAGTGCGTGAGATTCGAGACCGCACGAACAATTTCGGAGAGACATATGAGGCGGACAGTTAGTCCGGCAGGAGTAATAGAATACATGCTGAGTTCAAAACAGGCATGTTCCGTAACAAATGGTATTGTGTGGGCTCCACAAAACCCCACGGCCCACTTACCTGAAAAACTCCCCATATCCGCAACTCAACTCCCATTGTCTCCCGCCAATGCGATTGCATTGTCACCTGAAAATATTTCCTTATCCAAGGACATTAATGCATACAAGCATTACAAAGAATTCCTAAAAGGAATTGCGTCTACAAGGGCATTCATACATTACCAAGCATCTCTGCATTAGCGACCCAAAAACCGAATTTCCAATTAGTGTAGATATTCACACTATAAGTCGATCCAGCCGTCGCCATAGCTGCCATGCATAATTTCCGCAGATGGTATACACAACCGTCATTGTGTACCCATCTAAATTGCTTTCCGAAGACTTGCAACTATGGATTCAATTGCAAGCACTTCTCGCGGAAATATTGCTTTGTTTGAATTTTCGAACAATCACCGACGCCAAGTTTCGCCGTCAGATCGGATTCAATAGCATAAACATATGCAAAACAAAAGAATCCGATTCTCCCAGTCGGCAGAGATGATATGCGATCCCTATTGTATGAATTATCGCAATCCCTTTTAGTATCTAATGAGTGGCTGCTATTTAGACAGCTGACCCTCATTACCGAAAGATGCCGTAGGTCGTTTTCACCGTTGTTCTTTTTTCTCCCCCGTTTCAGGCAAAACGCATCGATGAACACGGTGATGTGTACGAACACACACATACACCACCGCGTCCCTGAAATCGCTTTCCATTGGTCACTGGTCAAAGGAAATTTCATTTCCTTTTCACCACATCACCAAACTCACCCTCAAACGAGGATTGAATCACGGAGTCTCATTTCAACCACTAACGGTTGCACATCGCGGATTGGCGTTTCTGCTTTAATGGAGTGAGCATGGGGTGCATACCGGAGTGCACCCTCAGAGTCGAAGTCGGACGCGGACACTTGCATATTTAATGTAACAATAGTTTGTGTAAATTTATAAACCATCTGTAAATGGCATTAACTGCCGAGTGTGTAAATTTAGCGGTTTTATATCAAAATAAAAATCACCGATACAACATCGCAGTGCGTTTTAATGTGTTTTCCTTTCTTCCGGACGTACGGAGTTTATCTTTCTTTTGCCTTCCAGGCCAGTTACTCGGCGAACAATTCCGTAGTGGACAATAGTGATGATGGGGAAGAAGTGAACCGTGTGCCCATGGCCGGCATAATACTTCTCATCCCCACAGTATTTTCTGTGAAATGATGCAGCAGTTGCGCCGCGATGAGCGGAGTAACATGTAACCCCCATTCCGCCCCGCGATGGAATATCTAAAAGAAAGTTCCGCGGGGATCAAAGGGAATGTGAGCCTCGCGGGAGGTGTTTTACTCGGTAAAAACCCGGCATGCCTCTGGATCAGTCCAGAGGTATCTTTTGAAGATTTCCACCTTCCTACCTAAACCTAAAAAAAAAAAAAAGCTATTTGAAGCAACAGTAGGCGCAAATTTAGACATGGACTACATGTGTGCTCGAGTTTCGGCGGTGTTGAAACTGTATTGTGGCGATCCGAACAGACACACGAACACGCAACCATAGCGAAGAACACTGCACAAGAGTATCGAACAAGAATTTATTAGAGCCATACACCATACGTAGTAATCCACAATTTTAAAAGTGAGTTGAAAAACCTCGTGTTCAAATGGCCGTGGTGTGATGTTTGGATATTTGGGTTCTACACTGTTCATATCATGGTATTGTATATTGCTATACAACATTTTTTATTATTTATTTATATGTATTACTTAAGTGTATGTAACCCACCACCTTTGGTTCTTCGCCGAAGTTTATTTGTGAAAGAGAAGCCTTTTATTTATTTTCTGTTTATTTAATACTGCACACGCTTAGGCTGTCTGCTTCTAATTCATTCTTACCTTGAACGGAGCTCCCCTTTTATACCTAGAATCTAAATCAAAATTTGCATACCTTCCCGCGGTTTATCGCTAACTTCCAGACAGCTACCCGATGCTAGTCCCAGACGAGGGACGACGATGAGAATTGCAACGTTGTAATTATGCCGCCATTCACACTAAGGCGGCAACCTTACACCGTCTCTGGCTGCAGCTCCACTCCAAGGGCATGGGAAAATTTCGATTCAAGGTGATGCGAATCTGATTTACCCATAATAAATAGCATGTATGTGCATGGGTGTAATTACCTTGAAGGTGGTGGGGTGTTGGGTGATCATCAAGGTGATGAGAATTTTTTGATTGCTTGTAGGGCATAGATAGAACGCGGGAATTGCAGAATTGTAACTCTGATTATGAGAACTCGAAATGCGTTTAGCAACAGGTAGGCCCGTGATAAGGTTTCACAGCTACACCGAAAGGTTTCCTTCGGTTGCAGCAGGAAATTATATTTGATGCTACACCGAAAGAATTCTTTCGGTTTAAAGTTAATAAAAGATGTCCCATATGCATGCAACATTATTGTATTTGCAGAATTCTCCGTATAGCATAGGAATTCTGCGTATAACAAATTTATTAGATTATGGGCTAAATGCGTATAGTATACATATCACATGGAATGTATTGGGAATTTGCGTGGAGCAAACATGTTATATGTATATATACGGTACATTATTGGAGTATTGGATTTCTGGGTGTAACAATGGGTTCGAATCACGTTCGTCGCTTCTTCGTCGAAAAACGTTATAGTATCAGGTAGCATAAAGAGTTGGTTACAATATCTGCAGTAAGTAGCTCCACTTTACTGTTTTCTGTTTATTACTGGACTATGAACGACGGAACTGATGAAGAGATGCCTTTTTAAGGTTCTTCACCCATGCCCAGAAATTGCCACTGCCTGTAGGGCAACACCGTGCTTTTTTATCTAACTGTCTAGTTATGAAAGAACTACTCGTATTGCAGTCATTGCTCGTACCCTGAAGTCTTCTCCGGTTTGGTCAATTTATACGATTAGAAGCTTGACTCTTTTGCCCTTATAGAATCTTTACGCGCGGAATCGAGCCACATATATTCAATCTAAGTAGAATTCGCTATTGCGTTGTCTAAGGCGTTAATATCAGTACTGATTAAGAATAACAGCCAATTAAATCCCTTATTAAGAAATGTTTAGACCATTCGAGTGGATTACCATTTTTTGGGAACTTGCTTTTTGTAAGTTTATATGTTTAAAAATTATTGTTTAGAGAAATTGGGCATTTTGCTTGTCTTCAGTCGCATTTTAAGACAAGCCAGCCCAACAATAGGTATATACTTACACCATACTGCACGTGGCATGAATATTCATATTTTAGTTTACTCTATTACATTCATTCAATCAGAAAGTAGGGGATTACGATTATTTTAACACTTACCGGTGACACTATTTGGTCGTTAAAGCAGAACCATTCATTTGTCTCGAATTCTTTGATGTATGCATAATAATGTCCACCTGATGCACTGCCTGAATGAATCATAATAGCAAACAATTCATATGAAAACGGTCCGTTGTCTGCTTTGGAAGCAGATAATATCGAAGCAGTTGTCCTGTTGTCCGTACTCGTACTCATATCAATGCCTTCATCATCCTCTTGCATGTCGTTTTCATGTTGACTAGAACAAGCAGTTGTCGCGAAACCACTACAATTGTCTTCCTCCATTGCTGACCCACTGTCTGTGGTGCTACAGTCATCCATATTTGTCATAGAGACAAAACCATTCAAATGGACATTTTGGTAGTTGTTAAAAGCCTGAGTGTCGGTTGCATTTATAAAGGTGTTCAAATTGAGAGTTTGAGGAAACGTAACTCTATAATGATCCAAATTAATTTCAACAATAAATATACTTTATTAGAATCAAAAACTTACTTATCATTTAATTTGATACGGTGCATTGTCTGGTAATCAAAATCGAAACGTTTCAAGTGCAAGGTGAGGATGTAGGGGAAATTCTTGAATTTCAATCCCTTGTGGGCGTCACATTTTTTATTGCACTTTTCACAGAAATACTGATTGTTGCCATTCAGCGTTTCGGGTTGTACAAAGGCACGTAAAGCTTCTTCAATGCTGCCATAGGCAACCGTACTTCCAAAAGGTCTTACTGGCAAGGGTATATCCAAAAATGTATCAGCGCGTGTTTTCTCTGTATTACATTCCAAACATCTAACGTAATCGATCATCTTTCCTTCATAAAGATTACTTATTAAATTAGCTTGTTTTGTGTTCTTAAACTTTTGTTCCAAGGCATCGAACATGACTCGGCAGAGTTCCTGTATGTCATGTTGTTGCCATGCTTCTGTTGAATCCCACCCAAAGCTGCGTGTCAGATCAGTCGTCTCTACAGCTGTTTTCTTTGAAGTCTGAAATAAAGAAAAGATATATGAGTATTTTTTAGGAGGTACAGAACTTTGAAACGAAATAATATACGTGAAAATCATGATATGAACATGGCAATCGTTTAATTGTAAAGATAATTTGATGCCATTAAGTCATGATCTGTTTAGATATAATTATTGGAGTGTTTGGTACCGCAGTTGGCTAGAATGATATATATGTAGCGGTTCCGCCACAACTGCTACCCAACTTCCTTAAGTTCGCTAATGCAATCACATTAGCACCTTAAATGCTTCACACATTAAATAGAGCAAATTTATAATCTAAAAGTCCCTGTAAACAATCTTTACCTTTCATGCATCTCTTCGCATACAAATTCCCTGTAAGAATTCTTTCCTAACTTATCAGGAATCCCAATCTCACCAAGTGCATTTCCCACCAGACGTATTCCTGAGAACAAAATGATTTGGTTTACATACAATGTAATCATCATAACAGGGACAAAAACAAATATACGCATCTTGCGTCTTAAGGCATCAATTAAATTCTACAGCATAGGCAAATGCAAATAGGAATTGAATACCTACCCGTATCAGCGATGCCATAAACCCCATATCCCGGTAAACAAGCTAAAACCAATTAGCACAATGTTCATGATGCATTGCGGCTGCCAATACAGCTGCTATGCATATTGTAGACAACGATCATCAGCGGTCCCTTTGTCTTACATATTCCTGGATCCGTTTACCATTCACCTTCACACATAAGCAAACACAAACCCAATTAGCATCCAATGAGATTCGGCTTGTTTGCTTAGCCGAACTCACATCTCATGGATGCACATTTTCTCTTTCTTTGTTTTAGATTCGTTCCCATGGCTTTGATCCATAAAAGAACCAATGTACACACATACATGTGTACCGTGACGATCTTCTCTGTGAGATCTGCTTGGTTACCCCAAAGAGAGACTTTACGTCTCTCTTGGAATAGGAAAATGCCCCCTAATTAAGAGAGCCAGTTTCACTGGCCGAATTTCTTTTGATAGCGAATGAATCTCAGTGAGTCTTATTACATCCGCCGACCACCACGGTCGTGCTACCTCCCCCTCTTCGTCACGCGGCCGAGAAGCGTAGATATACCGAAGTCGTGTCGAGAAAGAAGTGTTTCATCTTGTATAAAATTTATAAAAATCAATTTAATATTAATAATAAGTTCTAAGTAAGGTAATAAAAAGTCGGTGAACACCTATCAATTCGTGTGTTTAATTTTCCGTGCCGCAGTGCCTGGCAGTTCCTAGATGTGTTTACTTAATCGTTGTTCCCCCGGTGTTTTACGCAAAATTGTGGACAAACGTGGCGGCGTTAGGGTTTTTTTACTCGGCGAACAATTTCTTGGAGGAACATTATGATGGAGGAGGAACATGAACAGAGTGTCCGCGTTTGGCACAATACTTCCTCCCCACATACATATCGACGTTAGCACCTCGGTACGTTCGTACCGTCATCAGGCTCGAGGAGTGAAGGAGATTTATCAACACGTGGTCAATTTGGTTGCGAGTGGCTCCATCAGGTGATACCCAGGTGGCTTTGTGGATATCTTTACGCCGAAACCTGGTACTCGCAACGACCAAGTTGTTTGATGCTGCCAGTTCGATGACTCGTAGTCCATTGTCATTAGTGTTATCATGTAAACTATGGGGACCTGCGCAGGGCCTGAAAACCGGCTCCCGACTTATTTTGGCATTCAAATCTCCAAGAACAATTATCACATCGTATCTTGGGCAGGCATTGAGGGCCATTGAGAGCACATGGTGTTTTGCATGACAGCTCTAATGAATGTCATACTCGTTACTTTGCATAACACCTCTTCCCGTCCATCTTATTTCTTGTAATGCTGTAATGCCAGCCTTATATCCGGACAGGGCATCGGCTAGATGCTGTGTAGCACGAGCTTTGTATAGTGAACGGACGTTCCATGAGAAAATTCTCAAATCGTTTAGACATTTTCGTTTCAATTGTCGTCGTCGTGTATCCGGTCCATATCCGAGGCTTGTTAAATTTTCCATAAAAAGTTATTAGCCTTGCGCCAACCTTTCTCAGGATGTCGCTACATGCATTGATTTACTTACTTTCTCATCGCACACCCAAACAAATACACGATTGAAGTTCGTTCGCTCTGGGACACTTCCGACTACTGTGTTGTGTCAACTAAATTTTGTCTAACCAACAGCAACGTTAACGCGATAGCTTCCAAAAGAACAGCATGATTCTACGAGAAAGCCAACTGGGAAGGTCTGAGCGGCTTTTTTGTGGGGTTAAATTGGTCGTTATTTGTCCTCAATAGCGATGTTGACTCTATAGCGGCCACATTGACAGACACGATTCTACTTGGCATATGAACCTTTATTCCACCCAGAGTAAAGAGTATCAAACCCAAGAGATATATGTGGTTCGACTCCGGGTTCAGAGAAGCCATTAAGGCAAAAGAGTTCAGCTTCCGGTTGTATAAATCAAACAATACTGAGCAAATCCGGAAAAGATTTAAGAGAGCTAGAAATGACTGCAATGCGTATATTCAATGTGCCAACTTCTTGCATGACCAGAGAACGAGACGAAAAGTACTACACTCTCCCGCAGGTAGTAGAAACTTCTGGGCATTTGTGAAGAACATCAAAAACTCGGTCTCCTCATCCATTTCTTCGCTATTGGTCGATGACAGACCAGTCACCGATGCAATGGAGAAGGCGAATCTACTTGCTGCACATTTTGCAGCCAACTCAACGCTGCCTGATACCACATCAGTTACGGCTCAACTTGAGCATAAGCAGCACGCCACGAGCCAGATTCACTTCCGAACGCGTACTGTTGCCCGGCCACTCAAGGAGCTAAACGCAAACAAATCCGTTGGTCCTGATGGCATTCAGGCAATTCTCTTGAGAAGATGTTTCTCTTCACTCGCTAAACCACTGTGGAAACTCTTCGATTTATCTTATCCTACTGGCCGTTTTCCAAATGGATGGAAGTCAGCTGTTGATGTCCGGCGCCGTGCTTCCTCGGTTGAGGGAAGAGCGGGGACCTTTTAGTATTCCTTTATTTAATCTTCTTTCATCAATTCATGTTTTGTTTGATTTCAATTCTTGATATAAAGTTGTCCGTTTTTGAATTGAAAAATCGTTTGCTTATGTGGGCGGTTTCTATAGTTTCTTTTCTTTTATTGTGTGTTACTTTGTTTATTTTTATTACAGCTTCTCCTGTTTTTTTAAATAACAAAACTCACACTAAAACTTACAATTCAATTGCTAACTCAAACAATTCTTCCACTGTAATCTCCAACTAGAACTCTCAAACTAAACTTCTTCTTCCAACAACCAGAACTAAACTCTACTAACTTCCAATCTCAACTGAACTTTATGAACTGAATTTTTTCTCTATCTGTTTTTTCTTCTGTGACTTTTCACATTCAATTCGAACGAAAATCCAAGTTGCTATGTTTTCAATAAATAAAAAGGTGCAGGTTATTAAGTGTGCTGTAACTGGTAATATTGTGAATGTTTATGAATGGTATGTATTAAGTGAGAATGTAATATATGTTAAGTGAAGTTTTTAAGGATGTGTTAGGAGATTCAGTGTTAAATTTAATAAGGGTAGTATTCTGGAATACAACACAGCGAACATTTAGCCAATTCCCAAAAAGAGCGACAAAATCACCCCTCTCTTCTTATCGACCCATAGCACTAACTTCTATTCTCTCGAAGGTAATGGAACCACTGATTACCCGTCAACTTTCGAATTATCTGGAATGAAATGACCTCCGCAATGACCGCCAATGTGGCTTGTGGCGGTTCCGCCAAACTCCACTGCTACTTACTCGAAAACCCCCATAACTGCTACCCAACTTTCTTAATTTCCTGCTAATGCAATCGCGCATCAAGCTTATCAAATTTACTTATTTAAAAGCTTTTGGAAAAGAATTCTTACCTTCATTCATTCATTCGAATCCAAAAATTTCCCATAAGAATTCTATCCAAATTTATCACAGATCCCAATCATACATACGCATTACCTAGGAATTCCGGTAAAGAATTTCTCCCACAAGGGCATTCATGCAGGCATCAATGCATCTCTGTTTTAGCGACCAAGAACCGAATTCTCGTTTAGTGTAAACACACACTAGAGTTCGACACTTGAGTAGCCTTAGATGCCATATACAATTGGCATAGATGTTATACAAACCGTCATTGTATAACCATCTAATTTGCTTCGCAATTACCTGCAGCTATTGATACAGCTGCAAGTACTTTACCCCGAAATGCTCCGTTCTTTGAATCTCCAAACAATCATCGACTTCGCGCATAGCCGCCGGATTGAATTCAAAGCATAAACAATGCAAATATAAAATCCGTTTCTTACAACGAATTACCCCGCATATACAAATACAAGCAAGGGGCTCGTTTCGGCCACCGACCCAAGATACGATATACAATTTTCATTTTATAAAGTATCGCAACGCATTAGCACCTTTTCCCAATGTCTATTCGTCTATTTACTAAGACTTTTATGATGCCCCTGTCCCATCTTTTCTTTTAACACCATTTCTTCGAAGCATCGTCGTCTATTTATTTAGCCGCGATGCACATCATAAACCATGATCGCCCCGATTCCTTTGTCCTTGCCGCCTGCCTGCTTTGTTTTTCCATTGCTTTCGCGCATGAGTAAACAACACAGATCTAAACGATCGATCACACACATACCACCATGATCTCTATTACGAGATCTGGTTTTCTATTCCACCAAGAGAGACTTTATGTTTCTCTGGTGGTAAGTAAAAACATATCCTTAGTGGATAGGATATCTACCACCACACCACCAAACTCACCCCAAACAAGGGTTGAATCACGGAGTCCAATTACATCCGCCGACCACGCCGGTCGTGCCTCTCCCGCTCTCCGTAGCGCTGCGGAGACGCGAACACGTAGTGAGTCCAAGCAAGTAATTAGCAAAAGATATTCGATCCAAAGTAACTGTTCTAGAGTTTGAATACAATCGTGTAAATTTAAGTCACCGGTGAAGTTAATGTAAAAACAAGTCAAAGAACCCTGTGCAGTTATAAAATAAGGACCAAATTAAAAATAAAAGAACATTCGTCACAATAGTCACGTAGTGAGTTTCATTTCCGTGCATTTAATTTTCTGTCCTGCTGTTCCTGGGTGTTTTTTTCCTTTTACTCTTTGCGGCTTGTGAACATTTTACATCGAAACTTTGTAGCAGAGCATGATGGGGAGGGAAGTGAATCGAGTGCCCGTGTCCGGTACATACTTCTTCCCCACAGGCTTGCGTAGCAACGCAATGAGATTTGATGGCGTACCTTATCCAAAAGTGGAGTCATTCCATCCCCTACTTCGGCGAAAGCAAGGTAGCCGCATTGGATGTTTCAAAAGCATTCGACAGAGTTTGGCGTCCAGCCCTTTTGTCGAAATTACATTCCTATAGACTGGACATTTCGCTGATCCGATGGATGAGATACTTTTTCTGGGCGTTTAATTCAAGTGGTTCTAACCTCCTACTGGCCGTTTCCCAAATAGATGGAAGTGAGCGAACATTCAGCCAATTCCCAAAAAGAGCGACAAATCACCTCTCTCTTCTTATCGACCCATTCAGATTAGTCATCAACTTTCGAAATATCTGGAATCAAATGACCTCCTCAATGACCGCCAATATGGCTTTCGTAACAACAGGTCCACAGGGGTTTGATGGCGAACTTTACCGAAAAGTGAAGCCATTCCATCTACTATTTCGGAATAGCAAGCAAGGTTGTTGTACTGGATATCTCGAAAGCTTTCGACAAAGTTTGGCATCCAGCCCTTTTATCAAAATTACATTCATATGGAGTGGACAATTCCCTGATCCAATGAATAAGAGACTACCTTTCTGGTCGTTCAATTTAAGTGGTTCTTGATGGTGTAAAATCTGCCTCCCATCAAATGAAAGCAGATGTTCCCCTAGATTCTGTACCCTCACCCACTCTCTTCCTCATCTTTATAAATGATCTCTTGTACATTACCCGCAACCCAATCCACTCGTTTGCTGATGATAGCACATTGAGTTTCTCATACTCATACGAACATTACTGACCAAACTCTTCGAACGTTAATACTAATCAGTAGGTTATCCTTAATACACTGAATTCCAACCTCAACAAGATATATCAATGGGAATTATCTAACCGAGTAGAGTTCAATGCCCAAAAAACTCTGTGCTGTTTCCTGTCGTCAAAGGCGAAGGTAATACCATTTCAATCCTCGGCACTCGAATTAATTCGGCTCTTAATTGGAGCTACCACATTTTTGAAGCTGCGAAAAGTGCAGCCAAATGCATGGGGTTCCTTAAGAGATGCAAAAAATACTTCACTCCATCCAACCTGGTCACTAATTACAAGGCGTACATTCGTCCCAAAATGGAGTTCAACTCCCATATTTGGTCAGGCGCATCTAAAACTGCACTACACGTGGTCGATAGGATGCAAAAATGAGCAGTGAAACTTAGAACATAGGCGCAACGGTCGTTGCTCAACTGAACTTGATGAATGTGTTCCACCCCTTCAGACATTTTCCCACGATACCCCTCAATCTGAGAATACCCATCAATTCACGTTGAAAGTCAACTTCAGGGGCGCAAATAAATATAGAGAGTCCACCACTTGTGAACTTGCTGTATGAAAGCCATATAGGCAGTCAATAATAAGGCCTTATAGCGCTGACCCAACCTACCGAATATTCAGCGCGATAACCGCTCTGGACCAAAGTAATACATCGTGTGTCTCCATATTTCGACAAGACATGTCATCAGATCCATAATTATATTGTTTGTTATCAAGAAGATTCCATGTCTTAAGATATTCCAAAAGATGAGGGTTAATCGGTGACTCGAAAACCTTAAATAGGATGGAAAGTAGTACAATACTGTGACGCATATGACAATTAGTACTAGAATATTCTAGAAAGTCCAAAACAAAGTACTAGAATATTCCAGAAAATACTGGAAAACTGGACACTATGAGCAGTAGAAAATTCGAGGCTATGGAACGGACTGAAACGAAACACCGAATCAGAATGAGGGAAGCAGTCAAAGACGCGATAAGTAAAGAAACGAAATATCAAGTAACAGTTGTTATTAACGGACTAATAAAGTGTTTGCAAAGAGAATCGATTTAACGGCTCTTATTTATTAAAAAATAATTAATCCAGCGAACCCTAAGCTCGCTACAATACTATAACTTAAAAGGCAGAGATCACACGATTTCTGGGAATTGGCTGAATAGAAATCGATGAGTGGAATATCCCCAATAGATAATATAAAGTGTTGGCAGCAATCTAGCGAATGTGAAAACACTTTTCAAGAACATCGAGCCTGTACAGCAGCACGACCAGCCCACGAATTAAATCTGTACATCACATGTATGTTGCACTAATTTCGTATACCTATTAATGAAACTCACCTGTAAATTTAAAAACAGCTTTTGCAACTGGTATGGTATACTTTTGGCTTCGTTGTCATTGTCAAACTCCCAGCGATAGAGGGCGTTACGAAACTCGGGCGTCATGAAAAGGGCTTGCAATAAACTGTTCAAATAACAAGTCATTGCTTGATTGACTAGACCTACGTATCCTGAAGATGTACTCTGTCGTGGGAACGATTTCAATTTGTTACAAATCTCTGCCGACAGAGAAGATTGCTCATAGCAATCCTCTGTCATTGGTCCGATTGGACCGCGATGGCTAGGACTCGGTATAATCGATGAGCTAACCATAGGATCTGGTTCGGTCGGACTAGCTGAAGCTCCCAATGCTAAGTCATCATCTGACAGTGGATCCGGTGTCATTGGACTTAAATTCATTGAATCATTAGTCATAGCAATATCTAAAGAGTATTTGCGTTCCGGTTCCTGGTGTTGTTCTTGGTGCTGCTCCGGCACTTGAAGCTCCTCAAGTTGGTGCGGGTGTTGTAGTTGTTGTTGCTGCTGTTCATGTACTAATTCTTCTTCTTTCTGTTGTAGTGACTGTTGGAGATGCGGCTGTTTTACGGGACCAATTGATAGTTCATATCTTTTTTTCGGATTTTTTTTCCAATCACCGGCAGGTAATATAATTAAAAAGTTTTTAGTTAGCGGCGCGAAACCAGGAATTTCGAACAACGCTGTCGACTTGATGTCATTAAGGAACACCTGGGGGAAGATGAAAAGGGCCATTATAACCAAATAATCACAATAACAACAACAAAATTTGTGCTTTACCATATCATCGCTATCTGACGTCGGCTGCAGAACCAAATCGTATGACTCATAGCGAAATTGCGTAGATACATCGCGGAATACTTTCTCAACTGTGTAGTGTGGGTGAACAACAAGGTTTATTTTCTTTTGTTGAGAACATGGGGTCTTATCGTAAACAGCAAAATGCGCACAGTCGTCCAGAGGCTGGAACATATCTAGTGGAAAAAAACGAAAATTTGTTTACTTTACATTTTTATAAAGAAAAACAAGAGCGGAAGCAATATGTACACCAAAACATCTGTAAATCTGGTTTGAGAAGATTCAAAAAGATTTCTAAATGCATGTATGCGGTTTCTGGACACATCTCTCGCCCACAATACTGAAATTTGGGTGTCAACGCCGGCATGTCTTCATCTTCTACTTTATTGTATCTAAATTCAGCAATTAAAACGTATTCAAAAAATGTATATTGTCTCCTCCGGTGGAGCGATTAATAACCAACTGAGTGGAAAATAAATATTGAGTTTGTAGTTCCTGAAGTAATGGGGAGATGATGGCGTCGTTGGAAGTCGGTGTGTGATAACATGTCCGTTACTTGGCGCAGAAAATTAATTTATTTCATTGGAAGCGGGACAACCTCCAAAAAATATTTATACAAATTTTTCTAAAATTAAGTTATCACGCAGGGTACCAACGGTTTTTTTTCACAAAAATTCTTTAATAATATAGTGGGATTGCTTTAATGGATGAAAATTAATCTTGTTAAAGCACAATCCTTGGACATTTATTTTAGGAAATATATTGTTATCTGATGTTTCGTTATTTTCGTGGCAATAATCTAAATGCCATGTAAAATTTCTGAGAACTAGCCCACACATATTCTTCATCATCGCCGCCATTTCTGCTCGGCGCACTTGCCAGAGCATAAGGTTTGTCATTGTATACCTTGGATTTTAAGTAGACAAAAGGGAAATTAACCACGGATATCTACTCAGAGCTATTGCTAGCTTATGTCATCTCGTCAGGATATCAATTTCCGCTGGAAATGTTTAAGAATAACGGATAAAGACATCAGATGTGTGAGTTGATGCTGGAACCATATGTTACCATGTAGAGCTGGAATGCAAAAGTTGTTAATCATCGCCACATATCGCTTCGATAAGGAACTCGACCTTTCGGGAACGGGGAGATAGGGAGTCACTACCGCACTCTCTCCACATCGTTCTCGTCTCTTGACAAGCTTGGTTGCCCCGTTCGGTGAACCAGAATCCCCAAATTTCTATATTCACGTGTTGATAAGTTAAATATTCGGTGCGATGATATAACAAACTCGATACAGATTGAAAAATGTGTGCTGCACAATAGCAAGAAAATTATTGTTTTTGTAAAACTCGCACATCACCCAAGCACCGCTCCGAATTCCCAACAACGGATTTAGCTATTGGCATATACATCACGTCTCACTCAGTGGTTTCATTCGTATAGGGAACAGAACAAATTAAAAATCATTTTGGGACATTTTGTATATTCGGTTGGTTCGAATGACGAATGGTTCTTCGTATTTAAACATACGTCTGAAAGTAATCTTTAACTTAAACTTGTGTGCACTGATTGGCAAGTGTCGTTCGATAATATTTGGGGAGTTGTGATGAATTCACCAGGTTCACTCCAACAACTATGAAAAAAGATAGGGAAGGTACCATGTGCTTATATAATACTTAATGGTTGTATCGGAAGACTTGCAAGATTGAGTCTGCCGCCTACCGAGTAGGTGCAGCGTTATTTTAGTTGCGCCTAGCCCATTATGGAAGTTAAATTTCAAGAGTTTGTGTTTGACAGTCATTGAAAGCAGATAACCTCGCGAATTTTGAGTGGATCGTGTAAAAACATTACATAATTACTTAGACATTGTTCGCAAGGTAATGTGGAGAAAGTACTTTTTCTATTATGATCATAATTTTATTTCATCTAATACAATTAACAGTAACTGCTAAATATTCAATTAACGAGACGAATTTATCAAAAAAAACTGTGAAGTGTACGAACAAAAACAGTAGTCAGGTCAGTGAGAACCGAAACCAAATTCCAATGAATTTTAGGGTGGGGGGCAAATTTGTATTCCTCATATATAAGGACATGAATTAGCGATATGCTCTCTCAACAGAGTTCCTGTTTTTTTTTTCTGACCTTTTCCAGGAAATATAAAAAAAACTCTTTGGAAAATATTAACAAATAACATGTAAACAATTGTAACTAATCTATTATAAGTTAGTTTAGTTGGGTTACCACCCCATTTATTGGCTTAATTCAAGCAACACAGTTACCTACAACTAAAGTATGTATAAATTACAAACTCGAGAGGTTAAGAACTATCTTAACTAGGCTTAACCTAAGGTAACCAGGACAAATTAAGAATGCAAGAGTAGGGCGAGAGGTGGGGGCAGGTTATAGTAAAGTTTAAAAGCGCTGCTTAAGATTGGTGGTGAGAATGGTTTAGGAGGCGGTGCTTGGGGGTATGGGTAGAGAGAGAGGTCGAACTCAAACAAGGTGGAATTGGAGTTAACATTTTTCAGCATTCGCGAAAAGAGTTTATTGAACCCATAAGAGTTCCGGTGAGAGGGAATGCAGAGAAGGCAAGGATTACGCGTATTTCGAGGGTTTGTGTTCAGAGGAATTAAGTTAAGGATATAGGCGCAGTCGACCGAGCCGGAGAAGACCCGATGAATGAACATTATGCCAGCCAGGATCCTGTGCTTCTCAAGGGTTCTGAGGTTGATTAATTTGAAGCGGTTAATGTACGGGGGAAGGATTAAAGGGTATTCCCACCCTAGCCCTCGGAGAGTGAACCGAAAGAAGCGACGTTGAATACCTTCGATTCTACATATATGGATATTCATAGTCGACGGCATATTCAAGCAGTGGTCGGACGAAGGTAAGGTAAGGGGCTCGAGGGTTCGAGTAACGTAAGGGTCAGAGAATTCCTTAGACCATCGTTTCACGAATTCGAGGGCAAAATTAGCTTTCCGGATTATCTCATCAATGTGAGAGAGGAAGTTAAGCCCTGTCGCAAAGGGTCCCAAGATCTCGAATACATTGGACAATGGTCAGGGGTTGGTTATGAAGGGTATAGAAATGTAAGGACGAGTGAATACGCTTACGAGAAAATGTTATAGATTGGCATTTGGCGATGTTATGTACCAACCAATTCTAAAAGCTGTCAAGGTCTGATTGCAGCAGTGCAGAATCAAGTAGTGACTCAATGATCTTGTATAACTTGATTTCATTAGCGTTTAGGGACAAGCTGGAATTCTTAATGACCTTATCGATGTCATTTTAGTGGCAAGTATAAATAAGAGAGGACCCAGGTGGCTACCTTGAGGGACCGCAGAGGCGGCAAAAAAGTTGTTGGATATCGTGGACCTGAACCGAACGGAATAAAGTCTATCCTTTAGATAGGAAGAAATCCATTTCAGCAATCAAGGTTCGAAGCCAAGACCACATAATTTGAAAAGGATTAGATTGTGAGCGATTTTGCCGTATGCTTTATATAGGTCGGTCAAGGCCATATCAACTACGTTACCGTGCTCTAGTGCTGGAATTGTAAACGAAGTGAACTCAAGGAGGTTGGTTGTAGTTGATCGGCCATTGAGAAAACCATGTTGCCTTGATGAAATAAAATATTTGCAACGAAAGGATTCGTATAGAATGCTTTCGAAAATCTTGGGTAAGTGGGACAGTTTGGCAATGGGGCGGTAGTTCGCGACATCGTTCTTGGGATCCTTCTTGTCGGTGGGGGTAATGAAAGAGGTTTTCCAAATGTGTGGGAACACGCTTTGAGAGAGTGAGAGATTGAAGATCAGCGAGAGGGGGGCAGAGAGAACAGATGAGCATTTCGTGAGGAGGAACTCTATTACTTATTGTATCTTCTTTGGGGGGAGGAAAAATATAAAAAGGGCATGAATTAACGTTTTTCTCTCTCGTTGTTCTTTGGTCATTAGGTCGTGGTGTGAATGAAAATCGTTGTGCGACGTGTCGTTGTGTGAAGTTCGCACGACAACTCTCGTTGTTTGTTGGAAATTCACACTCGTGATTTAAAGTTCATCTTACTGATTCATTTAAAAATTCGCCAGAGTTCTTGCTTGATTTAAAACTTGGCGAGTATTATTGTTTTATATATTTTTTAAGTGTATTACTCTTGTGTATGCAAACCGTATATATTATACAGAAGGATAAACACTCTAAAGACAAACTATATTATAGAACATTCAATGTATAATCTTTTTTTTTTTTTGAATTAAAGAAATGAAATTGTGTTAAAGTAAAAGAACATGGTTTTTACTGTAATCGGAAAGGGAGTTAATTACGGTTAATCGAACTTAGTGAATCGGAAGTGACACCATATATTTCAGTTGGTGAGAGAAGCATTCACCACAAATTCAGAAAACAGACCGCGGAAGGTTGGACCTACTAAACCGCACCTTACTGGAACAGCCGCCACCACCATTTCATAATAAACAACAGCATAAAACAAAAGGCCCCACCGGTTAACTACCCAGCTCTTTTCTCTGCAAGGGACCATTTCAATAAACCCCCACGGAATACTGTGAGTACACACAACCATTTATAACATTTATTTATTTTGTGTATAAATTTGTTTTGCAACAAAAATTGGAACAATTAGAGCAAAAACTATATGAAAAGACCCGAGCTAAGGAGGAAACAAAAATACATTAGAGGACCAAAATAACAATAAAAAAAAAGTGATTACAACACCAACACAACACTCGAAGATAACAACACACGCCCGATGGACATAGAAGAAACAAACAACACAGAACCATGTGTATCTAACTCAGCCAGTGCGCTGATGGCACACTTAAAACAGGCCAAGGAGGAAAAAAAAACTAAACAGGGACCCAAACATAACATCAAAGAGATCAAAAACAACAGCAAAGCCAGAGAAAATACCATGATGAATCAACATCAAGGATGGGAAAAATCAAAGCACCACCGCCAATTAATATCTTCAACGAGGATAGCTAACCAATAGGTAAGATATTAAAAGAAAAATCAGTACCTAGATAAATTCACCATAAAACAAATAAATAGGAAAAAACTAATTTGGAAGGAGATCACGATATTTTGAAGCAGACCAACTCCGAATATTTTACATACACAAGTAGGGATAAAAGGACTTAATACCAGTTTCAGCCTAGAAGAAGTCCTACAAGAAATACGAAGCTTGCATCTTAAGGACATAACATTTCAGAAAGAAAAAATAGACATTTGTCTATAGAACCATAATCATGCCGAATGTTACGTCTCCAGCGCTGTGCTTCCTCTTTCGAGGGAAGAGCGTGGGGGTTATATATTTATTAAATTAAGGGGTTATTAAAATAATTAAAGTTTTCTTTATTAATAATTATTATTTGTTTTATTTTTTTTTATTGAACTCAGCTGCCTCAAGCTGAGCTCTATTCTACTTTACAATATAAATGTTCCTGTTTTTATAGAACATTTTGTTCCAACTAACTGTGTCGTATAAAATGAACAAAACAATCCAGAAGTTTCTGTGAATTATAATTTTAAATAAACTTTGAACGAAAATCAAAGTGCTATGTTTTGAAATGAAAAATGTGTTAGTTATGAAAAGGGGCATGTTTTTAAATGTGCTGAAAAGGGGCATGTTTTTAAATGTGCTGTAAGTGACTGGATATAGAATATTGTGTCTGTTTATTTATGAATTGTATTAAATGAGAATGTAAGATATGTGAGGATGTAGTTTTAAAGGTTGTGTTAGAACGGACATGAGATTAGTGTTAAAGCGAATAAGGGTAGTATTCTGGAATACAACACGATTGTTCTATACGGATGCGAAACATGGGCTCTCACAAAACGGGAAGAAAACAGATTCCGCGTATTCGAGAATAATTATATAATTAAATATAATAATAAAAATTAAGGAGTATCTTTGGTGGTAAATATGACGAGGAGGCAGGAAATTCTACAACAACGAATTGGAAGAGCTATACTGCAAATCTACAATAGTGAGAGTAATCACATCGAGAAGATTAAAAAAGAATTCTTGACGGTAGACTAACGGGAAAGAGAACGACAGAACGGCCGCGACGGAAATGGGGGGACAATGTTAGGTTTGACCTTGAGGAGGATCAGACGCTCAAGCAAGGAAGGAGAGCGCACAGGACATGAAACGATGGCGGAGTCGAGTCAGTGAGGTCATGAACTTCTGGGTTCCTACAGGCCAATAATAGATAATAGAAGGCGTTGGCGGCACACCTCCAAACGATGGCTCAATTTTTTTATAACATTGTAGTGCTCCACGAAGCTTTGGCGGATTTTGATCTTTTAGTCGTAGGTTTTCCGCCGAACACGGTCCATAAAAGCAAAACGACACACGGAGCGAAAACGTCACCAATAAAACACTGGGATCCTTGTTCTTAACCTGTGGTTTTTATTTAATTGTGTGAATGTTTCGTTTCTTTAGTTGCACAATTATTTTACTTTTATATTTTATTACATTACAAATCACTTAACGTCTAGATTCACAAACTAGGATACGGTTCTGCTATTCTTTGTGTTTTACCACTGTATCTGAATCGTGCAATCATTCAATGAGTTGTGTAACTACACTAGCGGATATATTCGTATCGTCGTCGAGGATTCGATTAATCGCGGAACTACACCTGCGGATATGCGCGTAGGGTTCGATAATTAAGTGAGTTCTGTAACTAGACGGTGGATACATTCATATCTTCAAGAATTCGATTAATCGCGGAACTACACCTGCGGATATGCGCGTATGGTTCGATAATTTAGTGAGTTGTGTAGCACCGACCTCCTCGTGGGGTTCACTATTGGACTCTCGATTTCGATTGTTCTATCTTAATTTTCCTATCCATCGACCATTCTCTTCCCTTCATCTGAAAAAAAAAATTTCCCATCATAATTTTCCCCCTCATCCTCTTGTCTGCAAGAGAAAATTTCCATTTCGGTTTTCAATTTCAACTTCTTATCGGAATCTTATTTCGAAGGATCAAGCGTACCGCTACTTATTTCTAGATCCTTTCATGGGGTGTGTTTCCGTTACCCATCTGGCCTAAGACAACAAGAGTTTTTGTGTGCTTCAGATGGGTAACAAAGGAACCGTGGGATTTGGTATCGGTTTCTAGATCGCATTTCGAAATCATAAACAACTGGCGTGAAATTGACGTTAAGATGTTTATGATTGCAAGAATTCTGTGCCAGCGGGCGAATCGCTACGCCTTTGTTTGCGCACGTGCGCTTCTTAGTTTTGAGATCTTGCGAGGAATTTAGGGCGCTAATTGCTATTAGCTTCATGAGGAGATATGCGTTATTCTGTTTGTTTTCAGAAAAATGCGTTTAATGGATGAATCGAGTGGATGCATTGAATGGATGCATTGAATTCAATATTAAGAAATTTTGAACGTTAAGTTCGATTGGTTTTTACTATTGAATTCAATGTTGGGTATTTGGTATATTACCTTTGTTTCAGGCGGATAAAAGGACTTTTGAAAACACTTGTCTGTGAGCACGTGAAATCTGTATATAGGTGAGTATGCTCCTTGGTGGAACGACGATATCTCAACCTTTAGTGGATTGTGTGGTTCGTAGAACCGCCACAAAGCCATGAAGCTCCATTTCACTCTCCCATACATTTTGCACTTTTCCTTTTCCTACAACCCATTACATATCCATAATGGATACAAATCAATATCCCCATATCATCCATCCATAGTGGCGCAAGGCTAATAATCTTGCCCGTAAAAACAAATCATTATGGAAAATTTAACAAGCCTCAGGACTTGCTAAATAAGGCCAACACCGGATCCCGGTTGTAGTGCCGATGATGATGATGATGATCCATCCATATCTTAAAATTTCCTAAAATTCCGAAGTCAGTCCGAAGTTACGTTTCCTAATTTTATCTAAGATCATAAAATGTGCGTCTGCATTTTCATGATCTTCCAGGAATGTGTTTTCACAAATTCCTATTAAAAAACGCCCACAACACATTTCTAGTCCACTAACAATAAATCTGGTCTAGACACTTACATTTTTTCCATAAAAAAGCCTTAAAACGAACCACATGTTCGTTTGTAGCGCGTCTATATTTTGGATCATTAAATATTTGCGCAATTGGCAAATCCGCTCTCAAGAATTTTGTCTATACAAAATTCTTAGCCATTGTTTCCTGCCGAGGTGCATAAATGCCCTTTTGGTTCTTTTTTAGAATATCCGAATCCTGAATGATAGAATGGATGGTGCACGGTAGTTCAGACGATAGTGAGTGAGTTATTACCAGCAGTTTTTGTGAAGACCGTCACGAGGAGAGGACGAAAGTCAATAAAGTGAAAATTATTTTAAAAAGATTGTCGACTTTTCCTTCGTAAACTCCGCGTTTAACGCTTTTCCCTCGGTCACGAGGAAGCACGGCGTTTTGCGCGTTATATACTATTGTACAACATCACTACATAAATGCTTAATCTCGTCGATATATCGGGTTATCCAATAGGACCTTGACAACTTTTTTTTTCAAATAAAACGCAAACCATTTGAGATATTTCAAAAACTTTATTATCGGCTTGAAGTACAATCAAAACATTTATGAATGGAACTCGACTTCGTTCATATGACCACAGCGAAAGGGTGTGTTCACAAATTAAATTCAAAGTTGTCAAGTCCCTATTGGAAAACCCGATATATTATTTGGTCATCCTTCAAGTGTTAAATTGTTGTTGGCTTATTTGTGTAGACCTTATTCCGAAGATAACTTCAAAAAACCAAATCACACGATCATGAGTTTGCTATTTGGAGAGATAGTGCGACCAAGATGCTTCTCTTGCAATTAAATCACGGTAGCATGGACGAGTTTAATGTAGCGCCGTGCCATTGAATTCACGTGTTATCGATTTTGATAGTGTAGGGGTACGTGGTCGGGGCGCCTGCATGGACGCTGGGTTCTACCACGTCCCCAAAAATTGTTCACTAGATGCACCACAGAGAAGACGGTACAAGAATAAAATACACTGATATGGTTATTTCTGGCGCAAGACTAATGACCTTGCCCGGAAAAAACAAATCATTATGGAAAATTTAACAAGCCTCAGGATTTTCTAAATAAGGCCAAGACCGGCTCCCGGTTGTAGTGCCGATGATGATGATGATGATATGGTTATTTGTTACTGACTTTATTGTAAGTAAACTACACTGTTGAATTTGTTGTAACAAATGTTCTTTAATTTCATGTGTTCTATTTTAAATAAATCTGTTTTAAGTACTTTAAAACTCTCCACTAACTTTCACTTTGACTATTATTCGCGACCTTTCTCGACACGACTTCGTGGTGTCTGCGCTTCTCCGCCGCGCGACGGTGAGCGGGAGCGGCAACGACCGTGGCGGTCGGTGGATGGAATTGGACTCAGCGATAAACGGCTCGTGGTGAGCCGACTCGCTCATGTGGTGAGTTTTCCCGAGAGAGAAAGTGTTTCTCTCGTGGTGAAATCAGGGAAGAAAGACTTGGCAATGTATGTGTATGTGTGAGTGAAGATCACATTGGTTTTCATACACAAGGCCATGGGAACGAATCTGAAACAAAGAAAGGGAAAATGTGCATTCATTAGATGCGAGTTTGGAACAGAAAACCAGATCTCGTAATGAAGATCATGGTAGTATGTGTGTATGGGTGATCGTGAGGATCATAATATTCAACACACGCGCGAAGGCGATGGATAAACGAAGCAGATAGGCGGTAAGGACAAAGGGACCGTGAAGATCGTTGGTAGCACACATGTATGTGTGTACATGGGTTCTTTCATGGGACAAACCATGAGAACGAACCTGAAACAACGAAAAGGGCATAGGGTGTATCCATGAGATGTGAGTTCGGCAAAGCAAACAAACCGAATCTCCTTGGATGGTAATTGGTTTTCTGTTTGCTCTTGCCGCTGCTGATGAGAAGCAGATCCCGAAATATGAAAAGACAAAGGGAACGTTTGGGCCTTTGTCTGAGATGTGCATTGCGGCTAAATAAATAGGCGGCAATGCAATGTGGAAATGTGCTAATGGGTTTTAGCTAGATTACCGGGAAATGGTGTTTATGGCCTCGCTGGTAAGGGTAGGGTATTGAATTCCCATTTGCCTTTGCTTATGCTGTAGGAATGATTGGTGCCAAGAGACGCGAGATGCGTATATTTGTTTTGGTTTCTTGGGTGTAGGTCGCCTGCCAATGTGTATGTATGGTGATTTATGATACACTTGACGAGGACGGGAAATAGGCGATGCAATGTGTATGGTCCCCATTATGAATATTCGTTTATAATCCAAAACATCAATTTTCCCAGATCCTCAAACAGAAGCAAATATGGTAAATTGAACCAGATGTTCAATTTCCATACTCACGCTCATGTGTCCGAGAATTCGCCTAACCGGATTCTTATCTCCAAAAACAAACACACAACTCCTGCCAAAGTATCTAAATCGAGATTTTGCTTTGAATTCCATCTCTTCGAGATACAAAATCTCGATTTGGTTTCACTTATAACCTTGCCCGTAAAAATAAATTATTATGGAAAATTGAACAAGCCTCGACACTTGTTAAAAAAGGCCAAGACCGGATCCCGGTTGTAGTGCCGATGATGGTGATGATAAGGGTGATGAATTTCATATTCGGATCTCCCACCTAATCAGGACATCAAGCAACTTAAACACATTAAATATTTGTTTACCCAAAAAATCGCAATCGAAGAGCCCCACGAAGAAGAAATTCTTCATTGTAAGCGATGCCAAGAATCAGGACACTTGGCGGTCTCATGCCACCAGCAAAGACGTTGCGGCAGATGCGCAGAGGAACACGAGCTCGAGGAATACAAGGTAAATCTACAAGGCCTGTAACCTGAAACAATACAAACCGTCAACGCTGATGGATCCATTACCAACAAAAAGATCACAGTTAAATGCTGTAACTGCGGCGGCCCTCATCCGTCAAATTTTTCCCAATGCCCTCAGAAGCTAAAATTTCTGGAAAGACGGAAATTAGCAACAACTATTAAATCAACACCAACGAAACCAACAGTATTGCAGGAAACGAAGTCAACCCGACCCGGAATATCGTACGCGGATGCAGCAAGAGGAAACCTCAACACTACCACTCCCCCTAACAACAAAACTTCAATCTGGACAACATGGGATACATCCAAAGCTTACAAGCCATGCTACCTTCGCTAAGGAAGATGTAAGAAATAGAGATAAAAGGTCAGATTCTTTCACTAATAACTTCCCATATTCTTTCCAGCTCTCTCTAAACTAACCATTATCTCCCTCAACACAGAATCCATTTACTCTAACATACGTAAGCAACACCTCCGGTTGTTTGTTGAAAAGTTTTCCCCAGATATCCTCTGCCTTTCAGAGACCTGGCTCAAACCAAATTCCCGAGTTTCAATTCCCAATTATACTTTAGTTTCTAACCCCAGAACTAATGGATCTCATGGAGGTACCGGCATCTTAATTCACAAAAAATTTCAATTCAGTGAAATTAGATTCACCTGTGTATCCAGCATTGAATACACAGCAATAAAACTTTTCTGTGAGAACAATAAAGTGCTCTTCTTAGCATCCATTTATATTCACCCTTCACGACAACCAGATTTTCCAGATACTGACATTTCGTAGATTATCCAACAGTCCGTTCTCGCTCCATTTATAATCGGAGGAGACTGGAATGCTCGTCATACAGCATTCAATGATAATAAATGGAACAAATAGTGTCGCCAATTGCTAGCCCTCCTCCAGTCTTATCCAAATACTTACATTGACTCCCCATTACAGCCAACTCGTGTCTCTAGCTCAGCCAGGTCAACAATCGACTTCTTCCTCAAGTCCGACGATGTTTATTCAGCGGGTCCACCTACAGTCTCTTTTATATTTCCTTCTGATCATGGTTCCGTTCACACCACGATCCAAATCCCCTCTCTCGATCCACTCGATACTCGTCAAACCCTGTCCCAAACTTCACCAAAACAAATTGGAGAAAATTCAATAGGGACATAGCGATAAGTTTCTCTGACTTGTATATCCCCGAAGCATCTAACTTACTCCCTACTGAAATCGATCAAGCATCTTTAAGAATAGAGCAAATTCTTAAGGTGGCTCTCAGCAAAATCACTCCGACAACCATTCCTCATAACTATTTAGGAAAGCCTTTGCCCAGCATCCTAACCAAATTATTGCGCCTTAAAAAGCAGCTCCGCCGTATACTTCATACAAGATACTGCCCCTTTATTAAAAGCCAGATCCAACTCCTATCCACTCTGATAAATGAGCAGTTGAAAAAATTCGCAGATGAAAACTACATCTCCACAGTTAAAAATCTCAAACCAAATCGGGATCTTTTCAAAAACATCAACCAATTAACTGGTCGTAAATATAAACCCCGAATTGATCATCTCATCAACCCAATCAGCAATAATATTGCTCAGTCCGATACTGACATAGCAAATTGCCTCGCAGAACACTTTGCAAAGATTCATGAGCAAAATAATTCTCTCTCAACCCCTGGCTTCGAGAACACAGTAAACGAATACATCTCTAACAGATTATTCCCATCTTTTACTCCTTTCATCGGTGAATTTAACAACACAAACATGGCTTCACACCCCTTAGACACTACAAATTTTCTAACTGCAGACGAATTATCCGAGATCGTAAGATCAGGAAATAACAAATAGTCAACTGGATTAGATGGAATCCCACGCCTTCTATTTAAAAGGCTACGCCCACCGAATCTACTTCCCATCCTCATTCTTCTTAATCATATAATTAATGCATCGCACTTCCCAGAGAACTGGAAAACTGCGGTAGTAATTCCTATTAAGAAGCCCGGTAGTATTAATAGCCCTTGCAATTGTCGTCCAATACCCCTATTAAGTACACTAAGTAAGATACTGGAACGCAAGATCTACCAAAATCGTCTCTCATTTGCCAATGAGAATGCCCTCATCCCTAACTGTCAGTTCGGATTTCGTAAGCGACAATCCACATGTCATGCTCTACTAAAACTCACACATGATGTTACAACTGGTCTCCAAAACCAAAGCCCTACTGTGTGTATATCTCCCGATATTTCTAAGGCGTTTGATTGCGTCTGGATCTCAGGGCTTCTGTACAAACTGCACTCCATATTTAATCTAAACTCTCACACAACAAAGCTCTTAGCCTCTTATCTTTCTGACAGAAAATTCGTTGTGAGAATAAATTCTTCCGTCTCAGAAACCCACAACATAACCGCGGGTGTTCCCCAAGGCTCAATTGTAGGGCCAATTTTATATCTGTTATATACCGCGGATATTCCTCAACCCGTATCTCCTAATGTTGTGATGCTGAATTATGCTGATGATACATTAATTTACTCTAGCAGCAAATTTGTTAAGGCTGCAAGAAACCGCATTAACAACTTCCTCCCTAACTTAACAACATATTTCAATAAATGGAAAATTCACCTTAACCCAAATAAAACGCAGCTCATAGTGTTCAAGGGCAAACACGAGCACTGTACAAACAACACTAGACGCTGCCACAACAAAATTAAACCTAACCTAAACAACACTCTGATAAAACCCTCCAAAACCCTAAAATATCTGGGAATCACTTTTTCTAATAAGTGGTCTTTTTCCTCCCACATTAAAAATTCCCTTCAAAAGCCACAATCCAACTTAATCTCTGTAGAAGAGTAATGTGGAAACCTAATAGTCTCTCTCACAAAGTCAAACTGCTCATTTACAAACAAATTATCAGGCCCACACTCACGTGCGCGTGCCCATTGTGGTACCATATCACTCCCTCTCAAATGGAGAAACTACGAGTATTCGAAAGAAAATGCTTTAGGTATGTCTCTGGGTTACATCGTCGTCCTAACTCCTATAAGTACTATAGTAACGTCGAACTCTACAATACCGCTGGTATTGAGCGCCTCGATAGACGATTCCTCGAACTGTCTATCAAATTTATCGAAAACCTACAAAATAATCCCAATCCCATAATAACCTCGCTCTTAGAGAACCCTCTAGATATCAGAACTAACTATCCCAACTGTCTCCACACCAGAGCTATCTTCGCCTCAGGCAGACTGGTAAATGATTTAAACGAGATCATATACCACAACACCGAAGTTACCCCTAACCAGTTCAAATACTGTAACGTCCAACCATTTTCCAACATCCTATGTTTCTCCAACGAACAACCGGAAAGAAATACTATTCCTCAAACCCATAACTGACCTCACTCCACATCCTTTAATTCATATATCCCATTAATTATAAAACGTTGTTTTGTTTATAGCTCATTTTATAATAATCAGACTAAATTAGGTTAAGTTATATTTATATTTAGTGTTAGGTTTAGATTAAGTAAAGTAAAAATAAGAAATTCCTGGTTTTCTGACCTTTTCCAGGAAGACGAAACCCTACTAAATGTATAAACACACATCTATCCTGTAACTCTTAAAACATTGTTTGGAAAATGTATTATAATAATAATTACATGTAAGCAATTGTTACGAATTTAATTTAAGTCACTGTATTACTTAAATGTACAAATTCTAATTATGGTTAATAAATACAGTTTTGAAAAAAACAAAAAAACAGATTCGGATCAGTCTTTAGGTTAGCGTCCGACGTTTAAGGACGCCAATCATTTAAAGTAAATATTAAAATTAATAAAAGTAGTTGCAAATTCCAAAAACTGCATTTTTATTGGATTCGGCCGAATTTCAGAACTCTTTTATTCAACAATCGGTTGTCACTCTTCCCGGAGGCCCCGGAAGCACGGTGGCGACCGCAACGGGTCCTCTCAGGAGCTGTCTTAAAGAGATCCCTCGTCCTTTTCAGGACGAGACACGCTCCCCGAGAGAAGGACCATAACAGTATGTAAACTAAGTCATCTTGTTTTCAGGAATTCGTCTAGGGGGAAATGCACTTGGTGAGATTGGGATTCCTGATAAGTTAGGAAAGGATTCTTACAGGGAATTGTATGCGAAGAAATGCATGAAAGGTAAGAATTCTTTTATAGGTATTTTTAGGTATATAAATTGGATCTATTTGATGCCTGAAGCATTTAAGGTGCCAATGCAATTGCATTAGCGAAATTATGAGATCGGTGGAAGTTATGAGGGTTTTTTAGGTAAGCGAACCGTGGGGTTTGGCGGAACCGCCACAATAGCATTCAATTCTAGCCAACGAAGTTGGTTAACATTGCACGATGCAGTTCACTATTCGCCGAAAAGAAATTTTCTGCACGGTTTTCGAAAGCAAATGTTCTCCACAAGAAAATGCACACGAAACAGTGACCATGGTTTTTTTCATCAGTTCAATGCGACAATTCTGCTTATTCGCAAAGCTTCTAAGATTAAAATGGCATCATCACTAAAGACGATGTTTTATGAAAAATTCTCATCGATTTGTCTTTGTTCGTGCCATGGGCGAAGACAGTGCTTAAAATGGCCAGTAGGCTTCAGTTCTTGCGATAATTGAACTTCGATATAACGTGATTGCTAAAAGGTTTAATTCCGGCGCTCGATGATGAATCGAGGTGTTTGCACTCATTGCCAAATTCGCGCTCACCGCAGCAATGTTTTCGGCTGAACGTCGTGCAGCACTGAAACATCCCATCATCCTTAACACCATAATTAACACGAGCGATGATGTTTTCACTTCTGCTACCGACCCAGTTTCTTTGTATTTTGCAACAGTTTTTGCTTTCGTACTGTCAATTGGTCGATTACGTTGACAAAAAAAAAAATCGATAAGAGCACGTAAGGCGTTCTTTTTTGAACATATATTTCCGTAACAGGCTTCAATAATTTTAAAACTGTCCTGAGTTGATATTTGCCTAACACTGAACGTACCAAATGAAGAAATTAGTGTAAAAAAACTGTTGACATTTAAGCCCCATTCGTATTTAACATCCTTTCTTCTAATCGGAACACCCTTTACAAGCAATCAGTTATAGACACACAATTTTACCCCCATATTATGCCATTGTCTTTTTTTTTTTGGCGAAAACAAAAATAAAAAATCGTTCATGTATTCCCTCTTCCGCATATAGGAATTGTGCTAATCGCTTAGTCACCCTTCGTATTCATGGAGGACACTCAGGCACATCATGACGAGTCGACCCCATGAAATGTGTGTTTACGAGCTTCGACTTTATTAATAAATTATAAATGAGAAATAAAAACAAAACGAAAAAAAGCGATATTCAAAATAACCGCATTGGCGAATAGCCAATAATTTTTTGAGCACATCCGATGTGAAACTGCTTGGAAACTTGGAGTCGAATCTACCATTTACGGAGTGCCCAAGTTTATCAATATTTATTTTCGAGGGAATCACTATTAAACGAGGAAAGACGACGTGACATTATTCACACAGGTGAATAGGAGAGCATAAGAGTGCGTAAAATACCTATATTCCAAATCGCATTATCACGTGCCCATGTAGTCACCAACGACTTTTTTGTTGTAGTGTATAAATAAAATGTCTGTTGATTTTTAAAAATTTTTTATTAGGGAATATGAGCCAGTTCACAAAAATGATTCAATGCGAAATTCCTCTGTCTCTTACTTCTTTTTTTCGTCCACCCCCACACTCTTTTTCAATCATCCCAAATATCCTTTTTGTAAGTAACGACTTTCATTAAATGTATATAAATTAGTTCAGAAAATTTGGCGCGGTGTTAAATTTAGTGATTCGCTCAACAAATTCCAACGATATGCGATAAATTGGTTGGTTTAGTGGGTGGAGGAGATATTTCAGTAGAACCAGCTGAATAGGTTTTTCTTTGAAGTACTTAAATAGATTCTACGTATCTCTTATCATCAGTTCTTTGGAATCGTGTGTGAAATTTAATCAAGAAGCATCGTAAATTCCTTCAGGACTAGTGTACTCATTGGATACAGTTGCCCTTCCATCGGATGCTCTCCATATAAATTCTTGTCCATGCAGTCGGTACTCTCTTGATGGGGAAGTGCTTAACTGCGAAGTCGTCGCTGCACGACAGCTTCTGAAGTTTTCATATATTCGATATATATTTTCGAAAATGAATGTGCGTCCTAGTTTCCAAGCGCATTTTATGAAATCTTTTGGCATATGCGTTTTAAAACTGATCGGATATCCAAGAAGTTGACTGTTTTCCGATGAAATCATATTCGACGATGCTAAAAGTGTTGTGAAGTATTTGGCTTATTTCCAAAGATGCAACGAGTTATTCACCTCAACTGATCTACCTACTCTTGCGATATTAAAGCCGTAGATAGTCTAGTATGTGTGGTCAGAAAATGATAAGATTAACTGCCAAAGAAAGGTCTATGTGACCATATTTTTGGAATATTTACATTCATATGCAGAAGATAAAACACGGTTGGATAGTGTCGTATATTTCACATTCGTGCCGTCGCAATTTCATTGCACTCGATTACGTGATAGAACACTCTATCGAACAACTTGACGCAGAGTCGATGCGAAAAAGCAAACTGGAAAAATTATCAAATGGGTAACAAATGCACGCAATACTGCAACGCCGCCAAAAGAAAACCGGACATCAAACCGAGTTTACTGAAGGAATCCAAAAAGAACCAAAATAAGAGCCGAATTAACAGATCCTGATACTCACATCGAAGCACAATAAATAGTGACAATCAATATAACTACGAGGGCGAATCAAATATAAACGGTAATTTTACCTTTTTGCTTAGTAACAAGTTGCAGCTAGATAATCTTGTGCGTGACTTTTGTTTGGTTTATGAAGAGTAGGGGAACCGGCTTGGCTAGCCATGGCGCTCGAATTTGTAGTCAGTACAACTTTCTGGCGCAAGACTAATGACCTTGCCCGGAAAAACAAATTATAATGGAAAATTTACCAAGCCTCAGCACTTGTTAAATAAGGCCAAGACCGGTTCCCGCTTGTAGTGCCGATGATTACGATGACAACTATGGCACAGCAAGAGGCACATACGTCTGTTGCGCAACCGATTATTATATATTTTTTTTAAAATTACAATTTTTTTAAATTTGACTTCTCCCATGAAAGGCGAACTTATAGCCCTGAGTTAGCGCCCTGAGATGCTATTTTTTTCGACCGGGTCCATCAGCCAAATTCCGAAAGACGCTCGAGGATTTCTCCCAACCATTTCACGAAGCCTATACCTAAATTGGGTGGTATTTCACCGGACGATTGGGCTTGGGGACCCTACCTACCACTCAGTGATTGTGCCGAACTGCCCAATAGCAAGAGTCATCAGTTGAACCTAGTTTTGCAAAATCAAACCCAAGACACAACCTCCTTACCAACTCAGCCATTGAGGCGGCATGAAGGCGTTAAACCCTCGGACATTTTTTCTCAATTGAAGCACAGTTTGGTGATGATACACTGTCTCAGAATCGTGGGTATACGTGGGCCAGAGAATTTAATAGTGGGCGAGAACGTATCGAAAACGAAAGTCATGATAGACGCCCAAGGACAAGTCGTGTAGATGACAACATCCGTGCCGTTCGAGATCTTATTGGAAGTGATGGAATGAACATTTCCATAGCTGATACCCACTTCTGATGAGATTTCCCCAACAGTTAAGGGGAATCTGTTGTATTCCAAGTATTTAATCAACCCGGCATTGATGACCTTTTTCATAATTGGACAACATAGACAGTAATATTGGGTTGTACCACATGAAATGTCCGATTTTATTGTAACAATTTAAAAGCCAATATTATTTTTCCCTACATCAAAATAGGATCCGTTGGCATCTATGAGATTCTTGCAACGTGATACAAAGTCTAATATTCCTTTTTCGTAGAAGTACTGACTTTTTGAGGCAATGAAATCTTCAAAGGCTTTTATGACCTCTGCTCGGTTCCGGAAGACCTTCTACCGGCAAAATGAATCCAGATTGCAGAAAAGATGGTAGTTCGTTGGGGTAGTCAGTTGGGGAAATCACAGGAGAGTTCGGCGGATGCGAAAGAATTTCAAATCCCAACTGCAAACGTTTTTGCACCGTTGCTTGTTAGGTATGGGATCTAAACCACTGCGGAAACTCTTCCATTTGTGTTATTCTACTGACCGTTTCCCAAATAGATGGAAGTCAGCGAACATTCAGCCAGTACCCAAAAAAGGGAGACAAATCGTCCCTGTCTTCTTATCGACCCATAGCATTAACTTCTATTCTCTCCAAGGCAATGGAATCACTGATTAACCGTCAACTTTCGAAATATCTGGAATATTTCAATAACGATATTGACTCTATAGCGGACACATTGATAGACACGATTCTACTTGGCATGCGAACCTTTATTCCACACAGAGTAAAGAGTATCAAACCCAAGAGAAATATGTGGTTCGATACTGGGTCCAATGAACCCATTAAGGCGCAGGACTTGAGCTTTCGGTTGTATAAATCAAACAATACTGAGGAAAACCGGAAAAGATTTAAGAAAGCTATAAATGACTGCAATGCGTATATTCAATGGGCCAAGTTCTTGCATGATCAGAGAATGAGACGAAATGTACTACAGTCTCCCACAGGTAGTAGGAACTTCTGGGCATTCGTGAAAAACATTCAAAACTCGGTCTCTTCATCCATTCCATCGCTTATAGTCGATGACAGACCAGTCACCAGTGCAATGGAAAAGGCGAATCTACTTGCTGCACATTTTGCAGCCAACTCAACCCTGCCTGATACCACATCAGTTCCGCCTCAACTTGAGCATAAGCAGTACACCATGAGCCAGATTTACTTCCGAACGCGTACTGTTGCCCGTGCACTCAAAGAGCTAAACGCAAACAAATCCGCTGGTCCTGAAGAAATTCACCCAATTCTCTTGAAGAAATGCTCCTTTCACTCGCTAAACCACTGCGAAAACTTTTCCATTTGTCTTACTCCATTTGTCTTCTTCGTTTATCACTTGTGCTGTGCAATTCGGTATCATCGTTTAGTGATCTAGACTTTAAATTGTTGGCCGTTAAAGAGGCAATTTTTAAGTAATAGTGAAAATAAAGTAACTTATTGTTAAATAAACTAAGAGTTTTCTTTTGACACAATCATTGTGGGAACGTGTAAAAGGCTGTCCCCAGAGACAACTAGTGGAGTTGGCTTTTGCTGTCACCAGAGCGTGAACCAACTAATGGAGTTGGATGGATTGCTGTTCCCAAACCAACTTGTGGAGTTGGCTTATGCTGTCACCAGAGCGTGATACATTTTCCAACTAGATGGAAGTCAACGAACATTTAACCAATTCCCAAAAAGGGTGATAAACCGCCACCCCTCTTCTTATCGAGCCATAGCACTAACTTATATTCTCTTGAAGGTAATGGAATCACTGATTAGCCGTCAACTTTCGAAATATCTGGAATCAAATGACATCCTTAATAACTGCCAATATGGCTTTAGTAGCAACAGGTCCACAGAACATTTTAAGGCGTACTTTACCGAAAAGTGAAACCATTCCATCCACTACTTCGGAGAAAGCAAGGTTGTTGTGTGGCAGTTCCGGCAAACCTCACTGTCTACTTACCCGAAGAACCCCCATAACTACAACCCAACCTTCATAGTTTTCTGCTAATGCAATCGCATTAGCACCTGTAAATGCTCCACGCATCAAGCTTATCAAATTTATTTATTTAAAAGGTTCTGGAAAAGAATTCTTACCTTCATTCATTCATTCGAATCCAAAAATTCCCCATAAAAAATCTATCCAAATTAATCACAGATCCCAATCATACATACGCATTACCTAGGAATTCCAGTAAAGAATTTCTCCCACAAGGGCATTCATGCAGGCATCAATGCATCTCTGCATTAGCGACCAAGAACCGAATTCTCGTTTAGCGTAAACACTCACACTAGAGTTCGACCCTCGAGTCGCCATAGATGCCATATACAATTGGCATAGATGTTATACAAACCGTCATTGTGTAACCATCTGAATTGCTTCGCACTGGCTTGCAACTATCGATACAGCTGCAAGCACTTTACCCAGAAATGCTCCTTTGTTTGAATCTCCAAACAATCGTCGACTTCGCGCATAGCCGCCGGATTGAATTCAAAGCATAAACAATGAAAATATAGAATCCGTTTCTTACAACGAATTACCCCGCATATACAAATACAAGCAAGGGATTCGTTTCGGCCACCGACACAAAATACGATATACAATTTTCATTGTATAAAGTATCGCAACCCATTAGCACATTTTCCCAATGTCTATGCGTCTATTTACACAAGGGCATCACTCATCTAAGACATTTATGATGTCCCCGCCCCATCTTTTCTCTTAGCACATTTCTTCGATGCATCGTCGTCTATTTATTTAGCCGCGATGCACACCAACCACAACGATCTTCCCGATTCCTTTGTCCTTACCGCCTGCCTGCTTTGTTTTTCCATTGCCTTCGCGCACGAGTAAACAACACAGATCTAAATGATCACACACATACCACCATGATCTCCATTACGAGATCTGGTTTTCTATTCCACCAAAAGAAACTTTACGTTTCTCTGGTGGTAAGTAAAAACATATCCTTAGTGGAGAGGATATTCACCATCACCGAATCGAGGGTGAATCAAGATCCAGATTCCAACCCTCGATTGAGTCCTATTACATCCGCCGACCGAGCCGATCGTGTCACTCCCGCTCCCCGGTGCGCACGGGGACGCGCATTTTACCAAAGCGAGTCGAGTAAGCGCGCGATTAATAAAAAGTGTTGCCTTCTTGTGCCTCCAGTATAATGCCGTTATCAATTAAAAGTTTAATGTCAGACAAGTAGTGTGCATCGTCTTATATTGTCTTTTTGTGCATCCGTTTCGTCGTCAATGTGATTAGTATCTGTGTCCTGTAAAGCAATTAAATACAGTAAGATTTGTTGTGAATAAACAGAACCTTTTATAATAAACCATTAAAGAGTGTGTTTCCTTTGACTTGTTCCGTGTGTTGCGAAGGTTTTCTTTTGGTGCTCGGTGGACCTTTCTTTTCGTGACGATGGGAGTGGAAGGGAATCAGCGCCGTACGCCGGCGCACCATACTTCCTTCCCACAGTTGCACTGGATATCTCGAAAGCCTTCGACAGAGTTTGGCATCCAGTCCTTTTATCAAAATTACATTCATATGGAGTGGACAATTCCCTGATCCAATGAATAAGAGACTACCTTTCTGGTCGTTCAATTTAAGTGGTTCTTGATGGTGTAAAATCTGCCTCCCATCAAATGAAAGCAGATGTTCCCCTAGGTTCTGTACCCTCACCCACTCTCTTCCTCATCTTTATAAATGATCTCTTGTACATTACCCGCAACCCAATCCACTCGTTTGCTGATGATAGCACATTGAGTTTCTCATACTCATACGAACATTACTGACCAAACTCTTTGAACGTCAATACCAATCAGCAAGTTATGCTTAATACACTGAATTCCGACCTCAACAAGATATATCAATGGGAGTTATCTAACTGAGTAGAGTTCAATGCCTAAAAAAGTCGGTGCTGTCTCCTGTCGTCAAAGGCGAACCCCAAAGTAAATACACTGTCGATGAACGGCACTTGCATCAACGAAGGTAAGGAACTATCAATCCTCGGCACTCGAATTAATTCGACTCTTAATTGGAGCTACCACATTTTTGAAGCTGCGAAAAGTGCGGCCAAATACATGGGGTTTCTTAAGAGATGCAAAAGATACTTCACTCCACCCAACCTGGCCATTATTTACAAGACGTGCATTCGTCCCGAAATGGAGTTCAACCCCCGTATTTGGTCAGGCGCATCCAAAACTGCACTACACGTGCTCGATAGGATGCAAAAACGTGCAGTGAAACTTTTTGGGGACCCAACTGTGGGTCGATCAATTCTGTCGTTAGAACATTGGCATAATCTATCATGCCTATCTCTCTTCCATAGGTATTATGACGGTCGTTGCTCAACGGAACTTGCTGAGTGTGTTTCGCCTCCTCAGACATTTTCCCGCGATACCAGTCAATCTGAGAATACGCATCAGTTCATGTTGAAAGTCAACTTCACGCGCACAAACAAACATAGAGAGTCATTCTTTAGCCGAACCACACGAATGTGGAATACTCTACCTGATCGTGTGTTTCCTCGTCGTTGTAATGTCCAGGCATTTAAGACCAAAGTACATCGATACCTCCTTTCCTCATCCACTTCCTCTCCTTCGGCTCGCACTGTGGTGTGATATTTAAGGGTACTCCAAAATCCTGTGTTGTGGGTGCGTTTGTTGTGTTTCTTGTAGGGGTTTTTATTTCCAGGAAGCGTATCTCCTAGTCCTTAAAAGGGCAAGGGGATCTCTTAAAATTTGACCGCTCCTGAAAACTTGTCCTACAAAAGGGGTCGTTGCCGTGCTTCCTCTGAGTTCAAAGGGAAGAGCAACGTCCTTTTATTCGGCCTTCGTCCTGATGTCTTCACTTGGTTTTCCGTGGGGGCGAGGTGATATTTAGATATCCGTCGTCCATAAAATATGAAAACACGTCTTGTTTCCTTTATGAATATGATTTTATTATATTATTCAGGATTTTCCTGGGGTACTTCCTCCAGGGACTGTGAATTTAGACTGCGGCCCGGAGATCACTTGACTATTCCTTTATAAAGGAAAAGGAATCGAAAATTGTATCCCAAAGATACACATTTTCGTGCAACAATCTCGATCTTTTGGATATTTCGAGCGAGATGTTGTATTTACATAAGATAAGAAATCAATTTCTTGAATTCTTACGAAACTATTACGCAGATGTGTGAATGTATCTGCTTTTGGGTTTTTGTTTGTTTAACTCAATGGAATTTTTGGGATAGAGATAACGATCTCTGAATTTTGGATTTGGGTGATGCTGTGGAGCAAATGTAGAACAATAAACGAATATTGGATTCGTTTATTGTGAATTTTAATTTTAATTTGGATTTTGGGGTTAATAATGCCGTGGGGGCAAATGTTAGGCAATAAACGAATGTTTGATTCGTTTATTGCGAATTTTGAATCATGTTTGGGTTTTTTCGGGTTTTGATAGGTTTATATGCTTTAGCGTATTATAGCTAGGATTTTGGATTAGGAATGGGGGAAAAAGGTGGTAGTTTCTCCTGGTTGAAGACATGAAAAGTGGATTGGTCCTTTCGATATCCACCAAATTGTCACCATAAGCTTTTTTGGGTGAAGATCGGGGTTGGGGGTGTGTTTTGGTTCTTCACCTGCATCCAACCACTGCCCAGGCCTTTTACCGTTATCATAAGAATCCACTTTTCATCACAGGCGACTATCCGGTGCAAAACTGGTTGTTTGATTTCTTTATCTAAGCGATATGCAAATTTCCAGGAGCCGTAGTTTTTGGGACTTGTTTAGTTCATGGGGTACCCATTTATCGAGTTTCTTTACATTTCCTATGAGAAAAAGGTGTCGATTTATTGTCATTGGGGATACTCCCATGCTTTTTGCAATCTCCCGCACCGATTTCGTTGGGTCCGCATCCACCGTTGCTCTTAAAATATCGTCGTCAGCTAACGTTTCCGGTTTCCCGCATTGTTCATTTTCGAGGGTGAAATCTCCCGAACGGAACTTTCCAAACCAACGTCGTATAGTGCGTTCGTTTACCGCTACATCCTCAAATGCGTCATTAATGTTTTTCATTGCCAATGACGCATTATGTCCCATTTTATATTCATAAAGAAAGAGGGTTCGAATTTGAACTGCCAACAGAATGGTAAACAATTCCTAGAAAAAAAAATTGTACTTTTAACGAGCCCTAAAATTCTTACACGTCAAGCACACGAACCACTCTACTTTATAAAAAGAGAACATTTAACGTTCTGGCTCAGATGTTCACTCGAGAACAGTTCACTCGAAAAGATTTCGACTGAGCGAAAATCGGACATTTCATGTGGTACAACCCAATACTATTAGCCGGTAATTTTCGAGGAGACACCCCTTTTTCTTCTTTGGGATTGGTTGAATTTGAGCGATTTTATAGCAGGAAATAAAGTCATGTGTGCATAAGATAAGCGAAAAAATTTTGCTAAGAACCGCCAACAGTTCTGGAGCACAGTTTTAAGGACTATTGCTGACATTCTTTAGTTCTTTAGTTTTTTCCGTACTAATCTGCTCGCATTATTTATCAAACCAAGGCTTATCAGAACAATTTCATTTGATGAAATGCGGAATGTAAAGCTCCATCCCAAGGAGAAAAATCTCCGTGACTGATTCTGGGAATCCGTTCACATCAGAGTCCCCAAAGCACACTTCTGACCACGGAAAGGATGAGAAGAAATCCAACAATTCAGCGCAGTACCTACTGGCGAGGCAGCTTAGATTGATCATTCGTTTGAAATGTAAGTGATTGCGCATCCCATATCGAGCAGTGATCTGGGTTTCTCAATGGCGCAATCCTTTCCACGGTATAAATGCTCGGCTCAGATGTCAGAAATAGATCTACGGTGGTCGTAAAATCACCTCGGCCATCCGACAGCAGAAGGCCAAAACACACATTGTGGGTACCTCCACGAGTCAAATTGAATCAAATTATGGCTAACAGCGAACGTTTCGGCCAGTCTCCAAATCACCTCGGTTCCACCGAAATATATCAACCAGAAGCCAGGTGGTTGATTAGTATTCAGGCAACGGTATGTCTACGATGGTCGAGAAATCGACAATTACATTCGACAATTACATTCAACAAAACATACAGCACTTCACAGCAACAAAAAGCAGACTGCTACAAAACTAAAATAATTATGCAAACAGTTTACTAAATTTCAGATTGAAAAACCTCCAAAAAGTACTAAAAGCTAACCATACATTAACAACAATTTTGTATTGGAACAACAGAATTCGGGCTATAAAATCTAACAACCCGAATATGTTCCAACAAATAAATAAGATATTCAGGAGAAATAATCAAAACGCGATTCAGTGTCTCCAAATACCACGTATTGACGAAAACAAGCAGATGTTAATTAACATTGGCATAGATACAAAGAACGCTAGCCACAATAATGAGCTGTTGGTGATCGAGAATTCCTTGGAAAAGGTGAACGATGTGGGAGCTGTCTTCCAGGAAATGTACAAGGTGAACGATGTGGGAGCTGTCTTCCAGGAAATGTACAAGGTGAATGAAGGTGCGGTGTTCCAGCGAATCCCACAAATCACTGTGGGGTTGAATGCCTTTTCGCCCAGCTAAAGGAGTCATACATACTGGTGTACGCAACCCCACGGACCCACAGACACGTGGGGCCAATTACCACTATCGATTCCTCATGCCTGCAGAGTTATCGAAGGACACTACATCAGAATCGAAGTAGTTTGACGACCCATTACCTGGACAAACCCAAGTGGCCCGGGGCGACAGAGCCAGACGCTGACAGCCACCAAAAATCCCATGGGATAAAAATATGGCCAAGTGTGCGTGATTGGTTGCCGTTCCCATGGTTGGGATCCGTTGTTGGCTTGGATGCAATTCCTGTAATTTTCGATAGGTATTAGGTTATGCTGCTTTACGACCGGAGTATATATTATTATGAAATATGAAATTAATCAAAAGGCTTATCTTATTCTTTGTTTATGAGTTTACTTTTATTAACTTTCGCGCTTCAGACTGTGTGACTATAAATAATGTGTGACGTACCTTGGCCCGCGAAATTGACTGATTGGTGCGCATCGGATATGTAGCGACGAAGTGGTGACGACGAAGATTGGCTGCAGACTGCCCAAAAAACGTTAGTCACGTTTGAATTTGGGTGACAGTGCGATGGCGTCCCTAGGCGGGTGACGCACTGTCAGCTGGCGGCTGACAGGCGTGGTTAGTATGCTGGTTGGGGAGTGTACTAGACGGTGAACGTACTAGATTCTCCCCGCTGTATTTAGTTGCGAATCCACAACACCAAGAAATAAACAAATTTATGATCTCTTGAGCCAACTGCAATTTGGTTTTCCCTTATCGAAAGGACTATTGTGGGAACAGAAGGCAAACAATAAACGAACCGACACTGTTCCTACAAGGAGATAAAAACCCAGTACAAATATCGCAGCCGAAGATAATGACTGCGGCCTAGGAAATCACCAAGGCTATAAACCACATGCGAGTAAATTACACAAAGGGATACCGCAGATGTGTGAAAATCCTAACGGTCCTCGGCATATCTCTGACCACATGGATAGCAACGTTCGCGTCACACAGTATCTACGAACAAAACGGAATCGTAGAACAAGTTAGGGTGCGATCTCCTGGAAAGGAGTAATCCCTTGTTAAAGAGAGGATACCAAGGAAAGGTGGAGTGAAGAGAAAGTAAGAACAACCGGGTGAATTACCCTTCCTTCAACGAAAATTTTATAAGTTAGTCCAGTGATAACACCCGCCGTGGAGGGTCCTCGACTGTAAAACAAACTAAGTGTGTCGCGCGAGTCTTTCAAAAAAATAACAAATAAATACATGACACCAGGTTCCGAAAGGTTGTGAATAAAAACAGATATTAAAATAGAAATAAAATAAAGTCCGAAAAGAAATTAAAAATTAAGTGACTTTGATTTTGTGGACAGTGTTCGGCGAAACACAATCAATTAATTAAAATCCCCCAAAATAAAACGGTCCCGCCGAAACCACGACTTGAAGGACAGAGTTGTACTGAATCACCTACACCTTCGCAATGAAATTTCAAATTGGCAATCGGAGGATCTCGATTTTAAAAAATTCAGTGACGAGAATTTGACAAATACATTTAATGCCAATGACAGGTCTAATAACCTACTAATAACTAAGAAAGAGATCCAGAGTATCTTCGGCTCATTGAGATGCAAAAAATTAGTGGAAATAGATGGAGTACCTAATATCGTACTCAAGTACTACATGGACTGAAAAGTCCCAGAATTTTTCAATAGATGACTCTTTGGCGGTATTTATGTTGGGTAACTTCGGCGGTGTGTCTCGGGTATGTTGTAAGTGTTCCGCCAATCACTGTCCGAAGTAATATACACACCGGAGCACCAATGGAGTGAAAACAATTGTCCAAAAACAAACACTGAGGGTTTTTGTCGATTTAAAATCCTTTTTTTATTTTTTTTTTTCAATAATTGTTATAATTAACGGAATCTGTTTGACAATAGTGTCTCACAATATTTAACAATACAAAGTAAAACGCAGCGAACAATATTTAATAACAGTAATTAAAACGCGGCGAACCACACAGACGATACACACGTTAACTCCTTGAAGGGAGGAGGCTCCCTGTACCACTCCACGGGTCGACGATCAAAATCTCTCTGTCCGTCCGCCCACTCAGATACCCAGATACAGATCGTATCTACATCTGCCAGAAGAAATCTTTCATTTCATCCGCTAACAGAATTTTCCACAGTATCTGTTAGCGGCATGTTATTAATGCCCATGGGTAATTTAGGTGCCTGAAAAGGAGAAAGTCCCTCGACGCATACATCCTTATATCATCATCACCATCCGTGGTGGTGATCGGAGTTCGGATCCATGGTCGTCGAATTGTGTGCCGCCTCTATTTGCATAGCATATCTGGCGCGCGGCCGAAAGATATCCTGCAATTTGCATGGATGTATGGTTCATGGGTTTTGTTTGACTTTTGTCAATACACCCGAAATCCATTAGACCTTTCTAATGGGTGTGAAATACAAACAGACACCGTGGGATCGGAGTAGTTCCCTTGTGGGTTTTCAACCTCATACATTTTGAATTATCTCGTTGAGATAATTACGGTTGCCGTTTCTTTTGTTTGCCGATAGATTTGGTGGTCTTTATGGCAGCTACCCGCACGTGCATCGTTGGTCGGCTAATTTGCTGGCGATAACAAATCCTTGTAACATCGTGTAGATGTTCAGGATTTCGGATTATGCAGTGCTGGAGTGCGGCGCATTTCAATCTTTACTAATATGATGAATGAATGCTTTTACCTTTGTTTCAGGTATGTTACAATCGACTTGTTGCTTGATATTGAAAGCTTTGGGACGTTCAGTTCCTTGCTTTTTTAGTGTGGGGCTCAACGTTGGCTAAATGTTTCGGTGCCCTAAGGTGGGATTTGGGACACGCCTCTGTGGGCGCGTGCAACGTTCTCAGGTAAGTAAGTTCTTTGAAGGTAGGAATCTTACCTGCGCGGAATTGTGCGTTCGTAGAACGCTACAACTCTGTGGCGGTGCCGCCAAACCCCACGGTACACTTACCTAAAAACCCCCATTACCTCATCCATAGACGCATAAGTTTTTGCCAATGCAATCGCATTAGGCACCTGAAAATGCTACACGCATTAATTGGAGCAAAGCTATAATCGTAGAGCGTCTGCAAAAGAATTCTTACCTTTTCAAGCATTCGTTCGCTTACAAATCCCCTGTAAGAGTTTTACTTTCCTTATCATAAATTACCTGAAAAGAAAAACCTCGGTTCACGTATCATGTAATCATTCCAGCCAGGGATAATTATCATTGCGTCGCCTATTCCCAGCTTCATTCATGTGTACGATAAATTTCTTTATGTATACATTGGCTGGCGACCTTTTTCTCCCAGCAATAAAATTCTCTGACTCGCACAATGTGAAAACCAAATCAAATACGCATTCCGGGTCCCTTGGCATCAATTGAATTCAAAGCATCAACAATGCAAATATAGAATCCGTTTCCCAGAAACGGATTTCCCTGCATATACAAATGCTAGCAAGGGATTTGTTTCGTCCACAAACCCATTAGCACCTTTTTTTTCCAACGTCGATAATAGCGGCGACGCATCGCGTAAACAATGACCCGCATTACCAACGGGGCATTTGGTCATTTCTCCCTTTTGTTTTTACCGCCTGTCTGCTTCGTTTACCCATTGCCCTCGAGCACGTGTAAACCACACAGATCTGAACGATCGCACACATACTACCAAGAGAGACTTTACGTTTCTTTGGTGGTAGGTAAAAACGATATCCTTATTGGAGAGGATGCCATGACACCATAAACTCACCCCAAGAAGCGAATCATCGCTGCACGAGATGATTATCGCTGAGTCTTATTCCATCCACTGAACGAGTCAGTCGAGTGTTTTCTTCTTCCACAGCAGCGTGTACACGTGGGTCGGGTCCTTATCCCAAATAAAATCGAATTTGCAATCGTCGGTTAATTTAAAAGACCAAACCGTATACATGTAAACATAAACCTTGTTAACAGTACAACTTTCGACTAAAACGTGTGTAAATAAGATTGGTGAAACAATAAAGTCATCAAAAAAAAAAAATTGTAATAATAATGTATACATATAGATGTAAACGCCGAAAGGCATATATAAAAATCAAGTTGCAATGTGTAATTTAGAGAGCTTGTAGCGATTCTAACAGATACACACAATTCACAAGCAAAAATAGTGAAGAACACCGAACGAAAAAAATCGAATAAGAAAAATACATCAGAACCGTATACCAAGCGATAAATAAAAAAAAATAATTCACACCAGTGGAATATACTCGAGTTTGGAAATCAAATTCAAAACACGGTCAGTAGTCTGATGCTTCACTGCTTCGCTTTTCAACCGTTTCATGGTGTGTTCAATTCACCTTCTTCACTATCCTTGCTTAACGCTATAAGCTCGCATAGAGCCAGTAAGTTAATTTAAGGACTGTGATTGTAGAAAAGGGTTTAACATTTACCCCTAATATTATACATGTAAAAAGAATTAGGAAAATAAATGTGGTTTAAAAACAAAAAAAAAAACAATAAAGTCATCATAAATAATTTTATGCAGTGTGTTTTATTTTCGCTTGTGCGATCTGTGTTGCGACCTTCCCTCGGTGATGTTTAGTGATCGGCTCATCTGTCACTAGTTTATGTGTGAAATTTCTTCTACAAGCTACAGTCTGTGGCGTTTGTAACAGATACACACACTATACAAAAGGAGGAAATAAGCGTATTATCATCCGCAAACTGAACACTCGGTTATCCGTTGATTCCAACAAATCATTTATATGAAGGAAAAACAAGGTTGGAGCCAAAATAGAACCTTGAGGCACCCCGGAATTAACATGATACCATTCCAAAGAGTCGACTTCCATAACAACCCGGATTGATCGATTTTCGCAAAGCTGCTGGGAAAGTCCGCATGAACGAAATTTGCTCAGCAATGCTTCGTGCCAGACGCTGTCAAAAGCCTTAGCGATATCCAACGCGAACGCCCTTGACTCACCCTGACCCTCGACCGCAGATGTCCATATATTGGTTATAAGGGTCAAAGGGTCTGTGACGATTTTAACAGATACACACACAATACACAAGCAAATAGTGAAGAACTCCGAACGAAAGTCGAATAAGAAAATGCATCAGAGACGTATACCATAGCGAAAACATAACAAATCCACTTCAGTCGAATGTACTTGAGTTTAGAAATCTAATTCTTACACACGGCGGTGGCCTGATGGGTTGCGCTTTAGTTCAATTTTTCAGTTCGAATCACACGTTCTTCCCTATCATCCCAAACGCTATAAGTCGTTTAAGCGACGCTACTTTCGCCTTTATAAAGAATATTAAAAACACGAATATGGCATCTTGATCAACCATTGTTTTTTTATGGGTAAAACTTCTGAACAGCCATTGCAATGGTTGCAGAAATGTTGTCCAACATCTGCTTCTTCTAGAACAACAGTTTATCGGTGGTTTAATGAATTCAAAACACGTTGTACAAGCACCGAAAATGCACCTCACTCTGGAGGGACAAAAAGGGCTACGAATGCGAAAACCGTAAAGCAAGTGCATCTAATCATTTTGTGATCGTAAAGTGAAGTTGCGCGAGTTAGCTGAGGTCGGAGCATCTCAAAATAATGGACAAGATACATTTTGCACGATCTTTTGGAGATAAAAAACTATCGGCCTGATGGATGCCACGTTTGCTGAATGCCGACCAAAAACAGCAGCACATAGATGACTCAACGGGCGGTTTGGTGTTGTTGCACCGTAACCGAGCGGGCTTTCTTCGACGTTTTTTGATGGTGGATGGAATGTGGGTCTATTACAATATGCCTGAGTCCAATAGGCAGTCTACACAGTGGCTGGAAAGCCACGAAAGCTGACCAAGGCGGTCAAAAGACCAACGCTCGGTCGGGAAGGTTATGACTTTCGAAATGTCACGGAACTTCTTACATATACTAGTGACAGATGAGCCCCTCAAAATGAATCATGTTCATTTTCTATTAACGCCATCTATTGAAAAATCCCTGAACTTTTCAGCCCGTGTAGTATTTTCCACCATTGGCAATGGACATATACACAACTCAATTTAACAACGTAAAGCACACTAACCCACGCGTTGAAAAACAGCAATCATACAGCCTATACAAACAAAAGGCCAAAGACTGTACAAACACAAGGAATATGCGTTCGATAAGTTTACTACCAAGCATCAATAAAGTATTCATAGACAAAGCTCTGCTGAAATGGATTGATGACAATATTATTCCGAATCATCAGTTTGGCTTTAAGGCGGTTCATGAAACCATAGATAACGCATCTAAACTGGTTTCCGACATACAATGGAATAAATGCAAGAACCAATGCACAGGTGCTTGTCTGATTAACTTACAAAGAGCCTTCAACACTGTTTGGCTTGAAGGATTGTACTACAACATCGCCAGACAAGGTACGTCTAAGCCTTTACTGTACATATAATACTTTTTTTAATAACATCCTTTATTGTATATGAATAGTATAATCTTAATAATTTAATTTAAAACTATGTTTGATTTGTATTTAATTCAGTTTAATTAAGTAAGACGTGTGAGGGTTTACTGGACCAGAGTTCAGCTCCCAAGTCTATTTTAGTATGTTCGATTTTAATATATTATTCCATAAGGTTTCGCCCGTTTTAGCCTTCTCAATTCGTGGGTAATATCCACGAAATACTGGTACATTTTAATGTCAGAGCACAGCATGAGTGGAAAAATATGGAGAAGATAATCAGAAGAAACATTGATGTCTTGAACGCCTGTGTATTATAATCACGAACCAGATCATCAGACTGAGCATTTCACATCCAAGTGGGTAAAGAGCGATTGTCAGTGAGCCGTTCATTTTTAAAATGAACTGGTTCCTGATTGAGGGTATACTGAGATCCAAGATTGTCATCAACATCATCGGCACTACAACCGGGATCCGGTCTTGGCCTTATTTAACAAGTCTGAGGCCTGTTAAATTCTCCATAATAAATTGTTTTTTCGGGCAAGGTTATTAATCTTGCGCCATGATCCAAGATTGTCACTCAACCTTATCAGAGTTCACAAAATGTACTCATCTTTCATTTTTCCCCCTCCACCACTTCACCGCTCGCGAATTCTATCCGATTTTTAATCTGCTCTTCTTACACGAAGTCCTATATATTTATTAAATCGTTTTTTACTTGCCCTATATTTGTTTGTGCACAAGCTTGAGTTTAAATTGATATTTGTCTAATACAAACTTTTTTTTTCGCTTATAATAAGGCAATCGGCAGGGGTTAATAAATCTATAGAAATATTTTGACTTTTTAGCACATTTTATCTGCCAAAATATGTGACATAAAAATAAGTTTTTTGGACATGTGCCCAACATTTAAGTGGTTTATATTTAGTTAGGTTAAAATAACTTGCAAGTAGTTCGATTTAATTATCTTTTCTCTGTAGCTAGTGAATAAACAATAATAACAGCTAAAATTGGCAACCAGGAGGAACATCATGCAAATATTTTGATAAATGGCTGAACTTTAAGAAATTCGACATCGCGTAATCGGTTTCGTTCTCGAAGGTCTGTCGACGTTCAACTGATAACGGCATTTTGTAATATCAGGGGCATCGGTTTCACCATTACAAATGTAAACGCCATCCACCAATATTTGCAAACAGTGAAACCTGATATCCTTGTCCTAACTAGACCCAGGTCGATTTGTCACATAATTTGACATTTTCTCGTTGCTCTGGATACAACTTGCTCTCGAGATTTCGTTTTAAGGGTGGAGTCGGCGTCTTCACGCGGTCCGGTCTGGCTCGCCAACGGATACAGGCGTTAGAACCCAATAATTTGGACATCATGTGGTTGAAGGTCGTGCTGGGGAATTCTGTTAAATTTCTTTGTTGTTTTTACTTGTGACACTTTTCAAACATCTTTCACGTGCCGTCGACTGAATACAGGTCAACCACCCGGCTTCCGTAATTGTCGTCCTTTGAGATTTTAATGCCCACAACTCTTGCTGGTTGGTACATTCTAACAGAACCGACGGGGCTGGGCGGCTAGCAGAGATGTTCGCTGTTTGCCGCAATTTGACTTAACTCGAGGAGGATCCTACGCGAGGGCTGGATACCCGAAGTGATTATGCGCGCACCGTGGATCTATTTTTGACATCCGAGGCAAGCATTTATGCCGTGCTACACCACTGGGAAACTCAGATCACTACTTGGTATTGGTCGCTCAGCCACTTGTATATCAAACGAATAACCGATCTAAGAAGCTTCGCCATGTATGGAGGTATGGGAGGAACTGGGACGATTTGCGACATTTCTTCGCATCCTTTCCGTGGTCGGAGATGTACTTTGGAGACTCAGATGTTTACGCATACGCTGAGTCGGTCACGGACATTATTTTTCTCGGGATAGAGATTTACATTCCACATTCTATCAAACGATATTCAGATGACAAACCTTGGTTTGATAAAAAATACGGGCTGATTACAGCGGCAAAAATAGACCTTCTAAGCAATGGCGCTCTAATCCCACGGAGATCAACAGAACGAATTTTGTTATAATCAGAAACGTACGCAACCAGGCGATTGATACCGGGAAGGCCTACGACAAACTGACCAATCCTTGAGTGTCCGATTGGTTTGCGTCCCTTCTGGTCAATGGAAAAGGCTGTCAGTAATAACTTCGTTCCTCCTCTTTACCATCGTTAGTGACGGGCATGCGGGATGTAAGGTTCCGCCCACGTACTATTTCATGCATTCGACGAGGACTGGACTGTAAGAAGGCAACCGGCCCGGGCGGAACCCCAGCAGCAGTCCTTAAGAATTGTGCTCCAGAACTGTCGGCGGTTCTTGCCAGGGTCTTCCCTTATCTTATGCACGGAGGGCATTTCCCACCTGTCGGTAGGTGGCTCGAGTTCAGCCAATCCCACAGAAGGGGAAAAAGCATCTCCCACAAAATTGCCGGCCGATAGCATTTCTGTCTATATTGTCTAAGGTGATGGAAAAGGTCATCGATGCTGAGTTAATTAAGTAATTGGAGTGCAATCCACTTCTGAATGATCGTCAATACGGCTTCCGTGGCAGACGATCCACGGGAGACCTATAGCGTTTGGGACGATGGTGAAGCACGTGTGATTCGAACTAACGCTCTGGCGGTTAGAATCACTAAAAATGTAACCCATGCTCAACACACCACCCCACTGCCGCGTGTACGAATTTGATTTCTAAACCCAAGTACACTCAGCTGATGTGGAATTGCTATGTTATTGCTTGTATGCAAAGCTCGTGCTCTTTCTTGTTCGATTTTCGTTCGGTGTTCTTCACTATTTGCTTGTGTATTGTGTGTGTATCTGTTAGAAACGTCACAGACCTTTTGATCCTTATAACCGATATATGGACAACTGCGATCGAGGGGCAGGGTGAGTCAAAGGCGGTCGCGTTGGATATCGCTAAGGCTTTTCACAGCGTCTGGCACGAAGCATTGCTGAGCAAATTTCGTTCATACGGACTTTCCCAGCGGCTTTGCGAAAATCGATCAATCCGGATTGTTATGGAAGTCGACTCTTCGAAATGGTATCATGTTAATTCCGAGGTGCCTCAAGGTTCTATTTTGGCTCCAACCTTGTTTTTGCTTCATATAAATGATTTGTTGGAATCAACGGATAACCGAGTGTTCAGTTTGAGGATGATAATACGCTTGTTTCCTCCTTTTGACTGATCGACCGATTAGTGCATCAACGTCGCATCAATTGAGATGTAGCAAGATCGACTTTCTGAATGAGGAACTGGATACGGTCCTGCAGTGGGGAAATGCCAATCTCGGCGACTTCAAGACCACGAAGACAAAAAATACAACATTCACAAAGAAAAGCGAATCATCGGCTCCCCAGGTACTCGAATCTGGGGAAAGTTTGAAATTGCTCGGCGTCGCAGTCTGTGGGAATGTATCATGGCATAAGCACGTGTCGAACATCGCCAGGTCTGCCTTCGGGAAAACGGAGTTATCTTTTTAGAGCGTAAGCCCACGCTTGAATATTGCTCCAATGTTTGGAGCTCTCCTCCTAAGTATACACTCGATCTACTTGAGAGTATACAGAGATGGGCGATCCATCTGGTCGGGGCGCTGACGCCGGGGCTACAGTCGCTATCACATCGAAAGCCCGTAGCCAACTTCTGTCTGTTTTACAGATATTATCACAGGTACTGCTCTTCGGAGATTCGTAATATTGTTCCGCACAATTCGGTTTATATGCGCTTCGCGAGACAATCGGACGGATCGCACCAATTTGCGGTTCATCTCCCGACGACGCGAACACTTCTGCATCAGAGCTCGTTCCGTCACAGAGCGGGAAAGCTGTGGAATTCCCTCCCCGCGTGAGTGTTACCTGAGCGTTACAACCTACAACAGTTCAAAAAGAACTGCAATAATTATTAGGTAGCATCTCGGGGCGCTATGGATGCGCCTCTCCTGAGAGAAGTGTAATAAAAAAAAATGTAAGCATTGTTTCGATTGTCCAAGACATTGGACAAAAAACCGGTTGGAACCATTCGAATAAGGCTGGATACAAAAACATGCTCGATGTATGGAAGCCAACAACAACAAAATCAACCCACTTCTGAGCCGGGTGGCCAAGCGATAAGGGTCGTGGCCTAATAGCGGTGAGTGGGGGCAAACGGCGACCAAGCCAGTACTGACAGGCAGGAAGGTTTTGCTATGTGTTTGGTGGGATTGGGAGAGAATCATCTACTATGAGCCGCTCCCCTACGTCCAAACTCTTAATTCGAACCTGCACTGTCAACTATTGGCCCGTCTGAAGGAATCGATCGCCCGGAAGCGGTCAGCTTTGGCCAATAGGAGATGAAATGTGTTCCATCTGGACAACGCAGGGCCACAAGCACCTATAACAGCGACTCGTCCCAAATTCCGGGAGCTTGGATGGGAGGTACCAAGTGATTACCACCTGTCCCTGTATATGGTGAATGATTTTGCTGGTAAAAAATTCACCTCAAGAGAAGCTTGTGAAAATCAACTTGCCAATAGGGACGAGGATTTTTATGGGAGAGGCATAATAAAATATATCATCATCATCATCGGCACTACAACCGGGAACTGGTCTTGGCCTTATTTAGCAAGTCCTGAGGCTTGTTAAATTTTCCATGATAATTTGTTTTTCCGGGCAAGGTCATTAGTCTTGCCCCAGAGGCTCCCCGACGGGGAATCGAACCCCGGTCTCCCGCGTGACAGGTGGGGATACTAACCAATATACTATCGAGGAGTCCAATAAAATGTATACAGTGGTGGAAACAATAGTAGAAACAAAGGTTTAGATAACGATCAACAATCAGTAACTGCGTACAATTTGGTTTTTCTACGACACCTATTCTATACCCGAACCGTACCTAACAGTACTTTGATATGGTGCATCAATTTGCTGTTATCAGTTTTTTGTTTTTGCCTAGTAGTAAAAAATGCAAGCGTGAGATATTTTGCCTGGAAAAAATAATATAAACAAACCATCACCATAGTCTTCAATCGTGATTGTGAAGTAAACTACTGGTTCGTCTTTATTGAAATCTTCGTAAATTTGTTAGACTTGTCTTTTAGTGTTTGTTAGAAGAAAAAAAAAAAACAATAAAAATAAAATTTTGTGAAAATGGGTCGTGGTGTACATTGCACTAGTTCCGATCGTGAATTGATGGGAAATCAATAGATGAAATAGCTAAGCTAATGAAGTGCTCTAAGAAAAAAATAATCACAGCTTCAATTCAATTCAGGTCCCAAAATGTCAACCAGAGGCAGAAAAAGAAAAACAACCTCACGATTCGGCAACCTGCTAATCCGACTATCCAAGAACAAGCCGTTTTTTCTTCAACGGAATTAAAAAATGACTTAAACGCACCTTAAACGAGTCGTACAATTAGAAACAGACTAATAGAAGCGGGCCATTCTGGAAGAAGTCCCAGAAAAGTTCTTAGAAGAAATTAGTAATATTAATTACAAACTACTCAGAATTCTCTAATTTCTATACATTCTTCTCGGATGTGACTTTGTTATGTAAATTGCTTCCCTTAACATAGATTTAGATATGCTCTTCAAAATCGGCCATGCCCCCAATTTAACATTTTTTTTCTCTTGATACATTTAATTACAATCAAAATCACAAGATGCATCCTGCGCTTCAGTGCATTTAATCCAAAATTAGCATCACTACATCTTGGCCTTCTGGATGTAAGTTCTTTCAAAACACTTAGTGGTTACCCTCTTGGCATTGGTTTTCAAGATTATCTTCCGACCGGCCAATACTGAGTAATCGGTGATTGTTCTATGATAAGTAGAGGCGGCCGTCGGCTCTGAACTTTATCGATTTGCTATCAATAAAGGAAAAAGGAAAGAGGCACCAGCATTGGTGAAGAAAATTAAAATTCTCAGGAATGTTTTTCTTGTAGCACAAGGTCAAGTTGCACTACTTTCGGATCTATGAAGCTTGCATTTACGAGGTAGACATCCGGTTATAGCTTTGCGCAGAGGCGATATCGTAATCAGTGAGGTTCTACTGAGGTGCGATTATTGCTAGTTGAAACATCTGGTTATTCGACGAATTTGACTAATACTCATTACTCCTATTTGATTATCTAACGAACGTGCTGATGGAAACCTAATGAATATAAATATTCTCCCACATCGAACTAATAGGGTTACTTTTAGATCAAAAGCTATGACTTTATTTTACAATTCTATACGATTTTTAGTGAAGCATAAGACACTCTACAAAGCTCTTGAGAACAACTGTCATTTACCTTCCCTTCCACTGCATTTTCGCGTTGAATGTCTCTATGCTAATATTTTCACTAAAGACAGTTACAACCAACTTATTTATGTTTACGGGCGACCGTAAATAATGTATAATTTAGAGTGCTTGCGAAGAGCCAGTAAAATATGTCTTAAGTAAAATATGTAATTAATTTGTTAAATAAATGTGGATATAAAACTAAAAAAAAAACTACCCGGATGACAATCAAACTCAAACGATGAATTTCAAACCCAGGTTTTTGTGCTCAGAAATCGCGGATACACAATTGTTGTTGATGCTGTTGGCTTTGCAAAGGGATCAATCAAGAAGATTTTAACAAAAGGTATTTTGGGTCAGAAACGCGTCAAATCTCGACTGGTAAAAAACGCGCAATGTCTTTGAAAAAGGGCGTCGCGTTAAAATTTGTGAGATGATTTCTGACTATCAATCGGTCATGAGGTGCACTATTATGAGATTTGGTCCGTGCATACTATTATCAACTAATCGATTGAATATTGTGTCAAGGTGAGCAAAGGCCAAACAAATTGGTCACCCTAAAATCAAAGTGATTTTAACAGTTTTCTTCGACTATCGTGGTGGTTTGTACACTGTGAATTCCTTCCGCTGCGCGAAACTGTTAACAAGAAAGAGTGCGTGTTGAGTGTTGAACGTCGTTTCCATGAAGCAAAAAGAAACCAGAATTGTGGCAAAATAACTTATGGATTTTGCATTACCATAATAGGCCAACTTCAGGGGGATGAGAGCGAACATACAGGGAAAAGTTACTGATTGCTTTCAACCCGGCGAGGACCAGGAGGATCGTTCCCCTGATCAATCTAAGTTGACATGCAGTCTCCACGTGATACCCCTAGATAGCTACTTTGGCACCCGCCAAGTAGTGAACGAATGCATGCAACGATATCCTGAGAAAGGTCGGCGCAAGGCTAATAACTTTGCCCGGAAAAACAAACTATTATGGAAGATTCAGCAAGCCTCGGATATGGACCGGATACACGACGACGACCACGGGAACGAAATGGCTAAATGATTTGAAAATTTTCTCATGGAACGTCCGCTCACTATACAGAACTCGAGCTGCACAGCAGCTTGCCGATGCCCTGACCGAATATAAGGCTGACATAACAGCATTACAAGAAATAAGATGGACGGGGAGTGATGTTATTCAAAGAAACGAGTATGATATTTATTACAACTGTCATGCAAAACACTATGTACTCGGGGTAGGCTTTCTAGTCAGCCAAAAACTGAAGCGTTCCATCATCGGCTTTAATGCAATAAACGAAAGGCTATGCACTCTTCGCGTGCGAGGCTAGTTTAAGAATATAAGCCTGATAAATGTTCACGGACCTACAGAGGAGTCGACGGGCCATCAACGCCTGCCCAAGATACGATATGAAAACCGTTCTTGGTGATTTGAATGGCAAAATAGGTGGGAGCCGGTTTTCAGTCACCACGCAGGTTCCCATAGTTTGCATGAGAACACTAATGACAATGGACTACGAGCCATCGAACTGGCAGCATCAAAGAACTTGGTCGTTGCGAGTACCAGGTTTCCGCGTAAAGATATCTATAGCGTATGGGATTGATAGTGAACAACGTGTGATTCGAACTGACGCTATGGCAGTTAGAATCACCAAAAATTGAACCAATGCGTAACACATCAGGCTACTGGCCGCGTTTAGAATTCGATTTTTAAACTCAAGTATATTCCACTGATGTGAATTGTTATATTATCGCTATGGTATACGGCTCTGATGCATTTTCTTATTCGATTTTCGTTCGGTGTTCGTCACTATTTGCTTGTGTATTGTGTGTGTATCTGTTAGAGACGCTACACTACTCCCTCCTCAGTAACTTTGTTACGATCAGCTTCGTGTGCGAACGACGGAGCGAACGTGAGAACGTCCGAACAGGCGAGTGGGCTATATGGGCTCTATGCGGAAGTCATGATCGTGTGCGAAGTTCTGTTTACTACGGGAAAATGTGTGCTGTGTGTACAGATCACGTCGCAGTCACCAATTATAGCGTTTGGGATTGATAGTGAAGAACGTGTGATTCGAACTGACGCTATGGCAGTTAGAATCACCAAAAATTGAACCAATGCGTAACACATCAGGCTACTGGCCGTGTTTAGAATTCGATTTTTAAACTCAAATATATTCCACAGATGTGAATTGTTATATTATCGCTATGGTATACGGCTCTGGTGCATTTTCTTATTCGATTTTCGTTCGGTGTTCTTCACTATTTGCTTGTGTATTGTGTGTGTATCTATTAGAGGCGCCACATATCCACAAAGCCTCCTAGGTATCATCAGTTGGAGCCACTCGCAACTACATTGACCACGTGTTGATAGATCGCCGCCACTCCTCGAGGCTAATGACAGTACGAACGTACCGAGGTGCCAACGTCGACTCGGATGACTTGTTGATACAGTTTTCCAAGCGCGCATTGCCTTATGGAGTCGTATTACATCCGCGAATCCGGTTCGAATCAACGCAATGAGAATACCAGTAATACCTTTGGTCATGCGGTAGGACTCGCCCTCGAAGAGCTCGACCTGCGGCCAGAATACCGGAGATAGAAGAGAAATGGACACGCCTTAAGAATACTGTCATTTGTACTCAACTTCATGTTAGGCAGTAGTCGTAGAGATCGGAGCGACTGGTTTGGTGATGACTGCAAACTACCGACTGAACGTAAGAATGCTGGATACCGGGCAATGCAGCAGTCTCATAAGACGCGGGTACGCAAAGAGAAATACAAAGAGCTCAGAAAATCTGAAAAAGACTTCACAAATAAAAGAAAGGTGCCTGGGAAGAAAAGCTTGTCTGTGAAATAGAGAAAAGTAGAGAGCGAGGTCCGCACCAGGCGCGGAAGTTCTACCAAATAATCCGCAGTATGACGCGGTATACGCCACGCTGCACTTACTGCAAGGATAAAGAGGGTAATCTGATCACCGATCCTGAAGGCATTCCGGAGCGATGGGAAGTGCACTTCAATGAATTGCTAAATGGTCAGCTCACAGAAGATTTGGAGGCTCCACCAATGCAAAATCAAGCCCAAATGCTGCCGCCACCAACCATTGAGGAAACAGTAAAAGCCATAAGACAGCTCAAATCAAGTAAAGCCCCGGAGCTGATGGCATACCAGCTGAGCTGATCAAACAAGGGGAGACATGCAATACATCGCGCAATTCATGATATTGTGGTGCACGTACGGGAGCAAGAGGAGATGCCGGAAGATTGGCGTCGTGTAATTGTGGCGCCTCTAACAGATACACACACAATACACAAGCAAATAGTGAAGAACACCGAACGAAAATCAAATAAGAAAATGCATCAGAGCCGTATACCATAGCGATAACATAACAAATCCACATCAGTTGAGTGTGCTTGAGTTTAGAAATCGATGCCGTACACGCGGCCAGTAGCCTGATACGTTAAGCATTGGTTCAATTTTTTTGTGATTCTAACTGTCATAGCGTCAGTTCGAATCACACGTTCTTCACTGTCATCGCAAACGCTATAGAATAATTTGTCTCATACATAAGAAGGGAGATATCATTGCTGAGTACCGCCTATAAGATACTCTCCACTATCCTACAAGATCGGATAGCCCCATACGTCATCATTGGTCAATATCAGTGCGGCTTCATCCCAGGCAAATCAGCGATTGATCAGATATTCACCCTTTGGCAGGCGACGGAAAAATGTCTGGAATTTAAGATCGCTTTACATCATCTATTTATAGACTTTAAGGCCGCCTACGACAGCATAGCCAGGGTAGAACTATATAATGCCATGAGAGAGTTCGGCATTCCAAACAAATTGATACGAATTGTAATGTAGGTTGTACATGACCACCGTGACTAGTCAAGTAAAAATAGTGGGATTGCTGTCCAAACCAATAAACATCTTTAATGGACTCCGACAAGGGGACGGTCTGCCCGGCCTCCTCTTCAACCTGGCGTTGGAGAAAGCAATCCGTGAGTCTGGCATCACAACAAGAGGGACTATTGTCACCAAGTCCAGCCAGATACTTGCCGACGTAGATGACATCGACATCATCGATAGTTCCGATTCGGATGTACAGGACTCTTTCACCCAGATCGAACAGGCGGCACAAAAACTGGGTTCGCACATTAATGAGGAGAAAACTAAGCACATTGTGGCAACTACTGCGAAGAGAAGACCTAACGTTGGTCAAACAATCAGTGGTAGTGGAGCACGAATTTGAAATAGTGCAATCCTTTAACTATAACATCGGCTCCAATCGGGACCGGTGGAAAGACTTGCTGAATAAGGCCAAGAACGGATCCCGGTTCTACTGCCGATGATGATGATGATGATGATAATAGGCCATCTTCATTGGAGTTTTTCATCAAAAATTCAACCGGCAATGAATGATTTAGCACCGAGTGAATTCTAAATATTCCCAAAACTCAAGATGCCGCCCCTGGGGTAGTTTTTGTGTGTGTGTGTGTGTGTTGGATTCCTCACAGTTACAATGTTTATGATATAATATATTTACATCTACCGCTAACATTACAACTAATTATGATTATTTACAATCTTAATCCAGATTTTCTTAATTGTATTGTAGTTTGGTATAGCAGATACTTGATGTGTGCATATGTCCATACATTTTAGATAGTTTTATTGTCAGTTGTCCGTGTTTATTTTATTTGTATGTAGTTTTTTTCTGTTTTTTTTTTTTAATTCGTAATTCACACGCTCAACGTTTGTTTATTTTACATTCAGACTTTCGGATCTCCGTAATCGGATATTTGTGTTTATTCTGAGGATTCTGTGTCGTTTCACAAATACGAGGAATTACACGCAAGCAGCGAGGCACTTAAAACCATGAAATTCGATGAGTCAAGTTGACTTTGATAATTTCGGTTAAGCTACGATTGGCGTGTTCGTGCGTCGTTCTCTGCGGAAAGTGGTCCCAATAGTTAAGGGAGCCCCAAGGAAATCTCTTGGACGTTTGAATAGAAGCAAAACAAAAGATGTCGGAAGAGTATTCTAATCACCACTCTAGAGTGAAGTAAAAGTCAAGTGAATTGCAAGTGAACAATATCAAATTTAATTTCAACACTAGACACGACGGATACGAGCAACACCTTACAACGAATTCAATGAACGAGCACGACCGTCTTAACTGACGATTTTACTTCGATTTTTATATATTATTATTACGACGTGACTGTGTTAAACGGTTATTATCTACTCTGAGTTACGAAATCCGTCTTAATCAACGGTTGAAATTCGAATCTTGATATTATAACCATATAATACATTATACGCAACTGGACTCTTGCAAAAATGTGTCGAGTAACCTTGGCGAAAATATTTCCCGATCTTCAGTCGTGAAATGTCATATTTACCATATGACTCGAATCGTGTTTACACCACAAGAATTCGGAAAACACGTCGAGAAGAATAAAGGTGTTAATGGAAGTAAGGTCAATCGATAACTTTAAGCTCTCCAGACAGGAGGAAGCAATATAATATTGAGAACCAGCCAATCTATGCCAATAAGGAGCAACGACTATGCGTAGATGAAGACAGCTGGGCAACATGCCTTCGGTTTCGGTATAGTCACAAAAAAAATAAGGAAAGGTAAAGTCTTTGCACCAAACACTTCACTCAAAAATTTGTGTTAGATCTTTTATGGACGTAACGTGAGCGAGCGAAATTCGTTAACTATAGTATGCTGACAGAAGACGAATTGCAAGAAAATCGTCCGACGAACTTGACGTCATCAGACTACAGTCACGTTACCAAACAATAATGCTGACAAAAGAACGTTGGAAATGAAAAGACATCGAACAGCAGACAAAATTGGGTTTCGATTTGTACAAATACAACATAACGTTATTATATATTATTGTAGTGCTCCGGAAAACCCTACAATTTCCTTACCCCATAGAAACAATCTCCGTCCCCCGCATACAAATCCCTACACCCAAATCAGCATTGAATTCAATTCAATTCAGATTCCTAAAAGATCCAAAGCCCAAAACGTGCATGTGTCTAAACAAAGGCATATCTATTTTCCGCCGACACACAATTCGAGCAATCATAAACATCCTAATGCATATCTTCACATGCCAGATGTTTTATGACTTGTAAATGCACCAATTCAAAAACCAATACCTAATTTCCACGGATCTTGTGTTACCCATCCGAAGGACGCGCAAACTCTTGTCTGCATAAGCCAGACGGATAACAAAAACAAAAAATCAAAATTCCAATGCATATCCTAATTATGCATAATAGTTTTATGAGAACTCATATAACCGAACCATTACCCTAATGAGCACATTGAACACCACACCCGAAATCGAGATTTTCAAGATACAAAAACTCGATTTGTTTTCATTTATAAGGAAGATGCATCACGATCTCCCAGAGCAGTTGATAGATATACATGGTCCCTGAAAGAAGTGCAGCAGGAGACCATCAGGATAATAAATAAATGATTTGACAAAATAAAGAAGACCTGTACGGTTTAGAAAGAAAACGGAGTTTTATTCTTGACTGGTGAGTAGAGCCGTGGCTCTCGCCCCTTTCGTTTTTCTTCACAGATTGTCGCTGATGCTAAAGATCACTTGCCCCACGGAAGCGAGCAAACGCCGCTGGCGGTTGCCCTCAGAAGTTTGCGGCACTAGAATCGACAACGATCGGTCGCTACTCTTCCCTCAGGTTTGAGGAAGCACGGCGGGGACCGCAACGGGTCCCCTCAGGAGCGGTCAATAGAGATCCCTCATCCCATTCAGGACCAGGAGACACGCTTCCTGGGAGCCAGGCCAATAACTAATACCAACATTATCAAATGTTAGGAAAGAAATCTAAATGTGATTCTGAACTGGGGCCAAAACAAAGAAGAAACATGGGACGAAAAATAAATTGGTAAAAACCGAGGTAGAGCATAAAAATGATAAGAAAAGGGATATGGCCGTGGTCGCTGGTATCCAGGAAAAGAACGTTAAAATCGTGAAGAGAAACACGCGTCTGTGATGACTCCAATAGATGATCCGTACGCAAAAAACACAACACTATAAAGTATTGTGGCGTTTCTAACAGATACACACACAATACACAAGTAAATAGTGAAGAGCTCCGAACGAAAATCGAATAAGAAAATGCATCAGAGCCGTATACCATAGCGATAACATAACAAATCCACATCAGTCGAATGTACTTGAGTTTAAAAAACGAATTCGTACACACGGCGGTGGCCTGATGGGTTGCGCTTTGGTTCAATTTTAGGTGATTCTAACTGCCATAGCGTCAGTTCGAATCACACGTTCTTCATTATCATCCCAAACGCTATAGTATCACCAAAAGCACCAGCACCGTATACCAGAGCTTTTACATTGCACTCACGGGATATGTAGCGAGTGAAGAAATCGTCTCATTTACACAACCGAAATCTGATCCATTGGCGATTTGGTTCTAACCTTCTCCAATGTGGGTTCGAATAATGTTCTACGTTACCATAGCAAAAGTAATTAGAGAGCTCGATGTGATTTGAACACCCAGCAAAATATTTTGATAGTTCAACAGAACTTTACGTTACTTCTCTCGAAAGAGATGTGCATACTTCGCCCGCTGGGTCACCCCGCCTGCTCCACACAAAGTGATCAAATAGCACATAGTTACTGGGGAGTGAGTAGTGTGACGATTCTAACAGTTTTCGCACTTGCAAATCTTGTGAAGAATAAATAGAGCACAAAAAAGAGGAATGAGAAAATCATCAGCGCATTTCTCCAGAACATTAACATAGCAATCACAGCTTATGTAGCGAGTTAACACACCACCGTATACACACAGCCATAGTCTGATGCATTGGTGGTTTAGTTCTAACATATTCTAACGTGAGTTCGAATCAAGCTCTACGTAACAGAAATAATGCGAAAATCGGTGATTGGAGGCTGTTTATTTTGAACAGAAAAAAAAGCAGAGGGGAACCGAATAAAATACACACATTAAAGACAAAGGCATGTTGTTCCCGAGAAAAGAAAAGGGAGTCATGATGAGTCAGTTTCGCCTGCGAACTCAGAGATGTTGGCAGATAATATAGATATATTTTTTTGAAAAAAGAAGAATAATCATTGCATTATTTCCAATAAAGGAAAACGATAGGCATTTTCAGGAAAACAGATATTAGGTACCAATGAAGTTTGTGTGGTTTTTAAAACGGACGTTACTTTTCATGCTATAGTAATCCTTTCCACCGCTAGGGGTATATGTATTATGCATCGACATGTTACGAGGGCAGGTCAATATGTCATTAGAAAATGAGGAAGATTTTCTTTTATTTTCTCATTTAGCTGACTTAATAATGACGCATAATACTGTACAGTTATCGTCTGTCCCTTTTCCAAATAATCAATAAAGATAATTCCACGTGCATCCCAAAACACAGTAGCCGTAACCTTTCCAGCTGATTTCACCGTATTTGCCTTCTTTGGAGGCCGCTCGGCTTTAACAACCCATTATTTTGACTGTTTTTTCGTCTCGGGAATGTAGTGGTGTATCCATGTTTCATCAAGAGTTACTAATCTGCGCAGAAACTCATCTGGGTTGCGACGCATGTGCTCCAAAAGCAGCTCTCAACTAAGAGCAAATGCGGAACCCATCTCGCAGATATTGTTTTCATACACAAGTTATCGTGCAAAATCGAAAAATGAAACAAAGTAGAAATTGACTGATACCTAGTGAGGAATGATGCTTAATAAAAACAGACCATTAGCGATGCTGCGATCACCATCGTAGGCGTTTCTAAGGACTTATTGAACTACCCTCGTACGTCGGCCAATGTAGACAACAGGCTGACAGTGACAGTTCAGAAATTAGTAGTTAAGTATGGCTGTGTCCAACGCTATTATTAGGGCTTGTTTACTATATGACTTCAAATTGGGTGCAAAAGGTACAAAAGTAGCAAGAAAAATATGTGAAGCGTTCGAAGAGGGTACTGTTAGTGAACGAATAGCTCGAAAGTGGTGTGGGTAGTATTTACTAGGCGTAAGCACGGACGCGGGTTCAGTGAAATACCCCACAACACTAAATGGGGCACAAACTCCTTCTCGATTAATTAATAGTTCCAGCGGTGATGTTCTCTATTTGTCACAGGTGTTACGCACTAAAACTGCTTCTCTGAGCTCACGCTCACAAAAGGTAAATTCAAATAAAACTCGCTGCTTTCTTTTATTAATAATCCACACTTATTGTTTCCATTGTAATTTCGGTTGTTCTTAAGTGAGATTTGGTTTGTTCTGTCTTAATGTTAACACTTTATATTTGGATTGGTTTATTTAGTAACCGGTGACGTTACTGTACATTAATACGAAGGAGATTTTAAACAATGAACACAACGCGAGTGTATTACTCGAGGCGGCACTCTCACTTTTTAATCGTTAACACTAATGCGAACAAGATTTTAAACCACGTTAATGCAAGGCAAAGGATTTAACGAATTACCGACTTGACTTCCGCGTGTGCACTCTCCTGGTGTAGAAACTTGCCTCTTCGAGATGTTAAATTTGGCTCGACAGCGTATGTGTATGCGACGGGGGTTGCAATCTGACTCCACGAGTTGGGCGACGTTGACCCAGCCTCTGGTGATTGCGATGAGTTTCCACGCATGTCATCGCAGGGGAAAAACAATCTTTCCTTCTCAAGAAAGACACCCAAACACGCGCTGGGCGCAGGAAAGGAAAAACAAACATGCAGCTGGTCAAATATGATTTCGGTTGGCGATAAGTCAACAGAACTTTGCTGCGACGTCAAAGGCTACTAGATTTGGGTGCATACTGGCACGCAGGCAAACATAATTTTTCTGTTTACGTAGAGTATACAGAAGCGTTTCGTTTAGAATATCCAGTGTGAGAATAGTGGCTGGTCGTTGTTTAGACAACGAATCATTAGACATGATCATGGGTATGATTGTCTAATGTCAATCATATTAGTGCCCAAATCCCATGATCGGTAGATAACCGATAAAGGAAATTGGTCGCAACTGTAGTGAGCCTTGGGATTGGAGCAATATTCACTCATGAACCGTAGCAAGAATATCGGCTACAGCTGTGTCAACAATTACGCTGGCCAGCGAGTGTTTATTGTTTATAATTGCTGACAAGTCGAGCCGATTGGGTTGGTACGGCTCATGTAATATGAATGAAATAATTTATCTGATGTGCATGCTTGCTGGGGTTTTACTTTCAGGTATGAAAAATGCTGCTGAGAGCTTACGCTGCCCAAAATTGCAGTTAGGTACGATGCCTTGTGGAGTGAGGGAAAAGCAGGTTGATTTAAATAAATGGATGGTTCTTTGGGAAAGCTTTAAAGAACCGTCACATCACCCCCCCCCCCCCCCCCCCCGCGAAAGAAAGAGGTAAAGAAGGTTGAGGGGGGTAGTTGTCTTTGGGCGCGAGTGCGGGAAGGTTGTGCTGGTTGGGTGGTAGTTGCGTCTGATAATGGGGGCTGTTCTGGGGCGGAAGCTTCCAGAAAGCAGGGTTTAAGTCTCTCGACGCTGACCGTGGATCGCTTGCCTCTACGATCGATCTCGAAGACGCGGTCGTTCATGCGGTGGAGGACTTTGAAAGGGCCATCATAAGGGGGGTCGAGGGGTTTTTTGACCTTATCCACCCTGACAAAGACGTGCGTGCAGCTGTGCAGTTCAGGGTGGACGAAGTTAGGGGTTGCCCTAACCTTGCGTAGCAAGTCACGGAGATGTCCCACTTCATGAAGTTGGTCACGCGGTGTCTCGTGGAGTGAGGGAAAAGCAGGTTGATTTAAATAAATGGATGGTTCTTTGGGAAAGCTTTAAAAAATCGCCACTGTGGTTTTAGACCTTTTCAACTGGGAGAGGGAAAGGAGAGGTTGAAAACATGGTGGCACCGTTTTTTGAGTCCGGGGGAGGGGATTTCTTCAATTGCATCTTAAAGCTCGTTGTTAATTTAACATTATTATCATTTATCAACCTAAGCATTATATCCACTGTTAATTTAAGAATCATATCATTTATTAACCTAAAGTATTGTATCCACGTTTAACTTAAGCATTGTTATCATTTCTCTTAGGCTAAGTTCATTTCATGTGTCATTTCAAATATCGCACATCATTACGCGAGTACAATTTATCTTTTTTCAATGTTTCAAGTATCCTTTCACACAATGCCAATTTTATGACGGTTCCCTTTTCTATGGCAATTATCTTTGCAGATAATTCCCATCCATGCGCACATTTTTTATGACACAGGCAAAGAGGATTTCCATTAAGGGTTTTCCCAGATGCAGCCGCGGCGCTATCGATTGTATTGATACATGAAATGAACAAAGAGCATAGGTAATTAAGATAATGTTTCGACCCGTCACTTGACGTGGCTAGAAAATGTAGATCCTTTTGAAGGGATAATGCTCGTCGTCATACGAGTTGTATAATTTTATTATAGGTACAGAGGAAGGAATCCTGTTTACCTACTGTACAAGAAATTGATAGGTAGTAAGTTTCTTTTAGACTTTGTATATAAGGCACATATTTTTGAAAATAAATGTGATTCTTCTCTCACTTGTCATGACATAAACGTCTATTGCATTTGTTTGTTTGTTTGAGGTCCACCGCTTCTTTTTCAGCATTTTACCAACAATTTATGAATTTCTCGATCGGTTGTTGGATCACCAAATAATTTACTAACGCATAGGTTGAAGAGCCTAGGTGTAAATAAACGCAATCACGTCACGGGTTTATGAGCCCTGACGAAGTCAGATTATAGGAGTATTTATAATCAAAAGAGGAAGGTCAAAAGAGGCCTTATACCTCTATAACTATCATCATCATCGGCACTACAACCGGGAACCGGTCTTGGCCTTATTTAGGTCCTGAGGCTTGTTAAATTTTCCATAATGATTTATTTTGTCTGGGCAAGGTCATTAGTCTTGCGCCAGAGGCTCCCCGACGGGGAATCGAACCCCGGTCTCCCGCCTGACAGGCGGGTATACTAACCACTATACTATCGAGGAGCCCCTCTATAACTATAAACACTCGTAAATAGACGTGAGGAGGTTGTAGAAGGTGATGGTGGCTATTTTTCAGAATAAACATTATGTAAACGCACTGTCCTCGGTACTATTCTTTTCTCTAGTGCAACCGCACGAATTTCCTTGGTTACTCTGAACAGAAAAGGTTTGCACGTGTCTCATCCGATTGCTTAATTTAGTTATCAGATATAGAAGTTAACAAAGGGATAATTCGGTTTACAATTTTGTTTTGACAATGGGAAAAATTCCAACCAGGGGGCGAAAATGATGAATGCTATTTGTGTCCCCATTACTGCCAGTAAATTACATACACATCTAGTTTAATTGATTCTGTTCTAATATATTTACTTTTAATGTTGTACCTCGCCGGTCGTTGAAAACGTCTGCCAAATCTTGAAAACCACAGAAGGAGACCGGCACGTGGTAGGGATCGCCCAGGAGGTAAAGATAGACCACAAAACACTTTTAAACCATCTGCTTAGAAGTTGTTTCAAAAGATTTGTGGGGAAGACGAGGTCGTGGCGCCGGCAAGGCTGCGAGTTCTACCTTGTCCCTACAAACACTCCGTTGTTTATCAAGGTTCCGCCAAACCGAATTGTCAAGGATTAAGTCCAAAACGCAGCAAGACACGCAGATGCCAGCCGAGAGAAATAAAACACTAAACACCGGACAAGTAAAAATAAAACACGCTATTTCTTTTATTTAAGTTTATTTCGAAATAAAGGAAAAACACTACTATTGGAATAACTTGTTTGATTTCGCGGGTTATTGTTTTCGTTTCATTTTCTTATTGGATATTAAGATTTTACGGTAGCACTGCGTGAAAGTTACAATGTGAAGTCAATAAAAACACAATCTTCGCCACGACTCGGGGTATATTATCGTCACCATGCGCACCGGTGAGCGGGAGATCGCGTGACCGTGGAGGTCAGTGGATGGAAAACGACTCCCCGAGGATAGAACTCTAACACGAATTCCATCCTAAGTTACTAGTTAGTTAAGAAAAGGGAAGAGAGAGAAAAACTTCTCTCTTAAGGGTGTGGCCGCCACAGAAATGCACTCTTTCAGTGCAGTGGAGTATGTGCGTCGTTCTTTCATGGATGAGAACGAACCTAGAACAAAGAAAGGGCATAAAGTGCATTCATGGGATAGTGAATTCGGCTAAGCAAACAAGCCGATTCTCATTGATGGTAATTGGGTTTGTGTTTGCTTATACTGCTGCTGATGAGAAGCAGATCCCGAAATATGAAAAGACAAAGGAAACGTTTGGGTCTTTGTCTGAGATGTGCCTTGCTGCTAAATAAATAGGCGGCAATGCAATATGGAAATGTGCTAATGGGTTTTAGCTAGATTACCGTGAATTGGTGTTTTTTGCATCGCCGCCAAGGGTAAGTATACCATACTTATTAGCATTTGGTTATGCCGAAGGATTTACTTGGTGCCAAGAGACGCGATATGCGTATATTTGTTTTGGTCCCTTGGTTGTAGGTCGCCAGCCAATGTGTATGTATGGTGATTTACGATACACTTGGTGAGGACGGGAAATAGGCGACGCAATGTGTATGGTCTCCGTTATGATGGTTACATTGTATGCAAACCAAATCATCTTGTTTTCAGGAATTCGTCTAGGGGGATTTGCTTGGCACTGAAGGTGGCGAATTGGTTTGAGATTCCTGATAAGGTAAGAAAGAAATCTTATAGGAATTGTATGCGAAGAGATGCATGAAGGGTAAGTTTTCTTTTCCAGGGACTTTTTAGATTATACCTTAGATAATCCTAGATGCGTAAAGCATTTAAGGTGCTAATGCGATTGCAGTAGCGAAATTATATGATTGGATGGAAGATATGGGGGTTTTTCAGGTAAGTGGGCCGTGGAGTTTGGCGGATCCGCCACAACACCACTAAACTCCCGAGACGAAAGAACAGTCAAAACAAACGGGCGACGACGACTAACTGTCAACGAACGGGCTCCAAAGAAGGCAGAGGCGGTGAAATCACGTGGAAAGGTTATGGCTTCTGTGTTTTGGGATGCACTTTATTGACTATTTGGAAAAAGGACAGGCGATAAGTGGACAGTATCATGCGTCGTTATTAGATCAGATAAATGAGTAAATAAGAGAAAATTGTCCTCATTTTCTAAAGACTTATTGACCTACCCTCGTAAAACACTGGTATCAAGAGAAAATTGTGAAAATTCCTTACTGGAGCTTATCGCCCATAAGGATATGGGAAAGAAGCATTTGAAGTTGACTTTTAAATTTGTGACAGATTATAAAACAAAACGGTGCTAATGTTAAACAAAGTCTTGAAATAAACGTATAAATAATAGATTTCTTTTTCGCAGACAAATACAATAAAATATTAATAATCCTGTGTATTTTATATGAAAAAGGCTTCTCTCGACAGTGCTTTTATTAGGAAGTAGGTCTTGAGCTATAATCTGAAAAATAGTCGTAACTATTGACTAAAACCCTCTCTCTGATTTACCTCCGTCTGAGAAGACATTCTCGAAGAGGTGTCTGAAGAATATGGTGTTCAACTTTGTCATTCTTGAAACAACTTATACCAGAGAAATGATTAAGGTCTTTTAAGTTGGTAATCTTTTCCAAAAATAGAAAACTTCATGAAGCGATATTAACAATGCCATTTGAAGAACTAGAAGGGAAAAAGCAATAAGTTGTAAACTCTATAATATTTCCCTGAAACACTATATTATTCATTTGAAATAAGTGGTAAATAAACATTTGCAATCATTTCTACATACGATGAAACAAGAACTAAGGGGAAATAAAAGGACAACATCAAAACAATATTTGACTGTCACTGTGGCAACATGATTATTATGGCGAAAATGGTCCGGATAAGATAGACCGATGGGAAAGAATAATCCATTACTCTTAAGAGGGAACTCTTGTCGAATGCCCTGAATAATATAATCATTAGAATAGTCGAAAAAACCGATGCGGGTGTGGCGTCCCTTAGACACATTGTGTAATTCGTTGGCAAAAAAAAGCAACAAATCTGCCGTACTTCCGCTCATCAAGTTACTTTCTGATGAAAACAAATGAAGTATAGCAAATAAGTAGGTCATATCTAGTGTGGTGGGAGTGCAGAATTTATTGAAGATCACCTAGTGTTGTCTTTGAACTTTGCCAACGCTCTAGAGTCACATAGCTCGCAGGAATTGGACGGAATCGTTCTTTTTAAAATGAGAAAACACAACCGAAAGTTTGAGTTAGAACAGATAGACGCTACAGTCTTATCAGGTATTTTTAGCTGCCGCTCGCATAGTTTGCACATTGTGAAACACACATTAGAAAGGAGGAATCTTCAAATTTTGAACTATTCTAAAAATATCAAGGCGCACTCACTTTCCGCTGCTTATTCTGCTCTCGGATCAATGTCGATGAATATTTGAATTGAAGACTGACTATAAATTATAGTGGCGGTGGTGATCATGCACAGGGAAGGAAAGAATCCTTCCTTTAGGTGATTATTTTTGGTTAGTTCTTATTATGAATAAGAATTTCGCACAGTCACACTATTCACTCGAATTGAACACACGAATACCGGGCATGGTCTAAAATTTAAAACATCCTTGCGTAATCACGCGTCGAAAAGAAAAGGATAATTTTATCTATCAAAGCGGCAAGCACGGCGGATGTACCGGTACGCGATGGTGTGTTTCATTCACTGGTATCGCATCGCAGACTGAAGAAAGCGGAGGAATCGTGGAAAGCTCTCAACTTAATATTCTCGGGCATGTAAGATATTTTCGGACACTTAGACGGAAGGCGACAATTGGTGTTCCCAATCATACCGATTGAATTAGAATGTGCACACATAAGACGCGATCGCAAGCCTTTTTACCAGATATCTCAAGCGAGCTTTTCATTAGTTAAGAATAGCATCCAACACTTGTTCTATGCGCACCATAGCACTTAATAATTAACTTGCGTAAATCATAAAACAACCACACCGTCCTTTAAGCTGTACGATCGTTCTGCTTGAGAACTTTGTTTTATAATATCATATTTATTAGTTCTTATGGTAGTCACATACCTTTGAACTGCCAATTTTGAGTAATGCTGCATTTTCGATCTTCTTGAGTCAGAAACTAAAGGCCGTAAAGTCACAGACCATGCAGCTGGAAACAGCTTTAGCATTGCCCACAACCTCTCATGTAGAAATTTGCAGTTTTCAGTAAATTTTTTGTTGTTAATTTTTAATTAAGGTGACTGTCTTCGATGGTGACAAGTAAGCATTCAACTAAGAATCTGCATAGGGGCGCTTTTGGCTGTACTGCATGAAGATCAAAAATGAACCAATAAAATCGGTTATGAAATATAAGACGGGAACTACATTAGGTTCAGCTATTTAAAGAAAGATCGTGCTTGCGCACTTCTTCGATGCACTTAGATTAAGAACCGAGACGGATGCTAGTATTTTTGAATCATTTGTGAATGGGTGTGTTTATTCAGATACTCTTAATTTTAAGCAATTTGCAGTGGGAAGTGAACGTGCATTAGTCAATTTGGCAATCGTCGTCGATGTATGAGGAATTTCTTTAAATCGTTTTCGCAAATCGCAGTGGTTGCCGTATTGATTTTTTTATAAAAAAGATTTTCAAGCAAACACTGACTTGCGGTAGCAATGTGAGGAAGTGGCTACAACTGCCCCTTTGCCGTTTCGGCCATTTAAAAGATCAAGGCTTTCCGGCGTTTAAATGTTGGACAAGAATACTGTGCGCATCGTGGGAATGATTTCACAAAATTGGTGTCGACAGACAGACATTGGTGGAGTATTTATAGAGCCCGACGATAATTTTCATCTTCTAACAGAGCTGTTGTTTTTCTACCATCAACTTTGGGGGACGTAGTATTTAGTTATTTTATTTTAAGTGTATAAATATATAACAATTCGTTATTTGAAAAGAAAATTGATTTGAATCCAGGTGGCTGTTGGCCAAACAAATTGGTGGTAAGACCTTGGACATGCTACGAGGCTTTACGCAATAGCCAAATATGATGGTGACTAACAAATTATATTTTTGATATTTTTATTACAATTCATATGCATAAAACGAATGTAATAAATGTCGATTCGCGTTGAAGCGCAACCCCAATTGTAATTTCAGTTTACCGGGTGTACCGGTGTCAAGTGAGCGTCAAGATACAAATGTATTGTAGCGAGCTTAGGGTTCGCTGGATTAATTATTTTTAATAAATAAGAACCGTTAAATTGGTTTTGAATTAATCTAACACTTTATTAGTCCGGTAATAACAACCGTTACTTTTATCGTACACTTAACGATTTCTTGACTTATCGCTTCCGTACTTATCGCGTCTTTTACTGCTTACTTCTTACTTACTTGATCTGCGTGCGACCTATTTATAACATTTCCTCATTCTGATTCGGTGTTTCGTTTCCGTCCGTTCCATAACCTCGAATTTTCTACTGTTCATAGTCTCCAGTTTTCCAGTACTTTCGAGAATATTCTAGTACTCTATTTTGGACTTTCTAGAATATTCTAGTACTGATTGTCATATGCATCACAGTATCGATAGGGAACGTTTGTTGTGAACGAGCCCTTATATATTTTTTATTTGGTTGCTATGACATCTGTCAAACATATTTAGTATGCATCAAGTCATTGTACAAACAACATCATTTTTTTAATCCTGTTAAAAATGTCGAATTTTGTACCAGAACATGATGATTTGCGGAAAGCATTAATTTCTTGTTTTCATTTGAAGAAAAGTGCTACAGAGTCGCATCGAATGCTTGTCGAGGCTTACGGTGATCATGCTCTATCGGAAGCAACATGCACAAGGTGGTTTAAGCGGTTCAGAGATAATGATTTTCATGTGCGAAATGAAGAACGTGGAAGACCACCAAAAAAGTGACGCGGAATTGCAAGCAATATTGGATCAATATGACACTTTAAGTCAAAAACAAATGGCACAAATGTTAAATGTTGCACAACAAACAATTTTTGGCCGTTTAAAAGCTATGGGAAAGATCCAAAAGTGTGGAAACTGGGTGCCACATGAATTGAATGACAGGCAGATGGAAAAGCGAAACACCACATGTGAAACGTTGCTTCTACGACACGAAAGGAAGTCAGTATTGCACCGAATTGTGACTGGTGATGAAAAATGGATTTATTTTTAAAATCCTAAACGCAAAAAATCATGGGTATATCCAGGAGACCACCCGATTACCTATAATCCCAATCCAATTTCTATAGTGAATCATATGAGCGACAAGTTAAACCAAAAGTTAATTTGTCGCACATTGATTCAACTTCCAAGTACCTTACATCTCAATCCAATTGAATCATATGCACGATAAATTTAAACGAAAGTCCATTTGTCGTGCATTGATTCAATTCCCTATAACCATTGAAATTATGAAATGCCTAATTCTAAATGCATTTCATGATTTCTCCCTCCGGGAATTTATTCAAGTAAATTCCTATACACTTCCCAGAATCATATTCCAATTGAAGCACACAAAATCTTGTTTGTGCTTCTTGGAATTTTTAAATAACATTTTTAACAAGTCTCTGTTCCCACAGAGTATAAAAGGGTGGCACATTTTGGATTCGGGATGAGCGAACTGTATCAGTATTACAGTCGATTGAAAATTCGACTTAACCCATCCAAAGCAGTAGCCATAATTCTGAGTAGTAAACACTCCCAACCTGCTTCTCGATATTCACAGAATATTCGAATAAAAATGGGAGATACTACGATTAGACCACAGGACAAGATGAAATATCTTGGGGTCACTTATATCCCAAAAATGAATTTCATCAAACATGTGACCCATATTCTCCAAAGGGGCCTCGGTCGGTCTAAGCAACTGCACAACATCTTGAAGTGGAGGAACAAAGTTGACACCAAAGTTAAGCTTCTCTGCTATAAGCAGCTAATCCGATCTGGAATATCGTACGCCTTTCCCATATGGTCCTGCATATCTTCGGCTCAAATGGAAAGACTTCGGGTTTTCGAAAGGAAACTCCTCAGAAGATGCACCAATCATTCTAGAAGGTCTGACGGTCGTCATTACCCCAACTCTCACCTATACGAAGGCGCCTCCACTACCCCTATCGACGAGAACTTGCTTCAATTAGCATATAAGTACCTCGAAAACATTCAGAACAGCGAGAACCTACTTGTACGGGACTCTTGCGTTCTTGGCCCTTCTCTCTCTCGATCTATTCGGATCAAATCCAAATAATTTCTTCTTCAGTACAAAACTGAAGAAAGCAGCCTTCCCAACAACATTCCCCTCTATAATAGAGGATTCCTGGACCCATCCCATAGGGTCTACTATTAACAAACCACACACACGAACGCACAGTACAAGACGGCACAAACACAAACATACACACCGACCAAAGAGCAGATTATCAGACGCCAAAGACGTGATCTGCGTTTACTACCGCACCCAAGACCTACCGGTCTTGTATGATTTCTTTCCCACCATCCCTCTATACAAGTAGTTAGAGAACACCTGGACTAACACTGTCCACACTATCCTTGGATACCCCCCCTTTTTTCTTTTCTTTTCAGATATCGCGAGACCGAGCCCAACATCCTCATTCTGGTTATCGCAAGATGACCAGAAGTCAGAGACAAGATGAAAAGATGAAGGACACATCTGTCCTTGTCTCGCTAAAGTCGGCCCTCTCGCCACCCATTTTTTTTTTTTTTTGATTCGGGATGAGCTATCGATGAGTACTTGCTACAATTAGCATATAAGTACCTGGAAAGCATTCATGCGCATCCGCAAGATCCTTTATCTATTGTTTCCTGCCGAAGTTCCTTAAGTGATGCAAATACTTCACTCCGTCTAACCTGGCCACTTTTTACAAGGCGTACATTCGTCCCAAAATGGAGTTCAACTCCCATATTTGGTCAGGCACATCTAAAACTGTACTACACGTGATCGACAAGGTGCAAAAGCGAGCAGTGACACTTATTGGGGACTCAGCCGTAAGTCGATCAATTCCGTCGTTAGAACACAGGCGCAACGTATCAAGCCTATCTCTTTTCTATAGGTATTACCACGGTCATTGCTCAACTGAACTTGCTAAATGTGTTCCGCCCCTTCAGACATTCTCCCGCGATACCCGACAATCTGTGAATGCGCATCAGTTCACGTTGAAAGTGGACTTCAGGCGCACAAATAAACATGGAGTCATTCTTTAGCCGAACCACACGAATGTGGAATGTTCTGCCTGATCATGTGTTTCCTGATCGTTGTGATGTCCAGACATTCAAGATACATGACACCTCCTTTCCTTATCCACTTCCTCTTCATCCGCTCGCACTGTGCTCCGACATTTAAGGGTAGTTCAAAATCCCCCTTTGAGCGCGCGTTAGTGTAAAAAAAAAAGTGAAGAGTGAAGGAAAAATTACCAATGTAAAGTAATTTAAATAAAGAATCATACGAGACTAAGTTGTAGTCTTGTATCAAAATAATTCTTTACTGCACCGGACGAGTGTTATTATTTAATTCTAGCGATGGCAGTTAATTTTTTTTTACGTTTCGATATCGATAACTGATTGACAGATTTAACAATATGGTGATATAATATCGCATCTCATCATTCGGTAGTTTAAATAGCATATAGGCGCTTATGTCAACGATTCGTCCGTGAAAAAGGATGCCCATTAAACGAAACTATCCTAACAGTGGTTGATAACATCAGATGGCCCTTGAAAAAAGTGCTTCCTTAAGTAATGAGATTCCTAGCCAATAGTCAATTAAATAACCTTGTTCGAATGCAGGTCTTAGCGGCAAAAGAAAAGACAACTAACGATGTTTACAATTCGCTGACGCATAGAAACAAAAAGGAAATCAGTTTAAAAATGAATTTAATCAGTACTGGAAATTAGATGTACCGAGACACTGCTCTCTGTTAGATTAATCCATTTGAACTTCAAATAAAAACAAACATTTAGAATTCGGTCATGTTTCGGATGTGAATCCGTGGAAAAAGATCTACTACCTCCCGATTGTTAAAATCCATTAAAAACACTCCCCAGAGCCAGTAGAGTTGTTCTCGACAATTTCCCACCCTCTGCCCTAATTGCATGGCTATATCTAACCACTTTGCTGTGAGCGAACATCGATATGTGGAAATAATTGTGCGTAGGCCTTCGACGAAAGGGTACAGTAGGTGTTTCCAAACAACAAAAGTTTAAAAATAAGATATAAATTATATTACAGATTGAGTAATAACTTATACATACCCATCGATTCGACCATTAGGCCTGGAAGTCAATTCACCTAGTCCAAGTGAAGTTGAAGTACATAAAGTTTGCAAAATCAAAGTGTCAAACTCAAGTTGCAATAAAAATTATCCACTGAAAGATTACTTTGGCCATCAATCGAAAACACTCACGTTACATCAACGACAGAAGAAAACCATGCAAATTGACAAATTATAATTAAAATGCACGTACTAACTGTCCAAACACGGATAGACTATTTTAAAAGATGTTTCGGCGAACTTTCCAATTGCATTTATTTACACAATACACACAATTTCTAACGTTTCGGCCATAATGAAAAATAAAGAAGAAAACCCACTAAAATCCACTCTCAAGTGCGGCAATCCAAATCTTCGATACTCCATTCACCAACGCCAAGTAATGTCATCAAGTGCTCACAGCTGAGAAAGGATCTTTGGTTGAAAACTGAATTTCACTACCGCAAGAAGGTTGATCATCGGACTCGACGAGTAGATGGCGCAGGTCGCATATTTTGAAGTAATTTAATTCCGATTGTCTAAAATAAATGGAAATTGATTACAATATTTAAAACAGTGTGAGCTATTGGTTTTGAAATGATATCAAATCGCAAATTAATTAATGGAGTAGCAAAACAGGACGACAACTTGTTCAGCTCCGTGGGCAACGACACCCCCCAAGGTAATTCAACATTCGAAGAAAGGTTTAAGATACACAGGGAATTTTATTTCCACCAATGGGACGTTCTGGGTAAGTAAGAAAGCTAAAATATAATCTACCCCTAGCTAAGGAAAAAGTTGAGCTTTGTAGAATTTAAAATTTAAAATTAGGCATTCATTGGCTTTTTCGAAGAATTTGGGAAATTTTTTTTGCCTTGGGATGAGTCTCCAATTGCTTATGAATCTACTATAAAATAGAATAATAAGTTGCAATGATATTTATTTCCGTCACTCCTGGATATACATCTGACAACTGCAGTGGCAACAAATTACGTTTATTTGCTGAAATCATACGACGTTCAACACATGAAATTATTAATTAATTGAACACTATCCAATTTGGCGATGTAAGGGAGTTGTGAATTTCTTTACAACAGAATCGCGTTGACATTTGTCCGAATTAAATGCGCCCCCTGGCGTTTAATTCACGCCACAGAATGTGTTAAAAGCAGGTGCAGAAAAAAAGTGACTTTAGTTCATCCATTCATAGTGAGTTCACTTCGAGAGCTGATAGAAGATACATCCAGGACAGTATTAAAAATTTATTTATAACAAAATAAATAAATAAAAAACTTAAAAATTAAAATTTAAAAAAAAAAAAAAGTTTGGGAAAAAAAACAATTTTTTTTAGTGAACAGGAAACAACTTTAGGTTCGATTATTTTAATTTAACCTATATTTCTAAATTTATTTTAACCCATATTTCTAAATTATATATATATATATATATATATATATATATATATATATATATATATATATATATATATATATATATATATATATATATATATATATATATATATATATATATGTTTTAGTTTAGAAGGATTTTTTTTTAGGTCTGCTTGTATCCCTTCTTGGTTTTTGTTTGTTCCTCTTCTCTTTTCCTTGCGCCCCACGCGTTTCTTGTTTCTTTTTTGTGCTCGATGTTTGCGAACTCGAAATAGGTGGACACCGGCTCTTCTCGTGGTGTGGGCCATCAGCCCGATCAGGGCATGATGGCTCTCATAAAGAGATTAAGGGAGGATCTCGAGGCTCTCAAGGCAGAGAACGCTGTCTTGAGAGATAAATTGTCGCGACTGGAGGCCGCACCACCCGCATTCCCGTCCAGTGCCAATTCTGAGGCTTCTGATTCGGAATCGGAGCTCGAGCCCGAGTTGGAAAGTCTCACTGAGAGTTCCGACGAATCAATGGACAACGGTGACTCGCGCACCCCCACCCCAAACTCGTCTAGAGCCCCTAAGCGGAAAACACCACTTCCAATAATAAACTGCGAAGGAGGACCCTCCAATAAGCGTGTGGCCACCGGCTGCCCGCCAACGCCGCACCCCAAACAGTTGTCGAACCCCGCGATAACTCCAACTCATGTGAGGGTCTGTTACGTGCGTCCGCCACCCCATCAATTAATCATTTTGTAATTTTAACATAATTTGTTTTAAGGTAGTATGATGGTAAGGTGGTGGAGGAGTTGCACGATCCAGAAGTGAGTTTTCGAACATGCCCCGATTCGGGTGTGGATCGTGCAGTTCTTCGAGTTCGAATTCGGTTTTCGAAGTGGACGTGAATGGAGAGCGAGAGAGACAAAGGGTCAATGTTTGTTGAATACGGTTTTGAATTCCGTTGTTGTCGGTTTTTTTTGAGAATGATCAGAGAACGTTTTTTTTGGGTTAACGGCAGAAGCAGGAAAGAAAAAAGGAAATTCTTTGTTCCGTGTTAATTTTTGGTTTTGTCAGAAAACAAAATAAATGTAAAAGAAAAAGATATTAAAGACGGAAAAAAGTATAAAGTAATTTTTTTTCATCGAAGAGCAAATGCAGAAAGGCAAACGTTGACGTTAAAGTGATTTCCGTTTTTTTTACTGTGAATTTGTGTGGCCTCTATCGTTGCTTTTCAGGTGTAATAAGCACAAATTCAATTAACAGCGGTTGTTCAACAAACTAAAAGTAACTAATCAGTGCTGAATGGGTAGAACATCCAGAGGAGCCGACACTGGATAATTTACGAACTACTTATTGCTGGAATCAGGGCAGGAATCATCAATTCAAGATTCTACATCAGGGTTCTTCCTTTTCCAAATTGAACTGGCGCCAAACGGAATACCGGCAGACAGGGACACCACAGACAGGATTGGATCTGGGTACTTAACTGGGAGCGAGAACGCGACAAGGCACGGGGACGATGGCCCAACCACTGTATAATCCAAGGAATTGATGATCGAGGAATGAGAGGGCTGCTGCACTGACCTGAGCCGAGCACAACAAGATACATGAGCTAGTCACCACGAGGGAGGAATCAGGTAACCACTGTAACTTTATGTTAAATATCAAAATTTTTGTGGTTGTATACACTACGCCTTGCCCACCACGGCCAACTCCATTAATTAACCCAAAACCAAAGGCTGCTTGTGTTCCCAACACTGTTCAGCCAGAGGTCGGGGAACGCCCACCTGTTTCTAAGAAGAAACAACAACCCGGGGTCTTTGCACGAGACCTCAATTTAAAAAATTTCGTCGGTGACATGAACCGGCTAGGGATTTCTAACTTCAAGGCAAGGACCTTAAGCCCATCCCTAAATAAAATCATAGCCTACGATAGGGAAACCTATCGCACGGTTAACGACAACCTCAAGGCCAAGGAGGTGAATTATTACACCTTCACTCCGGCCGACGAAAAGTCGAGGACAATCCTCTTAGAACGAGTCGCTGCCTCTTGGGAAAAGGACGACATCGTAGCTGCTCTTGCGGCAACATTTCCTAACGTCAAATTCATTGACGTCAAAAAATTCTCTCCCACAGCGGTTTGTGAACATCAGACCGCAAAAATACACCAAGCTGAACATATGGCAGCTTCTCCTTGCCCCAGGAACCGACATAGATTCCATAATACGAACAAAGTCGCTTCCAACTTTGCATCAGCAAGTTGTCTTCGAAGTATTTCATAACAGGGAAATACCTCAATGCAGACATTGCCAACGTTTCGGGCATGTCTCCCGAAACTGCAACATGAGTCGCCGTTGCGTTCGTTGCGGAAAATCCCACGATATTGGCAAGTGCGAACTACCGCTAGCGAAATACGATCCCGCAACAAATGTGCAGGATGAACTAACACTGTTATAGAAATTGTCCTAAATATAAGGAAATTAAACAAAGATCCAAGGAGACTAAAGCTAAGCAAACAGCCAAGTCAGACTTCGGAAAACAGGCCAGACGAAACCTCATCCAAAATGGATTCACATTTGCCGACATGCTTAGGGGTCAACAGGCAAGGTATATAAAAACTCTTCCAACTCCTCCCCCTCAAAAACATATTCAAGTTCCTAAGCGAGCCTCGGTAAAGGCCAACACGACGCCTCAAATTCAAGCGGCGATGCAAAAGCCTCCGACGGGGCAATCTTCAATGCTCGAGAAACTACTTAGTTTCTCCCGCTTAATTGAGGATATCTGACCCCGATATGAGAAACTGTCAACCGAGGCAGAGACGGAGGCACTCCTTTTCACTGCATATGCAAGACATACCCTCCACAATGGATTCCAAAATTAAAGTTATCCTCTTAAATGTCAACTACCTTGTTTCGCATTCCAAGCGTATGATAGTCTCTGACTTCATAAAGGATAACCGGGCGGACGTGGTACTTGTAACCGAAACTAGGTTGCATTCATGTCACCGTCCCGTATTCCCAAACTTCTCCATGATTCGAAGAGATCGAACCCTCACTGGCGGTCCCACCATCAACGGAGGTGGAACTTGTATACTGGTTAATAGCGGACTTCGCCATAAAGCTATTGACCTCCCACACCTAGAGTCCATAGAGGTGTCTGGAGTTGAACTGCATCTGGCTAGTAATGGTAGAGTGAATATACACTCCGTATACCACTCGCATAAAACCAATAATGGCCCCATTAATCCCGAAGATATCGGCAAACTAATAAGGACCTCGGGGCATACACCCTTCATCATAGGTGGCGATTTTAACTCCAGACATCCCCACTGGAACAACTCTGTCTCTTGCCCAAATGGCACAAAGCTGTACCAATGGTACACCGCAAACATGTATGCCCTCAACTTCGAAATAGTCGCACCTACGGTTGGTACTCGAGGTAACTCAATTCTGGGCATATTTATTGTGTTCAAAGACTTACTTCCACAAATCACTGCTCCTCAAGTTTCAGCGGGTGTATCTGACCACAACGCTGTGACCACATTCATTCGCGGCTATCGAGCATCCCGGGCTAATATCAGATACATACCCGATTATGGGCGGATAAATTGGGACAACTTCAATATTACATTGAACGATAAACTCCACCATTTCTCTCTTCCCACTGACAGGAACCTAACGACGGTTGAGATAAACAACGTTGCAAAACGACTTCACGAGATTCTAGTTGAAACTTCGGAGACTCATGTCCCGAAGTACAAACTTGAAAAGACCTATCAGATTCTCCATGACGACATCACTCTTCGTCTCATCCGGGAGCGTAAAAAGCTCTGCAGAATGAGATTTCGTCACCGCTTTACGCAAAGAGAGCCATTATTGCGATCCATTATTCACAATATTGGTACACTGATAAAACAGAGAATCCAAAACAATCGTACCCGACAATTGGAAGACAAGCTGAAGGGTATTCAGATGGACCAGAACGTTTATAAAAATGTTAAAAAGATATGTGGCGACCCGGAAACTAATGCAATCGTTAGTTCAGAGGTCCTCAGTAAGTTGGACGACTTCAACGAGCCAATTGTTGTCTTTAACCCAACTAACAGTGCATACTTCGATGACACACGTGATAATGGTCACGGTTTCATCACACCAAATACCCTACAGCGTCTGGTTAAATCCCGACACCCTAAGAAGTCACCTGGTATCGACAACATGTCATACCACTCGTTGCGAAGGCTTTCTGCCTTATTCTTTATAAAGCTCTCCATTTTGTTCAACCATGCTTACAACGTGGGGTACTTTCCCCAAGCTTGGAGGCACACTATTATTTGTCCAATAGCAAAAGTTGGGAAACCAACGTCTCACCCCTCAAGCTTTCGCCCTATCTCGCTTCTCACTTGCATCAGCAAAATATATGAAAAATTCATATACGAGAAGCTAAATAACTTTGTCAGTGCTAGGCACCTAATACCTGATTTCCAATTCGGATTTCGAAGAGCGCACAGCACCACTATGGGTCTCAATTTATTTCAAAACCACGTCTGCGTGCGGCTCTTTAATAAGGAACCCACCGTTGCGGTAAGCCTAGACATCGAAAAAGCTTTTGATACGACTTGGATCGAAGGTCTCGCTTTTAAACTACTGAATACTGGCCTCAGTAGAACGCTATGTAGCATCATCTACCAGTTCGTTCGAAACAGAACCTTCCAAGTTAGAATGAATCGAAAGCTTTCCCGAACTTTTCACGCCGCTGCAGGCGTACCACAGGGCTACATTCTAGGCCCCATCTTATTCAATATTTACACCTCCGATATTCCCCGCCCTGTGGACGGGAGAGTAAACCAAATATGCTGTGCGGATGACGTCCTGGTGTACACGTCAACCAAAGGCCCTAACCTCGCAACAAATCGACTCAACCGTCACTTGGACGAACTGTATCAGTATTACAGTCGATGGAAAATCCGACTTAATCCATCCAAAGCAGTAGCCATAATTCTGAGTAGTAAACACTCCCAACCTGCTTCTCGATATTCACAGAATATTCGAATAAAAATGGGAGATACTACGATTAGACCACAGGACAAGATGCAATATCTTGGGGTCACTTATACCCCAAAAATGAATTTCATCAAACATGTGACCCACATTCTCCAAAGGGGCCTCGGTCGGTCTAAGCAACTGCACAACATCTTGAAGTGGAGGAACAAAGTTGACACCAAAGTTAAGCTTCTCTGCTATAAGCAGCTAATCCGATCTGGAATATCGTACGCCTTTCCCATATGGTCCTGCATATCTTCGGCTCAAATGGAAAGACTTCGGGTTTTCGAAAGGAAACTCCTCAGAAGATGCACCAATCATTCTAGAAGGCCTGACGGTCGTCATTACCCCAACTCTCACCTATACGAAGGCGCCTCCATTACCCCTATCGACGGGTACTTGCTTCAATTAGCATATAAGTACCTCGAAAACATTCAGAACAGCGAGAACCTACTTGTACAGGACTCTTGCGTTCTTGACCCTTCTCTCTCTCGATCTCTTCGGATCAAACCCCCACAATTTCTTCTTCAGTACAAAACTGAAGAAAGTACCCTTCCCAACAACATTCCCCTCTATAATAGAGGATTCCTGGACCCATCCCATAGGGTCTACTATTAACAAACCAAACACACGAACGCACAGTACAAGACGGCACAAACACAAACATACACACCGACCAAAGAACAGATTATCAGACGCCAAAGACGTGATCTGCGTTTACTACCGCACCCAAGACCCACCGGTCTTGTATGATTTCTTTCCCACCATCCCTCTATAAAAGTAGTTAGAGAACACTTGGACTAACACTGTCCACACTATCCTTGGATACCCCCCTTTTTTTCTTTTCTTTTCAGATGCCGCGAGACCGAGCCCAACATCCTCACGGATGTGGGTGATTCTGGTTATCGCAAGATGACCAGAAGTCAGAGACAAGATAAAGGACACATATGTCCTGTCTCGCTAAATTCGGCCTTCTCGCCACAATTTTTTTTTTTAATGATATTTATTTTGACTTACATTGTTTTAGTCAAACGTTGTAAAGTGTATTCGCGATTTAATATTTTTTATTTTATCGCGTTTAATATTTATTTAATTTTTTTGAAATATTTTCCTCAGAGCTCTTGTCTATTTGTGGTGTTTCTAGCAGATACACCCGACCAATAGTGAAGAACAACACCACCAAAAGCAGATCCATAAAGCCGTATACCATAGGAACAATATAGCATATCGACATCAGCCAAATGTACCTGACTTTAGAAATAAAATGTTTACGCGCGGCAGTGGCCTGTTGCGAGGAGCTTAAGTTCTTTCCTATTCTAACCGTGGTAGCGTCGGTTCGAATCACACGCTCTTCACTATCGTCACAAACGCTATAGAGATACACACACGACTAATAGTGAAGAACAAAGATACAATAATCATAGCAATGTGGGTTTTTTCTTTAATGTGGTCGTGTAGGTGCCACAGGGGCACAGGTTCACTACGACTTCCCAACTCGATTGTTATTAACCGTAGGCGCATAAAATAAACCTCCGTAGTTCATTTCGTTCTTAGTTCACTAGTCTTTTTATTCACACGTTATCCAAGTAAAACTACAACACTACGCATCCAAAAACTTAAGGCTAGGTCTTATTTATCACTGTGACCGCCACTTAAATTTAGGTCCAAATAAGATATTATATGACGCTTTATAACTACAGCACTTAGTAAAACATAAAAGATAGTTCGTGGTATGTTAAATGACATTTTCAGGTAGGCTTAACGTCTGCACATAATTTTGAATAACGTTTTAGAACTACAGCACTTAGTAAAACATAAAAGATAGTTCGTGGTATATTAAATATTGTAACGCATATGACAATCAGTACTAGAATATTCGAGAAAGTCCCAAACAAAGTACTAGAATATTCTACAAAGTACTGGAAAACTGGAGACTAGGAACAGTAGAAAATTCAAGACCATGGAGCGGACGGAAACGAAACGCCGAATCAGAATGAGGAAACGGTATAAATACGTCGCACACAGATCATGGAGATAAGTAATAAGTAAGAAGTGAGAAGTAAGCAGAGTAAGCAAGCGATAAGTCAAGAAATCGTTAAGTGTACGGTAAAAGTAACGGTTGTCATTAACGGACTAATCAAGTGTTATATTAATTAAAAATCGATTTAACGGCTCTTATTTATTAAAAAATAATTAATCCAGCGAACCCTAAACTCGCTACAATTGGTGTCAGAAGTGGGATTAATTATTGGTGAAGTAAATAAGTCTGTGAAAGTGTGTTGTGACGATGTCAGATCGACATTTGGAGGATCTTCGCGTTCCTGAGTTGAAGAAGGAACTTGAGGACCGGAATCTGGATAGCAGAGGACAGAAGCAAATTCTTCGACAGCGTCTGCAAGCAGCAATGGAGGAAGAGGGTATTGACGTCGACACATATGTTTTTACGATTGGGCCAGACTGTCCGCACGGAGAAGAAACAGCGAGTCAAGATGGTGCCAATGTAACGGAAAAGAGTTCGCCACAGTTGGACATTTCGGAGATGCTCAGGATGATGATGGCAAAATTGGACGCGCAAGTTACAGACATTAATACAAAATTGGATGTCCAAAATTCAAAATTCGACGCACAAGTTGCAGATCTGAATGCAAAATTGGATGCCCAAACGCAGTGGATGAAATGTAATTTTCAACACTTTAAGGAAGAAATTCAGTCAAAAATTCGAAGCGAAGTAGAAAATCTGGATCTAAAAAACGAAGCTGAATTTAAGAAAGTCACCGATGAAATAACGCGAGTCGAAAAGAGACTTGAGTATGTTGAGAGAAATAAGACATCGCCTAACAATCAACATGACTACAAAGATTCAAGGATGCAACCGCCAACCTTCGATGGGACGGGACCTTTCTCCGTATTTATACGTCAGTTTGACGCCGCGGCTAATTATAATACGTGGTCGGATGAGGAAAAGTCAACATCACTAATCTTGTCACTCCGCAGGGCGGCTGCAGAATTGCTACAAACCACACCAGCAGAGAAGCAAACAGATTTCCAAGCGGTAAGAGACGGCCTTGACGCTAGGTATGGAGACAACCACATGCAGCAGGTCTACCGCATGCAACTGCGGAGCAGAACGCAGAAACCTGGAGAAAATCTTCAACAGTTATAGGCAGACATTGAGCGATTGGCAAACTTGTCTTATTCAAATATGACTAAGGAATTTCTGAACGAGGTAGCAATGGATGCATTTATAAATGCATTCCAAGATCGGGACTTGCAACAGGCCGTTCGTTTGACGGGAAAGAAGACGACTAATGAAATACTGGCGTTCGCATTGGCATATGAATCTGCTAAACTGGCTACCAGGAGTACATATAGAGTCCGAGAAATGTCCGTCCAGGAATGTTCCTGCCAAAGAATCGGGCATGTGCAACGGAGAACCCCGAGACCTGATATGAGGTGTTGGACATGCGGCGAAGTCGGCCACATCCCTGTTGTCTGTAGGAAACGTCGACGAATGAATGAAAGATCAATTGAGAATTGTTGTTCATGCGCTAATCATAAGAGGAGACTGTCAACGGACCAACCTGAACCTAGCTCGCGAAACTTGTAAGGGCAGACTTTACGGGGCGAAAGTCGCCTGGTGGAATGTGCAGCCCCAGCATCGTAACTGTATCACAACTCCAACGGGATAACCAAAGTTTGGTTATAACTACGATTGTTAATGCCAGGACAACAACCGTGACAATCGACACTGGAGCAACGCGATCCATAATTCGGCCGGATGTCGTGGGCAAAATGGCCCTTAATAAAAATAGAAGATACGCTTTGAGGACTGCTACAGGAGAATGCTCTACAGTCTACGGAGAAGTCGAGAGCATAATAGTGCTGGGCAGTATTTCCATCTCCCACCAATTTTTGGTTGACGATATTACGGACGAATGCATTCTTGGAATGGATTTCATGAAGGAGCACCAAGTTGTTGTAGATATCGGGCAAAGACCACTGCGAATTGGTAACTTGGAGGTTGCTATTACATTGCAGGACGAACAATTGCGAAGACTGAAATGTTATGTGTGTGAGGAGGATGAGATCCCAGCTCGTTCAGACTCGGTAATTTGGCCCAGTCTCGAGAGTGATCCCGGTGACAATCGATTTTACATCACCGAAGCTGTACAAAACCAGCGTAAGGAGAACATCCTTGTTGGGAAACCCCTTATCGATGCGAAGAAGCACATCGTACCTGTCAGAGTACTAAATGCGTCCGAGGAGCCGGTCGCAATAAGAAAAGGAGAGGTAATCGCAGAATGTGCACCCATATCAATGATAAGCTCAATTCAGACAAAGGGAGAGGACCATTCAATTCAACAGCCCTCTGGTGCATCCCCTGTGGTTAATAAGTTGATGTCCCAGAACATCGGATTATCAGGCAGAGAAAAGACAAGCGTTGAATCACTCCTGAACGAGTTTTCTGATATTTTTGTGACAAGAAATGATAAATTCGGACGCACCGGTATAGTTAAACATCGCATTGATACGGGTGAGTCAAGACCTATAAGACAGCCACCTAGTCGACTACCGTTGGCCAAACAATCAGAAGTAGGCAACACGATTCTAGAGATGGAAGAGCAAGGAGTCATCGACAAATCATCGAGCCCGTGGGCTTCGCCGGTAGTGCTCGTCAAGAAGAAGGATGGGACAACTAGACTTTGTGTCGACTACCGCCGGTTAAACGACGTTATGAAGAAAGACAGTTACCCGCTTCCTCGAATCGACGACACACTTGATACCCTTTTGGGGGTTAGTGGTTTTCAACATTGGACCTAAAAAGCGGTTACTGGCAAGTGGAAGTGAAGGAGGAGGACAAGGAGAAGACAGCGTTTACTACCGGAAACGGACTTTATCAATTCAACGTGATGCCTTTTGGATTGTGTAATGCTCCAGCAACGTTTGAACGATTAATGGAGAGTGTTCTACGGGGACTTACATGGAATACGTGTCTTGTGTACTTGGACGATATCATCGTTGTTGGAAGGAATTTACCAGAACACATCAATAATCTGCGCTCCGTCTTCGAACGACTAAGACAGGCCAACTTAAAGCTCAATTCGAAGAAATGTGAACTCTTCCAAAGGAGAGTAAAATTCCTGTGACACATCGTTTCATCTTCAGGAGTTCAAACAGATCCTGATAAGATAGCAGCTGTCCAAGAGTGGCCTACTCCAGAAGATAAGCGACAGTTAAGAAGCTTTATGGGATTAGCCACATATTACCGACGGTTTGTTAAAGGTTTCGCCAATGTGGCTAAACCCCTACACGAACTCACGGGTAAAGACAAGAAATTCAATTGGACAGAAAAGTGTGAGGCAGCATTCAAGACGTTGAAGGACGAGTTATGTAAGACTCCAACATTGGCATTCCCAAGTTCGGATCGCCCATTCATATTGGATACTGATGGAAGTATTAGGTGAACAACTTTGCTTCCACCGTTTTGCAATAGATGGCTGAAGTGGTAAGTGGTAGTTGAAATAAATAAATCATAGATATCATACAATAAGCTTAGGTATTTGTAAACATAACGCCATCGAAATATTAGTCGATTTGTGTCTGCGTCAGAAAATTATTCTCGATTAAACATGTCAGCTTACGAGCCAAATTCTCGTCATTTGCGGGAGGTTTTAATTTTCTGTTTTAATATGAAGAAATGGATTCGTATGCTACCCGAAAGATGGGAGAAGGTAGTGGCCAGCGATGGACAATACTTTGAATCATAAATGTATATCCAGTTTTTTACAATAAAGCCCCGAATTTCGAAAAAAAAAAACGGCGGGCGCAAAGTTGTACACCTAATATGAAGACATGTATTCGTATGCTGCCCGAAAGTAGTGGCCAGCGATGGACAATACTTTGAATCATAAATGTATAACCAGTTTTTTACAATAAAGCTTCGAATTTCGGAAAAAAAACGGCGAACGCAAAGTTGTACACCTAATAACAGTAATCGGAGCAGTGTTGTCACAGGATGTCGATGGTAAAGAGAGAGTTGTCACATATTATAGTCGAGTTCTATCTAAGCCAGAGAGAAACTACTGCGCAACAAGAAAGGAACTGCTGGCTGCCGTAGTAGCCGTTAAGAATTTCCATAACTACGTCTACGGACATCGATTCCACATTCGGACGGATCATGCCGCCCTGAAATGGTTGTTAAATTTTAAGAATCCGGAAGGACAAATAGCTCGATGGATCGACCGACTTCAAACGTACAATTTCCAAATTTCCCACCGTCAAGGGAAGGTGCATAATAACGCTGATGCTCTATCAAGAAGACCATGTAAGCCATATTGTAAACATTGTCATAGAGCGGAAGAGAAAGAAGAGGCGTACGACCTGCGAAATGTACAAGTAGAAGTACTAGATGAGTGGACGAGTGATGATATATGCGCATGTCAACTTCAGGATGAAGATATGTCGCTAATCCTGGAACACAAAGAAAGGAACGAGCGACCCACTTGGAACAATATTTCCGACAAGACTGGAACATTTAAAGCATATTGGGCATAATAGAATTCCTTGCTGATGGAAGATGGAATTCTAAAGCGTACATGGGAAGCCGCGGACGGAAAATCCCATCGAATGCAGATCAAAAGTGAAGGATGTACTAATAGAAATGCACGGCGGGGCCTCTGGTGCACATTTGGAAGTTAATAATTCACTTTCAAAATTACGATCTCGATTCTACTGGCTTCACATGAGAGATGACGTCGAGTCTTGGTGTAGGAAGTGCACAACTTGCACTGCGACCAAAGGACCAACAGCAAAACCAAAGAGCGCTATGAAGCAGTACAACGTGGGAATTGCGATTGATATTTCAGGACCATTCCCAAAAACAAACGACAACAACAAATACATGTTGGTTATCATGGATTACTTCAGCAAGTGGGTGGAATTCCAAACCAAGAAGCAACAACCATCATTGAGCAGCTTATCAATAATTGGATCAGCAGATATGGAGTGAGCTTAATTCCGATCAAGGCTGAAACTTCGAATCACAGACATTTCAAGGCATCTGTGGGGCACTGGGCGTAAGGAAAACGAGGACCACACCCTCACACCCGCAGTCAGACGGAATGGTTGAAAGGTTCAACCGAACAATAAAAGAGCATTTATCGAAGGTCGTTAGTGATCACCAACGAGATTGGGACAAATATGTACAAACCTTTCTCATGAGTTATAGATCGGCTAATCACGATACGGCAGGCCATTCTGCAGCAAGAATTATATTTGGACGAGAGATACGATTACCGGCCGACCTGCGAATCGGAATACCTCCAGACGCCATAGATAAGACCGAAGACTACGTAGCCGAATGGAGAAATCGCCTCGATGAGATTCATCATTTGGTCTGATTTGGCAAATCAAGTGACAGGATGAAAACAAGGTACGAAGTTCGAGCCAACGCATCCGAATTTAATGCAGGCGATAACGTGTGGGTTTATAGCCCTCATCGGCAAAAAGGAAGGTATCCGAAGTTGCAGCAACATTAGGAAGAACCGTATAATATTCTCACAAGAATTAACGACGTTGTCTGTAGGATTCAGCGAAGACCGAACGCCAAGATGAAAGTGGTACATCGTGACCGACTGGCGACTTTTGTTAACCCGGGAGACCAGTGAACTTAGTTCGGGACGAACTAATCTAGGCAGAGGGTAGTGTGACGCATATGACCATCAGTACTAGAATATTCTAGAAAGTCCGAAGCAAAGTACTTGAATATTCTAGAAAGTACTAGAAAACTGGAGACTAGAAGCAATAGAGAATTCGAGGTTATGGAACGGACAGAAAAGAAAAACCAAATCAGAATGGGAAAAAACGGTATAAATACGTTGCACACAGATCGGGAAGAACTAAGAAGTAAGCAGTAAAAGGCGCGATTAGTACGGAAGCGATAAGTCAAGAAATCGTTAAGTGTACCGTAAAAGTAACGGCTGTTATTAACGGACTAATAAAGTGTTACATTAATTCAAGATAGATTTAACAGCTTTTATTTATTAAAAATAATTAATCCAGCGAACCCTAAGCTCGCTACAATATAATTGCATCCCATTACAATAATATAAACCGAAGTGCAAAGCGATATTTTTCCATTCAATAATTTGTGACAACTATACTTTTCCGATTCGAGTACCTGGCTGACTTTCAAACAGACAACTTGTTTCACAGTTTTGCTCGTGCTATTTATCTTAATCAACCGTTATTTTCACAATAATTTTCACAATTTAGTTATCATTATCTTGTTTTCTTTGCCTCGTTTTTCGCATACAAAAATTTGAACAAGTGTTAAAACCGTTAAGTTATGGCCCCTGGGCCACGTGTGTTAAACAAAATTAAGCGCAAACGGTTGCGTTACGACCCCGTTATTGGAGGCCAAACTCCTCCGGATAAACTTTTAAAAGTGAACAATGAAGTTCTAGAAAAATCTAAAATGTGTTCAAACACCAACTTTTTTCAACCACTTCAAAGTCTGATGGAAGACTCTCCTGAAATGGATCCGACCAATGACGAACAGTGCGCAGAACTTCCTAAAGAAACCGTTGCGCCAATTGTGGTATTAAAAACAACTAGTGCTCAAGTGCGTGATATTTTGAGCAACATTAAGATAGACAAATACTTAATCAAAAACATTTCACTTGGGCAAAAAATATGTGCCCCAACAATGGACATATATAATAAAATCAGAACCGAACTCTTACGGTTAAAATGGAAGTTTTTCACCCACTCACGTAAGGAAAATCGCCCATTAAAGGTAGTGTTATCCGGACTAGACTTAATTAGCAACGATGTAGTGAAAAATGAACTAATTGCACTCGGGATAAAGTGCCTAGATGTTAAAACCATATAGAGGAGCAGATTGCGACTCCGATCATCTTCTAGTGATTGGCAAAATCAGGAGTCGCCTCGCAGCAATCCCACATGGGCAGTCACGGGAGACAAGCAAAAAGTTCGACACTGATAAACTGAAAGACCTACGCAAAAGGGCTGAATATCAAGACGAGCTAACGAATAGATTTAGCATTCTAGAGAATGTGAGCAGTGAGGAAGAGGAAGCTAATAGTGTGAACACTAAATGGACATCGATCAGAGACACAATCAAACTAACAGCCCAAAAGGTATTAGGATTTAAGAAAACAATTAAGTCCAAACCTTGGTTTGACGATGAGTGCAGGGCGAAGATCGAAGAACGTAAACGCCTTAGAGTGATCCACTTAGAAAGATATGATGAAGTCAACGCAGAAAGATACGCGACAATTCGGAGAGAGACAATGAGGCTCTTCAAACGCAAAAAACGCGAATGGGAGAAGACTAGGATCGAAAAAATCCTAGAAAATTCTAGGGCAAAGAACATCAGGGGTATGTATGTCGGCATAAATTCAATTAGAAATGGCTACCGAGGAAGAGCCAAAATAATTCGAGACGCAAACGGCTGTCTGGTCACAGAAACAAACAATGTCGTGACAAGATGGAAGCAGTACTTTGAAAACCTGCTTAATGTACGCACCCATCAACCACAGATAAATGTACCAAGCGTACATACAGCTGAGCCTCAGATCCCAGAGCCGTCTCTCAACGAAGTTGTAGACGCAATAAATCGATTGAAAATCAACAAGGCTCCCGGAGTCGACTGCATACCGGCAGAGCTTGTGAAGCATGGAGGAGAGGCAACCGCTCGAAAGATCCACCAGCTCATCCAAACAATATGGGATAAGGAAGTCACTCCGGAAGAATGGAAAACCTCAATAGTCATCCTCATTTTCAAAAAAGGCGACAGATCTGACTGTGAAAACTACAGAGGAATATCATTGCTCCCAACCGCATACAAAATATTAACAAATGTCATTCTGGCGAGAATCACACCTTACGCAGAAGAGATACTGGGAGACTACCAATGTGGATTCCGTAGGAACCGGTCAACAAGCGACCAAATGTTCACAATAAGACAACTGCTGGAAAAGAAGTGGGAATATGGAGAGACGGTTCACCAACTGTTCGTTGACTTCAAAAAAGCCTACGACTCAGTCGCAAGGCAGAGACTCTACCATATTCTAGTTGAGCTGGGAGTCCCAAAAAAATATGCCGCGCTCATTCAAATTTGCATGAACGAAAACATAGGGCGAGTTAGAATAGAAAACCACCTCTCAGAACCATTTGAAATCCGGGACGGACTAAAGCAGGGAGATGGTCTATCACCGTGTCTCTTTAACCTTATGCTCGAGTATGTCATCAGAAAGGTACAAGACGACAACATGGCCGGATCATCCCTGAACGGGGTCACACAAGTGCTCGCATATGCGGATGACATCGCCGTTCTGGGCGATAATCTAGAGACTGTTAGTAAAAACTGTGAAATCATCATGCAAGCGGCAGAAGAGGTGGGCCTAGAAATAAATGAAGGCAAAACAAAATACATGATTACGGCGAGAGCAGGTGGGTCTCAGAGAACACATATAAACGTCAGAGGTAAGATCTTTGAAAAAGTTAAAGAATTTAAATATCTGGGAACGATACTGACGGCCAGTAACGAAATGTCGAAGGAAATTAACAAGAGACTGCATTCCGGCAACGCGAGTTGGCACGCAGTCAGTAAACTGCTGAAATCCAGACTGCTATCACGTAACATAAAGCTCCGTGTCTATAGAACCATAATCATGCCAATTGTTCTATATGGATGCGAAACATGGGCTCTCACAAAACGGGAAGAAAACAAATTCCGTCTATTCGAGAATAAAGTTTTGAGAGGCATCTTTGGAGGTAAATATGACGAGGAGGCAGGACAATGGAGGAGACTCCATAACCACGAATTGGAAGAACTATATCGCAAACCTACAATAGTGAGAGTAATCAAGTCGCGAAGATTAAGATGGGCCGGACACGTGGCGCGAATGGGGAACGATATGGGAGGACAATGTTAGGTTTGACCTTGAGGAGATCGGATCGAATGGTCAAGCGTGGAAGGAGAGTGCCCAGGACAGGGAAGGATGGCGAAGCCGAGTCGGTGAGGTCATGAACTTCCGGGTTCCTACAGGCCAATAAATAATAATAATAATAATAATAATAATAATAGATGTTAAAACCATCACATTAAATCCGTCAACAAAAGCCCTGTACAAATACTACTTGTACATCGTCTATATTCAACGCGGTACTGTTAAATTAAACGAACTAAAACGGAACTACTCAACCTTGTTCAAAACCATCGTTCGCTGGGACTTTAAAAAACATAATCCAGGTAAGGTCACACAATGTCACAATTGCCAGCTCTACGGTCACGGCTCGATGCATTGTCATATAAATAGCTTCTGTGCAATATGTTCGGGAAACCATAAAACATCCGACTGCAAAACGAATGAGGTCATCAAGTGTGCAAATTGTAGTGGGCCACATAAATCTACCGATCCAGAATGCATAAGCCGAAAGCAGTACATAGACATTCGCCGCAAATTATCCCCACGCCGACGTGGTACAGGAAATACAACGTTCCTACAGCCTCCGAGTGACAAACAGCAGCCAGTGCCCGACCGATTATCCATTGATAATTTTCCTCCACTACCCCGATCTGTGCGTCAACCTTCACTTCCTTCATCCACCTGGGCTTCTGGCCTCCATCAAACCCAGCAACCTCCCAACAGTGATATGACACACACGAAGAAAAATCCGTCAGAAACATTAACTAATGATAACCTGTTCTCATTTAGCGAGAAAAACTTTCTTCTTAGTGAAGTTGTAACCAAGCTTAGTGCTTGTCAAACCAAAGCTGACCAATTTAACGTCATTACTTCATTAGCTATTAAGTACATATACTCGGAAAAAACATGTTAAGAAACTCTCTTAACATCATAACTTGGAATGCGAGAAGCATCAAAAACAAAAAGCATGAATTTTTTAGTTTCTTGATAAATTTTAATATTGACATTGCACTTGTTTCAGAAACCTGGCTCAAACAAGACATTTCTTTCTCACATCAAAATTACATATGTTATCGCCTAGACAGGGTACATGCTAGTGGTGGAGGTGTCGCCATTGTTGTGAAAAAATGTATAGAACATTCCTTGCGTCCTTCATTGCGCCTTAAGTTAATTGAGGAAATTAGTATAGATGTAACATTATGTGACAACTCCAAGGTGAGTCTTTTTTCGGTCTATTTCCCTGGAGGAAATAGAAACCTAGAGAAATCTACTTACTTTAAGCGGGATCTGCAAAAATTGTATAGAGTCAACACTCGAAACAAGATAATTATTGGTGGTGATCTAAACTGCAGACATCAGTCGTGGAATTGTCTTAGGGCAAACTGCTGGGGTAACATTTTACTAGATGTTACTGAATCCAGCCCAAGTTTTTCCATACTTTATCCACTTCTCCCCACCTATATCCCAGCGAGTGCTAACAAGAACCCCTCAACTCTTGATCTATATATCACTAATATCCCAAATTACTGCACAGTGCCATTAACTCTAAATGCGTTAAGTTCAGACCATCTTCCGATCAGCCTCACAGTGAATCATACAGTAGTTGTAAATCGTACCAGTTTATACCACAACTATTCCGCCGCCAACTGGAATTGTTATAAATCATATATAAACACGAATTTAGTTCTAGGTGATACCAGCCTAAATTCTATAACCTGCAGCGAGCACATTGATATCCTATGTAACAATTTTGTTTCTGTTATCAATAGAGCGGCCGATCTTGCGATACCTAAATGTTCCACTGCTCCAGTTGATAAGGCACCGCTTCCTGAAAATATCTTACATCTGATTAGGCTATGAAACTCTGAAAGAAGAAAATGGCTGCGTTATAGAATCGATTGTTTTCTAGTTAATGTTAAAGTCTTAAATAATATCATTAAAACAGAAATCTCAGCATATAGGAACAAGTGTTGGAATAAACACCTTTCCTCTCTTGACAAAGCAAGCAAACCGTTCTGGAAAATATTAAAAATTATGAAAAAGAGAGGGTCAAGTATTCCTCCGTTTAAAGTTCACGACAAGTTGTTTATTTCTTCAGTGGAGAAATCGAACCTACTTGCTAACACGTTTAATAAGAACCACTCCATAAGTATGCATCTAAGCGACGCGTATACTGAAGCTGAAGTTGCTAACACTATCCATGTACTTTCTCAAACACCAGCTGAAAGTACTTACGCAACTAATATCAGCATAGTTAAAGAATTGATAAAAAAATCGAAATCAAAAAAGGCTGCGGGTCTCGATAATATTAACAACAAATTAATCAAAGCACTTCCACCTGCTGCAAGTAACTATTTAACGTTCATTTTCAACGCTTGTCTTAAGAATTGTTATTTTACCGACTGTTGGAAAACAGCAAAAGTAATACCTATCCCGAAACCCGGCAAACCGAAGAACAGCCCCGAAAGCTACAGACCTATTAGTCTACTTAGCTGTCTGAGTAAGCTCTTAAAAAAAATCATTAAGGAAAAGATTGATCGTTTTGTGGAAGCCAATAACATCTTACCAAACTTTCAGTTCGGTTTCCGTAGTGGTCACAGCACAATCCACCAAGTCTTGCGCATTAAAACCCACATAGCTGGTAAATTCAACGACAAGGAGTCAACGGGACTGGTTCTTCTAGACATCGAAAAAGCTTTTGATACGGTATGGCACGATGCCTTGATTTATAAGCTACTAAAACTTAAGCTGCCAATACCGCTTATCAAAATTATCCAGAGCTTTCTTCGTTTGAGAAAATATGTTGTGAGTTTAGGAACCGACATATCCTCTACTCACCAAATCCACCATGGTGTACCCCAAGGCTCGGTCCTTGGTCCCATATTATTTACATTGTTTGTCGCAGATTTACCATGTCTAGGTGAAAACATTCAGGTAGCTATGTTTGCCGATGATACGGCCATTTTCTCTTCGGGTGCCTTATTCACTAATGTCTACAACTCTTTGCAAGCAGCTCTTGACAAGCTAGCAGTATATTGCAGGAAATGGAAAATAAAAATAAATGGTAATAAAACACAAGCTGTCTGGTTTTCGAGATGTAGGAAACACTGCTACCTACCAAATGGCACTAAACTCAGTATGTGTGCAGTTGATATTGATTGGTCCGAAGACTGTAGATATCTAGGTATTATTCTAGATAAAAACCTTATCTTTCAAAAACACGTCACTACCACAATCGACAAAATAAACAAAGTCGTAAGAGTTATGTATCCATTAGTGTGTAGAAGTCAAAGCTTAGCATCGAAAATAAAATTATAATATATAAAACCATTTTTCAAGCGATACTCCCTGTATGGTGTAATTGTGTTCGCACACACAAAATAAAATTGCAAAGGTGTCAAAATAAAATATTGAAAATGTTGCTGAATTTGCCATGGCATTATTCGACACATGAACTACATGAAAACGCCAACGTTAAACCGGTAGAGTTCCTTATTGACAAAATCAATCGAAACTTCTTCGTCAATTGTTCTTTTTTTGACAATGTTCTCGTTTCCCGTCTTGCGTTATCCTAAATCACTACATATGTACTCTATCTATGAAGTTTATATCGAGGTCATTACTATATAAAATAACCGGAAGCTCGTGCAATATTAGTCTTAAGATTCAAATAAGGGTTTTGTATTGTAGTTTTCCCTTAATTTATTATTTGTTATTCATTAAAATTGTGCTATTGTCGTTATATAGATTTAAGATTATAGTTGTAAAGGAATTGCTATCCTAAATCTCTTAAGTACTAGTTGTAAAATATACCATAAATGTAATTATCTACCAAATAAAAATTGAATTGAATTGAAATACTTTTCCGATTTACATATTCTTCTTAAGGTTTCGTTTCTCCAACGTTACTTATTCACTATTCGTTTTTCAAATATTGTGTTAAATCAATTTTGAAATGTATAACACATACTTCACATCCTGATGTGAGCGCAGCATTATCCCACGCGCCGTCTTGCAGTTGTCACAAAACTTAACGTTCGTTCAATCAATGACGAATGGAAGTTTCTCGAACAATCTAGAAGGAATCAGAGCTTATAAATACCAGTGGCGAGCGGCGACGTCAGCCATTCATAATAAAAGCGAGAACTCCAAAATTTTGTGTCTATTGCCACAACTTACTAAGTATAGAAAAAGTTTTTTATTTGTGTGTGAAGAATTGTGAATTGAAATTATCAAGTGATAACAGAATTAAAAAACAACATAGCCGAGGAAAAGTTTATCACCAAGTCAAATAAGAAAAAAAAGAATCGATTTTTGGAAAATATTTTCTAAATTCCCAGCTAAATTCGAAGGGTAAGTTACACAGCAGTAATTTTCATATTTACATTGATTGTAATCGTTGTGAAGGGTGTTGTAGGGCGCAACTCCCAACAGCCACTGCCACAACGCCACACTGTATGACGTCGCATGCAACGAGTGCAGTCTAGAACTTTCTTTTTGATAATACGAAATTACGTAGTGAAGCGTAATGCTCAAGGGTTTCATTTTCTTTGTCTTTTGCAGGGAAAACATCGCCTGAGAAATGGGTAAAAATTATTACAATATTCTTGGTGTGGCGAAAACGGCCACAGAGGATGACATCAAAAAGGCTTATCGAAAGCTAGCCTTGAAATTCCATCCCGATAAGAACAAGGCACCAGGAGCGGAGGAGCGATTTAAAGAGGTCGCCGAGGCATATGAAGTACTATCAGATAAGAAGAAACGTGACATCTATGACAATTTGGGTGAAGAAGGACTGAAGGGAGAAGGAAAGTTTACCACTCAAGGAGGAGGCGGCCCTGAGTTCTATACGTACCATGGTGATCCGAGAGCAACATTTGCTCAATTCTTCGGCTCATCAGATCCGTTTGGACCCTTTTTCGACATGGATCCGCAAAATATATTCCAAGCTCAAGAGATATTTATGGGCGGTGACGATGGCTATTTTAGAGATGCTACCTTCGGTCACGGTGGAGGTGGTCCATTCCGAACGCAATCGTTCAACGCGGCGCCAAATAATAGAAAGCGTCAGATGCAGCAAGACCCACCGATTGAGCACGATTTGTATGTGTCCTTGGAAGAGGTCGATAAGGGTTGCGTAAGAAAAATGAAAATCTCTCGAATGTCTATCGCCAGTGGTGCACCGAAGAAGGAAGAGAAGATCCTCAATATCGCTGTAAAACCTGGATGGAAGTCGGGAACTAAAATAACATTCAGCAAAGAGGGTGATCAAACACCAGGCAAGATTCCAGCAGATATTGTCTTTACAATTCGTGATAAGCCACATCCACTATTCAAACGAGATGGCAGCGATCTCAGGTATACAGCGAAGATATCACTTCAGCGGGCCCTTTGTGGGACAACCGTAGCCGTGCCCACATTACGGGGTGATAATCTCACAATAAATGCTCAGAACGAAATAATTCAACCAACTACAGTGAAAAGGTTTATTGGTAAAGGACTGCCGTTCCCAAAGGAGCCGAGTAAACGAGGCGATCTTTTGGTTGGCTTCGACATCAAATTCCCTGATACTCTGACCGTTGGGGCTAAGGACATTCTGTCTGAAATCCTACCGAATTAAGCAGAGTCCTGGACAGCTGCACAATCAAGAACAAACAGATAGTTGACGCATGTCGCCAAGGTGGAAATGGGAGAGATTGGACTCTGATGTGCTCATCTGGTATTCCACTTCGAAGAGCACATCCGATACACACATTTTTAATTTCACTGGACTCATAACTGCAAGTAACCCACTAGAATGTATTAAGATTATGAAGCCTTCCAGCACGACGGAATGTTGTCGGACTACCATTGTGGGGAATTCCAAGACCGCCATTACTCTTATTAATCTGCGTACCGACCTTTTGTAGTGCTTACAGTCAATTTAGCTTTATATCATTTGGGATTTAATTGGCGGAATTTATCGACACTGATTTTGGGATGAAACCACTTTCACATGTGGAACATATGGGACGTGGAGGATGTGGAACGTGACAAGCACCCTTGGCAATGCGGCGACTGGAATGGAGATTTGGAAATGGTGTACGTTTTAGTACGCGCCTCTATTTGTATAATCGATATTAGAATCTAGTTAAATAACACAATTTCTCGGTGTGGATCCAACCGAAATTGATCATTAAGCTGTAAAATAATCATGTAAAATAAAATTAGTTAAGATAATCCTACCCAAATGACTAGTTTTTTTTTTTACTTTGTTGTCTATGTCCTTGCGTTTGTATCAAATCATGTCTGGTTCTATGGGGTATTTTTTGGTCTCGGTAGGTGCCGGCCTGACAAGTTCACCGAGACTTCCCAGGTCCGTCACTGTTTCGTCGAATAGTATGGTTAAGGTTTGTTAGTGATGAAAACGCCAGCGATTCATCTTAATTTTTTTTTATTTTTTTTTTATTTTTATTTATTTTTATTAGACTTCTCTCGGGAGAGGCGAACCTATAGCGTCGACTGGGCGTCCCGAGATGCCATCAAATAACTGTTGCAGTTCTTTTTGAACAGTTGCAGGTTGTAATGCTCCGGGAACACTCGCGTGGGAAGAGAGTTCCACAGCTTCCCCGCTCTGTAACGGAACGAGTTCTGATACAGGGATGTTCGCGCTGTCGGGAGATGAACCACAAACGGGTGCGATCCGTCGGATTGTCTCGTGGAGCGCATATAGACCGAATTGGGTGGAACAATGCCAAGAATCTCCGAAGAACAGCACCCGTGATAATATCTGTAAAACAGACAGGTCGGCCACGCGTCTTCGATGTGATAGCGACTGTAGTCTCGACGTCAGCGCAGAGTCCCAGATCAGGCGGATCGCTCGTCTTTGTACGCTCTCAAGTAGGTCGAGGATATGTTTAGGAGCCAAGCTCCAAACATGAGAGCAATATTCGAGCGCGGGTCTAATTTGAGATTTATATAGAAGAAGAAGTTGGGCCGGAGTAAAGTATTTCTTGGCTCTAAAAAGATAACTCAGTTTTCCTGAGGCTGATCTGGCGATACCCAGCCTCGAGGGCCCGCCCACTCATCATCAGCTGTGGAACCGATGATCCAGTTTTCTTTGTGAATGTTGTATACTGGGTCTTCGTTGCGTTGAAGTCGACAAGATTGGCCTTTCCCCACTGCAGAACTTTATCTAGATCCTGGTTCAGAGAGTCAATCTGTCCACATCTCAGCTGGTGCGACGTTGATGCACCAATCGGCCGATCACTCGAAAAGCAGGAAACAAGCGCACTATCATCCGCAAAACTGAACACTTTGTTATCCGTTGTCTCCAACAAATCGTTTATGTGAAGCAAGAACAAGGTTGGAGCTAAAATAGAACCCTGGAGCACCCCCGAATTAACAGGATACAGATACGAACACTCGCCGTCCACAACAACCCGGATCGATCGATTCTCGAGGAAGCTCCTCGTCCAGTCGCAAAGCTGTTGGGAAAGTCCATATGAATGAAGTTTGCTCAGCAATGCCCCGTGCCAGACGCGGTCAAAAGCCTTGGAGATATCTAATGCGACCGCCCTTGACTCACCATGCCGTTCAATCGCAGATGTCTATATATCGGTTATAAGTGTCAAAAGGTCCCCTGTGGACCTGTGGGGCTTTTCAGGGCCCGAGGAGCCACGTATCACTCGATCCCCACCATTCCTAGCATTGCGACTTACCTGGAAGTCGAATCTTCAGCAAGATAATACCACCTTGCTACGGCCTCAACCGCTAACCAACTTGCTGGAATTAATTCAGTTATCCCAAAGGATAACTGACAACAATTTTCAGGCAGCTAACAAACCTTCTTGGCTGCCAAAGAAGTCGTACCACCGCCTACCACCCGCAATCTAATGGGATGATAGAGCGCTGGCATAGATCTCTAAAAGCCTCACTCATGTGTCATAATGACTCACAATGGTTTGACGCCCTTCCAACAATCCTCCTCGGCCTGAGGACAAGTATTAAGGAGGACCTGGGGGCTTCGGCAGCAGAGCTTACCTACAGTACCAACCTCCTTCTTCCAGGAGAACTTTTCCTGAATGGCGAAACACCGCGAGACCAACTTCGTGAATTGGGACATCTCCGTGACCTGCTACGTAAGGTTAGGGCAACCCCTGTAACCAGGCACGGATCCAAAAAACTTTTCGTCCACCCTGAACTGCACAGCTGCACGCACGTCTTTGTCAGGGTGGATAAGGTCAAAAAACCCCTCGACCCACCTTATGATGGCCCATTCAAAGTCTTCCGCCGCATCAGTGACCGCGTCTTCGAGATCGATATTAGAGGCAAGCGATCCACGGTCAGCGTCGAAAGGCTTAAGCCCTGCTTTCTGAAAGCTTCCGCTCCAGAACCACCCCCATCTACTTACACCACTCCTACTCCACCGGCACAACCTCCCCGTACTCGCGCCCAGGCGCGCCCCCATACCCAACTAACCTCCTCTTAATCTGCCTTACCTGTTTCGTGACTACTTCACTGGAGAGGGAGTGAAGTGGGGCTTTTCAGGGCCCGAGGAGCCACGTATCACTCGATCCCCACCATTCCCAGCATTGCGACTTACCTGGAAGTCGAATCTTCAGCAAGATAATACCACCTTGCTACGGCCTCAACCGCTAACCAACTTGCTGGAATTAATTCAGTTATCCCAAAGGATAACTGACATAAATACCTTTTAGGCAGCTTACCTTTCTTTGGGGGGCTTTTCCAAACCCCTTTCTCCACGATCCATTCCTGAAAACATTAAGTCCACGGCAAGGATTATCACCTAACCGTGGCAGCGAAAATTTCACCCTCGGGCATGCAGTGCACCCTGTGTATCACGTCCCTATTATCTTATGCCATGGAAACAAAATCAACACGGAGTTCCAAATTTACTCGTTTTTGTTTGTCCATGTCACCCCTAAGAGTGCGGCTACCAGGTCTCACCAGTTTGCCACCATCGACAAGGTTTCGGCCGACGCAAAGCAAACATTCCCCGAATTACCAACAATAGCTGGTTTTCTATTATCGGTTTCCACCGATCATGTACCGCAAACAAGCAACGAATTGGATGTGGCCATCAAGTGTTTACTTTTAACAACTGGCAATGGCTGCACCCTATATTCGTTTGCAATACCTAAACATCGCATTCACATCTGCCGGATTGTTTATGGTATACCAATTCCCTATTAACGGCCGCCAACCGTCGGCGGACCTGGGAAATTGCATGTCCATCAACCAAATGTTGATTTATGGCCTCTCCTAGGGTGACCAGATCTTCGGTTTGTTTTGTTTTTACACCAGAAGGTTCGGTTGCCGACAAGCATTACACAATCAATTGTGTACACAGCCGCAGGCCCATGCATTGTTTGCATACCCATTACCAGGAGATGCAATTACGACGCTCGCATCCATCCTCGTTCACCGGACGATCGTATGCGACGCATACACATACATGCGAAATGTATGCCATATTTCCCGGTCCAATCACGATTGACTGCCTCGAGTTGATCGTGTAGCTCCTCCCCTTTTATGGTTCTTCTTTGCGATGTTATTCTGTCGGCGGCGAATGGAAGTCAGTCAGATTTCATCACCTTAAGTGTGCACACGCACAACACGCGTCGTTTGAGATTCGGTTAATGTATATGCGGAGTCGAGTCCGAATTAAATATATTTTTGTCTTGTGCGTGTTCCTATTCAATGTCGAGCTAGTGTTGAGTTGCGTCCGACTTTGCGCGAGTCACCAAATATAACAACATACCTATTGTTTATTAAAAGAGACACTGTGTTAATGAGAAACAAAATTTACTTCAATACCACCGAGTTTATTGTTTATTAAATGTACTTCAATACTATCGAGTTTATTGTTTATTAAATGTGCTTCAATACCATCGAGTTTATTGTTTATTAAAAGAGACACTGTGTTAATGAGAAACAAAATTTACTTCAATACGGTTCTGTTAGAATGTAACAACCAGTAGGAATTGTGCACATTAAAATCGCCAAGGACAATAATTTTAGAAGCTGGGTTTTTTTTTTTTTTTTTTTTTTTTTTTGTATTAGACTTCTCTCGGGAGAGGCGAACCTATAGAGTCGAGTGGGCGCCCCGAGATGCCATCAAATAACTGTTGCAGTTCTTTTTGAACAGTTGGGTGGTTGATCTGTATCCAGTCGACGGTATATGAAAGATGTTCGAAAAATGTCGCCGGTCGATCGTCATTCGGGGAGCGGTAAAGACAACAAAGAAATTTAACGGAATTCCTCAGCACGACCCTCAACCATATGATGTCCATATTATTGGGCTCCAACGCCTCCATCCTCTGGCAAGCCAGATCGGACCGTGCGAAGACGCAGACTCCGCCCTTAAAACGGAATGATGTATTTAAACATTTTTATTCTTTTAATATCAAAAAGATAATATAACTAAATGGAAAACAATTGCTAAATAATGTGGCTCCGCCGTTCAAAAGGACTTCACGCTGTATGTTCAATCAAGCACTGAGTCTCTTTACAAAAAAACTAAAAAACTGACTTGCAAATAGCTTAACTTATTTCGAGTGCACTGTGTATTGTTATATAAACTATTTAACACAACAAATATTTTACAATTAAAGGTCATGAAGCACTGCATTAATGTACACAAACTGAATTAGAAAATAGCTTCGATAAAGCACGGCGTTACTTTACAAAACTGTTTTGGACTAGCTTCAATAATTTGCTGAATAGCTTCGACACTTTTATGTATACTCGTTCACGACGGTTATTGGGTTCAGACTATCCGTAATTATTTAACGTGGAGGCCCGACTTGCCTCCACGGAATCCGTATCGCGATTGATTATTTCGAAAGATAAATTCATTTTCATTTTGTCGACATAAGGGGATGATTTTCCTTGTATCGGTCCCAGCAAAAGGGCGCGAAACACACACGATGGTCGCCTTTGCTGCTCATCGTGTGTGCCCACAAGTATGCGGACTGTGGATTAACCGAATCCACAAGGGAAACATTAGCTGGCATGGTTGCAGCTGGTGCTAATATCTCAACGAATGTTTTGTGTTTACACGATCAGCGACTGTGTACAGGATTTATGCTGATCGTGCACATCTTGGCGGCATCTCCACGTAGTTGAATTCTCGCTGGATGTTTTCCTTTTTTGAGGACCCGACTTCCTTGGGTGGTCAGCTGTATGCCTTAATGTATTTGTCGGTCGGATGACTGACCGATGTGGGCATGTATAAAAAGGAGAAGAAGAAACATTTCCTGCACGTGTGCGGCTGACTCGTTAGGAGATATGTCATTGATGTGGTTTGGTTAATGTTGGTTGCTTGATGGTGTAACCAAATTGCTTTTAAGGCACATGATGCGTTTAATGCATCATTTCCTTGCGGAAAAATACTTATTTGTTGCTGATGGATTTTGCATCAGCGCAATTATAGCTCTACAGCATTTCTGAAGATATTGGTACAACTATGGAAGGTAAGTACATGTTTTTCATGTGTTTATGGAAACTGTTTCCTCATCATAGGTTGTAAGGTAAGTAGTGGCGTTCAATGGAACTGCCACAATACTTGTTTTATATCGTTTTTGAATGCTCTAGGGGGAAGTTAGGTGTTGTACTGGGAAAAGGCGAGCGGTGACGTTATTGAAACCGGCACAGTTCTATAGGGTGGGCTGTAAATTTCGGCAAATGGCAACCTTGATTTCTTAAAAACCGTTAAAGGGGCGCGCGTGTGATAATAAACGTATAAACAATTCCAGCAACAACGTAATGAACAATTCACCGCCACTCGCTCGCCCCTCCCTCTAACGATTTTTAAGAAATCAAGTGTTGTCATTTCCAAACATTTATGGCCCACCTAATACTTGACAATAAAGGGAATAGTTAAGCGTGATTTATCTTCGGAGTGTATGCAAGTCTATCAATTGCATCCTTCACTCTGGTCAACGATTTTTGCGTGTATTTCTATTTCACATTCAAGCAAATGGCAACACTTGATTTCTTAAAAACCGTTAGAGAGAGGGGCGCGCGAGTGGCGGTTTTGCCAAACCCCACTGTCTACTTACCCGAAGAACTCCCATGACTACGATCCAACCCTCATTAAGTTTTCTTTAATGCAATCGCATTAGCACCTGTAAATGCTTTACGCAACAAATGACCGAATGTATTTAGCTAAAAGCTTCTGGAAGATAATTCTAACCTGCATCCATTTATTCGAATTCAAAATTCCTTTTAAGAGTTCTGTTCCAAACAGCTTATCCCTGAAAAGAAAGCTTATCGGTTCACATATAATATAACCGCATAATCAGGGAATCTTAACCTTGAGTTGGCTATTCCCAGCCTCACATGTATACAACAATGTCTTACATACACATTGGCTGGCGATTCACTGTCCAACTGCCAAAGCAGCGTCGGGCAGCTCGTTTGTTCAGCTGGCATTTACCCGACCATGATCCCTCCTCTAAACGAATAAATAATCACAAATTTCGTTCCTTGCCACAAACGGATTTCCTTGCATATACAAATGCAAGCAAGGGATTCGTTTCGGCCACCGAACCAAGATACGATATACAATTCTCATTGTATAAAGTATTGTAATCCATTAGCACCTCCTTCTAATGGCTATTCGGCTATTTACACAAGGGCATTGTGGGGTATGAAGTAGTGTGTGGCGGCGTACGGCACATGGTTCACTCCGGTGCCCATCTCTCTGCCACCGTACTGTTCGCACCGAAGAGAATAAAGAGGGGCAAACATCCAAATAAAACACACAGCCATTCACAAATTGTTTGGCTTTATTTGTCACTTTTGGATAAATAACGATTTTTCATAAGTTGTTTAGTTTCTATCCACGAACTGCGCCCGAATGTTTTTTTTTATTTCTCTCTGAGTTGTGCCCGTAGCAATTGAAAGGGAGAAGCTCGACTCGACTTTATTTGGCACACGGGGGCGTGCGTGCCCCCATGTGATCGCGGCGGTTGTCAGGGATATGCGCATGGTGGTAGTTGGATGACGACTGACTAATGAAGGAAAGAGCCTATTCTAATTTCGAGTAGAATTGCTATGCTTGCATAGGAATTCAGTTCCAGCGAATCCTGGCCGTATATGCTGAGTTGGATTCGTTGGTTGTGTATACTGGGAAATTGGTTTGGCGGCATAGCCAAGTATGGGCATGCATTTTCGGTGGAAATTGGAATTGCTTGGGTGAAACGTAAAGTCTCTCTTTGTGAAATAAGGAACCGGATCTCGTAGTGAAGATCATGGTGGTATGTGTGTGTGTGATCGTGCACGAAGCTCATGGGAAACGAATTCGAAAATATTGAAAGGAACACAGGGCATTAATGGGATGTGCATTGCAGCTGTATAAATAGACCGCAATGCAATCAGGCAAATGGTGCTGAAAGCGAATAAGGGCATCGTTCCGTAATAACGGTTCAGCTAAGTAAATACGCTGCCACTTATTAGGTGCTATTTATGGCATCTCTGACTGCAGTAGGAACCGAATTCTTGTTTGCATTTGGAGATGAGGTAATTGTTTGTCGATTGGCCAAACGAATCGCGGGTCGGCTTATTGCAGCTGAATAGACAAGCTGTCCGACATTGCTTTTTATCTGGTGACGAAGGGTGCCGAATGGTTTTGGATTTATGATGCCCGTATGATATGAAGAATTCATTTCAGGGAATTTAGGAAATGCATTTGCATGACAGAAAGAATTCTTGTATGAAATTTTATGTAATGCGTTGAATGCATTAATTGTCTTCGGGAAAGGAAATGTTTTCGTTGAAAGGAATGTTTGCAGTTGCTAATGCAGTTGGATTAGCGAAACAATGTGGTTTTAGTAGCTTCAGGACGGAAGCTTGGGGTAATTGGGAAGATAGGTAGTGGCGTTTAGTGGAATCGCCACATGCTTTCTTCAGTTTTGTACGGAAGAAGAAATTGTGGTGGTCGGATCCGAAGAGATCGAAAGAGAAAAGGGTAATCAACGCAAGACTCCGGTACAAGTAGATTCTCGCTGTTCTGAATGTTTTCGAGGTACCAATTGTAGCATGTACTCGTCGATAGGGATAATGGAGGCGCCTTCGTATGGGTGAGAGTTCGGGTAATGACGACCGTCAGGCCTTCTAGAGTGGTTGGTGCATCTTCTGAAGAGTTTCCTTTAGAAAACTCGAAGTCTTTCCGTTTGGGCCGAAGATATACAGGACAATATGGGAAAGGCGTACGATATTCCAGATCGGATTAGCTGCTTATAGCAGGAAAACTTAACTTTGGTGTCAACTTTGTTGCTCCATTTCAAACTGTTATGCAGTTGCTTAGACCACCGAGGCCCGTTTGAAGAAGGTGGGTCACATATTTGATGAAATTCATTTTTGGGATATAAATGGCCCCAAGATATTTCATCATGTCCTGCGGTCGAATCGTAGTATCTCCGATTTTTATTAGAGTATTCTGTGAATATCGAGAAGTAGGTTGGGAGTATTTACTACTCAGACTTATAGCTCCTGCTTTGGAAGGATTAAGTCGAATTTTCCATCGACTGTAATTCTGATACAGTTCGTCCAGGTGACGGCTGAGTCGATTTGATGCGAGTTTAGGGATTTTGGATGACACACTAGGACGTCATCCGCATAGCATATCTGGTTTACTCTACCGTCCACAGGGCGAGGAATATCTGGGATGTAGATATTAAATAAGACGGGGCCTAGAATGGAGCCCACTTTGTTGTTTATTCATCATCATTATCATCATCGGCACTATAACCGGGATCCGGTCTTGGCCTTATTTAACAAGTATGATGCTTGTTAAATTTTCCATAATAATTTGTTTTTCCGGGCAAGGTTATTTGCCTTGCGCCAGATGTTGTTTATTACTTGTAGTTAAATAGTGAACGCTCTCAGTGAATTTGTAAACATGAAATTCAAACATCCGTTATTGCAGTTTATCACCGAGCCATTTTATCAAGTTACATCATCATCATCGGCACTACAACCGGGATCAGGTCTTGGCCTTATTTAGGAAGTCTCTCCACCGGTCCCGATTTCAGGCCGATGTCATCTAGTTTGGCACTCTCAGGCTTTGGGCGTCCTGGTCTACGCTATCCCCACATCATAGACAAGGTCTGCCGCGCTGTCTTCTTCCATATATCCTGCCACAAAGGACTTTCGTGGTAGGGTCCTCTTCGCTCATTCAAGCTAGGTGTCCCGCCCACCGGAGTCTACCGAGCTTGATTTTTCTTACAGTAGCTTCAAGGTAAATCGCGTACAGCTCATGATTGCAGCGTCTCCGGAATCGTCCCCCCTCACACACGGGGCCAACGATTTTCCTTAAGACCTTCTTCTCGAATGCGGCTAAAAGTTTAGAGTGCTTTTTATTGAACGCCCAGGTCTCGTATCCACACATGAGTACTGGTAAGACCCTGGTCTTGTACAGTAGTAGCGTGGATGTTCTGGATAAATTTCGGGATTTAAAGAGCCTTGAGAGACCATAGTGGGCTTTGTTGGATTTTATCAGCCGTTCGCGTATTTCTTCTTCCATATTGTTATCGGCTGATACTATTGACCCAAGGTAGCTAAAGGACTGCACTACTTCAAATTCGTGTTCCACTACCCTGATAGTTTGACCAACGTTAGGTGTTTTCTTCGCGGAAGTTACCACCGTGTACTTCGTTTTTTCCTCATTACTGTGCGGTCGCAGTTTTTGTGCCCCCTGTTCGATTTGGATGAAGGAGTCCTGTACTGCCGAATCGGTTCTACTGATGATCTCGATGTCATCTGCGTAGGCAAGTATCTGGCTGGACTTGGTGATAATAGTCCCTCTAGTTGTAACCCCAGAGGCACGGATTGGTTTCTCCAACGCCAGGTTGAAGAGAGACAGGCCAGACCGTCCCTCTGTAGGAGTCCATTAAAGATGTTTATTGGTTTGGACAGCAATCTCGCTATTTTTACTTGACTAGTTACGTTGGTCATGGTCAATCTACAAAGTCGTATCAACTCGTTTGGAATGGGAAACTCTCTTATGACATTATATAGTTATACCCTGGCTATGCTGTCGTAGGCGGCCTTAAAGTCAATAAATAGATGATATAATGGAATCTTAAATTCTAGACATTTTTCCATCGCCTACCTAAGGGTGAATATCTGATTTTGAATACCGTTGTATTTAATTCTTCTCTCATTGCTTTAAGAGATACTGAATTCAGTGATTTCTCATTGTCGACCACCACGAATTCTGGTACACCGAAATGAAAGAGGATCTCTCTAAGCGGCTGTCGCAAGTCTACTACTGATTTAGATGCAATTATTTTGGCATGGGCTAATTTTGAAAATTTGTCGATAGGGGTTAGTACAAGATTAGTTTGTGTGAAAAATATATTGATGCGGAGTATGTGGTCTGGATACGAAGGTATTGGTATGGGGTTGATGTTAATGTTATTTGAGTGTGTTGCAGCGCAACAACAACAGCTATTAAAAGAGGAATCGATTCACTAACAAGACACCCATTAAAACAGAACCAATTCACCAACCAGTAAAGTAGCATCGATTCACGAATGCGAAGAAAAGGTAATTCAGAGCCATCACCGCCAAAAGGTATGCAACGGAGAGCGGTTGCACCAAGGTTGCTGCTTTGGCTAAGTTGTTTGTGCCAACATTCCAATGCACTCGACATGAGGTGATCTCTTAGGCAACGGCAATCGACGAAATCCTACTTCTATAGAACAATTTATTTTTCCACAGCAATTACCTGTTCTATAGCACGGTGCTTTTGCTCGGGGAGATCTGCTGTTGCAACGGCTTAAAAATGAAAGAAACCGGTTCAGGATTGCCTATAAGAAGGCGCATTAACGTACAATTATTCAGTTCAATTACGCAATTCAATGAGGAAATAAATATAATTATTTGAAAAACAGTATATCACAACTTTGTTTGGTTTTTTTTTTGTTATTGCTGGTTTCACCTAACATTGGAAGTTAGGACGTAACAGAGTGCCTTTCATATTTATTCTGTTTCCATATTTTACATTTTTTTTTGTAAGTTATTTATTCTAGAGCTCATTTTAGGAATACAAGAGGTCTGCAATATTTGGAGACGGTTTTTGTGAGCATTCCTGTGACCTCTTCCATGTGTGTTTAGAATGATCTCTTCTTGTTCTGTTTCGTTGGGGATGTCATTTACCTGTCACTGGGTATCTTTCACTCTGTAGTCTCGGAAATGAAGGGTGTACGAGTGAACTACACGTCCAAAATGGTTAAAATTTTGGTGAGTAACTGTCAAAAGATGCACAACTACATTCACTAGCTTTTATTGACGAGTGCCGCTATCTTCACGTTGAGGTCGGAAACTTTTCAGGCCTCCTATGTATACGGTTCGTATTAGCGCCATTACGGGTTCCTCAGTTTTGAGGCTATTCATTATATGGGGGTTAAGATGTCGTTTAGCTCCTCAATAGTATACTGGTTAGTATACCCGCCTGTCACGCGGGACACCGGGGTTCGATGCCCCGTCGGGGAGCCTTTGGCGCAAGACTAATGACCTTGCCCGGAAAAAACAGATCATTATGGAAAGTTTGACAAGCCTCAGGACTTGCTAAATAAGGCCAAGACCGGTTCCAGGTTGTAGTGCCGATGATGATGATGATGATGAAGATGTCGTTTAATGATTCCTATGGTCGTTTCTGTGAATATGTGGCGATGACAATTTGGGAAAGGTTGTTCCGACTGGCAGCTAAGATCGTGTCCAATATTGACAACGAGTTGGCTTTTGAATAGATTGATGAGAATTTCGACCGATGGTATGAGGTCGTGTGATGATCGGTCGTTAACTATGTTGGTTCTTCCAGGTTTCTATTGGAGTTCGTATTTGAATTCCTCAAATATGGCCTTTTGGCGGTTCGTTTGATCAAGTCGCTGCGGAATGATGCCGGAGTGCCCCGCCAAACACTGCTTACCAACAAACACTGAACACAACAAAACACGGAAAATCTGTTTCTGTAGATTTTTCTTTATTGTTTTCCTTTATTTATTTCCTTGCACAGCACTTAGAACTAATGCACACAATCGTACTGGCGAAACACACCCCCACACTGATTTTAAAGGTTCAGATAAATTATCTCCGTTTCTAAGTGAACCGAGTTAGCGATTCGTCGATTTGGAATTGATGCGATGTGTTACTACGTTTCTCTCGCACCTCAAGAATACAAATCGAATCAATGCGGTATCCGGCACGCGTGCGCTTTCGTCCGACACTAAAAATATTGTTAATTTCTCGTATTAATTTGATGTCGTATTCGCGATAGATTCTCTTTAGTGTGACTGTGGGGTAAGTAGTCGTGGCGTCAGCATGGACGTGTAGTGGTCCTTCTCTCAGGGAGCGTGTCTGGTTCTGAAAAGGACGAGGGATCTCTTTAGGACAGCTCCTGAGGTGACCCGTTGCGGTTGCTGCCGTGCTTCCTCAAACCTTGACGGAAGAGCAGCTACCGACTGTTTACTATGGCCCGGAAATCGGCCAGGTTTTAATTAAAAATGCCATTTTTGTCTGTCGAGTTTAAATTTATTTGCTTTAATTTTATTTACTGGCATCCTACCGTTTTCGGACGCCAATTGAGACTGATCCTCGAATCTGAATTTCATCACCCTTATAAAGAGAAGCAAATCGAGATTTGTATCTCGAAAATACACAATTTCATACAAAAATCCCGATTTTGGAATCCTGAGTGAGATGCTCAGTGTTTATTTAAGATAAGAATTCAATTTCTTGAATTCTTACGAAACTATTTCGCAGATGTGGGAATGTGTCTGGTTTTGGTTTTCTATTTGCTTAACTCAATGGAATTTTTCAGATAGAGGTAACAATCTCTGGATTTTGAGTTTTGATGATGCCGTGGGGCGAATGTAGAACAATAATCGAATATTAGATTCGTTTATTGTGAATTTTAATTTTAATTCAAGATTATGGGTTTAATTATGCCGTGGGGGCAGCTAATAAGCGATAAACGAATGTCTGATTTGTTTACTGCGAATTTTGGTTTATGTTTGGGTTTTTTCGGGTTTTGATTGGATTTTGAGTTTTGGAGTAAAATAGTTGGGATTTGGATGTGGAAATGAGGGGAAAAAGGTGGTAGGGCTTCTCAGAGCACAACAGACGCGAGTTTTACTACCAACCCACCATTCACTTAATGTTCCACCGAATACAAACCGAACAAAACTCCGCCACTTTTCGTTCGCAACAAGGAAAGCCAAACACACGATTTTTGTAAGGTATTTTTATTGTTCTCGAATATTGTGTTTATTGTTACGAAACCAAAAAAAAAAAACTTAAAAACTTAACTTGATGAAATTAATACTTAACGAAGTTACTTTTACCCGATTACTTGCAATTAATCACTCAAACCTGAATTAAAATAGGTACTCCACGGTCCATCAACTCGACTTCACTTTACACACGGGGGCTTACACCCCCGTGTGATCGCGGTGGTTATTGGGCGACTACCAATGTGCGCACGCTGAAGGTTGTGATAATACTCAGCGATAATTATCTCATGCAGAGATCACTCGCTAATCCTCATCATGGTGGTATGTGTGCATGGTCCTTTCATGGATGAAAAACGAACCTAGAACAAGGAAAGGGAATAAAGAGCATTCATGGGATACGATTTCGGTAAAGCAAACAAAACCGAAATCGTCGGATGCATGTGCGTCGCAGCTAAACAAAGAGAAAACGTTTTAGCTAGGTTACTGGGAAATGGTGTTTATGGCATCGCTAGTAAGGGTACGTATTGAATTCCTATTTGCATTGTTTATGCAGTAGGATTTAATTAATGCCAAGAGACGCGGGATGCGTATTTGCTTTGGTTTGCACATTGTGCGAGTCAGAGAATTTTATTGCTGGGAGAAAAATGTCGCCAGCTAAATGTATACATAAAGAAATTTATCGTATACGTGAATGAAGCTGGGAATAGGCGACGCAATGATAATTATCCCTGGCTGGAATGGTTACATGATATGTGAACCGAGGGTTTTTCTTTTCAGGATAATTTATGATAAGGAAAGTAAGATCTCTAACAGGGGATTTGTAAGCGAAGGAATGCTTGAAAAGGTAAGAATTCTTTTGCAGGTACTTTTGGGTTATAATAATTAGATATATTTGATGCGTGAAGCATTTAAGATGCTAATGCGAATTACATTAGCGAAAGCTTATGCAGACTGGGTTGTGGTTATGGGGGTTTTTTCAGGAAGGCGAGCCGTGGGATCTGGCGGAACCGCCACATGACTTTCTCGGTTTATTTTCAATACGTTGAACGGCGCGTACCGACCTCCTAATTGGGTTCTCTAACTGGACTTTCCTGGACGGATGCTCGAAGTAGACTGTCTATTCTCAACTATATTCCACTGATGTGAATTGTTATGTTATCGCTATGGTATACGGCTCTGATGTATTTTCTTATTCGATTTTCTTTCGGTGTTCTTCACTACTTGCTTGTGTATTGTGTGTGTATCTGTTAGAGACGCTACAGTCTTCCAACGCTTCATTTTCGTGTTTGAATGTTTTTTTTAAAGCATATGTTAGTGGCTGGTGGTCGGTGAATATTTTCACCCTTTTTGATCAGTACAGGAAATTTCTTAATGAAGTGAGTGCCCACGTTATGGCGAGCATCTCTTTCTCATTCGTGGTGTTGTGGCGTAAAACCCCACTGAACACTTACCCGAAGAACCCCCATAACTACAACCCAGCCATCCTAACTTTCTGCTAATGCAATCGCATTAAGCACCTGTAAATGCCTCACGCAACAAATGACCAAATGTATTCGGCTAAAAGCTTTTGGAAAAGAATTCTTACCTTCATTCATTAATTCGAATTAAAAATTCCCTATCAGAATTCTCTCCAAACTTATTATAAATTCCCTGAAAGAACATCATCGGTTCACATATAATGCAACCGCATAATCAGGGAATCTTAGCCTTGAGTTGGCTATTCCCAGCCTCAACATGTGTACAATAAATTTACCTACATACACATTGGCTTGCGACCCTTTTACCCAACGATAAACAGTCCAACGCAGCTGCATACAATAAGCGCAATAGACGCTGAAACTAATTCCCTAGCTTGTACCATGTACAAACAAAAGAACGCTGTCCTTCAGCAGGCATTCTGGCAATACGGCAAACAATTCAAACCATTCAAGTATTCCAAATGCATCTACCATCTAATGAGTTGCAACTTGTTTACTCAGTTGAACTCTCAGATCATAAATTCCCTTTGTCCTACATATTCCTGGATCCGTTTACCATTGAACTTCTCACATAAGCAAACACAAACCCAATTAGCATCCAATGAGATTCCGCTTGTTTGCTTGGCCGAACTCACATCTCATGGATGCACATTATGCCCTTTCTTTGATTCAGTTTCGTTCTCATGGCTTTGTCCCATGAATGAACCAATGTACACATATACATGTGTACCACCATGATCTTTATTATGAGATCTGGTTTTCTATTCCACCTAGAGAGACTTTACGTTTCTCTGGTGGTAAGTAAAAACATATCCTTAGTGGAGAGGATATCTACCACCACACCACCAAACTCACCACAAACGAGGGTTGAATCATTGAGTCGTATTACAACCACCGCTCGCGACGGTCGGTTTGCCTCCCGCTCTCTGTAGCGCTGCGGAGACGCGATATATACACGGACTCTTGTAGTGTTGAGTACGTTGGCCAAAAAGTGTCACAGCCACCGAAGCTGATATTCCCATCGTGGTTCTGTTCATACCAATTAACCTTGACGTGTTGATAAGTGTGTAATGTAATTGTTCTTTCCCTCCCTCGCCGGGAATTTTCCCCCCAGGACCTCTCTAATTGTAAAGTGAAATTTTCTAACGTGTGAAATATTTGAATTGAGATCCGTTGTGAAATAAAAAAACATTAATAATAACAAACGAAATCAGTGTGTTTAATTTTCCGCAGTTCATGTGTGTATTTATTTCTTTCGTTTGTGGATAATTTGCGGCGGAACTTTCGTTCTGTGGATGATGGAGGAAGGAAGTCAACCGAGTGCCCGTGTCCGGTACATACTTCTACCCCACGGTGTAAGCTTTTTCCGTTTTATTGAGTGGTCTGGACAGGTGTGTAATTGGTTTATCGCCCTGAGAGAGTACGGCAACGATAACGTAATTCGACGCGGCGGTGTTCAGGTGGAATTCTTTAGAGAAACCGCGATAGGCGAGCATGATTTCGTTAGAAATCATGTATTTTTGATTTTTTCGAATGATTCGGCAGCTGTCTCGTCTAAGTTCATTGGTTTTGTTTTCGATTGGGTTTTGGAGAGGCGACCCTCTTCCCCTCTTAAAAGAAATGTCAGGGGCTTTGCGATATTTGCATCATATTTTTCATATCTGCGATAGTATCCTGTCATACAAATCAAATTATCAGGGTAGCCGAGCACTAATTTGAAGTAGTGCAATCCTTTAACAATCTTGGATCAATAATAGTAGGCGATATCAATATGGAAGAGGAAATATGCGGTCGGCTGATCAAATCCAATAAAGCCCACTATGGTCTATCAATGCTCTTTAAAACCCGAAATTTATCCAGAACATCCAAGCTACTACTGTACAAGACCATGGCCTTACCAGTACTCATGTGTGGATCCGAGACCTGGGTGTTCAATAAAAGGCACTCTAAACTCTTCGTCGCATTCGAGAAGAAGGTTTTAAGGAAAATCGTTGGCCCCGTATGTGAGCGGGGGCGATTCCGGAGACGCTGCAATCATGAGTTTTACGCGATTTACCTTGAAGCTACTGTAAGAAAAATCAAGCTCGTTAGACTCCGGTGGGTGGGACACCCAGCTTGAATGAGCGAAGAGGAGCCTGTGGAGGTTCCGCCAAACCACACTGTTACTTACCTGAAGAACCTGTGGCGTGGTTTGATCGGGGCGCCGTCAAGGGCGCCGGGTTCACCAAACTTCCGGCGTCTAATTCGCTGATGGTTGTTTACCGGGATTTCACAGCAGAATAGTCGACTGTTCCGTCGATAGTCGTCCACCAAGAAGGAGAAAAAAAAAGAAACACTTGTGGCTTGTTTGGTGGTCCAACTGATCTTTTATTTAACTTTACGATGAATCTATACAAAGCTTATTAAAGTGATATCCAAATCTTAAATTTGTGTTTTACATAATTCCGAGTCCGTCGGCGCATTACTCTTCACTGACCAGATAACGATATTGTCTACACATGTATACTCATAGTTAATCACTTAGTTCGGTACCTGTAATTAGTACGAGTATGTACCCTAAAGGGGTATTACAACTGATCTTATGTTTAACTTTAAGAAGAATCAGATAACGATATTGTCTACACATGTTTACTCATAATTAATCACTTAGTCCGGTACTTGTAATTAGTATGTACCCTAAAGGGGTATTGCAACAGATCTTATGTTTAACTTTAAGAAGAGCCAGATAACGATATTGTCTAATAATCACTTAGTCCGGTACTTATAATTAGTATGTACCCTAAAGGGGTATTGCAACTCGACGATACCTTAGATTGAGGGGGGACTCGCGCTCGTCAGTGGTTGTGACTCGACTGACTGGTTAAAGGCAAGAAAAGTTCATCGCGTCGTGGCAGTGGAGTCATAGCTAAATAATCTCACTGCCACTTACTAGGAACTTGAAAGGGATTGCTATGATGGCATAGGGAATTCAGTTCCAGTGAATCCTCGCCGTATAAGCTGAGTTGGATTCGTTGGTTGTGTATACTGGGAAATTGGATTTGTCGGCATAGCCAAGTATGATCAAGGGTCTAGATTGTTGTGATCGTTTCGTGGAAAATTAGCTGTCGCTTGGTTGCAAGCGGGAAGTGTAGTTTAAGGAGGAAATGAACCGAAGTGGTTTTTGGGGAAAATGCATATGGTTTTATTGTAGGGAATTGATGTGGTTTTACATCTTTTAGGTAGAAGAGGAACCGAATTGGTTTTCGGGGGAAATTGGAATTGCTTGGGTGCAAGCAAGGGATATAATTTAGATAGAGAATTAACCGAAGCAATTTCGGGGAAATGTCTGTGGGGATGATTTAGAATGTATTCTGTTGCGGGTTTTGGAGTGTGTTTAATTGCAAAGTTTAGAATGTATGCTATTGTGGATTTTGCATGGGGAGTTGGGTTGAGGTGACGCGCTGTTAGCTATTAGCCACAACGGCTCGTCTCAAGCGGCAACTAAAAGGCAATTCACGCCTCACTACGCCGCCACACACACCAGGTGCATCACCTCCTTCGGAGCGCGCTTCCATAACCCTAGGGGGCCCTGAGGTTGGACACAACCAACCACCCACCAGGAGCCCCCTAAGCCAAGTCGCCTATCTTACAGTAAGCGTGACAGGCTGGCACCTCCTCACAAGTTGCCGTTCGGCCGAGGTCGCAGCTATCGTATACCGAGCGCCGTCGTCGACACCGGTGCCGATATACCGGTCCTCCCTCGATCGGTAAGCCGCGCAACTGAGTGCCCGCCCCCTTCACCAGTCCCAGCGGCAAACAATTCGCCATACAACCGACTCCGGACTCGGGTCTCCTTTCCATCCCGCACACGGCAACCCGTCGCTGCGGATGCGATTAATCCTGGAATAAGTCCCCTCCATCTCGCACACGACCGTGTCGGTCGCCGCTCTCCGTCGCGTGGCAGAGAAGCGTAAATATCCTGAAGTCGAGTTTTGCATAAAGTTTTAGTAGTGCGGAAGTTGATCGTATACAGTGGAGTGTTGCAACCACTATTGTAAGTCTGTCGATATTTGTAGTTCGGGACAATCGTCTTCAAGTACTTCAAGTACTAATATACTCTAAAATAAACTTCAAGTTTAAAACTCAAGCGGTCTTCGTTATGGTGATTCAAAATTCTAAATCTCGTCATTGTTTTTTTGTGAAGTTAAACTTTTGGTGTGGCAGTGCATCCTGCTGATGACGAATCGCATACACAATATGATAGCCAAGTACGTATAAATAACAATTTAAATAGAGAGCTCTTTTTGAACAACATACACTAGTATTTTCATTCCCGGCTGCAGTTTCCTGAGTGTTTGTGTGTATTTCCTTTTTCTCGACGAACAGTTTATTTTACGGCGGAACTTTGAGAAATTGTGGGGTCGAGGTAGAACTCTGTGCCCATTTCGGCATCACGACTTAGCCACCCACAAGCCTGCCCGGAAAGTCCTTTGTGGCGGGATGTATGGAAAGAGACAGTGCGGCAGACCTTGTCTGGGATTAAGGGATGGCGTATACCAGGACGCCCAGAGCCTGGGAGCGCCAAACTGAATGACATCGGCTCGAAATCGGGACCGGTGGAGAGACTTGCTAAATAAGGCCAAGATCGGATTCCGGTTGTACTGCTGATGATGATGATGAATTATGGCTTCTTACAGCGAGTTAAAATTGAATACCCACCAATACGCTGCGGAGGTTTAGTTTCTTTTTCCGACACTGTAAACACGACTAGTTCTTACGAGAAGAATTCGCATTAACTTTAAATGCCACGGTCCCTGCTTGGGCGCCAATCAACATTTTACTGATGATTATAAAAGTTAGTTTTTATTGCGCGAGGGACAACTAACTACAAGAATTCACTTAGTTCTATTTATCGACAAGGATCGCTTCGTCAATCGTTTTCCATAGTTCTATTATGTGTAAAGCTGATGGGAGATACTGCTGATCGTGTTTGCAGTTCACAGGAAATTTTGATAACGTTATTCTGCTGCACTTAACTTATACCATAAGTTAGATTGAAAGTATTTATTATTATAACATACGAGTATTAAGCTAATATCGCGGTGATCCCACAAAACTAAACTTCGTTAACGTAAGGTGCCATATACCATATGATCATAAAAACTACTTCGGTCACCTTTCTCATATATTCATCATCATCATCATCATCATCATCATCATCATCGGCACTACAACCGGGATCCGGTCTTGGCCTTATTTAACAAGTATGAGGCTTGTTAAATTTTCTATAATAATTTGTTTTTCTGGGCAAGGTTATTAGCCTTGCGTCAGTTTCTCATATATTACAATTTTGTTCGTGAAGAACACGACCGCCTTCGTTGCCATTTATTTTCCTCTCCAATTAAGGTCGAGTTCGTGGGGAAAGAGGAAACATAAACATTGAATAAAGCCGGATTTCCTAAATCAGAGGTGTGTTGTAGCATTGGGGTTTACTGTTACCCAAATATAACTCAAAGAAAACCACACAAGTTTCAGTCTATTTGTCTATTTCTTTTATTTTATATCTTTTGCGTTTCGACAATAAAAAATATGTTAATAAAATTTATTGTAAAATATTTGCAAAGGAATTGATTTACATAAGAAAACAAACCACACAATAGAAAGGTGATTAAATAAAATCCTTCAGTGCCAAAGAGTAAACATTTTTTTATGTTTTTTTTTTCATTTTCTATTTAATTGTCCTCAAGTTTCTATACTTTTCAAAACTCCTGGATAAAATAATTTTTAAGTACATATGTTTTAATAATTCTTATTTAGCCGGATTTATAAAATTAAAATTTTAATTTGAACATATTTGAACTGTTGTTTTAATTATCTTTCTTTAAAGAATGGATTCGGGTTGCTTTGTATTTGATTTAAAGTGTTATTTCATGTTACTAACTTCATATTTTGTTTTGTGTTCGGTTTTGAATATCTCTTTCTTTTTTTTATACATTTAACATTTATTTTAACATCATATCGGTTTAATTGATTTTTGGTTTGTTTGTTTTGCTGTTTTTTGGTTTAATCCTTTGTCATTGATATTTATTTACTTTGATTAAAATCGCTATTCAAAAATTATGTCAATATAAAAACAAAAACCTTGAATAGAATAAAAGTTACAAGAAAAATGAAAAACTAAAAAATAAATGCAATGTAAATAAATATGTTACATGTAAATATATAATTTGTTAATAATTATAAAAATTCTCTTACATTGTAATAATTCATTCTTAAACTTACGTCATAAAACCTTTTCATTTTAAATAATTTCGTTAATTTATTTTAATTAGATTTTAATTGTTACATTTAATTCAATTAATTTATATTCTTTCATTTTATTTTGTTGTAATTATAATAATAAATAACATTTTCATTAATTTAACTTTAATTAAAATGCTTTCATTCTATTCGAAAATTCTTTATTAAAAAAGAATTACATTTTCTTTGGTTGTTGATTTAAGTATTGTTTTGTTATTTAAAGGATTAGTTTTATATTAAATTATTAGTGTAATTCATAATTTTTTAAATTTCTTCTATATTTTTTATGTTTTTTCTTGTTGTTGGTTTTTGTTTTTTAATATTTAATCTTAAAATTCTGTGGTGTTGGAGTGTTTTGTGTGAATTATTTATATATATACGTTTTTTTCGCTTTTGTTTTGTGAGTACAATAATTTATAATTTGTTTTGGTTTTAAATTTATTTATGTACTTTATATTTCAATTGTTATAATTGTTCTAAATTTTTTCCTAATACAGTGTTTACCTTATGTTAAATTTTTATTTATTGTTTTAAGTTTTAATTGTAATAGTGATTAGTTAAGTTGAATGTGGATTGGAATTATTTTTTTTAAAGACGTAGTTTTTTTTTTTTTTAAACAAAACGTCTGTGGTGTTTAATAACAGAAAATTGTTATTTAATATTACGCGTTCCATATTGAATTATTGTAATTCAATTTATGAAATATAAGGAAATTTATTGACTAACGCTGAGCCAGACATTTTGAATTGGGGGATTAATGGAGTTTGTGACAGGATAAAGGAGTCATGAGATGATAAAAAGTGACTTACTTAGATTAGATGCGTTTTTGTTTTTATGTCATCCGGGAGATTTAAAATATATGAACATTATCACAATATCTATATTTTAGGGTGATGTACTTGGAAAGTAAAATACCCCAAAATGGTAACATTTGTAACCATGTATGTGGTTTGCAATTTGCTACGAAAATACTTGTATATGCGAGGCGAATTCACTGGGCGCACATGCATATGCAGCAACGTTGCTAACACACCTACCATATTTTGTTTCTGTGGTATAAACGTTATCAGCGAAAAGAAGCTAACGAGGAATTACGTAGATTACTTGGTTTACGAGGGGAATCTGGTGCGGGTGATCCTAGTAATCGATTCTTTTTACCTAAAGATCTCCCTATACATGGCCAGAATGGATTTCCAAAGTTATGGCATCGAATTCAACCTGAAAATATAATTAGGAGTGACAGGTGCCAAGCTGGTAGAATGGAGAATGGAAAGGTCCTATATGGTGTTTCGCCCCAATTCATCTCGACTCTGGTGTGACAACAGTCGAAACTGCTTAGTATGTAGCGACTGTGTTATTTAATGAAGGCTATTTAGTTAGTGAAGGTTATGGAAGTGATAAAAGGTTATGGAAGTTATTGAAGGTTTTAGATGTCTTTGAAGATTATGGAAGCGCTGAACTTATAAACAAGGCGTTAATTCGTTTTTGCGTTGTTTGAGTGGTTCAATAAGTCCTTAAAACACTCAGGAAAATGGTCTTCATGGTATCCAAAATGGTTGTTTTTTTATAAAGCATAATTTCTCATTAGGCAGGTGCACGGAAAATTGCATGTAAAGAAAATATGGGCAAGGTGGATGTCACGTTTACTTTCGGGCGAGAGTAGAAGTTATGATAAGGGAACAACCCAATGTAGTATAAAACTGTAAATAATTAAATAAAATAGAATACTGCAACCCTACCACATATCTTTATAATTATAAAACTGTACATAATTAAATACTGTAACTGTAACATATATTTTTTGAATAATGTATCATATGTTTTATATTCCACTGTGGCACCATGCTACATGACCAGAGTCCATCGGTGCGGCTGATGTTCCGATGTTCACGAACGTGGACACGCGATGACACTGGAAGCGCAAGATCAGCATTCTGCCGATCACTAACAAACTTCCGGCAATAAACGGGTTCGTTCGCCTACCTGCATCCAGTGATTGGATGTGATCGGATCATGTGCACAATTCCGACTGGTTGTTACATTCTAACAGAATCGACGAGTCTGGGAGGCTGGCGGAGATGTTTGCTTTAAGCCACAACTTGACTCAATTCGTGGGGGAGCCAACGCGAGTGCCGGATGCCCGAGGCGATTATGCGAACACCCTGGATCGGTTTTTGACATCCGAACCGAGTATTTATACCGTAGAGGTTTCTGCGCCACTGGGAAACTCAGATCACTGCTTGGTATCTGTCGCACAAGCACTTGCATATCAAGTGAATAACCGGCCTAGGCAGCTTTGCCATGTATGGAAGTATGGGGCTGCTAACTGGGACGATTTGCGAGATTTCTTCGCATCCTTTCCATGGTCCGAGGTGTGCTTCGGAGACTCCGATGTTAACTCTTGCGCGGAGTCGGTATCAGAGATTATTCTTCTCGGGATGGAGATGTATATTCCGCATTCCATCAAACGAAGTTCGTCTGATAAACCTTGGTTTGATAAAAAATGCGAGCTGATTACAGCGGCAAAAAATAGAGCTTTTAAGCAATGGCGCTCCAATCCCACCGATGTTAACAGAACTAATTTTGTTAGAATCAGAAACGCGTGCAACCATGCGATTGATACCGCGAAGAAGACTCACAACGACAGGGTGATCGATAAGCTACTTCGGTGCCCAACTGGTTCGCGCTCCTTCTGGTCAATGGCAGAAGCTGTCAGCGGTAACTTCACAACCTCCTCTTTCCCTCCGTTGGTGACAGACAGCGGGACGTTAGTCACGAATCCAAAGGATAAAGCTAATGTGTTCGCGAATTTATTTTCCGCGAATTCAAACCTCGATCCCGGCCTTTTGGAGCCACCTGTGATCTCACCGGCACGGTCTTCGATGCGGGATGTGAGATTTCGTCCGCGCATTATTCAACGCATTCTAGGTGAACTGGATTGTAGGAAGGCAACCGGCCCGGACGGACTACCAGCAATAGTCCTTAAGAACTGTGCTCCAGAACTATCGTCGGTTCTTGGCAGACTCTTCCGCTTATCTTATGCACGGAGGACCTTTCCTGCCTGCTGGAAAATCGCTCGAGTTCAGCCAATCCCAAAGACGGGAAAAAAGTGTCTCCCACAGAATTACTGTCCGATAGCATTACTGTCTATTTTATCTAAGGTAATAGAAAAAGTCATCAATACAGAGCTAGTTAAGAATTTGGAGTGCAACGGACTTCTGAATGATCGTCAATACGGATTCCGTGGCAGGCGGTCCACGGGAGACCTTTTGACACTTATAACCGATATATGGACATATGCGATTGAACGGCATGGTGAGTCAAGGGCGGTCGCATTAGATATCTCCAAGGCTTTTGACCGCGTCTGGCACGGGACATTGCTGAGCAAACTTCGTTCATATGGACTTTCCCAACAGCTTTGCGACTGGACGAGGAGCTTCCTCGAGAATCGATCGATCCGGGTTGTTGTGGACGGTGAGTGTTCGGCTCTGTATCCTGTTTATTCCGGGGTGCCACAGGGTTCTATTTTGACTCCAACCTTGTTCTTGCTTCACATAAATGATTTGTTGGAGACAACGGATAACAAAGTGTTCAGTTTTGCGGATGATCGTACGCTTGTTTCCTCCTTTTCGAGTGATCGGCCGATTGGTGCATCTGCGTCGCACCAGCTGAGATGTAGACAGATTGACTTTCTGATTCAGGATCTAGATATCATCCTGCAGTGGGGAAGGGCCAATCTTGTCGACTTCAATGCAACTACGACACAATATACAACATTCACAAATAAAAGTGGATCATCGATTCCAGAGCTGATGATGAATGGCCGGGCCCTCGAGGCTGGGGAAAGTTTGAGATTGCTCGGCGTCACGGTCTGTGGGAATGTATCATGTCATAAACACGTGCCGAGCATCGCCAGGTCCGCCTCAGGAAAACTGAGCTATCTTTTTAGAGCGAAGAAATATTTTACCCCGACCCAACTTCTTCTCCTATCATCATCATCATCATCATCGGCATTACAACTGGGAACCGGTCTTGGCCTTATTTAGCAAGTCCTGAGGCTTGTTAAATTTTCCATAATGATTTGTTTTTTCCGGGCAAGGTCATTAGTCTTGCGCCAGATGCTCCCCGGCGGGGAATCGAACCCCGGTCTCCCGCGTGACAGGCGGGTATACTAACCACTGCACTATCGAGGAACTTCTTCTCCTATATAAATCCCAAATTAGACCCGCGCTCGAATATTGCTCTCATGTTTGGAGGTCGGCTCCTAAACATACCCTCGCCCTACTTGAGAGCATACAGAGACGAGCGATCCGCCTGATCGGGAACTCGGCGCTGACGTCGGGACTACAGTCGCAATCACATCGAAAGCGCGTAGCCGACCTATGTCTGTTTTACAGATACTATCACGGGTACTGTTCTTTGGAGATTCTTGGTATTGTTCCAATCTGTCTGAAGTTACTCGGCGTCACGGTCTGTGGCAATGTATCATGGCATAAACACGTATCGGGTATCGCCAGATCAGCCTCAGGAAAACTGAGTTATCTTTTTAGAGTCAAGAAATATTTTACTCCGGCCCAACTTCTTCTCCTATATAAATCCCAATTTAGATCCGCGCTCGAATATTGCTCTCATGTTTGGAGCTCGGCTCCTAAACATACCCTCGACCTACTTGAGAGCGTACAGAGACGAGCGATCCGCCTGATCAAGGACTCGGCGCTGACGTCGGGACTACAGTCGCTATCACATCGAAGGCGCGTAGCCGACCTCTGTCTGTTTTACAGATACTATCACGGGTGCTGTTCTTCGGAGATTCTTGGCAGTGTTCCACGCAATTCGGATTATATGCGCTCCTCAAGACAATCCGACGGTGCGCACCCGTTTGTGGTTCATCTCCTGACGGCGCGAACATCCCTGTATCAGAACTCGTTCCGTTACAGAGCGGGGAAGCTGTGGAACTCCCTTCCCACGCGAGTGTTCCCGGAGCGTTACAACCTGCAACTCGGGGCGCCCACTCGGCACTATACTCGTAGTTTCGCCTCTCCCGAGAGAAGTCTAATAAAAAAAAAAAAAATGTTTCATGGTTTTCACCCGCTTTTAGATCGTTGTCCTCTTTTTTTTCTCTGGTGTATCTTGTTTCGTATATTTCGACCACGTAAGCTAATTTAAGTTAGCAGGTAAACTTTTTTATAATATTGTACTTTTGTCTTAAGTGAGGCTCCGTGAAGGCACGTTGTAAATGTTGTTTTAAATTAAAAGTCTTAAGATAGATCCGCGTGGGTACGCTATGCCCTCCACGTTAAATAATAAATTGTAAAATATTGTATAATACATAAAGTTAGATATTAAAACTCTCTCTCGCCGAAAATCGCGGAACACCAAAGAAATGACTAAGGTTTTTATGTAAACAGAACGAATATCTTTTTACTTGTAACTAATAGACGCCATCGTGTGGTCGACTCGGAGGCAGTTTTAGCGTCTTTCCGTCGTTATCTTGATGGGTTTCTGCGTCGATATATAACCGTGGCCTAAAAATGGATACATTACTTCACTCCAGAGACAATCGGACAATCAAATCAGGGAAGTCGAAGTGGTCATATCGGCCCGCAAGGGGGTGATTTTGGAATGCATGGTGATTCTTTGGAAAAAGGAAAAGCAATAACTGGAGAGTATTATCGCCGCCTCAATGGCTGGGTTGGTAAGGAGGTGGTGTCTTGCGTTTGATTGTGCAAACCAGGGTCAACTGACGATTCTTGCTATTGTGCAGATCGGCACAATTAGTGAGTGGTAGGGAGGGTCCCAAAGCTCAGCTGCCCGAAGAAATACCACCCATTAAGCTATAGGCTTCGTCAAATGGTTGGGAGAAATCCGTGAACATCTTCCGGAGCTTGGCTGATGGACCCGGTCGAGAAAATAAATAGCTTCTCAGGGCACTGACTCAGCGCTATAGGCTCGCCTTTCCAGGGAGAAGTAAAATAAAAAAAAAATTAATGGTTGTTATTCCGCCGATTGAGATAAGAAATAAGTAAAAAAGTCTTCATCTGAAAATTTTTTTCTAAGGAATTATTGACCGGTTCTCGTGTATTCGTTGTCATAAGTGGTTTAGTGAGAGCAGAACCCTCGTTTATTACACTTAGTACAAGCGTTTGAGAAAAAAAAAAAGAAAAAGAAATTAAAACTAAAGAAAAAAAACTTACGAACTAACTTAAGAAATAGGATTACAAAAAATTACATTCGAATAAGTAAGAAGATAAAAAGGTGGGAAGGTGGCTGTGCACGTGATGGGTTGGCGAAGACCGGGTAGTAGGATAAAGGGGCGGGGTGATAGGAATGTATACGGGTAGTAAAAGTGTAGATAGTGGGTGGGGGAAGGTCACGAGGGGAAAGACAGAAGACGACGTTTGAGAGCAATAGAAGTGAGGTAGAAATCGAAGGAGGTGGGGTAAGAGTTTGCCTGCTTAAGCATACGTGAAATTGGTTCATTACAACCGAAGGAAGTGTGGTGGGAGGGCAGATAGAAGAGACGAGGGTTTCGTAGGTTGCGGGGGTTGGTGTTGAGTGCGATGGCGGAAAGCAAGCTAGGGCAGTTGATTGTGCCGGAGAGGAGACGGTGGATAAAGAGGATATCGGCAAGAGTTCTGCGTTCCTCAAGTGTACTGAGGTTGATCAAATGGAGGCGGCTTGTGTATGGGGGAAGAATCCGAGGATTCTCCCAGTTCAGTCCACGGAGGGCAAAGCGCAGAAACCGACGTTGCACGCTCTCGATTCTGCGGATATGGGACGAGCAATGTGGAGACCAGACCTGACTGGCGTATTCAAGAAGGGGGCGGACGAAGGCAATGTAGAGGGAACAGGAAACGTAAGGATTAGAGAATTCCTTAGACCAGCGTTTCACAAACCCTAGGGCGGAGTTGGCCTTAAGAATGATATCGTCGATATGTGGGATGAAGCTGAGCTCCCTGTCAAATAAGATTCCGAGGTCACGTATTGAGGATACGTATGAGATCTGCTGGTTAAGCAGGAAGTAAGGGCGAGGGGGTGGGGGTGGACGTTTGTGGGAGAAGGTAATGGAGTGACATTTGGCAACATTGAGATCAAGGCAGTTATTACGGCACCAGGTTGAGAAGCTGTCGAGGTCCTGTTGGAGGAGTGAGGAGTCGAGGGGAGAGATTATTGTTTTGTAGAGTTTGGTGTCGTCCGCATAGAGGGATATGGATGAGTGTTTAATAACAGAGTCGACATCATTGATGGTTAGGATAAAAAGGAGGGGGCCTAGATGACTTCCTTGCGGAACCCCAGAGGTGGGAAAAAAAGGATCGGAAAGGGAGGATCTGAATTTGACACGGTAGGATCGGTCTTTCAGATAAGAAGATAACCATTTGATCAATAGGGGTTCGAAGCCTAGGGAGGACAGCTTGAAAAGGATGAGATTATAGGAGATTTTGTCAAATGCCTTGCTGAAATCGGTGGTGATAACATCAACTTCGTTGCCATTCTCTAAGGCACGGAGAGTATGGGATGAGAACTCAATCAGATTGGTTGTGGTCGACCTACCCGAAAGGAAACCGTGCTGGTTGGGTGAGATGATGGATTTACAACTAAAAGATAACGCATTGTACAGAAGCCCTTCGAACAGTTTGGGGATATGAGATAGTTTGGCGATGGGTCGGTAGTTGCTGATATCATTTTTAGGTCCCTTTTTATGTATGGGGTTGACATAGGAGGATTTCCATATACTAGGGAAGGTCCCTTGAGATAGAGATAGGTTGAAAATCTTTGATATCGGGAGAGAAAGAGAAGTGGAACAGTTCTTTAAGAATACAGACGGAAGTCCATCAGGTCCTGGGCTGAACTCGTCTTTGAGTAAGTTAAGTTTCTCCTCAACTACGTGACGGTGAATAAGTTGAGGAGAGAAAGGACCAAGGGAGAATTCGGGCAAGTCATTGAAATACGACGGATTGGGTTCGAAGGAGATCTCCGTGAAGGATTTATTGAAAAACGACGCGAACAGGTTGGCAATAGTTAGGTTGTCGTTTGACGTAGTCGTGCCATAAGAGAGGGAGTTTGGATAGGCGTCGGATTTACGTTTATAATTTATAAAGTGGAAAAAGGATTTGGGATCGCTAATCAAATTGGATTGTGTTTTAATAAGGTATTTGGAATAGAGGGAGTTGTAGAGTTCGGAAAATTTATAAAAGGCCCCGAGATAGTTGGAGTAGTTTTCAATGGATCGCGTTTTGAGGAAAATGTTCCATAAGTTATTCCTTTTGTTCCGAAGATTGCGGAGATTGCGGTTGTACCATGGCGGCGAAGAAACCGATGACCTGCGGCGAGAATAGGGGACATATAAGGCGACGGCATAGTAAATCTCCTTATAGAGAGTGGCCGTGGCTTCTTCTACACCCAAATGATCAAAGCGAAACGCTGTTTTGCTAAGATGTTCATTTGGGAGGCGGAAATTAGCCTTATGGAAATTGTAAGAAAAGCAGTCAGGGGGTAGAGGGGGCTGGGTTTCATGGTCGAGATATAAGGATAAGAGCAGTGGGGGGTGATAATTGTCAATGGTAGAGAGGGCGTGTGGGCTAGGGGCAACTGAGGACATGAGTGGGTCGGTTGTGAACACGAGGTCCAGCTGTCTCGCCATATGATTTGGGACATTGCTAATTTGATGGAGGCCTGAGTCGGAGAGCCCGTTAATAAAAATACGTTCATTAGAACTAGTGGGGTTAGAGACGTAGAAGGCTAGTTCGTCAGCTGATGTCCATTGAAGGTGGGGCAGGTTAAAGTCGCCAAGAACGACGATATCGTCTAATGCGGTGCTTAACACTGTAAGGTTATCTACCGCTTCTATTGCGAGTTCGTATGACGCGGTGGGTCGAGAGGGAGGAATATAAAAACAGATAATAAATAGAGACTTAGGGCGCTTGTCAATTTTAATAGCGACGTAGTCGAGATCCGGAGAAGAAGAGATGGCAATTAGAGATGAAGTGAGTCTGTTATGAGTGGCGAGCAGCACTCCACGGCATGGGGAGTAGGGACCTTCTCGATGAGCGTCGTCATCGCGAAAAAGGTTGAAGGAAGGAGGGAATAGTTCAAGACTACTGATACTAGGGATAAGGTTGGTCTCCGTCAGAGCGTATATGTCGAAGGGGAGGGAGTGTGCCTTTTCCAGAGTCGAATGTGTTTTGGAGCGGAGACCCCTAACATTCTGATAGTAGACGGTTATGGGCAGGGTGTTGAAATGATTAGAGGGACCAAAGGGGGGCTGAAAAGGGTCAAAAGTAATATTGATTATTGGGAAAGGTAATTTTGCTGTCAATATACTGGCGAAATGCTGAGAGATCACTTAGCACCTTATTTGGGGGCATATCGAGATTATTATGGAAGTTGATGAATAGGCTGCGAAGGCTAGGGACGTCAGTTAAGTAGGCATACTTAAACGCAAGTTTTAACTGCATATCTATTAAATCTAAAAAAAAAGAAGAGAAAATAGATCATTTGCTTCTGATATCCGATTTCAAATTAATATATTTAGTGCTTAATTAGTTATGGAGCACATTAAGCCGCCAGGATCTAGAATTAGTTTAATTTCAATAGCAACGTCCGAATTTGAAAAGGGAATACAAATCAATGCACTGACAACGATGTTTGTAAAAGATCGCACGCTGTTAACCTCTTAGTCAGCAGCCTAAAGATATTTAGATATTTTCCTTACTTAGTGTGGTCAAATATGAAGATGTATTTGCAGCTTAGTCTGATCGAATGAGGATAATTAACATCCAACCAAAGGAAATACTAATTCTTCTTTATCTTAATTATGCTGGAATAGCAGTACATATTATCATTACGTCTACCTATTGTCGCCTCTGGGGTAGCACTTTAGAATACACCTGGCGTCAGATCAGTACGGTTGATAGTACAAGGTGAAAATGGATTGAGGGTCAATCGCTTAAAAGACTCGGAATTCAGTAATTCGAGCACAGGTATGCTTTTATTTAGGCTTGGGTAGCTTGATATAACAGGTGATGGATAGCCAATAATTTGGTAGCTACTTGATTTGATATTTGGACCACATTTACCATTCCCACCCCCTCTTCCTCCCTATTAGAGGTTTTTGTGTGGAATTAGGCTACTCATGTGAAAGTTACGAGATTTGATAAATTCGCCTCTCGTTAAGTGACTGAGAAATGAATGTTAATCACCATCATAAGCTTAGTCTTACTTGGACATAGGTAGCTAGATTCAAAAGGTGACTAATAGTTGCATGTCAATCATTTGATATATCAGACCCACCGGATTTGGTGAATTCACCACATATAGGTTTTTGTTTGGAGTTAGAGCAGCTAGTCGATCATAAGAAAGTCATAAGATTTCATGAATACGTTGATCGTTAAGTGGATAAGATGTGAATGGTAATAACTTGAAATACACCAGATTCAGTAAATTCACCAGATGGTTGATTTTCTTGGAATTACGACAAATAGTCAATCATATTCAAACCATGGGATTTGAAAGAACTCAGCAGATCACTAGACTTTTTACTGAGCGTCAATCACTTGAAATACATGGAATTTGGTCATAAATAGAGATGGCGATAATTTTGTGATATGAAAGCCATAAGAATAGAGTACTGTGACAGACCACTCTGGAAAGGTGAGTTGTAGAAAAACGAAAGACGAGGGGGAAGATGAAAGACACACATATATCGTAGTCAGCATGTTTACTGAACTGAACTGGGGTAAGAGTAAAAGAAAATAAAAGTAAGGCAATGGAAATAAATTAGAATATTAAATTTGTTTTCTGAAAAATTATGGCCAAAAACAAAAGACTGCATTTCGGCAACGCTAGTTGGCACGCAGTCAGTAAACTGCTGAAAAGTTCCGTGTTTATAGAACCATAATCATGTCATTGTTCTATACGGATGCGAAACATGGACTCTCACGAAACGGGAAGAAAACAAATTCAGCGTATTTGAGAATGCTATTTTAAGGAGTATCTTTGGAGGAAAATATGATGGAGGCTGTATGATGGAGGAAACTCCACAACCACGAATTGGAAGAGCTATATCGCAAATCTACAATTGTGAGAGTGATCAGGCCGCGAAGATTAAAATAGGCCGGCCATGTGGCGAGAATGGGTAACGATAGGACCGTGCTTAAAATTCTTGACGGAAGACCAACGAAAAAGAGATCAGTAAAATGCCGCGACGGAGATGGAAGGACAATGTAAAGTTTCACCTTGCGAAGATCGTGTTGTAGCGATGGTTGGGAGGATATTGTTTTTGTTTTTTACGAACAAGATCTCTTTATAGACCTCCCAAGTTCACCCGTTACAGTCGTTACCGTGCTTCCGAAGTTAATCGAGAAGAGTAGCGACCAATCGTTCGAGGCATGCCGTTTCGGAAATAGCAACCTTGCGCCGAGCAACCCAGCGGTTACACCTCGGACGCAAATTGAGACTAATCCCCGAAGGCAAGATTCATCGTCCTTTAATTCAAAATCTTGTCGGGATTTTGCATCGCGGATGCATCGAAATGCAAGCCGAATTTCGAAAAGTATTTCGACTGGAGTCGAACTGGGGATACTGGGGATTGTGTAGGAATTCGGTTACGCAAAGTCCTGGAAATTTGGGATATATAGGGCATATGAACATATGCACTGCGATTAGGGTATGGTGATTGAACATCTGGTTCAACTTACTATGCGATTGATTTAATTTGGGGATTATGGGGATTTGGTTGTATGGGCGATAAACGAACATTTGATTCAGAAATATTGTTTGATCGGGAGAATGGTTAATGTATTTGTGGGAGAAGGAGATTTCAGAGCACTACAAATGGATCAGAGGACAAAGCGTGGAAAGAGAGTGCACAGGACAGGGAACGATGACACAGCCGAATCAGTGAGCTCTTGAACTTCCTGGTTCATACAGATCAATAAATAATAACGAAACAGTAATGTGAAACGAGCGTTTAGCAGAAAGCAATTATCACGCAATTTATTTCAGGTTTCAGTCGTTGCCATCTTTCTACAGAAAGACGACTATTTGCTTCGCCACATAACTCTAGAAAAAGCATAGATACACCACTAAGACAAAGGCATAACCAAGACAATGCATTTTTACGGTTTCAAAGATGGAAAAGGCTTTGAAATCAACCGATAAGGAGGTGAAGGCAGTGGTACTTTGGAATGCCCGCGGCATCTTGGAAAAAGGAAAACAATAACTGCAAAGTATTATGCGTCATTATTGCATTGGTGGAAAAAGAAATCAATTCAGTCTTTTTCAAAGAAAATATTGCACGATCCTCATTGAATAGAATAGAAAAATTATTGCAGGTTACAAATCCTGGAAATTATTTCGGTAGAAATAATTGCTGTTGTGGAGTCAAATTAACGTTTGTGAAGTGTCTTTGTTTTGTTACGAACAAGAGCAGAGTCATTGAACAAACAATGAGTCAAGTCTTATTTTTCAGTAAATTAATGAATAAATAAAAAAATGTATGGCTCCTCGATAGTATACTGGTTAGTATACCCGCCTGTCACGTGGGAGACCGGGGTTCGATTCCCCGTCGGGGAGCCTCTGGTGCAAGACTAATGACTAATGAGGAAAAAACAAATCATTGTGGAAAATTTAACAAGCCTCAGAACTTGCTAAATAAGGCCAAGACCGGTTCCCGGTTGTAGTGCCGATGATGATGATGAAAAAAATGTATATACTTGTTAAATAATCAAAAGTAGAGTTTGATTAAATTTGGTAATTAGTACTGGGAGTTTCTGCGACCGTATAAATTTATAAAATATCAAAGCATCTAAAATGTGTCAGCATTATGTTGACAAAAAAAAAATTAACATAAATAAAAAAATGATATATTATTTAACATTAAATCATTATTGTACTTATTTTTCGGAAATGATTATTTATAATGCCAATATTATTAATATTTAGCAGCTAGGTGCCATATCCTTTGATAATGTCAACCATGCCCATAAATAAAACCTTTCTACATTAAATGGCAAATTAAAAAATATATATATATATATGCATATACATATGTATAGATATATATTGCTAGAATATATATAAATAAATAAATAAATAAATAAATAAATAAATATATATATATATATATATATAGCTCCTCAATAGTATACTGGTTAGTATACCCGCCTGTCACGCGGGACATTCGGGGAGCCTCTGGCGCAAGACTAATGACCTTGCCCGGAAAAAAAACAAAGCATTATGGAAAATTTAACAAGCCTCAGGACTTGGTAAATAAGGCCAAGACCGGTTCCAGGTGGTAGTGCCGATGATGATGATGATGATATATATATATATATATATATATATATATATATATATATATATATATATATATATATATATATATATGGTATATATATATCTACAAATATGGTATATATATATGTATATATATATCGGGTTTTTTAATAGGGACTTGACAACTTTGAATTTAAATTGTGAACGTACCCTTTCACTAATCATCGAACTGTCACTGTCAATTTATTCAGTAAACTCAACATTTTCATCATGGTTATGTACACGAGCGAACAACGTCTGCAAATTATAAAAATTTACTACCGAAAAAAAAGTTGCCAAGTCCCTATTGGAAAACCCTGTATATACAGTTGTGGCGAACTAATTAAGAACGATGCTAGAAATTTTGTTTACAATAATTTTTTATTAACATTTTTTGGTTTTTATATATGTATTTTAGTATATTAATTAAAATACAAATAATATTTACAAAAAAAAAACAAAAAAACATAAAAGTAAATTCAAAAGTGTTGTGGATCCGCCCTAAGCTGTGTGCTCTAAGCGATTGTAGCCCCGGACCGGGCGTTACGAGTAAATAGCAAATGAATTCACGCCTTAATGAGCTCACTCTACATCTGAGAGTTACACCAGACCGAGTGCGCTTTTTACTGCAACAAGTCTCAATAAGAATGTGATTCTGTATTCGTTGAATAAACACATAGTAAGAGTGTAATTTTGTATGCGTTGAATAAACAATATATTTCGTGCGAGAAGTCGCCCGTTCATTTCATTTCCTGCTACAACAGGTTATGGGCCCAGGGGCAGAACATCGTCTGGACAATCGAAATTGGAATTCAAAAAGACGAGAAGACAGCGTGGAAAACAACGCGGAAATATAACCTCACTGCAAACAAAATGGACGGTCAAGCTACGAACATAATGCGCATACAAATGCTAACCAGAGAAAATTACGATACCTGGAGACTAAGAATGCGGGCACTCATGACGAAAAACAAAACGTGGGCTCACGCAAGCGGTGAAAGACCGAAACCGGAAGCAGCGGAAAATTTGCAAGCGTGGAAAGACGAGGACGAAAAGGCGAAAGCCGATTTGTATCTCGCTGTTGGCGACGCCGAACTCAGGCAAATTAGACACTGCGAAATAAACCGAGAAATTTGGTTGAAGCTGGGAGCAACTCTTGAATCGAAAGGACCGGCGAAAAAGGCATCATTGTGGAAGCGGCTAATGAATCATCGACTCAACGAAGAGGGAGATGTACAACGACACGTGGACGAATTCTCCGATATGGTCGACCAAATATCCGAATTATCCGTACAAGTCAGCATTGAACTACAATCGATCATGCTTTTACACAGTCTGCCGGAGAGCTACGAGAATTTTAGATGCGCCATCGAGTCGAGAGACGAGCTACCTTCGCCGGAACATCTGAAAATTAAAATCCTCGTCGAAAGCGCGACGAGAAGACAACGCAGCCAAGCCGAAGACCAAGCAATGTTCGCGAGAAAAGGAACGCCGAATTGGAAAAAGACTACGAACAAAGCGTCGAACAAGTCCGTCGAAAAATCGGATGATCAACGTACCGGCGGACCATTCAAATACAAATGCCATAGATGTCGCCAAATCGGTCACAAGGCCATCAATTGTCCGGAGAAGGCCGAACGAAACGCGAAACATTCCGAAAACAAAGAAAAAGCCGCCATCGGCTAAGACATTTCCATCCTAACCTCCCACACAGAGGCAGATTCTTGCTTTGCAGGGAACGTTCAGAAAAACGATACGTGGTGTCTTGATTGTGGATGCAGATCACATCTATGCCACGACAAGGAGGCATTCGAACAAATCGCAAGTGCTGGAAATTTAAAGATTAATCTGGCAAATCATGGCTCCACCGACGTAAAACCGGAAGGAATCGTAAAAATCGCGGCATCTGACGGAGACACGACTCGGCCCATACGTCTGGAAAACGCACTGCACGTAGGCGACCTGCGTAATAATCTCGTCTCGGTCGCGAAGATCACGGACGCCGGAAACAGCGTGACGTTCACGCGAGAAGGAGCTACAATCAAGCAACCACGGATCTACGATCGCAATAGCAGATCGGAAAGGAGATCTCTATTTTCTCCGCGAATCCGGTAAAAAATCGATCTGCGCCCTGTCGACGGGAACGCGTAAGCCCTTAATAACCGTTTGGCACGAGAGATTCGGCCACCTAAACTGGCGCGATCTCTTGGAGATGAACAAAAGGGGGATGGTGTCCGGACTTGAAGACGACGGAACACAAATACGTGCGAGATTTGTTCGGAAGCGAAGATTACTGCGCTGCCCTTCGGAAAGAAATCGCACCGAAGCGGAAAATTAATGGATATCGTCCATGCCGACGTATGCGGACCGATGAGAGACGTATCAAGGGGCAAAGCTAGGTACTTCCTCACGCTAACCGACGACTACTCTCGTTGGACAAAGGTAAGGTTTTTGCAAGAGAAAGGCGACGTCTTGAAGCTTTTCAAGGAATTCAAGGCTCTCGTCGAAAATCAATCAGGACGAAAAATTAAATGTATGCAATCCGACAACGGACGAGAGTTCTGTAACGAAGAATTCGACAGATTCTTGAAGGGAGGGGGAATTGCGCGAAAACTCACGACGCCATGCACTCCCCAGATAAACGGAGTAGCGGAAAGGAAAAACCGCGCGCTCTTGGAAATGGCGCAATTGAAGCACTCAATCTTGTTTTGGGCAGAAGCGATCGCCACGGCAAACTTCGTAAGAAATCGATGCATTACGAAGACGCTAGGAGGTAAAACTCCTTACGAATTATAACACGGAAAACGCCCGAACGTGAAGAACATGGGAACTTTCGGAGAGACAGCATATATGTTGGATAAAACTCCCGGAAAAGGGAAGATGGAACCGCGAGGTATGAAATGCATTTTCCTCGAATACGAGGAATCGACTCAAGGCTATCGAGTATGGGTACTAAACAAACGAAGGGTAACCACCACACGAGACATCAAATTTACCGATATCGATACAAAAACGGAAATACATAACGAATCGTCGTCGTCCTCGTCAAATCTGAATCGAGATTCGAATCACAATCCCGAGGGAGTATCACTGCCGAATTTCTTTGAACCTCATCTAGGTGGGGACCATGACGAGGAATCGAGAAATGAATCGCAGGAACACGACGACCCGACGGGAGAAAGGGACGAGATCACCGAAACGATCAGAAGAGCTCCGGGTGGACATAGAAAGATTCTCACCCCACGATCCGGTCGCTCGCGAAAATTGTATCGAACCACGCAAGAAGCCGAGGATCCTCGCGGATCAACCGAACTCTCGAAGACGGGAAGTCGTACATCTCGGACGGACTGGAGGCAAATTTAGCCAGTCTTCACTCGGAGGTCCCGTATCGGCAAGCATTGAACGGACCGCACAAAGAAGAATGGTTGGACGCCATCTTCGAAGAAGTCAAATGCTTAATCAAGAACGATACATGGCTGATCGTGAATCGACCCAAGAACCGCAACGTGGTCGGATGTCGAATGGTTCTCAAGAACAAGTACGACTTGGGCGGCAAGGTCGAGAGAAGAAAAGCACGACTCGTGGAGAGGGGGTTCGCGCAACGACCGCGGATCGATTTTCACGATACCTACGCTCCGGTCGCTCGCCTGGGATCCATGCGTATGCTACTTGCACTGGCGGTCAAGCAAGACCTTAAGGTGAATCAGATGGACATCACGACCGCCTACCTAAACGGTACGATCGAAGAGGAAACATACATGGAATTTCCCGATTTGCTCGCTGGATGTTTGAAGAAAATCGTCGCGACACAAGGCAAATCCGATATCGAGAGCCGCGCCAAGGAAATACTGAAACAGCTTTAGGGTGGCGAAAAGGTTTGTCGTTTGAAAAAGACTTTGTACGGCCTTAAACAGGCCGGTCGGCAATGGCATAAGAGACTGAATGGGAAACTCGAAGAATTAAATATGACAATGACGAGCGCGGATCCGTGCGTTTATCGCCTCAAACGAGGGGGAGAACCGTTGATAATACTGGTCTACGTTGACGACATTTTGATATTCTATCGAGACCAGAAGGATCTTGATTTCGTCCGAAAAGGTTTCTCGCAGGAATTCGAGGCGAGAGATCTGGGAACAGCTCGCTATAGTTTGGGGATCGAAATCGCCAGGAACAGAAATCAGATCACCATTTCTCAATCAAACTACGTTCGGGAACTACTCTCTCGATTTCGGATGGAGGACTGTAACACCGTCAGTACTCCCCTTGAATCGGGTTCGAGGCTCGAAAAGGACGTTGAAGAAGAAGAATCACCAGGAGGAAATCGGCACTATTGCGAGCTAGTCGGATCCCTGAATTACTTGGCTATTGCCACAAGACCGGACATTTCGATATTGTCAGTTGTCTCAGTCAATTCAACACTTGTCACGGCGAGGCACACTGGAAAGCGGCGAAACGCGTCCTGAGATATTTGAAGGGGACCGCCGACTTCGGAATCACGTACACGAAGAACATGAAAACCTTGGAAGGGTTTGTTGACGCCGATTGGGCTGGGTGCCCGGTAGATCGAAGGTCGTATACCGGATACGTCTTTAACTTGAGCGGTGCCGCCATCAGCTGGGAGTCGAGGAAACAGCGCACCGTCGCGCTTTCGTCCACTGAGGCGGAGTACATGGCATTAACTGAAGCCGCGAGAGAAGCCCTATACATACAGGGATTCGTGTCGGAGCTCAAGCTGTCCGAGTGTGAAAGAGTTCTGGTGATAAACGACAACCGAGGGGCACAACTACTGACCCAGAATCACACGTTTCACGCGAGATCGAAACACATCGACATCAGGCACCATTTCGTCAGAGATGTCTTGCGCAAAGGTCGACTGGACATTAAGCACCTTCCTTCGGATAAGATGCCCGCGGATTTTCTCACGAAGGGATTGACAAAAGAAAAACATCGGAAGTGTCTGGATTTGATCGGCGTCGGGGGTTCTTCAGAGGATCGACCTAGCGCTACAATCGAGGGGGAGTGTTGTGGATCCCACCTAAGCTGCGTGCTCTATGCGATTGCAGCGCCGGACCGGGCGTTACGAGTAAAGGGCAAATGAATTCACGCCTTAATGCGCTCACTCTACATCTGACAATTGTACCAGAACGAGCGCGCCTTTAGCTTCAACATGACGTAACACTTGAATTGTTTTTATACTAATCATTATTAAGTTCCTTTTTAATAAATAATATCTTTCGTACGTGTAGTCGCCCGTTCATTTCATTTCCTGCTACAACAATTGTTTTGTAAATGTTATTTATATTTTAATTAATATACTAAAATACATATATAAAAAAACATTTTACAAACTGTTTATAGCAAAGAATTTTAATAAAAAATTATTGTAAACAAAATTTCTAGCAGCGTTCTTAATTAGTTCGCCACAACTGTATATACATACACATTGCTAGAATAAAAGTGTAAAAAATATTAATAAAACATAATTAAAATTATATTAAATATAATGAAAAAACAATTAGATAAAATTAAAAGATGATATTTAGACTGATCAATCAAATCCATTTCAGTTGTAAGTTTCAAAAATATCTGGCTAAGCAAAAGATGTTGTTCATTCAAAAGCTTCCACTTCTGGTCACTTATAAATTCTATAGCTTTATTTGTGAGTATGTAATTTTGGTTTGTTTTTAGTGTAAGTTTAAGTAATTTTTCTTGTTTGCTTGTATTGAGATATATTTGTTTTAAGTAGTTTTCTTCTTGATCAGTGTTTATGTCCTAATGTATAATTAATAAGTTCTCTTAAAGAGAAACATTGAATTGTGATAAAGTTAAAAATCATTTTACTATTTGTTCATCATTTCATTTGTTCTTCAATTAAATACAATGTGATTAAATTGCATGTTAGCTTTTCGTTTAAATATATAAATGTTTGTTTTGTTCTTTCCTATGATTTCATATTTTATATCAGTTTTTACTGTTATTTGTTTTTTAATTTGTTATATCATTGAAAATGAATTAATTCATTTAATATCATTAACAACATTTGCAATAAATGTGTTTTTTTTTCTGTTTTGTTGGAAACGGAAAATTAGTATAATTCCGCTTATTTTTGTTTTAGTTATCTTCATTCAAATATAATAATAAGTCGTTTATTTGTTTTTCGTTATACGCATCTTTTTTTTTTGTAGTTTTGTTTGCTTGATTTTGTTTTTAAATTATGTTTTGAGAATCATAGCATAATATCTGCTATTTTATTTTTTTCTTGATCTTAATTTAAGATTTAAATTAGTTTTTCGAGTCATCTTTGCGTGATGTTGACTGTGCATCGCCTAAACTAATCATGTCTCGTGGTTTCCACACCGGGGACCCTACAATTAAAAAACAGGTAAAACATATAAAATAAATATGTATATCTTCTCTTTTGGCCAAATTGTTCTATATGAGTATAAACATAAGTAAAACAATGATACAAGATAAAATAGGACAAATAAATCAAAGAAAAGTTTAAACAAAGTTTGGTAAGCATTCTCTACGAGAATATAGTTTTATATAATGTGAAGTTTGTTTTGTTTTGTTTTGGTTTTTTTATTCTAAATTGTTTTTCTGAAAATGTTGACATCGCTTGTTAGTTTTTTTTTTTTTTTCTTTTTAATATAGAATTTCTGAATTAGCTTGTACAAATGTTTTTGCGTCATTTTTTTGCAATTTTGAAAAAAAGAAAATTATGCCAACATTTTTTATAGTCCAATAAGAAAATGTAAAATGTCATGGAAAAATTAATAGTGGTCATATCTATCTATCTACAACTGAAATAATGATTGATTAATTTTACGGGTAATAGAAATATGCATTACAAATTGTCTATAACTTAAAAAAAAATCGAAAATTAGATTGGAAATGAAAATCATCTATAAGTGAAAATAAACTGTTAGCATAGAGTTACGAATTTTATAATAAATATTTCAGATTAAGGTTTTTATAAAATATAATCGGAGGATAGGGTGTGTTAACCATAAGACATATCAACCGATAGTGCATAGCGGCCCAGGACGATTTGAATTTGCTTGAAGGTAATAAATAAAATTCATTATTAATTATACGGTTAAGTCGTGCACGGTTATGTTATTTTGTTATTTCGTGCAAAATTATTATACAATCAACTAAAATAGAAATGCGTAATATAGTTGTATATAAATTGTATTATTTCACAAAGCTACACCGCTACCAAATGAATACTATAAGTGTTCTGTTTTTAGTGTACTGTTGGCAGTGCTGGTCACACTATGCACTTTACTTGTTGAATTTAAACTGATATATTCAAGCGATGCCAAGCATTTTTTATTATATATTTTATATACATATACATAGTAGGTGTTAAAAATAATTCAAATATAAGACTATTCTTAGACGTATTCTATGAAATTATATATCACAAACAATTTCATTAATTTTTATTCTTTATTTCCGAAGACATTAATTTAACAGTTAACAGTTTTGCTATATAACTACTGTTTTCTGCGTTTTTGGTTGATTAATCTGAACGTGATTTGTTATTCATTTTTGCATTTACAATTATTTATTAGTTTTGATTTACGTGTGAGGAACTATATAATATACATATACATTTATTTCTGAATAAATGTTGTTCACATATACTAGTACAAATAAAGATTTTATTTTTAGGGAAGAAATATCGTACAAATAATAATTTTAAAAGTAAATAGGAATAATTTCGAACATTAATAAGATACGCAAATTCCACAATAAAATAAAGACAAAAATAACGATTTATTATAAATTCTTTAAGTTATTTGACGAGTTTTTTTTTAAAGAAATTAAGTATTGTAAAGTTCTTACGATAGACGGAATATAAATTAATTCAGGTTTCTTTTTATTATATTTTATATATAACTGGGACATAGGTTTGCAGTTAGTGTTTTGAGTGATACAAACTATGATAAAAAATGTATTATATTTATGCAACATTTTCTATAATTGGAAAAAAATTGTAAGTGTATATTGGTTGACTCAATAAGAAGTTCTGCTTTAGATTGAATCTGAGGATATCGGATACATTTTCGTTATATAAAGTAGATAAGGTTCGTTGCGATTAGAACTTTTATTTAAACCATTTATATTTTGACGAGGAATTCACTTAAATGTCGGGCTACTGTTTAATTTGTAACAATATGAATAAGGTTGTTGCGATAATTAGAATTTTTCTTTAGGCCAATTATATTTTGAAGAGGAGTTCACTTAAATGTCGGGCTACTTTTTAATTTGTAACAATATTATCGCAACAACCGATAATTAGAATTTTTATTTAGGCCAATTATATTTTGAAGGGTTATTGTTTAATTTGTAATAAAATGGATAAGGTTTGTTGCGATAGTTATAATTTTTATTTAGGCCAATTATATTTATATATATTTAATGTCGGGCTATTGTTTAGATGCACAATTTTAAATTTTATTTGTACTGTTTGTACAAAAAAAAGTTTTGGATTACGGAATAAATGTGTTATAGCATTTGCGGCGATAGTATAGAACGTATAATTCGAACTGAGTCTATGACGGTTAGAATCACTAAAAATTGAACCACTACCAAACACATCAGGCCACTGTCGCGTGTACGAATTCAATCGGTATTTTCAAGTACATTCAACTGATGTGGAATTGCTTTGCTTTGCTATGTTATACGGGTCTTATACTTTTTGCTTATTCGATTTTCGTGCGGTGTAGCTTTTCATCATTTGCTTGTGGATTGTGTGTGCATCTGTTATAAACGCCACAGTGTCACGTCACAAGTTCGAAAACACTGATTTGGTTTGATCTGGTAAATCGGTTGCACAGAATAATATTGTCTCAAACCAAAGGTCATCGATGGTGGGTTTCTAAATGAGTGCTGTCAAATAGATCTTAATTGAATCACAATATCATTCACTATTTACAGTAATATTACTTTCCGACGTATTTGTAAAACAAATGTGGTTCGATGAATCTACGATAAGTATTTTTTATGCTGCTATAACAGGAAGGGTAGTTCACAGCAAATGTATTATAAGGCAGTACATATCAATTACTTTATTCAACCAGAGGTGTTTCTTGATTTCCCGATATAATTCGAATCCATGCTACGATCAGATTGGATTTAAAGTACCAACGCATCAGATCACGGCTTCTATTTAAGCTATTGGCAGTTATTTAAGCTATCGGCTGCTATGGTAATGTTTTGGTACAAGTTTTATTAATTTTTTTTTCAATTTCATTCTGGTGGTGTATTCTTCACTATGGTAGTGTGATCTTGTGTGTCTGTTGGAATCACCACTCTACTTTCCCCCCAAATAACATTTTTACGATAGTTTTTTAAAGCGATCGAGGAAACGGAATGAGCCGAATGGCCTGAGAAACGATGACGTAAAGCCCAGATTTATTTTATTGTGGTTTGCTGTTGGTACAGACCACATCGGCGCCATCAATTATAGTGTTTTTGCGACAAAGTGAAGAACGTGAGTTGACCTCACACTGCGAAAATTTAGAACCAACGCATCGGACTATAGTCGGGTGTACTCGAGGATGTTTTAACTTGCAAGTTAAGTTTTGGACTACTACGCTAATGGGGATGTTTTAACTTGCTACTTAAGCTGGGTTTAATGCCCTGCTATTTCGATTTTCTTTTGTGCTGTGTTCCTCAGTATGGTTGCTTGCTCGTGTGTGTCTATGGATTAAATCCGACATTCCGTTCTTTCCCCACAAACTTGCCAAATTCGCCAAAATCCTACGTCACGATATTAAAATCCAAGGCAGGTTGAACGTCTTTGGTTCAGCACCACAATATCCCTTTCAGAGTTAAGCGGCGCAATTAAACACCCCACGTGGCTTTGGTGGTATTGTGGTATTTCAACAGACAAACACACGATACACAAGCAAATAATGAAAAATAACACCGAAAGAAAAATGGATTGAATTGATATATATATATATATATATATATATATATATATATATATATATATATATATAGTGACGCATATGACAATCAGTGCTAGAATACTCGAGAAAGTCCGAAACAAAGTACTAGAATATTCTAGAAAGTAATGGAAAACTGGAGACTATGAACAGTAGAACATTCAAGGCTTTGGAACGGACGGAAAAGAAACGCCGAATCAGAATGAGGAAACGGTATAAATACGCCGCACACAGATCATGGAGACAAGTAAGAAGTAAAAGGTAAGAAGTAAAAAGTAAGAAGTAAGCACTAAAAGACGCGATAAGTACGGCAGCGATAAGTAAAGAAATCGTTAAGTGTACGGGAAAAGTAACGGTTGTTATTAACCGACTAATAAAGTGTTAGATTAATGCAAAATCGATTTAACGGCTCTTATTTATTAAAAATAATTAATCCAGCGAACCCTAAGCTCGCTACAATATATATATATATATATATATATATATATATATATATATATATTTATACATATAAATATATATATATATATATATATATATATATATATATATATATATGTATGTTGCATTTCGATTTAAAATTAAGATTTAAGTGAAGAATATTCTCTGAATTTTCTCCTGTTCACGAGTTTTCACCCTTTATTTAAAACATGTACAATTAAAATAGACACACATTTTATACGTTGATTCAAAGTGTATATATATTTAGACACCAAGGTGCTCATTTTGTGAGATCAATACGTCAGTTAAGCTCCAAGTATATATTAAATTTGAATGTTCATTTTTAAAATGATTTTTTAGCACTAACTGCCCAATATCTCCCGGTTACATGATTTATTTAATTCAGTTACAAAGTGTATAAAGATCAGATCTGCAGAGGCAGAATTAAAATATAAAAACAAATGATTTCTCATTCTAAACAACGAAAATGTCGAATTATTTTAGTGGCAGAATAACTTTTTTGTTTTTACTACTTTAAATAAACATCATAAAAACCCTTCCCCATTTCAGTTGATAAAAATGGGGAAATGTTTGTATTAGAAAGCACTTTTCAATCTTGGTAGTTATGATTTTTCTTTAAATAGTCGAAGAACCAAACAGACAATTGAAGTACAATATCTTGGATAAACATATTTCGTAGAGCATGAGACTTTGACGCGGTTTCGACTGCCATTTGATGTGAGGTTTTAAATTATAACTATATTATTTGCTAAGACTATTTTATTATGTTTCGGAGATAAATTGTCTATAAGTTGTTATGGTACATCGAAGGTTTAATTTTAACTTCTACAATGCGAAAAGTGTTCATTGTCTGGTTTTGTTGTGATTGCTGTAGATATCTGTTGTTTTTTTTTTTTTAATATTTTTTTATTTTCTTTGAATGAGTTTGAAATTGTTGTCTATGTTTTAAAAGTTTTTGTTTTTGAATGAATATATCTATAGTGTATCTTATAAAGAGTTTGTATTATTAATTGATCTTATGTTTCAATTTGTTTTTGATTTTTATTTGTTTTTACATAATTTTGATTTTACTGCTATGAAGCCCATTTACTATGGTGAAAGAATGCTTTATGGTTTTTGTTTTGCTTATTTCTTCTCTTTTCTTAAATTAAACTAGTTTCGCTATTGATTTATTGATTTAATTTGATTTACTCCATTTTGCACAATCCTGTCTATTATATATATTTTATTTCCAAAGGTACATTTAACTATAATATTTATTTTGATGTTTTTATTTTAATTCATGGTATTAATATTATTATGGTAATAATGTTGAATAGATTAGCTTGTAACATGAAAGCCACATTCGAGTTATAAAACTGAAATAATTAAAAAACTGTTTTTCAAAATTTCGAATGTAAAGCATTTTTTAACGACTCGTTGGTTATAAATTAAACAAAACCCAAACATAGCTTTTTTTATTGAGCTTTATCTAAATAAGAAATTATATCTTAAGAAGAAATAATTTAAAGGCGTTTCGTTAATTGTTTGTTTGAATGCTGGTTTGCTTCAAACCAGTAGATATAGCCGCTAAATGTCGCTCTAGTAAAATTAATACAGTAAAGCTCGTCAGGTCTTTCTTGAGAATTCTGATAGTACTGTTCTGCCTGTATTAACTAATATGATTGACTTCGCATTTTTGAAATAGATGTTAGTGGGGTAAAATCTTCAAACTATTTTGAGGATCCTCATAATACCATTCTGGTTATATTATATTCGCTGATATGGCGAGACTTATTAAAAATTGTAATTAATTCGACGTACCTCAGGAGTTAAGTTTGAATTTTCTTCCTTTTATTTCCTATCATTTCCTTAACTTCATCTCTACCTAAGTACCTCTTTTTCACATGTGAATTAATAGAAATCTGAGTGACAGAGTTGGGGCCTTTGTGTCCTACGTGAAAACTGTAAGGTTATTTGCCAGGATTTGTTTTGCGGAGCGTAAGCTATCGGTCTCGTGAATGAAAATACCCTTGAGCAGTTAAAAAAAAAAATCTGGTGGCTAATGTTTGCCAAGCCTCTAAAATCGCCACTGTAAAAATCATTTCTAGGTATTGATTCCTGGTCAATTAATAAAATTAACAATTGTATTAAAAAAAATATACATAAGTAAATAAAAAAATGAGTACGTTGATAGACAGATAATTACATATATAAATAAATAATTAAATAAATACATAATATATAAATAATTCAATATATAAATAAATAAATAGATAAATAAATAAATAAATAAAAATGAGTACATTGATAAACAGATAATTACATAAATAAATAAATAATTAAATAAACACATAAATATATAAACGATTCAATATATAAATAAATAAATAAATAAAAATAAATAAAATAAAATAAATGGTGAAATAAACAACAAATAAATATAAAAATTATGGAGTCGTGCCTTAGTATACACTGTCACAACTTACTAAACTTAATTCCAAATTTCAAAACTGGTGACATAAAAATCATATTGAAAAATTTGGATGTTAAAATATGCCGGGTGTAAAGGCAGTAAATAAATAAATAGATGGACAGACAGAATAATAAGAGAATAAGTAAAGAAACGAGTAGATTGATATGCAGATAATTACATAAATAAATAAATAAATAAATAAATAAATATATAATTAAATAAATAAATGATTAATTAAATAAATAAATAGATAAATAAATAAAAGTAAATAAAAATAAATAAATAAATAAATAAATAAATGAAATAAATTAAATAGTTAAATTAAAAACATAAATATAAACATTATGGAATTTTGCCTTAGTATACACTGTAACAGGGCTCCGCGATAGTATAGTGGTTAGTATACCCGCCTGTCACGTGGGAGACCGGGGTTCGATTCCCCGTCAGGGAGCCTCTGGCGCAAGACTAATGATCTGGCCCGGAAAAAACAAATCATTATGGAAAATTTAACAAGCCTCAGGACATGCTAAATAAGGACAAGACCGGTTCCCGGTTGTAGTGCCGATGATGATGATGATACACTGTAACAACTTTCTAAAATTAATTCCAGGTATCAAAACCGGTGACATCAAGATCATATTGGAGAATTTGGATGTTAAAATATGCCTGGTGTAAATGCATCGGAATGAAAGCGGCCAGTGTGTGTTAAAGATAGCGGGAGGCAAGTCATGAGTATAACATCTTACCTTAAGAGTATCTATAACACTTTTTGGGTATTCATTCAATGGAAGCACTCGTAACTGGATATATCACGTTTTATTTAATCCCCGCTATATGTTCAACATAATAATGTACTAATATATGAAGAAGTCAATGTTGATTTAAATCAAAATCTTGTTGGTATGGCGCTTTTAATACGGAGTATTATTATATAGCACGGCCACGAAACGACGTTTATTTTGCTACCCTTAACTATTAAAGTGTGGACAGAAGAGGGTATTGTTAAGATCCCTAAATATTGGTATCACACGATTCAAGTGTTCCATTCTGTGAGCTTAGTTCTTCGTCTGAAGTAAACTTTCAAAGCGAGGCGGCGCACATTCTCTGATTGTCGAATGTTGTAAGAAAAGAGGTAGGATGTAATTAGCACGTTCAGTTGGACAACCGGGTCGACAAGGGGTATACTTAGGATCTTGTGACACTGTACGTAAATTTGAGTATTTCGTTATATAAACCAAGGATCAGTAGAATCAAAGTTATAAATTAATGGTTTTGTTTAATTTCATGTTGGTGGGGTACCGCCAAAATCACGAAGAGAACATTTTAAAGCTGGCGATATTTAAAGAGCACATTAGAAATGAAAAGCGTATGAGATGTAAAAATCATCCACTTGCATCACGTGAAGCAAAAGGCGGGTGGGAATTTCAATTGAAAAGTATCTTGTATGTTTGACATCCTTTCAAGATCTATGTTTTAACATTTCCCAAAAGCAATCGATCGACATACAATCTGTCACATATCTGAACAGCCTTATCTATTGGTCTCTTGAAAGCCTGTCGTAGGACTTGAATAAAAGATGTTGATAATAACCTCTGCAAATTATTTTAAGGACATTCACTTGAAGGCTTTACTTTTATTTAAGAGGTAATGGTATTAACACTTTGGTTGTCCAGACTATTTAAATTACTTTGAATATTTTCAAATGTCAACAACTTGATAGTAGAAAATATATTGTTTATTCGTCACTACATAATACACAGCTATGAATTGATAAATTAACAGCTGCAAATAATTAAGTACTTGCGGCACTGGGTATTATTATTATCAAGTTTCTTTAAATGTTGCTATCTTCACTGAATTTATATGTATGCTTCATTGACTATTAGCGTTAAGTGGAAAACCAGCAGATAACTTAATAGGGTAAGAATATGTCTTCGACAGTCCGGAGGCAGAAAAAACTATTGTATATTGGCCTAAGGAGACTGAAACTATGATCTCACTAACTCAGCTACATCACAGGAAGAGACAGGGATCGGCTATGATCCATAGTGGACGTGTGCTTTGGATGGTGCGATTCGGTATTGAATTTGTTACACAAAATACGAAGAAAAGTGTGTGGTTCATTATGTTATTTGCGCGTTGTAAGCAAATAACTGATTAAGAATAATAAAATAAGAAGTTTTTGTGATCATCGATAACCACTGGAACACCAAAAAACATTAACTATTCATGTAAACAATCGCGCGTGTGTTCCAAACCATGGCTCCTAAGGGAGATGGGAGGGATATAACAAGAGACCTGTATATGCAGACCTTGCTAATAATAGAAAAGTATAAAAAAAATTTGACGAGTTAAAACAAAAACTATTAGCAGGAACAGACAATGCCACTATGCGCCAACTAAACAAAGCGAATGATGAAAAGAAGGTAAAAAAGTATACAACAAAGCCAAATTTTAACAACAACAACAACGACGAGGCAACAAAAATAAATAAGAAGCAAAAGCTAGCGGAGATTAAAAAAATACCACCACCAAATAATATCTTCAACGAAGACAGTAAAGCCTTAGGTAAGATATTAAATAAAGAAATATGTAATGATGTTTTTTGTTAAACAAAATAATAAAAATAAGATATCTAAAACGGCAATAATAAAAATGAGTAGTAATGTTAAAGATATTTTGATGGAGTGTTTAAAATCTCGCTATTTTGAGTAAAGAAAATGACAACTACTCTTCAATAGGTGGCACTAATATCTACTCAATAGCAAAACGTCATACTTCACGAACATGACAGAAATCGGTCATCTTGAATATTTAAAGAAATCTTGCAGTCATTTTTATATAAAGGGCTTAACACCAGCTCCAACCCGGTATGCATTACAGTCGATGGAAAATTCGACTTAACTCATCCAAAGCAGTAGCTATAATTCTGAGTAGTAAACACTCCCAACCCACTTCTCGATATTCACAGAATATCCGAATACAAATAGGAAGTACTACGATTAGACCACAGGACAGGGTGAAATATCTTGGGGTCATCTATACCCCAAAAATGAATTTCATGAAACATGTGACCCACATTCTTCAAATGGGCCTCGGTCGGTCTAAGCAATTGCACAAAATCTTGAAGTGAAGCAACAAAGTTGACACCAAAGTTAGGCTTCTCTGCTATAAGCAGCTAATCCGATTTAGAATATCATACGCCTTTCCCATATGGTCCTGCATATCTTCGGGTCAAATGGGAAGACTCGGAGTTTTCGAAAGAAAACTCAGAAGATGCACCAACCACTCTAGAAGGCCTGACGGCCGCCATTACCCGAACTCTCACCTACACGAAGGTGCCTCTATTATCCCTATCGACGAGTACTTGCTAGAATTAGCATATAAGTACCTCGAAAGCATTCAAAACAGCGAGAACCCACTTGTACGGCAATCTTGCGTTCTTGACCCTTCTCTCTCTCAATCTCTTCGGATCAGACCACCACAATTTCTTCTTCAGTACAAAACTGAAGAAAGCACCCTTCCCAACAACATTCTCCTCTATAATAGAGGATTCCTGGACACATCCCATAGGGTCTACTGTTGACACACTACAAACACGCACGCACAGTACAAGACAGCACAAGCACAGACACACACACACCGACCAAAGCGTAGATTATCAGACGCCAACGACGTGATCTGCGTTTACTACCGCACTCAAGACCCACCGGTCCTGTACGATTTCTTTCCCACCACCCCCCCATTCAAGTAGTTAGAGAACACTTGAACTAACCCTGTCCACACTACCCTCAGATACCTCCTTCCTCCTTTCTTTTCAGATATCTCGAGACCGAGCCCAACATCCTCACGGATGTGGGTGATTCTGGTTATCGCAAGATGAGCAGAAGCCACAGATAAGATGAAGGACACATTTTTCCTTGTCTCCCTAAAGTCGACCTCTCGCCTCCCCATTTCTTTTTTTTTCCAACCTGGTAGAACTACGAAGTCTTGAGCCTAAAGATATAAAATATAAAAAAAAAACTCTCAAAATTGCAAAGGCGCCTTCGACAAGTGATAAAAGGACCCTGCCTATTATGGCGGTACGGTTGTCGCCGGGGAGTAAAATCGAAAGTCCTCGTACTATAAGGCACATATTTAACCACGTAATTTATTTCGAAAAATTACGTCGAACAGACATTTTTCGTGTCGACGTTGCCAGAGATATAGATTTGCTGCTTCGAACTGTAGTAACGCATATAATTGTCGGGTGGAAGAAAAAGCGGGAAAGTTAGATTGAATACTCTGCCCAATGTGATCATCCTGCTTCATGGAAGGGCTCTGAAGAGTGTACAAGTCAATACTTCCAAAAAATCAATAGGGTAGAAAGTTATGTTTGAAAGATGTTCATCCCCACCTGGGTATCACCTGATGGAGCCACTCGCAACCAAATTGACCACCACTCCTCGAGCCTGATGATGGTACGTACGTACCGAGGTGCCAACGTCGACTCGGATCACTCTTTTGTTGGTACAGTTTTCCCAGCGCGGATTGCCTTACGGAGACGTATTGCATCTGCGGATTGAATTCGAATCAACACGGCTGCCTTACGCAATGAGAATACCAGTGATACCTTTGGTCATGCGTTAAGACTCGCGCTCGAAGAGCTCGAAGGGTGGAGAGTAAGTCCTGGGGCCAGAATGCCGGGCGTAGAAAAGAAATGGACATGCCTTAAGAATACTGTCATTAGTACTGCCAACTCCATCTTGGGCAATAGTCGTAGAGATCGGAACGACTGGTTTGATGATGAGTGCAAACTAGCGACTGAACGTAAGAATGCTGCATACCGGGCAATCCAGCAGTCTCATAGGACGCGGGAGCGCGAGGAGAAATACAAAGAGCTCAGAAGATCTGAAAAAAGGCTTCACAGACAAAAGAAAAGTGCCTGGGAAAAAACCCTTGTTTGCGAAATAGAAAAAAATTTGAAAGCGTGGTCCGCACCAAGCGCGGAAGTTCTACCAAATAATCTGCAGTACGACGCGGTACACACCACGCTGCACTTACTGCAAGGATAAAGAGGGTAATCTGATCACCGATCCTGAAGGCATTCTGGAGCGATGGGAAGTGCACTTCACTGAATGGCTAAATGAAGAATTGGAGGTTCCACCAATGCAAGATCAAGGCCAAATGCTGCCTCCGTTAAGCATTGAGGAAACATTAAAAGCCATAAGACAGCTCAAATCAAATAAATCCCTCGGAGCTGATGGCATATCAAACAAGGAGGGACAGCGTTACATCATGCAATTCATGAGATCGTGGTGCACGTACGGGAGCAACAGGAGATGCCGGAAGATTGGCGTCGTGGAATAATTCGCCACATACATAAGCAGGGAGATATCACAGTGTGCAGCAACTGTAGGGGTATAACATTGCTGAGTACCGCCTATAAGATACTCTCCTCTATTCTACAAGATCGGATAGCCTCATACGCTCAAACCATCATTGATCATTATCAGTGTGGCTTCATTCTAGGCAAATCAGCGATTGATCAGATATTCACCCTTAGGCAGGCGATGGAAAAATGTCAGGAATTTAAGATTCTATTATATTATCTATTTATAGACTTTAATGCCACCCACGACAGTATAGCGATGGTAGAACTATATAATGCCATGAGAGAGTTCGGCATTCCAAACTAATTGATACGACTTTGTAGGTTGAGCATGACTAATATAACTAGTCTAGTAAAAATAGTGAGATTGCTCTCCAAACCAATAAACATCTTTAATGTACTCCGACAAGGGGACGGTCTGGCCTCCCTCCTGTTCAACCTGTCTTTGGAGAAAGCAATCCGTCACTCTGGCGTTATAACTAAAGGGACTGTGGTAGTGTTTAGCTATGCACCAAGCACGGGTGCGGATTCAGCTAACACTACCACATTGGTGACCCCGACGTGATGCACTGGGTGCAATGCATGCCCGAGGGTAAACGTTTTTTGATGCCACGGCTAGGTGATAATCCTTGCCGTGGGCTTAATGTTTTCAGGAATGACCGTGGAGAAGGGGTTTGGAAAAACCCCCAAAGAAAAGTAAGCTGCCTATAAGGTATTTATGTCGGTTATCCTTGGGGATAACCGAATTAATTCCAGCGAATTGGTTGGCGGTTAATGCCGTAGCAAGGTTGTATAATCTTGCTGAAGATTCGACTTTAAGGTAAGTCGCGTTGCTGGAAATGGTGGGGATCGAGCGATGCATGGCTCTTCGGGCCCTGAAAAGCCCCACAGGACTATTGTCACCAACCTAGCCGAAAATCTTAGTTGCTATCGCTATTAGATTTAAGTTATTATGTAATTTACTTACATTGTAATAAATAAATAAATAAAAAATAAAATAAATATTGTCACCAAGTCTAGCCAGATACTTTCCTACGCAGATGACATCGACATCATCAGTAGATCTGATTTGGCTGTACAGGACTCCTTCACCCACACTGAACAGGCGGCACAAAAACTGGGATTGCACATTAATGAGGGAAACACTAAGTACATGGTGGCAACTTCTGCGAAGAGAACACCTGACGTTAGTCAAACTATCAGGGTGACGGAGCACGAATTTAAAATAGTGCAATCCTTTAACTACCTTGGGTCAATAGTATCAGCCGATAACAATATGGAAGAAGAAATACGCGAACGGTTGATCAAATCTAACAAAACCTACTATGATGTATCAATGCTCTTTAAATCACGAAATTTATCCAGAACATCCGAGCTACTACTGTACAAGACCAGGGTCTTACCCGTACTCTTGTATGGATCCGAGACCTGGGTGCTCAATAAAAGGCACTCTGAACTCCTAGCCGCGTTCGAGAGGAAGGTCTTAAAGAGAATTGTTGGCCTCGTATGTGTGGGGGGAGGATTCCGGAGACACTACAACCATGAGTTGTACGCAATCTACCTTGAAGCTAATGTTGTAAGAAAAATCAACCTCGCTAGACTCCGGTGGGTGGGACACCTAGCTCGAATCAGAGAAGAGGAGCCTGCCCGGAAAGACCTTTGTGGCAGGATGTATGGAAGAAGACCTTGTCTGCGATGGGGGGATGTTGTAGACCAGGACGCCCAGAGCCTGGGAGTGGCAAACTGAATAACATCGGCTCGAAATCAGGACCGGTGGAGAGATTGTTAAACAAGTGCAAGACCGGATCCCGGTTGTAGTACCGATGATGATGATGATATATATTTATATAGTTCTTTTACGCTAAAAATGATGTAATCGAGTTGAAGTGAAATATATAAACGAAAAAAAGTAACGCATAGAAACAAGAGAACGCCAGTGGAAAAGAGAGTGATGAGATATAGGAGGAAAATGTCAGAAGTGATAATCAGAGAAAACCAAAATATATTCAGTTTTGTAGGCAAATAGTGGCGGAGAACATTCGTATGTAATGTAAATTGTTTTTGTCAGATTTCAACCCTAGTGCTCTAAAGATCTGGTGATTTGAATTTACAATCAATCAATTTGGCAGAAGTGCAGGGAAAACGGAAGAGATGTTTTGTGAGTGCCAAGCGCAATAATTTCGAAAGAAAAGGGAACAATACTATCTTGACGGACAACGTTTGATTTGTGTTCAAATTGTTCTGAGCTGTATGATTTAAATATTTTATATACTTTTAATTTTTCATTTTATTAAAAGTACACCAAAAAAAGCTAGTATATATGATAATATTAATATAAATAAAAATTAATGTAATAAACGAAATAAATGAAAAGATTCTTTCAACCTCATCTATTTCAATATCGGATTAACTTTTTGATTCGTTTTCATTTTGATTATTAGTCTTTGATTTGAAGGAAACATTTCTACATATATATGTATTTATGGGTTCTACATTTTCATAACTACATTGTCTATGATACATTTGCATCAAATGATTATTTTTTGTAACACCTATCTACATGTTAAAATACGTTTTGAAGTGCTTGGTTAACATGCAATGAGTAGATATTTATATTCGATGCTCGATGAATAATTGTCAGTTCGATTTATGTTTACAATTTCAGTATTACTTGTAATATTTAGTATTCAATCTCAATTTTAGTTTTTGATTTCGATTTGCATTTATAATTAAATTTTTTTTTGAGGTGTAATTTTAATTTTGATTTTAGTTTATTTTAATTATTTTTAATTTTAATTTTGAAATTAATTTCAATTTTAATTTTAATATCAATTTCAATTTTAATATCAATTTTAATTTTAATATCAATTTTAATTTTAATATTAATTTCAATTTTAATATTAATTTTAATTTTAATGCTGATTTTAATTTCAATTTTACAATTAATTTTAATTTCCATTTCAATTTTAATTTTGTGATACTTTGTCTAGAATATACTTCTACGATTTACCTAATCTTAATCTACACATAGTGCTCATTCAGTAAGTGGTTTGTGTGTGGGTTTATGATAGTAGAATTTGTAGGTTCCATATTAGTTAGTGTTGTCTATTCTTTTATATAGGCTGTGTTGGGAGGTGACTATTTAATTGGTGTTTTCCCTTTACTAGAATAATACTTTGCTTATTTTTTAAGTATGATTTTACTTATGTTATTCTTCTTCTAAATTGTTTGGAGTTTCACATTTTTGGGAGCATTAATTATTAGTATTCTTTCTGTGTGTTTTTGTTTTTGCTTTCTCTATATCTTGTAACTTGTTTTTATGTGTGTTGTCTGTGGTGTAATTGGTAACTTTCATTACATTCATATAACATCGTAAGGCCGTTTCATTTGTATCGTACTTTTATTCCATGCTTCGTTCTATATTTCAAATATATAAATATTTGTTAACGAGTTTACACTTTAATTTCAACGTGTAATCAATCCCGGTGAATAGCACTTTGTTTTTAGTTTATTTGGATTTAATAAAAATATTTTTCCATTTATTTGTTTATTGGTGTTGGTTTTATGATTTAAATTTTTATTAGATATAATTGAAGTTATTGTACAGCAATGAGCTGACTAAATACAGTATATAATATTACAATAAATAAATATTTAACGTTTTTCAAAACGCCGTGCAATATATATCTTTATATATAAATATTTTGTTGTAGTTAATTTATTTTCCTGATTTATATTAGTTAATTGGCTAAAATTTGTAATATTACGTATGTATCAATTTTGCTATATACAAAATATTTATTAACATAATTGTCTTAGCCTAACTAATATCCTAACTAAGTTTAAACTTATCTAACCAAAAACCGGGGTTTTAGTTTTGCTAAACAATCTGTGTGGGAAAGATATTCTAACATTTAGGAGAATGTAGGAACAAATAACCAATGATTTTAATTTTCAGTATTTTTTTAATGTTATAGCAACAAGTAAAAGGATAATTATTGGTGTTTAGAAAACAAGGTTGTGTAGGCGTTTTGATCTTAATGTGGAAGCCGAGTTGATAAAATATAATACACAGGAGTACTACGCTATGCATGGGCGCAGGGTTCTACTCCGTCCCCACAACTTCCACTAAATGTTCCACCGATTGTTACGCCGAACACTGTCCATCGAGGAAAGGAAATGAAACTCACTGTTATATTTTTGAAAAAACTGGGTTTAACTTGGTGATCAACGTTTTAAGTTAATTTGATCTTTATGCGAAAAAGTTTATATTTATTTAACACTGAATTTATTCATAACATAAGTCATTCCATTGAGTTATAATACATAAAACAGATTCTGGTTTCACCGACGCTGCAACTGACGCACAAAGTATTAGGATGCAACTAACGCACTATAAAACTACTTTTAATTAAATGCGCGCGCTTACTCCACTCGACTTGGGATAACTACGTCCCCGAGCGCGAAACGGGTAGCGGGAGATGGACCGCGACCTGCTCGGTCGGGTGATGTTAAACGAACGACTCATTCGAGGGTTGGAATCTGGATCTTGATTCACCCTGGATTCGGTGGTGGGGAATATCCTCTCGGCTAAGGATATGTTTACCTACCACAAGAGAGACGTAAAGTCTCTCTTTGTGGAATGGAAAACCAGATCTCGTAATGAAGATCATGGTGTATGCACGTATGGGTGATCGTACAGATCACAGTGTTTATCGATGCATTTGATCAAAGGATAAACGAAACCTGAAACGAGGGAAAAAAAAAACAAAGGGAGAAGCGACCTAAGGCATCGGCCTGTAATTGGGGTCGGCTAAATAAATAAGCTGCAACTCATTGGGTGTGAAATACATTTGCGATACATCTTACAAATTGTATATTGTATCTTTGGTCGTTGTAAGGGAACGGAATCTTTATTTGCATTTGTTGATGCTATTGAGTTCAATCCGGCGGCTATGCGCGGAGTTGATGATTGTTTGGGGATTCAAACAAAGGAGCATTTCTGGGTAAGGTGCTTGCAGCTGTAACGATAGTTGCAAGTCATTGCAATGCAGATTAGATGGTTTTTACAACGACGGTTTGTGTATATCATCTGTGTCAATTGTACATGGCATCTATGGCGACGACAATATCGAACTCTAGTGTGAATATCTACACTAATTGGAAATTCGGCTCTGGGTCGCTAATGCAGAGATGCATTGATACATGTATGAATGCCCTTGTAGGAAAAATTCTTTGCAGGCATTTCCAGGTAATGCATTGAAAGCCTTAATTATCCTTGGGAAGGAAATGTTTTTGCTGCGGGGAGATTGTGGTGCAGGTGTGGGAAGGTTGGAATTTGCCTGGCAACCCAAGGTACCGAATAGGTTTTGTTTTATGCTCCCGTATAATGGAAAGAATTCTTGTAGGGAATTTGTACGCGACGAAATGCATGAAGGGTAAGAATTCTTTTACAGGCACTTTTAGGTTGTATAGATTTGATCTATTTGATGCGTGAAGCATTTAAGGTGCTAATGCGATTGCATTAGCGAAACTTATGAGGTTGGGTCGAAGTTATGGGGGTTCTGCGGGTAAGTAACAGTGGGGTTTGGCGGAACCATTAAACAGGTTTTCCATTAAAGACGAATTCCGTGGGTAAGAACGGTAATATGTTTTGGCGGGAGCAAGTTTTAGTTGGTAAAAATTGGACACGTATATGTCTTTTGACCAAACCAAAAACAACAAATTCTTCAAAAAGCAATTTGTAGGAATGACTAATTAATGAATGACTAATAATTAACCCTTAGAAATGTGTCAGCTTAGTGAAAGAAGGGATGAGACTTCTCAAACGAAAAAAAAAAAACGCGAATGGAAGGGGATTCGAATCGAAAAAAATTATGAAAATGCCAGAGCAAAGAACATAAGAGGAATAAATGACGCCGTAAATTCAATTAGAAACATGTACCGAGGGTGAGCCCAAATTAGTCGAGTGCCAAATGGTTGCCTGGTTACGGAAACAAACAATATCGTGACAATGTAGAAGCAGTACTTTGGAAACCAGCTAGAAGTGGGCACTAACCATCCACAAATAAATATTCTTGACGCACATACAGCCGAGCCAATGATCCCAGAGCTTTCTTTCAACGAAGTTGTAAACGCAATACATCGATTGAAAAACAACAAAACTGCCGGACTCTATTGCATACCGGTAGAGCTTATGAAGCATGGAGGAGAGGCAACCGCTCGAAAGATCCACCAAGTGAACAAAATAATATGGGATAAGGAAGGAGACAGCGCGGCAGACCTTGTCTGCGATGGAGGGATGGCGTAGACCAGGACAGCCAGAGCCTGGGAGTGTCAAACTGGATGACATCGGTTAAAAATCGGGACCGGTGGAGAGATTTGTTAAATAAGGCCAAGACCGGATCCCGGTTGTAGTGCCGATGAGAAGAAGAAGGAAGTCACTCCGGAAGAATGGAAAACTTCAATAGTCGTCCTCATTTTCAAAAAGGCGGCAGTTTTGACTGCTAGAAATACAGGAGAATATGACTGATCTCAAGTACATATAAAATACTATCAAATACTATACTAGCATGAATCACACCATATGCAGGAGAAATACTGGGAGACTACCAGTGTGGATTCCATGGGAACCAAGTGTACACAGTAAGCAATTTTTGGAAAAGAAGTGGGCATACGGAGAGACGGTGGCGCAAAGCTAATAACCTTGCCCGTAAAACTAAATTATTATAGAAGTTTAACAAGCCTCGAGACTTGCTAAATAAGGCCAAGACCGGATCCCGGTTGTAGTGCTGATGATGATGATACGGAGAGACGGTACCCCAACTTTTTATTGACTTCAAAAAAGACATTTGAAATCCGCACTGATTAAAACATCCCCATATTTTTTTAACCTTGTGCTTCATTAAGTGGCCAAAAAGGTACCAGACGGCAACGTGGCTAGATTATCCCTGAATGGAGTCACACAAATGGTCGCATATACGGATGACATCGCCGTTCTGGGCGATAATCTAGAAACTGTAAGTAAAAACAGTGAACTTATACAAGCGGCGGAAGAGGTGGGCCTAGAAATTAATGAAGGCAAGGCAAAATACATGGTTACGGAGATGACATGTGGATCTTAGGGAACGCACATAAACGTCAGGAGAAATATATTTGAGAACATTAAAGAGTTTAAATATCTGGAACCAATACTGGCGGTCAATAACGAAATGTCAAAGGTAATCAACAAAAGACCGTAATCATGCTGATTGTTCCATGCGGGTATGAGACATGGGCGGTTACTAAACGGGAAGAGAATAGGTTCTGCGAACTCGAGAATAAGGTTTTAAGGACTGTGGGGGTTCTCTATACTACGCTGAGAACCAACCTACTATATCAGCTACAATTTCGACAGCAGCCGCGCATAACGCCACCCTCAGCCCCTTTCGTTGGCTAATACCACCCGCGAGGAATATCTTTCAAAGGGGCGTACACCAGGTGAGGGAACCACACCTGAATTCATTATCATATGCAGACAACGCATCATAAAATTCAGTTTTCCATGCCATGGGCATCATTCAAATTCCCTAAAACGTAAAAACCCTGTACAAGCATTTACTACATCACAATGGGGCAACAGCCAACATTCCCTAAATGAAAAATCGTTCGCTTGTGTGTTGCATAATCATGAATTCCTAGAAATGAATTATCAACATGCAACATACACCAGGAAAACCAATTGGCGCCCCTTGCTAACATACTTACAGTGCCATACATGTGCGCAGCGTATTCCTGTGACTTATTCGTAGTCACCCCAAGTTTTGTCCAACCGACAAAACTTGTTCGAGCATCTCGCGCGCAGTTGCCGAGAAATCAATTTTTCAACATTGGAACATGCACATAAGAATTCTACATTGGCCACCAGCATCGATACGACGCACAATCATTTTTGTGCGAGTATCCGATTGGCTAATCACCACAAGTCACCCTACTGATGGACAATCTGTGCAGCTGCAGCTATTCTGAATGATGCCCTTCTTCCCATTTCCCTTTGTTCGATCTTCGTTGCCACGGCCAGGCAACACGAAACACCACGCATCCTCGCCGTGATCAATTCAGAGAGATCCTCTCTGATTGGTCACAGCATGAGTAACTTCACCTTGCTATCGAAAAGACTAAAACCCACCCTTAGAGGCTGGCGGACTTTTACTGATCAGTTTTTAGGAGAGTCGTAATTCAACCACCAGTGCGAACGCACATCACCAGAGTCGTCTTCTAACCTCCGCAGTGTGCACGCCGCCGAGTCATTTTTGAAAGTTTCGATCGGGGTCGTTATGCAACCCCCGTGGCATACGCACAACACAAGTGGAGTGTAGTATCATCAAGTGTTACAGTCCTATTGTCCGTGTTATAATATATCCTTATTGTTCGCGTAATAATATGTTATTTCTCTTACATACAATCCCAGTGAATGTGGAACATATAAACAATAGACAAACAATCAAAATTCGATTGACACCCACACCTTATTGTTCGCGTAATAAGATGTTATTTCTCTTACATACAATACCAGTGAATGTTGGTACTGAGTTTTAAATTAAAAAGGAATATTTTGTTACATGACTGTAGAGCATATAAACAATGGACAAATAATCAAATACAATTGTCACCCACATCAAGCCAAATAAAAAGACATATCAAAAACAAAAACCTACAATGAATTTTTATTTAAACCACTTTTACGGATCCTTGGATATATTGGTGGACGTGATCGGGGGAAGAAGTGTTTGGGAGTATTGGTGAATAAGTGCCCCTGCTGGCACACCTACCCATCTACCCCACAGGATGAAGAGGCAAGACAATGGAGGAAACTCCACAACAACGAATTGGAAGAGTTATACCTCAAACCTACAGTAGTGAGGATATTCAGGGCGCGAAGTTTAAGAAGGGCAGGACATGTAAACGAGAATGGGTAATGACAGAATCGTACGCAGAATTCTTGACGGAAGAGCAACGGGAAAGAGACCAGTAGAAATGCCGCGACGGAGATGGGAGGACAACGTAAGGTTTGACCTTAAGGAGTTCGATCAGAGTGGACTGTACATCCGTTGGTCGCTGGTTCGTCTCCGACTCGAAGGACCAAAATGTTTCGCGTTGGAAACTAGCAAAAAGACTCGAAGGACCACAATTGACATCAAATAACAAAGAGAAGTAAATCACTTTCGAAAATCACAAGGTTTGAATTCCTAGTGCACTGCGGAGGCTTCGTTATCTGAAACATTGTTTTTAAATTTCTTAATGAATACAAACTCCAAACACGTTCAGGTAAAATATTAAATCGTGATGAAGTGCAAAGGCCCACTGTCAATATCATCATCATCATCATCGGCACTGCAACCGGGAACTGGTCTTGGCCTTACTTAGCAAGTCCTGAGGCTTGTTAAATGTTCCATAATGATTTGTTTTTTCCGGGCAAGGTCATTAGTCTTGCGCCAGAAAACGAATTGCGGCACAGAATTACGCCAGATTCGTCATACAATTAAAAGCCAAAAAGTTTTAAAAACCTCTCACGACTGATTGCCTCCGAAACACTTGTTCTTCTTTGTCCCTTTGTCTTGCACCAACAGCTTCACGATGGCCTTGATTTCGGACAGTGACCTGCAATCCCTTTACAATAACTCTCCATCCCATATCTCTCTCGTTGGCCTAAATTCAAGCCGCCCTTTCTACTGGCTGTTGCTTGTGGAAGCTATGTGAACGTTTGGATCATAGTTTTCCCCATTTGCTTCACACGTTCCTTCAGTCTTGGTCTTAGTCGACATTGGAAGTATTATGCCGACGACAGTTGGTTGGTCGAAGGGGTGTCCTATAGTCTTCGTACAAGGGGATCCACGATTGAATATTATGTGAATGATGATTTTGCGTCATTTATTTATGTTACGAATGTATTCGAATTTTACATGAATCATGTTACATTTTGCAACATCCTGCGGGGCCACTGAAAGGAGATGGGAGAGACGCACTGCAGATGTTTCTTTCGTTGAAAAGGACCCTTTCCCTGCTTCGACCTTATTGTCCTTAGTGAGAGAGATATGGTCCGAGTTGAGGGGAATGGTGGCAGCCACGGTTATCGCGCTTGAGGATCGGTCAGAGGACGAAGCGTGGAAAGAAAGTGCACCGGACAGTGAACAGTGGCACAGCCGAATCAGTGAGATCACGAACTTCTGGATTCCTACAGGCCAATAACTAATAATAATAAATAATAAAATATCGGTTATGTGAAACAAGCTTTTAGCAGAAAGCAATTATCTCGCAATTTATTTCAGGTTTCAGTCGTTGCCACCTTTCCACGGAAAGACGAGTATTTGCTTCATTATCATAACTCTATAAAAAGCATAGATACACCACTATACTTCAGAGATAAAGGAATAACCAAAACGGTGTGTTTTGAAGGTTTCGAGGATGGAAAGGGCTTTGAAATCAACCGATAACGTGAAGGCAACGGTACTTTGGAATGCACACGGAATCGTCCACATCGATTACTTGGAGAAGAGGAAACAATAACTAGCAAATATCATGCGTCATTATTGCATTGGTGGACCAAGAAATCAATACAGTCTTTTTCAAAGGATTTATTGAACGACCCTCGTAACTTAAAAGATCAAGGCATGATATAAAAATGTGAGAATAAACTGGAATGGCTTGGAAAATGAGAGTGGGTACGTGGTACTGCCAGATCAGTGCAAATGGAGTGAAAGGGGTATGTAAGCCGACACGGGCAACCAGTATATTTTAATGATTACCGTCTCCATGCCCCGAATCTGCCCTTACATCCGCGATTGAACCCCACAAATTAGACTTAGGTTTGATGTGCTTTGCTCTGAGTTGTATAAGACGACCCTCACGATACAAGTCGAAGGTACATTTATGTATCAGATGAGAAGAGCGTTTTTTTAAATTAGTGATATTATCGATTCTTCCACATTAAGCTTCAAACGCCGCTGGTTGTAAATAAATAGAGGTTTTCAAAAATCTTAAAAAATACTCTTAAAAAAAAACATCGATTGTTACTGTTAAAATCCCTGTTTCTTTTACGACTAAAGTTATAGAAGAATTGTTTTAGTTGATTTATATCTAGACGGATGGAAATGCGTGGTATTCGGGTACAGTATTATATTTGTAAGTAGTCTTCATTAGATGACTTTTACGAAGGGTAGATTTACAATTTGAATAGATCGGATGTGTGCTGATATAACAATAGAAACCTTCACTTGACCCGTGAGGAAAATTATAAAACCTGTATTTTGAAGTATTGTATTAGGTTATATAAGGTTACATATATATGTTTGTATACCCTTGTTGCTATTTGAATTTGTATACATGTGTTGGAAGAAATCTCCCTGGATTTTGGATTTACATTATACTATGTAATAACGTATTTACAATAAGTTAATGCCTATCTAAAGATTTATCTCACTCACATTTGTGTTGAATCGAATCCATTCAGTAGGTTTAAACATGAATTTCGTAATAATCATGACAGTCAATGCAACCACTAGCATCGGCTGTGTGTAGGTCGTGTTCGAAGCTTCCACCTGAGGAGCTAGACATACCTCTTGGTATCTTCTTCCGCGTACGACTTTGTCGCACGCGGGCTTTATGCTAGGAAGGTCTTTTTTGATACATACAATCAATGCATGTTGGATGTTCTAGAGCCCGAGTGATAGTTTCGCTTGTGTGCATTTGCGGTGGCATCATACTGTAGTGACCGTGTTGGGAGGAAGACGATGATGGCTCATAAATACCCATCTCCTGATAATTATAACGGGCAAAAGCATTTTCAGCTGAATGCGATCGAACAGGCCCTGTATTGATTGTGTAAATGCGTTCAGGTGAAACACCATATCGGTAAGATGTACTAGTGCTGCTATCGCGTGAAGTTGATCTTTCTAAGGATTTGCTTAGACGGGGTCTCGCCGAATAGCTGGTATTACTGTCTCTTCTGCTACGTGAAGCTGTTACATAGTGGTCACTGCTTGTTTGATTGTCATATATTGGATAGTATTGATAATAAGGTTCTTGGGTTTTGTTTGTTTCGAAGCTACCGTGGGCACTCATGCTTCGTTTGCGGTTTATTCTTTCTGGCGATCGGGATTCAAAGCTGCCACGGGGACTTTTCAAAACCCCTTTTGGTATACCAAGGTTTGGTTCGGAGCTTCTACTGTCGAAACTACCCCTTGGAGAGTGTCGGCGGCAACTGCTGCGGTCAGGAGATAAATGCTCCATACTGCTGCGGGGTGACAAATGTGGCGAAGTGGATTCCACGCTGCAATTGTGTGAGGGGGCTAGCTTTTTTAAACAACTTCTATCGGGCGATTTAGCCTTGCGAGGTGACGAAGAAGATGGTTTTAAAATACCGCCTGTGCTGGAAGGGCTTACTGATCGTTTCAAAATTCCACCACCACCTTCTGATGCACGCCGTGGACTGGGTGTTCTTCGACCTGCCGAAAGCCGATCTTGAGAACTATCTCGGCTAAGGCTAACACTGAGGCGTTTGCCACCTTGATCGCTTATGCTTTGCCTTGGCGATTTTACTTTAATTATTTTTACTGGACTGCTTCCCTGGGATTTGGACCGATCTGGAGAAATGTATATACTTTGTCGGGGTGATTTAGTGCTTTTGTGCTGTTTGCCTGAACCGGTATTGGAGTTTCCACTACTTTTTGATTTTGATTTGAAAACTTTATCAACCTTTTTATCAATTACAATTATATTTGTCGTATCCTCGGAGTCATCTTCAGCTTCGGATCGTTCTGAAGTGGTTGCTGTTCCTGCACCACTATCACTTTCCCGGTCATTACGTGGTGGGGTTTCTATTTCGGCAACGACAATTGTAGTATTTTCGACAACTGTTTGGGGTTCAGGAGATAAGCTCGAGTCAGGTCCTTGTTGTTGCTGGTTATTAAGCTCCGTTTGTGATTCTAAGGATTTCTCTTTAAGGTTTGCCATGTATTTAGCTATGTCGCAAGTATCAGTCAAATGTTCGTGCTCTAAATCGCTTAAATGTTTATCCATGAAACGTATATTCGATTGTATGTCGTCTGGTTGTTCTGTTTTAGTTAACTCTTTAGAGAATATTTCAATAACCTGTATATCTTGTTTGGGTGATTGTTTAGATGAGACTTTGCTACTAGAACTAGAACTACTTGAACTTGTACTTAAACTATTTGCGATCGAAGAAGCCACTACCTCACTTGTGGGTGATGAACGTTCTCTTATGCTTTGAGTCTTACCTAGATCTTTCATGAGGACTGGTTGATAGCTGGATGGGGGATGGGATGATTGTATCAATCGCGCTTGACTACCAGTACTTCCGACCGATAGGGTTGATGTTGTGCTGTGATATTTATTATTTAGTAACAAGTGAGAAATGAAATAAAATTCACAGTTAGCATCTAAATCTAGTTGATCAAAAACAAATATAAAATGATTGCTTAATATTGAGTAAAGTAGTTGGAAAACTTACCTTAAAGTTAGATGATTTGGTGTTCTACCCAATGTTGCTTTAGGCTTTATTGTACCCTGCTGAGAATCTTCTTCACCTTCAGATTTAGTACCAGGATCCATACTAGGATCCATATGTATTTGTTGCTGTCTCAGCGGAGGATCTGGAACGGACTGTCCTTTGAAATTCGTATTGATTTGATGCAATGGGACTATTATACCAGCAGCATCACCAACAGTCTTGCTTCGACTTCTGAAACCGCTTTGATGCATTTGTTGCTGTTGTTGTTGTTGAGTTGGAATATCATCAGCTTCTTGACTCCCTGATAAATTATCATAATCAATATTTCCAGCGGAATGACGCTGTGTGCCAGATTTCTTTTTCGGTTTTCCAAGAGTTTGAGATCCTTGAATGATTGTTATCTAAACACAAAACATAAATTAAGAACAATAATCGAAGAAACCGAAAGATTTGTTGAGTTACTTGTTGTTTAGGTCGCTCTAGAGTTTGTGAACTACCCGATCCACTTTGGGATGATATACCAGATGCACAGCTGCCACTTCCGATTGACTTCATTGGAATTGACATGTTGCGTACACTTTCGCGTATGATTTGTCTAATAGTTTTCAGGAAAGCGTTTCGAAAATCGGTTGTGCTATTGGAAAGTACGTAGACCTTTTCCGAGCGACGTTGTACTTGAGAGCGTAAATGTATCAATTCCCATAAGAAATGCGAATCCATATCTCTGGCTGATGAGGTACGGACTTGTACCTCTGTCACAGGTATTAAAACTTGATATCGTATTATTTCTACTTCATTTGGAGCGTTTTTATTAGAAACACCCTGGAATTGGAAAATATTTGTCGAGTAAGTTCATGTCTTTTAACACATGGAGGACACTGATGCGATTACGTCTATCAATATAATGTCAATGACTACTAATATAATGACCAATTGTGAAAAGATAAGTTGCTATCTGCATAGAAATATATAATAAAAATAATAGTAAACCAATTTTATAATGTAATTTTGGTCGCTCTTTAGACTATGAGTATTTCTTCAACACCTTTATCAGTGCCGCCCTGTGAATGGTTTTTTTAAAATTACATTTCTCTCGGGAGAGGCGAACCTATAGCGCCGAGTGGGCGCCCAGAGATGCCACCCAATAACTGTTGCAGTTCTTCTTGAACAGTTGCAGGATGTAACGCTCCGGAAATGCTCGCGCGAGTTAAGGATAGCCACATTACCACAATACACACGACACCATGATACAAACATCAAATAATCATCATGAGTCAACACTTATATTCGCACACGCCACCATCCTCATGAGTCAATGCCGAACACTTATCTATGACCCAGACATCGCATAGACGCTCTAAAAGGATCTTAGACAAACAATGACCTAAGACAATTATCTTCGCATACGGCACCATTCTCATGGGTCAACACAGGACGCTCATCTGTGACCCAGCAATTGGATAAATGTGAGCAATCTACCCGAACGCGCACATTCTTGGAGACACCCATTGGCATAGCCGAAACATTACTATTAAAAATAAGTAGTCCTAAGTTTTAACAAAAAATAAGGTTATTTTAAATTAAAATACTATCGGACTACTTAATTCGCGGGGAGAGGGTTCCACAGCTTCCCGCTCTGTAATGGAACAAGTTCTGATGCATGGATATTCGCGCCGTCGGGAGATGAACTGCAAATTGGTGCAATCTGTCGGATTGTCTTGTGGAGCGCATATAAACCGAATTACGCGGAACAACACCACGAATCTCCGAAGAACAGTACCCGTGATATTATCTGTAAAACACACAGAAGTCGGCTAAGCGCCATCAATGAGATAGCGACTGTAGTCCCGACGTCAGCGCCGAGTCCTCGATCAGGCGCATCGCTCGTCTCTGTATACTCTCAAGTAGGTCGAGGGTATGCTTAGGAGCCGAGCTCCAAACATGAGAGCAATATTCGAGCGCGGGTATAATTTGAGATTTATACACAAGAAGAAGTTGCGCCGGAGTAATATATTTCTTAGCTCTAAGAAGATAAGTCCGTTTTCCAGAGGCTGATCTGGCAATACTCGACAAGTGTTTATGCTACGATACATTCCCACAGACCATAACGCAGAGTAATTTTAAGCTTTTACCTGATTCGAAGGCCTGGCCATTCATCTTCAGCTGTGGAACCGATGATCCACTTTTTCTTATGAATGTTGTATACTGTGTCTTCGTTGGGCTGAAGTCGACAAGATTGGACTTTCCCCAGTGCAGGACCTTATCGAGATCCCGATTCAGAGAGTTAATCTGTCTACATCTCAGCTGGTGCGGCGTTTATGCTCTAATCAGCCGATCATTTGAAAAAGAGGAAACAAGCGTACTATCATTAGCAAAACAGAACACTTTGTTGTCCGTTGTCTCCAACGAATCATTTATGTAAAGCAAAAACAAGGTTGGAGTCAAAATAGAACCCTGTGGCACCCCTGAATAAACAGGATACAGATCCGAACACTCGCCGTCCACAACAACCCGGATCGATCGATTCCGGATGAAGCTCCTCGTCCAGGCGCAAAGCGGCTGAGAAAGACCGCCTGGGGGAAGTTTGCTCAGCAATGTCCCGTGTCAAACGCGGTCAAAAGCCTTGGAGATATCTAATGCCACCGCCCTCAACTCACCATGCCCCTCAATCGCGGATGTCCATATATCGCTTATAAGAGTCAAAAGGTCGCCCGTGGACCGCCTGCCACGGAATCCGTATTGACGAGCATTCAGAAGTCCATTACACTCCAAAGATGAGTTTCTCCATCACCTGCCACAACATAGACAGTAATGCTATCGGCCGGTAATTTTTTGGTTTACACATTTTTCCCTCTTTGGGATTGGCTGAACTCGAGTGATTTTCCAGCAAGTAGGAAATGTCTTCCGTGCATAAGATAACCGGAAGCGCATGCCAAGGACTAGTGATAGTTTTGGAGTACAGTTCTTAAGGACTGTAGCTGGTATTCCATCTGGGGCGGTTGCCTTCCTACAGTCCAGTCTGTGGCGTTTCTAACAGATACACACACAATACACAAGCAAATAGTGAAGAACATCGAAAGAAAATCGAATAAGAAAATCGAATAAGAAAATGCATCAGCCGTATACCAAGCAATAACACAGCCATTCCACATCAGTTGAGCGTACCTGAGTTTAGAAATCGAATTCGTACACCCGGGAGTGGCCTGATGTGTTGAGCATTGGTTACATTTTTAGTGACTCTAACCGCCATAGCGTCAGATCGAATCACACGTTCTTCACGATCTTTGTAATACGCTATAAGTTCACGTAGAATGCGATGAATAGAACGCGGGGGCGAACTTCACATCCCACATCAAGGACCGTATAGGTGGTTCCAAAAGTCGGGATTGAGATTTGAATTCACCGAAAAAAAATTCGGGAAGACATTAGCTTTATCTTTTGAATTTGTGACTAACGTCCCGCTGCCCGCCACCACCGGTGGAAACGAGGAGGAAGCGAAGTAACTGCTGACAGCCCTTGCCATTGACCAGAAGGGATACGAACCAGTTGAGCACTGAAGGAGTTTATTGGTATCATTCGCCTAGATGCTCGCGTTTCTGATTCTAACAAAATTCGTTTCGTTAACATCGGTGGGATTGGAGCGCTATTGTTTAAAAGCTCTATTTTTTGCCGATGTAATCTGCTCGCATTTTTTATCAAACCAAGGCTTATCAGATGAGCTTCGTTTGATAGAATACGAAATGTAGCTCTCTATTCGAGGAGAATAATTTCGGTGACCCTCTCTGCGCATGCATCAATATCGGAATATCTAAAGCACACCCCAGACCACGGAAAGAATGCGAAGAAATCGCGCAAATCGCCCCAGTTAGCAGCCTATACCTCCATCCATGGTGAAGCAGCTTAGGTCGGTTATTTGTTTGAAATGAAAGTGGTTGCGCGACCGACGCCGAACAGTGATTTAGGTTACCCAGTGGTGTAGCAACCTCCACCATATAAATGCTCGGCTCGGATGTCAAAAACAGATCCACCGTGTCCGCAGAATCACTCCGATTAGCCGGCACTCGCGTAGGTTCCTCCACGAGTTGAGCCAAATTACGACTAACAGCGAGCATCTCCGCCAGCCGCCCACTCTCGTCGGTTCTGTTAGCATACACAAACCAGACAGAATTTTGTACATTAAAATAGCCAAAAACGACAATTTCAGAAGCCGGGTGGTTGATCTGTATACAGTCGACGGTACGTGAAAGATGTTTGAAAAATGCCGCTGGTCGATCGTCATTCGGGGAGCGGTAATGACAACAAAGAAATTTAACAAAATTCCTCAGCACGACCCTCAACCATATGATGTCCATGTTATTGGGTGCCAACGCCTCCATCCTTTGGCAAGCCAGATGGGACCGCCTGAGGCCGCAGATTCCGCCCATAGAACGCAGTCTCGAATGCCTGCCATATCCTGAGCAACGAAGATATGTCGAATCAGTTGACGAATAGACCTAGGTCTCAGTTAGGGCAAGGATGTCAGGTTTCGTCGTTTGTAAATATTGGGAGACGGCGTTTACATTCGTATCGGTGAAACCGATGCCCCTGGTGGTACGAAATGCCGTGATCAGTCGAGCGTCGACAGAGCCTCGAGAACGAGCCCAGATACGCGATGACGAATTTCTTAAAGTCCTGTTATTTAGCATAATATTTGCATGATGTTCCCCCTGACATAGCCCCCCCCCCCCGCAGATCAGAAGGTATCATCATGACTTATCTCCATGTCAGTCCGGACCATCAGCCATACATCTGAAATATAGTCGAAAATTTCTCCCAACGATATCGCAAAATGTACAGCGTGACGGGGTGGTATCTCACATTGGGACCGACTACCACATAAACCAATCTGTTTTTCGAACCGGTCCATCGGCCAAGCTCCAAAGGATGGCCAGGGATTTCTCCCGATCATTTCACGGAGGTTATAGTTCGATAGAGTGGTATTTCACCGGGCGACAGGGCGTTCGGATCCTACCTACCACTCGGCCTTTAGTGGCCTCTAAAGACAAGCTGGCCTAGCTGTGAGTATATTTTAACGCCCTACTCACAGGGTCTTGGAACATACTCACAACTAGGCCGTCTTGGGGTTATCGTAAAAGGCGACTAAAAGCCCAACGCCCTGCTACCCGGTAAAATATTATCCCATCAAATTCAAATTTCGATGCTGATATATATATATATATATATATATATATATATATATATATATATATATATGTATATATATGGGTCAATATGACAATCAACTGGACATTTGACAGGTCTCCAAAACAAAGTAGTGGAAAACTGGAGACTATGAGCAGTAAAAACGATAAGTCGCCAGTGAGGGAGGTGTCACCGGGAATGAGAAACGAAAAGTCAGGGAAGATGTGAAGTAACATTGATTTCACGGCTCTTATTTCATGAGAATAATTAATCCAGCGAACTCTAAGCTCGGTACAATTGGTGTCAGAAGAGTGGGATTAATTATTAGTGAAGAAATAAGTCTGCGAAAGTGTGTGGTGACGATGTCAGAGGATCTTCGCGTTCCTGAGTTGAGGAAGGAATTTCAGGACCGGAACCTGAATAGTAGACGACAGAAGCAAATTCTTCGATAGCATCTGCAAGCAGCAATGTAGGGAGAGGATATTGATGTCGACACATATCTTTTTACAATTGGGCCAGACTGTCCGGATGGAGAAGAAACAGCGAGTCAAGATGGTGCCAATGTAACGGAGAAGAGTTCCCCACAGTTGGACATTTCGGAGATGTTCAGGATGATGATGACAAAATTGGACGCGCAAGCAAGTTAATGCAAAATTGGATGGCCGAACGCAGTGGATGAAAGATTTCTTGGACTCGGAAGCGGAAGAATCTGAGGATGAGGAGGAATTGGAGCCACAAGAAAGGAAGAAACTCATGAAGAGCAAAGTTATGGTCGACAGCAGTGAGGAAGAGGAGGAATAGGACGATGAGGTGTTACGTGAAGTACTGAAGGATCTCATCGATGATAACCCGATTGAATATGACGGCAGTGATGGTGAAGATACTGATGCTTCAGTTCTATCACCCAAAAAAAAGTGATGATGATGGCGAGTTGGACGACCGACTGGAAGACGACGACTATGACCGTATTGGAGAGAATCTTGGTTTGAAAGTCGAACGCAGAAAGCGTTTCAAGCATCTGCGTCGTATACAGGACGAAGAAAGTGATGGAGAGGAACAGCACGTCGATGAAGGTTTAGCACGTGAGGCTATAGCCGAACAGCTATTCGACGACGAAGACGATGTGGAACACCGCTCTGAACGTAGTCACAGGGAAACTGAGGCTGCAGAACATTTCGATGATGATGACGAATCGGAACCTGATGCTGATGATTTTATTGTAGACGATGAAGGAAGGCCAATTGCTGAGAAGAAGAAGAAAAGACGACTTCTATTCACTGATGCGTCATTGTAAGAACGTCAGGACATTTTCGGTGTAGATTTCGACTATGAAGATTTCAATAAGTATGATCAGGACGAATATAAACCCGAATCGGAAGGTGATGACTACGAAGAGGAAGACGATATTGGGGAGCGTGAACGCAAGAAATCAACCAAAAAGAAATCTACCCGAAAGACTATTTTTGAAATATACGAACCTAGTGAATTGAAAAGAGAGAACGGATATTCCTGAGCGAATGCAATTGCGCGAAGTTCCAGTTACGCCTGTTCCAGAGGGATTCAATGAACTACAAGATGAAGCGGAATGGATTTACAAACAGGCGTTTTATAAATCAACTGTTTCCGAACAAGAGAAATCAGCTTATGCTGGAGGTCGAGACCGCTATCGTAAGCCACCGCATACGGTGGGAAAGATCAAGCAAGCTCTAGATTTTATACGTAATCAAAAGCTAGAGGGGCCGTTCATTGCGTTCTATAGAAAAGAATACGTGAAACCAGAATTAACGTGCGACGATCTATGGAAAATCTATTACTACGATGCACGCTGGTGTTTACTGTCAGCTCGAAAGAACAAACTTCTCCAGTTATTTGAAAAGATGCGGAACTACCGGTTGGATACGCTTATGAAATCGACAGATGCTCCAATACCAGATGATATGCGAGTAACTAAAGATGAAGATCTAGATCGCTTACGTGATGTGCAAACTCCAGAAGCACTTAAGGATGTGCACATGCAAAGTTCTCTTATACTATTCGCATGAGATCCCTAAAATGCAAGAGGAATTCCGTCGTTGGGAAAAGGAAGAATTGCGGCATGCGAGACGGAGAGCATTAGAAAATTGGGAAGAAGGGCAAGAACTTCCACCACCGAACGCCAATATGAAAGTGGCACATCGTGACCGACATAGGAATCAGCGAAGACCGAACGCCAAGATGAAAGTGGTACATCGTGACCGACTGGCAACTTTTGTTAACCCAGAGGACCAGTGAACTTAGTTCGCGACGAACTAATCTAGGCGGAGGGTAGTGTTACGGATATGACAATCAACTGGACATCTGGCAGGTCTCCAAAACAAAGTACTGGAAAACTGGAGACTATGAGCAGTAAAAACGTAAGTCGCCAGTGAGAGAAGTGTCACTGGGAATGAGAAACGAAAAGTCAGGGAAGAAATGAAGTAACGGTTGTCATTAGCGGACGAATAAAGATTTAAATAGGAAATTGAATTCATGGCTCTTATTTCATGAGCTCGCTAAGCTCGCTACAATAACTTAAATGCTCCCCTTTCTTCAGTTGTGTGTCGCCCATAAACCTTGAACATCCATACAGTGTAAGTTTATCTGTAGCGACGTCCATGCCTACTGTAGGGATCCCCGTTTTCAATACGAAATACTACCGAGGCGAACACCACTGTTTATTTTTATCGTGTAATAAACCATAAACGTACTATGGGCAACTCTAAACGAATATGCTCAGCACTTGGATGTCAGAAGCGTAAATAATTTTATTTCTTTTTGATTTTATATAAAATATAAAAGTTACTACTACCATAATTAATAGCTATCTGATACAAAATTTGTTATATACTCAAAAATAATATCTTAGCTTTACATTGATTGAATCCCACCAGGAGTCTGTATATGTCAAAATGCTCTCTCGGCGGAATTTAACGAATATTTTGTCGACCGGAACAAATTTGTTTAAAGAATAGAAGGATATATAATATGTAACCAAATAAATCAAATAGAACTTACCATTAATTTTTTCTTTTGTCGTAAACGTTCTTTACAAAGGAACACAACCGCTGATTTAAATACAAAACACATAGCGTGCAGTTCAAGACCCTTTTTAATCTTTCCCAAAAAATCAGAAATATTAAGCCATTCAACTCCGCCATAGTACAATAGGTCACCTAAGAACAGAGAAATCTTATTCATTTTCAACAATTGCTTTTACAGCAGAAAAGCATTACTCACCTGGACTGAGATCGATTGGTTGCTTGCATGACTTTTGGTGTTGACGAAAGAGGTGATCAAATATGGCACCATACTCTTCGTGAATTCGTTGCATTTCATTAATATGTTCGGCAACCTTTTCCATGCCCTTTAATGCCTCTGTCAAGTAGTAATTAAAATAATGTACGAAGATGGTTTTTGATGTTAAATCTTGATTGTTACATACCGACTAGGTGATCGTGTTCATCGGCACGAGAATCAGTTAAATTTCTCAATTGCTGTAAAAGCAAAGGATACTTGAGGATCCTTTGTATTGGCTTAATTAGATATGACTCCAAGGTGCTGCTGTGCTGTTGCTTAGGATTTCTTGCAGCAAGGAATTCCTGTAGAGCATGATTGCCTTCATCTGAAACAGTATAATACATTAATGACTGCAACATGCATTTGTTTCCTATGTCACAGTGGTAGATGTTTCGCAAAGGCATTCGGTTCTATCATACGAAAAGTAAATTAATTTATCTGATAATTGGTTAGTCATGCATATAAGCAACCTCCGTAATGAAAGTTTCCATCAAGTTACATTGGAATCGTTATGAATCTTATCTTAATTAATCTCGTAACCATTATACAATGATGTAATTCAGTCGTGTGTATGTCGTGTGTTGCGCCATTAATTTAATCACAAAAAAGTCAAAGGTGCAAAGATGCCATCAAACAGTTACACTGTATTAGAAATATGTACACATATGCTTTTTTATAAAATTGAATGTAGAAGTGAGCAATGTCTGTCTTCTATACAAGTACTCAAGCAAGTACTTTTAATTACCTCTAGAAAGTGAGTGCACTTCCGGGAATGTCTGTTATATAAAGCAGTCCAAGTCATTGAAATGAATTCCTTATTTAATGCACTTCGTTTCTGAAGCCGCAGTAGAGACGTATTGAATCAGAATGAAACGCAGAAGCATGGATCTCTTACCCAACGTTGGGACATTCCTTTGCAAGTCGGAAATCTTCATGTGGTATTATTTTTCACAAAAAGTTTAACGGCGAGTACGAATTAGGATTTTCAAAAAGATCAATCTTTTTGTATACTTCAATTTCTAATACCGCCAGGACTCTTAATTTTTTTTTGAGAGTTTCCAAAAAATAGTTAGACCAGTATTAGTACGTCGATATTCTCGCGAAATAAGGACGGCGGAGGGATTATTATGGGACAGAAGGTTCACACATCGACATCGGAGGAGGTGGTAAACCACGAGGAAGAGAAGGCTTTTAGAAAAAGTATTTCTCTTTTATGGGAGGGTGGGTGCGAACATACAGGGCACAGTTCCTGTTCAATCCAAGCTGACATGCAGTCTCCACGTGACATCCCTGGATAGCTACTTTGGCACCCTCCAAGTAGTGAACCAATGCATGCAACGTCATCCTGAGAAAGGTTGGCGCAAGGCTAATAACCTTGCCCGGAAAAAGGAATTATTATGGATAATTTAACAAGTCTCGGATGTGGATCGGATACCGGTGGAGAGACTTGCTAAATAAGGCTATGACCGGATCCCGGTTGTAGTGCCGATGAAGATGATGATTTCTCTTTTATATGGTACGGGAATGGCAGTTCAACCGGTTGCAGTTAACAAAACCCACTTTATCAAACATACGTTAATACAAACGCACACATATATTAAACGCGTTAATTATGAAATTAGGATTTTCCAAATTGTGGTTTGTTGATCCTCGGTACAAGAAAGGCGAATGAATTTGAAAAGGCGCTAGAGGAGCTATCGTCGCAATAAGAAACGAAACGCAAAGAACTAGAGACAGTCATCGCAGCGTACAGGAAAAAGCCACTAGCGCGAAGAAACGGAGAAAACCTCACCAAAAGGCAACACATTCTCAAGCGGATTTGGACAGAGTTCAATAGAACTGATACTACCATCCGTGGGAGCTACGACAAGGAACTGTTTCATCCATGCTTCATGATGAACAAATACGAACAAAACTTACGAGAAAGTCCATGAAGACATCATTACAAACCTCAACGAGATAGAATGCTGATGGAAGGGACAGAAAGAACGCTCACCCAGGATGAAGGAAGACCAAAACATTCCGAGACAATCGTCAAACAGATACGGAAGCAGAAAATTGCCGTGGAAGTGCTAAGAACGATCTGTGCATAGATAACTAGTCTCGAGGCAGACGCAACAAAATAAATGGTAAAGAAAAACGCATCGAGGTATATTGGGAGGATATCCAAGCTACCCACGGTAAAATATACGAAGTGTGGGGATATAAGCATGTTAGTCAATGTATGACACAGGTTCACTTTATCCCCAACCATGTTGCTCCGAGGAAAATTGTTCACCACAAGGAATACGAATAAATAAAAACGCACTGGAGGTTTAATTGTTAATGTTTTCTTTAATCTATTATAAAGGGCAACGCATTTCTCTTTGTCGATTGACTAACGGGACACTACGTTCGTCTGACAACACTTCTCTTGCGTTCTGACTCGAGCGTGTGCACCAGCGTGCACACGCTACGGTAGTTGAATAACGACTGAATTGAATTAGGGATGAAGATGGGTAATTTAATTTTTGCACACAGGACAACCAATAGAGATCATACTTCTGCTCTCTCATTGCCACGACCGTCGATGTGTGGCGAATACATCGGTTAATTTGATAGTCGACGAACATGGGAGAATAAGAGAACAGAAACACAAAGTACTATGACCTCGGGGTGGGTTTGGTTGTGTGTGCATGAATCAATGCAACTTTGAGGGTAACCCACTGACCCAATTCGGTGAATGTGGTGATCTCAGCGGGCATTGAACTGTAGGAAGACAGAACTGTGAAGGAGAGGAAAATTTAGCTGGTACTATTCACCTGGGAAAAGAGATCATTGATCCCCAGCGGATAGAGTGTCTGGGGAAAGCCGAAGTGACTCTACTTTGGATAGGGTAATATTAACGTGGGAAACATGTTATGGACTTCGATAATTACCCAAGCCGTTGCATGATTATGCAACAGCGTCGTTTGATTCGACTTGTTGTTGCTAACCACATGGATTGGAATTTCCGGAGGAAATCTCATGGTTAGAGGTCTGGAGTTGCCGTATGGCAGAAAGGTAGCTGAATTCAATTATGCATTACTTGCATAGAATAATGAATTCAGCAATGCGTCCGTTATTGCAACATGATTTTCAGGTGAACAGGTAAGTAGGAGAAATTGGGATTGGTTTGACACGCTGTTGGCGGTCGAAATTAGGCGGAAGGAGTGGGTTGGTTCTCCATGTATGTAGAGAACCCCCACAGAAGAATCTTCTGATTCCCGTCGTGAAGGTTACGACATCGTTGAATACTGCGACGTAGAGGAAGAGACGTAACGATGTATAATTAAAGTGCAAGACATGAGGACAACACTTGCATAAGTAAGCTCAAGGCCGATCGAACATGATAGCAGACTGGGACTAAGCTCCCCGAAATATCTCCGCCAAATTTGACGGAGAGTATGTGAAATATACACAGTTCAGCGAGCTGTTCACCGACCAAGTGGATAATAGACGAAATTCGAACGCCGAGAAGATGGTTATCTTAAGACTAGCCTCATCGGCAGAGCGGAACGATAGATCATCGCCTGGGAGTCAACCACGAAACATCTTTGAATATATTCACGAGCAGATACGACAACATACGCATCCGAGTGAATGCTATACTCGACAGGATGCTCGCACAACCAGCCACATTTAGCGATAGTACTTGCTCAATCAAGGTGCTCCATGATGTCACACAAGAATCCTGCATACCGCGGGAAAATGTCTGAAGGGCCGGAATACATTCAGCAAGTTCAGTTGAGCAATGGCCGTGGTAATACCTATAGAAAAGAGATAGGCATGATACGTTGCGCTTATGTTCTAACGATTTACGGCTGAGTCCCCAATAAGTTTCACTACTCGTTTTTACATCCCGTCGAGCACGTGTAATGCAATTCTGCATGCGCCTGACCAAATATGGGGATTGAACTCCATTTTGGGACAAATATACGCCATGTAAATATTGGCTAGGTTGGATGGAGTGAAGTGTCTTTTGCATCTCTTAAGCAGCCCCATACATTTGGCTGCTCTTTTCGTAGCTTCAAATATGTAATCATTCTAATTAAGAGTCGATTTAATTCGAGTGCCGCGGATTGAAAGTTCCTTGGCGTCGTCGATGCAAGTGCCGTTCATCGACAGCATATTTACTTTGGGGTTCGCGTTTGACGACAAGAGGCAGCACTGAGTTTTTAAGGCATTCAATTCTACTCGGTTAGATAGTCCCTATTGATATATCTTGTAGAGGTCAGAATTCAATGAATCAACCATAAATTGCTACTTGGTAATGACATTCGAAGAGTTTGGTCTGGAATGTTCATATGAGTACGAGGGTTGCCTTTTATATTTCGGGATTAGAGAACAAAAACAAATATTGATCATCGAAAATCACTTTATTGTTTTTCAAAGTATTCCCCATGAAGATCTATACACTTTTGCATGCGTTTAAACCAATTGTCGAAGCACTTTTGCCACTCTGATTGAGGTATCTCCAACACATGCATTCTGAATGCAGCGACCGCTTCTTCAGGTGTCGAAAAACGTTGACCTCTCAGTTTGTTTTTTACGTACGGGAATAAAAAGAAGTCATTCGGTGCCAAGTCAGGACTATACGGCGGATGACCCATCAAATCGATGTTTTGGGTGCTCAAAAATGCAGTTGTCGCAGCCGATGTGTGAGAGCTCGCATTGTCGTGGTGAAGAGTGATCCGTCTTCGGCGGTTGGTTTTCCCGATTTCTTGGAAGAAAACTGGCAAACAAATGGTTGTGTACCACTCAGAATTGACTATTCTGCGTTGTTCTAGTGGTACGGTTGCGACATGTCCAGTTTTTCCGAAAAACAGGCGACCATTTACTTGGAAGTGCTTCGTGCGCGAACAACTTTTGTTGGATTTGGCTCATCTTGAAACACCCAGACAGTCGACTGCTGTTTACTTTCGGGCTCATACGCGTAAATCCACGATTCATCACCTGTCACGATGTCATAGACGTGTTTCGAAGCACCGCGACCGTATTTTTTGAGCATTTCTTTCGACCAATTGACACGAGCCTTTTTTTGGGCGATTGACAAATTGTGTGGGATCCAACGCGAACAAATTTTTTTGACAGTCAAATGTTTATGCAATATTGAATGTATGCTGGTCCCACTAACGCCTAAGGTTGTCTCAATCTCACGATAGGTCACATGACGATCTTCCAATATCAGTTCGCGCACAGCATCAATGGTTTTCGAAACAACAACTGATTTTGGACGACCTTCACGAAATTCATCTTGGAGTGAACTACGACCACGATTGAATTCACCATACCATCGATAAACACTGGTCCTTGATGGAGCTTCATCGCCAAAAATTGAATTAAGTTCATCCATGCACTGTTGCTGAGTTAATCCACGTCGAAAGTTGTAAAAAATAATCGCACGAAAATGTTGACGATTTAATTCCATTTTTGGGCCGAGATGAATCTTTTAAGTTACTGTAAACAACACAAATAGCGCTCGTATGTCAAAACGTTCTGAGTGCGAATGTCCAACTTTGCGACAGAGCTGTCAATTGCCGGATTGCAAAGCTAGGGTTGCCAAATCCCGAAACATAAGAGGCAACCCTCGTATGAGGAACTCAATGTGTTATCATCACCAAACAAGTGAATTGGGTTGTGGTTAATGGACAAGAGATAATTTATAAAGATGTGGAAGACACTGGGTAAGAATACAGAACCTTGGGAAACACCTGCATTAATTTTATGGGAAGTAGAATTGACACCATCAACAACAACTTGGCTTGAAAGGACAGAAAAATAGTTCTTATCCATTGGATCGGGGAATTGTCCACTCCATATGAATGTAATTTTGATAAAAGGGCTGGATGGCAAACTCTGTCGAAGGCTTTGAAATATCCAGTGCAGCAACCATGCCTTCACCGAAGTAGTGGATGTAATGGCTCCACTTTTCGGTAAGGTACGCCATCAAATCTCCTGTGAACCGGTTACTACGAATATTGGTGGTCATTGATGAGGTCATCTGATTCCAGATATTTCGAAAGTTGACGGTCAATCAGGGATTCTATTACATTCGAGAGAAAAGAAGTTAATGCTATGGGGTGATAAGAAGATAGGGACGATTTGTCGCCCTTTTTGGGAGTGCCTGAATGTTCGCTGTTTGGGAAACAGCCAGTAGAATAAGACAATTGGAAGAGTTTCCGCAGTGGTTTGGCGAGTGAAGAGGAACATTTCTTCAAGAAAATTGGATCAGCGGATTTGTTTGCGTTTAGCTCCTTGAGTGCGCGGGCAACAGAACGCGTTCGTAAATGAATCTGGCTCATGGAATCTAGTTGAGCCGGAACTGATGTGGTACCAGGCAGTGTTGAGTTGGCTGCCAAAAGTGCAGCCACTAGATTCGCCTTCTCTATTGCACTGGTGACTGGTCTGTCATGGACTATAAACCATGGAATGGATGACAAGACTGCGATTTTAATGTTTTCACGAATGCCCAGAAGTTTCTACTACCTGCGGGAGAGTTTAGTATTTTTTGTCTCACTCTCTGGTGATGCAAGAACTTTATGCGTTGAATATGCGCATTGTAGTCATTTCTACCTCTCTTAAATCTTTTCCGGTGGTCCTCAGTATTGTTTGATTTATACAACCGGAAGTTCAACTCTTTAACCTTAATGGCTTCGCTGCACGGGGAATCGGACCACATATTTCTCTTGGGTTTGATACTCTTTACCCTATGTGGAATATAAGTTCGCATGCCAAGTAGAATCGGATCTGTCAATGTGGCTGCTATAGAGTCAACAACTGCATTTTTTTTTACACAAACGCGCGGGGATTTTGGAGTATCTTTAAATGTCAGAGCACAGTGCGAGCGGTGCGGAATTCGCATGCCAAGTAGAATCGCGTCTGTCAATGTGTCCGTTATAGAGTCAACATCTGCATTAAACTGCATCAACATCAACTCAGGTTCATGGGATCCCATCATTGTACACCTACTTTCGAGGAAGCTAGACAGATCCCCCCATACTATCGGTGCAATCTGTGAAACATCCCAGGTCGCTATCGTCCCTGAAAGACCAATTCCATCTCTACACAAGTTCCCAAGAGAGCCGCATATTCCGATGTTGAACCACCTGCGCCTGAATTGGCTACAGACTGGTCATATCTGGCCCTGTGAGTAGGGCGTTAGAATATACTCACAGCTAGGCCAGCTTGTCGTAAGAGGCGACTAAAGGCCGAGTGGTAGCCGGGGTCCCAACGCCCTATGCGCCCAGTGAAATACCACCCCATCAAGCTTTAGGCTCCGTGAAATGGTCGGGAGAAATCCCTGGCCATCTTTCGGGGCTTGGCTGATGGACCGGTTCGAGAAAAGGTTGGTTAGGTGGTAGTCGGTCCCAAGGTGAGATACCACCCCGTCACGCTGTACATTCCGCGATATCGCCGAGAGAAATCTTCGACGGTGTTTCGAATGTGTGGCTGATGGCCCGGACTGACACGGGGATAAGTCATGATGGTGTCTTCTGATATAAAGAATTCCGGAGGTAAACTAGTCTCCCATTCGGATCTCCGGGGGGGACTATGTCAGGGGGAACATCATGCAGATATCATGATAAATAATGGAACTTTGAGAGGTTCGTCATCGCATAACCGGGCTAGCTCTCGAGGCTCGGCCCACGCTCGACTGGTGACGGCATTTTGTAACATCCGGGGCATCGGTTTCACCAATACTAATGTAAACGCCGTCCACCAATATTTGCAAACAACGAAACCTGATATCCTTGCCCTTACTGAGACCCAGGTCGATTCGTCAACTGATTCGACATATCTTCGTTGCTCAGGATACGACTTACATTCGAGATTCCGTTTTAAGGGCGGTGTCTGCGTCTTCGCACGGTCCGATCTGGCTTGCCAGAGGATGGAGGCGTTGGAACCCAATAATATGGACATCATATGGTTGAGGGTCGTACTGAGGAATTCCGTTAAATTTCTTTGTTGTCTTTACCGCTCCCCGAATGACGATCGACCGGCGACATTTTTCGAACATCTTTCATATACCGTCGACTGGATACAGATCAACCACCCAGCTTCTGAAATTATTGTCCTTGGCGATTTTAATGTGCACAATTCCGACTGGTTGTTACATTCTAACAGAACCGACGAGGCTGGGAGGCTGGCGGAGATGTTTGCTGTAAGCCACAACTTGACTCAACTCGTGGGGGAGCCAACGCGAATACCGGATGCCCGAGGCGATTATGCGAACACCCTGGATCTGTTTTTGACATCCGAACCGAGTATTTATACCGTAGAGGTATCTGCGCTACTGGGAAACTCAGATCACTGCTTGGTATCTGTCGCGCAAGCACTTGCATATCAAGCGAATAACCGGCCTAGGCAGCTTCGCCATGTATGGAAGTATGGGGCCGCTAACTGGGACGATATGCGAGATTTCTTCGCATCCTTTCCATGGTCCGAGATGTGCTTCGGAAACTCCGATGTTAACGCTTGCGCGGAGTCGGTGTCAGAGATTATTCTTCTGGGGATGGAGATGTATATTCCACATTCCATCAAACGAAGTTCGTCTGATAAACCTTGGTTTGACAAAAAATGCGAGCTGATTACAGCGGCAAAAAATAGAGCTTTTAAGCAATGGCGCTCCAATCCCACCGATGTTAACAGAACGAATTTTGTTAGAATCAGAAACGTGTGCAACCAGGCGATTGATACCGCGAAGAAGGCTCACAACGACAGGGTGATCAATAAGCTCCTTCGGTGCCCAACTGGTTCGCGCTCCTTCTGGTCAATGGCAAAGGCTGTCAGCGGTAATTTTGCTTCCTCCTCTTTCCCTCCGTTGGTGACAGACAGCGGGACGTTAGTCACGAATCCAAAGGATAAAGCTAATGTGTTCGCGAATTTATTTTCCGCGAATTCAAATCTCGATCCCGGCCTTTTGCAGCCACCCGTGATCTCGCCGGTACAGTCTTCCATGCGGGATGTGAGATTTCGTCCACGCACTATTCAGCGCATTCTACGTGAACTGGATTGTAGGAAGGCAACCGGCCCGGACGGAATACCAGCAATAGTCCTTAAGAACTGTGCTCCAGAACTATCGCCGGTTCTTGGCAGACTCTTCCGCTTATCTTATGCACGGAGGACCTTTCCTGCCTGCTGGAAAATCGCTCGAGTTCAGCCAATCCCAAAGACGGGAAAAAAGTGTCTCCCACAAAATTACCGTCCGATAGCATTACTGTCTATTTTATCTAAGGTAATGGAAAAAGTCATCAATACAGAGTTGGTTAAGTATTTGGAGTGCAACGGTCTTCTGAATGATCGTCAATACGGATTCCGTGGCAGGCGGTCCACAGGAGACCTTTTGACACTTATAACCGATATATGGACATCTGCGATTGAACGGCATGGTGAGTCAAGGGCGGTCGCATTAGATATCTCCAAGGCTTTTGACCGCGTCTGGCACGGGGCATTGCTGAGTAAACTTCATTCATATGGACCTTCCCAACAGCTTTGCGACTGGACGAGGAGCTTCCTCGAGAATCGATCGATCCGGGTTGTTGTGGACGGCGAGTGTTCGGATCTGTATCCTGTTAATTCGGGGGTGCCCCAGGGTTCTATTTTGGCTCCAACCTTGTTCTTGCTTCACATAAATGATTTGTTGGAGACAACGGATAACAAAGTGTTCAGTTTTTCGGATGATAGTACGCTTGTTTCCTCCTTTTCGAGTGATCGGCCGATTGGTGCATCAACGTCGCACCAGCTGAGATGTAGACAGATTGACTCTCTGAACCAGGATCTAGATAAAGTCCTGCAGTGGGGAAAGGCCAATCTTGTCGACTTCAACACAACGAAGACCCAGTATACAACATTCACAAAGAAAACCGGATCATCGGTTCCACAGCTGATGATGAATGGCCGGGCCCTCGAGGCTGGGGAAAGTTTGAGATTGCTCGGCGTCACGGTCTGTGGGAATGTATCATGGCATAAACACGTATCGGGTATCGCCAGATCAGCCTCAGGAAAACTGAGTTATCTTTTTAGAGCCAAGAAATATTTTACTCCGGCCCAACTTCTTCTCCTATATAAATCTCAAATTAGACCCGCGCTTGAATATTGCTCTCATGTTTGGAGCTCTGCTCCTAAACATACCCTCGACCTACTTGAGAGCGTACAAAGACGAGCGATCCGCCTGATCGGGGACTCGGCGCTGACGTCGGGACTACAGTCGCTATCACATCGAAGGCGCGTGGCCGACCTCTGTCTGTTCTACAGATATTATCACGGGTGCTGTTCTTCGGAGATTCTTGGCATTGTTCCACGCAATTCGGTCTATATGCGCTCCACAAGACAAACCGACGGATCGCACCCGTTTGTGGTTCATCTCCCGACAGCGCGAACATCCCTGTATCAGAACTCGTTCCGTTACAGAGCGGGGAAGCTGTGGAACTCCCTTCCCACGCGAGTGTTCCCGGAGCGTTACAACCTGCAGCTGTTCAAAAAGAACTGCAACAGTTATTTGATGGCATCTCGGGGCGCCCACTCGACGCTATAGGTTCGCCTCTCCCGAGAGAAGTCTAATAAAAAAAAAAAAAAAAAAAAAAAAAAAAAAAAAAAAAACAAAAGATGCCGGTCTCGTGCTTACATCAATCGTGATAGAAGACATCACACGCTCCTACATGCAGAATCGTTAGTCAACCCACTGATATCGATACCCACTACAGGAGGGACCGTCGTCGAGGGGGCGGTCCTGAGCAGTTAAGAAAACAGCCCAGGCTAAAATATTTTTCGGAATAGCAAGAGTTCACTTAGTAGATTCCGGTTCGCAACTGAATTTCGCCACAGAACGGATGGTGAAGCGGTTGGACTTGATGCAGCTCTCGGAAAACATGAGTATTCAGGGTATATTCATTTTGGACGAAGAGTAAGAGTGGAGATGAGATCGCCGATGAATTCTTTCACAGCAAAAATAAGGGCTTGCACTGTATCAAAGATTGTGTCAGACCAGTCAACAGAACCAATAAACACAACCACTAACAACATCCAGTTAGCAGACCCGACATTCAACACACCTACGCCATGGCATGTCGATTGGTGTAAAGTTGTACTTCAAACTCTTATCGATGAGTCGAATTCGCTTGGGACCCTAGATGCCCATGCTGCAGAACACAATCTTCGGATGGACAGTCGCAGGACCAACACTGAAGTCATCTAGAGGTAATGCCATTTGCGTACTTATGACTAGCATCATCAACAGCACAAGGAGAAGGAAGAAGGAAAGATATTAGATGACCGGAAAGCCATCAGGTAAAAATGAGATGCCGGCGGAAAAATGGAAAGGCGAATTCTTTTTCTACCAGACATCCACAACAAACTTAGATGGTCGATCCAAGGTGGGACTATAGCGTTTGCGACGAATCCCAGCCGATACTATGAGGGCTAGAATCACTAAAATGTCGAACAAAAACCTCAACACAGCAGACTACTGCCGCGTGTACGAAATCGATTGTTATTCTCAAGTACACTCAATTGATGTTGAAATGCTATGTTAATTGCTATTGTTGCGGATTCAAAACTAAATGCATCGGAAAACTCAAGTATGTTCACATTTGCCTGCTGTCAGCTACCAGCTAACAACGCATCGGCGACAGCGAAAAGAACGCTACCAGCGTCGATTTTGATTGGCTTGCTGGGGGTTAAAATCGTTTACCGTTCCTACTTGGACGCACTATTGGACACTTTGCTGCTTTCTATAGTTTACCGTTCTTACTTGGACGGATCATTGGACGCTTGGCTGTTTTCTGAAAATAGACAATCCCATCAGAACTCAAATATTGAGGAACGTCTTTCCTCTAGACCCTATCACGCTTTAGCTTGAGTCGGCGCCACTGACTCAATGTGCGGTGGTATCTATTCTTCTTTTTCTTCGCGTCCCTTACCACTGGCGAAACGCCTTTGGTGTACCTAAACAAAGAGAAATACAATTTTGAGTTGGTTGGGGAAGTGCTCTCAGGTACATGGAAAACACAGAGCAGATTGAAAGTAACTTCCCTCTAAATGATACCAATATCATCCTAATATATGTACAAATTTATATACAGTTTTTCATTTCCTATAGTCTAAATTGCTAATTCGAATTCTTAAAATTTTCCTGGCGAATACGATCTTCGTGACCCTAGAAACTCTGTCATCGAACTCAACTAGAGTGTCTACAAGACCATCCGTTTGCGTATGCTATTTTCCTGTGAGCAGCTGCCGTGTGTGCTGCTATTATGTCGGTAACATCTTCCGAGGAAGTAAACATTTTATGGTCGATCGTAATCGAGCAATTAGTGGTCGATTGTGGCGTCTTCCGAAGAATTGAATGATTAGTCGTTGACTGTAATGTTTTCTCAGGAACCGGCACACTGTTGTTTGACGCCATGTTTTCCTGAGAATTCGCACGATAGTGTCTCTCCTTAACATGGAGTGACACGTTCCCAACAGCTTTCTGTACAGAACGCAGTAATATGTGATGTGCTTACGGACGTGAGGTTAAAGCCACGAGAATTGAAATTTTGGATTGGGGTAGACATAGTATTATATTGATAAGCAACATAATCATCATCATCATCATCGGCACTACAACCAGGAACCGGTCTTGGCCTTATTTAGCAAGTCCTGAGGCTTGTTAAATTTCCCATAATGATTTATTTTGTCTGGGCAAGGTCATTAGTCTTGCGCCAGGGGCTCCCCGACGGGGAATCGAACCCCGGTCTCCCGGGTGACAGGCGGGTATACTAACCACTATACTATCGAGGAGCCCGATAAGCAACATCACTTTGTATGTATGATGCTAAACCATGATCTAGGAAGAACAGAACCATCGAGTCATAATCATGAAGATTGACATTTAAAATGATGGTATCAGTTAATACCTGTTTATTGTTTAGTGCAAGGGCTGCCGAGGCGTGTAGTAACAGGCTTATTTATTATATAATCAAAACACATTCGCATTTTATATTAGATGTGGCAAATCCCATCGTTTTGTAATTTATGTGTAATCAGAAACCGCAAAGAAGTTGCACTATAACTTGTGAATGTTGCACTGGTCCCTGCGAAACTCTTGTGTTATTGCAACTGAATGTCGCAAGGAACCGATGCCACTCTGGAAATAGATACAGGAAAAGATCCTCAATGAATGATAGCGAAAACGCCCGACCGGATCCCGCAGAAATACAGGTCATAATCTTTTACGTGACAAATATTGGGCCACTTTCATACCATAGGCCAATGAATGAAAAGAAATCATATTGATCCTTGAGATACAGCATTTTGCGAAGTAGTGAAAGGTGTGCTTCGAATCAACTCTATGAAAAAGAACCAAAGTACGATGCTCTGTGATTGGTATATGAATGCCTTTTTATAAGGCACTGATGCATTTTTTCGCTTCACTTGTGTTCTTCACAACAACAAGCCTTAGAACTTGCTAAATAAGGCCAAGACCAGTTCCCGGTTGTAGTGCCGATGTGATGATGATGTGTTCTTCACTATAGGTGCATTTTCTTCAGTTGTGGGAGTTGCCACACCGCTCTCTCCCCAGTAACTATGAAACTATCACTTTGTAGGCAGTGACGGTATAGTGGCCGTGACCGAGGAAGTGACGTTAAGTTCTGGTTTTACTATGGGAAATTGTTGTACTGTGTGAACAGATCACGTCGAAGTCACCATTTCTAACAATTCGGGAAGACCCAATTATATGATTTTGTGAAGAACGTGATTCGAACCAACATTCCAAAAAAAAAAAAAATTAAAACCAACGTACGGTGCACCAGTTCCACGGGCGCATGTGTTCGAAGGTACTTTAGCACGCAAGTTGTGTGATTTCTACGTGAATGTTCCGGTATATGGCGCTTATGAATTTCGATTCTTTTCGATTCTCTAATGTCCAGTGCTCTTAGGTGCAAAATAGAACACATACTAAAGAAATGAGTGGGAGATTTTTGTCCCCCTAAACTTCATTCTCGCGTAATTTCTGTTCTTCACCGCATTTTATTCATGCACTCAGCTGCATGTGTTTGGAGATCGGTTTGTTTGTTGAGGATTCCTCATAAAATGGACCGCCGGACTTCAATTGGGTACCTTGTACTTATTAACGACGGTGGATTGCACTAACTTTGGCGCAAGGCTAATAACCTTGCCCGGAAAAATAAATTATTATGGAAAATTTAACAAGCCTCGGGACTTGCTAAATAAGGGCAAGACCGGATGCCGATTGTAGTGCCGATGATGGTGATGGATTGTACTAACGAAATCCGGGATAGATATTTCGAAACTGGCTAAGTGGATGGCGGGTTAAACGATACCATTTAATGTAAGCCCGAATGTAAGTTTATTTTTCTTAAACACCACAATTAAAAGCTTATAATAGCCGTAAGCCATCACCCACCTGTCTTCCAAGAGGATAATCTAATAACAATGTGCCACCTTTACAAAGGAAGAGATTCTTCACACCTGAAGAGTAGCATGAACGTGTGTGTGTTTACAGCTCCACAGGAAAAGTCTAATTACAATAACTTTCATTGTGGATTATTCCGGTTCGCCTGGGATTATCTCGCCTTTCGATGTGTCCTTGATTATGAAAACAAACTGAATTCATGGCGACGAAGATGCTGACGGCAACCATCCCGAAAACGGTAAATGCTTGATGGTTGATGTTGAATAAATACATCAAAAAGTTCGTACATATCCTTGAGACGTTCACCGATAGTTTTCAATTAAGTTAATTGCTCTGATTTGTCTGTAGCGTCAGGACTTCCACATCGACACGACTCTTGGAGCCAAGCGGATTGTTACCACGGGAAACCTATGAAAATAAATGATATGCAGCAGCTCTCTGTGTGCAGAGGAGTAGAAAAAATAATTTAAAATAAATTGAAATCGTTTTTGCTAAAACGCTTTCGTTTTGAATTTAGGATTTATATGTTCTGTTAGCAATGCAAAGGAAGTGCAGACAAGCGTCACCAACAAGACAACACGACAAGACAGACACAATGATACAGAGAAACAACTGACTTGAAAGTTGTGCAAACCGGATAACCTAGAATCTAGAGAAAACCTTTGCAAATTAAGTTATACTTCGCCTTCTGTGAATCTACAATATGTATATAATACTTATGTACAAAGTGGTGCCTAGGGGTAGCAAGGAGAATTCGCTGTGATGGGGTTGTGTTGCTATGGCAACTAACACCGAGAAACCTTATCCGGCTTAGAAATTAAATCGAACCTTTCGTTTCGGATTTGTTTTCACAACCGTTGTATTATTTATTTTCTACTTCCTTTTTTACTGTTTCTTGAGTTGTATCTATGTCCTGTGAAGATTTGTCGAGCAGAAATGTTTCGCCTTTGATACAATCGTTTTTAGATTCACCTTATACGATCCATGCACCGAGACAGTTAAATTGCTTTAATAGGATTTCGATTCTATTTGTGTTCTATTTTTAGATTTGACATTTTATCCTTTTAAATTACATGCTTCTCTACTTACTGGGATGTAGAACTTTCTGTGCCTTGCTGTGACTGGCACAAAACGATGAATACAACTTAAAGTGATTAACATAGTACAGGAAAGCTGAACCGATTGAAAACAAGACAGTCTGCAAATAGAAGAAAAAGGAAGATGAAAATGAGAGAAAAAATGTAATGAAAACCGATGAAATAAGATATTTAATTTGTTGAATGTGTGCAACGAACAGATCCTAGTTTCTAAAGCTACGATAAAATCATTTTTTTATATTGTTTTGTTTCCCGTTGTTTTTCATGGTTGCATTTTTTATAGTTTTTTTCTTATTATTATATTTTGTATTTAGTGCTCGACATTACATCCCACTGCGAGTTCAATTAGGTAATGAAGGGTGAATGGGGAAAAGATGAATGTACAGCAGGTACTCTTTGGGAATCATTTTACTTGTAAGGGTAATTAAAAAACCGGGACATTGAACTTTGCTTGAGTGGGTTAGGGAATTAGATTAAATGGGTTTCGCTTTTCCGCTTAATAGGTTGAGTTTAATTTGAATTTTTATAGGTTTATTTTCATCCGAACGACGAAGTTTGAATCGAAATTAAAATAGAATTTTTGCTAATGGCTTGTGGCATACGATTTAAAGTATTCTTTATCTTTTTTTTTTTTTTTCCGTATTCAATTCTTACAAGTCACCTATATTAAAAATTCTTTAAAATTCCATTCAAAACCAATCAAAGATAGATGTACCAAAAATACATCTACCATACCTACGAAATAAAGAAAAATAAATATAGCCCCATTTTAGATATGTTCTCAATTTGTTGGTGAATATATTTTATAAGGTGTAGTAAAGAGAAATCCATTATTTTTCCAATAGATGGCTTAAGTAATCCATGTTACACACAACGCCTATCATCCCCCCATACTTACCCTTTGGGGCTATTGTGGGGGTTCTCTATACTACATGGAGAACCAACCCACTGTTTCCGCCTTATTTCGACCGCCAACAGCGTGTCAAATCAACCCCAATTCCCGCTACCAACCTATTCATCTGTAAATCATGTTTTAAAAACGGACGCTTACCTGAATTCATTATTCTATGCAGATAATGCATAATTGAATTCATCGATCTTTTTGCTATACGGCAACTCCATTCCTCTAACCCATGAGATTTCCACCGGAAATTCCAATTTATGTGGGTTAGCAACAACCAAGTCGAATCACACGACGCGGTTGCACCATTATCCAACGGCTTGGATAATTATCGAATTCCTCAGCGTGTTTCCCCGGACTGCTCAAGCAACATCATCCTCACAGCCACCCACATTCTCCAGAAGACACCCTCCTTATAGCTCGACTCATATTCCCCAGCGGACCCATGACTGCAGGCCCAGCGAGTCTCCCTCAGACCATTCCCCGGCGCACACCACTTTATCCGACCTTCTAGCGTTGCAGACATCACTCCGCCGCAATTTAAACCAAATCCGCCTGGTGGTAAGAAGCGTCCATCCAAACGCGCATATCCAACAGGTAGGTCGACCTTCGCCCTCTCAGTATTCCACACCAGTGGACCCAACCACGAGGGACCAAGGCACTCGTCGCTTGTACCGGGTGACTGCACACATCACGTGCAGTTTTTGCCATAAAAAGGGCCACTTGTGCAAACGAGTGCCTGAAAAGGCGAAACACACCTTTCTGCCGGGAGTGCTGGCAGTATGACCACGACATTGTAGAATGCCGTGCGCACTATGCTTCACTCCCAAAGAACAGGTCACCGCACCAACAGAGGGAGTCCCAGAAGAAAACACACCCGGACCACACCAACCCTTTACCACCAAAAACCCAACAATATCAACCCCCTGGGTGACTAGCGGTCAAATTGGTGGCGTCGTATGTGGCCGTATGGACCACACGTGGGACAAATGCGATAAACCAGTGAGGGGGATAAAAACGACCAATTGCCCTGTAACACTCACCCCAGCACAAACTCACAGGGCTAAGACTTCAAGTCAACGCCAGCTCCCACAAAACCGCACTTCTTCCAAGGGCGGCAAACAACTCTCCATATCAACGTATGGACGAAAAATGCCGACCCTAGACTCAGTTCTTCTCCATCCCGCACACGGCACCCCGTCACTGGGGAGAAGAATAAATTCTGGCCTAGAAGCTCCTCCAGCCTGCACACGCAACTTCGACACGACGGATGCTAGCTGGCTACCGATAGGTCACGACCTACTCGGACGTCATGCCTGTTGGTCAATACAAATCACAACAGGCCAGTGGACCGTACCGTAATCCCCTTGCCCCTGCCGGCAACACATGTGGTACCAACCAGGTCCACTTCCGATACTGACCCAAACCCAGCCACCATCCAGATCCTAAACACACGACTCTCCTTCTGACACTTCACCGAACTCTCCTTCCCCCCTACCAATTATTTCGTAACTACGTCACTGGGGGAGTACTGTGCGGGCTCTCTATACTACGTGGAGAACCAACCCACTGCTTCCGCCTTATTTCGCCCGCCATCAGCGTGTCAAATCAACCCCAAATCCTTCTACCAACCGATTCACCCTAAATCAAGTTTTAAAAACAGACGCTTAGCTGAATTCATTATTCTATGCAGGTAATGCATAATTGAATTCAGCTACCTTTTTGCCATAGGGCAACTCGATTCCGCTAACCCATGAGATTTCCACCGGAAATTCCAATTCATGTTGATTAGCAACATCCAAGTCGAATCAAACGACGCGGTTCCACCATTATCCAACGGCTTGGGTAATTATCGAATTCCTCAGCGTGTTTCCCACGATAATATTACCCTAGCCAAAGTAGCGTCACTTCGACTTTTTCCAGATACTCTATTCGCTGGGGGTCAATGATCTCTTTTTACGGGTGAATAGCGCAAACTACATTTTCCTCTCCTTCACAATTCTGTCTTTCCATTGTTCAATGCACTCTGAGATCACCACAGTCACCGCACTAGGTCAGTGGATCATCCTCAGAGGCTGCATTAATACACACACACCAAAGCCAGATCAACCCAGGGTTATTGTGTTTTCCTTTTGATTTCTTCATCCTTTCTACGCCCATCGACGTCGAACGAATACGCAAGTACTTATTCACCTCGATGAGGGTGGAGAATTGAAGGATGCATAAGAGAGCGCAATTACCATTGGCTGATCAATGTGCACAAGCAAAATTACCCAATCATCTCTAATTCCAATCAGTCGATTTACATCCTCCTTTGTGTGCACACGCTACGTCGGGCGTTCACACAGGCAGTCATTACACATGTCGGCCACGCGGCATCGAATCGAATATTAACCACTGGCGTACACATACGTGTTATTGTTTTTCAATCGAGTCACAACCTTAGTACTGTCGAGTTAGTTAAACTACAAGAGAAGTTATTAAAATTTCGTTCCCAAAAAGTCGAATGTTGTCGTTGCGCGAGTCACATCTCAACACCAACGTGCTCACATGCATTTGAAGCAAATTTTTAATTTCCCCGGTCACAGTCTCGAGAAAGAAGCGTTTCAACTTGTATAATATTTATAAAAATCAATTTAGTAATATTAATAATAGTTCTAAGTTAAGTAAAGAAAAACAAAACAATAAAAACGGATTAACATCAAAACAACATTCTAGTGTTTTTTTTATTTCACCTCTTCTCTTGGCGACAATTTTCGGAGACTTAATCGTCGGGGATTTAAGTCAACCAAGTGCCCGTGTTTGGCATAATACTTACAACCCCACACCATCCCCCGCCATTAACTGGATTCACGTTCATGTGAACCCCCATATGTTTATTAACCTTAATCAACATATCAATACAATGAGTACATGAAAGTGCATGCAATCAAATTCATATACAGGCGGATCATAGAATCCAGATACCACATCTGGAAAAATCTATGGCGGCATAAAGGAAATAATGTGCTACTTAAGACAAATAGCAATTCCATGGAAATAGATGCAATAAGATATACAATATATTTTCGCTGTCCTTGACCTTGCATTTGTACTTGTGTCAATACCCGGTTCTAAGGATTGTATTATACACATTCACACAATCAGGTTTCGCAGATCGTAAACATTTTCAATGTTATACTATATATATAACGTAACTATAACTACTATATACACTGCGGGCCCTGCATCTGTTTTGTGATAGAAATGCATCTATTCATCACTCGTGATTCCTTCGTCGGTGCTTATTACTTATCGCCGTACAGTGCACGAGAATTATAATTAAAAAGTGAAAATCGTGTAAAATGTGTTCACAGTGAATTCGGCGAACTTGTTTGTTACGTCTAGTGGTTCAGAGTTCCCTAGAGAAACCGGGAAATTACCCAAAAGGGTTATATAAAAAAACACATTTAATCGAATGTAACAAGTGCGGCACACTAGACATATACCGCGCGAGTTATAAATCATACTAGGCCATACTATCTTGCCTTGTTAACCTAATGGTTAATAAGTGCTACAAGACAGAAAAAGCCAAAACCCAAACTAAAAGTACACAAGAGTGACGTGTAAAACTGCAAATAAGTGTTTCCAAGAAAACTTTACATTGCATATTAGACACAATAAGTATAAAGTGCGATTAGTGCAGGCAATTGTTTTTGATTGAAATTAAGATCGGCACAGTTAATTAACACAATCATGACGCGTAACGAAGCCGCTAAACTGTTGTTGGAACAGGATCAGCAAATGGAGGGGGGCAGTGAGCGCCCTTCCCTCTGCAACTATGACATATATGGTACAAATAATTCTATCACCCCCTCTTGCCTCGTCTGAGTCTGAAGATGAAGAGGAGGAAATAAATGAGTTGGAAGCAAAAGTAGCGGTGGCAAGAGCAAGGCTAGAGGAGAAACCTATCCAACAACAACAAAAGTCGACGCCAGAAATCTGCCAACATCACCAAGCAAATACAAGAACAACATCGCTCACGACAATAGCAAGCAGCACAACAGCCAGCTGCGCAACAATCAGCAGTCCAACAGCAGCAAATCAACAAAAAAATTAAAATGCCACCAATCAACACTATAAACATCGATTGTAAGGAATTGGTAAGTCTTTGTTAGCTAGCCGTATCTAACAACAATTTCCTCAATAAAAGATTGGCAGGTGACAGGCATGCCATTCAAACCTTATGGTCGAAGACCACGATAAATAAAACAAGTTTTAAAAAGAGCCACCGCGGAATTTTACTCGTTTACGCCGAAACAAACAAAGAACATAACCGTTCTATTAAAGAGCGTCGACCCTGAAACGGAACCGCAGGCGCTGCTTGAAATGCTTCAAAAGCTAAAGTACGACGATCTCGAATTTATCGTGGTAAAACCGTTCACCACAGCCAGACCAAGTGCTCAAAGGAAAATAAAAACAAATTGTCACATGGGAAAACTAACAAAAAGGCAGAGACATTCTCCAATGTGTCCGTTGGCATAGGTTTGTTCACACAGCGGCAAACTGTGAACTGCAGCATCGTTGTGTAAAATCCAGACAGGACCATAAGGCAGAATGCCCTGTTACATAATTAAACCCACCACCCGAATCATTAAATGAATTCGCATTCTTTTTGGCCTGAAAAAGCGCCATTCCCTGATCTCCTACATAAGATTTCCTACCTGAAATCAAAACTTCCATGCTGGTTAGCAACAGCAAAGCATGGGTAAACGACGTTGTTTCTTCATAGCGAAACACTTTCGTCTATCACCAATTCCTTTTGCGCATTCCCACGGAGAAGATAATCCCAGGCGCCATCCGTGTCTTATTGTATCTTATGGTGCAGCATTCACTAGGGAACAAAATCAGCGTCACGTGAAAAGTATGCATGAGTATACTTTACAACACTCCCCATTTCCCTCCTCGGAGTGCAATTTTGATTCTACATTCTGAGGGCAATTCAAGCATAACACGGGGACATGCAGTCACCCTCCTGGTTTCGCTTTTCGTTGCATGCGAAACCAAATCAACCCTTAAATCGCCATGCTCTCCGTTGCAGTTTTCCCATTTTCCCTGAGATACATTTGTTGGTGGACTTTTGCAGTTCGCAATAGCAGTGATTATGAGAATCTATTACAGACCCCGTAATGAGTCCTCAACATAGGGGACACACATTTGAGTGCACATTTTTAGACGCTGTTCCTCAACCACCTAACACCTTGAGGATGATTGAATTGCGTGTCCAGCCGCTGTAACTTTACTGCTTCCAGGACGTCCCTAACGAATCCTACACTTTCAGACCACACTACACCACCCCATAGCATTTCAGCTAATACGTTGCACATCAACGCAGAACTCCCTCTCTCCGGCTCCATAAAACACATGCCAGTCCAGATGGTATATTGAGAGAATTCCGCTTTCAGCCGAGTTAAATAACTGTGGTCGCAGCGTGTGCACCAGTGTGCACACACTGCGGTTGTTGAATAACGATTCGTGGCGGTGTGACCATCCACGATGATGTTTGAGTAAAGACTGATCCCAATTAGGGATGAAATTGGATTTTTAATTTTCACACTTGACAACCAAAAGAGAAAATACTTCTGCTCTCTCCTTGCCACGTTCGTCGATATGTGATGGATTACATCGGTAAATTGATGATCGAAGAAAGCGGGAAAATGAGAGAACAGAAACACGATGTATGATTATCTTTGGGGTGGATTTGGTTGTGTGTGCATGAATCAATGTAGTTCTGAGCGAAACCCATTGACCTAATTCGGTAATATGGTGAACTCACCGTTCATTGATCTGTACGAAGACAGAACTGTGAAGGAGGGGAAAATTAAGCTGATGCTGTTCACCTGCGAGAAGAGAGCATTGATCCCCAGCTAATGAAGTGTCTGTAGAAAGTGTAAAGGACGCTGACTTGGCTAGGGAAATCTGATCATGGGAACTAACTTAAATGCTTTAATAATTTCCCCAGCGGTCGCAAGATTAAGCAACCGCCGTTTGATCAGACTATGACGTTGCTAACCGACATGATACGATTTCCTGTGGAAATCTCATGGGTTATCGAAATGGGGTTGCCGTATGGCAAAAATGTAGCTAAACTCAATTATGCATTATCTGCATAGGATAATGAGTTTAGCTATACATCCGTTTAACATGTTTTACAGGGGAATAGCTTATAAGGGGAATGGGTAGAAATGACGCACTGAAAGCGGTCGAAATAAGGCATGGAATTGTGGGTTGGTTCTCCATGTGGTATAGAGAACCCCCACATAACTCTCCACCCTCAACACCCGAGGTGTTGGCTTGTGTCACAAACGATTAGATTAGTTTCGATTACGGCGAGCTGTGATACAATGAGTAATAGGGCGAATTCAAGAGAACACCACAACAGTACTGCTCTTGATCGTAAACAGCAAAAAAGCCGTGGAGAGAAGAGCGAGGATATCGTTTTAATCGAACAAAGAAAAAGGAGGTGACGGTTTTTGAAGGCGAGGAAGTGGTTATATTTGGTTGTGATGTATAAATTCTCATATTCACAGTATATACAAAATGTCCATTTAATTTTCGGACGTCACTATCAACCAGCAGCTTATGCTTGATTCATTGAATTCAGACTTCAACAATATATATCAGTGGGGATTATCTAACCGAGTAGAATTCAATGCCCGAATGCTTTCTCATTTTCCCTGCCCATCGAGGTGAATAAACCCTTTGGCTGATTCAAAAGTCGATGGACTAGACAGTATGAGAAAACCGAAATGGAGAGCGCAATGATCCCGGGGATGATTTTGCTTTTTACATGCACGAACGCAAAATCAATGGTGACCGAGTGACCTTGTTTGGAGATTGGATTGATCTCAGAGCGCAATGTACTCTGAGAAGGGGAAAATGAAATGGGATGAAAAGTATTCTGTGCTATTCAGCTGACCGAAGAGTTTATTGATCCCCAGCGAATAGCGTGTCTGGGGGAAGTCAAAGGGACGCTGCAACGGCTTGGGAATATATTACCGTGGGAACAAACTAAAAGAATTCGATAACCCAAGCCGTTGCACGATGATGCAACGGCATCGTTTGGTTAGACTTTGCTGTTGCTAACCAACATGAAATGGTGATTTCCGGTGGAAATCTCATGGGATTAATGCAATTGAGTTGCCGTATGGCAAGAAAGAGCTGAATTCAATTATGCATTATCTGCGTAAAATAATGAATCCCGGCCATGCGTCCTTTTGGGATATACTTTTTTTTCAGGTGAAATAGCCGACGGAAGGGTTTGGGGTTGAGCTGGTGCGCTGTTAGCAGGCGAAATTGGGTAGTAATTGTGGGTTGGTTCTCCATGTAATATAGAGTATGTTTGGCGAGTTGATTGCTGGGTTTATCCATCAATTATTACTCATTCATTTATTTCGCTTAAAACAGGTTGTATGAGTGTAGACGGGCAGTGGGCGTGGTCAGGAGGGGAAAGAGAGGAGATGAAGTTTGAGAGCAGTAGTAAAGTTGAAATCGAAGGAGGTAGGGTAGCATTCGCGAAATGGGTTCATTAGGGCCGTAAGAAGTGTGGTGGGTGGGCTGATAGAAGAGATGAGGGTTTCGCAGGTTACGAGGGTTAGTGTGAAGTGCAATGATGGAGAGCAAGCTTGGACAGTTGATTGTGCCTGAAAGGAGACGGTGGACGAAAATGATACCGGCATGAGTTCTGCGCTCTTCAAGTGTGTTGATCAGATGGAGCCGGCTTGTGTATGGGGGGAGAATCCGAGGATTCTCCCAGTTCAGTCCGCGGAGGGCAAAACGCAGAAAACGACGTTGCACGCTTTCGATTCTGAGTACATGGGACGAGTAGTGTGGAGACCAGACCTGACTGGCGTATTCAAGAAGGGGTGGACGAAGGCTATGTAGAGAGAACGGGAAACGTAAGGATTAGAGAATTCTTTAGACCAGCGTTTTACAAACCCAGGGACAGAGTCGGCCTTAAGAATAATATCATCAATATGCGGGATGAAGCTAAGCTCCCTGTCAAATAAGATCCCGAGGTCACGTATCGAGGGTACAGATTATATCTGCTGGTTTAGCAGGAAGTAGGAAGGTGTGGGGGGGGGGGGGGGGTGTTTGCGGGAGAAGGTGATGGAGTGACATTTCACAACGTCAAGTTCAAGGCAGTTATTACGGCACCAAGTTGAGAAGCTGTCAAGGTCCGTTTGGAGAAGTCAGGAGGCGAGAGGAAATATGATCGTTTTGTAGAGTTAGGCGTCATCCGCATAGAGGGAGGTGGATGAGGATGAGATTGGCAAACATAGCCAGAATTAATAATAACCAAGAAGAAAATCACGCTTAAGATAAAGTCAAAGTAAATCTTCAGGATCATAACTATCGAATTGATTTAAGACTTATGCTGTGAAGTTATTGAAGTCAAATTTGTGCATAACTAACCTAATATTAAGGCAACACAGAAGGAATAAAAGAGTTGATATAAAACAAATAGAACTTCTGCCTTTGATTTAAGACATTAGGAGTTTAACCCAATCGACTAATACAGTCCACGACAGCACTACATCACAGTGAAAAAATAATAATTTATTGTCGTACTACCTGAAGTTAAATCTATTCGTCGCTTGATATGAATTTAACGAGTACCACAGGTTACACATCATTTATATGTTCATCGGACTGAAAAATCGCATATTCCAAAAGATGTCCTCGAGCAAATGAACACCTTCCCGAAACATAAATCATAGTTATCCCTTATTTTGAACTGAGTGCTTTACACTATTTTACTGGTCTTCTTCAATCGATTTCCGTGGTGTAGTTAAACTTTACCAACGAGTACGGATTGCCATCATCTACGACTTGCCTTTGTGTTCCACCGCATCCTCGACAGCTGTATATCGTTTCACCGTACATTTTTTTAAAGTGTTCTTATTTATTTCCAGTGAATTTTTCTTAAAAAAAAAAAACAGTCCCCACTAGTTTTTGGCATTCAGCACCCTTTGTTTCAAGAACGTGGCCAGATTGTGTGGCACCTCTATAACTTCATCCTTATTGCTTTCAAATTGGAAATATTTTAGAACGCTTATTTCACTCTATCGTGACTACATACAATAACAATGCTTTTTATTTCTTGGTCTCTTCGTCTTCCGGTTTGCTGCAGGTCAGGGATGACTCCTATATTCTATCCTATTGTTTCCGTAGTTTTAGTTTTATTATTCGTACCACGATGCCAGAGCAGTTGTAAATTTTCGATTACGAAGGAAACGAATTTGTGATGTAATATATTTTCATTATATGTTCGTATCTTGGTTGGGAAAGAGGGGATTTTGGATTGGGCTCTTGTCGATGCACTAAATTTATTATAACAAGGATAATGCTACGAGGAAACAACATGTAATATAAAACATGATAATAATTTAACTACGAGTAGTTTACTGGTTATTGTGCTTTTGGGGTTTGAACTGCACTTTACTTACCCGGAACTGGCTGGGGTGTTCGAATTTATGGAAGTCTGGCTCCAGCTCTAAGGCTTCTTCAAGATTCTGTAGAAACTGCCGCTGGAAGTTAACAATTTCGTGAATGTTGCCGAATAAAGCATTAATTTCGGCGTTGGAAAGGAACGTCTCTCGCTTCATTGGTTCTAAATAATGTTCGAGGAGATTATTGAGATGCTATAAAAGAAACGAGAAATTGAATGTTTACAATTTATTTGTATGTGAATTAGCCTATGGCGAATAGAAATTGGTTTTCGGATATTGATTCAAGTATGCAACTAAATACAATTAAACAGAGAGATCGACTTTAGTATACAACTGAAGGCCACTATATATGTCACTGTGGTATGTAATTGCACTGCAGCGATTCTAAAGTATACTGCCCTTAAGTTTCAAGTTTTCTCAATTAAATTTGTGCTATAGTAGCTATTACAGAAACTAAATCTTATATTTTATATTAAAAAATAATAAGAAATGTACATAGTTTAGAATGATCCCCAGTAAATTATGCTAGGAAGTACTATTGTAAAGGGTGGTGGGAGCGCACATACAGGGCAAAGTCTCTGCTTTCAACCCGGCGAAGGCCAGAACAATCCTTGCCCCTGATAAATCCAAGTTGACATGTAGTCTCCACGTCACACCCCTGGCACCCGCCAAGTAGTGAACCATGCATGCAGCGACATCCTGAGATAGGTTGGCGCAAGGCTAATAACCTTGCCCGGAAAAACAAATTATTATGGGCAATTTAACAAGTCGCGGATAAGGACCGGTGGAGAGACTTGCTAAATAAGGCTGTGGCGTGCGAAGTCGTGGCACCGGCATGGGAGCAGGGTTCTACTTCGCCCTCACTAACAAGTAATTCCGTAAGTTCCACCGAACACTAAAATGCATAGTTCTCAACAGAAACAGCAAAACTCCGTCACAAACCGATTACGCAAAGCAACGGAAACACCAACACAAGAAGTAAGACACGGTTATTGTTTTATTAATATTGGTTTTATTTAGATTTATGTACTTAGTGTTTTTGATTTATTTAAAACGGTTTTAGAACTCTCAGTACAACTTTAACAGAATATACTTTTTAATGTCCGGTAGAGTTTAATTTATCTTCGCTCAAGGGTATTTCACACGCGGTTCCAAAGCTAGGGGTTGTTGATTATAAATTAAATTGCTACATTTGTGCGATTGACTCACACGACTCGGGGATTGAAAGTCCGCGACTCCGGGGATGTACGCCTCCCTGACGGTACGGGGAGCGGGAGAAGTGCCAACCAGCGTGGCTGGATGTTGAAATACGACTCAGCGATATTAATTCACTGGCTAAGAAAATTCGGCCAGCGAAACTGGCTCTCTTAATTAAAGGATGCATTATCCATCCCAAGAGAAAGGTGTAGTCTCTCTTTGGGGGTATGTAACCTGATCTCATAGAGGAGATCATAGAGATACACGTGTATGTGTGCACATTGGTTCTTTCATAGGACAAAACCATGAGAACGAATCTGAAAACAAAGAAAAGGGAATAATGTAATGCAATTGTGGCAGTTATTTTAATTTGTATCGGCAAGGATACGGGTTCATTAAAAACATCACCTACTACACGCTGCGAAAAAGAAACAAAGTTCACCCGAGAAAACAGGATCAAATAGAAACACACATGTATTGTTTGTCGTTTAAACTTTCTTTTTATTGTTGGTTAGTTCTGTCAGCAAAGCGAGATTCCTTTTTCTGCTAGATATTTTGTTACAATTTTTTTATTATTGTCACAACCGATTTGCGTTTTAATCACGCTAAAGCAACTGGAAAATTCAGCGCAAAATGGCGCGGCGAACAATAACAAACGGAATACACCACACGGACTTCTCACAAGAGATGTATTGACACGCGAATTGAAATACATAACTCATCGAATTTTCGCAACTCCGACAACGCAACGACCTCGACCAGTCTGCTCGGCTGGTAGAATATGACATCTGACTCCTTGGGCGAATAAAATGTGACTCTGGATCGCGACGACCTTTGAATGTCTGCCCCGTTGGACGGTAGAAATTTGAATAGCGTATGTGTACGCGACGGGGGTTGTGATCTGACTCTATAGCGTTTGAAATAATAGGGAAGAAGAACGTGTGATTCGAACTGACGCTATGACAGTTTGAACCACCAAAAATTGAAGCTAAGCGTTACCCATCAGGCTACTGGCCGATTTTAGAATTTCATTTTAAAACTCGACTATACTCCACTGATGTGAGGGTTGCCTTTTATATTTCGGGATTAGAGAACAAAAACAAATATTGATCATCGAAAATCACTTTATTGTTTTTCAAAATATTCCCCATGAAGATCTATACACTTTTGCATGCGTTTGAACCAATTGTCGAAGCACTTTTGCCACTCTGATTGAGGTATCTCCAACACATGCATTCTGAATGCAGCAACCGCTTCTTCAGGTGTCGAAAAACGTTGACCTCTCAGTTTGTTTTTTACGTACGGGAATAAAAAGAAGTCATTCGGTGCCAAGTCAGGACTATACGGCGGATGATCCATCAAATCGATGTTTTGGGTGCTCAAAAATGCAGTTGTCGCAGCCGATGTGTGAGAGCTCGCATTCTTGGAAGACAACTGGCAAACAAATGGTTGTGTACCTCTCAGAATTGATGGTTCTGCGTTGTTCTAGTGGTATGGTTGCGACATGTCCAGTTTTTCCAAAAAAAAAAGGCGACCATTTGCTTGGAAGTGCTTCGTGCGTGAACAACTTTTGTTGGATTTGGCTCATCTTGAAACACCCCGACAGTCGACTGCTGTTTACTTTCGGGCTCATACGCGTAAATCCACGATTCATCATCTGTCACGATGTCATAGACGTGTTTCGAAGCACCGCGACCGTATTTTTTGAGCATTTCTTTCGACCAATTGACACGAGCCTTTTTTTGGGCGATTGACAAATTGTGTGGGATCCAACGCGAACAAATTTTTTTGACAGTCAAATGTTTATGCAATATTGAATGTATGCTGGTCCCACTAACGCCTAAGGTTGTCTCAATCTCATGATAGGTCACATGACGATCTTCCAATATCAGTTCGCGCATAGCATCCATGGTTTTCGGAATAACAACTGATTTTGGACGACCTTCACGAAATTCATCTTGGAGTGAACTACGACCACGATTGAATTCACCATACCATCGATAAACACTGGTCCTTGATGGAGCTTCATCGCCAAAAATTGAATTAAGTTCATCCATGCACTGTTGCTGCGTTAATCCACGTCGAAATAATCGCACGAAAATGTTGACGATTTAATTCTATTTTTGGGCCGAGATGAATCTTGTAAGGTACTGTAAACAACACAAATAGCGCTCGTATGTCAAAACGTTCTGAGTGCGTATAACCTCAAAAATGTCCAACTTTACGACAGATCTGTCAATTGCCGGATTGCAACACTAGGGTTGCCAATCCCGAAACATAAGAGGCAACCCTGGTATGTTATCTCTAAGGTATACGGCTCTGATGTATTTTCTTTTTCGATTTTTCGTTCGGTGCTCTTCACTATTTTGCTTGTGAATTGTGTGTGTATCTGTTAGAGTCACTACAATTCCACGATGACCGTTTCACTCCACATCTGCTAGCGGTCATCGTGATGGAATTTTCTATGCCGTGGTGGTCAGGTACAATACCCTTTGCTAGAAATGCGGACATCGATCGATCTTGCACTTGTTCCAACAAAGGAACAAGCATTAGGGCTGCTAGTATCGTTATTGTAAATAAATCATAACGCTTCCCAAAGGAAGAAATAGGTTTCAGTGTCTTAAATAAACAGAAACACTATTTCGGGGTTCGTCGCTGGGATGCGCATTGTTTAGTTTAACTAATGCGTCGTGGGAGCATTTTGGTGTTCACCCAATCGCTCACGATCATGCCGTTGAAGGCTATCGGATTTTCGCTGATGATAGGCCGACCGGAGATTTGTTTGCCAGGGCAATGGCTAGGGTGGCTAATGTTAGGGTTCATGTGGTGGTACATGTGACATGGTTGATGGCTGATAATTAGAAATTGGTTGCTCTGTTGGCAACCTGATGGATATGGGGGAATGTTTGATTAGGAATTAGTAGAAAATACACAATCATGGGTATGGTTGTTGGAATAGCAATCATAATCGTGTCCGATTCAATGATAGGAAAATTATCGGCTGCAGCTGTGTCAACAAGTACGCTGGTCAGCGTGTATTCTTGGACCAACAGATTGTTGGAACAAGAACGTGCTGAAAGATTGGCGTATGTTTGGTGATTATTGTTGCTGACAAGCTGAGCGATAGGGAATATGGTGGTTCGTATATTATGAACTGGATAGTCTAATGAGGTGTATGCGTGCTAGGGTTTGCTTACAGGTGGAAGCGAATGAAAGGTAGGTTGATTTAAGGAAATGGATGGTTCTTTGTGAATGTTTTAAAGAACCCCCACACATCAATGAGATGTGAGTTCGGCTAAGTAAACAGGCCGAATCTCATTGGGTGCTAATTGGGTTTCTGTTTGTTCATGCCGCTAGTCATGGGAAGCAGATCCAGAAATATGTAGGACAAAGGGATCGTATAGATCATTGTCTATGAATGTGCATTGCGGCTGTATTGATAGACCGCAATGCGTCCTACACATGGTGCTAATTGGTTTTAGCTTATTTACGGGGAATTGGTGTTCATAGCATCGCTGCCAAGGGTAAGTATACGATTCCTATTGCATTTGCCTATGCTGTAAGATTTACTTTATGGTTTAAGACGCGAGATGCGTATATTTGCTTTTGCCCCTTGGGTATAGGTCGCCAGCCAATGTGTATACAGAGGAATTTATTATACACATGGTGAGGCTGGGAATAGGCGACGCAATTATTATGATCCCTGTTATGATGGTTACATTATATGTAAACCAAATTATTTCGTTTTCAGAAATTCTACTAGGGAAAATGCGTATGTAAAATTGGGATTTGCCTGGCAACCGAAGGTGCCGAATTGGCTTGGGATTTATGATGTTTGGAACAGAATTCTTATAGGGAATTTTGAATTCGAATAATTGAATAAAGGTAAGAATTCTCTTCCAGGAGCTTTTAGCTAAATACATTTGATAGACTTGATGCGTGAAGTATTTACAGGTGCTAATGTGATTGCATTAGCAGAAACTTATGAAGGCTGGGTTGTAGTTATGGGGGTGTGGGGATGAAGTATGGTGTGCAGGCGTAATTCACCGGTTCACTTCTTTCCTCCATCATTAGTTCACTAAAGAAACACTGGTCACGGCGCCGAACATGGAAGTGGGTGTAGGTCTCTAAACATCCTCTTAATGTCATGAAAGAAAACAAGGACTCTTCGTTTTATTCTTAGTTTTATTAACTTGCAACGTAAAATCGAACATAAATGATATAAATTAAATACACTGCCAGCACATTGAATAAATTGTATAAACTAGTCAGTACATTGAATAAATCGAATAAACTTGAATAAACTATGACTAAAATTAATCTCTTCCACTTGTTTGTTTACTCTATACGCGAACCGTGTACATCGCGTAACAGGATTTAAGTTTACAGTTTTTGCTTACACTAGTGGTTGTAACACCCCACTGTATACGATCAACTCCCGCACGTTTGAACTTTTATGCAGCCAAAACTCGACTCCGTTTTTCGTTTAACGTGGAGGAATGACTTTCCTCCACGGAATCTGTTGAACGATTAAAGATCGCCATCGAAGCAACAGAATTACGAAATATTCATTTATTGCCCCGATGACCATATAAGGGATGATCCTGATGCCGATCAACGAGAGGAAGCGCACACACACAGATGAGGTTCCATCGCACCCTCAAGCTGTGCATGAGCAATCGAACCGTGGGCATCAGGATTTCCTCAGGGGAACATAAACCGACATGGATGCAGCTGGTGCCAATATCCTTGCATAGGTATTGAGATGGTTGTACGTTCACTCGGACCGTGGATATTACATATACATAAAAGGAAATGTTTGCCCGATTGGTACCGCGTAAAAGTTGTATGCTGATCGGGCGCACGTTGTTGGCGAGGGAGGGTCGAGCCGTCGTGTGTGTATTTACACTAACGGGAACTCGACCCCTTTTTGTGGCCAGGTGCAAGTTAAACATTTCGTGTCGATCGGTTTGGTGACCAATGTGGTTGCAGCTATGAAGCAAAGCGAGAATATCTCTTGCTTGTGTGCTGCAATTTAGATGGGGGATATGTGCACCGCGGTGGTCGTGTTAAGTCAGTTGCTTCGTGGTGCAACTGAATTGGCTTTGTGGAAATGGTGCCTTTCATGAAACCGTGACTTTAGGGAAATATCTGTTTGGTGCTAATGGATTTCACATCAGCGAAAATTATATGTTTAGATATTTTAGGCGAAGGTTTACGCAAACAATGGCCAGGTAAGTACTTGCTTTCTTTTTTGTGTGCCCTATGTGGGAGTTTTATGGGGTAATGGGAAGGTGATAGGTGCCGTTCAAGAAAACCGCCACCGGGGTTCTTCGGGTAAGTAGACAGTGGGGTTTGGCGGAACCGCTACAAGGGCAAGACCGGATGCCGGTTGTAGTGCCGATGATGATGATGATGATGAGTACTATTGTTAAAATACACCGAACATTTAACGTAAACTTCCTTTTTTTTGTAAATAGATGCGTTTTCAATTCAGACAAAATATTGTGTAAGAATGGCTTTATGCATCTATTCAATCAATTTATTTATTATCCTCGTTTTATTTTGTATGCATTGCTACAGGGACAAAGCTAATGTAAAATGTGTTTCATTTAAATGTTTTTTTTTGCTCTTGAAGTCTTCAAAAGATTGAGTCATTCAAAAGGCGTTCCATGCCGAACTTCAAAGCAGATTATCTTTAATTAAAATCCATAATTTTTAGGGATCACTAAGAATCATCTAAAGGATAGATTCTCAAATGTAATGAATATGCATAAAGATGAATAAAAACCAGCATCTACCTCACCATTTCTGAGAAAGCGAATCGATTCAATATCACCTATCCTTGGTTTCTCTTCTCTTTAAACCTGTCAACACATAAGGGGAAAACGTAAAACTGTTTTTGGAAAATTGCAGATATCTCATACACAAAATTAGCATTTTAATTGACATTGTAGCCCGGGTGATGATTCAAAGAAACTAGAAAGTAAGAAGTTGTATCCTTACATGAGATTTCATACCGGATGCGGTTTATACGTCTTTTATCTCCTTTCCTTTCTTTTTGTTTTATATTCATAACATATTCAAAAAAGGCAGCAAAATAAAACCAAATTGACAGACTTAAATGAAAGACGCTAAAAGGAGTAAGGGGTAACTTGAAACTCAACTTGAGAAAAGTCCTTAGCAATTAATTAACTAACTATGTTTGTGGTGTCTTTCCATTGAACGCGCACTTCTTGTAATTAATTTTAAGCAGATTATCCTCTCTACCTGTTTCACTCTGTAGATAAAGTTTTACATTACTTTACGTGGAGCGTGAAATATAAAATGTATTTTTGGCATTCTTCTTCACGTCTCCTGTGGCGACTATAAATGAGAAATCAGAAAAAAGAAAGATGGCTAAAAAGAAGATAGATTGAAAGAAGGGGTTCACAAAGTACAAAGTGGATCAGGATCAGTTTATCAGGTTTAGAATATACGTTTTATATGTGGCGTTCCGAAAGAAACCTCAACTTCTTACTGGAGCTCCTCTTTTTCCATCTGCATCGTAAAATGTCTTCCTTTCAAAGTTGGTGAGCGGAGAGAAGGTGGTGTAATTAAGACGTGATTTTAAGTGTAAGATATTTGACAGTTTATAAATTGGGTTTTAGTTATAAATATTTTATTCCAGCACAGAAGGTTATCTGAGTTTCCAATGCAATTAAGGGTAGCGTACTTATTCTAGGTAGAGCTCTTGGTGGTGCCCCCTTTTCTAATTGGTGGAAATATTGTCGGGGAAACAAGGTATAGTTTCACAAGAGCGCACACTGAAGACAGTGCCTTATAATTTGAGCTTTATTTGTATTCATAGGGGAGGCAGTTCGGTTCTGATTAACTTTGTAAATCATTCTTAATTAAACGCCGAAGACTTTTAAATTCACCGGGGCCACATTGTAAAGAAGACTAGATTGGACATATGCAACGATAATAGCAATAATTACAAATCGTAATTCTTGATATCTTTATTTTATTTTTTTTATTTATTACAATGTAAGTTAATTACGTAGTAACTTAAATCTAGTAGCTCTAGCAATTAAGGCTTTCGGCTAGCTTTTGTAAATATATGTCTGTACCTTTGTATCTTTGTTTTCAAATCTTATTTTGTAACTTAACTAGGGTTAGTAATTTGTAGATTTTGTCAATGTTGGGTGAAGTTGGCTGGGAGTTGATGTTGATGATGTCGTCTTGAAAATGTAGTTGAGCCAGGGTTTTCATGCCCACGCATTCTAATAGGATATGTTTGGATGTTAAACTGGAGTTGGAACTGCAAATATGACAGGTGGGTGGGTTAGTTTTGTTGATGATATGTTGGTTGGTGATAAGGGTGTGTCCAAGGCGTAGACGGAGGAAGCATTTGATTTTTTGGACTGACGATGTTGTCGGGTAGATGGTTGGTTCTCTTTTGTTATTTATTGTTTTGTAGGTGTGATTGTATTTTATCCATTCCAGTTTTTCTATCTTTTGGAATTCTATTTTAAATCACCTATCGATGTCTTTATTGTTGTGCACATAGAAGGTGGTTAACGGTTCTCTTATAGCCAATTTGGCAGCGTTGTCGGCTGCTTCGTTGCCCCTTATCCCACTGTGACTAGGAACCCAGAGCATTTTGTCTTTGGTTTGCTTCTGGATTAGCTTATCCTGGATCAGATTGATGACTTTGATTTTGTTGTTTGTGTTTTGGATTGTTTGGATGGTGGATAGGCTGTCGGTGCAGATTAGTGTCTTCTTTTTCTCCACTAGTTTGATTGTTTCGAGGACTGCTGTTGCTTCGGTTGAAAAGATTTAACAGTCCTTTTTTTAGCACTGTATTATTATTGTTTACTATTGCGAATGATGTTCCTTCTTTTGTTTTGGAACCATCGGTAAAGAGTAACTCCCACTCCCGGTGTTGGTTCTTAATTGAGTGGAAGTGTTGCTGGTATACCAAGTTGTTTGTTGTATTTTTGGGCAGCTGCGATAAGTCCTCTATGATACAAATTCTTGGTAAGAGCCATGTCGGATAATGCGTTCGTTGTCGTTGTGATTTAGTTACCATATGGAGCTGTGGGGGTTGTTTATTGTACCAGACATGGGCACTAGTTCAACTCAACACCCAAACACTTACTATTGGTTTCTCTGAAATTTTGCCACGACATAAATCAACTCCAAACAAGCGAACGAAATAAATAGGCACGCAAGTATTTCGTTATCAAGTGTTCTTTATTTTTATCCACGAGTTCACAATGTTAATATTACTTAATCCTTTGCGATGACGCTTGCACTCCTTTAGGATCGTTGAAAGTTTTAACACAAAGTTCACTTAAAAAGAACAACGGAAAGTTCACTTAAAAAAAACAAAACGAATTTCTTGACTTATTGACCGGAAGGAAAAAGGGCACTCCAACTCGAATATTTTGACATGGTAAAACGAAACTGGCTACTTAGTAGCGGGGCTGGTGAAAAGGTATTGTTAAGCGGTGGGATCGTTCGCTGTGGTGATAGAAATCTGACTCTTCGATGCAATCCTATATCCATCAGATTCAACGGTGATGAATTACATCGGTGTGGGAGGATTCTATATGTGTCCGTATAGGATAAGTACGTTGCCCTTCAGCCTGCATATAGGCAACGACGAAAATGTACCTGAATAAACATGGGCTGGTGTAATGAATTGCAGGCGTTATAGAGATACGCGATAGCGAGGATCGCCGAAGGGAGAAATAGGTTTCTGTGTCTTAAATAAACAGAAACGCTATTTCGAGGGCCACAAATCTTTGATGATCTGTGCCTGAGAACGAAATAGGTTTTTGCTTTAAGATACACAAAAACGCTATTTCAAGGGTCACGACGATATGCACATAGTGTTTACTCAGGCGTTCATGATAATGCCGTTGTAGGCTATACATTCTGGTGACGATAGGTCAGCCGAAAATTTGGGTTTTGTTTACAAGACGGTGCCGGCATTAGCCTTGCAGATGTGCAAGCGTACGTCTCGCCCAGCGGTTGGTTGGTAGGATAAACACAGTGATGCTACTCTGTGTTTGTTTGTTTTAATCGGCCGGAACATCGTTAGGCATGATCTAGGGTATGATTGTCTAACGTCAATCATATTAGTGCCCAAATCCCATGATCGGTAGATAACCGATAAAGGAAATTGGTCGCAAGAGTTGCGAACCTAGTGACTGGGACAATAAATGGTTATGAACCGTAGCAAAACCCATCGGCTACAGCAGTGTCAACAATTACGCTTGCCAGCGAGTATTTATCTATTATAATTGCTGACAAGCCGAGCCGATGGAGATATGGTATGGTTCATATAATAATTTAATGAGATGCATGCCTTGATGAGGTTTAACTTTCAGGTGAAAGTTATTTGAAAGAAAGCTTACTCTGTTCGAATGCAGGTAAGTATAGTGGTTTACAGAGTGAGGGAAAAGTAGGTTGTTTTAAAGAAATGGATGGTTCTTTGGGAAAGCTTTAAAGTACCGCTATAGAGCTGTTTAGCCAGTTCTGTTGCCTCTCTTAGTGTCGAAGTGAATTTCAGAGGATGTTTTCTCTTAAGTATCTGTTTGGCATCGTCTAGGATGGGGGTTGACGACATTGCGGGAAATTTGCCAGCTAATTTCGATAATAGCTTTTTTTCTGTTTTCTATGGATGGAAGTCCGCTTTCAGCCAGTATATTAATAATTGGGGTGTACGAAATGCCCTTGTGCTGCTGTGTGGTAGGGAGATTTGATCATCTGTAAGGTTGTTTTGCTGCAGTTGCCGTATATAGGTAGACCATAGTCTATTTTAGGTAGCAGAAGTGCTCTAGTGATAGTGATTATGAGCTGAGCCATTTTTACCTGCCAGGTATTTAAGAATATATAATCTTAAATCTAATTTTTTCTTAAGGGCTAAACAATGGTTATTAAAATTGTATTTACAGTCAAGTTGTAAGCCGAGGATTTTTAATGTGTCGACATTACTAATCATAGCGTTTTCAAAATTTACTATTAGATTCTTGTTACAATTTTTCTTTTTACATATGTGTAAGATTTTGCTTTTTTCCTTTGAAATTTTTAATCCGGAACGGTTACACCATATTTGAATGTCGCATAGAATATTTTCGAATGTTTTACTAGCTACTTTTAAGTCGTTAACATTAGTGAAAAAGATAAGGTCATCGGCGTAGAGGCAATGTTTTACAATTTTATATTTCGAGATTATGCTATTTAATTCTTCAAACGCTATTTTAAATAATACTACTCATAACGGTGACCCTTGAGGGATACCCGTTTTTACATTATGGACATCAAAAAATACGCCGTTAGCTTTGATTCTAAATTTTCTATTATTTAAAAAGGACCTAATAAAATTGAGCATGTTGCGTCCTATTTTCCATTTTTGTAGAGCTTGGAGGATAATGTGTGGACCGATGCGGTCGAAGGCTTTTTCGAAGTCTATTGATAGAATGGAAGTATGTTTTTTGCAGGAAAGAGCGGAGCTAACGTAGTTATCAATGTGGAGAAGTGCGTCCATCGTTCCCTTACTTTGTTTAAAGCCGACTTGTTGGATACTTATCAAGTTATATTTTTCTATGTACGAGTTCGGTCTCTTGGTGACAATTTTTTCCAGTAATTTTCCTGGGCAAGGAAGTAGGGCAATGGGGCGTAAACTGCTGATTGTGTCGGTTGTGGAGTTTGACTTTGGCAGATGAATAATAGTCGCTATTTTCCACATTTGAGGTATGATGCCTGTCGTGTATATGGAATTAAATAGATTTAGGAGGCGGTCCTTCACAATGTGTGGACTGTGTTTTAGCATTTGATAGTCGATTCTATCGAAACCTGGAGTTGTTCCTTTTGTGGTATGAAGACTAGATTTTAGTTCTATATGGATTATGGGGGCTTCGATAACTTTGTTGCAGGGGTTACTGGTGTTGCTCAGAGGTGTTGGCTGCACTTCTATTTGGTTTTTGGCGGTATAGAAATCTGGGTGGAAATTGAAGTTGGTGGGCGTATTTGCCCAAAACTCGGCCAAGTATTTGGCTATTTTGCCAGGACATGTATGTTGGATCCTGTGTTTATTGATTTAATATTGGGTGGGCTGTAGCTGCCTGTCAGCGTTTTTATGTCGGTCCATATCTTTTTTGAGGTGGATATTGCATTTAATTTTTCCGTGAAACACTGGAAGGCTTTAGCCTTTTCAACCTTAGCTGTTATTCGGAACAGGGCGTTAAGCTTTTTGTAGTGTATCAGGTGTTGATCGGTTGGGTGTTTCTTAAAATGTTTCCATGCCGACTACTTTTCTGCGCGTAGATTAGCCAGATCTGCGTTCCACCATGGTACGACTGATTTATAGAACCTTTTTGTTGTCTGCGGGATGGAGCCATTGGCGGCTGTTCGAATGGCTTTTGTAATAATTGCTGTTGCTTGGTTTATGTTAGTTTTAGTGTTATGGATATTGAGGAATTGTGTGTTAATTATTTGGAATTTGTTCCAATTTGCTCGGTCGGATTGGAACTTGGGGAGGAGTTTGATTTTGTTCTTATTGTCGTTGCCAATTGAGACAGAGATTTTAATCGGGAAGTGATCGCTTCCATTCAGATTGTCTAATATTTCCCAGTTAGGTTGCGTTAGAGGTGGAGGGAAATATGTGTGTTTCTTTGGTAGTAGTTTTGTTTACGAGTATTGGATCTTGTATGTGTTTTGTTGGGACTGAATTGGTACCAGTTGGTGTTTTTTGTGTGGAAGTGGTTTTCTTTATTTGTTCCGAATAGAGATCATTAGTTGTTGTTTGTATGGGATTTTGTTCTCTGTATATGCGTTTAGGGTCGGATAGGGATGTTTTATTTTTTTGTTTGTATTATTAAAATTTGTCGGTATTGCATATATTTTGGGCATGTGGAAGAAGATGCCGGGTGGGGGCCGTGACAGTTTGCACAGGTTGTTCTTGTGCATTCAGTTTCAGGGTGGGGTAGAAGATTGCATGTATTGCATGCCGTTGTATTTTTGCACCATTTTGCCGTGTGACCTAGTAATTGGCATTGTCGGCAACGCATAGGCCTCGGAATGTATTCCTTGACCTTGGTGTTGTACCAGCCCATTTCAATTGTTGTTGGTGGGTGAAGACGGTCAAATGAAAATAGCATTAGGCCCGCGGTCTTCCTTTCTTCATTCATCATTTTGGTGAATTTAAACACATCAACAATGCCTTGGGAACTCATTTCTGCTGACGGCCAGTAACGAAACGTCGTAGGAAATTAACAAAAGACTGCATTCCGGCAACGCTGGTTGGCACGCAGTCAGTAAAGTGTTGAAATCCAAACGGTTTTCACGTAACATAAAGCTCCGTGTCTATAGAACAATAATCATGGCGATTGCTTTATACGGATGCGAAACATGGGCTCTCACAAAACAGGAAGAAAACCGCGTATTCGAAAATAAAGTTTTAAGGGGTATCTTTGTCGGTAAATATGATGAGGAGGCAGGACAATGGAGGATACTCCACAACCACGAATTGGAAGAGCTATACCGCAAAACTACAAAAGTGAGAGTAATCAGATCGCGAAGATTAAGATTGGCCGGACCTGTGGCGCGAATAGGCAACGATAGGACCGCGCATAGAATTCTTGACGGTAAACCAACGGAAAAGAGACCGACAGGACGGCCGGGACTGAGATGGGAGGACAATGTTAGGTTTGACCTTGAGGAGATCGGATCAGATGCTTAAACCTGGAAGGAGAGTGCACAGGGCAGGGGACGATGGCGGAGTCGAGTCGGCGAGGTCATGGACTTCCGGGTTCCTATAGGTCAATAACTAGTATTAGTAGTTAAATAGGTACCCCTTTACGAAAGGACGACGTTCTTTCATTATATGGGCTGTAAAGTGGAGTGTATAACATTGATATGTCTCAAAAATCCAAACAGATTAAAACGGTGCCAAATTTATTGGAAACGGAAATGGCACTTAAACGTCAAAATCCATAAAACAAGTAATGCTCAGTAGAGGTATCGATTTATAGGTTCCTGCGTTTATTTCTTGTACAACTTCACATCAATTTATCCCTATTTAAAATGGAAACTTGCTAAAAAATACTTTTAAAGCCGGTTTATGGCATCACTTTCTGCCAGGAAGAGAGTAAATATCGTGACGTACATGTGATTCGTCTTTCATGTCTGTCATGTCCCAATGAGGAACTTACCAGAGTACTTTAAGTTGACATTTTGCTCAAGTGGAATGAATAAGTGCGTCCTCTACTGAACAACCGCACGTTGTTCAACAGTTCTTAGAGGAACAAGTCATCCATCAAATAAGAAGTTCCATCCAAACATAAATAAAATTATATACCTTTCGAATATGTACAGAATCCTTTCTAAGGACATTTAATTTAAAAACAAAGGGGCACAAAAAATCATCAACTAAAACCAAATAATAAGTAGAAGGTTGTATTGCAGCAAAGAGTCGTATAGTTTTGAGGATAACTCACCTTGACATAAGTGCGTTCAGTGTCAACCAGCTCTAGTATAGCTTTTCGTAGCTTCTCAGCATCAGTCAACTGTCGAGATGGTGTTAGCATGGCATTCGAGACCGATGATGTAACTGAACCGGTTGGACTTGATTTCCTTGTTTCCTGAGGGGATCTACAGAATCCAGTCACCTGTGGTATGAGCGGATGAAACAAGTGAATTTACATACAACGCATATGAGGATAGGGAACAAACTAAACGCCATTAACTCAAGTGTTCACACATGAAGTCCACCCACCAACGACTCTTATGTAAGTGGCGGGTGAGGCTGGAAAGGATGAGAGAAAGGACTTTTACCTGTTCGGCTGTTTTAAGAAGATTCTCAATTTCAAAACTACTGGTTCTCGACGTTTGTTTGGTTCCTGAATGTGCCGTCACCTGTGGTTCTAATGACGATGGAGCTGGTGAGCTCTCTGCTTCTGGTGAGTACAAATCCTTGCCACCTGTGCCGTCAGCGGTGCCAAATGGGAAAAAGTTTTGAGAGAGAAAACGATTAAAATAAAGCATTTCTAACATGTACAAATGAATGTGTTTTTGGCCCCAAGAACTGAAGGTGAGGGGGAAGATAGGTTTTACAGGAGAGAGCAAAAACAAAGATTAGTTGCTGATTTATTGGAATGAAGTTGAACATCGAGTTCGGTGTCTGCTAATTTATACAGGACTTCTACGTATTTTCCTTGCATCTCATACTTAACTTGTCAAGTAATGTTGATCACAGGTCGTTCCTGCTGGGAACACAATAGATGATAAAGTGTAACCATTTGCCAGCTGCATATAAGCTGTACTCTATTTTAAGCAGCTACTGGGTACACCTTCTCTATCGAAAGAGCTACTTTTCAGTTCATTGCAGAGGATGTATCCATTGTTTGAGTGCTTCAGCTAGACTTGGGTTGTGGGTTTACTTAAGTATGGGAATGGATGGAATGTGAATGAATACACTCTTTCGTCTCGCTATGCTTGCCGAAGTGCATTCGTAAAACTTAAGTGCACTATGCTGTAATTAGTGCAGTTATGTGAAAGATGTTGGCTTCATATCGACGATACAGTGGATACCGAGTGGTAAACATTCTGTTCGAAATGTATTTTAGCGGATGAATGGCCGAACATAATAGTTAATCGTAGGGAGAATAATGACGATTGCATCAGTTGAGACCCACCTTGGATGGTCTCTCGTAGTTCGGCGGGTGGCCAATCGAAAGGGTATGAATACCAGCAAGCAAATGAGATAAAAGGTTATGTGATACAAATTGTAGTGATGGCATTCGTACATATTGAGGGCGTGCATTAGATTTGATGTCGTTCATCGTCCATCGTTCAATATATCGCGATACTAACCCGTTAATGGCGCTTTTTATGAAAAGTCTATATGATTTCTAGGAAGTACTGGCCTTTAAACTATTATGTGTCAAATATCATGGCAATTAGATCATAACACACTGAGGATTCCAGGAAAAGCTATTTTTATAACCATAAAAACAATGGAAAAAGCCTTGTTCATGTCTTGATAAAATATTGCCGTTTAATGAGAAACAACTCTGCTGAGGTTCAGCAATGGCTTGAAAAGGTGTTATCCGGACTCTGATTCTTCGAAACTAACCATTTATGGTATGCTGATTTAAAACATGGTCGTACGGAAACAAATGGCGCTGAATACTTCGGTCGTCTAAATAAAGGAGTGACAAAAGAAAACATCAGGCAAATCAGGATGGGTTGGAGTTAAGATTGTGAAAATACCAATTAGTAATGATTTCATTATTTTGCATTAAAATTTGGCCTCGTTCGACCACAATGTAACTATTTCAACAAACAGTAAAGAGTGAATAATAAAAGAGTGACAGTGAAAAAAAAATAATAAATAAAAAGTAAAACTGAGAATAAGGAAAATTATTTTTCTAGTGGAACTGTGGGGGGTAGAAGTAGGTGTGCTAGGACAGGGGAACGGATTCACTTTATCCCACCATGCCACTGGATAAATAATACCAAATTTAATTTATCGTGGGAACTAATTAAATATTTTGATAAATTCCCCAGCGATTGCGTGATTATGCAACAGCGCCATCTGATTCGACTTGTTGTTGCTAACTGACATGATGTGATTTCCGGTGGAAATCTCATGGGCTAGCAAAATGGAGTTGCCGTATGGCAAAGAGGTAGCTAAACTCAATTATGCATTGTCTGCATATAATAATGAGTTTAGCTATGCGTCCTTTGGGAAAACAATGATTCTCAGGTGAATAATGTTGGTAGGAAAAATTGGGGAATATATATGACACGCTGTTAGCGGTCGAAATAAGACTGAAATAGTGGGTTGGTTCTCCATGTAGTATAGAGAACCCGCACAGTACTCCCCCCCAGTGACGTAGTCACGAACGAAAAGGTAGGGCGGAAGGAGTAGTTCGGTGTGTGTCAGAAGGGGAGTCACGTGTTTAGAATCTGGGTGGTTTGGATTGCCGCAGTAGTCGCGTTGGTAAAGCTTGGAACTGTCGTGTAGACGAGTTCCTGGGTCGTGGCTGGTCTTGGGCCAGTATGAGAAGTGGACCTGGTTGGTGCTGCGTGTGTTGCCGGCAGGGGCAAGGGGATTGCGGTGCGGTCCACTGGCCTGTTGTGGTTTGCATGGACCAAAAGGTATGACGTCCGAGTAGGTCGTGGCCTATCGGTAGCTCGGTCGCATCCGCCGTGACGAAGTGGCGTGTGCGGGATGGAGGAGCTTCAAACCCAGTGTTAATTTTTCTCCGCAGTAACGGGGTGCCGTATGCGGGATGGAAAAGACCCTGGTCCAGGGTCGGCATTTTTCGTCCATACGTTGGTATGGAGAATTGTTTGCCGCCCTTGGTAGACCAGTGGTTTTGTGGGCGCTGGCGTTGACGTACAGTCCTGGCCATGCGAGTTTGTGTTGGAGTCGTAGTCACCGGGGAATTGCTTGTTTTTCCCCGTCTCACCCTGTCTTTGCACTTGTGTGTGACCTGTACGGCCACACAACTCGCAGCAAGTCCGAATGCTATACACTCGGGGGTTTGATGTTGCTGGAGGCGTGGAGGCGGAGGGTTGGTGTGGTCCCCGACGTGTTTTATTATGGGACTCCCGCTGCTGGCGCGGCGACCTGTTCTGTGGTAGTGTGGTGTATCGCGCACGGCCGTCTACAATGTCGTGCCCATACTGCCAGCACTCCCGGCAGAAAGGTGTGTTTCACCTTTTTAGACACTCGTTGTATAGGTGGCCTAGTTTATGGCAAAAACTGCACGTGATACGTGCAGTCACCTGGTATAAGCGACGAGCGCCGTGGTCCCTCGTGGTTTTATCCACAGGTGTGGTGTTTTGAGGGGGCGAAGCGCGACCTACCCGTTGGGTATGCGCGTTTCGGTGGGCGCTTCTTACCTCCACGCGGATTTGGTTTAAATCGCGGCGGAGTGAGGCCTGCAACGCTAGAAGGTCGTATACGTTGACGTGTGCAGGGGACCTGTCTGAGGAAGACTCGCTGGGCCTGCGGTCGTGGGTTCGCTGGTGGAAACAGGTTGAACTATAAGGAGTGGGCCTTCTGGAGAGTGAGGGTGACTGAGAAGATGACGCTGCTGGAGCAGTCCTCGGTGCTGCAAGAGGAAATCATTGCTGCCGTGTAGGCGGGGTGACGTGCCGGTTAATCGCCGCGTCTTAATACGCTGGCAGCTCAGACTGCGGGTCTGAAATTTCCATGATTGCGTCAGCAACTTTTGCTAAATAGCCCAAACTCTGGTTAGGTTGAGCTATTAATGCCGAGCGGGCATGTTGCGGGAGGCATATCAGAAAGTGAGGCCTAATTAGATCATCCGAGATCCTGGTCCCCGCCATTGAGCGTAAATGGGTCAGGAAAAGGGATGGTCTAATACCCGAAAAGTTTGTGACGCTCGCCAAACGTTGCTGCTGCCTGATGCTGGTGGGTTCGTCCAAAGCGTTGAGGAGCATCTCCTGCATGCTGCTGTAAGGATTAGAGCCCGACGACCTAATCACACGTGCAACATGCGTCCGCTGTGTGGGATCCAGCATCCGCATCAGTTCAATAGCACGGAGTTCCTCATCGTGCATGTTGGCGGAACTCATCAGAGACCACAAAGCCTCCAAATAGGAAACAGAACATAATAATAACTGGCATTCAGTTACCAGGTGTACCGGTATGAAGTGAGGGTTTTTTTTAAAAGTAAAAAACCTTTTTTTTTTTTAAAGTAAAATACATTTTATTCGAAGTATTGGCCATTGCTTTCTACACATTTCGACCACCTTTCTGGCAATTTGTGGATACCACGCCAATAAAACCGGTCGTCTTTTGAGGCAAACCATTCGGTGACCCAATTTTCGAGTTCTTCGTAGGAACTGAAATGCTGCTCAGCCAATGCTTGTCCCATCGATGAAAACAAAAGGTAGTAGGAAGGAGCCAAGTCTGGTGAATACGGCGGGTGGGGTAACACTTCCCAGTCGAGAGATTTTATTGTTTCTTGAACGGGTATTGCTGTATGACTCGGAGCATTATCATGCAACAAAATTACCTTTCCGTGTCTTGTGTCCCATTCTGGTCGTTTTTCGATCAATACATGGTTCAAATTGATCATTCGTTGTCGGTAGCGTTGCACATCAACAGTTTCGCCAGGTTTTAGCAGTTCCTGATACACCACCCCCTTCTGGTCCCACCAAACACAGAGCATTGTCTTTTTCCGAACCGATCAGGATTTGCAGTCGATGTTGACGCTTCACCTGGATGTACCCATGATTTGGTGCGTTTAGGATTTTTAAAATAAATCCATTTTTCATCATCAGTCACAATTCGATGCAATACTGACTTCCTTTCGTGTCGTATAAGCAAAATTTCACATATGGTGTTTCGCTTTTCCATCTGCCTGTCATTCAATTCATGTGGCACCCAGTTTCCACACTTTTGGATCTTTCCCATAGCTTTTAAATGGTCAGAAGTTGTTTGGTGTGCAACATTTAACATTTATGCCATTTGTTTTTGATTTAAAGTGTCATCTTGATCCAATATTGCTTGCAATTCGGCGTCTTCAAACTTTTTTGGTGGTCTTCCACGTTCTTCATTTCGCACATCAAAATCATTATCTCTGAACCGCTTAAACCATCTTTTGCATGTTGCTTCCGATAGATTAATTAATGCCTTCCGCAAATCATCATTTTCTGTACAAAATTCGATACTTTTAAGAGGATTAAAAAAATGCTGTTGTTTGTACAATGACTCGATGCATACTCAATATGTTTAGACAGATGTCATAGCGACCAAATAAAAACAATATAAGGGCTCGTTCACAACAAACGTTGTGATACATTTGTATCTTGACGCTGACTTCATACCGCTACACAAGAAAATAAAATAAAACTATATTGGAAACCTTTGAAAATAATAAAAGTGACAGTAAAAAAAATGTGGGAAAAATTGATTATGCCCTGCTAAGTTTTGTCTTTTGAAAATTGAAGTTCCAGCGGTCGGTGCTATACGAGTAGAAGTGGACCACAGCTGTACTCGCCCCATAGGATCAGAGGTGTTATATCACAGGTGAGTTCTATTATCTATCAAACAGAGCTCGCTGTAATTGACAGGCAAAGAGCTGTACTACTGCATTTAGGTTGTGCAACGGAAGAGTTTTGTGCATAACTTATGGCGGCAACAAGCTATGTTGATATGCAGACAAGCGCGGATCGTAATCGTAATGGAAATGATGATGGTTCGGACAACGCGGTAAACAGATAGCAAAGCTAACAAAGATGATCAACATTAAAAAATAAAGGCATATTAATAATGCCAAGCATTAGCTGCTTCTATGATAAAGAAGTGTAAAATCGTCTAAATAAGCCGCCTGAGCCGGTTAAAGCAAGCCATAAAAACTTGCAAACCAAACCAAACCAAAACTCGCCTATAAATAGCAACAGGGTTCCGGGACAGATTGGTGGCGACTCATGGTCCGCATTTGCCCAACAAGGAAAGAGGGGAAATGCGAGGTCAAGGGATGAAGAGACTCCAAAAAAAGATACCGGGAAAGCCAACATTAAAAAAAAAAAATGCTACACCCGGGCGTTATAATAATATCCAAAACCGGGGAACAACATTTGCGGATATACTCGTATTGAATTTCATGAAGGCTAAGTCCGAACTAAGTGAACTTTCAAATAGCGTGAATATAGTTCGAAAAACAGCAAAATGGAAATTGCTGCTAGAACTGAAACGCCGACGACAGGCCACTACCGAGACACTGAAAGCCAAGGTACAACAAGCATTAAAAAGTGATGCCAGTGTCAAAACAGTGACACACGAAATCGCGATCGAGTGTCGTAATCTAGATAAGGTTACCACTTTAGAGGAAATCCTGACGGCGATCGCTATAGAGTTCCCTGTAATGAACGCGATCCCAAAGGAAGCGGTAACGAGCTTAAGAAGGAAACCAGATGGCACGCAGGCTGCCATGATCCGACTATTAGGAGAAAAGGCTAGCATCTTGCTGTCTACCGGTTTTCTACTGGTCGGATGGGTGTGATGCAGACTACGAGAACACATCACACCCACACGAAGTCTCAGATGACGTCAATACGTCGTTTGCACAACTGTCTCAAATGCGGAGGGAAATACCGCAAAGTGATGTGCTGTCAAGCACAACCCAATTGCATGTTCTGCGAATCAGGATGCGAAGGTGGTAACATGAGCATTAAAAAACGCGATGGCCAATGTTCTGAATAAAAATGGGCATGTTTAAGTAGATTCAAATTAACCATAACCATTGTGAAGCCCTGCGGGGCTTTTCAGGGCCCGAAGAGCCATACATCGCTCGATCCCCACTATTCCAAGCGATGCGACTTACTTCGAAGTCGAACCTTCAGCAAGGTTACGTAACCTTGCTACGGCATTAACCGCCAGCCAGATTGCTGGAATTAATTCGGTTATCCCCAAGGATAACCGACATAAATATTTATTAGGCAGCTTACCTTTCTTTGGGGGTTTTCTCCAAACCACTTTTTCTCCTCCACCATACCTGAAAACATTAAGTCCACGGCAAAGATTATCACCTAGCCGTGGCATCGAAAATTTCACCCTCGGGCATGCATTGCACCCAGTGCATCTCGTTCCCATTGCCTTATGCCATGGAAACAAAATCAACACGGAGTTCCTTGATTACTCGTTTTTTTTGTTTGTCCATGGCACCCCTAGCATGCGGCTACCAGGTCTCATCAGTTTGCCACCGCCGACAAGGTTTCGGCTGATGCAAAGCAAACATTCACTAATTACCAGCAATAGCTGGTTTCCTATTATCGGTCTCCACCGATCAGGGACCGCAAACAAGCAACGAATTGGATGCGGCCATCAAGTGTTTACTTTTAACATCTGGCAATGGCTGCACCCTATATTCGTTGCAATACCAAAACATAGCATTCGCACCACAGATTGTTTATGGTATACCAATTCCTTATTAACGGCCGCCAACCGTCGGCGGACCTGGGAAATTTCACGTCCATCAACCCAAATGTTGATTTATGGCCTCTCCTAGGGTGACCAGATCTTCGGTTTGTGTTGCTTTTACCCCAGATGGTTCGGTTGCCGGCAAGTATTACACAATCAATTGTGTACACAGCCGCAGGCCCATGCATTGTTTGTTTACTCAGGAGATGCAGTTGCGGCGCTCGCATCCATACTCGATCACCGGACGATCGTATGCGATGCATACACATACATGCGAAATGTATGCCATATTCCCCGGTCCAATCACGATTGACTGCCTCGAGTTGATCGTGCAGCTCCACCCCTTTTACGGTTTTCTTTGCGATGTCTTTCTGTCTGCAGCGAATGAAAGTCAGTCAGATTAGAGTCGCCCAACTAGGCACCCGGGAAGGTTTTTGCGTAGTATCGTAGAGAGAGTCGTTTTAATCGTGTTTGAAAATCAACTCAAATTCCTTCCAAATCGCGTTTCTCACTGGTTGTTGTATATCGTGATCTTTTTGCATCGAACAATTAACGCAAAAAAGGGGGAAATTGCCCTTGTTATGCTATTATAGTATTTGCCCCTTTTGTTTTCGAGTGTGTGGAGTATTGTAACGTACAAAGCTTTTCGCTTAAAATACAACATAGCTTCTAGACTAATATGTGAATAATTTTGTTCTGAAATAATAAAGGATAAACAGAAAAACAACTCCATCGTTTTATTTCACGGAAGTTGGTGATCGTGTGCTATTTTTGTGTCACCGGGTGAGCGGCCATCGTGAACAATTACGTCGGAACAACGTCGGGGTGTTTAGCCAGTTCTGTGTCATACGTGGACACCCTTTAGTTAAACACCACCCACAGCCCCACAAGATCTCCTTTGTCAAATGGTGCCGACGTGGTAGTCATCAACGACCAGCTTCCAGTACTGCCTTGTACTGGCACAATTACATGGAAAGAAGATAGTAGTGGAACAGCGACCGTCTGGGCAACTGGAAATTCCCCCATGAGACACAGAAGTGTCCAGCGGAAAGGAGGATTCGCCTATGATAAGATCAGAGGAAATCATTTCTAGACTTGTTACGCTCCACCAAGATGGGAAAAAGAAGAATTCAAATATATTTTGAACAGAGTAACTCAAGCAGCTAGAGCTAAGAGCCCCCTTATAATTGCTGGAGATTTCAACGCTTGGGCAGTAGAATGGGGAAGCACCAGAACCAACAGTAGAGGCCAGGCAGTACTCGAAGCCTTCGAAGTCCTAGATATAGTGCTACTTAATGATGGCGCTCAGAGCACCTTTATAAACGAGAGTGGCCGGTCCAAAATTGCCATCACCTTTGCCAGTTCCATGTTGGCAAGATATATGGAGTGGCGAGTTTTGGTCACCTACACCCAAAGTGACCACCAAGCCGTGATGTGCCAAGTACTCCCACACAGGGGATTCAACAGTGGCAGATTTGCGAAGAAAGGCCAGAAAAAATAGTGGAAAGAGAAGGACCTCGATGCAAAACTGCATCGAAGACCAAATCGAACCTTCAGATGCAGAAAGTCATGAAGTGGCTAACTAACGCATACAATGCCACAATGCCAGTCCAAAGACAACCAGCAGAGGATATCAAACTAGTGTATTGGTGGAACCCAGAAATCGGTTATGTACGAGCGGAGTGCAACAGGTTACGACACTTGCAACATGGACCAAGAAATTGTAACACATACCCACAGCTACATGCGAAATTCGTCAACAAACGGAGTGAGTTGAGGCATGTCATCCACACGAATAAATATTACGCGTTCTGCTCCCTAAGGGATGAACTAAACAACAACCTACCGGCAGCGTCTACAGAATAGTCATGAAAAAGTTATACAACAACAGTAGTCAGATACGAAAGAGCAAAAGTGACATGGCTAGAATCGTTGCTGTCCTTTTCCCACAGTGTGCTGAGTTCATGGGTGCGCAAGGGGAATGGAGCATCACTGAAAGAGCAATATCTCCGGTGACCTCCGAAGAGGTACTCTTGGCTGCAAGGGTCGTTAAAACAACATGACACCGGGACTGGGTGGAATTCCTAACGCTTTGGTGAAGGCTGCTTTAACAAAAAAGCCGGCAGTCTTTAGGAGTCTCTTCACGGCCTGCCTACAAACAGGACACTTTCCTCAACGCTAGAAAAAACAGCGACTTGTGCTTATAGCAAAAGTAGTCAAGAAATAAGAAGCGCTGTTGCCCGCTGTGCATGCTGGACACAACAGGGAAGCTGCTTGAGAGAGTAATCCCCACTCGCCTGTAACAATTCACTGAGGGGACATCGGGGCTGTCTGAATGGCAGTACGGGTTCCGGAAAGGTAGATCAACCGGTAGGACACTAACAGTGGTGTGCGACATCGCTCGCAATGCTATAGCTGGAGCTGGATGGCTAGGAGGTACGAAATACGAAAAAATATTGCGCCGTGGTGACACTAGACATTAAAAATGCATTTAACTCGGCGAACGGATTCGAGAAGGCTTGGGCAATTTATAAGTCTCACCCTACTGGGTGCGTATAATAACAAACTATCGCTCGGATAGAAGACTTTGTGGGGTCGGAGGGGTGAGGTGCCGCCGTACGGCACGGGGTTCGCTCCGGTCCCCATCGCTCTGCCACCGTACCTGTTCACAACGAAGAGAATAACGGGGAGGGGGGCAAACACCCAGGACACCGCGGGACGGCGAGGAAACGAAGCCGTTGGAAATAAAACACACTGGTATAGTCATTCACGAATTGTTTAATTGTTTACTAGGTTTTATTAAAAGAAAGGGTTCGACTGCCTGCGTTTGACGACATTGTTTATTGTTCATGTTGTCCGCTATTTTTATACTTAATAAATTATTGCCGGTCCGCCGGACTTTAAGGGACCCGACTAAATGATTTTTGTTTAGGGGGCCCAGAACCCGACACACCACTAAATGGTTTTCGCTTAGAAATCAAGGGCCCGACCCCAATCAAACCAAACACTCGGGGTTTGCACCCCCCCCGAGTGCACGTTATGGGGGGCTGAGTCTTGAACCGATGTGCGCGCGCCGATGGTAGAATGATGACTGACTCGTTAAAAGCAAGGAAAGAGTTCGTCGCGTCGCGGCAGTGGAGCCATAGCTAAATAAACTCACTGCCACTTACTAGGAACTTGAAAGGGGTTGCTATGCTTGCATAGGGAATTTAGTTCCAGAGAATTACTGCCGTACAGGCTGGGTTAAATTCCTCTGTCGCTACGGGGAAATTGGTTCGGAAACACGAAAAAGTAGGGGCATATGTTGTCGGTTAGACAAGGGAATATGGGTCGTGGTCGTTGCGATGGTTGTTCCGCCGAAATGCAACGCATTGTGCTGGTGGCTTACCAGTAGGGGGAATTGCTATCGGGTAGGATGGGAGCCGAAATGATTTTCCGGGGAACTGAATGTCGCTTGGTTGCAAGCGAGAAAATAGTTTAAGCAGGAAGTGAGCCAGAATGATTTTCGGGGGAAATTAGAGCTGCTTGGTTGTGAGCGGGAGATATAATTTAAATAAGAAATTAACCGAAGCGGTTTTTTGGAAAAATGTATACGGTTTGATGTAGTTGGGGGAGATGATTAATATTCCGTTGGAAGTTTAAAAAATGTGTTTTATTACAGATTGGGAAATGGATTCTGGGTATATTGGGAAGTGTATTCTTTGCATGTTGCGAATGTGTGCTATTGCAGGTCGAAGTGAGGTAGGGGTTGTGGGTTGGTTCTTCGTGCGGTATAGAGAACCCCCACAACTTCTGTATGACGTTGATGAGGGACCACAGGAATATAAATATATATAACAGCGGATATACCCCCGGGGGTCTGTATTAGGTCCGCTGGAGTATCATGTATGATGGTGTGCTCAGGGTCAATGTACCAGAGGGAGATAGAATCATTGGGTACGGAGATGAATTGGCAATATTGACCGTAGTTAAACATCTAGATAACCTGGAGAATATTTGATTTCAAGCAATCCAGAGTATTAAATGCTGGCTAGAAATGGCCGGACTGAAACTAGCCGGACATTAGACGGAGGCGGGTTTAATAAGCCGCTACAAGAAAGTTGAACACCTTGATTTGGAAATAGAAGGATACACGATCAGATCCAGTCCCTTTATTTAATATCTTGGTGTCACCCAACAGGTTGACCTTCAAGAAACACCCGCGGAAAACGAGTGAAAAATCGGCAATAGTATGCAATGCTTTTGGCGAGACTGCTACCCAAAGTTGGAGGACCCCTGTCCCACATAAGGAAACTGATAACCCGCGTTAACAACTCCATCATAATGTATGCAGCTCATATATGGGCAGGTCCAGTACAGTATAAGTCGTACATGAGGGGAATGGATTGTCCACATTATTTGGTATTATTAAGAGTATGTTGTGAATTCCGTACAGTATTCGAAGATGCCATGCATTTCTTGGCCAGGAGGAAATTACTTGACATTGCAGCTAAGGAAACGGCGCTTTGCATGAGGTCTCACAAGAGAATGCCGACGAATGCGGTCACAATTAGAGCTCTTAATCCTAAGAGATTGGTAACGAAGATGGAATTCTCGCACAAAAGAAAGATGTACCCACACCATGATACCTGATATAGAAAGATGGGTAAACAGAAAACCTGGCGGGCTTCGTTTGAAATGTAAAAACTCTGAAAAAGTCGATGAGATTATGGATAAGGTTCAAGAAGATTGAAATATAAACCCTCACGCGCTAAGCAACTAAGGATCGACTAAAATATAATTTTAAACGAATTAATTATTCGAACTCATAATATGAGAAACAAGTACAGTTCGCAGCTTATTTTGTTTGGTGCGACACGAATTGACGCGAAAAAAAAATCGAGTCGAGTTTCCACCTGCAAAGGGAACGAAATCGACCAGCTTCTTAAACGGATAGTGGATGAGAAATGAGTCACACAGGACATTATTGCGCACAATGACTTTATAATGGATAAATAATGGATTTATTTTTCTCTATAATGCGTCATAATGTACTTTGGTATGTAAGTGTATCCAAAAATCTGTTTTGTTTGAGTGTGTTATATGAACACAACTAAGTAAACCTTGCTCATTAATCTCAATTAGAACTATCTTAAAGTTGATAAATCGTTTTCCGTATTCCGAATCATCCATTTTCAAAGACTTTGTTTTTTCATAAACTCCTCTCAGGAGATTTGATGGCGCTACTAAAGAATCTCGAGATGCGTGTAGGATAATATTTTGCCAGCTCTGATTCAATGTTTCTTAAAATTAATAAACTTCTTTTAAATTTCACTTCAAGTTTTTTTTTTTAAGATGATAATTTGCTTTAAATAGTTTTGCTGGTACTTAACTAGTGTTCCGCATTAAAAATTCCTGCATTAAGTACTATGTCCTAGTTATATCCAATGCAATTATTCTAATTAGATATTCCCGTGAGTGAAATTTTCCATGCAATTCACACCATCCTATTAAATTCACTTTACCCTTCCGCAAAACAAGAAGAAAAATTACAAACCCACTCTCCACCTCCTAATATGCGATTATTATGCGTGATTACATATTTTACCCGGACTCAGGAAGACAACGCCACCTCAGCGTTGCAGGACTAACAACTACTACTCACCCACCTGAAAACGAACAATTATTTGCACTCCAAATGTTGCACCAACTCCGAAGAGTCATTATTTACCTTGGTGCTCTGCATGAGCAAACCAAATACCACACCAACTAAACTCTGCTTTTGCTCGGATATTATTTGCGGGGGCTTAGGGACACATTAAATAATACTTACTCCATCCGGGGGCTGGAACAATAAGACCAGAAATCATTTCCTCGCTCATTACCGGCGGATCAGATGGTGGCGGCGGGCAAACCAGTGAATCAATCATGTCATCGGTCACTCGCATTATCCCAACTAGATCTGGTGGCTCTGTGCGGGAGGACCTACAAGTTAGATGATTAAAAATCATTTTGGGTATTAGATCGAGAGTAATTAATTTCTAAAAACGGAACAAAATAAAGATGGACATTGTTTTGGCACAAAACCAGCACCAATTATTTATCAAGGGTTCCCGATGCAGGACTAAATGTTCACTGAAATGGATTAATATACGAGTAACATCTCCCGTACCTGTGTTATTGGTCACTGTGACCTGTGGTAGCTTTCCTCCTCATTACTTATCTTTAGTGTCACAAGAACAGATGGATGGTATTCAGTTGATTCAGTGGGTCTGTCTGTTACCGATTTGATTTTTATTTTTATTTTTTGACCACTCTAGAAAAGTGTGTTTTGCAAATATTAGGCTTTTCGCTGTATTTCATTTTAATATTGAAAACAAGTCAATACTGAGATCACAGTGTAAATAGAACCAAAGCATTTCGAGTTATACAACTTGGCACCGTTTTTCAACGATTAATACGCAGTTCATTCCCCGGGGGCTCTATTGCTGTCTAGTTGCCGAAAGTACTTCAATCGGTTTGACATGCAGTTGACATTTAAGTGGGTTATGGGAATTTTAAATATTCCTAAAATGTACGGAAATACGCACAAATAAAGGAAGAGTGGAATGTGAGTTTTGCAATGGAAAAATGTCTGCTGAATATGTCTTTCCAACCAATAGAAAACGTATTTTAGGAACAGGTGGCAAGTAATGAATAGATATCGAACGCGAGGTGAAGAAATAGTAGAGAGCGCACAAGACAGGGAACGATGACGGAGTCGAGTCGGCGAGGTCACGATCTTCCGGGTTCGTACAGGCCAATAAATATAGTAATCAATATTTAAACTCACATAAATATAGTAATCAATATTTGAACGCACACAAATATAGTAATCAATATTTGAACTCACATAAATATAGTAATCAATATTTGAACTCACATAAATATAGTAATCAATATTTGAACTCACATAATATAGTAATCAATATTTGAACTCACATAAATATAGTAATCAATATTTGAACTCACGTAAATATAGTAATCAATATTTGAACTCACATAATATAGTAATCAATATTTGAACTCACATAAATATAGTAATCAATATTTGAACTCACACCTTACCGTGGGCGTAAGGTGGCGAGATTAAGAGTGATAATATCAAACCCCACGTTAGATAACAAACTCTATGCGTATAAAATTATAATATTGTAAACACCAAATTAAATAACATTTTACACATTAACCTAAAGATTATTTCATCATACACTAATTTAAATACTGTTTCAGTAATGTATAATAACATGATTTTTTATTCAATTGTAGCACCGTGCTACGTGACCCGAGACGTGACGAAGCGATACCCAAATGCCAGATCAGAGTTTTGCCGATCATTGGCATGCTCCCAGCGATCCATGGGTTTGTGGCGGTTCCGCCAAACCCCACTGCCTACTTATCTAAAGAACCCCCATCCCTATGACCAAATCTTAAAAGTTCGCTAATGCAATCGCATTAACACATTTAATGCTTCACGCATCAAATAGATCAAATTTATTTAACTAATAGTCCCTGTAAAGAATCCTTACCTTTCATGCATCTCTTCGCATACAAATTCATGATTAGCATGAATCCCTAAACCATCCGGCACTCATGTCACACATGCCAAGCAATTCCGCTGTCCACGTGCATCCCCATGTCCCTGGCAATTCCACGGCCTCGGCAGCCCTTTGCCCAAAGGACAAAAGCAAACACTAGCGTCTAGTGTCATAAACCGAATTCCTTCGCATGTAAGCATGGATAAAAATTTGATCCCCTTTCGTTCAGCAAGATACGGCACACGACCACCCATCATATACCTAAATTGCTATAGCATCACCAGCATAATAGCAACACGGCTATTTACCCAGCTGCAATAGATTCACCTATGATTTGTTTTCCAACGAACAAACAATCACAACTTCGTGCTTAGCCCCACCAAACGAATTATCCAGCATATACAAATGCAAGTTTCGGCCACCGACCCAAGATAAGATATCCGATCTCCATTGTATAAAGTATAGCAATCCCCTTTAGCATCTAATGGGTGGCTGCTATTTACTCAGCCGACCCTCATTACCGGACGATGAATTCGGTCACTACTTCCTTTGTTCGGCATCCCTTGTCTAGGTTTCGTTTCGCTTTTGACCTGCAAGCGTTATGTAAACAATCTGATCTCAACGATCGACTTTACGCACACCACTACATGACCTCACCGGTGAGATCCTCTTTCCTCGTTTTCACCACGAGAGGAACACTTTCTCTCTCGGGGAAACTCACCCCATTAGCGAGTCGGAAGGCCTCTTATATATACTAGGTGTATGCGTACGTTTTTTCCGGTTTCTTTGGTAAAAAAAGTACGTAATTTTCTAGGGAAGTTAACTTTTTTTATTTAAAATATTGGCCATCGGTTTCTACACATTTCGCTTATCTTTGAAGCAATTTATGAATAGCATGCCAGAAAAACTGCTTGTTTTTCGCGGTAACCATTCGTCGAGCCATTTTCCAACTTTCTCGAAATCGCTGAAGTGCTGCACTGCGACCGCGTGCCCTATTGATGCAAAGAGGTGATAGTCAGATGGCGCCAAGTCTGGGAAGTATGGCGTGCGCAGAAGGATGTCTCATCCAAGCGATTTCAAGGTGCCTTTCACTAGTTTTGCTGTGTGAGACGGCGCGTTGTCGTGTAACAAAATCACTATGCCATGTATTTTGGCCCATCCCGGTCGTCTTTCGATTAATGGGTGGTTTTAATTAAGCATTTGATGATAGCGTTGTGTATTGACGGTTTCGCGGGCTTCAAGAGTTCATAATACACAATACCGCTCTGGCCCCACCATACACAGAGCATGGTCTTCTTACGATTTTACCTTGATTTTGAAGGACCGGTATCGCCAGTTGAAAGACACAATTTTTTCCGATTTGGGTTTTCAAAATAAATCCATTTTTCGTCACCCGTCACAATTCGATTCAAAAATGATCTCCTTTCGTGGCGTTGAAGCAGTATTTCACAAGTGACTTTGCGATATTCCATTTGATGTCCATTCAAATCGTGTGGGAACCATTTATCGAGTTTATTGATCTTCCCCATTGCTGGTAAATGTCTGGTGATTGTTTCTTGTGACACACGCTTCTGTTAACTGCCGTTGAGTTTGAGTTTGGTCATCAGCCAATAACTTCTGCAATTGCTCGTCTTCACATTTTTCTGGTCTACCAGAGCGCTCACTGTCTTTCACATTGAAATCACCACTTTTAAATTGTCGAAACGATGTCTCGTATGTTCTAATTGCTGGAGCGTCTTCACCATATGTCCCTACTAGGAAATGAAAACTTTGAACAGCATTTTTCTTTTAATTAAATAAGAAAAGCAATGCCTGCCGCAAATGTTCTTTTTCGGCCACAAAATTCGACATGATCACTAATTGATAAAACAAAGACGACTAGTTTTTGGTGGACTCAACGTATGTGTATTTGTATTTAAATTTCGGACGAGCAAGATGACGTATGTGTCAAATTAATACGCTGCCTAATTTCCGGTAGCACAATCTCTTAGATAAACCGGAAAAAACTTTTCCATGCACTTGCTAAATCCCATATTAGACCCGCGTCCAAATTTTGCCCTCATGTTTGGAACTCCACACCTGCCATACCCTCAATCTATTTGAGAGCACACAGAGACGAGGAGCGATCCGCCGATCGGGGACACGGCGCTGACGTCGGGACTACAGTTGTTATCACACCAAGGGCGTGTAGCTGACCCCTATTTGTTTTACAGATATTATCACAGATACTGTTCTTCGAAGATTCGTGGTATTGTTCGGCGCAATTCGGTTTATATGTGCTACACGAAACAATCCGACGGATTGCATCAATTTGCGGTTCATCTCTCGTCGGCGCGAACATCTCTGCACCAGAACGATACAGAAATAGAAAGCTGTGGAATTCTCTCTGCGCGTGAGTGTTTCCGGAGCGTTACAACCTGCAACTGTTCAAAAAGAACTGCAAGAGTTATTTGATGCCATCTCGCGGCGACAACAATAAAAGTTGTATTTTCGGTCAAAAACTTGCTCACATGATAGCCTTGTGAGGTGGTGCATAACCGTGGTGCAAAATTGCAAGTTTGGGTTTCAACAAATCTGACCTCTTTTGACGAACACTCTCTCGCAAACGCTTCACAACGTCTAAGGAGTATTCCTTATTCACTGTTTAACCTTGCGATTAGAATATATAGTTCACCACACCACGATAATCGAAGAAAACAGTGAGCATTACCTTAAGTTTTGATGGACTTTGCCGTGGTTTTTTCGGTTTCGGCTTGTTTTGGTAGCGCCATTCGAATGATTGTTGAGTTGTTTACGTGTCATACTAGTAGACCTGTGGCGGTTCCCATCACACGCGTAAATCCACGATTCATCACCTGTCACGATGTCATAGACGTGTTTCGAAGCACCGCAACCGTATTTTTTGAGCATTTCTTTCGACCAATTGACACGAGCCTTTTTTTGGGCGATTGACCATTGTGTGGGATCCAACGCGAACACATTTTTTTTGACAGTCAAATGTTTATGCAATATTGAATGTATGCTGGTCCCACTAACGCCTAAGGTTATCTCAATCTCACGATAGGTCACATGACGATCTTCCAATATCAGTTCGCGCACAACATCAATGGTTTTCGGAACAACAACTGATTTTGGACGACCTTCACGAAATTGATCTTGGAGTGAACTACGACCACGATTGAATTCACCATACCATCGATAAACACTGGTCCTTGATGGAGCTTCATCGCTAAAAATTGAATTAAGTTCATCCATGCACTGTTGCTGAGTTAATCCACGCCGAAAGTTGTAAAAAATAATCGCACGAAAATGTTGACGATTTAATTCCATTTTTGTGCCGAGATGAATCTTTTAAGTTACTGTAAACAACACAAATAGCGCTCGTATGTCAAAACGTTCTGAGTGCGTATAACCTCAAAAATGTTCAACTTTACGACAGAGCTGTCAATTGCCGGATTGCAACACTAGAGTTGCCAAATCCCGAAACATAAGAGGCAATCCTCGTATACGGCTCTGATACTTTTTGCTTATTCGAATTTCCTTTCGGCGTTCTTCATTATTTGCTTCCATGTTGTGTGTATATCTGTTAGAAACGCCACACTACTCCCTCCTCAGTGACCTTGTTACGATCAACTTTGTGTGCGAACGACGGACCGAGCGAGAGAACGTCGGAGCAGACGGGTGTGCCTGCGCTCTATACGGAAGTCGTGATCATTGTCGTGAAGTTCTGTTTACTATGGGAAAGTGTGTGCTGTGTGTACACAGATCACGTCGGATTATTGTGTTAAGCAAGGATAGTGAAGACGGTGATTTGAACATACGATGAAACGGGTGAAAAGCGAAGCATTGAAGCATCAGGTTACTGGCCGCGTGTACGAATTCGATTTCTAAACTCGCGTACACTCAACTGATGTGGAATTGTTATGTTATCGCTATGGTATACGGCTCTGAATCTTTGCTCATTCGAATTTCCTTTCGGTGTTTTTCACTATTTGCTTGCATATTGTGTGTGTATGTATCTGTTAGAAACGCCACACTACTCTCTCCTCAGTAACTTTGTTACGATCAACTTCGTGTACGAACGACGGAGCGAGGAACGAATAAGCGAGAGAACGTCGGAGCAGGCGAGTGTGCAGGTGCTATATGCGGAAGTCGTGATCGTGTCGGTAACTTCTGTTTTACTATGGAAAAGTGTGTGCTGTGTGTACACAGATCACGTCGGGGTCACCAATTATAGCGTTTGCGACGATAGTGAAAAATGTGTGATTCGAACAAACGCTACGAACGTTAGAACCACTAAAAATTGAACCAATGCTGAACACAGCAGCCCACTGCCGCGTGTACGAATTCGAATTATAAACTCGAATACATTCAACCGATGTGGAATTGTTATGTTATCGCTCTGGTATACGGCTCTGATACTTTTTGCTTATTCGAATTTCCTTTCGGTGTTTTTCATTATTTGCTTCCATGTTGTGTGTATATCTGTTAGAAACGCCACACTACTCCCTCCTCAGTGACCTTGTTACGATCAACTTTGTGTGCGAACGACGGACCGAGAGAGAGAGAACGTTGGAGCAGAGGGGTGTGCCGGCGCTCTATACGGAAGTCGTGATCATTGTCGTGAAGTTCTGTTTACTATGGGAAAGTGTGTGCTGTGTGTACACAGATCACGTCGGATTATTGTGTTAAGCAAGGATAGTGAAGACGGTGATTTGAAGATACGATGAAACGGGTGAAAAGCGAAGCATTGAAGCATCAGGTTACTGGCCGCGTGTACGAATACGATTTCTAAACTCACGTACACTCAACTGACGTGGAATTGTTATGTTATCGCTATGGTATACGGCTCTGATGCTTTGCTTATTCGAATTTCCTTTCGGTGTTCTTCATTATTTGCTTGCGTGTGTGTCTTTTAGAAACGCCACAAAACAAACGAAGTAAAAATTAATTGCAATTTGAAAAAAAGGGAATGAAATTTGACGATCTAAATACCTAATGGAGGGTATAACTATTGTTAGATGATAGTGGAGATAGAACAGGCTAAAGGCCAAAAATCGAAAAATTTATAGAAAAAGGAAAAGGTAGCGGATTTCGAGGGCAACGGACTTTTAAATGAGCGCCAAAACAGATTTTCCAGCGAGCTTTTGACCACGTCTGGCCAAGAGCTTTACCGAGTAAGGTTCGTTCTTATGGATCTTTTCAACTATTTTGCGACTAGATGAAGAATTTCCTCGTAAATCAATCGATCCGAGTTTTTGAAGAAGGTGCACCTTTCTTTATAATTAATTCGGGAGTCCCTCACGGTTCTGAATTGGTGTTAGACCTTTTTCTGCTAAAGGGGGCATTCCGGTTTGTTCGGTTCAAAAAATCAATGTTTTTTGCTTAATCGATAGTTTTATCCTTCAAAAATAATATGTTAAAATTTGGAAACGAAATCTTAGGCGGTTCCAAAGTTATAGGTCATTAAAGGGTCGGGCCTCCCGCGGATACAAATTCGTATCATAGGTGGCAATTACCGTGTATTTAGAAAGATGCAGACTATCCATTTATGGGCATTAATTTGCTTCGCTGTTGGCTTGGGCCAACTGCCACTTCTTTGAATATGTCGCAATCTTGTGCGACTGAAGAACATGTTCATAATATATATATACGATAATGGATAGTCGCTCCTGTGTATGTTGTTTTTACATTCGGGCGTACTGCGGGTGACCTGACATTGCCTGAGTTTTAGTTAGTTTCATATATAAGAAACTAACTTGCCCGTTGCACGGTGCTGGTGGTTTTTTCTTGTTTGGTGACTATTGAAGATGTTCCTACCGGTGACGTCGCGGGGGAGGTATTTTTGATTTTTTTTGTTTCTTTTTCATGAGGAGGAAAAAGTATTTAGTGTAAACGTGGTCTCAGAGCGTGCAGTGCTCGCATATAGGCGTCCGTTTCATACGTTTTTCAACGGTAAATTTTTCTAACATAGTGTTTAAAAACGTCAAAGATTCGCGTAAGTCAGGGCTGCGTCCAGGGAGTCGATATAAAATCCGAAAAGGATTTATGGGAACTATAAATGAACTGGAAACGGAGTATGCGACTACATCGGCACAAAAATCGGCTACATCGCCCGACTTCGCTCCAACGGTCACAGTGATGGCAGCATACGTGATGTTACTTTTTTTCACTTTTTTCCGAACTTTCAAACATTATAAAGAGTAAAAACCGTGACGGTTCGATAAACTTTTCAAAAAAATCTGAGAAAGGCCCAGGATTCAAACTGATCGTCGAATGCAACTGTGGTGAGAGGGTCATCGAGTCGTATCTTGTATCGGCGTTTTTTCTTCGGTGATAAAAAAGGCTAGCAAAGAAAAAGAAAAAACTGATGAAAGTGAAGATAAAAAATTTACTGCTTCTGGAGATGGTAGTTGGAGCAAAAGGGGTCATGCTGCTAATTATGGCGTTATGACATTGATCGGCAACAAAACAAATAAAGTTCTCGATCTTACTGTGAAATCGCGTTATTGCCAAGGCTGCAACCTTATGAAAACAAAGAAAGGCACCCCTGAATATGATACTTGGTGGGATGAGCACGAACCAGTTTGCACATTGGATCACAATGGAAGTTCGGGTAAAATGGAGCCTGACGGAATGTTAGATATGTTCGAGCGCGCTTTTGATCTGCACGGCCGCATTTACGAAATGTGTAAAAATAATGAATGCGTTCCAGAAATCATTTTCAAATGTTGTAAAGGCCGAGTGTATCAATCACGTGGGAAAGCGAATCGGTACGCAATTACGCGGTGTCATAAAAAAAGCAAAAAAAAAAAAAATAGGAGGAGTTGGTGCTGGAAAACTTACGGGAAACATGATAACAGAACTTACGACTTATTACGAACTTGCGATTAGACGCAATGCTCACTCTGCTGAAGAAATGGCGAAAGAAATTTGGGAAACATACTACCACAAAATAACAACCGATGAAAATCCGCAACATTAAAACTGTCCAGAGGGCCCAGAGTCATGGTGCAAATGGAAACGCGCGGAAGCTGCGAATGAGCTGTCAAAGTTCCACCACGGCAAACCTACCTTGGATCCTAAAGTACGAACAGCTATTTACCCAGTTTACGTAAAACTGACAGATCCCGATTTGTTAAAAAGGTTTTACGCAAAATAGCAACGAACGTTTCAATGCTACTATCTGGCACATGGGTTCCGGTTCCGGAGTGACCCGAAAAAATTTACAAACCTAGTCGAAAGATGAATAAAATGTTTAAAAAAAATTGTTGTTATATCTTTATTACTTTCTCTTAAAAAAATCATGAAAATAACCTATTTTTTGACCCGACAAACCGGAATGTCCCCTTAATATGAATGATTTGCTACTATGAACGTAATATAATATTTAGTTGAGAGAAGTCTGAATCCTTGTTTTCAAACGATCGGTCGCTTAATGCATTAACCTCCTCCCAGCTGACATGTATCCATATCGTGTCCCTAAATCGAATACACATATCGCATGCCTCCGAAACAGAATTCATTAGAATGATATAAAATATGTCCCCAAAAAAGATCATGTAGTAATATTGTGGTATTATATCCGGTTGGTCTAAAAACATCACCACTTATTTTCCTTTCAGTGTGACGAACTACGACACTCCTTGATTCTGACTCCAAGAACGAATAATAAATGTAATAAATGTAAGGCACGCCAAATCTCTTTATTGTTTACTTAATTACAAAGTTGAATGCTAGGGTCTTTATATTACACTTCACACTTACTGTAGGACTTAGTGTCTAACGTTTATATAAGAACTTAATAAAACATTTCAAAATTTAACATACAAAATTAGTGTTCGTTGTACAAGTAGGTAACTTATCGTTATTATAACTATATGAAACACTAGAAAATTAGACTCTTGGTTTAGCTTAACGTGGAGGCCCGACGTGCCTCCACGGAATCCGTATTGCGATTAATTTATTTCAAAAATACCATTTCATCTTCCGCTTGTCGACCAAAAGGGGATGATTTTCCTTGCATCGGTCCCAGCACAAGGGCGCGAAACACACACACGATGATCGCTTCTGCTGCTCATGGTGTGTGTCCACAAGTGTGCGGACAATGGATCGACCGAATCCATAAGGGGAACATTAGATGGCATGGTTGCAGCTAGTGCAATTATCTTGAATTAGATATTTAGTGTTTACACGATCAGCAACTGCGTACAGCATTTATGCTGATCGTGCACATCTTGGTGCATCTCCAAGTAGTCGAATTCTCGCTGGTAATTTTCCATTTAGGGGAACTCTACTTCCTTGGGCGGTCACCCGTATGCCATAAAGTATTTCTCGATCGGATGACCGACCGATGTGGGTACAGGTAAAGTAAAGAAGAAATATCTCCTACACGTGTGTGGCAGACTCATCAGGAGATATTTCATTGATGTGGTTCGGGTAATGTTGGTTGCTTGATGGTGCAACCAAATTGCTTTTAAGGCACATGTTGCGTTTTATGCGACCTTGCCCCTTGTGGAAAAATACCTATTTGTTGCTGATGGATTTTGCATCAGCGAAATTATAGTTCTAAAGCGTTTCAGGAGATAGTTGATACATTTATAGGAAGGTAAGTACATAATTTTGGGCTCCTCGATAGTATAGTGGTTAGTATACCCGCCTGTCACCCGGGAGACCGGGGTTCGATTCTCCGTCGGGGAGCCCCTGGCGCAAGACTAATGACCTTGCCCAGAAAAAATAAAACATTATGGAAAATTTAACAACCCTCAGGACTTGCAAAATAAGGCCAAGATCGGTTCCCGGTTGTAGTGCCGATGATGATGATGATGATGAAGTACATAATTTTATGTGTTTTAGGAAACTGCTTCCTCATTATAGGTTGTAAGGAAAGTAGTGGCGTTCAATGGAACTGCCACAATACTTGTTTTATAGCGTTTTGGGATGCTCTAGGTTGTAAGTTTTCGAATGGTTAATGGGCAGATGAGTAGTGGCGTTGAAGGGCACCGCCACATGATATATAAAAGAGGTAAAGACCCAATACTAAGAAGAAAATTTAGACTTGTTTGACTGCATAAGTACGAGACGTTGGATTCTGCGCCAGTTGCATCCTGAATTTTATCTTGAAGTTTAGATGTTTGATGTAGTACAGGATTTTCCAAGCAGTTACGTCATTTAATCCTTTCTGAAACTGGATTCGATATTCACATTCACGTTTCCTGAATCATTCATTGTGGGATGCTATGGTAAAACTCACATTTTTCCTATTTTTTCTAACATCTTCGTGTCTTCCTGCCATCCATTTAACCACCAACAACAAACAAATATTTAATTAACGTCATAATTATTTCAACAAATTGTTCCAAATTGTTATTAATATCGAACGTCATTCCATAATAAATTGTTATCGAATAGTTTTTATGACTGTCAAATGCTAAGTGTCAAATAGGATTAAAACTGTAACTGTAACTGGCGGTCAAGCAAAATCTACCCGGAACATAAAAAGCGCCCTGTATATATATTTCCATTAATAACTTTATCGTGAAGTATAATGATAATCTAAGCTCTCCCGTATCCGAACAGAATGAAAGCTATCAAAAAGTCATAAGCACCCGCATCTCCCGCATGGTTGAACACCAATCACTCGCCATTAATTGTTTGCATACCGTCTAAAATTGCATTATGCCATTGTGTAATTATAACTGTTTTGTTACTAGTCGGAGTCGTAAGTTTCACGTAACCAGTTCAATCCCCTTGACATTCTTGTGATATGTTAGTTACAATTAAAGCCGACCAAAAACATAGTCCGTCGTAAAGGAACAATGGCTACTACATATTTCCTGCGTAGTCAGATGCAGAGGAAACAAAATAAAATCAACCAACTGCCATAATCCTTTTTTAGACGCCCTGAAGTGCATTCAATGCACACAAGCGCATCGCCAACATTTTCACATGGTTCTGTTTCACTGTCGTTTGAAAGTGCACACCAGGCAGGAGTTACGCATGTATTTACAATGTAAGCGCACTAGCTGTTGGGGATATGCGTAAGTCATTGATTTTTGATTTGGGTAGTGATATGTCCTTTAGGTCACTGATAGGGATGTTGCTTGGTGAGCGCAGTGAATGATGAGGCCTATCGCTTCAGTTTGCTGTACTGTCAGGATGAATAACGATCTTGGGCAGCCACTATTTGGAATTTCATAGCAATTCGTTTACCACATCTCCCTGCAGACACTGCCCAATGGTCCAGGGCCATCTATGCATGCAACATATGCGTTACTTTTCTGGTGTTGAAAGGATGTGTGAATGAGATGAAATTTTTATATCATCTCTTACCGACAAAATTCTTTGATATGTAGAAGGACATCGATTGAGTGTGGTGAGACGAAATCTGTATATGAAAAGCCCAACGAAACCCTGACGTAGATTCAGATTTTAATCAAATTTTCTTGCTACTCATGCATTCATGCACATTGAAAGGTTCCTTGGAGATTTTGGTATTTCAATATTTCCACCAATCCTCTGTGGAAAAGGGGGTCGATGTTTTCCTTCTACCAAAGGAGACAGTTATTATTGGATTCTCAGGAGGTTCCTGCGTGGAAGGTATATTGGTAAAAAGGGAAAAAGGATGATGAAGGCTACTTTTCTCGCGCCACTTGCCATGCCGATTGAATTATCCAATTTGTAAATTTGTAAAAGCAATTTTCGTTCCCTCTAAATAGCTGTTCTGTGCTGTTGGCTCTTGACTGTTGGCTGCCCCCTACTGCCTGATAGCTATTGAGTGCCGAAGTAAAGCTTGCACATAAGACGCTAATGAAATTGTAGACTCATCTTATAAGCACCGTTGACGTAATCAGCAGGAAATGGAAAATTCAGGTGAAAAGGGAAACGAGTGAGAATGTACTGGATGCGGATGAATGTTTATCAAGTTATTAAAGGTGCCGTTTGGTGCGTGTATTTAGGTAAAATGAAATCAAGGAACAAAGAAATACATCGACAAGGTGGTACATATTGTTATCTATCGAGTACGCCTCTCAGGTTGCGGAAGCTATCACCATCAACAAGTTAATCTTCCGTCTGTTTGTCGAATGTACATCGAACATGCGAATCTTGTATTCTTTTGCTTGAACAACTTGAAGTAATGTTTTCATTAGAAGAAGGGTCAACTGACAATATTCGTTAGGTACTTTTGGAATACCCGCAAGCGATAGTTCGTTTAAAGTGTGTGTGTGAGTTGGTTGGTTTCAAGTTTATCTAGGGAGGAGTTCGAGAGCAATTTTAAATGTGCATGCCTATGTTACGCGCAAAGCCCTCCATCCCCTAATACCTACCTCTTTGGAGCCAGTCTCCACTGTTAATTGCGGTACGCGCAAAACCATCCACTTAAAGGATGAAGCGCTCCGCAAGCCCTAGCATTGTCCCCATATTTTAAATATCCCCAAATTAATATTTGGATTCAATATTAAACAAATTGAACTACACGTTCAAATTTCCCACATTGAATTCAACTTAAAAAATCTAATACGTGACAAACGAACCGTATGTTCAACACGAAAAATGTGCGAACCAAACGACCAACTTTCAAACATGAGAATCATAAATTGAATCATAAAGACAACCTCCCCGAGTAAGTTCGAAACGTAAGGAGGCCACTATTATTGAGTGAAACTGCCAGGGCGGACCTACCAACATCCAATCTCCGGGTATCCGTCAAGACTCCACCAACACCGACTCTCTTCATCTGATTGGATCCAAAACTTTCTTTTCATCTTTTCTGTCAGATGAGATTCTTATGGAAAGCGAACAAGTGCGGAATACATCAGTCGCTTTGGAGACATTAGTTGTGAGTAGGCCAGCACAGTTTCGCACCACATGTTCGTTTTATCGCGCACCAACATCGAGGATCATAAATGGTCATCGGCAAGATCCTTTGTTGATTGTTCCTTTTGTTTTTCCTCTTTTGATCACAAACCGTGAAAGATAGAGAAAATGAATGGCGGGTGGCAAAAGGTCCATCCGAACAAAAGAATGTAAAAAGTTTTCGTTCGGGCAGACAAGGAGAAAAAACAGGGAGTTGGTTCTAGACTATTGACGGAGACGGCCAGAAAGTGTGTGGTGATACGAGGGTTGCCTCTTATGTTTCGGGATTTGGCAACCCTAGCATTGCAATCCGGCAATTGACAGCTCTGTCGTAAAGTTGGACATTTTTGAGGTTATACGCACTCAGAACGTTTTGACATACGAACGCTGTTGGTGTTGTTTACAGTAACTTAAAAGATTCATCTCGGCCCAAAAATGGAATTAAATCGTCAACATTTTCGTGCGATTATTTTTTACAACTTTCGGCGTGGATTAACTCAGCAACAGTGCATGGATGAACTTAATTCAATTTTTGGCGATGAAGCTCCATCAAGGACCAGTGTTTATTGATGGTATGTTGAATTCAATCGTGGTCGTAGTTCACTCCAAGATGAATTTCGTGAAGGTCGTCCAAAATCAGTTGTTTTTCCGAAAACCATTGATGCTGTGCGCGAACTGATATTGGAAGATCGTCATGTGACCTATCGTGAGATTGAGACAACCTTAGGCGTTAGTGGGACCAGCATACATTCAATATTGCATAAACATTTGACTGTCAAAAAAATGTGTTCGCGTTGGATCCCACACAATTTGTCAATCGCCCAAAAAAAGGCTCGTGTCAATTGGTCGAAAGAAATGATCAAAAAATACGGTCGCGGTGCTTCGAAACACGTCTATGACATCGTGACAGGTGATGAATTGTGGATTTACGCGTATGAGCCCGAAAGTAAACAGCACTCGACTGTCTGGGTGTTTCAAGATGAGCCAAATCCAACAAAAGTTGTTCGCGCACGAAGCACTTCCCAGCAAATGGTCGCCTGTTTTTTCGGAAAAACTGGACATGTCGCAACCGTACCACTAGAACAACGCAGAACAGTCAATTCTGAGTGGTACACAACCATTTGTTTGCCAGTTGTCTTCCAAGAAATCAGGAAAACCAACCGCCGAAGACGAATCACTCTTCACCACGACAATGCGAGCTCTCACACATCGGCTGCGACAACTGCATTTTTGAGCACCCAAAACATCGATTTGATGGGTCATCCGCCGTATAGTCCTGACTTGGCACCGAATGACTTCTTTTTATTCCCGTACGTAAAAAACAAACTGAGAGGTTAACTTTTTTCGACACCTGAAGAAGCGGTTGCTGCATTCAGAATGCATGTGTTGGAGATACCTCAATCAGAGTGGCAAAAGTGCTTCGACAATTGGTTCAAACGCATGCAAACGTGTATAGATCTTCATGGGGAATATTTTGAAAAACAATAAAGTGATTTTCGATGATCAATATTTGTTTTTGTTCTCTAATCCCGAAATATAAAAGGCAACCCTCGTATATAATGCAACATTGGGTCACGAGAGTGTAATAAAAGTGTCCAGTAACAAAAAAGAAAAAAAAGTGAGAACATATGGTCCATAATATGGGCGTAAATAAAAATGCAAAATGGCAGAGAAAAAACAAGTAATTAAAAAGTTAAAACCAAAGTCCACGTTAATAAAATACCATGTGAGCTCCCCACTGACACGAGCGGCAACAAAAGTCAACTAGCCAAACGAGGCAATAACATACTTGCTCGAATAAGGGCAAAAAACGGAAGAGGACAGCACATTTTCCCCGGTTCCATATAATGACGGCAATGTAACAAATAACATGTTTGCATCTTTAGCGATTGCCGAGACTGAGGACGAGGGGGAAGAAATCAGCGACCTTGAAGCAAGGCCACCCCGAGCGACAGCTCAATTAGCTGAGAAACGTCGCAGAAAGAAGGAATTGGAACAGTAAGTAAGGAAATAAGATACCATAAGCTAGGGTTTAATCATTTTTGTCTAGCGATTAAGAAAATTATAATAAGAGGAAGAAATAAAAAATGATACAAAAAATGAAAAATGATAAATAGTCTCCGGTAAGAAGTATCTAGAAAAGATCACTAGTAAAAGTTGAAGTGTGAGTTTTAAAAAGCAATCAGCAACTTATTTATATTTATAAATTAATAAAGTCTGTGTAGAACGTGAGCGTGTGACCAGGACAGTAATTTTTACAATCAAACACTAATAACAATAAGTGGAAGTAAAGTGTCAATGCCGACCTTAAATGGTAAAGTGCCAAAAAAAGGAAATTTAACACTAAAAAGAAACAAAAGCGTTTGTGTATCTCCCTGGACTTCGAGACTTCCTCCCTGTATCGCAAAGGTGCTGAGAATCTGTGGGGGTAGAGATATGATGCCGATCATGGGCACAGTTTCACTAACTCCCCAACAATTGTCCACCGAAAAATTGTTCACAGGAAGAAGAATGGATAATAAAACGCACTGGGGATTTTGTTGTTTTTATGTTCTTTATTTTCACTACGACTAAAGTGTATTCCGTGCTAATTTGCACTTGTTTCAAAAATAATTACGACACTACGACAAAAATTAGAATACTTGGGTTTCGATGCAAACGTGTTGGGGGCAACTAAGTAATAGTTCAATTTGAACGGTCAGACCCAGTGAGAATTTGTTAAAAACCGTGAAAACTTTCGTGACAATTTTACACTGAAACTGCATATACAACAGATTACACTCGACTTTTTACAATTTACGATATTAATTTTTGGCCTGAGCGGCAGCGTGACTACGCGCGATGGTGGTTGAGATGTGACTGTTGAATTAGGGGTGAAATTCTGTATTTCATTTTACACACAGGACAACCAAAAGAGACCACGCCTCTGCTCTCTCATTGTCATACTCGCCGAAGTGTGGTAACTTCGGTTAATTGATAATCGATGAACGTGGTAGAATGAGAGATCAGAAACTCGATGTACTGTGATCTCGAGGTAGCTTTGGTTGTGTGTGTTGGTATCAACTGCTGTTACTGACATGACCTACTGACCCAGTGTTACGGCTATGGTGTAGTCAGAGAACATTGAACCATGGAAAGATAGAACTGCGAAAGAGAGGAAAACCTAGCTGGTGCTATTCACCTGAAAGAAGAGATCATCGATCCCAAGCGAATGGGTGATCTGGGAAAAGTCAATAGGACGCCGCGTCGGCTAGGGAAATAATACCGTGGGAAAAACTCTATGGAATATTGGTAAATACCCAAGCGAATGGATGATGTTGCAACCGCGTCGCTTGATTTGACTTGGTTATTGCTAACCAATACGAATGGAATTTCCGGTGGAAATCCCATGGTTAGAGCAACAGTATTGCCGTATGGCGAAGATAGTAGCTAAACTCAATTATGCATTATCTGCGTAGGATAATGAGTCCTTTTCAAATTATGTCCTCTTAAGGGGAGGTTCTTATCTGAGAGTCCCACAAACGGCCATTTTCTCGATTTTTTTCTCATAGAAGGTAAAAAATAAAGAACCCCAATTTTTTTTCACTTATTTAATATGTTTTAAAGTAAAAAAAAATAGCTTCAGGACTTGTTAAATAAGCCCAAGACCAGTTCCCGGTTGTAGTGCCGATGATGATGATGATGGAAGTAAAATAAAAATTCTTTTGGATTAAAAAATATGGTGACAATTCTTGTTGACATGCCTTGTAATGTGACAGTCTCAAAACAAGGTACCTTACGGTTGGTCATTCTAGCACCTACAAAAATGATCAAAAATCAGTAGTGGAAGAATTTTCATAAACTATATGAGTGTAGTTGGAGCCTCTACTAGAATCATCCATGAAAGTCGAAATTTAATAAAATGGCGGACATGCAAACTTTATGTACCGAATTTCGCATTTTTTTTTGTTGCTCTTTAACGTTGAATAGAAAAACATTTATGAATGATTGTGGGTTGCGACTTTACAAGTCCAACCCAGATCACATGGCCAGTTCCGCGACCACAAAAGGTAACGGACTACAGCGACGGAAGGGACCATCTCGTCGTCACCAACTATCCCGGCCTCCATGACCCTCCATCCTTCAGCAATCCTCAGAGCGGGCGGCTTCTAACAGGGCAAATTAATCGTCGACCTGTCATTTGGACTGAATGGTTATCGAACTAATTCTCTTTTCTGTTTCTTCACGTATACTTTGGTAATCCGAATCAATCATGTTCATCCTGATGTAAATGTTAATTAAAATAAAGAATAGTATTTGTTGAATACACAAAATTTGATTGCATTTTCGACTTTACAGCGGATCACAATATAAGAACCCAGTGCGTTGTGCTAGATATTGGAACTAAATTCATCCTCAGTTGCTTGTTGGTTACCCAAATCGTATGTTCGCAGTAGGTTGCTGTGGACTGTGACTGTTCGAGTGCGTCGAAGCGGTGTGGTGATTTCCCATATTTGAAAACCATCTGGATTGCTGCGTCTCCTGTCCGTGGACCACGACAGGTAATTGATTTGGATAAATTCGATTAGATTTCCTTGACTTCAGGCAAGGACCAGAGGACCACTGACAGCAAGTGCTGCCAACCCAGCCCAGACGTTATTCCCTTGGTCGCCGGAACGGAATACATACGTTTGTAATGAATGATTGATCACCATGTGATGCAAGCGGACATAATCGTTATTCAATACATTTAAAAGAATATATTGTGGGTGACCAGTATATAAGATTTAATCTTGAAAGTTTATCTCTAATCTTACTTCCCTACTTTTTGCTGTTTAAGCGCAGCCCGCTGTAAGTCTATGGCGTAGAGCGCCGCAGTTTGGCGAATCAAAACACACGTTTGGTTTTTGATTAACTTTACTTCTAAAAATGCTGGGGTATTTATACTCCCAATCAATCATTCAATTCTTTACACATTTCCTTATTCAGTCATACAATTTTTGCTATAAAATAATTAAATGGAACATCACTCATACAATTTTGCTTATTATGCTACTTAATATCATATCACCGAATAGCGAAAGAACAATGACATAAATTGACCCAATTAATTCGTGAATCACTTTGCCAATGACAAATTCGCAAACGATTGTCATCTGATTCCTCCAAATCGTAACTGGAGCAATTCGTTCGTTTTACTCAATGAAATGAGTTGACCTTCAAATTGGTTGTAAACAACTGGTTACTTGAGAAGTGCAAATTGTGACAAGGGCAATTGATTCATTTGAGATTATTGTTTGCGGTCATTTCATGTATATGTTGTCACACTACACGTTAGTGGCCGTTCCCTCGCCACACAATGAATAAATCAATTTATTCAATAAATTTAATTTATTTTAAATTAAAAGTAAAACCGATCCATCGAGTAGTTTTTGAGATATTGTGAAGATCAATGTGAAAAACATGGTTTCTAGAAAAAGGCATTTAAAATTTCGAAACGCTATACGAGAGTGGGGTGAAAAGTGTCCCTCCTACCTTGGATAAATCCAAGCAAATCTTCCGAGCAACCTCAACTTTTACGGGACCAACGAGCACTATTGGTCACGCGGGTCCTCCGAGCATCTGCTGATGGTGCGACCATCAGTATACGCTCGTGGTGCAGACGCTGTCTTGCAGGCAATGCCCCTCTCTATGAATGTGCTTGAGAGAGTTGGGAAACTCCGAACCGTGAATACTGCCCTTATCACGATCATTGAAGATCGCTATTCTTCCTGTTGACGAGAATAATTTGCCAATACCTGGCGAAGGCAGGTGGGACATCGCTCTATCTTAACAAAATAGAAATCTATTAACTAAATAGAGATATATCTTAACTACTCGTATATTACATATAAAATAAATCGTTTGCAAACTCGTTAATCGTGAATCGACAATCCGTATCGAAGATTTTTTTTTGTCCTTAGAGCCGGATCTTTATTGAACAATAATGTATATGCGTCTTTCAAAAAGAACCATCTATTATGAAGGGCATCATACTACAGTCTAATAAAAGACATAGTTAGAGTTTGAAAAAGGACATTTATACAGTATATCTTGAGTTCCTTTTTAAAACCATGTTGTGGGATCTAAAAGTTATTATTATGTGAACAAATTATCAGAAAACTAAAGTGCTCTTTGGCGTTGATCTTCTTAACGAGTTCTTCAGTTGATAGTAGGCTCAAGTTTAATAAAAAACAAATGCTGTTTCTTTAACCCTTTAAAGTATTTTACTGAGCTCCAAAATCGTTACTTTTTTCCTTTAGATTTTTCATATATACCCCTAGTTACTTCAAAAATTATATTTAGTCCGTCATCAAATCCTATTGGAATTAAACTTTTCTCAATTCCACAACATCATTAGGGTCTTTAATCTTTGTAAAGAACACAATGTGTATTTTGGACATGTGTTGCCACACACAGGATTACCCTGTGACCGTTGACATTTCGTTGTAATTTGCTGAGAAATGTGAAAGCATTACGTTTAAGTGTTAACACATGATACGTTCTATTGTCAGAACGGAACGTAATCCTCACCCTTTCGGAGTACTGGTAAGTCCTGTTTCCGGCAAGTTTCTGTATAATTATAATTGCCGATTACTCTTTATAGTAACATATCAAGGGGATGGTTGGGGTTGTTTAGGTTAATAGTACTTCAGTGACCTTCTACAAAGGGATGCCCAACATCATCTGACAGAGGGTTTTGTATGTTCGAAGGGTTTAACGCTAGTTATAGCGATAATGACTCCCTTTACAAGTGAAATATAAGCTACTTTCTTACCAAATTACCGCATCAAAGAGGCTGTGTGACGATCTCAAATTTAATTTGTCAACCCCAGAAACTTTTCGTTAGTCCGATGAGGTTTCTATTGCATTATGGAATACTAATCTCAGTGTGTCTGCTACACTGCATAGGTTTCAACCTCAAAGTGTGTGGTAAAGAAGTGGTGACTCGTGTGATTCTGTTGTTTAAGTGATTATGACGAAACACATTCGATACGAGGGTTGCCTCTTATGTTTCGGGATTTGGCAACCCTAGCGTTGCAATCCGGCAATTGACAGCTCTGTCGTAAAGTTGGACATTTTTGAGGTTATACGCACTCAGAACGTTTTGACATACGAGCGCTATTTGTGTTGTTTACAGTAACTTAAAAGATTCATCTCGGCCCAAAAATGGAATTAAATCGTCAACATTTTCGTGCGATTATTTTTTACAACTTTCGGCGTGGATTAACTCAGCAAAAGTGCATGGATGCACTTAATTCAATTTTTGGCGATGAAGCTCCATCAAGGACCAGTGTTTATTGATGGTATGTTGAATTCTATCGTGGTCGTAGTTCACTCCAAGATGAATTTCGTGAAGGTCGTCCAAAATCAGTTGTTGTTCCGAAAACCATTGATGCTGTGCGCGAACTGCTATTGGAAGATCGTCATGTGACCTATCGTGAGATTGAGACAACCTTAGGCGTTAGTGGGACCAGTATACATTCAATATTCCATAAGCATTTGACTGTCAAAAAAATTTGTTCGCGTTGGATCCCACACAATTTGTCAATCGCCCAAAAAAAGGCTCGTGTCAATTGGTCGAAAGAAATGCTCAAAAAATACGGTCGCGGTGCTTCGAAACACGTCTATGACATCGTGACAGGTGATGAATCGTAGATTTACGCGTATGAGCCCGAAAGTAAACAGCAGTCGACTGTCTGGGTGTTTCAAGATGAGCCAAATCCAACAAAAGTTGTTCGCGCACGAAGCACTTCCCAGCAAATGGTCGCCTGTTTTTTTCGGAAAAACTGGACATGTCGCAACCGTACCACTAGAACAACGCAGAACAGTCAATTCTGAGTGCTACACAACGATTTGTTTGCCAGTTGTCTTCCAAGAAATCAGGAAAACCAACCGCCGAAGACGGATCACTCTTCACCACGACAATGCGAGCTCTCACACATCGGCTGCGACAACTGCATTTTTGAGCATCCAAAACATCGATTTGATGGGTCATCCGCCGTATAGTCCTGACTTGGCACCGAATGACTTCTTTTTATTCCCGCACGTAAAAAACAAACTGAGAGGTCAACGTTTTTCGACACCTGAAGAAGCGGTTGCTGCATTCAGAATGCATGTGTTGGAGATACCTCAATCAGAGTGGCAAAAGTGCTTCGACAATTGGTTCAAACGCATGCAAAAGTGTATAGATCTTCATGGGGAATATTTTGAAAAACAATAAAGTGATTTTCGATGATCAATATTTGTTTTTGTTCTCTAATCCCGAAATATAAAAGGCAACCCTCGTAGATGAATGGGTTGTAGCTGTTGTTTTAGAAAATATTTGACATTTTATAACACGAAAAATGTGATTTCACAGCGATAGAGGTAGAACTGTCATTAAAGAGAACCATCCTCATGTCTTCTGTTCTTTTCTTTTTACACTAATGCGCGCACAAAAGGGGATTCTGTAGTACCCTTAAATGTCAGAGCACAGTGCGAGCGGAAGGAAAGGAAGAAGACAGGGAAAAGAGGTATCGATGTACAATGATTTTAAATGCCCGGGCATTACAACGATGAGGAAACACATGATCAGGTAGAGCATTCCACATTTGTGTGGTTCGACGAAAAAGTAACTCCCTATGCATTTTATGCGTCTGAAGCGAACTGATGCGCCTTCTCAGATTGATTGGTATGGGCGGGAATGTTTGAAGAGGCGGAACACATCCACCACGCTCATTTGAATGCGTGGTGGATGTGTTCCGCCATCACAGCGACCATGTAATACCTATAGAAAAGAGACAGGCATGATACCTTGCACCTATGTTCTAACCACGGAACCTATCGAGTACGTGTAGCATAGTTTTGGATGTGCCTGACCAAATATGGGAGTTGAATTCCATTTAGGGGACTAATATACGTAAATTGTGGCCAGGTTGGATGGAGTGAAGTATCTTTTGCATCTCTTAAGGAGCACCATACGTTTGGCCTCACCTTTCCTAGTTTCACAAACGTGGTCGTTCCAATTAAAAGTCGAATTAATTCGAATGCTGGAGATTGATAGCTCCTTGGCTTCGTCGATGCAAGTGCCTTTACTTGTCTTTGACGACAAGAAGCACCACTGAGTTTTTAAGGTATTGAATTCTACTTGGTGAGATAATTCATTGATATACCTTGTTGAGGTCGGAATTCAATGTATTACGCATATCCTGTTGATTGGTGATGCGGTTCTCAGGGTCTGGTCGGCAGTGTTCGTATAACTGTGAGAAATCCAACATGCTACCATCAGCAAACGATTGAATTGAGTTGTGTGTAATGGAAAAGAGATCATTTATAAAGATGAGGAAGAAAGTTGGTGTGAGTACAGACCCTGGGAACACCTGCATTAGCTTGTTGGAAGGCAGATTTGACACCATCAAGAACCATTTGGATTGCACGACCGGACAGATGGTCTCTTGTCTATCGAATCATTATATTCTCCACTCCATAAGAATGTAATTTTGAAAAAGAAATCCATTATTTTAAGATAGTGGTTGTACCAATTTTGGCAATTTTGCTCGTTGGAAAAATAACATTCCTTGACACTTTTGAAATTGCTCAATTGATCTGACGGTTGTCATCATCATCATCGGCACTATAACCGGGAACCGGTCTTGGCCTTATTTAGCAAGTCCTGAGGCTTGTTAAATTTTCCATAATGATTTGTTTTTTTCTCGGTAAGGTCATTAGTCTTGCGCCAGAGGCTCCCCCCGACGGGGAATCGAACCCTGGTCTCCCGCGTGACAGGTGGGTATACTATCCACTATACTATCGAGGAGCCTATCTGGCGGTTGTAGGATGGTAAATATACTAGTTAACAAAGACAAAATTCAGCGTGCTTTACAATTTTGCTTTGAGAAAGGCGAAAATTCAGTCAGGTGCCTGAAATTGTGAGTTTTTTTTTTTTTGGTGGCGAAATTGTCACAACCAACTCTGCGAGTTAACGCATGAAACAGTTAGATAACGAAACTGCATACTAAAGAATATATATCCTGGAAACTGCATATCAATCGGAATATGTCTCATGAACCTTATGTGAATCACTCAGATAACACTAAAGCAAAGATCATCTAGAAACTGGATATCAGTTAAGATATGAGTCATTTGGTAGGAATAGACACAAACCTTTGTTGTTATTTTTGCTGACTACTGATAAATCTATAATATAAAAGGAAGCAACAAGGGAAACGCGGTGAGAAGTAATTGTGAAGTAGATTTAAGAGTACAGCACATACGAGGCTACCCGAACAATCTAAATAATTCTCCTTACATATGAATCCATATAATAAACTAGGATTCGTGGAAGGGGAGGGACCGACACGATTCATTAATTTTTATACCAACAAGCACTTTATTATTATTCATTGGCCTGTAGGAACCCGGAAGTTCATGACCTCACCGACTCGACTCCGCCATCGATCCCTGTCCTGTGCACTCTCCTTCCACGCTTGACCAGCCGATCTCGTCAAGGTCAAACCTAACATTGTCCCCCCCATCTACGTCGCGGCCGTCCGGTCGGCCTCTTTCCCGTCGGTTTACCGTCAAGAATTCTACGTACGGTCCTATCATCCTTGCCCATTTGCGTCACATGTCCGGCCCATCATAATCTTCGCGACCTGATTACTCTCACTATTGTAGTTTTGCCGTAAAGCTCTTTCAATTCGTGGTTATGGAGTTTCCTCCATTGTCTGCCGCTTCATCATATTTACCGTCAAAGATACCCTTTACGCGGAATTTGTTTTCTTCCCGTTTTGTGAGAGCCCATGTTTCGCACCCGTAAAGAACAATCGGCATGATTATGCTTCTATAAACAGGGAGGTTTATATTACGTGATAGCAGTTTGGATTTCAGCAGTTTACTGACTGCATGTCAACTAGCGTTGCCGGAATGTAGCCTTTTGTTAGTTTTCTTCGACATTTGTTCCCAGGTATTAAAACTCTTTAACTTTTTTCAAATATATTGCCCCTGACGTTTATGTCTGTCCCCTGAGGTCCACCTGCTCGCACCGTAATCATATACATACATACCCAACCACAAAGTTAAAAAGAGATGGTGAGAGCCCATTCCCCTGTTTTAGTCTGTCGCGGATTTCAAATGGTTCTGAGTTTTCTATTCTAGCTCGCCCTTTAATTTCGTCCATGCAGATTTGAATTAGGGACTCTCAGCTTAACTGCAATATGGTCTCTGACTTGCGACTGACTCTAGGCTTTTTGAAGTCAACGAAAAGTTGGTGAACCGTCTTTCCGTATTCCCAGCAGTTGCCTTACTGTGAACATTTGGTCGCTTGTTGACCGGTTCCTACGGAATCCCAGTATTTCTTCTGCGTACGGTGCGATTCTCGCCAGTATGACATTTGTTAGTATTTTGTATGTGGTTGGGAGCAATGATATTCCTCTGTAATTTTCGCAGTCAGATTTTTTTGAAAATGGGGGCGACTATTGCGGTTTTTCATTCTGCCAGAGTAACTTCCTTAACCCATATTGTTTTAATCAGTTGGTGGATCTTTCGAGCGCTTGCCCCTCCTCCATGCTTCACAAGCTCTGCCGGTATGTAGTCGACTCCGGGAGCCTTGTTGTTTTTCAATCGGTTTATTGCGTCTACAACTTCGTCGAAAGAGGCCTCTGGGATCTGAGGATCGGCTGTATGTACGTCTGGTGCGTTTATTTGTGGTTGATGGGTGCGCACATTGGGCAGGTTTTCAAAGTACTGCTTTCATCTCACAATATTGTTTGTTTCTGTAACCAGATAACCTTTTGTGTCTCGAATTATTTTGCCTTCCCTAGGTAGCCATTTCTAATTGAGTTTATGCCGGCATACATACCTCTGATATTCTTTGTTCTGGAATTTGGTAAGGTTTTTTCCATCCGAGTCTCCTCCCATATTTTTTTTTGCGTTTGAAGAGTCTCATTGTCTCTTTCCGAATTGTCGTGTATCTTTCTGCGTTGACTTCAACCAACAAGCACTTGCAAGGATTAATTCGCGCAATATTTGTTTCATTGATTCCGTTTACCTATTTTGGATGTTAAAGGTAGGTCTGTCGTCGAATACGATGATCGGCTCATGGAAATGATCGGTCGGTATTTGGGAGCAATAAGAGTTGACCCAAAAAAAAAAAAAAAATGCAAGTGAATTTCTGTCTATCAAGCAGAACGAATTGCGCCAACGGTTTAACATTTTTTGAAAACTATGATAGCCAAAGCACAATGAAGCGGCTCAAACGTTGATCAAATCAAGACTTACAACGGGTAAGCTTCCTGTATCCATTTAGAAGGACTAGTAAGACTTGAAAGGAATCATCTGCTATAAGCTCCCCACTGTTCTCTATTGTCAACAATTGGAATGATGGCTTCAAATTAGCGATCGACCAGAAGCGGCCAGAATCAGAACGAGAGATTTTGTGTTCTATTAGACAATGGGTAGGAAACTATTTTCTTAAGTTTATTTAACACAAACACCTAACAAAATGCTCATCCAGGTCAAGACTCTAACTGGAAAGATGATTGAAATTGATATTGAAACTACGGACAAAGTGGATAAGATAAAAGATCGTGTCGAAGGACAAGAAAGTATTCCGCTCTAGCAGCAGCGTTTAATATCTTTTGGGAAGCAAATGAGTGATGATAAAACCGCGGGTGACTACAAAGAGGTTCCGTTCTCCATTATATGGTAGCTTTGTACGGTGGGTTTTAGGTATCTAGTATTTTAGGCGCCTATTTTGTATTAACACATCTTAACTATTTTTTTGTACAGAAGTACTCAGTCACTATGCATGTAATGATAGGTCATATACGTCTTCACTATTGCACAGTATTGTATTGAAAAGTTTTAAGTATTTGAAATGCATTGTTTGCGTTTCTAAATACACAGAACCCTAGAGTCGCAACAAATGAAGTATTATCAGCAATGGAAAATTTGAATCTAGCGATTGACCAGAAGTGACCAGAATTGCCAAACAGGAGAGGTGCTGTGTTCCATTAGGACAACAAGAAGCCACACGTATTTTTACATGATATATAAACGATGTTTTTTTTCCGGAAAATACGTATTTTATTTCTTAACATAGTCGCCTTTCAGCTCGATACGTTTAGTCACTATTTTTATTACTTCCAGATAATAGGTTTCTTAAGCCCCTCAAAAGAGGCGTTCGTTTCTGTGATAGCCTCTTCATTCGACTCAAACTCTTATCGCCCAGTTTTTTCTTCAGGTTTGGAAACGGGAAGTAGTCGCAGAGGTCTAAATCTGGAGAATGTGCTTATTGGGATGGCAGTTCCTATCCCAATTTATGGATTTTGCTACGTTCTACAGCACACGAAATTTACTTTTTTTATTTTAGTTAGAATTCACGAGGCTGTCTGGTTTCAATGGCTGCCAAACACAAACTAAACAGAGATTGCTCATACTTTCACACATATTGCTCATACTTTGACAAAGATTGCTCAAACTTTGACAGTCGTCTATCTATAGTTGGCAGTTGACGTTGAATTTAAAGTTACTACGTGGAAAATTCAAATATCATTGACTTATTAAACTGCCTTCGTAATGATTTGCCAGAAATTCCGGGGGCTTGGTCGGAAAGATGTTAAAATTTAGCACCAAATGGTTACCATCGTTTTTTTCATTAGAAAATTTTGGTATTGGTAATGTTTGGTATTAAAAGAAGGTTATGGAATTCGCCTCATCAAGATTCTCATCGAAAGGGATTATAGCTTCTATGAGAGAGGTGTGGCGATTCCAACAGATGCAACAATAGTTGCTAATGCAGTAGAAAAAGAGAATTAAAAAAGTCATCAGTGCTATATACCAGAGCATTCATGTAGCAATTACAGATTTGTAGCGAGTAACGATATCCTCGCATGACAAATTTGGTGGCGGCCGTGGTCTCGTGCGGCAGTGTTTTGGTTCTAACTTTGTTTGTTAGCACGAGATTGAATCACATTCTTCACCGCTTAGCAAAAAGCCACGGATGCATAAAGTTACCTTAAAAATGGCAACAAACAGTACATATGTAACCTAAATTGGACAATCTGAGTCAAATATTGAAATATATAATGGATTTCTTTTTCTCCCCAATTTATCTACCTATTCCGGCAAGAGAGTGAATTTCATAATTGTGCAGTAATTTATTGATCGGCAAAAGGACTCCTTATCACAATTTTAGCTGAAATGCATCGGGGTTAGGCTTCTTCATCGCTCATAAATGATTTCCAAATTTTGCAGGTGAGAAAAATCATTGCAGGCGGGTAGTAGAGCAGACGGATTGTTAAAAATAGATTTCTGAACTACTAAACCAGAACGATTATTTTTGTTAATAGTTCTCTCAAGAAAACAAGATACAGCAAATGAGACGGAGCCTGAGGTGCTGGTAGGTGGGTGTTGATATTTATTTTTGAACAGTCACAAAGAAAGGCTCTGGAAATACTAGTGCTAAAAGAGGTTTGCCGTTCTGCAGTAAAATTAGAAGCATAGAGATTACTTTCAAGATGCTTTTGATTTTGGAAAAGGAGGAAGTAACCATACCGACATTCACCCCAGTAGGTTTTGTGAAGCATCCCATTGCTAATTCTCTTAAGTAAAAGGATTTTGAACTTAGAGAATCCAAGTGAGTTCTTTCTGTATCACAAACCTATTAAGTAAGCAAAAATCCCTAATGTGAGTCATCGTGTTAAATGTCGTTTTTATTACCTGGTGTCTGGAAAACAATAAATCATCACCACTGACTAAATCGCTCCAGATTTATATCCATGGAGTGCTTACTAGGCTTCGCTCTTTTCTGAGAACAAAACCCTTAAAAAAAAAACACTCTTACTATTTAGTTATTTTAACCGGAAGCCGTATTCATATAGAGTTATTTGTGCTATTTGCAGAGCACCGTTCCATTTTTATTCTTCAGACAAACAAAGGCCGACTGAGGTGACGAGGACATGAGTAACTTGAATGATGTCGAGCATGAATGCGCACTTACCTCATCATCATACACAGCGACTGTTCCTCTTGGAGTACGCTTTCAAGATACATCATATCTAGGTCGGATACAATTGCTCCATTGATAACAATTATTTCGTCTCCCTTGATGATACCTGTAAATAAGAAGCAGCAGAGAAACGAGGTAAAATTTTTTAGAGAATTCACATGAAAGTTGGTTGAATGTAATTTTTATTCATATAACAGGAAGCGAGAAAAAGTGAAAGGAGAAATGTGTGGGAGGAATGTAAAAAAAAACAAGGAGTGAAGCAAACAATTTCATTGTCCTTAAAAGGATATGATCTACCAGGGCAGGTGATAGCAGTAGACATCTTTTTGTAAGTGGTCAACTATTGAGATTGTTCAACGAGACGACCAAGCTCACGTGTATATGACATATGGCTCTCAGAGACACAAAGTGTTTATCCGATGGCGATGTAGATGACGTGAATAGAAGCATCCAACCGTTCTACACCCAATACAGAAGCTTTCAATATACATCCAATGTCCAATTCAATTATTACCTTAAATAGTTCTTACGTAGGATGATGCATCACCCTATTCCTATCCTACATCTTGAGATACAAGATACGGACGTCGCAACAATGGAATCATCCTTAATTCGTTGAGAGATATTGTTTAAGATCCTATTCCTCTTCTAGTGCACACTTTTTATTCATAATTCTCTGGAGAGTTCACAGGGTAAAGGTTGTTCTGCTATCGTCTTAAACTGCAATAAGGATATTCATGCTGGAGAGTGTGTCTAGTGCCAGATGCTCTAATGCGCTTAAAGTGCAATTGATAAGACTTACAGCTAAGATCCAGAGACACAAGGTGAGCAAAATCCTTTTCGAAAAAGCTTTACGCAAATTGAAGATCCTCTCCCTTTGCATATATAGTTATATTGTGCCCTTTTAGGAGGTTTTTGTTTCTCATATATTGAAAATCAGGGGTTTTAAACATGAATCTTCGCGAAAGGGATTTCCCTTGGGACAAAAAACCACTGTCTTTTGTATGCATACTCCTTTTTTTATATTTTTATTTTGCATTTGTACACCTATTTTCGTTTGATATATCCTATCCGACAGAATGTAACCTTTTATTCGTATACTATCCTGCTGCTGAAGGGTTACTTACTTGCTCTCCAGGTTGCATGCAAATGTCAACTTAAGTTTGTTCTTTCTTTCCTCTTTAACGAAGGAGCATCTACAATGTCTACTACATGCCGTTGGTCTGTGTGTTTGGGTATGTAGGTATCTTTCGGTTGGAAAAATGCAAATTATTCTACAGCTCCTTCAGATGGATGAGTGATAGTTGGGGGAGGACGTACAGCTAAGACATACTGTAACATCTATATTGTGCCAGGATGACGACAAAATATCACTTGAGATGTTTGCACATCGCCTAAGACAAAGGTATATAAGCCTCTTGCTTGGTTGGATATGCATAGCTATTCTTTTGGAGTAATTTGCGGTTATATATGAGGGGTTGTTAGGGGAGGAAAAAACCGTCCCCTAGTCGTCATGAAAAAAGTACAAAAGCAGTCACAAAGTACATTTTTATTTAGTTTGATGTTTTGATAATGACAGGAAACTCCTTGCGTGTGTCAACAAAGAAGACAGCCCGCGAAGTCCTTTAGATACGAGATTGCCAAGCACAAAGCTTAGTCCCGATGTTTCTTCCGATCTTCCTGTTAACTTAAGTCAGGATATTTAAGAGTGATTGTGTATGGGTGACAAGATTTCGTATTTGCATTTCCCGAAATCTAGTGAACAATATTGAAATCGCTTGTGTACTTGAGTCTACAAACATTTTACCGCTGTTTGATCGTAGTATCTGATGGATAACGGCGTTGAGAAAGGGATTTATTGTGCGTGTCATAGGATTTTTTTCTGTTGAAAATATCTGCACAATATTCACTTCGATAAAAAAGGAAAACAAAGTAAAAACGATGCCATAGTCGATTGAACACAATTTCCCAAACCTAACTCAATCAGAATGTGTAGCAAAATTCAATTCACATAATCCGAACACACTTTAAATATATAAGCCAACCGTTGAAAGCTGGTAATGCTGAAAAAATGGTTCATCAACGATGTGCAACTCACTCACGAGGACCGAACTAATTTGATTTAAATTGCGTCATATTATAGCAGCGCCTTGCACCACGACACATCAGAATGTCCAGGCATTATCCTTTAAATCATGCAGTTTTGTAAGTTGAGCCGTGAAATTGATGCCCTGTTGCTGCTGAACTTTAATGCAATTTGCTTGCGACCATTTAGCCGCGCTCTCTGGAAATATTAAATAGTCAACGTAATAAAACTCCTATCGATATACCCGGCGTTCGTTAACAATTTTATCGCCTTGCATTGAAAGTCAAGTATAACATGTCAGGTTATGGGAATGGGCGAAAGCTCACCGATGTACCAGTTAAGGGATTTGTTGGCATGAGTAACAAATACCCCTTAAGGTTTAAGAGTTTTCTGCTAGAACATCGATGGAAATATGAGTACAGTAGTTCTTTTCAAACTAATTAAAGGTAATCAGGTGTTCTCTGGAATTTAACAGAGATAAATCCAAATTGCGTTTGCTTTACACAAGTACTATTATAGTACGATTAAATGTGAAGGTTTTATCTAGAACTTATGCGCCGTCTGCATGAAGCAATACGAGTACAACGAAAACGATCAGAATTGTGACAAAACCACTTGTGGAAATTTTGCTACTATCAACGTCATCTCACGCGCGATTCTATGGAAGAAACCAAAATCATTGTGTTATTATGCGTCGTAGATACGTCACGATGGTGGCACTACATTTGCTCGATAGGATGCACAAAGAAGCCGTGAAACTCATTGGGGATCCATGCGTAAGTCGTTCGATTCCGTCGTTAGAATATGGGGACAGTGTATCTTTTTTTATTGGCATTGTTATGGTCGTTGCTAAACTAAACTTACTGAGTGTAATTCGTTTATTCAGGCGTTCTCGTGCGATAACCTAGTCGTTGTAATATCAGACATACAAGAGCAACTAATTACTACATTCTAACCAACGAGCCTGGGAGACTACCCAACGTTTGCACTTAGCGACGATTGGAGCGGAGGAACCTACGCGAGTTCCGGATAACTAATGTGATCCTGTAAAGATCCTTGATCTATTTCTGTCATGCGAGCTAAGCATTTATACCGTAGAATCGACCGAGCCAGTGGGAAACTCAGCCTACTCTTTGATATCGGTTACGTAATCACTTACAAATAACCAATCTAATCAGCCTCGCCAACTATGGAGATAGGGGTCTGCTAACTGGGACAATTTGTGAGATTTCTTCGTATCCTGTCCGTGGTCAGAGGTCTGTGGTGTTTTTTACAGATGCACACACAATACACAAGCAAATAGTGAAGAACACCGAAAGAAAATCGAATAATAAAAAGACATTAGTCGTATAACAAGTATTAACATACCAATTCCACATCAGATGAGTGTACTTGAGTTTAGAAATCGAATTCGTATACGCGGCAGTGGCCTGATGCGTTGAGCATTGGTTCACAATTTAGTGATTCTCATCGTCATAGATGATGGAATATAAAATAACACCGCGTGTACCTCAGGGATCTGTATTAGGTCTGTCCTGCCCCGCGATGGAATATCTATCTAAATTCCGCGGGGATCAACGGGAATATGTGCCTGGTGGGAGGTGGTTTTAGTCGGTAAAAACCCGGCATGCCTCTGGGTCGATTCAGGGGTATCTTTTGAAGATTTCCACCTCCCTACCGAAACACAAAAAAAAAAAAAACCGTCATAGCGTCGGTTCGTATCAGACGTTCTTCACTATCATCGTAAACGCTATAATTGGTGAGCCCGACGCGATCTGTACGATATAATATGCACTCCCACACGCACACAGAACTTTACTCATATATGGGCAGGAGCCGCACAGTATAAGTCGTACATGAGGGGAGTGAACACTTTATCCAAAATGGATTCGCCGATATTCTTAAAGGACGACAAACAAAGTATATAAAAACTCTCCCAACATATTCAAGTTCCTTAGCGACCTGCCTTAATGGTCTACACAACGCCAGAAATTCAAGCGGTGCTACAAAAGCCTACGAGGGGGCAATCCTCAATGCTTGTGAAACTACTTAGCCTCTCCCGATTGATTGAAGATATTCGATCCCGATCTGAAAAACTAACAACCGAGGCTGATAGGGATGCACTCCTTTCCACGGCATATGCAATATATGCCCTTCAAAATGGATTTCAAAACTAAAAATATCCTTATAAGTGTCAACTCCTTGGTTTCGCTTTCAAAGCGTATGATGGTCTCTGATTTCATAAATGATAACCGGGTGAGCGTGATTCTTCTAATCGAAACTAGGTTGCATTTATGTCACCGTCCCGTATTCCCAAACCTTTCCATGATGCGAAGAGATCGAACCCTCACTGATGGCCCTACCATCAACGGAGGTAGCACCTGCATACTAGTTAATAGCGGTCTTCGCCATGAAGCTATTGATTTCCCACATTTAGAGTCCATAGAGGTCTCCGAAGTTGAACTGCACTTGGCTAATAATGGTAGAGTAAAAATATATTCCGTATACCACTCCCATAAAACCAATAATGGCCGCGATAATCCCGAAGATATCGGAAAATTAATTAGGTCTTCGGGGCCTACACTCTTCATCATAGGCGGTGATTTTAACTCCAGGCATCTCCACTGAAACAACTCTGTCTCTTGCCCAAATGGCACAAAATAGTACCCATGATACACAGAAAATGCTCCTGCCCTCAACTGCGAAATAGTCGCAGCTATGGTTGATACGCGAGGTAATTCAATTCTGGAGATCTTATTTGTGTCTAAAGACTTACTTCGTCAAATCACTCCTCCCCAACTATCGATGGGTGTATCTGACCACAATGCTGTGACCACGTTCATCCGCGGCTATCGAGCATCCCGGACTAATATCAGATACGTACCCGATTATGAGCGCACAAATTGGGTCAACTTCAATATTACATTGAACGAAAAACTCCACCCACTCTCTCTTCCCACTGACAGGAGCCTAACGACGGTTGAGATAAATAATACTGCATCTCGACTATACGAGATTCTAGTTGAAACTTCGAAGACTCATGTCCCGAAGTACAAACTTGAAAAGACTTATCAGATTTCCCATGACGACCTCATTCTTCGTCTCATCCAGGAGTGTAAAACCCTTTGCAGAATGAGATATCGTCACGGCTTTGGGCCACCGGAGCCGCAATTGCGATCCATTAATCACCATATTGGTACACTGATAAAACAAAGAAGCCAAAACAATTGTAACCAACAATTGGAAGACAAACTGAAGGATATTCAAATGGACCATAACGTTTATAAAAATATTAAAAGATATGTGGCACTTCTCGTATCACAACGCCGTTGTTGTTAATCATCATCATCATTGACACTAAAACCGGGAACCGGTCTTGGACTTATTTACCAAGTCCTGAGGCTTGTTAAATTTTCCATAATGATTTGTTTTTTCCGGGCAAGGTCATTAAGTCTTGCGCCAGAGGCTCCCCGACGGGGAATCGAACCCCTGCCTCCTGCGTGACAGGCGGGTTTACTAACCACTATACTATCGAGGAGAGTTGTTAATAACGATACCAATAAAGCAAATATCATCGGAGAGACCTTTGAAAATAATCACAAGCTTACTCTCCGGGATAGCGACCCGGATACTAAAGCGATCATTGGTTTTTGGTGTGTTTGTTGTTGTTACCTTGGTGGGTTGTTTTGCCGATTCCGCCAAACACTGTCCGAAGGAAAACAGATCAAATGAAACCAGAGTGGACACTGTCACCAATTACACACAGAGATATTCGTTTTCGAATCACAATTTTTCTTTATTGCACAATCGTTTGTAGGTTTATAAGGTTACAATTTATGGTGTTTATAATTTACCACTATCGATCGTCGGTAACAATATAACGTTTACTAGCTAGTTGCTCGTGGCAAGACAAATCACTAGGTACATTTTCTAGTTGCGACCGGTCGATTACACATTGACGTTACTTTCCTTTTATAAATTTAATTCGCGGACCGACCTCCTCGTTTGGTTCTCGGTTGCCTCCTCGGTGGGGTTCTCGCTGTTCGTTATTCCATATCGACTCTTGTCGCGTTGACGATCCAACTTAGACAGTTTCTATCTCAATCAAAAAAAAAAAACCTGATACAGATCGTATCTATATCTGCACAGAGAAATTTCCTATTCGCTCTCCTAACAGAATTTCCGAATCTCTGTTAGCAGCATGTTATTAAGTCCCAGGTGTAATTTTTTAGATTCCTGAAAGGGAGAAAGTCAATCGACGCATACATCCTTATCACCATCCGTGGTGGTGATCGAACTCATCTCCCAGGCCTTGTGTTTGCACGGCACATCTGGGTTGCAGACCGGAGATATTCAATGGTTGTTTGGACGTACTGTCCGTGGGCCTTGTTTGACTTTTGTCAATACACCCGAAGATTAGATCTTTCTAATGGTGTGAAATTAAAAAGAGACCGGATCGGAATAGTTCCTTTTGTAGGTTTTAACCTCATAAATTTTCCGAATTATCTCGTTGAGATAATTACGGTTGCCTACAATTTGGCAGCGGATAGGCCCTATGCTTTATTGCATGAGGTTGCCGTTTCTTTTGTTTGCCGATGGATTTGATGGTCTTTGTGGCAGACCACCCGCACGTGCATCCGTTGGTCGGTTAATTTGCTGGGGCTCGCAATTCTCTTCATTGATACTCGGAATTGCCGATTATGCAGAGCTGGAATCCGATGTCTTTAAATCTTTGGGATTTGCTCTTGGGATCCGGATGAATATATGGTTTTACCTTTGTTTCAGGTATGGTACAATCGATTTGTTGAGCTTGATATTGAAAGCTTTAGGATGTTCACTTCCTTGCTTTTTTCGTGTCGGGTTCAACGTTGGCCAAATGTTTCAGGGCCCTAGCGGACTTAGTGGCACGCGTCTGTGGGCGTCTGTAACGTTTTCAGGGTAACATACCTACCCTTGAAGGGTAGCAACCTTACCTGGGTGGAATTGTGCGTTCGTAGAACGCTACAGGTTCAGAGGTTCACAATAAACAGGACAAATTTAACGAGCCATTTGGGGTATTTAACTCAACTACAGTGGACGACACACATGATAACGGTTTCGTCACACCAAATACCCTACCGAATCTAGTTAAATCTCGTAACCCAAAGAAGTCACTAGATATCGACAATATGTAGTACCACTCGTTGCAAGGGCTTTCTGCCTTATTCTTTATAAAGCTCTCCATTCTGTTCAATCATGCCTACAACATGGGGTACTTACCCCAAGCTATTATTTGTCCAATAGTAAAAGTTGGGAAACCAACGTATCGCCCCACAAGCTTTCGTCCTATTTTGCTTCTCACTTGCATCAGCAAAATATATGAAAAACTCATATACGAGAAGCTAAATAACTTTATCAGTGCCAGGAACCTAATACCTGATTTCGAATTTGGATTTCGAAGAACGCACGGCACCACTATGGCTCTCAACATATTCCAAAACCATGTCTGTGTGCGCCTCTTTAATAAGGAATCCACCGTTGTGGTGAGCCTGGACATTGAAAAGGACTTTGACACGACGTGGATCGAAGGCCTCTGGCCTCTGTAGAACGCTATGCGGTATTGTGGGGATTAGGAGTATTGTGCCAGACACGGGCACTCGGTTCAATCCTATCCCCATCCGTCTGTCACTAAAGTTTCGACAATGTTCCGCCAAACACTGTCAGAAAACTGTTCACCCGGAAAGTCATCACCCGAACAAATAAAACACTGACGCACAGGTTTGTTATTATTAATGTTTTTTTATTTCGCGTTTGCCATAATTCGACTTAACAATTAGAACTCGCGCAGCAGACTCACGCTATGCGACTCGATTTTACTTCACACACGATTACAAGGGCGCACAGAAACAACATATAAGGCATTAAACTCACTTTAATTGAAAGCACGCTTACTACACTCGACTTAATTATCTACGCTTCTCCGCCGCGATACGGAGAGCGGGAGCGGCATGGCCGTGGCGATCAGCGGATGGTAAAGGACTCAGCGACAATCATTTCGTGCAGAGATGGTTTGCTTATGGGGTGAGTTTGTGGTGTCGTGGTAGATATCCTCTCCACTAAGGATATGTTTTATCTACCACAAGAGAGACGTAAAGTCTCTCTTTGTGGAACAGAGAACTAGATCTCGTAATGCAAATCATGGTGGTATGTGTGTGATCGTACCCATCACCGTGTTTATCGTTGCATTTAGCAAAGGATAAACGAAACCTGAAACGAGAAAAAAAAAAGAACAAAGGGAGAAGCGACCAAATGCTTCGTCCGGAAATGAGGGTCATGTTTATACTGTGTATTGCCGCTATAATAGACGTTGGGAAGAAAAAAGGTACTAATGGGATTGGTGGCAGAAACGAATCCCTTGCCTGCATTTGTATATGCAGGGAAACTAGTTTGTGGTGACGTACGAAATTGATGATTGTTTGTCTATTGATGGTGAATCGCCGGTCGGCCTGTTGCAACTGTAAAAACAAACCGTCCGACGTTGCATTTCAATTGATAACAATGGGTTCCGAATGTTTTGTATTTATGGTGTATATGCACATTAAGAAGATATTTTTAGGAAATTTATCTAAGGCGTTGTATGCATTAAATGTCCTTATAAAAGGAGATGTTTCAGGTATGCTGGGTGGAGATTGAGGTGCAGGTGTGGGAAATTGAAATTTGCCTGGGAACCGAAGGTACCGAATAGGTTTTAGGATCCCTGTAAAGGTAGAAAAGAAATCTTACAGGAAATTACATGCGAAGAGATGCATGAAGGTAAGTTTTCTTTTACAGGGACTTTTTAGATTATACTTTAGATAATCCTAGATGCGTAAGGCATTTAAGGTGCTAATGCGATTGCATTGGCGAAAACTTATGCCGATTGGGATGTAGTTATGGGGGTTTTTCAGGTAAGTGGGCCGTGGGATTTAGCGGAATCGTCACTGTATCATCTACCAGTTCGTTCTAAAAAGAACCTTGCAAGTTCGAGTGAATGGAAAGCTTTCCCAAACTTTCAACCCCGTCGCAGGCGTACCACAAGGCTCCATTCTAGGCCTCATCTTATTTAATATCTATGTTACACGTCAGATATTCGTCGCCCTGTGGACGGGAGAGTAAACCAGATATAATAGGGGGATGACTTCCTAGTGTACACGTCATCCAAAACCCCTAAATTCCAACAAATCGACTCAACCGGCATCTGGACGAACTGTACCAGTATTACAATTGATGGAAAATTCTGACTAGTAAAAACTCCCAATCTACTTCTCGATATTCACAGAATACTAGAATACAAATAGGAGGCACTAGGATTAGACTACAGGACAGCATGAAATATCCTGGGGTCATTTATACCCCAAAAATGAGTCTCATCAAGCATGTGACTCACATTCTTCAACGGGCCCTCGGTCGGTCCAAGCAACTGCACAACATTTTGAAGTGGAGCAACATAGTTGACAACAAAGTGAGGCTTCTCTGCTATAAGCAGCTAAATCGATCTGGAATGTCGTACACCTTTCCCATATGGCCATGCATATCTTCGGCCCAAATGGAAAGACTTCGAGTTTTCGAAAGGAAACTCCTCAGAAGATGCACCAGCCAGTCTAGGAGGCCTGACGGTCGCCATTACTCCAACTCTCAACTATGCCAAAGCGCCTCCCTTACCTTTATTGACAAGTACTTGCTACGATTAGCGTACATGTAACCCGAAACCATTCAGAACAGTGAGAACTTACTTGTACCGGGGTCTTGCGTTTTTGACCTTTCTCTCTTTCGATCTCGACCAGCTTTAAGTCCAGACGTATACCTCATTGAGAGCCTGTGGGGGATCCTGGTAAGGCCGGTTTTCGATTAGGAAATAGCCAGAAATTCAAAACGTGGAACAACTCAAGGAAAGAATTGTTGAAGCATGGATTAATATACCGGGTGTAAATCCGTTTAATTGAAAGGCCGTGAATTACTGATTTTCTTAGGTTATTTCTGACTTTCTGAATATTGTTGGAGCAATCCCCTTCCAATTTGTCAAGGTCTCTTTATTGGATTAGCAGCGTTTGACTGCTTAACTTGTGCTCGTTCTGTTATTATTTGATTGACGTATCGTTTATCCAGAACCAGGCTGTGCTCTGGACGAAGTGTAGTGATCCTTCTCTCAGGGAGCTCCGGGGGGGGGGGGGGGGGGGGGGGGGGGGGGGGCGTTGCGGTTGCCGCCGTGCTTCCTCAAACCTTGAGGGAAGAGCAGCTACCGATCGTTGAATATGTGTCCTGGGAATCGGGCAGGCCCAATAAAAATACTTTTTATATACTTTAAATTTATTTTATTAGTAAATTCATTTTCTGGTGTCCTTACACCTCCGACGCCGTTTAAGACTGATTCTCGAATACAAAATCCGTCGCCCTTTTATACAAAATCTTATCGGGATTTGATTATACACATCTGGCTGGATTTTAGGATTGTGTGTATGGGAATAAAATGGATATGTTTTAATATGGGTTTGTTTGAATATGCACATATGCATTATGGTGTTTAGTATTTAGAAAGGATTTAATATTTAAACATTGGATTGTTATAGTCTGGGGATATGGATGCATGACATAGTAGGTGGGTAGAAATGTATGTGGGAGGGAAATGGTAGGGCTTCTTGGAGCACTACAGAAAGGCGTTGTTATGTTGCCCAGTACGATCCAGTATTCTGTCTTGTGTCCCTGTTGCCCCGCTCGCATGTTTGTCACCGGAACAAAAAGAACAATTGGTATAAATAGTCGGTCCTCAGTCCACAAGTCGGCAGTTATGTGGTGCTTCGTTTCCAACACCGGACAACACTTTAAACAATCTTACTTCCAGTCCACCACGGACATTGTTAACTATTATAAGAAATAATGGACAAAGCATTCCATATTGAATAAATTATCACACAAATAATTAAAATATAAAACTCTGGAGTTTATATTTTTTCAAAAGCGAAATTTGGTTTTTTTTTCAGAAAATTAATTACCATTCCTGGTAAAAAAGCAATTAAGCCGTTAAAGAAGTTTCCCTGAGTTGGTGCCGGCTGACAATATTTTGTCACAAAACTACTCATACAAGTTTATTATCCATTCCAAGAAAATTGAAAATTTACGTTTAAGTCTATAATTTTAAACAGCCCTGTATATTGTAAGAAATACGAAAAATCACATCTCATATAACTACAAACTGTTTAACCAATTAAAATATGTAAGAATTTAGAAATCAATTTGAAGCACAAAGAGTTCAGTTAGAAGTGCTTAAAATGCTTCAGATAATTTTCTTATACACGTAATTCACACAATTAAACCGATTTAGATTCTCTTTACAAGTTTATTCCATCGCACTTCATATTGAAGTGTAAAAATGTAAAATTAATTAAAATTGACGTCTCTGGTGTCAAATAGCATACCAAAGGATCTATCTGCATAAGGAGGACATTAAAAATGTATTAAATTCTATTTATTCGGTAGATGTCCTTTTCCTTATTGATGTATATTCCCTACAATTATATGAAGAATGCTCCTTTTAAACCACTTGAGGAATAAGTGAAAATATATTAGGTAACATCAATCAATAAACAGGGAGGAAGGGAATTTGTGTAGGCGCGGATACTAAGGACCTTTAACGCTTTAAACTCCCCACTTTAAGTTTATTTCCAACAACGTGTACATACATAGGATGCAACTGTGTTCCACGACGATGTAAAGTTTTAATGCAATTTTGTGTTGTGGGGAGCTCATCATACCTGCAGGTATTTCATTACAGAAGTTTTGAAATTCAACTTTCACATCACCGCGATAATTTGGGCAAAAATTACTAAACCCCACATAACGGTGCATTCATGAAATATCTCCGTTCTGAACAAATCCAATGTTGTTGTTGATATGGTGGGAGGCATATTTAGTGATTGGAACATTCTAACGAACTTTTATATTCTCCTTCGATAGATGGTGTTCTTTACATATTGTATTAGACAGACAAACTTCGCAAATCGCTGAACTCTTACTTTCACCTTTGCTTTTATTTAGTGGCATTGTTCTAGAGTTTTGTGGGGTTATTTATTATTAAATAAGGGTTTTCCGTTTGACATCGTCTACAAGCTATATTTTAAAAATATCTTCTGATAATTGCTGTACTGCTCTTAATATCACACAGAGATTGGAGATTAGACAAGCAGGGTACACAATTAGTTAACCAGGAAAACAGTTTCGTTCGATCCGCTTATGTCAATATTGTAAGGGATACTGTGAAAGTAGAAAATTCCAGATGTTCATTGAATTCATTATAATCGCGTTTAAAAGAGTAAGGTACTTTTGGGGCAGAATTTTTCTTTCAACCGCGGAGGAATATGATTGAAAAATGAGGGTGGTGGTTATCAAATATGAGCAATGGAGTTGTCTCGTTCGGATAATAATACCTCGCCCAGTTGACGTAGTTTTTCACATCACTAACCCTGTGTATAATGGTAGTCAAATAATACGTCCAAATGTATTATCTCTTTGTCGATGGTGACGTCGATAGAAATATCCATCGTCTGATGAAATTAATTTTATAAAGGAGAGACCTAAGTCGCTAAGAAGGATCTCGTCATTCGGTTCGTGCTTTTGAATAGTGAATTAATTTCATCAAGAGGGTGAGGAAAGGCTGAATAGTGTAACAACAAAAGGTGTAGATTAATGGAGTCCACTTTTGGCTCAGATACTTTCTGCTTGGTCATAAATGAATTAATAATCCGTGTAACACGTGACGATTATGTAAACTACCCAAAAACAGTTCGAAATACACCATGATTGTAGTATAATAAGCAATCCATGGCACAATAGCCTGAATTCTGAATTGATCATGGTCTAATTGAACTGGGAGGTTCCTTTTATTGTGTTGTGGCGTTTGTAACAGATATACACACAATACACAAGCAAATAGTGAAGAACACCGAACGAAGATCGAATAAGAAAATGCATCAGAGCCGTATACCATAGCGATAACATAATAATTCCACTTCAGTTGAATATACTTGAGTTTAAAAATCGGATTCGTACACACGGCCAGTAGCCTGATGTGTTGCGCATTGGTTCAATTTTTGGTGATTCTAACTGTCATAGCGTCAGTTCGAATCACACGTTCTTCACTATCATCGCAAACGCTATAGTGTCACTCAATGGATATATCCTAAACGTTTTGTACATCTCCATTTGTCCATGATAAGGCAATGATGCATACAAAGGCAACCAGTTTCCCAGTACGTAACAAGAAGTAAACAAAAAATTCAAAGCAGAAAAAACCAATAGCACAACTTCGGCCCTAGAAGTTTTTGAGACCTATCAACCTTTAATTGAATTTAAATCAAAGTCGTTCTGATAAAATCCTCAATTGTAGTTAAGAACATACCGATTCATTTAATTAAAACAATCAAGAATTCCACAGCTGATGTGTTTTTAAACATCTGCACCTGATTACCTCACGCGACATCGACTACCAGGTGGATCAACATCGATGTATTAATTGCATTGATTTTAAATCTTCTTTGAAATTGATCGTTCCCAAACATCCACTTTGTGACAGAGACAAAACTTTAGTGTGTGTGCCATTAAATTAAATTACAAGAAAAAAGTATTTGCCTTGCAAATAATCCTGACAAGTATCAAATCATGAAGTAGGAGTTAAGTACAATGGAAAAAGAAAGTACACTGAAGTAAACAAATTGGATGTTCGTCAATAGCACTTACCATTGTGCATTGCAACGCTTTTGTCCTCGACGCGGCTAACATAGCAACACAGTTCGTCCTGACGTTCAGCATTCTCAATAAGTTCAGCTTCAACGGAAAAGCCCCACATCTGCTCCAGAGTTGTCCGCTGTAGCTCAACTTGATAAAGGATCTTCATGCAGACTTCAACAAATTCATGATTATGCAACTGAAAGGATAAATATAGTAGATGTTGGAATTTCAATTAATTATTCTAGAAGGATGGTTAGTATGTGTTCTTTTTATATATTTTTTTCAAATTTAAGCGCTTAAATTGATTTCGTTTAGCTTGGCAGCAACAATTTTTTATTGGTGTACATGTGGGTGTGTTGACGCAGGCGAGCGAGTTTGAAAAAGTTTTGCGTTTCAGAGTTAGGGAAGTAACATAAGTTTTATGTGTTCCTTGTTGTCGATTTAATTTCAAAGAGCGGTCTTCTGGAGTGTAGATACATATCGTAAGATATAACAAGGCATGCGGCAATGTTCTAAAAATTAAATTAGATATTGGACTTTGTTGAATCCGATATAAACGCTTTTATATGGAGGTATTTTTGTTGAACTTTTGAGGGATTGCCGGTGCCTTCAGAAAAAGAAATCACTGAAGCAATTAAATAAGAAGTGGTTACAAATAAGCTAGGTTACTTTGTGAATCGGAACAATTTGTGTTTATTTATTTTATCAAACTTCATGTTTATACCTAATATATAAAGCTTCAACTCTTATAAAAATATGACGGGTAGAGTGAAGTCAATATAGATAAATCTAACTATATAAATCTAGCATTCAATTAAGTTCCGACGTACAGTGAACGACAAAGCACTATGCTACGTTGAAAATTACACGGTTCTAAAAGGAGCGCCTCGGGTTCAGGGTTGCTATTCTCCATATAGACCAATGTTAACAACACTTAGCAACAACAGATCTCCTCGTTTAATGGCAGCTGGAGATCATTTATCCTACATGAGGTCAAGTTGGTGTTACCAATACCCTCCAGGAAGTCGAATTTAAAAATGCAGCTTTAAGTTAAGAGCAAATTAGTATATATTAAATTACGCTTTTCAATTTTCAATTGGATTTTTATTTTAAGGACAAATTTGAATGTATAAAACTTCACTCTCCCATTTTCTGTACTCTACTCATTCTTCTCAATATTTGTTTTTTTGATACTTTTGACAGAAAACTCTCATATTCACTACATACCCATTTGATGATGAGTATCGTTTGGATTAGAGAGAAAAGGAGGGAGTAGACAATAGAAAAGGGTAAACCGATTCGAATGAAGACCTATCAGCAATGCCAACAAAAAACCTTTTATGTTTAGTTAGAAAAGTTATGTTGAATTAGTTTTAAAGCAAAGATTCAAAAAAAAATAATCCGACACAAAGTTTTTCTTAGATCAACGAAACTGTGAATAATATTTTTCCTTATATATCTATCTACTCTAGAAAAAAAAAAAACAAACAATTTCTCCGAGCGACAAGACACTCTTTACCATGTCTGGAGATTATTAAAACTACTCCGAGCGACAAAATGATGTTTGCACTCTGCGCGGAGCCATAAAATGACATTTCTATACTTGAGTAGAGAAATTTGTACCCAATCAAGAGTTCCCAATAGTAAGTAACAGTGTTTGTATAAACCAATAGTAAATTATAAACTACGGATGAAATTTGATTTCCTAACAGCTTACTGGAGTTCTTACAGTTTTTTTTCGAGTGTATTCGAGAACATATTGCGAACTATACTCGTGGGCTGACGTATATAACAATAGTCATCATCATCGGCACTACAACCGGGATCCGGTTTTGGCCTTATTTAGCAAGTAAATTTTGTTAAATTTTCCATAATAATTTGTTTTTCCAGGCAATGTTGTGGTATTTTATGTACCAATGTGGGTATTTTGTATATTTTGTCTTTAGTGATAAGGTGCTATAGCGTTTGAAATAATAGTGAAGAAGACCGTGTGATTCGAACTGACGCTATGACAGCTCGAATCACGACAAAAGCGTTACACATCAGGCTACTGACCGTGTTTAGAATTTGATTTCCAAATTCGACTATACTCCACTGATGTGAATTATTTTTGTTATCCGCTAAGGTATATGGTTCTGATGTATTTTCTTATTCGATTTTTCTCGTTCGGTGCTTCTTGACTATTTTGCTTGTGAATTGTGTGTGTATCTGTTAGAATCGCTACAGTGCCTCCGGGGCACAGGTTCACCGCTATACCCAATCGCTGGTTTCCGTTCAAAAAAATAAAACTCCGTGTTGCTCTTTTTTTCATTTGTTGTTAGACGCAAACTCCAGCTTACATACTCAGATCCAATGTCTGTCGACTAACTTATAATTAAAGACACAGAATCTCTTAGCACTAGTTAAAATATTGAAGAATCCATAACTTGGTGTGATTATTCACGATTGCTCAATTTATTGAATTTGACCCGAACATACTTTACATAGCCGTTTGATTTACAATATTTGAGAATCTAATAGCGATCTGTTGCGGCTTCAACTTGGTGGCTTTAAATGAAGGAGGACCCTTTTAATCAAACGTACACTAGCTGATTACTCGACTCGACTGTTTAGATTATTTAACGTGGAGGCCCGACTTGCCTCCACGGAATCTGTAACGCGATTAAAAATATCGTCCGAAGCGATAGAACACCGAAATTTTCATCCATCGCTCCGATGTCCATATAAGGGATGATCTTAGAAAATGATCACCGAAAGCATGTGCACACACACAGATGCGGTTACCTCGCACTCTCATGCTGTACATGAGCAAGCGGACCGTGGATACAATAATTCCATAAGGGGAACATTAGCTGGCATGGTTGCAGCTGGTGCCATTATCTCGACATGGAGATCTTGTTGCTTACACGATCAGCGACTGCATAAAGCATTTATGCTGATCGTGCACATCTTGGTGGCATCTCCACGTAGTCGAATTCTCGATGGTACCCCATTTCCATTTATGAGAACTCGAATTCCTTGGGAGGTCAGTCGTATGCCTTAATGTATTTGTCGACCGATGTGGGCATGTATGAAAAGGCAAGATGAAACATTTCCTGCACGTGTGCGGCTGACGCGTAAGGGTATATATTGGTGATATGGTTCGGACAATGTTGGTTGCCTGGTGTATGTCGCATGTTATACTTTTCTACTAGGAAATCCGATGATGCAACATACACCCGACGAATTACTTTCTAGCACATGATGTCCGTGAGGAAAATGTCTCTTGTGGTTCGTGCTATTGAATTTGCGAAAATACGGTTTAGGAGACACTTTAGGTGAGTGACAAAAATATAAGTACATGCTTAATTGCTAGGCAAGCAATCAGTACTTGTTTTATCGGTTTTCGGACGCTCTAGGTGGAAGTTTTTACATGGTTAATGGGGAGATGAGTAGTGGCGTTCAAGAGAACCGCCACAAGGATATTAGCCTTGCGCCAGCATAAAAATAGTCCCTCGAGTAATTAACTCAGAAACTGGTCCCCAATTAAATTATAAGTGAGTCGAAATTTGAATTCATATATTGATAAAATAATGTGCTGTGTTAAAACAGTATTAGCGAAGTGGCATCCCGAAACTTAGACGGATAGAGTTTTAAATAAGATTTTTCTATTGGTGAACTGAACTGACAGCAAGCAGTGCTACTGAAGTACACCCCAGCTGTACTTACCCCACAGTATTCGCGGGGGGGCGATCAGGTGAGTTCTGTTCTCTATAAAAATGAATTCACAGTGGTTACTACTATTGAATTACACCATTGCTGTAATTAACACACTATTTCAACGAAATACACACCCATTAGTCCCTGATACACATCGCAGCTATACATACCATGTACCAGCTCTACTCACGCTGCATCCGACTTAAGTACCTTTCTGTATGCTTTACGGCTACAACAAGCAGTGATGGAATGTTGATAAGTGCAGACAAAACCACTGTAATATCACACTACATAACCCCATTTACCACAATCCAATTAACGCTCAAAAAGCGCTCTTAATGTATTATCTCACTACATAACGCCATTGCATACGATGCAATTTTTTATTTCCCAAATTAACACAATTGATTGCGCAAACAATTAGTGCATAATATCGCACACCCAATGACGCATTTTCACTTTCCAGGCTACATGCTGAATTGAAAATGAATTTTTTACTTCGTATTCAAAAACAAGCACTGCTCCTGGCATGATACGTTTTCGCACGCTATCGTATTGCAATTGCATTTTTTGCTTCATATCCAAAAAACGGGAGTCACACCTACCATACGACACTTTCGGTGCCTTCAACGGCAATTGGTGCTCTGTGTAATGGAGGTTCCGTCAAGGAGCTGAGATCGACGAAAAGCCAGAATAGCGAATACTTTAAATGGTTTAATCGAATACAAAAACCAATTAAGCAATACAATTGCTTAAGCCAAAGCCGCTGCACCTAAAATAAATCAACCAAGTGGCGATAGCAACTAAGCAATGTTTTCGGCAATACTTAAGCATGTGAATCGCCCATACTGCTTGTACTGCGAAGGCAAAATATAAAATGCGGAACACGTACTCATAGAGTACGATTTGATTCGAGACCGCACGAGCAATTTTGGAGAGACATATGAGACGGACAGTTACTCCAGGAGGAGTAATAGGATACATGCTTAGCTCACAACAGGCATGTTCCGTAACAAATGGTACTCTCTGTGAAATGATGCAGCAGTTGCGACGCGACGAGCGGAGTAACAGCTAAACTCCGTCCTGCCCCGCGATGGAATATCTAAAAGAAAGTTCCGAGGGGATCAACGGGAATATGAGCCTGGTGTGAGGTGGTTTTAGTCGGTTAAAACCCGGCATGCCTCTGGATCGGTCAAGAGGTATCTTTTGAAGATTTCCACCTTCCGAAGAAGGCGCCGTCCCCAGAGCAGTAACAACTATACTTCTGTAAGCTGATTAGGAACTTATCACCAAATTACTCCTTTTTTTTTATTTGACTTCTCTCGGGAGAGGCGAACCTATAGCGCCGAGTGGGCGCCCCGAGATGCCATCAAATAACCGTTGTAGTTCTTTTTGAACAGGTGCAGATTGTAACGCTCCGGGAACATTCGCGTGGGAAGGTAGTTCCACAGCTTCCACGCTCTGTAACGGAACGAGTTCTGATACAGGGATGTTCGCGCCGTCGGGAGATGAACCACAAACGGGTGCGACCCATCGGATTGTCTTGTGGAGCGCATATAAGCCGAATTGCGTGGAACAATACCACGAATATTCGAAGAACAGTACCCGTGATAATATCTGTAAAACAGACAGAGGTCGGCTACGCGCCTTCGATGTGATAGCGACTGTAGTCCCGACGTCAGCGCCGATTCCCCCATCAGGCGGATCGCTCGTCTCTGTATGCTCTCAAGTAGGTCGAGGGTATGTTTAGGAGCCGAGCTCCAAACATGAGAGCAATATTCGAGCGCGGGTCTAATTAGGGATTTATATAGGAGAAGAAGTTGGGCGGGAGTAAAATATTTCTTGGCTCTAAAAAGATAACTCAGTTTTCCTGAGGCTGACCTGGCGATACTCGACACGTGTTTATGCCATGATACATTCCCACAGAGCGTGACGCCGAGCAATTTCAAACTTTCGCCAGCCTCGAGGGCCCGGCCATTCATCATCAGCTGTGGAATCGATGATCCAGTTTTCTTTGTGAATGTTGTATACTGGGTCTTCGTTGCATTGAAGTCGACAAGATTGACCCTTCCCCACTGCAGGACTTTATCCAGATCCCGATTCAGTGAGTCAATCTGTTTACATCTCAGCTGGTGCGACGTTGATGCACCAATCGGCCGATCACTCGAAAAGGAGGAAACAAGCGTACTATCATTCGCAAAACTGAACACTTTGTTATCCGTTGTCTCCAACAAATCGTTTATGTGAAGCAGGAACAAGGTTGGAGCCAAAAAAGAACCTTGGGGCACCCCTGAATTAACAGGATACAGATCCGAACACTCGCCGTCCACAACAACCCGGATCAATCGATTCTCGAGGAAGCTCCTCGTCCAGTCGCAAAGCTGTTAGGAAAGTCCATATGAACGAAGTTTGCTCAGCAATGTCCCGTGCCAGACGCGGTCAAAAGCCTTGGAGATATCCAATGCGACCGCCCTTTACTCACCATGCCGTTCAATCGCCCATATATTGGTTATAAGTGTCAAAAGGTCTACTGTGGACCGCCTGCCACGGAATCCATATTGACGATCATTCAGAAGTCCGTTGCACTCCAAATACTTAACCAACTCTGTATTGATGACTTTTTCCATTACCTTAGATAGAATATACAGTAATGCTATCGGACGTTAATTTTGTGGAGACACTTTTTCCCGTCTTTGGGATTGGCTGATCTCGAGCGATTTTCCAGCAGGCAGGAAAGGTCCTCTGTGCATAAGATAAACGGAAGAGTCTGCCAAGAACCGGCGATAGTTCTGGAGCACAGCTCTTAAAGACTATTGCTGGTATTCCGTCCGGTCCAGTTGCCTTCCTACAATCCAGTTCACGTAGAATGCGTTGAATAGTCCGCGGACGAAATCTCACATCCCGCATGGAAGACTGTACCGGCGGGATCACAGGTGGCTCCAAATTTCCGGGATCGAGGTTTGAATTCGCCAAAATAAATTCGCGAACACATTAGCTTTATCCTTTGGATTCGTGACTAACGCCCCGCTGCCTGTCACCAACGGAGGAAAGGGGGGGGGGGGGGGGGGGGGGCGAAGTTACCGTTGACAGCTTTTGCCATTGACCAGAAGGAGCGCGAACCAGTTGGGCACCGAAGGAGCTTATTGATCACCCTGTCGTTGTGAGCCTTCTTCTGATTCTAACAAAATTCGTTCTGTTAACATAGATGGGATTGGAGCGCCATTGCTTAAAAGCTCTTTTTTTTGCCGCTGTAATCAGCTCGCATTTTTTATCAAACCAAGGTTTATCAGACGAACTTCGTTTGATGGAATGCGGAATATACATATCCATCCCCAGAAGAATAATCTCTGATACCGACTCCCCGCAGCGTGAACATCGGAGTTTCCGAAGCACACCTTCGACCATGGAAAGGATGCGAAGAAATCTCGCATATCGTCCCAGTTAGCAGGCCCATACTTCCATACATGGCGAAGCCGCCTAGGCCGGTTATTCGCTTGATATGCAAGTGTTTGCGCGACAGATACCAAGCACTGATCTGAGTTTCCCAGTGGTGCAGAAACCTCTACGGTATAAATACCCGGATCGGATGTCAAAAACAGATCCAAGGTGTTTGCATAGTCGCCTCGGGCATCCGAGTTGAGTTAAGTTGTGGCTTACAGCAAACATCTCCGCCAGCCTCCCAGCCTCGTCGGTTCTGTTAGAATGTAACAACCAGTCGGAAATATGCACATTAAAATCGCCAAGGATAACAATTTCAGAAGCTGGGTGGTTGATCTGTATCCAGTCGACGGTATATGGTCGATCGTCATTCGGGGAGCGGTAACGACAACAAAGAAATTTAACGGAATTCCTCAGCGTTCCTCAATTCCTCAACCATATGATGTTCATATTATTGGGTTCCAACGCCTCCACCCGCTGGCAAGCCAGATTGGACCGCGCGCAAACGCAGACTCCGTCTTTAAAACGGAATCTCGAATGTAAGTCGTATCCTGAGCAACGAAGATATGTCGAATTAGTTGACGAATCGACCTGGGTCTCAGTTAGGGCAAGGATATCAGGTTTCGTTGTTTACAAATATTGGTGGACGGTGTTTTCATTGGTATTGGTGAAACCGATGCCCCTGATGATACATAATGCCGTCACCGGTCTAGCGTGGGTCGAGCCTCGAGAGCGAGTCCGGTTATGCGATGACGAACCTCTTAAAGTTCCATTATTTATCATGATATCTGCATGATGTTCCCCCTGACATAGCCCCCCCCCCCCCCCGGGAGATCCGAATGGGAGACTAGTTTACCTCCGGAATTCTTTATTACAGAAGGTACCATCATGACTTTTCCCCGTGTCAGTCCGGGCCATCAGCCACACATCCGAAACACCGTCGAAGATTTCTCTCGGCGATATCGCGGAATGTACAGCGTGACGGGGTGGTATCTCACCTTGGGACCGACTACCTCCTAAGCAACCTTTTCTCGACCCCGTCCATCAGCCAATCTCCGAAAGACGGCCAGGATTTCTCCTGACCATTTCACGGAGCCTAAAGCTTGATGGGGTGGTATTTCACCGGGCGCACAGGGCGTTGGGACCCCGGCTACCACTCGGCCTTTAGTCGCCTCTTACGACAAGCTGGCCTAGCTGTGAGTATATTCTAACGCCCTACTCATAGGGCACTCCTGGTGTATTTTGTTTTTATATTATTATTCTCTACCAAATAATTGGTTGTAAATAGATGTACCACTTCATGACAAAGGTACATAAATATAGTAGGTTATATTTGTTAAAAATCTTGGCCGAATTATTTTTGCTTTCACCTTTTATTAAGTGTTCGTGTTTAGCCTTTCATCTATCTACTCTATTTATTCTTGAAATATTCTGTATACTGTAATATCAGGCCCTTTGTATTTAATTTAATAGAGTGTTCTCTTTTTTGATTGGAAGTACCATATAGATGAGATTCAGTCAAGTTTCACTGATATTCTTATGTAAATATTTATCCTAAGTTCATCCTTTTCATTTTTATTTGAATGCACAATAACAAAAAGTTTCTTCTATTCAAGATGTGTTTGCGGAAGAAATTGAAGGAAAATTCAAATATGGAATACGCAATTTTCGATGTTGAATTATGATTCTTTAATTTTATTATTTCGTGAAGGGGTAGTCGATTATCCGGTTAACACCGCACATTTCTGTTCTTCCAGTTACTATTTCTAATCTTCTTGTTTATTTCACCTCAATCGGTCTACCAGAAAAAGGGACTCAAAGGGATATAGATTAAAGTGAAACTCAATAACGAACAAAATAATGTTACTTCACAAAACCATGTTACCAATTTACAACTTTCTCTTTCCCCATTCATCAATCAGCATGCTTTAGTCAGCTCGTAGCTCCATTTGTGGGAGCACTCACTTATATGAAACGGTGCAGATATTTCTGTGTGAATTTGGATAGTCATCATCCCAGAAAAGTCTTCCATTTACAGTCCTAAGTATATTGAAGGCTTCCCTGGCTGGACTGATAACCTGTCTGTTTGCATATTCGTTCCATAGAAGATTTTCTATTTGAGTGGTTTTGATCAGAATGCCAAATCTTTAACCAGAAAGCCGTATCCTTTAATTATAGTTTAATGGAAAATGATTCATATGGTGAAACAAAATACCACATCAAACCTGTTAAAAGTTAAATGGCTATAAATTAGGGCTGCTGTAAATGAAAAGGTGGTAGAGAAAGGGAATACGAACGAACTTGGTGAGTTAAGAAACCCATTCCTATAAAGTGGAATGCGATAAGCCCAGGAATTTATTTCGGTTTCATAAGATTCTATGTCAGATGATATAAGGTGTAAACTATGGAATCCAGGTTGCTGAACCACAAAATAACCCCTTTACGAAAGATTCGTCACCACTGGTGTGTAACATGGTTCCCCGTTTCATATTGGACTCTGCTATGTCGGTCGATTAGTGATATGTCTTTTGAGTTCCAAGAACACTACCCCCATTGACACTTATCATCATCATCATCATCGGCACTACAACCGGGAACCGGTCTTGGCCTTATTTAGCAAGTCCTGAGGCTTGTTAAATTTTTTATAATGATTTGTTTTTTTCGGGCAAGGTCATTAGTCTTGCGCCAGAGACTCCCTGGCGGTGAATCGAACCCCGGTCTCCCGCGTGACAGGCGGGTATATTAACCGCTATACTATCGAAGAGCCTAAAGATTCGTCAACACTGGTGTGTAACATGGTTCCCCGTTTCATATCGGACTCTGCTATGTCGGTCGATTAGTGATATGTCTTTTGAGTTCCAAGAACACTACCCCCATTGACACTTATCATCACTTATACGAAATCTATCGTCCCAGTCATCTTCAACTTCCTGTTTTATTTTTTTATTTTGTTTCGATTTAATAATGTCTTAATTACTACTTTAGGTTTTAAGATAGTCTGTAAGGTTTTATGGTAATTTAATTTAAGCTTGCATTAAGCCAAATAAATGGGGGTTCTGCCCTCACTAAACAACAATAAAACAATACAGTGTATGAAAGTCGAAAGCGACTGAAAATGCTTCAGAAAGTTCAAGAACGAATGTACGACGTCTATCACCACCAGTTTTCAGGTCAGTCTTCAGTTTTGGATAAAAAAGAAACAAAAGTGAAAAATGTAGCTTGAAGATCGACGTGCGCCGTGAGCTGCGTGAACGATCACTGATCCCCATAAAATTAGGACTGTCAAGAGTTTTACAATAGATTTCTGAAGGGTTTCACAATATGGACGATATGTTTTTAAAATTAATAATGGACGATATGACGATGGGTTTTTAAAACGTCATGGTAGCCATATTGATGGAAATGTCACGAGATGACATTTATCTTCAGTGTACGAGTAGCTTGACTTAAAGAGTTTTTCTTTTATCTAAAACATTTTGTATTTTATTTGCTTTTAAGAATCTCTCTTGGAAAAGGAGTGGGTAGTTTGAGACGGAGGTGTCCACACTCATCGGTTTTGATTGTGTGCGGATTACAACTGGAAAAGGACTCGTAACCTGGTAAAACATTTCCTACTTGTGCAGTTCGGATGAAGAATGATTCCTTTATGGTAAACTGATGCGCATGCTCCGATTGAAGGCTTCAACGGCTGAATATTTGGAGAGGAGGAATGCAACAGTCGTGTCCACTTGACAATGTTGGCGGCAATATCACTAAAATTAGGATTGCCATAATACGTTTAACCTTTTTTCATGATATCCTAGAAGGATTGGCGTCTCGGTCTTTTATGAATCTTATTGATCTGTTAGATTAGCATGTGGAGTGTCTTTTTTTTTATGCTCCGGATCAAAGGTAACAGGTGAATTCCAGATTTTATATATATATATATATATATATATATATATATATATATATATATATATACACATATATATATATATATATATATATATATATATATATATATATATATATATATATATATGTTTTGAGAATCTCGATCCTGAAGAGGAATGCCGTCAGCCGAGATCCTATTGATCTTCCACCGAGCGAAGAATGTCGTTCGAGAAATAGCGACGGTAGATTACGTTGCCAAAACGAGGATTGACGCGATGGCGCCCTACCCCACGATGCCTGAAACTAAATTTGTATTAAGAAAAACGAACAGCAATACCTTTTGTTAATTCCTGCTGAAATTGTTGTTCCTCCGTGTGTGAGGGTTTGCGTTGGGCTTCAGCAGCGAATCGAGACATCCGCGCGGAACGGATGTGTTTGACGAATTATGTTGTTGTCACCCAACAACATGGCTGAGAAGCATTTTTCCTAAACCATATTCGTGTCCCCTGATCGGCACCCATGTCCATTGCCAACAATTAGGAAAACTTCCACAGTCCCCTTATCGACATTCATGTCAATCTTTCTGTGTTTGCTTTTCTCAAGCAATCACCGATCCCACGATCACGTCATGCAAATCGATGCCTATACAGCTGCAACCAATTAACTCGAATCGGCTGCATAGGCAATCCTAATGTATTTTCATTGGCTTTTCCAAACAATCCGCATTTTAGAGCTTGCCCTTTTGATACCATTACGGTATACACAATCGTTTCGGGTTATACACGCTTATGTTTAAACAGCTGTATATTTTCTTCGATGCGTGTTTCAATGCGCGTTTCGTTTGTCCTTCCTTCCAATAGGAAGACATTCGTTCCAATCGAGACGATATTGTGTAAGAACTTTCCAATGGGACGCGGATCGGCTCTCATTGGCCACAGCATGACGAAAGGGATGTTTTCTCCTGCGATGGTGTGCGGTGGACACTCATCGTAATCACCAGAGGCTGGGTCAGCGTCGCCAGCTCGCTGAGTCAGATTGTATTCTTTGAAGGGTGCGCACCTTCGTTACGAATCCCCGCGAAGAGTTGCCAAGAGTTTTCTTTTTACCACGTCATTTCTTTTCGTGTGCGTGTTTTTCCTGTACCATGTTTCACCAAGTGTCTTTGAATTGTTGTTTAATTTATTAGCACTGTATAAAATACAATTGTCATCAGAAACTAAGCTACGGTTGTTAATAAATCGGACCTACTTAACGGTGTGTAATTAGAGACAGCGACATTTCTGTGTTCTCAGACTATTCTAAGTGTAGAGTTTCCTAAATTCCAAAATACATTTGTGGCGGTTCTGCCAACTCCCACGGTTCCCCTTCCTGAAAAACCCCCATAATCAACACCCAAGACGCATAAGTCTCGCCAATGCATTCGCATTCGGCACCTAAAAATGCTTCACGCATTATATAGATCAAATCTATGATCAGTAAGTCCCTCTAAAGAAAACTTACCTTCATGCATTCTCTTCGCATACCACTGCTCCTTCATCATCATCATCATCGGCACTACAACCTGGAACCGGTCTTGGCCTCATTTAGCAAGTCCTGAGGCTTGTTAAATTTTCCATAATGCTTTGTTTTTTCCGGGCAAGGTTATTAGTCTTGCGCCAGAGGCTCCCGGACGGGGAATCGAACCCCGGTCTCCCGCGTGACAGGCGGGTATACTAACCAGTATACTATTGAGGAGCGATACCACTGCTCCTTAAGATCTCTTTATTAGCTTACCAGGAATTTCCAATCAATTTTGGCATCTACGTCGCCAGTCAAATTCCCTTGAACGAATTCCGGTAAACAAATAATTCGATTTACATACATTGTAACCTTCGTGACAGGGATCATAAATACTGCACCGTCTATTTTCCCTACGTCGCCAAGTAAATTTCCTTACGTACACATCGGCCGGCGACCTTTTTCTTCCAGCAATAAAATCCCCTAACTCGCACCATGTGCAAATTGATGATTGCTGTCCCTACATAGGTTCCTGCGATACAATAGACAATTCATATCGTTTAGGTATCCCAGCGGTCGGGGAACTTTTTTAACCATTACCCCAAAATATTTTTGCGTAAGTCGATATGTTTTACAAGAAATGCCCGGCGATGGATCATAGTGAATAACTTCAATATTTGGATTATTTTTTTTCAGCAAACCCGAAAAACCATTAATATGACCCAACATAGCTGGAGCTCCATCAACAGACACAATACAGTTTTCCCACTTTAAATTAATGCTTTCAGTATTAAAGTACTCATTTACCTTATTATACACATCAATTCCACGAGATCTCAATTCAAGAAGAGAACAAAACAACAATTCCTCTTCAATTGCATGTGTACCTTTGTAGCGAACATATACCATTAGCTGTGAATTGCTACTAACATCTGCAGTCTCATCAAGCTGAATAGCAAAATATTTAGCCTGTTTTAGTGAGGAAATAACCTGTTCCTTTACATTTTCTGCCAAGATAGGAATCCTTTCTTTTACAGTTCTTGCAGACAAGGGCACTGAATCCAGTTTATTCGCCTCTTTCTGACCACACATGATCTCTGTCATTTTCACAGCTGCTGGTTTAATCAAATCTTCACCAATAGTATATGGTTTCTGGTTTCGGGCAATCAACAAGGCTACTTCAAAGCTAGCCTTTGATGCTGAACGCTGATCAAAAGTACCTAACAAGTTGCTGTGCAATCTTTGTCTTTTAACAGACATTTCTAAATTTACAAAGTATTCTCGTGGTTTGGAAGACAGATGTGGATGCAAATTATCCAAATGTTTCTTCAATTGACTTTTTTTGAAAGATTCTGAAGTCAGTATTTTCAAACATACAACACACCGTGGTTTCATCGTACCTTTGTCTTCTATTTGTGTAAAACCATAATTAAGGATTTTTTCCTGGTATGATCTTTTCTTATTTGCTGCCATCTGAAGGGTGACAGAAACAGTGGTAAAAAAATTTACATTAAATTACATTTTCAAATCGCGCTTACCTTGATAATGGAAATTGATGATGAAATGATATGTCTCGTAAGTAAATTGCACGCAATCAAACGACGCGTCGGAAGCCCGTGCATAACTGACCGTTGAGTGCTAGGTTTAAACATTACAACATACGCAGCGCCTCTAGTGGTCGATGCAAGAAACAACGTAACGCAAGCACGCACACACACACAACGCGCGTCTCTTGCTTATCACGCACACACCAAACGAAAAACTTGACTTCAACCAGAATTAGCGACCCGGCCCGTATATCGCGCTGAATTGTTTAAGTTTGTTAACATACTACAATGTTTATGAAATAGCAATAGAAAAATTAGAAAAATTTCCCTATTACCCAAAAAAATTTCATTTTTACCCCATTTGGGGTAATTTACCCCGGTACCCCGACCGCTGAGGTATCCGAATCACATTTTCTATTTAATGAGCGGCTGCTATCTATCTAGCCGACCCTCATTACCGAACTATGCATCAGGTCATATTTCCCTTGTACTTTAATTCGCCGAATCTTTTCCCTCACGAACTAGATGCATAAACAAATACAAAGCCATTAGCATCCGACGCGATGTGATTCGTTTGTTTCAACAAACACACATCTCTTGGATGCTCATTTTGCCCCGTCCTTGAGTTTCAGGTTTATTCCTATGGCCTTGTGTATGAAAAAAAACCAATGCGATCTTCACACACACATACACATTCAAATTAACCTCAAAACGATAAAATATCGTTGAGTCTTCTTCCATCCTTCAGTGCGCGCGCATCTAGTATTTTTATCATTCCCCGTAGGGTGATGCACCGGAGTCTGCACCCCTGCGGGACGTGGCCCTTCGCGGAGTCGAGTGTACTAGATCCTCCTTACTCATTAAAATGTCAATCAGCACCTTTTTGCCTCCTCACTAAAGTTGAATAAAAAGAACAATTTACCATAGAACAGCATCCCGTGTGTTTAAATTACTTATGGTGGACAGTGTTATTCTTTTGGCGTTCAGCGGAACAATCACAATTGGTGAAGTATATGATGGAGGAGGAAGTAGAACGGAGTACCCATGCTGGTACATTACTTCCTCCCCACACATTTACTGTTTTAATAACTTGCGGACTTAATTATTTATTACCTGCGGTCTACTGAGATCATCTTCAAACTCAGGTGAATGCCAGGACACTGTGGAAAGTGATGAGTAATCAAGGAAAATAAAGAACTAATGATTCAAACAACAACCTCTGCCGTTTTATATATTTTGTTCTTGGTGCGTGTGTTTTTGTAGACAACTTTGGTGAAGCACTCATCGTTGGTGTCCGGTGATTTGTCATTTTGTTGGTGTGTTTTTGGGGAACTCGCATCCTTGCTGAATCCAACATAAAATACCCACATACTCGTATATATAAGATTATTAAAGAAAATAAATGGGGGGAGCGTCAGAGCGCAGTGGTATACTATCACTAATCTGGTAAAATGTAACACCACCCAATAAACGGTTTAACAAATTTGGTATTTTAATACGAACACTCCCTTAAATTTGTTTCAGGAACAGTCAATGTCAAAACGTCAGTTAGGGTTTACATTTTTATCATGGCGAAGTTCACGAACGAGCAAAGTTTGGAAATTATTAAAAATTATTTCCGAAATTCGGAGTTAGTTGCCTCAAATTCGAGGGTATAAGAGCCTTCCTTATTTGGGTCGTAATAATCGTCCCACCAGCCAGGCTGTGAGTCATGATTTGAGTTAAAATATTGACTCTTGGAGATTCCTGTGCCAGTGTGACAGTGCATCGGTCGAACAGGCAAAAATGTCGTAGCTGTAAGTGCGCCAAATGAGTGAAATTAGTCGTTTCCATACCGTTCACAGGAATTGGGAATCTCTTAAACCACATTATGTTGAATTTCGGGTAAAGGTATTGGCCTACACCCTTACAAGATCAAATTAACACAAGAACATTTGAGGTTATAGCGTTTGAAATAATAGTGAAGAAGATCGTGTGATTCGAACTGACGCTATGACAGTTTGAATCACGAAAAAAATTGAACCTAAGCGTTACCCATCAGGCTACTGACCGTGTTTTGAATTTGATTTTAAAACTCGACCATACTCCACTGATGTGAATTATTTTTATTATCTCTATGGTATACGGCTCTGATGTATTTAATTATTCGATTTTTCGTTCGGTGCTCTTCACTATTTTGCTTGTGAATTGTGTATGTATCTGTTAGAGTCGCCACAAAGTGCCAACCATTCTTCGATTGGTCTCTACAAAAGCTTGAAGATGAAAAACCATCTTGGGCGATGAAGCTCAATGTTTCGCTTAATGGTTTCGCCAATAAAAATACGTTGATCGACGGCAAAAGTGAGATTATCTCCGAAATTCGGAGTTAGTTGCCTCAAATTCGAGGGTATAAGAGCCTTCCTTATTTGGGTCGTAATAATCGTCCCACCAGCCAGGCTGTGAGTCATGATTTGAGTTAAAATATTGACTCTTGGAGATTCCTGTGCCAGTGTGACAGTGCATCGGTCGAACAGGCAAAAATGTCGTAGCTGTAAGTGCGCCAAATGAGTGAAATTAGTCGTTTCCATACCGTTCACAGGAATTGGGAATCTCTTAAACCACATTATGTTGAATTTCGGGTAAAGGTATTGGCCTACACCCTTACAAGATCAAATTAACACAAGAACATTTGAGGTTATAGCGTTTGAAATAATAGTGAAGAAGATCGTGTGATTCGAACTGACGCTATGACAGTTTGAATCACGAAAAAAATTGAACCTAAGCGTTACCCATCAGGCTACTGACCGTGTTTTGAATTTGATTTTAAAACTCGACCATACTCCACTGATGTGAATTATTTTTGTTATCTCTATGGTATACGGCTCTGATGTATTTAATTATTCGATTTTTCGTTCGGTGCTCTTCACTATTTTGCTTGTGAATTGTGTATGTATCTGTTAGAGTCGCCACAAAGTGCCAACCATTCTTCGATTGGTCTCTACAAAAGCTTGAAGATGAAAAACCATCTTGGGCGATGAAGCTCAATGTTTCGCTTAATGGTTTCGCCAATAAAAATACGTTGATCGACGGCAAAAGTGAGATTATCTCCGAAATTCGGAGTTAGTTGCCTCAAATTCGAGGGTATAAGAGCCTTCCTTATTTGGGTCGTAATAATCGTCCCACCAGCCAGGCTGTGAGTCATGATTTGAGTTAAAATATTGACTCTTGGAGATTCCTGTGCCAGTGTGACAGTGCATCGGTCGAACAGGCAAAAATGTCGTAGCTGTAAGTGCGCCAAATGAGTGAAATTAGTCGTTTCCATACCGTTCACAGGAATTGGGAATCTCTTAAACCACATTATGTTGAATTTCGGGTAAAGGTATTGGCCTACACCCTTACAAGATCAAATTAACACAAGAACATTTGAGGTTATAGCGTTTGAAATAATAGTGAAGAAGATCGTGTGATTCGAACTGACGCTATGACAGTTTGAATCACGAAAAAAATTGAACCTAAGCGTTACCCATCAGGCTACTGACCGTGTTTTGAATTTGATTTTAAAACTCGACCATACTCCACTGATGTGAATTATTTTTATTATCTCTATGGTATACGGCTCTGATGTATTTAATTATTCGATTTTTCGTTCGGTGCTCTTCACTATTTTGCTTGTGAATTGTGTATGTATCTGTTAGAGTCGCCACAAAGTGCCAACCATTCTTCGATTGGTCTCTACAAAAGCTTGAAGATGAAAAACCATCTTGGGCGATGAAGCTCAATGTTTCGCTTAATGGTTTCGCCAATAAAAATACGTTGATCGACGGCAAAAGTGAGATTATCTCCGAAATTCGGAGTTAGTTGCCTCAAATTCGAGGGTATAAGAGCCTTCCTTATTTGGGTCGTAATAATCGTCCCACCAGCCAGGCTGTGAGTCATGATTTGAGTTAAAATATTGACTCTTGGAGATTCCTGTGCCAGTGTGACAGTGCATCGGTCGAACAGGCAAAAATGTCGTAGCTGTAAGTGCGCCAAATGAGTGAAATTAGTCGTTTCCATACCGTTCACAGGAATTGGGAATCTCTTAAACCACATTATGTTGAATTTCGGGTAAAGGTATTGGCCTACACCCTTACAAGATCAAATTAACACAAGAACATTTGAGGTTATAGCGTTTGAAATAATAGTGAAGAAGATCGTGTGATTCGAACTGACGCTATGACAGTTTGAATCACGAAAAAAATTGAACCTAAGCGTTACCCATCAGGCTACTGACCGTGTTTTGAATTTGATTTTAAAACTCGACCATACTCCACTGATGTGAATTATTTTTGTTATCTCTATGGTATACGGCTCTGATGTATTTAATTATTCGATTTTTCGTTCGGTGCTCTTCACTATTTTGCTTGTGAATTGTGTATGTATCTGTTAGAGTCGCCACAAAGTGCCAACCATTCTTCGATTGGTCTCTACAAAAGCTTGAAGATGAAAAACCATCTTGGGCGATGAAGCTCAATGTTTCGCTTAATGGTTTCGCCAATAAAAATACGTTGATCGACGGCAAAAGTGAGATTATCTCCGAAATTCGGAGTTAGTTGCCTCAAATTCGAGGGTATAAGAGCCTTCCTTATTTGGGTCGTAATAATCGTCCCACCAGCCAGGCTGTGAGTCATGATTTGAGTTAAAATATTGACTCTTGGAGATTCCTGTGCCAGTGTGACAGTGCATCGGTCGAACAGGCAAAAATGTCGTAGCTGTAAGTGCGCCAAATGAGTGAAATTAGTCGTTTCCATACCGTTCACAGGAATTGGGAATCTCTTAAACCACATTATGTTGAATTTCGGGTAAAGGTATTGGCCTACACCCTTACAAGATCAAATTAACACAAGAACATTTGAGGTTATAGCGTTTGAAATAATAGTGAAGAAGATCGTGTGATTCGAACTGACGCTATGACAGTTTGAATCACGAAAAAAATTGAACCTAAGCGTTACCCATCAGGCTACTGACCGTGTTTTGAATTTGATTTTAAAACTCGACCATACTCCACTGATGTGAATTATTTTTGTTATCTCTATGGTATACGGCTCTGATGTATTTAATTATTCGATTTTTCGTTCGGTGCTCTTCACTATTTTGCTTGTGAATTGTGTGTGTATCTGTTAGAGTCGCCACAAAGTGCCAACCATTCTTCGATTGGTCTCTACAAAAGCTTGAAGATGAAAAACCATCTTGGGCGATGAAGCTCAATGTTTCGCTTAATGGTTTCGCCAATAAAAATACGTTGATCGACGGCAACATATCCACATGTGCTTCAAAAGACTTCACAAAAAGTGAGCTTTTGGTGTGGTTTTCATGTCGAAGGTGTGATCGGACCGCATTTTTTCGTCGATGAAAATGATCAATGGCGTTCACTATTGTGCCCGGTTGGAAGACTATTTTCAGCGACAATTGGATAAATTTGACATTAGTGATATGTGGTCCCAACAAAACGAACCACTTGCTATACAGGTGGTCACAGAATTGATCTAATGAATGGGACGTTTGGTAATTGTGGAACCGAACACAATTTAACTCGCGTTGGATTTCTTTTAATGAGGTTATGTTAAGTCGTCGGTTTGTATCAACAAGCCAAGAAGGTTAGAGGCGCTTATGAGCAACATCGAACGGGAAATTGTCAACATTCCGGACGATATGTGTGGACGAGTGGTACATATTTGTCTTCAAAGAATCGATCGCTGTAAACGTACTTACGGTGGCCATATGAAGGGATTCAATTACATACTTAAATACGAGGGTGAATCAACTATAAACGATAATTTCTTTTTATACATTTATTAAATAATGTTACACTCTAACTATGCTGTCTACAATATAGTCTCCTGCGTGATCTATACACTTTTGCCAGCGATTTGGAGGCTTTAATATCCCTTGGTCGTAGAAAGATTTAGGGCGAGTTGTTAGCCAATTGCGCACGCGCTCCTCGACTTGTTAATTACTTTCGATTTATTTTTCTCCAAGTGATTTCTTCAAGGGTGCGAACAAAAAAAAAGTCACAGGGAGGCAAGTTTGGGTTATAATGAATGTGTTCGGGGGTTTTCCAGCCCATTTCTTCCAATATATCCCTTGCCAAGGACCCGGTGTGAGGCCTGGCGTTGTCATGAAGAAGGATGACATCTCGAATGGACATACCTCGTCTCTTGTTTCGATGTGCGGCTTTTTCCGGCTGTAACAACTGATAGTAGTAAGGGGCATTCACCGTTCGTTGTTCGTGAAGAAAATCACTCATTAAAATCGCCTTTGAGTCGAAAAAAATCGTTGCAAGAACGTGTGAAAAGTTTCTGGTCTTTAGAAAATGAACATGATTTCCTTTTATTTTCTCATTTAGCTGACCTAATAATGACGCATAGTACTGTCCAGTTATTGTCTGTCCCTTTTCCAAATAGTCAATAAAGATAATGCACGTGCATCCCAATAGTATACTGGTTAGTATACCCGCCTGTCACACGGGAAACCGGGGTTCGATTCCCCGTCGGGGAGCCTCTGGCGCAAGACTAATAACCTTGCCCGGAAAAAACAGATCATAATGGAAAATTTAACAAGCCTCAGGACTTGCTAAATAAGGCCAAGACCGGTTCCAGGTTGTAGTGCCGATGATGATGATGATGATGACGTCCATCCCAAAACACAGAAGCCATAATCGTTCCAGCTGATTTCACCTTCTTTGCCTTCTTTGGAGCCTGTTCGTTGACTGTTTGTCGTCGCCCGTTTGTTTTGACTGTTCTTTCGTCTCGGGAGTTTAGTGGTGTATTAATGTTTCATCTACAGTTACTAATCTAAGAGCAAATACGGCACCCATCTCGTAGATATTTTCCTTATATCCAATTTATCATGCAAAATTGAAACATGAAACAAATTGAAAATTGACAAATACCTACTGAGGAATGAATCTTACTAAAAACAGACTATTAGCGATGGTACGAGCGCCATTGTAGGCGTTTCTAAGGACTTATTGACCTACCCTCCTATCAAAAGGTCTTGCAATGAAAAAGTTGGCAATCGCTTGGTGCTAGGTCCGGATGCATCAAAACTTTCCAACCAACCTCGTGGAGTTTCTTATGAGTCATTTTGGATGTGCGTGGCCTTACTGTCCTGTCCTGATGGAACACAACTTCCCTTCTGTTGATTAATTCCGACCGCTTCTGGTCAATCGCTAACTTCAAACAATACAATTTTTAATAGTAGAGTTATTAATTTAATGTTGTGGTTGGTTTGGCGGTGTATATCTTAACCTTCAATTACCCCAACAGGAAGATATCGGGGAATCTGCATCCGTTCCAAAGGGTCCACCATTTGGTGACTTTATGCGGGTGCTGTGGTCTGTGGTGTATCAACTGAGGGTTTTCGATGCCCCAATGGTGGTTATTCTGTTTATTAACAATGTCAGCTAAGAAATGTGCTTCATCGCTCGTATTTATATAAACAACAACAACAACAAACAATTCTTTAGCTGAAATGTTTTAATGATTTCAACACGTTCGATAACAATGATAACGCTTTTTACGGTTGTCAAACGCTAATTGACAACTTTCATACAAACCGGAATGCCAACCAAATAAAATTGACCCCGAACGCGTCTTATATGAACTATCAACTGCCGACCTTTGATGCCCTGAATTCTAACAGGCCTCAAACTCGCAGTCGGCAGTCTATTAATGCTGTTCAAGCTATACACGTAGCTCTACAGGTTTTCAATGTGGAAGTCATGTTCGCATTGCTCAATAATATATTCACACAACTCAAGCTCTAAAATCCTATCAACAGGAAATATTGTCAAGGACTATTTCTTTGTACGAAACGATGCATTTAATGACATGGCCTCAGGATTGCACTTCACTTGTGTTCCATCATGGTCACATATGTTAATATTCATCGAGATACGGATCCAAACTGATATGCTACTGAACTTGCATATAGAATACCTGCGTCATATATTTTACTCTGAGTTGCATATCAAAGAATACCTCCTAAAAAGGATAATTCAATTAAAAACATTTCAAATACGTTATAGGTAAAGATTTTTCTAGTGAGTGGCCACTACCAGTGTTTTTACTGGATTTCGTTCTACCTTTCGATTATTATTACTATTATTGGCCTATAGAAACCCGGAAGTCTGTGACCTCACCGACTCGACTCCGCAATCGTTTCCGCTCCTGTGCACTTCCACGGTTGACCAGCCGATCCGATCTCCTCAAGGTCAAACCTAACATTGTCCTCCCATCTCCGTCGTGGCCGTCCGGCCGGTCTTTCCGGTTGGTCTACCGTCAAGAATTCTACGCACGGTACTATCGTTGCCCATTCGCGCCACATATCCGGCCCATCTTAACCTTCGCGACTTGATTACTCTCCTTATTGTAGATTTGCGGTATAGCTCTATATACGTTTCGATAGCAAGTCGAAAAAAATGAATGGATCAAAATCAAAAATGAATCTTCGTGCTTTGCGAAGCTTTAAAAAATCAAATCAATTGTGGGAACGACAGAACACAATCACTCTTGACTGTCTAAAAAACAAAGTTACACCGTAAACTTTGTCGGTTCGTGTCTTGTACCCCATTGTCACGAACCTCCATTTCGGCTAATAAAGTACTTTTCGTGAATAAGAAAATGAGTTCACCTGACTTGAGGGTTAGAACGAACAACTTTCTATATTTATTATGGTCACATCCGTTGTATAGGGAACTGTAATGCACTTTACTCGGGTTAAACTTATAAGTTTGATTTATAGACTGTTAAACTGTCTAAGTTGGATTTTTTCACACGTAACAAAGGCAAGCTTCTCATAAAACCAGGTAGGAGTTTTGTTGATTGGTCTTAAAAAACATATGGTGGTGGTTGCCGATTCACGTGGTCCTTTCATATGCTGCGCGATAAACTTTAAATGAAGCTATCAGTGGCGTTACAAGCAAATAAAAGAGAAAACCAGGAAGACATTGATGTTAAACTATCAAATGGCATTTGTTCACAAGGTACCAGAAGGTACTGACGAAAAGAAAGCTGTTTTCACTTCCTTAAACTTCTCGTTCAGTAGGAATTTGGCGGGTAAACTTTAAAAAACTCTCGTTTATAATGTCGCTAAATCGCCGATGAATTTTTATGTTTGGAATTAGCATATGGAGAACTGGTAGTAGAGTAAAGGCAGAATTTATTTGTTTTTTATTGCATACACACCAAAGGGGTTTATAACACTGGTTTGATGTCGATATAGCGTTCATTGGATGAAGAGGGCCGTAACATTTTTTTTCGAGGAAGAATATTACCGAAACTAAAAACCTTCCTAAAAAAACCAGTATGGTTTTTTACGAAGTGCCCCTCCAGATAAAGACTTCCAGTTTGTATTAGTGTTGTAGTGACATCGTGGTAAACTATATGTAATGTGGTAGTAAAATGCGCAGTAATATAGTGGTCTTTTAAATTTATCTTTATAGAGAAATGTTAAATATTCGGAAATTGTTCTTTGTTCTTCTTTCGTCATCTTTAGTTCAGTAAGTAGTAGTTATAGAACAACCCCCCCCCCCCCCCGCCCTTTTTTTCAGATATCTGGAGATCGAGTCCAACATCCTCACGGATGTGGGTGATTCTGGTAATAGCAAGATGACCAGAAGCCAAAGACAAGATGAAGGACACATCTGTCCTTGTCTCGCCAAAGTCGGCCTCTCAAACACCAGGAGTCGTCACAGGAACTCCTCAACCAATCGGTCTTGGGACCATTTTAAAAAGATACCGATTATATTTATAGTAAATGAACAATTAGGAAAATAAGCGAATTTGTACCGTGTTTTTGCTTGTCTTCTTTGGTTTCGTACAAGTGTTGTCTTCGTTTGCGTTTTTGGGGATTTGTACTGAGCAAGACACCAGCGCCCGTTCGTCCAGAGCAGAGTCCGGATCTGGAGGTACAATCCGCCTATTCAAAATCATCGTTGGCCGGCCAGTGCCGGATATACAGTTCACTAAGAGAGAGACTGAGGCGTCGGTAGAGGAAGTTCGTCCGCGATTTTAGTTTTCCTTTTTCTTTTCTTTGCAGTAACAATACTGTGGGGTTTCTTCAAGGCGCCGAAGAAGCACCCATCGCTTAACCCTCTTAAATTTTCCTCTTTCTATTTTACCCCATGGTACTTACCTTCAATTAGGCAGCATTAACCTTCCTGCAAAACATTCCATGGCAAGATCATCATCTTGCCACAGCATTATCCACATCGCTGTAACCTTTAAAACTTTTTGTTTACTCTGGTAGGCACCCATGCCCATTGCCAACCATTGGGAAATCTTCTGCAGTCCCCTTATCGCAATTCATTGCAATCATACTCACGGAAATTCTTCTGTGTTTGTTTTTCTCAAGCAATTATCGATCCCCACGAGCATATCATGCAAATCGATGCCCATGCAGCTGCATCCAATTATCACGGATCACCATTGCTTAGATATTCCTAATGTATTTTTATTGGCTTGTTCAAACAAGCCACATTTTAGCGCTTAAGCATTGGATTACATTTCGGTATTCAATATACCCTCCAATGTTTATGTTTACCCAGCCGCACATCTCCCATCTATTCGTTTCGATGCGCGTTCGTTTGTCCTTCCTTCCAATGGGAAGACATTCGTTCCCATAGAAAAGATATTGTGCATGGACTTTCCAATGGGATGCTGATCGGCTCCCATTGGTCATGCATGTCGGAAGGGATGTTTCTCCTGCGATGGTGGGCGGTGGAAATCCATCACAATCGCCGGAGGCTGGACCAATTTTTATGGAATCAGGCCAGTCAGATTTGATCCTTCGAGGAGCGTGCATAGAGATTCACCAGTCGCTTCGTTTCGTGTGCGTGTTTTGTTTCCTTTTGCAGTACCAGATGTCACCGAGTGCGTAATTGTTACGGAGTCAAAAATTGTGTTTAGTCCAGCAGTACGATTGAAACGTGTGCGAACTTGGAACTAGTGGCAGTGTGTTGGTGCCGTGGCAAAACTCATGTAATTTTAATAATAATAATCAGTGGGTATAAGGATATTCTACGATATCCATAAAAATCACCTCCATACAACTACGAAGTTTTAATTTTCTTTCCACCAGGAGAACAGTTTCAGTGACACGCAACGGAAATTTTGGACACCTTAATAAAAGGACTCGGTATGTGTTTATGTTTCCGCCATCGTTTCGTGCGCGATTAGTGTTTCGTCTTCGACATCAGTGGTGTTTTTATGCAACCTGCATCCTTGCCGATGCCAACATAAAAAATAATACCACAATACCATCACCAAAATGCGATATCAATACGCGGATACCTGAATCTAAACGACTCCCACGGGTGATGTCCAAAGCACCGGAAATTATGGCAGCTGTTAAGTAACAAATTAAAATACCATCAGCAAAAGCGATATCAAAGCAGGGACTCATGAATGTAAACGATTTCCACGAGCAACCATAACAGCTGCTCACACATGATTGAGTTAAAATAACTTACATCTGTTTCAACAATTTTAGTATTTAAGGAAAAACAAAGATGATATTGGGAGCGGGACACACGTGAATGGTCACGGTTTCATCGCACCAAACACCTTACAGAGCCTGGTTAAATCTCGAAACCCTAAGAAGTAACCCGGTATCGACAACATGTCATACCACTCGTTGCGAAGGCTTTCTGCCTTATTCTTTATAAAGCTCTCCATTCTGTTCAACCATGCTTACAACATGGGGTACTTTCCCCAAGCTATTATTTGTCCAATAGCAAAAGTTGGGAAACCAACGTATCACCCCTCAAGCTTTCGCCCTATTTCGCTTCTCACTTGCATCAGCAAAATATATGAAAAATGCATATACGAGAAACTAAATAACTTTATCAGTGCCAAGAACCTAATACCTGATTTCCAATTTGGATTTAGAAGAGCGCACAGCACCACTATGGCTCTCAACATTTTTTAAAACCACGTCTGCGTGCGGCTCTTTAATAAGGAACCCACCGTTGCGGTGAGCCTGGACATTGAAAAAGCTTTTGACACGACTTGGATGGAAGGTCTCGTTTTTAAATTATTGAATACTGGCCTCAGTAGAACTCTATGTAATATCATCTACCAGTTCGTTCGAAACAGAACCTTCCAAGTTAGAGTGAATGGAAAGCTTTCCCGAACTTTTTACGCCGCTGCAGGCGTACCACAGGGCTCCATTCTAGGCCCCATCTTATTCAATATTTACACCTCAGATATTCCTCGCCCTGTGGACGGGAGAGTAAACCAGATATGCTATGCGGATGACGTCCTAGTGTACACGTCATCCAAATGCCCTAAACTCGCAACAAATCGACTCAACCTTCACTTGGACGAACTGTATCAGTATTACAGTCGATAGAAAATCCGACTTAACCCATCCAAAGCAGTAGCTATAATTCTGAGTAGTAAACACTTCCAACCTACTTCTCGATATTCACAAAATATTCGAATAAAAATGGGAGATACTACGATTAGACCACAGGACAGGATGAAATATCTTGGGGTCACTTATACCCCAAAAATGAATTTCATCAAACATGTCACCCACATTCTCCAAAGGGGCCTCGGTCGGTCTAAGCAACTGCACAACATCTTGAAGTGGAGCAACAAAGTTGACACCAAAGTTAAGCTTCTCTGCTATAAGCAGCTAATCTGATCTGGAATATCGTACGTCTTTCCCATATGGTCCTGTATATCTTCGGCTCAAATGGAAAGACTTCGAGTTTTCGAAAGGAAACTCCTCAGAAGATGCACCAATTACTCTGGCAGGCCTGACGGTCGCCATTACCCCAACTCTCACCTATACGAAGGCGCCTCCATTACCCCTATCGACGAGTACTTGCTTCAATTAGCATACAAGTACCTCGAAAGTATTCAGAACAGCGAGAACCTACTTGTACGGGACTCTTGGGTTCTAGACCCTTCTCTCTCTCGATCTATTCGGATCAAACCCCCACAATTTCTTCTTCAGTACAAAACTGAAGAAAGCACCCTTCCCAACAACATTCCCCTCTATAATAGAGAATTCCTGGATCCATCCACAGTACAAGACGGCACAAACATACACACACCGACCAAAGCGCAGATCATCAGACGCCAAACACGTGATCTGCGTTTACTTCCGCACCGAAGACCTACCGGTCTTGTATGATTTCTTTCCCACCATCCCTCTATACAAGTAGTTAGAGAACACCTGGACTAACACTGTCCACGTTATCCTTGGATACTTCCCTTTTTTCTTTTCTTTTCAGATATCGCGAGACCGAGCCCAACATCCTCACGGATGTGGTGATTCTGGTTATCGCAAGATGACCAGAAGCCAGAGACAAGATGAAGGACACATCTGTCCTTGTCTCGCTAAAGTCGGCCCTCTCGCCAACCCTTTTTTTTTTTTTGATGTTGGGAGCGGTACTGCGAAGAACGTCCGAGCTTACGGACAAAAATATATAATAAAATAAAATAACAGAAATCGTTTTTCTTCTTAATCAAAAAACACAGTCGCACAACGCTTTTCCCTCAATCGCGTGGAAGCACGGCGTTTGTGAATATTAAGTACAACAGACGCGTCGCAGCAAAGTTTTTTCCAAAAGAGCTGAATTCTTTGCAGAGTATCGAAAAGCGGTTGCTGAAGAGATGCTTTCTCGAGTTGCCAGTGACTCTACATTCATGCAACGCATCATAACTAGTGACGAAACATGGGTCTACGAGTATGACATGCACACAAGTCAACAATCATCCGAATGGCGCAACCAAAGCAGTATCTGAAAAACCGTTGAACGAACTACATCTATCGTCGCTTGTCAATAAAAAATATTAAAAGTATTGTGGTCGTGTTGGGCTATACACCATGCACGGGTGCGGATTCAGCCAACACCCACCGATTGTCGCTGTTGACGACGCACCAAATCCAAGAAAAAGCCGGAGAAATAAATACACCGCCGAGGGGGAGACAAATCACCAACGCACAAGAGAAGATGAGAAGAGAAAAACTATTCTTTTAGTTGTATCCAATGTTCTTTATTTGACGTCACGTTTTTATTCCACAATGCTGTTTACTTGGTTCTTAGATTAAGGATTTATGTTTGACTTACATGGCACAACGTTGTTTAAACTGTTCTTAGATTTAGTATTAATGTTTGACTTTTATTGCACAACGTTGTTTAAACGGTTCTTAGATTTAGTATTAATGTTTGACGGACTTCGAAACTTATTGCTGATTTTGAAATTCAGCGAGTCTTTGAACACACGAATTATATCGACGCACCGTGGATGATAAAACAAAAACGGAGAAACTCGACTTCCTTTGTTTACCGAACTACTGCTCGCGACTCTTTTAAACACCGCGGTCTCGATCTGAGTGTCTGGCTAGATAAAGAGTTAATCCTGCACACTAAAACATATATCTTCGTACCCGACTGTGGATAAAATCTGACTGGAACAACTGTTTTTTACATTTAATGGCACTGACATTTACTACGGATTAAAATTACTCGACACAGTAAGGCTCGCGCGCACTCTCCGGGTGTTGGTATCTGACTGCCTGGAAATCATCCAAGAAAAGGGAACCTCAAAGAGACTGAAAAAGAGGCGGAGTTACACGATTAACTCGAGGTGGTTAATCGTGATTGGACCGGGTGAGATAGGCATAAATTACGCATGTATGCGTATGCCATGCATGCGATCGTCCAGCGACCGTGGATGGCGGGCAACATCGCTAGTGCATTTTCCAGGAATGCAAATAATAGCATCTGGGGTGTGAAAGACCCAAAACGATGATTTGGTCATCCTAATGGAAGGCCATAAATCATCATTTCTGTTGCCGATGATTAAGCATTGCAACGAACATTGGGTGCAGCCATTGCCAGATGTTAAAAGTAAACATTTTCTGGCTGCATCCAGTTCGCGGCTCGTTTTACGGTCCCTGCTGGTGAGGATCGATAATCGGGAAACCAGCGATTGCTAGTTATTAGGGTCATGTTTGTTTTGCGTCAGCCGAAACGTTGTCGGCGATAGCAAAACAATAGGGCAAATAGCCGCATGCATTTATGCCGAGGGTAAACAAATACAACGAGTCACTAGGAACTCTTGTTGATTGTTGTTTCCATAGCTTAAGGCTATGGAAACGAGATGCCCTGGCCGAATGTATGCCCATGTTTGGATTTCGGATGCCATGGCAATGCAATGATTTTGCCGTGGACTTATGCATTTTATTTAGAAGATAAAATACGCCTCGGGGGGTGAATTTTCGATGCCACAGCAAGGCGATAAGCTTTGCCGTGGGGTTAATGTTTTTTTCAGGAAATAATGTACACCTCGGGGGTGAATATTCGATGCCACGGCAAGGCGATAAGCTTTGCCGTGGGGTTAATGTTTTTTAGGGAATATGGTCTGGCCGAGGTGAGTTTTCGATGCCACGGCAAGGTGATAAGCTTTGCCGTGGATTTAATGTTTTCAGAGGTGATGCTGGGGAAAAGGGGGTTTGGATGGAAATCCCCTACAGAATAGGTAAGCTGCCTAGCATAAATTCAAAACGGTTATCCGATTGGTTAACCGTATTAATTCCGGCGATTTGGCTGAGGGTAAATGCCGTAGCAAGGTTACGCAACCTTGCTGAAGTTCGACCGAAAGGTAAGTCGTTCGCCTGGAAAGGTGGGGATCGAGCGATGCATGGCTCTTCGGGCCCTGAAAAGCCCCACATCACTCCCTCCCCAGTGACGTAGTCACGAAACAGGTAAGGCAGGTTAGGGGGTGGTTAGTTGGTTCTGGGCGCGCGTTTGAGCGCGAGTACGGGGGGGTTGTGCTGGTGGAGTAGGAGCGGTGTCGGTAGATGGAGGTGATTCTGGAGCGGAAGCTTCCAGAAAACAGGGCTTAAGCCTTTCGACGCTGACCGTGGATCGCTTGCCTCTAATGTCGATCTCGAAGACGCGGTCACTGATGCGGCGGAAGACTTTGAATGGGCCATCATAAGGTGGGTCGAGGGGCTTCTTGACCTTATCCACCCTGACAAAGACGTGCGTGCAGCTGTGCAGTTCAGGGTGGACGAAAAGTTTTTTGGAGCCGTGCCTGGTTACAGGGGTTGCCCTAACCTTACGTAGCAGGTCACGGAGATGTCCCAATTCGCGAAGTTGGTCACGCGGTGTTTCGCCATCCAGGAAAAGTTCTCCTGGAAGAAGGAGGTTGGTACCATAGGTAAGCTCTGCTGCCGAAGCACCTAGGTCCTCCTTAATGCTTGTCCTCAGGCCGAGGAGGACGGTTGGTAGGGCGTCAAACCATTGTGTGTCATTATGACACATGAGTGAGGCTTTAAGAGATCTGTGCCAGCGCTCTATCATCCCATTTGATTGCGGATGGTAGGCGGTGGTACGACTTCTTTGGCAGCCGAGAAGATCTGTTAGCTGCCTAAACATTGTCGCCTCAAACTGTGGACCTCGGTCCGAAGTAATTGTGGTTGGTACACCGAAGCGTGTGACCCAAGTTGAGTAAAAGGCCTTGGCGACTGATTCGGCAGTAACTGCCCGGAGAGGTGTCGCCTCTGGCCATCGCGTGCAGCGATCCATCATAGTGAGGATATAAGAAAATCCTCTTGATGGAGTAAGCGGTCCCACTATGTCTATGTGGACATGGGCGAAGCGTGCTGTGGGAAGCTTGAATTGCGCTGGCTCCAGTACATTATGTCGCGCTACTTTGCAGCGCTGGCACTGGAGACAAGCACGGGCCCAACCGGTGAGGTCTTTGTTCATCCGGGGCCAAATAAATTTGCGACGGACAGCAGCGGCTGTTGCTCGGCCGCTGGGGTGGGCAGGGTTGTGGTAAACCTGGAACACGCCCTTACGAAGTTTCTCGGGAATGTAAGGTCTAGCGGTTCCAGTGGAGACATCACACCAGATTTCGCCCAAAGGGTCGCGAAGGGTAATTTTCTTGAGCTCTAGTGCCGTATCGGCAGTTAGGAGGGACTTGAGCTGTTCGTCCTCCTCTTGAGCTAGGGCAAGATCAGCGTTATTCAAGGCGGAACGCAAGTGAATCGTATCGATTCGAGAAAGGGCGTCCGCCGTGACATTCAGTTTACCGGAGATATGCCTGATCTCCGTAGAATATTGCCCAATGAGGTCTAATTGACGCTCTTGTCGGGGGGAGGCATTTCCCGACTTCTTCCGGAACGCGTAGACCAATGGCTTGTGGTCTGTTAAGATGGAAAGTGAGCGACCTTCTATCATATGACGGAAGTACTTAACAGCGCTGTAGATCGCGAGCAATTCACGGTCATAGGCGCTGTAACGTCGCTCAGTGGGACTCAGCTTCCTTGAAAAGAAGCCGAGTGGTTCCGGTCGGCCTTCAATGTCCTGTTCAAGGACGGCTCCGATTGCGGTATCCGATGCGTCGCATTGGATAGAAAGTGCCGCTCCCTCGAGAGGGTATCGGAGTAAGGTGGCATTTGCCAATTGTTCTTTGGACAGTTGGAATGCTCGATCTGAGACTTCTGTCCAATTAATGGGGCGCTTATCATTGCGCTTAGCTCCTTTCAAAAATTCATTTAAGGGAGCTTGAATCTGAGCGGCATTCTTCAGGGTTGGGCGGTAAAAGTTAAGCATGCCCAAAAATCGACGCAGCTCACTCACGTTAGTAGGCCGGGGGTACTTCATGAGGGCCTCCACACGGTCTGGTAGTGGGCGAATGCCCTGGTTGTCAACGACATAACCCAGATAGGTGATTTGCTCCTTGGCGTATTGACACTTATCTGGGTTGATGACAAGACCGAATTCGCGGAGGCGCTCTAGGACCTGACGTAAGTGGCGTTTATGTTCGGCGAGGTCTTTGGAGGCGATGAGAATGTCATCAAGGTATGCATGGCAGCAATTAAGACCTCGTAAAGCCGTGTCGATATACCGCTGGAATGTCTGTGCGGCATTCCTGAGACCGAAAGTCATCACTTTGAACTCGAAGAGTCCGAAAGGTGTAATGACTGCGGTCTTGGGGATGTCTTCAGGTGCCACCGGAATTTGGTGGTATGCCCTGGTGAGATCCAGGGTAGTGAAGACGTTGCACCCTCGTAACTTGTACGAAAAATCGTAGAGGTGTGCAATTGGGTATCTGTCCGGGACAGTTGCTGCGTTCAACAGCCTATAATCGCCACATGGGCGCCACTCTCCAGAACGTTTCTTCACTAAGTGGAGTGGGCTTGCCCAGGGACTGTCCGACGGTTGGCAGATACCTAGTTCGATCATATGCTCGAACTCCGCGCGCGCCGCACGTAATTTTTCCGGAGCCAGTCGACGTGGACGCTGGCTCACAGGGGGACCACGTGTTTCTATATGATGAAACACCGTGGCTTTATGTCGGCGTTGGTTAGGTAGAGGAATTGTTGTACTCACAAATTCCTGTACCATAACCTGGAATGGGTCTGTGCACTTTGTGGCTCCAGAAGTTTCCGCTGGTGATGCCGTCATGGGCAAGGGGGGTGCGGTTGGGGCCACTAGTCTGTTATGGGTCGAATCGACCAACAGATTATGTGCACCTAATAGGTCGGAACCTATCAGGGGTTCATTCACGTCCGCAATGACGAAACGCCAAGTGATCGGACGACAAAGACCCAATTGAAGTGTCAGCTTTTTACGTCCGTACGTAAGTATCGGCGTATTATTTGCAGCTGACAATTTAAGTGCGGCTGGCACACGGTTACGCGGAGCAAACGATCGCGGGAGGACTGAAATATCGGCGCCGGTATCGACAGTAAAAGCGATATTCAGTTTCGAGTCTCGGATGGTTAAGCGACTTATCGTAGGGGTGCCGGCCGATTGCGCGAGGGTGTCGGTCGGCAAAATCAGTTTAAAGAGCGCCTCTGGTTGGTGGAAGGTTGCGTCCAACCACAAGGCGCTTTGCAATTGAATGCGCGATCACCATATCGCTGGTGATTGGCGCACCAAGGCAGAGTAACGGCATTATCAGGTATGTTCTGTCTAATGGCATTGCCGTTACGGGGAGGTCGAGCCGGAGCTCGCTGGGAGTTGGCCCGATGAGGGCCATTTTGAGAGGAATTGGCCCTCTGTGGGGCATTTTGGGGAATATAGGCCCTCTGAGGGGCATTTTGGGAGAAATTCTGCCGATTGAGAGGACGGCTCGGCATGGCTCGATTCTGGGCGCTTCGAGGATTGTTCCTCACCTCCGCACGCAATTGAGTTATCTCGCGGAGGAGTGAGGTTTGGAGCGCCCGGAGGTCAGCAGGAGTTAGTTGGGTGGGCGCATTTCTTTGGTTAGGGTTGGGGCCTGCCACTGGATTCCCCTGAGGGAAATTGGTTGAGGCGGGCCCTCTAAAAGGTAATTGGGTTTGAGGAGGATTGGGAGTTGAGACCAATTGATGGGCTGTAAAAGGTAGACGAGGGTGCCGTGCAGGCTGGGCGGCGTGTTGAGAAACCGCCGCTACCTGGTACGCAGGAGGCTCAGAATACTGATCTGAACTTTCCATAATTGCGTCCGCAATTTTGGATAAATAGCCCAAACTCTGATTGGGTTGGGCTATAAGTGCCGAACGGGCATGCTGGGGAAGACACCTCAAAAAGTGAGGCCTTATTAGGTCGTCCCCAATCCTGGTCCCCGCTATAGAGCGTAAATGGGTCAGGAAAAGAGATGGTCTCATCCCGGATAAGTTGGTTACAGCGGCCAAACGTTGTTGCCGCACACTTCCAGGTTCGTCCAAAGCTTCGAGCAGGGCATCACGCATGTTGCTATATGGGTTGCGGCCGGCCGACTTTATTATGTGTGCAACATGCGGTCGCTGAGTGCGGTCAAGCACTTTCAACAGCTCAACTGCACGAAGTTGTTCGTCGTGCAAGGCTGAGGCCTGGAAGATGCGGTCTGCCACTGCAAACCAAAGGTCCGGGTCCTCCTCATCGAAGGGGGGAAGTCCTATATTAGGGTGACGAGTCCCATTCCCGAGGCTGGAAGCATCGTGGAATTCTTGGGACTCTGAAGGTCTTTGGGGTTGTTGTGAGGTGCCGGCACCAGTTGTGGGCATTAAAATGCCGGAATTTGTCAAAGGGCCGATACCAGGGGCGTTGGGAGAGGTTGGGAGAGCGTTAGAAGATTTGGGTCGGTTCACGACGCTGGGGGCAACGGGTGGTGCCAGAGGAGTAGATTGTCCGGGCAAGTCTAAGTCAGTATCGACTTGCTCGGTTGGGAAATCGACGCTGGATGCGTCGTGAAACTCAAGGGGCTCGGGTTGTTCCAGAGCCTTTTTGGCCATGGTGTTTCGCGTGTTGACCATTATGGATAGTAACACGAAACTGAAATAAAAGGCGTAAGAGGACGCGGAGAAATGGGAGAGATCGCCAAAGAAAAGTCGTGTAATGCGGGTTGTAATTGGGGATATTACCGTTATTTATCTCTTAATGAGATTTCGATTTAAAAACTTAGTAAACTCCCCTAGTTGGAGTTCGTGGTTAGGAAAAGGGGCCAATGATATTAAAAAAAAAATCACGGGGAGTCGAGAGTAGCCGAGTGGAGTAGTTAACGAGGACAGGCGGAACTATAGTGTTGTCTTACTTAATTTCAAACTGAAGAAAACGTTAATTTAATGATTAAAACGGGATTGAATTGGAAAATATTTAAGTTACTTTCGCGCGTGTGTGTCTCTAAGTGTTGAGAAACGTTAAAGTCTCCTTGTGTGTGCTGCAGATATATCTTACTTATTTTATTAAAGTTTGGAACGCCAGTTATAGTATGACAATTAATTACAAATTTCGTTATTTGCAGCCTTTTTAACAGTATGAAATTTATTCTATGTGAATTATTATTTTTTGTATTCTTGGGCGGTTTCTTTTTGAACAGCTATGTATGATTAATTTACAAAGTTTAGTATTGTTGGTAAATATTGTTTTACTTTTCTTCAATTTCGTATTTGGGAGCTCTGAAGGAGCTTACAAGATTTTCTCTAGTTGCTGTAGGATTATTTCTGTCTTTTTATTTAAATTTCAGAACAACTAGATCAAAGTGTAGGACCTTTTTACTACGCGTAGCGTTTGTAAAAGTCAGTCGAGTTCCTTTTTTATTTGGTAAAAGACAAAATAAAAATTAAAAAAAAAAAAATTTTAAAGACACTAATAAAAACTTAATAATACTAGAGAGAAAAACAAGAACAGGAACTGCGAATTATTAAGGATGTTATTGTTTGTTTACAGTGTTAACTCTCCTCTTAGTTATCTTTAATTACTAAAAAAAAAGAATAGGTCGTGACCGGTGAAAACTATAGTAGTGATGGCGCTGACAGTGTAAATTTATTGCGTTTAGGTAAACTAGGTTTCCGAATACTTCAACAGATGTCCTGTCTCAACTTATTTTTGTAAGTGCCTAGACGGCTTATGCGGCTGTATCAAAACGATTCCTCTTTAATTTAAAGTAAAACATTTGGTAGGACACGCGTGTTTTGACTTATTCATTTAAGTGTTAGCAAAACTTTCACAGGACAGGTTGGTATTTTCTTTCGGCTTTTACAATATTGTACGCGGTGTGAACACTTAATAGCATACTATTGAGTCTTACTACGGTTAAACTACTTATTTATTAGAGAGGATATTCTAACATCGTGCCTGCTTAATTTTATAAAGTCTAATGCCGTAGGTATTGTATATTTATTGCGTATTACGTTCTTTAATTTTGTGCGAAAAAAATGTTACATCTTACTTTGCGTACCAATAATTTAAGAGAGCACTAATACATATATAATAGTTTATTTAACTGGTGATCACTTAATTAAAGATTGTGCTATTGCACGGGTTCTTTGTAAAAGAATAAATGAAGGTAAAAAAAAAAAAAACGAAAGTACCTGGTCTTGGTGTAATGTTGCGGTTGCTGGTGTTAAGCTGCTTTTGTAAATGCCGGAAGTCCTCGGCCCGGCGATCTTGGAGAGGCTGGGGTTTTTGTCCTGCTGGGGAATCCTAGTTACTTGCGGCAACGCTGAGCTGGTAAACTGGTAGTCGTCATTGGATAATTAGCACTCACTGATACTGGTTATTGTTCTTAGGCTTCTCTGGCACCGGGAAAGTTTAAAAAAAATGTTCAAGAGGTGGCGTATTTCCACTAGGTGTCACCAATATGGTTCGCGCTGTTTTGGCACCAACTTATCTCGAGGTGGCGTGTTCTAATTCGGGGTCTCCAATGTGGTCGTGTTGGGCTATACACCATGCACGGGTGCGGATTCAGCCAACACCCACCGATTGTCGCTGTTGACGACGCACCAAATCCAAGAAAAAGCCGGAGAAATAAATACACCGCCGAGGGGGAGACAAATCACCAACGCACAAGAGAAGATGAGAAGAGAAAAACTATTCTTTTAGTTGTATCCAATGTTCTTTATTTGACGTCACGTTTTTATTCCACAATGCTGTTTACTTGGTTCTTAGATTAAGGATTTATGTTTGACTTACATGGCACAACGTTGTTTAAACTGTTCTTAGATTTAGTATTAATGTTTGACTTTTATTGCACAACGTTGTTTAAACGGTTCTTAGATTTAGTATTAATGTTTGACGGACTTCGAAACTTATTGCTGATTTTGAAATTCAGCGAGTCTTTGAACACACGAATTATATCGACGCACCGTGGATGATAAAACAAAAACGGAGAAACTCGACTTCCTTTGTTTACCGAACTACTGCTCGCGACTCTTTTAAACACCGCGGTCTCGATCTGAGTGTCTGGCTAGATAAAGAGTTAATCCTGCACACTAAAACATATATCTTCGTACCCGACTGTGGATAAAATCTGACTGGAACAACTGTTTTTTACATTTAATGGCACTGACATTTACTACGGATTAAAATTACTCGACACAGTAAGGCTCGCGCGCACTCTCCGGGTGTTGGTATCTGACTGCCTGGAAATCATCCAAGAAAAGGGAACCTCAAAGAGACTGAAAAAGAGGCGGAGTTACACGATTAACTCGAGGTGGTTAATCGTGATTGGACCGGGTGAGATAGGCATAAATTACGCATGTATGCGTATGCCATGCATGCGATCGTCCAGCGACCGTGGATGGCGGGCAACATCGCTAGTGCATTTTCCAGGAATGCAAATAATAGCATCTGGGGTGTGAAAGACCCAAAACGATGATTTGGTCATCCTAATGGAAGGCCATAAATCATCATTTCTGTTGCCGATGATTAAGCATTGCAACGAACATTGGGTGCAGCCATTGCCAGATGTTAAAAGTAAACATTTTCTGGCTGCATCCAGTTCGCGGCTCGTTTTACGGTCCCTGCTGGTGAGGATCGATAATCGGGAAACCAGCGATTGCTAGTTATTAGGGTCATGTTTGTTTTGCGTCAGCCGAAACGTTGTCGGCGATAGCAAAACAATAGGGCAAATAGCCGCATGCATTTATGCCGAGGGTAAACAAATACAACGAGTCACTAGGAACTCTTGTTGATTGTTGTTTCCATAGCTTAAGGCTATGGAAACGAGATGCCCTGGCCGAATGTATGCCCATGTTTGGATTTCGGATGCCATGGCAATGCAATGATTTTGCCGTGGACTTATGCATTTTATTTAGAAGATAAAATACGCCTCGGGGGGTGAATTTTCGATGCCACAGCAAGGCGATAAGCTTTGCCGTGGGGTTAATGTTTTTTTCAGGAAATAATGTACACCTCGGGGGTGAATATTCGATGCCACGGCAAGGCGATAAGCTTTGCCGTGGGGTTAATGTTTTTTAGGGAATATGGTCTGGCCGAGGTGAGTTTTCGATGCCACGGCAAGGTGATAAGCTTTGCCGTGGATTTAATGTTTTCAGAGGTGATGCTGGGGAAAAGGGGGTTTGGATGGAAATCCCCTACAGAATAGGTAAGCTGCCTAGCATAAATTCAAAACGGTTATCCGATTGGTTAACCGTATTAATTCCGGCGATTTGGCTGAGGGTAAATGCCGTAGCAAGGTTACGCAACCTTGCTGAAGTTCGACCGAAAGGTAAGTCGTTCGCCTGGAAAGGTGGGGATCGAGCGATGCATGGCTCTTCGGGCCCTGAAAAGCCCCACAGTATTGTTCGCAGACACATGTTTTTTGTTTTTTTTTTGGATTCGGTAGGAAGGCTGGAAACCTGCAAAAGATACCTCTGGACCGATCCAGATGCATGCCGGATTTTTACCGACTAAAACCACCTCCTACTAGGCACATATTTCCGTTAATCCACGTGGAACTTCCTTTTAGATATTCCATCGCACGGCGGGACGGAGTTTACCTGTCAGTACCAAATTGACCATCATCCGGTAAAGACGTGTCGACAACCGATAAACGATAATTAACAAATCTCTCAACGGAACGGTGTTCAAAGTGAAGTCAGGTAGACCAAATACCTGAACAAGACAATAAATTCGATGTTCGCAACGTGTTTTGCTTTGTGAGGGGGGCGAACATATAGGGCAAAGTCTCTGCTTTCAACCCGGTGAAGGATCGTCCTCCTCGTCCCTGTTCAATCCAAGTTGACATGCAGTCTCCACGTGGCACCCACCAAGTAGTGAACCAATGCATACAGCGACATCCAGAGGAAGGCTAATACCCTTGCCCGGAAAAATAAATTATTATGGACAATTTAACAAGTCTCGGATATGGACCGGATACCGGTAGAGAGATTTGCTAATTAAGGCCAAGACCGGATCGCGGTTGTAGTGCCGATGATGATGATGATGATGTTTTGCTTTGTGAAAACAGACAGCATAAAAAGTGAACATAAAAAACCAAATTGTGTTGTGCGAATATTCGATGGAGTGTCGAAGAAAAGACAAAGTTGCGCGCACTAAGTGAAAAAAAGAGCGGAAGTGTTTGCGCTTATTGTGTTAACGTGCGTGTACCGCGGGCTCCGACATGAGCAGTGACGAGGGAATAAAAGCAAGGGACAGGATAATAAAAGGCCAAATAAGCCAATTAAAACGCTCTTTGCACACCAAATCGAAAAAAGCGGCAAACAAAATCAAAGAGTGCGAAACAAGCAACATACTGATGACTCGCAAAGCTGCGGCGGAGAATGCATTCCCCTCTACCACCAACTATGACGGGCATTTTTCTAACAACACATTCGCTTGTTTGGCTTCTTCTGATTCCAAGGACGAAGAACAGGAAATAAATGAGCTAAAAACGAAAATAGCTATAGCAAAAGCGCGACAAGATGAAAGAAGAAGAAAGAAAATAATTGAAGCGCTGGAACAACGAAAAAAATAAACAAGAAAAGCCGAAACTACAAGGAGGCCAACATCAGCAACAAAAACCCAACTCGGAGCCAGGACCAGATGAACAAAAGGAAGCACATCAGACAAAAGCACAACATCAGGCAACCAGCAAAACAAACTAAACTCCCACCAATGAACACAGTAGATTTCGATTGTAAAGAATTGGTAAGTCTGTGTAAGTTAGCTGTAGGTAGTAATAATTTTATGATTAAAAGACTGGGAGGTAATAGGCATGCAATTAAAACATATAACGTTGGTGACCATAATAAAATTAAAAATGTTTTGAAAAGAGCCACCGCGGAATTATTTTCTTACACCCCGAAAGAACTTAAAAATATTACAGTTCTATTAAAGGTCGTCGACCCTGAAACTGAATCGGTGACTCTTTTCTTCGAGAGCTAAAGTAGGATGGCCTTGAATTTAGTATGGTTAAACTCTTCACCACAGTCAGGTCTAAAAGGGAGAACCGAAGGAAGGTCGAAGACAAAACCCTTTTAAAGTGTGCCGTATATCGGAATGAGGCACACCCCGCTAACTACAGAGGTTGTCCTAAATACCGAGAATTAACGTCGAGGGGTGTGAATCAGCAAAGAAAACTAAGACAAATCGCACAAGATTAATGACTGTTACCACTCAACGGTCTTACACACAAATAGTGAGAGGCGGGGAAACCCCAACCCAGGCTCCAACACTGATACCCACAAATACTCCCACACAGACTGAAACAACATCACAAGCAGACGTGTCCACAATATTGCTCAATCTACAGAGACAGATGACACACCTGCAAAGTCAAAAATACGAGATCTATTCGCACTTGCCCAGTCTAAATAAAATGTTCATGTAAACCATCTAACCAAAAGATCAAATAAAGCTTTTATCGTGAATGTGAATTCACTCATAAGGATCGAGAGAAGAACTGTGGCGGTTCTTTAATACATTCCCAGCGAACCGCCCATCCTCTTAAATTAACCACCTTCCAAACCAATAATACTTACCTGCATTCGAGCAGCTTAAGCTGTCTTTCAAATAACTTTCACCTGAAAGTTAAACCTCATTAAGGCATGCATCACATTGAATTTTTCCGTTTATGAATCGTACCATATCTCCATCGGCTCGGCTTGTTAGCAATTATAATAGATAAATATTAGCTGGCCAGCGTAATTGTTGACATAGCTGTAGCCGATGGTTTCTTGCTACGATTCATATCCATTTATTGCCCCAGTCCCAAGGTTCGCAACACTTGCGACCAATTTCCTTAGTCGGTTATCTACCGATCATGGGATTTGGGCACTAATATGATTGACGTTAGACAATCATACCCCATATCATGCCGAACGGTGCTCCGGCCTGTTAAATAAAAAAACACGATGTGCATATCATCGTGACCCTTGCAATAGCGTTTTTGTGGTGTCTTAAAGCAAAAACCTATTTCGTTCTCAGGCGCAGGTCATCAAAGATTTATGGCCCTCGAAATAGCGTTTCTGTTTATTTAAGACACAGAAACCTATTTCTCCTTTCGGCGATTTTTCGCCATCGCTTATCTCAACGACGCCTGCAGCCCCTAATATCAATTCATGGCATGGGCATGGATATGATCATTGTTTAGACAATCTTACCCATGCCATGTCCTATGATGACCAACCAGCACATCAAAGCAAACACTAGTACATTGACCTGAAGGGATATAGGAAGAATCCATCTTTATGGCGGCTGGTGGAGGTTAATCTCGACGAATATAGTCGAGTCAGATTTCATCCTCCGTCAAGTGCGAGTCGTGTACCGCGCAGTAAATAACAAGTGCGCAGTGTTAATTAAAAGACTTTGCGAAAAGACTATCGTCTGTGAATTTTTGTGTTTAAAATGAACGATGTGTATACTTTGTGAACTACTTATCGAGATAAAAAAAAAAAATAAACGTATATACAGCATAAATCCTCCAGTACCTTTTTTATTTATCGTTGTTCTTGGTGCTTGTGTTTTTGAAGACAATTTCAGCGAACAATCCGTGGTGTTGTGCTGAACCTGCGTTCGCGCTGACGCCGCTAGCATAATACCCATAGAACCACTTTTTTTAATCTGTTGCAAGACAAAATCCCTGATGTGCCTCTAGCTGGGGAAACTAAGTTAAACCAGAGACATAAAGTTTGGCACAAAAACTATGATATTACACGAAGAGACCTACCCAAATCCTCACAAGGGGGAGGTGTAGCCATCTTTATTAAAAAGGACAGCAACACAATTTCATACATAGTGGAGAAGTGCGCCGGTTCCGGATGCTTGAAGCATGCATCGTACGCATACCACTTCCGCAAGGAAGGGGGCTGTATGCGCTCTCGGTTTATGCACCCGAGGAACATCAGTATAACCTCTTTATAACAGAACTTGAGACTCTCTTTCGATGCTTGCAACTACCTTCTTATAGGTGGAGACATGAACGCCAAACATAAGGATTGGGGTAATTGTATGTCCAACAGTAGAGGAAATCAAATGGCTAGCTGGTTATATTAATATCACGTAGAATATAAAACTGACCTTCTAGCTACGGAATAGCCATCGTTCCCTAGAGGTAGATCCTACCTAGGTATCATGAATATTGACACACGATTGAGACTATTAAACACCAACGGACATAACAGAAACTGTTTACGGACAATTGAATACGACAGTGGTGTAATATTTTTGTTACGAATGTTATGATGCTGATGGGTGTGGCAACTAATTATTAAGTGCGTGCCCCGCACTTCCGCTGTGGAGGTATAGTGGGAAAGGATTAGATCGATTACCTAATTCTGGGGGAGGACTGCTTCCGTGGCTTAAAGCTGTAGAGGGATCCTTATGTGTCCAATTAACCACACGAGATTCCGCTGAGTACCGCAAATAGTTACTGACCAAATTAATTATTTAAGATTCAGTTGCATATCAAGAACAATATGATTGATAATTATCGACGTCTCACTCGGGTTCACAACCAATGTTCGAGGATTAGGATTGTATCAGAAGCTTTTAGATAGACAATACAAATTTCACTTCTTCTGAAGTTATTCCAATTCGTTTTCCTTTTTTTTTTTCTTTATTACTTTTGTTTTTCCCTCTCTTTTACATTCAAACTTTACAAATTTTTAACAACACCGATGTTTTTTTTTTACTTTTGTTTTTCTTTTTCTTTTACATTCAAATTTTACAAAATTTTTAACAACACCGATCAATAACGGGGACAACCTCCTGCTTTTTCTTCCTCTTCCCAACTGCACTCAAAAACGTTTCTTCTTCTTTTTCCGTTGTCAAAAAACGTCAACAACGGATTCCAAACCGTATTCAAGAAAAACATTAACCCTCCGTCTCTCTCGCTCTCCATTCACGTCCACTTCGAAAAACAAATTCGAACTCGAAGAACTGCACGATCCACTCCCGAATCGGGGCGTGTTCAAAAACTCACGTCTGGATCGTGCAATTCCTCCACCACCTTACCATCATACTATCTTAAAACAAAATTATATTAAATACAAATTATCAAATGATGGTGGTGGCCGACGTACGTGACACACCCCCCCCCCCCCCCCACAAGACTGCGTGGCATTCTTAGGAGAGGAATGTCACGCCGGAGAGTGGACGGCGGAGAGCAAACAAACAAACAATCAGTAAACCTACCAACAAATAAATAAATAAATAAATAAACATGCTTAAGTGCTAATGTTAGTAAGGATTATACTACTTATATATGAGGGTTAGTACAAATAAATAACTAAATAAATAAATAAATAACACGTAGGTATTAATATAAGAGGGGGAACAACAGACTAGCGCTCCACAAAACCAATGACAACACAAACGCCCGCGGTGGGCCCGACACTTAAACCGATGTTCGGTCCGAAAGCTCGCCGCCCACACGACCCGGTTAGGGCGCCCCCCCCCCCCCCCGCCAAGGCGAGGTGATCCCCTCTCGTTCAACCACTCCAAAACGTCACCCGGCCGGCGAAAACGTCCCGCTCTTATATATCTTCCCCGATCCAAACTTCGAGCTCATGACTCCCCTACTCCCAGTAGGGCTTCAGACGGTTGTTGTGCACAACCACCGTCCTCTTGCCTAGCTTCACCGCGCTGTTGACCGCACTTTTCACCTCCACAACGTCATAAGGACCTCTCCATAGGGGCGCCAATTTTCCTTTTTTGTTTTCTTCCCGCATCAAGACTTTATCGCCCACATGGAACGTGAACGGGCGTAACTGGCGGTCATGATACCCTTTGGACCTCTTTTTCGAGATCAACAGATTGCGCCTAGCTATTTCGTACGTTTTCTGAAGCTTGTACTTCAATAGCTTATGGAAGCTCTCGTGGTTGTAAACCGGTTCCGGAGGTAATTTGATGTTCGAGGGAACCTCCGGAGTAAAACCAAAGAGACAGTCCATCGGCGTCAATCCGGTACTCTCGTGCACGCTGGTGTTGTACACGAAAGTGCCCGCCCTCAGGTACTGATCCTAGGTTTGGGGATTTGTGCCCACAATGCTGCGTAGGTATTCTACCAGCGGTCGATGGGCTCGTTCCAAGGCACCATTCGATTGTGGGTGGTACGCTGAGGTTTGCAGTTTTTTGATGCGGAGCAGCCTGCACACGCTTTTAAACAGGCTGCTCAGGAAATTGCTGCCCTGATCGGTGACCAGTTGTGTAGGTACACCATACCTTGCAACTATTTGGTCGAAAAAGACCGAAGCCACCGTCTCAGCCTCTGCATTGGGCAGGGCATAGCAATCTATATACTTCGATAAATTATCTTGGAACGTAAGTACATATAGATTGCCTTCAGGAGTACGGTCCAGGGGGCCCACGATATCTAAATAAACCTTTTCGAAAGGCCTCTTGGCAATGTCGGTGATTACCATCGGCATTCGTAAATTTGGGGAAGACTTCATGCGCTGACAAATCTTGCATACTTTAATATATTGCTTGATATCGCGCATCATATTCTTCCACCAGTAGTGCCTGCGTATCTTCTTATACGTCTTGATCTTGGTGCCCACCTAAAGGGTGATCATGGTAATCCCGTAATAAGTGTTGGATCTCCTCGGGATTAGTTATTTCCATTCCTTTTTCCGTGCAGGAAGGAATGGCGTCCTCTTCAGAAGGTGACTCCTCGTCACTTGGACGTCCCGGGGATCCCTCGCTGTCCCGTTGGGCCTTGGCCTGGGCGCGAGTCACTACATTGCATCGCGGTGGTGAAGGGGTTTCGTCTACAGAATGGGGAATACGGCTTAGCGCATCCGCATTGGTGTTGTATTTACCGGGTTTGTACTCGATTGAGTAGTCAAACTCCGATAGCTTATGACGAAATCTGGTAAGGCGTGAGGTGGGTTCTTTCACGCCGAACACTCCCTTCAACGGTTTGTGGTCCGTGTACACGGTGAAGCGTCTACCCAACAAATAGCACCGAAAATTCGTCGCCGCCCATACAATGGCCAACAACTCCTTCTCGATTGTGCTATATCTACGTTCGGCCCCATTCAGGGTGCGGCTGGCATAAGCAATAGGCTGGTCTTTGCCTATCTCACCTTGGGATAGCACCGCTCCAAGTGCCTCATTACTCGCATCCGTGGTTAGATTAAAGGGTTTTGTGAAGTCGGGGTAAACCAATAGTGGTGGCGAAATTAACTTCCCCTTTATCTCTTCAAATGCCTGTTGACATTTGGACGACCACGTGAACTTCACGTCCTTCCTTAATAAGTTCGTTAAGGGGCGCACTATCCGCGAAAAATTTGGCACAAATTTCCGGTAATAGTTCGCCAACCCTATGAATGATTGGACGTGGCGTACCGTCTTCGGAATGGGGAAATCTCTGACACTAGCTGTCGTGTCAGGATTTGGCGAAGCCCCTTTTTCTGAACAAACATGTCCCAGGTAGACCACTTCCCTTTGCAGGAATCTACACTTTTCCAGTTGAAGTTTGAGGTTGTGGTGTCTCAACCGGTCGAACATCCTCCGGAGCTTGTCATTATGGTCAGCCAGGTTCTTACCATATATGACGATGTCATCCAGATACACAAAGCATTCTACCCCCTGCAGACCAGTAAGGACATGGTTCATTAGTCTCTGAAACGTAGCCGGGGCTCCTTTTAACCCGAACGGCATACGTCGAAACTCATAATGCCCATAGTTGGTGCTAAAGGCGGTTTTATTCCGATCGTTTAGATCTACCAAAACTTGGTGATAGCCACTGGCCAAATCGAGCGTGGAGAAGTAACGCGAGCGACCGAGCTGGTCTAAAATGTCCTCTATACGGGGAATAGGATACGCGTCCCCGATGGTTTTTTCGTTTAGCTTGCGAAAGTCCACCACAACTCTCCATCGGGCTTCTCCGTCGGGGCCCGCTTTCTTGGGAACCACTAGAAGGGGGGAGTTCCACGGGCTTTTGCTTGGTTGGATAATGTCGTTATCCAACATTTCCCGAATTTGCTCGTTTATAACCTGCCTTTTGCTTTCGGGCAATCGGTACATTCTTTGGTTAATGGGTGCCTGATCCCGTACCAAAGGTATTTCGTGCGAGATTGCACTGGTGTACGTCAGGTAGTCGCCCTGTAAATGAAAAATGTCGTTGAACTCTCGACATAACTCCGTTATCGATTGGCACTCGGGTGTGTTCAGGTTATCCCCTAAACGAAGTTCCCCGTGCAATTGTGCCAACCGGGAGCTCAAATCGGGTTCATCAGGCGACTGACCATCCGAGAACAGGTGCCGAATGAAGTGGAGGGATCGTCCCTCCGAAGATTGGTTCTCGGGCACGGGCCTGCTTGACTCGTCGTCAGAGTCAGTTCCCGGCGACGTATCTTTACGCTTGACCAAGGGGATGGTGTTATAGTCCTTGGTAGGGTATACCTTCACCGTAAGCTGTTCGATCCTTTGAGGGCCATTCTGGGTATTAAGTGCCAATAACCTGGCACTCCTTGCCCTACTAGAAACGCAGTGCGAGAATAAAATGTTTCCTCGCGCGTCCTGCGGCACCAGAATGGCCTTTTCCCGGATGTCAATGGGGATAGCCACCTCCACCTGGGAGCGTGCCGACACTTCCACCGGCCTACTCAGGGCTACTTCGATCCTCGGCGGCTCACGTTCATCCATCCACGATGTTTCCTCTCGCTGGGGTGACCTGGCTGAGCATTTTTTCGTATCCCTTCCCCGTGTGGGTGGGGTCCCCGGTGAAGTGTGGACCTCGGTATCGACCCTGACAGGTCCCCGTGTCCCAACTCCCCGTTTGGTTACCTTATGCTTCAGCCCCCTCGTCCCACCATTAACAAAACCAACGGAGAAGAATTCGGGGTTTATGGCTGTTCGGGGAAATTCCAAACATCCACCCGGTCCGTTGATGTTGCAATGTCTGGACAGGAAGTCATTACCCAACAAGCCATCTGCTTCCAACCCCGGCATGGAGTCTACCACGTGGAAACTGCAGGGAATCTCATGGTGCAACTTGAGAGTCCCATGGCAGGGCCCACTCGACTTACCGTTGCCAAATATGGTTTGCAATGGCGTGGATTGCCGAACGTCCACCGCCTGGCCCGGTGAAGGGCCCTCCGCTTCAAAAGACTGACCTCAGCGCCAGTGTCCACCATGAGACGCGTAATATTCCTACGGCCAATGTCCAAAGGAAGCTGGACCATGGGGACCTCTACTGGCAAAAGCTGAGGACAGTAATGGCCAATCAATGTGTTCAGTGCGGTCGGGTTACGGTCTCCCGACCCGACCTCCGGGAGTTTTCCGACCTCTGATTGGATGTCTCCTGCCGACGCACCGTCGCCGCATAAGTGCGTCGGCTGCAAGATTCGCACCGTGCCTTGTCCCTCCGTTCAGGACTATCCCGTCTGGAAGTCTCAATAGACTCCGAACCAGCGGGACTGGACTGGTCTTGGCCCAACTTGGGCCCACGGTGCTGAGGTCGCTCCCTCCTATTTCTTTTATCCCTTGGTGAGTCGCCACGCCTCGCACCCGCTTCAGAGGACTCCGAGTCCACGGAGTCGGTTCGTCTCTCGTCACCGCCCGATACGGGCGATCGTCTCCCATCATCTCCATCCACCCTCCGGGAAACCACACTCTCCGCGCGACTATTACCGGCCTTCCGATTTCGCCGACGCTGTCTGCGTCTATTTTTCGCGCTTGCCCCACTCTCCACACGGGTGTCCTGCTCTCGGCTCGCAACAGGTGCTGTTCCGGCGTGCCGCTTGTGGGGAGAACCCTGGGAACCCTGTTGTTGTTCCCACCTTTCCCTGTATTCGCACCCGCGCAAGCTGTGACCTTGTCGGCCACAAAACTCGCAACAGCACCGGACGCTGAATACTCTTGGGCCTGATGTCGCCGGCCCACCGCCCGTAGACGGGGGCTGCGGCTTTGGTAGGGCTCTCCGCTGAGCCTGCGGCCGCTGATGGTGCGGCCCATGCCGCGCGGTTCCGCTCTGCTGTCCACCACCCCTGTATGGAGCCTGGGCTTGGCGCGTCTGTCTCGGGCGATCCGGGCAGTCCACTATGTCGTGGCCATACCGCCAGCACTCGCGACAGAAAGGAGTGTTCCTTCTCCTCAGGCACTCGTCGTACACGTGACCCCTCGCTTTGCAGAAGCTGCATGTTGTCTGGGATTCCAGGGGGCGAGCCGATCGATCAACCGAATCCCGGACCGGATTGTCCCGACCCGATCGATCTCCAGGCACATACGCCCCTTGAGCCAAACCCTGCGACCCTTCACTCCGACTCGAGGAAGACACGGCATTTGACCACGCTCCCTCGCCAGAGGAGGCCGGAGCATAGGCACCAGCATCCCGTCGATAATTGAGAGGTCCGCACGACCGCTCCCGAACGAAACCATCCTCCCCCCGTCGACGACTATCAGGCTCTTCGGCCGGCAACACAAATGACACCGCCCGGGGATTTAAACTCGACAACACCGGCGCCGGCGCCGCGGTACAATCCCTAAAAGTGGAGGGTGCGTTTTCCATATAAGTTGAAGAGCCTCCCAGTCCTACACCTAATGATTCCGACGCTGTTGGCCGCGCATCCACAAACAAGTCGTCCTGCCTCAACATTTCCCTTCGGGCTCGTTCAAATCCAGTTAGGTGGTCCACCAGGCTTCGAAAAGGGACATTACCCAACGTGAGAAGGAAGTGCTTTAGTCCTTCCTCCCTCAGACCCCTTACCAACACCGGTTTGGCCATGCCCTCAAGCTGGCTGGCGAAGACGGACCTACCCTGGCGACCATAAAAGCGCTCAGCTGCCTCCTCGCACCGTACCACGTCCCGCTTCACTCGGGAAACGAAACTTGTGGCATCCTCGGAAGGAAGTTGTCGCATTTTGGAAAGTTGCGCACACAACTCCTCATACGACACCCGGGGTTCGTAGGCCTCTCTAAGACGCTGTTCCGCTTCAAGGAATGTCGTGGGTGGTCTCTCCTCGAACATCCGATAGGCCTCGCCGCTCAGCCTAGAGGGCAGCCACCGGAGGAAGGTATGTTCCCCCCCCACCGCCAGCCCACCCAAGGTCCTTCTACAGCCCTTGAGAAACGAAGAGAGTCTCTCAGCCGTATCCGGGCCTTCCTGTCCCGAAAACATGGGGACCGCCTTCGACACAAGGTCGAAAACCCTATCTGTGCCCAGCATGGTCCGTACAGGACATGGTTGTGGGCCCAGTTTAAAATACGAGGGCATCGGCGTGTCCTCCATGCTCCCGACAGGCTGTTTACCGACGGTGGGAGGGGGGCGCGCTGGCGATCGGTCGTCCACAAATTCGTCCCTCGAATCATGGAACGCCTCCGGATCCACCTCGTCAACCGGCGGCTCGGGAAATGCCTCGGGTCGTGCCCGGGCAGGAGTGCCCTCTCGGACATCCCTTTGTCGCTGCCTTGTCTGCATCTGCCGGCCGTCCAACTAAACCTAAAATCCCAAGATATTAAGACCAAAATCGGAAACTCAATAAACCCTATGGCAAACAGTAAAGCCGGGGAAAAACCACAAAATTAGTGGTAGGAAACACAGTCTAACTCCGAGCTCTAACAAAAACACAACAACAAACACAACTCGTCCAACGAGAAAATCAACCCGAACGCGACAGAACCAATCCGTACACGAGCCGGCCGGATATCGGATACCAACCCACAACGTCTGTTCCGATCAACGTTCTATTTCGAAAGTTCCGATCGCTAAAAATGCCGCACACGAATCGAGGGGGCGCAAAAAACAACAATGGACACAACCCCCACAACAGACAAACAACCACTCCTAGAGGGGACAACCACTCCTCTCGCAGCCACAAAACTACAGACCGCGCAAAGAACCTCACAACACAAACAGCAACCACACTCACCGAGAAGAGAGAATGAGAAAGGGTAAAGAACCCGGAAACGAAAACAAAAACCCTTCAACCCGACCATGAGGTGACAACACCAAAATTATACACAACAAAGTCACACGCGTAATCAAAAAGAAGGAAGAAAAGGCAGAATCACAATTTCAAGAAACAAACAAAAAAATTATTTCAGAGATAACTGAAAGAATATCACAATTTTCACCGGAAGAAGCTTCCAACAAATGTCTTTCACACAAGACAGACAAATAAATTAATAAATAAATAAATAAATTTTTTAAATAAATAAAGAGAGAGAGAAAAAAAAAATTTCTTTCTTTTTGCGCCTGCTCCCTCCGCCGGTCTCCGCTCACGAACGTATGGCTATCTCCAATTTCGCACCAATCTGCCAAAGCCTTCAGGTTACAGAAGATTCGACTGTTGATTTTGCGACAGTATTTTACCAAACCTGCCGTGGTTCCTCGAGAAGGTTTGTCCGCAGCGCCAGTTTGTAATATTTTTGTTACGAATGTTATGATGTTGATGGGTGTGGCAACTAATTATTAAGTGCATGCCCCGCACTTCCGCTTTTAGATAGACAATACAAATTTCACTTCTTCTGAAGTTATTCCAATTCGTTTTCCTTTTTTTTTTTTTTCTTTATTACTTTTGTTTTTCCCTCTCTTTTACATTCAAACTTTACAAATTCTTAACAACACCGATGTTTTTTTTTTACTTTTGTTTTTCTTTTTCTTTTACATTCAAATTTTACAAAATTTTTAACAACACCGATCAATAACGGGGACAACCTCCTGCTTTTTCTTCCTCTTCCCAACTGCACTCAAAAACGTTTCTTCTTCTTTTTCCGTTGTCAAAAAACGTCAACAACGGAATTCCAAACCGTATTCAAGAAAAACATTAACCCTCCGTCTCTCTCGCTCTCCATTCACGTCCACTTCGAAAAACAAATTCGAACTCGAAGAACTGCACGATCCACTCCCGAATCGGGGCGTGTTCAAAAACTCACGTCTGGATCGTGCAATTCCTCCACCACCTTACCATCATACTATCTTAAAACAAAATTATATTAAATACAAATTATCAAATGATGGTGGTGGCCGACGTACGTGACAGTGGTGACCACTGTGCATTCACGGCCGTAATAAATCTTCCGAACGAACTGGCAGAACTGGAGGAATTTATCCTTCCCAGAACCTTACAACTACGGGGCAATGCGATGGCCACGATTCATCAGATCGTTAACAAAACATTTACGTTCGAACGATATCGACCAACCAACAAACAAAAACCTGTCTATAGACGAAATCGACAAATACATTCAACAAATGGACGAAACTATAAAACGAACAATGGACAAAACAATTCCTGAAACAACAGAACCGGGCAATATCAACTCGTATAGGATCAGAACAATAAAAGCACTTCACGGAAAAAAAAAATAGGCTGCTAACAAAGCTAAAACAATTATACGGACAGTTTATTGACAGACACGACCAGGAGAATATACCACTGAAATCCCGATTAAAAAAACTCCAACAATTATTATAAGCTAATTATAGATGAGCAACAAATTTGTATTGGAATACGGGCTATAAAATCTAACAACCGGAACATGTTCCCACAAATTAATAAGATATTAAGGAGAAATAATCAAAATGAGATTCAGTGTCTCCACTTACCACGTAATGACGAAAACAAACAAATGTTAATCAACATAGGCATAGATACAAAGAACGCTATCGTCAGTAATGAGCTCTTTGTGATAGAAGATCCCTTAGAAAAGGCGAAAACTGTGCGAGCTGTCTTCCAGGAAATGTGCAAGGTAAATGAAAGCATCCACCGAAACAACGACTTAGAAAACAGAGTTCTAGTGAATCAATTGCACCTTCGAAATGAAATTTCATATTGACAATCAGAGAATCTCGGTTTTACCAAATTTTATGACGATAATTTGGCAAATGCTATTAACGCCAGTAACAGAGCTAATAGCCTATTAATAACGAAGGAGGAAATTCAGGGTATCTTCGACTCACTAAGAAACAAAAAGTCAGTGGGAATAGATGGGGTACCAAATATCGTACACTGGTATCTACCACCATTAGCAATGGACATATACGAGTACACAGCTCTATTTAACAACGCGTTAAATAATGCACATTATCCCACGCGTTGGAAAACAGCAACCTATACCAAAAAAGGGCAAGGACTGTACAAACCCAATGAACATGCGTTCGAAAAGCTTTCTCTCAAGCATCAGTAAGGTATTTGAGAAAGTCATAAACAAACCTTTGCTTAAATGGGTTTATAGCGTTTGAAGTAATAGTGAAGAAGAACGTGTGATTCGAACTGAGGCTATGACTGTTTGAATCACCAAAAATTGAACCTAAGCGTTACCCATCAGGCTACTGGCCGATTTTAGAATTTGATTTTTAAACTCGACTATACTCCACTGATGTGAATTGTTATGTTATCGCTATGGTATACGGCTCTGACGTGTTTTCTTATTCGATTTTTCGTTCGGTGCTCTTCACTATTTTGCTTGTGAATTGTGTGTGTATCTGTTAGAGTCGCCACAGGTTCATGTCAACAACATTATTCCAAATAACCAGTTCAGCTTTAAGGTGGGTCATGAAACCACACATGCCGCAACTAAACTGGTTTCTGACATACAATGGAATAAATGCAAGAACCAATACACGGGGGCTTGTCAGATTGACTTGGAAAAAGGCTTTGACACCGTTTGGCTTGAAGGATTATATTACAAGATTGTCAGACAAGGCATGTATAAACTTTCACTCTATATACGTTTTGATATGTTTAATAGCAGGAGGTTTGTGGTCAAAAGTGGCAAAGTGACCTCCAGTTTAACGTGGGGAAGAAGCATGTTGCGCCGGCGTACGGCGTTGATTCTCTTCTTTCTCCATCATACATTGTTCGCGCGGACACTGCTCACAACACAAAAGAAATGAAGCACACATATCGTTTATTGTTTTTCCCCGGGAAGTAGCGCGGCAGTTGACCCAATGAGGAATAAATACACTGTATGTCTGGTGTTATGAATGTTCTTTTATTTAGTTACACGGTTTAAAAAAATCAAGTGTTGTGGTTATTATTTATGTGTTCTTAGTAGGCAAAATTATTTAAGTTACTTTAAACAAACACGGTACGAACATTGATTGACTGAATTTACATATGCACGCAACAAGGGAACGAGTTAAGGTAGGCAGGTACACATTATTAACTTCCACTTGAACTATTATGGTGCAGACGACTCACGCGATTCAAACTAAATTCGAGGGTGTTAAATTCGCGACTCCGGGTATATAATTACGCATCTCCGCGGTGAGGGAGAGCGGGAGTGAAGTGACCAGCGTGGTCAACAGATGGAATAAGAGACCCCGAGGATAGAACTCTGACATGAATTCCACCCTAGGTTAGGGTTAAGGAAAGGGAAGAGAGAGAAACACTTTTCTCTTAAGGGTGTGGCCGCCACAGAGATGCACTCTTTCAGTGCAGTGGTGTGTGCGCCTAGAACAAAGAAAGGACATAAAGTGCATTCCTAGAATACGATTTCGGCAAAGCAAATAAAACCGAAATCGTCGATTGCTAATAGGATCTTTGTTCGAACATGTGCGGCTAAACAAAGAGACGACGAAGCGATGTAGAAATGTGCTAACTGGTTGGTGGACGAAACAAATCCCTCGCTAGCATTTGTATATGCAGGGAAATTCGTTTGTGGGAAACGGATTCTATATTTGCATTGTTTATGCTTTGAATTCAATTGATGCCAAGAGACGCGGAATGCGTATTTGCTTTGGTTTGCACATTGTGCGAGTCAGAGAATTTTATGGCTGGGAGAAAAAGGTCGCCGGCCAATGTGTACGTAAAGAAGTTTATCGTACACATGGCGAAGTTGGAAAATAGACGGCGCAATATTTATGATCCCTGGTGAAAGTTACAAAGTATGTAATTCAAATCCTTTTGTTTTCAGGAATTCGTCTAGGGGAATTTGTCTCGCAACGTAGATGTCGAAATTGGTATGGAATTCCTGATAAGCTAATAAAGAAATCTTACAGAGAATTGGTATGCAAAGAGAATGCATGAAAGGTAAGTTTTCTTTACAGGGACTTAAAGATCATAGATTAAATCTCTTTAATGCGTGGAGCATTTTAAGGTGCCTAATGCGATTGCATTGGCGAAAACTTATGCGTCTTGGGATGAGGTAAAGGGGTTTTTTAGGTAAGTGTACCGTGGGGTTTGTCGGCACCGCCACAATGGTACTTGCTCCTATTCTCTTTAACATTTACGTTAGCGACATATTAAGCACACTTCATGGCGCAATTGCGTACGCAGCAGATCTTATAATTTATAAAACAGTCGCGAAAATTGAAATCATAAACTGTTTACTGCTACGCGACTTCAATAAAGTGCAGCGATATTGCAACGACTGGAAACTTAAGGTAAACTTCCAGATATGTGAAGCTACTCTGTTTGGAACCCCATTGCATAAAGCCACGAATGACACAAGGAAAAACTGGAAAAAGTTAGTTATCATGGGACCGCATGAACACAAACTGGATACCAAGAGTATGGTTAAATACGTTGGTATTGTTACGTGTAAAACCCCCTATCTAAACATGCTTACCGGGCCGAGTCCCATTCAATTTGGGATCACATAATGTGCATCCCCTTCGAATTCCACAAATAACCCACGCCACAAAAATTCCTTAGCGGCATCACTAAAGAATAAAACAATGGAGTACAGACGTACCCTATGACGGCACCGTTTCCTTTAATCCTATTCAAGGAAACAATTCCTAAACGGAACAAGGGACGGCGACCATAAACAAATTCGGTGGACAACAATACCACCAAGATACAAAAATACCTTTGGCGCCGTTGCCCAGTACAAATAAGTACCAAATCTGAACACTCCCGGAAATCCCAGGTAATGTTTAAGGGTTTCCAGATGGTTGTCGATCCAAGGTAAATTACCTAAGGATCAGACAAAGGATGCGCTGGCTCACAAAAGAGATCATGCTACAAGGCATCTTAAGTGAGATCAGCGCAAAAGGAAAGTGCTTTGGCGGTTTTATGGTCAAGTCTAATGTTTGATCATGACGTTGAAGTGTTCACACGAAGGGTCAACGGAGCGAATGCAGCACCTTAATAAAAACACAGCGGAAGGTTTGTTTTATATTTTTCTTTATTTTATTGTTGCTAAATCCAAGATTTACTACCTGGAATGCCGGTGGCGATTTTACAAAACGGTTTTACTAATATAGCACTTAATTAATTTGCCGACACGTTACACTCGACACACTCGCGACCTTTGGTAATTGATTTACTTTTCGTTTAACAATTCTGACTGCGACGACACACGAAACGACTCTCATTGGGAATGAAGGATCTGACCTCCGTGAATGTTACCTGATGACTAACTATCGCGACGGTTGCGTTGCGCGGATCCTGTGTCTCGAATGTGTTTTATCTCGACTGTTGTACCCAAGGATTAACCTCGAGGGACGCGTGGTGAGTTTTCATTCTCCGAGTTAAACGTGAAGTTTCTCTTTGTCGTGGCGAATTGGTGAGGATCTCTCTGGTTGACCTTAGCGCATGTGCTAATAGATCCATTGTTTTCTCATGCAGCGAAGGTCATGGGAAAACGGAATAGAGAAAAGAGGAAGGAACAAAGGGGCATCGTAGGATCATTGTGTAGCTGCTTAATAGCCTACAAAGCAATTAGGACAATGGTGCTATAAGGGATTTCGATATACAATGGTAAATGTGTCCCGTATCTTAGCTGGCGGCAAGGCTCGGATTATATTTGCACGTTTGCAGGGAACGCTAGCTAACAGGGGCGCCGATAAGGTTTTCAAATTTACGATACCCGTATGATGTGTAGAATTATTTTCAGGAATTTAGGACGATGCGTTAAATGTCCTTGGTAAGGCAATGTTTGTCAGTTTGTTGTGTCCTTCGATCGCCGTGCAGGCGTAGGACGATTGGTCGGACTTGTGACCCACGTGTCTCTGGGCATGTGGGGTTGATGCCTCTCAGATGTATGTTACCTTTGTTTCAGGTTTGGTGGAGGACTTTTGAGGACACGTGTCTGTGGGCACGTGTAATTTATCTATAGGTGAGTGTGTTCCTTGGTGGAATGACGACATCTCGACCAATAGTGGATTGTGTGGTTCGTAGACCGCCACAGTACCACGTTGCCTTTTGGTTAGCGTGGAAAAAGGTTTTCCTGCGGTCGAACAATCGGAAAAGCAGAGAGTTGGCTGTGAGGTATTGGCCACGACGGTCAGCGGAGTTGTTGTTCAAGTGTCTGACCGAGACGGTCTTTTGAATGTAAACTGTTGTATATAGTGAGACTTGGTGTAGAGTTGTGCGCGTTGTATTTGGCGGTACTCGGTTTACGGTGAACGACTAGTAAAAATTCTTATTCGAAAATATTCACGACAAATTCCTGTATCGGGATTATTTCGAAATAAATAAAAAACATTTAAGGCGAAGATAGTGTTTTTGTGGTTACTCTTCGAAAAGTGGCACCGTTTGGGGCGAGAGATACCTCAGCGAGTGCAGCGCAGTGAGCAATATTCAAAGCGGCTAGGACCGGGTCGTACCAGGCCGGCCAGGAAATTAGCCCCCCGCTTCGGTAGTGCGGTTAACACCAGCGACAGATTCCCGGAACCAAAGAAAGGGACTGACCGACCACTCAAGATCACCAGCCAGCGGGAGCCTTTGCAGCTCCAGCGGGACCCGGAACGGAAAGGGTGGACCATCCTCAACTAGTCAGGTAAGGTCTTAATTAGTAACCTTATTATTTGGCGGAGCCGGCATACAGACTGTCGGTGCCAAATAGATAATGTATGTGGAGACCTTTTTATGTAACAGTATTTGCCTTGATCAGTATCTGTATTTTAACAGACATGCGAAGGCAGCTTTGATCAAGGCCAAGAAAATATTTGCTATGACAAGGAAGCTACTTCACAGTAGCCAACTTGATAGCAGGGTAAAAGTTATATGGTCTATGGCCCTAATCGGTGCCATGATTATATATGGATGCCTAGTCTGATTCAATGCAGGTCCAAATAGGGTGGAAAAAATTCAGGTGTTCGAAAGAAAATGTCCTAGAACTTGTCTCAGATTATATCGAGCACCGGAATCTGACTACAGAACGTATTATCCAAATGAGACCTTATATAACGAAGCCTACATAAACAGGATGGATAATTTTATGATAAAATTAATCAGAGGACATATTGAGAGAGCAATAGTTGCGCCCAATGACCCAATTTTCGGAGGTTATTATACAAATACTTTGTATTTTGAGAAGGTGCGCCGCAATGGCTTTGTTCCACCTGACGCGTTGCACGTCTCATACAGGATGAATCCGGAGTTTCGCTGATTTATCATGTCGATAAATCTTCCGTAGACGGGCGATTATGCTACGATCGAGAATTCATGCCCATCGAAGAAGTGGTTTTGCGGTTCAATAGAGCTATTTTCCATAGAGACCGGGATGACATTATTAAACACCACCAATAGTTTTGGTGGTTGAATGACAAATAAAGACCTATGTACCAAAGTCGGTAAAGTAAATCCAACATCAACAAGCTTATACAGATTTAGCTTTTCTAGGATTAGAGTAGAGTAAGATTTAAGTTATATTAAATTAGGTTCTTAAGCAATAAAAAAAGTATATATAGATGTAAGTTAACTTTAAGTTAAATAAAAAACAAAAATTTATATGGATGATTGAATTCATTGTTGGTATAGGTGTATTGCCTCGCGAGGCGCCTACTTTTAAGATGATAAAATAAATGTTGATGATTAACTCAAATTTGTTGTTTTTTTGAGAAATTGCGGGTAGACACTTGACAGCATTTATGTACACATATGTACACATATAGCATCCCAAAAAAGGGCAAAGACTGCACAAACCCAATGAACATGCGTTCGATAAGTTTACTCCCAAGCATCAGTAAAGCTCTGGTAAAATGGGTAGACGACAACAGCATTATTCCAAATAACCAGTTTGGCTTTAAGGCGGGTCATGAAACCACACATGCCGCAGCTAAACTGGTCTCCGACATACAATGGAATAAATGTAGGAACCAATGCACAGGTGCCTGTCTGATCGACTTGGAAAAAGCCTTTGGTACCGTCTGGATCGAAGGGTTGTATTACAAACTGGTCAAACATGGCATACATAAGCCTTTACTATATGTACTTTACGATATGTTAAAGGACAGGAGGTTCGTGGTCAAAAGTGGTAATGTGACCTCTAATAATACCTATACTATCAAGAATGGCTTGCAACAGGGCGCGGTACTCTCTCCGATTCTTTTTAACATTTACATTAGCGACTTATTAGATGCACTTCCGCAGGCTATTGCATACGCAGACGATCTCATAATTTACAGAACAGCCCCGAAAGTTGAAATCATAAATAGTTTAATATAGCGAGACTTCAACAACGTGCAGCGCTACTGCGATGATTGGAAGCTTAAGATCAACTTCCAGAGATGTGAAGCCATCCTATTTAGAACTCCATTGTATAAAGCCACGAACGACACAAGGAAAAACTGGCGAAAGCTAGTTATCGTGGGACAGCATGGAGATAAACTGGAAACCAAGAGTTTAGTTAAATACCTTGGCATCTGGCTAGACCAATATCTGTATTTCAACAGACATGTAGAGGCGGCTTTGGTGACGGCTAGAAAAACGTTTGCTATGACAAGGAGGCTATTTCACAGTAGCCAACTTGACAGCAGGGTAAAAGTCATATGCTACATGACGCTAATCAGGCCATTGCTCATATATGGTTGTCCAGTATGGTTTAACATTGGTTCAAATTTGATGGAAAAGATTCGGGTGTTCGAAAGGAAGTCTCTCAGAAGTTGTCTCAGATTATATCGGACACCGGAATCGGACTATAAAAAGCATTATTCAAATGAGACTTTATATAATGAAGCGTACATAAATAGGGTGGATAATTTTATGATTAAATTAATCAGAGGACATATTGCGAGCGCAATAAGCTCGTCCAATGATCTAATTTTCGGGGCCTATTATCCAAACACTCTGTACTATGAGAGCGTGCGTCGCAACGGCTTTGTTCCGCCTGAGGCGTTCCTTGACTTGGACATGAAAGGGCTTTTACAGGATAGATCCGGAATTCCGCTGATCTAACATGTAAGTAGATCATCCGTAGACGGGCGATTGTGCTACGACCGGGAAGTAACGCGCACCGAAGAAGAGCCCCTGCGCTTTAGTAGGGCTATCTCCTTCAGAGACCGGGACGATAGTATTAGACAGCGTCCACAGTTCTGGTGGTTGAATTGCATATAAAGACCTGGATACCAAAGTCGGTAAGGAATAACAGTATTATCAGCCAGCTTACATAGACTTAGCTTTTCTAGAATTAAGGTAGTATAAGATTTAAGTCAAGTTAAGTTAAGTTTTTTAAATAAAATTATAAAATTATATCAAAAAAAAAAAAGAAAAAAAAAGTAGGTTAAATTTTAAGAAAAAAAGCAAAAAAAAATTTCAACACAAAGTTTTCAAAATTTTTCTTTGTCATTTAAATTATTATAAGTACTCCCACAAACAGAATTCTGTCGCCGAAAGGCAAATTATACAGTCGTTATGTAATGTTTAGCTTAGAGCGTCTGCGTAGGACCAGTAAGTTATAATATAAGATAATTAAGCTAGAATTTAAGCATTTTTGTCTAGCATGTAATTTAGAAACTAAGAAGATAAAAAGAAAAAAAAATGTACATATATATTTTCATTAAAATGCAGGACTTTTAAGAATTTAAGAATTAAATTAAAAAAACGGTTCATCAAAATTGGCATATCATGTTGGCGCATCATTCCATTAAATCTCGGATTAGATAAAGTAATGTTGAAATTCGATATGTGTTCACTCAATCATAAGTGTACAATTTTGAATGCTTTTAAACTTTTCGTGTAAACCCCATGTTACTTTCCTAGCGTGTAATACTTCAACTTTCCTAAAAGCTTGCGACCAACGAACCTTTTATAATATGTAATAATATTTGCAAAACCGTTGCGACCCAGTACCACTTCCGTAGTTCTACAGAAACTATGATAATGATGTAACACTTGAGAAGTACTTCTTGGTGCAGTGACCACCACTTGTTCACACCAACACTAGTTTAGGCCGTGACGTCAAAACCGACACCACAGCTAAGTACACTCGCTTTGAGGTTAAACGTTTTCCTGAACTTTCCTTCCTTGTATTTGTTTCAGTTACTGTTTCGTTGGGAAGATTGTGGGGTTACTTTCAAAGACCTCATAACACTGGCCTCGTAGGTGTGCAGTAAAGAGATTTTTAAAGTTTGTACCCTGACAAGCTTGCTCCATTCCAATGGGCCAGGATAACCCAAATGGAAAATTGCTTCATGATTTTTTGTTACAATTTCATGATATGCTTAGAGGACATTCAATGCGATAGAGTGGAACATATCTTCTCGATATAGAAAACGAAATAGAAGCAAACCTAATGGATGGCCCTTGAAAGTTATTTCGAACAAGCTAGCTGATCGTATCAGTTTTGAAAGTAAGGGGGTCCTTTGTTGCAGTCCTGAATTTGATTTCCTACTCGTACTTATGCTCTGTGTGAATCTAATTTCGTTCGCAATTAAATCCAAAGTAGATGATAGGGACAAGAAAGTTTAGAAATACTTTCAAAAGCAGGTCATTTTCCTGATTGTTGTAGGATGTAATACAATTTGATATCCTGGTTAATCGCAACTAAGCATACACTGTGCAAATGGTTATAAGGATAGAAACTGATGAGGATGCAAAAGGAATAAGATGGTGACACAACATTGTGTTTTGAATTGCAGTGCCAATCCTTGAATAATAATAAGGAAAAATTAAGGTACACTGACTCTGTGAACAGGTTTTGAGGACTAAATGTCTGCCATGAATGAGGGTACATCTACCCTGCATGGTTTTCGAGATGAGTGGCTTGATATCGTTTTAAAATTTGTATAATGTCCTTCCTTCGGTGATTCGTTTTAATTGGATTGGATTGAAATGCGAGTATCTATCACAATCTTTGAGAGTTTAGCGTTTTAATTTTCAATTTTCTTTCATTCTTGTTGGAAAGTTGTTAAAAAAAAGTCGTATTCCTTGGTGGTGGTTTCGCTGTACGGGTGTGAAACCCACTGCATTGACAGGCTGTAGTAGAGGAATTTGGCAATCAAGAAATATATTTTCATCCTTAATCTATTGTTCTCATTTGGAGATTGTTACTGAAGTTGGTAGTTCAAATACGGGTAGGTGAGCCTACTATTGATTCTCACTCACTATAACACTTATTTGAAAATAGTTTGAATAATATTTGTTGAACTTATTAATAAAATTGAAATTAAAAGATTTAACGTAAAAGTAGTTAATCTATGAATCAATGAGTCGGCATAGATTTGACAAGTTTCGGAATTACCTGGATTGGGAGACGGAGGTCGACCTACAGCAGCATATGCAGCAGCTTACGGGCAACACCGATAGCTCACTACGTACGGACCCAAGAAGATATTGATCCACTCGGGAATATAAACCTGCTTGCATGTGTTCGTTAGGGGGATAAGGTCTCAAGTTCATACGATAGCACACTCAGTATCCTCGAAACATTTAGCGATCGAGATCTGAGAAGCTAAAGCCATAGTACCCTATACAAGCGGTAGATATACCACCAAAAGGGTCACTAACGCTGTATGAAATTGAAAAAATGGCCTTTTTAGACCTCACTGATATACACTTGATATGATTTATAGACCTCACGAAATCACCGGCTAAGCAGCAAGTTACCATATAGCAACTTCAATCCACCCTTGCGTCCTGCATGGACCAATGGCATGGCAGAAGGCCTAAGAAACCAACCCGAGAAAGGAAATAGCGCGTAAATCTTAAACGTATAGCGCTCATCAACACCACAGGCAGTACCTACGATTCAGGCCACCGACACTAAGAGGACTACCCAATGAAAGCAAGCTCTAAACCTCTGTTACATAATTAACATTCGTTAATTATCACCCACCCCCTTTTAATACTTATCATCATCATTATCGGCACTACAACCGGGATCTAGTCTTGGCCTTATTTAGCAAGTTTCGAGGCTTGTTAAATTTTCCATAATAATTTATTTTTACGGGCAAGGTTATTAGCTTTGCGCCGTTTTTAATACTTATGAAATCTAGCTAATTCGTATCGTTATCCGCACACAGCACATTCCCGAAAACAACATTCTCTAAAGAAAAATTTCAACCAAGGACCCAATATAACCATGGACACAACACCGCCCATGCACACAACCAGGAACAGGCCTATGGGGAATATTTATCTAAAACATAGGAGTGGTTCAGCAGGCAATATCCATCTATGAACGACGCGCCTCGGATAGATGGAGAACATTATAGTAGGTCGGCTGACACTACTCGAACCTTAACAGGTCAACCCCACTCCGTTAGTCGCCCCCAACCTGTGAGGAACTCATTTAGGTCCTACGCACCACCATTCTTTTCAACTATCAAGCGGACCTAGACAGGAGGGACCTGGGGTATCAGTACACCATCATCAGTGGTGATTATTATCACAATAATACGTCCGCCCAGGTCCAAGACACTCGCATGCCACACTCCTTTATTACACGCACAACGTGCAGGTTTTGCAACAAAAGGGGGCACCTACGCGACGAATGTTTCACACGCCGAATTACGCCCATCTACACATCTTGCAAGAGGTACGGGCACGTGGTCGGGGATTGCCGGATGCAAGGTGCACAACCAGCGCCACCCATTCCCGGACCACCCAAAGAAAGGCCACAATATCAACAGAGGGTGTCTCCAAGTCAAACAAACCAGGGACCGGTCCAACCCTCTACGCTCAAACAGCCACGAGCGATATCGAATCAAAGAGTGTACAGCATTCGATGTTGCTGTGAGTATTGTGGCCGAAATGGTCACACGTAGGAACAGTGTAAATACAGGATTAAATGGGAAAAACCAATAAATTACCAACTTGAACACACAATAACACGGTTAGAACTGTACGTCGCCCACCAACCTGCACGGTTCACCTCGAATGGAGCGAGGTGACAAATGGTTCAAGACGTGATACAAATAAAAGCGAAAAGAACCCAAAAGGCAGGGAAAACCGACAAAGGCACCGTAGGCGAAAGGCAGGCAGAACCCGCTCTTGTTCTGACAGTGCAGAACAAAGCGCCGACCAAAGCGAAATTGCCCAAGATAAGGGCAATCGGCAATGCCAAGATAGTAGTCGACAAAACCAAACGGCGGCAGGTTGTCGACAAGAAGCCAAAGGCAAAAGGTCGGGAAACGCCAAGCGGTCGGGTCGAACACCCCCACCCCGGCCAAATTAAACTCGCAATCTTCTCAAAGCTGTTCTCAGTTTTCGCCGATGGAAGTCCCAGTTGTTCAACTCCCATTGGACATTGGCCGTAAACCCACTACGAGCCTAATTGTGGACACAGGTGTTGAGATCAGCCTCTTGAAAACAAAAGCACTCCACCGAAAATATACAGTGGATGCCCAGAAGGCAATTAGCTTACAAACGATTTTTTTGACACGGCAACTCTAGGGGATGATGCCAGGGAAAGTTCAAACTAAATCAAGAAATCCCTTGTAGCTTCCAGGTAGTAGACTCCTTCCCGGGGTTGTCGGAAGATGGCCTGTTGGGTAACGACTTTCTGTCACATAATTGCAACGTTAATGGACCGGGAAGTTGTTTGGACTTTACCCAAACAATCATTAATCCCGAAAGTTTTGCCATTGACTTTGCAAATAAATGCACAGGAAGGCTTCGGCATAGGGCAGTCGAACGGGAAACTGTACCACAAGGACCTGAGAAGGTTGAAACTGCGGTCGGAACCACCCGAAGACCTTATACGCCCGGGGAACGGGCTGCGAAAAACTGTCGGGCAACTATTACCCCAACAACAAGGCAAAACCCCAAAAAGCCAAAAGGTGACAAAAAAGGGAAAGCTTCGGTAGAATGCCTATGAACAATCCCTACGGAGGCAGAAATCTTTCTGAGTAGACCGGGAGATTGCCCAAATTGAGGCACTCAATATCATAGATTACCCACAGACGATTGATCGAATAAAAGTGGAGTTGTTTCCAACATAGGACTTTGCCTTCTTTCCTTTGGAAAACCGGGAGAATATACGTACCGGTAAGCGAGTCAATACGTCAATAGGAGAAACAAAATATGGTGGTGCACAATAACCGGTTAAAGCCCTACTTTGAATCGAGGGAACGGCCTGAGGTTTACAGCACTGTTTAAGGTTCAAAATTGGGCTCCGCGATAGTATAGTGGTTAGTATACCCGCCTGTCACGTGGGAGGCCGGGGTTCGATTCCCCGTCGGGGAGCCTCTGGCGCAAGACTAATGACCTTGCCCGGAAAAAAACAAAATCATTATGGAAAATTTAACAAGCCTCAGGACTTGCTAAATAAGGCCAAGACCGGTTCCCGGTTGTAGTGCTGATGATGATGATGATTAAGGTTAGAAATTAGTACCAGTACGGTAACGGAACTGATCACACACCACAGAACCAAGAATTGCATTTCCATACCGTAAGTTTGAACAGTAACACACAAAACAATAGTCATGCCCTACGAAGCACATATCTTTATGAAATACGTAATTTAAAAAATAACAAAATAGCATTGTAAATATATATCTCCAGTGTCATACTTACTTCAGTTCATTTATACTCGTCGCGTACACGTGCATGTGTGTGGCTCCCTCAAATAGGAAACAAAAGTGTGTGCTGGCGTGACTACCGCCGTGAACATACCGAACGATCAACGAAAAAAAAACTGTGTATATGTTTGTGTGTATGCGTGTGAAATCAGATGTCCCTGCATGTTGCTTCACAAATAAAACATTAGATCTAACGGTGGTAATTAATAGTAATGGAAAAACGAAAAGCTGTGCTAAAAGTGATTTCAAAGAGTTGGCCCAAAGCCCAGCCAAACCTCCTTGCCAAATGGCATAAAGCCAACTCTAAGATAAAAACTTTCATAGAAGGAATGACCACTCCTGATAAGCCACATTATTCCGGAGAAGGCAATAAATGCAAAGAACTGCCAACAGAAGACCACCAAACCAGCATTAGAGAAATGAGTGACATAGATATCGAACGTGCTCAATTTATTGCGGAGTTATATAAAAAGAAAGAGGAGCTCTCCAAAGAGAATAACGATTTGGGGCGACAAATTAAAGAAAGCGGAAAGCAACATTCAACAGCAAGAGGAGAAACAACAACAGCAGCAGCAAGAGCATCAGCAGCAGCAACAACTGTTGGGAAAACAACAAGCAGCAGCCAATAAGAAGGAGAAAGTGCCTCCCATCATAGTTAGCTTTATGGATGCTAAGGACCTAATTAAATTGGGTAAGTTAACATGCAGAAATTTCAAAACGAAAAATTTAAGTAACAATAAAATAAGTTTTTTATGTGATAGATTATATGACTATCATAAAATTAAATCTGATCTAAGGGAAGCAAGTAGTGAGTACTTCACGTACACACCTAAATCGGAGAAACTCAAACTTCGCGGCACAGGGAAGTAATGTCACAAAAATCCGCACCTAGCCCGGCGGCGAAACTTTCACGCAACGTCATAAAAGCGCCCGCTCCAGAGGCAAATTCACACATAAGAGTAATCCTGTTAGCCATACAAGGACAGATTGCTGGATTTGAAAAAAAAAACTGACTGAACTAGCGGCCCGAATAGATATTATTTATTCGTCCTTGACAACCTCGAAAACCCAACATACCACAATGAACTATCCAACTAATTTAACACTAAAAATTATTGCTGTGAATGTAAATTCACTAATCCACGTGGAAAGGATGGGTAATCTCGGTAAACTGCTTGAACCCGAACGCCCCGGTGTGCTTTAGCTAGCGAAACCAAGCTAAACCAGAGGCACAAATTGGGCTACAAAAACTATAAAGTCATTAGATGAGATCGTCCACACGCCACACAAGGAGGTGGAGTTGCTGTCCTAATTAAGAAAGGCATTTACCACAAGGTCGTTTACAGCACAGATGTACACAAATTTCAGATGTTGGAAGTTTGCATTATAGATATACCTTTGAAAAGTCAAATGCATCTATACGTGGTATCCGTGTATGCACCTGAAGCTCCTCAGTGTTCGCAATTTATCACCGAACTGGATACCCGTTTTCGTAATCTCAAGTTAGACTCGGCCAACAATTATTTGGTTCTGGCGGGAAATTTCAACTCCAAACACAGTGCTTGGGGTGATATCACACCGAACACAAGAGGTAATGCACTATTTAAATGGTGGGAAGCAAATGCAACAGAATATAAACTAGAATTGTACGCTACAAGTACACCATCTTATCCAAGAGGAAACTCCTTTCTGGACTTACTTATGATGGATGAGAGACTACAATTATTAGGCACGGACCTAAATACTCGAAATAGCCTTCGCACAATCGGGTATGATAGTGACTATTACGGCCTCGGTGCCGTTTTACATGTTCCAAACGAACATGCAATACTTGAGTAGTACGACCAGATATATTCGTTCGTTTTCCGAAAAGCACATTGGTCACGCTTTGATCGCATAATAAAAAGAGAACTACGCTCCAATGGCGTAGATCCTCCGACTAATAGAAACCTTCGAAATGAGGAAATAGACCATTATCTCTCAACGATGGACAACATTGTCATCAAAACAATGCACCGTTCCATTCCAAAAGATTCCATTTAATAGATACAGAAACTTAACTATTGATGCCCTATATAGACAAAAAAGCGCTCTGCTCTCCCAGCTCAAACTGCTCTACAGACAGTTCAGCGATCCTTATAGCCAAGAAATAAAGAATATTAAGTCATTGATTAAAAACGTTCAAAAGCTCATCCGTGACAACTACAGATCAGTAATTAATGAAGAATGGAAACGTAAAATTCTCTCCATTAAAACCAGTGGTGGGAATATGTTTCCGCAAATAAATAAAGTATTTAGAAGAAAAGATCATAATGACATTCCCTGCCTTCGAGTCGCGAGGACTCCCGAGAATTGTCAAATATTGCTGAACGAAGGACTCACCCCGGAACACATCAACTCCAACGAAGAACTAATAGCAGTCGAGGATCCGCAAGAGAAAGCGAACTCCATTGGTGCCTGTTTCGAGGCAGTACACAAAGTGAATGAATCCATTCATTCTAACCTCGATATCGAAAACAGAGCTATCCAAAACCATATTTCGCTGCACAAGGAACGGCAAAGATGGCATTCCGAAAACAAAAGTTTCACAATCTTCAGTGAAGACAATGGAGCGGGTGCGCCGCTTAGAAATTTGCACACAAATATATTTGTGAATAAGAATGAACTCATGGACATCCTTAGATCGGTTAAAAACTCTGGAACAGATGGTATTCCGAATATAGTTCTTAAACATCTGCCTCCGGAAGCGGTGAAAATTTACACTACCTTGTTCAATAACGCTCTAAATAATGCATACTTTTCAAGACGTTGGAAAATAGCACTAGTCCATCCCATCCCCAAAAAGGGCAAGGACAGGCGCAATCCTGACAATCTTCACTCGATTAGTCTGCTGCCAAACATTAGCAAAATATTCGAGAAAATCATAAATAAGGCATTGATAAACTGGTGTGATGAAAACGACATCATTCCGAACCAGTTTGGCTTTAGAGCGGGGCACGACACAGTTCATGCAGCTACAAAACTTGTTTCCGATATACAGTGGAACAAGGCAAAACGACAATGCACAGGAGTATGTTTGGTTGACTTTGAAAAGGCCTTCGATACGGTATGGTTAGAAGGACTTGTATATAAGCTATCAAATCTAGGTTTTGCTGAATATCTGTTATACATCATTTACGATATGATAATGGATAAGCAATTTGTGGTAAAATATGGGGACAAAATCTCCAATAAAACTTTCCATATTAAAAATGGCTTACAGCAGGCAGCCATGAATTCTCTCATTCTCTCCTATATTTATACTAGTGATCTAGTTGGGTCTCTTAATCATACTATTTCATATGCCGGCGATATTGTAGTGTACAGATCTGAAAAAAAAAATCGATGCCATTAACAGACTTCTTCAAGACGACTTCAATAAAATCAAACGCTTTTGTGACGATTGGAAATTGAAAATCTACTTCCAAAAAACAGAAACTATCCTTTTCAGAACACCTCCGTGGCGGTTCCGCCAAATCCCACGGTTCGCCTTCCTGAAAAACCCCCATAACCACAACCCAGTCTGCATAAGCTTTCGATAATGCAATTCGGATTAGCATCTTAAATGCTTCACGCATTATATAGATCAAATCTGTGGGGGTTCTCTATATCACACGGAGAACCAACCCATAATCCACAGTAGCATACATCTCCCAATCTGTAATAAAAACCATTTTCCAAACTCCCAACAGAATATAATTCAACAGAATATATTCTAATCATCCCCGCATTCATTTTTCGAAAATCGCTTCGGTCAATCCTTTACTTAATTCATATTTCCTCTCTGTGACCAAGCAATCTTAATTTCCCCGAAATTCATATGCCGTAACAAAACGCATATTCAAATCTACAACGGAACATTAACAACTATACCAAGCCGCATACATTTCCCCGAAATGACTTCGGTTAATATTCTATCTAAACGATATTCCTTGCTTGTGCCCAAGCAATCCCAATTTCCCCCGAAAATTCATGCCCATACTTGCTCGCGTTCCCAAAGCCAACTCCCGGTACACCCAACCAACGAATCCTACTTAGCTTATACGGCGAGGATTCGCTGGAACTGAATTCTTATGCGAGCATAGCAACTCATCTCGAAATTCCTCGGAAGTGACAGTAAATTTATTTCTGCTATGAAATTTTCTCCATTTCATTAGTCAGTCGTCATCTAACTACCGCCACGCGCACGTCGAGGTTCCCCTATAACCGCCGCGACCACGCGGGGGCACGCCGTCCCAGCGTGCCAAATAAAGTTCGTCCTTATGTTCACCTTCCAATTGCCGCGGGCACAGCATCGAAAATAAATAGAAAAAAAAACATTCGGGCGCAGTTCGTGAATAAAAACTAAACACACTTATGAAAAAATCCTAAAATAAAATAAAAAGACCCTTATGGCCAACTCCCAGTGTTCTATTTTTTTCTTTGCGCCTGTGGACACCTTCGCTGGTGAACAACTCTGTAGTGGGGCGATGGTTAACTGGTGCCATACGTTGGTACATCCACATCGCCCCCACAAATCTATAATCTTAAAAAGTCTCTGTAAAAGAATTCTTACCTTTTCTGGCATCTCTTCGCATACAATTTCTGTAAGAGTTCTTTATTACCCTAACATAAATTACCTGAAAGAAAATTCATCGGTTCATATATAATACAACCGCATATCAGGAAATATTACCCTGGCGTCGCCTATCCCAGCTTCATTCATGTGTACAACAAATCTCTTTTATACACATTGGCTGGCGACCTTCTCTCACCACAATAAACAACCCTAGCAGCTGCATATAATTAGGGCAATAGACGCTGAAACCAAATTCTCCAGCATTTCCTAATGCAAACACGAACCCGGTTTCCACTGCAGCCAGAGATGCCATGAACATCCAATTTGCTTTTAGCACCTTTTTTCTCCCAACGTCGATAATAGCGACGACGCATCGCGTAAACAATGACCCGCATTAGCAACGTCGCATTTGGTCATTTCTCCCTTTTATCTTTACCGCCTGTCTGCTTCGTTTACCCATTGCCCTCGAGCACGTGTAAACCACACAGATCTGAACGATCGCACACATACCACCAAGAGAAACTTTACGTTTCTCTGGTGGTAGGTAAAAACGATATCCTTATTGGAGAGGATATCTACCACGACACCATAAAACTCACCCCAAGAAGCGAATCTTCGCTGCAGGGGATGATTATCGCGAAGACCTTTTCCATCTGCCAGCGACAATAGTCGTGCGGACTTCCGCCCCCGTTCCGCGGACGGGAGCGATAACACCCGGAGTGTAGTGTTTGCAACCGCCGTGTCGAATATTATATTCGCTGCAGTCTTCGAAGATTGCGTTTTTATTGACTTCAAATTGTAATTTTCACGTAGTGCTACCAAAAAAATAAATAAAAATAAACAATAGAAATTCAGTGTTTATATTTTTTACTGGTCCGGTGTTTGGCGTTTTCTTCGCTTCGTCGTAATCGTGTAGTGCTCGAGGGAACAACTAATTATGATGGAGGAGGAAGTGAACCGAGTGTCCGTGTTAGGAACATTACTTCCTCCCCACACCTCTTTCTACAGCTTCACGAGATACAAGGAATAATTGGAAAAAGTTTTCCATTGTAGGAAGCAATAATCTTCCGCTGCATATGAAAACTGTTGTCAGGTACCTTGGTATCTGGATGGACCAATACCTATACTTTGAACAACACATAGCAGCTGCCCTCTCCGCAGCTAAAAGTGCATATGCAATGACAAGAAGTCTGTTCCGAAATAGTCTCCTAGATCAAAAAAGTTGAAATAATTTCGTACTCACCATTTATCCGTCCAATATTAATGTATGGTTGCCCGGTATGGTTTAACGTTTCCCCATCCTACACGGAAAAGTTTCGCATGTTCGAGAGGCAGTGCTTACGTTCCTGCCTCGGATTACATAGAACACCTGAGTCTCAATACAGGAAATTCTATCCTAATAAAACACTGTATAAAAAATCAGGACTAAATACGATAGACGATTTCATTATCAAAATTATTCGTGCCCACACTGCAAGGGCAATGTGCAGCGAAAATAATCTTATCTCGGGAGCATACTACCCCAACGACATGTACCTGGACAATACACTCCAAAACGGGTTTATCCCACCAGAAGCGTTCCCTCTCTTGGATAGAAAAGGTCTTACCCAAAACAAGCACGGAGTCCCTATTATTTATCACGCTTTTTGTGGTACCAGGGACAAACGGATTCTTTATAACAGTGATATATCAAATGCTGCAGTTCACTTGCGATTTAGCATGGCAAGAGGCGATCGAGATAAATCTATAAATGACCGATCCCATCCCAACTGGTGGTGGATTGGCAATGAAGAAAGGGGTTGAATCCCCAAATATAGTCAGATCTGCAGACGCTACGCCTTCCCTTCCCATTCCTCATTTCTCTTTTCATACATATTTATTTTTCCTTTTCGTTTCCATTTTACATTTAGACTCCTTTTCGTTTTAAAATCTCTGTATGTTAACATTTTGTTAATATTTTTTTTTGTTTGTTAACTTATTTTGTCTTATGTTACTTAAAAAACAAAAAAGAGAGAGAGAACTTCTTCCAGGAAATATATAAAAATATAAAAATATAAAAATATAAAAATGTAAAAATATAAAAATATAAAAATTAAAAAATATAAAAATATAAAAATATAAAAGTATAAAAATATAAAAATATAAAAATATAAAAATATAAAAATATAAAAATATAAAAATATAAAAATATAAAAATATAAAAATATAAAAATATAAAAATATAAAAATATAAAAATATAAAAATATAAAAATATAAAAATATAAAAATATAAAAATATAAAAATATAAAAATATAAAAATATAAAAATACAAAAATATAAAAATATTATTGTACGGCGAAAAGCATTACACAAACTTGTATCGTATACTTTAGAGTGGTCGTGTAGAGCCAGTAAATTATTTTAAGAATAAGAAAAGTTTGTAAAATACGATTTAGCATTTAGTCCTAAGTCTAGATTTGTTAAATGATTGTACAATAAATGCGGTATTCATCATCATCATGACCCTTATTTTCGCCCTCTTCTTCCGGGCGCACTATGTTCTGAAATTCAATAGTACTTTATAATCTTGTGTGCGCATTTTGTATAAAAGAAATAAAATGAAAAAGATTATGTATCGTCCAGCTTGATCGATGTTTTACAATAATTTCATTACTAGCTAAAAAAATGAAATAAGAAAGTTCACAGATTGAATGCGTCTCGGATGCGTCGCTTTATATAAGTTTTATATGCGTTGTTTTGTGTCTATAGTCATTAATTAAGAGAACTTTTCCTCCATTGTGTTGAAAACTTCCAGTAAAATACCATATATAAAACTGAATGCAGTAAGTGATGTCGATTCTAAACTGAATCTCCTTGAGGTGCAGTGATAGCCAGCGTATGCCGTGAAGCTTTAGTTTGACTCTTACTTTAACATAAAATGTTAGCTCTCAATATAAGACAAGATTCGTACCTTGAAATTAAAGTCGTGCGGCATGGTGACACAAATACTACCAGTCAAAAGTAGGATACTTAAAGAAATAGTCCCTCCTTCCAATGGGTTACGATTGCACGTCATGGTCTTTTATTTTCAAATAATACAAGTCTGTTTGACATTCTTCCGTCTACATGTTTACATTACAGCTCCGAGTTCAGTGCAGTGTAAGATTTAGCTTTGTTTCACACCATGCTAAGCACATCCAGATGTAGTGACAAATATATAGGACAAATATGTATGTAGGGGGCTGTAGAACGTAGAGACAAATTGAAAGGGACTGTTGTTTAGTTCCATGGGGCATTTCAGTAGTTTTTACTATTTTCATGTGATTAACGGTCCCCATTTATGGTCACTTCTTAGCCCTAGATCTCAGTAAATGTATCTAGTGAGAATGGCAGGAAAGACCTTTGCTCTGATGCTCATAAAGTTCACGCCCCAATTCGCTAAGATGTATCACTCATTACGATCACCCCCTGTGCCTAATGCTAGTGCTGGGCTGTATTACTGGTATTCATTGTAATGCATCTTTACAACTAGTACCACCGAACCTAAGAAGGAATAGACGGGATGGCGAAAAACACTTGTAGATAGATGGCAGAGAGCATGGTGCATGGTAGAAAGTGGCACTGAAAGAAAACGGTGGGGTGGATAGTCGAGGGTTGCAGTGGAAAAGTTTATTTTATTTTCTTCTCCCTTTTTTTTTTCTAAATGAACGAAGAACATTCTCACTATCATTCGGAAAGTGGAAAATTTTAACTTGGCCGCGGAATTAACCTCGAAAAGTACTCGGATATAACTTAATAGTTGGAGGGCGTACGGTGAAGATGGCATAATTCAGCTTGTGTATGGGGTGTTGTTACACAGCCAAGTATTCCATTACGTGCTAGCGCATTTATTTTCACACTACTTGGTGTGCCTTTTCTGAAAATGGGGAAAAAACAACAACAACGCCAGCAGCAGAAGAAAAAATATGCAAAGTCGTGTTGTGTAAATTTTTAATTTTCGAACTTTTAATTTGAGCGAAAAATTTAAGCTGAACAAAGTTTGACGGCGGTCACTGTTGAGAATTTGAACGAAGTTAAAATTTATATTTTCCTTTTCGAAAGACAGTGTTGGGAGGTAAAAATTTTAAACATTTTGTTAAAAGTGTGTTGTTGAAGAATTCTCAACTTAACGAGGTTATTTAAAAACAGTTGGTAAAGAATTTTGTAATGAAATTCCAGATGAATAACGCTGACATTATCGTTATTACTAGGTTCCCCCCCGGGGGGGCGAGTAAACCAGATAATTATAAAAAATTGTGTTAAGTTTTTTCCCCTGTAACGAGATGCTACGACAGAGCTTACAGCTTTTTAGTTGTGCATTAGATACTATATTAAACAGCTCTGTCCTTTACAGTAAACAGCATTTGACTAACTCTAATTACGTACTTTTGCCGTCCATGGGTTGGCGCAAAATGTGAATTACGCTGAGCACGAAATGGTGATGATGTGGAAGATTAAACAATATAACCAAGTAAATGAAAGGAGTAATAAATCATGGAAGCAGACAGTATATACGATATTTTTAACAGGGAGAGAGATAAAATGTACTAAAAAAAGAAAGTAAGGAGATGGGTCTGTAGTAGCGCAGCGACGTTGCTGATAAAATGTTCATCGGGTCCTCTCCGGGTGGGTCGAATGCGCCTACCATCATCATCATCGGCCCTACAACCGGGATCCGGTCTTGGCCTTAGTTGACAAATCACTCCACCGGTCCTGATTTCGAGCCGCTGTCATCCAGTTTGCAACTTCCAGGCGCTGGACGTTCTGGTCTACGCCATCCCTTCATCACAGACAAGGTCTGCTGCGCTGTCTCTTTCCACACATCCTGTCACAACTTTCCGGGCAGGCTCCTCTTGGCTCATTCGAGCTAGGTATCCCGCCCACCGGTGTCTACCGAGCTTGATTTTTCTTACAATATTAGGTTCAAGGTATATCGCGTACAACTCATGGTTGTAGCGTCTCCGGAATCGACCTCCATCACAATTCTCCTTAAGACCTTCTTCTCGAACGTGGGTAAGAGTTCGGAGTGCCTTTTATTGAGCATCCAGGTCTCGGAGCCATACATGAGTATTGGTACAGTAGTAGCTTGGATGTTCTGGATAAATTTCGGGATTTAAAGAGCCTTGATAGACCATAGTAGGCTTTGTTGGATTTGATCAGCTGTTCGCGTATTTCTTCCTCCATATTGTTATCGGCTGATACTATTGACCCAAGGTAGTTAAAGGATTGCACTACTTCAAATTCGTGCTCCACTACCCTGATAGTTTGACCAACGTTAGGTCTTCTCTTTGCAGAAGTTGCCACCATGTACTTAGTTTTTTCCTCATTAATGTGCAGTCCTAGTTTTTGTGCCGCCTGCTCGATCTGCGTGAAGAAGTTGTGTACAGTCGATTCGGTTCTACCGATGATGTCGATGTCATCTGCGAAGGCAAGTATCTGTCTGGGCTGGGTGACAATAGTCCCTCTAGTTGTGACGCCAGAGTCACGGATTGCTTTCTCCAACGCCAGGTTGAAGAGGAGGCAGGCCAGACCGCCCCCTTGTCGGAGTCCATTAAAGATGTTTATTGGTTTGAACAGCAATACCCCTGTTTTTACTTGACTAGTTACGTCGGTCATGGTCAATCTATACATTACATACTTCTACCCTAGATATGCTGTCGTAGGCGGCCTTAAAGCCTATAAATAGATGATATAATGGAATATTAAATAACAGACATTTTTCCATATCCTGCATCGTGACGAGTGATGAAAATATGGATTCATTACAGCAACCCAAAGAAGAGAAAGTCATGGGGACTGCCCGGTTATGCTTTTATGTCGTGGACTCAGGCGAATATTCACGCTGCGAAGGTTATGCTGTGTATTTGGTGGAACCAGGTCGGTGTTATCTATAATGAGTTGTTGAAACCGAACGAAAGCATTACTGGGGTAATCGATCAAGCCGAGCAGTGTGCGAAAAACGGCTACAGTACGAGCAGATCCACGAAAAAGTGATTCTATAGCACGACCACCCTCGGCCGCACGTTGCCAAACCCGTTTAAACCCACCTGGAAACACTCAAATGGGAAGTCCTACTCCACCCGCCATATTCCGCAGATATTGCGCCATCCGATTATTACTTGTTCCGTTCGATGGAACAGGGTCTGGGTGATCAGCCACTCATATGAAGACACCAAAAAATGGCTTGATTCGTGGATACCCTCAAAATATGAACAGTTTTATCGTAGCGGTATTCGAGCTCTGCCAGAAAGATGGAAAAAAGTTGTAGCTACCAATGGGAAATATTTTGAATGATTTATTTCTAACCATTTTTCCACAATAAAGTTGCATTTTCATAAATAAGCAGCGAGAACTTAGTTGCGCCCCTAATATGTGTCTCATTTTGACATGGAAAGGTTGTACCTTCGTTTTTTTTATAGATGCCATTAAATTACTCTCGGAATTCTTCTTCAACAGTTGCCGGTAACGCCTCGGAGACACTCAAGCGGAGAGGGGACTTCCATAGTTTTCCCGTTCTGTAACGGAACAACTTCTGATACCGAGTGATATCTGCCGTAGGTAGATAAACCACAAATTGGTGGTATTCGTAGGATTGTCTTGTGGAGCCCAAATAAAACGAATTTCGCGGAATAATACCATAAATCTCCCAGGAACATCTCCGTAATAAAACCTGTAAAACAGAATATTTTTTCCTTTTTGATAATAATAAAAATTGATATTGGTTGGTTAGTAATGCCTCATGCCAGACGCGGGCAATAGTGTTCGAAATATCCAATCCGACCGCCTTTAATTCACCAATCCCAGATGTCCAGATGTCAGCTACAAAGATCAAAAGGTCTCCTATGGACAGCCTGCTACGGAATCCGTATTGAGGATCATTTAGAAGTCCATTGCTTTCCAAGTATTTAATCATCTCGGGAAATGACCGTTTCCTTCAACTTGGATAATATAGAGAGTAATACTGTGGCGTTTCTAGCAGATATACACGACCAATAGTGAAGAACAACACCACCAAAAGTACACCCATTAAAGCCGTATACCGTAGCAATAATATAGCATTTCCACATCAGTCGAATGCACTTGAGTTCAGAAATCGAATTCGTACACGCAGTAGTGGCCTGATGCGTTGAGTTTTGGTTCTATATTTTAGTGATTTTAACCGTGATAGCGTCGGTTCGAATCACACGCTCTTTATTATCGTCGCAAACGCTATATATTATTATACTATCGGCCAGTAAAATATCGGAGACACCTTCTCGCCCTCTTTGGGATCGGTTGACTTCGAGCGATTTCCCAGCAGGTAGGAAAGATCATTTGTGCATAAGATAGGCGATCGAGTTTGCTAATAACCGGGGACGGTTTTGAGGTTTTAAGTTGATATTTCATATGGGCCAGTTGCTCACTTACAGTACGGTCCACGGATAATACGTTGAATAGCTCGTGGACGGAACTTCACATCTGTCGTTGATAATTGCCCCGGCGCGATAGCAGGTGGTACTAAAGAACCAGCATCGAGGATTGAATTTGGGAAAATAAATCCACGAAAACATTAGCTTTAACTTTTGAATTCGTGACTAACGTCCTGCTGTTCGTCACCAAGGGAGGGGAGAAATGAACTTATTGATGGTACCATTCGCCTTTGACCAGAAGGGATGTGATCTAGTTGGACACTCAAACAGTCTGTTGGTCACACTGTCAATACCAACCTTCTTCGCGGTATCAATCGCTTGGTTGCAGGCGTTTCTGATTCTAACAAAGTTCGATCTGTTGACCTCGCTGGGATTTGAGCATCATTGTTTAAAAGATCTATTTTTTGCCCTTATAATATATTTCCATGTTTTATTAAACTAAGGTTTATCGTGTGATTTTCGTTTGATAGATTGCAGAATGTGAGGCACTTTACAAGGGAGAATAATTTCCGTGAACGAGTTCGCACAAACCCTAACATCGGAGTCTCCAAAGAAGAAAAGAAAGAAATCTCTGAAATCGTCCCATTATTTCCATAAATCCCGAGGCTTAGGTTGATTATTCGTTTGAGATGTAAGTTATTGCTTACCTGGTATAAAACAGTGATCTGAGTTTCCCATTGGTGCAATCGTCTTCATGGTATAAATACCCGACTTGGATCACAGAAGTAGATATAGTGTCACTCTGGTCATCCGGCAGTCGCGTAGATTCCTCCACGAGTTGATTGCAATCGTGGCAAGTAGAGAATATCTCAGCTAGCCTCCCAACCTCACTGACAGTGTTTCGCACCGGGGCCCCGATCACGCTGAGGCGAATTGTTTAGAGTTCGGTTTTTTATCAAAACATTTGCATGACGTTTTGTTTACAGTGCTCGGTTTTGTTAGTATTGAGCGTTTTTCTGATTCTTTTTTAATTCAGTCGCGTAAAGATAGCTGAAAGCATGGTAGAACTGTGGGGACGAAGTATTGTGCCAGGCATGGGCACTCCGTTCATCTTCCTCCTCCATCATAATGTTCCACCAAAAGTTAATCACCAAGTAATTGTTCACCGATCAAGGAGTAAAACTCCGCCACAAGATACGCACCAATAAAGGAAGTAAAACCACTGCTATACTGTTTAATCCGTTTTATTTTCTTTAAAAATAGTGAATGTTAATTCTATTAATAATAAACCACTGAGCACAGGTTGGATATAATTAATGTTTTTTATTATTCGGTTAAATTTAGATACACACGCCTTTCTTCTAATTTTTTCTTAAATGTTTACTTATAGATTGACTTTCCTTTTCATTATAGTTCACTCAAACTACGACTTCGATAAGTCTACGCTCACCTCAATGGTGGCGAATAAAATTTACGTACAGCAATACCGAGTTAGTTCGGATTTATTTCGCCCACGACTCCGAATATATATATATATATATATATATATATATATATATATATATCGCCTCTCCGGCGCGCGTCGGAGAGCGGAAGCCGAACCGACTTGCTCGGGAGAATGGTGGCAAACGACTTGGCAAAAAAACCTTCGTTTGGGGTGAGTTTGTGGTGTGGTGGTAGATATCCTCTTCACTAAGGATATGTATTTACTTACCACCAGAGAAACGTAAAGTCTCTCTTGGTGGAATAGGAATCCAGATTTCGTAATGAAGATCATGGTGGTATGTGTGTGATCGTTCAGATCTGTGTTGTTTACTCATGCGCGGAGGCAATGGCAAAACAAAGCAGGCAGGCGGAAAGGACAAAGAGATCGAGAAGAGCGTTGTCTAAATAAATAGACGACGATACTTCGAAGAAATGTGGTAAGAGAAAAGATGAGACGAGGGCATCATAGTAGTCTTAGATGAGTGATGCCCTTGTGTAAATATACGAATAGACATTGGGAAAGGCGCTAATGGTTGCGATACTATATACAATGAAAATTGTATGTCGTATCTTAGGTCGGTGGCCAAAACGAATCCCTTGCTTACATTTGTATATGCTGGATAATTAGTTTGTGGCGACGTACGAAATGGATGATTGTTAGTCTATTGAACAACGAATCGCTGGTTGGCTTGCTGCAGCTGTAAAAACAAGCCGTCCGACATTGGTTTTCAAATGATAACAATGGGTGACGAATGGTTTGTATTTATGGTGCATATGCACATTAAGGAACTATTTTAAGAATGTTAGATAAAGCGTTGTATGCATTAAATGTCCTTCAAAAAGGAAAATGTCTTCAGGTGCCAATGCAAATGCATTGGCGGGAACCAATGGGAGTTGGGTTGTAATAATGGGGGTTCTGCCTGATAAGTTCAGAAAGAAATCTTACGGAGAATTGTATGCGAAGAGATGCATGAAAGGTAAATTTTCTTTTCTAGGGGCTTTTTAGATTACAGATTTGATCTCTTTAATGCGTGAAACATTTAAGATGTTAATGCGATTGCATTGGTGAAATTAAGAGATTGGGTGAAAGTTATGGGGGTTTTTCAGGTAAGTGAACCGTGGGGTTTGACGGAACCGCCACAGAACTAGTCGCTAAACCGATCGACAAGCAAAAGCATTAGCATCCATAAGCATTTCCCGCAGAGGTATGCCAACATACAATGCGGCATGTTCCTGAAATTCAATTCGGTTACGACATTACGTAACCGACATACATCCTCGAACTTGTCCATGCACACAAGTAAGAAAGTATTTTTCCTCATACGTGCATGGCAAGTCATATCAGCAGACCCATCGGTCGATAGTTCGAACTGCAATAGCATGCTTCACCACTGGCTGCCGAAGGTGTTTTTTGTTATTGACAAATTGGGAGACTTTCAGATATAAATTATAACCACATCGGCGAAACAGTGGTCTTGTGAACCTCTGCCCGTACCGGCACCTAACGATGACTTAAACCTACAGAACGAGTCAATTTCGGCCCGATATTCATAAATCGCATTATAATTAGTGATGAGACATGGATTTACGAGTTTGACATGCAAACCAGTCAAAAAGCTTCGGAATCTCGCTGTCCGACTGAGCCAAATCCGAAAAAAACCACGTCCAAGTCGTTCAGAAGTCAAGGTAATGATAATCATTTATTTGTTATTATTGTTGTGCACTCTAAATTCTTTTTTTTTTTATTAGACTTCTCTCGGGAGAGGCGAACCTATAGCGCCGAGTGGGCGCCCCGAGATGCCACCAAATAACTGTTGCAGTTTTTTTTGAACAGTTGCAGGTTGTAAGGCTCTGGGCACACTCGCGTGGGAGTTCCGGAACGAGTTCTGATGCAGGGATGTTCGCGCCGTCGGGAGATGAACCACAAACGGGTGCGATCCATCGGATTGTTTTGTGGAGCGCATATAAACCGAATTGCGTGGAACAATACCACGAATATCCGAAGAACAGTACCCGTGATAATATCTGTAAAACAGACAGAGGTCGGCTACGCGCCTCCGATGTGATAGCGACTGTAGTCCCGACGTCAGCGCCGATTCCCCGATCAAGCGGATCGCTCGTCTCTGTATGCTCTCAAGTAGGTTGAGGGTATGCTTAGGAGCCGAGCTCCAAACATGAGAGCAATATTCGAGCGCGGGTCTAATTTGGGATTTATATAGGAGAAGAAGTTGGGCCGGAGTAAAATATTTCTTGGGTCTAAAAAGATAACTCAGTTTTCCTGAGGCTGACCTGGCGATACTCGACACGTGTTTATGCCTTGATACATTCCCACAGACCGTGACGCCGAGCAAATTTCAAACTTTCCCCAGCCTCGAGGGCCCGGCCATTCATCATCAGCTGTGGAACCGATGATTCACTTTTCTTTGTGAATGTTGTATATTGTGTTTTGCTGCATCGAAGTCGACGAGATTGACCTTTCCCTACTGCAGGAGCCTATCTAGATCTTGATTCAGATAGTCAATCTGTCTACATAACAGCTGATGCGACGCAGATGCACCAATCGGCCGAACACTCGAAAAAGAGGAACAAGCGTACTATCATCCGCAAAACTCAACACTTTGTTATCCGTTGTCTCCAACAAATCATTTATGTGAAGCAAGATTGGAGCCAAAATAGAACCCTGTGGCACCCCCGAATTAACAGGATACAGATCCGAACACTCGAATCGATCGATTCTCGAGGAAGCTCCTCGTCCAGTCGCAAAGCTGTTGGGAAAGTCCATATGAATGAAGTTTGCTCAGCAATGCCCCGTGCCAGACGCGGTCAAAAGCCTTGGAGATATCCAATGCGACCGCCCTTGACTCACCATGCCGTTCAATAGCAGATGTCCATATATCGGTTATAAGTGTCAAAGTCTCCCTTGGACCGCTTGGCACGGAATCCGTATTAACGATCATTCAGAAGTCCGCTGCACTCCAAATACTTAACCAACTCTGTATTGATGACTTTTTCCATCACCTTAGATAAAATAGACAGTAATGCTATCGGATGGTAATTTTGTGGAAGACACTTTTTTCCCGTCTTCGGGATTGGTTGAACTCGAGCGATTTTCGAGCAGGGAGGAAAGGTCCTCCGTGCATAAGATAAGCGGAAGAGTCTGCCAAGAACCGGTGATAGTTCTGGAGTACACTTCTTAAGGATTATTGCTGGCATTCCGTCCGAGCCGGCGAGATCACAGGTGGCTCCAAAAGGCTGGGATCGAGGTTTGAATTCGCGGAAAATAAATTCGAATGTGGAATATACATCTCCATTCCCAGAAGTATAATCTCTGATACCGACTCCGCGCAAGCGTTAACATCGGAGTTTCCGAAGCACACTTCGGACCATGGAAAAGATGCGAAGAAATCTAGCAAATCGCCCCAGTTAGCAGCCCCATACTTCCATACATGGCGAAGCTGCCTAGGCCGGTTATTCACTTGATATGCAAGTGCTTGCGCGACAGATACCAAGCAGTGATCTGAGTTTCCCAATGGCGCAGAAACCTCTACGGTATAAATACTCGGTTCATAATCGCCTCGGGCATCCGGCACTCGCGTTGGCTCCCCCACGAGTTGAGTCAAGTTGTGGCTTACAGCAAACATCTCCGCCAGCCTCCCAGTCTCGTCGGTTCTGTTAGAATGGAACAACCAGCCGGATTTGTGCACATTAAAATTGCCAACAATTTCAGAAGCTGGGTGGTTGATCTGTATCCAGTCGACGGTATCTGAAAGGTGTTCGAAAAATGTCGCCGGTTGATCGTCATTCGGGGAGCGGTAAAGACAACAAAGAAATTTAATAGAATTCCTCAGCACGACCCTCAACCATATTATGTCCATATTAATGGGTTCCAACACCTGCATCCTCTGGTAAGCCAGATTGGACCGCGCGAAGACGCAGACTCCGCCCTTAAAACGGAATCTGGAATGTAAGTCGTATCCTGAGCAACGAAGATATGTCGAATCAGTTGACGAATCAACCTGGGACTCAGTTAGGGCAAGGATATCAGGTTTCGTTGTTTGCAAATATTGGTGGGCGGCGTCTACATTCGTATTGGTGAAACCGATGCCCTTACGTTACAAAACGCCGTCACCAGTCGAGCGTGGGCAGCGCCTCGAGTGCTAGCCCGGTTATGCGATGACGAACCTCTTACAGTTCCCGTATTTATCATGATATCTGCATGATGTTCCCCCTGACATAGTCCCCGCCGAGAGCCGAATGGGAGACTAGTTTACCTCCGGAATTCTTTATATCAGAAGGTACCAACATGACTTATCCCCGTGTCAGTTCGGGCTATCAGCCACACATCCGAAACACCGCCGAAGATTTCTGTCGGCGATATCGCGGAATGTACAGCGTGACGGGGTGGTATCTCACCTTGGGACCGACTACCACCTAACCAACCTTTTCTCGAACAGGTCCATCAGCCAAGCTCTGAAAGATAGCCAGGGATTTCTCCCGACGGAGCCTAAAGCTTGATGGGGTGGTATTTCCCCGGGCGCACAGGGCGTTGGGACCCCGGCTACCACTCGGCCTTTAGTCGCCTCTTACGAGAAGCCGGCCTAGCTGTGAGTATATTCTAACGCCCTACTCACAGGGCATTGCCAGAAGGTCAGACTATCAATAAAGAAGTTTAGCTGGGCGTCACGCGGCTTTTGGGAGAGAAAACTCGTCAAAAAAGTCCAGGTTTGTAGAAAGAAAACTCATGGATTTGCAGTTTGAACGAACTTCTAGAAAACTTAAGAAAAACCCTTGCTCTTTCCAAAATTCAACTGAAGTCGATTTTGGAAAGTGAATTTTGATGATTGGATTATTCGTTGGCATAAATGCATTATTTCTAGAGGAGTCTAATTTGATGCCAATGCAATAAATTTGAATAATCAATAAATACTTTGCGGTTTTTTGACCAAATTCCGGTGCGTTTTTGATAGTATGTAGTTGTGCCTTAATGATGATAGAACTTCTAGTCTTATTCCTCACAATATCCCTTAGACTGAACTCTTCCTTTGTTCAATATTTTTATTTTTTTTTTTGACTACCTTTATTTAGTCCTTTTTCATGTTTATAATTTCATCATTTTTCATTCTATGATCAAATGAAATTGTTCAATAAACTTATTAAAAAAAAACAAATGCATTAATCTAAACTTAAAAAGAATTCTCCCTATATAAAAAAAATTTCCTTTGAAGTAAGTCTAAACATCGCGCTATATTTCGAATTACAATTTGACGCTAACAAGCCAATAGAATTCTTGTCACAAGCCCGTTTCATTTCTCAGGTCTGCTGAGAGAAGGCCGTTTTTTTAATGTATCTTATAATCAATAAGCGTTGGTTCAGAACAGTGTACAACGATAATTCTTATCTGATTTATCTTCCTTTAACGTGACATGAATTGTTGGTTGTTATCTCTTAACTCACAAGTCTTACCCTCAAGCAGAGCACTTGATTTGAATGTCAATAGAGGTAGTGAGAGCTAGTATCCTGCGGAAATGACAACATATATCACTTTTTCAATATATACGGAATACTTGTACACGAACGAAAGCCACGTATCACCATCATGTGTCAATATGAGTCCTTTCGTGTGGTAATTTCTTTCAATTGTTCATTTGCTGCTACGCCCTCGAGCGTAGAGACAACGATTGTAAGAAGTGATGATACATCTATCAAGAATCGTATCTTATATCGCGGTTGTCTGATAGCGATGTAATAAAATGCGAACACTACAAGGAAAAGCAATACAGAGCACATCTCTCTGACGTAAATACAAATATTGTATTTAGATGTTTGAAGACAGGAGAAACCAATGAGTAAAACCAGATGGAGGATCAATATGCGACTTACTATTTGTTTCTAAATTAAGTAGGAGTCGATGTGGTACCACGGAATCCGGGGCTGCTGGCGAAACGTTGCCAGTATTTTCTTATTCTATAATACTATTAGAGGATTCGATTTAATTGACATAAATGTTATTTACCAACAGTTGCAAATATTGAGGTCTGGTATTCTGGTTCTAATAGGTTATCTCATTGAAGGATCGGCCTATTTTCGTTGGCCATTATACGATTTGGCGAGATTCCAATTTAAAGGTTTTAAACACCACCAAGCATGCAAATGTAGAACTATCAGCTGAAAGCATTTGCGGGATTTTTTTTTGCGTCCATTCCATGGTTGAAAGTTTGCTTCAAGAACTCCGGTATTAAAGAATGTACAGAGTCATGACTTGACATTGTCTAAAAGGGGATTCATCTGGCAAAGCCCTGGGTTGATAAACAATATGAATAATTCATATCATCTAAAAATACGACTTTTTAACAATGGCGGTTCGTTGGAACAGAAGGTAATAGCAGGAATGTGGGATATGTCCTTGCGTTCCAAATCTTGAGACCGCGGAGAAGATTCACAATGACAAAGTAATCAATAAACCACTCGAGCAATCAAACAGTTCCCGCCCTTTTTGGTTCATACTTAATACCACTAGCAACAATTTCAGTTCCTTTTTCCTCCCTCCATTTGCAGTGGATAGCGGGACATTTGCCTCTATTTCGAAATAAAAAGTCAATTGCTTTGAATTTTTTTTCAACGAATTCATTCTACATCATGATATTGGATCGTCCCATTATTTCGTTCGGCTTCTAGCAGTAGTGTAAACTTTGGAATTCAGAGTTCTCTGGAACTCTTTTCTAGCATGAATATTCCCAGTGCTATAATTTAAAACTATTCAAAAATAATAGCGTTAATAACCTATTCCCATCTTGTGCATTGTCTCAGCACGCCCACGCTCATACCCCTCCTCTAACATAATTCCTCTTAACTACCAACCATTTACGTATAAGCTATGTGGGGATAGATAGTCGCGACGCCAGCATGGGCGAGAGTTCTACTCTCCACCCACTCGCCGCTAACGTTTCAATGTCCCTCACGATTGTTCCGCTGTCTGCAAACGAACGATCACCAGGAAGAGGATTAACCACAAATAAAACGCACAGATTTAATTGGTGATCACCGCCTTTTTATTACTTTACTTAGAACTTTTATACAAGATGAAACACTTTGTTGCGAATTCGCTCGCCCTGGACACAACCGGCGAATTCGCAATTGGATGCTACCCGTGGCACCAACCTAACCAATGTCAACAATCAGCTGACATATGTAAATTAAATTCTGTTGGTTGTCAAACGACAACCATTTTTCTTTCACTTTTCGTTAAAACATCCTTGAGGCGACACATTGTTTATAAAGTTAATCATTAAAAATCTCAATCAGAAATTAAAAATAAACCTATCTTTGTGTACCAATCCACATGAATCGTTTTCTTGTTGTGAGACGGCTAAATCTTTCTGGAGTTGCAACCGGATTCTATTCAGGAGTGCGGCAGCAACTTAAAGGTATTCGGTGCTGTTTCTTTGTATTAAATTCACATTAGTTTCAGAAATCATTGTGGTTGACGGCATTGCATTAGCATATAACGTCTCGTGTTGGGGACCGCATCTTTAGATTGCCCAACCACGTGTCGCCCCTGCCCAACCAAAGTGCACGTCAGGAGACAGCACTGTTCCTGATGCCAGGCCCACAACAGAGCAACAACCAGTGTTCGTGGAAGGTATGTTCAACGCTTGTTGGACATACACACTTCCTTCTCGACACGACTTAGGTATATCTACGCTTCTCCGCCGCGCGACGGAGAGCGGGAGATCGCGCGACCGGCGTGGTTGGCGGATGGAATTAGACTTCTTGAGGATAGAACTCTGCCTTGAATTCCATACTCGGTTAGGGTTAAGGAACTGAAGAGAGAGAGAGAAAATTTTTCTCTTAAGGGTGCGGCCACCAAGGAAACGCGATCTTTTGATGCAGTGGTGTGTATGTGTGAACGTACATATCACCGTGTTTATCGATGCATTCCAGCAAAGATAAACTAAACCTACAGCGAGGGAAAAAGAACAAAGGAGAAGCGACCTAATACATCGGTCTGTGATTAGGGTCAGCTAAATAAATAAACTGGAACTCATTAAATGGGAATTGCATTTGGGATACCACAAGCGATGTGGATTGTTTATGGTATCGCCAGAAAACCTTTGAAGGACAGCGTTCTTTTGTTTGCACATGGCGCGAGTTAGGGAATTAGTCTCAACGTCTATGGTGCTAACTACATGCAGCTGCGTTGGACTGTTTATCGTTGGTTAAAGTGGTCGCCAGCCAATGTGTATATATGTATTATATATGTGTAGGTAGTTCTTATTGTACACCTGTTGAGGCTGGGATAAGCCAACTCAAGGGTAAGATTCCCTGATTATGCGGTTGTATTATATGTGAACCGATGAATTTTCTTTCAGGGAATTTATGATAAGTTAGGAAGGAATTCTTATAAGGAATTTGTATGCGAAGAGATGCATGAAAGGTAAGAATTCTCTTCTAGGGGCTTTTAGATTATAAATTGCTTTATTTAATGCGTAAAGCATTTAAGGTGCTAATGTGGTTGCATTAGCGAACTTAAGGAAGTAGGGTAGCAGTTATGGGGGTTTTTCAGGTAAGTGGGCCGTCGGGCTTGGCGGAACCGTCACAGCTATACGTGCCTCAGATTTGAGGCGATTAGAAGACTGACAGTACTAACGTTCTAGGCGAATCTATCTCATGGGAAACTTTGTCCAAATGTTTTGATAAAGAACCGAACTACGAGGGCAGTCCCAGAATTAAGTCACAGATGGCTGTATTTATTAAAATATAATGACCGTGGTAGATGGTACCAACCTTAGAAACATTAAGAGTCAAGTTTGAAGACGCTACGTTGTTTATTACTTGTTTGAGAGACATCAATAGTGAACGCTGTCAGTGAATTTGTAAACATCGCCATCGTTATCTGATTCAATACCTTCATTTTAAAGGACTTAGTCCAACTAATATCAAACCCGATAGATTCTGCTTTGGGGAAGTCTTGACCTTCGTTTTCAACAGTGGGCATGTGGTGGTTCCATGAACCGCACAAATCACCATAGGCTGAGATACCTTCGTTCTGTGGCATTTCTAACAGATACACACACAATATGCAAGCAATTAGTGAAGAACACCGAAAGGACATTCGAATGAGCAAAAGCATCAGAGCCGTATACCTTAGTGATAACATAACAATTCCACATCAGTTGAGTGTACTTGAGTTTAGAAATCGAATTCATACACGCGGCAGCGGCCTGAGGTGTTGAGCAATATATATGTTTTTATATTATATATATATATATATATATATATATATATATATATATATATATATATATATATATATATATATCACATTGTGATTAACGAAGGTGTCCTAATCTCTACATACTTACATTTATATCACGACCAATGGTTACAAATTTTTATATTACACACACTATGATTATCGGACGTGTTCTGATCTTTACATACATTTATATCACGACCACAAAAATGGCCGAAGGGAAATCACAATATGGCTAAACATTGAGCGACTTGCTTAGTTACGGAAGCTTTGCTAATTCTGAAACGAATTATCCCCGATTGGCACCCTTTGTCCTAACACACGCTGCGCGACCTTCCATTGTGACCATTTCCTGTAGACTGAAGTAAATTTTCCCTTAGCGGATGAAACTCACCCGATAGTTCTCTTCACATTTTTCGATTCTCCCTTAATCGAGAATCACTCCACCAGAGAAGACCGTACTCTTTTTTTTTTGTCCTGCGGTTTCTTGTTTCGTCGCAGGCCAGATGTGCAGTTGCACCCACACACACAGACGCGGATGTTTCTGCCTGTGTGGCCGGAGATCTTCTTGGGATCGCCAGAATTTTCACACCTTCTGCGGAATCGCTTTTGTATATATTCCGGTGTGTGGCTTATTATCCTTGCCGAACTCTGGGATCGTGGTTATCATCGTCGGTTACGATAATTGTATTTATTTTGCCCTATGGGAACAGTGTTCGCTAGTTTATTGCTGTTCCTCGGAAATGGCCCTTGTTTAGGCGAAGTGCATTGCGGTAGGGTCAAAGGTTTAGCCAGTGGATTGTTTTACGGCAATTTGCTTATCGTCGGGGATTTGATGTTTGTCGACATCTGGCGCAGCTGTGTCAACCACTTGTGTTCGTCCCGGCCAATGGATCGATACACAATTTCTATACTGGGCCGTGTCCTTCGATCGACGTGCAGGCGTAATGAAATATTCGAGACTTAGGGCCCACGTATCTGTGGATACGTGGGGTTGTTGACACCAGAATGAATTTCACCTTTGACTAGGCGAAAGGGTGGATCATGGGGGGCACGTGTCTGTGGGCACGTGAAGTTTAGTCAAAGGTGAGTATGTTCTTTGGTGGAACGAAGGTATCTCAGCCTATGGTGATTTGTGCGGTTCGTGGAACGACCTGCGCCTGGGACTGGGATTTGGCGGTCGTTTGAGTGAGTAGATGTTAGTGTTTTTGTGAAAATGGACAAAATTGAGTATCGAGCTGTCATTAAATTTTTGTTTTTGAATGACAATACCCCTACGCAAAACAAAGATGAGTTGGACTCTGTGTATGGGGACTCTGCACCAACATTTACCACAGTGAAATTTTGGGCAGTTGAATTTATGCCAGCATCCCTGGGAAAAGTGTGTAGAGTTACAAGGAGACTATGTAGAAAAATAAAAATAAATTTTAAGAAAAAATGTCTTGTATTTTTGTTAGGTCGGAGACTTTTCATACCACCCTCATATATTTCTCATTCTTCAGGGCTGGTTTTGAAGTTTTTGTTTAATTAGTAATTTTTTGCTCCATTCAATTGTGAGCTATTTGGGGGAGTTATTTTCTTATTCTTCAGTTCATTGTTATTTTGCTTTCTAGAAACTCTGCGTTGGTTTACTGAAGGTATTAATCATAATACATTTTTATTAAAGATAACTTCTTAAATTAGTCGATGATGTTGTGGGATACTTGAAATCTAACGGTGTATACTGTTTCGAATAGATTTTCGTGTGCTACAGGGCCGTGTCATTAGAACATTTCTAAACTAGTCGATTTTGACATTTTCAACAAGAGTAATTTTTGTTATATTAGTAAAACGAACTAATCCAAAAACTAAACACCTCACTTTCCCACATCAATTTTTAAGTAGATTCCAAAGGAAAAGCGTTCATTCATAAACATTTATCCAACTTATTTGGTAAAATATTAAGAATATTTCGCCCGATCGCGTAATATCGAAGAACATAGGACACCAGCTTCAAGCACCCGCATAATCCGTTTTCTACTTGTTCTCAAATCCAGCGCATAGTCGATATGATTTAACAACATGACCTTGTGCTAGTAGTTTCCATCTACAACCCAACGTGATTCTTTCGAAACTCTGACCTGCTTATCGACTTTATTGACAAACTTCTTCCCACCACAGATTTTCATACTGAATATCCATAGCAGCATTTTTACTTTCTTTTTCAATACTTCGTGTGCATCATGAAACTTTTCCTCCAAATTCAATCTACCCGTTTTCAATAAACTTTTCTCCTGTAGGTCATGTTTTTTTTTTTCGGATATCAAACAATAATGAAACTTAAGAGTCCTATCGATGAATTGACAGATTTCAGAGTGGAACAGTTTTCCAATGTCCTTTATCGTCAGCACTGGTAATGGAAAACCGACATTGTCGAAATCCTCTGTGAAGAACTTGTACTATGTACGTGATGTTTTCGACTTAACTTCACCTTGCCGTCAGTTGAAACTTTGAATCTGGTGTGTTATTAAAAACTTTCGCTGACGGTTTTTCCTATACAATAGCATGGTCAGGACAAAACAGGAAGTTTGCAACTATTCTACTAGTTGACAACAATTTTTATTTCATAAAGTTTTTTGCTGGGAAGGTAAGACCGATGATGCAGGTGAAAGTAAGTCAGGCACGGATTAAGTACGGAAGGCTTATGTGCAATACGGTGAATAATTGATGTATTAGAGTGAGAGTTGATGAGGAACTTCTTTTTTGTTTTTACTTCTCGACGTAGCCGATATTTTCAATAGTAGTTGCCACCTATACATCGTATGGTATTGACTGGGCGACCTTCAAAGCAGTATAGTATGATTTGTGGCCTTGTGGTACTTAAGAACAATAGGTACTTGGTTTTTGCCTTAATCAAGTTTCGCCTGAGACCAATGAGTTAAGATTGAAGTTATACAAATATGTACCAAGGATCAGCAAGTAAAATGTTAAGGTATATTATAAACTAAAGTTCAACCAATTATTGTGTGTGCCAGTCGACCGTTCAAGTGGTTGCAAAATCGTGAAAGGTATTCATATACAAAACTAAAAACATAAAAGCAGCGATATAAGAACGTCTTATATTCCTCTCTCTATAGTACCGTGACAATGCCCTGAGATGCTATTCGACAACGGTTGGAATAGTTTTATGGGTTTGATCGGTTGCAAATTTTGGGACTCCAGAAACACTCTTATAAAAAGGGATTTCCACAGTTTTCCTCTTATCTTAAAGAAACGAGAACGGAGATGAATCGTAATCGTAGGGCGCAAATAAACCGATTTATTTGGATGACATCCTGGATCTCCAACGTGCAGTTCCTCTGGTTTAAGGGTCGTTCAATAACCGCTTGGAACATCCAAGAGATCGCGTTCGTAGCATTGATATAAACTTGTCTTTAGTAAGCACCTTTATACACTACATAAATGCACGAAAATTCGTGAACAAAATCTCTCAGTGGAGAATAAACAAAGTCGTGTGGTCGATTCTGAAGTGGCTTTGGCGTTTTAGTGTCGGAAACCGATGAGTTTCTATCTACGGACGAAACATTGATACACTACTGCATTCCAGAGGCAAAGGAATAATCAAAATAATGATTTTTTGAGAGCGAACAGGGGCCGAAAAAAGCGAAGAAAGTGAAATTGGTCGGTATTTTGGAATGTACGCATAAAATTCGACATCAATTACTTGGAAAAAAAAAACAATAACTGGAGAGTATATTGTGCCTTTTGCGTATCGTTGAATTAAAAAATCAAGGGGAAGCCTAATCTAAAAACGTTGTTCTAAGTACTTCTACCACCCCTTCCAATCCTTTTGTTCCCACGTCAGGGGTTCCCCAGGGCAGTCATCTTGGACTTGTCCTATTTATTCTTACTATTAATGATATAGATATCGGTATCAAATACTCTCTATACGCGGACGACACTAAACTCTTCAAGATGATCCGCTCTTTTATCGACTCCTCACTTCTCCAAATGGATCTCGACATTGTTCAACTTGCTGCCAAAATAACTGCCTCGAACTAAATATCGCCAAATGTCACTCAATCACCTTCTCCGGTAAACGACCCCCCTTCCCGCTACGTTCGTATGTCTTATTCAATCAACAGATAACACCTGTACAACCGATTCGTGACCTTGGCATTTTATGTGATAGGGACCTTAACTTCATCCCACATATTGATGACATTATTCTCAAGACCAACTCTGTCTTTGGTTTTGTGAAACGCTGGTCGAAATAATTGTCTAATACACACGTTTCCGGATCGCTCTATATAGCCTTTGTCCGCCCTCTTCTTGCGAGTCAGTTTTGATCTCTTCACTACTCATCCCAAATCCGCAGGGTCGAAAACGTACAGCGTCGTGTTTTGCGATGTGCCCTCCGAGGATCGAAATGGGAAAATCCTCAGATTCTACCCCCATACACAAGCCGTCTCCACCTGATTAACCTTTACATACTTGAAGAGCGCAGAATTCATGCCGACATCCTCTTCATCCTCCGTCTACTCTTAGATTCAATCAACTGCCCGAGCCTGCTCTCTTCTATCACATTTTCCACTAATTCCTGAAACCTGGGAAACGCTCGTCTGTTCTATTTGCCCGCCCACCACACGTCTTACGGCTCTAGTGAACCCATTCCACTAATGCAGGGGTGGGCAAACTCTCACCCCACCTTCTTTGAGTTCAATCTCACCTCTCCCGCTCTCAAACGTCGTCTCCCCTCTTATCCCCCCTGACCCCCCCCCCCCCCCCATGCTCACCGCCTTCACTCTCCCGCACTCATACTCCCACCCTAGCACCCGGCTTATCCTCGCTTTTCTCTGCCCTACCACCTAGACTATTATTCTATCCATCCTTGTTTAATTCCTCATTCCAGTTTTTACATTACTTTAAAGTTAGTCCGCCATCCCCAGCCCACATGCCTTAGTTTTTAACGTAGTTCGTAAGTCTATTTATAAGTTTGTATGTGTATAGGACTTGTCATCATTATCATCGGCACTACAACCGGGATCTGGTCTTGGCCTTATTTAACAAATCTCTCCACCGGTCCCGATTTCGAGCCGATGTCATCCAGTTTGGCACTCCCAGGCTTGGGCGTCCTGGTCTACGCAATCCCTCGCACCGCACTGTCTCCTTCCATACATCCTGCCACAAAGGACTTTCCGGGCAGGCTCCTCTTCGCCCATTCGAGCTAGGTGTCCCGCCCACCGGAGTCTACCGAGCTTGAGTTTTCTTACAACATTAGCTTCAAGGTAGATTGCGTACAACTCATGGTTGTAGCGTCTCCGGAATCGTCCACCCTCACATACGGGGCCAACAATTCTCCCTAAGACCTTTCTCTCGAACGCGGCTAAGAGTTCAGAGTGCCTATTGAGCACCCAGGTCTCGGATCCATACATGAGTACTGGGAAGACCATGGTCATGTACAGTAGTAGCTTGGATGTTCTGGATAAATTTCGGGATTTAAAGAGCATTGATAGACCATAATAGACTTTGTTGGATTTGATCAGTCGTTCGCGTATTTCTTCTTCCATATTGTTATCGGCTGATACCATTGACCCAAGGTAGTTAAAGGATTGCACTACTTCAAATTCGTGCACCACTACCCTGATAGTTTGACCACCGTTAGGTCTTCTCTTCGCAGAAGTTGCCACCATGTACTTAGTTTTTCCCTCATTAATGTGCAGTCCCAGTTTTTGTGCCGCCTGCCTGATCTGGGTGAAGAAGTCCTGTACAGGCGAATCGGATCTACCGATGATGTCGATGTCATCTGCGTAGGCAAGTATCTGGCTGAACTTGGTGATAATAGTCCCTCTTGTTGTAACGATAGAATTACGGATTGCTTTCTCCAACGCCAGGTTGAAGAGGAGGCAGGCCAGACCATTCCCTTGTCGGAGTCCATTATAGATGTTTATTGGTTTGGACAGCAATCCCGCTACTTTTACTTGACTAGTTACGTTGGTCATGGTCAACCTACAAAGTCGTATCAATTTGTTTGGAATGCCGAATTCTCTCATGGCATTATATAGTTCTATCCTGACTATGTTGTCGTAGGCGGCCTTAAAGTCTATAAATAGATGATATAATGGAATCTTAAATTCTAGACATTTTTCCATCGCCTACCTAAGGGTAAATATCTGATCAATTGCAGATTTGCCTGGGATGAAGCCACACTGATATTGACCAATGATGACTTTAGCGTATGGGACTATCCGATCTTGTAGGATAGTGGAGAGTATCTTATAGGCGGTACTCAGCAATGTTATACCGTTATAGTTGCAGCACAGAGTGATATCTCCGTTCTTATGTATGGCGCAAATTATACCATGACGACAATCTTCTGGCATCTCATCTTGCTCCCATACGTGCACCACGATCTCATGAATTGCATGATGTAACGCTGTCCTTCCTTGTTTGATCATTTCAGCTGGTATGCCATCAGCTCCAGGGGCTTTATTTGATTTGACCTGTCTTATGGCTTTTAATGTTTCCTCAATGCTTGGTGGCGGCAGCATTTGGTCTTGATCTTGCATTGGTGGAGCCTCCAATTCTTCTGTGAGTTGACCATTTAGCCATTCATTGAAGTGCACTTCCCATCGCTCCAGAATGCCTTCAGGATCGGTGAGCAGATTACCCTCTTTATCCTCGCAGTACATGCAGCGTATACCCGCCTGTCACGCGGGAGAACGGGGTTCGATTCCCCGTCGGGGAGCCTCTGGCGCAAGACTAATGACATTGCCCGGAAAAAACAAATCATTATGGAAAATTTAACAATGCCTCAGGACTTGCTTAAATAAGGCCAAGACCGGTTCCCGGTTGTAGTGCCGATGATGATGATGATGATGACATGCAGCATGGTGTGTACCACGTCATACCGTGGATTATTTGGTAGAACTTCCGCGCCTAGTGCGGACCTCGATCTCTGCTTTTCTCTATTTCACAGACAAGGTTTTTTTCCCAGGAACTCTTCTTTTGTCTGTGAAGCCTTTTTTCGAGATCTTCTGAGGTCTTTGTATTTCTCCTCGCGCACCCGTGTCCTATGAGACTGCTGCATTGCCCGGTATGCAGCATTCTTACGTTCAGTCGCTAGTTTGCACTCATCATCAAACCAGTCGTTCCGATCTCTACGACTACTGCCTAAGATGGAGTTGGCAGTACTAATGACAGTATTCTTAAGGCGTGTCCATTTCTCTTCTACGCTCGGCATTCTAGCCCCGGGACTTACCCCCCCTCCGTCGAGCTCTTCGAGGGCGAGTCCTTGCGCATGACCAAAGGTGTTACTGGTATTCTCAGTGCGTATGGCAGCCGTGTTGATTCGAATCTGATCCGTGGATGCAATACGTCTATGTAAGGCAATCCGCGCTCGGAAAACCGTACCAACAAGATAGTGATCCGAGTCGACGTTGGCACCTCGGTACGTTCGTACCGTCATCAGGCTCGAGGAGTGGCGGCGATCTATCAGCACGTGGTCAATTTGGTTGCGACTGGCTCTATCAGGTGACACTCAGGTGGCTTTACGGATATCTTTACGCGGAAGCCTGGTACTTGCAACGGCCAAGTCTTTTGATGCTGCCCGTTCGATGAATCGTAGTCCATTGTTATAAGTGTTTTTATGCAAACTATGGAAACGGCCGTAGTGCATGAAAACCAGCTCCCGACCTATGTCCGCATTCAAATTACCTAGAACGATTTTCACATCGTATCTTGGGCAGGCATTGAGGCCCCGTTCAACGTTCTCGTAGTATTCTTACTTTTCGTCGTCAGGGGACTCGTCTGTAGGTCCGTGAACGTTTATGAGGCTTATGTTCTTAAACTTGCCTCGCACGCGAAGAGTGCATAGCCTTCCGTTTATTACATCAAAGCCGATGATGGCAGGCTTCAGTTTTTGGCTGACTAGAAAGCCTACCCCGAGTACATGGTGTTTTGCATGACAGCTGTAATAAATATCATACTTGTTTCTTTGAATAACACCACTCCACGTCCATCTTATTTCTTGTAATTCTGTTGTGTCAGCCTTATATTCGGCCAGGGCACCGGCTAGCTGCTATGCAGTTCGAGCTCTGCTTAGTGAGCAGACGTTCCATGAGAAAATTCTCAAATAGTTTAGCCATTTTCGTTTCCGTGGTCGTCGTCGTGTATCCGGTCCATATCCGAGGCTTGTTAAATATGCCATAATAATTTGTTTTTACGGGCAAGGTTATTAGCGCTGCGCCAATCTAGATATGAGTGATATTAAATACCGGAACGAAAAGGCCGTAACCCTGAATAAACTATGTATGACAGATTAAAATAATTGTTACTTAGGGGGTATCCTGGCGGAGCGGCTTTAAAAAAATCGATTTGTTTGTTGTTGTCTTAATCGATAGTGTACCACTTGTAGAATATATTCTCAAATCCCCAAGTACAAATTTGTATTTTAACGGATCAAAATGAGCTCGAAAAGTGCGCATGCCTGTACACACTGTACAGTGTTCGGAAGCTTTAAATGCATTTATCTCAAAACCATGGTTTTGAAACGCGTGTGCAAGATAACTCATAATTTTACAGATGAATTCGTATGATATTTTTCGAAAAATCAAGGTTAGGTAATTTGCCAGTTGATATATGCGTTTTTAGAACTTAACATTTTGTTTATAAAAAGTTATAAACAAAAAAGTTGAACCTTTTCGCAAAAAAAAAATGATTTTTTTCGATCACGTTCTTTTTATAATTTCTTTTTAAATACCTTAAATAATCATAAGCCAAACAAAACCATTTTTCTTTTTTTTTTACGGATCATTCAACGAGACTACACTGCACAATACAAAAAAAAAATTTTTTTTTTTTAACTGATGTCTTTTACTTATGGCTTGCTTGTTGATGCATAAAGTTTAATGAAAAAATTAATTTAAAAACTTGTATGTATGTTTATTGTATAATTTGCAAAAATATATATTAAATAGTGTTGGCTCCAAACATCATCATCATCATCATCGGCACTACAAGCGGGAACCGGTCTTGGCCTTATTTAGAAAGTCCTGAGGCTTGTTAAATTTTCCAAACATAATTTTAATTTCATAAAAAGAACAAAGATACAAAATAAAACAAAGGAATTAAACCCACAAATTTTATCCACCACCCATGCGAAGGCGAATGTGAACTCACTCAACAATTCTCCAAATCCTCATAAGGCGTCGTCTCCCTCTGAAATTCAATGATCAGACGTCAGATTAATTTTCAATTGAATATTCAGCCGTCTTGAATTTTCATGGAAGCAAATCATTCCTCTCATGTGACTGTGGTATATATAAAACGTGAATAGAGGTTTTCGACTAACTGAGGTGATTTGTACATTGAATAAATTTTTTCTACTAATTGAAGTTTGATTAGGATATTACAACAATTGATTACTAATAACAACAAATCAGTACAAATAGTTTTTTTTAAAAAAAGAATCGACAATGTCGGTTTTTTCTTGCCTTCTATACCACGATACCCCCTTAATCCAATGCATTAATTGACCTTATTATACATCAAGTCATGTTGCATTATACAGCAAATCAGCGGAAAGGAAAACAACCTACTTGAAAAATGAGCTTAATAATTTAAGCTGCCACCTTTACCGATTGTGGTCGTGGATTGTTCGACGATGTAACCATTCTTTGATTGACGTACATTTCAGTCGGATACGTGTGCCTTCTTTTATCGTCATCTTCACAACTACTTCCTGACACATGCTTCGGGTATACTTACTTATAATTCATTAGCTTTCCTAACAAGCTGTCTTGCGAAAAGAGAACGTAAAACTTTATAACTCGTTCGTAGTGTAAACTGTATTACGTGATAAATTACCTAACCCAGAAGCCAGGTTGATGTGGAAGAAGAGAATTAGAATCTCTGCTTAGATGGTGGATGCAATAAATACATCTTATGGTTCCTCTAAATTGCATCCGGTTCCTTGCGTTCAAGCATCCATCAGAGCAATTCATCATTATTCATCCCTGTCATATCCGGCCCATTGGCAGGCAATATCCGCCGTCATTACAGATGATAATGTTATGAAAATGTCTAACTAAAGCAATGTCACCGTCAACCACGAATACCACTACTTCACCCCCTCCTGTCAGCATAGTCATTCTATTGTCCCCTAAATTTACTTGTTCTTACCTGATGCACACGGCAATTGTCTTAATGAGTATACTGCCTGTGTAGAGTTGACAAGCTAATGTTTACCACAGTTGTCGGGTTTTTAATTAAACCGTTTAATTAAATTACTGTAAGTCAGGAAAACTTCGCAGGATTGCAAATCACAAGTTTCCTTCAAACACAAACTTTATACGCATTATTCACCTTAGCTGGAGTAATCGGGGACCCAAGAATGCAATTGCCACCATTGCCCTATTGCTGCACAACGTTGCCTGCTAGGCCAACTCTGAATAGGTTAAGCTGGATAAGCGAAGATGAATGGCGTAGGACCTCAGTTGCTAGCGAGCAATTCATCAGGTCCTCCCGACGATTTGCCACAATCAGCACTTAGATATGTCATGTGATGGGGTCAATGTAACACAAACGTGCGGAACGATCACGATAAGGATAAATACTGAGCAAAAAGTGTCGACATGTCTTCTGAAGGATAATTTAATTCACTCTAGAAAAACGTCTACAGAGAGCACAACTGACAATGAGCTCCAAAAGTTTCACTGGCATTTGTCCCCGTCGTACCTTGTGGCGGGAATTTGAAATGAATGTCACCAACAAACTTATTGTCCTATCCTGCTGCTGCGTCTTGCACACTCACACTCATATGACATTTATATCCGGGTAGACCGGTGTTATGTACTTACATAATGTTCAATCAAATCATTACGATGTGGCACGAAATAATTGTGGTCCTCCATGTCACGTCGCTTTTTCACCCGAACAAAGTGTTCCATCGGATTGAGATTCCTCCTGGCGCAAGCATTGGCCAAGAACTCCTCTACAGACATAGCTTCACGTAGATAAACTGTTGAGTAAGCATTGTCGGGCATTGCTACTTTAAAAGTCTTCTCTGGTTCATCGCGTGAGTTCATCTGTAAGAATTTAAGAAAACCGAAAAGGATGTGAAAACATTTCCCAGAAATTAAGAACAAAGAAAAACAGAACAAAAAACTCGCGAGGACAACGGACCGGATTGGCGCCACCCATGAATATAAAAGCATTTCCAGATTTGCTTGGTGCCACCATCGTGAGCATGTCCTGGGGATAAATCTGTCTAAAAAGGATTAAGTAAGGAATTTTACTTTCCTTACTTTAGTATCTTCCATGGGAAGATTTAATAATGCAAATTGCTGATTAGGCAGCTGATGCCTTCGAAAGTAGATTAGGTCTCTTACAGACTACTGGTTCGTTTCTTTTTTTTTTTTTTTGTGGTAAATAATTTGGAATTGATTTCATTTAAGACAGATGAGGATTGATGTGCTGAATAAAAATCAGGATCAACGATGTATAGGACATAAAACATTGGAGCTTTATTCAATGTCGAGGACTCGATTCGGTTGTCGGTTTTATGATGTGGATATGCATCAGTTATGACTGCTTAAAGACGTTCAACTATGTAAATAAGATGTCACTGTTATCTCAACCTAACTTAGGACTCTTTTTTGTACTGAGTAACTTTTTAAACTATAATAAATGACTTAGATGTTTGGGGTAAATGAAAAATGTTGCTTTACACGCCCATGAAGGAAACCACTTCGACGTAGTGAGGTTAAATCAAGAATCTAAGGATCTTGATACGCTTTTTGAAAGATACCTTTCCCAAATTCAAATCAGGTTGCAAAACGTGGCTACTTCTTCTCAGACATTAAAAATACCTAATAGTGTTGCTCAATTCAAGTTGCCTGCCTTTTGTTCTTTGCTTTGCATTAATAATGAATATCGCAAAGAGTAGAGGGGTCGACACATTTTCACCCAATCATCGCACTAATCTCAGTTGATTTGAGCAACCGTCATATTTCGACGGTAGCATATATGTTTTTTATGTTGGTATTTGTGGTTGTTCTATGTACGTTGAAGACCTGAGGGGGAAAGAAAATCGATTAAGGTGTCATTTGGCATTATGTTCAGAAAATTCAAAAGGCCTAACTTAGTTTTAGAGATGTCTAAACATTTGCATTTTCCCATATTAAGCAACGTGACACATTTTGCCGACATATTCGGAACCCGTTAAAGCTCATCGTAAGCCAGCTTAATCCTTAAAAAGAGCCAAGTGACAACCGCGATAAATCTATATGTCATCAAGGTATGAATGTGTTGATAAGCTCAATATAACTGAATCTATTCAATTTATAGAGACGAGAATCAAAAAATGTTTGGGAGCACCTCCACTTAAAGGTACATCATCAAATACATCAGCTTTTGTAAGAATATACTCTCTGTTACTTAGATATGACGGAATATATTATTAAAGTCATCATTGATGTGACAATTGAAAAGGGATGCTGCTCAGAATATACAGACTACGTCTGAACTGTGTTTGATGTTTCCTTCGTATAATACGCAGTCATGAGGAGGTGGAAGCGATATGGTTACGTGCTCCAATCCGAGAGTTTTTAAGTCGCGTTGGAGCAATTCACGGCAGTGCAAGGTGCATTTTGTGTCCACCCGAATTACATAAATAATTAATCTATGTCAATTTCAAGACGAATGTACTGTACTCACTGTCAAGCACCAGGCGTAAGTCCATTCGTAAACTGATCACAATATTTGAGACAACCTGATCAACAGAAAGAATAATGAATAAAGGCCACCCGAGCTCAAGGAGAACATTAATGAATCGGAAGGAAAAAGTCCACAACAATCGACTGGGGAGACTAGCCAAGCCTTAAACATTAACAACATCTTATATCATGACTTTTTTTTTTAGATGGAAAATGAATAGAATTCAGTTGACCAATGGGTACTACCCTAAATTTAATCCTTCCATCGTGACGGAATGCGTCGACAACTTTTCTGGCGACACGGAGTCAGTAACCGAAATTATTCTCCCCAGTTTGAAACGTCACATTTCATTAAGAGGTCCCGTAAGAGGTAAGAGGTCCCGTTCTCGGGGCTCTGTCGAGGTTCGCTGTTAGCCGGAATTTGACTCAACTCGTGGAGGAATCTACGTGAGTGCCGAATGTTCGAGGTGATTACGTGAACACCCTTGATCTGTTCTTGACATCCGAGCCGAGCGTTTATACCGCTGCTACGCCACTGGGAAACTCAAATCACTGTTTGGTATTGGTAGCACGACCAGTTGCATTTCAAACGCATAACTAACCATGTATGGGGCTGCTAACTCGGACAGCTTCCGAGTTTTATTCGCGTCCTCTCCATGGTCGGAGGTATGCTTTGGAGACTCGGATGTTAACGCATACGCGGACTCGGTCACAGAGATTCTTCTTCTCCGAATGGAGATCAACATTTCGCATTCCATCAAACGAAATTCTTCTCATAAACCTTGGTTTCATAAAAAATACGAGCAGACTACAGCAGCAAATAATATAGCTTTTAAACAATGGCGCTCCAATCCCACTGACGTTAACAGAACGACAGAACGAATTTTGTTAGAATCAGAAACGCGTACAACAAGGCGGTTGACACCGCGAAGAAAGCCTACGCCGATAGAGTGACCAATAAACTCCCTGAGTGCCCAACTGGTCAATGGCAAGGGTTGTCAGGAGTAACTTGGCAGGCGGTCCACGGTAGACCTTTTGACACTTATAACCGATATATGGACATCAGGGATTGAGGGGCATGGTGAGTCAAGAGCGGTTGCATTGGATGTCTCCAAAGCTTTTGGCCGCGTCTGGCATAGGGCATTACTGAGCAAACTTCGTTCACATGGACTTTCCCACCAGCTTTGCGACTGCATAAAGAGCTTCCTCGAAAATCGATCGATCCGGATAGTTGTGGACGGCGAGTGTTCGAATCTGTATCCTGTTAATTCGGGGGTGCCTCAAGGCTCTATTTTGACTCCAACCTTGTTTTTGCTTCACATTAACGATTTGTTGGAGTCGACGGATAACGGGGTGTTAAGTTCTGCGAATGATAGTACGCTTGTTTCCTCTTTTTCGAGTGACCGGCCGATTGGTGCATCAACGTCGCACCAGCTCAGATGCAGCCAGATCGACCCTCTGAATCTGGGTAAGATGCTGCAGTGGGGAATGGTCAATCTCGTCAACTTTAATGCAACGTAAACACAATATACAACATTCACAAAGAAAAATGGATCATCGGTTCCACAGCTGTCGAATCTGGGGAGAGCATGGGATTGCTCGGCGTGACGGTCTGTGGGAATATATCGTGACATAGACACGTGTCGGACATCGCCAGATCCGCCTCAGGAAAACTGAGCTATCTTTTTAGAGCCAAGGAATATTTTACTTCGGCTCAACTTCTTCTCCTTTTTAAATCCCAAATTAGACCCGCCGCCGAATATTGCTCCTATGTTTGGAGCTCTACTTTCCCTTGACTCACTTGAGAGCATTCAGAGACGAGCTATCCGCTTAATCGGGGACACGTCGCTGACGTCGGGACTACAGTCGCTATCACATCGAAGGCGCGTAGTTGGCATTTAAGATCAATGTACATACAATGGCACCTCCTTTCCATATCAACTACCTCGTCTCCCGGTCGCACTGTGCTCTGACATTTAAGGGTTCTCCAAAAACCCGGTTTGTGCACGCGTTAGTGTACCAAAAAATTCGAAAATTAACATCTTAAAAAATCAATGCATGTCAATTTGCAACTCTTAGACTGTCTGTTGCAGACCTCCCCGAATTCAACGCGGCTTATGGACTTAGTTGTAGCGCCGCCATTTTTAATAATATTTTAATAAGCAATTGTTTTAACCACTTCAAAATGTGCCTGCCCACATACTTTATTTGTTATTATTCCATAAAATTACTTTTATCAACACAATCATCGCAAAAGCAGTTTTATTGTAGTTGTGGTCGTGGTTTTATGGCAGCTTTAAATTATGTCGCCTGCAAATTTCAATGTTTTACGAAATCATTTTATAAAATTTTTTTTCAGTCCCCTCTCCCCCCGAGCTCGCTCAGTGGTAGTTTCTCGAAAGTTTATGTTTTATTCGTGAGTAACTTACAAAAGTAAAAAGTAGCAACAACAAAATCATTTGGAAGTTGCTAGAAAATTCGATGGCGTCGGTTTTTGATTTTGTTCTTTGTGTGTTGATTAGTTGACTTCGACCACTCACTCTGGGTGTTGCACTTTTGTGCTGTGTTTCGATTGTTGCATATTCAAATAAATGTTACGAGGATTTGTTTTGAGAAGAATTAAGGAGATGATGCAGTCGGCTGAGCCCGACAGAATCCGATGAACGAACAGAATGTTGGCTAGCATTCTACCTTCCTCGAGAGTTTTAAGAGCGATTAATTTGAGGTGGTTAATGTATTGGACAGGATCAAAAGGTTTTCCCATCCGACACCACGGAGGACGAAAGAAACAAAGTTGAATACGAGAGTAGGCTGAAATAGCAATGCACATATGCTTGTGGAAGGCGACCAAAACCTCAATAGGAAGATTGAGCAAGGAGTACATATATTAAAGTACAATTTTTAAGTTTCAAAATTGTATATTTATTTTTCAAAATAGTCACCGTTGAAGCTAATAAATTTCTTTCAATGTGTAAACAAGTTTTCTTTTATTCCATTAGTAAAAAATGTCTTAGACTATTTTCGGATCCAGGACTTGACAGCGGCCCTCAGTTCATCGTCCAAGGTGTAATGATTTTCCTTGGGGTATCTTTTGAGTACAGGAAAAAAATAATAATGGTATGGCGCGAGATCAGGGGAATAAGGAAGGTGGGGCATGGGTTCAGGTTTCGCTGAGGCTTTTCAGTTGCTCGAGTTACGGTAGCCATCCGTAACCACTTCATCTCATAATCGTCCTTCAATGCGCTATCAAAAGCATCGCCGTACAAGAAAACAAAACAGTATTGGAAACCTTAATAAAATTGCCGTGTGATTGCGTGGGGGATGCATGCATGTCATTGGTGCCTCTTGAATATCCAGCCTGATCCCATAAATACACGAGGCTTTGTCTTTCCATAACATAATATTGCCATTAGATATTCCCGCGGTCTAGGTATATGTAAACATACGATCGTAGCCCAAAAGCATTGTGTTACGTGTCTGTTCGCATTGTGTTGCGTATCATTCACACACACTCCCTATCGAATTCTTGCCGGGAAGTCATTCTTTATGGTGGTATTCGATTGTTTACATTCGATCGTTGCCATAAAGCATTCTGTAGCGTATCTGATCAATGTCTAGGCATATGTACCATAAACACTTTCACACAAATACACTTAGTGGGATAAAGGTGATGGGGGGTTACTACGTAAAAAAACAAAATGTCTGGTATCCAATGAACATTGAGGGCACATATCCACGATTGAATAACAAACCGCATGTTGACGCAACGTATCTATTATTAGACATGATTCATTCTTTTGAACGATGGTAGGGTCTTAAATAAATACCACACAGGACCGATTTTAGGTAGGTAAACAAAGGCAACCGATTTTTTTTAATGCAAACCAATATGTACTCGTAAGAATAAACTTTGCACCAATGTCGGTCTTACTTCCACAGGAAGATTTTTTTCTATTTCCGCGTTTTGTAACTCGCGCGAGGTGTGTGGACAAGCGTTGTCAGATTGCCTCCAACATAAAAAACTCATCGTTGGAGGTATTTCAGAGTCAATATGTACTGAGAAGACTATTTCGTTGTCCCTCGTTCCAGAAAATCTGTCAAATTAGATGGGATCCCAAAGCACAGTCAAAAGATGTTTTTTGTTTTTTTTTTTTGCGGACGGTTGTGTTTTGAACTTTATCGGCTGTTGAGAAGACGGATATCGATATGCAGTGCTCTGTATTTCTTCATCACAATTTTCAAAAGGAAGTCGTCTCCGCCATCACGACAGCGTGGTAAAAGTTGCTCGCAGCACTCTAATCGACACCATTTGTTCTCGCCTGCGAAATGGCGTGAAACCCATCGCTCACAGATTTTACGATACCCCAACTGTTCAATAATAAAGCCGACAGGTTCCTTGGATATTCCAATATGGTGAGCGATACGATTTTGAGTGATTTGTCGGTCATTTTGAAAGAAATTGTTGATTGTCGTTTAAGGCAATGATGGGATGTCCGCTGCGTGTTTCATCAACAATTATGACTTTTACTGGCTCACAACCGCGAAATTTGATTGGTCATTGATTTTCGATAGACCTATCAAGAGCAACGCCACCATAAACCTTTAAATGATGATGACTTTCAATAAAGGTCACTTTCTTAGCAGTTTTCGATGAGAGGACGCTGTTTAAGTCGTGTTAACATAGCACTAGAACACGCTGTCATATTTCCCGCTCTCAAAAGGCACTGGATGAACCTCGGGCCTGTACATGCATAATAAGAGGGAATGTTACTTCCCTCTTACTGTTTACTGAAAGGAGCATTTCTGAAATTCGTTTCATTTGCGTTGTGCAAGATCGTGTGCAATATTTTTCAGCCTACTCTCGGTCATTCGATTCTACGGATATCGATTTATTAACAAGGGGAGGAATGGTAAAGGGATTGACTCCCAAAGGGATTGGAGAATTCCTTCGACTAGCATGACGACGAAAAACACAAAACTGCAACATTCCCAGAGCTGGCCGAAGTCAACTGACCAATACGCAGAGGACGTCGCTCCTGCCCAACCAAAGTGCACGTCAGGAGACATCACTGTTCCTGACGCCAGGCCCACAACAAAACAACAACCAGTGTTCGTGGAAGGTGTGTTCAACGCTTGTTGGACATACAGAATGTGTAGAATATGTCCCCAAATATCGTGATGTCATCCGTCTCTTAATTGAGATACAATAATTTTCAATTTCGTGTCAAAAGAATTTTCCTTTGCCTCTAAATGATTGACTGTTATATACTTTCGAAAGTGTTGTCACACTGAAATACAGACTGGTTTGATTTATAATATATATCCGCCAGTTCGTTATTTAACAGCCTGTGACAGACAGCCGATCTTGCACTATCAACATATTGTAATCAAAGTAATTGGAATGTTTGGGGTTTCTAAAGAGTTTCTGATTTCTTACGTCTCCAAGTCTGTCAACACGACATTTATTCGGTCAATTCTTGAGTATGCAAGTCAGGTGCAGTTGCAACACCATAATGTGCATATTTGCAGTAGGTACATCGGATTTGCTCTGCGTGGGCTTACCTGGGCGCCTTGTGATTGGCATTTTGAGGTAATTGGTACAGAAATGTGTCGGTACACTTCACGGGTCAACAAGCGAATGGTAACATTGTCAGTTCGATACTACTTCTAGCTACCTTAACCCTCGTAATCAAAAGTTCATTTTTTTCCACATCGATCGAAAACAAACTGTCAACGGTCTCAAAGGCCCTTGAAATGAATAACATAAATGCCACAATTTATTGCGAAATATTTGACTTCTGCTTCACAAAAACTTTAATAAAAACATGCATCCTGTCCCCTTCATTTATATAAACTTGGTGTATGGTTAGAAATAGCATTTCTGTAAAATATTAACACTTGGAGAGCCAATGATCTTAGGTACTAGGCTCATTATTTGTTAACCTCATTGATATGGAATTTTATACACTTGTAAATGGCTTAGTATAGCGCAAGGCTAATAACCTTCCCCGGAAAAACAAATTATTATGGAAAATTTCACAAGCCTCAGACTTGTTAAATAAGGCAAAGACCGGATCTCGGTTGTAGCGCCGATGATGATGATGATGATGAAATGGCTTAGTAACACTAAATATAGGTGTTGGTGCTGTGGGGCTTTTCAGGGCCCGAAGAACCCCGCATCATTTTTAACCCCATAAAAATCCTATAAACCCCATATCTACCCTTAAGTCGAATCCCTGGCAAGATCACACAACCTTGCCATAGCATTCACCACTGCCCTAAAATTGCTGAAAACAATTCGGTTATCCCCACGGATAATCGACATAAATACCCCGAACAGGGCTGTGGAGCATTTTCTCTATATTCGGCATGGCATACTTACCCTTTATTTACAGACCCATCGGCCGATCGTCCTATCGACGATATACAGCGTAGCCATCGTTGGCTACCTGCAAGCGATCGAGCGTTATTTAAAATAACACACTCGATGCATAGACCGACGAAATGTTACATTCTTAGCAGAATCAAAGTGTACACAAACACTGTCGCCATGCCCATCAGCGTCCAAGAATACATGCCGGGCTATTTGCCGGCTTGCACGTCTGCAAGCCAGATTTCTAATAGCCCTGCAATAGGACATAGTGAGCGGGATAATAAAAAGACCAATATCCCAAAGACCAATAAAACTTTTTTTTTAGTCGCTATGGCAAGCGATCTTCTGTGAATTTTACATGACAGAAGACCCAATTGCCGCCGCCAGCATTGTTCCTTTATGCTACCCGAAACACTTCTGTCTATCCAATGTAGACAAAAGAAAACATTTTCGTCCTGGCGGCAATTTCCTACACAAATAATGTAGTCGAAAAGATACATGTTTTAGGCAGCCTTGGGTTTCTGTTGTTATTATATCAACATCATGGGAAAACCCTTCCCATGATTTATGACTACATTTTCTGCCAGTCTCTATTTACCAGATGTGTATTGGAATTTCCTTGGTACATCCGAGGTATCCGATACTACAAGAAATGTTGAGGATGATTTTTCCCTGAGTGTCATAATAATCTTTACAGTATGCACTTCTTCTTGGAGAGTCAGATTTGGTCATCTTAAGAGTGCACACGCACTATACGCGTCTATTTAGTTTCTGTAAAATACGGAGTCGTGTCCTAGCGGAGTATCTTTTTGTCTTGTGCGTGATCCAGTGCTGGGCTTGTGTTGAAGTCCGTCCTTACGCGAGTCGTTTGATATAACCGAGTAACTCTTGTTTGTCAAAAGGAACACGTAATTAAGTGAAACGAAAATTAAGTTTGCTGTTAAACAGGAACACAATTGTACGCCAATCCATCGGAGTTACACTAATAAAAATAACATTTTACAACCGAACATTCTTCGTTGTTTTTTTTGTTCCAGTGTTTTCCTTGTCGTTCTTTTGTTTTACATCGTGGAAGTTTCTAGTGAACCTGCTCCGTAAACGGCGCAAAACGAAACATGCCCACAGTGTCCTTCACTTAGCCATGTGAATCGTGGTTGCTGGAGGTTTAAATGTTAGTAGCATCTCTCATCTCACATGCATTATACGAGTATAAGGTTTTGTCCCTATTCTAAGGGACGTTGATGGCTTCACAACTACTGTGGATTGTATTGGCGAACTTCAAGTAAAAAAGGACTTTTTCATCCGACATCCGTTTTATTCCCTGGAGGCAGATACACATTGGTTAACATATCACGTGAAGTAGATTAATATATCCAGCTCAACGTGTCAAAAACGCGGCACTCACATCATCACTTTAAGAGACAGTTTGACATTCTATCGTGAGATATAGGGAACAGTTGTCCTCATTCAATTCGTCTATCATGTTTTATAGAGGATTACTTGTCCTCGCCTTGTCTATTTCTCAATCTATGAATCTGACGCGATAGTTTTGTAGCGTTCTACGAACGCACAAGTCTACTCAGGTAAGGTTCCTATCTTCAAAGAACGTACTTACCTGAGAGCGTTGCACGCGCCCACAGACGCGTGCCCCAAAGCCCGCGATAGGGCCTGCAACTCGCAGCCAACGTTGAGACCGACACCAAAAAAGCAAGGAACTGAACGTTCCCAAAGCTTTTTAGGTCAAGCTCAACAATTATAACTCTTCATGCCTGAAACAAAGGCATAAACATCCATGCGTTCTAATCCTAAGAAAAAAACCAATTCCCAAAATGCCATACATGCTGCCTGCGCCCAGGAACATCTCATCGAACCGGCAATTCCGAAATTCGATACAAGAGAATTGCTACCATCAAAGAATGAGCCGATCAACGGATGCACGTGCGGGTAATCTAACGCGAGGACCACCCAAATCCGTTGAACAACAGAAGGCAGCCACGACCTATCGCAATCGAATATATCTCAACGAGATATCCGATGATTTATGAGGAGTTAAGCCAACAAAGGCAATACTCCGGTCCCACGGCCACGCTAGAATTTCGCACCATTATAAAGATCTAATGGATTTCGATTCCGGGTACAAGTTCAAATAAGACCCACCGACTGCACGTCAAAACAATCGCCGAATATCTCTGGTCTGGCCGCCAGATGTTCTGTGCAAACAGAAGGCTGTGGAAATGAAACTCTCTCAGCGATAATGATGATGTATGCAAGATGACCTTCCCCTTTCAGGAAACAAAAAATATCCCGTGGGAGGTGTTAACATGCTGCTAACAGAAATTCGGAAGTTCTGTTAGCAGAGCAAATAGGGAATATTTTTTTTTTTTTTTTTGGATAGATACAGATACCAGTTTCGAATCTGGGTATCGTGTGAGCAGGATATGGTTGAGGGCGGCAGAGTGATTTCGATCGTCAACGAGACGAAAGCTAGTTTTGTTACCGAACATCCATATCGCGAGGTCGAATTTTGAGTGAGCATCCTAGGAGGTCTAGAACTATAGAAAACTTCATCGAGGAATCCCAACGGGGAGATATTCGCGTGACGAGTGTGCATCGTTAGTGCTGCGTGTCTTCGTATGATAACTCTTGTAGATACAGATGACATTTTAAAATTTATATATACGCAACTACGTGCGAAATCAACAACGAATCTCGTGTCGCGATTGTAAGACAACAAAAAGGAAAAATTGTCCATAAAAATAAAATTGCAAGAAACTATTCCTTTGTGTTTTGTGTTTTTGTGCATTCGCCCGTTGTTCCAGGTTGTTTATTTGTGTGTGTTACAGTGTTCAGGCGGAACACCAGCGTCAACGTATATCATAGACAAATACCGCCAAAGTGGTGACTTCCCGACGTGGGAAATAAGAACACGCGAAAAGCAAAATTTTTTGTAAAACAGTGAACACGCGAAAATAAAAAAATAAAACAGTTCGGGAAACTCAACACAAATACAGACAGTTCCAGTGCCAGTGCCGCGAAACTAAAGAACTTGCTACTGATCACAATACAAACAGTGATAGTAACAATTACAACACAAAAAACAGTTGCAGTGACACCCAGTGCATGTGACAGTGGAAAGTGACCCGACCACCCACAGTGCCCACCTGACTGCCGCCCAATTTCGGACAGGATACCAGGACTCATCACGACGCCCTGAATGCAGAAACAACAACGATAGCAGAAAGCCGCAAGTTTTTAAAAGCAATTTTCTTTCTTTTATATTCCTTTTTTTTCCTTTTTTTTTGCTTCATTGCTGAAATAAAATTTAAAACATGTATTTAGTTCTTTGTGCGAGCTCTTTCTGAGCCGATAAGTGAAAAACAATTTTTTTAAATTGACAAAGCTCCTTCTGAGAAAAACTTAAAACATTAATAGTCATAAATTTACAAAAAACAAATACAACCTTTAAACAGACCCTTTCATTTTATATAACCAAATGAAAACAAAACAAAACGTTTTTACTTTCTATTTCAAGTTTCTAGTTTTGTGATAAGTAGGAATAAAGCAGAAATCCAAATTGTTGTCTGGTACAAAAATTTAAGAAACTTAAAGCAGTCCGTTTAAATTTGTATTTGAAACAAAGGAAATCAATTTACGATACTACTAAATCATATAAGAATATACGCAAGTCTAATTCGAGCAGAGGTAAACAAAACACTAAATTATTGAAACAGAAGGGTTTGAAACAACAACGAAATTAATCTACATTATATAATATCGCAATAATGTACGTGCTCATCTCTTAAGATGTATAGAGATTATTTTCAAATTATTTCACCCCGAGACAGCACGGATGTCATCTAGTACTAAAATTCTTTCCTAAATTATAATTGCATTTGTGCTCGATAAGTAGTTATTAAATAAACTGCAAAGCTAACCCGTAAGAAAAATTAAAAAAAAAAAAAAAGTAAACCTAGAAGCAAAACCCAGAGAAATTACATAGCGATTAAAGATTTTTGTAAGCTCCTTCAGAGCCCGAAGCACACGCGAACCGACGACACACTCAAAAAAAAAAAAAAAAAAAAAAAAAAAAAAAAAAAAAAAAAAAATTTCTCGTTTTCTCCTTTCGTGACGACCGCGAAATACAAGGGAAATTAATCCCCCGAAATAAAATCAACGCAGACATAGCTGCGCATCCGCGAAAAACCTTGATAGTTCTTACCTCCTCGTACTGCTTGTCCTCCTCCGAACGGAAAAGTTTCTCTCTGTCCGCTGCCAGCACAGTCGAACAACACGTAGGATCCTCTGGTGTAGGCCCACCCTTTTTACTATCTCTGGAAAATAGATAGAATCCTTTTGTGCTAGGCCTTTTCCCTGTAAATCTTTGGAATCAGCAGGTCGTTTTACCGCGTTCCACTCGAAAGACTTTTCGAAAAAAGTAAACGCGAACCTCTCTTTATCAGGCGATCCGCGCACCGAGCGACGGTAGTAGATGCCAACCACAAGATCGCAAGCTTCGATACAGAAAGCGAAAACGTTGAGAGGAAATATAATCGCTCTCCCACAGAGAAAATTAACGCGAAACCTCCCCAAGTCGACAGTAACCGCTAGATCGAAACCAGCTGCCGAAAAATTGAAAATGGCAAACGACGCCGGACCTTCGCCAACGACATCACAGGCTCCTGCCCTCCGTCAAGAAGCCGACATCCCATTCCAGGCGGACCACCGCCCACAACTGCGTAACGCAATATTACCGGACTTCACGTCCGACGACCCAGATTACTGGTTCGGTTACGCCGAAAGGGTTTTCAGAGTGGAAGGAATCACCGACGAGGAAGTGAAATTCCTCGTGGTAACACGGGTACAAGACCCAAAATTAATCCCATATGCGAAGTGTCTGATAAAAACCCCATCTCCGCAACCGTACACGGCGTTTAAAGAGATGGTGACTAACGCCTATAGCGAAACGCCGCAAAATCGCTTGCGACGTTTATTACGGTCGACCGACACCTCTGGGATGCGACCATCCCAGCGCGCCGCCTATTTCCGTGCGCTGGCCGGAACGGACATGTCCGAGACAGCCTTAACGGCTATATTTCGAGAATCTTTACCAGAATACGTTCAGGCAATCGTCGCGCCTCTAGCCGAATCTGGTCTTGATGAGCTAGCGCGACACGCCGAGGCAGTAATGGCCACGGATAGATCCCGAACGGATCTCCAATTTCTTCCGGCAACGAACCCCGCGCAAAATCCACCTCTGCCCCAACCACGAACCTCCACGGTAACGTGCACTCATGCAACACAAACGAGCAATGAGATAGAACGCTTAGGCAGGCAGGTCCAGCAGTTGCAAGCGCAACTGAATAACCTCAGCGTGGGGAACAATTCATGGCCTGGCCGTGACAGATCACGGCGACGAAGCAGGTCGCGTGAAAACTTTAGACGCGGGCGCGGTAGATCACGCACCCCAACCAACGAAAACACCTTGGGCAGGTGTTACTTCCACCATCGTTTCGGGGCACAAGCCAGGAAGTGCAGGCAACCCTGCAACTGGTCACATGTGCCAGCAATACAGGCTAGTTCTTTAAACTAGAACTGCCGACCGTAGAAAAAGCGCAAACGGCCGGCAACCCCCAATTAAGTCGCTTGTCAATATACGATTCGAAGTTAAATATGGACTTCATTATTGACACAGGTGCGGATATTTCCGTTCTTCCGCGCTCATACGCACCTGCAAATCGGTTGCCGGGTAAATTGAGATTGTTCGCCGCGAACAATAGTCCAATTAAAACCTACGGACGGAAATTAATAACACTAAAAATAGGCCTACGTCGACCAATTCGATGGTACTTCGTAGTGGCCGATGTGACCGAACCCCTAATAGGTTCGGACCTGCTGCGACACTACAAACTAGTAGTGGACGTAGCCAGCAACAGACTGATGGACCCGTTAACGTCTCTCTCTCAGCCAGTAAACGCAAAGGCGGGAGAGGCATTGACGTTAACGTGCACTGTCGCAAACGGACCATTCAGCGATCTGTTGCGAGAATTTGCGGATATAACAGTTCCGCTTAGCAATCCCCGACGTGCAAAGGCCGGCGTTTTTCATCACATTGAAACGCGCGGCCCCCCAGTGAGCCAACGCCCGCGCCGATTGGCTCCCGAAAAATTGCGCGAGGCTCGTGCAGAATTCGAGTATATGCTCGACTTAGGAATCTGCCAGCCGTCCGACAGCCCATGGGCGAGCCCACTTCATCTCGTCAAAAAGAGTAACGGCGAGTGGCGCCCATGTGGCGATTATCGAATGCTGAACGCAGTAACGACACCCGACCGATATCCGATAGCAAACCTGCACGACTTTTCTTATAAGCTGCAGGGGTGCGAAGTTTTCTCGACCCTCGACCTCACGAGGGCGTACCACCAAATTCCGGTGGCTCCCGAAGATATACCGAAAACCGCGGTAACCACACCTTTTGGACTATTCGAGTTCAAGGTGATGACATTCGGTCTCCGAAATGCAGCGCAAACGTTCCAGCGCTACATAGACTCAGCTCTCCGCGGACTTGACTTCTGCTACGCGTATATCGATGATATACTCATAGCATCGAAAAACATGACCGAACATCGCTCCCATTTGAAGCAAGTGTTCGAGCGCCTCCGAGATTTCGGCCTGGTAATCAATCCAGACAAGTGCCACCTCGGAGAATCGGAAGTCAAGTACCTTGGCTATTGTTTAAATGGCCAAGGCGTCCGCCCATTACAAGACAGGGTGGATGCACTAATGCAGTTTCCTCGCCCCAAGAATGTGCGAGAACTTAGGCGTTATCTGGGCATGTTAAACTTTTATCGCCCAACGCTTCGAAACGCCGCACAGGTCCAGGCTCCTCTGAACGAATACCTAGTAGGAGCCAAACGAAACGACAAACGACCGATTCAATGGACCGAGTCAGCTGACCAAGCTTTTCGCTTATCGAAAGAGCAGCTGGCGAACGCAACTTTACTTCGACATCCCATCGAAGGAGCCCCATTGTCCATACAGTGTGACGCTTCCGACACTGCAATTGGGGCCGTACTCGAACAAGAGTGCGATGGTAAATGGGAACCGCTGGGCTTCTTCTCAAAAAAATTGAACCCGACCCAGCGACGATACAGTGCCTACGACAGGGAGTTACTAGCGATTTACTCCGCAGTAAAGTACTTCCGGCACATGGTCGAAGGACGCCAGTTGACGATCAAAACTGATCACAAACCACTGGTGTACGCTTTCCGAAAGAAAGCGGAAAGTTCAACTCCACGACAGGAACGGCACCTGGATTTCATCGGGCAATTTAGCACCCGAATTGAATATGTTCCAGGTGCAGACAACGTAATTGCAGACGCATTTTCGCGTATCGATGCGATTAAACTCCGAGCGCAAATCGATGATGCCGACTTGGCACAAGCGCAAGGAGAGGACCATCAACTCGAGTCCCTATTGAAAGCGGAGACAGCACTAGTTATGCGTAAACTTCCTTTCAACGACTCAAACGATGAAGTCTGGTGTGATGTATCGACGGGGACAGCTCGCCCCTACATCCCAGAAAAGTTTCGAAGGAATGTGTACGAAACATTCCATAACCCAGCCCACCCAAGCGGACGCGCAACCGCTGCGGCCGTCCGACGTAAATTCGTCTGGCCACATATGGCCAAAGACATCACAAATTGGGCACGTAATTGTTTGCAATGTCAACGTTGCAAAGTCGATCGACACAACGTGCTACAACCAGCACAGTTTAAGCTCCCCGAGGCACGATTCGCCCATGTACACATCGACATTGTGGGACCGCTTACGCCGTCGAGAGGTTACATGTACCTCCTGACGATGATCGATCGCTTCACTCGGTGGCCAGAAGCAGTGCCACTACGAACAGTGACCGCGGAGAATGTAGCCAAAGCATTCTATTCGACTTGGGTCACACGTTTCGGCGTCCCAGCCACTCTCACAGCTGATCGAGGACCACAGTTCGAGGCAGCGATTTTCAGGCAGCTGACCGATCTACTCGGCTGCCAACAAAGCCACACGACAGCTTATCACCCCCAGTCCAATGGGATGATTGAGCGATGGCATCGCTCACTGAAAGCCTCACTGATGTGTCACGACGATAATCAATGGCTGGACGTACTACCGACAGTTCTTTTAGGCTTGCGCACAAGCATAAAAGAAGACCTGGGAGCCTCAGCAGCAGATCTGACTTACGGAACCAATCTGCGCCTCCCAGGAGAGTTCTTCGCCGATGGAGAACCACCGCTCGGACAGTTGCCAAATTTGGAAAACCTACGCAAACTCATGCGAAAGGTCAGGGCAACACCTGTCGCCAGACACGGTTCCAAGAGGATATTTGTTCACCCAGAGATGGACAGCTGCACGCACGTCTTCATCAGGGTGGACAAAGTTAGGAAACCTCTAGAACCGCCCTACGAAGGGCCATACAGGGTGCTGGATCGGATAAACAACCGTGTTTTCTCTGTAGACATCGACGGCAAGCCGTACACCGTCAGTGTCGAAAGATTGAAACCGTGCCACCTGGAACTACCACCAGATACCGTACTGGGAGAAGTGCATCAACAACCAGCGGCGGCAGCCGAAACCTGCCCCGTACGCCACCCAGCAGACTCCCACGAAACGCCAGGCACGTCAATTGTTGAGAATCAACCGAACCCCCGCGAAATGGTCGCGCGCGGGGCGTCGGACATCCTACACGGACCGATAACGCGGCGGCGCGCCCGAGATCTGCGCGCACAAGAAGACGCTGCGAAGATTCTCAATGTACGGCAACCTGAAACCCCAACTTCTGACAAGCGAAAAAGAACGACGAACGCGCTAACTTTCGCTCCTCTACCACCCAAACACCGCCCAATACGGAAGGGAGCACGCTCGTAAAACTCAACTACACCCCCCAAGCAACTAACTACCTCATATCGTGACTACGTCACTAGGGGGGGAGTGATGTAGCGTTCTACGAACGCACAAGTCTACTCAGGTAAGGTTCCTATCTTCAAAGAACGTACTTACCTGAGAGCGTTGCACGCGCCCACAGACGCGTGCCCCAAAGCCCGCGATAGGGCCTGCAACTCGCAGCCAACGTTGAGACCGACACCAAAAAAGCAAGGAACTGAACGTTCCCAAAGCTTTTTAGGTCAAGCTCAACAATTATAACTCTTCATGCCTGAAACAAAGGCATAAACATCCATGCGTTCTAATCCTAAGAAAAAAAACCAATTCCCAAAATGCCATACATGCTGCCTGCGCCCAGGAACATCTCATCGAACCGGCAATTCCGAAATTCGATACAAGAGAATTGCTACCATCAAAGAATGAGCCGATCAACGGATGCACGTGCGGGTAATCTAACGCGAGGACCACCCAAATCCGTTGAACAACAGAAGGCAGCCACGACCTATCGCAATCGAATATATCTCAACGAGATATCCGATGATTTATGAGGAGTTAAGCCAACAAAGGCAATACTCCGGTCCCACGGCCACGCTAGAATTTCGCACCATTATAAAGATCTAATGGATTTCGATTCCGGGTACAAGTTCAAATAAGACCCACCGACTGCACGTCAAAACAATCGCCGAATATCTCTGGTCTGGCCGCCAGATGTTCTGTGCAAACAGAAGGCTGTGGAAATGAAACTCTCTCAGCGATAATGATGATGTATGCAAGATGACCTTCCCCTTTCAGGAAACAAAAAATATCCCGTGGGAGGTGTTAACATGCTGCTAACAGAAATTCGGAAGTTCTGTTAGCAGAGCAAATAGGGAATTTTTTTTTTTTTTTTTTTTGGATAGATACAGATACCAGTTTCGAATCTGGGTATCGTGTGAGCAGGATATGGTTGAGGGCGGCAGAGTGATTTCGATCGTCAACGAGACGAAAGCTAGTTTTGTTACCGAACATCCATATCGCGAGGTCGAATTTTGAGTGAGCATCCTAGGAGGTCTAGAACTATAGAAAACTTCATCGAGGAATCCCAACGGGGAGATATTCGCGTGACGAGTGTGCATCGTTAGTGCTGCGTGTCTTCGTATGATAACTCTTGTAGATACAGATGACATTTTAAAATTTATATATACGCAACTACGTGCGAAATCAACAACGAATCTCGTGTCGCGATTGTAAGACAACAAAAAGGAAAAATTGTCCATAAAAATAAAATTGCAAGAAACTATTCCTTTGTGTTTTGTGTTTTTGTGCATTCGCCCGTTGTTCCAGGTTGTTTATTTGTGTGTGTTACAGTGTTCAGGCGGAACACCAGCGTCAACGTATATCATAGACAAATACCGCCAAAGTTTCCTAATTCAAATCTAGACCTAAACAAATACCTTTGATAATGCTAATATTTTTGCAATTATCTTCATTCAATTGAAATACACCTCTATTCCAGGATACTGCAGCGCGTTTCCACGATGAACGGTGGTATTAAAGTTGACAACGTCACATAGAACGACCCCCACTTCCAGCGAAAAAGTAATGTTGTTTAAATTCCATTTCTCTTTAAATTCAATTACCAATGCGGGAGAAGCGATTCATATTTACATATTAGTGGTTATACACCATGAAATAGTGTTCACTTGGGTGTGACATAGCATACCACTTTGCATAAAATTTGATTCCATCATAAATAATTTATCTTAATAATATTACTTTAGAATTTACGTCCATAGCCGCCGCAGGAATCCGATTATTTCAATAAAGTTGGAAAAAATAGAAAATCAATATAAATAACTAAAAAATTGAAACCTGTGCCGTGTCAACGTGTGGAGTAAGCTGCCGGCGCAGGACGATGCCACCCATGGTCGTAGCAGTAGGCAAATACAATTCGAATATGTATCGACGACCTGTAAGCGAATAGGTTTGAAATGTAAGATGATCACCAAGTTTGGAGAATTTCTATGCTTTCCAATTTGCTATATTCAATGAGGTTGGATATCTGGAGAGGAGCATTGATTACCCAAGTGGCAAGTAGAATTCATATTGTATGCACACATGTGTCAATAGAATTAATTGATACTTGAGTGGATTAAGGAGGCCCATTCATCTGGTTATTTATAATCAGAAAATGTTTGCCTTAATTAGTATGGATTCAGTTCTCATCGGTATTAGGACTTGTATCTACCGTTCGCGTTCTGAGTATGTAATTCCATCAGGGAAATGTGAAAATGAAAATTTGTGAGCATCATCGAAACACCAACAAATAGGAAATTGGGATAGAATCAGGTTGAGCGGGCGGAATTTAGTGAATACGAAATAAACTTGCAGTCATATATAACTAGAGGACATGACAGTAATTAGGTTGCCATTTGAATACAAATGCTGATTGGGATTTTATTAAATATTAAGTTATAACTTCCAATAGTCAGAGTTATTCCTCTTGTGAGTAGATAATTCTGAATTGGCAGACGTAACATGAATAAATGTTTACGTTTGTATTTATGTCTGCGAGGTGACATGTGTTTTATGACATGAATTGAAATTCAGTAAATTTAACAATTCTAAACTGTAAGTCCCTGTAGACGTTATCAGTGATCGAAGTTTATTTGTTTTTAAATTAAACAAAATGTCTCTATGATAAAAGTGTGTACTCGGTTGCCTAGACCCACAACATATACAAAAATGAGCATAAATAGCCAAAGTAGGTAAATCGGTGTCATGAGTGAATATTTACATTCATCGTTTATATTAATGTGTGCGGAATATAAAAAAAAAAAATACGGGAAATGCGAAGCGGAAGTTCTTTCTATCTGTTTCCTATTACCTGCTTTTTTCGGCCCATTCATCGGATTTCTTATTAATAGAGGGTTTACGGAGGGAGAAAATGTGATTTGAGTTGTTGTAGAAAATCAGTTGGTCAACTGCTATAAACACAAAATATCGACAATATTCTGTCAGCTTGAATTCTGTTCCGATATGGTATTGAATTTATATGGCGATTTGTTGCAATTACACGAGAGTTTCGCGTCAATCAATGCAACATTTGTGGTTTATGGAGCTATCTATTTTTTTTATTACAATTCTCTCAGGAGAGGCGAGCCTATAGCACCGGCATGGCGCCCTGAGATGACAGCAGATAACTGTTGCAGTTCTTTTTGAACAATTGCAGGTTGTAAGGTTTCGGGAACACTCCCATGGGACGGGAGTTCCACAGCTTCCGCACTCTGTAACAAAACGAGTTCTGATACAGGGACGTTCACGCCGTCGAGAGGCGAACCGCGATCCGTCAGATTGTCTCGTAGAGCGCGTACGAACCGAATTACACGGAAGAATACCACGAATCGCCGAAGAACAGTCCCCATAAAATATTTGTAAAAGAGATACAGGTCATCTATACGCCTTCGATGAGATTGCGACTGCAGAGCCCGAGAGGCGGATCCCTCGTCTTTGTGTGCTCTCAAATAGATCGAGGGTATGCTTGGGAGCAGACCTCCAAACATGGGAGCAATATTCAAGCCGTGGGCTAATTTGGGATTTATACAAGATATGAAGTCGGGCCCGAGTAAACTATTCCTTGGCTCTAAAAAGATAAGTCAGTTTTCAAGAGGCGGACCCGGCAATGTTCGACACGTGTTTATGCTATGATACATTCCCACAGGCCGTGACACCGAGGAATTTCAAACTTTCCCCAGATTCAAGAGCCTGTCCATTCATCATCAGCAGCTGTGGAACCACGGAATTCGTATTGACGATCATTCAGAAGTCCGTTGCACTCCAAATACTTAATTGGCTAGGCGTTTATTACCTTTTCTATTAATGTTGAGTCCTGGTGCGTTTACCGGGCACGAGCGACAACGAAATTTTAGAACAGCTATCGTACAGTTTATTTGAAAAACATTTAAATAGAACATTGAGGATTCCCCACGTGAATCCCGTAAAAACACGTGAAATTAAAGATCATCGGGCGTTCAATTGAAAAACTTTCAAATAACGCAGTGAAGAACAAATCAAAACATAATTCGTCGTCGCTCGTGCCCGGTAAGCGCACCGGGACTCAACGATTACCATAGATAACATAGGCAGTTAGGCTATGGGTCGGCCATTTTGTGGGAGACTCGTTTTTCCCCTCTTTGGGATGACTGAACTCGAGCTATTTTCCAGCAGGCAGAAATTGTCCTCCGTGCATAATAAGCGGAAGAGCCTGCGAAGAATCTCGTTGAAAACATTCGTTCGCCGGTCGTCCACACAAATTTACAATATTGTCGCGTACACGTGTGTGCTGACGTGTCTACCGCTGTGTATATACCGAACGGCCATTAAAAAACTGTGCGTGTGTTAATGTGTATGCGTGTGAAAGCAGATGTTCTCTGCATGCTGCTTCACAAATAAAACAATTAAATTAACGGTCGAAACAAATAATGGAAAAAAGAAAAGTAATGCTAAAAGTAATTTCAAAGAGGAGGCCCAAAGCCCAGCCAAACCTCCTTGCCAAACGGCATAAAGCTAACCCAACCAACAAAGAAAAAACTCGCAGAGAAGGAATGACCACTACTGACAAGCCATATTATTCCGGAGAAGGGAATAAATTTAAAGAACTGGCAACTGAAGACCACAAAACCAGCAATACTGAAATGAGTGACAAAGATGCCGAACGTGCTGAATTTATTGCGGAGCTATACAAAAAGAAAGAGGAGCTCTCCAAAAAGAAGAACGATTTGGATCGACAAATCAAAGAAGCCTTATCGGAAAACAATATTCAACAGCAAGAGGAGAAACAACGACAGCAGCAGAAGCAACAGCAACAGCAGCAGCAACAACTGCTGGAAAAACAACAAACAGCAGCCAGTAAGAAGGAGAAAGTGCCTCCCATCATAGTCAGTTTTATGGAAGCTAAGGACCTAATTAAATTGGGTAAGTTAACATGTAGAAATTTTAAAACGAAGAATTTAAATAATAATAAAATAAGTTTTTTATGTGATAGTTTAGATGATTATCATAAAATTAAATCTGCTCTAAGGGAAGCAAGTAGTGAGTACTTCACGTACACACCTAAATCGGAGAAAACTATCTCCATGTTACTTAAAGGAGTTGATCCTTCTTTTTCCTCGGAAGAACTCCTCTCAGAACTACAAACTGTCGAAAATGACAGTTTAAAATTCATTGATGTGAAGCCATTCTCCACTTCTCTCTCCCGAAGTCGCAACCGCAAGTTGCCGTTCTTCATTGTCTCCTTAAGTCCCAACAGCAAAGTCGATGCACTTAGGAATATTAAAGTTATTTTCCACCAAACAATAATTTGGGAAAAAATACGGAAGGCTGACCGTGTGTTGCAGTGCATGCGATGCCAACGATTCGGCCACGTTGCATCTAACTGTTGTATGGAATTTAGATGTGTAAAGTGCCAAAACAATCATACCGTAGGAGAATGCCCCTTAGGTAAAGAACAGGTTCAGGATAGAAGCAAACTATCTTGCGTCCTGTGCAAAAATACAGGTCACCCGGCCAACTTTAGAGGTTGTCCGAAATTCCAACAACTAAAAGCCAAGTTGGAATTTAAAAAAAAACAACTTGAAGAAGAGAAACGAATGAAGGTTCGTTCTTATAATAACTTCGTTGCACCTAGTGTATCATTCGCTCAAATTGCCGGTGGTCCATTAAACTCAAACTTCGCGGCACAGGGAAGTAATATCACAAAACCTTCCGCACCTAGCATATCATTTTCTCAAATGGCTAATAATCCAATTAATACAACGGCGGCGGAACTTTCACGCAACGTCATAAAAGCGCCCGCTCCAGAGGCAAATTCAGATATAAGAGCAATCCTGTTAGCCATACAAGGACAGATTGCTGGATTTGAAAAAAAACTGACTGAACAAGCGGCCCGAATAGATATTATTTATTCGTCCTTGTTCTCAGACAACCCAATATACCACAATGAACTATCCAACTAATTTAACACTAAAAATTATTGCTGTGAATGTGAATTCACTAATCCACGTGGCAAGAAGGGATAATCTAGGTAACCTGCTTGAAGCCGAATGCCCCGATGTGCTTCTAGCTAGCGAAACCAAGCTAAACCAGAGGCACAAATTGGGCTACAAAAACTATAAAGTCATTAGACGAGATCGTCCACACGCCACACAAGGGGGTGGAGTTGCTATCTTAATTAAGAAAGGCCTTCACCACAAGGTCGTTTACAGCACAGCTGTACACAAATTTCAGCTGCTGGAAGCTTGCATTATAGATATACCTTTGAAAAGTCAAAGGCATCTATACGTGGCATCCGTGTATGCACCTGAAGCTCCTCAGTGTTCGCAATTTATCAGCGAAATGGATATCCTTTTTCGTAATCTCAAGTTAGACTCGGAAAACAATTATTTTGTTCTGGCGGGAGATTTCAACTCCAAACACAGTGCTTGGGGTGATATCACGCCGAACACAAGAGGTAATGCACTGTTCAACTGGTGGCAAACAAATGCAACAGAATATAAACTAGAATTGTACGCTACAACTACACCATCTTATCCAAGAGGAAACTCCTTTTTGGACTTACTTATGATTGACGACAGACTACAATTATTAGGCACGGACCTAAATACTCGAAATTGCCTTCGCACAATCGGGTATGATAGTGACCATTACGGCCTCGGCGCCGTTTTACATGTTCCAAACGAACATGCAATACTTGAGCAGTACGACCAGATACATTCGTTCGTTTTCCGAAAAGCACACTGGTCGCGCTTTGATCGCATAATAAAAAGAGAACTATGCTCTAATGGCATCGACCCTCCAACTAATAGGAACCTTCGAAATGAGGAAATAGATCATTATCTCTCAACGATGGACAACATTGTCATCAAAACAATGCACCGTTCCATTCCAAAAGCGGCGCACATGGAGGAGAATTTTAATAGATATAGAAACTCAACTATTGACGCCCTTTATAGACAAAAAAGCGCTCTGCTCTCCCAGCTCAAACTGCTCTACAGACAGTTCAGCGATCCTTATAGCCAAGAAATAAATACAATTAAATCATTGATTAAAAACGTTCAAAAGCTGATCCGTGACAACTACAGATCAGTAATTAATGAAGAATGGAAACGTAAAATTCTCTCCATTAAAACCAGTGGTGGGAATATGTTTCCGCAAATAAATAAAGTATTTAGAAGAATAGATCATAATGACATTCCCTGCCTTCGAGTCCCGAAGACTCCCGAGAATTGTCAAATATTGCTGAACGCAGGACTCACCCCGGAACACATCAACTCCAACGAAGAACTAATAGTAGTCGAGGATCCGCAAGAGAAAGCGAACTCCATTGGCGCCTGTTTCGAGGCAGTACACAAAGTGAATGAATCCATTCATTCTAACCTCGATATCGAAAACAGAGCTATCCAAAACCATATTTCGCTGCACAATGAACGGCAAAGTTGGCATTCCGAAAACAAAAGTTTCACCATCTTCAGTGAAAACAATAGAGCGGATGCGCCGCTTAGAAATTTGCACACAAATATATTTGTGAATAAGAATGAACTCATGGACATCCTAAGATCCATTAAAAACAAGAAATCCTCTGGAACAGATGGTATTCCGAATACAGTTCTTAAACATCTGCCTCCGGAAGCGGTGAAAATTTACACTACCTTGTTCAATAACGCTCTAAATAATGCATACTTTCCAAGACGTTGGAAAATAGCAGTAGTCCATCCCATCCCCAAAAAGGGCAAGGACAGGAGCAATCCCGCTAACCTTCGCTCGATTAGTCTGCTTCCAAATATTAGCAAAATATTCGAGAAAATCATAAATAGGGCATTGATAAACTGGTGTGATGAAAACGACATCATTCCGAGCAACCAGTTTGGCTTTAGAGCGGGCCACGACACAGTTCATGCAGCTACAAAACTTGTTTCCGATATACAGTGGAACAAGGCAAAACGACAATGCACAGGCGTATGTTTGGTTGACTTTGAAAAGGCCTTCGATACCGTATGGTTAGAAGGACTTGTATATAAGCTATCAAATCTAGGTTTGCCCGAATATCTGTTATACATCATTTACGATATGATAATGGATAAGCAATTTGTGGTAAAATGTGGGGACAAAATCTCCAATAAAACTTTCCATATTAAAAACGGCTTACAGCAGGGAGCCGTGAATTCTCCCATTCTCTTCAATATTTATACTAGTGATCTAGTTGGGTCTCTTAATCATGCTATTGCATACGCCGACGATATTGTAGTGTACAGATCAGAAAAAAATATCGATGCCATTAACAGACTTCTTCAAGAAGACTTCAATAAAATCAAACGCTTTTGTGACGATTGGAAATTAAAAATTAACTTCCAAAAAACAGAAACCATCCTTTTCAGAACACCTCTCTCTACAGCTTCAAGAGATACAAGGCATAATTGGAAAAACTTTTCCATTGTAGGAAGCAATAATCTTCCGCTGCAAATGAAAAGTGTTGTCAGGTACCTTGGTATCTGGATGGACCAATACCTATACTTTGATAAGCACATAGCAGCTGCCCTCTCCGCAGCTAAAAGTGCATATGCAATGACAAGAAGTCTGTTTCGAAATAGTCTCCTAGATCACAAAGTTAAAATAATTTCCTATTCAGCATTTATTCGTCCAATATTAGTGTATGGTTGCCCGGTATGGTTCAACGTTTTCCCATCCTACATGGAAAAGTTTCGCATGTTCGAGAGGCAGTGCTTGCGTTCCTGCCTCGGGTTACATAGAACACCTGAGTCTCAATACAGGAAATTCTATCCTAATAAGACACTGTATGACAAATCAGGACTGAATAGGATAGACAATTTCATTATCAAAATTATTCGTGGTCACACTGCAAGGGCCGTGTGCAGCGAAAATAATCTTATCTCGGGAGCATACTACCCCAATGACATATACCTGGAGAATACATTCCAAAATGGGTTTATCCCACCAGAAGCGTTCCCTCTATTGGATAGAAAAGGTCTTATCCAAAACAAGCACGGAGTCCCTATTATTTACCACGCTTTTCGTGGTGCCAGGGACAAACGGATCCTTTATAACAGTGATATATCAAATGCTGCAGTTCACTTGCGATTTAGCAGGGCAATAGGCGATCGAGATAAATCTATAAATGACCGATCCCATCCCAACTGGTGGTGGATTGACAATGAAGAAAGGATTTAATATCCCCAAATATAGTAACATCTTCAGACGCTACGCCTTCCCTTCCTATTCCTCACTTCCCTTTTCATATTTATTTATTCTTCCTTTTCATTTCCATTTTTCATTTAGATTCCTTTTCGTTTTAAAATTTCTTTATGTTAACATTTTTTGTTTTTTTGTTATTAATTTTTTTTTTTTGTAAACTTTTTTACCTTATATTATTTATTAAAAAAAAAAAAAAAAAAAAAAAAAAAAAAAAAAAAAAAAAAAAAAAAAAAAAAAAAAAAAAAAAAAAAAAAAAAAACCAGAGAGAACTTCGTCTTCTAAAATATTCGGGTAATAGAAAATATATAAAAGTATAAAAATATAAAAATATTATTGTACGCCGAAAGGCATTACACAAAATTGTATCGTGTAATTTAGAGTGCTCGTGTAGAGTCAGTAAATTATTTTAAGAATAAGAAAAGATTGTAAAATAGGATTTAGCATTTAGTCCTAAGTCAAGATTTGTTAATTCATTGTACAATAAATGCGTTATTCAATCAAAAAAAAAAAGCCTGCGAAGAATCGACGACAGTTCTGGAGCACAGTTCTTAACGACTACTGCTGGTATTTCGTCTGGGTCGGTCGCCTTCCTACAGTCCAGTCCACGTAGAATGCGTGAATTAGTACGCGGGCGGAACCTCATATCCCGCGTCGAAGACCGTACCGACGCGATCAAAGGTGGCTTCAAAAGACCGACATCGACGTTTGAATTAGCGGATAATAATTTCGCGAACTCGATAGTATAGTGGTTAGTATACCCACCTGTCACGCGGGAGACCGGGGTTCGAATCCCCATCGCGGAGCCTCTGGCGCAAGACTAATGGCCCTGCCCGGAAAATACAAATCATTATGGAAAATTTAACAAGCCTCAGGACTTGCTAAATAAGGCCAAGACCTGTTCTCGGTTGTAGCGCCGATGATGATGATGATGAATTTTGCGAACACACTAGCTTTATCTTTTGAATTTGTGACTAACGTCCCGCTGCCTGTCACTTAGCGGGGGGAAAGCGAGGGCTGTCACTTGCTTACCATTGACCAGTTGAGCACTCAAAGAGTTTATTGGTCACTCTGTGGGGAGGATGTATGGTGTGCAGGCGTACTGCACCGGATTCACTTCTGTCCCCATCCTCACTGGAAGTTCATCATGGACATCCAAGAAAATCAGCAAGCACACAGATGCCGGTCGAGAGAAATAAAACACCGACACACTGGTTTGTTATTTTTGATGTACAGGAGCACTGTTTATTCAATTTAGTTATTAATAGATCGGAGAACTTGACAGGGTATTTTAATACACACGTAATAAGCCTTATTCCTTGTAAATGAATTAATATAATAAATTTTAACCGACTTCCGTCTATTATTTCTATACTTGGTGAACGACCAACGCGACTGGCGATTCTCGCGATTATCGCTCCCCTGTGCGCCCAGGGTAGCGATGGAGACACGACCTGGTCCGATCGAAGGATGGAATTTGACTCATTGATCGTCATCTCATGCAGAGATGATTTCGCTAAGGAAAAGAAAAGGAAGAGAGAGAAAAACTTTTCTCTTAAGGGTGTAACTAGTGGCGCAGTGGTATATGTGCGCGATCGAACAGATTCAATGTTGTTGCATGTGTTCGAAAACAAGCAGGCGGCAAGGACAATAGGGAAAAATGACCACATGCGCCGCTGGTAATGCGGGTCATTGTTTACACGATGCCTCGTCGGTATTTTCGACGTTAGGAGAAAAAGGTGCTAAAAGCAAATTGGATGTTTATGGCATCTCTGGCTGCAATAGAAACCGGGTTCATATTTGCATTAGGAAATGCTGGAGAATTTGGTTTCAGCGTCTATTGCGCTAATTATATGCAGCTGCTTGGGTTGTTTGTTGGTAAGACAAACAAAAAAGGTTGCCAGGGAATGTGTATGAAAAGGTATATGACGCGGCTGGGAAAATAGACGGCGCGATATTTATGGTATTTGTCTGATACCGAATTGGTTCAGAATACCAAATAAGCAAACAAAGAAATCTTACGGAAAATTGTATGTGAAGGGATGCATGAAGGTAAGTTTTCTTTATAGGGATTTTATGATTACAGATGGTGATCTATATAATGCGTGAAGCATTTACAGGTACTAATACCGTTGCATTAGCAAACTTAAGGGAGTTGGGTAGTAGTTATGGGGGTTTTTCAGGTAAGTAGACCGTAGGGTTTGGCGGAAACGCTACAAATCTATCGTTGTAGGCTTTCTTCGTGATGTCAACCTGGTTGCGCGCGTTTCTGATTCTGTCGTTTTGTTAACTTAGGTGGGATTGGAGCGCCATTGTTTAAGAGGTCTATTATATGCTGCTGTAATCTGTTCGCATTTTTTATCAAACCAAGGTTTATCAGAAGAATTCCGTTTGATGGTATGCGAAATGTAGATCTCCATTCCGAGAAGAAGAATCTATGTGACCAAGTCCGCACATTAGTTAACATCCGAGTCTGCAATGCATACCTCCCACCGCAGAAAGGACGCGAAGAAATCTCGGAAACCGTCCCAGTTAGGAGCCCCATACCCACATACATGACAAAACTGCTAAAGTTGGTTATGCGTTTGAAATGCAAGTGGTCGCGCTACCAATACCAAACAGTGATTTGAATTTCCCAGTAGCGCAGCAACTGACACGGTATAAACGCTCGGATCGGATGTCAAAAATAGATCCAGGGTGTTCACGTATTCACCTCGAACGTCCGGCACTGACGTAGATTCCTCCACGAGTTGAGTCAACTTACGGCTAACAGCGAACATCTCCGCTAGCCTTCCAGTCTTGTCGGTTCTGTAAGAATGCACCAACCAGCTGGAATTGTGTACACTAAAATCACCTAGGCCGACAACCTCAGAACCCGGGTGTTTGATCTGTATCTAGTCGACGGTACGGGAAAGTTGTTCGAAAGGTGTATCCGGTCGATCGTCATTCGAGGAGTGGTAAAGACATCAAAGAAATTTGACAGAATTCCCCAGCACGACCTTCAACAACATGATGTCCAAGTTACTGGGTCCTAACGCTTCCATCCTCTGGCAAGCCAGATGGGACTGCGTGAAAATGCACCCATAAAACAGAATCTCGAATGTAAGTCGTATACTGAGCAACGAAGATATGTCGAATCAGTTGACGACTCGACCTGGGTCTCAGTCACTGGCAGGGTATCAAATTTCGCTGTTTGCAAACATTGGTGGACGGCGTTAACAAATTAGAGTTTAGCAAATAGAAGGACATGAGTCGAATTCATGTGGCGAGAGGACTAGAATCTAAGGATTACAGACCTATGGATAAAGGCCAGAAACTGTTCTTCAGCCAAACCACACGAATGTGGAGTGCTCTGCCTGATTGATTGATTGATTGAAGGCGGAATCCCCATTTTTATTTAGCTTAATGCAAACTTAAATTAACTTAACATAAAACCTTACAGACTATCTTAAAATCTAGAGTGCAGGGCATGGGTTCGAACTGATACAGGGGCGGGGTTAGTGAGCAGGGGAGGGGGGGGGGGGGGGGGGGGTTCTGGGTGGAGTTGGAAAGGTGTATGGGAGAACTAGTTTGAGGGAGGGAGAGGAGAGGATTGCAGGGTAGAGGGGTTATTGAAGAGAGGGGGCGGATTTAGGACGGGTTTATTCTGAGACGTCGTTTAAGAGCGGGAGTGAAGATGTTGAAATCGAAGGAGGTGGGGAAAGAGTTGGCCTGTCGTAGCATACACGAGATGGGTTCGTTAGCGCCGTAAGAAGTCTGATGAGCGGGCACGTAAAACAGTCGAGGGTTACGTACGTTACGGGGGTTTGTATGAAATGTTAAAGTGAAGAGCAAGTTTGGGCAATTGATTGAGCCAGACAGAAGGCGATGAACAAAGATGATGTCGGCATGGATTCTGCGCTCTTCAAGTGTGTTTAGATTGATTAGAGGGAGCCGGCATGTATATGGTGGTAGAGTCAGCGGATTTTTCCAGTTTAGTCCGCGAAGGGCAAAGCGCAAGAAACGACGTTGAACACCCTCAATCTTACGAATGTGAGTCACTCGATACGGGGACCAGACCTGACTAGCGTATTCAAGTAGTGGCCGGACAAAGGTTGTGTAGAGTGATCGGGTGACATAGGGGTTAAGGAATTCCTTCGACCAGCGTTTGACAAACCCAAGGGCGGCGTTGGCCTTGAGGATTATGTAATCAATATGTGCGGCAAATTTGAGCTCTTTGTCGCATAGGACGTTCAGATCGCGAATCGATTCAACCGATGTTATCGGTTGGTTCAGTAAGAGATAGGAGCTTGGGTGAGTGGGGGAACGCTTCCGAGAGAAGGTGATCGTGTGACATTTGGCGATATTCATTTCTAGGTAATTATTTTGGCACCAAGTCGAGAAGCTGTCAAGATCCGATTGGAGACGTGAGGAGTCCAGGGGAGAGCGGATTGTCTTGAAAATGTTGGAATCATCCGCGTAAAGCGAGATGAAGGAGTGATTAATGCAAGAGCTTTTGTCGTTTATGGTTAGGATAAATAGGAGAGGGCCAAGATGACTACCCCGGGGGACACCTGAGGTTGGGGAAAAAATGATCGAAGAGGGTGGATCTAAATCGCACGGGCAGATTCGACAACTTAGATAGGATGAGACCACTTAATCAGCAGGGGTTCGCAACCGAGGGAAGATAGCTTGAAGAGAATTAGGTTATGGGAGATTTTGTCGAAAGCCTTGCTAAAGTCGGTAGCGACTACATCGACCACATCGCCGTTTTCTAGGGCAAGGGGTGTGCGGGATGTGAATTCGACAAGGTTAGTAGTAATGGACCTGCCTGAGAGGAAGCCGTGCTGGTTTCGGAGATGACATCTGATTATGTGGTTGATGTACGACCACTCAAGACCAACGTATATCGATAGTTTCTTTGCTTATTATCTTCGTCTTATTTCGCTCGTACTGTACCTTGACATTTTAAGGTATATATATATAAAAAAGTAGATAGATCAATGATACCTTACAAACTGGAGCTGCAGCATTGCCTTCTAATATTTATTCGTCCCAAGAGAAGAACGTGTTGAAATCGATCTTGCATTAAACTGTAGGTTTTTTCCCCGTTGGATGACATGTTCTTCTATTCTTTTTGATTGTATAAATATTAAATAGCGCCTATAAATAGTTTTTGTAACAACGCATACGTTGTTTTTTCAAGCAATTGACTACACTTTGCTACACGTAGTTACAACAAACGGCATTTTGTTTGACAAGGTTTTACATTGGAGTTATTATGTTTACATGGTTAACAAATGGGTGAAAGTTGTTCATGAATCACGAATAGGGTCTTTTCACTACATCGAGTTTTCAATTCGTATTTTATTTTCCTCATATCCTAAGCCCACACTTTGGAAACATGGTTGTTATTTTGCTTTACGACTTACGCTTTATGGTTTGACTTCTCGACTGATGAAGTATGGCTATCTCTAATGACTGTTGATTTTTTGCCGGCTAACCTTTTCACCCAAGATATATTTCTCTGATCTCGTTTGGATTCGGCTTACGTACACAAGCATTTCTACTTCTGCATCCGATATACAGATAAAATTCTCTTACTGAACTTATATCAATTACTTTTAGGGAACAAATATAAGCGTCACGATAACAATGTAAATATAACAATATGTCAGTTTCGGATATGTTTGCGATCATATCGTCGGAATTCCAAAAGAATTGAACTCATTCGGCCCGGGAACAATGTAAATGTCCGGTTATCAATATAAAATTGTAATTGGAATATTTTCGGGTTGGTTCCTGTCATACGGGACAAAAGCATCGCAGGTTATCTGCAATCGTAAATGTAACAAAGTAAAGATAATGTTGTGTTGTCACGGATTAGATCTGCCCGGTAATACTATTACCAAGGAATCCATTGCGTGTACATCTTTAATCAAATGTATGGTTGACACGTGATGGCGCAAGGCTAGTAACCTTGCCCAGAAAATTAAATTATTATGGAAAATTTAACAGGCCTCGGGACTTGCTAAATAAGGCCAAGACCGGATCCCGGCTGTAGTGTCGATGATGATGATGATGGTTGACACGTGGGGATTAAATCTTTTAACAGCAGATACTGGATTTCCGTTGCTTATTCTAGGAAACATGTACGCCTCATTGAGTGGTCATGGAATCAAGGAATGAACATGAAGGCAAACGACTTGAAAATGTCGCGCGGAGCTAAGTCCGAAATATAGGGAGGCTGTTCGCAGGTGGCGGTATCTTTCTCTACCAAAAACCGTCTCACATCCAGGTTCTTGATTTCGTCCTTTGGTTAATTCGAATGGTTCTATTTGTTACAAGTCGACAAGATACGACCTCAACAAAAATCATGCCAACAAAGTTATTGTCCCGATCCTGCTCAAATTATTAATGAATATTCACAACGTGCGATCTCCAACGCAGTCATTGAGTGCAGCGTTGCCACCTTTCAGGAGAAACAAATCAGTCAGCAAAACTTTTATTCGCACCTCGTATGTACAAATGTTAAATTTGGACAGTGCAAATATTAACGTATTCATTCTTGTAACATGGTTGGAAGTTATGACATCCATCATTTTCAGGAGCTTCAGTTTGGATTAAGTCGAAGAATGCGTTCCAAAAAATTTAAAATCAGTATTTGAACTTTATGGAGGCGACCCCCACTGGATTTGGCTAACACTATCTTTTTGAAAGTTAAACATTTTATGAACACCCTATGATAATAAACAGAATGAAAAGAATAACGAAAACAAGTTATAGTGAGGTTAAATCTGTTTTATATTGTTACCTAGTGCGAAGGCAGGATATATAGCAGATTTTTGATATTTTGATAAGAAAACCTCTTTCAAACAATAAACTTTCATATAAAACACGGTATTAAACGGCAGGTGAACATATTTAGATGTTTTTTTATCATAAACGTATTCAAGATTGTGGATCGTACAAGAATCTCAGATGTGTGTAATCTGTGGCGATTCCAACAGATTATACACGCACAACTATAGTAAAGATTCCAGAACTAACACAGAATCGAAAAGAAATCGTCCTTTGTTGTATGCCAAAGCATTAATGTAGCAATTCACAGCTTATCCAATAAGACGAAACATCTTTGTTCAAACGCAGCCATAATCTGATGCGTCTGTGCTTTGATTCTAACCTCTTCGTAGCATGGTTTCGACTCGTTTTTTTACTGCTATGCTACACGATGGGGCGGGGGGGGGGGGGGGGCACATACAGGGCAATTTCTCTGCTTTCACCCCAGCGAAGGCAGGACGATCCTTGTCCTTGTTCAATCCAAGTTGACATGCAGTCTCCACATCACACCCCTGGATAGCTACTTTGGCACCCTCCAAGTAGTAAACCAATACATGCAGCCACATGCTGAGAAAGGTTGGCGCAAGGCTAATAACCTTGCACGGAAGAACGAATTATTATGGACAATTTAACATGTCTCGGATAAGGACCGAGAAACTTGTTAAATAAGGCCAAGACTAGATCCCGGTTGTAGTACCGATGATGATGATGATGATGATGATGATGATGCTAAACACTAACACAAATGAAAGGATGTTTAACCGTACAGGATTTTTAAAAGGTTTGAGGCGATTCCAATAGATAATAACCACGCAATCGTAATCAAGATCACAGCATCAAAATCGAATCGAAAAAGAATTCACCACAGTCTTATATTAGAGCTTTAACGTAGCAATTCACAGTTTATGTAACTAGTCGTAAAACCCACATGTACACGCGGCAGTTGTCTGATGTGTTGATGCTTGGATTGTAACCTTTTCATAGCGTGGTTTCGAATCCCATCGGCAAAACACAAAACGCAAAGCGCAAAACGCAAAACGCTATATGTTTGAAATTAATATTGCAAGTCCACGTTTAACGAGATAAATAACTAAACAAAGAATATTTTTATTTATGAAAGCGTGTCAGAAGAATAAGAGGAAGCGGATAAGGAGGGGTGAACATTGCTCACGAATACCCAGATACTACTCATGTGGTTGGGTGGGAGAAGGCGTCCCCGACTTTGGCTGCATGTCTGAAGTTAATTTTTCATATAAACTCCTGTGAGTTCGCAGATTCATGGATATTGCGAGGAAATGCAATATTGAGAGATGGAATGTTTTGCAAAAAGCGTGACAGTATCTATTAGAAGCATACAGGCAGGATGTTCTTATGGTAGTATTGGTAGATTTGTTCCTATGCTGCAATGACGATAACTTTTGCTTTTTGTATTCTGTCAGGCATGTCCAGTGCCGAAAAAAGGGCTTAACAATAAAAATGGTGTAATGAATTTATAATTATTTTTTTAGAGAAGGGAACTAGTCTTTAGAGCCAAGACGATATATTTCTAAGCGCAGTTAATAAATTTGATCGTTGAAGGGTGTATGGTATCACACCACACTGGGCAGCAAATCGTCTATGATTTTTAAACTGTATGAAGTCTGAAAAAGTCCCATTTATATCAGAAAAACAGGAAGAACTATCTAAAACAACTGAGGTGGTCCACTACAATTTATTACCGTTGCCAAAAAACAATAGATTCTAGGTTCCTAACTTATTGAAAGTCGATAACTTAAAACTCGTTGAACATTTCTCATGATTACAGTAGTAAATGTACTAAAACTATGATAACATTCCATAGTCAATACGTATTGAATTTGAACGGTTCGGGAAGGTTGAATGCATTCGAAATTCTCTGTGAGAACCAAACCTAAACTTGACATCCTTATATGAAATTGTACAAAGGGGATATAGTCGAATAGTTTGTTCATGTCCATCCAACTGAAAATATCTGCCGTGAAATCGGACGCAAAACCAAAACTTGCTCGAAATTTTTTGATTCGGCTAGCTTGGGTAAAAACACAAAGTTGGCATGTTCACTAGAATAATAACAAAAAGTCAGCATACAAACATTTTAATTGAATTTATGAAACTCACAGAGGGATGCCACATGGAAAAAAAATCATCTACAGAGAATTAATGGCAATTGCAAAATAGGTTCAGTAATTAATATCTTGAAGTGCTTCAGGGGATGAGCGTTGTTATTTGCACACTGGCTCCATCTGTCAATTAGATTTTCTTACTGACAGGATCCATAAATCAATCTGTTACCTTTATTGTAATTAATTTCTTTATTAGTGTGTAGTAATATGAGGTGGTAATAAATAAGCTTAGACAGTTACTTTTTGATCTGTTTATACGTATTTGCATAGTATCACTGAGCTTTATTATTTGTTACCCACTAATGGCTCTTAACAATAAATCAGGTCGTATTTAGTGCAGCAAATCGTGGGAGCTTAGCTTAATGGTATTTTTATCGGGATGATAATGCGAGACAATAAAATATATAATACCGTAAATATCATTTATTGACATTCGGTGCCACAAACAGATGGGTATGCTTATACTTGTGATGTATGGGACAGGAAAACCTAAGGAGATGGTGTGTGAGAAGAATCCTGGAACCGTGAGCAAAATAAACCAGTGATAGATTAGACGGTCGGCATAATTACGAATATAATATTGATATATTAGAATGTCTTGTGATTTGATTATAAGTGAAAGGAAGTGAACGTGTGTCATTATACTCACAAACGAGGTTAAAAAAACAACAGCTAAAAACAATGCAACCGTTTCTTTCCATGTTTCTTATGTAATTGGTAAAGTTCATGATGAGAGCAATAATAATTTTTGACACCCTCACATACATCGGACAGCGTACATATTTAGCCGATGCTAAAAGTGAAATAAAAGCAGAAGTATTTAACTATGTGGATCTCGTACTAATGATATCGCGAAGTACTTCTGTGGGGGCTTGTAAGTAGTGTGCCGGTACGACACGGATTCACTTAACACCCACCAATGATTGCATCTCCAAATATTGTTCACTAAGAAGAATTAAAATAAAAACGCTGGGTAGCTGATTTTGCTGTTTTAATGTTTTTTTTTTTTATTTAATTTTTTTCTTTAATCTCTTGATAGCACTTAAGTCTAGAATTCACTCAAAATAGTTCACAATCAATTTATAATTCTTCGGTACTAGCTAAGGGGGTAGTCTGGTCTAGAAATTTGAAAAAATCATTTTTTTTTCTTCATATTTTGAAAGCTTAACGCTCTAAGAATATGTCTTTAAGAGGATTTTAGAAAATTCACATTATTTTCGGAGGTATGGCTGTTTTGCTGACGCGCCGTCTAAACCGGCTCGGCCGGAACGAATCGAACAAAAGACATTAGGGACTTTCTGTCAACCTGCGACTCTGTTTCCTCGTAAAACCTTTATATATATATTGAAATACAATAACTGAAGGTAACCTTTATGTATTTTTAAATTATCTTTTATATTTAGTGTGAGCTTAGAACCATAATCATGCCGATTGCTCTATACGGATGCGAAACATGGGCTCTCACAAAACGGGAAGAGAACAAATTCCGTGTATTCGAGAATAAAGTTTTAAGGGGTATATTTGGCGGTAAATATGACGAGGAGTCAGGACAATGGAGGAAACTCCACAACCACGAATTGGAAGAGCTATACCGCAAACCTACAATAGTGAGAGTGCTCAAGTCGCGAAGATTAAGATGGGCCGGACACGTAGCGCGAATGGGCGATGATAGGACCGTGCATAGAATTCTTGACGGTAAACTAACGGGGAAGAGACCGACAAGACGGCCGCGACGGAGATGGGAGGACAATGTTAGATTGAACCTCGAGGAGATCGGATCGGATGATCGAACGTGGAAGGAGAGCGCACAGGACAGGGAACGATGGCGGAGCCGAGTCGGTGAGGTCATGAACTTCCGGGTTCCTACAGGCCACTAAATAAATAAAATAAATTTAGTGTGAGCTTACATCCACTTGCGAACAGTTGAATTCTAACCTTCAAGCCAAGTGAACGCATGTGCTGTGAGTAAAATAAAAATATTTCAAGTGATTTCATGTGAATTGGATCGAAAATCTTCAGCGAAAAGGATTACGGGTCCGGATCGAAGTAAAAAAAGGCGAGATCACGGTAATAGATTCACGATAGAGCAACATATGTATTGCCCACCTGGCGCAGAGAGTTGGTGTAAGTGGCAAAAACCTGTATCTGAAGGTACATTACAGGAGTTTGACCACGAAAATCCTCCTCTATGTGCGAAGGTATTGGATATTATGAAGCCGATTTGCGAGAGTTTATCGTCGGACAAGTTATTGACTCGATGTTTAGGCTCAGAAACTCAAAATAATAATGAGTCTCTAAACTCTTTGATTTAGACTTTCGCGCCCAAACATATTCATTCCGGAACTCACGTCATTGAAATTGCTACGTTTATTGCTGTTTGCATATTCAATGAAGGCTACATTAATCTTTTAAAAATAATTATGCTTATGGGAGTCAAAATTGGTCCAGAAGCTTATTCATTCGCTGGGAAACGAGACAATGCCCGGATTGACCACTCAGAGATACGAGCGTCTAACGCATCAAAGGAGGCCAGAACTGCTCGGCTGGAAGAGAGAAACGCGAAAGATGCTTATTTCGAAGTCGAGGAAGGTCCAATGTATGCGGCAGGAATGGCAGATTGAATAAACGTAAGCCTAAAATATCATTGCATGACTTAGACCACGAGAAACTTTACGTGAAACTTTAAACGCGTTTTTCTCGAAACTGACTGTTTTAAAACAATACCCACGATTTTTCAATTTATTATGTAATATTATATATAATTTTCAAAATATACAATACCCACGATTTACTTCAAATTTAGTATATGTCTTCTTTGTAGGCTTTTCTATTGCATGAACTATCCTCATCCCCAAATTTCAAGGATAACTATTTTTAAAAAATTCGAAAAACTAAAAAAAAGTGGTACAAAAATAATTTTTTTTCAAGCAGTCGCCATTTTGTTAAAAACAAAATTTTTTTTCAACTTTTTTTGTTCCAACGATAGAGGCATTTCTGTAAATTGATAATCTTTTTCTGCCAACTTTCTGAGATCCCCCGCTTCATCAGCTGGTAACTTCTTGAATTCTGAATTTTTTGCTTTCAATTTTTTTTACTGTATTCTTGAAATGTTAATAAACATCGCATGAAAAATGAATAGTAAAAATATTGATTGCTTTTTTTTTACAGCACTTCAAAAATTGCGTTAAATTCGTGCGTCTAGACCAGAATACCCCCTTAATAGGTTTAGCTAATGTTTTAAGCTACTCTAATAACTTTGTTTTAAATAAACACCCCTTGAAGTTTGGTTGAGAATTTCTTTACACGTTTCCACACATGAGTTTAACTAATACACACTCCTTCTTATTGACGGGTAAATATTCACGATTCTAGTGATTTTGAAATTAATAAACCGAACTGCTCGACTTTTGGAGAAAGATCTCTCGAGACTTTTGCACACTTTTAAGTTGTTGTAATTCGACTGATTCCAACGAGGGATGAAATTTTACTCCCTGGTTCTATCAAACGATCAACCAATCGAGATTGCACTCTCATCTTTGCTCTATCATTTCCCCCGCCCATCGAGGTGAATAAACTCTTGTGGGTTAATTCAATAGTCAATGGACTAGAGAGAATGGAAGAATCGAAAAAGAGAGCCTGACGATCCACTCTCTACTATCCTACAATATCAGATAGCCCCCTACGTTAATGCCATCATTGGTCAATATCAGTGTGGCTTCATCCCGCACAAATCAGCGATTGATCAGATATTCACCCTTAGGCAGGCGATGGAAAAATGTCTGCAATTTAATATCCCATTATATCACCTATTTATAGGCTTTAAGGCCGCCTACGATTCCATAGCCAGGGGAGAACTATATAATGCCATGAGAGAGTGCGTAACTAAGCAAGTAAAAATAGCGGGATTAGTGTCCAAACCAATAAACATATTTAATGGACTCCGACAAGGGAATGGTCTGGTCTGCCTCCTTGAACAAAAGTATGTTCGTACACTCAACATGTGGATCGTGTGTTTTTTCATCACCTTACCATCTACTATTATACCACATTTAAAACTAAACAAACGATGGGGATGGCGGAAGCCGCACGCAACAGAGACACGTAATTTTTAAAAAAGAAGAAAAGAACGAAAAAAAAGCAGCAAAAAATGTAATAAATTGAACTTACTATTAATTCTTCACTATTAACACAATAATAAACATTTATAAGATTTTTAACAAATGGTCGGTCATTTTTACTAACATCTTCTCAAATAACCGGGATGCCACCAGGTGGCCGGGCGTTGGCACCTAGTCTACCATCTATCAAATAACTTCTCTTTATCTGTATAAGCTCGTGAGTAAATTGTATGGAATGCTATTTGATTTCAATTTGAAGATGAGATAGAATTTGATACGAGCCACAGACGAGTGGATACCCTTTTTCTGTTACATTTATAAATGTATTGTTAGTAGTTTTTTATGTTTCGCCTTGCTTTATTTTCATACCAATTTGTTTTTCATTACTCATTAGACAAACAAAGCATTTTTGTAATTCCAGCTGAGAGATATTTTTGCTATCCATGATGCGGTTATATATTTTTTGTTTTACTTTCTGGACATGGAAAAACTTAGCGCGTTGAATATAGGCATTGCAAACATTCCTTGGCTCCATTGTTTCCCTTCCATAACCTTTCTTTATTAAAATAATTTCTCTATGCATAGAATCAAACCACGCATTCGAATTGGATATGGTGTTTATTTGATCCCGCCTTTATTCATTGTACAATTAAGTATCTCCTACCAAAAACGACGTTATTCATTTTAGTTATTATATATATCTAAATGATTTAAATAAACTGGTTGAAAATTTTGGAATCCCTAATATATCGTTCGCTAACAATGTGTTCACTCGTGATATTTTTTGATATTATAAACGATATCGCGGTTGAGTGAAATAAAATTCACCAGAAACATAAATAACAGCTAAAACGATCGACTTAGTCGTCATTCATAAAGTAATCCCTACACTCCGCTTGACCTAGTTGTCTAAGAAGGAACTTGCCCTGTAGGTCGGCTCCCTCAGATCCTATACATTGAATTCCTAAATGCGCGGCAAGACGCCAAAACAAAAAGCTCCGTATTCCACCGACCGATGTTCACGATACATTAATTCGATGTTTAGCATTTAGCATCCAAAGGTCCTTCATCCACTGGCTATACGACGAGGAACCATTACCTAATACGGAAATGTGAGTGTGTACGTTATGGCACAATCCAATATCTCGAATTATTCTAATAGCCGCATAATGAGGGTCCTTGATATACACATACGAGTTTTTTAAAGATTTATTACTGGTCCACTGAAACAGCAAGCGGCCTGTACTTTGGGCTAAAATTGGAAAGCTGCCCAACTCTGACAATAGGATGGGTTTCGGTCAAAAGCCTGCGGATAGCATTGGCGACCATCCCATTTAATCACCGAACAGGCAAAGTACGTGGGTTGCCTCTTGTGTTTAGGGATTTGGCAACCCTAGTGTTGCAATCCGGCAATTGACAGCTCTGTCGTAAAGTTGGACATTTTTGAGGTTATACGCACTCAGAAAGTTTTGACATACGAGCGCTATTTGTGTTGTTTACAGTAACTTCAAAGATTCATCTCGGCCCAAAAATGGAATTAAATCGTCAACATTTTCGTGCGATTTTTTTTACAACTTTCGGCGTGGATTAACTCAGGAACAGTGCATGGATGAACTTAATTCAATTTTTGGCGATGAAGCTCCATCAAGGACCAGTGTTTATCGATGGTATGGTGAATTCAATCGTGGTCGTAGTTCACTCCAAGATGAATTTCGTGAAGGTCGTCCAAAATCAGTTGTTGTTCCGAAAACCATTGATGCTGTGCGCGAACTGATATAGTCGTAAAGTTGGACATTTTTGAGGTTATACGCACTCAGAACGTTTTGACATACGAGCGCTATTTGTGTTGTTTACAGTAACTTAGAAGATTCATCTCGGCCCAAAAATGGAATTAAATCGTCAACATTTTCGTGCGATTTTTTTTACAACTTTCGGCGTGGATTAACTCAGCAACAGTGCATGGATGAACTTAATTCAATTTTTGGCGATGAAGCTCCATCAAGGACCAGTGTTTATCGATGGTATGGTGAATTCAATCGTGGTCGTAGTTCACTCCAAGATGAATTTCGTGAAGGTCGTCCAAAATCAGTTGTTGTTCCGAAAACCATTGATGCTGTGCGCGAACTGATATAGTCGTAAAGTTGGACATTTTTGAGGTTATACGCACTCAGAACGTTTTGACATACGAGCGCTATTTGTGTTGTTTACAGTAACTTAGAAGATTCATCTCGGCCCAAAAATGGAATTAAATCGTCAACATTTTCGTGCGATTTTTTTTACAACTTTCGGCGTGGATTAACTCAGCAACAGTGCATGGATGAACTTAATTCAATTTTTGGCGATGAAGCTCCATCAAGGACCAGTGTTTATCGATGGTATGGTGAATTCAATCGTGGTCGTAGTTCACTCCAAGATGAATTTCGTGAAGGTCGTCCAAAATCAGTTGTTGTTCCGAAAACCATTGATGCTGTGCGCGAACTGATATAGTCGTAAAGTTGGACATTTTTGAGGTTATACGCACTCAGAACGTTTTGACATACGAGCGCTATTTGTGTTGTTTACAGTAACTTAGAAGATTCATCTCGGCCCAAAAATGGAATTAAATCGTCAACATTTTCGTGCGATTTTTTTTACAACTTTCGGCGTGGATTAACTCAGGAACAGTGCATGGATGAACTTAATTCAATTTTTGGCGACGAAGCTCCATCAAGGACCAGTGTTTATCGTTGGTATGGTGAATTCAATCGTGGTCGTAGTTCACTCCAAGATGAATTTCGTGAAGGTCGTCCAAAATCAGTTGTTGTTCCGAAAACCATTGATGCTGTGCGCGAACTGATATAGTCGTAAAGTTGGACATTTTTGAGGTTATACGCACTCAGAACGTTTTGACATACGAGCGCTATTTGTGTTGTTTACAGTAACTGAGAAGATTCATCTCGGCCCAAAAATGGAATTAAATCGTCAACATTTTCGTGCGATTTTTTTTACAACTTTCGGCGTGGATTAACTCAGCAACAGTGCGTGGATGAACTTAATTCAATTTTTGGCGATGAAGCTCCATCAAGGACCAGTGTTTATCGATGGTATGGTGAATTCAATCGTGGTCGTAGTTCACTCCAAGATGAATTTCGTGAAGGTCGTCCAAAATCAGTTGTTGTTCCGAAAACCATTGATGGTGTGCGCGAACTGATATAGGAAGATCGTCATGTGAGCTATCGTGAGATTGAGACAACCTTAGGCGTTAGTGGGACCAGCATACATTCAATATTGCATAAACATTTGACTGTCAAAAAAATTTGTTCGCGTTGGATCCCACACAATTTGTCAATCGCCCAAAAAAAGGCTCGTGTCAATTGGTCGAGAGAAATGCTCAAAAAATACGGTCGCGGTGCTTCGAAACACGTCTATGACATCGTGACAGGTGATGAATCGTGGATTTACGCGTATGTGCCCGCAAGTAAACAGCAGTCGACTGTCTGGGTGTTTCAAGATGAGCCAAATCCAACAAAAGTTGTTCGCGCACGAAGCACTTCCAAGCAAATGGTCGCCTGTTTTTTTCGGAAAAACTGGACATGTCGCAACCGTACCACTAGAACAACGCAGAACAGTCAATTCTGAGTGGTACACAACCATTTGTTTGCCTGTTGTCTTCCAAGAAATCAGGAAAACCAACCGCCGAAGACGGATCACTGTTCACCACGACAATGCGAGCTCTCACACATCGGCTGCGACAACTGCATTTTTGAGCACCCAAAACATTGATTTGATGGGTCATCCGCCGTATAGTCCTGACTTGGCACCGAATCTTTTTATTCCCGTATGTAAAAAACAAACTGAGAGGTCAACGTTTTTCGACACCTGAAGAAGTGGTTGCTGCATTCAGAATGCATGTGTTGGAGATACCTCAATCAGAGTGGCAAAAGTGCTTCGACAATTGGTTCAAACGCATGCAAAAGTGTATAGATCTTCATGGGGAATATTTTGAAAAACAATAAAGTGATTTTCGATGATCAATATTTGTTTTATGTTCTCTAATCCCGAAATATAAAAGGCAACCCTCGTAGCTACTTGTAAAAGAAAAGTTAAAAAATATAGTAAATGATCCGTATGAAGTTCATTTAATTTATCGGATAACGGTTTGCGGAAGCCGAAGTGTGCTTATTAAAAATCAGGAAGCGAGCAAGGATATACAGAAGCATTGTATATGCTTATTGAGAATTGTTGCATCAACGCCCCGCTGATTAATTGATTAAATGTGTAATTGCATAATTACCGATGGAAATATATTTTTCATGAATGACAAATACACTTCAATAAAAATTTCCAATTGAAAATAAGGATTTTCGAAAATGTTTATCACTTTACAACGGACTTTTTATTTTCTTTGGACCTGGATTGACCTAATCAATCCGTCCGTTCACAAAATATTCGTTTTAACTAGCATTGCGGTAACTTATGTCTTTTACACCCTTCCATTATTCGAATTGATGTCCTTGCTGAAGCACAACACACTAACTAATACGGTGAATGACTTTGTGCAAGTATAGGGGTAAAGTTTGATTTACAACAAGGATAAGAAAAATCCAAAGGACGATGCGAAGGGTGTTTTTGTGAAAATACACAGGGGTAAGACAATAGATTGTTAACTGTTGCGTGTTTAACTTAAAGTTAACAGAATCCTTTCGTCTTTCCAATTGTTGGTTGTTGTTTGTATATGTAGAGACGAGAGAATCTGATTGCCGGTAAGAAAACCAACGAGGCTGCAAAATACAGATTTATTGCATGACTTGTTTCGACGAAGTAAGTACTAAAGTTTTCAATGAAATCTCGTTGTTTGTTGAAGAGTCCTTTGTTTTGTGAGGTTGGTTTTGAACTGTGTTTTTTCTGATAATTTCTCGAACAGCACGATGTGAAGCGTTCGACTTTGTGCAGAAATGTTTGACGACATACGACATTTGTGCGTTCATTGCCCAGAAAAAGGATAATTCTATTATCGAAGGGATTCGTACCACATGAAAGGACACACAAAGGAATAAAAGAAACTTTATCGTAGGTTTTCCGTTCTTATACAATCTCCCACATCCGATTGGCAGCTACTAAACAAGGACGAAACACATAAGGCTCTCGGTTGAATGAAGGTTTATTTTCATCTTTGGCCAAAACAGGTTTTAAACGGTGAATCGGTGTGCTAAATATGTTTCGTCCTGTCAATAAGGAATATATTTTGCGTGCCACAAATTGGTTTTAAAATAGTTTCCTTTGACCAATTTGGTAGGGTCTTCGTCTTTCAAGGAACCCTTTGTTTGGCGACACAAAACCTACAAATTGAATGTGATTGTCAGCAAAGAATATTGGATTGCTGAATAGTGTTCGCCTGAATGGGGGATTATTTAGTAGGTTCGATTCTACACCAAGGGAATTGAATGCAAAAGTATTGGAACCAACACTGCTTTCGGGTTCCCCTTGGTAGGCAAGCTCCTAAAACCCGGTGAAGAATTTTATTAAATAGACACTGAAAAGGAAGCTTAATTTATAGAACATCTTTTTGAGGAGTACGAAGAAGTGTCCCGTTTCAGAACACTCTAGGTTCTACTGTTATTTACATAATGTCCTGGTGAATACAGCCTTGAATAATACACTACATTATTGAATAGTAATTGTCTGCTCTAGAGGATACTTGCCACACAACTGAAAATGTCACATCCAGGAAAACGATGGCTGACAAAGTGCAATTTTGTACCAAACTTAAGTGAGGTTGGGTAAAAATTAAGCGTTGAGAGAGTCAGTATGTAAGCACGGAGTAATACCAAAGTCATTCATTCGAAGCGTCACCAGTTACATATTTCAAGCTGAATTGCTTATTATATTAAAACTAAATTGAAATATCAGAATGTTTGTTCATCTACCGAAATGTTTCATATAATACTCTTAAAACTTGGTTACGATGAAACGCACAAGAAGAATATTTTAAGAGCAGAAAGTAATCATAGGCTATAGATGAATAATATCGCGTCGCACTATTGTCTTCATCTCATTTCAACCAAGTAAAATTCCTTAAACAACTTTAAATGAGTATGCGACGGACACAAACAAACACAGTACACCATACGAATGTACAACCACAGTGAAGTCCACAGAAGCAACAAGGAAATCGGGAAATAAGTCATCAAAGTCCTATACGATTAACCTTATTTTCAATTGGAAATTTTTATTGAAGTTTCTTTTCCATTCATGAAAACAATTAACATAACAATCCCATAGCTAAATAATAGTGGAGAAAACTACTTCGCCGAATATACACAGTGGTTGTCTGATGTCTTGTGGCTTTGGTTCTAGTTGTTGCTGTGATCTTAACCGTCAGTGCGTTGGTTCGAACCACATTCTACAATTTGTCGCGAAACGCTATAAGTATGTCAAGCATACTCGAAACCGTGTTTTAAATTTGGCCATTATATAAAACAGGCAATTTTCTAATGCATTATTTTCTTAACTGTCAAACGGTATTACGCAATGATATATTAGTCGCTAATTTAGTTTATCATGTGCACCTAAAATTAGTTTAAAGATTTATTAGTTATTACTACCGTACTAATTTACCACGGGAACTTCGAAAGCAAACTCTCATGTGGTGCATTGGGCATTCTCTCGTTCTTCTCCGTTTCTTTACGACGAGTAATTGTTTACAATTCCCACATTATAAAAGTATAATATACGAGGGTGAATGAAATATAAACTGTAATTTTACTTTTTTGCTTGGCTACAAGTTGCGAGCTAGATAATCGTGTGCGTGGCTGTTATTGGTTTACGAAGAGTAGCCGAACCAAATTGGCCGCATTAGTCGGGAGTGTCGGGAATACATATGGTATACTATCGTTTTTAATGCAAAATTTGAAGATCTTACTCCAATAATTGTCGAAAAAATGAAGCAGCCTCTGGTTCCATATGTGAAGGCTTCTCCACGGATGATTTACTTCTACTACTCTACTCAAAATATTAAGGAAAGTTTTCATGCGATAGTTTCTCATTTAGTTCCAAAACACCTGCATTCTTAACTGATAATCATGGAATTCTCAGGATTGCTCTTAGTATTGTTTCTAGATTATTGAATGAACGTTAAACGTTCATTTTGAGAATAATGAGCGCGTTGGAGATATTTGTTGGCACCTACGGCGATGTTTTCGCCGAAAACATCATTTGGGCGTGGGTAGCGACGCTGAATCAGATAAGTCTTTCTGAACCAAAATCCGCTGGTACAGAACAAAAACAGAACCAGCTTTTCGAGGAAGCAAAAAGTTTGTTATATATATCCGGAATGGAAGACTAATGATACTTTTGCAGTACTGAAATTTCAAAAGCTTCATTTCAAAAGGTCTCTTAAAAAAATATTTGTACTGTAGCTCAAACTACTGTTATTGATCGATTTCACCGAAATTTTGGCAGGATTCTGTCTATACCATCGAAATGATGTACCTAAGGTTCTAAGTTTCCGCGTAAGTAAATTTCTATTGTGGAATGGAAATGACCGGGGTGAATTTGAGATAAACTTATGTACACAGTCACATCGCGACAATAGGGACAGGCTGAATTTTGTTTTGTCTTATAATTCACAGCCAATCAGAACAGGGCACTCTTGATAGGCGGGCACATGTGAAAATAAAAGAGTTTGTGATTAATTATCAGCTCAAAATAATATTTAGTTAGCTCTAAGATGAATTAATATAGGGAACATTTTTCAATTAATAAAGTGAACCTTTTGAGGGAGATGGGAGTGAACATGCAGGGTAAAGTCTCTGTTTGCTTTCAACCCGGCGAAGGCCAGAACGATCCTTGTCCCTGTTCAAACCAAGTTGACACGCTTTCTCCACATGACACCCCTGGATAGCTACTTTCATCATCATCGGCACTACAACCGGGAACCGGTCTTGGCCTTATTTAGCACGTCCTGAGGCTTGTTAAATTTTCCATAATGATTTGTTTTTTTCCGGGCAAGGTCATCAGTCTTGCGCCAGAGGCTCCCCGACGGGGAATTGAACCCCGGTCTCCCACGTGACAGGCGGGTATACTAACCAATATACTATCGAGGAGCCGGATAGCTACTTTGGCACCCGTGAAGTGAACCAATGCACGCAGCGATATCCTGAGAAACGTTGGCGCAAGGCTCATAACCTTGTCCGTAAAAACAAATTATTATGCAAAATTTACCATGCCTCCGATAAGGACCGGATACACAACGACGACCACGAAAACGAAAATGGCTAAACGATTTCAGAATTTTCTCATGGGACGTCCGCTCACTATATAGAGCTCGAGCTGCACAGCAACCAGTCGAGGCCCTGTTCGAATATAAGGCTGACATAACAGCTTTACAAGAAATAAGATGGACCGGAAGTGATGTCATTCAAAGAAACGAGTAAGACATTTATTACAGCTGTCATGCAAAACACAATGTGCCCGAGGTAGGCTTTCTAGTCAGCCAAAAACTGAAGCCTGCCAAAAACTGAAGCCTGTAATAAACGAAGGACTATGCATTCTTTGCGTGCGAGGCAAGTTTAAGAACATAAGCCTCATAAACGTTCACGGACCTACAGAGGAGTCCCCTGACGGCGGATAAGAACAATTCTACGGGAATGTCGAACGGGCCCTCAATGCCTGCCCAAGGTACGATGTGAAAAACGTTTTTGGTGATTGCAAAGCGACAATACATCGGTAGCCGGTCTTCGGGCACTACACTGGTTCCCATAGTTTGCATGAGAACACTAATGACAATGGACTACCAGTCATCAAACTGGCAGCATCAAAAAACTTGGTCGTGCAGGTATCAGGTTTCCGCGTAAAGATATCCACAAAGCCACCAGGGTATCACCTGATGGAGCCACTCGAAACCAAGTTGACCATCCGTTGTTAGATCGCCGCCACTTCTTGAGCCTGGTGATGGTACGAACGCACCGAGGTGCCAATGTCGACTCGGATCACTATCTTGTTGATACAGTTTTCCGAGCGCGGATTGCCTTACGGAGGCGTATTGCATCCACGGATCAGGTTCGAATCAACACGGATGCCTTACGCAATGAGAATACCAGTAACAGCTTTGGTCATGCGCTAAAACTCGCCCTCGAAGAGCTCAATGGAGGGAGGGTAAGTCCCAGAACGCCGGGCGTAGAAGAGAAATGGACACGCCTTAAGAATACTGCCATTAGTACTGCCAACTCCATGTTAGGCAGTAGTCGTAGAGATCGGAGTGACTGGTTTGATGATGAGTGCAAACTAGCGACTGAGCGTAAGAATGCTGCATACCGGGCAATGCAGCAGTCTCATAGAAGGACGGTGGCTACGCGAGGAGAAACACAAAGAGCTCAGAGGATCTGAAAAGAACTTCAAAGACAAAAGAAAGGCGTCTGGGAAAAACACCGCACCAGTCGCGAAGTTCTACAAAATAATCCACAGTATGACGTACATACATACCACGTTGCACTTACTGCAAAGATTAAGAGGGTAATCTGATCACCGATCCTGAAGGTATTCTGGAGCGATGGGAAGTGGACTTCAATGAATTTGTAAATGGCCAGCTCACAGATGAATTGGAGGCTCCACCAATGCAAAATCAAGACCAAATCCTGCCGTCACCAAGCATTAAGGAAACATTATAATAAAAGCTATAAGACAGCTCAAATCAAATAAAGCCCCCCGAGATGATGGTATACCAGCTGGGCTAATCAAATAAGGAGGAACAGCGTTACATCATGCAATTCATGAGATCGTGGTGCACGTATGGGAGCAAGAGGAGACGCCGGGAGATTGGCGTCGTGGAGTAATTTGCCCCATACTTTAGAGGGGAGATATCTCACTGTGCAGCCACTATAGGGGTATAACATTGTTGAGAACTGCCTATAAGACACTCTCCTTTATCCTACAAGATCGGATAGCCCCATACGCTAATGTCATCATTGGTCAATATCAGTGTGGCCTCATCCCCGGCAAATCAGCGATTGATCAGATATTCACCCTTAGGCAGGCGATGGAAAAATGTCTGGAATTTAAGATTCCATTATGTCATCTATTTATAGACTTTAAGGCTTCCTAAGACAGCATCGAGCGGATATTTTACGTTGACTTGTGTCACATTCGCGGCTTGAGATGCAATTTTTCTTCTGTGCCTGCCCATGTTTCTAACCAGATACCAACTATCCTTGCACGTAGCGAAACCCAGGTTATTACTAATACAGATATTTCCGATTTTAATCTACCTGGATATAACTTAGTGCCACTGTTCTTTCCACATCGTGGAATAGCCACATACATACGAAATGATATTGCTTATCAGCTTCTGCCACAATATGGGCTCTGTTCCAACCCAGAATTTAATTTCTCTTGGGTAAAACTACACGTTCGTAAGCATATCATACATTACTGCTTTTTTTACGGAAGCCCAAACTTGGATAGAAATGGATCCTTTAAAGAATTTAATGTTCTGTCTGATTCTATTGATAAGATCTTGACCCTATATTCCCACACTGAAATCGTTATTGCGGGAGATTTTAATGTGCATAACTCTTAGTGGCTTCGTCACTCCGGACACCCAACACCTGAAGGTCAATATGTCCAGCTTTTTGCTGATTCAAATAGCTTTACTCAACTTGTCAATGAGCCAACACAGGTACCAGATATATATGGTCATTTCGCCACACTGGATCTGTTTCTCACCTCCCACCCAAACAAATACACTATTGAAGTTTCTTCGCCCTTAGGCACTTCAGACCACTGTGTCGTGACAGCTAAATTTGCTCTAACCAACAGTAACGTTAATGAGAAAGCTCCCAAAATCAACAGTGGATCGTGCTAATGCACATTTATGATCCTCTATGTTGTTGGGCGTGTGGGGGTTCTTTAAACCATCACTAAGAACCATCCACAATTCCAACCCCAACTCCTTTTGCCAACCACAACTTCACCCACAAGTCCTACCACATCCCCCTTCTGCCAGGCATCACATCAATTCATACATTTCATTCAACACCATCCCTGAAAACAAAACATTAATATACAAGCAACATCATTTCATGCATTTGATACATCACCAGATAATTTTCCGAAAACAATTCTTAACATACTGGGAAACCGATCGGCGCCCTTGTCAGGCAGGATTTCCTGGCGCACACGTGCGCGGCAGACTTTCCTGGCTTACCCACATTCTCGGCGGCCTTTTGTCCAACCGACACAAGGAGTCGACGCATCTCGCGTCTGACCGCCAAAAATCGAATTCTCCAGAGTGTGAGCAGGCAGGCGGGAAATTCGACCATTTCCACGGTCATGGATGCCGTGCGCAACCATCGTTGTGCAAGTATCTGATTTCCTTTTGGAACAGGTTTTACGATTGGCGAGCAGCCTGTTTTACGCAGCTGCATGCGCGCCAGTAACGATACCCTTTGGCTCATTCTCTTTTTCTCGTTTTCGTTTGCCAGTGACCGGGCAACACCAGCAATCGAAATAATCTCACCAAGATCGGCAGAGAGACCCTCTCCTATTGGTCACCACGAAGACAAACTGCACGTTTCTCTCGAGAGTGAAAACTACCCTTAAAGGATGACAGACTCTGCACGAGTCATTTTTCAGCAGTCGGAAATCAACCACCAGCGTGTTCACACAATGAGTCGAATTTAATTATATGGTCGTGGGTAATCGTGAGAGTGCGTTTCGAATTGTATGCCGGGGTTGCAGTAGTGGTTTGTTACATCTTCAGTAACAATGTACGTTAACGTTGAATACATAATCCGGGAGTTAAACAGTCGAAAGAATCCTATTAGTGTAACTAGTGCATTACTTAGTAACATTTGATTAAACCGTATTCTCACTAAGTGCCATATTCACATGTATCTGTCTAACCATTATCTTTCTCGTAATTGCGTTAATAAAATATATACAGTGTAACACATACTAAAAAAAAAATAAACAGTGCAAAATAAACTTCCTTAAGAACCAACAACCTTATTCAGTGTAATACAACGGCCATTAAAACAATAAACAATAGCATTCAAACAATTATCAGCGTTTTATTTTACTGAATCCGGTGGAACAATCTGTGGAGTACCGGTGAACCCGTTCCCGGGCTGGCACACAACCGGCCTACCCCCCACAGGCGCTAAGACGGACGTGCGATTCGTTTTATGGTGCAGGCTGTTTGTTCTAGGCGAATGGACAAGGATGGAAATTGTGGGAAATGGTTTGGGTAAACAAACCTTTAAAGGATCATAAAATTGCAGACGTGGAATTTATGATTCTCAACAACTTTACTTGAAAGTTGGTCATCTAGTCCACAGATTTGGATCCAGGGGATTCTGCGTGTTGAACATATGGTTCGTTCTTTCACGTCTTGGATTCAAATTAGATTCAATATGAGCAAATTGAACGTGTAGTTCAATTTGTTTGATATTGAATTGATATCGCGATATTAATTGTATGCGTGATTAATGATGGAGCTTAGCTTCAAAGAGGTAGGTATTCAGGGGTGGAGGGTTTTGTGCGTAACAACTATGTTGAGGAATAAATATAGCTTTGCCCAAAAAACCATTGTTTTCATTAAAAATCTCAGGAGTTTTCAGCATATGTAGTACATTGAAACATTATTGCTGAAATGAAAAAAATAAAATCAGCAATTAATGACATCATTTTAATGCGATTTGTTGATGGCATTTTTATTGAAGTATTCACGAATTATAAGTGATTAATTTCCATTCTCAAGCCACTCGGTGGGGACGAAGGTCATAAACATGCTAGTACTGTCTGCACAGTGGTAGATTCATATACAATCGCTGTTGCAATAAATTACTTAAGTAATGACTATAATTTATCATAGATGCATTCATCGTTCACCAAGCGCTAACAATTCATTATCCCAATTGACCCAATTTCACCTTCCACCTTTCTTCTAGCTGATGAGGATGTTATGCAATATTTTGTTTTTCTTTTTTCTTGTTTGGTTTCTGCTTTTATTTTGCGCATTCAGCTATCGACAACCGGGAAAGATAATGAACTTTCCTGGCTTCCAACAATCAGCTAAAAGTAGATAATGTCAAAAGTCTGATCAAACATAAAAAAACAACAACACAGGAAGGACGAACCAGAACATTTCACTATCATTCACTTGGGTGTTTGTGTTGCACGCCCAGGAATAAATGTGAGACAGGCTCATTTCCTCTATTATAACAACTCAAATGTTTCCATCAACTTCTGTATAGTCTGTTGTATCCTGGCTTGTTCCCAAGTGTACATTTGCAGTTTCATTATGCAGTCAGCATACTATATACACCAACTCATCAGCTCACCAGCATTTAATCGGTAATATTATCTTAATTCCATGCAACACAGTGTGTCAAAAGAAATTACAGAAAAAGGAACCGAATATAAAAAGGACGAAAACAAAGCCATATGTAGCTGGAGCATAATAGAGAGTAATCCTGTCAATGCGCGCGGTAATCCCGGACCCATATACGCTTTAAATGCATACGGACACTTAGTGAAAACGCTTTTCATATGCCTTGTCAGCTGCTTCGTCCTTTCGATTGTTGAACATGTTGTTGTGGAGACAAGTAACCAAGTGTTAAAATTAAAGAGCAAAAAAAGAAACGGAAAAAAGGAAGTAAAATTACATGAGTACACCGTTAATGGCGTCGCTGAATACTGGTAGGACACGAAATGAAATTACATTTCAAGTACAACTGGCTGTGTAGGAACCGATTAAACAGAAAAACAGACCAACCTATCAGTAGTGCGGACATTTTTTATTCCAAACAGTACAAAGACACCCTCATACCCCTGGACCTGAGCATTGTAGTGTAATTTTGGCCGGATAACGCTTTGACACGGTAACAATAATGAGAGAATGTCGTGCTATTGGTTTTGCTTTTGTAGGTAGATGAAAATCGGTTTTTCTAAAATCAACAATCGCCGGTAATTAGAAGGACACGATGTGCTTTGTGTGATGTCGGCCAATTAAGATTTAAATAGAGGTATGGAAGGATTAGGTTTCGTGTGTGGTTACAGGCGTGGGAGTACAAGTCACCAGAGGATAGTGGCATCTCTGCACACTAATTAAAGCTACATTTGCCACGGTTCAACGGGAACGCTATTTTTGTGTTCTTTTAAATGACATTGTGCGGGATCGAATTTGTTTGCATGTTCACACATTGCATTGAATATTAAAAGCACTATTCAGGATACTGAATAACTAAGAAATTAGATTGTATTGTGCGGACGTTCGTGCTATTTAAATAATTTTTATCTGGGGCTCTTGTGAACTTAACGAATTATTATTTCCCTGAATTTTGTTTGTTAGTATGAGGGTTTTCTGTGATAAGCCAGTGGCGGTTCTCGCGAACGCCACTTCGTATCCATTCATTACCACCAGGTAACCTCCCTCGCGTGCCCTATCTCATGAAAAGCATGTACTTACCCCATAGGAAAAACTCTGTAAAACAGCAATGACTGCGGACATAAAATGCCACCGCAACAATGCTAGATATCTAAAAAGCAGTTTGGTCGCATCATCACGCGACCAACATGAACCCAACCAAATACACAGTACATGTCTCGGGTCGCATGCCTCTGCATTGAAGCGCAATTTGGTGTGCCTCTTGGCAACCAATATTGCCCGTGCAATATCTGCACGATATTCGTTTGCACGCCAGCCGTACACCTGCAGGAATGTGTATCTTTCCTCTGCATAGCATGCCCATATCGATAGGTCATGCGACAGACCAAGACATGAGGCATCCGGCTGACGCCCCGGCAGTCGAGTTCGCAAATGGAAATTTACCATCAGAATTCGACTGCAAGGATATGCCAGCGAAATGTGCACGATCAGCAATAATGCTTTACGCAGTCGTGATCGTGTACACATTTCAACCCTTGTACGAACTTGCAATTATGTATATTCATGTCCCATGTCTGCATGCTAGGGGATACACACGTTAATTTGTGGAAGCGATTATCATGTGTGTATTTCACCCTTTTTCATGTGCTTAACAAAGCTAAATCGCACCATATATGGCCATCGAAGCGATGGATGGAATTTTGGTGTTCTGTCGTTTCGATGGCCGAGGTTAATCTCGGTTTGGATTCCGTGAGGGCAAGTCGCGCCCTCACGTTAATTTACATCCCTCTTGGGCCGTCCCAAGGGATCGGGTAATACGTCACAATAAGTCGTTGAGAGAAATTGAATACGAGGGTTGGCTCTTATATTTCGGGATTTGGCAACCCTAGTGTTGCAATCCGGCAATTGACAGCTCTGTCGTAAAGTTGGACATTTTTGAGGTTATACGCACTCAGAACGTTTTGACATACGACCGCCATTTGTGTTGTTTACAGTAACTTAAAAGATTCATCTCGGCCAAAAAATGGAATTGAATCGTCAACATTTTCGTGCGATTATTTTTTACAACTTTCGGCGTGGATTAACTCAGCAACAGTGCGTGGATGAACTTAATTCAATTTTTGGCGATGAAGCTCCATCAAGGACCAGTGTTTATCGATGGTATGGTGAATTCAATCGTGGTCGTAGTTCACTCCAAGATGAATTTCGTGAAGGTCGTCCAAAATCAGTTGTTGTTCCGAAAACCATTGATGCTGTGCGCGAACTGATATTGAAAGATCGTCATGTGACTTATCGTGACATTGAGACAACCTTAGGCGTTAGTGGGACCAGCATACATTCAATATTGCATAAACATTTGACTGTCAAAAAAATTTGTTCGCGTTGGGTCCCACACAAGTTGTCAATCGCCCAGAAAAAGGCTCGTGTCAATTGGTCGAAAGAAATGCTCAAAAAATACGGTCGCGGTGCTTCGAAACACGTCTATGACATCGTGACAGGTGATGAATCGTGGATTTACGCGTATGAGCCTGAAAGTAAACAGCAGTCGACTGTCTGGGTGTTTCAAGATGAGCCAAATCCAACAAAAGTTGTTCGCGCACGAAGCACTTCCAAGCAAATGGTCGCCTGTTTTTTCGGAAAAACTGGACATGTCGCAACCGTACCACTAGAACAACGCAGAACAGTCAATTCTGAGTGGTACACAACCATTTGTTTGCCAGTTGTCTTCCAAGAAATCAGGAAAACCAACCGCCGAAGACGGATCACTCTTCACCACAACAATGCGAGCTCTCACACATCGGCTGCGACAACTGCATTTTTGAGCACCCAAAACATCGATTTGATGGGTCATCCGCCGTATAGTCCTGACTTGGCACCGAATGACTTCTTTTTATTCCCGTACGTAAAAAACAAACTGAGGGGTCAACGTTTTTCGACACCTGAAGAAGCGGTTGCTGCATTCAGAATGCATGTGTTGGAGATACCTCAATCAGAGTGGCAAAAGTGCTTCGACAATTGGTTCAAAGGCATGCAAAAGTGTATAGATCTTCATGGGGAATATTTTGAAAAACAATAAAGTGATTTTCGATGATCAATATTTGTTTTATGTTCTCTAATCCCGAAATATAAAAGGCAACCCTCGTAGGTGTAGCTAATGCAGTCGTGGTGCGCCGTATCCTTTAAAACAAATACCTACAGTGTTCCTCATAATGAATTATTTCCTGTGTTTTACCTTATATTGAGGATTAAGAACTACATGTATATTTTGTGATTGTTTCTAATTAATACTGTATAGTGTAAAAGGAGAACTACGATATACTTTAAAACGAATACCTACAGTGTTCCTAATAATGAATTATTTCCTGTATTTTACCTTAAATTGAGAATTAAGAACTACATGTATATTTTGGGTTTATTCCTGATGTTAAGCCACAATTGTAAATAAAACTAATGACATTTATTTGGATACATAAAGTTCGGTTCAGAAGACGTATTATTTCTTGTGGAGCCAGATTTGGATGGAACTAGTGGGCAAACGTGGTTAACCTGTGCCCCTGTGGTACCCTATGTTGACACACCACGTAACATATACCCATAAGCCCATTTACCTCTTAAAAAGAAACAAGAACAACTGTTATGCGTTGAGAGAACCAAGAGACGGATTGAACAATGACTCGATTATCGTAAAATTATGGTAATTGTATCGTTTAGCCGAAAGCCTTAGTCGCTAGTGCTATTAGTCTTAAGTTACCATGTAATTTACTTGCATTGTAATAAATAATAATAATAATAATAATATGGTAATTGCTTTATCCTTCAGAGGCTGCATGAATAGTAGCGCGGCTTTTCTTTCTCCTTGTTTAATATATTATATCGGTGCACAGCACTTTATCTAGTGCTAGGCATTTTACGGATATAAATTCGATCAGAAACGGGTACCGATGGAGAGCCAAAATAATTCGAGACGCAGATGGCTGTCGGGGTACAGAAATAAACAATATCCTGACAAGGTGGAAGCAGTACTCGGAAAACGTGCTTAATATGCGCACCAATCAAACACAAATAAATGTACCAGATGTACATATGGCCGAACCACAGATCCCGGAATCCTTATACAACGAAGTAGAAGATTTCAATAAATCTACTGAAAAACAACGAAGATCCCGAAGTCGATTGCATATCGGCGGAACTTATGAAGCATGGAGGAGAAGCAACCGCGTTATTGACATGGGATAGGGAAGTTACTCCGGAAGAATGGAAAACCTCAATCGTCAACCCAATTTTTAAAAAAGACGACAGACCTGACTGCAAAAACTCCAGAGGAATAACATTGCATCTACCACATACAAAATACCAACTAATGTCATACTGGGAGACTACCAATGTGGATTCCGCAAGAACCGGTCAACGAGCGACCAAACAATCACAGTAAACAATTGTTTGAAAAGAAGTGGGAATACGAAGAAACAGAATACCAACTTTTCATTAACTTCAAAAAAGCGTGCGACTCTGTCGCTAGGGGACGACTTTACCATAAGGTAGTCGAGTTAGGAGTCCCGAAAACATATGTCGCCCTCATTCAAATATGAATGAATAGAAAACCACCATTTAAAACTATTTCAAATCCGTGACAGAGTAAAACAGGGGGATGGCCTGTGGGTGTTCTTTAAGCATTCCCAAAGAACCACCCATTCCCTTTAAATTAACCTGCCTTTCCCTCACTCATAAGTCACTTACCTGCATATGAGCTGTTCAAAGTTCTCCATCGATCAGTTCATACCTGAAACATAAGCTCACGGCAAGATTACCATCTTGCCAGGGTGTGGAGGTTCTCTAAATCACACGGAGAACCAACCCACAATTCTAATCAACCTTGACCGCTAACAGCGCGTCACCTTAACCCAACTCCCAATGCAAAATCCGCAATAGCATACATCCCAAACATTGCAATGAACACACTCCAAAACCCGCAACAGAATACAATTCAACAGAATATATTCTAAATCATCCCCTCATACATTTTCCCAAAATTGCTTCGGTCAATTCTTTATCTAAACCATATTTCTTCCTGGCGACCAAGCAATCTTAATTTCCACGAAATTCATACGCTGTAATAAAACGCATATTCAAACCTACAACGAACATTAACCACCACCACAACTATACCGAGCCGCGTACATTTCCCCGAAATTACTTCAGTTAATATCTTAGCTAAATGGTATTCCTTGCTTGCACCCAAGCAATTCCAATTTCCCCCGAAAACCATTTCGGTTCATTTCCTCCTTAAATCATACTTCTCGTCTGCGACCAAGCGACAGCTAATTTTCCCCGAAACAATCACAACGATCAAGACCCTTGATCATACTTGGCTACGCCAATTTCCCGGTATACACAACTAACAAATCCAACTCTGCTTATACGGCGAGGATTCGCTGGAACTGAATTCTTATGCAAGCATAGCAACTCTTCTCGAAATTCCTCGTAAAAGGCAGTGAGTTTATTTTAGCTATGACTCCACTGCCACGACGCGATGAACTTTTGCTCTCATTGGTCAGTCGAGATCCATCTGCCAAACGGTGCACGACCACAGGAGTCACACTGAGTCGCTTTACAACCACTACCCGGTCAAGAGTCGAGTCATTCACGGGTCGTATCAAGTGTCCGCGCGAGTTGGAAGTTCCCCTTAAGTCGCTAATACAGCATCAAGCCCCTACTCAACTTGCGTCAAGTAGAATTTTCATTCGGGCCGTCGAATTCCTATTTTCGTGCTTTTCCACTGCTTGTGCTGTGCTGTTTAATTAACGCCAAGTTTACGCGGTACGAACCTACCTTTCATGAACGGCGGCTGGCATACGGAGTGTCTCGTTTTCTAACTCGGATGGTCTTCTGCGGGAGGATGCGACGGTCACAAAAGACATAGTAAAAGATAATGATCGTGAGGCCACCGTATTGACGATATTAAGAAAGGGGGTGTTCCAGTAAAACAATTGACATATTAAGTGCGGCCCGCAAAGTGCACCAGTGTACGTGCCGATACCGGATATTCGAGGCGCAATTGTTGTTCACGCGTGGTGTTATTTGTGTACGGAAATTTTCCCCTGCCTGGTGAGCAGAACATAATTTTGTTTGTGATTGTAATAATAAAAGCTAGAGCAACTTGGCGGAGTTTGTAAAAATTAATAAGTTAAAATAAAGAAGACGCTAACAGACAGAATAAAAAAAACCCCAGTGTGTTTTAATTATCCTCTCCTTTCTTTGGTGAACGATTTCTCCCCTCGCAATTTGTTGGTAGGTGATAGCGCCCTGTGCCGTACGTCAGCACCCATATCTTCACCTCCACGATGGCATCAAATAAGTAGCATCAATTAAACCATCTCGGTTCATCTGTCATGAACCGATCGGTTCCTATGGGCGGCCACATGCCCATCAAACACATGCCAATCCTTCTGTGTGTTCTTATTCCAACAATCCGTTGGTCCAAAAGACAAGCCATGGCAAATCGCTTGCTTATACAGCAGCAGTCAATTATCCCTGATCGGTTGCATAAGCGATAAACTGGCATCGAATGGGACGTGATCATAGTTTGTTTTCCCTAAACAATCTAGCAACGGTCACGTCCCATGTTTTGTTCGCTACTACAAAGCATAGCGCAACTCGCGCCTAGCTGCCAAGAGCCGAATTCTTTGCCAGTTTAAATATTCACACTGGAATTCGACCCTTGATTCGCTATGGATGCAATACACAATCGACCTGGATGTATACACAACCGTCATTGTGTAATCATCCCAATCGCATCCTAATCACCAGATCGTGTTCCACGACACGTTTTTCCCAAGACAAACATGCACCCATGCATTCTAGCCTTTTCCATCGTAAGCGAAGTTCTGTTGACATAACATCAACAGAAAAACCTATCCCGGATCGTTTGTGATGGCAGGGGAGCTAGCCTCCGTACATCGGTCATCATATTTGATCAGCTGCATGTTTGTTTTCCCTTCCTTCACCGAACACATGTTTCCTTTGTCTTTCTTTCCTACGTAAAGATATTCAACCTATCGGGACGACGTCTATTCGAACTTTCCAATGGGATGCGAATCGTTTCTCATTGGTCGTTGGGTGGAAGGAAAGATTGTTTTCCCCTACGATGACATGAGTGGAAACCCATCTCACTCATGGAGGTAGGGTCAGCATAGCGCAGCTTACGAGAGTCTGATTATATGCCTTAGAGTGTGCGCGCCTACTTTAATGAGTCACCGCGGATAGTCATTGAGAGTTAGACACGAGGAGTCCAATTTCAACCGTCAAATCGCGCACACGCGTCACTGAAGAGGCATTCAAAGGAAAAAATCATAAAACGTCGAGTGAAGGAGTCGGAGTTCGCCTGTTGGTTCGGTGATCCCTTATTGTTATATTTCATACTGTGTCAGAGTGAGTTGGTTAGTGACGAAGACAATATCGGAATAATGTTCGAATAAAAAAACTCATTACGTCGTACGATCCCTTAGTGATAATAAGTTACAATAATTCCAGAGACAGACTTACCAGATTGCAGATTGTGAATGTTAATGTTCAAGAAATTCCAATTAACCCACAAAAGTTGTCCGAACCAGTGTATTGTTTTAAAAATAAATGTTTTCCGGACCAGAGTTATTTTCATAAATATTAGGTGTACAACTTTGCTTCCGCTGTTTTGCAATAGATGGCTGTAGCGGTAAGTGGTAGTTGAAATAAATAGATCATATATGTCATATAATAAGTTTAGGTATTTGTAAACACAACGCCATCGAAATATTAGTCGATTTGTGTCTGCATCATAAAGTTATTCTCGATTAAATATGTCAGCTTACGAGCCAAATTCTCGTCATTTGCGGGCGGTTTTAATTTTCTGCTTTAATATGAAGAAATCTGCGGCTGAGGCTCATCGAATGCGCTCAAATACCTATGGTGAGGCCGCTATTAGTGAAAGAACGTGCCGAGAGCGGCTTCAACGCTTCGAGAACGGCGATTTTAACGTCGAAGACCAGCATGGCGGTGGAAGAGAGAAGGTTTTCGAAGATGCAGAATTGGAGGCATTACTTGATCAAGACTCGTGTCAAAAGCAACAAGAATTGGCAGGATCGTTGGGAGTGACGCAACAAGCCATTTCAAAACGTCTGAAAGTCATGGGAATGATTCAGAAACAAGGAAATTGGGTGCCGTACGAGTTGAAGCCGAGAGATGTTGAACGGCGTTTGTGTGTTGGTGAACAGCTGCTTGCAAGGCAAAGACGGAAGGGATTTCTGCATCGCATTGCGACTGGGGACGAAAAATGGGTTCATTACGATAATCCCAAGCGCAGAAAATCTTGGGGAGATCCCGGCCATGGTTCCACGTCGACGGCCAAACCGAATATCCACGGTTCCAAGGTCATGCTCAGTATTTGGTGGGGCCGGTTCGGCGTAGTGTATTATGAGTTCTTAAAACCGACTGAAACAATTACAGGCGATCGTTATCGAACGCAATTAATGCGTTTGAGCCGAGCATTGAAAGACAAACGGCCGCAATACAAAGAGAGACATGATAAAGTGATTTTACAGCATGACAATGCTCGACCCCATGTTGGGAAAGTGGTCAAGACATACTTGGAAACTTTGAAATGGGAAGTCCTACCCCACCCGCCGTATTTTCCAGACGTTGCTCCCTCGGACTATCACTTGTTTCGATCAACGGCACACGGCCTGGCTGACCAGCACTTCCGTTCTTATGAAGAAGTAAAAAATTGGATAGATTCGTGGATCGATTCAAAAGATGACCAGTTTTTTCTACGCGGGTTCGTATGCTGCCCGAAAGATGGGAGGAAGTAGTGGCCAGCGATGGAGAATACTTTGAATCATAAATGTATAACCAGTTTTTTACAATAAAGCCTCGAATTTCGGAAAAAAAACGAAATTAAAAATACACGACAAAAAATCATCCAGTGTCTTTTACTTGCTGCATAATTGTGGGAAGAGTTATCTTCGGTATATGTTGCGGAAGTTAGTGAAACTAGTGCCCGTGCCTTGGCACAATACTATAACCCCACAGGCCTTTCACCATGTCTTTTTAACCTCGGGTTTGAACATATCATCCGAAAGGTACAAAGAGACAACGTGCCCGGAGTATCTCCGAATGGAGTCACACAAGAGTTCGCATATGCGGATGACATCGCCGTTCCGGGCGATAATCAAGAAACAGTGAAATAATAATGCAAGCTGCAGTAGAATTGGGGCTAGAAATCAATAGAGACAAGACAAAATATATGGTTAAGGGTAAGAGCAGATGGAGCTCAGGGAACGTACATAAACGTCAGGGGAAAGATATTTGAAAATGTTTAAGAGTTTATACATCTGAGAACAATACTGAGGGTCAGTAACGAAATGCCCAAGGAAATCAACAAAAAACTGCATTTCTGCAACGCTACTTAATACGCAATCAGAAAACTGTTAACATCGAAACTGTTGTCACTTAAGACTACGTAGGCTGAAATTTCCCAGGATTTTTAATGAAAACAAGTGTTTTTGGACAAAGTTATATTTATTCCTCAACGTAGTTGCATTCGAGGGCGATACACGTGGTATAGCGATTTTCCAACATTTCGATGCCCTTTTTGTAGTACGAAACGTGGAAGCCTTCGAAAACGCCTCGGTTTGTGCGATGACTTCCTCATACGATCTGAGTCTCTTTCCCTGGCGCCACTGCTTGAGCTTTGGGAACAGATAATAGTCGCTGGGGCCAAGTCTGGAGAATACGGTGGGCGACCAACCAATTCAAATCATAATTGGTCCAATTTGGCCATCATTTTCAAGGACGTCTATGACTGTGTGTTATAATGTTATAATGTTTCTTTTCTACATGGAGGTTATTTCGTCGTTCAGGTCGTGACGCCGCACGGGCGAGAGTTCTACCTCGTCCCCACAATTCCCTCAATGAAAGTTCCGCCAACAAAAGAAATTCATTCTTTAACCACTTGACTGATGTTCGCCTTCTGAATAACATGTATTTGCGGCGCGAGCGTTTGCGCCTTTCCATTGATTTGTTACGCTTGGAAGCCCTCCATTTAACAACACATAAAAAAACTTTACTGCAACAAACGTCGCACAAGTGAAAAATAAAACACACGTTTCGTGGCTGGTGATCACTGTTTTAATTTATCGTATCTTTATTGTTTTCGGTTACATGTTGAACAGGTTTATCCATTTATATTTGACAGCCAATTTATTCAATTATTAAAAGAAAAGTTCGCTGGAGTTAATTTAATTCCGTACACTTTAGTCTGCATCACCACTTTAACTGTGAGACGAGCTATCAAGTCAACCAGCACTTTACAAAACGACCCGTCTATAAACGCATATCCGCAGCCGGCGAAGAGCGGGAGTGAACCGACCGTTGCGAACGGTGGTTGTAATAGGACTCAACGAGGATGGAACTCTGACATGAATTCCATCCTGGGTTAGGGCCAAGAAACAAGGGAAGAGAGAGAAAAACGTTTCTCTTAAGGGTGCGCCCGCTGTAGGAAATGCACTCTTTCAGTGCAATGGTGTGTGTGCATGGTTCTTTCGTGGATGAGAACGAACCTAAAACAAACTGGCATAAGTGCATTCATAGGTTACGATTTCGGTAAAGCAAATAAAACCGAAATCGTCGGATGCTAATGGGATCTTTGTTGGAACATGTGCGTCGCGGCTAAACAAAGAGATGACGATACGATGTGGAAATGTGCTAATTGGTTTTAGCTAGGTTACTGGGAAATGATGTTCATGGCATCGCTAGTAAGGGTAGGTATTGAATTATTTGCGTATCGCCAGAATACCTGATGAAGGACAGCGGTCTTTTGTTTACTCATGGTGTGAGTTAGGGAAATAGGCTTCAGCGTCGATTGCACTAATTGAATGCAGCTGCTGCTATATTATTCCTGGGAGAAAAAGGTCGCCGGCCAATGTGTACGTTAAGAGATTTATCATACACATGGCGAACCTGAAAAATAGGCAGCGCAATGTTTATGGCCCCTGGTGAAGGTTACATTATATGTAATTCAAATCCTTTTGCTAACAGGAATTCGTGTAGGGAGATGTGCTTGACGCCAAAGGTGCCGAATTAGTTTGAGATTCCTGATAAGGTAAAAAAGAAATCTTACAGGAATTGTATGCGAAGAGATGCATGAAAGGTAAGTTTTCTTTTCCAGGGACTTTTAGGTTATATAAATTTGATTGTTTCAATGCGTGGAGTATTTAAGATGCTAATGCGATTACATTAGCGAAAGCTTATGCAGACTGGGTAATAGTTATTGGGTTTTTTTCAGGAAGGCGAAGCGTGGGGTTTGGCGGAACCGCTACAGTACTCACAGAGTGCGTGGGATTCGCGACGGCACGAACGATATTGGAGAGCTGAGGTGGATGGTTACTCCGACAGGAGTAATAGAATACACGCTAAGTTCCAAACAGGCATGGTCTGTAACAAATGATATTCTATGTGACATGATGCAGCAGTTGCAACGCGACGAGCGGGATAACAGGTAAACTCCGTCCCGAACGCGATGGAATATCTAAAAGAAAGTTCCGCGGGGATCAACGCGAATATATGCCTGGCGAGAGGCGGCTTTAGTCGGTAAAGATCCGGCATGCCTCTGGATGCGTCCACAGGTATCTATTGAAGATTTCCACCTTCCTATCGAAACAGAAAAAAAAAGGAGAAAAGAAAAAAACCTATGTAATGGGTTTTCCAATAGGGACTTGACAACTTTGAATTTAATTTGTGAATGCACCCTTTCGCGGTGGCCATATGAACGAGTTCCATTCATAAATGTTTTGATTGTACTTCAAGCCAATAACAAAGTTTTCGAAATATCTCAAATGGTTTGCGTTTGTGGTTTAAAAAGATGTCAAGTTCCTATTGGAAAACCCGATATAACGACAACGTATATATAAACAACGATTCAACCGGTATAGCCAGAAAATTTTAAATTCACAAAGCTTAGAATAAGCAACACAAGGGAGGAATAAAAGGTGAAAAAGGGCGAACTAAGAAGAAAAGCAAATTAAGAATTCCTTTAGAACCACAATACCTGCGAAAAAAGAAAACTGAACACGAGGACGAAATTGGAAAACACCCCAGAAATTAATTTACTATAAAGTTAAAATAAAATGTAATATAAGAAGTTTAAAAATTTTAAGATGCCCAAAACAAGAAGATGATAAATTATAAGTTATAAAATGATAGAATATAGAATTTTAAGATGCTAACCGCCTCCGGATGTGATGCTGTATTTAAGAGTTGTTGCGGCTTTTATTTCAGGCACACTTCACAATTTTTTTTTCACATATATATTGACTTCAATTATGTATGCTCTCACCGAGTGTAGTGTAAACATAAAAAAAGTGATTTATCATTAGTGTTGGTGGCTCAAAGTAAGAATCACCAAAACTCCGCCTGTGTGGCTGTATTGATAAAGGTGTCTGAATTAATGAAATGGGACCCGACCCTCTGGCATACACAATTCACAAAGCTGTACAGTATGTGACAACACAGCACCTACATCCTAAATCACAACCCTGCATTTTCTACCAACCTCCCCGAGGGAATAATTTCAGGTCTTCCTTCTCGGGGCTAAATTGAGAAATGTGTTGCGGCATATATACGTCAGGCTATGAGGTTCAACTGACGAATTCGTCTGCATGAAAGACCGAAACCTTAAGAATGGATTCCAAACGCTTGATGGTTATCTCTATGACAAACAGACTATAAAAACAGTTCATGATAATAGTACATGTAGTGACATTATTCTTCGACTCACAATTCAATATTTGTTAGTTGTTTTTTAATCTAAAGTGGAGACCGCTTAACTTCATTATATTCTGAGGGTCCTTGGTTTTCATTCACGAGAAGATGACGTTTCATAGAACTATGTAAGACAAACGCTGGCAATCCAATTGAAGTATAAACATTACCATCTGTCATAAATTGGAAACCTTACTGCTGCCAGTGGGGAAGTTATGGCAGCCCAGAATTTACGATTTACACACACACACACACAATTGTCAAAAACGAACTTCTACAGCTAAGGCAACTTTTGATCCATCTATTCAGTAATAAATTAGGAAGTAAATTAACGTTCTGTAAGGCATTCAATGTTTGTTGATTTATCCGACACCAAACATAAGCCAGACAAGTTAGACCGTAACCCTATTGTGGAATAAAATAACTAAAGAGGCTTGTTGGTCGTTACCTTTTCCCCAAGGCTTTTCATTTATTTCCATTCTTCTTGTAACGACTACATTTTTGGTGAATGTCTGTTAACTATGAACGCAAAGTCAGAAACCAACAAATGACTGCCAGCGACCGTCAGACAGAAGTTCGTGTCCTGGTGTATTCTTAAGGGCTCGGCTATAGTTTAGCTCGGCATTTAATTGCCAGCACAAAGAATGATAAACGTCAATTGTTTGTCTTCTAAAAGGGATATAATTTAATTGAAGTAAAACTTAGGCAAATTTACTTGCGCTGAATTATTTTCCAGTTCGGGTTTTCCAAGTGTGGAGTGGGCGACACCGAGGACAAGTAAAATAGGACGAGGTGGGGGCAACTTTCGTAAGAGGACAGTAAATTAAGAGCTTAAATTCATTTGCAGTAAGTAAAATCTCACCGGAGATTGTTTGGTGGCTTCCGTTGGACTTTCTCGAAAGTTCTTCAAAATTGTATTATGCGCTGACCTGAGTGACTCCGGGTGCTTCAATTGTGAGTTAAGACATATAAAAAGAATGTGGGTGTTGTGTTGGAATTGCTTGAATCTCCGACAGAAACACGAGGCAGGTCATGATGGCAGGAACTAAACAGGAAAATGAATTTATATTTACTAGAAAAGGTTGGTTTGCAAATAAGATACCAGTATAAGCATCCTAGTTTTTCATTAGGTGCAATTTTATTGTTTGTCAGCATCTACTTCGATAAAAAAGAAACAAAAAGGTAGATTTAATACCCCTAACAACCTGACTCATACGAGGTCTATTCAATAAAGACTGGCACTACTGTCGTTGTGAGCGAATACACACCGTCAATGTCATCTTGGGTTGTGCAACTGGAAGAGGGAAAAACTTGCAGTAAACATAACAAGGTTTTAGACAGCAGCACAAACCGTCTCGCGTGAATCGCACAATGAAGTACACCGATGAATATTTCCCCTCTGAAATCTAGTAATGTCTGCATTACGCGAGCAATGGTATTGTGATAAAATATAGTTTTTCGCGTGGGTTAACATCTCCCAACACTTCTGACGAACTGCGACCAGATTTAACAACGTCCTTGCGATGTCATAAGTATGGCGCGTGCAATCGTGTGAATTGGAAGGAGATCCTGTTGTTAACTAATAATTGAAGTAGCTACTGAAAGATCACACTCCGAAACAGCTGCCAGATTTCATTAACCGTTGAAAATTGCACCAAGATATTTCGAGGCCACCTCGTACAGTATAATGCGTTCGGTCGTTCTGAAATAGTTTCCTCAGGAGAACGAGCTTATAGAGCCGAAACATCGCCCTGCAACACGAACGCCAGGTGTTGGTATTCATGTTTTTTGTTGTAGTTGCGCAATGTAGCGCTATTGAAATGCTCGTGAAAGAAAGTTCAGTAGTTTCAGTTATAAAAATACACGAGGCCAAACTTGATTTTTTTTGTTTTATTAAATTAGTTGTTTCTAATTTTTATTTCGTGACGAATTACAATTAACCATTCGCCAGGACGGTTGACGCTGACGACAGCCATTGAGAAAAAAAGAAAAAACAACATTCTGGTTTAAGCGTCCTAAGCCGACTTGTTCTATGTGTCGTAAACGGCGAGATCGACAGCTTGTGCTCTTTTTTGAAACTCACTCGCCAATTCGAAAGCTTGCTGAATGGCGCCGTTTTGATCAATTATTTTTCATTAAATGGGGACGGTAGACCCACTGAAAAGTTAGTTTTTTACCAACCATTGCTTGGAGTCTGTAGCTGAACGATGTAGTATTTCAGGCGACTGAACATTGCGACCCAACCCACCACTCAATCATCATCATCATCATCATCGGCACTACAACCGGGAACCGGTCTTGGCCTTATTTAGCAAGTCCTGGGACTTGTTAATTTTTCCATAATGATTTGTTTTTTCCGGGCAAAGTCATTAGTCTTGCGCTAGAGGCTCCCCGACGGGGAATCGAACCCCGGTCTCCCGCGTGACAGGCGGGTATACTAACCACATACCACTCAATACCTGTGCCTAAATGCCACAATAGCTAGAGTAGTCACTAGAACCTACATATGAACAATGCAACTTTCCTTACGAACACAGCCAGACGGTTGGATATTTCAAATACATCAAAGGCGATTCTCTTCACCAGTAGCATGGGACGCGTCAAGGGTTACATGTGGGCTATCATTAGATATTAAGGTCCATAAAATCGATGGTATACGATAGGCTTGTTAGAGGGGAGAGGCAGTCTACTCACAAACTATGTAGCAGTCTACTCACAAACTATGTATCGACCTGTTTTATTTGGTCTTTCTAGATACAAGTTTGGTATTACGAAAATGCCTAGATATAGATCGACCAAAACGAAGAAGATGGTGAAATACGCTGTTGGAAATGTATCATCTAACCAACCCAAGGTAGACAGCACTAGACCAGGTACTTGTAAAGAAACGTGTCTTGCACTCCTTGTGAAACATCATCTCGTACCCACTGCCGTGCATACAGGTAGGGAGATATGCGCCATGAAACCAGAAGAGAACCTCAATGTGCTCCACACCTATGTACCAATAACTGACCAGATGCAGAACAGCTGGCGGACTCCATGAGGAAGGTGAAAAAACGTTACATGATTTGCAACTTCCGCTCTCAAAAATCCATTGCAAAAAAAGATGAACTGTCAGACTGGTCATCAAGAAGAAGAACCGAAGCAGGAGTGCCTAGCAAGAGCTAGGAAGGTTCACATAACTAGAGATTCAACTATTAAGATGATAGGGAGAGGACAAGGCCAAGGAAGAAGAATCGTGGATCATCCAATTGAAGGAAATCGAGGAAGAGCAAAGCATGCCAACTCACGAAGTTCAAAAGAAAAGCTACATCCAAGAGTTGGCTCAATCGAAGACGGCTTTATCTTAAAAGTCGTTGAAAATCATTACGTCAGGGCTAGTGTTTGTCTTGTCACACTTTAGCGATGCCGGTGAGTGATGGGTGGTATTCAAAAGATCGTTCAGAGATACGTCACGCAGGCGTAGAATTTGGTTAAAAGGAAAGGCAGGAGAAGCCACAAGGAGATTGCTGTTCATCGCCGAGCACCCGATCAGTGTTATGAATGGGGTGGAGAGGCGCTTCAAGAGACCAAGCACTTTGGCTTTGGAAGAATTAACCAAGCCTAAACCTCTGCCACGACATATGAACGTTGGCATACATCGGAACTCTAGGACAAATCAAGTACCTATATTTACCGAAAACAGTAAAGGAGCTGACCAAACAAAAGCTGCCATCCATGCGGCATATGCGGTTGACGTCATAGTCATGGCAACGAGGAATAACCGAAGCTTATACTTCTTAAATGACTTTTCCGTGATTGAATCTGACATTTGTGGAGAGTTCGCTCCGATTGACTGTCCTGGTAGCCAAAGAGGACACACTAGCTATATGCTCTACTCGAGCTGGAAAGAGGGACGTCGAGAAGGACTGTCTGTATTGTACAGGAAATTGCAGCGCAAAATAGGTTACCCATCATGCCACGACGAACTTGGATTGTTGAATATCCCAAATCGCAAATGGAATCTGAGAAAGAAGGCAAATCTTTGCTTCAAGTATCTGCATTACCGACATGGTTGATCAACTTGCAGGATTGCATCAAACTGATCTTAATTTTGACGAACCTTCACCAATATCGCAGCATGGGGAAATCAGGTGTCAATACTGCAGCCTCCATTTAGCCGATGAATCGGAAGGATAACCGAGAAGGGGAACAGTTGCATCCGGTGGTACCCTCATGATGACACCTATGGATGAATGAATGAATGAAAGGAATGGATCCTTCTGTTGTAGTCCTTTACTAAATCACTATGGCCAAAAATATTCGTTAAGTAGACGTGCCAGGTACGCTTTATCCTGGAGACAGTTTGTGGAAAAAACATCAGGTAGGGCAATTCACAGAAATAAGGTCTTTTGGTATTATTTAATTTTGCGAGAATTTTTTTTAATCAGCTGGCGCTGGGTACGGTCGACTGGAAAGATTTTTGGGCATTAAAGACGCCGGTTGAGCCCACAACTTCTACTACCACTCGGGCATTAATCGGCTTTTACGGCAAACCGACATAGCTGCAAGTATATTGTAAAATCCTACTCACAAGACTAAAATAGCGAAATGTTTCACAAAATTTTGTCGCGTATAACAACATTGCTTTGTTTATTTCTACATGGGAATTGCTATTCACAGTTTTGATTTTTCTTTCACTCAAGCTGTCATGCTTCGTAACGGGCGATTGTATCAATAGGACTAAAAGTTGTCTTGTGGGGGGCGAAATCGTGGTGCCGGCGTACGGCACGGGGTCTCACCCGTCCCCACAAACTTTTCACTTTTCACTCGCCGATTGTTCCTTGGCATTCCGCTGCTATTTGATCACCATAGCAGCAGAGGAAACATCACACCCAGGAGAGAGGAAAAATTAAACACTGATGTTGTTTGTGATCCATTTTACGGAGTGTATTCTTGTTTGTAATACATGATTGTTATTTAGAATAACAATTTGCTGAGGTCTATTTTTGTTTGGAAAATACTTGACCTTTTAAATTTCGATTAACAATTTACGGAGAACTCGTCACCACAGGCACTTTAATTTATTGTGCGTCAAATTATTAAGTACTAGACACAACAGGCACTTTACTAGATTGATCGGGGAATTATTAACGACTCGACACAAGTTTCCGACTCCGAATTAACGCGTCCCCGTGCGCACCGGAGAGTGAAGAATGGGACGGCCAGCTCGGTCGGATGATGGGTAAAGACTCACCGATGTGAATTCGCCGGCCAAGGAAATTCGGCTAGTGGTACTGGCTCTCTTAGTTAAGGGTGCGTTTCTTATTCCAAGAGAAACGTGAAGTCGCTCTTTGGGGATAGGCGACCGGATCTCATAGCGAAAATTGTAGTGGTACACATGGGACAAGATCATGAGAACGAATCGGAAAAATCGAAAGGGATAATGGGCATCAATGAGATGTGAGTTCGGCTAAGTAAACAAGTCGTATCTCATTGGTTCCTAATGGATTTCTGTTCGCTCATGCCATGAGCTCATGAGAAGCGGATCCAGAAATATTGGAAGACAAAGAGATCGTATAGATCATTGTCTATGATGTGCATTGCAGCTGTATTGATAGAACGCAATGCATCGGGGACAGGGTGCCAATTGGTTTTAGCATATTTGGTGAGAATTGGTGTTTATGGCATCGCTTCCAATGGTAAGTACACAATTCATATTTGCATTTTGCTTATGCTATAAAATTTGGTTTATGCCTTTAGACGCAAGATGCGTGTATTTGCTTTTGTCCCTTGGACAAAGGTCGCCAGCCAATGTGTATGTAAAGGAATTTATTGTACACATGGTGAGGCTGGGAATAGGCGACGCAATGTTTATTATTATCCCTAGTTATGATGGTTACATTATGTGTAAACCAAATTGTTTTTTTTACAGGAATTCATCTAGGGAAAATGCATATGGTAAGTTGAGATTTGCCGGGGAACCGAAGGTGCCCAATTGGGTTTTGGATTTAGGAAAAGTTTGGACAGAATTCTTGTAGGGAATTTTGAATGCGAATTAATGCACGAAGGTAAGAATTCTCTTCCAGGAGCTTTCAGATTATACGTTAGGAAAACTTGATGCGTGAAGTATTTACAGGTGCTAATGTAGTGCTCTAAAAAGCCCTACTACCTTTTTCTCCCATTCCTACATCCAAATCCTAGCCATAATACGCTAAAACGCCAAAATCTTATCAAAACCCACAATAGCCCAAACATGAACCAAAATTCGCAATAAACGGATCAAACATTCGTTTATCGCATAACATTTGCCCCGACGGCATAATTAAATCCAAAATCTTGAATTGAAATCAAATTTGTAATAAACGAATCTAATATTTGTTTACGTTTCACATTTGCCCCACAGCATCACCCAAATCCAAAATTCAGAGATCATTATCTCTATCTGAAAATTTTCCATTGAGGAAAACAAACAAAAAATCAAAAGCAGATACATTCCTACATCTGCGCAATAGTTTCATAAGAATTCAAGAAATTGAATTCTTATCTAAGTTAAACACAACATCTCACTCGAAATAACGAGATTGTTGTACGAAAATGTGTGTCTTTGGGATACAATTTTCGATTTGTTATCCTTTATAAAGGAATAGTTAAGTGATCTCCGGGCCGCAGTCTAAATTCATCTACAGTCCCTGGAGGAAGTACCCCACGATACTCTTTGAGAAAATAATAAAAACGCATTCCAAAGGAAACAAGGCGTGCTTTCATTTTTACCCAACAACGGATAGCTAAGTATCTCCTGGCCCCCACGGAAGACCAAGTGAAGACTAAGGACAGAGGGCGAATCCAAGGACGTTGCTCTTCCCTTTGAAATCAGAGGGAGCACGGCAACGACCCCTTTTGTGGGACAAGTTTTCAGAAGCTATTTTAAGAGATCAGTTAGTCCTTTTAAGGACTAAGAAACACGCTTCCTGAAACCAAACCCCTACAAAAAACATAACAAACCTTTTTGTGGCAGCTGGTGGGATACCCAAAATCCCCTACCACGGAAGACTGGTGGGATTATCCAACAATCCCCAAACATAACACTAATCCAATTGCATAAGCGGGAAATAATGGGAGTTGGGTTGTAGTTATGGGGGGTTCTTCGGATAAGCTAAAAGAACCCCCACAGTCTTCTAATGGGACAAGTTCAAAAAACAGTCAAAGCTCAACTTTGTTTCAGTGCCATAAATAGTTCTTCTTTTGGGGCTGTTGGTCATTTAAGAGTGAACAATGTGCTTCTTGCGGCTGCAACTAGGGGGGCAAGAATATATTTGTTATAAATAGATTCTTGTATAACACTTTACACTTATTTTGTGTTACAACCCTAGAAATAACAACAATTTAGTTCCAGGACAAGAAAAGTTTATAGTGTTATACAACAATATATTTATAACAAATCTTTTATCGTTATAAATAGTTATTTTCTCATATGGTAACGATAACAAAAAGTAACAAATTAAAAGGAACGGCGTTGGATTTCGATAAACCGAAATAAAAGGAATAAACTATTCATTAGTGGAACGAAAAAGTTAAGGTCAATCAAATTTTACGGCAAGTGAAATATTTGAGTTGTGCCGAAAATAAAAATAAAGTTACAACTTTTACAGTGCAATTACTACACTTTCTGCACTCGGTGTTCCAGCGAGAACAATGACCTTTGGCGCAACTGGGCATATGCTATTTTATCGATTGGAAAGCTGTGTCGCAATACGTCCCATTTTACAGATCCAAATCCAATAAAAAGGACTAGAGACTAATGTTGCTACACAACACAACACAAGGAAAAAACTACTTCAAAAGCAGAACAGAATAACGAGGAAAAGACTAATGGATTCATCTCTGCGGCGATGAGGTTAAGGCAAACCTACTAATTGTGCCAAGTGAAATGTTTTAGTAGTGTCGAAGGACAAAATAAAGAATACAAGTTTTTTACCGTGTAGTTTACTACAGTCTCCTGATGTTATATCGAGAATAAGTTCACAGACGTGTTTCCCGCTGAATATATGCAATGCTACTGAGCAGAGTACCCCCTCAGTGGCATCGGGCCCTTTTTAGATCCCCTGCAGATACTCGGACAAAAATCTGTCTGTAAAAGTGCGAGTATAACACAACCGCAATCCCACTCATGGTAAGAATTTGTTTGGAGTTAGTGATATGTGAGAGGCACACAATCGTTTTGTATTGAGGATTATTTTCTATATAACACTGTCTTGTAAAGTAATAGGTAGAAAGTCTCATTTAAAAAGTTAACTAACTCATGATGCTCAATCCCGAAACTGTCCTGCTGCCTATAATGGTTCTCTCATTTACTGCGAATATGATTACGAACTACTTACCCTGCTCTAAAAGTATGCTGCAAGGAGTGAAACAATAAACACTGCATCTTCCGTATCCTTTTCCCATTGTGCACAACCCACCGGCTAACCTGGTAGTGTTTTTTTGAAGTGCTCGTGAAATGTGTACATTTCCCGATCACGACATTAAAACCTCATTACTATGTACTTTAAAAACATGTTTAAAGGGATCCTTTTCATCCGACATTGCTCGTTCTGTGTATATGTGGTGAACTGATGGGACATTAGTTGGCCCAAAAATTGATTCTTAAGCTCAACCAATAGCGTTGCGACAAATAATACTCTAACCCGGTTCTGAGTTTCAGTCCTGATGGCGCTATCACCTCACAATGAAATTTTATGTAGTAACATTTTGAGAGGACATCCTACCTAGGTCCTTTTGAAAAAAAAAAAACAAATTCAAAAATGTCCTGTTGCTGCCAGTGCGAAACGTATTAAAAGTTTTCCAATTAGTTGCGAGATGTGATCATCGGGTGTATGAATGGAAAGTTGGATAAAGTTACTGGACAGGGAATACCTATCTCGATTTCCAGAGGAAGGATTGGGTACATCCGATTCCTGTGAGATGTTAACTGAACTCCAAGTTGATTTGAAACATTCATTTGACAAATGCAGTTCGTGACACTATTTAAATTTTCTTGTTTATCGTTGCAATAGAAATGCCATTTGAATTGGTGAACAGAACTGATTTGAATAGCGGTACACGAATTAGGAAGCACGTTAAAGTTTCATTCACCGAGTTTATCTACTTCAGAACACAATCAGTTTACATTGAGAATGTACATGAAACGAGGCCTTGACTCACTGACTGTTCAATGTGTTCAATCTTGTGCGATCTTTGTCAATACTTCCTTTTGAAGTTTTCAAATTACAGATAAGCGACTGAGCGGAATACAAATAACTTGAATTTAACCGAAGTACAATAAGTAAACGAAATCAATCGATTCGAAAAACCAGCGAAGCAAAAGATGAGACTGTGGAGTTAAAGGTGTGTAGCTTAAATTAAAGTGAAATTATTGGCATAAACGGTTTCCGGCTAACAGATCTAACAACATGTATAAGCTGTATTTATTTTAATTGATTTCGAATAACAACGATGAAAAAATTATAATGGATTCCGTAGAATCTGAACAACAATGGAGATGTATGGGCGTACTTTTGGCAAGTAGACATATGTATTACAAACAAAGATTTACTTGAGAATTGATCATATTTTATAATGATTGGTTTGGAGAATTGTTCCTGCTCAAAACGACTTCATATTACACTTCCTTAGACAAAGGATTTTACTTTACTCAATTACTCAATTTCTCATAACGCCTATTGTCGGACACAACATTTATTGCATATTCTATTTATCTAATATGCAGAACGAAAAGTTATTTTCTAATATCACTAAGTGTCAATACAGAGCGGGGGAAGAGGGACTGCATAATGGATGGTATATAAATAGTCTTGAATGCCGGGGTATTATAATGACGAGGAAATACGTGCACACGCAGAGCAGTTAATGTTCGTGTCGTTCGGTTAAAGAACGATAGTCTGCTTGTATCCGTAAGTTCGTTTTCAATGTGAACTTGTAGGGGGGAAGTCGTGGTGCCGGCGTCCGGCACGGGCTCCTACCCCGTCCCTACAAACTCTTCACTTTCCGGTGCACTCAGTCAATGGCAAACAAACAAAACTTTCACAAAATGGCGGTCGAAATGTAACTTCGGATGGAATTGCAATAAGTGCTGAAGCACACCGCGGATACCAGGATGGTGTTTCTACTACGCGCACACAGTTGATTACGAATTGAATTGTCTTTATTAATTGATTGATATGAACGTGAACAGTGCGCGGCAAACCTCAATCCTTACATACAGCGATGCATTCCGTAGTCCTATTGCTTAATGCAACCATTCGCCAAGAGACCCAATTTTCACTAGTTAGAACTTTTATTTTTATGTGCGCTATTGTTATTGTAATTTCACAAATATCATTATAATCTGACTGCATGCTTACTCATTAACAACACAACTCGACAACTCAATTTAATAGAACACAAGCACTTAGCAAACGCTAGATTTAAACACGTTCGTAAAATGAGATAACGCTAGCTCGAACTCGACTTGGTAATGTATACGCGTCCCCAGCACGCCACGGGGAGCGGGAGAAGAACCGATCGGCTCGGTCGGTGAGTGGAAGAAGACTCCCCGAGGATTGCATTTAACTTGTCTTCAATCCTCGGTTAAGGGTGAGATATGGAGGAGAAAGAGAAAATTTCCTCTTTAGGGTGTGGCCACCAAGGAAATGCGATCTTTCCTTACTGGGTGTGACCAATGGACGGCGATCTCTTTATGCAGTGGTGTGTATGTGTGATCCTACACATCACCGTGTTTATCGATGCTTTCATCCAAGAATAAACGAAACCTGAAACGAGGGAAGAGGGACAAAGGGAGAAGCGACCTAAGGCATCGGCCTGTAATGAGGGTCAGCTAAATAAATAAGCTGCAACTCATTAGGTGTGAAATGCATTTGGGATACATCGTACAATTTGTATATCGTATCTTGGGTCGTTGCATTTGTTGCTGCTGTGGGGCTTTTCAGGGCCCGAAGAGCCATACATCGCTCGATCCCCACCTTTCCAGGCGAACGACTTACCTCTCGGTCGAACTTCAGCAAGGTTGCGTAACCTTGCTACGGCATTTACCCTCAGCCAAATCGCCGGAATTAATACGGTTACCCAATCGGATAACCGTTTTGAACTAATGTTAGGTAGCTTACCTATTCTGTAGGGGATTTCCTTACAAACCCCTTTTTCTCCAGCATCACCACTGAAAACATTAAATCCACGGCAAAGCTTATCACCTTGCCGTGGCATCGAAAACTCACCCTCGGCCAGACCATATTCCCTAAAAAACATTAAGCCCACGGCAAAGCTTATCACCTTGCCGTGGCATCGAAAACTCACCCTCGGCCAGGCCATATTCCCTAAAAAACATTGAGCCCACGGCAAAGCTTATCACCTTGCCGTGGCATCCAAAATTTACCCCCGAGGTGTACATCATTTCCTGAAAAGAATATAAGTCCATGGCAAAATCAACACATTGCCATGGCATCTGAAATCTTACCTTTAGGCATACATTCTGCCGGGGCATCTCGTTTCCATAGCCTTAAGCTATGGAAACAACAATCAACAAGAGTTCCTTGTGACTCGTTGAATTTGTTTACCCCCGGCATAACATGCATACGGCTATTGCCCCTATCGATTTACTATCGCCGACAAGGTTTCTGTTGACGCAAATCAAACATTGTTCCTGTTTACCAGCAATCGCTGGCACCACAATTAGCGTTCCCCATGTCCATAGATAACATTCAAACAACGATCACCAGCAGCCAGAAAGTGTTTACTTACAACATCTGGCAATGGCTGCACCCTATGTTCGTTGCAATGTTTGATCATCGGCAACAGAAATGATGATTTATGGCCTTCCATTAGGATGACCAAATCATCGGTTTGGGTCTTTCACACCCCAGATGCTATTATTTACATTCCTAGGAAATGCACTAGCGATGTTGCCCGCCATCCACGGTCGCTGAACGATCGTATGCATGGCATACGCACACATGCGCAATGTGTGCCTATTCCGTCAGATCCAATCACGATTAACTACATCGAGTTAATCGTGTAACTCCGCCTCTTTTTCAGTCTCTTTGAGGTTCCCTTTTCTTGGATGATTTCCAATCAGTCAGCCTTTTTCCCTTGAGTCGACTAGTGTGTGGCGAGTCTCGACATTTTATTCCCGTGACCGGTTTATTTATACTTCTCTATTATTTCTAATCACGCCGTATCGCTTAAGTTAATTTTAATGTGAACATTTAGTTAAAACCGTTTCAGTGCGTTAATTATTGACAAGATCGTCGGGATCTGGTGTGGCCGATGTGCTTTTGTGTTTGCTGTGACTTATATTAGCACTAGACTGATGTAAAAGATTTTACTTGCTCATAAAATTGCTCGAATTGTATTTGATCGCGTAATAAGAGTTTATACTTGAATTTCTATAAAACCTGAAAAATATACATTAAATAAAAAGACAAACTAAAGAATATAAAATTAATAAAAGAACTTTCATCGAAACAACCCGTGTGCTTTTTATTTCACCAGTTCGCTCCGTTTGGGAAGTGTTTCCGCTGAAGAACTTTAAGCGGTATTTTTCGGTTTCTTATGTGACAAGTCCTCGGTGATTCGGTGGTGTTTTAGCTGAATCCGCACCCGTGCTTGGTGCATAGCCAAAATACCCACACTGCTATTGAATTCAATCCGGCGGCTATGCGCGAAGTTGATGATTGTTTGGAGATTCAAACAAAGGAGCATTTCTGGATAAAGTGCTGTATCAATATGTTACGTGCGACTTCCGCCACCCCCATCGTTCGTTCGTTTTTAATATAATTTGGTTTTTAATATAGTTTGATGGTAAGGTGGTGGGAAAAACACACGATCCACATGTTGAGTGTGCGAACATACTCCTGTTCGAGTGTGGATAGTGTGCAAGTTCGATTTCTGTTTTCGGAGTGGATGCTGATGGAGAGAGAGAAAGAAACAGCAAGAGGAATTTTTGATTCCGTTTGTTTTGATTTTGTTTGCTAGATACTGTTTTTTGATACAGTTGGATAGAACAGTTTGGTTAACAGGGAGAAGAGGAAAAGAAAAGGTGAAAGTCGCGATTACGCCCCGTTCCTTTTTTGGGAAAAAGTAAAGTTTAAAAATTGAAAGAAAAGTAAGCGCTGAAAGAAAAAGTAAAAGACTAAAATATTGTTGTAAAATTAAAGTTGTTGAAATTAAACGTAAAACTAAAAGTAAATAAAAGTTAAAGTTGGAAATTAAATTAAAACTAAAGATCTGTCCATCATGCTCGTGTTTTAATCCGTCAAAGACGGAAGCAAGAGGTGAACATCCCATCGCTTGTGGTGCGATTGGATTCGCATAAACATATTCGACTTCTCTCTAAAATCACCATTTGGCGGTGGCCGCCCTGGTCGGGTAAGGAGGAAGAACCTGCAGAAGAACCAAGGTGGTGGAGCAGCCTCTGAAGAAGAGGAGGAATCCAAAGAGCTGGAGAAGGAAACGGAGAGTGCTACTTGCCCGGTCCAGATCGAATCAGATAAAAAGCTGCTGCACGGACCTTCAGCTCTCCCCAGAAAACAACAGAAAACGGCAGGAAAAACAGGATCGGTTGTTGTCGAACGAGATGATCGTGGTTATATCCACAACCAAGATGTTGATCAAGACGTCACAAATAGTTGCAAGTCATTGGAAAGAAATTTAGATGGTTACACAAGGACGGTTTGTATAACATCTATGCCAATTGTATATGGCATCTAAGGCAGCTCAGGGGTCGAATTCTAGTGTGAGTGTTTACACTAAACGAGAATTCGGTTCTTGGTCACTAATGGAGAGATGCATTGATGCATGCATGAACGCCCTTGTGGGAGAAATTCTTTACAGGAATTCCTAGATAATGTGTTGAAAGCATTAATTGCCCTTGAGAAGGGAAATGTTTCAGGTATGCGACGACATTGGAGTGCAAATATGGGGAGGCTGGAATTTGCCTGGCAACCGAAGGTGTCGAATAGGGTTTAGATTTATGATCCTGTATGATGAAAAAAATTCTTGTAGGGAATTTGGATGCGAATTGATGCGTGAAAGGTAAGAATTCTTTTACAGGAACTTTTAGGTTATGCGTTAGATAACCTTGATGCGTGAAGCTTTTACAGGTGCTAATACGATTGCATTAGCGGGAAATGATGGAGTTTGAGGAGCTTCAGCACAGGAAGCTTGGGGGTAATTGGGCAAGTAGACAGTGGCGTTTGGCGGAATCGGCACAAACTGTTCTGCGCTGAATGATTAAAGGGTATTGCATAAACATTTTGGGACAGGTGGAATACATTCACCAAACTCAATTAAGGGTTTAGCCACCATTTTTTTTAATACACTTTTTTTATTGCCTTAATTGATGGTTAACTATTCAAAACCGGGGTGTTAGCGGCCTGACTCTTAAATGTATACTAACAAAGCAATCAATCTGAAAATGTATATACAGGCTAATGAGCCATAGTACTATAGAATACAAGCCAAATAATTGACTAGCTAGCGCCATCTGTAGGTCAGGTCGGAAACTTGTCATACCACCCTCGTATGAAATTAACCATAACTTAAAACTAGATTGGATGAATGGAATGGTATACGAAGGTATATGAAGATAATGGAGGTCCCGCAGTTGCTGATAGGCTTGACTTGTTACAGTTCTTGCATAGAAAACAATGAAACGAGAATCAGTAAAGCCGAGTCGTCGTTGGCGAATGCTGCAAAAACGGCGCGATCGGACTCTAGATCGGTGAAAATATAGGAAGATGAAGCAAATGTACACTTGGAAGCAAATTTTTATAGTGTTGGCATTGCCGACTAATGTTAAAAAATTGTTTAATAGACATTTTCAAGTTTAAAGCATAGAAATCCGAACTTTAAACTTTAAATGCGATTATCTCAAAACCATGTTTTTCAAATTGGCGTGACAGATAACTCGCTCAATTTTTACCCGATAAGGTTCAAACTTTAACCGTAGCTTCTTAATTAGACTCCGTACGGATTTTGGCAAATATTAAAAATTATAAACGTTATTAACAAAAAACTGTTATTTTTTGCAAAAAAAAAAAAAATCGATTTTTTTTTCAAAGCTTGTCATTTTTTCAACAATCAATATTCTCCGAACGGATTTATCTAGATATTTTTATGTAGTTTAAGAGACTTTTTTTATTTTTGAAGGATCAAATCTCTTCAAGATATTTGTCTGGCCCCGGAGCAACATTTTAAAAACATGTTTTTTGACAACGGCCGTGTGCTGCTATTTTGCGTTTTTTTTTTAAACTTGTACCTTTGCTGTGGTCCTTCTCTCAAGGAGCGTGTCTCCTTGTCCTGAAAAAGATGAGGGATCTCTATAGACCGCCCTGAGGGGACCCGTGGCGGTCGCCACCGTGTTTCCGGGGCCTCCGGGAAGAGTGACAACCGATTGTTTATAAAAGCGCCCCGGAAATCGGCCAGGTTTAATTAAAACGCAAACACTTTGTAAGTGTCATCATCATCATCATCGGCACTACAACCGGGGACCGGTCTTGGCCTTATTTAGCAAGTCCTAAGGCTTGTTAAATTTTCCATAATGATTTATTTTTTCTGGGCAAGGTCATTAGTCTTCCGCCAGAGGCGGAAGATACTCCGCTTAAAATTTATTTATTAATTTTAATTTTAATTTCATTTAGTTTACTGGCGCCCTTACACCTCGGACGCCAATTGAGAGTGATCCTCGAATACAAAATTCATCGCCCTTTTATACAAAATCTTATCGGGATTTTGTATCGCGGTTGCATCGAAATGCAAGCAGAATTTCGAAATGTACTTCGACTGGAGTCGAGTACTGGAGAAAAGGAATGGGATGTCTATTTTTAGAATATGCCCATCTGGCTAGAATGCAGATGAAGATAAGGATTTGTAGGAATATGGGTTTGTCTGCATATGAAGATATGCATTGTGGTGTTTAGGTTTTAGGAAGTTCTCGAAATATGAGTATGGATGATAAACGAATATTTGATTCGTTTATCGGGATTTTGTATTTTTGAATTTGGGTGATTGATTTGTTTGAATCATCCTGTAGGTGTTGGAACTTGGATGTATGTGTGGGGAAAGGAGATAGTAGGGCTTTTCAGACCAGTACACCTTACTGCGTATGTGGTAAACTTTGTTTAATTAATAATACATTTTTTCACATCCAAAAAAAAAAAAAAAAACCAGAGAAGTAGTCGGTTTTCCGGTCTCTACAGTGACATTACCCTTTAAGAAACTGCCGTGTTAATACGTATAAGTAGGAAATTGGCAGGATACGTTCCGCATATGTTTTAATAACTTGCGTTTGGGTCCCTGCTTTTTGCATGCTATTAAGAACATGCAGCGGTCACTTAGATGCGCCTGTCCGAACGTGTGAACTGTATCCTAGTTTAGGCGAATTTGTAACTCGTTGGAACCTGGGAAAAAGATGACCCCCTTGAAGGCTGACTCTGACAAAATATATCTTGGTTTCTAGCTTGACCACTTTCATTGCTGGTCACAAACATGTAGCAACCGCACTGCAATGAGCTGAAACTGAGTGAAAGTCGAACCTATAGCGCTTGGTTAGCGCCCTGAGATGCTATTTTTTTTTCTCGACCGGGTCCATCAGCCAAGCCCCGAAAGATGCTCACGGATTCAACCCTTTCAGGAAGTGAATATCTTAATGGGGTGGTATTTCACCGAACGGCTGACCTTTCGGACCCTACCCACCTCTCAGTAATTGTGTCGAACTCCACAATAGCAAGGGTCGTCAGTTGAACCTAGGTTGCGCAATCAAACGCAAAACACAACCTCCTTACCAATTCAACCATCGAGGCGGCTATCTTAACGTAACGAAGTAGGACTGAATATAATACATAATTTCGTTATTAAAGATAGATAATTTCATTACTAATCCGTCGTCGTATTACAAGAGAAATAAGCAGTGAAACGGATTGATGCTGGGAGATTTTTATGACTACGATATAAACACTTAAACTACCATGTTCAACAATGTGCTCGACATTTTATATTCCTCAAACGGCAGTAGTTGATTCCATTCCGAAAAAAAGCAATGAGGAGACAATCATGCCAATCTATTAGTGTACAAGTATTTCTGAACATACTCAGAATTCTTCTTTTTTTACACTACCTCAGAATGGCATTCTCCCAATTCTTCTTCACTTGCTAACCCCCTGCGGAACCTCTTTCATTTGTCCTCTCCAACTGGCTATTTTCCAAGCTGATGAAAGTCAGCGAACAATCAACCAATTCCTAAAAGTGGGCCTTCTTATCGCTCCATAGCACTAACTTCTATTCTCTCAAAGTCTTGCGGATTCGTAATTAAATAAATTACGATTTGCCAGCTGCTATCTGACAAGTAATACAACAAGAGGTAAATGAAGATCAGCCCACTGCTGATTTTATCGGTATAATCGAACAAAGAAAATTCTGGTCAATTATCAAATAAAAGATGTAGATCAAAGTTAACAAAGAAATCGGAAAAAATCGTTACGGTGACCAAGAGATCTGATGGCATATCTAGCCGAAAAGTGGAGACATTCCATACACTATAGCACTTCGGTGAAAGTAACATCGTCGCATTGGACATCTTGAAGGTGTTCGAGAGAGTTTGGCAACCAGCCCATTTGGCAGAATTACATTCCTATGGAGTGGGCAATTCAATGATCCGATGGATACGAGACTATTTTTCTGGCCGTTCAATCCAAGTGCCTCTCCATGGTGTCACATCCGCCTCCCATCAAATGAAGGCAGATGTTGCCCAGGGTTTTGTACTCTTATCCAATATCTTTCTTATCTTTATAAATGATCTCTTGTCTATTACCCAAAAACCTATACACGTTTGGTGATGATAGCATGCTGAGTTTCTCATAACATCAGCAAGCTACGTTTAATAAATAGAATCCCGACCTCAACAAGATATATCAATGGGGATTATCTAACTGAATCGAATTAAATGCCTTAAAAACTCAGTGCTGCCTCTTGTCGTCAAAGAGGAACCCCAACGCGAATATATAAATGTCTAGACAATTTCCCATGGAATGGGCTCCAGTTCACGGTAGAACTCAGCCTCATACGTAAAAATAAGCCGAGAGTCAAAACAGATCTTTTAAACAATGACGTTCCAATCCCACCGTGGTTAACAGAACAAATTTTGTTAGAATCAGAAACGTTTGCAACCAGGCGATTGATACAACGGCAGAGTGACCAATAAACTCATTGAGTGTCCAACTGGTTTGCCTCCCTTCTGGTAACTGGCAACGGCTGTCCGCAGTAACTTCGTCCCTTCTCTTTTCCTCCGTTAGTGCCGAGCATCGGGACACTAATCACAAATTCCAAGGATAAAGCTAACGTGTTTGCGAATTTATTTTCCGCGAATTCAAACCTCGATTCCGGTCTTTTGGACCCATTTGTGATCGCGCCGGACGATCTTCGATGCGGGATGTGAGGTTTCGCTCGTCTACTATTCATCGCATTCTACGTGGACTGCTCTGTAGGAAGGCAACCGGCCTGGATGGAATACCAGCAATAGTCCTTAAGAACTGTACTCCAGAACTATCGCCGGTTCTTGGCAGACCCTTTCACTTATCTTTCCTACCTACTGGAACGTGGCTCGAGTTCAGACAATCGCAAAGAGTGGAAAAATGGGTCTCCCACAAATTTACCGGCCGATAAAATTATTGTCTATGTTATCTAAGGTACTTGAAAAGGTCATCAATGCCGAGTTAATTAACTATTTGGAGTGCAACGGACTTCTGAATGCTCGTCAATACGGATTCCGTGACAGGCGGTCCACGGGAGGGCTTTTGACACTTATAACCGATATATGGATATCTGCGATTGAGGGACATGGTGAGTCAAGGGCGGTTTCATTGGATATCTCCAAGACAGATATCTACGGCGTCTGGCACGGGACATTGCTGAGAAAACTTCGTTCATACGGACTTTCCCAACAGCTGTACGATTGGACGAAGAGCTTCCTTGAAAATCGGTCGATCGGGTTGTTGTGGACGGCGAGTGTTCGGATCTGTGTCCTGTTAATTCAGGGGTAACTAAAGGTTCTATTTTGGCTCCAACCTTGTCTTTGGTTCACATAAATTATTTGTTGGAGACAACGGATATCAAAGTATTCAGTTTTGCGGGTGATAGTGTGGGGGTGAAGTCTTGGCACCGGCAGGGGTGCGAGTTCTACTTCTATCCCCAACATCAATATAAATTCCGCCGTAAATAGTTCCGGATACAACAATGAGCAACGTTGCAAAAGGTTCACCAAGAATCGAGCTCCAAAGCACGGAGCGAACACCATACAGGAATAAAACACGACAATATTGTCTTTGGATATATTTAAAGTTATTGGTCTATTTAATGAATGTTAACACTGTTTAAAATACATGAAGTATTTCGAACACTGATGGTACGGACTTGCTTTTGATTATAATTAATACTACTAGCCACGACTCGGGGTACAACACGAACACGACTCCGATATATATATATATTATTGTCTATATATATATATATATATATATATATATGCGCGTCTCCGCAGTGAAGGAAAGCGGAAGCGGCATGACCGTGGTGGTCAGCGGATGGTAAAGGACCCAACGATATTCAATCGTTGTTAAAAGAAATTCAGCCAGTGAAACTGGCTCTCTTAAATTAAAGATGCATTTCCTGTTCCAAGAGAGACGTAAAGTCTTTCTTTGGGGTAACCAACAGATCTCATACAGAAGATCGCCACAGTGCACATGTATGTGTGTACACTGGTTCTTTTACGGATCAAAGCCATGGGAAAGACTCTAAACAAAAAAAGGGAAAAGGGGATCGTGGAGTTCTTTGTTTATGTGAGAGGTTACTGGGAAACGAATCCAGAACTATGTAGGATAAAGGAATTTATGGCCTGAGAGTTCAACTGAGTAAACATTAGATGGTAGGTGAATTTGGGATACTAGGATGATTGACTTATTTGCGTATCGCCAGAATGCCTGATGAAGGACAGCGGTCTTTTGTTTACTCATGGTGTGAGTTTGGGAAATAGTCTCAACGTGGATGGTGCTAATTACATGCAGCTGGTGTTGGACTATTTATCGCTGGCTAAAAGCGTCGACAGCCGATGTGTGCATAGATAGTCCTTATGTACACATATTGAGGCTGGGATTAGCCAACTCAAGGGTAAGATTTCCTGATATGCGGTCGTATGATATGCGAACCGATGAATTTTATAACAAGGAATTTATGGTAAGATAAGAAAGAACTCTTACAGGAATTTGTATGTGAAGGAAATGCAAGAAAAGGTAACAATTCCTTTACTGAAGCCTTTTAGATTATACCTTAGATAATCCTAGATGAGTAAAGCATTTAAGGTGCTAATGCGTTTGCATTCGCGAAATTACGTGATTGGATGAGAGCTATGGGTTTTTTTTATGTAGGTGAACCGTGGGGTTTGGCGGAACCGCCACAATAGTACGCCTGTTTCCTATTTTTAGAGCAATCGACCGATTACTACACCATAGTCGCACTAGCTGAGATGTAGCCAGATCGACTCTCTGCATACGGATCTGGATAAGGTTCTGCAGTGGGGAAAGGCTAGTCTCGTGGACTTCAACGAAGACAGAATATACACTATTCACAAAGAAAAGTGGATCATCGATTCCACAGCCGATGATGAATGGCCAGGTCTTGCATCTGGGGGTATCATGAAGTTGCTCGACGTCACGGTCTGTAGAAATGTATCGTGGCATAAACACGTTTCGAACCTCGCCAGGTCCGCCTCTGGAAAACTGAGTTATCTTATATTTTACTCCGGCCCAACTTTTCTCCTGTATAAATTCCAAATTAGACCCGCGCTCGAATATTGCTCTCATGTTTGGACCTCCGCTCCTAAGTATACCCTCAATTTACTTGATACCACACAGAGACGAGCGACGAGCCTCATCGGGGACACGGCGCTGACGTCGGGACTACAGTCGCTATCACATCGAAGGCGTGTAGCTGAGCTCTATCTGTTTTACAGATATTATCATGGGTACTCGTGATATTGTTCGACGCAATTCGGTTTATATGTGCTCCACGAGATCGCACCAATGTGTTCATCTCCCGACAGCCCGAGCATCTCTCCATCAAAATTCGTTCCGTTACAGAGAGGGAAAGCTGTGGAATTCCCTCCCGTGCTAGTTTTTCGTAGTGTTACAACCTGCAATTGTACAAGAATAGCTGCAACAGTTATTTGGTGGCATCACGGGCGCCGTGTTCGCCTCTCCTGAGAGGAGTAAATAAAAAAAATTCTTTATTCCAATTATATGAATGTGGAATGCTCTACCAGATCACGTGGCCCCTCTCCCTGTTAAGTCCAGGCATTTAAGTCAAAAGATACATCGACAGCTCCTGTCGTAATCTACTACCTCTCGTTCCACTCGCATAGTGCGCTGAGATATAAGGGTACTTCAAAATCTCCTTTTGTGCGCGCATTCGTGTAAAAAAAAATATATTTCCTTCAAAACCAACCCCTTATTACTGTCCAAATTATCCGTGACCCTGGAATTCCATGCAACTGGGGCACTACTACCTCTCATAAATCGAGGGGATGATGCTGAAAGCTAACTCAGTCTTCGGGATTGTGAAACGCTGGTGAAAGGCATTCTTCAAAACCTTCGTAACTCGACCCCTTTACCTTTCCTTCCTTCGTCCACTGCTAGAATATGTTAGCCATGTATGGTACTTAGCAAAATGTTGTGAGGGCCAATGAACTCCTTAAAATATAAATGAAAACTAGAACTTACAAATATTGAAGCCAATTCCCATGCTTGCGTTGGAATTTGCAGACGTCAACAATTAATCATCATCGGCACTACAACCGGGAACCGGTCTTGGCCTTATTTAGCAAGTCCTGAGGCTAGTTAAATTTTCCATATTGATTTGTTTTTTCCCGGGCAAGGTCATTAGTCTTGCGTCAGAGGCTCCCCGACGGGGAATCGAACCCCGGTCTCAGGCGTGACAGACGGGTATACTAACCACTATACTATCGGGGAGCCTCAACAATTTATACACAAATTAAAATTAAAACATTATTGGCGACAGTTGTGTTGACGTCCGACAATATAGACGCCAACAAATTCGAGTTAAATTATAACATAATCAAATATAAATATAAAATAATACAGGCTTTTGTTAATGCAGACACCAGCCACTTTATTTTGCGTAGAGGAAGCATGGTTGGGTCCACATTGGGCAATGAGCAAAGTAAAAATTTCCTATTAAACGTTATTTTGTGAACGCTCTAACAGAGAGCAGGTGTCGCGGGTGTCATAAGCAAGTTGCATTGATAACAGTGGAAAGGTTAAATGAACCAAGATTTATATTTTATTGATCCTTGTACATGGATTCGATGATATTTCTGTTCCGCTTTTTTTTTTTTTTTTTTTTTTTTTTTTTTTTTGGCATCCTTTTCAATGTAACGCAAATTTTCAGAGAACAGTCAAGAGCGTGTTCTCTGTGTTCTTGCTTGGATATTTCCTTTTAGCACGAACGCGAAGTATCTTACTGTATACCTTGGATTTTAACTTACACCAAAGAAACGACTCGATGTCAAGTTGGAATTACTTACAGGTCAATTTATGCAACCTAATAGGGATAGACATTTTCCAGGTGAAGTTTCACGGACAACTGGTGAAGAAATGTCAGACATGTGAGATGCATAATTGATAGATAATTGTTATATGTGAGCCATGTAACAATCATGTTAAGTCGATGTCAAAGAATTCCCAATCAATGTCGATGTCAAAGAATTCCCAATGATTGCCCCATACTGCCCTGTTTTCTAACAGAATGATTGGGTCTTGCCTGAACTGACTGGCCCACACTCCCAAAGTTTTACATGTTTCTTGAAGGTTTAAGGCACCCCACTCATCACATGCCCATTACCGAAGCAGCCTTCCTTAATTTCTGTACCTGTGTGACGAATTTGGTACAGAATACAAAAATTAGTGTATTCATGAATTGGTTTTTTTCTGTAAAGCTCGCACGGACATCACGCAAACCCCGCTCTCGTAGTAACCCAATTCCCTACGGGGCAACTAGCGACTGCGGTATTCCCCGTTCTCCTTTCGTATATTTGCATTCGTACAGGGAGCAAAACATATTGAAAACTATAGGGTGGAACATAAATGTTTGCAAATTGCAACATTTGATTTGTTAAAACTGTTAGAGGGAGGGGCACGCGACTAGTGGGGAATTGCGCGTCGCTTCATGCAATTTTAGTCACGATGGAGCGCTTCACGGGACAACAAAATTTTACAAAAACAACGATTCTGTACTACGCCTATTGAATTGAATACGGATTAGGCCGTGTAAGTGAGTGTCCAAGTGTTAATTGAATCAAAGCTTGGGCCAAGAAGTTCGAGCAAACGTGATCGACAACGAATATTAAACAAACAGGGCGGCCACGTTCACGAAAATATCCAGGAGGAGATAGCTACGATACCTCGCAGCATGTGCCAGCGAGTTTTCCAATGTCTGCGTAGTCGATTGCAGGAGGGCAAACGACGAGACGGGGCACATCTCGACGATGTCATTTTTAAAAACTAAATTTTAATAAAGGTTTATTACGCTAAATAATTAATCAACAAAATAACATTTGTAGTCTTAGTATATATTATTTATTATATAATACAATATTATACTATTCTATAATAATATATTCTGAAGCATATGACAATCATCATTATCATCGGCACTACAACCGGGAACCGGTCTTAGCCTTATTTAGCAAGTCCTGGGGCTTGTTAAATTTTCCATAATGATTTATTTTTTCTGGGCAAGGTCATTAGTCTTGCGCCAGAGGCTTCCCGACGGGGAATCGAACCCCGGTCTCCCGGGTGACAGGCGGGTATACTAACCACTATACTATCGAGGAGCCCGCATATGACAATCAGTACTAGAATATTCGAGAAAGTCCGAAACAAAGTACTCGATTATTCTAGAAAGTACAGTGAAAACTGGAGACTATGAACAGTAGAACATCCAGGGCTATGGAACGGACGGAAACGAAACGCCAAATCGGAATGAGGGAACGGTATAAATACGTCGCACACAGATCATGGAGAAGTAAGACAGCGAAAGTAAAAAAGCGATAAGCAAGAAGTAAGAAATAGGCAGTAAAAGACGCGATAAGTACGGAAGCGATAAATCAAGAAATCGTTAAGTGTGCGGTAAAAGTAACGGTTGTTATTAACGGACTAATAAAGTGTTACATTAATTCAAAATCGGTTTAACGGCTCTTAATTATTAAAAATAATTAATCTAGCGAACCCTACGGTCGCTACAATATTATTATTATTTTTCCCTCAATAAATAAGAAATCAAAAGGGGGAGTAAAGTAGCGGTTCAATAAAACAAATGTGGCTTTTTTGTGCGTCTGCAGGGTGCTGCTCTGAAACAAGTTGCCATCTTTTGTGGCGCAGACTTTTATTTTCGGATAGCCAACTGCCCTCTTGAAGGTTGTATTATAGCGTTTGCAACTTTCGTGAAGAACGTGTGATTCGAACTGACGCTATGGCGGTTTGAATCACTAAAAATGTAATCAATGCTCAACACATCAGGCCACTGCCGCGTGTACGAATTCGATTTCTAAATTCAAGTACACTCAACTGATGTGGAATTGTTATGTTATCGCTATGGTTACGGCTCTGATGCTTTGCTTATCCGAATTCCCTTTCGGTGTTCTTCACAATTTGCTTGCATATGTATCTGTTAGAAACGCCACAGTATTATTATTCGTCCGTTAAAATCAATGATTTTTAAGTACATTTTATTCTGAAAGAGATTTCTACATCCAGATCTGGACTAGTTGTTTTCAATACAGAGAAAAAAGAGTCCCCTTCAGATTAAAAGGACTACTGTTTTAGATCTAAGTCAATGCCTGAAATACGATTAAGAAATTTCTGTAAGTATTTTTCAACAGGTGTAAATTGTAACACACCGTAAACATTCGCCCGAGTTCCATAGATTTTCCGTCCTGTGAAAAAATGAAGTTTGGGTTGGAGATAAACACCTATGTGTCATTAAGAGATGAATCGCAAATTGGTGGGATTGCCTTGTGAGGCGCAAATAAATCAAGTTCCTTGAAACGATGTCATGAGTCTCGAGGGAATAATTCCCGTGGCAATATATATATATAAAAGGCAAAGGTCCACTAGATGAATTTGATGTGATCGTGACTAGAGAATTAAAATCAGTGCTGAGTTTTTAATTAAGTGATTGTTGATTTCTGAAGCCATCAACTAGACCGAGGATATAATTAAGGGTAGAACTCCAAACATGTGACAATTTCGAATACGGATCTAATTTGGGATTTGTAAAGGAGAAGAAGTTGGGCCGAATAAAATATCCTTTAACTGTGGAGACGGACTTGTGGATTATTTTCAGATTTCGTGGCATTTTTCAACGTTCATTGAATCTACATCTTATGTGTTAATTGATCATATTCCAGCACAAAATTAATTATTTCTTTCATTCATTGGTAATTAATTTATTTAAAATGAAATAGAATTGAAAAATTATTGACTGAGTTTTGAAGGTCACTTACCTGCATTGATCTCCTGCTAGAGCCGCTATTTGATCGGGACAATAGAGGAGGACGACGCTTGGTTGCTCCACGTCCTGCTAGTAAATTATTCAGCAACGACGGTGATCGGGCACAAATAAACGCATGAAATGATGAAACCGTAAAAACACCCAATTTATTCAACGTGTTCTTCGTAGGTCGTGAAACGTGTGTCAGGAGAGACTGCAATTAAAACAGAAAATCACAGGGATATAGAGAATCTGTGGAAAAATAAAAATGTTGAATGGTCTGAATGTGACAAGCAAACAATCCAAAGGAATCAACAAACGTGCAACAAATAAAATAGAACACGATACTTTCTCGTCATCTTGATTAAATTCCCCGCATGTCCTGTAATCATTCGGTCTCGTGGTAGTGTTGGTTTAGGAAAGAAATAACTCATCATGAAGGCACGTAAGGCCCGAAGAGCACTTAGCATATCAGATGAACTTATTTTCTTTTATACCTTTCCACACCGGTGGTCCTTGGCAGGCACTTATGCGAATTGTGGCAGTGAATACATGCATGGTATAGTTGTTTGCTTAGCCGGGTGGGCCTGACTATCAAACAGCGAGTGAACGAAGTGGTGCTCTGTACTCGAGGATTGTGGCAATTGAAAAATTACCTTTCGTCAACCTGAAATGGTCGTCCTCTGATTGCGGAACCCCTCCACTTTAGAATGTACCATATATCCCTTCTGACAACGTACGTCTTCTCGATTCTTTTATTATACGAATTGCGAATTCCAGTAGAGTGGGGGTAATCTAAACTTTCCGGGTATCCTTGCACCTTATGGTTTCTATGAATGATGTTAACATCAGAACGACATGAGCCGCTAGGTAAGATAATTTGCAGGTAGAGCAACGTCGTCTCATGATGACATTCAAATTATTTCCGCAGGCTGTTTCTTCAAACATCAAAGTTGCATTACATCTTTTTTGCGTCTTCTCTGCACATTGAAATTCAATTGGATAAAGTAAGGACACGTGGATGTCCGTAAAAGTATTTAACATCCTTCAGGATGCTGATCTGATTTGAGGCAGAAAGGGGAGCACAGAACGAAAACTCCCCCTTTGTGGGTGTGTAATGCACAGGAATAAGCGTTTGGTGACTGCGGCAGCTCGTAAGAGTCCAAAGTGTTTGTTTACAAATTCTATACAACTGAATAACCAATTCAGATACGCTTAGGCATGCGAGGCGGTTGAGAAGTGGGTATTTTGTGGGAGGTTGGCACTATGGAACAATTAATTCTAGCATACGGATGCGTCTCTTGAGAATGCTCCTGGTTATTTGTTCGTTGAGCGTAAGCCGATTAAAGGGAGCTTCTACTGAAAGGATGTTATCGAAAGAGTGCTTGTGGGGAAAGTGCCTGAGTTATGACACTTGTTGAAGGTCTGTCATGAGCACGTAGATAACCGGCTGCAGATTCATAAATACCAACAACATGTATTTTACAATGTAGTGCATTTATCTGTTGTTATACATTTTGCAAGTACATCGAGTTTCTCATTTTAATCACATAAAGGAAGATTAGTCATTGAAATTGGTTTGAAAAGAACAAGAAAAACAGAGGGGTTGCATTTTCATATCCATTGGTCGAAACGTCAGTTTTAATTAGGATGGGAGGCAAGGATTACTTACCTTTGGATTGGGTAACTCTCCACTTTGTAAGGATGCCATATAACAACGTAATCTGAACTGTTCGCAGTGTAGACGTTCTAAATTCTCTTCCCATTGTAAAATTTGTGTTTGAATCTGATGACGAGTGTCCTGTTCATTAAGAACGCTTTGCTGTAATTCCGCCATGTGTTTTAGCTTTTGGTCCTGAAAATAAATAAATAAATAAATAAATAAATGAGTAAATTAATAAATAAAGTCATTATACAAATATGTGAATCTTAAATTGACCATGATTTATGAATAAGAAACCATTGATTTACTGAAGCCGGAGCAATGACATATATGCATTTCTAATTCTAGTAATATTTCTTAAACGGGTACTTGCTCTTTCAATTTTTTTATATCTAATTCAATTTGCTTATGATAATTGTTGCCAGTACCTTTGGCCCTGTTCAACAACTCAACTTAATGAGTGGAAAGGTGGCTTACAAACAATCAAATGAGGCGTTGTGTATCAGTACGGACTATGATTCGAACTCACACTTTAAAAAGTTAGAATAATAGCATCACAACATTAACCCACTCGAAGTTTTATCCATTCGTTACTTGATTGGGTTGCGTGTTCGTGTGTCGACCGCTGGTCGAATTTTTTTGATATGTTTCACAGAAACTCCTGCCGAACGGAATCTAAACTGTATGCTACGAAATTCTCTATATTCACAGACGATAATCTTCTGTATTTTTCGTCTACACAACCGAAGAGGAATTGATTTCGAATACTTCCAATTACTGGTAGGGGGATGCGCTCTGGGGTACCTAAAAAAACAAGATTTTGATTTTGACTTTGGTGAGGGCAGGGAAACGAATCAACATATAGACACATCCAACTGCAGCTGTCTACATGAACGAGGGTTAAAAGTTCACAATCCATGAATTACCAAGCGAATAACGTATGCGGTTTAGTCGATGTTCATCAACGTTACGTAATTGTCAGATATGAAATCTTTATGAGATGAAAATAAACCGAAAAAAGGAGCAATGTGAAGCCGCTTGCATTCAACAGTCATGTTTTGGGTAATAACTGAACAATTAATGAAATAGATGCTTTCAAAAGCCGCATTCGACCATTTCATTCATTTCATTCATTTCACTTAGTGTACCCAGGCAATTACTTTGATTCGCTTGATAACGAGCTGGCTTTTTTGGTAATTATAAATACCATACCGAAAGGCTGTGGGTGTCTTGTTGTATCCATGGAAGATGTGATGAGAAATGTCGCTGTTAAACATATGAATTTACAATAACTTTTATTTTCATTTTGGAAACTTTCTATACAACAGCTTCGAGTTTAAGTGAGACTATTACTATATGAAGCATGATGAGGGTTGTGAGTTAAAATTATGGGTTTTTATTTGATTAAAGATACAGTCATACTAATTGAGACCACATTCGGTATGAATTACATTTTTATGGCACATGTGTTGCCATTCAACAATTTGCATTTCAGCCAAAGAAAAGGTTTTTAATGAAACAAAATCTAGCATTTGTTCAACTTTAAATCGGGAAGCCCCTGCGGAGATTTTACTTTATCGCAATTAATCAACAAATAGATTGACAAATATCCAGAATGTCATAGAACACTCCATCGTACACCTGGGAAGCAGACGTTAAATTATACCGAGATAGGACACAACCGAGAGAGGCCATTTTGCAGTGGATGTTATATGTGACAAGACTAATGACCTTGCCCGGAAAAAAAAAAAACAATTCATTATGGAAAATTTAACAAGCCTCAGGACTTGCTAATTAAGGACAAGACCGGTTCCCGGTTGTAGTGCCGATGATGATGATGATGATGTTATTTGTGACAATATCCTCAGGGAGATTTGTATGTACGACCATTCCTAACCTACTTATCAACAATTTCATTTACATCTATATATTATGCACGTTGAATAAATATATTATTACGCATAGTGTAAGCGGAGAACTTACTCGTTATATAATACGAAAATAATTAAACAAATTATTGCAGTCACGTAGAGGGTGTCCTAAAAGTAGTTTTCAGTTTTATTTGCCTTCTGTCCACATGCAACCACTAGGAGAGGCGGCTGACATGTGCCGGTAGGTAGCCCCATTTTTGGGAATGCAGTCACAATGACAGTCTCACAGGAGTGGAGCGAGCAAGCCGTGCAAACGAGTTTTACAAAAACAATAATTATTGTTGTGTGAGAACTAAATCCTAGTCAGATTTATATACAATCATATCAGATGTTGAGTGAATGATTTAAACGAGTAGTAGTTGTTATGGGTTAGTTGAACGGACGGCTGGCTCTCAGCGGGCCCACAAACTCCCCATGGTAGTGGACTGTATTGGCTGACTGATCAAAGAAACCCTGAATATAGATGAGTTTAGAATTCTTCCGTCGTATCTATATTTTTCTTTCCCCTACGATGCATCTCTTACCACAGTGGGGGGAAACCTCTTTCGTGTACACAACCGAAGAGGAATTGATTTCGAATACTTCGAACTACTAGTAGGGGGAAGCGCTCTGGGGTACCTGAAAAAACAAGATTTTGATTTTGACTTTGGTGAGGGCAGAATCCTCATATATTTAGCTTAGTACAAGCAATATACAACAGTATATGTGGTTATCTTAACAACTAATTTAAAAGAAAAGTATGTGGGATTTAACAACGTGGATACGCGCTGGTATAAGTAGCAGGAAAAGGGTAGGACGAGGACAGACCGAAAGTTTAAGATGTGAGTATGTGGATGAGTGCGGGTTGTGTGAATCTAAGGAGTATACATGATCGGGGAGGTGGGTAGTTGGGGTTACTAAGGAGAGTAGTTTGAGACCAGGAGCGGTGATGTTGAAGTCATAAGAGGTGTGGAAAGAGTTGGCTCTCCGTAAAGTTCGCGAAATGGGTTCATTAGAGCCATAAGAGATGTGATAGGGGGGCAAGTATGATACGGTTTTCTTAAACACCACTATTGTACCAATTACAATCGTTAGTAAAAACACTTTTGTTCATAGTCACCTTGTGGGGGTTGTCTATACCACATGGAGAACCAATCCACAATTCCATACCTTATTTCGACCGCTTTCAGCGCGTCATTACTACCCATTCCACTTATAAGCTATTTCACCTGTAAATCATGTTAAACGGACGCATAGCTAAACTCATTATTCTATGCAGATAATGCATAATTGAGTTTAGCTACCTTTTTGCCATACGGCAACCCCATTTCGCTAGCCCATGAGATTTCCACCGGAAATCGGATCATGTCGGCTAGCAAGGGCATAATCTGATGAAACGACGCGGTTGCTTAATCTTGTGACCGCTGGGGAAATTATAAAAGCATTTAAGTTAGTTCCCATGATCAGATTTCCCTAGCCAAGTCGGCGTCCTTTTTATTTTCTCCAGACACTTCATTCGCTGGAGATCAATGCTCTCTTTTTGCAGGTGAATAGCACTGTAGCGTTTCCGGCAAACCCTACGGTCTACTTACCTGAAAAAACCCCATAACTACTACCCAACTCCCTTAAGTTTGCTAATGCAACGGTATTAGTACCTGTAAATGCTTCACCCATTATATAGATCACCATCTGTAATCATAAAATCCCTATAAAGAAAACTTACCTTCATGCATCCCTTCGCATACAATTTTCCGTAAGATTTCTTTGTTTGCTTATTTGGTATTCTGAACCAATTCGGTACCAGACAAATTCCAGTAAACAAAATAATTCGGATTGCATTCAATGTAACCGTCATGACAGGGACCATAAATATCGCGCCGTCTATTTTCCCAGCCGCGTCATATACCTTTTCATACACATTGCCTGGCAACCTTTTTTTTGTTTGTCTTACCAACAAACAACCCAAGCAGCTGCATATAATTAGCGCAATAGACGCTGAAACCAAATTCTCCAGCATGTCCTAATGCAAATATGAACCCGGTTTCTATTGCAGCCAGAGATGCCATAAACATCCAATTTGCTTTTAGCACCTTTTTCTCCTAACGTCGAAAATAGCGACGAGGCATCGTATAAACATATAAACCCTCATTAAAGAGCGAACCATTTGGTCGCCTTTTCTTTTGTCCTTGCCACCTGCCTGTTTCGTTGTTCCACTGCACGTGTGAATAGCATTGATCTCAACGATCCCACACATACCACCATGACCTTTCTTACAAGATCTGGTTTCCTATACCACCAAGAGAGACTTTACGTTTCCCTGGTGGTAGGTAAAAAACGATATCCTTATTGGAGAGGATATCGTTTGAGTCGTATTCTAACCACCAGACACGTCGGTTGTGTTTTTTTTCTCCTGCTCCCCGCGACCTCGCGGGGACGCATCCATCATGTAGTCGCATATCTGTCTACACCCCTGAGTGTGTCGAGTCATAACAGTCAAATTTCAATCGCGGGTCGCTAATCTTTTTATTTGTGCAAAGTGTTAGGCATTATTAAGAAAACCAAAAAGTAAATTATTTTAGTTCAGAATCCGAAGTTGAGTGCGCAATTCAGAGTCCTATTTGTTTTTCCATCTACCTTAATCGAACCATTAAATGAACAATATAAATAAAGAAAGCTTGGAGCAATAAAATACATCAGTGCGTTTCAATACTTGTATACAGCTTGTTAGCGGAGTGAACGATTTTCAGAGGAAGATTCAGTGGACAGTGTTTTTCCTTACTCCGGTGCGAACAGTTTACTTGGTGACAATTTTCGGTGCCATGGCGATTTATCTGTCAGCGGCACTTCGTCTTCGTGGTGATCGTTCTTTAGTGCAACGGTGATTAACTTTTGGTTAAGAACTTCGGCGAAATTAGTAGTGGGACGAGGTAGAACACCGTGTCGTACGCCGGCACATCGACCTAATAGTACTCCCCTACAGCACCAGCTTAATTTTCCTCTCCTTCACAGTTCTGTCTTCGTACAGATCAATGTCCTCTGAGATAACCATATTCACCGAATTAGGTCAATGGGTTACGCTCAGAACTGCATTGATTCATGCACACACAACCAAACCCACCCCGGGATCATAGACACTGTGTGTCTGTTCTCTCATTCTCCCATGTTGTCGATTATCGAATTAACCGATGTAATTCACCACACATCGACGGCGGTGGCAATGAGAGAGCAGAAGTGTGTTCTCTCTTGGTTGTCAAGTGTGAACATTAAATTACTCATTTTCTTCCCTTTTCCAGGCAGTCGATTTACAACCTTCAACGGAGTAACTCGTTATCCAACGACCGCAGTTCTGGTGCAAGAATCGCTGCCACGCCTTTAACATATACCAATCAACATCGTTCCCGTCAGCATGTGAATATAATATATAACAGGGTATGTCAATCGTACTAAAGTTGGGTCGTATTCAATGAATACGCACAAATTTGTCGAGTGGAATGAACAAAATGTTTCCACAAAAACTTGTTCAGTGGAATACATTTTCATTTTCAAAGCATTTTCAATAGAATATACTTTTGTCTTCTTAGTACGAACGAACCTTTTCTTTAAGAACAAGTTGTAGATACTACTAAGGAAATTTACATAGATATATCCACGCTTAAGGTTATGTTAATTATTAAAGTTAATATACAAAATTCTTGCCACCAGTTTAACGTATTGTCGCCGGCAATACTAAAATAAATGTACGCATTAAAAAAATAACAGAAAGACTAAAAATGTTCAATTTTATATTTCTATTGAGTGTAATTTTATCCTGCCATTAAATAAAATACGACTATTACAATAAAATCCGCCTTCTCTGGTTTGTGCCCAAAATGATTGAGATAAGTCAGCTCACACAAAATTGCCAGTTTAAGAATATTACATGCAAATCGGTCTTCGTACCGAATCTTACAATCCACATTATACAACAATGAACAGCACATTGACCTATTTCGCAGTATTATTGCTAAATCTTAAACTTCATACCCCAACAAACACCAATGGCCTTCTGGAGCAAACCCCCAGTTATGTCGGATCAAAGTGCTCACTCATTGTTGACAACCATCACTGTCGTCCGTTTTCGAACACAACCTTAAGGACAAATCCAATTAGGTCAGTAATTCCAAGTAAGATAGCTAGACTAATTGAAGTCACAGATAGAACAGTATTCGTAAGCTCCTTCGAATAGTTGTTCCAATTATAACCCAGTCTTTAATGGTTTATAAAGGAGTATTTTTAAAGTACATTACTAAGAATTGCCTCCGCATTCCAGCTGCTCAAAGTGACTACATTAGAATGAATTTGAATTACATCAGTGAGGACGTTGCCGGAGTGACTACAGGACAAGAAAACCACAAATTGGCACATTAAGATATTCAAAGGGGTTTTAAGGAATGCAAATGCGCTCTACGAATTTGTACATAAATCAGGAGTTATGTATGTACAGGACTTTGGGTGGAGTAAGGTGCCCTTCGAAACAAAGGGAATACTCCTTTTGGACAAACCTCTGTTCAACAGGAGACGGTTTGTAAAGTTGGTGGGTACCCTTATAAGTTCATCAGCGGAGTTTAAAGCTAGTTAGATAGAATCCCTACGATTTAAAAGGGTTTCTTATGAGGGATCGTATAGGGTCGCACCACTTCCTAAAAAAGTGGCAAACGCTGATGAATACACAGTTTAGGTTCATAAAAACCTCTGTTTAAGACGAAGAAATGACAGCTGGACGGACACGTAACATCAATAAATCGACAATAACATCGAACACAGACTAACCACGAGAAACAACCAACATTTTGATAGGAACCACAGACCAGGCCAACTGATCCAACGTAACAGGTATGATAATAGACAGAGCAGAAGTAATATCGTAAGACAAGAAGACAATCACCTTAACTTCAGGACAAACCGTGTGTTCAGGCAAAACCTAGGTGATAACCACAATTGGAGGACAGTACCAAATAATTTTAGGCAAGGAAACGAACGATCTATACAAAGGCGTGAAAGTTCACAACAAAGGCGGATGCTATACTATATGTCAGTGGACATGATAAACCGGCAAGAAGCAAGGGATGTAGCAGACAGGTTTTTTACAAACTAGCCTCGGAAAATAGAATCGTAGTTACACTAATCATCGCAAAAAAAAGGGTCTAGCACTATTAAACACAGGGTCCACGATAAGTATTTTAAATGAAAGCAACACCCCAAAACTTAAATGCGATGTGCTAGATACAAACACGACTGCAATAACAACGATTCAGGGAGAAGTAAGCGAGTCAGGTAAAACAGTGGCATCGATCTGTCCACTAGAATTCATATATCCGGATAATGTAAGAATAAGGTGGGTAGCTATAAAAATGAAAAAAAAACGTACTTTTATTCTAGGCATGGATTGGATAGGTAAAAATGTCGAAAACATTTACATGAAGAGCCAGGAAATTTATATGACTAATGGAATGAGGTTTCCATTCGGGACAAAGTCTATTTGTGAAAAAGCAATGTACTCGAAGTAAGCGAAATGCTAGATTTCCAGTTAGGTCACTTAAATGAACAATAAAGCAGAGCTATAGAACCTCTTATTAAATAATTTAGTACTTTGCTATACAGAGAAGGAGATGTCTTGACAAAAACAAATACAATCGTCCACGAAATTCGAACAACCACTGATGAACAAATAAATTCAAGGGTCTGTGGCGGTTCCGCCAAACCCCACTATCTACTTACCGTAAAACCCCCATAACATTCAGCCAATCTCCTAACTTCGCTAATGCAACAGCATTAGCACCTGTAAATGCTTCACGCATTATATAGATCAAACCTATAATCTAAAAGGTGCCTGTGAAAGAAAACTTGCCTTCATGCATCTCTTCGCATATAATTTCCTGTAAGAATTTCTTTCTACCTTTTCAAGAATCCCAAGCCAGTCGGCACCCTTTGTCTGTGTTAAAATCCTATGTCGGACAGCTTGTTTTTACAGCTGTAATAAACCGACCTGCGATTCGTTTGTACAATCGTCAAGCAACCACCACATCTTCGGCATTATCAACGAAACCAAATTTTCTAGTATTTCCTAATGCCAACACGAACCCGGTTTCTACTGCAGACAGAGATGCCATAAACATCCAATTTGCTTTTAGCACCATTTCCCGGATGACTAGCGGTTTATTTATTCAACTGCAATGCACATTCTCCCTTTCCTTGTTTCAGGTTTATTCCCATGGCCTTGTGTATGAAAAAAAACCAATGTGATCTTCACTCACACATACACATACATTGCTAAGTCTTTCTTTCTTGGGAAAACTCACCCCAAAACGATGAAATTTCGTTGAGTCGTTTTACATCAGCAGACCAGAATGGTCACGCGTCACCCATTTTTTCGTATAATTGGGCTTTGGTAGGTTACCTGACGTATTTCATCTCTCTACATTTGTTGCAATTGCTAATTATGAGGTGGATGCATGGGTGGTCTGAAAAGTTTCCTGACATTTTTTTGACTGTATTTTTATTTCGGGCCTGTAATGGTGTATCCAAGTTTCTTCGACAGTAATTAATCGACGCCACAACTCGGATTTATTGCGCCTGAGCTGCGCTAACAGACCGTTGGAAATGTTCATTCGAAGACGTTTTTGGTCTAACGTGAGCAAACGCGGCACCCAACGCGCGGACAGTTTTCTCATGCGTAAATCTTGATTTAATATGTGACAAACACGTTGTTTGGACATTTTCATAGCCTCTGCTATTTCTCTCACTTTAATTCGGGGGTCGTCTAGCACCATTTGGTGAACTTTAGCGATGCTATCGTGAGTTGTTGCAGGTTTTGGACGTCCTGAACGTTCATCAACTCCCAAGCTCTCACGGCCACGTTTAAATTCAGCTGCCCAAAATTTCACTGTACACAGAGTCCAACTCATCTTTGATTTGCGTATTCGTATTGCCTTTCAAAAACTAGAATTTAATGACAGCTCCGTACTTAATTTTATCCATTGTCCCAACAACACTCACATCGACTCACTCAAACGACTGTCAAATAAAAACTACGCGTCCAAAATGGCTGAATGAATGAAAATGAATTTGGTGAGTAACTGCCAAGAGATACACAACTAAATTCACTAGCTTTTATTGACGAGTGCTGCTATCTTCACCTTGAGGTCGGAAACTTTTCAGCCCGCCCTCGTATGTTCACGTTGCTTGGGAAAATATAACTTTTCTTTTAAACTATGGCAACACTCGTTAATTCCACTGTGCAGCGACTCTTTAGTATGATACAAAGATAGTTGCTTATGTAATCTTCCTCTGTTTTAACGTCTAGGGCTCTTCTGGAGCCCCGTTTAAATTTTATTTTTTCGTCAATGAGAATAACGATATTAGAAACAACTGTACCTTGTGGTAGATCCAATTCGTCTGTACAGGACTCCTTCACCCACATCGATCAGGCGGCACAAAAACTGGGACTGCACATTAATGAGGGAAAAACTAAGCACATGGTGGCAAATTCTGCGAAGAGAAGACCTAACGTTGGTCAAACTATCAGGGTAGTGGAGCACGAATTTAAAGTAGTGCAAACCCTTAACTATCTTGTGTCAATAGTATCAGCCGATAACAATATGGAAGAAGAAATACGCGAACGGCGGATCAAATCCAACAAAGGCTCTTTAAATCCCGAAATTTATCCAGAACATCCAAGCTACTGTTGTACAAGACTATGGTCTTACCAGTACTCATATATAGATCCGAGACCTGGGTGCTCAATAAAAAGCACTCTGAACTCTTAGCCGCGCTCGAGAGGAAGGTCTTAAGGAGAATTGTTGGTCCCCTATGTGAGGGAGGAGGATTCTGGAGACGCTACAACCATGAGTTGTACGAAATCTACCTTGAAGCTAATGTTGTAAGAAAAATCAAGCTCGGTAGACCACAGTGAGCGGGACACTTAGCTCGAATGAGCGAAGAGGAGCCTGCCCGGAACGTCCTTTGTGGCAGGATGTATGGAAGGAGACAGCACGACAGATCTTGTCTGCGATGGAGAGATGGCGTAGACCAGGACGCCCAGAGCCCAGGAGTGCCAAATTGGATGACATCGGCTTGAAATCGGGACGGCTGGGAGACATTTGTTAATTAAGGCGATGAACGGATCCCGCTTGTAGTGCCGATAATGATGATGATGACGTGGTAGTCTGCATCTTGAACTTCTGAGTATATGCCGATGCAGCCTCTTCTGATGTGCATCCTTAGCGTGTCTTCTAAATTACTTCTGCTTTCTAGTGTACCTATCTCTATTACTGTTCTGTTGTGGATAGGCTGAACTTCATGCACAGGGCTGTATGCTAGTATGATTGCATCTTATACTTGTTAACTATTTCGTCCTTTATACCTATATGGTACAATCTTTGCTCATCTGTAGAATGAGTTGCACTGTCGGAGATTGCTAGATTAGATTCATCTTCGTTGTTTTCGGTTATCTTTTTTGAATGTTCTAATCTACTCAGGAAGTCTGCTACCTTATTCTCTTTCCCTTGTAAGTATTCGATTTCATAATTAAACTCTTGGAGTTTTTACAACCAACGCTGATGTCGTTGTGAAGATTCTCTTCCTTTATACTTGCTGTTTAGGTAGTTGATTGGTACATGGTCCGTTACGATTTTGAACTCGTTCCCATACATATATGGTCTGAAGTAGGTGACTGCGTACACTATTGCCAAAAATTTGTTATCTGTGGTGCTATAATTTTTTTCGTGATTGTTGAGTGTTTTAGATATGAAACACACCGGGTGTCCTTGCTGAAACAACACTGCTCCTATGGCATTATCACTTGCATCTCTTGTTATCACACACGTTTGTTCGAAATCTGGGTATTCTAGAATTGGATGAGAAGACAACAGACTTTTCAGATTTTCAGATGTTGCTGTGTACTGTAGGTCTCTTGGATTAATCTTTCTTTAGATACTTAATCATCGGATATGCTATTTTTGAATAATCCTTAATGAATTTCCTATAAAATCCAGTTGCGCCTAGGAATCATTTCAGTTGTCTGTCGATCTTGGGTACCTCTAGTTCCTGTATGACCCTTATTTTTTCCGAATTTGGTGTCATTCCTTCCTTAGTTATGAACCAGAAAATAACCCAGACATTCAGTGTCTTTCTTCAGAAAGCTGCATTTATCTGCTTGAATTATATTAGATTATGTTAAATCCATTATAATACTGGACATAAAAAATTGCCTTTAACTCAGCCAACTGCTTCTCCAGCAGGAGAGCCCTTAGTCGAATGGGGACTCCGATCTACCTCCTAAAACTCGTCATAGATGATGTACGATACGGACAAAGATAGAGAGTTGTATGATGTGTCGGCAGGAAGCTCCAATGGCGAGTACCCGGTCCATTTTTGTGGAATATTATATACGGCATTGTCGTTGTTGTAAGCTGTAGCGTTCTACGAACGTACAAATCCACCCAGGTAGCGTTCCTACCCTTCAAGTAACATACCTACCCTGAAAACGTTACACGCGCCCACAGACGCGTGCCACTAACTCCGCTAGCGTCCTGAAACATTCACCACAACGTTGAGCCCGACACGAAAAAGCAAGGAACTGATCGTCCCAAAGTTTTCAATGTCAAGCTCAACATGTCGATTGTAGCATACCTGAAACAAAGGTAAAAAACCATACATTCATCCGGCTCCCATGAAAAATTCCAAAAGATCGAAATGCATCGCATCCCAGCTCTGCACAATAGGAAATCCTGAACATCTACACGATGTTACAAGGAATCGCTATCGTCGGTAAATTTTCACATAAATGATTTGTTGGAGACAACGGATAACAAAGTGTTCAGTTTTGCGGATGAGAGTACGCTTGTTTCCCCCTTTTCGAGTGATCGGCCGATTGGTGCATTAACGTCGCACCGGCTGAGATGTAGACAGATTGACTCTCTGAACCAGGATCTAGATAAAGTACTGACGTGGGGAAAGGCCAATCTTGTCGACTTCAATGCAACGAAGACCCAGTATACAACATTCACAAAGAAAACCGGATCATCGGTTCCACAGCTGATGATGAATGGCCGGGCCCTCGAGGCTGGGGAAAGTTTGAGATTGCTCGGCGTCACGGTCTGTGGGAATGTATCATGGCATAAACACGTATCGAGTATCGCCAGATCAGCCTCAGGAAAACTGAGTTATCTTTTTAGAGCCAAGAAATATTTTACTCCGGCCCAACTTCTTCTCCTATATAAATCTCAAATTAGACCCGCGCTCGAATATTGCTCTCATGTTTGGAGCTCGGCTCCTAAACATACCCTCGACCTACTTGAGAGCGTACAAAGACGAGCGATCCGCCTGATCGGGGACTCGGCGCTGACTTCGGGACTACAGTCGCTATCACATCGAAGACGCGTGGCCGACCTCTGTCTGTTCTACAGATATTATCACGGGTGCTGTTCTTCAGAGATTCTTGGCATTGTTCCACGTAATTCGGTCTATATGCGCTCCACAAGACAATCCGACGGATCGCACCCGTTTGTGGTTCATCTCCCGACAGCGCGAACATCCCTGTATCAGAACTCGTTCCGTTACAGAGCGGGGAAGCTGTGGAACTCCCTTCCCACGCGAGTGTTCCCGGAGCGTTACAACCTGTAACTGTTCAAAAAGAACTGCAACAGTTATTTGATGGCATCTCGGGGCGCCCACTCGACGCGATAGGTTCGCCTCTCCCGAGAGAGGTCTAATAAAAAAAAAAAAAAAAAAAATTAGCCGACCAGCGGCTGCACGTGCGGGTAGCTGCCATAAAGACCACCCAAAACCGTCAAGCAAACAAAGGCAGCGACAACCTAGTTCAATAAAGCATATCGCCTACCGCTACCAAATTGCAGGAAACCGTAATTATCTCGACGAGATAATTCCGAAAATTTATGAGGCTAAAAACCTACAAAGGATCTATTCCGATCCCACGCTCCCTTTCGATTTTCACACCCATTAGAAAGTTCTAATGGATTGTAGTTTTAACCGAAAGAAGTTAAACAAAACCATGGACCGTACGTCCATTCAAATTGCACGATATCCGTCGGCCGCGCGCCAGATGTGCTATGCAAATAGAGGCGGCACACAATCGACAACCGTCGATCTGAATTTCGATCACCACCACGGATGGTGATAATGATATAAGGATGTATGCGTCGATGGACTTTCTCCTTTTCGGGCACCTAAATTACCCATGGGCATTAATAACATGCTGCTAACAGATACTGTGGAAAATTCTGTTAGCAGATGAAATGGAAAATTTCTCCTTTGCAGATACAGATGGGAAATCTGAATCGGGATATTTTTCTTGGGCAGACCCAGAGTCTAATTGGGATCGTCAACGAGACGACAAGTCGATATTGAACTTTCGAGCGGTGGTGACCAGACAGTCGAATAGCGAGGGAGACTTTCGAGGAGGAACTTGAGTCGCGTTAAAGTGAAATTCACCGTGGGTAAAAACGGAGAGCGCTAGAACGTGTGTTGTCATGGCTAGTACGTCCGTAAGACCATATATTATATTATGTTAAACTATTAAATGCGAGGACTAAGTGAATTGTGAATTAATACTTCTGTGACATTCACATCATCGAGGATTCGTCCTGCTGTAAACCAATAAAATCGATTAGTGCAAAAATAAAAATAAAGTTAAATTGAAAGGCGACGTCCGTGTTTTATTTGTGACGGCATTCGCTCCAGAGCATCGTATTCACCGTGTGGCGTACTTCATCGGGATTCTAATAGACAAATAATCTCATCACCAAAGTGGCAACAATACCGCCAAAAAGCTACCACAAGGGGTGGAAATTATGGGATTCGTAGACGACATCGCAGTGGTACGAATTTCTAAACACATTAGCGAGGCAGAAGCACCCACTAATGCGGCAATTGGACTAATTAAAGACTGGCTATCCTCGACCGGAGTAGAATCAGTTGATCACAAAACGGACGCAGTCCTTATAACTAGTCGAAAGCGCGTGGAATATGCTAACGTCCAATTTGGAAATCATACCTTACGATCAAAGGAAGCTGTAAGGGATTTGGGAGTTATGCTCCACAACCGACTAAAATTTAAGGCTCACATAGAATAGATGGATAAAGAAGCCACAGGCGTAGAACCAGCCATATAGGGAATGTGGCCAAACCGAATATAGTAAGAGAATTATCTTGGTAGTCATATCAACATTAGCGTATGCTGCGCCAGTGTGGGCAGAAGTTCTACAAAGAAAACAATTGCAGAAAATAATGAGAGAAACAGGCAGGTTGCATATTAAAGACCATATGCGCTTTCAGGATGATTTCCGACGAAGCAGTGTTTGTCATAGCCGGATTGCTCCCCATAAATATCTTAGCTGAGGAGATGCTTCGAATCTATAAATGGCGAACAGCGAGGAATGAAGCGCCTGATGGGATGGCGAGAATTAAGCTAGAGGATTTTGTCGTCATATGGCAGGCCAGACGGAACACAAACTAAAAAGGCCGATGGACTTTTAAGCTCATCTCATCCGTAGAAGCTTGGAAAAATCGGCCATACGGAAACTGCAATTACCACTGTAAGCAGTTCTTGTCGGGTCATGGCGGGCATCGAAAATACCTAAACACTTTTGCACACGACAGTTCACGACTCTGTTTACAATGCGAAGAGCGAGAGGAGGATGCAGACACATGTATTTTTGGATGGACCCACTTAGACCAATCGAGTAACAACCTCTCGACTTCGTAGATTACATGATGCAGTCAGAGGAGCGCTGGCCCGAGATCAGCACTCTAAAACCCCTAGTGCGAATTCAAAACAGCGAGGTGAGAAACCCCAGAAACCAATAAGAAACCAGCCCAAAGAGCTAACCAGCCTCATGGAGTAAAACCCACTCCTGCGGGGAGAGAGTTGTAGGAAATACAAGTATGTGTTTTAGTATGTAAACACAACATTGTTACATACTGTGCAACTCTGTGAATCGTGCATGTCAGCAAGTCGGGCTTATAATATTTTTGGAAGATCACAAAGAAGAAAGAAAAAAAAATGTCCTGCTCGAAAAACGGACAAATTGAAGTACTTAGCCGTCGCCCAAAACTTGCTACAATAAAGTTTCCACGCTTGTCATTATTGGTGAACGCCATTTATGTTCGGGGTAGTGTGATGGATGCCCCTGAATGTTTGTACACGAAACGCACACAAATTAATAATATGGCTCACCGAAAGACCGAAAATGTATTTTTTATGCAGAGAGTGCCTATGTCTACTCGTATATTCAGACTTTATTCGGGAAAATAAAACTTATGATCTATATAGTTCGATCCATAAAGAACAAATAGCATGGTTCAATAATGACTTGGGTTATTTATACTAATATGTTATCGCTATGATTGGTGTGGATTCTGATTGTGGTGTCCGTTCCTAAGGCATGACATTATCCTTTGTATGTTGTGTGTCGCATGCCTTATCGCTACTGATTGTGGTATCCATACCTAAGGCATGACATCCTTTATACGCTGTGGGCCGCATGTGTTATCACATCCTCCTTTGTTCGTTGTACGTCGTATGTGTAATCGCTAATGATTGTGGTATCCGTTCCTGAGGTATAACATCATCCTTTGTACGTTGTGTGTCGCATGCGTTATCGCTACTGATAGTGGTATCTATTCCTAAGAAATGACAACATCCTAGGTACGCTGTGCGTCGCATGTGTTATCACATCATCCTTCGTTCGTTGTGCGTCGCACATGCTATCGCTATGTGCGACGCAGCATTTATTTTTAGATCTGGGACCGAAAGTTGCCTTAAGTCACATAAAAGGTATTTTGAAATAAACGCCAAAACTCAGTGTAAGGGAAGAAGAGGGAGAGTTTCGAAGAAAGGAAATATTGATATAAATTGATTTTAACTGATTTAACAGAATGCTGCTATAAATTCAACACTGATAAGACAAATTGTTTAATATTAGTGTAATATTTGCAACTGGATCGCCATATGTTATTTAATGAAGAAAAAAAGAAGGAAACCTAAAGGAGAGTGAGACCTTTGCTCTTGATTAGTTGCCGGAAAGTCGCCACGTGAAGGTGGCAGTAAATTGTTGTATATGTGAACGCAGTCTTCCAACGTTGGGGTCTAAATAGATTTGCTTTTTGCAACGACGGTAGAGTCTGTCTAGAATTGGGTCTGTGGCGGTTCTTTAAAGCTTTTCCATCCATTTCTTTAAGTCAACCTGCTTTTCCCTCACTCCACAAGACACCATACCTACCTTTCATTCGCTTTCACCTGAAAGTAAAACCCCAGCAAGCATGCACATCAAATAAATTATTTCATTCATATTACATGAACTGTACCAACCCAATCGGCTCGGCTTGTCAGCAATTATAAACGATAAACACTCGCTGGCCAGCGTAATTGTTGACACAGCTATAGCCGATATTATGCTACGGTTCATGAGTGAATATTGCTCCAATCACAAGGTTCGCTACAGTTGCAACCAATTTCCTTTATCGGTTATCTACCGATCATGTGATTTGGGCACGAATATGATTGACGTTAGACAATCATACCCATGATCATATCTTATGTTCGTTGTCTAAACAACGACCAGCCACTATTCTCACGCTGGCTATTTTAAACGAAATGCTTCTGTGTACTCTACGTAAACAGAAGACATTATTTTTGCCTGCGTGCCAGTATTCCTGTGCATTATCCAATTCCTAAAATAAACATGCACCCAAATCTAGTAGCATTTGCCGTCGCAGCAAAGTTCTGTTGACTTATCGTCAACCCAAATCGATCCCCTATCGTACGATGGGAATACACCTAGCTGTACACCGATCATCATATTTGACCAGCTGCATGTTTGTTTTTCCTTTCCTGCGCCCAGCGAGTGTTTGGGTGTCTTTATTGAAAAGAAAATATTGTTTTTCCCCTGCGGTAACATGCGTGGAAACTCATCGCAATCACCAGAGGCTGGGTCAACGTCGCCCAGCACGGGGAGTCAGATTTTAGCCACCGAATGGAGCAGAAGTTCCCAAATTTATCTCCTGTCGGGATTACACGCCCACCAGGAGTCAGATTTTTACCGTCCAGCCCGACACACGTCCCAAGATCTCGTGATCAGAGTCAAAATGCATCCCCTGTCGGATACTCGCGTTAAGGAGTCCGATTTTGTGCCCAGTGGCGTGTGGACACACAAAATTAAAAAATCAAGCGTGTCGGTACGGTCGCGGTTTGTTATAATTCTTTATCGCGCAATTTCAGCAATCAGATTAAATTATTTCGGGCGAATATATCACCAAATAGTAGTCAGTGTGTGGGAAGTGAATCGAACAATAATACGAGAGGACGCCTACAGTGCTATAATTTTTCGTCTATCATTCCTTAACTTATTAAAAAGTAAAAATAAAGAAAAACATTCACTAGTAGAACTACCACATTCCTTTTTTTATTTTTCGTACTACTTCGACTGGATAAGAGTTGGGGATTTAAGTGAATCCGTGTCGTGTCAGGCACCTACTTACACCCCACAGGCCCTCTGTTAGATCATCACACATGACACGAATGCTATAAATATCTTCCAAAAAAGAAAAAGAAATGATGAAATGTAAAGTCGAAATTTCAGCTTGTATCCGATTTATTCATTAACAATACAGTCCTTAAATTATATTTTTCCATCAACATTTCCATTGCATACCAATATCAAGGAGGTCAGAAGCCAACATATTTCGGCCGTCTAATCATGAGCTGAAAATTACGTTCGTCATTCCAAATGTTTATTGCACATAGCATAGCAAATCCGCAACGGCTCACTTCTCAGATGACACGTTAATAGATGAGTGTCATGGACCGTGGAATCTTATACTATACATGACACACTTCCGCCGGAAACACCTGGGAAATGAGTATTGTAATGCCATACTTTTTGCTTTGGCGTGTGCCGTCAGGTATTTCGTTTCAATGACCGTGGAAATTGTTTCATGATCCAATTATCGGGTGTATAGTATGGAAAAATGTGTTCAGTTTCAATGGGTAGATTACATAAGGATTTATACAAAGTCATCCGTCCTGCGTTTACTATATTGTAGCTTCGATGGCAATGAGCAAATCGTTTACCTCCAAAATTGCTTACCCCTTGATAACACCATCAGACATCATTCTTGACCTTAGATCGAACCATCTGCCAGACTCAAAAAAATAATCAACGATTTTTCTCGACCTTGTCGTGAAATGTATAGTGAAGTATAGTTTCACCGGGGACCCATAATTGGAATCAAGTTATTGCCTCCCATTACATTTCTTCGGTTCATTAACTGATATCCAAATACACCTCCCAATAGGTTCACGGATGTTTTAATATGATCCGGTGGTACTTTTCCGGGCGACTAGAGTTTGGGAACCACCCTATTGTAAAGTAATAACTTTACAAAGAGGTCGTGTCGGCTTTAAATTATGCCGCCTTTAATTATTTACCTTAATTAATTGTTTAATTCAAAGAGTTATACCGCAACAGTGCCAATAAGCGTAAGAAAACAACAGCAAAACCACGCCCATCCCCTAGAATTTCGATGGCGTCGGTTTTATTGTTGTTCATGGTGTATACTGAGTCTGTTGACTTCAAATACTCACACTGAGTGGTGGCCAGTGCATTGCAAAGGGTGTTCAAATGGTTTTCATTAGTTTTGTAAGACTATCCATCTTAACAACTTCCAGTTCCAAGCAAAGTTATTTCCATTTACTTCTCTCAAGAAAGGCAAACCTATTAGTCAACGTTCCAAGATATCATTAGATAACCGTTGGAGATCTTCATGAACAGATGCAGCCATCCAGAAACACTCGCGTATGGAAGAAATTTCACAGGCTTCCCATTCTGAAACAGGATGAGTTTTGGTACTGAGATGTGCCATTGAGAGTTGAATCGCAAATTGGTGAGATCCGTCGGATTGTTGTGTAGTGTGCGGCTAAACCAGATTCCACGGAATTATACTATGAATTTCCGAGGAACAGCCTCGTGATAATATCTGTAAAAGAGTTAAAGATTTTCCACATGGGTTCGATGTGATAGGGACTGACATCTTGATGTCAGGCTGTGCATTTGATCAGTCGGTGAGCTTCGCTCTGTGTGATATCGAATGGGTCGATTTTATGCATAGGAGGGGAACTCTAGAGATCGTGAACAGTAATCGAGTGGCAGTCGAATTGAAATTTGTAGGTCGGGTTGGAGTAAAACATGTTTTCGCTCTAAAAAGATTTTTGTGGAGGCGAACAAGCTTGTGGGGGTTTAAGTTATATGCCAGACACGGGCACACTGTTCACTCAATTCCCCAGCACTTATCTCAGAGCGGATTTTTCACTTTTGTTTCGAGCGGACACAGGACTGAAAGCGAAACACCTAAACTGTAGAAGGTCCAGAAATAAAACGCTCAGCAATTACTTTATTTTTTCTTTATTGTTTGCAGTCAAAATAGCTTTATATCTCATAACAAAATTCACTATCTTAAAGTAACCGTGGTGCATTCGGGAACGCAGCATCAACACCTTAACATAAATCAGGAAACACTGCTACTGTTGTGATCACGGAACTATGGCACTAGAACTGTCTAGGTAGAGTTAAATTGTACGAAGTGGATTTCACATTGAACCTATTTCGTTGGATACGTTTTAATTGATTATTTAATTACGCGTGAATTTGGTATCGACGTTAACTAAGCGACGATTTCTTTTCTTCCAACATTTAACCGCAGTCGGAAACGATGTATCTCGAACTTTTCCTATATCGATACACACTCTCCGGAAGATAAAATCTGACTCTGCGAGGCATGGGACGGATCATATCACCAGCCGCACTGGGGTGGATTCCTACCGCTGTGGTGAGAAGCAAATCAGATATATCTTTGGTGACGACCAATGAAAAATCGGTTCGGTTTAATTGGAAGAACTTCCATTGTGATAGTGCAGATCTGGCTGGAGGTCTATACACTGGAAGTGAGGACAAACGATAATGCATCAGCGGTTGGATGCGAAGAAGGGAATCGAAGGAGGCAGCTGTTCAAATAACGATCGAGCAACAGGCTGAAGGCATTGCTATCGTAAATGATAGCGGGTATGCCAGAGGCAGAAATAGATTTCTGTATATTGTGTATACAGAAACGCTATTTCAAAGGTCAAGCGCCAAGATGCGCATTTGTTTGCATCAGCTAACGAAACATAGGACGCGGCCGTTCCAAGATTATTGTTGTTGTTGGTGTCCTTAACCCCAGGAGTAAGTTACTTAATCTGAATAGGAAGGCAAATAGTGGCGTTCAACGGAACCGCCACGGTACCCCCCCCCCCGTGACGTAGTTACAAAATAAAGGTAGGGTAGCGGAGGAGTTTGGTGTGGTCAGGGGGGGAGTTAGTGGTATGTTCGCTGTAATAAGCGTGGTGGGGGGTGATGGAACAGTCGTGTTGACGAGTTCCTGGGTGATAATTGGACTTGATTCGGTATAGGGAGTGGACCTGTGTGGTACTGCGTGAGTTGCCGGCGGGGGCAAGGGGATTACGGTGCGGTCCACTGGCCTGTTGTGGTCCGTATAGACCAACAGTTGTGGCGTCCGATTAGGTCGAGGCCTATTGGAAGCTCACTCGCGTTCGCAGTGACGGAGTGGTTTGTGCAGGATGGAGGAGCTTCGAGCCCAGAATTAATTCGTCTCCGCAGTGACCGGGTGCAGTGTGCGGGGTGGGGCAGGCCCTGGTTCAAGGTCGGCATTTTTCGCCCATACGTTGGTATGGCGAATTGATTGCCGCCTTCGTCAGCCGTGTGGGTTTGTGCGCACTGGCTTTGGCGTTTAGTCTTAGCCATTTGGGTTCGTGTTGCGGTGGGTGTAACTGGGGCATTTCTTGTACTTACCCTGTTCACCCTGACTTCGCACTTGTCCCCCTTGTGGCCTATACGGCCACACAACGCGCAACAACTCCGAATGCTCTCGGACACTCGGAGGTTAGATGTCGCCGCATTTGTTTGCATTAGCTAACGAAACCTGGGACGCTGCCGTTGCAAGATTGGTTAGAGTAAACATTACGGTCGCGTCCAATTCGATGCTTGTTCATCGTTTATGCGGTAAGGGTTAATTGGCTGCAGCTGGTGAACATTTACTGTACACGGGAATATTGTTTGTTTACACGATCGGCTACTGCGTATAGCGTCACTTTGATCGTGCTCGCATTGGTGACGTCTCATCGGTCGATCTGTCGAGTGTGTGTTTACATTAAACAACACTCGAATTTCCTTTTGGTAGCCAGCAGTGAGCTATGCTGTAGATTTCGAACGATCGACCGATGGGTCTGCAGATAAGGCAAGGGTGAACGTGGCATGCACGTGTATGGGAAAATGCTTTCTTAGCTATGCGCATTGACGTGTTCGGGGATTAATGTCGGTTACGTGATGAGGTAACCGATTTCGATTTCAGCATGCCGCTGAGGGAGAAGTTTGTAGATGCTAATGCAATAGCATTAGCGAATGGCAATTGTTCTAGGTGATTTCGGTGCTTAGAAGACTTCTTTGCATAAATGATGATAAGGTAAGTAATGACTTTGGAAAAAATGGACTTGCCAATAACACTTGTATTTATATATATATATATATATATATATATATATATATATATATATATATATATATATATATATATATATATATATATATATATATATATATATACGAGGGTTGCCTCTTATGTTTCGGGATTTGGCAACCCTAGTGTTGCAATCCGGCAATTGACAGCTCTGTCGTAAAGTTGGACATTTTTGAGGTTATACGCACTCAGAACGTTTTGACATACGAGCGCCATTTGTGTTGTTTACAGTAACTTAAAAGATTCATCTCGGCCCAAAAATGGAATTAAATCGCCAACATTTTCGTGCGATTATTTTTTACAACTTTCGGCGTGGATTAACTCAGCAACAGTGCATGGATGAACTTAATTCAATTTTTGGCGATGAAGCTCCATCAAGGACCAGTGTTTATCGATGGTATGGTGAATTCAATCGTGGTCGTAGTTCACTCCAAGATGAATTTCGTGAAGGTCGTCCAAAATCAGTTGTTGTTCCGAAAACCATTGATGCTGTACGCGAACTGATATTGGAAGATCCTCATGTGAGCTATCGTGAGATTGAGACAACCTTAGGCGTTAGTGGGACCAGCATACATTGAATATTGCATAAACATTTGACTGTCAAAAAAATTTGTTCGCGTTGGATCCCACACAATTTGTCATCATCATCATCATCGGCACTACAACCGGGAACTGGTCTTGGCCTTATTTAGCAAGTCTTGAGGCTTGTTAAATTTTCCATAATGATTTATTTTTTCTGGGCAAGGTCATTAGTCTTGCGCCAGGGGCTCCCCGACGGGGAATCGAACCCCGGTCTCCCGGGTGACAGGCGGGTATACTAACCACTATACTATCGAGGACCCCACTAACCACTATACTATCGAGGACCCCACACAATTTGTCAATCGCCCAAAAAAAGGCTCGTGTCGAGGTGCTTCGAAACACGTCTATGACATCGTGACAGGTGATGAATCGTGGATTTACGCGTATGAGCGCGAAAGTCAACAGCAGTCGACTGTCTGGGTGTTTCAAGATGAGCCAAATCCAACAAAAGTTGTTCGCTCACGAAGCACTTCCAAGCAAATGGTCGCCTGTTTTTTTCGGAAAAACTGGACATGTCGCAACCGTACCACTAGAACAACGCAGAACAGTCAATTCTGAGTGGTACACAACCATTTGTTTGCCAGTTGTCTTCCAAGAAATCGGGAAAACCAACCGCCGAAGACGGATCACTCTTCACCACGACAATGCGAGCTCTCACACATCGGCTGCGACAACTGCATTTTTGAGCACCCAAAACATCGATTTGATGGGTCATCCGCCGTATAGTCCTGACTTGGCACCGAATGACTTCTTTTTATTCCCGTACGTAAAAAACAAACTGAGAGGTCAACGTTTTTCGACACCTGAAGAAGCGGTTGCTGCATTCAGAATGCATGTGTTGGAGATACCTCAATCAGAGTGGCAAAAGTGCTTCGACAATTGGTTCAAACGCATGCAAAAGTGTATAGATCTTCATGGGGAATTGAGTTTTGAAAAACAATAAAGTGATTTTCGATGATCAATATTTGTTTTTGTTCTCTAATCCCGAAATATAAAAGGCAACCCTCGTATATATATATATATATATATATATATATATATATATATATATATATATATATATATATATATATATATATATATATATATATATATATATATATATATATATATATATATATATATATATATATATATATATATATATATATATATATATATATATATATATATATATATATATATATATATATATATATATATATATATATATATATATATATATATATATATATATATATATATATATATATATATATATATATATATATATATATATATATATATATATATATATATATATATATATATATATATATATATATATATATATATATATATATATATATATTGTGACGCATATGACAGTCAGTACTGGAATATTCGGGAAAGTCAAAAACAAAGTACTGGACACCTGGAGACTATGGATAATCGAACATTCAAGATTATGAAACGGACGGAAACGAAATACCGAATCAGAATGTGGGGAACTGGTATAAATACGTCGCAGACAGCTCATGAAGATAAGTAGAAAGTGAAGCAAGCGATAAGTGCGGAAGTAGAGAGTAAGAAGTAGAAAGTAATAAGTCTTGAGTGAGAAGCAAGCGATAAGTAAGAAGTAAAATACGCGATAAGTACGGAAGCGATAAGTCAAGAAATCGTTGTGCACGGTAAAAGTAACGGTTGTGGTTAACGGACTAATAAAGTGTTATATTAATTCCAACATCGATTTAACGGCTCTTATTTATTCAAAATAATTAATCCAGCGAACCCTAAACTCGCTACAATATATAACGTCTACTGCGGATCGCCTGCTACGGAATTCATATTATTAAATAAATTCATTAAAACAAACTTTACGCTGCAGTCTGACTTTTAATTTGTGGTACACGACAAAACAGCCAGGGCTTCGTAAGGGGCTTAGTTCGCTTCGAAATTAATTGCTTCTAACACGGATGGTTAGGTAACTCCCTGGATGAACAACAAGGACAGGTGATTTATATATCGGTTCCAAAACTTCAAAATCTGCTAATAGAAGACGTATGCTTTGGCAAGCATGAAGAGAGAAATCTCTTATCCGCTCTGAAATTAATTTTTAAATGCATAATGTGTACTTCAAATCTACTACATTGGTAAAAACATTTTACGAATTGGTAAAAAGTCTAATTTTGAACATTTGTCTCTAAGGATTTCAGAGACTTCCGAGATTGTGTACGAAACTCTGTGCCGCGTATGATCTCTGGGTATCAACTTTCTTTAAGAAAAACTTTCTAATTCAAGATATTAATTAAAATTAAGATATAACACATTTTGGTCAGGTCCCGCTTGCGGTCTACAAGCTTTTGTAATGGAATTTGTTCTAGGTTCTACTTCCGTAGCCCTTCGTGTGAATTCTAGTCCTTCTTTCGTCATTCATCGTAGACATTTGTTTTGACGTCTCATGTAGTTTTAAAAGTCTTTTCGCTTAAATTCATTAAAATTCATGGATTCACATTTGAGTGTGGAGAGAAGGATCCAAGAAGAAACTTAATTAACATTCTTTTACGCAACGTATGTTTCATTTGTATTAGTCGTTGTTGTTCTTCCATAGGGTTGACTGCGGGTTTTGAAGTTATGTTCATTTGAATTTTACTCCCCAACGAATCAAATAAAACACTCTAGCCAAGGGTAAATCCTCTTGTGGTCGCAAGGCTGAATTTAAATAGTATTTGTTTCTCTTAACTACAGCTTATGAGGGTAGTTGACATTTTAATGGAACATGATCTTACTTCCTGTAACACTCTGAAATAAGAATCGATGAAATGCTGTGAAAATGTTCTCAACTGTTGTCATGACTTGAAAGATTCCTTTAATAAAAGTGGATTTATAAATATATTCTTAGCACTTGTAATCCTTGTAACCGCAGTGCAGCGTAACGAGATAAGATTTTTCATTAAATTCAAATCCAATTTATTTGATAAACCATCACTAGGATCAGGGAAAGTTAGGGAAGGTTTGAAAATCACCAAAATGTCAGTTGAGCAGAGAGCTACTATGCATTGCCTCATCCCTCTGCAGGATCCACGGGATTTGCATAAATTTCATGTTTCGTTCAACGTTATCTCGTCTCCGTATGATTACACAGGCTAACAGAATTTAATTATCATTGACAAGGCGCGTCTATGTATCATATGCAAATGGAGTAAGTCGAAGTGCGTTTTGAAAATTTCCCCATTCACTTGACGTAACCGCAAATCGAATCAGCTGGAGAAAGCTGAAGGAAATTGACACAATTTCCATGGAAAAAATTATGCAATTAACTTATGATGCCATCATATGTCCTTTTCCCACAGTTTCATGCCTGAAAACATTTTCATGGGCAGGATATGTGCATGTATCCTGGCTACTTAGATTGCGGATACAGGGTGACCGGGTCTCTTAAACTTATCACAACGATAACAAGTGGTACAAATTAAATTTGTCTTTAGTCTACTATCATCTGTAAGGATTATCGTGCACACGAATACCCTGAATCCTTATGTTTTTGGTCCTGTGAGTCAGGGTTCTTCTTTTAAACAACAACGAAAAAAGATACTTCACACGCTGGTGTGCCATGGGTATTAAGGCTAGACACATGCGTTATGACGACGTGGCCCTAATATAAAACCGGACAAGATTGGATAAATTTCCTGTTTCCTATCTGATACGGATGTGGCTACCAGAGATTCCGCCATGTTTCCGTGTATATTTGGAGGCACATTCAAGATTTATACAACATTTTGGTTTATCTTTTTCGTATACACATTGAACTGGAGTACTGGTAGCGGCTGAATAATGTCACAATGATACAAATCATTAAAGAGGGAGAAGGATGCTGGTAAGCATTCGAGTTTATTCGCGCAACTTTAAAGTTGTGCCGTTTATTTAGTGCCCTTTTGTAGGATGGACTTCCTTGCTTCGGTACGTCACTTTTGTGATCCTAATTATAAATTATATAGCGAATGAAAATTATGAAGAGAAATAGTTTGCCTTTTCGTATGCGGGCATAAGTCAAGAGTGGTTCTGTGTTCTTCTGTAAAGGAGAAGTATTTAATAGTGAGGGGGAATTCTCTGTAATTACTTTGCTTTTAAAGGGCGTCAACCCGTATAGTCGTTCAACACTTTTAATGACGTCCCGTCTCATTTCAGTGCCGAATTATGGTGTAATTATGGTATAATCATGGCGTGTAGTTGACACAGTGTTTGACAGATGCTGTCTAAAGTCTTTGTGTACAATCGGATTTGGAAATTTTATGTGCATACTCCCACGAAAGGGAAGTCCCTGAACCGGAAGGTTCGGGAAAGTTTATTCTTTCTGCACTGACTAAATATTTCCTGGTGACCGTAGACAAATATGAATTTTGTTCATTATTAATTGTTGGAAATTTATATTAGTTTGGGGTAAAATAAAATCATTATTTTTATGTTATTTAAGAGCTTTATTTAAGCTCGTTTGAATTGATCAATTTGGTTTACATATGCAATGCTGTGTTGTAAAATTAGTTGATATCTTATAGGTGCATTCATAATACCTCACTCATAGAAACCCTGAACCCTAGTGGGGAAAAACATGACAACTTTCGCAAGTTCGTCTCCATATAAATTTCTTGTCGCTAATGACATTCCGCAATAGTAAAAGATGATAAAGACTATAAGGTGATTGGATTAACATTTATCAACCAAACTGCCTGAGTTTCTGGCGAACCATAATGTACGCGTGTGGTGTGACGTTATCCTAATGGACCACAGTACCCGGGCCATTGGGCAATTCTGGTCCATTCTCTTCAATTGCTAGCTTCAAACGGTCCAATCATTGGAAGTAGATGAACAAACATGAACATATGAAGGTAAGCCATGTAGATGATTTCTTTCCAATCCCACCAAATGCAAACCTCATTGGCCATTGGTCATGGTTTGCCCACCGTTTGAGCTACTTCACTGAGCTTTGAACATTCGTTTTCACAGTACATGATTTCTTTTCAATCCCACCGAAAGTCAAACCTCTATAGTCATTAGTCTTGTTTTGGCCACTATTTGAACTACTTCATTGCGCTTTGAATACACACACGTTCTTTCATAATATTGCTGTATGTCAGCCAATTCCCATATCCAATCATCACCAAATTAAGAAGTGTCAATTTTGTTCCGTTTGTGAAAAACTTTGCAGATAGGAAGTCCACCAATCATGTAGCACCCAAACATCGAGTGTCTTTTTGAAGCCAGCTTTATGTAATTATTTTAAAACCATACTCGGTAATTAGCTTTGTTTCTACATATTGTATCAGTCATGATTGATTTGATTTTGTCGCAATTTGCTCCCTTTTAATTCGGCGGTGATTTTTCCAATTCTAACTTCCGCACCAACTGCAGAAACGTGTGTTAAGATTTCAATTATAAACTCTAGTCGTGTCCCCTCCATATTTAATTGTTTGACTCTACTCAGCAATGTGGTACTCACAAGTCATATTTAAAACCTATTACAGATGAACTGAAACGACGATCACGATTACTGTATGGACTCTCGTGTTCAGTAAGTAGTAGTATCCACACCAGTATTTACCTATATAATGTAAAAAATTATAAAGATATTATGGCAACTGTGTACGAAAAAAGTATCCATATGGTTAGTACTCATCCGTCAGAAACCTAAACATTTTCACTTCTTTTACAATTCACAATTAGTTAATACAAGGTCTTTTCTTTACTGGTTGGAATTCTTTATCAACTACACATTTAATCGATCCCATCAGTGATCTACAAATGTCGGAATGATCACGGGTCGGAGTGCAAAGAGTATTTTGTCGCACGCTAAAAGATTACAAAAATGCGCTACGCAATTTATGGATGACCCCTTAGAACATCCAAGGGATGACGCCCGTTGTGTAACTTGTTTTTACTAAGCATCATTACTCACTAGACAAACAATTAGGTCTGAACAAACTTCCAATAAGTTCACCAAAAAATAAACCCATTTGCGTGATCGACTCGGAGGCTATTTTGGTGGGTGTCTGTGGGGGGCGAAAGTCGTGGTGCCGGCGTACGACACGGGGTTCTACCTCGTCCCCACAAGTTCCAGAAGGTCCGCTGTAAAATAAACTGTTCACCAAGAAAAGCACACAAGTACATCGTCACGTCATACCGTCCACCAGATGTAAAAACGTAAAACACACTGTTGTTTATTCTGGAGAGGTTCTTTTTATTTAAAACAAATCTTGCTAAATTTAATTAGTTTACACTTTACAGATGCAATTACACAGACGACAACGGATGCACAAAAAATAAATATACGACAGTGTGCACTACTGGTATACTGGTATAACAAAATTCCTTTTCAGTTAATGGCCCGAACACCCTACTCGACTCAGAATCTCTACGTCCCCGTGCGCGAAAGGGGGAGCGGAAGACGGCCGACCGGCTCGGCCGGGTGATGGAAAATGACTCAGCGATGTGAATTCGCTGACAAAGGAAATTCGGCGAGTGGTACTGGCTCTCTTAGCTAAGGGTGCGTTTCCTATTCCAAGAGAAACGTGAAGTCCCTCTTTGGGGGTAATTAACCGGATCTCATAGCAAAGATTATAGTGGTGCGCATGTATGTGCGAACATTGGTTCTTTCATGGGACAAGGCCATGAGAACGAATCGGAAAAATCGAAAGGGATAATGGGCATCAATGAGATGTGAGTTCGGCCGAGTAAGCCGGATCTCATCGGGTACTAATTGGATTTCTGTTTGCTCATGCCGCGAGGTCATGAGACAGATCCGGAAAATTAAAAGACATAAAGGAATTTATGAGCTGAGAGTTCAACTGAGTAAACAAGTCGCAACTCATTAGCTGCTAAATGCATTTGGGATAATTGAAACAATTTGAATTCTTTATTGTATCGCCGGAAGGCCTGCTGAAGAACAGCGTTCTTTTGTTTGCACATGGTGCGTGCTAAGGAAATTGGTTTTAGCGTCTATTGCGCTAATTGTATGCAGCTGCGTTGGTTTGTATATCGTTGGGTGAAAAGGTCGTAAATAAATAAACAAATGAATAAGTAAATAAGTAAATAAATGAATAAACAAATAAGTAAATAAAAATAAAAAAAAAAATATAAATAAATAAAAATAGAATAAAACGAACCCCAAAGAGTTTGTCTAGTGAATTCTTGGTTAAAGAGAATATTTCGAGAAATGGTGCCCATCATAATCGACATTGTCGTCCACCGTAAGCATTCGCCTCATTGAAATAACAAAAAAAAAATAGAATGTGAAATATTCTGTATAATGTAGTGCATTCCTGCATAAAGTGAAAGAATCAATCTCATGGACCCAAAAATAAAGACAACCGTATACATTAATAAAAACACATCAGTGGATGGGGCCAATAAATGGCGAAACTCTTTAATTGACTGCGTATCACATGACGTACATCGTGTGCGCAAGCCAGTACCCTTCGCGGTAAACAAACAAAGAATAAATAAGATAATGGCAAATGTATCTGTTACACCTAGATTTACACCCCCTCTCAACATATCAAACAGTTAAGATTCCATCATATATTCCTATGATTCCAGCAATATCAAAGTATTCTGCATATAATGCAATACTCGCCTCTCCAACAATCGAAATTCGTATTTTGCATACAATACAAATTCGCATTCATTCGGAAGTAAATACTTCCCCAATTAAATCATATCGCATACGATAATGGCCTATCCATGCCAAAGCATGGTTCATCTCCCGACGGCGCGAACATCACTGTATCAGAACTCGTTCCGTTACAGAGCGGGGAAGCTGTGGAACTGCGTTCCCACGCGAGTGTTCCCGGAGCGTTACAACCTGCAACTGTTCAAAAGGAACTGCAACCGTTATTTGATAACATCTCGGGGCGCCCACTCGGCGCTATAGGTTCGCCTCTCCCGAGAGAAGTCTAATACATAAAAAAAAAACCATACACTTGACCAATCTGCTTCGTATTACAAAAAGCAAACTAACACTTGTCCACAGACCTACACGGTCTCATGTTACAAGTACATATGTTAACAGGTGTGATACGTGATATACGAGCACAAGACCACAGACTACGTAGTAGTTGAACTTCGGTGAAACGCTGAGCTCGGCGAAAGTGGCGAACACAGCGGTAAGTCGCAATTAAACGTATGATACGATTTGCACATAGAGCAATGCACAGAAATTGGTTCGGTCATTGCTACTGCAAAACGAATGAATATATAAATCGATTCTCCTGCATTTTTTACAGAACAATTAAGCGATTATTGAAAATTGCAAATTGCGAATGACAGACAATTAACCCCCAAATAGGCTACACGCGCTGGGTAAGAAAAATGCTCCATCTGCAATTCTTAGCAATTAAAATGATATAAAGTGATTGCAAATAAGTTGCAACTCGCAGTATAGTATAATAAGCAAGAAGGCTGCGGCCCAGTACGCAAGAATAGTGGGCCTTCTTGTCTTTCTTTGCAAAAGTAGTAAAATTATAGGGATAGAAATTCCCAAATTGTCTAGTAAATAAAGTTTCAAACATCAAGTGAAGTAAAGTGTTTTATTCCAATCTCGGAACCCCAACTCAGAGAAGCCTGTTACCAAGGAGAAACCGTGCCCCAGAACAGAAGGAAGCCTGGTAAAATCAAGCCACACTGGGTGAGTAACATTCCCGCAACTAAAGCAACGGTAAGCCGCAGGAACCTGCCAAAATCTTAAACATAAAATATATAAAGATAAATAATATAAACAAACACACTCTTAGATAATTAAGTAATAAATGTTATTATCTGGGGTTACGCGCAGGTATTACATTGTAATAATAACAAAATATTAATAAATTATACAATATCTTGGCCATTTAGCCAATATAACAAAATATTAAATGCTAACATTAGAGCTCAAACTTTAATGGTACATATCTAACGCAAGAGGTAGATGAGCCCAATCTCAGAAATTTAAATATAAACCAAACACAAAAAGGAAAAAATTCAACGATTGTGTGTGCTGAGAAGCCGCGGGGCTTATCGAACAGACTACAAAGCCCATATTCTTCCCCGTGGATTTCGAGGGTCACGTATGTATGGGCGGGATAAGACTCCCCATCATAAGGTCCAGCGTAGAAAGTAAGACGACAACGTCGCGTGCCAGAGCATGCAGTACGAGTCGTAACAATGCGAACGTAAGCACGCCGTAAAAGACAAGTAGCAGGACCACAATTACACCAATAAAAACCGTAAACAAAACCAATTCAACTCACAAAACCCAACGGGAAACAATTGGTCTCAAGGCGAAACCTCCAAGGCGATTCGAGCCTTTAAAAACCACTGGAAAATATCAAGCTTCGAAAAGAGAATAATAAGAAGGAACTCCTCAAAGGGAACCCAAGGAAGCGGACACATGGGTCACCAGCAGTACATCAAATTACTTCAACCAACACAGAACCAATGAGGAGCAGTGGCAGTAAACGGTTTCAGATCCTAGGAGATATTTTTAGCTCGACGGGCAACCAACCACCACAGAAGGAGCATGAGAACAAATCCAGGTAAGGCCCTTGCACCCAAAAAGATATCCTACTGTCCACCTATGATAATATACCAGGTCAACGTGAAACGGCTTATTGGAGGTTTTAAAGTTATAACTCCTTCCTTAAATCTCACCGTGACGTATGTTTCCTACTTGAAAAGCAAATTATTTGTAGATTCATGGTGAACTCATTAAAATTGCCAGGTTGTCCCCGCAGTAGAGCCGCACTCCTTCACGCAAAAAAAAAAAAAAAGAAAAAAAAAAAATGAGCGGACAACCTCGTACTAAGAGGTCTTACTTCTGATTTCGATCCCGATGAAGTTATAGCGTTTGCGACGATAGTGAAGAGTGTGTGATTCGAACCGACGCTATCACGGTAAGAATCACTAAACATTGAACCAATGCTCAAGACATCAGGCCACTGTCGCGCGTACGGATTCGATCGTAATTCTCAAGTACACTCAACTGATGCGGAATTATCATGTTATTTGTTGGTATACGGCTGATGCTTTTTCTTGTTCGATTTTCTTTCGGTGTTCTTCACTATTTGCTTGTCTATTGTGTGTGTATCTGTTGGAAACGCCACAAAGTCTTGGCTGAAATGGAATCAATATGTTCAAGTACAGTTGAGAAGACTACGATTATGAAGGCGGTGAAGTTGGCCGGCAGGGTGATGGCATTTAAGGAATCGCCTACATCGATTACTTAAAAAATTGAAAAGGAATAGCTGGCGGGTATTAAGCATCATTATCGCGCCGCTTGAGTGGGGCAATTAAAAAAAATGAAAAAATTAAATACAGTTTTTGATAACGTCAGATGATTGATAACAATTTTGGGTCACGTCAGTAAATTAAATACAATTTTGGATATCGTCTAAAGATAAATACAGTTTTTGATCAAGTCAGAAGATTGATAGCAATTTTGGATCACGTCAGAAGATTAAATACAATTTTTGATCACATCAGACGTTTCAACACTCTTTTTGGTCGCGTCGGAAGATTGAAAACAATTTGGGGTCATGTCAGATTATTAAATACAGTTTTTGATCACGTTAGAGGATTGCTAACAATTTTTGGCCACATCAGAAGATTAAATAGAGTTTTTGATTACGTCAGAAGATTGAAAACAATTTTTGATCACATCAAAAGATTGAATACAATTGTTGATCAGATCAGAAAATCAAATACAGTTTTTGATCACGTCGGAAGATTGATCACAATTTTGGCTCATGTCAAATATTAAATATAATTTTGAATAACGTCATAAGACTAAATACAGTTTTTATCAGGTCAGAAGATTGATCACAATTTTGAATCACGTCAGATTATTAAATACAGGTTTTGATCAGGTCAGAAGACTTTTTGGATCACGTCAGATTATTGAATACAATTTATGATCACGTTAGAGGATTGATAACCATTTTGATCACATAAGAAGACTAATTCAGGTTTTATAACAAATTTGGATCACGTTACAAAATTAAATATAATTGTCGAGCGCACGGATGCAAAGGAATACTACTAACATTCATTGAAAACTGTTCGCCAGAACTGGTAGTTTTTTATAAACTTTTGTTGTATGTCTTATGCTCAAAAAATCTTTTCCACCTCTTGGAAAATCGCTCGAAACCATTCAATACCAAATTACCGGCAAATAGGTTTAGTGTCGGTGCTGTCCAACGGGCTTCTAAATGTTTGCCAATACGGATTTCGCTTCAGGCGAACCACGGGAGAACCGTTGAGTTTTGTGACTGACATATACGGGGCTGGTCTGAAATGTTTCCTCGACCGCAACGTGAAGATAGCAGCACTCGTCAATAGAAGATAGTGAATGTAGTTGCGCATCTTTAGACATTTCAGGCATTTTGGAGGCGTAGTTTTTATCTGACAGTCGTTTGAGTGAGGCGATGTGTGTTTTTGTTAAAATGGACAAAACTGAGTATCGAGCTGTCATTAAATTTGTGTTTTTGAAAGGCAATACGCCTACACAAATCAAAGATGAGTTGGACTCTGTGTATGGGGACTCTGCACCATCATTTGCCACTGTGAAATTTTGGGCAGCTGAATTTAAACATGACCGTGAGAACTTGGGAGACGATGAACGTTCGGGACGTCCAAAACAGCAAAAATTGACGATAACATCGCTAAAGTTCACCAAATGGTGCTAGACGACCACCGAATTAAAGTGGGATGAGATAACAGGGGGGTGGGAGCTTACATACAAGGGCAAAGTCTCTGAATGCTTTCAACCCGGCGAAGGCCAGGACTATCCTTGTCCCTGTTCAATCTAAGTTGACATGCGGTCTCCACGTGCCACCCCTAGATAGCTACTTTGGCACCCGCTAAGTAGTGAACCAATGCATGCAGCGAGATCCTGAGAAAGGTTGGCGCAAAGCAAAAAGCGGAAAAACAATATATTTTGGAAAATTTAACAGGCCTCGGATATGGACCGGATACACGACGACGACCACGGAAACGAGAATGCTTAAACGATTTAAAAATTTTCTTATGGAACGTCCGCTCACTATACAGATCTCGAGCTGCACAGCAGCTAGCCGATGCCCTGTCCAAATATAAGGCTGACATAGCAGCATTACTGGAGCAAGACTAATGACCTTGCCCGGAAAAAACAAATCCTTACGGAAAATTTAACAACCCTCAGGACTTGCTAAATGCCAAGACTGGTTCCCGGTTGTAGTGCCGATGATGATGATAACAGCATTACAAGAAATAAGATGGGCGGGGAGTGGTGTTATTCAAAGAAACGAGTATAACATTTATTACAGCTGTCATGCAAAATACCACGTGGTCGGGGTAGGCTTTCCAGTCAGCCAATACCGGAAGCCTGCCACCATCGGCTTTAATGCAATAAACGAAAGGCTATGTAGTCTTCACGTGCGAGGCAAGTTTATGAACATAAGCCTCATAAAAGTTCACGAACCTACAGAGCAGTCCCCTGACGACAAAAAGGAAGAATACTACGAGGACGTCGAACGGGCCCTCGAAGCCTGCCCAAGATAAGATGTAAAAATCGTGCTCGGTGATTTGAATGCAAAAATAGGTTGGGAACCGGTTTTCAGGCACTACGCAGGTTCCCATAGTTTGCATGAGAACACTAATGATAATGGACTACGACTCATCGAACTGGCAGCATCGAAAAACTTGGTCGTTGCGAGTACCAGGTTTCTGCGTAAAGATATCCACAAAGCCACTTGGGTATCGCCTGGTGGAGCTACTCGCAACCAAATTGACCACGTGTTGATAGATCACCGCCGCTCCTCGAGTCTGATGACGGTACGAACGTACCGAGGTGTCAACGACGACTCGGATCACTATCTTGTTGGTACAGTTTTCCGAGCGCGGATTGGCTTACGGAGACATATTGCATCCGCGGATCAGATTCGAATCAACACGGGTGCCTTATGCAATGAAAATACCAGTAATAGCTTTGGTCATGCGCTAAGACTCGCCCTCGAAGAGCTCAATGGATGGAGAGTAAGTCCTGGGCCCAGACTGCCGGGCGTAGAAGAGAAATGGACACGCCTTAAGAATAGTGCCATTAGTACTGCCAACTCCATCTTAGGCAGTAGTCGTAGAGATCGGAGTGACTGGTTTGATGATGAGTGCAAACTAGCGACTGAACGTAAGAATGCTACATACCTTGTCTGCGACACAGAGAAAAGTAGAGTTCTACCAAAGAATCCGCAGTATGACGTGGTACATACCACGCTGCACGTACTGCAGGGACAAAGAGGGTAATGCACTTCAATGAGTTGCTAAATGGTCAGCTCACAGAAGAATTGGAGGCTCCACCAATGCAAGATCAAAACCAAATGCTACCGCCACCAAGCATTGAGGAAACAGTAAAACCCATAAGACAGCTCAAATACAATAAAACCCCGGAGATGATGGCATACCAGCTGAGCTGATCAAACAAGAGGGTACGGCGTTACATCACGCAATTCATGAGATCGTGGTGCACGTATGGGAGTAAGAGGAGATGTCGGAAGATGGGCGTCGTGGAATAATTTGCCCCATACATAAGAAGGGAGATATCACACTGTGCAGCAACTATATGAGTATAACATTCCTGAGTACCGACTGTAAGATACTCTCCTCTATTCTACAAGATCGGATAGCCCCATACGCTAAAGTAATCATTGGTCAATATCAGTGGGGCTTCATCCCGGGCAAATCAGCGATTGATCAGATATTCACACTTAGGCAGGCGATGGAAAAATGTCAGGAATTTAAGATTCCACTATAACATCTATTTATAGATTTTAAGGCCGCCTACGACAGCATAGCCAGGATAGAACTATATAATGCCACGAGAGAATTCGGCATTCCAAATAAATTGATATGTCTTTGTAGGTTGACCATGACCAACGTAACTAGTCAAGAAAAAATAGCGGGATTGCTGTCCAAAAAAATTAACATATTAATTGACTCCAACAAGGGGATTTTCTGGCCTGCCTCCTCTTCAACCTGGCGTTGGAGAAGGCAATCCACGACTCTGGCGTTACAACTAGAGCGACTATCGCCACTAAGTCCTGCCAGTTACTTGCCTATGCAGATGACATCGACATCATCGGTTGATCCGAATCAGCTGTACAGGATTCCTTCATCCAGATCGAGCAGGCGGCACAAAAACTGGGACTGTATATTAATGAGGGGAAAACTAAGTACATGTTGGCAACTTCTGCGAAGAGAAGACGCAACGGTGGTCAAACTATCAGGGTAGTGGAGCACCAATTTGAAATAGAGCAATCCTTTAAATACCTTGGGTCAACAGTATCAGCCGGTACCGATATGGAAGAAGAAATTCGCGGACGGCTCATCAAATCCAAAAAGGCTCACTACGGTTTATTAAGCCTCTATAAATCCCTAAATTAATCCAGAACATTCGAGCTACTATTGTACAAGATCATGGTCTTATAGCGTTTGAAATAATAGTGAAGAAGATCGTGTGATTCGAACTGACGCTATGACAGCTCGAATCACGAAAAATTTGTTACCTAAGCGTTACTCATCAGGCTACTGACCGTGTTTAGAATTTGATTTCCAAAATCGACTATATTCCACTGATATGAATTATTTTTATTTTATCGCTTGGTATACGGTTCTGATGTATTTTTCTTATTCGAATTTTCGTTCGGTGTTCTTCACTATTTTTGCTTGTGAATTGTGTGTATCTGTTAGAGTTGCCACAGTCTTACCAGTACTCATGTATGGATCCGAGACCTTGATGCTCAATAAAAGGCACTCTGAAGTGTTAGCCGCGTCCGAGAGGAAGGTCTTAAGGAGAATTGTTGACTCCGTATGTGAGGGAGGATTGTGGCGTATCTAACAGATACACACACAATACACAAGCAAATAGTGAAGAACACCGAACGAAAATCGAATAAGATAATGCCCCAGAGCCGTATACCATACCGATAAAATAACAATTCACATCAGTGGAATATACTTGCGTTTAAAAATCGAATTCTAAGCACGGCCAGTAGCCCGATGTATTACGTATTGGTTCAATTTTTGGTGATTCTAACTGTCATAGCGTCGGTTCGAATCACACGTTCTTCACTATCATTCCAAACGCTATAATTGGTGACTACGATGTGATCTGTACACACAGCACACACTTTCCCGTAGTAAACAGAACTTCACACACGATCATGACTTCCGCATAGAGCACCGATCTCTCGCTCCGTCGTTCCCACACGAAATTGATCGTAACGAAGATAGTGATGAGGGAGTAGTGTGGCGTCTTTAACAGATACACACACAATACACAAGCAAATAGTGAAGAACACCGAACGAAAATCGAATAAGATAATGCATCAGAGCCGTATACCATAGCGATAAAATAACAATTCACTTCAGTGGAATATACTTGCGTTTAAAAATCGAGTTCTAAGCACGGCCAGTAGCCTGATGTGTTACGCATTGGTTCAATTTTTGCTGATTCTAGCTGTCATAGCGTCGGTTCGAATACACGTTCCTCGCTATCATTCCAAACGCTATACGATGATTCCGGAGACACTACAACCACGAGTTGTACGCGATCTACCTCGAAACTAATGTTGTAAGAAAAATCAAGCTCTATAGAGTCCGGCGGGAAGACCTAGCTCGAATGAGCGAGGAGGAGCCTGTCCGGAAACTCCTTTGTGGCAGGATGTATGGAAGGAGGGATGACGTAGACCAGGAGCCCCCGAAGCAGGGATTGCGAAACTGCATGACATCGGTTCCAAATCGGGACCGATGGAGATATAAGGCCAACACCGGATCCCGGTTGTAGTGCCGATGATGATGATGAGATATCAGAGGCTATGAAAATGTCCAAAGAACGTGTTTGTCACATATTAAATTAAGATTTAGGCATGAGAAAGCTGTTCACGCGTTAGGTGCAGTGTTTGCTCACATTAGACCACAACTGTGCTCGAATGAACATTTCCAACGCGCTCTACTGGCGTAGTTTAAGCGCAATAACTTCGAGTTTTGGCGCCGATTAATTACTGTCGATGAAACTTGGATACACTATTATACGCCCGAAACAAAAATACAGTCAAAACAGTGGACTGCAAAGGCAGAATCGGCTCCAAAAAAGCAAAAACAGTTTTTTTTTTTTGGTTGGAAAAGTGATGGTGACTGTTTTTTGGGATAGTCATGGAGCTATCTTAATCTATCATCTTCAAAAAGGAAAAACCATTACAGGAACATATTACGCATCATTACTTGACCAACTGCAAGCAGAAATTGCAGAAAAACGGTCACATTTGCAGAAAAAGAAAATCCTGTCACACCTCAGCGGCTCCCATGGTGAAATCCACGAATTACACTTTGACCTGCTTAAGTATCCGCCTTACTCACCAGATCTAGCCCCAAGCGACTTCTTTTTGTTTCTTAATCTAAAAACTGCACTCGGAGGACAGAGATTCCCGTCAAATAAGGAGGCAATCACCTTCGCAAACAGTTTTTTTTGCAGAGAAAAACGCCGAGTACTATTTGGATGGGTAAGAGAGATGGGAGCATTGCTGGAAGAAGTGTGTAGAGTTACAAGGAGACTATGTAGAAAAATAAAAACACATTTTAAGAAAAAATGTCTTGTATCTTTGTTAGGTCAGAAACTTTTCAGTCCACCCATGTACACCCCTACAGTTGAAAAATGCAGTGAATCGAGAGTATTGTGGCATTGGACATATCCAAGGCGTTTGACCGGGCGTGGCACAGAGCGTTACCAGATAAGCTCTGTTAATACTCGTGTGGACCTTCCCCACCATTTTGCGACTGGATGAAGACTTCGAGTGGAAAAAAGGTTTACACTTCGGTGAAACAACATACCCTGAATTTAATGTCAAGCTTGGTTATGGTACTTCGTTACATTCAGATGCGTTACCACATTAGAGTACACACGCGCAAAAACACTGGAAACTTATGCAAACTTCTATGAATCTTTTGGACCGCACAAGTAGTGTAATCAAACAACATCCGCGTATGTTAGTTTACCCAAGAATCAAAACCTCTAGTTTATCTATAGAGCGCACTCTTCCATAGTAGTGTCCATCCTAACAGGTAATGATTAATTGCAAGGTGGCATCCACATTCTCATTGACTCTAATTTGTATGTCTGGGGACGGAACTCTTAATTAAATTTAATTGCAAGAGGTCCTTTATCTCTTATTGCGACCGCTAACCGCATTAAAATCCTTGTAAACATAAATTTTTACTTGACACAAGTTTAAGCAACGAACATGCAGCAAGTACGCAACGGAGGCAGTTAAAATAACATGAAAACAAAGTTTTAACTCCAAGACTCGAGGACTATACAATTCAAGGATTACTTGACAAAAAATCAGCAATAAAAAAAAGGAGCAGAGGAAATGGTAAAAGGACGCTGTGGACGACATATAAAGCAGCGCCAGATACAATTCCCGCTATGTGAGTATACGCAACGATTGTCCTTTTTAATATCCCTGTATATCGTATTCAACCCACGACAAGAAACTCTTGTCGTTCTCATTTTGTTTGATTATATCATCTGTTTCGCTGTGTCCTTTTCGTGTCGTTTGTAGGTTTTTCCACTTTCCGACTAGTTTTTCTGAGACGGATGTCGTATCCCGTTTACGAAATTTTTGGCCATCTTCCCTTTTGTTTGTTCAATCCACTCGCTTTGCGTTGCGTTACCATTCCAAACAGAATAATTTATGATTCTTCTGTGGTGTGAAAAATGCCGTCGTTGTTCTAATATAATGATTGCTTGTCGCCCCTTGATGTGAATTAACATTTGGGATTAATTGTGACAGCAAGGATCCGAGTCGAGTCAATTGGTGTTGGGACATTAGACAACATCGTTCGGAACAAGAGTTAATTGGATCAAAGAACATGGAACCGCATCATCGCGGTCGGTGTTCATCCCTCACATTACGCACAACTCCAGAACAAATAGCTAACAAACAGGATTATGACCAAATTACATTTACTAATGGCGTTACGGATTCATTTGACTATTCTTCTTCATTTATTTGAAGCTTGGGTAAATTCGTGATATTCGATAAGTGGATTTCTTGTTATTCTTCTCTCCATCTCTGGCCCTTCACAAAAAGGATACGAAATAGTGACCGTATTTTTGAGGCGTTCATTTCATTTTGGGTTTGCGTTTTGCTGCTTTCATAGAAAGTAGATACGCATTCATCACAGGAAAATAGAACTTATCACAGGACCTGGGGATAGAAGATATTCCTGCTGTCAAAACAGACAAAAGCTAAAGTATTCCTTGCAAATTGAAATGCCCAGCACAGATATCTTGTATTATGGTTACCGGCAAAACGGATCTCTCCTCAAAATTCGATATGTCATTTATAAACAAGGACATCTAAAGGAAAAGAAAACTTAGAAATAACTTCCTGAAGTGTACTTCTTATTTCCTTCCAATCATCCCCTCGTTTGTATTCTATCTTCTTCGGTCTCTTCATTTTTCCCATGCAACTTGTTAAATGGTATCCAGCAATCTTTCATAAAATGCAATTTTAGTTATTTTTCTTTCCTTCTTTTTGTCCTTAATTACTTCCTGCTGAAAAAGAAATGACAACAGATGCTGGAGGTTGCTGTCTCAGTATCAATGCAGTGTGTACCAACGGAGTTTAGGTCGACCATTTTTTCTCCTCTGTTTGCGCAAAACGTAATTGTCTTTCTTGCGCCATTCTGGTTGGCTGTATCAAGACGGACGTGGCTGCTCTTTATTTTCCCGGCATTCTATCTGCCGACGGAACTTATGGCGAACATGGGATGAAAAGAACCAGTTCATCTAGGGAAGTGAGTTTTTTCATCAGTTCCATCCGAAGTGAAAGAGTCACGATTGACTTACTCACTTATTTGTGCCTTGGCCAGGACACGATTAGAAGCAGGTCCTCAATCGCTTTTTCAATCTGTTTTAGTGTTTGGTTCTTTATTGATAGTGATCGAGTTAATTAAATTCTAATGGATCAGTTATAGAATTATAAGAGTGGTCATTTTTAATCCTTCTGTGGCACATTCAAGTTAAAGGAATTGACATTCTTTTAATCCTTTGAATAAAAAATTATTATGGGTTTGTGCTCACTCCAAAGAGTTATGTCCTGAGTTTTAAGGTGATTTCACTGCGATTGTGGCACGAAGGTGGAAATATGTGACTTCTAGAGATGGTACTGTAGGGTTTTTGGGCACCACACAATTCCCCCCATTCAAACTCAACCCATGATTCATATCCAAATCGAATAAAACATTCCCAATTAAGTAAATGCATACTAAATTGAGCCTTACGTCCAGTTGTCGTACATTGAATCAAATGCATTTCATTCTCGAAGGTTCCTAAGATCATGAAATACACATCTTCGAAAGCATTTCATGATTATATCTTCCAGGAATGTGTTCGACCGAATTCCATATTCAAATCCTTGAAAATTCTACTTAAAGCGCACCGTAAGGTATACTGTCGGCTTTTCTAAGGATTTTTAAGTATCTATTCTATTTTAACCAATCTCGATAGAGGTTTGCATAAAATGCCAACACGCGTGTACGGAGATCCGTTTGTTTACATAGGATCGCACAGAAAACTTTGGAGTGCTCTCGGACGCGTGTGTGAAGATCCGTTTATATAAGTAGAATAAGAAAAGAGTCAGTAAAGCTAAATTAAATTTACTTATGGAGGACGACGACGTTGATGCTAAACTACCAATTGCACCGGAAGAGGACTCTGAAGATAAGTTTCAGCAAGAAGAAGTTTTATCCAGCGAAATTTGTCAAGGAAAACAAAACGATAAAAACAGGAAAAGCAAAATAGACATTGAATAGGCCCGTTTTCACTGTTACAGGGAAGTCGAAGAATAAAAGGGGCATGGAAATTAATGAAACAAAAAAAAAACAAAACAAAAAGGAACGGGAAAAGGAAAGGAAAGAAAACAAATGAAAATTAATGAAGGAGGGTATTCATCTCGAGAAAAAAAGGACAAAAAAAAAAGTGTTGCAGTTTCGCAACATGTAAATTCTCATTATACCAGTCGGAAAAACCTACCACACGGAACGCCACCTATTGCTGAATAGACAAAAGCAAAATTGTCTATTCACGTGACGTTTTATATGTTACTGTTTTCACACAGTTCTTGTTTTTACTGTTTTCTAACACAGTATGTTTTGTAACATTGGAAAAATTGAAATTGTTTACGGTGCCTTCAGCACCTGTGCTTTTTAATGTGAACATACGTTCGAGAAAAAGGTTTTTGGACGGTGCTTTCAGCACCTCTTGCCTGACATTGTCTTTTTAATTTAATATAAAATAAAGTTAAATTTAGTGTAGTGTATTACAAAATGTGTTTCTTTCGTGCTCAATGCGGCAGTCTTTTTTGATGGGCTACAACGCCAACCATTGCTGTTCTAATCGATGGGCTACAACGCCAACTACTGCTGTTCTAATCGACCTAGAATCACCATTTTGCTGTTTCCCAGTTGGCGAACCATCGGCAACATCGGAGTAGCGGTTCCCAGCTGGCGAAACATTTTGGTCCTTCGAGCCGGATGGCCTGAAGTGTGGAGGAGTCTTACATCGCAAGAAGACATCAACAAATTGGAAGACTACCAAGGAAATATCGCCGAAAACCAGTGATCTTAACATTAAATTATACATCCGAGGTACAACAGCCGGATTCACGATCCGAGGGACAACAGCTGGATTTACGATCCGAGGAACAAAATATCGCCGAAAACAAAGGTAGGTGGCAATTATTTTATAATATAATTTGACATATAATTTAATTTAAGAGATCCAAGTGATCTTAAATAAAAGTGTTGTGTGGTGTGTGCATAAAGGTGTTAAGTTAGATTTATTCGAAGTGCCAATCAATGTATATTGAACGCAATCAGCAATTCCTTGAAACAGCCGAACAGATTAAGAATGAAGGCAACCGCCTGATGAAGGAACGCAAGTATCAAGAAGTGGCACTACAATACAACCGGGCCATCAGTTTCGATCCGAAAAACCCAATATTCTACTGTAATCGAGCTGCAGCATATATCCGTTTAACAGAAAATGATCGTGCGATTAAAGACTGCAACTCTGCGTTGTTCTACAATCCAAATTACAGCAAGGCATAATGGGAGATGTATATCTCAATACAGGAAAGTACGATGAAGCCATAGACTCTTATACGAAGCTATTCAATTAGAACCTGATAACAAAGATTAAAAATGGACCTGAACAAACCGACGGAATTTATACGAGTCACAATAGCTGTTGTTCCTGAGCAGCGAAAGCAAGCCGAAGAACAACTATCCCAGATCTACTAGATTATGTGATTAGTTCAAACCATTTTACAAATCGTTATGAAGAACGATGTTGAACTTAGCTACCGCAAAGGTTCATTTTCTCCCTCTGGTCCGACAAGGAGACAAAACCTAACGAAGCAATTACTTTCACAATTCTTGAACATGATCGTGCACTGATTCGGGCAATATTATGAATGCAATTGTGCATGCTCCCGACATAATGGTCCACATGTTTGAAAGATATGGAAGTCCCAAAAACGTTAATAATAACTATCGGAAATTAGCGGAATTGTATCTTCCTACGTTCATGTCGTGTTCTGGATTTCAATCAAGGATTTCGACCAAACTCGTAACCACGGAGCTTTGTCACAGCGAGTCTTAACACATTTTCAATGTGCCAAAAAAAAATGCGGTGGTTCATGTCTATTCCTAGAAGTCAATTAAACGTCACATGGTTGCAATTATTGAAGGTGTTATATTTCTAATAACGTCCTTCACAGAATCTGACCAAGACCTCTGGGAAAGCGACCAACAGGAATGTATTCAGTCAATTTCAACATTTAACATTTTTTGTAGATTTTAATTGTCCAGGACCTGCAGCACAAATATTTCAACATCAGGTAGAAGGCAAAAAGGAATTCTACCGAAAACTATGAGAAATCACGATGCAGGTTATTACATCACCAAGCGCTGATGATAATCAAAGGGATGGAGCACTTCATAAGATTGAAACTCTGGCAGATGTGCTTCTGAAAAACGAAGACGTCGTGGTCAAGTAGAATATGCTTACCACATATCTATTTCCAGCGTTTCAAATCGGGCAGACTTATGCGAACCGTACTGGTTAGGTGGTTCATTGCTCTAGTGAAATGAAATTGACTTCGCCTTTTTATTTGGTTGATTGTTTTCTTTTGTATTCGGTAGAAAATAAAATGATAAACACTTCCTATTTTCCCATCTACAACTTACATTTCAACTTTAACACAAATCAACATCAAAGCTAGTAATTCTAACAAATACAATTTACAGTCCACAAATTACTATCATATTACATTTACCAAATTACAGTCCACTTGTCAACACCCAAGGTTGTTTCATTTCTCTTCATCCTGCAGAATTCACCGCAGGTAAATCAAAGGGTTTAAACAATCAGTTCCAGTATTCCGGTTGAGGACATCATTCGGCTCCTCTTTTAATGAAGTTGCAGGTACTTGGCACGACCACGACACATAACTCAAATACGCCCCGCGTAAATTAAAGGAACCTCAAGAGGAGGACGAGGGTCAATCGGCCAAAACAGTCAAAGGGACAATGCAATGGAATCGAAGCGGTCAGTACTAAGACAAAGTTCGTCAACAAAGACACATCCGGTCCTATACCTGCAAGTATCATCTCAAACATCAAATTGCAGATGAGTAAGAAAAAGAACCCCGGGAATTGCGATTTTTACCTCCTCATCCACATCCGTTCCCGGGCACCGCTTCTCGAAACCTGGGCGCATCGTCGCTTCTCGCCACCCAGGCACGCTGTCAAGTGTCTGGGGTTCTTCGTTTTTCGCCGCCTGGACGAAATGCTCTGGGGGCACCCTCTTAACACCGCCCATTGCACGTAGCTGCCACGGGGGCACCACTCCAACGGAGTCGGTGTCTAAGATAGGCTTTCGGTGCCAAGATTAGGGAATATAAAAGGAGAAGAATAGGAAAGATGCCGGCACTCTTCAGGAAATCCAACCAACGGAAGGCGAACAGTGAACACATGGTCCAGCCACCAGTCAAAGAAGAAAGTACCTGGCTTTAGGACTATTTCATCATGTGGCTCAATTGAAAGTAAGCTTCTAATAATGAGCAGAGTAATCTTCCTAATACCTGGAAGGGAGGTTGTGCATCCGACCTGGATGCACAAGCTCTCTGGCTCAATCAACTGCCAGTTGTAAGTCAACAGGATATGCCGCAAGGTGTTCAACCACAACACCATCAATAACCATAGTGATCTCAACCAGTGGGATAACACAACCACAAATCACATCGTTGCCGCAGCTGATGCGGCAAATATCGCCTTTCAGGCACTTCTCCACAACATGTCGGAGACTATCAACTATGCTGTTCCAAAAAGGAATCATATGCGGTCACAGCACCCACAACAACAATGCTGCAGCAGCATAGACATTATGATGACAATTAGTATGAAGATGATGGCGGTTCACAGACAATGACTGCACCGTATGACCGCAGTCCCGATTCAGCTATTAAGAGTTACGCTCAGCGACTTCAACGTCGGATATGCGAATCGGCTGATGGTAACTACAGTTCAAATGCCAGAGCATCCAACAATACCGGCGAATCAACTTCCACGAACTACCATGAAGGGAACAATACAATCCCTTCTGATCTTATGGGAAGTTCAGCGAATTCGCTCAATTCAAGGAACATATCGACGTCTTCTGGTCCTCAAGGCCAGCAAGATTATTTCTATGGTGGCCATTATCATAATTATCATTTGGAGAACAATCACTCAACCAGTGGATCAAATACTCTGCCAGGCAATGTGGCCAAAGTCAATCTCAGCTCCCATCAAGAAATTCGCCCAACGCCGAGCATTGGTTTAGCGGCGTAGATGGGACAAATCCCCAACTGCAACAGCATCAGGCACAGCAACCACCTTCGATTCGAAACGCAGATGATCCTATGCAGTTGGCGGAACCTCTAGTACTTCTAATATCGGCACAGGTTGGCCATATTCAGAAGATGACAGAAAAACAACATTGCACGGCCGACTTTAACCCGACTAAGCGGTCTTTGGACTGAATCAACAGCTCCATCTAGTGTATCTAGTTTTCAACCATTTCTAAATGGCCACATTTCCAAGCAAGGATAAACACAAACAATTCAACATATTGACGATAACATCGCTCAATTACCATTCATGGATCCACGATCCAACATAGGACTACGTCCAAAATATTTATATTATATTTACGGATCCACGATCCAACATTAGACAACGTCCAAGAAGATCATCGATGACACAGAGGGATCCACGATCCATAGAGAGGACTACGTCCAAGAAGTTCATCGATGACACCAAGGATTTACGATCCAACCAACATTCAACATTAAAAGCATAAATCAACAACAAACAACGACAGCCTTATATTAAGCTACAACGTTAGCAATCAATGGCCAACTGGACCTTCGGTCACACACGCACAAACACACACACCAACACACACACACACACTAATAACTTGATTAATGCAATATTCGTTCATAACCGAATGTATTTCATAACCACCCTCAATTAATAGAATCACTTATAATATAACAATATAATTAATTTTGCCACCCTACCGTTTTACCGTACCGGTGTATGAGCAACACGAGCAGTAAGGTCTCTGAGCTCAACCATAAATACCAACCGGCACTTCCCACGGCGCTGACACGAAACGTTGGTGACGCCAACTAGGGAGGCCTACTGGGTCCATTGTCGCGGCCCGGGAAGTTGTTGCAGTTCCGCAACCTGTAAATTCTCATTATACCAGTCGGAAAAACCTACCACACGGAACGCCACCTATTGCTGAATAGACAAAAGCAAAATTGTCTATTCATGTGACGTTTTATATGTTACTGTTTTCACACAGTTCTTGTTTTTACTGTTTTTTACACAGTATGTTTTGTAACGTTGGAAAAATTGAAATTGTTTACGGTGCCTTCAGCACCTGTGCTTTTTAATGTGAACATACGTTCGAGAAAAAGGTTCTTGGACGGTGCTTTCAGCACCTCTTGCCTGACATTGTCTTTTTAATTTAATATAAAATAAAGTTAAATTTTGTGTAGTGTATTACAAAATGTGTTTCTTTCGTGCTCAATGCGGCAGTCTTTTTTGATGGGCTACAACGCCAACTATTGCTGTTCTAATCGACCTAGAATCACCATTTTGCTGTTTCCCAGTTGGCGAACCATCGGCAACATCCGAGTTGCGGTTCCCAGCTGGCGAAACAAAAAGGAACGGGAAAAAGGAAAGGAAAGAAAACAAAATATCGATCATATGAGAATACTCATGAGTAAACTGCGATGATGTGAGAAAACAGCTGCAAAGTTTCGCCAAGTATTAAGAATAGAGTGGAAATTTCGGTGGCGTCGGTTTTCGTTATTGTTCCTATTAATTGACTCGGTTGTCTTCGGACACTTAGGCTGTGGTTGTTGGTCGTTGGAATTTAACACATAAACTCAAACGACTGGCAACCACGACCTTAGTATCCGAAGCCAACCGACTCAATTCCTATTCTTGTTTAAAGCTAAGTAATCGTGTAAAATTGTAAGTAGCCATCAAATCAGAACAAATAAAACGACGTTTGAAATTTAATAAATTAATCACATTTGTGTAAGAACCTGTAAAGTATCGCACCGGTGATATACAAAAAATAATAATAAAAGCCCACTGTAATAAGCTTCATATTGAGCTGCATTCTGGACTAACATTGTTTTCTACTCTGTGTTCTCCTTGCCGGTGACATTTCATCCATTGAGTCTACGGATTACTCTCCTTCATTTTTACATAAAAGGAGGTCGGAAATTGTTGGGAAAAAGGTATACGAGATTGTGAGTTGTAATAGTTATTGACACCTGGAACTGGTATTTAGCATACACACGTAGAACATTTAAGGAAGGATACAGCGACATGTTAGAACGCTCCCTGTGGTTTTCAATATATAAATGTATGTATATTGCCTGTTTTACTCATCGTCCATGGGATGAAACTTATAAACTTCAGATAAACAAACTAAAAGCACAACACAAATATTGACTATACCTTATTACATTCTGATACTAATTAAGGTCACTTCTACAACTACATACATGTAAAGCTTCTATATGGACAAAAACGCAAATTGAATCGCATTCTTCTTGACCTCGGTTCCGCAATAATCCTTTCAAACAGCCACAACATTTTTCACTTGGTAAAGGTAGCACCTACCTGTGAAAATGTTATTAGTACCCATCCCCAATGCCAGTGGATGCAATTTATTACCACAGAAATAGCCTGTGATCATAAGCAAGGCACTTAGTCGGGATGTGCTCTGGGCATTCGGTTAATTGTTTATTTACTTCTTCGTTCTCAATCTTCTTGCTTGTGGTAGAACAGTCCTTATTTCTACCAAGGATTAAGGAGAAAACATCAGACCGGTACGAGAAATTCATTCACCTGTTGTTGTTCACCAGCAGGACAATTCGGTGTGCGACTTGGCGGTAAATAAAATCGAAACCAAAAATGAAAACCATAACTTTACGTTTGGATAATAGAAGCGGTAGCCATCAGGCTTTGAGGGTTGTGCTTCTTTTTTCGTAGACAAATTACCTGCCGTAGTGAAATGGAAGAGAGCCTTGGTGACATGTTACGGGTATCCGCGAAAGAAAATGAAAACAAAAGCGAAAAGACAAAAAAAGACACTCGTTGATAAAAGTAATTGTAAAAATACTAAGGAAACGAACAAAAGACCAAAGAACGATATGTTTGCGAAAAATTCCTTCTGTTGGCCGTATTAATCCTGAACAATAACTTGATGGACTGGTCCTAAAAAAGGCAGCACCTTCACAAAAACTGATTTAGAAATAGCAGCCACAGATCCTTCGGATTGCTAGAGGGATATTGAGAAGCAAAACACGAATAAATCTCAGCTAAATTATGAGTTCGGAGGTATTCTCTTGATATTTGTAACTGAAAGGATACCGAACTATTGCACCTGAATGGCCTTGATTAACAGTACTTTATTGAAAAACTGACACGCAGTATTAGTAAGTGTCGGACGGTAATACCGACTATTATTTAATAAGGATACTAACTTACTTTGCGATGGAGAGATATTTGCGGGATGAACGCTTCTGGTTACTAAGGGTGGAGTATTATGTTAAAATACTCCTAGATATTATTAGTTAACACATTTCGTAGGTATAGATATTTCTATAAAAAGGTATTCCTATGGGAAATACGAGCACTGCGGACAACGTAATTTAATTAAGGTATGATTTAATAGTGCACAATTCTGTTTCGAACATATTGAGTCCATTCTTTTCGTTGCACACACGAAATTAGAACAGTTTAGACGTATTCAACTGGTGACTTTGTGGAGTGTTAGATAGACTAAAGGATGTAATGTCGTATAGGACGAAAACATCGGCTTTCACTCTGTGAATACTCAGTTTCAAAACGTGTGTTTAAAAAACGGACAACCTATTGATATAATTAATCTAATTCATAAACGAGAACGAAGCCACGAAATCGAAAAACAGTGACGTGACTTGTGGTGACAATTAAAACAAAGTGCAACAAGAACAAACAAACAAAACGAGTGTTAAAAGTGACAAAAAACGTGCTCACAAAATCACATCAGTGAGGTGCAAAAAACAAAGTAAAACAATTAAAATATATCACCTCAGTCGTAAAAGTGAAAATTAAAACACAATATATTGCTAGTTAAGCAAAGAGTTTTCAAAGCATCATTTGGTGGGAGTGCAAGTTTACTGACTCTTAGCCGACGATAGCCGAGTTCGAGTCGGCGTACGGGAGAAACCGACTTCGTAGTTCGTATTGCAGGTCGCCTTTGTTTTTTTTTTTTTAATGAAAACAAACTGGAAAGAACCGGCATGAACACGCAGGCAGATAAAAACGCGACAACACACAAACGAAAAGGTACAACGAAAAACTCCATTGTGGCGCGAAGTAAAACCGCGAAATTAACAATGGAGAAAAGAGATCGGCAAATGGAGGAGGTCAATGGGCTCCCACCCCCCTCCAACTATAACATGTATGGGGCAAACGACTCATTCGCTTCTCTTGCATGCTCAGAGTCTGAGGATGAAGATGAGGAAATAAGTGAATTGGGGGCGAAACTTGCGATGGCAAGAGCCCGATTAAAAGAGAGACGCCGAAAGAAAAAAATAGCGGCACTCGAAACAGAAAAAGATACAGAACAACAACAAGAGCCGAAGCCAAAAGTCGGCCAACAGCAACAGTTTCACCATCAACAGCAACAGCCACAGCAACAGCAACAGCAACAGCAACAGCAACAGCAACATCAACAGCAACATCAACAGCAACATCAACATCAACAGCAATTATCAACACAAAATCGACCACCGAAACAGCAAGCAACACAGCAGCGGCAAAGCAACAATAACAACCAAAAAATAAAGATGCCACCAATCAACACCATAGATATTGAGTGTAAGGAATTGGTAAGTCTTTGTAAGCTAGCTATAGGAAACAATTTTGTAGTTAAAAGACTGGCTGGTAACAGGCATGCCATTCAAACCTTTGCGGTGGCAGACCACGAAAAAATTAAAGAGGTATTAAAAAGAGCCACCGCGGAATTCTACTCGTTCACGCCGAAGCAAACAAAGAGGATAACGGCTCTATTAAAGGGTGTCGACCCTGAGGTGGAACCGGAGGCTCTGCTCGAGATGCTTCAAAAGTTGAAGCACGAAGATCTCGAGTTTATCTCCGTAAAACCGTTTACCACAACCAAGGGAAGAAGGGAAAACCGCTAGCTACCCTTCTTTTTAGTTCAACTAACGCCCAGCAGCAGAATTGGTGGTCTAAGAAAAATTACAGTCTTGGATCATCAGATTGTCACATGGGACAAATTAAAAAAAGGCAGAGGCATCCTGCAATGGTCACGCGGCGGCGAACTGTGAAGTGCAGCACCGTTGCGTAAAATGCGGAAAAGACCATAAGGCAGAAGAATGCCCTCTGGGAAGAGAAAGGGTAGAAGACAAAGCCCTTTTAAAGTGCGCAGTGTGTCGGAATGAGGGACGTCCCGCTAATTATCGAGGATGTCATAAATTCCGAGAAATAATGGCAAGATGCAACTCGGCAAAAAAACACAGAGCCAGCTCGTACAACAACAACACCCGTAACATCACAGCGGTCGTACGCACAAGTTGCGTCGGGTGGGAGAACACCAAATCAGGCTACATCACAGGTAGCCACAAAGACTCCCACACGGACTGAAACAACACCGCAACCAGACGTGTTCGCAATCCTGCTCAATCTGCAGAGACATATGACACAGCTACAAAGCCAAATAAACGAGATCTACTCGCATTTGCCCAGTCTTAATAACAAGTCGATATAAACCCTCCAACCACAACATTAATAAAAGCTCTTGTCGTGAATGTAAATTCACTAATAAGAACTGAGAGAAGAGCCAATCTTTTCAACCCGTTGCAAGATGAACAGCCTGATGTACTTCTGGCGGTGGAAACAAAGTTAAACCAGAGACACAAGATATGGCAGATACTATACGAAGAGACCGACCTAACTCCACTCAAGGGCGGGGGGGGGGGGGGGGGGGGGGGGGTCGCAATCTTTATTAGAATAGGAATCCATCATAAAGTTATATATAGTGGAGCAGTGCGTTGGTTCCGGGTGCTGGAAGCCTGTATCGTACGCATACCCGTTCAGCAAGGAGGAGGTTTGTATGCGATTGCGGTCTATGCACCTGAGGAGCACCAACATAACCTATTTATAGCGGAGCTCGAGACACACTCTTTCGATGCATACATTTACATTTGAACAAAAACTACTTTATCCTAAGGGGAGATATGAACGCCAAGCATAGAAATTGGGGAAATTATATATCTAATGCCAGATGAAATCAGTTGGCTGGTTGATTAGATCAGTATCATATTGAATATAAAACTGACCTGCTAGCTACCGAATATCCATCGTTCCCTAGAGGTAGATCGTTCTTAGATATCTTGCTAATTGACTCACGACTGAGACTACTTAACACCAACAGACGAAACACAAACTGTTTACGGACGATTGAATACGACAGTGCATTCACGGCAGTAATGGAGCTTCCGAGCGATCTCGCAGATCTGGAGGAATTCGTGATCCCGCAACCCTACAACTACAGGGCAATGCGATGGCCGCGGTTCACCGGATCATTAACAAGAGAACTTCGTTCGAATGACTTTAATCTGCCAGTAAACAGAAACCTGACGAATGACGAAATCGACAAATACATTCAACAAATGGACGAAACCGTAAAACGAACAATGGACAAAACAATTCCCAAAACAACAGTAACAGATCACATAAGCATGTACAGAAATCACTTTGGAAATCGGAGAATCCGGGTTTTACCGAATTCAGTGACGATAATCTGTCAATTGAGGCTAATAGCCTTTTAATCACAAGGGAAGGAATCCAGAGTATCTTCGACTCATTCAGAAGCAAAAAGTCAGTGGGAATAGATGGAGTACCTAACATCGTACTCAAGAACCTGCCCCCAAAGGGAATAGATATATACACGTCCCTGTTTAACAACGCGTTGAATAATGCATATTATCCCGCGCGTTAGAAAACGGCAATCATTCAGCCCATCGCAAAAAAGGGCAAAGACTGTACAAATCCAATCAACATGCGTTCGATAAGTTTACTCCCAAGCATCAGTAAAGTATTTGAAAAAACCATTAACAAAGCTCTGGTAAAATGGGTAGGCGACAACAGCATTATTCCAAATAACCAGTTTGGCTTTAAGGCGGTCATGAAACCACACATGCCGCAGCTAAACTGGTCTCTGACATACAATGGAATAAATGTAGCAACCAATGCAAAGGTGCCTGTCTGATCGACTTGGAAAAAGCCTTTGGTACCGTCTGGATCGAAGGGTTGTATTACAAACTGGTCAGACATGGCATACATAAGCCTTTACTATATGTACTTTACGGTATGTCAAAGGACAGGAGGTTCGTGGTCAAAAGTGGTAATGTGACCTCTAATAAAACGTATAATATCAAGAATAGCTTGCAACAGGGTGCGGTACTCTCTCCGATTCTTTTTAACATTTACATTAGCGACTTATTAGATGCACTCCCGCAGGCAATTGCGTATGCAGACGATCTCATAATTTACAGAACAGCTCCGAAAGTTGAGATCATAAATAGTTTAATACAGCGAGACTTCAACAACGTGCAGCGCTACTGCGATGACTGGAAACTTAAGATCAACTTCCAGAAATGGGAAGCCATCCTATTTAGAACTCCATTGTATAAAGCCATGAACGACACAAGGAAAACCTGACGAAAGCTAGTTATCGTGGGACCGCATGGAGATAAAGTGGAAACCAAGAGTTTAGTTAAATACCTTGGCATCTGGCTAGACCAATATTTGTATTTCACCAGACATGTAGAGGCTGCTTTGCTCAAAGCGAGGAAAACTTTTGCTATGGCGGGGAGGCTATTTCACAGTAACCAACTTGACAGCAGGGTAAAAGTCAATTGCTACATGACGCTAATCAGGCCAATGCTCATATATGGTTGTCCAGTATGGTTTAACATTGGTTCAAATTTGATGGAAAAGATTCGGGTGTTCGAAAGGAAGTGTCTCAGAAGTTGTATCAGATTATATCGGACACCGGAATCGGACTATAAAAAGTATTACTCAAATGAGACTTTATATAATGAAGCGTACATAAATAGGGTGGATAATTTTATGATTAAATTAATCAGAGGACATATTGCGAGAGCAATATGACCTAATGACCTAATTTTCGGGCCTATTATCCAAACACTCTGTACTATAAGAGGGTGCAACGGCTTTGTTCCACCAGAGGCGTTCCTTGAGTTGGGCATGAAAGGGCTTATACAGGATAGATCCGGAATTACGCGATTGTGCTACGACCGGGAAGTAACGCGCACCGAAGAAGAGCTCTTGCGCTTCAGTAAGGCTATCTCCCACAGAGACCGGGACGATAGTATTAGACAGCGTCAACAGTTCTGGTGGTTGAATGGCATATAAAGACCTGGATATCAATGCCGGTATAGAATCACACTATCATCAGCCAGCTTACATAGACTTAGCTTTTCTAGAATTAGGGTAGTATAAGATTTAAGTTAAGTTAAGTTAAGTGCTTTTAAATAAAATTCAAAAAAAAAAATAATAAAAAAAAATCGACAAAGTTTTTCAAATTTTTCTTTGTTTTTCAAATAATTATAAGTACTGCCACAAAGTTCGGTCGCCGAAAGGCAAATTATACAAATATTAAGTAATGTTTAGCTTAGAGCGTCTGCGAAGGACCAGTAAGTTATAATATAAGATAATTAAGCTACAATTTAAGCATTTTTTGTCTAGCATATAATTTAGAAACTAAGAATATAAAAAGAAAATAAAAAATGTTTTAAAAATGAAATGAAATGTAATGTCGTATATAATACTTAAACGCGAATATATAGTGTACCTCTTTCTTTATAAAAGATAATTTTCTCTGGGCGACAAAAATGTATTACTCAATCTGGAGATTAGAAAAACTCCTGCGAATGTTGAAATAAATTTTACACTCCGCCCGGAGTTCCAACGTTTTTTCTTCGGGTGAGAAGATATTTTTCGCAATCTGCTCGAATATTATTTGTGCACTCATCCCGAGTTTTCTTTTTTCATACTTTCTCTTTTCCTTTTTTTCTCTTTTATGTCAAAAATAAATCATGAAAGCAATTCACATAGTAATCCACGATTTATGTACCGCAAAGTAGAACTTCGTATTTAGGCGGCCGTGATTAATCGATGTTTGGCTTTTCATCATTTTAACGTATGTTCAAACCACGTTCTTGACTATCATTTACTAAATGCTAACTACCGAGTATGTGGATAGTGTTTCTATTCAAATTATAGGGTAACTGTGTTTGGACAGCATTACTTATTGAAGACGAGCACCTTTACAGTAATAGCAGAGTCACTATAATTTTAATTAGAAAAAACCACGGACCTTCACGATGAATTATGAATGACGGGAAGGTAAAAAGGACAAAAAACCAAAGACTCAAAAGTTCCAACCACGAAATCATCGGCCTAAAACAAGTTAGAGGCGCTTTAGTTCCGCTAGCACAGAGCCTAATAAGGCGCAAAAACAGGTCCCAAAAGGTGGCAACGGTGCGAATTTTGCAGTCGACACAACCACGCGGCGGCAGAGTGTCTACAAAAAAAAAATGGGACAAGTCGGGTCAGAAACCACCAATCCTACTGAACTAAGCTCGCAAATCAGCCAAAGTTGTTCTCAGATGTCACCGACCAATATTGGTCCTCCTGCAACAATGCCGCTAATTATGAACACCGACACTGATATCAGCCCCTTATAGATGAAGGCACTTCATCCAAAATATGCTGTTCAAAAGGCAACTCCCCTCTAAAAGGAAACTCGAGGGCATGCTGCTGTTGGAATTTCATATTACCAGGGAATTCCCTGTAGCTTTCAGATAATAGATTCATTACCGCAGGCAGAAGACTGCCGGTTGGCTAACGATTTCCTGTCAAAAATTTGCAAGGTGAATGGCCTGGAATGTTGTTTGAAATTTCCCTGGATAACTATGAATCCCAAAAATGTTTCCATTAACTGTGCAGATAATAGTACCCATTCCTAGCTCGATATAAGGCAGTTGAAAAGGAAGCCGCACCAAGAGGACTGACCGCCAGTCACCCTACACAAGCGAAGGGCTGCGAAATATAGCCGATCACGAGTTACCCCAACTATAAGTCTATAACCGCAAAAGCCAACAGGTAATAAAGAAGGGAAAACGTTGGTAGTCATAGTGCCAAGGCGCTTGCAAAAGATAATAGGCATTCTAGTAGCAATCTGGGAGGGAGTTACCTTGGTGCCAAAGGAAGCACAATCAGGGATTTTATTCTCTAATTGAATTCTGAAAAAGGGATGGAGTGTACAAATAGTGGCACTCAATATAATTAATTATCTCCAAACCAGTAATCGGATGAAGAGGGATATTCTTTCATTCCTTTGGAAAACAGTGAAAAACGAGACACAGCTCTGATAATAAATCAAGGTATCCTGAATCCGAGATCAAACCTTCGGAGGCAGAACACCTCCAATATGTAAGACATCTTTTCGCGGGGGGCGAGTCGCTAAATGAAACAATACAAGAATCAGTGTTGGCACAAATATATGAAGAGCTCCACTGAGAAAGTCAGGAGTTCAACCATATCGTTCCACTCAAAGGCGACTACCTGACGTATAGTATACTAATACTATATTGCATGAAATTCCTTTGGTTCGGGACCGAGAGCCTATAAATCAAAGGATGTGCTGTCTGCCTGTGCGTAGGAAATAAGTGATAAACGTGTGAATTCGGGAAACGCTAGGGAATGATTTCATTTAAGTTAGCAATAGTACATGAAACTCGCCTTTAATAGTAATTTCAAAGAAAGCCCAATGGAGAGTTGTGGACGTTTGTAGGAAACGAAAAAACCATCGGAGATGTGTAACCTTTTCCTCGCGTTGAGGTCATATCGGGCGAGTTCAGCGGCTACCACCAAGTCTCAGTAGATCCAGAGGATCGAAAAAGGCAGTTTTCACCACAAGCTACGGGCATTATGAATTCAGGCATATGCCATTCAGTTTAAAGGGACCATCGGTTACGTTCCAGCCACCCATAAACCTTGTGCCAATCGGGTTGCAAGGTCTCGAATGTTTGGTTTATCTAGATGGGATTGTTATATATGGAAAAATTTGGAAAACCATTATGACAAACTCCGGATGGTATTCGAACAATTGAGAAAACACAACCACAAATAGCGAGCAGAAAAGTGTAGGTTCATACAAATAGGAGTAGTCTATTTAGGACATGTTTGTTCATTGCGAAATCCCCACACTACCGCTAGTGTCAGAGATTTCCCTCTCCCCAAGGCGGTACGAAACGTTCAATCATTTCTAGACCTGGCGGGCTTGTATCGGAAATTTGTTCCAAATTTATCTAAAATAGTATGCCCCTTAACAAACTTGTTGAGAAAGGACGTGCAATTCACGTGCCTTGCAAGCGTTTGAGAAAAAAAAAGCGAATGCTGGTTTCGCCGCAATAAAGCACTTAGAGCTGTGCATAAGGAGAAATAGGCAAACAATCAGCCAATTGCCTATACCTGTCGCACCTTGAATAGGTCGGAAATAAACTACTCCATCTGTTGCGGATTCGCAACTAAATGCAGCGGGGAGAATCTAGTACGTTCACCGTCTAGTATACTCCCCAACCAACATTCTCACCACGTATGTCAACCGCAAGCTGACAATGCGTCACCCGCCTAGGGACGCCATCGAGCTGTCACCCAAATTTGAATGTGACTTACGTTTTTTAGTCAGTCTCTACCAACTCACCAAGCGTTCGGACCAACGCTCCCTCGAATACGATTAACTTGTATACGTTATTACGAAACATAGAAAATATAAAACAGTCATTGTTGGTTGCAATAACCATTGTGCTTGCGTGTCCGTGAGTGTACAAGTGAAACTCAAGGACTGCCGAAGGGAGATCTGCCATCTTCTCGGACGTCATCTCCCTGGTCGCCTCGTTTCCAGCGTTATTGGTGGTCGTCCCCTCGCCACCACACCACCATTGACAACGAGTTATTAACCATTGCGTGGGCGGTTATTATTTACAAGAACATAATACCTACGACGTATACGGACCATATATATATATATATATATATATATATATATATATATATATATATATATATATATATATATATATATATATATATATATATATATATATATATATATATATATGCTCCTCGATAGTATAGCTGTTAGTATACCCGTCTGTCACTCGGGAGATCGGGGTTCGATTCCCCGTCGGGGAGCCTCTGGCGCATGCCCGGAAAAAAAAAAAACAAATCATTATGGGAAATTTAACAAGCCTCAGGACGTGCTAAATAAGGCCAAGACCGGTTCCTGGCTGTAGTGCCGATGATGATGATGATACGGACCATAAATCACTAAAGAGAGTCTTTATAAAACCACGAGGAAATCCAAATATTACTTCGGAGAACCATGATCATCCTTTAGGTGGTCACCAAGTTGTGGCCAAAACTTATAATAAAATACACAGGAACTATTGGTAATGAATATGAATATACAAATATGATGAGCGACGTGAAGGGATAGATTAAAGTCTACAAAACGTGACAAACTATGAAGTCTTCACCAAACCTGCTTTTGTCCATGCTAGTAACTTGCATTGCAAAGACACCTTTCGATAAAGTTTGTCTTGATATCGTTGGTCTTCTCGGCCGAACTCCAACAAGCGAACAGTATATACTAACATTTTGCGATAATTTATCTAAATATATAGATTGCTATGCCTTTCCCAATGCGGATCCGGAGACGGTGGCCTCGGCATTCTTTGAGCAAACAGTTCTTAGGATTGATGTGCCGGAACAGCTAGTCACTTGTCGTTAGAACATAGGCGCAACGTATCATGCTATTACACGCGAAACTTAACACCCCTAATACTCATCCCCACAGCTTCACCTTCATTCACCATGTGACCCCCCATATGTTGATTAATCCTAATCAACAAAACATTACAATGAGTACCTGTGAAAGTGCATGAAATCAAATGCATATACAGGCGGATCATAGAAACCAGATACCACATTAGGAAAAAATCTATGACGGTACAAAGGAAATAATGTGCTAGTCAAAACAAATAACAATTCCACGGAAACGAACCAATAAGATATAAAAAAACATCTTTGCTATCTTTGACCATAAATAAACACTTCCAAGAATTGTATCGCGTATATCCACACAACCAGGTCTCGCGGTTCGTAAACATTTTCAATGTTAGATAAACAAAAAATGTACCACGAGACATGCATCTGTTGTGTGATAGAAACACACCTACTGTGCGTTTCTAAACAAAAAAACAAACCAAGAAGGTATCCTTCTACCTGCACGATTGAGGTAGAAAAAGAGTCTGAGTCAAACCGTTGCCCATGACGGTCATACTCTTTAAAACTTGTCGCGGTTCTGAAAGTTATAAATGGAGTTGTGAATCTTACCCGTCAGCGAAAACGGAAGTAAAAGAACGGACGTTGAAAGACGTTCAATTCAAGTGTGTATTTATGTGCGATTTAATAGTATACCAGTAGTACGCATACGATTTTCTCGGTTTCTTTGGCGAAAAAAAAAACGTAATTTTCTAAGGAAAATAATTTTTTTTATTCAAAACATTGGACATCGGCTTCTAGACATTTCGCCCATCTTTCAGCCTATTTAGGAATAACATTCCAGCAAAAGTGCTTGTCTGTCGCGCCAAACCATTCGTCGAGCCATTTTCAAACTTCCTTGAGATCGATGAAGTGCTGCCTTGCGAGCGCATGCTACATTGATGCGAAGAGGTGGGAGTCAGATGGCGCCAAGTCTTGGGAGTACGGCGGGTGTAGAAGGCGATTTTAATGTATCTTTTGCGAGTTTTGCTGTGTGCTGCGTACTTTTCGCTGGCGCCATCTTTTAGTTAAACCAGAAAAAAACCTATGCATACACCTGGTATTGATCTTCCCCCCATTGCTCATAAACGTCAGCTAATTATTTCTTGTGACACATGTAATTCTTCTGCTAAGTGCTGTTGAGTTTGAGTTGGTTCATCATTCAATAACTCCTGCAATTGCTCGTCTTCACATTTTTGTGGTCTACCAGAGCGCTCACTGTCTTTCGGATTGAAATCACCACTTTTAAATTGTCGAAACTATGTCTCACATGTACTAATTGATGGGGCGTGTTCATTATATGTTTCTATCAGCAAACGATGACTTTCAACAGCCGTTTTCTTTGATTAAATAACAAAAGCAATGCGTGCCGCAAATGTTCTTTTTCAGGCACAAAACTCGACATGGTCGTTGAACGATAAAACAAAGGCGCTAGGTTTTGGTGGACTCAGCTTGTGTCTGTTTGTAGTTTAGTGTCAGATGAACAAAATAACGCCTGTATCAAATTAATACGCTGCGTACTTTTCGCTGGCGCCATCTTTTAGTTAAACCGGAAAAAAACGTATCCATACACCTGGTAAATAAAGAACAGTTTTATATTTAATAAAATTAACCGTGTGTTTCATTACAAAACAATGCTAAGTGTGTGCGTTTTAATTATTATTATCATCACCGGCACTACAACCGGGGTCCGGTCTTGGCCTTATTTAGCAAGTCTCTCCCCTGGTATCCGGTCCATATCCGAGACTTGTTAAATTGTCCATAATAATTTGTTTTTCCTGGCAAGGTTATTAGCTTTGTGCCTATTAATTAATTATTATAGAGTTCCATAAATTGAACAATTAAAACAAGTGTCCGTGTATTACTTGGTCTACCTATCTCCAATGTGTCTTAAGTGTGTGGCAAATATTAAGTGTTATGAAACAATTGTGCCGCAAAGCATGCCCCTTTTCTACAGGTATTATCACGGTCGTTGCTCCAACAAACTTGTTGAATATGTTCCGCCCCCTCAGACATTTTGCGGCAATACCCATCCATATGAGAATGCGCATCAGTTCGCGTTCAAAACAAATTTAAGGCGCACAAATACACATAGAGAGTCATTCTTTAGCCGAACCGCATGAATGTGGAATGCTCTACCTGATCTTGTGTTTCCTCATCGTTGTAATGTCCAGACATTTAAGACCAATATACATCGATACCTCCTTTCTTTATCCACTTTCTCTCCGACCGCTCGCACTGTGCTCTGAGATGTTAGGGTACTTCAAAATCCCCCTTTGTGCGCCGTTAGCTTAGAAAAGAGAAACAGGCCGGCTCATTTGAAGATTCAGGAGAATCAGTAGCAATTGATGAGAAACAAAAAAGCCGAATTTTTTTTTTTCATTGTAAGATTAAATAGGCGCAGTCGGTAACTTTTTAAGTTATACACCTGTGGCGTTTCTAAAAGAATCACACACAATATACAAGCAAATAGTGAAGAACACCGAAAGGAAATTTGAATAAGCAAAGCATCAGAGCCGTATACCACAGCGATAACATAACAATTCCACATGAGTTGAGTGACCTTGAGTTTAGAAATCGAATTCGTAGACGCGGCGTGCCTGGATGTGTTGAGCATTTGCTCAATTTGTAGTGATTCTAACCGTCATAGCGTCAGTTCGAAACACACGTTCTTCACTATTGTGGCAATACGCTTACACCCAACAAATGCCCTCATGTGATGTGAGTGATGCTTAGTAAAAACAGACAATTAGCGATGCTACGAGCGCCATCGTAGTCGTTTCTAAGGACTTATTGACCTACCCCCATATACGCTGATAATTTACCTAATGTAATACTGGGTGCCCCAGAACTCGTTTTCAATTTGTTTCGCTCCCTGCTCGAATGCAACCCATAAGAAAGGTACGGTGCATATGCCGACAGCTGGCTCCATATATATGAATTCACAGGTTATGTAACCTTTCATAGAGCGCACGGTACGTGGTATATGTGCGAGTTTTACAAATACAATAACTTTGCTGATATTGTACACATCTGTACCAAATTCGATGCGGCACCGTGAACTTAACCTACCAAAACATAGGTACAAAAGTTTGAGGGGTTTGGTTCGACAATGGACAAACCACGGACGGAGGGATTTAGATCATCAGGAAACAAGGAGAACGTAGAGTGCAGGTTAGCCAGTTCGCGAGAATCCTCATTTTTCCCGTCGCAAAACTTCGTGTCTTACTTATTGGTAACAGTTCCTTGCATAATGCATAAAGATTTCTGTCTTCATCTGTATAAGATGCGGTTGGCGCAAGAAGTGTGTTCAACTGGAGGCCTGAGTTCGATACCCTGCTGATTGATCGACTTAAGTCTTTCAATAACATTTATTTCTAAGACGAGACGCCCTTTCATATTATTGTTTATGTAAGAAAACCGAACTGTCGGTATCGGAGTTAAATGAATACAAAACTCACATTTTAAGAAGCCACTTCATTCGCCAAAAGCTAAGAATACTCGGTCTAGTGACTTCGATTTTCAGGGTATTTCTTCGAGTGCAAGATTTGTCTGCCGATAATTTTTTCCGATATACACATGATAGGACCACATACATATAATACAAAAGCATATCGCACTTAGCCTGTCACGTATGTTCGTTCCACTTTAATCTAAAGGTGTTTCCAAACCTGCTTGGTATGCATGAATTGTAGAGCAATATCAAAGATCACCTGAACTCACCCACATGTGAAAAAAACATCCCCTTCAGTTTGTGTTTCTTTACTTTACAAGGATATACAAAGATATCGTTTATGTTACAGGTTTCCCTGACCCATCTTTACGAAGAGCCAACCTTATTGACATTCTTGTTTTTTGCCTCCCACGTAGCACTTTATCGAATGTTGTTCTTTCATGTTCAAATAATCTAAACACCCCGGTGACATGTTTAAAAACTTCTACAGACAAAAAGGGAGACAGAAAAGGAGGACAATAAATAAGTCACAATGTCGGACAAGCCCAGTTTCACGTCCTTACTGTTAGAAAACATCTCCCGAAGGGCGCTTTTAATTCGATGCTCACTTTCCGCCTATGTGTTTTTATTCGCATTTTTTCTGAGATCCACATTGAATTATTTCAAAACAAAACTTGTACACATTGTCTGTCTCTTTATCGGGATGGAAATGTGTATTCGAGATAAGGATTTGCTCTTGAAGAAATACGAGTGTTTTTATGGGAAAAATGAGATACTTTATGGTTAAGTTTTATAGTTGTTTCTGGTTTTCGATGATATAGTGGCTGCTTTACTTAGTCGTTTGCTTTGTTTTTTTTTTAGGTGAAAGCCTCTCGGTTTTGGTATGGCTGCTTCAATTGATTAGGATATTTGAAGGGCTTCGAGAGAGATAAGTCAGAGGTTTAGAGATATCTGGTTAGAAATGACATGATAAACAAAACCATTGCCTTAGCCACGGCTTGCCTATGATGCTAAGTTATTATTAGTACGATCTGGTAAATTTTCAACTCGTACTGATATATTACATACTTTTCTATTCTACAAAAAATTTTCTCCGGGAGAAAGAAAAGGTCTACAGTCTACGCCAGAGTTGGGGCAAAGCAATATAAAATGTCGCATTTTATAAGAAGTAAATGTATATTATAAAACATGTGAAAGCATATTCACGTTTGTGACAGCTGACCCAGCATATGAAAGATATTTTCGTCCATATGTGTTTGTCTTGGATAGCATTAATCATTTAATTATATTTTTATCCAATGGTGTTTGTCTTATGTAGGTGATGTGACATACCCCCAACAATCATTGGCGCCCAAATGACAGAAATCGAGAAGGATATTTAGCAAAAAATTCATAAAGAGTGATAAGGCACATTTCACCCTAAAGGAAACAGTTAATAGACAATATTTTGGTTCTAAAGCCCCAGACACCTTAAAATTAGCGAAGGGTTACCTCTTCGCGAATAAAAGTTATTGTTTGGTGTGATTCATGCTGGTATGGTCCTCTTATTCGAGGATGAACGTGATCAAACAGCAAGCGTCGATCAAATGCGTTATCGGGCTACGATAACCGGTTTTTTAATGTGCGTTTTTCATAAAATGGATAATACACATCAATTTTGATTTAAAAAAAAAGTGTTACACCATACACAGGTGAGACTACAATCGAGTTTTTGAAGTCATTGTTCTCCGCTCGTTTGATATCACAATAGGTGATTTTGACTGGCATCCCAGGTCTCCTGATTTAACGCCGCCAGACTTCTTGCTGTGGGGATACTTGAAGTCAAATATTTATATCAAGTCAAGGAACCTAGACAACTTTAAGGTCAACAGAAACGCTGCTCACTGTACTGAAACATGTCGAAAAACGAACATTACGCCATACAGCTCGCAAAACTTGTTACATCAAATTAAATGATTTTTACTTCAACACCATAAATCACTTTTTTCAATTATTTTCTTTTTTCAAAAACAAATGCACTTGCCTTAATTGGGCCACCCCGCACACACTTCGAACAAGTTAGTACATTCTGATAGAGTCGGGAGAGCTAACCGGAAAAATAGCTATAAGCCGCAATTTGATTCACGAAGTGTGTTGTAAAATGCAACATGATCCACCCAAAATTTGATTACGGAAAGCAGTAATCTGCAGAAAACCTCAGGGAACGCCTTCGAGTAGCCAACTGTCACCGGTATAGTACTTGCAATGTCAGTTAAGGGGGAGACCGAAGGAACGTGTGAAGGAAATGGACAAATTACAATCCAAAAGATTCACATAGCTTCCACACGCAACAGCCAATAGAAAGGGTGGCTTGAATTTAGGTCAATGAGCGAGATATGGGATGGAGTGTCATTATAGAGATTGCAGGTCAGTGGCCGAAATTAAGGCCAATCTGAAACTCTTTGGTACGAAACAAAGAGTTGCAGTAAAATTTCGGCGTCATGAATTCAGCAGTGTGAGAAAAAGTTCATTGGCAATCAGAGAGTGTCCATCGATATTTTTCTTCGTCGTCGGTGTGTTAGAGAGCGTGTTAAATAAAATAAACAGCTTTTGAAACTTGATTTTAATTGTATGACTAATCTTGAGTGATTCTATGCCGTAAATCGTGTAAAAGAGTGAATAAAGTTCATCAAAGACTAACCTCCGAGTTTCTTTTCTTTGTATTTTCTTTTGGTTGAACACGAATAGGGTTCCAGTCGCGCCGGTTTTTTTTTGTACCTTTTTCAAGGTGTTGTATCGTAGCATACAAAGTGGAGGATACGCGAGTAACGGACAACCAGCGTAATTCTGCAATCATCTTAGATTTTTGTTCTCCCATTAAAGCCAAGCATTTATTTCGTAGAAACGAATGCGCCATTGGAAAACTGGGACTTTGTTTGATGTATGTTTTGTAGTCACGTACGTCTCAAACGTCGACCTTGCCCAATATTGAAATGCTTGGCTATCAACTGGGACGATTTGGAGGATCTCTTTGCGTCCTTTCCATAGTCAGAAGTTTGCTTTGGAAACTTCTATTATAACACCCGAGCAGAGTCAGTGGCTAAAATTATTCATCTCGCTGTGAAATTTCACATAAAAACAAAATCCGTCCAATAAAACTTGGTTTCATAAAAAAACACTTTACAGCATCTAAAAGCAAGATTTTTAAACTGTGGTCTTCCATTTCAGCGGAAGCCAACCAAAATAATTTGTTCATAATCGGAAAAGATTGCAGAGGATTAAAAACCTTGAAAAAGTTTCACACTGATAAGGTAACAAACGAACTATTAAACGACTAAACTGATTCATGTCTTTTCTGGTTAATGGAAAAGGCAATTAGTAATAGCTTTAGTTATTCCTCTTTTCCTCCGTTAGTAATGGACAGTGGGATAATTCCTCAATAACTCAAAAAAATATAGCTGTTATGAAGTTGTCGAAAAGAGATACCCCTGTTCTTAAAAGAATAGAACCTTTCGACTTCCCGTTGGGATCACCACCGGGCTTCCTCTAACTAGAGGGAAGGGTGGCGACCCTTGTTGGTCGCGTTGTTGCCTTTTGAATCATACGCTGTTTCGTATTTATTTCTTTTTTTTATTATTACTCTAAATTTAAATTTATTAATTTAAAAATTTATTGGCGTCCCTGACCCAATTTACAGACTGACTTGTATTTATAATTAATGAATTAACCTATTGGCGTCCTTAAAGGTCGGACGCCGATTGAGAGACTGACCATCGGAAGAAAAAACAAGTGGCAGTAGGCGGATTTGATAAAAGTAACCTGAGCCACCTTAATGTACAAGGGATAACACATTCCACGAAGGTCCATTTAAAGTTGTTGTTGGAGACGGAGCAGAACACAACTGCTAGATGGCGACAGAAAGAAGGGTGGGGGGGGGGGGGGGGGGGTTAAAAGAGGCAAGAACCTTCATTCATGTATACGATACATTTATTTATGTATACATTGGCTGGCGACGTTTTACTTCCAGCAATAAAATTCCTTGACTCGCACAATGTGCAACCCAAACCAAATACGCATTCCATCCGTTTGCCACAAGCGAATTTCCCGGCATATACAAATGCAAGCAAGGGATTTGTTTCGTCTACCAACCAATTAGCACATTTTCACATCGGATCGTCGTCTCTTTGTTTAGCCGCACATGTTCCAACAAAGATCCCATTGGCATCCGACGATTTCGGTTTTATTTGCTTTACCGAAATCGTATCCTAGGAATGCACTTTATGTCTTTCTTTGTTCTAGGCACACATACAACCATGATCACGATGAGCGACTGAGCTCTGAACAAGCAAGATATCGCCTCGAGTGTGTCCCTTCCCGGAGTCGAGTGCGCTAATTTCACCTTTACTTGTGAAAGGTGTATAATATAGAACTATTAATGAACGATAACACTAGTGTCGCCATACACCAATAAACCTAATGAACTCCTTTTGCCAGTGAATTGATGTAAACCTGTGTTAATTAAACGGGTGTGATTAAGATAAAAACAAAACCACTACCAGTGATTGTTACGCTGAATGTTCGTGCCGTACACTTTTCCGAACTTTCCCCAGATAAAACGTTGCTACTAACAGTCAAAATTAGTGTTTTATTTTTGTTGAACAATAAGATCGTTGAGTGTTGAACAATAAGGTAAGAACCAGTTACTAACCATCACCCACGGTGCGTTGTACCTTTCCTTGGAGATCGTTCTGTCGTTTAGCAGTGGAATACCCAGTGAATGAAGGATGGAGGAGGAAGTGAATGGAGTGCCCGTGTATTGGCACAATACTTCCTCCCCACATGCCCTTTATATTGTCTCTGGCCTCTGTCCTCTGGCCATTATGCGAGAAACAGAATCACCCACATCCATCAGGGTGTTGGGCTCGGTCTCAAGATATCTAAAAAATAAAAGGGGGGCAGGTATCTAGGGATAGTGTCCGCAGGGTTAATCAAAGGTCTCTAACTACTTGGATGGAGGGATGGTGGGATAGAAATCCTACCGGTAGGTCTTGAGTGCGATAGTAAACGCAGATTACGTCTTTGGCATCTAGATTATCGGTGGTCGGTGTGTGTGTGTGTGTGTGTGTGTGTGTGTGTAGACTGACCATCGAAACCAGGATGCATCGGGTAATTATATAAAATCTCGTTGAGATTTATCCAATAAGATACATAAAAATTCCGACGATATTTGTCGTGCGCTTCGATTAGAATAACGTCCTGCGAATTGTATGAGCGCTTGGATGAACGAATTCCCGGAAGGTGTGATCATATGATGCATTTGAAGGTACGTATTTCATGATATTATGGAGATTGGGGAATCCGTGTATAAGTATGACAAATGAACATCTGGTTTAATTTATCATGCATTTGGTTTGTTTTGTGATTTATCAATGTGAGACAAATGAACATTTGGTTCAATTTATAGTGCATTTGAATTAATTGGGGATATCAATTGGAATTGTTGGATGAAGAATATAAATATGGATGCGGGAATTGTAGAGCAACCATATAGCCACTGTTTTATTGAATTTGTTTCAAATGTTTCGAATTCAACCCAAGGTGCTAGTCTTTTTGAGCCACAATTTTTAGTTGAATAAAGATATATATTGAAATATTAGTGATTCATATTAACATTAATTTCCGCTGTGAAATATGCTGTTGTTGCTACTCTTAGTCTTACGTTAAGAACAAGTTCGTTGATGTGACTTGAAGCAACTACACCTTTCGTTTTTTGTTTTGTTTCGCAATTTGGATCCAATTTACTCTACCAGATGCAGGTAAGAGCCAATCTAAGAAGTCTCTTCGAACTAACTGAGGAGGTTGCTCCTGCAAGATCTATTTTTAATAAATAGAAAGCAAATCGTCCTTTGGCTGATGGTTAATCCGTTGCGAACACTAAGTATTATATTTGAATTGGCCAATAACCCGGTTAAATGTGTAATTTAAAAGTGAGTAGAATATCCATTTGCGCACGTGCCGAGATTGACATCAGGCACTTCATTGCATTTTTCTTTTTATTATCACTATTGTTATCTTTACTGCTCTTTGTGTCTGGAAATATAATATGAAACGTTGTTGGTTGCTTTTTGTTATCTTTTCGTGTTTTTAAGCAGCACCCCTAATGGCTTCCAGGTAAAAAGGTACTTCATTATCCAAGTTATTATTGTATAGCAATTGCAAATGTTTACACAATAGTTATTTATCTTGCAAGGAACTAATAGTCACTGGAATCAATCAAAAAGAACATTCCCTAATGAAAATGTTCTCCTCTGTTACCTTCCCCCATCTGAATATTATCTCGTTAATTTGAAAGTACAAATGACTCAAGTTTAATCTTATTTAATGGACGAATAAATTGAAAACAATAATTTTCAAACCTAAAATGAACGTTCCATCCCCTTATATAGGTGTGTATAAATCAATTATGAAAGGACTTACCGATTCAATGGCTTTCTCCAATCGAAAGATTTCCTCTTGTAACAGATGTAGAGTTCCCGTCTTGCCACGATGGCGGGCAAAGGCGGCAGCACAGGCACTGTGGATACTGTTTACCCAATTATCAAGTTCCACCTAAAGAAATATTAGAACCCGTAAATACAAAGTCGAACAATAGTTATCAAAGATGTATGTAAAATTGGACAAACACAATAAATAAATTTGCCCGAAAAGGATCCCGAAAAGTGAACTGAAAAGAGTTGATCCCTTTGGTGATAATAATCCTCCGTACCAATACATGCCTGGATTATTGTTTTCGTGCTTTTGTTCTAAGGATTATACAGTTGGGTAATGTTTGTAAATGCAAAGACTTTCTCGTTATCTCTTTTGTTAAAATATGTGCTATTTATTTTGGCGTTTGAAACTATTAGATACATTCATATTACCCTGTTAAGTGCCACTACATATTTTCTATTATCTTTTTAACTGCTATGCATTTCTGTGTGAAGTGTTATTTTTTTCAGTGTAATCCCGTATCTCATTCGATATGTATATGTTGACAACAATACCACTCAATGAAGTCCAGCAATATCTTCGTTCAGTTCAACATACATCTCTATAATTTTTCAGAAAATGGAGTATATAGAAGATGCATAAGTAGAAATTTATATATACACCGACCTGTTAGTGTGCTATAGAATAACCACACTAATGCTGTAAAATATTTCCTTTTAATTATAGGTCGCGAAACCGATTACGCACATGCAACCATAGTGAAGAACACAGCGCCAAAAGAGAATCGAGCGAATCAAACATATCGATTCTCACTAACGGCTGATTGTGATCGACTTCAATGCCTCTTCCATGGTATCTAGTCTAAAGTCGACTATTCGAAGTACTTTTTATTATTGCTTTCCTAATTTTTCTCCCCACTCATGGCAGGATAAGAATGTATCAAACGCAAGGATACAAAATGGCGGTGTGTGAATCAATCCGATATTTCTCCCCTTTTCGATGCTACATTTTGGAGAGCAAATCCGCAGTGTGATTTATAGCTGTAGACAAAGGTTCGCGCACATTATCTGGTTTGAGAATGCAGGCGTCGTGTCGTAGCTTCAACAACCGAAGATTATGACAAGGCTAACAAACACTCCACATTATAGATGTCCATATTACCAGCATCCACATTACCAATATTTACAACATCACCAACAAATCAACAATGTCATTGTGACACTCCCACCTTTTGTAGGGAGCTCCAGAAGTGTGGTGACAGAGGACGGACGCGTTTTTAGCGTCCACATTAGAGTCATACTTATTACCAGCATCCACATTACCAATATTTACAACATCACCAACAAATCAACAATGTCATTGTGACACTCCCACCTTTTGTAGGGAGCTCCAGAAGTGTGGTGACAGAGGACGGACGCGTTTTTAGCGTCCACATTAGAGTCATACTTATTACCAGCATCCACATTACCAATATTTACAACATCACCAACAAATCAACAATGTCATTGTGACACTCCCACCTTTTGTAGGGAGCTCCAGAAGTGTAGTGATAGAGGACGGACGCGTTTTTAGCGTCCACATTAGAGTTATCCTTATTACCAGCATCCACATTACCAATATGTACAACATCACCAACAAATCAACAATGTCATTGTGACACTCCCGCCTTTTGTAGGGAGCTCCAGAAGTGTGGTGACAGAGGATGGGCGCGTTTTTAGTGTCCACATTATAGTTATCTTTATTACCGGCATCCACATTACCAATATCTACAACATCACCAATAAATCAATAATGTCATTGTGATACCCTCGCCTGTTCTAGGGAGCTGCAGAAGTGTAGTGACAGGGGACGGACGCGTTGACACTCGAAAGGCCAACATTATAAAAAGAAAGAGACCACGCCCGGACGCTATAATAATATCCCAAACCGGGGAAAAACCATATGCGGATATACTGAAGTTTATGAAGGCCAAGCCCGAGCTAAGTGAACTCGGAAATGGCCTAAATAAAGTTCGAAAGACAGCAAACGGGGAATTGCTGCTAACTGAAACGCCGTCCAGAGGCCACCACCGTGACACTGAAAGCAAAGGTACAACAAGTACTAAAGAAAGATGTGAATGTCAAAACAGCGTCACAGGAAATCACGGCTGAGTGTCGTGATTTAGATGAGGTGACCACTGTGGAGGAAATCCTGACAGCAATCACTATAGAGTTCCCTGCGCTGAACGCGATCCCAAAGGAAGCGGTAAAGAGTTTAAGAAGGAAACCAGATGGCACGCAGGCTGCCATTATCCGCTTACCAACAGAAAAGGCTAGCATGTTGCTGGCTACAGGTCTGGATGAGTGAGATGCATCACACCCACAGGATTGTTCAGATGTTGTTTGTTGCTGGCTACAGGTATCCTACGGGTTGGATGGGTGAGATCCAGAATCCTTGGAGAACACATCGCACCCACACGATGTTTCAGATGTTGGCAATACGGTCATGTGCCGAAATCCTACAAATCCGAAGAAGATCGTTAGGAAAACTATTTGAAATGCGGTGAGAAAGGCCACAAAGCAATGGGCTGTAAAGGACAACTGAAATGCATGTTCTGCGAATCAGGACGCGAAGGCGGTAACCACCACTCAACAGGGAGTTACAAATGTCGAGCATTTAAAAACACAATGTCCAATCTCCTCAATAAAGATGGACAGACTTAAGTGCACTCAAAATAACTTAAACCATTGTGAAGCCGCACAAGATCTCCTTTCCCAAACGGAATATGGTGCCGACGTGGTACTTATCAATGTGCAGTACAGGATGCCTGGCACTGGTACTATTACATGGGAGGAAAACAGCAGCGGAACACGGGCCATTTGGATAACTGGAAATTCCCCCATGGAATGCAGAAGTGTCCAGCGGTTTGGAAGGAATTGCCTCTGCTAAGACCAGAGGAATTCATTTCTACCGTTGTTACGCTCCGGCCAGGCGGGAAATAGATTATTTCAAATGCTTTTTGGACAGGATAACACAAGAAGGTAGAGATAAGAGCCCTCTTATAGTTGCTGGAGATTTCAACGTTTGGGAAGTAGAATAGGGAAGCACAAGAACCCCCAGTAGAGGCCGGGCACTAAAAGCTTTCGCAGTCCTAGATGTGGTGTTACTTAATGATGGTGTTGATGACACTTTCATAAATGAGAGAGGCTGGTCCAAAATCGACATCACATTTGCCAGCTCCATGTTGTCAAGAAGTATGGAGTGGCGAGTTTTGGACACCTACACCCACAGTGACCACCAAGCCGTGATGTACGAAATATTACCGCAGAGGGGATTCATCACTGGCAAATTGGCGAAGAAACCCCAAAAAAAATGGGTGGAAAGAGAAGGACCTCGATGCGGAACTACTCGATTATAAACTGGAAGACCAAATCGCACAGTTTGACGTAGAGGCCGATACGAACAGGCAGCCTGGAAAAGTCATGAAGTGGCTAACTGCCCCCTGTGATGGTTCAATGCCACGACAAAGACAACCAGCAGGGGCTATCAAACCAGTGTATTGGTGGAACTCAGAAATCGGCCATGTGTGATCGGAGTCCAACAGGTTAAGACGCTTGCAACAAAGAGCAAGAAACCATAACACCTACCACAGTTACATGCGGAATTCGGCAACAAATAAAAGAAATTGATGACTGTAATATGACACGTTCTGCTCCCTAAAGGATGAATTAAATAACAACCCATGGGTCAGCGCCTATAGGATAGTCATGATAAGAGTACACAACAATAGTAGTCAATCGCAGAAAAGTAAAACTGACATGGCCAGAATGGCTGCTGCTTCCCGCAGTGTGATGGGGTGTTGAGAGTGCAAGAGGATTGGAGTATCACTGAAGGAGAGATGCCTCCCGTTACCACCGAAGAGACCCCGGGACTGGATGGTATCCCTCACGCTGTAGTGAAGACTGCTTTAACAAAAAAACCGAAAGTCTTCAACAGTGTCATGTGGGGGAGTCGTGGCACCGACATGGGTGCGAGTTCTACTTCGTCCCACAACTTTTCGTTAACACTCCGATTGTTCCACCGCAGCAGCAAAAGAGAACTGTTCACCAGGAGATAACTAGAAGGAAGTAAAATACACTAAAAACACCCAGGAACTGCAGCCGGGAAATTAAACACACTGGTGTCATTTTGTTTAGTTTTATTCTACAAATAAAAAAAACCACTACCTTTGTTAACAATATTGAACGTAATGTAAATTAATACTAACACTAATTTATATGAAGTATTTCTTTTTGTCGATCGATGAAATGTATATTTTAACAAAACCCTCCGGAATCAAATAGCCGACTAACCACCGCTCAACTCAATGGGTGACGAATAAAATTTACGTACAGCAATACCGAGGAATTCGAATTTACTGCGCCAACGACTCCGTATATTATCGCGTCCCCGTGCGCACCGGGGAGCGGGAGTGGCACTACCGGCACGCTCGGCGTATGTAATTGGACTCAATTGAGGGTTGGAATCTGGTTCTTGATTCACCCTCGATTCGCTAAGGATATGTTTCTACTTACCACAAGAGAGACGTAAAGTCTCTCTCTGTGGAACAGAAAACCAGATCTCGTAATAAAGATCATGGTGGTACACATGTACGTGTGTACATTGGTTCATTCGTGGGACGAAACCATAAGAACGAATCTAAAACAAGGAAAGGGCATATGTGCATCCATGCGGTGTGCGTTCGGCTAAGCAAACAAACCAAATCTCATCGAATGCTAATTGGGTCTTTGTTTGCTCATGCCTCGAGGTCATGAGGAACGGATCCAGGGAAATTAAAAGACAAAGGGACCGTTTAGATCGTTGTCTAGGATGAGGATCGCAGCTAAATAAATAGACGACGATGCATCGAAGAAATGTATGTAAGACATGTTGTACACATGTTAGGCTGGGAATAGCCAACTCAAGGCTAAGATTCCCTGATTATGCGGTTACATTATATGTGAACCGATAAGTTTTCTTTTCAGGGATATGCTGTTTGGAACAGAATTCTTAAAAGGAATTTTGAATTCGAATAAATGAATGCAGGTAAGAATTCTCCCCCAGGAGCTTTTTGGGAAATACATTTGATAAATTTTGTTGCGTGAAGCATTTACAGGTGCTTAATGCGATTGTATTAGCAGAAAGTTGATGATGCCTGGGTTGCGGATGTGGGCGGTTCTTCAGGTGTGCATAAAGAACCCCCACAGTGTCTTCACAAACTTTCCTCAACCGCGGATTGTGCTTATTCCTAAAGGAACCAAGAATCCAGAAGCGCCGTCGTCTAATCGCCCGCTGTACATGGTGGACACAATAGGAAAACTGCTTGAGCGAGTAATTGCCACTCGCCTGGAACAATTCACTGAGAGGACATCGGGGCTCTCTGAATGGAAGTATGGGTTCCGGAAAGATAGATCAACCGGTAAGGCACTATCGGTGGTGACGCTAGATTTAAAAACGCGTTTAACTCGGAGAACTGGAATCGGGTTCTAGAAGCGTTGGACGATCTACAAGTCTCACCCTACTTGGTGCGTATACTAGCAAACTGTCTCTCGGATAGAAGACTGCTCCATGACACAGATGAGGGACCAAAGGAGTATAAAATAACAGCGAGTGTACCTCAAGGATCTGTATTAGGTCCGCTGTTATGGAATACCATGTATGAGGGCATGCTCAGGGTCAATGTACCACAAGGGGTTAGAATCATCGGGCACGTAGATGATTTGGCAATAGCGGCCGTAGTTAAACATCTAGATGACCTGGAGAATATTGCTCCCGAGCAATCCAGAGCATTAAATGCTGGCTATATATGGCCGGACTGAAACAAGCTGGACATAAGACGGAGCCAGTTTTAATAAGCAGCCGCAAGATAGTTGAACATTTTGATTTGGAAATAGAAGGACAAATAATCAGATCCAGTCCCTATCTTAAATATCTTGGTGTTATACTCGACAACAGGTTGCCCTCAAAGAACACTTAAGGAAAACGGGTGAAAAAACGGCAAGAGTATGCACAATTTTGGTGAGACTGCTACCCAATGTTGGAGGACCCCAGCCTCACATAAGGAAGCTCATAACCCGCACAGTATAAGTCGTACATGAGGGGGGTGAACTCAGCACATAGGGTGGCATCACTAAGAGTATGCTGTGCATTCCGAACGGTATCCGAAGATGCCATAAATGTTTTGGTCGGGAGGAGACCGCTTGACATTGCACCACCAAAGAAAGATGGACCCCCACCATGATACATGATGTAGAAATATGGATGAAAATAAAGCATGGTGAGCTCAATTACCACCTGACTCAGCTAATATCAGGACATGGATGCTTTCGGGAATACTTGCACAAGTATAAGCCTGTGAATCACTCATACTGCTTGTACTGCGAAGGCAAAATAGAAAATGCGGAACACGTACTCACAGAGTGCGTGAGATTCGAGACCGCACGAACGATTTTGGAGAGACATATGAGACGGAGAGTTACTCCGGGAGGAGTAATAGAATACATGCTGAGTTCAAAACAGGCATGGTCCGTAACAAATGGTGTTCTATGTGACATGATGCAGTAGTTGCGTGGCGACGAGCGGAGTAAGAGGTAAACCCCGTCCCGCTCCGCGATGGAATATCTAAAAGAAAGTTCAATGGGGATCAACGGGAATATGAGCCTGGCGGGAGGTGGTTTTAGTCGGTAAAAGTCCGGCATGCCTCTGGACCGATCAGAGGAATCTTTTGAGGATTTCCACCTTCCTACCGAAAACAAAAAAAAAAAAAAAACAGAAAGAACTCCCGCCTTTTGTGGGGAGCTCTAGAACTGCAGTGACAGGGAAGGGGCGCATTTCTAGCTCGCTAAAATTAACTCAAATCAATTAAAAAGTTGGCAGCACAACAGTGACATCACCGATACTCTGTTTACTGGCAGGTGAGCGTTTTCTACATGATTCACGAGTCGCAATACATTTTCTAGAAAACATAAATAAAAAGAAGAAACGGTGGACGAAGCTGTTAGCGATTTCTGCAGATCCGCTTCCGTTCCATGAGGGTTCCACCACAGTAAGATTAAGACAAGTGGGAACACCTGAATATAGGCAAAAGAGATATTAAAGAAAATTTTTTTTTAAAAGACCCAAACAAAAAGTAGATAAAGTAATAATAATAATTCTAACAATTTAAGAATATATTCATACATAAATAATGAATGCTGGCAGATAACCACTGGTGATGGGATCCCACGAAGAGGAGTTGCAAGTTGTATGGCGGCAAGTGGGCCGACTTAACTCTACTAAAAACTGATGCGGTTGATCGGCTGGGAAAAAAGAATCTAAGTTAGGACAAATAGTGAGCCCAAAAAAAAAAAAACAATTACCAAGGAAATAAGGAGATCATCTGCGACATCAAGAGCATGTACGGTGAAGCGTGCAGTTCGAAGGAGATGAAGGAGGTTTACGTGGTCCAGGACAACACCACCCAAATTGAAGGGCCAATGGAATATGGTTCTGCTGCGGAAAAATGTGCAGAACCCTAGCAGCAAACGGCACGAAAGAATTGCAAGAAGATAGCGGAAGTTGTCCAAATCCAAAAAAAGGGCACAACAATGTTAATATGTATATAGGATAGCAAACGCATGCGAAATCGGATGCCATACTAATAGAATCTGCATCAAGTTTGTCATACGCGTTTTGCGTTGAACAAGAAAGAGTTTTGAGTGCTGAATAAAAGTTTTGAAATTGTTTTTAAATAAAGGATCGTCCTGTATTCCCGTTTTGTATAAAATGGTCCAAAGAAAAAATAACGGTTAAATTGGAATTAATATTCTTTTCTTTTTTATTGTTCAATTTGCTGGTTTGAAACACAACCACTAATGAAGAAGGTGATCTGAACAAACAATGGAACGGGTAAAAAACGAAGAATTGAAGCATCTGATTAACGGCCACGTGTGCGAATTCGATCGTTATTCTCAAGTACACTCATTTGATGTGGAATTACTATGTTTTTGCTTTGGTATACGGCTCTGAAGCTTTGCTTATTCGATTTCCTTTCGGTGTTGTTCTTCACTAATTGCTTGTGTATTGTGTGCGTATCTGTAAGAAATGCCACAGTGTGATATAGTTTAGTGAACTGGGGGTACTGTGGCGGTTCCGCCAAACCCCACGGCCCACTTACCTGAAAAACCGCCGATATCCGCAACCTAACTCCCATTGTCCCCAGCCAATGCAATCGCATGGGCACCTGAAAATATTTCCTTTTCTAAGGACAATTAATGCATACAAGCATTACTTAAAATTCCTAAAAAGAATTTTTTCTACAAAGGCATTCATACATGTATTAATGCGTCTTTGTACAAGCGACCAAAAACCGAATTTCCAATTAGTGTAGATTTTCACACTGGCGTTCGACACTTGCGTCGCCATAGATACCATGTTCCATTGACACAGATGGTATATACAAACCGTCATTGTATAATCATCTAATCTGCCTTGCAATGACTTGCAACTATCGATACAGCTGCAAGCACTTTACCCAGAATTGCTTCTTTGTTTGAATCTCCAAACAAGCATCGACTTCGCGCATAGCCGCGGGATTGAATTCAAAGCATAAACAATGCAAATATAGAATCCATTTCCCACAAACGAATTTCCCTGCATATACAAATGCAAGCAAGGGATTTGTTTCGTCCACCAACCCATTAGCACCTTTCCCAATGTCTATTCGTATATTTACACAAGGGCATCACTCATCTAAGACCTTTATGATGCACTCGTCTCATCTTTTATTTTACGACATTTCTTCGCTGTATCGTCGTCTATTTATTTAGACGCGATGCACTCCATAGACAACGATCTTTTCGATCCTTTTGTCTTTACCGCCTGTCTGCTTCGTTTACCCATTGCCCTCGAGCACGTGTAAACCACACAGATCTGAACGATCGCACACATACCACCATGATCTTCATTACAAGATCTGGTTTCCAATTCCACCAAGAGAGACTTTACGTTTCTCTGGTGGTAGGTAAAAGCGATATCCTTACTGGAGAGGATATCTACCATCACACCACAAACTCACCCCAATTAGCGAGTCGGCTCTACACGAGCCGTTGATCGAGGAGTCTGATTACATCCGCCGACCGCCATGGTCGTTGCCGACTTCCGCGCTCCGGTGCGCACGGAGACGCGAAAATCACCGAGTCGCGTGTGTTTAATAATTTTGAAACAAAAAAAAAACAATAAAATCAGTAAAAACCATGTGCCTCGTAGACATAACTCGCATTTCCCACGTACAGTGTAGTGTTTGTAACCGCCGTGTCGAATATTATATTCGCAGCAGTCTTCGAAGGTTGTGTTTTTATTGACTTCACATTGTAACTTTCACGCAGTGCTACCGTAAAATAAATAAAACTAAACAAAGGAAATAGTGTGTTTTATATTTTCACTTGGTGTGATGGCATGTTCTGTGACAATTGTTCGACGCTGGTGTTTTCTTTCCTGCTGCAGTGAATCACCAAAAGTTTGGCGGAACCTTGTTGAACAGTGGAGCGGATGCTGGAGGAAGAAGGGAACCAAGTGCCCATGTCCGGCACCATACTTCCTCCCCACAGTACCAGCTGAGAAAATTAGTGTAATATAGAATAATTCGATTCCGCAAGAAGACGTCCACTGTTTGTTCCTTTTACGCGGGGAATGGAGCCTGTTGTTGTATCGATGTGAGGATGAAGTCGGGGTTCTATGTCTAGAGTAGGGAAGACATAGGGAAATAGAATAAAGAATTTCAGTGTAAAAGAGAGTGATGACACCTTTGACGGATAGGTGATCATATTTGAACGAAAGACATCCCAGGTAGTCGTTGACGAGGCCAATGTTATCTTTAATTGATTGCTAGGACAGAAGGTGGCGAGTATTCTCGAAATAAAATCATGAGGAGAGGAAGTTTGTGGTTGTCAATAAATGTGAGGACAAAGTGACTAGGTGTTTCTGAAGTATTGATAGGATCTGTTTTAAAAATGAGGTCAGGGTGTCTACTAATGAAATTTAAAACGTTGCTAACTTGACAGAGACAAGAATCGGCTAACCGATCAATGAAGATAAATTCCTTGACGGGGGTTGGGTGGGATATAAAGTAAAATTGATCACATAAAGCCCATTTTAGTTGTGGAAGGCTGAAATCTCCAACAACGATGATGTCTAGGCAATTACTCAATTTGTTTATGTGGTTAATTGTGTCGAGAGCGAGCTCGTAAACTTCGACGGATTAGGGTGGCAACATATAGAAGCAAAAGCAAAGATTGATTTACGAGGATCAATGATTTTGACTGTGACCAAATCAGAGTAAGAAGAGGCAGATGACGAAATAGTCGTAGTTTCAGATTATGAATGTTGGTTCCTTTCATTTATAGCGAATATGTCATCAGGTTGTGTGTGAAGGCCTCTGATAGTGGAAGGTAATATGAGCTTTACTAGCACCCGGGAGGGCAGAGAAAGTAGGAGTTGAAAAACACGGAATCTTGTTGAGCTTAGCCTTATTCCTTGGAGATGTGATAAGTTTTCGGAGTGAACGTACTTATTGCTACACATGCTTCGTCCCGTTGTTTTGAAGCCATCTCTCGCATCTAAAAGAAGAGTGTGCAGAAGATAAGTGTACGGAAGGCGAAGAAGAAAGAGTAAGAGAAGATGTAGAATTTGAGTATACAAAAAAATGTATTTGCAGAAGGTAGGAATTCTATGGTGTGCCTCACTTATAGACACTTAAAAGGAAGAGAAAATAAAATAAATAAAAAATAAAAAAATAAGTCTTATCGTGTAATTTTTATTTTCATGTAAAGGACCGTTTTTTTTCACATTTTGACCCTTACCGCCTCAAACAAGATTCATTTTGTGATTTCAATTTTTAATGACAAGTTCGAGTACCACGAGTGGTATCTGACATATACTGCCACTAGATTTTCTTTGCTGTGTGCTGGATGTTGTCTATTTGGTCGCGTATTGTTTAACATTGCAAATCGGGTTTCACATTTTTCGATGGTATACTGAATTGTGCGTTTGGTAGGCTCATCCTATAGAGTATAAGTTTGTTGAGCTAAGAATGCAAAACATATGGCTCGTAGAATGCTGATTTTCTGTATTTTGAATCACATGTAGACATTGTGTCGACCTAAGTCTTTTAACGGTAAAATGTCAAAACAACAATCATACATTGAACACGTTGACAGTAAGACAGTTTCACAATTTGACAGTTGGGCAGTCTGGTATTTCGACCGCTTAATAGTTCGATCGTTTGACAGTTTGACCGCTCGACTGGTTGACATTTGGATAAATTTACAGATATGTTAGATAGGCAGTTATTAGTTGACAGTTTGACAAGGACGTTATTCGACTGTTTGATCTGATCAGTATTTTAGATTGTTCGGGTGCACGCCTTTAATAAATGAATATTTAATGATACGATCACGTGTGTCATCAAACAAACAAATATTTAAAATCAAATATCTGTAAAAAAAATTTTAAAAAAAGTGATCTGCTGACCATGAACGAAGGGCAGGTCATAGGTAAAAAGACAAAAGGCCGCTAAAAGGCACAAACCAGATGCGAACGAGGAGCGTTAAATAAGTAAAAATGATGAAAACTTGTATCCCGGTTATGTTCACTACTCTGGAGCAGGGAACAAATACAAAGACCTGGTCGTTAAGCAGACAGTGGCAACAACGTTTACAATTATGTGAACAAAAACAACAACATCAACAACGACTGCAGAAGCAGGAAAAACAGCAACAGAAACAACAAATCAATAGGAAGGAGAAAGTACTTCCCATCATTGTGAGTCACATGGAGACTAAGGACGTAATTAAACTTGTTAAGTTAACATGCACGAATTCTAAGACCAAACTCATCAATAATGCAAAAATTAGTAATATGTGTAGTGATTTTGAGGACTATCATAAAATTAAATCTGCTTCGGGTAGGGCGTCTAGCGAATACTACACGTACACTCCAAAAGAAGAGAAAACTGTCTCCATGCTTCTACAAAAAGTTGATCCTTTTTTTTAACGAGAAGAGTTACTTGAGGAATTAAAAACTGTTGTAACCGACAGTCTAAAGTTGATAGCTAAAACCGTTCTCCACTGCAAGCTCTAGAAAAAGCAACCGCATTCAATTCTTTATTGTGTCTCTAACTCCCGACAGTGAAGTTGATGGGCTTAGGTATATTAAATATCTAAACCTCCAAACAACAAGTTGGGAGAAAATAAAGAAGTCCAAGCGCGTATTACAAGGTATGTGATGTCAACGCTTCGGCCATGTGGCATCGAATTGCAATATGAAATTTAGATGTGTACAGTGTCTAAACGATCGCATTATTGGGGAATACCCGTTGGGCAAAGAACAGCTCTCGGTAATCCTGCGTCCTCTGCAAGAATACATCCTGCTAACTTTAGAGGTTGTCCTAAATACCAACACCTAAAAATAAAGTTGCACCCTAGTAAAAACCAAGTCGAAGAAGGGAAACGAATGAAAACTCGTTCTTACAACAACTTCGTGGCACCTAGTGGGTCATATGCCCAGATGGTAGGTGGTGAAAAGAATGCACCAATCATGGAACAACCACGAAATATCACTAAAACGCCTGAACCGGAAGCACAAACAAACATAACAGCAATTTTACTATCCATATAGGGATAGCTTGCTGCATTTGAGAAACAAATCGAATTAATTGAAAAAAAAAAGTGACCGAACAGGTGGGCCGAATAGACATTATCTACTCGACCGTCCTTGCAGATAACTCAATACACTAATCACAGTTTTTACTCGACTGAGTTAACCCTTAAAATTATTGGCGTGGAATGTAAATTCACTAATCCGGAGGAAAGAAGGGATAACCTGAGCAATCTGCTGGAAGCTGAAGGCCCAGATGTGTTTATGGTTAGCGAAACTAAGCTAAGCCAAGGCACAAGTTGGACTACAAAAATTATAAAGTTATAACACGAGTTCGTCCAAACTCCACTCAAGCGGATGGAGTTGCCGTCTTAAGTAAGAAAGGTCTACAACCCAAGATCGTCAATAGCGCAAATGTATACAAGTTTTAGGTGCTGGAAGCCGGCATTACAGATATTCCATTGAAGAGTGAAAGGCATCTATATATAGCATTTGCTTACGTTCCTGAAGTTCTTCAGTGCGCACAGTTAACCAATGAACTTGATACTGTTTTCCGAAGTCTCAAGTTAGAGTCGGAAAATGATTACTACTTTATGGTAGGAGATTTCAATGGCGAGCATTGTGTTTGGGGTAATTTTATCTCGAACACAAGAGGCAATGGGTTGTTCGACTGGTGGCAAACAAACCCCATCGAACATAAACTAGAATTGTACGCTAGAAGTACGCCGTCTTATCCAAGATGCAATTCTTCCTTGGATTCACTTTTGCTGGACAAGCGAATACAATTAAAAGACACGGATCTACTACTCGAAATTGTCTTCGTACGATGTGATTATTACGCGCTTGGCGCCGTAGTTCATGTTCCAAACGAACACTCACTACTTGAGCAGACATATTATTTTAACTTTCGAAAAGCACACTGGTAGCGCTTTGATCGGCTAATAAGGATAGAATTACGCGCCAATGGAGTAGATCCACCGACTGACAAGAAACTTCGTAATGAGGAAATTGATCACTATTTTTGAATGATTTGTTACTAATACAATGAATCGTTCTATTCCAAAATTAACTCACACGGATAGCCGTACCAACCGATACAGAAACTCAACGATTGGCGTTCTGCTCTCTAACCTAAAACTGCTTTATAGACAGTTTAGCGATCCAAATTGCCAGGAAATAAAAACAATTAAGTCATTAATTAAACATTTTCAAGAATTGATCAGTGACAATTATAGATCAGTAATTAATGAAGATTCTAACAACAAAATCCAACCCAGTAAAGCTAGTGAACCGAATATGTTCCCAAAAATAAATAAAGTATTTAGAAAGAAAGATTATAATGACATTCCATGTCTACTACTTCCGCGGACTCCGGAAAATTGTCAAACACTGCTGAATGCAGGACTTATCCTGGAACATCTTAACTCCAACGAAGATTTAATAATAATCTACGATCCGTAAAAGAAAGCGAACTGAATTGGTGCTTGTTTCGAGGCAGTGTATAGGGTGAACGAATTCGTTCATTCTAACCGCCGTCTGGAAAATAGGGCTCTCCAAAACTATATTCACACCCGCAATGAAATTAACAATTGGCATCTTGAAAGTCGAAGTTCTACTACAGTTAGCGTACACAAAAGATCAGATTTCCCTCCTTAAAATCTAGAAGCGAGTATATTTGTGCACAAGGATGAGCTTACGGACATCCTTAGATCTATTAAGAACAAAAAATCTCTGGAATAGCCAGTATTCCAAACATTGTTCTAAAGCACTTGCCTCTTAAACAGTGGAGGTTTACACTGTTTTATTCAACAACACTCTAAATAATACATATTATCCAATCCGTTGGATAACTGCAGTAGTTGAACCAATCCCCAAAAGAGGCAAGGGCAGAAGCAGTCCTGCCAAGCTTCGCTTTATTAGTTTGCTTCCGAACATCAGCAGGGTATTTGAGAAAATTATATATAAAGCATTGATAAAGTGGTGTGATGAAAATGGTATTACTCCAGAAACACGACACCGTTCATGCCGCGACTAAACTTATTTCCGCCATACAGTGGAACAAGGCAAAACGACGGTCTGTTTGGTTGTCTTTGAAAAGACCTTCGATACCGTGCTTGTATATACGTTATCAAAGCTAAGTATGCCCGAATATTTGTTATACATTATATACGATATGATAATGGGTAAACAGTCTGTGGTGAAATGTGGAGATATAACATACAACGGGACCTTTCCCATCAAAAACGCCTTACAGCAGGGATCAGGGACCTCTCCCATTTTGTTTAACATTTACACTAGTGATCTAGTGGGTTCTCTCAACCATGCAATGGCATACGCCGACGACATGGTGGTGTATAGGTCTGGAGAAAAAAATAATGTCATCAACAGACTTATGTAAGACGACTTCAATAGAATCAAACGTTTTTGCGACGACTGAAAATTGAAGATCAATCCCCAGAAAACAGAAACTATCTTCTTCAGATTATGATTTATTCGGCTTAATTCAAGCTATTTACAAGACTATCATCCTTATAAACTAACTTAAGACTAAAAAACTAAAGTAGTAATTAATGCAAAAAAACGAAAAAAACAAAAACATTGACAAAAAAAAAACAAGGGAGGAGAAGACGGCTTCGGGGTGGGGGAGGTAGGAGGCTGGGGAAGAGCGAGTGTATGTGGGTTTGGCAAATGTGGAATAAGTGAGACAGCGAACAGTGTACGGCAAATGTGTTGGAGTGTGTACGGGTTGTGAGGGGATAGACGGTGGGTGGGTGGGGGGGGGGGGGGGGGGCGCAAGGCCAGGTGGGAAAGAGGGGAGACGGCATTTGAGTGCAGTAGATGTAAGGTGGAAATCGAAGGAGGTAGAGTAAGAGTTAGCCAGCATTCGCGAAATGGGTTCATTAGAGCCGTAAGAAGTGTGGTGGGTGGACCGATAGAAAAAGCGAGGGTTACGGGGGTTAGTGTGAAGTGCAATGACGGAGAGCAGGCTTGGGCAGTTGATTGTCCCTGAAAGGAGACGGTGGATGAAAAGGATATCGGGATGAGTTCTGCGCTTCTCAAGTGTGTTAGGGTTAATCAGATGGAGCCGGCGAATCCGAGGTTTCACCCAGTTCAGTCCGCGGACGGCAAAACGCAGAAAACGACGTTGCACGATTTCGATTCTGTGAATATGGGACGAATATGGGACCTGACTGGCGTATTCAAGAAGGGGGCGGACGAAGGCTATGTGTAGAGAACGGGAAACGTAAGGATTAGAGAATTCTTTAGACCAGCGTTTCACAAACCCAAGGGAAGAGTTGGCCTTAAGAATAATATCATCGATATGCGAGATGAAGCTAAGCTCCCTGTCAAATAAGATCCCCAGGTCCCGTATCGAGGGTACAGATGATTTCTGTTGGTTTAGCAGGAAGTAGGAACGCGGGGGGCGGGGTGACATTTGCGAGAGGAGGTGTTGGAGTGACATTTGACAACGTTAAGTTCAAGGCAGTTATTACGGCACCAGGTTGAGAAGCTGTCGAGATCCGTTTGGAGAAGAGAGGAGTTGTGAGGAGAGATAATCGTTTTGTAGAGTTTGGCGTCATCCGCATAGGGGGAGATGGATGAGTATTTAATAATGTAGTCAATGTCATTGATGGTAAAGATAAATAGGAGGGGGCCTAGATTACTGCCTTGCGGAACCCTTGACGTGGGAAAAAAAGGATTGGTCAAGGAGATCTGAATTTGACACGGTAGGATCGGTCCTTCAGATAAGAAGATAACCACTTGATCAATAGGGGTTCAAAACATAAGGAGGTCAGCTTGAAAAGGATGAGATTATGGGAGATTTAGTCAAAGGCCTTGCTGAAATCGGTGGTGATTACATCGACTTCGTTGCCATTCTCTAAGGCACGGAGAGTATGGGATGAGAACTCGATCAGATTCGTTGTGGTCGACTTTCCCGAAAGGAAACCACACTGGTTGGGTGAGATGATGGACTTACAACGGAAATATAACGCGTTGTAAAGAATCCCTTCGAACAGTTTAGGCATTTGAGACAGTTTGGCGATGGGACGGTAGTTGCTTATATCGTTTTTAGGTCCCTTTTTATGTATGGGAGTGACATAGGACGATCTCCAGATACTAGGGAAGATACCTTCTGAACGGGATAGATTGGATGTCTTTGATATGGGGAGAGAAAGAGAAGAAGAACATTTCTTTAAAAATACAGCCGGGAGTCCATAAGGTCCAGCGCTGAACTCGTCTTTGAGTAAGCTTAATTTCTCCTCAACTACGTGATGCTGAATAATTTGAGGGGTTGACGGGTCGAGGGAAAATTCGAGCAAGTCTTTGAAGTAAGTCGGATTGGGTTCGAAGGATATGTCTGTGAAGGATTTATTGAAATACGAAGCAAATAGGTTGGCAATAGTTAGGGGGCCGGTTGAAGTAGTCGCCCCATTCAGAAGGCCCTTGTCCAGGACATCAAGGGATACAAAACATAATTGAAAAAAATTTTCAATTGTAGGAGGTAATAATGTTCCCCTACAAGTAAAAACTGTAATTAGATACCTTGGCATCTGGCTAGATCAGAATATTTACTTTAATAAACACATAATAGGAGCTTTTACCGCAACCGAAAACGCATATGCTATGACAAGAAGTCTCTTCTGTAGTAGTCTTCTGGACTCCATCTCATACTTGGGATTCATCCGACCAGTATTGCTGTATGGCTGCCCGGTATGTTATAACATATCCCCATTCTACATGGAAAAGTTTCGGGTGTTCTAGAAGCAATGTTTGCATTCCTGCCTTGGAATGTATAGAACACCAGAGTCGCAACATAAGAAGTTCTACCACAATAAAGTCCTGTTTTTCTTATACGTATAGAGCTGCAGACTGGTTTCGTGGATATAATTGGCTAATTAGCGGATATCTATCCATTCTGGCATCGAATTCAGTTACTTTCGTGTCTGACCATCATTTCAAGAACATTTCATTCCACTACATTAAAGAATTCTTGAGATTTACAAAACTCCTACATACTGCCCTGACTTGTCCTTGACCTCCTGTCCAATCCCATCTCATGGTATAAGCATTTTACATTTCATTTTCCAGTTAAGAATCGTTCAAGTAAAGTCGAACACCATAAGTAGCCACTGTGTGTAGACTGACCTAGAAATTCTCATTTCAATCTCTCTTTTGCAATGAGGTTCATTGCTTGAGGGCTTCAAGGGCTAAGCCTGCACCATTATCCGAACGTCGTTTTGTGCAGGCAATGGAATGCAAACAGAGGGCATTTTAAATCGGAGTCCTTAAGAATTTAACAGAAGGGTAGTACTTTCACATAATTCATTACATACACACGTATACTCGTTTATACATCTCGCGTCAGCTAGTGATTGCGTCATAACGTCTCTCGTATGTAATGAAATGGCGCCACTGAAAGGATAACAAGTCCTTGATGAAGGTGGCTCGGAGCAAGTTACCAATTGAATAGTTTAACGAACACAAGAAATATTTTATGTACATTGTGGTGGAACATACTTAAACGGCTTTGATGTTGATCAGAACGCGAAAAGACTCACCGAAAAACTTCTAGATAGTAAAGTAAGATTTCAACCCTACCAACTTCTGGTAGTTTTCAATGCGGGCATAAGTAATTGTATTATTAACTGGGCACCTCCAAATGGGAGACGATATGAGTTCGCCGTAGAGATGGTTTGCTAAGGGCAGTTGTGTGCAAGCGATGCTGTTTTGCAACACTACATGGCCTACGGTTTTTGTTCATAGGTTCAAAAAGGTATTTAACAAATACTTCGCCCAGGAGGAATATGTCAAGGACACGGCAAAATAAACATGTCCGAAAAGATATCAGAGAACTTAATTTAAAAATTCGTAACACGCAAATGATTTGCAGTGTTGCAGTTGATACAGCGGTTTGGGCTGGGAGTTCGTTGATGTGTATTTTCTATTAAGTGCTGAATAATTAAAGCTACTTATTAAGGGGTATATATATGTATTATGTATTATTTATTTTTATTTATATTATATATATATTTATTTATTATTAAATAATTTCTTCAACATAAGGAAATCGTGCTTCAATTAATTATCAAACAAACTGTGTTTCTCGTAAGACCTCCAAGTATCTACAGAAACTATGCAACAGAAACTCATTAGTTCCTAAAAATTGCTTTCTAATATTTTTAATATATTTTTTTCACCATTCACTACGGTATTTACAAACGTAACTTATATGCATTATGTAAACAATAAAAGCGTTCATCCTAGCTCCAGGGAGTTACTGCTGGAAATTCTATTCACCCATCGAGTTAGGAGGCCACATCCTTCGTTCATTGCGAGGAGAACTAAACAATTAAATAACCGCAGGCTGTGTTCTAGTTTTACTTGCCAATGAGTTTCGTTTTTATTTTCCTGTGTCCTTCTAAAAAAACAAAAAAACCGAATCCAAAAAAAAAATGGAGAAACAAAAACAAAGTAGAAAAGAAAAAAAACTATGAAACTATAGGTAGATTTGAAAGGATAACTTCAAGTGTACGTATGTGTGTAAAGTGTACGTCTGCGGTTGGCTTGAAAGGAATAAAAACTTTTTTATACGCGGTTACGACTCCTCAACACCATCAGAGCCGCAAAAGGAGAAGAAGCAGAAGAAGTAAAACAAGTAGTAAAAAAAAAAACAACCTATGAAACAACAACGAGAAAAAGGATAAGCTAGTGGTACTTTGTGTGCACACATCTCCAAGTATTCAAGGACTCTGAGGCATGTTTTCTGTTTCATAAGTTCTTATATAACCCTGACTCACATAACTTATAGTGTAAATGCGCTTTTGTTCTTTTTCATTCTCACTAGCCAATGACAATTGAGGCACGTAGGAAATCGCCCTTTGAGAATTATGAGCCTGTTCAAAATGACGAAAGCTAAAAATATCTTAAAACGACGTAGGGCGTTCATGGAAAGTCTTAGGGATATAAGGAAAATATTACAAAAAGCCATAACAAAACTCAAATTTAACGGCACATTTGCCAAAGAAAGGATTGTCGGAATCGAGCAAAGAAACGTCCTGCAGTTAAATATAGTTGACACTATTTTTCATTCAAGTCACACTCCATGAGATTTAATTTGACTGTGCTAACTAAAAGGGAATCAGGTAGAGCTCAAACACCTTGGTTATAGTGAATACGTTTTGGATGGCGACCATTTGTTGTGACCAGGCAAAGTAAAACATGGCACACGTCGTGTAAAGTGTGAAGCACATCTCACCTTTTAATGAATAATGGAAATATAAGTAGAATACGTTTTATTTAGTTCATTGTAAGATTAGGGAAGACTTTATGTCTTTTAGCTAATATAAATGGAAATCTGTCTTAGGCTGTCACTGCACTTTTAGATGAAACATGGAAGATAGAATAATATAGTTGAAAACACAAAAAAAAAAAAAAAAGAAAGTGAAACCCAAATTCCTTTATCTTCTCGAAGTGACTGTTGAACACAGTTGAAATATACACATAAAAGTGCTCGTTCCAACGAGCTTAGAAGATTAAGGTGATTTAGGTAATGAAAAATTGAAAGAGTATTGCATTAGTTGAACTACAAGGGTCGCTCAATAAGTCTTTAGAATATCTAAGCGATGATGCCTGTAGTATCGAATATGATTTGCTTTTAGTAAGCGCTATTACCCACTAGACAACTGTATGAAAAATGTATTATAACCCAAATCTCGACAAGATGGCAGCCGTGTTCACTTTCGTAGTCGTGGTTATTCGAGCCTTGTCCCGTCGGAATCTTGACAGAAATTCGTTGATATATAACTGTAGACGAAACATGGATACACTACTACACTCCAGAGTAAAAGACACAATCAAAACAATGGGCTTCTGAAGGCGGATGCGCTACGAAGAAGGGGAGGGCCGTGAAATCGGCCGACAAGGTGATGGCAACGGTATTTGGGGATGCCCACGGAATATGTACTTCGATTACTTGTAAAAAGAAAAAAAAAATAACTAGGGCGTATTATGCGGTAATGTTGCACCAGTTGAGTTGATCAAAGAAATCAAGAAAACGTTTTTCTACGAATTTATTGAACTACAATGTTTTCTAACAGCAGCGAGTTGCACATAACTTCTTTCAATTTTATTAAAGACTGATGGTTAGGAGTCTTGCAAGCCCTGAAAAACTCATTTTGTCTTTATGATAAAAACATTGTCTGTAGCCAACTACCAGTTCATTTATTGCACGCTGGCGAAAATTACCACATTACAGGGATTTGTACTACCCTATAGCGCCACAAGGGCTCCTCGATAGTATAGTGGTTAGTACACCCACCTGTCACGCGAGAGACCGGGGTTCGATTCCCCGTCGGGGAGCCTCTGGCGCAAGACTGTGGGTAGTTTTTACCATGGCATCAGCAAGGATGCGAGTTCGATAAAAACACCACGGATAGTTCACGGGAAATTATCACCTGTAGAAATGTTTAGATAGTAGGAAACACAGGATACCGATGCAAAATTGAGCCGAAGAACACTGAACTGCACACTCGCGTTCCAGGACACTGTACACTGCAGAATGATGACAAATTAAAACGCGGAAGTTGTTGTTCTGTAGAATGTTCATTTATTTTTGCTGTTCCATTGATATATAATTATTTTACGTCAATTTACATTTGTGGGAGTCTATACTGGGTTATGTATGAAGTGAACATTTAACGCACTTATTTATTAAACGTAAACACCACGATCAATGGATATAACAAAGTGTTTGAACATTCGATTATAACATCTTCCTTACTGAATAACAAAAGTAACGTTCGTTGAACTTGCGTAGGGTATAACCGAATTATTTGCACATTAGAGCGAACTCTATCTTAATGGAATAACGAACATTAACAGTCGATGAACTCGCGTACGACGACTCAGGCTTTAACACACTTCACTTAAACACACATATGTTTGCTCCTCAGCGGATAAAATCTGACTCACCGATGCAATCCATATCCGTCAGATTCAACAGTGGTGGATTACAACGGTGTGGGAGGAGCGAGTAGGCTCAACTTAGCGACGGCCAATGGGCGATCGCAAAAAGATCGAATGGGAGGAGACTCTGTGTCCGTATAGGACAAGTACAATGGCCCTTAGCCTGCATATCGGCAACGACGAAACTGCACCTGAATAAACATGGACTGGTGTAATGAACTGCAGGCATTATTGAGATACGCGATAGCGAAGATCGTCGAAGGAAGAAATAGGTTTCTTGTTCCTAAATAAACAGAAACGCTATTTCGAGGGTGATACGATGCGATGCAGGTTATTTGTGATTTAGCCGATGCTACATGGGAACGTCGGCTGTTTACATAATCGCCCCAGACTTATGCCATTGCAGGCAATCGATTTTTCCGTGGCGATAAGCAAAGAATTCGACTTTGGCCACCGGGATCGATACCGTGCACAAATATTGTTGTGCAAGTATCTTATTTGCTGGTGGCACAAGTCACCCTAATGTCATGCAGACTATTTCCGCAGCTCCGTGCACACCATTATGATGCCTTTGTCTCATTTTCGTTCGCCCATGAGCTGGCAACATGGGCAAGCAAAATAATCCCGCCAAGATCGGCAGAGAGATCCTCTCCTATTGGTCAGCACAGAGAGAAACTGCACGTCTCTCTCGAGAATGAAAACCCACCCTTAGCGGATGACTGGCTCTGCACGACTGAGTTTCAATGAGTCAAAATTCAACCACCACCGGGGTCAGTTGCGATTCCCACTAAATCGAGTGTCATCTGTTGGCGAAAGCCAATTGCAAGATTGAATTTTCTGTAAATGTGTGCGCAAATCAGAACTTCTTATGTTTTATAATCCATACCTGTTATTTAACCAACTAAATCAAACTTCCTGCGAATATGTGCTCGAACCAGTACTTGTTGTTTTATAAACCGTACATGTTATTTAACGAACTAAATTGAATTTTCTGTGAATATGTGCTAGAACCAGAACTTCTTATGTTTTATAATCCATACCTGTTATTTAACGAACTAAATCAAACTTCCCGTGAATATCTGCTCGAAAGAGTACTTGTTGTTTTATAAACCGTACATGTTATTTAACGAACTAAATTGAATTTTCCGTGAATATGTGCTAGAACCACAACTTCTTATTTTATAATCCGTACATGTTATTTAGGGCTCCTCGATAGTATAGTGGTTAGTATACCCGCCTGTCACGCGGCAGACCGGGGTTCGATTCCCCGTCGGGGAGCCTCTGGCGCAAGACTTTAATGACCTTGCCCGGAAAAAAACAAATCATTATGGAAAATTTAACAAGTCTCAGGACTTGCTAAATAAGGTCAAGACCGGTTCCCGGTTGTAGTGCCGATGATGATGATGATGACATGTTATTTAATGAACTAAATTAAATTTTCTGTAAACGGTGCTCGAATCAGCACTTCCTATTTTGCAATACATACATGTTATTGAATGACAAACGAGTCAAGTTAAAACATCATGAATTAGAGATAAAGTTGAACATTCTTATAAGTGTAACGTTGATCTGACAATAAAAATTAAGGAAAATAAGTGGAGTGCTGTTTTAATGCAGTTGTGATGTCGTGGATAACGACATACTGATCTTCACCGGTGGGATTTTGTTGAACCAGTGCCCGTGCAGGCAAAAAAACATATTGTGACTCTATACAACTATACAATATATACACACACCACATCCAACTAACACCATCAACACACAACACGCCGACAGCACCACGTGACTTTTTTCTAAAGGATTCCCGAGGCATGAAAGGTCGACATTTTGCCACCATGAATGATATTCAACAAATATTACTGAAGAAAACCGAGGAGTAAGTTCCACAAGTTCTTTCAAGATTGAAGAAAAGCCTATCATGAGTGTATACACCTGGGGGGGATTTCTTTGAAGGGGCCAAATCAATTATGTTAAAAACTCGAATGTATTATTAAGCCAAAATACAAACAGGAATTTAAAAAATATAGTATTACGAGATGAAAAGTTCCATCGTGCCTATTAATTGATGTTTGCTTAACAGAGTAATATTCAAATTTATATTCCAGTCCTGGTTCGTGAAATTTATTCCCTTTAATACTCTCGGGGTAATCTTCTACAAGGCTATGAAATCTGGGATTCAAAAGCCGTTCAAGCTAAACATTTAATTTACGCTGCGAACATTTTGAAAATATAATGTCCGGTAGTTACTATTAGACTTTATATATAATACGAAAACAACGGATACGGAAGGAGGGGCTTTTCTTTTAAAAAAGGAATATGGACCTGACCTAATCTGAATTCATGCCTTAAAACACAGTTGAGAAATAGATTGCATAAAAAGGCTCTTAAAAGTCATTTGCGTTATCCACGGGACGGATATTACATTCCACCACTGATATTACATTGACCCACTGAGCGCCTGCTGCCATTGCCAAAAGTACGTCTTTTTGGGCACAAACGTGACACTTCTATTTACAACCAGTTTTCCGATTATTTGATTCTGAATTCTGCATCACTGTTTGAATTCAAAATTAACTAGAATGTGTTAAACACTTCAGTGCTCATCGTTTTAAATCTTGTCACATTCTGAGAGTGATTAAGTAAAACCTACATCCTGATACTCTGATAGAAGAAACACCGACAATCATGATCTCTATTCCCAATGAACGGCACGGTTCCGTCGTCATTCGTGTATTACAATCTCCAGCCACAATCAAGGTTTTCAACTTCTAACAAGCGTATGCTGCTGATGCATATCGCACCAGTGCCGAATGAATAGACACCATACTGTCGGTCGTTTCATATTCAGAAAATACGATTCCCGTACGGGTTCTTCTACAATTCCTTAATGATTGTCCTTGATAGCAGTTGCGCATAACTTACCTGACATGGCGCCTGAAACAAGTAAGCATCTCCGAAAGCGGTACTCAAGCAGAATATGAAATCACGTTTTGGGTGTTCTGGAATTGGTTGCATAATTGCTCCGTCGACGATAATTAAGTGCTTTGGAGCGGCTTCCACAGATCGTCCTTCGCGTGAGTCACACGGATAAAACAGTAAAGTGGTTCCCTTTAAGCACACCCAATATCCTTTCCAGCCGCGTTTGCGGGCCAATTCGATTTGATGTTTCTTGCGTAGCAGCCATTTCTTCACCGATAGGAATCTGCGGAAATATAAAAAGAAACGGAAAGCATCACTAAATAAATTCCACACACGCCCCACAAGGCTTCTTATTCTTATATGAATCGCTTAGATATGCATAGGTCGTTTAAGATACTCCAATAAGGGCAAAAGCATCCGACTCGAGCAATCCATGATGTCAGTTATCATACTCTGACTTTGGAAGCAATGTAAGCCAAATCTTTCTCTCCAAACCTGCAATCCAATACGGTAATAAATTGCCCCATGACCAACAAAAGAACATTGAATCTAAAGCTTTTCAAAGACTTCTGGGAGGTGGATGTGTTAGGTGTTATACATACATAAGGTAATCAGCTGGCGGATTATGTTTCTTTTCTTAAAAGCATCATCCTCGAAGGAGCTATAATTATTCATAGCCTGAGGTCTGTAACGAGCCAACTTTTGGGAACGAATATATTTAGTTATATTCTTGCGAATCGGGAAACGGGGTGTCATTTATAGATCGTAATGAGTCGAAGAGATTTAGTAAATGCCACAAGAAGACAGAATTGGAATAGAAAAAAATGGAGATAATATATGTAACCAATTTGTCTGTGCTCTTAAAGATATGTAGATTCTTGGTCGTGGCTTGGAAGATGGAACCGGCACGGAGTATAAGGCTGTGAATATTGTAGGCACAGCTGAATGGACGATGTAGATAAAGGAATTCGTCACATAGGTCACATCCGATACGTATTTATGGCGCACTGTGGCACAATCAACGTAAATTATCACAAGACGGAGTCGAATAATATGTACTTTATAGGAGTTCACATTTGAAATGGGAATTATATATTATATATAACCATCAACCAGCTTCATATTCTCGATTGAGTTAGATTTTGCAAGCAAGGTTAGGGAGACGCATTATAAAAATGACATAGACGTATATTGCTTATAATGACATAAATATCATATACAACAATATAGTTGAAGAAAAAGTTTTATTTTGAATTCAAAAACACAAGAATAACTTATTAAAAGTATTATTTAGAATTGGGCGCATGTCTAATAACTTTGCCCGGAAAAACAAATTATTATGGACAATTTAACAAGTCTCGGGTAAGGTGAGAGACTTGTTAAATAAGGCCAAGACCGGATCCCGGTTGTAGTGCTGATGATGATGATTATTTAGAATATTATAAAAATGTAATTTTGTAATGAAAATAAAGAAAATCCATATCCATGTTAATTTAATATTCACTATTAGATTAAATGCACAACAAATTAAACCAAATGTTCATTTATCGGACTTTGATTTGGTGCTCAAAAATTCAGAAGATCATGAAATGCGTATCTTCGTTTGAATTTCATAGTCTCTCCTTTCCAAGAATTTGCTCAACCAAATTTTCAATCACTCCCTGAATTAATTCCATTAATATCAAACCTTGACGGCTTTTCATAGAATTTAAAAGTACTCTCAATGGAAAAAATCTCAACGAGATTTTGTATAAAAAGACAGTGCATTTTGGTTTCGGTGGTCGGGGTCTGGGTTGGCATCCGAAGTTGTGGATGCCAACACATTCAAAAGTAAATTAATTGAAAAACAAATCTAATAAATCTAATTTTAATGCAATCCAACAGCTTAGAAATCCCAAATTTCAAATCATTCCATACTTCTTGAGATTGGCTTAATGTGATTTATTTATTAAATTAAATGTTAATGTGATTTATTTATTAAATTTGATTTAATACCAAAAATGAAGTAAATAAAATTAAACCTGTGTTTAGGTATATTACAACCCGGACTGGTGGTGACCAGCACTCTTCCTGGAACTCGCTGAAAGCATCATGGTGGCGAGATCTACAGTTATCAAAGAGACTTGTTCTTTTCACAAGAATATGACGATTTCAAAACAGAAAGGCATAAACAAAATAATAAAAATGTAATCTAGAGTGTTGCTGTAGGAAGAATATACATTATAAGTCAAAATTTAGGCTCAACATATTATTAGCGAGGCGGATGTTAGTACCTGCAGGGATTCGAATATATACACAAGAACTCGCGACCGTAGTGAAGAACACAAAAGAGAATCGTAAAGGAATCATCAGAACTATTTAACAGAATATTAAATATAATAATCCACAACCGAACTAGCGAATAAAAGCACCCTCGCTTAGAGCCGACCGAGGCGTAATTCGCCTATGCTTTGGTGGGTATGTGGGGAGGAAGTATTGTGCCAGTCATGGGCACTCCGTTCACTTCCATCCCTATCGTCTACTTAATGAAAGTTCCGCCGAAAGTTAATCACCAAAGGGAGAAGAAAACATCAAGCACACGAATTCCACAGCACAGGAAATGAAGCACACTGATTTAGTTTATTGTTATTGGTTTTATTATAGGTAGACAGTAGTCGCGGTGAGTTTCTCGATTACATACAGTTTAAAATTTTAGATACTGGTCACAGGTAAGACACAAAACCTATTCCTTTATTCTGTAGTGTATTTAACTGCTTACACCTAAGAGAGTTTACAAAACCGCATCGTCGCGGGCGTAAAAGATTGCGCTTATTAGAGTGATCAAGGAAACTGTCACATTTAACAACATTCTTATTCCACGCATTGTTCCTAATTTTCATTTTATGGTAATTGCAGAAGGCTTAAAACATGATTCACCACTGGCATTCAGAGAATGAAAACCTCCCGACTATGAGGTGTACTGAACGCATGTCCGCAGCGGTACGGACAGCGGGAGCGGCAACGACCGTGGCGGTCGGCGGACGGAATTAGACTGAAAGATTCATTTTCAAATTTTTGTGTGCATTCGCCTTTACGGTGGTGATAACCGGATCTGATAGAGGAGATCGTCGTGGTACACTTGTATATGATTAAATTGTGAGGTTTTAAGTAGGTGTGCCAGGCACGATACGGATTCACTTAAATCCCCAACTCTTATCCAGTCGAAGTAGAATGATATGAAACGCACTGCTTTCGTATTAACTGCTTTATTTTTATCTTTAACTGGTACAGGTGATTTGGTCTTATATTTAATGTTTGATACACTTCCCACATACTGGCTACTATTTTTGGCCATATATTCGCCCGAAATAATTTTATCTAATTAAAGAAATTGCGCGATAAAGAATTACGACAAACTGCGACCGTACCGACACGTTGTGGCCACACAACACTGGGGATAAAATCTGACTCCCCAAACTGAAGGGAACTGCGACACGCAACATATCCGATACGTGTGCGTGGTTCAACGGGTAAGATCTAACTCCTCGAGACGTTGGCTCGATCCTACGGCCTGTCTCAACTGGGGTGGGTTTTCCTGTTTGTGGTAAATAACGATTTTCCTTCGCTATCTATCCGACAGCCAATGAGAATGCGATTTTGGGTTTCGCTGGGAGGAATTCATTTGATATCATACAGATAAGGGGGGCTGTCCGTACTTTGGAAGTGAGGACAGCGAAAGATGCGTTGAAGAAGAAAAGGAGGAATACCGAGCAGCGGCTGTTCAAATAGATGAATATTCGTAGAGGCTGAAAGAATTTCTATCGTAAACGATAGAGGGTATATTGTATAAACAATCCCACGGGCAAGCGCTAAGATGCGCATTTGTTTTTATTAGCGAACGAAACATGGGAACAGGCCGTTGCAAGTTTTTTGATGTAAACACATTAGGGTCGCATCCAATTCGTTGCATGTTTATCGCTTATGCAACCGATCAGGGATAATTGGGTGCAGCTGTATAAGCAAGCGATTTGCCATAGCTTGATCGTGGCACCAGCGTTTGCTGGAGAAAAGCAAACACAGTGGGATTGCTGTGTATATGGTAGGCATGGACGCCAGCAAGGGGACCGGGGTAGATTTCCTAATGGTTTGCAATGGTCATGGGTGCCAACCAGCGGAACCAAATATGTTTAAGGCAGTACAGCGATGTGGTTGATGCAGTGGCAAGATGATGATCTTGCTATGGGTTGGTTTGCAGGTAAATGAAGTAATTGAAGGGTAGCTTAACGCTGCCTGCTGATTGCAGGTAAGTTAATAACCTTTATTGGATGAGAAATGGGAAGTTGAATTAAGGGAAATGGGTGGTTTTTGGGATATGTTAAAGGAACCCCTGCAAAATTCGTTTCGGTTAGAGCGAATATATCGACAGTTAAAGCATAGAAATTATTCAGAGTCGGTTGGGTGTTTGAACGAAACCTCTTACGTTCTGATAGTAGAAGGTAAGAGGAGTTGTATGGTCTGTTAAGAGGGTGGGACCTCAAGAATGATAAAATTTGTTGAGATCAACCTCACTACGTTGAGGATGTGATCACCTTTTGGAATCATTGTAACGGCCTAAAAACTGCAAGTTCGTTTGACACTTTATGAGAGGATAAATTGTAAATCTTGTGAAATTTTACTAAGATTTTGTGAAGACGTCGTTGGGTAAGCCGTCTTCGTGAATATAGAGTATAATATTGATTTTGGTATTACCTTCGTAGCAGACAGAATCCGGTTTATCATTGAGATTTTTTTTGCCAGGGAGACGCGGTGGTATTTGGAACTATTTGGCATGAGAGATGATTAGGTAGAGCTGGGAAAGGAGCAGGTCTTGGAAAATGAATGGTGTGATGGGTTAATAGAGTGGGATCCGATGAATTTGGAATACTTGTCTCCAGTTTTAAGGGCGGATGGTGGGATAAAGGCCGCAAAGAGCACGATGAGTGCGGTTGGGATTAGAAGTACCCATTGGACGGTGCATCGGTAACAGATTCCATCTTGACATTTAATGTTGTTAGCGGGACGGTAACCTTATCCCGATCTTCGGTTGTATGGATTGAAATGACTTTGATAACATCGGTTTGGTCGCTAATGAGAGAGCGATATGATTACCCATATAAATCATTTTATTGACCAATACGGACAGTTTGAGTTGAATTTTGATCGAAGTTTTGCAGAGTTCAGAAACCGAAGTTATATCCGGAGCCGATTTTACGACCTCGTCTAGTTTCGCGACCTCTTGTAAACCTTTTTTGTGATAAAGTTTAAAACCTACGGAGGTTCGGGTGAGACCCTCGTTTAAGCATTTTATCACAAGCAGCATATGCGACAGGGGGATGATGTTAGATTCGTCGTAGTAGAAAGTATAGTTAGAGTATTCGAAAATGCAAGAGAGGTAGTAGGATATACCGCTGAAACCACCGCATTTGCACAAGATCTGAAGCAGTAGTCAGGTGCGCCACAACCTTCATTGTCAACTACGGGGGTATAAAGCACATAACTCTGGTTCAATACCACTTTGCGATCATATACTATGACATTTTGAATTTGTTTTTTTCGGCATATTATCTGTATAATGTAATCGAAGAAAAGTGTGTTTTCGGTGCTTTTTGACGACATATCGCTTTTTTTTCACCTGAGGCGCTGTCCTGTAAATATTCTTAAATGTAATTGACTTTTCTTCATCCTTCCGTTCGGGAAAAGTTAATAATACTGACTGGTTTGTGACCCACAGACTTTTGTTGCTTGAGTTGTTTAAAAATTCAAATTCCTTATGCAAATGCATTAGCACGTGCCCACGGGTTCACAAGAGGGGAACTGTAACCACATATTTCCCATAAAACGGCGGTTCTTAAAAGGCTTTTGAATTCATATTTATTAAGATTTTAGAACAACCGTGGCCCAGACGTAATTTAATTGTTAATATCTGAGATTTCTGAGGGACTAGTTTAATGCGTAAAACTACTTTCACGACATTTGAATTTTGTCATCAATGTAGGCTTCGAAACCCAGCGACTGACAACAGCCTAGAATCATGGAGAGTACAGTTCAACATTTAAATGAATCCGTAGCAGCTCTCTAAAAGTTGGCGCTGAATTCTTTCTCATTGTTATTCGTCCGTCGGTATACGCACTTTCATTCTTGAAATAATGAGGGGAATACAACGCTTCCGTTTTATTTGCTACCAGAATGCGTTTGTATTTTATTAGACGCTTGATCCCTCCTTTTACTGAGGAGAAATCGAAAACCATTATCACCCTGCTATGAGGGAAACACACATTCAATCACAGTGTAGTCAATTCAGGTTTAAGATTGCAGGCGAAGGATAAGGATAAGTGCTTCGCCTGAGTATCGATATGTAGGATGTTAGATAAAGTAAAACCTTTTTTTTTTATATAACGTACGACTGTCGGCTTTGCCTTTCTATTTTTTGCAATTGCTTTTCTTGTTTTCTTATATTCCTCTGTAAGTGTGGATACCTATCCAAAGAGCTGGAGGGCTTGTGGGATGAAAATGGAATTGGAATAATATGTATGATGTGTCGAGAAGATTAAGAGAGGCAATGTAATAAGATAGAGCATACGGAGTATTACGTACCCAGCTTTACGCACAGCACCAGTGCAATTGAAGGAAGATGCTGCTGCTCCTGTTGCTTTTGCTTTATATGGTGACGCCATGACACTTTCGCCATCATCTTCGTCAGATACGGCGGTGGTTAAGCTCATTCGGTCATCATCAGATATCTGAAATGAAATTCAACACAATCAAATCATTTTTGTGTTTTGAACACATCTCACGAGAAATGTTGAAATTATTTAAAAGGTCCTGTATGGACTCCTGTTAAAAATGTAGTAGTGTTTAGTAGATGGAGTCAAGAATACTTCACAAAATGTGCACTGAATTTACTTCGATATGTATTGTTTAGATATACTCAGTTTAACCAAGATTTTCTAAAAGTCCGTCGTAGGAAATGGACATGTTCAGCGTCCACCATTCCTTGTTAATGTCGTATATTGCGCCTTCGTTGTATTAAAGTCGACGAGATCGGCTTTAACCCCTTGTAGGATTTTATTCATATCCTGATTCAGAGAGTCGATTTGGCTACAGCTGGTGTGAGGTTGAAGCCTTAATTAGTTGAACATTCGAAATTGAGCCAATAAGTATAATACGAGGGCAAGCCGTACAGATGACAACATCCGTCCAATTTGAGAGCTCATTGAAAGATATTGATTCAACACTTCCATATCTGATACCCACTTCTGATGAGATTTCTCCAGCAGTTAAGCGGAGATCACTTTCAATAAGCTGTCGAACGGCACAGATGTTGCCATATGTACGACTTGTCCTTGGGTGTCGTTCATGACTTTCGTTTTCGATACGTTCTGCCCACATATACACACGATTCTGTATCATCATCAAACTCTGCCTTCAATCGATAAAAAATGTTCGAGGGTTTAACTCTTTGATTTGTTAAAAATTGTATAATAAAAATTGTAAAATATTGCATAATCCGTTACGCAACAGACATATGTAACTCTTGCTCCCTCATGGCTCTACTGACTACAACGTCGAGCGCGACCGCTAGCCAAGCCAGTTCCCCTACTCTCCATAAACTAAACAACAGCCACGCATACGATTATCTAGCTTGCAACTGGTTGCTATGCAAAAAAGTAAAATTACCGTTTATATATGATTCACACTCATATCATCCTCAAAACCATTGTTGCTCATTGATTCTAATAAATCGTTAATATGGAGGAGAAACGGAGTTGGAGTCAAAATAGAACCCGCGGCAGGGGTGCAGACGTCAATTGCCGAGGATCAAGGTCACACGTCAGTTACGAAGGTCAAAAATTCTCCCATGGACCGTCTGCTATGGAATCCGTATTGACGTTAATTTAGAAGTCTGTTGCGTTACAAGTATTTAATCGGCTCGGCATTGATGACCTTTTCCAGCATTGTTATTTGTCGATAATTATGTGGAGGACACTGTAGCGGTTCTACGAACCACCACAACCAACTATAGGTAGAGATTTCCTTTCCGCCAAGGAATATACTTACCTGTATTCATTACACGTGCCCACAGACACGTGTCCCAATAGCCGGTGATCATACCTGTAACAAAGGTTATACGAAATTGTAACAACGTTGAACCTGATATCAAAAACCAAGGAACTTAACGTTCAAAAGCTTCCAATATCGAGTTCAACGCATCCATATATGGTATTCTACCCCAATCCAAAAAGGCAGCAAGCATCGCATCTAAACAATGCAGGAAATCATCGCATGTAAATCGATCATCCATCCTGGGCAGCAACGCGATGTTTTTTCACGAAATACCATGTCGGTAAGTAAACCGAACAAGAGATACATTTTCGGGAAGCTAAGTGCAATTAGCACCTAAATCCCTCGCATGATCTAAACAAACGATTCGTTGCGCCGCTGATTAGCAGGCGAACAATCATAAACGCATAACACTATCCCTGATAGAGGTTTATGTGATAATGATCAAGAGGAAGATATCTCCTTTTTCATATCCGATGGGAAATTCTCGTTTTGAGATGCAAAGGGAAATTTTATGCTGCTAACAGATACGATGAGAAAATCTTTTAGCAGACAGGATGGACGATTTTCTTTTGCAGAGGCGAGGAAGTACTTAGAATGGGATCTTTTTTGGATAGGGACAATTAGTCTGGAAAAAAGAGTCGCACCGAAAGGTCTATTAGAAAGTCAAGAGTCTACTGCGAGCATCCGGGATAATATAATTAGAGAAACACGAGAAGGAGGTCGGCCTGCGCGAGTGTGGTAGCTACTGGTGTAACAAGAATCCGACAGTTAAGCCGTTGAATGCTGGTAGTTTGAAAGAACTATCTGTTATGTAAAAATCGAACAAGTGTTGCACCAAAATTAAATTGTATAATGTGTGTTAAAGAATTATCTGTTATGTTAAAAAACTCATTTTAGTGTTTCACCACAATTGAAGGGAACAGTGTACTAGTGTAACGTTGCTACTTTAAACATTTCATAAATAAAACGAAATTTAATAAACGCTTCCTACAAACATCTTGACAGAGTTTCATTCGTGTGCTGAATTTATTTTTCGTGTGTAGTTGGAGAACAGTGTTCGGCGGAACACTTCGACGTAAAGATACAGTGATATCCGAACAACACAAACATCCGCCAAAAGACTTTTTCCCTTTCTTTATGACTGACGCTTTTCGAGCGGTTTTCCAACAGGGAGGTATCCGTACATAGGATAAGCGAGCGACTTTTCCAAGAACCGCCGACAGATTTGGAGTACAGTTTTTAAGGACTATTGCCGGTATTCGATCAGTCCAGTCTACGGAGAATGCAGAATTTCAAAATACCAGAATCAAGGATTAAATTCGCGGAAACATTGGCTTTTTCTTTCGAATTTGGAAAAAACGGAATTACAGTTGACAGCCCTTGACCAGAAGAGACACCAAACAGTTTGGTAATCATCCAGTTTGTTAGTCACTTGGTCATTGTGAATCTTCTTCGTGGTTACAATCGCTCGATTGCAAACGTTTCTGATTCTGACAAAATTCAATCCGTTTACTTCCGGGGGATTGAAACGTCATTGCTTAAAAGTATATTTTTTGCGGTTGTAATCGGTTTGCATTTTTTATTCAAACCAAAATCGGGCTAATTTCGTTTGGTGGAATGTGGAATATGAAGTTGCATACCGAGAGTATAATTTCTGTGATTGACTAGGGGCAGGCCCTAACATTGGCGTTTCGAAAGCAGACCTCTGACTTCGGAAGGGATGCGAAGACATTGTCCCAGGTAGCTGCCCCGTACCTGCACTAGATGATGGATGTAGAGAATATCGGCGTGAATACAGGGTTCTTTTACTGTGATAAGGTAAATTAGTTTGAGGCGGTAAGAGTGTAGTGCTCCAAAAATCCATTCCATTTTCCTCCCACATTTCCTTTTCGCCCACATCCATAATGGATCCAAATCGAATTCCCATGCAATGTCAAATATTCATATCCCCAAATTTACGGTAGATTCCATGTCAAGTAAATTGAACCAAAACGTTCAATTGTCGAACATTGAATTCAATTCCAAACATCACAATGCATATTTTCACATGCATTGTATGTACAATCAAATACGTGTGCAAACAAACCCATGTCCATTTGATCCCCCGACACACAATGCCGTCAATCTAAATGCGTACGGATTGTAACCAGATGTTTTATGACATGCACAAATAGAGCCAAATTCCCATTGACTCTAACTCCATTTAAAGTGCAATATAATATCTTGTTTGCATTAGCCAGGCACGATAATGGATAACAAAAACCTCAAAAAGGATCTGCCATAAGGCGCGATATGTCCGAGACTTCGAGGAAGAAGAAAAGTAGATTAGAAAGTAGTCAGTAAGTAGCGCGAACGGTGTAAAGATTCCAAAATAAAGTTGTTAAGCTGCGCCGTGCTTCCTCTATAATCGAGGGAAGAGCGTAGCATGCTAGTAGTTCGATTGAAAATAAACTTTATTTATTTCCAATACTATTCTTATTTTTTTATGCCTGCTTGGACGGGCTTTGTCCAGTGAAAAAATTTTACGATCCAAAATGACTGTTATGAAATTGATAAAACAGACTGAAAACGTGTTCGTGTTCCTATCTATCCGTAGAGGGGTCGGGTCCCATAGAAGTAAACGAAAAAATCGAAAGCCCTCCTGTTGTTATTTTATAACACCGAGAATTGTGCTGGCCTTGTGGTAATGTCATATATATAAAAGTTCATTATCTCGCTGACTAGGCTGTGCCATCTTTCCCTGTACTGTGCACTCCCCATCCAGACTTCGCCACCTGATCCGATCTCTTCAAGGTCGCGCCTTACACTGTACTCCCATCTCCATCGCGAAGTTCCCATTAGTCACTTTCGCATTGATCTGCCGCCAAGAGTTCTACGTGCGGTTCTGTCGTTGCCCATTCTCGTTACATGCCCGCCCTGCCCTGCCTTGATATTCGCGACCTGATTATTCTCATTATTGTAGATTCCAATTCGAGTTTCTTCCATTATTTTGTATCTACATCACATCCACTGCCGAAGATACTCCCCAGGGCTTTATTCTCGAATATGCGGAATCTGTCATCTTTTCGTTCTGGCCTTGACTCACATACAGTTTTGATTTTTACAGTTTGCTGACTACGTACCAATTAATGTAGCCGAAATGCAGTCCATTGTGAATTTCCTTTGACATTTCTTTACTGGCCATCAGTATAGTTCCCAGATATTTAAATACTCTCGCCGTAATCACATATTTTGTTTTATCATCATTTATTTCTAGGCCCACCTCCTCTGCCGCTTGTATGATGATTTCACAGCTTTTATTTACAGTTTCCGAATTACCGCCCAAAAAGGCGATGCATGCGCATTTTTGAACACTCTGCCGCCTCAATAGGCTAGTTGTTAAGGAGGTTATGTCTTGTGTTTGATTGTGCAAACCTAGCTCCAACTGACGACTCTTGCTATTGTGCAGTTCGGCACAATTACTGAGTGGTACAGTCCTGTGGCGGTTCCCTTCAAGGCCCCCAACCATCTTCCCACTGACTATGTAAAACCTCCCACCTATGGCACACAAACTTGGAAAGCAAGTACTCACCTGTTTATAGTTGAACCACGAAGCCTTAAAACGCAATAAAAACACAATATTTACTGATGATAAATTAATCAGCAACAAACAGGCATGTTTCTTATGGACAATTTGGTTGCATCACCACGCAACCAACACGAACCGAACCAATCCATTGAACATGTCTCGGTTCGATTTCCATCATTTAACAGGTATCTTCCACACATAAAGGCAATTTGGTTGCATCACCTGGCAACCAACATTGCCTGAACTATATCAATGAGATATACCCCTACACGCCAGCCGCACACATGCAGAAAATTATTAGCCTTTCCTTTTGCATACATGCCTACATCGATCGGTCATCCGACCGACAAATACATGAAAGTATATGGCTGATCGCCCAAGCAAGTCGAGTTCTCAAAATGGAAAATTACCATCGAGAATTCGACTACGTGGAGATGCCACCAACATGTGCACGATCAGCATAAATGCTTTACGCAGTCGCTGATCGTGCAAACACTTCAACCCCTATGATGAGATACTTGCACCAGCTGCAACCTAGTAGATTTGATCGAACCAAGGTCCGCATACTTGTGGACACACACGATGAGCAGCAGAGGCAATCGTCGTGTGTGTGTTTCACCCCTTTTTTGTTGGACCAAATTCTAAAGAGAATCTTACCTTATATGGTCATCGAAGCGTTTGATAATTTGATAATTCTGTCGCTTCAGTGGCAATAGTAATCGCGATCTGGATTCCGTGGAGGCAAGTTGTCAAATTTTGGAGTGTGAATTTCAATGCTGTAGATCGCTGTCGGGAGCCAGTTTATGAAGTGTGTCCTTATTTTTGGTGTCACGAATTGCAACCTTTTATTTAGTGATCGAACATTGAATTTATGAAATAAATTGTATCGAAATTAAATTTTTTATTTAGTGATCTAAATGTTGATTTATGAAATAAATTGCTCGCACTTTTAATTTATAAAATAAATGTGTGTCATCCGAAAGAGGAACTTTAAGTGTCACCAACTTAGGATTTGTGTCTTTATTGTTGGTGCATCGAAATGAAACCTTTTATTTAGCGATCGAACTTATAATTTGTGAAATAAATTTTATCGAAATTAGATCTTTTATTTAGTGATCGAACTTTTAATTTATGAAATAAATTGTATCGAAATTAGATGTATCAAATAGTGCTTTAACATTTAATGTGAACAAAATTGTACTACTTCGGAACTGAATTCCTACCTTATTGAAATAAATCAGTAACACCAAGTGATCCTCGTTTCTTTTCATTGGTAAAGTAAGCACCATAGACACTAGTTGAGAGATAGCAGACAGCTGGGTTTAGCGTTTTATTGGAACAGCGTTCGGGTAAATTAGTGAACCTGTATCCGTGCGGCACATTATTAAAAATCCCAACGACGAACCAGAACGTTAAAAATTACCACAGTCCCAAAGCCCAGCCGCCTGGTAAAAGACCATCCCATTAAGCTATGGGCTTCGTGAAATGGTTGGGAGAAGTCCTTGGGCATATTTCGGATCTTAGCTGATGGAACCGGTCGAGAAAAAAAAAAAAACATCTCAGGGCGCTGACTCAACGTTAAAAGTTCGCCTTTCCTGGGAAAAGTAAAATCAAATAAAATAAAATAAACTTGTGTGACTCCGTTCAATGATAGTCTGACCATGCTGTCGTCTTATACCTTTCTGACGACACACGCGGCCACTGAGTTAAAAAGACATGGTGATAGGCCACCCCCGTGTTTTAATCCGTCACGGATTTCAAATGTTTCTCAAAAGCTGGTTTTCTATTCTAACTCTTCCTTTGTTTTCGTTCAAACAGATTTGAATCAGTGCGGTATCCTTTTTCCGGAAAGCCAATCCAACTACAATATGATAAAGACATCCCCTTGAGACGGAGTCGTAGGATTTTTCGAAGTCAATGAAAAGTTGGTGGAACGCATCCCCACTGTCTTACCGTGTAGTAGTCGCCCAGTATTTCTTCTGCATATGGTATAGTTCCGCCAGTGTGACATTTGTTAGGCGTCTGTGTAAGACCAGTAAGTTATAATATAAGACAATTAAGCTAGAATTGAAGCATTTTTCGTCTAGCATATAATTTAGAAACTAAAAATATAAAACGAAAATAAAAAATGTTGCAAAAATGAAAAATGGAAAAGTGACATTTGTTAGTATTTAGTATGTGGTTGGGAGCAATGATATTCCTCTGTAGTTCTCGCAGACTGATCGGTCGGCCTTTTTGAAAATAGGGGTGACTATTGAGGTTTTCCATTCTTCCGCAGTAACTTCATTGTTCCATAATGTTTTGATTAATTGATGGGCCAATCGCATGGTTGCTTCCCCTCCATGCTTCATAAGTTCCGTCGGTGTGCAGAAGACTCCGAGAGCCTTGTTGTTTTCTAATCGATTTATTGGGTCCACAACTTCGTTAAAGAAGGACTCTGGGATCTGTGGCTCGGCTATTTGTACGTCTGGCATATTTATTTGTGGTTGATTAGTGATAGTTATATGTGAGAGGAAATTTATTTCCCTGTTACGTGTGGTGCTAGGTCGCGAACCGATTGAACAGCAAACAGACGTCGGTTGAGGAATAAGCGGATGGGTGGAGGGAGAAGCGTATGCTTCCATGAAAATGTAATTGGTTGACATATGGCAATGTTAAGTTACAAGTAATTCTTCTGCTGCCAAACCTAAAAACTGTCGAAATCTATTTGCCGAAGAAAAGTATCAAGTGGAGGGCTGATGGTTTTGAAAAAATTTAGTGTCGTCGGCATAAATATTTTCTTGACTGTTTGATAATCATATCAATGTCTTTTATGGTTAGCATTAAAAGGAGAGAACCTAGGTGAATACAATAAAGGACAGCACAGGTGGCAAGAAAAGGATTTGATATAGCGGATCAGAAACGTACTGTGCTCTATAGCTTCGAATTTCGAAAAAAATAAACGGAGAATAAAAAGTTGTACTCCTAATATACAAAATTCGTCTCCAATTATATTGTACCCAAATAACAAGATGGAATTAAGCCTAATAAAAAATATAAAATTTGTATAGCTAAAAGAGTATCAGACATTAAAGGATATCTGTAAGCCAACGGTCCAAATTTTAAAAACAAAATATGTTATAGCATGCATTTTATTTCATACCATGCAGATAACTTTAAATTTTTGGAAAAAGTCTTCCAGAATTGAATGTGTATAATTGGTTTGGAAATATTGATTCAATTTTCAAAGAACCTCCATGCAAACAAGTGAATAAATCGACATAGGGATTCAAAAAATTAATTTTCTAATCCACCCCATAAGCTCCTCCTTCGATGAAGGCAACGCACGTGCTCAAACATATCAAAGCAAGTAACTAAAAATATAATTTACGGAGTGGAGTATAACATTAGATTCGTGCCTAAGCCGATTTAAATAGAATTTGTAATACGAACTTTTAATTAACGAAACAAATAAAAGGGCAGACAAACACAACATCCCAGTTAATTACTGAGTTCCTAAAAAAAACCCTTTCTAGAAGACATTCAAAGTCATAGAAAATTGGTATGCCAATCCAGTACGATTGGTTTTCTTGCCTTCGCAGGGAACTTCTGTGAAATTGAATAGAATACAACATAATTAAAAACCAACATCCAGTAAGGGTAGGGAAAAATATGACCAGTTTTATTTTCGACAATAGGAAAATTGCTTGCCTGTTTTTGACCTAAATATCAAAGTGACACTGTGATAAGTCAATATCATCCTAATATTAGTATATATAGTAACATAGGAAAATTTATCATAGTCAATATTACAACTGTCGCAGGTGATAGGCAACGTACTCTGCAATTTTTTGCTCACTTCAATCCACAGAACCGCAAAAATGGAAAGATTTAATGCATGGAAATCCGTGAGATGTCAAACAGCTAAAGAGTGAAACATTCTGCGGAAAAGAATGTCTGTCTGATGCCATTGGCGTAAACAAAAAGAGCAAAAATCCTTTTTGCTTTATAAGGACATCGGGACGTAGAAGATTCTATGCGAAGCATAAAAGCAAAAGATTCATGAAATGTTATGTAAGGAGAATGGCATACGTTTTCCATGGCATCGTCCTCGTCGATTTCGGAGAAATCTATTTTCTTCCTACTTTATTACCAACGACACAGGAGTGACAATTTAACTCCAATCACGGGCGTGTTATCTGGGGTTCACTTTTACATCGTTTTCTCTTGACAGTTGCTTTCATCGTTATGTCAGTTAGAAGGATTTTTTGTATTCATAACTCCTTGCATTGAGATGCATACGAGAATTTCAATTCGGCGAAACGTGATTTCTGGATGAGAAGTCCTTGACATGGCATTGCAACAAATTACCCGGCACAGACGTACCCATAATTTGATTTACGGAGCGAAATAGATAAGCCTTGAATTTCTGGCAATTCATTTTTCGTTTTGTGGAAATGGTAGGGTGCAAATGTATTATGTTGATTTCGGTATATAAATATAAATACCAGTGTGGAACATACAATATGTAGAAACCGTAGTTAAATGTGAGAGGGGTAACCAAAGTCGGCTTACAACCCACACATATGTAATTCTTTTAAACTTGAGAAGGTCTGAACTTAAAAAATGTTTTATTTTGGTATCTAAAGACTTTTAATATTCAAATAAGTAAACAGCTCGCTGCACAGCTATTGTACTCGTGCATAACAAACGTCTCGCTTTGATACATCATATGCTACGAGGGCTGAACGATGACATTTTCGTAAACATTGTATTTTACAACAATAGCATCTAAGTTCCGTGTTTTAATTTGTGAATGACAGCTATTTAAATAGAACAGCTCTTGCGATGGTACTGTGGGGGTTCTCTATATCACACGGAGAAGCAACCCACAATCCTAACCAACCTCGACCGCTAACAGCGCTTAACCCTACCCTAACCTGTAAACATGCAAAAACAAATCCCAATCTGCAAGCGCATCAATCCCAAACTTGCAAGAATTCATCTCCCAATCTTCAATGAAAGGCATTTCCCAAAACTCCCAACAGAATACAATTCAATAGAATATATTCTAAATCATCTCTTACATCACCCCACATATAATTTTTCCCAAAATTGCTTAAGGGGACATTACGGTTTGTCGGGGCAAAAAATAGGTTATTTTCATGATTTTTTAAAACGGAAAGTATAAAAGATATAACAACAACTTTTTTTTAAACATTTTATTCATCTTTCGACTACGTTTGTAAATTTTGTCGAGTCACTCCGGAACCGGAAACCCCCCGGTTCAAAGTTAGCCATCCCATCTGCTCGTGTAAGGGTTGTTTTCGTCCCCGGTGAAAAAAAAAATTTAAAATTAATAAAAACAACAAAATGGCGGACTATTGAAAAAAAAATGATTTTTCGGCTCCTTTTGCTCTATTTTTTAGTTATTACTAAAAAAGTAAATAAATAAATAAAAAAGTAATTCGCTCACAATTTGCGTGTGCTTGTTAAAAATATGTGTGCGAACCTTCATAAGAATCGCATACACCGTTTTCATATTATCGCTTACACCGCACTCAAAAAAGCCGTTTCGAGAAAAACGCATTCAAAATTTGGAGATAAATTAGACAAAAGATAAAAGTGATTTTGATCACCTGTGGGGGGGGGGGGGGGGTGGTTCCGGTTCCGGTTCCGGTTCCGGAGTTACTCGACAAAATTTTCAAACGTAGTTGAAAGATGAATAAAATGTTAAAAAAAAAGTTGTTGTTATATCTTTAATACTTTCTCTTTTAAAAAATCATGAAAATAACCTATTTTTTGCCCCGACAAACCGTAATGTCGACTTAAGCAATTTTGGGAAAAATTATGTGTGGTGATGTAAGTGATGATTTAGAATATATTCTATTGAATTGTATTCTGTTGGGAGTTTTGGGAAATGCCTTTCATTGAAGATTGGGAGATGAATTCTTGCAAGTTTGGGATTGATGCGCTTGCAGATTGGGATTTGTTTTTGCATGTTTACAGGTTAGAGTAGGGTGACGCGCTGTTAGCGTTGTTGTTGTTATATCTTTAATACTTTCTCTTTAAAAAAATCATGAAAATAACCAATTTTTTGACCCAACAAACCGGAATGCCCTTAATGACCTATAACTTTGGAACCGCCTAAGATTTCGTTTTCAAATTTTAACATATTATTTTTGAAGTATAAAACTATCGATAAAGCAAAAAAAATTTATTTTTTGAACCGAACAAACCGGAATGTCCCCTTAATACACGATATGATTTTGTAAAGTTGATATGATATGATTTTGTAAAGTAATACGAGGGTTGCCTTTTATATTTCGGGATTAGAGAAGAAAAACAAATATTGATCATCGAAAATCACTTTATTGTTTTTAAAAATATTCCCCATGAAGATCTATACACTTTTGCATCCGTTTGAACCAATTGTCGAAGCACTTCTGCCACTCTGATTGAGGTATCTCCAACACATGCATTCTGAATGCAGCAAACGCTTCTTCAGGTGTCGAAAAACATTGACCTCTCAGTTTGTTTCTTACGTACGGGAATAAAAAGAAGTCATTCGGTGCCAAGTCAGTCAGCGTTGCACGCGCCCACAGACGCGTGCCCCAAAGTCCCACCATAGGGCCTGCAACTCGCAGCCAACGTTGAGACCGACACCAAAAAGCAGGGAACTGAACGTCCCCAAAGCTTTTTAGGTCAAGCTCAACAATTATAATTCATCATGCCTGAAACAAAGGTATAAACATCCATGCGTTCTATTCCTAAAAAAAAACAATTCCCAAAATGCCATACATGCTGCCTGCGCCCAGGAACATCTCATCGAACCGGCAATTCCGAAATTCGATACAAAAGAATTGCTATCATCAAAGAATGAGCCGATCAACGCATGCACGTGGGGGTAATCTAACGCAAGGACCACCCAAATCCGTTGAACAACAGAAGGCAGCCACGACCTATCGCAATCGAATATATCTCAACGAGATATCCGATAATTTATGAGGAGTTAAGCCAACAAAGGCAATACTCCGGTCCCACGGCCACGCTAGAATTTCACACCATTATAAAGATCTAATGGATTTCGATTCCGGGTACCAAGTTCAAATAAGACCCACGGACTGCACGTCAAAACAATCGCCGAATATCTCTGGTCTGGGCGCCAGATGTTCTGTGCAAACAGAAGGCCGTGGAAATGAAATTCTATCACCAATGATAATGATGTATGCAAGGAATGACTTTCTCCTTTCAGGAAAATAGGAAATTACCCCTGGGATGAAATAGCATGCTGCTAACAGAGATTTACGGAATTCTGTTAGTAGATCGAATAAAAAAAAATTTTCCGTACAGATACGGATACCGGTTTGGAATCTGGATATCTGTGTGAGCAGGATATGGTTGAGGGCAGATAGTAAGTCTAATTTCGATCGTCGACGAGACGACATAGTCTTTTATCGAACAGCGAGGAGAACCTAAAAGATACGCAAGCCGAAAGGGCAAGCTTAGGATTCCGAAGGTTGGTTTTCCTGATTTCTTGGAAGACAACTGGCAAACAAATGGTTGTGTACCACTCAGAATTGACTGTTCTGCGTTGTTCTAGTGGTACGGTTGCGACATGTCCAGTTTTTCCGAAAAAACAGGCGACCATTTGCTTGGAAGTGCTTCGTGCGCGAACAACTTTTGTTGGATTTGGCTCATCTTGAAACACCCAGACAGTCGACTGCTGTTTACTTTCGGGCTCATACGCGTAAATCCACGATTCATCACCTGTCACGATGTCATAGACGTGTTTCGAAGCACCGCGACCATATTTTTTGAGCATTTCTTTCGACCAATTGACACGAGCCTTTTTTTGGGCGATTGACAAATTGTGTGGGATCCAACACGAACAAATTTTTTTGAGAGTCAAATGTTTATGCAATATTGAATGTATGCTGGTCCCACTAACGCCTAAGGTTGTCTCAATCTCACGATAGGTCACATGGCGATCTTCCAATATCAGTTCGCGCACAGCATCAATGGTTTTCGGAACAACAACTGATTTTGGACGACCTTCACGAAATTCATCTTGGAGTGAACTACGACCACGATTGAATTCACCATACCATCGATAAACACTGGTCCTTGATGGAGCTTCATCGCCAAAAATTGAATTAAGCTCATCCATGCACTGTTGCTGAGTTAATCCACGTCGAAAGTTGTAAAAAATAATCGCACGAAAATGTTGACGATTTAATTCCATTTTTGGGCCGAGATGAATCTTTTAAGTTACTGTAAACAACACAAATAGCGCTCGTATGTCAAAACGTTCTGAGTGCGTATAACTTCAAAAATGTCCAACTTTACGACAGAGCTGTCAATTGCCGGATTGCAACGCTAGGGTTGCCAAATCCCGAAACATAAGAGGCAACCCTCGTACATGATAAATAAATGAACATTAATTCAAGCAACATTCCAGTGTTTGACTTTTGTTACTTTTCTAAAGCCTGCGGGTGAACTTGGTGTCTTTCGCTCTCGGTGGAACAAGTAGGTGGGAGTATCGATGAACCCGTGTCCTCGCCGACACACACACCTATCCCCCACATCACCAACGGAGATCTTCGAAGTTTATGGGAATTCTGCACCTTCGCCATTGACGATGAAATATTGGACAACTGAATACAAATGTACAATGGCTGTACAAACATTTTCGCTGACGATCATCCATTATCCATTGCAAAACCACAAAAGTACGAGCAGTTCTATTTATATTATTGTCCTAGATCAACTAAACTACGAAAAAACTTGAAAATATTGTTGTAAAAGATTGTATTTATGAAAACTGCCACTTTTTAAATAACAGCAGCGCTATCTCTGACATAAGCCAGGTACTCATCATACAACCCCCGTATATTCCACCCATACCATAATACGGCATAATATTCCATGTCTCTGTCGGTGGCAGTAACGGCGTTGCATCGTGGGTTTAACTGTGAAAACGAAAACTCAGTCGCAGAATCTTCACTGTTATATCCGCAAGAATTGTAACAAGCAAAGGAACCTTTTATGCTACACCGTAAGATACCACTACATCATACAGGAGGTGTCGATGTGTATTGGTCTTGAATGTCTGGACATCACAACGGACAGGAAACGCATGATCAGGTAGAACATTCCATATTCGTGTAGTTCGGCTAAAGAATGCCTCTCTATGTTTATTTGTGCTCCTGAACTGATGCGCGTTCACAGATTGACGGGTATCACGGGAAAATGTCTGAAGGGCGGAACACATTCAGCAAGTTCAGTTGAGCAACGACCGTGGTAATACCTATAGAAAACAGATAGGCATGATACGTTGCGCCTGTGTTCTAACGGCGGAATTGATCGACTTACGGATGAGTCCCCAATAAGTTTCACTGCTTGTTTTTGCATCCCGTCGAGCACGTGTAGTGCAGTTTTGGATGCACCTGACCAAATATGGGAGTTGAACTCCATTTTTGGACGAATATACGCCTTGTAAATTGTAGCCAGGTTGGATGGAGTGAAGTATCTTCTGCATCTCTTAAGGAACCCCATGCATTTGGCCGCACTTTTCGCAGCTTCAAAAATTAGGTCGCTCCAATTAAAAGTCGAATTAATTCAAGTGCCGAGGATTGATAGTTCCTTGGCTTCATCGATGCAAGTGCCGTTCATAGACAGTATATTTACTTTGGGGCTCGGTTTTGACTACAAGAGGCAGCACTGAGTTTTTTGGGCATTGAATTCTACTCGGTTAGATAATCCCCAGTGATATATCTTGTTGAGGTCCGAATTCAGTGTATCAGGCATAAGTTGCTGGTTGATAGTCAGGTTCGAACAGTTTGGACGGGAGTGTTCGTATGAGTATGAGAAACTCAACGTGCTATCATTAGCCAACCAGTGAATTGGGTTGTGACTAATTGACAAAAGATCATTTATAAAGATCAGGAAGAGAGTGGATGAGAGTACCGCACTCTGGGGAACACCTGCATTAACAGATTTGACACCATCAAGAAAAACTTAGATTGAATGGCCAGAAAGATAGTCTCTTATCCATTGGATCAGGGAATTGTCCACTCCATGTGAATGCAATATTGACAAAAGGGCTGGAAGTCAAACTCTGTCGAAGGCTTTTGAAATATCCAATGCGACTACCTTGCTTTCGCCGAGGTGATGGGTGGAATAGCTCTTTTCTTTGATTATGTCGTGGTATAAACACGTATCAAATATCACAAAACCCGCATCAAACGAACTGAACCTTTTTTTTTCCAAGACCTATTTTTTCGTCACAACTCCTTCTCCTTTATAGATCTCAAATTAGAACCACGTTCAGGGTGCTGCCCTAGTGCTACGGGTTCGTAGTATTGTTAGGCCCTTGAATAAGTTCTCGCCTTTCTAATAGATAGCAAAGTGAGTACACTTTAGAAGTACCTGTGGGGGTCGAGAAGTATTGCACCAGACAAGGGCGCGAGGCTCACTTCCTTCCCACTAACAACTGCGACACCGAGGGGAAAAAACAACACAGAAACACCAACTGGTACCGATAGAAATTAATTTTATTGTTCACAATTGAATTGAAATTACACTTTCCAGATGCTCTTTATTTATAATATTCCACACGCACAAATAAATTGATAAAATTTAACTGTTTTCTTGAGGATAATCACACCGACTTTTCGTGGCAAATATAAACTTTACGCGGAGTGTGTGCGCACTCGACGTGGAATTCAACTTGGCAAGCGACGTGACCGATCACGGGGAAGATTGTAAAACGACTTGTAGCGGCAGCGTGACTACCCGCTGTGACCGTTGAGATGCGACTGACTAATTAGGGGTGAAATTCTGGATTCTACTTTTGTACACAGGACAACCAATAGAGATCACGCCTCTGCTCACTCATTGTCATGCCCGTCGAAGAATGGTGAACATCGGTTAATTGATAATCGACGGACGTGGGAGAATGAGAGAACAGAGACACAAAGTTTCGTGTTTTCTTTATTTTTTGGAGGACGAATCCACAGCTTTTCCTACTGGACCTGAAAATGCCTAAGAGGCAGAAACTGTGTGATTGCCATTTTAAAGGATTACCTGATGTCACTCATATTCATTGCTCTACTATATTGCTTTGAATACTTTCAAGCAATGGTACTAGAAATGCTTGTTCCGATTTGGCAACGATTTTTTTAGGAGGGCACTTATTCATATTTTCTTGACACAAGGCTAATAACCTTGCCCGGAAAAACAAATTATTATGGACAATTTAACAAGTCTCGGCTAAGGACCGGATAGCCGTGGAGATACTTGCTAAATAAGGCCAAGACCGGATCCCGGTTGTAGGGCCAATGATTGAAGAGGCAAGGCAAACAAAAAAAAAAAAAAAGGTTAGAAACTTAATTACGATGACAAATGCCAGGAGTTAATTGAAAATGTACAACATTTTAAGTATTTGGGTGTTAATCTTGACTGTATTTTCAAATGGGACCTCGACAATACTCAACACGGTAAAGGTCTTCGAAAAGCGGTATACGCGCTTCGTCATTTAGGCATATACGAGTACAATACGCCACCTACAATGTCTTGAAACAAGTTCATTTTTAGTAGAATCAATATTAAGGTATGGAATATTGGCATCGGGTAATACCACACCAACCTACTTGCAAGAACTACAAAAAATACAAAGTCGCGTCATAAAAATGTTAATAAAAGCCAAAAACTGAAGAAACTCGGAACCCAACGCGGATCATCATACAAATTACAAAAACTTGAACTGTTGAACATAAAATCACTACTTGAACTAAATATTCACGAAGAATATTATAACAACCCGCTATACAGACGACCTATATAACATCAATTTAATCCAATAAGAAGAGCGGAAGGCTTGTTACAAACAACATTATTTAACAACTCATATGGCAGACAACAACTTTCTATTACTATTCCGCAGATCTTCAATCAAGTACCCAGAGAACTACTCACTATATCTTCTGATGGCCTGACTCTATCTTCAGTTGTGGTGGAAGGATGTAGGCTACGTAAATGGAGGAGAGTGAATCATGACGAAGTGTATCGAAGATAATGAAAGGTGAGAAGAATCCCATAACACAGAGTGGACCATCGTATCTATGACTGTGAATTTACTCCCTAGGAAAACATTAAATATTTCCATTCCTGATAAATATTTCACAGCGCACACCAAATCTATTGATCTGAGTACTTAATATAACTCACAATATAAACTTTCTTATAAGGATGTATTTAACTACCATTATCTTTCTTGATATCATTGCCTCGTATCATTTCAGTACCCATCGAAAATAGTATAGTTAAGTGGACAGTATAAGCTTGAAGTTTTTAATTAATTAAAGGACCAATCTTGAAGTACTTTCCAGTATTCCATGGAATTTCTCTAAAAGCCTGGCAAGTATTTTTCTTTGTATTCAACAAGATTGCTCTGGAACGAGACGAAGGGAGAAGTTCTAATTGAATAATGTAATCTTTTCATCTCATAATACCCGCCTGACTAGTCTATAAAACCTCATAAAAGACATTTGTAAGCCCTGCGGAGGGCACTTTCCAAATCATCTCTACGACTCAGTAGGAACAGAAATTCTAAACGTTTTTTATGAGCTGTTATCCGGAGCTTTTTACCACAGTCCTTTGTGGTACCATAACAATATTAAAGCTTGAATATAGAGCCAGCGGGAATTTACGAGTTTCCGTGAGAATTTTATATGAATTGAGATATTGGGACTGACGGGATGTGAGCTATATCCTAAAGTTTGAATTGTGCTTAGTTCGGGAAGATGCTGGAAATTGTGATGTCCAGTTGCGCCCAACTCGCATTATGAAGCTCTGAATAAATTTACTAGGCAGACTAATGTCTTCGAACGTGTAATATAGAGCACTCAACTGGCTGCACATATACTCAAATTTTTAACCAATATGAGAGGAAATCATAATTTACTTTCAACTATGATGCTTATGAGAGTGATGCTGAAAGCATATAGTCATTTATAAATGTTGCAGAAACTGAAAATCAATACCATTTCTTATAAACGTGGTAATACCACGATGCAGGCAGTCTTTAGGAACTAAACTTTATGCAGGCATATTTATGAAATCCGAACTACCCCCATCCGCGACTATCTAGGTTCCAATTAGTGAAAGAATTCCTGATTTGTGTTTGAAAAACAATTTGATAATGATGAATAGTTTTTGACTGACATGGAAAGAATTTCGGAATAGTTGTCGAATTATTTACATTTCTGGTTCTGAGGTTCTGATCAAGAACTTGTGAAAATCAATTTTTTTTTTTTTTTTTTCATTTTTCAATAGCACTATAGTGACACACTATAGTAGAATAAGTCCCCAAACGGTTTTTTCGAAAATAATTTTATAAAAAAGTTACAGCCTAACGAGGTCAAGTGGGGCCGTTTATTTTTTACTTCGAGGTGTCTTGTTCAGTAGGCTTTCAAATATATACTAACAGTGCAATCGACCTGAAAATGTATATACAAGCCAATAACACATAGTAATATAGCGTATTGCGACGATAGTGAAGAACGTGTGATTCGAACTGACGCTATGCCGGTTAGTCACTAAAAAATGATCCAATGCTCAACACATTAGGCCACTGCCGCATGTGCGAATTCGATTTCTAAACTCAAGTACACTCAATTGATGCGGAATTGCTATGTTAATTCTTGGATGCGGCTGGTTGTTTTTCCTTTTTCGATTCTCGTTCGCTGTTCTTCACTATTTGCTTGTGTATTGTGTATGTATCAGTTCGAAGCGCCACTCTACTCCCTCCTCAATAACGTTGTTACGATCAATTTCGTTGGCAAACAACGCAGCGAGGAACGACCGAGCGAGAGAACTTCAGAGCAGGCGAGTGTGCCGGTGCTCTGTGCAGAAGTTGGGATCGTAGAGTAAAATCCTGTTTACCTATGGGAGATTGTGTGCTGTGTGTACAGATCACATCTGGGTTACCAATTATAGCATTAAGCAAGGATAGTGAAGATGGTGAATTGAACACACGGAGAAACGGGCGAGAGGCGAAGCATTGAAGCATCAAGCTGCTGCCGCGTGTGTGAATTCGATTTCTAAACTCAAGTACACTCAACGGATGTGGATTTGTTATGTTATTGCTTGGTATGCATTATCGAAGATCTATCAAAGGTATTCAATCTATCTCTTACACAAGGTGTATTCCCAAATATTTGGAAATCATCTTTTGTCATCCCCATACATAAGAAGGGCCAAAAAGAACATTAATAACTACCGTCCCATCGCCAAATTGTCACATATTCCAAAACTGTTCGAAGGCATTCTTTACAACGCGTTGTGTTTTCGCTGAAAATCCATCATCTCATCCAACCAGCACGGTTTCCTTACGGGTATGTCGACGACCACCAATCTAGTTGAATTCTCATCCCACGCTCTCCGTGTCTTAGATAACGGCAACGAAGTAATCACAGCCGATTTTAGCAAGGCCGTCGACCAAATTTCACACAACCTCATCCTCTTTAAGTTATCCTCCCTTGGCTTCGAACCCCTACTGATTAAGTGGATTACTTCCTATCTTAACGATCGAACCTACCGTGTAAGATTTAGATCCACCCTTTCCAATCCTTTTCTTCACACGTCAGGGGTTCTCCAGGGTAGTCATCTTGGTCCCTCCTATTCATTCTTATTATTAATGGTATCGACTCCAGCATCAATCACTCCCCCATCTCTCTATACACGGAAGTCACTAAACTCTTCATGACGATCCGCTTTTCTCTCGACCTTTCACTTCTCCAAATGGATCTCGAGAGCTTTTCAACTTGGTGCCAAAATAACTGCCTCGAACTAAATATTGCCAAATGTCACTCAATCACCTTCTCGCGTGAACGACCCCCCTCCCCGCTACGTTCCTATGTCTTACTCAACCAACAGATAACACCTGTACAAACGATTCGTGACCATGGCATCTTATGTGATAGGGACCTTAATTTCATTCCACATATTGATGACATTATTCTCAAGGCCAACTCTGTCTTTGGTTTTGTGAAACGCTGGTCGGAAGAATTCTCTACTCCATATGTTTCCAGATCGCTCTATATAGCCTTTATCCTTCCCCTTCTTGAATATGCTAGTCAGTTTTGGCCTCACTACTCGTCCCAAATTCGCAGTGTCGAAAGCGTGCAATGTCGTTTTTTTTTTGCGTTTTGCCCTCTGACGATTGACTTGGGTAAATCCTCTGATTCTACCCCCATACACGAGCCGTCTTCACGTAATTTACCTTAAAACGCTTGAAGAGCGCACAATTCATGCCGACATCCTCTTCATCTACCGTCTACTCTCAGGTTCAATCAACTGCCCAAGCCTGCTCTCCTCCATCACCTTTTCTACTGATCCCCGAAATCTACGAAACCTTCGTATCTTCTATTTCCCCCCCCCCCCCCCCCCCCCCCGTCATATGTCTTACGGCTCTAATGAACCCATTTCGTGAATGCGGAGGTGGATAAACTCTCACCCCGCGTCCTTTGACTTCAATCTAACCTCTCCCGCTCTCAAACGTCGTCTCCTCTCTTATCCGCACTCATACTCACGCCCTAGCAACCGGCTTATCCTTGCCTTCCCTGTCCTACCAGCTAGAGTATTATTCTATCCGCCTTTGTTTAGTTCTCCATCCATTTTTAACTTACTTTAAAGTTATTCCCCCACCTCCAACCCGCATGCCTTAGTTTTCGAGGTAGTTCGCACATCTACTTATAAGTTTATATGTTATACGACTTGAACTAAGCGAAATTAACTGAGGGTTTTTCTTTTCTTATTCGATTTTCGTTCGGTGTTCTTCACTATTTGCTTGTGTATTGTGTGTGTATTTGTTTGAAACGCTACACTACTCCCTTCTCAGTAACTTTGTTATGTTTAACTTTGTGTGCGAACGACGGAGTGACCGAGAGAACGTCGGAGTAGTCGAGTGAGTCGGTGCTCTGTGCAGAAGTCGGGATCGGAGAGTAAAATCCTCTTTACCTATGGAAGATTGTGTACTGTCTGTACAGATTACGTCGGGTTACCAATTATAGCATGAAGCAAGAATAGTGAAGATGGTAAATTGAACACACACAGAAACGGATGGGAATCGAAACATTGAAGCATCAGGCTACTGCCGCGCGAGTGAATTCGATTTCTCAGCTCAAGTACACTCAACTGCTGTGGAATTGTTATGTTATTGCTTGGTATGCGGCTGATGCTTTTCTTATTCGATTTTCGTTCGGTGTTTTTCACTATATGCTTGTGTATTGTGTGTGTACCTGTTAGAAACGCCCCAGTACTATAGAACCTGACCTAGTAATTAGACCTGTTGGTGTCATCTGTAGGTCGGGCTGGTAACTTCCCACCCCACCTTCGTATAGTATTTTGAAACTTGAATCGCGTTTTTCTCGAAACCATGTCTCTCACATTGCTTTCCACAATATTAAAATCTTAAAAGCTACTTGATGGATCGGCTTTGTTTTTTTATTTTAAAGCAAATTAAATTTATGGGACTCCGAATATAAATGCAGATGGTTTCTTAATAAATAGTTTTTTCTCCTCAACAAAAAAAAGCGAAAATCGGTACCTACAATTTGCATGTCCACTATTTTGTTAAATTCCGACGTAGATCGATGATTCTAGTAGGGGGTCCAATTACACTTATATATTTTATGAAAATTCTTCGATTATTGATTTTTGATAATTTTTGCAGGTGCTATAGTGGCCAACACCTTTTCACCTTTACCTTCTTTTGAAACGCTAACATTACGAGGGTTGCCTCTTATGTTTCGGGATTTGGCAACCCTAGTGTTGCAATCCGGCAATTGACAGCTCTGTCGTAAAGTTGGACATTTTTGAGGTTATACGCACTCAGAACGTTTTGACATACGAGCGCCATTTGTGTTGTTTACAGTAACTTAAAATATTCATCTCGGCCCAAAAATGGAATTAAATCGTCAACATTTTCGTGCGATAATTTTTTACAACTTTCGGCGTGGATTAACTCAGCAACAGTGCATGGATGAACTTAATTCAATTTTTGGCGATGAAGGTCCATCAAGGACCAGTGTTTATCGATGGTATGGTGAATTCAATCGTGGTCGTAGTTCACTCCAAGATGAATTTCGTGAAGGTCGTCCAAAATCAGTTGTTGTTCCGAAAACCATTGATGCTGTGCGCGAACTGATATTGGAAGATCGTCATGTGACCTATGGTGAGATTGAGACAACCTTAGGCGTTAGTGGGACCAGCATACATTCAATATTGCATAAACATTTGACTGTCAAAAAAATTTGTTCGCGTTGGATCCCACACAATTTGTCAATCGCCCAAAAACAGGCTCGTGTCAATTGGTCGAAAGAAATGCTCAAAAAATACGGTCGCGGTGCTTCGAAACACGTCTATGACATCGTGACAGGTGATGAATCGTGGATTTACGGTATGAGCCCGAAAGTAAACAGCAGTCGACTGTCTGGGTGTTTCAATATGAGCCAAATCCAACAAAAGTTGTTCGCGCACGAAGCACTTCCAAGCAAATGGTCGCCTGTTTTTTCGGAAAAACTGGAATGTCGCAACCGTACCACTAGAACAACGCAGAACAGTCAATTCTGAGTGGTACACAACCATTTGTTTGCCAGTTATCTTCCAAGAAATCAGGAAAACCAACCGCCGAAGACGGATCACTCTTCACCACGACAATGCGAGCTCACACACATCGGCTGCGACAACTGCATTTTTGAGCACCCAAAACATCGATTTGATGGGTCATCCGCCGTATAGTCCTGACTTGGCACCGAATGACTTCTTTTTATTCCCGTACGTAAAAAACAAACTGAGAGGTCAACGTTTTTCGACACCTGAAGAAGCGGTTGCTGCATTCAGAACGCATGTGTTGGAGATACCTCAATCAGAGTGGCAAAAGTGCTTCGACAATTGGTTCAAACGCATGCAAAAGTGTATAGATCTTCATGGGGAATATTTTGAAAAACAATAAAGTGATTTTCGATGATCAATATTTGTTTTTATTCTCTAATCCCGAAATATAAAAGGCAACCCTCGTACAAGGCATGCCAACAATTATTGTCACTATATTGTTTAATAGACATTTTTTGTGTGACAAAAATTTTGAGTTCTTCATTTATTTCCTTCTATGAGATCTCCCCTTAAATGTTCCAAACATTTTATTTTCAAAACAAAAATTTCTTAGAAAAACGGTGGTTAGCTTCAATAAGTCAAGATTTTTCTTGAAGTACGGTCCTTGGGCATTTCTTTCATTAAAAGGATGTTATCTGTTATGTTACGTATTTTGGTAGCATAAAGTTTCTAAGAACTTTTTTGAGTAACCTCCCCATTATCATCGGCATTTCTCTCCGGACATTTGCTTTTAATGGATCCCTTGTTGCTGCATATCTTTGATTATAGATAGCTGAAAAAGAAAACATCCATTGGTATCAAGTCGGAGATACGAATGAACCAAATAATGTCAACTCGTTAGGATATCAATCATATACTCTCCCATAAAACATTTGAACTGAGAGATAAGACGTCTCGCGAACTGACTGGCTTTCTCCGATTTGTCCATCATCAAACCAATTGCTTTTCACCATGACTTGATAAGATAAGAAGTATAGGGTTCTATAACATATTGCAAGATCTTCGAAATTATTGCTTTTATAAAACTAGTACGCATTCTACGCATGTTTCGCTTCTGCGAAATGCTTCGAGGCGACTGAATGTCGATGAAGACAGCTATACTCCTCTCATACTGAAGTAAAATAATTCAAGTTTTTGCTTTGTTTAATTCAAATTATTTTTATTTTGACTTTAGTTATTTCTTGGTCACTCGTGTTTTTCTTTATTTCGATGTTTTCTTTTTTATTTCTACTAGATTTGTTTCTTCGAAAAATGCTTGCAGTCGACATCCAAACGGTCGCCCGTTCGGAAAATCAACCCCCTTTTTGAGAATATTCTCTCCAGGTTGAACAGCCTTAGTGATGAGATTGCTTTATCGCGCTCCTCCACACATAATCACCCCACTCCAATTGAACCTGATCCACTACTCGAGCTTATCCAAACACAAACTCAACACTGTCGTATGCGAAATCGGGGCTTACCGGTCTCTCCTAGAGCACAGTGACGGCACTGTCTCATCCTTGCAATCAAAAGTGACCAATATCCACCCCCTTCCGCGCTGCGAAACGTCCTTGTACGACGAACTACACAACCTGGCACCACCCCCACCCGATCATACTTTGCAGAACTTACTTTGCCCCCCCCCCCCTCCCACTTCTGCGACGGTCCCAATCGACACTACTCCCGTGGTCCATTTTGGACCCGCGCAGAATGGCAGGCCCTTATTAATAAACTTAATCTTTCCAATAAACCAATTACTTCATATCTGTGAAAGGGCGCCCGCACAAACGAAAACTTTGATTGGATTTCGGAATTCTTTCTGAGAAACTACATGATTCCCGTAATAGAATGTAACGTGCTTCCCGTCTCCAAAAACTGATCCACTTTCCGCGTAGTTCTTCCCTCCAGGCACGCCTGGATTTTCCATCCGAACAATACCGTGTACGTCGGGAACAGCAGGTCGAAAATATTTAACTGCAACCACAACCAATCACCCATCCACCACAGTCCCCTTTCTAAATACCCAGTGCGTGATAATAGCCGGACCCTCTCTTCTAATTGAGACACCAATACCAATGCGCTTCCCGCCCCCTACCCCATTTCCAAATACACCCCCCCCCCCCCCCCCCACCCCGCAAATGCTTGCTACCGCCAATCCCAGACACCTCTTCCAAACCCAACACGACTCGAGCAACAAAATCCTATCCTAAGTTAAACCATAATCTAACTCCTTTTCCTAATTCCAACCGCTTTAGCAGCCTTCACTGTAAACTATCCTGCTCATCCGCCTGTAAAAAAGAAACGTTCTTAATCATAACAAGACTGATCGTTTCACAAGACACCCTACCCCCATTTCTAACCCCTTCCCCCTTTCCCATTCAAAACCGGGGCGAAGTATCCAAAATTCCACAGATCACACACTCTCAATCCTTCCCCCACCCCCCTCCCTTCGTATAGAGAAACACCCTCCTCGTTTACAGAACCAGCTCTAGGCCGAATTTCGCACCTCCCCATCCCGCATCCACATCTTGTTCCCGCCCAACTCACCCTTCCTCCAGACCAACTATTGACGCCCTCTTATTTGCAACTGTCAAACTCACACAGCAAACCATCAATTCATCTAATAATCGGTACGCCTTGTTTAAACTTAAAAACAAATTGATCCACGAGAATGTCCGCCTCTATCCTTCTTACCTCCAAGACAAATCCGATTCTGTCTGGTATGAAGGTAAAACGAAAACCAATGTCATGGTTTCCATACAGCAGGAAGCCCCACCTATTAAATTGTTTATTAAATTTCACAAAAACTTCTATAAACCTCCCAAATAAAGTGTCAAAAGATCTCACTTCACCTTAATTATTTTTAATTCTTATTTTACTTTTACTTTTAATTATTTAATTTGTGGGAGGAAAATGCTCCTCAGACAAATTTTTCCGAGGAATGAATTCAATTTCATATTTTTCTCGGGCATCTATAATTTTTTCCGCCGGCGAATTTACTTTTACACTCATTACTGTCTTTTCATTGTTTTATTGTGAACACTACTACTATACTATTACTATTTATTGGCCTGTAGGAAACCGGAAGTTCATAACCTCACCGACTCGACTCTGCCATCGTTCCCTGTCCTATGCACTCTCCTTCCACGCTTGAAGTGAACAACAAGTAAAAATACAGGTGATTTTTTCGGCACATATTGGATACAAAATCGAGCATCAAAATATATATCACCGTTCGAATACATGTGTTCCATGGATATTACTACACGTGAACTCAAAAATTACATTACTGGTCACCAAAGCATCCTTCGGTAGAAGTCGTCAATAGAAACGCGCACACCGTTTCACGGAAAAAGAGTACTTTAAATGACCAAATTATTCAATGGCATTGTCCCTTCTTTTTCTGTTTTGCGCACGAAAGCCATCAATCCGAGAATGCGTGTCCCAGCGCCCCATAAATTAAGTTTCAGGTGGGGAGTGAAACGGGGAAATCGTTCTTCAGTCGAAACACACAAATGCGGTCGGCTCCCTTTGAAGACAATCTTCCAATGTCTTGTTCGTAGAAAATGAATTTTTCTTGTTTATCATAAATACACAATAAGTGTTAGATTATTCGAATTATACTTTTATGTAAGATACGTTTTAAAGTTTCTCTAGTATAACCGAAGGGAATTCTTCAATCCACGGTCGGCAAGATAGTCCTTGGGTGCTTGATCATTTTTGAAAAACAAACTGTTATACTATGTTTTAATTACACCGACTGGACGTCAATTAACAGTGTCATCCTTTCAAATCCAGCCGGAACAGGCACTTGTAATCAGTTTTCCATGATGCACACTTTACGTGTGCATGCATATTTAATGACATATTCTTGTTTTCCTGTCAATCCTAGTGTCTAATACGAGTTTTCTGCATTACCAGCAGCATCAGCTGCCTGTACCAACTACGAGCTAAACATATACTGTAAACTATGCAGTGAAACGCAGTAACTCGCAAAATATGACTCTGCATCCCATTACCATCGCCAACATGTTGTCGCGTATGTCCCAAAACTAGTTTGTCCTCATTTCATCATGGTCACATCCTCAACGTGCTTTTCGTGTGTGAATTTTCTAAGAGTTCTATTTCCTATTCTCGTTGGATTAGATCCATTGCACCATTGTTGCCTAATCTCTGTTGAAATTCCACCAACGGAATTCTGTTCAAATGCCTGATGACGTCCGATGTTATGTTTGGTCCAGCGGATGAGAGAGAGAGTGGGTATTGCCGACCAGGACAACAGCTAGAGGGATATCTGACAACGTTAATGACGGCACACGGTGACACTGACTGGTACCGCATACAGTCAACCAACTAGAATTCAATTAACGACAATTTTATTGAAGTATTAAAATTTTATTTATCTGCCTCGGCGATGTTGATGGTGGCGGTAAAGGGGGAATACGGAATTTAAATCATGGGCCCCTGTTATGCAAGACAGTCCACTTCGACCGCTAGTGTGTCTTTCAGTCTGCTCTTGTTCGCTACATCTCGATTGAATGTGTGTGCCTGAAGGACGAAAGCGGCTGAGAAAAAAATTCAAACGTCGGACCCCGTTTACCTACGATACTACGTATTTACGCCTATCCTCCTGTAAACTTGCATAATTAATGTTTAATCTGCATTTGCCACGATCGGCTTATTGCTTTGTCTCGGTCTCTTGTCATTTAAGCTATGCACTGTCAATCTCATCACAATTGGGCATGAATATATGAGCATATAAATGGCGCACTCCAATCTATTTATTTGTGAAATCTACCTTTGCCAAGGTGTAATGAGAACTTCGAGGAAACATCCGCTAGTAAACAGTTTTCCTTGTAATTGAATTAAAACAAAGGATACATCCAGTGTCATAGGAAAACGCAATTCAACCGATTTATAGTCAGTGCAGCCCAACTTGCGGAGCTAATTGAAATTCATCTTAATCATAATTCATTACCTCATTTGCTACATCACGTGTCTGATTGGGAAAACATGGATGCAAAACCACTCATCGTTTCATGCTGGTGTGAGTTTGATTTCCATAAGCACACTTTCTTCACAGTACAAGGTCCTTGGAGTTCCTCCTCTTTGCCTATGGATACTGTTGTATTTAGAGAATTATTTCAAGCTCCGGTCGTAAGCGAGATGGTAATTTAATCAAAACTTTACCCCTTCCAAAGGGTGTACCATTGCCGTGGTCTTACTGAATATATAAATGTATATTATAAATAGTTTGGAATTGTTTTAATAGGCATTCAAAGAGTTTCGAGTTGTTCTTGATGAACATCGGATTTCCAGAGAAGATTTCTCTTGGATCTTCTGCTACGGAGGCTTCAGAGACACGAAGGACTCGCAAATTTATGCTGAAATATGTGAGTCGGCTTAATAATTAAAAAGTTTTGAAACCAATGGAAAAACCACGACGGTTTAACTGCGGGGTGAACTGGAACTGGAATATCTCCTTCAAAGGGAGAGAGAGAGAGTGTGGCTTCTATTGTGTTGGTAGCCGAAATGAAATCGGATTGACCGTCGTTAAGCATCATTATTATTATTCTAATAGGGATGCTGTAAATATTTGCAAGTCAAGTTCGGATTCTTTGTCTCTTAATAGTTTATGAAGGTGTACGAATCCTTGCGGTTACTCCCTTATAATTTATACAATTTTCACGAAACGTACCTGAAGCTCTCTTGAGAATTTTCCGCAAGGTAAAGCAAATAATCTTTCTAAATCACTAATGGAATTAAATCTCTTATGGGAAGGTTAACCAACTATTTTGAATTTTATTGACTACGTAACATATATAAGTAGCATAGTATTCTGTGCTGACTATGTATAATATAAAGGTAGACGCTAATTTTTTGCTATCACTGAACGCCGCATATTTGTACAAGTTATGTTCGTGGATTTACATACCTGTAGTAGGGTCATGACACCTGTCGTATCCCGAGGGCTTATGTTCGTATGTTGTTCTCCGGAGCCCGAATTTATTTTACAAAAAACACATTTAATGAGACTTATATTAATACGGAATTCGGAGAACGAAAGAAAGAATGACAGGAAGGAGATAAAGAAATCCGGATGGCAGATCAACAGCTGCTGCCAAGTATGTTGCGTTCACTGGTGTGCAGTATTGCAGTGCTCTTTACGAGGGTGGGCTGAAAAGACTCCGACCTCAACGTGAAGATGTCGGCACTTGTCAATAAAAGTTAACGAATGTAGTTGTGCATATTTTGACAGTTACTCACCAAAACTTTAGCCATTTTGGACGGGGCGTTTTTATTTGACACCCGTTTGAGTGAGTCGATGGTTTTTGTTTTTTTTGGAGCCGATTCCACTTTACAGTCTACTGTTTTGACTGTATATTTGTTTCGGGCGTATAATGGTGTATCCAAGTTTCATCGACAGTAATTAATCGGCACCAAAACTCGGATTTGTTGTGCCTAAACTGCGCCAACAGAACGCGTTAAATGTTCACTCGAACACGTTTTTGGTCTAAAGTGAGCAAACGCGGCACCCAACGCGCGACCAGCATTCTCATGCCGAAATCTTGATTTAATATGTGACAAAGACGTTCTTTGGACATTTTCATGGCCTCTGCTATCTCTCTCACTTTAATTCGGCGGTCGTCTACCACCATGTGGTGAACTTTAGCGATATTATCGTAAGTTGTTGCAGTTTTTGGACGTTCCGACCGTTCATCGTCTCCCAAGCTCTCGCGGCCGTTTAAATTCAGCTGCCCAATATTTCAAATGAAGTAAATGATGCTGCGGAGTCCCCTTACACAGAGTCCAACTCATCTTTGATTGGCGTAGGAGTACTGCCTTTTAAAAAAAAACATTTAATGACAGCTCGATACTCAATTTTGTCCATTTTCTCAAAAACTCTCACATCGACTCACTCAAGCGACTGTCAAATAAAAACTGCGCATCCAAAATGGCCGGAATTTGGTGAGCAACTGTCGAAAGATGGCCAACTACATTCACTAGCTTTTATTGACGAGTGCTGCTATCTTCATGTCGAGGTCGGAAACTTTTCAACACATCCATGTATTAGTCATTCTTGGTCGCTACATCCTCATCCATCAGTAAATATTTTTAAAGAATCTCGCCTTACGGTTATTATGGCCATCAATAGATCACGCCTTGTCTATTTTAATTTCGAGGGTTGTTCAGTAAGTTCTTTAAAAATATTTTTGTGAATTCTAACCTCGATCGCTGCAGTAAATCATAATACTCACCGGTTATTGTTTTGCATTTCCCCAAGCAATCGGTGTGGACGATTCTGTGAGTATTCTAAAATACAGTTGACGTCACTCTCGGTTGAGTTTACAGCCTTCTTTGTTTACCTTCAGAAACCAATTGTGTTGATTATGACTTTATCTTTGGAGTAAAGTAGTGTACCCGTGTTTAGTCTACAATTATATATCAACGTAAACATTCGTCAGCTTCCGAGGCTACCAGGCGATCGCGTTTATTCCCCATTTTCGATACTGGGAGCTTTAGCGATTTAAATACTTATTGAATTATTTATTTATATACTTATTGTATCAAGGTTCATGGGGTACCCACGTATCGAGCTTCTTTACCTTTCCTATGATAGGAAGGTGTCGACTTATTGTCATTGGGGAGCATGGGAGTAGCTTTGAGAAATCTCCCGACTCGATTTCGTTGGGTCCGAATCCACCGTTGCTCTCTAAACATCGTCGTCAACTAAGGTTTTCGGCTTCCCACGTGGTTCATTTTTGAGGCTGAAATCTCCCGAACGGAACTTTCCAAACCAACGTCGTATAGTGCGTTCGTTTACCGCTATATCCTCAAATACGTCATTAATGTTTTTTATTACCAATGACGCATTATGTCCCATTTTAAATTTATAAACGAAGAGGGTTCGAATTCGAAATGCCGACAGCATAGTAAACAATTTCTAGAAATAAATAACTGTACTTGTAACGAACCCTAAAATTCGCACACGTCAAGCACACATACCACTTTAGTTTATAAAAAAAGAAAATTTAACGTTCTGGCACAGATGTAGTGATCCTAAATCATTACTCTCACCCACGTACCTATAATCCCAATCCAAGTGAATCATATGAGCGACAGGTTAAACCAAAAGTTAGTTTGCCGCACATTGATTCAACCCTTACCCTTACTCAAAATTCCAATCCAATTGAATCATATGCGCGATAGATTTAAACCACAAGTTAATTTGTTGCGCATTGATTCAATTTCCAAGTACCTTCCATCCCAATCCAATTGAATGATATGCACGACAAAATTAAACGAAAGTCCATTTGTCGTGCATTGGTTCAATTCCCTACAACTATTGAAATTATGAAATGGATTTCATGATTTCTCCTTCCGGGAATTTGTTCAAATAAAATTCGTATACACTTCCGGGAATCCTATTCCAATTGAAGCACACAAAATTTTGTTTGGGCTTCTTGGAATTTTTAAGTAATATTTTTAACAAATCTCTGTTGCCACAGAGTATAAAAGGGGAGTGCATTTGGGATTCGAGATGAGTTGGGATCCAGAGGTCGGGGCAACGGCCGAAAATTGAAAAATTAAATAGATAAATAAATAAATAATAAATAAAAGAACCCAATGATCGCTTTTCAATATTGGACCCTTGAAAACAAGGAAGACACCCCATTGAGGTAAGATTAAACAATATATAAAAATATAACCCTACATATTTGGCGCAGCCGGTAGGATCAAGGAAGCCAAAGTTAAACACTTGTATGTGCTTGAAAACCCTTGATCACTACAATAACAATTCCAAGCGTACTGGGCACAAGACACCTTCAGCCCTGCGTCCGGAGCTGAGTACCACAGTACAATACGGCACAAACACAAACACACACACCGACCAAAGCGCAGATTATCAGACGCCAAAGACGTGATCTGCGTTCACTACCGCACCCAAGACCTACCGGTCTTGTACGATTTCTTTCCCACCATCTTTCTATACAAGTAGTTAGAGAACACCTGGACTAACACTGTCCACACTATCCCTGGATACCCCCCCTTTTTTCTCTTTTCTTTTCAGAGATCGCGAGACCGAGCCCAATATCCTCACGGATGTGGGTGATTCTGGTTATCGCAACATGACCAGAAGTCAGAGACAAGATGAAGGACACACATGTCCTGTCTCGCTAAATTCGGCCTTCTCGCCACAATTTTTTTTTTTTTTTTTTTTTTGATTCGAGATGAGTTGGGATCCAGAGGTCGGGGCAACGGCCGAACATTGAAAAATTAAATAGATAAATAAATAAATAATAAATAAAAGAACCCAATGATCGCTTTTCAATATTGGACTCTTGAAAACAAGGAAGACACCCCATTGAGGTAAGATTAAACAATATATAAAAATATAACCCTACACAGATGTTCACTCGAGAACTTCTTTTTTCCCGACGGAGCGAAGATCGGACATTTCATGTGGTAGAACCATATATATATACACACACATATATAAATATATATATATATATATATTATATATATATATATATATATATATATATATATATATATATATATATATATATATATTTTACCCTAATCCTCAAATATACTATCTAATGCAGGATATAATTGACAGAATTGCGAAGAAGTGCGCTTAATTTTTCATCCCAGAAACTAGCGGTGTACCGTCCGAGTTGAAACCAAGAGAAAATCGTGCACAGAGCACTTACACTGATTGGCCTCAGCTTCCTTCTGACCCAATTTAATTTACGCTGCCAGCACTGGCAATTGTTTTGTTCATTGCTATATAGAGGGACGGATGCATTTTCCGTTCCAAGGACGACAAAAACCCGCCTACAGAAGGGACACTAGCGCCAAGAAATAAATGTTCCGTATGTTTGTTTTTCTGGCTGTGATATCTGTCGTATTCATCAAGATTTTTATAAGTCACTCTGGTGGTTTTGTAGCGTTCTACGAACGCACAAGTCTACTCAGGTAAGGTTCCTATCTTCAAAGAACGTACTTACCTGAGAGCGTTGCACGCGCCCACAGACGCGTGCCCCAAAGCCCGCGATAGGGCCTGCAACTCGCAGCCAACGTTGAGACCGACACCTAAAAAGCAAGGAACTGAACGTTCCCAAAGCTTTTTAGGTCAAGCTCAACAATTATAACTCTTCATGCCTGAAACAAGGCATAAACATCCATGCGTTCTAATCCTAAGAAAAAAAACCAATTCCCAAAATGCCATACATGCTGCCTGCGCCCAGGAACATCTCATCGAACCGGCAATTCCGAAATTCGATACAAAAGAATTGCTACATCAAAGAATGAGCCGATCAACGGATGCACGTGCGGGTAATCTAACGCGAGGACCACCCAAATCCGTTGAACAACAGAAGGCAGCCACGACCTATCGCAATCGAATATATCTCAACGAGATATCCGATGATTTATGAGGAGTTAAGCCAACAAAGGCAATACTCCGGTCCCACGGCCACGCTAGAATTTCGCACCATTATAAAGATCTAATGGATTTCGATTCCGGGTACAAGTTCAAATAACACCCACCGACTGCACGTCAAAACAATCGCCGAATATCTCTGGTCTGGGCGCCAGATGTTCTGTGCAAACAGAAGGCTGTGGAAAGGAAACTCTCTCAGCGATAATGATGATGTATGCAAGATGACCTTCCCCTTCCAGAAAACAAAAAAATATCCCGTGGGAGGTGATAACATTCTGCTAACAGAAATTCGGAAGTTCTGTTAGCAGAGCAAATAGGGAATATTGTTTTTGGGCAGATACAAAACACCAGCGACTGGAAAAAGAGTATCCGATAGGGCAAGAGTGATTTCGATCGTCAAGGAGACGAAAGGAGTCTAGTTAGAGAACCTCGCCGAGAAGGTCGATCCGTGCAACGTAGTAAAACTCGAAGAAACGTATATATCCGACGTTCAACGCTCGGCAATTCAACGCGCGCAGGCCACTGATCCTCACTAGGACATCCGGAAAGGTGTATCGGTTAATCTCATTGCTCGCAAAAATAATTGAATGAAATGAGAACAGTAGATTCAGAGACTGGGACGACTATTCTCATCGCGACCCTTTCGTGGTACTCGTAACGTGTGCGGTTCTAATTCACCTTGTTTGTAATTGTGCTAAAAACATTAAGTGTAAGGCTAAACGTGTTAGCCAGGAAGAAATAAGAACGTTTTCAATTTAAGACGATTCGATGTGTTGTACGTGTTAGCCAGGAAGAAATAAGAACGTTTTCAATTTAAGACGATTCGATGTGTTGTAAAAATGTTGTTGTTTTCCTTTTCTGCAGCATACAATTAACAAGAATAAATGTACAAACAAGTAATTGTAACACTTAACAAACAAAGAGTAAAATAAAACAAAAATTATTAAAATATATAAAAAACATACAATACCAAAATAAAACAATCCTCACAGTGTTTCTTTTGCGGCCGATTCGCTCCGTGTCAGGTTGTGTTATTTTCTCCGGTGAGAACAATGTTCGGCGGTACATTGTATCCACACATAGCGAAAGACTAAACATACGCCAAAGTTAACCAACATCAAACCGCCAAAGTGGTGACATCCCGACGAGGGAAAGTGAACAGAACACGCCGCGAAAAACAATGTAAAGAAAAATACACACGGTAAATAAAAAAAAACAGTGAATGCCGAAAAATAAAAAAAGACACTAAAAAAACTAGAAGCGAAAAACAGTGCCGAAACTCAAGGATGAACATAAGCACCCAGTAAAGCGAAGTGCCAGTGACAGCGACGACACCACCGAACTGCAGCCCACTTTCGCCCCACGAAGCCCAACAACGCAGGACATCTCCAAAAAAAAAAGAGCCGCAAGTCATTTTATTCTTCCTTTATATTATAATAAAAGAGTCATTCATATTTTAAAATTGATTAAGCTCCTTCTGAGAAAAACCGAAATGTAGTAAGCTCCTTCCGAGCAAAAATTCGAATTTTAATGCACACTAAAACAATTTCCTTTTTATCATATTCTTCTTTTTCCTTTCTTAGTCTGTAGTGCAGTAAATAAATTGTGATATATATATATATCCTACTTTAATTTCTTGTGCGAGCTCCCTCTGAGTCTCATAGTGCAGATAAAATATTTTTTTTTTTTTTTTGTGTGTGAAAAATTTATGAAGCTCCTTCAGAGCTGAAGTGAGAAATCTGTGTGAAACTCCATCCGAGCCTTAAAGTCCTTTTAAAACACGGCGCGTAGCTCCTTCTGAGACGCCGTTAAGAAAAAGATATTTACGTAAGATTAAATCATGTCAAAAAAAGAATCATGGTAATACGGCCAATAGCGGCTGACTTATGTTAGGACATTATTATTTTTAGTTCCCGAGCATTAGACAGTGGCCTCCTTCGTATCCAATCGGAAGGCGAGAATTATACGCATTTCCTGTCAGCTTATTTCAAGCCATATATATAGAGATTTTTGTAAGCTCCTTCAGAGCGGAAATAAAAATATTACTAAAGAAAGCACAAATCCAAAATATTAAATAGAAATTTGGTAAGCTCCTTCAGAGCCTGAAGCACACACGAACTAACGACACACTCGGCATTACTTTCTCGTAAGAACGCGAAATAAAGCGAAATTAATCCCCCGAAATAAAATCAACGCAGACATAGCTGCGCATCCGCGAAAAACCTTGATAGTTCTTACCTCCTCGTACTGCTCGTCCTCCCCCGAACGGAAAAGTTTCTCTCTGTCCGCTGCCAGCACAGTCGAACAACACGTAGGATCCTCTGGTGTAGGCCCACCCTTTTTACTATCTTTGGAAAATAGATAGAATCCTTTTGTGCTAGGCCTTTTCCCTGTAAATCTTTGGAATCAGCAGGTCGTTTTACCGCGTTCCACTCGAAAAACTTCTCGAAAAAAGTAAACGCGAACCTCTCGTTAACAAGCGATCCGCACACCGAGCGACAGATTTTCGACGCGAAACTTTTGAAAGTAGATGCCAACCACAAGGTCGCAAGCTTCGATACAGAAAGCGAAAACGTTGAGAGGAAATATAATCACTCTCCCACAGAGAAAATTAACGCGAGACCTCCCCAAGTCGACATTAACCACCAGGTCGAAAAGCGCGGTTCAAAAAACGCAAATGGCAAACGACGCCCGACCTTCGCCAACGACATCACAGGCTCCTGCCCTCCGTCAAGAAGCCGACATCCCATTCCAGGCGGACCACCGCCCACAACTGCGTAACGCAATATTACCGGACTTCACGTCCGACGACCCAGACTACTGGTTCGGTTACGCCGAAAGGGTTTTCAGAGTGGAAGGAATCACCGACGAGGAAGTGAAATTCCTCGTGGTAACACGGGTACAAGACCCAAAATTAATCCCATATGCGAAGTGTCTAATAAAAACTCCATCTCCGCAACCGTACACGGCGTTTAAAGAAATGGTGACTAACGCCTATAGCGAAACGCCGCAAAATCGCTTGCGACGTTTATTACGGTCGACCGACACCTCTGGGATGCGACCATCCCAGCGCGCCGCCTATTTCCGTGCGCTGGCCGGAACGGACATGTCCGAGACAGCCTTAACGGCTATATTTCGAGAATCTTTACCAGAATACGTTCAGGCAATCGTCGCGCCTCTAGCCGAATCTGGTCTTGATGAGCTAGCGCGACACGCCGAGGCAGTAATGGCCACGGATAGATCCCGAACGGATCTCCAATTTCTTCCGGCAACGAACCCCGCGCAAAATCCATCTCTGCCCCAACCACGAACCTCCACGGTAACGTGCACTCATGCAACACAAACGAGCAATGAGATAGAACGCTTAGGCAGGCAGGTCCAGCAGTTGCAAGCGCAACTGAATAACCTCAGCGTGGGGAACAATTCATGGCCTGGCCGTGACAGATCACGGCGACGAAGCAGGTCGCGTGAAAACTTTAGACGCGGGCGCGGTAGATCGCGCACCCCAACCAACGAAAACACCTTGGGCAGGTGTTACTTCCACCATCGTTTCGGAGCACAGGCCAGGAATTGCAGGCAGCCCTGCAACTGGACACAAAACCCAGCATTACCGGCTAGTTCTTTAAACTAGAACTGCCGACCGACGAAAAAGCGCAAACGGCCGGCAATCCCCAAATAAGTCGCTTGTCAATTTATGACTCAAAATTAAACATGGACTTCATAATTGACACAGGTGCGGATATTTCCGTTCTTCCTCGCTCGTACGCACCTGCCACTCGGTTGCCGGATGAATTGAAATTGTTCGCCGCGAACAATACCCCTATCAAGACATACGGTAGGAAGTTAATGACACTAAAAATAGGCCTACGTCGACCAATTCGATGGCACTTCGTAGTAGCCGATGTCACCGACCCTCTAATAGGGTCGGACTTGCTGCGACACCATAAACTAGTAGTGGACGTAGCACGTAATAGACTGATGGACCCGTTAACGTCTCTTTCTCAGCCAGTAAACGCAAAGGCGGGAAAGGCATTGACGTTAACGTGCACAACCGCAAACGGTCCATTCAGCGATCTGTTGCGCGAATTTGCGGACATTACAGTTCCGCTTAGTAATCCCCGACGCGCAAAAGCCGGCGTTTTTCATCACATTGAAACGCGCGGCCCCCCAGTGAGCCAACGCCCGCGCAGATTGGCTCCCGAAAAATTGCGTGAGGCTCGTGCAGAATTCGAGTATATGCTCGACTTAGGAATCTGCCAGCCATCCGATAGCCCTTGGGCGAGCCCACTCCATCTCGTCAAAAAGAGCAACGGCGAGTGGCGTCCATGCGGTGATTACCGAATGCTGAACGCGGTGACGACACCCGATCGGTATCCGATAGCAAACCTGCACGATTTCTCCTATAAGCTGCAGGGTTGCGAAATCTTTTCGACCCTCGATCTCACGAGGGCATACCACCAAATTCCGGTGGCCCCCGAAGACATCCCCAAAACCGCGGTAACTACACCTTTTGGACTATTCGAGTTCAAGGTGATGACATTCGGTCTCCGAAATGCAGCGCAAACGTTCCAGCGCTACATAGACTCAGCTCTCCGCGGACTTGACTTCTGCTACGCGTATATCGATGATATACTCATAGCATCGAAAAACATGAGCGAACATCGCTCCCATTTGAAGCAAGTGTTCGAGCGCCTCCGAGAATTCGGCCTGGTAATCAATCCAGACAAGTGCCACCTCGGAGAACCGGAAGTCAAGTACCTTGGCTATTGTATAAATGGCCAAGGCGTCCGCCCATTACAAGACAGGGTGGAAGCACTAATGCAGTTTCCTCGCCCCAAGAATGTGCGAGAACTTAGGCGTTACTTGGGAATGTTAAACTTTTATCGCCCAACGCTTCGAAACGCCGCACAGGTCCAGGCTCCGCTGAACGAATACCTAGTAGGAGCCAAACGAAACGACAAACGACCGATTCAGTGGACCGAGTCAGCTGATCAAGCTTTTCGCTTATCGAAAGAGCAGCTGGCGAACGCAACTTTACTTCGACATCCCATCGAAGGAGCCCCATTGTCCATACAGTGTGACGCTTCCGACACTGCAATTGGGGCCGTACTCGAACAAGAGTGCAATGGTAAATGGGAACCGCTGGGCTTCTTCTCAAAAAAATTGAACCCGACCCAGCGACGATACAGTGCCTACGACAGGGAGTTACTAGCGATTTACTCCGCAGTAAAGTACTTCCGGCACATGGTCGAAGGACGCCAGTTGACGATCAAAACTGACCACAAACCACTGGTGTACGCTTTCCGAAAGAAAGCGGGAAGTTCAACTCCACGACAGGAACGGCACCTGGATTTCATCGGGCAATTTAGCACCCGAATCGAATATGTTCCAGGTGCAGACAACGTAATTGCAGACGCTTTTTCGCGTATCGATGCGATTAAACTCCGAGCGCAAATCGATGATGCCGACTTGGCACAAGCGCAAGGAGAGGACCATCAACTCGAGTCCCTATTGAAAGCGGAGACAGCACTAGTTATGCGTAAACTTCCTTTCAACGACTCAAACGATGAAGTCTGGTGTGATGTATCGACGGGGACAGCTCGCCCCTACATCCCAGAAAAGTTTCGAAGGAATGTGTACGAAACATTCCATAACCCAGCCCACCCAAGCGGACGCGCAACCGCTGCGGCCGTCCGACGTAAATTCGTCTGGCCACATATGGCCAAAGACATCACAAATTGGGCACGTAATTGTTTGCAATGTCAACGTTGCAAAGTCGATCGACACAACGTGCTACAACCAGCACAGTTTAAGCTCCCCGAGGCACGATTCGCCCATGTACACATCGACATTGTGGGACCGCTTACGCCGTCGAGAGGTTACATGTACCTCCTGACGATGATCGATCGCTTCACTCGGTGGCCAGAAGCAGTGCCACTACGAACAGTGACCGCGGAGAATGTAGCCAAAGCATTCTATTCGACTTGGGTCACACGTTTCGGCGTCCCAGCCACTCTCACAGCTGATCGAGGACCACAGTTCGAGGCAGCGATTTTCAGGCAGCTGACCGATCTACTCGGCTGCCAACAAAGCCACACGACAGCTTATCACCCCCAGTCCAATGGGATGATTGAACGATGGCATCGCTCACTGAAAGCCTCACTGATGTGTCACGACGATAATCAATGGCTGGACGTACTACCGACAGTTCTTTTAGGCTTGCGCACAAGCATAAAAGAAGACCTGGGAGCCTCAGCAGCAGATCTGACTTACGGAACCAATCTGCGCCTCCCAGGAGAGTTCTTCGCCGATGGAGAACCACCGCTCGAACAGTTGCCAAATTTGGAAAACCTACGCAAACTCATGCGAAAGGTCAGGGCAACACCTGTCGCCAGACACGGTTCCAAGAGGATATTTGTTCACCCAGAGATGGACAGCTGCACGCACGTCTTCATCAGGGTGGACAAAGTTAGGAAACCTCTAGAACCGCCCTACGAAGGGCCATACAGGGTGCTGGATCGGATAAACAACCGTGTTTTCTCTGTAGACATCGACGGCAAGCCGTACACCGTCAGTGTCGAAAGATTGAAACCGTGCCACCTGGAACTACCACCAGATACCGTACTGGGAGAAGTGCATCAACAACCAGCGGCGGTAGCCGAAACCTGCCCCGTACGCCACCCAGCAGACTCCCACGAAACGCCAGGCACGTCAAATGTTGAGAATCAACCGAACCCCCGCGAAATGGTCGCGCGCGGGGCGTCGGACATCCTACACGGACCGATAACGCGGCAGCGCGCCCGAGATCTGCGCGCACAAGAAGACGCTGCGAAGATTCTCAATGTACGGCAACCTGAAACCCCAACTTCTGACAAGCGAAAAAGAACGACGAACGCGATAACTTTCGCTCCTCTACCACCCAAACACCGCCCAATACGGAAGGGAGCACGCCCATAAAACTCAACTACACCCCCCAAGCAACTAACTACTTCATATCGTGACTACGTCACTAGGGGGGGAGTGATGTAGCGTTCTACGAACGCACAAGTCTACTCAGGTAAGGTTCCTATCTTCAAAGAACGTACTTACCTGAGAGCGTTGCACGCGCCCACAGACGCGTGCCCCAAAGCCCGCGATAGGGCCTGCAACTCGCAGCCAACGTTGAGACCGACACCTAAAAAGCAAGGAACTGAACGTTCCCAAAGCTTTTTAGGTCAAGCTCAACAATTATAACTCTTCATGCCTGAAACAAGGCATAAACATCCATGCGTTCTAATCCTAAGAAAAAAAACCAATTCCCAAAATGCCATACATGCTGCCTGCGCCCAGGAACATCTCATCGAACCGGCAATTCCGAAATTCGATACAAAAGAATTGCTACATCAAAGAATGAGCCGATCAACGGATGCACGTGCGGGTAATCTAACGCGAGGACCACCCAAATCCGTTGAACAACAGAAGGCAGCCACGACCTATCGCAATCGAATATATCTCAACGAGATATCCGATGATTTATGAGGAGTTAAGCCAACAAAGGCAATACTCCGGTCCCACGGCCACGCTAGAATTTCGCACCATTATAAAGATCTAATGGATTTCGATTCCGGGTACAAGTTCAAATAACACCCACCGACTGCACGTCAAAACAATCGCCGAATATCTCTGGTCTGGGCGCCAGATGTTCTGTGCAAACAGAAGGCTGTGGAAAGGAAACTCTCTCAGCGATAATGATGATGTATGCAAGATGACCTTCCCCTTCCAGAAAACAAAAAAATATCCCGTGGGAGGTGATAACATTCTGCTAACAGAAATTCGGAAGTTCTGTTAGCAGAGCAAATAGGGAATATTGTTTTTGGGCAGATACAAAACACCAGCGACTGGAAAAAGAGTATCCGATAGGGCAAGAGTGATTTCGATCGTCAAGGAGACGAAAGGAGTCTAGTTAGAGAACCTCGCCGAGAAGGTCGATCCGTGCAACGTAGTAAAACTCGAAGAAACGTATATATCCGACGTTCAACGCTCGGCAATTCAACGCGCGCAGGCCACTGATCCTCACTAGGACATCCGGAAAGGTGTATCGGTTAATCTCATTGCTCGCAAAAATAATTGAATGAAATGAGAACAGTAGATTCAGAGACTGGGACGACTATTCTCATCGCGACCCTTTCGTGGTACTCGTAACGTGTGCGGTTCTAATTCACCTTGTTTGTAATTGTGCTAAAAACATTAAGTGTAAGGCTAAACGTGTTAGCCAGGAAGAAATAAGAACGTTTTCAATTTAAGACGATTCGATGTGTTGTACGTGTTAGCCAGGAAGAAATAAGAACGTTTTCAATTTAAGACGATTCGATGTGTTGTAAAAATGTTGTTGTTTTCCTTTTCTGCAGCATACAATTAACAAGAATAAATGTACAAACAAGTAATTGTAACACTTAACAAACAAAGAGTAAAATAAAACAAAAATTATTAAAATATATAAAAAACATACAATACCAAAATAAAACAATCCTCACAGTGTTTCTTTTGCGGCCGATTCGCTCCGTGTCAGGTTGTGTTATTTTCTCCGGTGAGAACAATGTTCGGCGGTACATTGTATCCACACATAGCGAAAGACTAAACATACGCCAAAGTTAACCAACATCAAACCGCCAAAGTTTCATTCTCCTCGAACTAATGTGGCATTTGTGGATGCCTCACAGATGCGGAACCTCTAGATTGCTTCTTAGAAATACCCTTTGAGTAGGCAGACAAATAAATTTCTATTTACACCTTAAAAATGAATCTCCTGCTCTCTTCTTAAAACATTCCAAATCCAGAATCCTCCAGCGGATTGCTTTTAAATGTTCCTATCATATTCGTGCTTTTTTTCCCCTAGTTTTAGCGAACAGTCTCCTTAAACCCATTCATATTCAACTTTCAATTTTCCGCCGGGACTAATCTAGTTAGTATCTGGGAATAAGCTTGAAATTTCCTATTCGTTTTACAAAAGTGATACTTCTGTTGGTGGTAGTGTTTTCGTTTATGCCCAGGCGCCGTGTGTGTTTTTTTATTCATGGCAATTCGAAGTAATAACAATAAAAGCATTACTGAGACGAATCCTGTTTATATTCCACAGTACAATAGTCAGGATCTCATATTTATCGTATCCCTAGACTGATTTTTTCCAGGAATCTTTTTTCATAGACCCCGAAGTGCCCCTGGCAGATTGTGTTCCTAATTTTCTTGTTTCACGAAATTGTACATTAGGTAAACACTAAGCGGAGAGTACCTTAATCGACTTGTGAAATGACTTAATAAATTGCGAACTGAGAGTGGTGTGCCTGGAATTGAATGAGGACATACTCCTGGGGCGAATGTTGGAAATGAAACTCTTGCTTTATGGCGTGAAGTCAACAGCGTTCGCCGAAGGCAATACCTTGTGACTTGCCGTACGACATGTGCCTGTGAGTGGCTATGTGTGTATGCCATTTGTGGTACAATGTCCTTTCGTTAGCTTTATACATGATGTTGTTTCTAATTAATCTCTCGAGAACGCTAGATATGGTTGAGGGTTTTCATTAGAGGTTAGAGAGTAAAGACCCAGGGACTGTGATTCACTCAAGCGTATACTAACGACCCGAGGAGTTAAGTTCACTAAAATAGAATGTTGTGGTTAAATTATTGTCATTGTTCATTGAGTGTTATAGCGGATGAGGGGTATGACTAATTCGTTACTGAGTACGGACTAATTTAAGATGTGGTATATAAAAAGTGTCGGGTTCTTAATTTAATTCAAAAACACATTGACATGAACATTTAAATGATATATTGTCATACGACATCACAGCGGGAAAACAATATTTAACAGTCGATCTTTCTATTAACTTGGTTAGCTAACCTATAGACTCAGCGTTTATGTTTACAGCTAATCCATTAAGCTATGAAATATACCATTTCTGCACGGAATTGTTGGGTAGGTGAATTTATAAGGAGAGCACTTCTACAGCGTGTGAACGATTTTCAACGGAATTGTTAACAAAGAGAGACTGATGGAATATTTTAATAACAATCGCTTTTTCTAAAATTACTCTGTGCGTAATGAAAAAAGGAAAATACAAATATACCCACATCCCTTATTTTAAATCAACATCTCTAAGAGTACTGAATATTTTTATCTGTTTATACAACAAAACAATGTTAGGTTGGACCTCGAGAAGATCGGATCGGATGGTCAAATGTGGAACGAGAGCGCACGGGACAGGGAACAATGGCGGAGTCAAGTCAGTGAAGTCATGAACTTTCGGGTTCCTACAGGGCAATAAATAGTAGTAATAGTAGTAGTTATACAACCAAATATATACTCAATCTATGTGTTTAAATATAAGCTGTCCCAAAAGTGTTTTCAATTGGTTTTGGGAAAGATTTGAGATATACTTGACTCCATTGTCGGAAACTAAGCTGCAAAGGGGCGTTTCAGTGTAGCAAACCGTGCATGGTGTCTGTCCAATTTTACAAAAAAAAATGGTTGTCTGGGCGCAAGGCGCTCGGACATTATATTCGTGACAACGTATCCTAAATATGTAACATTGAATATACAAGTTATTAAATCAAAATTAAAGTGTTTTTTTCCGAATGCCTCCAAGTGTAGGCATTAATTTTGGTTTGCTTAACGAAATTTTACAAGTATTGCAAACTACTGTGTATTCGTCAGGACACAGTTGTCGATTTTCTTTTGTGTGCCAGTCCGAAATTATGTTCATATGTTGCACTATGATCGGTTTTAAATCGCGTTCAAACCAAAGTCTATCGCAAACAGAGCAAGCATACCCAAAGTCATTGTTAAGAAACATTAATTTAAATCTTGATATCGATTTGTTCCATTTCATGTACCATACCTCTTGCGCCGATATAACTGGTTGTATTGTAAAATACACGGGTTCTGCTGCTGAAGGCTGTTGTAGGTTTACAACCTGTAGTTCTTGAACGTTGTTTGCACTTGCCGCTGGGAAGCCACTATGAACAGACAATTTTCTCTTAGCTATATCCGATTTATTTAATGCTGCAAGGCGCTGCCTGTATTCGCGTTGTCTCTGTTTATTTTTTGTCTTTACACTTTCAACCTGAGCAGCTGTTCTCGACAGTGCAAGGCACTGTCTGTATTCCCGTTGTCTCTCTGCATTTGATTTAGGAGCAATTAAGTGTGTCGCGCTCTCGCTCACTACGGCTCATGCGTTATCGGTTATCGTTATCGTAACGCTACAAACTTTTTTCCGAATGCCTCCCAAGGTATACCGATTTATAAGACGTTGTCACGTAAAAAATAAGGGTTTTATTGCGCGGTGAAAATATTGCAATATATTTCGTAGCAAGCAAGACTCGGCGGTTTATTTTTTTTTTTTTTTTTTTTTTTTTTTTGAAAAAAGGGTCGCATAGTTTGGGTGAATTTGGAGCTACATGCAGTCGTTAATAGTGAGGCACGTTTAAGTGGGAACGTTTGTGTGTTAACATTTAAGAGCTGGACACTAATGCAAAGAATTGGTCGTCATTGAACCTATCAAAAAGACATATGCCAGTAATGATGTCGAAGTACCCAGTAAACTAGTTCTTAAGATAGTGATGAAGTAAGAGGAGAAGCAAGTGGTGGAATTTCTCTCGAATTGAAAAGGAAGTTGTGCCCGAATAGACATCAACCGTAAAAGAACAACAACAGCGGCAGGAAGAAAAGTAATCCTCCCCTTCGGCATACACAAGAAATACAATTGTGGAACTCACACAGAAATGAAAAGTTATCTCCTATTGTCATCAGTTACATGCAGACCAAAGATCTTACAGAATTGGTTGAGTGGACTTGTAACAATTTTAAATCATGAATAAACGAGACTGGCGTGCGATGATTAAGAAGGTTATCGCGAAATTATATCAGCTCTATGTCAGGGGGAACATCATGCAGATATCATAATAAATAATGGAACTTTAAGAGGATCGTCTTCGCATAACCGAGCTCGCTCTCGAGGCTCTGCCCAGGCTCGACTGAAAGAGGCATTTTGTAACATCAAGGGCGTCGGCTTCACCAATACGAATGTAAACGCCGTCCACCAATATTTGCAAACAACGAAACCTGATATCCTTGCCCTAACTGAGACCCAGGTCGATTCGTCAACTGATTCGACATATCTTCGTTGCTCAGGATACGACTTACATTCGAGATTCCCTTTTAAGGGCGGACTCTGCGTTTTCGCGCGCTCCGATCTGGCTTGCCAGCGGATGGAGGCGTTTGAACTGAATAATATGGACATCATATGGTTGAGGGTCGTACTGAGGAATTTCGTTAAATTTCTTTGTTGTCTTTACGCTCCCCGAATGACGATCGACCAGCGACATTTTTCGAACATCTTTCACGTACCGTCGACTGGATACAGATCAACCACCCAGCTTCTGAAATTGTTGTCCTTGGTGATTTTAATGTGCACAATTCCGGCTGGTTGTTACATTCTAACAAAACCGACGAGGCTGGGAGCCTGGCGGAGATGTTTGCTGTAAGCCACAGCTTGAGTCAACTCGTGTGGGAGCTAACGCGAGCGCCGGATGCCCGAGGCGATTATGCGAACACCTTGGATCTGTTTTTGACATCCGAACCGAGTGTTTATACCGTAGAGGTTTCTGTGCCAACTCAGATCACTGCTTGGTATCTTTCGCGCAAGCACCTGCACATCAATCGAATAACCGGCCTAGGCATCTTGGCCATGTGTGGAAGTATGGGGCTGCTAAATGGGACGATTTGCGAGATTTCTTCGCATCCTTTCCATGGCCCGAGGTGTGCTTCGGAAACTCCGATGTTGACGCTTGCGCGGTGTCGGTATCAGAGATTATTCTTCTGGGGATGGAGATGTATTCATTCCATCAAACGAAGTTCGTCTGATAAACCGTGGTTTGATAAAAAATGCGAGCTGATCACAGCGGCAAAAAATAGCGCTTTTAAGCAATGGCGCTCCAATCCCACCGATGTTAACAGAACGAATTTTGTTAGAATCAGAAACGCGAATTTTGTTAGAATCGCCAACCAGGCGATTGATACCGCGAAGAAGGCTCACTACGACAGGGTGATCAATAAGCTCCTTCGGAGCCCAACTGGTTCTCGTTCCTTCTGGTCAATGGCAAAAGTTGTCAGCGGTAACTTCGCATCCTCCTCTTTCCCTCCGTTGGTGACAACCAGCGGGACGTTAGTCACGAATTCAAAGGATAAAGCTAATGTGTTGGCGCATTTATTTTCCGCGAATTCAAACCTCGATCCCGGTCTTTCGGAGCCACCTGTGATCTCGCCGGTACGGTCTTGGACGCGGGATGTGAGATTTCGTCCGCGCACTATTCAACGCATTCTACGTGAACTGGATTGTAGGAAGGCGACCGGCCCCGACGGAATACCAGCAATAGGCCTTAAGAACTGTGCTCCAGAACTATCGCCGGTTCTTGGCAGACTCTTCCGCTTATCTTATGCACGGAGGACCTTTCCTGCCTGCTGGAAAATCGCTCGAGTTCAGCCAATCCCAAAGACGGGAAAAAAGTGTCTCCCACAAAATTACCGTCCGATAGCATTACTGTCTATTTTATCTAAGGTAATGGAAAAAGTCATCAATACAGAGTTAGTTAAGTATTTGGAGCGCAACGGACTTCTGAATGATCGTCAATACGGATTCCGTGGCAGGCGGTCTGTGGGGAGGAAGTATTGTGTGCAGGCGTACTACACCGGGTTCCCTTCCTCCTCTATCATAATTAATGTTCCGCCACGGGAAAGCAAGTCAAAAACAAAACTCCACGGCGACACCGGACACCGGACACAAGGACGAATACGAATTGGAACACTGTTTTTTTATTTATTGCTAATTTTTATTCACTTTTGGTTTAAAAGGAGATGTATTACATTTCATTCAGAGCTCTGTTATTTTGTTTTGTTTTTGTTTTTTATTAATTCGGTTTACTATTTGCACACGCACGAACACGACTTCTAATTTATCGCGAGTCTGCAGCGCTACAGACCGCGGAAGTCCGCACGACTATTGTAGTCGGCAGCTGGAAAAGGACTCCTGGAGTATAGAACTCTGACTTGAATTCTATCTTCAATTAAAGGTGAGATATGGAGGGGAAAGAGAAAATTTTCTCTTAAGGGGGTGGCCACTAAGAAAATGCGATCTTTTTGGTGCAGTGGTGTGTGTGCGTCATCGAACAGATTCAATGTTGTTGCAGGTGTTCGAAAGCAGTGGAACAACGAGAAAGGCAGTCGGCGAGAACAAAGGAAAAGGCGACGAAATGGTTCGCTCCGTGATGAGGGTCATGTTTATGCAACGTCGCTATGACGGACGTTAGTAAAAATGTGTTAATGGGATACGATACGTTATACAATGGAAATTGTATATCGTATCTTGGGTTAATTGCCGATACGTATCGAATGTTTGGTATTTATGGTGCATATGCACATTAAGGATCAATTTTAGGAATTTCAGATAATGCTTGAAAGCATTACATGTCCTTGGAAAAGGAAATGTTTTCTGGGGCAAATGCAAATGCATTGGCGGGAAACAATGGGAGTTATGGAATTCCTAAAAAGGTCATGAAGAATTTTTACAGAAAATTGTAGGCGAAGAGTTGCATGAAGGTAAGTTTTCTTAACAGGGAATTTAAGATCATGGGTTTGATCTCTCAAATACGTGCAGCGTTTTTGTGTGCCGAATGCGATTGCATTGGTGAAATTATATGGGAAGATGGGTGTTATGGGGGTTTTTAAGGAAAGCGTACCGTGGGGTTTCGCGGTGTGGGGGTTTAAGTGTTGATGCCGACGTACGGCAAGTATTAACCCCCCACAGCGGTACCGCCACAGGTCCACCGGAGACCTTTTGACACTTATAACCGATATATGGAGATCTGCGATTTAACGGCATGGTGAGTCAAGGGCGGTCGCATTGGATATCTCCAAGGCTTTTGGCGCGCGGCATTGCTGATCAAACTTCGTTCATATGGACTTTCCCAACAGCTTTGCGACTGGACGAGGAGCTTCCTCGAGAATCGATCGATCCGGGTTGTTGTGGGCGGCGAGTGTTCGGATCTGTATTCTCTTAATTCGGGGGTGCCACAGGGTTCTATTTTGGCTCCAACGTTGTTCTTGCTTCACATAAATGATTTGTTGGAGACAACGGATAACAAAGTGTTCAGTTTTGCGGATGATAGTACGCTTGTTTCCTCCTTTTCGAGTGTTCGGCCGATTGGTGCATCTGCGTCGCATCAGCTGAGATGTAGACAGATTGATTCTCTGAATCAGGATCTAGATAGGGTCCTGCAGCGGGGAGGGGCCAATCTTGTCAACTTCAATGCAACGAAGACACAATATACAACATTCACAAAGAAATGTGGATCATCGGTTCCACAGCTGACAATGAATGGCCGAGCCCTCGAGGCTGGGGAAAGTTTAAAATTGCTCGGTGTCACGGTCTGTGGGAATATGTGATGGCATAAACACGTGTCGAGTATCGTCAAGTCAGCCTCAGGAAAACTGAGCTATCTTTTTAGAGCCAAGAAATATTTTACTCCGGCCCAACTTCTTCTCCTATATAAATCTCAAATTAGACCCGCGCTCGAATATTGCTCTCATGTTTGGAGCTCGGCTCCTAAACATACCCTCGATCTACTTGAGAGCATACAGAGACGAGCGATCCGCCTGATCGGGGACTCGGCCTTGACGTCGGGACTACAGTCGCTACCACATCGAAGGCGCGTAGTCGACCTCTATCTGTTTTACAGATATTATCACGGGTGCTGTTCTTCGGAGATTCTTGGTTTTGTTCCGCGCAATTCGGCTTATATGCGCTCCACAAGACAATCCGACGGATCGCACCCGTTTGTGGTTCATCTCCCGACGGCGCGAACATCCCCGCATTAGAACTCGTTCCGTTACAGAGCCGGGAAGCAGTGGAACTCCCTTCCTACGCGAGTGTTCCCGCAGCGTTACAACCTGCAACTGTTCAAAAAGAACTGCAACAGTTATTTGATGGCATCTCGGGGCGTCCACTCGACCCTATAGGTTCGCCTCTCCCGAGGGAAGTCTAATAAAAATAAAAATAAATAAAAAAGCTCTGGGTACAGTGAAAAGCGAATAATTACACTCACACAATCCCCTAAAAACTAAAAGTGATATGGCCAGAATCGTTGCTGTCCTCTTCCGGCAGTACGATGGGGTGTTGAGAGTACAAACGAAATGGAGGATCACTAAAAGAGAAATTCTTCCCGTGACCACCGAAGTGGTGCTCTTGGCCGCAAGGTTTGTTAAAAAAAAACAATACCCGGTACGGTCCTGGTATATACCCTGGTATTCCTAACGCTGTAGTGAAGACTAAAAAAAGTCGGAACTCTTTAGTAGTCACATCACAACTTGCCTTCAAACAGGACAATTTTCTAAACGATGGAAAAAACAGAGTCTTGTGCTTATACCAAACGGAGTCAAAAATCCGGAAGCCCCGTCGTCCTATTGCCTGTTGCGCATGCTGGACATAACAGGGAAACTACTTGACTGAGTAATTGCCACTCGCCTGATACAATTCACTGAGATGACATCGGGCTCTCTGAATGGCAGTATGGATTCCGGAAAGGTAGATCAACCAGTAAGGTTGTGGTGTGCGACATCGCTCGCAATGGGATATCTGGAGTACGATGGCTAGGAGGTACGAAAAAACATTGCGCTGCGGTGACACTAGAGGTTAAAAATGCATTTATCTCTGCGAACTGGAATCGGATTCTAGAAGCATTGGGCGATCTATAAATCTCACCCTACTTGGTGCGTATACTATTGCCATGTACGAGGGTCGCCTCTTATGTTTCAGGATTTGGCAACCCTAGTGTTGCAATCCGGCAATTGACAGCTCTGTCGTAAAGTTGGACATTTTTGAGGTTATACGCACTCAGAACGTTTTGACATACGAGCGCTATTTGTGTTGTTTATAGTAACTTAAAAGATTCATCTCGGCCCAAAAATGGAACTAAATCGTCAACATTTTCGTGCGATTATTTTTTACAACTTTCGGCGTGGATTAACTCAGCAACAGTGCATGGATGAACTTAATTCAATTTTTGGCGATGAAGCTCCATCAAGGACCAGTGTTTATCGATGGTATGGTGAATTCAATCGTGGTCGTAGTTCACTCCAAGATGAATTTCGTGAAGGTCGTCCAAAATCAGTTGTTGTTCCGAAAACCATTGATGCCATGCGCGAACTGATATTGGAAGATCGTCATGTGACCTATCGTGAGATTGAGACAACCTTAGGCGTTAGTGGGACCAGCATACATTCAATATTGCATAAACATTTGACTGTCAAAAAAATTTGTTCGCGTTTGATCCCACACAATTTGTCAATCGCCCAAAAAAAGGCTCGTGTCAATTGGTCGAAAGAAATGCTCAAAAAATACGGTCGCGGTGCTTCGAAACACGTCTATGACATCGTGACAGGTGATGAATCGTGGATTTACGCGTATGAGCCCGAAAGTAAACAGCAGTCGACTCTCTGGGTGATTCAAGATGAGCCAAATCCAACAAAAGTTGTTCGCGCACGAAGCACTTCCAAGCAAATGGTCGCCTGTTTTTTTCGGAAAAACTGGACATGTCGCAACCGTACCACTAGAACAACGCAGAACAGTCAATTCTGAGTGGTACACAACCATTTGTTTGCCAGTTGTCTTCCAAGAAATCAGGAAAACCAACCGCCGAAGACGGATCACTCTTCACCACGACAATGCGAGCTCTCACACATCGGCTGCGACAACTGCATTTTTGAACACCCAAAACATCGATTTGATGGGTCATCCGCCGTATCTGACTTGGCACCGAATGACTTCTTTTTATTCCCGTACGTAAAAAACAAACTGAGAGGTCAACGTTTTTCGACACCTGAAGAAGCGGTTGCTGCATTCAGAATGCATGTGTTGGAGATACCTCAATCAGAGTGGCAAAAGTGCTTCGACAATTGGTTCAAACGCATGCAAAAGTATATAGATCTTCATGGGGAATATTTTGAAAAACAATAAAGTGATTTTCCATGATCAATATTTGTTTTTGTTCTCTAATCCCGAAATATAAAAGGCAACCCTCGTAATAATTGCTATGTAATAAGGTTTAGGTATGAGGCAAGATCTAAATATCAATCTAAACAATCTAAATTCTGACTTCCCTATTGTTGCTGTACAAAGCGCAGCCCGCTAAAATATGATGGCGATGTCGCTGCAGTTAATGAATCAAACACGCTAATCGTTTTTGATTGATTTATTATCAAAAATGCTGGGGTATTTACACTCCCAATCAACCACTCAATTATTTACAAATTTCTTAATCCACTCATACAATTTTTACTTAACAAGCTATTTCATTCTTAATTCATATTTCACTCAATCCAATTTGCTTATTGTGCTATTCTATTTCCTATCACCAGCTTAGCGCATAGTGTAAGAACAATGACGAGTTGACCCAATTAATTGTGAATCACCGCTAGCAGCAAGCGGGTGTCATTTGATTCTTTCAAATCGTAACTGGAGCAATTCGTTTCTTTTACTCAATGAAAAGAGTCGACCTTGAATTATTGTCGGCAACAATGCTGGTTACTTGAAACTTGCTAATTGTGACAAGGGCAATTGATTTATTTGATATAATTGTTCATGCTGCCTAGATATGGCCGGGCTGAAACTAGCTGGACATAGGGCGGAGCCAGTTTTAATAAGCAGCCGCAAGAAAGTGGAACACATTGATTTGGAAATAGAAGGACAAATAATCAGATCCAGTCCCTATATTGAATATCTTGGTGTTATACTCGACAACAGGTTGGGCTTCAAGGAATACCCGAGGAAAACGAATGAAAAAACGGCAAAAGTATGCAAAGTTTTGGCGAGACTGCTACCCAATGTTGGTGCACCACGGCTCCACATAAGGAAACTGTAAAGCAGTGTCAACACCTGGAGGAGCGGCACAGTATAAGTCGTACATCAGGGGAGTAAACCCAGCACATAGGCTGGCATCACTAAGAGTATGCTGTGTATTCCGAACCGTATTCGATGATGCTGTAAAATGTTTTGGGCGGCAGGAGACTGTGCGGATGATGGTCTATGCCCCAACATGGATGCTGATACTACCATCAACCCACTACTTACGAGTTCAGCTGGAAATTGTCATCCAGGAACGATCGACACAAGAGGAATCAAAAGAAACACTAGTCTCGTTTGTAATTTATTTTTTAAACTTGGATTGGATTTATTCACAACCCAAGTCATTTATTTAAGAATTAAGGTGACAAATCGTACTGCACTTAATTAGCTTACGGTAAACCGATTTTGATTACACAGATGATGAAACGTATGCACAAACATATGATTATGAAACTGACGCACTAGAAAAAATATTACTTTTAAATTAAATGCGCGCGCATACTCCACTCGACTTAGCATATTTATGTCCCCGAGTGCGGAACGGGGAGTGGGAGTGACACGACCTGCTCGGTCGGCGGATGTAATAAGACTCAATCGAGGGTTGGAATCTGGCTCTTGATTCACCCCCGATTCGGTGGTGGTGGATATCCTCTCAGCTAAGGATATATTTTTACTTACCACAAGTGTGTATGAGCGGTCGTGAAGATGTCATGCGCGAAGGCGATGGACAAACAAAGCAGGAAAACGTGTGTGCATTGCGGCTAAATAAATAGACGGCAACGATCCAGGAAATGTGCTAAAAGAAAAGATGGGACGGAGGCATCATAAAAGTCTTAGATGAGTGATGCCCTGTATAAATAGACGAATAGCCAATAGAGAAAGGTGCTAATGGATTACTATACTTTATACAATGAAAATTGTATATCGTATTTTGGGTCGGTAGCCGAAACGAGTCCCTTGCTTGCATTTGTATATGCAGGGTAATTCGTTTGTGGAAAAGAACGAAATTGGTGATTGTTTATTCGTTTAGACGAGGGATCGTGGTCGGGTATATTCCAACTGCACAAACAAGCTGCCCGACGCTGCTTTGGCCGTGGGATAATGGAATCGCCAGGCAATGTGTATGTAAGGCATTGTTGTACACATGTAAAGCTGGGAATAGCCAACTCAAGGTTAACATTCCCTGATTATGCGGTTACATTATATGTGAACCGATAAGTTTTCTTTTCAGGGATATTGTGTTTGGCCTAGGTGAAGTCCTTTCAGAAGATAGTTAAGATGGGTAAGTACTTGATAAATTCTTTCAGGGAATTTATGAAATGCATTGGATGCATGGATGAACGAATTCTTATGGGGAGTTTAATGCAATGCCCTAGGTGCATTAATTTCTTACGGAAAGGAAAGGTTTACAGGTGTGCTGGTGCTGGTAATGCAAAAATGGGTTGCGAGTATGGAGGGTTCTTCAGGTGAGCTTTGAGAACCCCCACAACACCACTCGACATTGCAGCTAAATAAAACGCTGCATTACATGGGGTCTCCCAAGAGCATCGTCGGAGAATGCTGTTTAGTTTAGTGTAAGGGCAGAACCCCCATTTATTTAGCTTAATGCAAGCTTCCATTAACTTAAATTAAATTAATATAAAAAGTCTTACAGACTATCTTAAAACTAGAGTAAGAAGGAGAAAAAAAGAAAAAAACCAGGAAGGTGAAGGTGACTGTGCGATGGGGGAGGTAGGAGGCTAGGGAGGAACGAATGTATGTGGGGGTGGTAAATTCGGCATTTGTGAGACAGTGACAGTGCAGGGCATGTCTACATACAAGTAGAGCTTTCAAGCCTAAGAGAATGGCAACGAAGGTGGGATTCTTCCACTAAAGGAAGATGGGCGCCCCCATGATACCTGATGTAGAAACATAGGTGAAAAGAAAATTTGGCGAGCTGAATTACCACCTGACTCAGTTAATATCAGGACATGGATGCTTTCGGCAATACTTGCACAAATATCAGCATATGAATCTGTAGCATCTCTAACCGTCACACACACAATACACATGGTGAAGAACACCGAACGAGAATCGAATTAGAAAATGCACCAGAGCCGCCGTATACCATAGCTGATGTGTTACGCATTGGTTCAATTTTTGGTGATTCTAACTGTCATAACGTCAGTTCGAATCACACGTTCTTCACTATTATCCCAAACGCTATCACCCATACTACTTGTATTGCGAAGGTAAAGTGGAAAATGCGGTACACTTGCTCACAGAGTGCATGAGGTTAGAGACCGCACGAACGATTTTGGAGAGGCATATGAGACGGACAGTTACTCCGACAGGAGTAATAGAATACATGCTGAGTTCCAAACAAGCATTAGTCCGTAGCAAATGATATTCTATATGGCATAATGCCAAAATAGTTGCAACGCGACGAGCGGAGTAACAGGTATACTCCGTCCCGCCCTGCGATGGAATATCTAAAAGAAAGTTCCGAGGGGATCAACGGGAACATGTGCCTGGTTTCAGTTGGTAAATATCCAACATGCCTCTGGATCGGTACAGAGGTATCCTTTGAAGATTTGCATCTTCCTACCGAAACCAAAAAAAAAGTACACAATTCGCACTCATCCTCATACACACATCTTAATCTTCCGGCCTTTCCTCGTCCTACTCCTCTCCTTCCACTTATACCACCGGTTATCCACTTTGTTAAGTTCCCCATAACTTAGTTTTAAGTTAGTTGTTAATATAATAACATGTATCGTTATATATGCTTGTACACTCTTAAATCAGACAAAACTGTTCCTATCAAATGAGTTGATTTTTCCTTTACCCCCGAGAAACTAAAAAGCTTCGAAACCGATAAGTTAAAATTTACGGATGCGAAACGGGTTTCCCCCACAAATTCTAAAAATGGAAACCATAAGTGACTTTTCTTCATTGTGTCTTTAAATCCCAATCGTAAAATTGATGGAGAAATGTATTATAACACCCTAAGTTGGGAGAAAATAAATAAGTCCGACCGCGTATTGCATCTATCTGATGTCAGCACTTTCGTCATGTTATCGAACTAAAAAATGCATTTACGATGCGTTAAATGACTAAATAAGTACATCATTGGGAAATGCCCATTGGTCAAAGAACAGCTCCCCGGCTGACTTTAGAGGTTGTCCTAAATACCATCAACTTAAATGAAAGTTGGAACTTAAATTCAATATTAATTGAAAATGGAACGAATGAAAACTCGTTCTTACAATAATTTCGTAGCATATAGTGTGTCATACGTTCAAATGGCAGGTGGTGTAAAGCATTCACCAATCGTGGAACTACGCCTGCTACAGAGGCACCAACAGACATAACATCAATCTTATTGTCCAAAAAAGGACTGTTTGCTGCGTCTGATAAAAAAATTTGAAGAAATTCAAAACAAAAAGACTGTCGGAACACGTTGCCTGAGAATATATTGTCTATTCCACCCTGTTTCCAGATGACTCCACGCTCTACTCACCATGTTCCTTTCTGCTGAGTTAACTCATAAAATTATTGCTGTGAATGTAGGCTCACTAATCTGCTGGAAGCTGAACTCCCCGCTGTGCTTTTGGCTAGCGAAACGAAACTCAACCTAAGGCACAAATTGAGCGACAAAAACTATTAAGTAATTAGACGAGATCCTCCAAACTCCATTCAAGGCAGTGGGGTTGCCGTCTTAATAAGGAAAGGTCTGCAATGCTAAATCGCTTACAGGATATATGTACGGAAGTTTCGGTTGATAGAAGTCTGCATTATCGTTCGACTCGTGGTAAAACTAATATAATACTATCAAACATAAACTAGAATTGTTCGCTACAATTACGCGGTCTTATCCGAGAGGAAATTCCACCGTGAATTTATTTTTATTGGAGGACCGATTACCATTACCAGATACGGATCTAGCTATTCGCAAATGTCTTAGCACAATTGAGTACGATAGCGATCATTGTTCCAAACGAACATTTTTTAACTTCCCAAAAGCACACTGGTCATGCGTTGATCGGCTAATAAAAAAAGAATTCCACTCGGATGGAGTAGATCCACCGACTGACAGTAATCTTCATAATGACGAAATTGATCATTATCTTTTAATGATAGACAACATTGTTATAATAAAATGAATCGTTCTTTCCCAAAATTAATTGACATTGAGGCGCATACAAACCGGTACAGAAACCCTACGATTGACGCTCTGAATACGCAAAATAACATTTCGCTCTCCAAGCTGAAAGTGGTTAATAGACAGTTCGGCGATCCAAATTGTCAGGAAATAAATACGATTAAGCTACTAATTAAAAACCTTCAAAAATTGATCAGTAACAATTATAGATCAGTAATTAATGAAGACTGGAACAATAACATCCAAGCCATTAAAGGTAAAGGAAAGATTATAATGACATACCATGTCTGTGATCCCGTGGACTACCAACACTGCTGAATGGAACTTACGCTGGAACATATTGTTACATGCAGGCATGCGTGCGGAATTCACGTATAGTAGTATTGTCTCACGCAACGAACATTTCATTTAAATTTTGGGGTATAAATAGGGAGTTCTGTTGAAGGCAATATTAATTAGAATCAGACTTCACAAGCGTCCACTCATTTGAAATTCCCCAATAATATCGTGAATAAAATAAATATGAGAAAACCTAAAAAGCCTTCTTTTCTTTAAAACACGACCAGGGGCTCAACAACAGCAAACAACACGGGTCGTGAAAGCCGGAAGTAATCTACGGGGTCAACGATCAGCGGAAGCCAACCGACCGAAGGAAGACACTCTACGGGGTAACAAGCCGGGTACCAACCCTTACGGACTCCACTAGTCGAAAACCACCTACTCACGGGCTTAACCAAGCCGCAAGCCACAATAGTAGGTAAGTATTGTATAAACATAAATATATAACAACATCAACTTCAATGAAAAGTTAATAATAGACGAGGATCCACAAAGAAAGGGAACTCAATTTTTGCCTGGTTCAAAAATAGAACTTGCAGTAATCTACAAAGCCGTACCATTTCGCTCGCCCCCACATATTTCATTTTCTCAATATCCACATACACATAACCCCCTAATCCATATCCCTATTGATATATATAATATATTGAATCGAATGTTGAACAAAGTGAACCAAACGTACAATTCTCGCACTTTGGATCCAATTCCTGACAATTCAAACATCACAACGCATACCTTCATATGCATTGTAGTTATAATGCGATAAACGAACCAAATGTTCGTTTATCATGCACAAACAAAATCCTCCACAACCAAATCAAACACGTGTTAAACGAACCAAATGTCCATTTGGTTCGCATACACACAATTCCTACAATCCTTATCTATATATGCAGCGTCGGGAGATGATTATTTTCTTAATATAGATCCAATTTCCCATCCTTTTCCCCAGTTTCTCACATACAAATTTTAATGAAGATTTGTATAGAAATGCGATGAATTTTAGCTTCGAGGATCGGTCCTTGGATTGGCGTCCGACTGTTAACGACGCCAGTCAAATATTAGTATATATAAAAAGATTACGTATTTTGGATTGGCGTCCGAAGTGAATGGAGCCAACGAAATGTATTTAATTATAATAAAATCAAATTAATCGTCTTTAATTCAATCAAACTTGGACTTCAACAATCGGTCGTCATTGTTCCCAGACTCCCCGAAAGCACGCTGGTGTTGTGGCGTCTCCAACAGATACACACACAATTCACAAGCAAAATAGTGAGGGACACCGAACGAAAATCGAATAAGAAAATTCATCAGAGCTGTATACCATAGCGATAACATAACAATGCACATCAGTGGAGTATAGTCGAGTTTGAAAATCAAATTCTAAAATCGGCCTGATGGGTAACGCTTAGGTTCAATTTTTGGTGATTCAAACTGTCATAGCGTCAGTTAGAATCACACGTTCTTCTTCACTATTATTTCAAACGCTATAGTGTTGCAACAAGCAACTAGGGAACGGTCTAACAAAGAGACCCTCTTCTTTTAACAGTCAAGGAGACGCGCTCCCTAAGATTTGCTATTACATCTCCAAAACCATATTTCGCTACGCAACGAATTCAACAGTTGAGGTCGCAAAATTCAAAGCATCACTATCTTGCGTGGAAACAATAGGATTCCGCTCTTAGAAATCCAAACACAAGCATGTTTGTGCACAAGGATGAACTTACATCCTCACATCCATTAAAAACAAGAAATTGTCTAGAATAGATAATTCCAAAAATTGCTGCAAAGCTCTTGCCTTTTAAGGCAGTCGAAGTTTACACTACTCTGTTCAACAACGATCTAAATAAAGAATGTTATCCAGTCCCATGGAAAAATGCAGTAGTTCATCACATCCCCAAAAAAGGGTCAAGAATAGGAACAATCCAGCGCTCGATTGGCTTGCTTTCAAACATCAGCAAGCTATTTCAAAAAATTATAAATTAACCACTGAGAATCTGGCGTGATTAAAACGGTATCATTCCGAGCAACCTGTTTCGTTTTAGATCACATCACTATGAATTGCCCTGAAAAAAGCTTGTTTCAGACTTACAGTGGAACAAGGCAAAGCGACAACTCTCAGAGGTTTGTTTGGTTGAGTTTGAAGAGAGTTTGGAGACCATGAAGTTAGAAGGGCTTGTATAAACGTTATCAAATCTGGATATGCCCGATTATTTGTTATACTTTAACCATGATATGTTAACCGGTAAACAGTTTGTGGTAAAATGTGGAGATATTTTTGAAAAATGGCTTGCAGCAGGGAGCAGGGAATTCTTCCATATATATGTAAATAAATAAATAAATATATATATATATATATATATATATATATATATAAATTGTCATATATATATATATATATATATATATATATATATATATATAAATTGTCATATCTCGTTTAAGATCGCAAGCAGGAAAATACAGTTTTCCTGGCTAACATGCCTCAGAAAATTTGCCGTTGCCAAAAATTCACACCTTTTTACCGTATGGTTACAGATTTTGCCATAGAACCTGAAAAGTTTCTCAGGAAGCCAAATAAAATATAAGGGGAAAAGGCCGGTCGATTCGCATCAGGCGATAAGTAGTCAGTCAGTTTTAGAGAGAGAGAGAGAGAGAAATAAAGTCGGGTGGTGTAAGTCGTTTTTAATTAGGTAACAACATACAAAAGAACCCCGACGAAACTTAGAAAAACAATAGTTGAATTATATCAAAGTGATTAAAAACCAAGTATAAAAGTAGTTAGTTAACATTATGCCAAAAACTGAAAAAACCCTATTATTTACTACGCTTTCCGTTGTACCACGGTTAAGCGTATTCCCCATTAGAATGATATCTCTGATGTTCCAGATCGGCTACTTTTTAGTTTGGTGATTAGTGAAAGAGATGAATCTAAAAGACACCGATCTCCTCCCAGCTGGTGATAGATTTGTTACGAAGAAAGAACTTTATTTCCCGAATTATACTATTGTTGTATATTCCTGTTATATATTTCTATACAACATTTATTATATATATATATATATATATATATATATATATATATATATATATATATATACATATATAACTTACTCTATATCGCTGGCTTCCGGCTGCTTGGGTCCGTGGTAGTTTGTCCAGGCTGGAGGTGTAAAAGGTGTGCCCAACCACCTTGATGAGTCCCCGATGAGCCGATGGTACGCGTCCGGGACGTTTGCCACGATAGTTGTTGTACCCCCTTGTTGCCAGAGAGGGTTGTACTCAATTCGCCCACGTAGGATGTCTGCTTCTAATTGATTTTTACCTTGAACGGAGCTCCCTTTTTATACCTAAAATTTAAATCAAAATTTGCACACCTTTCCACGGTTCATCGCTTACTTCCAGGCAGCTACTCGATGCTAATCCCAGTCAAAGGCCATCCCAACGACGATGATGATTTGTCGCCCTTCACACTGAGGCGGCAACCTTACGCCGGCTCTGGCTGCAGCTCCACCCCAAGACCATGGGAAAATTTCGGTTCAAGGTGATCCGAATCTGATTTGCCCATAGCAAATAGCATGCATGTGCATGGGTGGAATTACCTTGAAGGTGATGAGGTGTTGGGTGATCATCAAAGTGATGAGAATTTCTTGTTTGCTTGTAGGGCATATATGGAACATGGGAATTGCAGAATTGCAATTCTGATTATGAGCGTTTAGCAACAGGTAGGCATGTGATAAGGTTTCACAGTTACACCGAAAGGATTCCATCGGCTGCAGCAGGAAATTATATTTGATGCTACACCGAAAGAATTCTTTCGGTTTCAAGTTAATAAAAGATGTCCCATATGCTTGCAACATTATTGTATTTGCAGAATTTTGCGTATAGCATACATGTAGAGTATAGGAATTCTGCGTGTAACAAATTTATTACATTTTGGACTACATGCGTATGTTATATGGAATGTATTGGGAATTTACGTACAGCAAAGTGTAATATACTTGTTATATGTAAATATATGTTGCAATATTGGGGTATTAGGTGTTGCACGTATGTAGTTATCGGAGTATTGGATTTCTGCGTGTGACACTATTCCTCTCGGGTGAAGCGCACACCCCTACTGTTAATGAATAGTTGAGAGGTGTGTAGTCGTGTTATCAATACAAGAGTCGAGCAAAGGGTCTCTGCTGCGGCTACGTGACAACTTATTCCTAGTACATGAATACATGTATTTATATGTTGTTGTTGTTGTTGTTGTTGTTGAATAACGCATTTATTGTTTGTACATACGCATGCCCGTACATTTACACTCTTTTCACGCGCTACAGTCTATGTTCAGTATACTACACCTACCTAACTATTTATTAATTTTAATTTTTATCGCGAAGATTAAGATGGGCTAAACACGTGGCGCGAATGGGCAGCGATAGGACCGTGCATAGAATTCTTGACGGTAGACCAACGGGAAAGAGACCGGCCGGACGCCCGCGACGGAGATGGAAGGACAATGTTAGGTTTGACCTCGAGGAGGTCGGATCGAATAGTCAAGCGTGGAAGGAGAGCGCACAGGACAGGGAACGATGGCGGAGCCGAGTCGGTGAGGTCATGAACTTCCGGGTTCCAACAGGCCAATAAATAATAAAATAAAAAAAAAAATATTTATGTCCTGTTCATACGTTTTGTTTTGTTTGTTATTAGGTGTGCAACTAAGTTCCCGTTATCAATAGATGAATCCAGCAATAAGTGTTGATCGATTTCGACATATCCAAAACGTCATAAACCAGGCTTAGATATATGGTAAACAAACTGCTTTGACACTGTAGTGATTTTGTTTTGGCGTCATATACTTTTGGTTGTGAAAATGTCCGATTTTGTTCAAAATAATCGTCATTTGTGAGAAGTGTGGAGGTTATATTTTATGGGATTATAAGCTTATCTCCGTCCCGCGGATCCTTAATACCCGGATTGGTCCTGACGTGGGTGTCTGTCCCAGTTGGAGGTGTGAGGGCGGCGTAAAGAATGTGTCCAGCTCCCCCGGGGGCCTGATCTTCTAACGCAAGTTTCTTAGATTGCGTGTTTCCGTAGTTAATCCGCCATTGGGGGGGGGGGGGGGGGGGGGGGGGTGTAGACTTCCTTGTTAGCAGTGGGGTCGACAGCCTTAGCCGTCTTGGAGGAATGGCTCAACACTTGTTGCCGTTGATGGTTGAACGTACGCGCAATTACTTTTTATTTTACAAATGAAAGGTATTTTGGGTTCATTTAATTTGATTTTGTTTATTTTATTTGCTTTCAACGACTTTACAATATTTGGCCGTAACTTCGACCTTCTTGATTTCGATTTATGGACTTATTGTTTGATGGTCGGCGGTTCGCCCTTCGGAACTAGACTGATCACGAAATTGAAAATGATCGCCCTTTTATTCTTGTTTACGTTGAGAATTGTCAACTTTTTTGATGTTAAAATTCCAAGAAGCACACACAAAATTTTGTGTGCTTCAATTGGAATTGTGTTCTAGGAATTGATTAAAGGTTTAGTTGGGTATGTTCCTGGAAGGGAAATCATGAAATGCGTTTTGAATTAAGCATTTCATGACGTCAGGATTTTAAGAATGGAATCAATGTGCGACGAATTAACTTTTGGTTTAATTCGTCGCTCATATGATTCAATATGGAATTTGGATGTAAGTTAATGGGAACTATTGGGGATTATGGTGGGATTAGTGGTAATGTTGGGGATTTGGATGGGAGTGGCGATTTAGGATCGCTACAGAAGTGTTGATTTTCTTCTTTCATTCGAAGAAAACGGCGACTGAAGCGCATCAAGAGCTCCACAAAGTTTTCGAAGATGCTGCTCTAACTGAAACAACGCACCGAGATTGGTTCCGTCGATTCAAAAACTGTGATACCGATGTTGACGTCCCTCCGTGTCAAGGAAGGCCAAAAACCTTCGAAGACTCTGAATAGGAGGCATTGCTCGATGAGGATCCACACCGAGCGCAACAAGAGCTTTCATCAGCATTAGGAGGTACTCGCCATGCCATTTCCAAGCGATTGCATGGGGTGGGAATGATTTAAAAGCAAGGAACTTGGGTTCGTTATGATTTTAAGCCAAGGGACGTTTTTTTCGCCTGTGAACGACGGCTCCAGCCCCAAAAAAGGAAGGGTTTTCTTCATCGCATTGTGATGAGTGATGAAAAATGAATTCATTACACCAACCCAAAGAAAAGACAGTCATGGGGACTGCCCGGTCATGCTTCTACGTCGTCGGCTCCCCCGAGTATTCACGCTCCGAAAGTTGTGCTGTGTGTTTGGTGTGTTGTATTCCAGAATACTACCCTTATTCGCTTTAACACTAATCTCATGTCGTTTCTAACACAACCTTTAAAACTACATCCTCACATATCTTACATTCTCATTTAATACAATTCATAAATAAACAGACACAATATTCTATATCCAGTCACTTACAGCACATTTAAAAACATGCCCCTTTTCATAACAAGCACATTTTTCATTTCAAAACATAGCCACTTTGATTTTCGTCACAGAGACTTCTAGATTGTTTTGTTCATTTTATACGACACAGTTAGTTGGAACAAAATGTTCTATAAAGACAGGAACATTTATATTGTAAAAGTAGTTCAGAATAGAGCTCAGCTTGAGACAGCTGAGTTCAATAAAATAAAAATAAAACAAATAATTATTTTAATAAAGAAAACTTTAATTATTATAATAACCCCCACGCTCTTCCCTCGAAAGAGGAAGCACGGCGCTGGAGACGTAACAGGTGGAACCAGCTCGATATTATTTAATATGAGTTGTTGAAACCGAACGAAACCATTACTGGGGAACGGTGTCACAATACGAGCAGAGGCACGAAAAAGGGATTCTACAGCATGAAAATTCTCGGCCTCACGTTGCCAAACTCGTTAAAACCTACCTGGAAACGCTCAAATGGGAAGTCCTACCCCACCCGCCATATTCCCCAGATATTGCGCCGTTCGATTATTACTTGTTGCGTTCAATGGCACATGGCCTGGCTCATCAGCAGTTCCGCTCATATGAAGTGTAATGTTTTCGGGTTAGGATCGCCAAGTAGTATATTTGTGGTAATATATTTTTGGGTGACGAGTATGTAAATTTTATCCTAAGATTGTCTAACTTCCCTATTGGTTGCTGCTTAAGCGCAGCCCGCTGGAAGTGGATGGTGAAATCGCCGCAGTCGGTGAATCAAAGACGCTGTTGGTTTTTGATTGATTTATTTTCGAAATTGCTGGGGTATTTATACTCCCAATCAACCACGCAATTATTTACAAATTTTTTAATCCACTCATACAATTTTTGCTTAACAAACCATTTCATGTGCTATTCTATTGTCTATCACCAGCTTGGCGCATAGTGTAATAACAATGACACGATTTGACCCAATTAATTTGTGAATCACTTGCTAGTGGCAAGCTCGCAAGTGGGTGTCATATGATTCTTTCAAATCGTAACTGGAGCAATTCGTTTATTTTACTCAATGAAAAAAATCGACCTTGAATTATTGTCGACAACGAATGCTGGTTACGTGACACTTGCTAATTGTGACAAGGGCAGTTGATTCATTTTATATTATTCTTCATGGTCATTTCATGGACATGTTGTTACACTAGAGAGGGCATCAAAATATTGCTTGATTCGTGGATACCCTCAAAAGATGAAGACACTTACCGCAGCGGTATTCGAGCTCTGCCAAAAAGAGGGGAAAAAGTTGTAGTTAGCGATGGGCAATACTTACGAATAATTTATTTGTAACCATTTTTTCACAGTAAAGTTGTATTTCCATAAAAAAACAACGAGAACTTAGTTGCGTACCTAAAAATTTTTGTTGAAAAGACGTAGTCTTCGATAGTCTCCACAAATATCCAGAAGTTTTTTTTTTACAGTGGGACAGAGTGAGTTTTTTCCTTATTTTCTGATCATAGAAGAACTTTGTGCATTTAATGCATTCATTGCAGTTACTCTTCGTCCTCATGAATTGTTCTCGGTTTTCCTCTGTACTGTTTAACTTAAACAAGCGGATGTTCAAATCAGTTGTCTTAACAGATTCCCTTCCGATTAAGACATATTTAATGTACCCATGATATTTGATGTCTTTCTCATGACTTCGTCGATGTCACTGCTATCCCCGAAGTGCACTTAATCACATATTAACTCTTTTTGTCGTGTATTTTTAACAGACGAGAATCATCTCGATTCTTAGATACAACACATATATAACAAACATTGATTTCTATTTATCTTATGATAATTCTCCAGCATTGAGAATATACACAGTTTGCAGCGCCAAAGGGTTGTTTGGAATTTGAGATTTATCTTCAACTTCTTTTTAAGATAAATAAATATTTTCGAGCAAGCCCCACCCACTTTATTTGCCCTACCGTTCTAGTTTGGGATACGCATTTATCAATCGCCAAGTGAATATATTTATTCACTCAAAGTCAATCAAACAAAAGCGAGGACGGTGGCCGGTCATTCGCAGGATACAATCCTTATTCGGTTGATTGTGCAAAGCATCTGTTTGTAGAACTGTGTAATATGGGATGATCCTTACTTCAACCTATCATATACACGTATGACTTGTGTACTTAAAAGATTTTTCTCATTCCTGTTATGGTCGTCTCTTATTGTCCCATCTTGTTCACAAATGTCGTCGATGGATGATCCATTATAAGTTTAACTCTCAATATGTGAATGATAAATCGACAGATTCCAAAATAATTTAATCTCATAAGTCCTTAGTTCCGATTTCGGCTTACGTACCAAGGTTCTCTCTTGTGATAGGTATATACGTAGAGTCCTGACAGAACAATATACATGAACGACGGCTTCCACTATAACGTAATAAATGGGATCCTATCTAAAAATTCCCCCGAATACATTAATCTGAGTCGACATTAAATTAATTTATAATACTTGGAGCAAACTATGCCCCACGTTGATTCCTAGAATTTTCACACATCCATAGCCATTCACATGACTCAGGATGGACTTCGGAAGGTTCACCGAAAGTTGTTCAGAAGAAATGACTGTTGGATGATGAGCATTTCTTTTTCCTTTTCCCTGTTTTCATTTTTATTTTCATTTCTAATTTTTACTTTTTGCATTATTTTTGGTTTTCGAATTGTGATAATAAAGTTTTACGGGAGTTGTGTGGAGCCGGACTTAATGGGCTCGAAACAGACTTCCTTCTTTTATTTAACTGCTTTTGCGAGATTACTGTTGATGCACCTTCGCGTTTAATAAAAGATGATTCTGGAAAGTTTTTTTGGTTTTATGATCTGTATTAAATTTATGTTTATGTACTTTTTGAATTACCATACGATGAATCTTGTGGACCGAGAGAGCCGGGTTTTTTTTACAAGGAGACCCAATCTCGTGAAGGACCAAGAGGTTTGTATGCTTTCAATAAAATGGTACTTGAAAACATCTGCCATAAACAGTATTTTGTAAGAACATGAAAGCCCTGATATTTCGTATGCGTTAGGCATTACAAGGAGGCACCTACAAGGCGAACTACTATAGATGACATTGTACCCTCAAAAGAACGCTATCGGTAATTTGATAAGGTGTAATTCGGGATATGATGGGCCCAAGAGGCTAACTGTTAAAGCGTTGTCATTAAGACTATCACATTCAGAACGAAGTATCCCCCATCCACAATGAGCAAACATTTAAATATGCACTACAAAGTGATTAAAATATTAATTTTAATGTATATGCTCTTTGTGAGTTACTATTTTAACAGTGCGATGGGCTTGTGAACGAGTAAATACATTTTTTTCAAATGTCTGTTCGTTTTTTTTAAAGATTTTCAAGAAAACGTAAAGTCGATTTTTATGTACATTAAGAAATGTTTAAAGTTTTAATTTTAATCTTCCCTTTCCAACATTATGGAAATCAAGAATTCAAGAATTGAAGAATTGATTGAAGGTGGAACTCCATTTTTATTTAGCTTACTGCAAGCTTAAATTTAACTTAACATAAAACCTTACAGCCTATCTTAAAATCTAGAGTAGTGGTTAAGACTTTAATCGATTATTCAATCGAAAAAAAGGAGAAGAAAACCGGGAAGTTGAAGATTACTGGGCGATAGGGGAGGTAGGAGGCCAGGGAAGAGCGAGTGTATGTGGGGGTCGTAAACGCGCCCTTTGTGCGACAGTGGAGGGCATGGGTTCGAATTGATAGGGTAGGGCGGAGGTTAGGGGCAGGGGCGGGGGGGGGGGGGGCGTTGGAAAAGTGTTGGGGAGAATTAGTTAGATGGCGGGAGAGGAGAGGATTGCAGGGTAGAGGGGTTATTGGCGGGAGGGGGCGGATTTAGGACGGGCTTATTCTGAGACGTCGTTTAAGAGCGGGAGTGGAGATGTTGAAATCAAAGGAGGTGGGGAAAGAGTTGGCCTTTCGTAGCATACGCGAGATGGGTTCGTTAGCGCCGTAAGAAGTGTGATGAGCGGGCACGTAAAACAGTCGAGGGTTACGTACGTTTCGGGGGTTTGTATGAAATGTTAAACTGGAGAGCAAGCTTGGGCAATTGATTGAGCCAGACAGAAGGCGATGGACAAAAATGATGTCGGCATGCATTCTGCGCTCTTCAAGTGTGTTTAGATTGATTAGAGGGAGCCGACTTGTGTATGGTGGTAGACTCAGCGGATTTTTCCAGTTTCGTCCGCGAAGGGCAAAGCGCAAGAAACGACGTTGAACATCCTGAATCCTACGGATGTGAATCACTTGATACGGGGACCAGATCTGACTAGCGCATTCGAGTAGTGGCCGGACGAAAGTTGCATAGAGTGTTCGGGTGACATAGGGGTTAAGGATTTCCTTCGACCAGCGTTTGACAAACCCAAGGGCGGCGTTGGCCTTGAAGATTATGTAATCAATATGTGCGGTAAATTTGAGCTCCTTGTCGCATAGGACGCCCAAATCGCGAATCAATTCAACAGACGTTATCGGTTGGTTCAGTAAGAGATAGGAGCGTGGGTGAGTGGGGGAACTCTTCCGAGAGAAGGTGATTGTGTGGCATTTGGCGATATTCAGTTCAAGGCAGTTATTTTGGCACTAAGTCGAGAAGCTGTCAAGATCCGATTGGAGAAGTGAGGAGTCCAGGGGAGAGCGGATTGTTTTGAAAATTTTGAAATCATCCGCGTAAAGCGAGATGAAGGAGTGATTAAGGCAAGAGCCTATGTCGTTTGTGGTTAGGATAAATAGGAGAGGGCCGAGATGACTGCCCGGGGATCACTTAAAATGCGATTGCATTGGCGAAAGACATTGGGAGTTGGGTTGCGGATATGGGACGTTTTTCAGGTAAGAAGGCTGTGGGGTTTGGCGGAACCGCCACAATAGCCCATTGAGTTTCTCATATTCATACGAACATTCCTGAGGAAACTCTTCAAACGTCATTACCAATCAGCAGGTTATGCTAAATATATACATATGTGCAACAGACCCCTGAATGATCGTCAATGCGGATTAAGTGGCAAGCGGTCCACAGGAGACATTTTGACACTTATAACCGATGTACGACATCTGCGATTGAACGGCATGGTGAGTCAAGGGCGGTCGCATTGGATATTTCCAAGGCTTTTGACCGCGTCTGGCACGCGCCATTGCTGAGCAAACTTCGTTCATATGGACTTCCCCAACAGCTTTGCGACTGGACGAAGAGCTTCCTTGAGAATCGATCGATCCGGGTTGTTGTGGACGGCGAGTGTTCGGAAATGTATCCTGTTAATTCGGGGGTGCCCCAAGGTTATATTTTGGCTCCAACCTTGTTCTTGCTTCACATAAATGATTTGTTGGAGACAACGGATAACAAAGTGTTCAGTTTTGCGGATGATAGTAAGCTTGTTTCCTCCTTTTCGAGTGATCGACCGATAGGTGCATCGGCGTCACACCAGCTGAGATGTGGACAGATTGAGTCTCTGAATCGGGATCTGGATAAAGTCCTGCAGTGGGGAAGGGTCAATCTTGTCGACTTCTATGCAACGAAGACCCAGTATACAACATTCACAAAGAAAAGTGAATCATCGGTTCCACAGCTGATGATGAATGGCCGGGCCCTCGAGTCTGGGAAAAGTTTGAAATTGCACGGTGTCACGGTCTGTGGAAATGTATCATGGCATAAACATGTGTCGAATATCGCCAGGTCAGCCTCAGGAAAACTGAGTTATCTTTTTAGAGCCAAGAAATATTTTACTCCGGCCCAACTTCTTCTCCTATATAAATCCCAAATTAGACCCGCGCTCGAATATTGCTCTCATGTTTGGAGCTCGGCTCCTAAACATACCCTCGACCTACTTGAGAGCATACAGAGACGAGCGATCCGCCTGATCGGGGACTCGGCGCTGACGTCGGGATTACAGTCGCTTTCACATCGAAGGCGCGTAGCCGACCTCTGTCTGTTTTACAGATATTATCACGGGTGCTGTTCTTCGGAGATTCTTGGTATTGTTCGGCGAAATTCGGCTTATATGCGCTCCACAAGACAAGCCGACGGATCGCACCCGTTTGTCGTTCATCTCCAGACGGCGCGAACATTCCTGTATCAGAACTCGTTCCGTTACAGAGCGGGGAAGCTGTGGAACTGCCTTCCCACGCGAGTGTTCCCGGAATGTTACAACCTGAAACTGTTCAAAAAGAACTGCAACAGTTATCTGATGGCATCTTGGGGCGCCCATTCGGCGCTATAGGTTCGCCTCTCCCGAGAGAAGTCTAATAAAAAAAATAAATAAATAAATACAATACATTGCGAGCTCAACAACATATTTCAATGGGGACGGTCTAACCGATGTTAAAGTTCAATGCCTTAAAAACTCAGTGCTGTCTCCTGTCGTCAGAGGTGTAACCCTAAGTAAATACACGACACTTGCATCGACGAAGTCAAGGAATCCTCGCCTCTCGAAATAATTCGACTCTTAATTGGAATGAATGAATGAAGCTGCGGAAAGTGCAGCCAAATGTATAGGAATCCAGAGATGCAAAAGATATTTCAATCCATCCCACCTGGCCACTATTTAGAAGGCGTATATTCGCCCCAAAATTGAGTTCAACTCCCATATTTGGTAAGGGGCATCCAAAACTGCACTACACGTGCGCGATAGGATGCAGGAGTAGTGAAACTTATTGGGGACCCAGCTGTAAGTCGATCAATTCCGTCGTTAGAACATAGGCGCAACGTATCGTGCCTATCTCTTTTCTATAGGTATTATCACCGGCGTTGCTCAACTGAATTTGCTCAATGTGTTCCGCCTCCTTAGACATTTCCCCGCTATATGCGTTAATCTGAGAATGCTCATCGATTCACGTTGAAGATCAGCTTCAAGCGCGCAAATAAATATAGAGAGTCATTCTTTAGCCGAACCACACGAATGTGGAATGCTCTACCTGATCATATTTCCTCGTCGTTGTAATTTTCAGATATTTAAGACCAATGTATATCGATACCACCTTTCCTTTTCCACTTCCTCTCCTTCCGCTCGCACTGTGCTCTGACACTTAAGGGTACTCCAAAATCCCCCTTTGTGCGCGCGTTTGTGTACATAAAAAAAGTCACCAGGTGAAATATTTGTTTGTTTGATTTGTTCATTTTATCTTGGACTTTAAATGCCATAAATTTCAAGTAATATTCGTAGGGTGGTATTATTGTTGCATTTTGCGTAACTGATTATGGGTGAACAATGGTATCAAACATATCTTTGTATATCTTAATGTCCCTGGTTTCACAAGCTTGCTTATTCATGTTCCCCGAAACATGATTTACTGGAAACGGTGCCACTGTACTTTGTCTGAGGTCTATGTGTTTATTGTAACAGTTTCATCGTTCTAATGACCTCATTGCCACAACTTTGTTTAACGTCTCTTGTTTCATGTTTCTATGTATTATTGCATTTCGTACATTTTACATGCGTTATAAAAGTTTGCAACATGACGTGTAAAAAATGTTGGGTATGGAACTTTTTATTTATCAACGTCGTCAGTGGTTCTTTAGTTTATTTCTGCATTAGGACTGAACTGGTTCATACCCCTTAGTCTATCGATTTTTGAGTGTTAACATTTTGAGATGTTGTTATAATTCTTCCTGTTTTGTTGGTCAGGAAGTTCACTTCGTAGTCCTAAGTATATGTGGCAGAGGTATACACGAGTTGAGCACGATATTGACGATGCTGCATTGCTCTTACATTCCAACTTTCCGCCAGGATTCAGCAAGGATTATGTGATACTTCGCCTTACGGAAGAAAAAATTATGTAAAGTAAAACTGTGGGGGTTCTCTATACCACATGACGAACCAACCCACAATTCCATACCTTATTGCGACCGCTTTCAGCGCGTCATTTCTACCCATTCCCCTTATAAGCTATTCCACCTGTAAAACATGTTAAACGGACGCATAGCTGAACTCATTATCCTATGCAGATAATGCATAATTGAGTTTAGCTACCTTTTGCCATACGGCAACCCATGAGGTTTCCACAGTACAGCGGCATCATGCCGGTTAGCAACGGAATTGTCTGATCAAACGGCGGTTGCTTAATCTTGCGACCGCTGGGGAAATTATCAAAGCATTTAAGTTAGTTCCCATGATCAGATTTCCCTAGCCAAGTCAGCGTCCTTTCCACTTTCTCCAGACACTTCATTCGCTGGGGATCAATGCTCTTTTCGCATGTGAATAGTACCAGCTTAATTTTTCTCTCTTTCACAGTACTGTCTTCGTACAGATCAATGTACTCTGAGATCACCCTATTCACCGAATTAGGTCAATGGGTGACGCTCAGAACACACAACCAAATCCACACCGAGATCATCATGCGTCGTGTTTCTGTTCTCTCATTCTCCCATGTTCGTCGATTATCAATTAACCAATTATCCACCAGACATCGACGAACGTGGCAATGAGAGATTCATCCCTTTTCAGACAGTCGATTTATAACCATCTACCAGATCGGTCGCGATTCAACAACTGCAGCGTGTGCATACTAGTGCACACGCTACGATCACCATAAGCACAAGGAAAGACGTGTCTGTCGGCAATTTGAGTACTAACAACCACCCCCATTAAAGAGTTAAAACGAGTTTGATTTTAAATTACATCCATTCCAATTCCATTCGGTCAGCAAGTTTTTATTGTTCGGTTTTTATAATGCATACAGTTTTAACTCGCGGAAATGCCACCGGTACTCTCTTAGTGTGTTGACGTGCCTTACATTCTGCTGTTCATGTTTCCACCCATTGGGATTTCTGTTAACTTATAAGTGCATACGAATCAATAAACTTAGTGTAAAATAAAAATCAAATCAATCAAAATCAGTGCATTTCATTTCTTCATTTTTGGTGCTGGAATTTTCTATGGATATTCGTCGAGCAACATCGTGGGGAAGAAGGTGAACTAGTGCCCATGATCGGCACAATACTTCTTCACCCCCACAAAACCAAGTACAAGATCCCTGTACAGTTTTCTGAATACAATTTCTCTTAATTGGTATGAATTAGCCTAAACTGAGCCTAGTGAACAATGGCCTCTATCGCGCTACAATTATTACCTTGTCCTTCCTTTATGTTCTTCCTTTAACAAAATATCTAAGCTTTATATTAAATAGAAGTAGTGTGGTTTAATTCTAACCAAAATAAGTTAAGACGTAGAAAAATAAATACGAATTATGATGATATTGATATTAGTTCAATACCAAAACTTTTAAGTGTCGTTGATGCAACTATAAAAACTAGAGGCATGTAATTTTACGATCACTTCATTCTTTCACCGTTTCCCATTGACAGCTATACAACAAGAAAAACAAATAACCTGCATTATTCCACCCTAATGCCTCGTATTTGCAAAATCCTTAAAGCTGAATACTTCAACAATCACTCCTGCCGTTTGAACGTACACCGCCTGTCACAGTTCGTGCAGATCCTTATTAATAGCCTCATCCAAGCGTAAACTTTCACCTCGGGCCACATCCGTTGGAGAGCAAGACAAGTATTCCATCCTGAGACTATGATAGTCATAAGTCTATGCACGTTGTCCAATAAAAAAGCAATTCAAGCTTCATCGCCTTCTACGCTATACTGACATAGACCCGATTACAATTCACACCGGTTCTTCTATCCCATCTGTGCACAATCGCCCATCAAGGCATTTCTTGGTATGGTTTTGTGTACATTTTCCATCGAACTAAATATGTACCCACTGCAAGGCTATTTATCTTTTCCAATGGACGTCGGCCGTTACATTCCTGGTCTATGTCAGCACCATTCGTAGCAACCTCTAAAAACGAGAACACTACGATAGTCGGCTGGTAATGCCATTTTCCAATTTCCCTTCCTAATATTTCTTTTACGGTCTTTCTTCTATATTTCCTTCACCTACCCATAGCCTGATCTCCTTGAAAACTTTATCCAATAAATTTTCCTGACTGTAGAAATGCAAACATAGTCATAATTCTTCTTGTGTTGGTCATACGTATACACCGAACGTTGGTTGGTTTGAATCGAATCTGTTGAAGAACAACTTGTGCCCTTTTAATGTCCTTTATTTGTAAAATCAAAAGCAATTGAAAAGCGTTCACACGACGATCTGTTGAATTTTTACATCTAGGCAATTCTCATTCATGCAATCATCAGTTCCACCATCGTACTGTGTCACCTTCTTACCCTTAAATCAACCAAAATCATTTATTCATATCCTTTTGTGTAAAAAATCATCCAGCGAGCGTTTATGAAGTAAAATTTGCGGTGCATATCTTTCTGCTCAAAGGGGTTGATCAATAAATTACCGAGGAATTTGAATAAGATCTCAAGGAGGTACCCAAATACAAGATGCAGCACTAAAATAAGTGAAACGTACAAAATACTGACGGAATCGCTGCCCTGTGGAATCTTATATGAAATTCAAATTTCATTTAAATGTACCAACCGTTATTCGTGGGATGTTAAACAGGGAGGAATGGATGAGGAATACAGAGTGTTGGTTTATTCATCATAACTTTGCTCTTGGCGTTTCTTTCCTAATTTACCAAAAGGAAATGATTTTCATTTGTCTAAACATTTTGCATTCTTTAGAAATAGTTACAATTTTAAGTGCGATCCAGCAATTGTATATAGGTAAGCATAAAATATATGAGGGTAAGTTGTATAGTATCGGGTTTTCCAATAGGGACTTGATAACTTTGAATTTAATTTGTGAACACACCCTTTCACTAATCATCGAACTGTCACTGTCAATTTCTTTAGTAGACTCAACATTTTCATGGTTAAGTACACGAACGAACAACGTCTGCAAATCATAAAAATTTACTACCGAAAAAAAGTTGTCAAGCCCCTTTTGTAGAACCTATTATAACATAATAATGATATTCCCACACATCATTACCGCCAACAAACACGTAGGCATTGAAGACGAAAACTCACCCAAATTCAAACATATTCATTGCATACCTAGCAATCATTTCATTAATGAATATTATGTTCACCCAATTAGTCATTTTCGTAGGCGAACTCGTGATTCATTCGTAGCAGAGGGTAGGGAAGGATTTTTTGCTTAATTTATAAACCTCCGCTGGTAGGATTAATGAGTCATTGTCTGGGTGTTGAATTTTTTCCATCTTGAAAAGGTTAAATGCTTGCTGAATATTATGGTCTTGTATTTTTGTTCAACTATTGGATTGTTTGAAGAGGATGTGAAATATTGCCGTATCTATGGCGAGTATAAGGAGAAGTATATACAATGCAACATGTTCTAAAGTGTACCCAAATTTGTCTATCTAACAACAAAACAGCTAACTTTGAGCGGGGCCGCGTAAAAGACAAATAATGTCTTTAATGATTTCACTTTATACATATGTATATGACAGTATAAAACTGCAAAGCCTTGGAGTTTCAGTTTAGAAACTGACCTACAGTACTTAGTTTATTATCAGTAAACCTCTCCTTTTGCAGTCAAAATATATATAGAGTTGTAGCGACATTAAACGATGGTGCTTTTCAAAGTGTTATACCGTAAATTTATGCCACCTTAAAATTACAGAAATTACTTCCTGAACGGAATGTACAAGAGTGGGAAAACAACAGCAAATATACGACAATCCTGACGAAGGGTTTTGTTGCCATTGACGGTAAAAAATTACTTTTTTACCAAAATTATACCATGCGTGCGGGGCGTGAGAAGGCGACGAAGTAAAGTCATGTAATTGTGGCAGTTATTTAAAGCTCTTGTTGTTGCGGATTCGCCCTTGACATTCGGCGAATTCGCAATTAAATGCTACCTGTGGCACCACCCTAAATATGTGGCATCACCCTAACCAATGTCAGCAATCAGCTGACATTTTAGAATTAATTCTGTTGGTTGCCAAATGACAACCATTTTTCTTTTGTTAATTTCCTTCTTCTTTGTTCAACCTTCAGACAAGCCACACGTTTTTTGTAAATCAATATTAATCGAAGTCATCCGTGAAATAAAAACACAATTGTTAACAAGATAAACCCAACTCGGATCATTATTCCCGCTAGGATGAGGATATTTATGGAATTGCTGATTCACATCTAGGTATTCTTGTCTTTTTCAACTATTTATCTTTATCAGTGATCTAGAGTAGGAAGCAACATCGCTGCACACCAAACGAACACCGTTTTCGCAACGCAACCACTACACGATGGTGTAGTATTCTTGAGCTTCCAGCGGCCAACGACAGGAGATCCCACCGTGTTCCTGACGTGTATGTTCAACGCTTGTTGGACACACACACACTTGTCAAATTTCAATTTTTTAGATGTTATGAAAAAACCGTCCTTAAAACTTTTAACAACAAAACTTCTATTTGAGTTTTTGCCAATTTTTTAGATGCTATGAAAGCACTGTTCTTAAAATTTTTAACAGCAAAACTTCTATTTGAGTTTTGCCAGGAAAGTTTACCCAACGCGAAAAAACAAATATCAAAGCATTTAGAATTAAAAGTTACAGAAAATAAGTCAGAGCAGCATGAAATCATCATGCAAATAGCAGTAGAGGTGGGGCTAGAAATAAATGAAGACAGAACAAAATAATGATTACGGAGAAAGCAGGTGGACCTCAGGGAACACATATAAACGTTAGAGGCAAGATATTTGAAAAGTTAAAGAATTTAAACAATTGTGACGGCCAGTAATGAAATGACGAAGGAAATTAACAAAAGACTGCATTCCGGCAACGCTAGTTGGCACGCAGTCAGTAAACTGCTGAACTCCAAACAGCTGTCACGTAACATAAAGCTCCGTGTCTATAGAACCATAATCATGTCGATTGATCTACACGGTTGCGAAACATGGGCTCTCACAAAACGGGAAGAAAACAAGTTCCGCGTATTCGAGAATAAAGTTTTAAGGAGTATCTTTGGCGGTAAATGGGAGGAGGCAGGACAATGGAGGAAACTCTACAACCACGAATTTGAAGAGCTATACCGCAAACCTACAATAGTGAGAGTAATCAAGTCGCGAAGATTAAGATGGGCCGGACATGTGGTGCGAATGGGCAACAATAGGACCGTGCGTAGAATTCTTGACGGTAGACGAACAGGAAAGAGACCGACAGGACGGCCGCGACGGAGATGGGAAGACAATGTAGGGCTCGACCTTGAGAAGATCGGATCAGATGGTCAGGCGTGGAAGGAGAGTGCACAGGACAGGGGACGGTGGGGGAGTCGAGTCGGTGAGGTCATGACCTTCCTGGTTACTACAGACCTTTATAATAATAATAAAGAAAATAAGTCAGAAAAAATGCAAGCTCAATAAATAAGAAAAATATTATAAGACAAAATAAAACAAAAAAAAACAAAAAAAAAAAAAAAAAAAAAACGAAGAAAAAAACATCTGTGGGGGTTCTCTACATCACACGGAAAGCCAACCTACAATTTCAAGCCTATTTCGCCCGCTAACCGCTCACCACCTCAACCCCAATCCCCTCCGCCGGCTATTTCACCTGAAAAAGATATACCCCAAAAGGACGCGTGGCCTGGATTCATTATTCTATGCAGATATTCAGATTCAGCTTCTTCTTGTCATACGGCAACATAAATCATAAACCCCATGAGATTTCCACCGGAAATCACAATTTGATGTTGGTTAGCAACAGCAAATTCGAACCAAAGGATGCTGTTCCATCATCGTGCAACGGCTGGGGTTATCGAATTCTTTTAATTTGTTCTCACGCTAAAATATTCCCAACCCATTGCAGCGTACCCTGGACTTCCCCCAGACACGTTATTCGCTGGGGATCAATAAACTCTTTAGCCAGGAGAATAGCACAAAATATACATTTTCATCCCATTTCATTTCCCCTTCTCAGAGTACATTGCTCTCTGAGATCAATCCAATAACCAAACTGGGTCATTCGGTCACCGTGGATTTTGCGTTCGTTGCACGCAAAAAGTAAAATCATACCCGGGATCGTCAGGCTCTCTTTTTTCGATTCTTTCATTCTTTCTAGTCTATTGACTATTGAATTAACCCACAGGAGTTTATTCGCCTTGTGGCGGTTCCGCCAAACCCCACTGACTACTTACCTAAAGAACCCCGACCCCTACAACCCAGTCTGTATTAACTTTCTGCTAATGCAATCGCATTAAGCACCTGTAAATGCTTCACGCAACAAAATTCACCAAATGTATTTACTTAAAAGCTCCTTCTTACCTGCATTCATTTATTCGAATTCAAAATTCCTCTTAAGAATTCTGTTCCAAACACCATATTCCTGAAAAGAAAACTTATCGGTCCACATATAATGTAACTGCATAGTCAGCGAATCTTAGCCTTGAGTTGGCTATTCCCAGCCTAACATGTGTACAACTTGTCTTACATACACATCGATTCATTGTCCAACTGCCACGCAGCGTCGGGCGGTTTGTTTGTTCAGCTGGCATATATCCGACCATGATCCCTCGCCTAGACGAACAAATAATTATAAATTTCGGTCTTTGTCACAGACGAATTTCCCTGCATATACAAATACAAGCAAGGGATTCGTTTAGTCCACCAACCCATTAACACCATTTCTTCGATGCGTCGCGTCTATTTATTTAGCCGCGACGCACATCTGAAACAAAGAACCAATTAGCATCCGACGACTTTCGGTTTTGTTTGCTTTACCGAACTCGCATTTAATGAATGCACATTTCCCTTTTTTTTTTGTTTCAGGTTCGTTCCCATGGCCTTGTGTATGAAAAAAACCAATGTGACCTTCACTCACATATACACATACATTGCCAAGTCGTTCTTCCATGTTTTCACCACGAGAGAAACACTTTCTCTCTCGGGAAAACTCACCCCAAACCATTGAATATCGTTGAGTCGTATTCCATCCACCAGACGAGCAGGTCGATTCGTCTATCAACCTCCATAGCGGTACACGGGGTGCGCACACCCCTGCGTATGTTGCCATGAAAGTCAAGTTTCATCCCCCGAACGGTTTACCCGGATCGTGTGAGTCGAGAGTCGCGCTATAGTAACAATAAAATCTATTCGGTGTTGCCCCTTACAAATAATATTTAAACCATATATGAAAGTTGCATCAAAACGTATTTCAACTTGTGTATTTGTGTCACCGTCATCAAACAGTGTAAAATAAATTAAAAATGAAAGAACCATTTAAAACTGTAGCGGTGTGTTTTATTTTTCTATTGTTCCCCTGGTGATCGTTGTTTGGATATTCAGTGACTCCTGCGTTGTCTCTCTGATCATTTTCGTGCAGTGTTCGGCGGAACTATAGGTGATGGGGAGTGAAGTGAATCAAGTGCCCGTGTCCGATACAATAGTTCCTCCCCACAACCTCGATGGGCGGGGGATGAGAGTGCGATCTCGATTGGTTGATCGTTTGATAGAACCAGTGAGTAAAATTCCATCCCTCGTTGGCGTTAGTTGAAAATCAAACAGCGCAGGGTTCGGTTATTTTTACCAATCAAGAAAAGAACAAACAGACAAATTTCATTCAGTTGTTGTTGAGTTCAATACGACATTAAAAGTGTAGTATTAAATTCACCAAGTTAAGCAAAGAATAAAGAGATTATAATTACGAAGCCACTTCCTAGTGTTTTTATTTCGTCATTTTGTGATCGATTAACAGCAGAATTGTTGGGGATAGGAGTGAACTAGTGCCCGTGTCTGGCACAAATACTCATTCCCCACACATCTACGGACTTCACACGCGATAGAAGTGAAACCATAAAAAAACTGAACTTCGAGAGAATGAAACGATTGTAGAGCATCTGGAGTAGCATAATTGTAAGGTTTTTTTATTATAATACTGTTACCAAGTTTAAAAATCATTTTACATTTTATTTTACATATATTACATAACATATTATACAGACTCCGTGTTGGTTACCAACATAATTTAATAAAAAGAAAAAGAATTAAATCCACAAACTTAAACCACCGACCATGCGAAGGTGAATGTGAAGTCACTCCAAGGCCAATCAACAATGGTCAACATCCTCAAAATCTGACATTAATTAATACAGAGAGAACTTGTCATTTTAATATTCATTCGTCGTTGAATTTTCACAGAAACAAGTCATTCGTTTCATTTGATTGTATTACATAAAAAGTAATTAGAGTACAATAAATTATAAACTTTTATAAGTACCCTATTGGCCAGTGAATTATGGCGCAAGACTAATAACCTTGCCCGGAAAAACAAATTATTATAGACAATTTAACAAGGCTCGGATAATGACCGGATGCCGGTGGAGATTGGCCAATGAATAATTTTACTAATAAGTGAAAGATTAGTACATGGTCCTTCGAGGCGGATTTCGATATAATCTGGCGAACACCTATCCAGAAGTCGGATTTCGAGATGATCAGGCGGAGACCTATCCAAAAGCCGGATTTAGATATAATCTGGCGGACACCTATTCAAGAGTCAGATTTCGAGATGATCAGGCGGAGACCTATCCAAAAGCCGGATTTAGATATAATCTGGCGGACATGTGAGGGTTCTTTAAGTACTCCCTAAGAACCACCCAATGTCGTAAATTAGCTGTCTGCTACTTACTTGCAAATAAGCAGCGTAAGCTATTCCACATTACCTCCCATAAGAAAACATAAGTCCATGGCAAGACTATTATCTACCTGTGACATCAAACTTTCACCTCGGGGCAGGCTTACATCCAACGCATCATGCCCCGAAACCTAATTTGGTTACCTCATCAGGTAACCAGCATTTATCCATGAACATGTCAATGCGCAATGCTAAAAAGCATTTTCTCATACATGTGCACGACATATTCATCCTCACCCTGCCGAACCATCGGTCGATCGTCCAAACAACAACCTACAACAACAGCCCATTGCTGGCCGCCGACAGGAATTCCAAGTGTGGTTTTAATACAAACACACACCCGACACATCGACCGATGAGACGTTAGGAATCTGCATACAAGCTAACTGACGTTGTACGCAGTGGCCAATGAGTAAACATGCATTGCTTCCATACCCTTGGGTTCCCAACACTTGCGACCAATTCCCTATTATCGGCTATCAACCGATCATGGGATTTGGGCATGAATATGATCGTTGTTTAGGCAATTATACTCACGTTCATGCTCTATGATGACCCTCCTGAAAACCAAAGTAAACACACAGTACCTCACTGTGTTTGTTTTGCTTACCAACGCTGGTCCATGGTTCCCCTGGGTGGCAAATTCCTCACCACCATATCCATGTACCAGCATGTTAATCCAAACAGATAACCACCCAGCCTGACCCTTTGCCACCGTCGGCGAGATTTCTGTGACTTAATGTCAACAAAATATCTTCCCTCCTTGTGCACCAGAGCCATACGGCTAAATCAAACAAGCGCATCTGGTGCACGTCCCTCAAAATAGAGTCTCTGTTTTCTTGGGATGCAGAAGCCTATTTCGTCTCTCAGGCGATCACCAGCGATGATTGACAGCATTGCTGCCGCTGCTTATGATTGTCCCTTGTTTGAACAGGTGCGGTATCGTTTGTTGTCGATATGCAGGCAAAGGGGCATCGTACTTGTCATATACGGGCATATGGGAAATCCTCCCATTTAACTGATTCGATCGCCAATTGGTCATCGCCAAGTTTAGCCTGTTCGCTTTTCCCACATCGATGTGATCCCCCACCGTTGAATCTGACGGATGTGTATCGCATCGAGGAGTCAGATTTCACCCCCTTAGTGTGCACACGCACCATACGAGTCGTGTTAGGATCGGTAAAAGTGTATGATGTCGAGTGCGTAACCAAGTACCGCTTTGAGTCTTGCGCGTGTTTCTATTTGATGCCGAATTAGTAATTGAGTATCGTCTTGATTTTTTTTGCAAGCCACTAAATATAACTTCATATCCGTTGTGAAAGTGTTAAATCGAATACGCTAAACTCAGCTTCCGCTTTATTAACGCTAATATGTACCGCTAGTTCTAATAAAAAGAACGTTTTATTATAAAAGGACACTGTGCTAAGGAGTAACAAATAATATTTTGCCACCATCAAGTGAACATTAATAAAAGGACGTTTTATAAATAGAATAAACCAAGTTGTTTCATTCCACCAACTTTCACCAGGGTGTTCAGTGTTTTGTCCTAACATCGGTGGTGTTTTTTATTCCTACTGCTTTCTCTTGTGTTTGGTGTTTCGTCAGCTTTTACTCAGTGTGTGTTTTATTGAATCAGCGCCAGTGCAGACGCACTAGCAAAATACCCCACAGACACCTATCCAACACTTCTTACGGCGCTAACGAACCCATCACGCATATGCTACGACGGCCCAACTCTTTCCCCACCTCCTTCGATTTCAACCTCTCCAATCTCGCTCTCAAACGACGTCTCAGAAGATACCCGTCCTAACCCCGTCCCCTCCCTTCAATAATCCCTCTACCCTGCAATCACACCTCTCCTCTCCCGCTCTCATACTAGTTCTCCCCTACACCTTTCCAGCCCCGCCCACAAATTCAACCTCTCCCCTGCAGCAAACGTCACAAAATCCGCAGTGTCCGATATTCGTTTCCCACAAATTGATATAAAGCCATTTTCCGGTAAATACGAAGAGTGGTGTGAATTTCACATGCCCGAAAATTTAATAGATCAAAATCTTGATATTTCTTCCATCAAAACGTATTCACGTTCAGATTTACTAGCAATTCAAGGTAAGGTGGTAGAAAATACTAAACCACAATTCCTGGAAGAATTAAGATAGTTAAATTTTCTTAAATAGCCAGGCTAACGGATTCAATGGCAATGGAAATAAACAGAAGCACTACGGTCATTCAAGTTCATCTAATGATTTAATTCCAGCATTTTTCAAAAGTAGTGCCACTGTTTCAAATGACAGCAGCGGCCGCAGTTACAATGAACCACAGAATCTTCGTAAATCTGGTGATACACACCAATCGCATCGTCGTACTGGCAGTGGCCGATTACAAAATCTGGATATTCATAGTTGGGAACACATCTCCGAGAAAAACTGTGGGGGTTCTTTAACACTGCGCTGAGAACCACCCACAATTTCAACCCCAACTTCTTTTTCCAACTCGCAGTCACCTACACAGAATTCCAACCTCAAGGGCATCATTTCATGCATTTAAAGCCTCACCAAGAATTCACCAACATGCATCATAAATTAGGAAACCTTATCGGCGCCCCTGTCAGCCAGCACACCCTGCCACACACGTCCTGGCTTATCCACAGTCTCGGCAGCCTTTTGTCGAACCGACAAAAGTAGTTTACCCATCTCGCGTCTAGCCGCCAAAAACCGAATTTTCCAGCGTGTAAATATACACACAAAGAGTTCGACCCTTGCCGCCGGCATAAGATACAGTGGACAATCATCATTGTGTATCTAAATTGCTTTTAGCACCAGTTTTCCTAATGGCATGCAGTCTATTTACACAGATGCATGCGCATCTCATATGATCCCTTGGTTCCATTTCCTTTTCTAGGTTTCGCTTAGCCATGACCTCGTAGAATGAGTAAACAATGGATCAGCGGCACACTAGCTAAGATCAACCCAGAGAGATCCTCTCCAATTGGTCACCACAAAGAGAAACTTCACGTTTCCCTCGAGAACTAAAACCCAGCCTTAACGGGTGGTCGATTCTGCATTAGTCAAAGAGTCGAAATTCAACCACCCAAGGAGTGGGTTGTATTCGTGGTTAAGCTGCGTGCGCACGGGAGTGCACACACATTAGAGTCGAGTCTTTACCATCAGCGGAGTGCACGAAGAAGTACGAGTAACGTCGGGCGTTTTGTGTGTGTGTTTTATTTTCCAACTCAGGGAAGTTTTAATTTATTTTTCCACGTAAAGTTATCCGTTAATCTAAGTAATAACGTAAAGTTGTGTATCCTAAATTGTTATTATCGAGAACATATAGTGCGGAACAAAAACCATAAAAAATAGCCTCTTTGATTAAAAAGTAACATTAAGTTCGTATGAAGGTGTTCGATAGTTTTCGTAAAAACCGATAAATCATACAACTAAATTACTAGACAAACCATAAAATCTCTTATAAATTTCACTAACTGATCGATTATACAAACAATACCATCGTGTTTTATTCAGTTTACGCGTTGGGGATAATAGTGAACCCGCTCCGGTGCCAGCACACCGACTAATTACCTCCCAAAAGGACGACACACATAGGTAGAATACTCCCGATTTTATTCTCTAGCTACAACACCAATAAACGTATTTTTAGAAGATACGAACTCGTTGAAAATCAGAATCAGATCAAATGAACGGATAATTTGGGTAATGTTGATTCCGCAATGCGATCGGCAAGTTCACGGAATAACCCAACATGAGCGCCGAATAGTGAAACAATAACAATTCTAGTGGTAATACTTCGAATAATAAAAGCGATGAACCAGAGAGCTTTTGTTATGGTCCGAGTTCTCCCTCGATTGGATACTATTGAATTATACGGTTTCAATGAAACTGAACGTCAACAGATTGGTTTTTACATGACCAACATGTCTATTACAATAGATGTTAAGAATAACCAAAAAGTGACAGTCAAACTTACGAAAACCTACTACTGAGGGTATTAAGCAAAAGAAGCAGTTAGCATTTTAATTCGACGAGTTTACAACTTATAATGAGAAGTATATTAGTACGCGCCATCATCAACAAGCCAATCACAACAAGACATCTTCATCCAAACTCATGCCATTATTTAATATAAGGAACAAAGATGAGAATGCTAACTACCCGCAGGCGTTTACTGATTTCATTAAACGCAGCGATATATCAACAGTAGGTCAAAGGGAACGACTAAACTAATCTGACATTCCACGCGTTGACCAGAAATTACAGAGCGAGGTCCGCACCAGGAACGAAAGTTTTACCAAATAATCCGCAGTATGACGCAGTACACGCCACGGTGCAGTTACTGCAAGGATAAAGACGGTAATCTGATCACCAATCCTGAAGGCACTCTGGAGCGATGGGAAGTGCAGTTCAATTAATTGCCAATGGTCAGCTCATAGAAGAATTGGACGCCCCACCAATGCAAGATCAAGACCAAATGCCGCCGCCACCAAACATTGAGAAAACATTGAAAGCCATAAGACAGCTCAAATCAATTAAACCCCCGGAGCTGATGGCATAGCAGCTGAGCTGATCAAACAAGGAGAGACAGCGTTACATCATGCAATTCATGAGATCGTGTTGAACGTATGGGAGCAAGAGGAGATGTCCGAAGATTGGCGTCGCGGAATAATTTGCCCCGTACGTAAGAAGGGAGTTATCATAGTGTGCAGCAACCATAGGGGTATAACATTGCTGAGTATAGCCTATAAGATATTCTGCTCTATCCTAGAGATCAGATAGCCCCATACGCTAAAGTCAATATTACTGTAGCTTCATCCCAGCCAATTCAACGATTGATCAGATATTCACCCTTATTCAGGCGATGGGAAAATATCTGGAATTTAAGATTCCATTATATCATCTATTCATAGACTTTAAGGCCACCTACAATAGCATAGCCAGGGTAGAACTATATAATGCCATGCGAGAGTTCGGCATTCCAAACAAATTGCTACGACTTTGTAGGTTGACCACGACTAACGTAACTAGTCAAGTAAAAACAATGGGATTGTGGGGCTCTTCAGGGCCCGAAGAGCCACGCATCGCTTGATCCCCACCATTACCAGCAATACAACTTACCTTAAAGTTGAAATTTCGGCAAGATTGTACAATCTTGCTAGGGCATTAGCCGCCACCCAATTAGCCGGAATCAATTCGGTTATCCCTACGGATAACCGACATAAATACATATTAGGCAGCTTACCTTTTTTGGGGGCTGTTCCAAGCCTCTTCTCCACGGTCATTCCTGAAAGCATAATTTATGGCAAGATTATCATCTTGCCACGACATCAATTCAGCATCAACCGAGCTTCCGCGAATGGATGGCACATATCCACCAACACACGCTAATCTTTCCGTGTGTTATCTTTGTACCCGTCCATTGTCCTAGCAGTCATTTCGGGTTGCTTGCACATCTGCAAGCCAGATTTTCAATGGCATGTTCTATGGTATATCTTTCCTAAAGTAGAGAAGATCAAATTAAACATTGGCCTTTCAGGCGCGCATATTTGCTTGGTTATCAGCATGACCGATTTTATGATCCGTTGCCGTTTCTTGGAACGATCACCAGCATCGGTCATGACCACCAATATTTACATATGGAACGAGTAGCCAAGATTCTCACGCTGGCTATCGAAGCTGTTTTCGTTTACACAAAGTAAACACCCAAGCGGATACTTTCGCGTGACAGTACCCACAACGGGATTAACATATCCCTAAAACAACATGCATCGAATCATACATGACCGAAATATGTTTATTTTAAACGATCTAGCAACGGCCATACCCAATGCTTGATCCCAAAATAGATTCCTGCCTTCGGCAAGGGTTTTATTGACTCACGTCAATCAAAGAATCTATCCCTTGCGGATGGCGGCAGTTTATCTTGCCTATAAATGTAGCAGCAGATTTGACCTGCAACATGAGTTTTTCCTGTTTCCCTTTTTCTTATGACCTTCACCATTGGCTGCCCTTCGGCGGCGAATCCCTTAGGTTCGTTTTTGTTGGATGTCTGTAAAGAGGCATCCAATAGTCAGATATTATCCTTCCAACCACGCGCACGTGCCGCTGGGGTGTATATCAAAAAGTCGGGTGCTAACCACTAACCAGAGAGAGTGAAGTAAATTCCGTGAGCGTGTAAAAGTCGTGTGCAGTCGGATTGTCCGTGCTAAGAAATATTTGTTTCGCCGTAGTGAATACAAGTGATCCGGTTGTATTTTGATTCGCAATAATTAGATTAACCGAACGCAGATTCCTCCCTTGCCGGAAATTCGTGCAAAAAGTGATATCGAAATCCGACAAAAGAACCGTCACTGGAGGTGCAATATGTCATTTCTATGAAGTGGTCGTTATTAATAAAATATACAGTTCGTGTTAAAGTTACAAATAGACATCGTTAAACCTATAATTAAGATTAACTTATGATTGGAAGTGCACCCTTAATATCAAATAATTGCAAATAAAGTACCATATAACGTAAAGTTAAGAAAAGCACTGATCGTGTGTTTTTATTTTCTTCCATCTGCTCTTGTGTTTGGGTGTGTCACTTAGTTATTCCGGTGGTGGATTTTACTGAATTTGCGTCCGTGTTGACGCGCAAGTAAAACACCCACAGGATTGCTGTCCAAACCAATAAACATCTTTAATGGAGTCCCACAAGGGGATGGTCCGGCCTGCCTCCTCTTCAATCTGACATTGGAGAAAACAATCCCCGGCTCCGGCGTCACAACTAGAGGGAATACTGTCACTAAGTCGAGCCAGATACTTGCCTACGCAGATGACATCGACACCATCGGTAGATCCGATTCAGCTCTACAGGACTCCTTCACCAGATCGAACAGGCGACACAAAAACTGGAACTGCACATTAATGAGGGAAAAACGAAGTACATGGTGGCAACTTCTGCGAAGAGAAGCTATAACGTTGGTCAAACTATCAGGGTAGTGGAGCACGAATTTGAAATAGCGCAATCCTTTAACTACCTTGGGCCAATAGTGGAAGCCAATAACAATGTGGAAGAAAAAATACGTGGGCGGCTGATCAAGTCCAACAAGCCTGCTATGGTCTATCAAGACTCTTTAAATCCCGAAATTTATCCAGAACATCCAAGCTACTACTGTACAAGACCATGGTCTTACCAGTACTCATATATGGATTCAAGACCTGGGTGCTTAATAAAAGCCACTCTGAACTCTTAGTCGTGTTCGAGAGGAAGGTCCTAAGGAGAATTGTTGGCCCCGTATGTGAGGGAGGACGATTCCGGAGGCGCTACAACCATGAGTTGTGCGCGATCTACCTTGAAGCTAATGTTGCGAGAAAAATTAATCTCGGTAGACTCCGGTGGGCGGGACATCTAGCTCGAATGAGCAAAGACGAACTTGTTCCGAAAGTCCTTTGTGGCAGGATTTATGGAAGGAGATAGCGTGGCAGACCTTGTCTGCGATGGAGAGATGGCGTAGACCAGGACGCTCAGAGTGTGGGAGTGCCAAAATGGATGACACCCGCTCGAAATCAGGACCAATGGAGAGATTTGTTAAATAAGGCCAAAACCGGATTCCGTTTGTAGTTCCGATGATGATGAAAACTAGTAGTTTTTTCGTCGAATTGAAACTTTAAATATGATTATCTCGAAACCGGAATTTAAACAACTCCTCGGGATATAGCTTAAAAGCTTCTTGATCGATTTGACTGAAATTTTGGTTCTGTCTACAATTATACCGGAAAGGTGTATGTAAACTTTTAGGGAAATTTGAAGATTTGTTTCAAAAATATTCAAGGCTTGATACAGAATGTTTCATTGGAGATATGGAACTTTGAAATTATATGAAATACAAGACAACCGTTTTAATGGCCACGAATGGGACTTTCTTTGCACGACAACCTTTTACCATATATGTTTGAATACGATTTCCCACATGTGCCCGCCGGTGATGGCGTAATCATATGCCCCGATTTTCTAACACTCTTCGAAGTATTTCTTCACGCATGCTGGCACTAATGCGTTGAATGTTCGCTTCCAAGTGTTCAATACTTTCCCCAAAGAAAATAGTCCTACAGTCTCCGTTGACTGTAATATTTTCGCCAGCATAATTCTAGTAAAAAAATCGACCTTCTTAAATGGAGATTTACAGACTAGCCCGATTGCGGAAACCAATAATGGCATACATTTGCTTCTCCTTACCCCAAACAAAAAAAAAAACCTTTCACAGTCAAACTTGCGAATAGTTTCTTTGCACAACGAAATAAAATTCGGCTTAGTTTGTTGTTTTATGCTCTCTGCTGAATACCAAACTTTGCAACAATTAGTAGAGTATTTTTTGTTGGGCCAAATGGCAACCGACTAATTTACTAGTATTGGTAGAGTTATGGAACTCTAAGATCTTACTTATTTTTGAATGTTTTTACTTTAAAACCTGCGACCTATAAGATCGGAGTAGACATAAAGGAGACTACAATTAATAAGCAAACCTCAAAATGACAACAACAAGCAGCAATTGTTGTGGAAGTTGTACATTTTTAGAGTCAATCTGGAAATGAATCATAAGAGGACAAATATAATTAAAATTACATGTCAAATCGATATCAACTACTCAGCAGTAAAGTTGAAGCTGGTCTGTCTATCGGAGTGTGCCAAACTTCCGTCAGTTTCATTATACAAATCATACACTGCACCGACGAAACATTGTTCTTCATATTTTTCATTGAATATCGACATTCAGGAGCAACGTCCCTTGAAAATATGGGTGACAATATTCGTGTTGAGCAACGCACTTTAAAAAATATCCATGAACTCTAAAAATTCTCATTATTACCTATAATATAAAATACGAATTGCTATATGCAATGTTCCATATAAACGATCCCTTTGATCAAAAGCTACTGATGATAAATTCGTCAAAAATAATGTCAATGTTACACATTGTTTGGTGCTTCCAGGTGCTCTTCAATAAATTAATTCTTTTCATTCGCTTCATGCAGTATAAGACATAAAAAAGTCACGGAACAAGGCCCAACGTCCAATAACAGTGTATGTATGCTTGTGAGTCCTGTTTTCGTGTTCTGCCTTCAACACTGAATACGTCAAAGTCCCACGAATTAATTATAATTATATCACAAAATAATAAATACATGATGCACGCGAAATGAAATCTGAGTCAAGGATACAAATTTGCATCTGTTTAAAAAAAGAAGAAACAGAGAAGTATGACACACATTTATGCTCTTTGTCGGAAGAACAACACCAGACACGGATACTGTTAGCATTTCATACGATGGCCGGCAGGCCGAGTGGGTCAGTGGGTCTCCCTAAGCATTCGTATTGAAATGCTTTTACTTCAGAATACGAGTACTTAAATCGTCACTAGAGAATTTCTCTTCTCGTATTGATTTAACTTGCTTCGGATTTTGTCGCTCCTTATACGGCTTTAGATGTAAGGTATGTCGTACGTCATCCCCAAATGTATTCCTTAGCAGAGGAACCTTGGCCAGGAGGCAGTTCAGCCTGTCACGGCCATGAATACGATTAAGTAATCCAACTCAACTGAACTGTAACACTTTGCAAGGATTCACGTTCACGAAGACGACAAAGAAGGATGCACTTAACATATTTGCATCACGACCCTTTTGAGGGAAATGTTTACAGTTCAGATCTCTCTCCGGTCGTTCTCACCTTAGCTGCGAAGGAGTGCAGTGAATATTGAAATTGAAAGACTGAATCAAACAACTACACTGGGTATGTGGCAAAGAGCATGTATCATACTGCATGTGTCAACTGTCTTGCCGAGTATCTTTTTCTAATGAAAACATCATTCTCTTGTACATATAGTGATTATACAGTTTAAGGCTGACATGCCTGGCAATGTGTGATTATGCCCTTTCTTGCAACCAAATTGAATTTATCTCCTTGCTCACCGCAAATGAATTGTCATCGAAGGAACAATGGGTAATGTGCAGTGTGCAGGTGTACATTTGCACCTACGATTTCTCTTTTGTTCGACTTGATAAGCTGTTATATCAAATGTCGGGTGCCCATTATAATCAAGAGAGACGACATTTTGCGGTATGCATTTGTCACACACCCTGCGTCCTCACCAATACCAAATCGGGCACAGCAGTGAGAAAATTCTTATAGTCACCGTAAGGAAACATCCAGGACGATTTTCGGTGGAGTTATATGAAGTCCCATGCGAATGAAAATGCCACAGGAGATGACATATAATTCTTTGATATTCTGCACAGCACATGTACGGAATTTTCTGTGTAGCCATGGGTTACGTGACCGCATCCAAAAAGAAGGACCTATATACTCACCTGTGTCTTCTTATAGGGACAAAACGAAGCGCTGTTTGGAGAGCTTCAGAATAGCTGGATAAGGGTATTGACTGTGAACCTGTGACTGTGCTACGTGTCTGAAATGAGCCATTATTTTTAAAGACGCTCATTGTCACAAACAATTGCAATGCGAAGATTGTTCCAATATCTACATACAACGATTTTGCAGAGCGGAGAAATTTAAAACAGCAAATTTGCAATACTTAAATTGCTATACATATCCTTTTTGTTATATCATCATCAACATCATCGGCACTACAACCTGGAACCGGTCTTTTGACAGACTGTATATAATCGACTACCCGCATCACTTTTGATTATTTCGTCATCATCATCATCGCCACTACAACGGGGAGCCGGTCTTGGCCTTATTTAGCAAGTCCTGAGGCTTGTTAAATTTTCCATAATGATTTGTTTTTTCCGGGCAAGGTCATTAGTCTTGCGCCAGAGGCTCCCCGACGGGGAATCGAACCGCGGTCTCCCGCGTGACAGGCGGGTATACTAACCAGTATACTATTGAGGAGCTTTTTTGTTATATAATATATTATTAATATTATTAATTTGTTATTATTTTTAAATAACACTAGTTATTTAGAAAGGCTTGATTGAATGTAGTTTTCACCCCACTATACCTTCATATTGAGTGTTAATAATTGGGTTGTTCAGAAAATGTTTAGCTTCTTGTGAGTTCTCTTTTCGGTGCAATTCTTTTTCTGAAAAAAAAGAACTAATCACAATCACATCCAACGACGTTTCAATGATTCAAATGCCTAGAATAACACAAAAAGGAGTAGTAATATAGTGTAATTTAATTCAAAGTAATTGCGTTGAAGTAATTACTATTGCAAGGCCACATAGCGCTAAAACCTTTAAAATTTTAAGTCTCGTTGTAATAAAGAATGGTGGGCAAAAATCAACGAAGGAGTGTATAGATCAACTTAAATTTATCAGATGACGCGGTGTTGTACTTCTGGTTTCGGGGAGTGTGTGTCTTAATCCTTAAAAGGACTAAGAGATCTCTTATAAAAGTTCCCGAAAACCAGTCGCACAACAGGGTTCGTTTGCCGTGCTTCCTTTGAGTCCAAAGGGAAGAGCAACGTCCTTGGATATGGGTCGAATGTCCTTTTCTTCTTTTGGTCTTCCAGGCCAGGTGAAATGAAAAACCGGGTGTTTTAGTTTTCAGATTTTATTTCTCTCCTCCAGGGACAAGATACGAATTTAAACTGCGGCCCGGAGATCACGAAACCATTCCTTTATAAAGGAAAAGGAATCGAAAATTGTATCTCAAAGATACACATTTTCGTGCAACAATCTCGATCTTTTGGATATTTCGAGCGAGATGTTGTGTTTACACAAGATAAGAAATCAATTTCTTGAATTCTTACGAAACCATTACGCAGATGTGTGAATGTATCTGCTTTTGAGTTTTTGTTTGTTCAACTCAATGGAATTTTTAGGATAGAGATAACAATCTCTGAATTTTGGATTTGGGTGATGCTGTGGAGCAAATATAGAACAATAAACGAATATTGGATTCGTTTATTGTGAATTTTAATTTTAATTCGGATTTTGGATTAAACTTCGCCGTGGGGGCAAATGTTATGCGATAAACGAATTTTGATTCGTTTATTGCGAATTTTGGGTTATGTTTGGGTTTTTGTGGGTTTTGATAGGATTTTGGGTTAGGAATGGCGGAAAAAGATGGTAGGGCTTTTTGGAGCACTACATCCTCCCCTCCTTGAAAAAAAGAAAATTGATCTTTATGAGATTAATTTTCTGGAAAATGGTGTGATTGGGAATAAGGATGACGGTATCGTGATTCCGTTACATATGCCTGATATTTTCTAACATAGTAGCTTTTTGTATACAATATTTATTATAAATGTGTAATTTTTGTTCTTTGTTTTTTTTCTTAATATTTATGTATTCGTATTTATGGTCGTGTATTCAAGTTTCCACAATGGTTATATAATAAAATATTTTCTTTTTTTTCTGAGTGTAAGGTTAATTGTAGAATGTTTTATAATTACATAAGTATTTGAATTCATTATATTAAATTTAACTTTGCGTTTTTTTTTTTTTTTTTTGTTTTATATTTTTATAAAGTACTATTTGTAAAAAGATACATAGATAAGTAAGGTTTTTATGGTTTATTCTTACAATTTGTATATTACATAGAATTTTCATTGTTTATATACTCGTATAAATTTTCATTATTTACATATATTATTTTTGTTCTTTTTTTTTTCATTGTCCTTATTAGTCGGGCGTTTATTTATTTATATAATTTTTTCCATGTATTTGAACGTACAATTTAATTCTATAACTTTTCCTTTTTTTTTTTTATATAAAAATTTTCTTACTTTCTTAGTATTTCTTAATTGAAAACTGTTTTGTATTTATATAAATATTAGAAGTTCTTATTTTAACACTGTTTTGTAAGTTTTGTTTTTGTATTTTCGTTTTTTTCATATATATATATAATGTGTTTTTTCTTATAATTTAAGATTATTTATTATTATTACAAAATTTTGTTGTTGTTGTTTATTTATTTAAGTTAGTGGTGGTTATTTAAAACATGATATAAACTTATTTTATTAAGTGCGTTTGTTTTTATCTATATATTTATTTTTGTTTTGTTTGTTTTTTTTTCTCTCTTTATTTTTTTTGTATTAAAAGTGTTGTATACTATTTACAAAATTATTTTATCCGTATACAATTATTTGAATAGAAATTTTTTTTTTCGCAAATTTTAAATACATTATCGTGGTATTATTATTTTTTTTTTTTGTTTTTAAGGTTATCTATACATATATACATTTTTTCTTCAACTTTTATTTTTCTTTGGAGTTTCTTATTCGTGATTGCCTAGTCCACAAATAGTTTTATATTATTGTTGTGGACTATTCGAGTTCCTTTTCCTATTTTGAGGATTGAATTTTCTTCGGATAGGATCTTTACAACTTCATAGGGGCCTTTCCACAGGGAGGTTAGTTTGTTAGGTCTTGAGTGATTCTTTAATAGAACCTTGTCGCCAACATTAAATTTCTTACGGCCTACTTTTTGGTCGTAGTATGCCTTAGATTTTTGTTTTTTCTCTATCAGTATTCCCTTGGCTGTACGATAACCATGTTGTAATCGCATTTTTAATTCGTTTGCGTAATGGTCGTAGTTATAAGAGCTTTCGGGGTTTTGTCTGAGAGAACTGGGTATTTCGGCTGGGAAACCATATAGTAATTCATGCGGCGTGTAGCCTGTATTACTGTGGGGTGTAGTATTATACACAAACATTGCGTACGGTATCCAGGTGTCCCAGGTGAGAGGATCCTGGTTTACATAGTGGCGGAGGTATTCCACCAGAGTTCTATGGCTCCGTTCTAGTGCTCCATTCGTTTGTGGATGGTAGGGTGCTGTGTTTAGTTTTCGCATTTTAAGTAAGGAACAAATGTCCTTAAAAAGTGCACTGAGAAAATTTGCACCTCGGTCAGTTAATAGAGAAGATGGTATGCCGTGCTGGCAGACGATATTTTCAACGAAAATTCTGGCCACGTCCTTGGTTTCGGCGCTGGCCAGTGCGTAAGCTCCTGAAAATTTAGTCAAATCGTCTTGAAACGTTAGTAGGTATTTATTTCCATTATAGCTGACTGGTAATGGTCCTACTATATCTAAAGCAATTCTTTCGAAAGGTTTTGAGCTTGTTGTGGTTATCTTCATAGGAATTCTAGGATTCCTTCCACTTTTGTTTATCTGGCAGGAGGCACATTTTCTAATATACGCTGCAACGTCAGCGGTCATTGTGCGCCAGTAATATTTTTGTTTCAATCTTTTGATTGTTCGGGTGGCTCCTTGGTGTCCTCCGAAAGGTGAGTTATGGTATTCCGCGAGTAACTTTTGTATTTCGTTAGGATCTGTTAGAAGCTTCTTTTTATTGGAGAAAACGTACAGTGTCACGTTGAGGTGAGTAAAAGTTTCTTTTAGCAAGTTATTGAGTGCTACTTTTGATTCGTTTTCTATGAAGGGGACTAAAATTCCAATGGAATTGAAATTCCGGTCTTCGCAAATCTTCTTCAGATCAATAAGGGAACTCTTAGCGGTTTCCTGGTCGCTTAGGTTTCTGAAAGGCAATGGCAATGTGATGGCGCATAACCCATCTTGCTCATGAAACGTAATTTTACCTACGTCTGGCTTGGTGAAGTTTGGAATTCTTCCTGCCAGGTTTTCTTCCTCAGCAGAGTCTATCAATGGGAGGATTATGATACGTAGTCCAAGTTTTTTCTTGGTATAGATGGACCCTGTTTGTTCTTGCCATACAAGATTGGTAGTATCTTTGTATGATTGTGCAGCCACATCTTCTTCGAGTTTGGCTTTACTTCGTGTGGTGACGAGGATATTATTTTTGATGGAATCGACTGGGGTAGTCATTGTTATACGGCTGAGAGCATCAGCATTTGCATTTTGCTTTCCTTTTTTATGGACGATTGTGTACTCATACTCTTCGAGTAGAATTCTCCATCGCATAAGTCTGGATGTAGGATCTTTTCGTCCTATAAGCCACCGTAGAGAGCTATGGTCAGTGACTATAGTAAATTTTCGTCCGTAAACGTATGGTCGGAACTGGGCTAGTGCAAAAACGATTGCCAATAATTCCTTTTCGGATGTTGTATATCGAGTTTCTGCGTCGTTTAAAGTTCGGCTAGTGAAAGCAATAGGTTTATCTTGTCCTGTTGTACCTTGAGATAGCACTGCTCCTAACGCAACATTGCTAGCATCCGTAGTTATTATAAACTCCCGGTTAAAGTCTGGATAAGCCAGTATTGGTGGGGTAATAACCTTTCTTTTTAAAGCTGTGAATGCCTCATCACAAAAGGCATCCCAATGAAATGGAACATTCTTCCTGAGCAATCTGCTTAAAGGTTTTGCCAGTTCGGCGAAATTAGGGATAAATTTTCTATAGTAGCCTACAAAACCGAGAAAAGATTTTACATCTTTTTGTTTCTTGGGCGTTGGAAACGTTTTCACCGCTTTAGTTTTTTCTGGATCTGGTTTTATACCTTCCTTTGAAATAACATGCCCCAAGTAGGTGAGCTCTTTCCTTATGAAGTGACACTTTTCTGGTTGTATTTTCAGATTGTGTCTTTGTAATCGCTCGAAAATTCTGGTAAGTTGGGAATTGTGATCGTTCAGATCGTATCCGTAAATTACGATATCATCTACATAGACGAAACATTCTATTCCTTGGAGACCCATGAGTACATTATTCATAAGCCTTTGGAATGTGGCGGGTGCGTTTTTAAGTCCGAAGGGCATTCGATTATATTCGTAATGTCCAAAGGGTGTGCTAAACGCTGTTTTTGCCTTGTCTCTATTGTCCATGCGTATTTGGTGGAAACCATTTGCTAAGTCTAAAGTGCTAAAATACTTAGCTTTTCCCAGCTGGTCCAAAATATCCGTAATATTGGGCAATGGATATGCATCCCCGACTGTTATTTTATTTAAGGCTCTAAAGTCGACAACTACTCTCCACCGTTTTGTCCCATCAGGTCCGGCCTTCTTGGGTACTAGTAAGAGAGGGGAATTCCAAGGACTGAAACTTGGTTGTACCACGCCATCCTGAAGCATTTCATTCACTTGTTTGTGGATTTCTTGCTTCGAGCTATCTGGGAGGCGATATGGTCTTATGTAAAGTGGGGGCTTTCCTTCTTCAGTGATGATCTGATGCTCTATGGCGTCAGTGTGTGTGAGATGGTCGCCCTCTAAGTAAAAGAGATCGTTAAATCTGCGGCAGATGTCTAGGATAGATATCCTTTCCTCCTGGTTACAATGACGCAACTCTAGGAGTGATTCTAGCCGTTCAAGCCTATTTTTTAGAAAGTTCTTAGTTTCATCCGCCTGTAACACATTGTAGTCATCCAGATCTTCCCATTCGACTTCTATGTCGTTGGTGCTTACTTCTTGATCGGTGTCTAATGTGTTCATTAGTAATACCTTTATTTTGTTGTCCTGTGGTGTTGTCAAACTATTACCCAGATATATCCCTGGCATGATCTCGGATTTTTTTATAATCAGTTCTTGACTAAGTTTTCCTTTAAATGGAATCTCCATTATTTGTTGAGATCGTGAATGCAATTTTATGAAATCGATTTTGGCATTTCGTTTTAAATTTACTGGGGATATTAGAGTTTCAGGTTCATGTTTTCCTGAACTCAGTTTTTCGGCAGTTTCCTTACCTTTTCTGTTACCACAAACTTTATTTAAATGGGGAGAGGAAGATTCAAGGGTGGTTGGTTTCGTTGTGTTTGTCACAGCATCAGATCCGGCCCGTAGACAAACGGATTCGGATGTTGACTCACGAACGGTGTTAGCCAATTTTTCAGGAATGCCTGTATTATCTGTGGAAGACACCTCGTAAGGCGTGGCATTCTGAATATTTTCCTTGACCTCATTTTTGTTCCCTAAAGGCTGCTCGAGTTCTACCATGGTTCTCTTCTTTACAGCGAATTTAAGGAATCCCTTTTCAAAGTTAATGTGGCACTGGTGCTTCGCAAGGAAATCGCTTCCCAGTATGCCATCGTGTTGAAATTCTACATTGCTTCCCACTACAAAAAGGTTATGCTTAAAGGGTATGGAGTGCCTATCAGTTCTGAATTCGAACTCCCCCAATACCTTTCCGCATGTGCTGACCGTTTTTCCAGCAATGGTGGATATAGTCACTGGGTCTGAATTGTCTACAGATTGTTCAATATAAGGATTATCTAATTTGATCAGGCTGATGTCGGCGCCTGTATCGATAAGGAAAGTCGAGTATTGTTTATCCGATGGATTAAATTTTACACGTATTACTGGCTCCTTAAATTCAGGGCAGAAAAATACGCGCATTTCAAAATTTACATCGGGGTGGGGTGTATATCGGCGATTGTCTGTACTCGAGAAGGATTGCCGTTGCTCGCTGCCCGAGTGAGTTCGTTTCCCTGTTGTGAATTGGATACCCTGTTAATATTTTGATTTTGTCGGGTATTTCGATTTTCAATGCGGGGCGAGTTTGTTATTGTCCTATTTTGAGATTGATTGGGCTGAGTTCTGAAAGGATTTCTACTCGTTGAAGGTTGGTCCTGGTTTCGCATATGAGCTAACCTGGTTCTGCACTCTGCCTGAGTGTGATTATACTTTCGACAGTATGTGCATTGGAGACGTTCAACCTCAGTCTTAATGCGTTGGGGGACGAAATTTGGAAAATTTGTGTTGCGATAGCAAGTCGCAGAAGTATGTCCCCTCTTGTTGCATGTTTGGCAAACAATTTGTTGGTTATTTCTAAAATTCTTAGTAGAAGTTACCATTGTGTTATCGCTGTTCAATCTTTGAGATTGTTCCAAAGCGTAGCTAATGGCTGCTTTTAGATTTGAAGCCCTAAGCGCTTTTACTAAGATTTTGAGGCTGGAATTTCGTATCCCATCCTCAAACGTATTTAAAGCGAGTCTTTGATTTTCAGCCAGAAGATAACTTCTGACTGCGGGCTCAGGTGAACTAGCGTATGTGGCGCTGTCCAATTCATGCAGGTGATGTGTGAGTCTATTTGAAAATTCTTTCACACCCTCCTTGCTATCCTGTTTTGTTGCCACCAAATTATTTTTAGCAGCAGACCTAGAGATGAGAGGTTTAAATTCTCCCTCTAATTCTGAAACAAGATCTTCCCAAGTAGAAATAATTTTATGTCTGATAGAATCACGCGCCGGTCCCTGCAATCTGGTTTTGACCACCCTTAGAATAAAGGACTTCTGGTTGTCATCTTGTGCTTGTGAGAACAAAATGTCTCCACAAGAGACGAAACCCTCTAATTCGTCAGGATTACCGTTAAATATCGGCACGAGTCCCAGTATGTCGCTTAATCCGAATCCGTAGTTCATTCTAGAACTTTGTTCGCGTATTTCCGTTCGTAACGTTTCCGAAGTTTCGTCCTCGCGATTTTGTATGAGCTCGGGCTCAGGTCTCTGCGAACGCGTACCCGGTTTATTTTTGTCGCTCACGACATATTTGTGAAACAGACCTTCCCAAATGATGGTGAAAAGGGGTAGAGAACCAAGAGATGAGATCTTCATTATTGTTGGGTAAGATGGCCAAGAGAAAAGACAAGACCAACGACAAGAGAAATGTCTTCAAAAATTTTTTGTTTTGATCCTATTAGAAAGCCTTTGTTCTACTTAAGGTGAGAGAATCCACCCTTTCGCCCTATGGAAAAAGTGTCTAAACCTAAAATGGATTTTCGAAGAGCCACAGATGAGTCAAAGGAAAAGATTCAACCCAAAGAAAATTTTCCAAACTAGACGCTAAGGACAAGGACCAAGAATTTAAATTTTGTTCGTTATTGTTTTAGCTTGTCACGTAAGAAAAATCTTCCCAAAAGAAAATGTATGTATATATGTTTATGTGTATAATTAATTAAAATATATATCAAAAAAATAAATAATAAAACAAAATTTGTAGTTAATTTTTGTGTGGGGTCTTTTATATTGTCCCCTTTTGAAGAATAAAATGTTGATATTTTGGGAAAAAGTTTTTGGAAAAAATGTGTATATGTATATATTCGTGAAGAAAGTTTTGAAAATTGTCAAAAATATGTGTTTTTTTAAAAATGCGTTTAAGAAAGATACGTTTATTAAGAAAAATGTATTTAAAATGTTTGCCTCTACTAGCCGAAAAGTAAGTGCGTACTTGTATATTGTATATGCTTGTGTGAGAGAAAAATTTCTTTTATTAATTATATTTATCACTTTGGGCTTTTTTTTATGCGTATACTCTTCTTGGAAAAATGAGAACAACTTTGCTTATTATTCTTAGAAAAACAAGTTAAATTTAAATGCACTTGCACAAATTATTAATAAGCTTTATCCCAGTGTAAAAGAACAATTAAAATAAATATTCAATTTATTCTTGGCGTCCCCTTTTAGTTAACAATTCAAACATTTAAAAATTTACTTATTTGGGAGCCAATTTCCAAGACAAAATGACAAAAATGACAAAACTGAATTTAATTTTAGTTCACTTTTTGTTTCAACTAAGTTACCTTTATATCACTTTTCACTTAACAAATAAATAAAAATTTCGTACCTGTGATTTCTAGCTGCAGGTTTGTTGGGTGTCCTGTTGTTTGTCGTCACTAGCTGCTTGGTCCTGGTGTTGCCGCTGCATCAGGAATCCCGGTTTATCCTTGGCTGCTCGTTGTTATTTTTCACACTGTTACCTCTCCTCGGTGTATGCCCCAGAGGAACGCTTTTACCACTTTAGAATATTTAAAATTTACTATTTTGTAACTATTGCCGGTGTTTAGCCCCGGGCACGCTGTTTTTATCGGAATTAATTTTCCTGTTGGTAGCGGGATCTATAGATATCCCACTCGTGTGTTCTCCCTCTGGTAGGGGATGTTTGGACCAGTCTAATCCACTGCCTAGTTCGTATTTTATTGGTAGGGGATGTTGGGATCCCAAACCGCTGCCACCATAATTTTTTGTTGTACTTCTGGTTTCGGGGAGTGTGTGTCTTAATCCTTAAAAGGACTAAGAGATCTCTTATAAAAGTTCCCGAAAACCAGTCGCACAACAGGGTTCGTTTGCCGTGCTTCCTTTGAGTCCAAAGGGAAGAGCAACGTCCTTGGATATGGGTCGAATGTCCTTTTCTTCTTTTGGTCTTCCAGGCCAGGTGAAATGAAAAACCGGGTGTTTTAGTTTTCAGATTTTATTTCTCTCCTCCAGGGACAAGATACGAATTTAAACTGCGGCCCGGAGATCACGAAACCATTCCTTTATAAAGGAAAAGGAATCGAAAATTGTATCTCAAAGATACACATTTTCGTGCAACAATCTCGATCTTTTGGATATTTCGAGCGAGATGTTGTGTTTACACAAGATAAGAAATCAATTTCTTGAATTCTTACGAAACCATTACGCAGATGTGTGAATGTATCTGCTTTTGAGTTTTTGTTTGTTCAACTCAATGGAATTTTTAGGATAGAGATAACAATCTCTGAATTTTGGATTTGGGTGATGCTGTGGAGCAAATATAGAACAATAAACGAATATTGGATTCGTTTATTGTGAATTTTAATTTTAATTCGGATTTTGGATTAAACTTCGCCGTGGGGGCAAATGTTATGCGATAAACGAATTTTGATTCGTTTATTGCGAATTTTGGGTTATGTTTGGGTTTTTGTGGGTTTTGATAGGATTTTGGGTTAGGAATGGCGGAAAAAGATGGTAGGGCTTTTTGGAGCACTACAGCGGTACTACACACCTGTACAAGGAGGGCGTGCTTATGTTAGGATTCAGTTCAGTTTCTCTCTCTACTGACAGGAGCTTACGCGGGTACACCCGGCCCTTAGTCCGATACGGTACTGCTTCGCTTCTCACCCTGTTATATTGTGTGTTTAAATCACGATATTCACTATCATTGCGAAACGCTACAATCCCTGCGACGTTATCTGTACGCACAACACAAGCCCGTTAATAGGTAAAACAGGACTTTACAACCACGATCACGACTTCTGCACAGAGCACCACCTCACTCGCCTGCTCCGGTGTTCTCTCGCTCCAACGTTCGCACATGAAGTTGATCGTAACAATAGATACACACACAAAATACAAGCTTATCGAACGTAGAAATAAACTGTAGTGTTCTAAGAAGCCCTACAATTTCCCTCCCACATACACATTACCCACTTACAAAATTCCCATACAATATCATCCATTCATATCCTCCAAATCAACGTTGAATTCAATGTCAAGCTAATTGTACCAAACGTTCAATTCTCGAACATTGAATTCAATTCCTTAAAATTCAAAGGGCCCAACCCATATTCCATATTCCTATTTGATCCGCTGACACACAATTCAGGCAATCTAAATATCATAATGCATATCTCCACATGCCAGATGTTTTATGACTTGCAAATAGACGCAGATTCCCAGATCCCAATTTCAACCCAATTCCCACGGATTTTATATTACCCATCAGAAGTGCATGCAAACTCTTGTTTGCATTAGCCAGATGATTAACACAACCAAACGCGAAAAGGATCGGTGATAAGTGGCGATGCGTCTGGACTCCGAAAGGATAGAGAGTTGAAGTTGGAAAGTGAAGAGGCAGTTGCATAGGACGAGTAGATTTGATAAGTTGCCGTGGTGTAGTCGCGGTTCTTAGACTTAAGAGTCAGTTAGTATGATGAGCAAGGAGTGAACAGTACTGTCCGATAGCATTACTGTCTATTTTATCTAAGGTAATGGAAAAAGTACAGAGTTGGTTAAGTATTTGGAGTGCAACGGACTTCTGAATGATCCTCAATACGGATTCCGTGGCAGGCGGTCCACGGGAGACCTTTTGACACTTATAACAGATATATGGACATCGGCGATTGAACGGCATGGTGAGTCAAGGGCGGTCGCATTGGATATCTCCAGGGCTTTTGACCGCGTCTGCCACACGGCATTGCTGAGCAAACTTCGTTCATATGGACTTTCCCAACAGCTTTGCGACTGGACGAGGAGCTTCCTCGAGAATCGATCGATCCGGGTTGTCGTGGACGGCGAGTGTTCGGATCTGTATCCTGTTAATTCGGGGGTGCCCCAAGGTTCTATTTTGGCTCCAACCTTGTTCTTGCTTCATAGAAATAATTTGTTGGAGACAACGGACAACAAAGTGTTCAGTTTTGCGGATGATAGTAAGCTTGTTTCCTCTTTTTCGAGTGTTCGGCCGATTGGTGCATCAACGTCGCACCAGCTGAGATGTAGACAGATTGACTCTCTGAATCGGGATCTGGATAAAGTCCTGCAGTGGGGAAAGGCCAATCTTGTCGACTTCAACGCACCAAAGACCCAGTATACAACACTCACATAGAAAAGTGGATCATCGGTTCTACAGCTGATGATGAATGGCCGGGCCCTCGAGGGTGGGGAAAGTTTGAGATTGCTCGGCGTCACGGTCTGTGGGAATGTATCATGGCATAAACACGTATCGGGTATCGCCAGATCATCCTCAGGAAAACTGAGTTATCTTTTTAGAGCCAAGAAATATTTTACTCCGGCCCAACTTCTTCTCCTATATAAATCCCAAATTAGACCCGCGCTCGAATATTGCTCTCATGTTTGGAGCTCGGCTCCTAAACATACCCTCGACCTACTCGAGAGCATACAGAGAAGAGCAATCCGCCTGATCGGGGACTCGGCGCTGACGTCGGGATTACAGTCGCTTTCACATCGAAGGCGCGTAGCCGACCTCTGTCTGTTTTACAGATATTATCACGGGTGCTGTTCTTCGGAGATTCTTGGTATTGTTCGGCGAAATTCGGCTTATATGCGCTCCACAAGACAAGCCGACGGATCGCACCCGTTTGTGGTTCATCTCCAGACGGCGCGAACATTCCTGTATCAGAACTCGTTCCGTTACAGAGCGGGGAAGCTGTGGAACTGCCTTCCCACGCGAGTGTTCCCGGAACGTTACAACCTGAAACTGTTCAAAAAGAACTGCAACAGTTATCTGATGGCATATCGGGGCACCCAATCGGCGCTATAGGTTCACCTCTCCCGAGAGAAGTCCAATAAAAAAAAATAAAAAAAAAAAAAAAAAATAAGGTAAAATAAATTGTTTGTTTTCGGCTGTGATTCAAGATTTTGTGTCGCTGCGATGGTTTCCCGTGAGGTCAAAGTGCATCGTGAAGTGGTCGGTTCCCTCCGTGTCGTCCTTTGTTTGTCACTTAGTTATTTGTATTATTTTCGAGTGTGATATATTACCGTGTTATTCACTTGTTCACGAAAGACTTGTGCTTTGGATTATCTGGAAGGATTGAAAATACAAGTGTCCACCAGGATCTACACGGCAGTGATTAAACTAGTGTAGTTTCAAGCATACTTCTTTTACGGGACATTACAAGAATCCTTGGCTCAGCAGTCGCGACCCCTCACGTATCACCAGTTGCGACATTTAGTGTCTTGTGGTGCATTATATATGTACTAATCACCGGTGGAGACAGAAAATAGTAGAAGATCAGGACCTCAGCAACAACGATACCCACGACAACTCCGGTAGAAAGATAGACGAGATCCAACTCGTCCATTGGACAGACCGTAAGTCATTAACATATTTATTTATTGTATACAACAGTGGTTGCGCGACCAATACCAAGCAGTGATCTAAATTTCCCAGTGGCGCATCAACTTCCACGGTGTAGATGCTCGGCACAGATGTCAAAAGTAGATCCAGGGTGTTCGCATAATCACCTCGGGTTTCCGGTACTCGCGTATGTTCCGCCACGAGTTCAGTCAAATTGCAGCTAGTAGTGAACATCCTCGCTAGACTCCCAGCCCCGTCGGTTCTGTTAGAATGTACTAACCAGCCGGAGTAATGTAGATTAAAATCACCAAAGACGACAATTTCAGACGCCGGGAGGTTGATCTGTATCCAGCCGACGGTACGTGAAAGATGTTCGAAAAGTTTTGCTGGTTGATCGTCATTCGAGCACGAAATCCAACCAAGTTATTGGGCTCCAACGCCTTCATCCTCTGCAAGCCAGATCGGACCGCGTGAAGACGCAGAATCCACCTTTAACAGAATCTCGAATACAAGTCGTATCCTGAGCAACAAAGATATGTCGAATCGACCTGAGTCTCAGTTAGAGTAAGCATATCAGGTTTCGGTGTTTTCAAATATTGGTGGATGGCGTTTACATTCGTATTGGTGAAATCGATGGCCCTGATATTACTAAATGCCGTTGTCAGTTGACAGCGTTTTGAAAACGAACCCGATTACGCGAAGACAAATTTCTTAAAGTTCGGTTGTTTATCACAATATTTGCATGATGTTCTCCTTGACATAAGACCTCGCCCCGTGGATCGGAATGGTGAATTAGCTTGTGGCGGTTGCGCCAAACCCCACTGACTAGTTACGTAGAGAACCCCCATCGCCGCAATCCAATCTGCAGTCGTTTTACGCATCTAGGTTATCTAAGGTATAACCTAAAAGCCCCCAGAAGAGAATTCTTACCTGCATGCATAACTTCGCATATAAAATCCCCTATAAGAATTCTCTCCAAACTTATCATAAATTCCCTGAAAGAAAATTCATCGGTTCACATATAATACAACCGCATAATCAGGGAATCTTACCCTTGAGTTGGCTAATCCCAGCCTTAACATGTGTACAATAAAAACGATGTACATACACATTGGCTGGCGACCTATACTCAAGGGACAAAAACAAATACACGCATCTTGCGTCTTAAGGCATCAATTAAATCCTACAGCATAGGCAAATGCAAATAGGAATTGAATACCCACCCGTACCAGCGATGCCATAAACACAATTTCCCGGTAAACAAGCTAAAACCAGTTAGCACAATGTTCATGATGCATTGCGGCTGTCAATACAGCTGCTATGCATATTGTAGACAACGATCATCAACGGTCTCTTTGTCTTACATATTCCTGGATCCGTTTACCATTGACCTTCTCACATAAGCAAACACAAACCCAATTAGCAACAGTTACTTGATGGCATCTCGGGGCGCCCACTCGGCGCTATAGGTTCGCCTCTCCCGAGAGAAGTCTAATAAAAAAAAAATAAAAAAATAAAAAAAAAGATATTAGGCTTGTTTGCTTAGCCTAACTCACATCTCATGGATGCACATTTTCCCTTTCTTTGTTTTAGATTCATTCCCATGGCTTTAATCCATAAAATAACCAATGTACACACATACATGTGTACCACGACGATCTTCTCTATGAGATCTGTTTGGTTACCCCAAAGAGAGACTGTACGTCTCTCTTGGAATAGTTTCACTGGCCGAATTTCTTTTGACAACGAATGAATATCGTTGGGTCTTATTCCGGTTTTTCTCCCGCTCCCCGTGGCGTGTGGGGATGCATAATCCAAAGTCGAGTGATTTTTATCCCCCGAGGTGTGTGCCGTTATTTTAGTGTTGTGTCAAAACTATCCATAAGCAATAACAAAGACCTTAAGTCAGCGATACGTGTACGTTTAAAGTTTAAGTGGTTTTCCCGAATAATAATAACTAACATTAAAAAATAAAAAAAGAACCATTTATACAAATCCAAACCAGTGTTTAATTTTCCATGCTGCAGTTCCTGGGTGTGTTTTCTTCATTGTTGTGGCCTTGGTGATCGTGTTTTTGTACTCAGCGGTATTTGTGATGGGGTTGAGAAGTGAATCAGCGCCGTCAGCCATACATACGAAACATAGTCGAAGAGTTCTACCGATAATGTCCCGGAATGTACATTGCGACGGGGTGATATCTCACCTTGGCACCGTTTTACCACTGAACCGGTCGATCAGCCAAGCTTGGAATGATGGCCAGGGATTTCTCCAGGGATTTCTCCCAGAGCCTATAGCTTGATGGCGTGGCATTTCACAGGGCGACATGGCGTTGCGACCCCGCCTACCACTCGCCCTTTAGTTGCCTCCTACGACAAGCCGACCGGGCTGTGAGTTTTTTCACAAGGCTAGTGTCCATTAAATCATCAAATTTCGCAAAGCCCAATAAATACAGATGTATCTCGTGAAGTCCCCAATCTTGTATTTGTCGTTTGTTTGTATAAGTTTTTTTTTTTTTTGGATGGCTATAAATTAACGAGAGTAAAACTGTAAAACATTTTATTTTGAATTTGTGTATATTTCGTTATTGTCCCCTTTACCACAGATTCCTCTTCTATAATTACAGCCCATCATGAGTATTTTCCATTGTTTGACACTAGACATTTTCTTAAGAGCTTCTTCATAACGCATGCCTTTTTTACTTTTACAGGTTCAACGATCAGATCTGTCCATTTGAACGCAGATTCGGCCTTGGGCAACAGACAAAAGTCAAATGAGTTGTCAGTCCAATAACACGGATCGTCCACCATCGCAATTTTACACTTGACTAAATCATTACAACAGAATCAGAATGCAGAATCTCGTCATTTATAGCCACGTATATTATTTCACAATTCGGGTCGTTTTCTTTTACATTTTCACGGAGTCTGAAAATCAATTACATATTTATCAGTCTTTGGAAGGCCACCACAATTTCTATAAAGTATTGCACCATTTTTATGCTCAATAGTCCTTTCCAATCAACTGCTATACACTCAATTGGATTCAATGTATCCACAAAAATAAAGAAAAGAAGTAACATCCTTTCTATTCAAAATACACACAATGGGACAGTCCCTCACAAAGTAAAACTCAAGCACAAGCTAAATATAAAATCTCCCTACGCCTCACCATGGTGACATTTTAATCTGAAATCCTTGGCCATCTGCAGGTATTGCTTAGATATTCAATAAAAGTCAATGAATACATAAACTTCTACAGATGTATGAGCCTAAATATACATCGGAATATTGACATATCCTTGATTGAACAATTTCTTCGTCCTTACATCGCCACTCGGCACCTGATATACACCTACATGCTTACACCTGGCAGACTAGGTGACACGACAGCAGTTGTGTGTTTGGCCTCTCATCATCAATCAATGAATTTACTATTTATTTTCTGCTCATCCTCTTTGGATTCAAACTTGCTTGTCCTTGTTTCGACCGTTCGAATTCGTTTTTTTTTTCTTATTTTATTTTTTTACTTTACTTTCTTCAACGTTGACCTTCTCTGTAAATTGATTCCAATCATTTAAGGGACGGGCGGTCTAGAAGTTCTCTCCCATATGTATATGGGCGTTGCACTCAATTTGGCTTCAAAGGATGGATAAATAACAACGGACCAAACGTCCCGATTGGTGCCCATTTCATACCATACTCGGGTCGTGTTATTACGTCCTGTTCCTTTTTTTTCTCCATAGAGATAGAAATCCTTCACTCACGCAAAACCAATAAATCTGGTAGCAAATAATAGTGGACATCACCCTACACCGACATTGACCACTGAAGTCCCACTACAAAAAAGGATGGTATGGAAGAAAATCAAAAGAAGTGGAAACACGTTAATAGGATTTGATTTTGCCAATCTTATTTCTCACAGGAGCAATATACAATGAATTTTAGGCCAACATAGGGCGGCTGATGAAATTAGTCAATTTGTTAGGGAGTTCCTTTTTACCGGGCGGGGTTGACCCCCCTCGTAAATTCTATTACCAGGAGGTCCAACATCAATGACGGCAGGTAATTTTATCACAGGGGAAGTCCATGAAGGTTTTTCAATTTGCGCTCTACCAGTAGAAAAAATACAACAAAAATATATATAAGAGGTTAACATCTTGCCGAGCGTAGAATACTGCTGGTGATCAAAGCCGTTTTTAAGTTCGGCGAATGTTTATAGAAAGTTATCAAGTCTTTGTGGCTGCGCCACATTGATTAAGGCCAGCACACCTTATCGTTCGGCCTCAGTCCGGGAAGGGAAAGTTTAGGGAAAGCGTGTTGTTTAGATATACAAACTTCAATGCGAGATTGGTATAAATACTTTTCGTTTTTGTCCCATTTTAAAAGTTCCAAGGATATCCTGTGCGGTTTTGATAACTTGTTAACTATGTGTAATTTTTTTGTTTCGAATAATACAAGGTCATAGCAAATTTGACACATGAGCTGCAAATTGTTAATTCAAGTCGCATAAGTGCCACTGAGATCGGTTATAAGCAAACTTAGTATGTATTATTGTGAAATGGACAGTACAAAGGATTTTTTTGCTATTCCAGCGACGTATCTGCAAAAATTTGGAACTTTTGCTAACTCCCCTCGAGCTCGGTCGACTGCGTCTACGTCCTTAACTTAATTCCTCGGAACACAAACCTTCGTAACGCGCGTAATACCCCCTTCTCTATATTCCCGCTCACCACACCTCTTTTGGTTTCAATGAACTCCTCTGTTGCGGATGAGATGAGAAATGTCAACTCCAACTCCACCTTGTTCGACTTTGATCTCTCTACCCATACTCTCAAGCACCGAATCCTAACCCATTCTCACCACCAATCTTAGGTGGCACTTTCTACACTTTCCCCTCTAACTTACCCCACTTCCGACCGCAACTCTTTTCTTCAGAACATGGCCTGTTCACCTTAGGTAAGCTTAGTTAACTTAGTTTAACTTTTTTTTAGTTTGTAAGGTTACTACTTAGGTAGTACTTAACACTAAACTTAACCCATTGGTCATTGAGGATACATAAAATTGTATCTGTTCATATAAGAACCGCAGCAACAAACAGTCGAAGTTGATAATTTCGCACGGTTTTCTTATTTAAAATATAGCTTGCATGGCACTAATGCTGACAAAGAGCTGACTGCGGAGTATATTCGTATGGCCCAATACGAGGGTTGCCTCTTATGTTTCGGGATTTGGCAACCCTAGCGTTGCAACCCGGCAATTGACAGCTCTGTCGTAAAGTTGGACATTTTTGAGGTTATACGCACTCAGAACGTTTTGACATACGAGCGCTATTTGTGTTGTTTACAGTAACTTAAAACATTCATCTCGGCCCAAAAATGGAATTAAATCGTCAACATTTTCGTGCGATTATTTTTTACAACTTTCGGCGTGGATTAACTCAGCAACAGTGCATGGATGAACTTAATTCAATTTTTGGCAATGAAGCTCCATCAAGGACCAGTGTTTATCGATGGTATGGTGAATTCAATCGTGGTCGTAGTTCACTCCAAGATGAATTTCGTGAAGGTCGTCCAAAATCAGTTGTTGTTTCGAAAACCATTGATGCTGTGCGCGAACTGATATTGGAAGATCGTCATGTGACCTATCGTGAGATTGAGACAACCTTAGGCGTTAGTGGGACCAGCATACATTCAATATTGCATAAACATTTGACTGTCAAACAAATTTGCTCGCGTTGGATCCCACACAATTTGTCAATCGCCCAAAAAAAGGCTCGTGTCAATTGGTCGAAAGAAATGCTCAAAAAATACGGTCGCGGTGCTTCGAAACACGTCTATGGCATCATGACAGGTGATGAATCGTGGATTTACGCGTATGAGCCCGAAAGTAAACAGCAGTCGACTGTCTGGGTGTTTCAAGATGAGGCAAATCCAACAAAAGTTGTTCGCGCACGAAGCACTTCCAAGCAAATGGTCGCCTGTTTTTTCGGAAAAACTGGAAATGTCGCAACCGTACCACTAGAACAACGCAGAACAGTCAATTCTGAGTGGTACACAACAATTTGTTTGCCTGTTGTCTTCCAAGAAATCAAGAAAACCAACCGCCGAAGACGGATCACTCTTCACCACGACAATGCGAGCTCTCACACATCGGCTGCGACAACTGTATTTTTGAGCACCCAAAACATCGAATTAATGGGTCATCCGCCGTATAGTCCTGACTTGGCACCGAATGACTTTTTTTAATTCCCGTACGTAAAAAACAAACTGAGAGGTCAACGTTTTTCGACACCCGAAGAAGCGGTTGCTGCATTCAGAATGCATGTGTTGGAGATACCTCAACCAGAGTGGCAAAAGTAGTTCGGCAATTGGTTCAAACGCATGCAAAAGTGTATAGATCTTCATGGGGAATATTTTGAAAAACAATAAAGTGATTTTCGATGATCAATATTTGTTTTTGTTCTCTAATCCCGAAATATAAAAGGCAACCCTCGTATATTATATTGCAGCATTTGATATTTTCGATCTCTAATTTTTCTGAGCGGCCATTGTAGAAATTGTTCACTACCTAGAAGCAAAGCAGCCAAGGCACCCCCGAATCTATTAATTTTATAGATAAACGGAGAAATATTGTGAAGCAATAATTTTTATTATCACTGAGCAACAAAACGATTGCTTGCCACATACTACATGGGCTGAAAAGTCCCGAGATTTTTCAATAGGTGGCGCCACTAGCAAATACACATGACTCATTTCGGGTGTCTCAGCCGTCACTAGCTTGTGCATGAAGTGTCAGGACATATCATCTATTCGTTTACAAGCTACAGTCGTTTGAGCGACGCTACTTTCACCTTCGTGAAAAAAAAAATATATATATAGAAAAACAGGAATCGATATTACGACGTAACACACGTAAACAAAATGACCACTTCCTCATAGACAGGAGATACCACTCGAACATCCTTGACGTAAGATCATTTAGAGGCGCAGATTGCGGTTCCGATCATCTTCTAGTGATGGGTAAAATTAGGAGTCGGCTCGCAGCAAACCCGCACGGGCAGTCACTGAAGACGAGCAAAACTTCGAGTAAAGAGTAAAGCAATAATGGGTACACTAAATCGACCAGACACGTAGTCGAACACACAGCCCAAAAGGTATTAGGATTTAAGAAAACTAGTAAGTCCCACCCTTGGTTTGACGATGCGTGGGGGCGGAGATAGAAGAACGTAAGTCTCAGAATGATCCACTTACAAAGATATGAGGAAGTCAACGCAGAAAGATACGCGACAATTCGGAAGGAAACAACGAGACTTTTCAAGCGCAAAAAAAAAACGCAAATGGGAGTAGACTCGGGTCGAAAAAAATCTTAGAAAATGCGAAAGCAAAGAACATCAGACGTAGGTATGCCGGCATAAACTCAATTAGAAATAACTACCGAGGGAGAGCTAAAATAATTCAAGACGCAAACGGCTGTCTGGTCACAGAAATCCACAATATCGTCACAGATGGAAGCAGTACTTTGAAAACCTGCTCAATATGCGTACCCATCAACCACAAATAAAGGCCCCAGACGTACGTACAGCCGAGCCTCAGATTCCAGAGCTCTCTTTCAGCGAATTTGTAGAGGTAATATATCGATTGAAAAACAACAAGACTCCCGAAATCGACTGCATTTCGGCAGAGCTTGTGAAGCATGGAGGAGAGGCAACCGCTCGAAAGATCTACCAGCTCATCAAAACAGTGTGGGATAAGGAAGTCACTCCGGATGAATGGAAAACCTCAATACTCGTCCCCATTTTCAAAAAAAGGCGACAGATCTGACTGTGAAAACTACAGAGGAATGTCATTGCTCCCAACCACATACAAAACACTAACAAATGTTATACTGGCGAGGATCACAGCGTACGCGGAAGAAATACTGGGAGGCTACGAATGCGGATTCGGTAGGAATCGGTCAACGAGCGACCAAATGTTCACACTAGGGAAAGAAGTAACCTTAGAAAAAGGAGAAATATCAGGATACGTTGCGTCTACATGGAATATGTGATTTTATTTTGTTGAACTCGGAATAAACTTGAGGATGTATTCATCAAATTCGACCCAAAATGGTTGTGTTACTTATCAAAAACAGGAATTAATGCATATGAAGTTTTCGAAATATCTCAAGAGTTGCTCGAGAAAATATAGCTATGCTTTTACTAGGCTATATGTTTCGCCATTGGTTCAAATGTTTTCTTCGGCTTTGTTCGCCAGGAATGAGTTGATTTACTTACAAATAATACCGAAACTTTTCAGATACTTCCTTTCAATATATACAATATTCCCATCAATATTAAATCAAAAATAACTGGAAGATCTAAGACGTCATTTGGATTTTTCTTTTAAGGTCTTATCTAATTTTCATGGTAAACTAAACGAGCGATGAAAAGAAAAAAGGAAAAAAAGACAGATTGCCATTGCTCATCATATGTAAACACCACAGTAGAAGATTAAGTTGTCTGTGGCATGCTTCAAATAACGACATAAGAAATCACGACCGTAAAATAAGTATTTCGAAAACAACTCACCACAACCATTTTTGTCTACCCAGAGCAACTAAATAGTAGGTATCCCTAATAAATCCACCCGCCATGCTTTGTTAGAGATAATCTCGGTGTAATTATGAAACACAAGGAGTTCCCCTGTTGTCATCAATGTAACGAGGAACAAAAGATTTTCCTTTTCTCTCAACAACGTCTTCCCATAACCGACCTTTAAGGTACATCTAACTTATTTCCTTACCTCGAGAAAAGGATTTATTCTGCGATTGCAGATATCTCTGGATATTATGGTACATTTCAATACAAGTTGCACAAAGATGAATAAGAAGATGATTTTTAATTGCTTTTCACCTTACAATGCTGACGACAAGGCCAACGAATGAATGGTATCGCTGAGTCGGATGGTTGATAGAGGCCTTTAGTATTATTCGTACTTAAGAGCTCCCGCCGACGCTTATCGGCATTTGAAACATCATCGTCCTCCTGATCTTCATTACCATCCGCTGTATAGAAAGTTTTAAACATTTTCTTATTACTCGCTTAATAGTGGGGCGACGGAAATTGTTGATGGCATTCATAAACAGTGGAGTATAACAAATACTGACAAAATTGGGTTTTGTTGTGATAAGAGAACCTTCGTTTACAGCAGATACTCTGGTTGTGACATAGAATTTATTAGGTTATAATCAAGAGATGAATAATTTAATCAATCGTTCATGTTCAATGGAGACGACTTTGAGTGATTATGCGATCCGATTTGCCTACAAGTGAATAATTAGGTGCACATAAATTAAGTTCAATTATAGGAAATTGCTGGTATAATAAAAGCGTTAGGTAAACATTACTGATAGGGTAAGGGATTGTGGGCTAATTTTTCGAATAATTAAGGGTTCGAAAAAGGGACCAAGTTGTGGGAATGTGTACAGAGGCTGCTCGTAATTGGATTCTTTAGCCATTGGAAGACGTAGCTATATTACATTCCTAATAAATAAGCTTAGTATGACCACTAGGTTTCTAGAAACATTTACGAAATTGGTGACTAAATTTTAGGCAGCTGTCGAAACATATTTACTTGTGAAAAACGGGATGAGGAAACTTGGTCTATCGTTTTTAATGTTCTACCACAAAAACAGTCTACCGATGTTAGCGACACATTTTGCTCTCTATGAGGATATGAACAACTTCTTTATACAGTGCTCGGAAAAATATATTGTGATAAAATATTGTCAACCGACACCAACTCAGGGAAAACTCTTTAAAAGCTTAATTGCTTTTTTATCAGGAATGGTAATTAATTTTCTTCAAAAACAAACTCAGGGCCTTTTTTCGATCTCAGGCTGAGTTGTAACGCATAGCTTGGTATAACAAAAGTTCTTAAAAAACAGTGAAGACTTTCTGGACTGATTTTTGTTTTACGCAGTGAATTTTTTTAAAGTGCTAAATATGCCACGTGGGTAACATTCAACGGACATTGAAAAACAGATAATAGTCGATTTACAAAATAGTGGAATGACACAAAGACAAATTGCCAATGAAATTAATCGTTCTCAAGATGTATTGAAGAATTTGTTACAAGCCGGTATTGAAAATTACGGATGAAATAAGCGATTTGAGAGACCAACACAATTTGTCCAAAACAGGAGTTTTTACGTCCCAAATGGTTCAACTCCTTAATTTGGACTGCGATTCAAGCCTCATTAGAAAAATGGGCGATAGCCTCAAACAACTTGATGTATCAAAAGTGCTTGTGGAAACCACCACTCAAACAGCGACATAATGAGGCACGCATTGGATTCGCTGAAACACACATCCAACACAGTGAAATGTGGTCTCATGTGATCTTCAGTGATGACAAAAAAATGTAATCTGGAGGGCCCCGACGGCTTCAAGCACTTTGGCATGATCTCCGGAAAGAAAGGAAAACCATGTCACGCAGGCCTTTAAACAATCTTATTTCCAGTCTACAACGAAGATTGTTAACTATTATAAGAAATAATAGGCAAAGCATTTCATATTAAATAAATTATGATATAAAAAATTTAAATATAAATGTTTTGAGTGTATACTTTTTGACAGGTGAAATTTGTGTTTATTCAGAAAATTAATTACCATTCTTGGTAAATAGGCAATTAAGCTGTAGTGATCCTAAATCACTACTCCCACCCAAATCCCCAATATTACCAATAACCCCATCCAAATCCCCAATACTAGCTATAATCGCAATCCAAATTCCATATTGAATCATATGAGCGATAAGTTAAACCAAAAGTTAATTTGTCGCACATCGATTCAATTTCAAATGAACTTACACTCCAATCCAATTGAATCATATGCACGATAACTTTAAACCTAAGTCCATGTGTCGTGCATTGATTCAATTCCTAATAATGCTAACACCATGAAATGCTTAACTCTAAATGCATTTCATGATTTCCCCTGCCAGAAATTTATTCAAATAAATTCCTATCAACTTCCCGGAATCCTATTACAATTGAAGCACACGAAATCTTGTTTGTGTTTCTTGGAATTTTTAAGTAAATTTTATACAATCTCTGTCATCACAAAGTTTTAAAGAGCGACACATTTTCATTTCGTGATCAGTCGAAATTTAGGAGGCCGAAGCCACGCCAAACGTAATGTATAAAACTCAAGAAGATTATTAACCAATAAAATTGAAGTAAAGAAAATAGTGCCATGCAAACAAAAAGTTGGACTAATCATTTTCGCGGTATATTTGGTTGATAGGCAGCTTGTGTTTTCCGCGTGTGGATTTACCTTTCGACAATTCATTGCGGCCCCTAAATCGATGCCATTGGCGGATTAATCCACTCGGTGACCAGGAAACTCCAAAGGAACACCTTCGCTGCCAAGCAGCTTACGGCGAACGAGTGTCCCGTCCGGAAGCCCCCACGTCCACAGGAGAAAGTTGCGAGGGCGCACTTTTCACGCCGTGCACTCCAGCGGTAAACGCCCCCCACGAGATCACCCAAAGGCGGCCAACCCAACAACCCCAAAGGACGTAAGTCAGAAAGAAGACACTTAACTTAAAAATATAGACTCCACAACTGGCGCAGCCGGTAGGATTTAGATAAAGCCATAGAACGGACGGTTCTAATAAGAACTATTAAATCCTAAATCCTACGAACCTACAAAACAACCTTTAATCAAAAGTATCTATTATTATTATTATTTATTGGTCTGTAAGAACCCGGAAGTACATGACCTCACCGACTCGGCTTCGCCATCGTTCCCTGTTATGGGCACTCTCCTTCCACGCTTGACCATTCGATCCGATCTCCTCAAGGTCAAACCTAACATTATCCTCCCATCTCCGCCGCGGCCGTCCTACCGGTCTCTTTCCCGTTGGTCTACCGCCAAGAATTTTATGCACGGTCCTATCGTTCCCCATTCGCGCCACGTGTCCGGTCCATCTTAATCTTCCCGACTTGATTACTCTCACTATTGTAGGTTTGCGATATAGCTCTTCCAATTCGTGGTTATGGAGTTTCCTCCACTGTCCTGCCTCCTCGTCATATTTACCTCCAAAGATGCCCTTAAAAAACTTTATTCTCGAATACGCGGAATTTGTTTTCTTCCCGTTTTGTGAGAGCCCATGTTTCGCATCCATATAGAACAGTTGGCATGATTATGGTTCTATAGACACGGATCTTTATGTTACGTGATAGCAGTCTGGATTTCAGCAGTTTACTGACTGTGTGCCAACTCGCGTTGCCGGAATGCAGTCTGTTGTTAATCTCCTTCGCCATTTCGTTACTGGCCGTCAGTATCGTTCCCAGATATTTAAATTCTTCAACTTTTTCAAATATCTTACCTCTGACGTTTCTATGTGTTATCTGAGGTCCACCTGCTCTCGCCGTAATCATGTATTTTGTTTTGTTTTCATTTATATCTAGGCCCACCTCTTCTGCCGCTTGCATGATGATTTCACAGTTTTTACTAACAGTCTCTAGATTATCGCCCAGAACGGCGATGTCATCCGCATATGCGAGCACTTGTGTGACCCCGTTCAGGGATGATCCGGCCATGTTGTCGTCTTGTACCTTTCTGATGACATACTCGAGCCCAAGGTTAAAGAGACACGGTGATAGACCATCTCCCTGCTTTAGTCCGTCCCGGATTTCAAATGGTTCTGAGAGGTGGTTTTCTATTCTAACTCGCCCTTTGTTTTCGTTCATGCAAATTTGAATAAGGGCGGCATATTTTTTTGGGACTCCCAGCTCAACTAGAATATGATCTCTGCCTTGCGACTGAGTCGTAGGCTTTTTTGAAGTCAACGAACAGTTGGTGAACCGTCTCACCGTATTCCCACTTCTTTTCCAGCAGGTGTCTTATTGTGAACATTTGGTCGCTTGTTGACCGGTTCCTACGGAATCCACATTAGTAGTCTCCCAGTATCTCTTCTGCGTACGGTGTGATTCTCGCCAGAATAACATTTGTTAATATTTTGTATGCGGTTGGGGGCAATGATATTCCTCTGTAGTTTTCGCAAACAGATCTGTCGCCATTTTTGAAAATGGGGATGACTATTGAGGTTTTCCATTCTTCCGGAGTGACTTCCTTATCCCATATTGTTTGGATGAGCTGGTGGATCTTTCGAGCGGTTGCCTCTCCTCCATGCTTCACAAGCTCTGCCGGTATGCAGTCGACTCCGGGAGCCTTGTTGTTTTTCAATCGATTTATTGCGTCTACAACTTCGTTGAGAAACGGCTCTGGGATCTGAGGCTCGGCTGTATGTACGCTTGGTGCATTTATCTGTGGTTGATGGGTGCGTACATTGAGCAGATTTTCAAAGTACTGCTTCCATCTAGTCACGATATTGTTTGTTTCTGTGACGAGACAGCCGTTTGCGTCTCGAATTATTTTGGCTCTTCCTCGGTAGCCATTTCTAATTGAATTTATGCCGACATACATACCTCTGATGTTCTTTGCCCTAGAATTTTCTAGGATTTTTTCAATCCGAGTCTTCTCCCATTCGCGGTTTTTGCGTTTGAAGAGCCTCATTGTCTCTCTCCGAATTGTCGCGTATCTTTCTGCGTTGACTTCATCATATCTTTCTAAGTGGATCACTCTCAGGCGTTTACGTTCTTCCATCTTCGCCCTGCAAACCAAGGTTTGGACTTAATTGTTTTCTTAAATCCTAATACCTTTTGGGCTGTTAGTTTGATTGTGTCTCTGATCGATGTCCATTTAGTGTTCACACTATTAGCTTCCTCTTCCTCACTGCTCACATTCTCTAGAATGCTAAATCTATTCGGTAGTTCGTCTTGATATTCAGCCCTTTTGCGTAGGTCTTTCAGTTTATCAGTGTCGAACTTTTTGCTTGTCTCCCGTGACTGCCCATGTGGGATTGCTGCGAGGAGACTACTGATTTTGCCCATCACTAGAGGATGATGGGAGTCATAATCTGCTCCTCTATATGATCTTACGTCAAGGATATTCGAGTGGTGTATTTTGTCTATGAGGAAGTGGTCTATTTGGTTACGCGTTACGCCGTCGGGTAATATCCATGTGGCTTTATGAATTTCCTTGTGCTTGAACATCGTGCTTTTCACTACCAGATCTTCTGACGCTGCGAACGTGATTATTCGAATTCCATTATCATTTGAAACGTCGTGTAGACTTTCTTGACCTATCGGAAATACGATTCATAAACCAACAAAAAAGAAACTCTTGCAAAAAACAACACCGTCAACAAAACAGCAGCAGTTACCAAGCAGCCAATGGACAACAGCGCAGCAAAACGGACAACAGGGACCTTACCAATAACAGCCACGGACAGAACTTAGGTAATAATCTACTTGCTTTTAAATTTTTTTTTTCTTTTTTGATTGAAATTACAAAATAATTTACTTGATATATAAACACCACCTACCCATAATTGCTCTACTCTAAGTTAAACACAAACCTAATCTTTACATACAAAAAAACAACAAATTACTATAAAATCAATTGTAACCCTGCTGCTATTTCGAAATCATCCCATCTCAATCTTGTCTATATTGTGTAGCCGGTAATCCTAGGGAAGAATTTCTACCCCCAAATAAATAACGAAATTAATGAAATTAATGCGAAAAGACTTACGGGATAGCAAATGTCTTAAATATTAACAGACCCCCCCCCCCTCCGCCCTTTCTCACACGTTTATATTATTATTATTCCCACCATTAGCTGTTTTTACGGCACTTTTCACCACCAATATACCTGAAACCTTACACCTACTATTTTATTACCTTATGTCGGCCCATGGAACAGGGAACAATCTCAAACCCTAGTACGTCCCGCGACCAAGTACCTCCTTCACCGAAAAAACTTCATTGTGAAGCCATAAGAGTAGAAAATACACAAATCAAGACTCGCAGGCCTAGCCCCCCCCCCCCCCCCCCACCCCACCCTCCTCATCGCAAGTTTCAGTTCTTCAACACCAAACGGACCTCGCAACCTTTGAAACAATGGCCATTGATTACACAAGGGTTGCGAAGCTGTCAGCACAGCTAATCCCCATCTTCTCCGGGGAACCAAATCCGCATATAAGCGGAATTGTAAACGTTTCTGGATTGCTGCAAAAGGGTCTTAAACCGCCTTAGGATCGAAGAACACGGGGCTTTCTTATAGATATTCCCTACTAGACTGCGGGGAGAAGGTAAATACATTGTCGATGAACGGGACTTGTATCGACGACGCCGAGGAACTATCAACCCTCGGCACTCCAATTAAGTCGACTATCGATTGGAATGATCACATATTTGAAGTTGCGAAAAATGCAGCCAAATGTATCGGGTTCCTTAAGATATGCTAAAAATATTTCACTCCATCCAACCTGGCCACTATTTATAAGACGTATGTATATTCGTCCCAAAATGGAGTTATACTCCCGTATTTGGTCAGGCGCATCCAAAACTGCACTACACGTGCTCGATAGGATGCAAAAACGAGCAGTGAAACTTATTGGGGACCCAGCCGTTAGTCGATTAATTCCGTCGTTAGAGCATAGTCGCAACGTATCAAGGCTATCTCTTTTTTATAGGTACTATCACGGTCGTTGCTCAACTGAACTTGTTGAATGTGTTCCACCTCTTCAGACATTTTCCCGCGGTACCCATCAATCTGTAAATACGCATCAGTTCAGGTTCAAAGTCAGCTTCAGGCGTACAAATGAACATAGAGAGTCATTCTTTAGTCGATCCACACGAATGTGGAATGTTCTACCTGATCATGTGTATTCTCGTCGTTGTGATGTCCAGGCATTTAAGAACAATGTACATCGATACCTCCTTTCCTTATCCACTTCCTCTTCTTCCACTCACACTGTGATCTGGCATTTAAGAGTACTTCAAGATCCCTCTTAAATGCATTTACAGAACATTCTCTGGAAGCAAAACCTCGTTCATGCATTTACCGCATCACCATCGGGCATCATACAAATTGCCTGACTTCTAAATATCGTTCGTGCATATGTTGCATCATCATAATTCCGTGAAAGAATTCCGAACATGCGACATATATCGGAAACCGATCCGCGCCCCTTGTTAGCGGCTTACCCTGCACGCACGTGCGCAACACATTTCTCTACTTAGGACGTGAAGTCTGCCTGGCGGAAAAGGAAAAAAAAAAATCTAAAAAGAAAAAAAAACACAGAGGAACAAACTAAGGAAAACTGAAGAAAAAAAAACAACACAGCAACACTCAAGCCAAAGACTGTCAACAGTACAACGACAACAATTAGTAGAGTAAGCATTTTTTTTACTAGCGACTTTTCTCTCTACTTTTTTTAGGAATATTTGAATATTTTCTTCTTGGAAGCTCTCCTTTGCACACAAAAAAAAAAATCTATATTTTTTGAAAATTCTCATTTCAGTATTTCGACGACCTTTCCGTTTTTTTCTTTCTCGCCGAAAATTTTCTTTTTCAGCTTTGGATCCCATTTATCGTTCTTTTCCATATATATTCCATATATTGAATAACAAAAAGAAAGGCCAATTTTTCCATAACCATATTTTTAAGTTAACCTTATTTTTAAGAATTGATAACGAATTTTCGCCTTTTATTTTAAATTTTCACTATTACGAGTCCATATTACACGAGACAGGCGGCTAGGCAGGGGGAAGAACAAATCCACTATCAACAGATACTCAGTAAAACCCCTGAAATGGCTCTGTCTGTCGGAATTTCTGATGTTTTCAGAATCGTCCCCACCTTTGACGGGAAACCCTGCGACTTACGTAAATTTATTTCCGGGGGAGACGTTTTATTTAGATCTATAAAGAAGCCAGACCCGGATATCTATGAAACATTTTTAGAGCTAATCAAAAATAGACTAGACGGTCATGCATACGATCTGATTAGGTATAGCAAAATCGCTAAGTGGGAGGATTTAAAAGATAAACTTGAATCGGAATATAAAGAGGAGCAATCTCGGTCGACGGCACACAATGAATTGATTTCTCTGAAACAACGCTACAGAGAAACCGTCCGGGAATACGGCGATAGAGTTGCGAATGCTCTGCGGACTCTAAACTCTGCCACGTGTGAAATAACAGCAGACGCGGTGGTTAGGGAATACTTAATAGAAGAAAACATAAAATTGGCCGTTCAAACATTTGAAGATGGACTAAAGAACGAACAGCTAAAGATACTAGCTAAAGTCCATGGGGGAAACAATTTAAAACAGTCGATTGGACATGTAGTATCACATGCTGCTCGAATGGACAACCCTCCCAGGCCATATAACTATCATCATCATCATCATCGGCACTACAACCGGGAACCGGTCTTGGCCTTATTTAGCAAGTCCTGAGGCTTGTTAAATTTTCCATAATGATTTATTTTTTCTGGGCAAGGTCATTAGTCTTGCGCCAGGGGCTCCCCGACGGGGAAACGAACCCCGGTCTCCCGGGTGACAGGCGGGTGTACTAACCACGGTACTATCGAGGAGCCCCATATAACTATAATGACAGATTTAATCGAATAGTCTGCCAAACCTGTGGTAAGTCAGGGCATACACAGGACACATGCTATCGGAACATGCAGTCCAACAATTTTCCGAATACACAACCCATAAAGAGAGAATATCACATTGTATGCAATTTCTGTGGTCGGAATAATCACACAGAGAATGAGTGTGGATACAAGATATCTAGGAATGGATCGTCTTCAACAAATTACCAACAAGGTACAACAACGCGTAACCCATTCCGAAATAATCCTACAAACTCTGAAAAACGTTTTGGTGAAAATTCTAGGACCACCAATAGACAAAACGATAGACAAAATGTTCAATTTTCTCGGGTACAAGAGTCGGAAAACGAGGCCTGACGCCAACCAAAATTGATGGAAGACAGACCAAATTTTTCTATTTACACCATTAGATCTTTGGAATAAGATAACGACCATTTTAATGAAGCTCCTAGCCAAATATACTCCTATAAACCTAGACATATAAACGAAGATAACCCTGCCCCTAATATAAAGACTCCGATTCATACTCCCATTCTGGAAAATAATTCAGCAACACAGACTGAAAATTCGAAATTTTCAGCAGTATTAAAGACTGAAATCCCTAATATCTCAGCTATCCCTATTGACAACCCCGACACTTCAGCAACAAAGACTGAAAATTCAGCAGTGTTAAAGACTGAAGACCCAAAAGTTGCAATTAAAATCGAAACCCAAGTCAGTTCAGCAGCTAATACTGATGAACAAATCTTTTCTGCAGCAAAGACTGAAAGATTCAATGTTTCTACAGCAGATATAACTAAAGAAATAGTTCAAACAGCAAATAGGACTGGGAACCAAGATGTTCTAACAGCTAATAAGTCTGAAGAACTATACGAATCAGTAAATGAGACTGAGAAACTAAACGATCCATCAGCAGTGAGTAAGACTGAAAAGGTAGACGTTCCCACAGCGGTTAAAGCTATGGACAATGACAACACTAAGCCGAAAACAATAAATATTTTAAACAACGAAAACAAACACAAACCCTTACTCAAACACGAAATAATAAAAAATGAAAATAATAATTTAACTAAAATAGGTAAAGGAAAACCATATAAGTACATTACAAATTTTTTTGTACAACAATAAACATTTATTCAAACACAAAATACAACAAAATAAAAAGTTACACAGTCAGTTAGGACATTTGAAATCAGTTCTTAAGAAGATTTTTGGCATTATGCGTTTCTATACAATCATCATAATAATAGGCCCAGAAAAGTTTTGGAAAATTTTCCATAAATTTAAGGAAAGTATAAACACATAACAAATGGCCTTTGTTTTTTTATTCAATATATATGAACTAATCAAACAATTGTAGGAAATGACGAAAACGAAAAAAAAAAAGTTAAAGAGGGGGAATAACGAAAGAAAATTTTAGAGGTAATATATATTGGAAATTTTGGAATTAATATATATTCGAACGGAAAAGCTAAGAAAGGAAATTTTAGAGGTAATATATATATTGGAAATTTTGGAATTAATATATATATTCGAACGGAAATGAGAATTTTGAAACAATAATTTTCATATTATGTAATTAATATAATAAGTAATAATAACTTTTGGCTAAGAAAAGAAAAGGTTCCAAGGAGAAATATTTAAATTTAGTTAGTTAATATGTAATGTAAATATACTATTTTGACTATTTTTCTAGTGTTAAGAACTTTTTGATTATTGTAAAAATTTAGTTAATATATAATGTAAATAGACTATTTTTCTAGTATTAAGAACTTATTGATTATTGTAACTTTTGATAAAGATTAATTTTGAAAACCATTGTAATGTAATTGAACGAAAATCCAAGTCTTTCTTAATCTAATATATAGTTACTAGAAAATTATTCTCTTCAAGGATAATTTTCTTTCTCGAAGAAGGGTGGGATGTTGTATTCCAGAATACTACCTTTTATTAAATTTAACACTGAATCTCCTTACACATCCTTAAAAACTTCCCTTAACATATATTACATTCTCACTTAATACATACCATTCATAAACATTCACAATATTGCCAGTTACAGCACATTTAATAACATGCCCCTTTTCATAACTTGCCCCTTTTTATTTCAAAATAGAGGACTTTGATTTTCGTTCAAATTTTATTCAATTTAAAAGTCACAGAAACTAAAGGAGTACTTTGAGAAAATTTGTTTTGTTCATATTATAATTTACAGTAAATTAGAACACAATGTTCTATAAGTAGAGAAAAAATTCAATTGTAAAATCAGTCCAGTTCAGTTAGTTTGAGATTGGAAGCGAGTCAGTGAAAAAGAAACAGATTTGAAATTAAATAGCTGAGTAAACAGTCAGCTGAGTTTTGAAAGTTAGTTTTGAGTTTGAATTCGGAAGCAGTTAAAATGGCTGGTAATATGAGCCCAGTGGAAAATACTTATTAAGAACAACCACTTAATCGGAAACGACGCTTTCAAATATCAAAGACCGATCTTTGATTAAATACTGGAAAGAAAGTTTGATTTGGAAAATGCCTTCTGGATATGCGTTATCTGATTCCAAAGACATCACAACAAATCTAGAATCAAGATATCTAATAAGATTGTTGCGCGTACAGAAGTTCCATAAAAGAAGTAAAAGAAATAAATAAAAGGTCCCCGCTCTTCCCTCAACCGAGGAAGCACGGCGCCGGACGTCAACAGAACTTGTATTTTATTTTTATTTTTTTTTGCCAAATCAAAAACTTGAATTTTATATTTATTTCAAACAAAAACCTGACTTTAATTTGAGTGCCAAATCCAAGTGAATTAACCAATCTTTTATGAAAGGACCGAACGAGCGAATAGTTAAGTTCAATTGTGTTGTAGTCGAATATTGTGTTCCAGTAGTCGCTACTGTTCCCTCAAAAATTTCAGTCAGTTAATTGAATAACATTTTAGTTTATAAAGAACTAGTAATAAATAAAAAATTATTTATCAGAATTAAAACGAATCCCAGAGTTTTAATTGTTTCTGATGTGTACGGCTAGCGGAGTCCCAAGTGCAAGCTCAGTGGGACCAATGCCGACACACAACTAAAAGAAAAGGACACAAGCCAAACAAACAACACACCCTTACACATCATCCCCCCCCCCCCCCCCCCTACATCTTCTTCTTTGAAAAGCATGTTTGACAACTTTTCTGAAAATATGTGAATAAATATTAAATTTTCAGGTTGGGAAGCGAAGCGGTTCGAGTTGAGAGTGGTAGGCAACAAGACATTTAAAAATGGAAAATAGATGTGGTGACAGAATGGAATGCTGTGGAACGCTAGTATTGACTTCATAAGATATAGATTTGAAGCCGTTCAGAACTACTTGGATTGCGTGAACAACATCTGTTGAACCATTGTATCGTTGACTTTATGGAAATGATAATTTATTAATAGGGTTGGGTGCTTTTATGATGCAATGATGACCGGGTTATAGCAGTTACATTCTATAGTCTCATTTCTAAATTAATTTCATCGCCCTAAAAATAATTCCTTTCCGGCGCCATGGACTTAACACATCAGTCAATAACTCACGGGCCTGACATATAGATGGACTTACCCTGGAACACATAAGCTCGCACGAAGAGTTAATTATAGTTGAGGATCCGCAAAAGAAAGCGGACTCAATTAGTGATTGTTTCGAGGTAGTGTATAGCATGAACAAATCGATTTGACCTCGAAAATAGAACTCTTCCGAACCATATTTCGCTACGTAATGACATTAATAGTTGGCGTCTCGAAAGTCGAAGTTCCAAGACCTTTAGTGAAAACAGTATAGCGGATTCCTTGGTTAGAAATCTCAATACGAGTAGAAGGATGAACTTACGGATATCCTGAGATCCATTAAGAACCAGAAATCTTCTGAAATAGATAGTGTTCCAAACATTTTTTTTTTACAGCGATTGCCTCTAGACGTAGTACAAGTTTACATCATTTCTTTCAACAACACTGTAAATAGTGCATATTATCCAACTCGTTGGAAACCTACAGTAGTTCACACCATCAGCCAATCCCCGCTCGATTAGTTTGCTTCCAAATATCGACGAGGTATTCGAAAATTCATCATCATCATCATCGGCACTACAACCGGGATCAGGTTTTGGCCTTATTTAGCAAGTCTCGAGGCTTGTTAAATTTTTCATAATAATTTATTTTTACGGGCAAGGTTATTAGCCTTGCGCCAATTCGAAAATTATAAATTATAAATTATACCAATATAAACTAAAAGATAATGGTATCATTCCAAAACAATCGGTTTGGTTTTGAATCGCAACACGACACACTTCATGCTGCGACGAACCTAGTTTCCGACACACAGTGGAACAAGGCACAGGAGCCTGTTTGGCTGACTTTGAAAAGGCTTTCGAGACGATTAGGTTTGCAGGCCTTGTATATAAGTTATGAAATTTAGGTATGCACAAATATTTGTCAAGGGGGTATTCTGGTCTAGAAATTTGAAAAAATCATTTTTTTTTCATATTTTCGAAGCGTAACCCCCTAAAAATATGTCTTTAAGAGGATTTTAGAAAATTCAAATTATTTTCGGAGGTGTGGCTGTTTTGCTGATGCGCGGTCTAAACCGGCTCGGACGGAACGAATCGAACAAAAGACATTAGGGACTTTCTGTCAACCTGCAACCTGTTTCCTCGTAAAACCTTTATATATACATATATATACATATGTATTGAAATACAATAACCGTGGGTAACCTTTATGTATTTTTAAATTATCTTTTATATTTTGTGTGAGCTTACATCCAGTTGCGAACAGTTGAATTCTAACCTTGAACGCTGTGAGTAAAATAAAAATATTTCAAGTGATTTCAAGTGAAATGGATCGAAAATCTTCAGCGAAAAGGATTACGCGTCGGGATCGAAGTAAAAAAAAGCGATTTCACGGTAATAGATTTACGGTAGAGGAAGACACTGTGGGTATTTTTCACTAGTGCGTCGGCACGGACGCGGAATCAGTAAAACACCCCACAACACTACTGATGTCTGCTGCCAAAATTGTCACTGATCCTACGGTCACCGTTCTCCACACTCGAGTTCCAAGACACTGTACACTGCGGAATGATGACAATTAAAACGCGGATGTTGTTATTCTGTAGAATGTTTATTTATTGTTTAGTTTAAAGTTTCTTAACATTGACAAGGTCCACCTCTTTGAAAATTATTAATTTTTCTGATATCTAATCGTTGTACAGCGAAAAATAAAACAAACACAACTAGTCACACAATGATACAGTTCACGAAAATGAGGTAAGTTTTGAACACATAATTTACACTTGTGATAGACACCCATGGAGTTCGTAGATATATTACATGGATATAACAAGTAAACCGGCAGACATTAATAATAAGAAATCACTACTTTCGAAAGGGGCGTATTTACGCACGAATCGAATACGCAAGTCAATTAATTATTACAACTCTCCGACTCCTCCGCTAGACTTGTAAACTTGGTCCTGACGTCTGCCCCGCTGGACGGTAAAAATCTGACTCCTAGACACTATCCATATCTGCCAGATTCAGCGGTGTGAATTACATTGGTGTGGGAGGATTCTATATGTGTCCGTGTAGGACAAGTACGTTGCCCTTCAGACTGCATATCGACAACGACGAAAATGCACCTGAATAAATATGGGCTGGTGTAATGGATTGTAGATATTATACGCGATAGCGCAATCGCTGAAAGGAGAAATAGGTTTATGTGTCTTAAATAAACAGAAACGATATTTCGAGGGCCATAAATCTTTGATGACCTGCGCCTGAGAACGAAATAGGTTTTTGCTTTAAGATACACAAAAACGCTATTTCAAGGTTCACGATGGTATGCACATCGTGTTTGTTTATTTAACAGGCCGGAGCATCGTTCGGCATGATCTGGGGTATGATTGTCTAACGTCAATCATATTGGTGCCCAAATCCCATGATCGGTAGATAACCGATAAGGGAAATTGGTCGCAAGTGTTGCGAACCTTGGGATTGGGGCCATATTTACTCATGAACCGTAGCAAGAATACCGGCTACAGCTATGTCAACCATTACGCTGCCCAGCGCGTATTTATCTTTTATAATTGCCGACAAGCTGAGCCGATTGCCTGGCACGGTCCATGTATGAATGAATGAAATAATTTGTTTGGTGTGCATGCTTGATAAGATTTAACTCTCAGGTGTGATGCTGCAGAGGAGCTTACGCTGCCCAAAATTGCAGGTAAGTACTATGGGTTTGGAAGGTAGTTAATTTAAGAGGATGGGCGGTTCTTTGGGAATGTATTAAAGAACCGCCACAACACCAGTTTTACGAGTGTATCGGCAGCAAAGTTGGGCAAATCAAATGATGAAGAAGTGATTATTGACAACAATTACGGCTACTGTATTTTGGAGTTTTTCCCAGTTTTTACAGTGATTTCTTCCATAGTTTTGTGTAATACCTGCAAGAAAGAGATAACATTTTCACGAATGTCTCATCGCGGACTAGGTTTTAAAATTGCATTACAATGCAGTTGCGATAGTATACAATATGTACACTCATGTCCATTCGTCGATAAATCCTTCGAAGTAAATCGAAGAATGATATTTACTATGCGGCTTATGGGAGTCAAAATTGGTTCAGAAGCTTATTCATTCGCTGGGAAACGAGACAATGCCCGGATTGACCACTCAGAGATACGAGCGTCTAACGCACAAAGGAGGCCAGAATTGCTTGGTTGGAAGAGAGAAGCGCGAAAGATGCTTATTTCGAAGTCGAGGAAGGTCCAATGTATGCAGCAGGAATGGCAGATTGAATAAACGTAAGCCTAAAATATCATTTCATGACTTAGACCGCGAGAAACTTTACGTGAAACTTTAAACGCGTTTTTCTCGAAGCCGTCCTTTTTAAAACAATACCCACGATTTTTCAAGTTCTACTGAACCGATTTACATCAAATTTAGTATATGTCTTCTTTATAGGCTTTTCTATTGCATGAACTGTCCTCATCCCCAAATTTCAATGTAAACTACTTTTAAAAAATTCGAAAAACTAAAAAAAAGTGGTACAAAAATAAATTTTTTTTTCAAGCAGTCGCCATTTTGTTAAAAAAAAAATTTTTTTCTACTTTTTTCAGTTCCAACGATAGAGGCATTTCTGTAAATTAATAATCTTTTTTCTCAGATTGCTAGGAGGGTTGAATCGTGGATATGGTTGCGTGCCAACTTTTTGAAATCCCCCACTTCTTCAGCTGCTAACGTTTTGAATTTTGAATTATTTACTTTCAATTTTTTTACTGTATTCTTGAAATATTAGTAAACATCCTATAAAAAAATGAATAGTAAAAATATTGATTGTTTTTTTTGTCAACTGTTCGTTGATTGCAAAAAAGCCTACGACTCAGTCGCAAGGCAGAGACTCTACCATATTCTAGTTGAGCTGGGAGTCCCAAAAAACTATGCCGCCCTCATTCAAATTTGCATGAACGAAAACAAAGGGCGAGTCAGAATAGAAAACCACCTCTCAGAACCATTTGAAATCCAGGACGGACTAAAGCAGGGAGATGGTCTATCACCGTGTCTCTTTAACTTTGTGCTCGAGTATGTCATCAGAAAGGTACAAGACGACAACATGGCCGGATCATCCCTGAACGGGGTCACACAAGTGCTCGCATATGCGGATGACATCGCCGTTCTGGGCGATAATCTAGAGGCTGTTAGTAAAAACTGTGAAATCATCATGCAAGCGGCAGAAGAGGTGGGCCTAGATATAAATGAAGACAAAACAAAATACATGATTACGGCGAGAGCAGGTGGACCTCAGATAACACATATAAACGTCAGAGGTAAGATATTTGAAAAAGTTGAAGAATTTAAATATCTGGGAACGATACTGACGGCCAGTAACGAAATGTCGAAGGAAATTAACAAGAGACTGCATTCCGGCAACGCAAGTTGGCACGCAGTCAGTAAACTGCTGAAAGCCAGACTGCTATCACGTAACATAAAGATCCGTGTCTATAGAACCATAATCATGCCGATTGTTCTATATGGATGCGAAACATGGGCTCTCACAAAACGGGAAGAAAACAAATTCCGCGTATTCGAGAATAAAGTTTTGAGGGGCATCTTTGGAGGTAAATATGAGGAGGAGGAAACTCCATAACCACGAATTGGAAGAGCTATATCGCAAACCTACAATAGTGAGAGTAATCAATTCGCGAAGATGAAGATGGACCGGACACGTGGCGCGAATGGGGAACGATAGGACCGTGCATAGAATTATTGACGGTAGACCTGTGGTGTTTTTTTACGGTGGCATCAGCAAGGATGCGGGTTGCATAAAAACTCCACCGACGAAAAGACGAATCACACTCACCAACGACAAGCTCAACACAAAAATTGTCTTACACCAAAACAGTGAACACAAGCACCAAGAAAACAGGAACACGGGATCACTACTTTACAAACGATGAAAATGTCTCTGCTGCTCCAATAATAAAGAAAAATGAAACGCTGGAGTTGCTGTTTGAATCTATACTTAGGTATTGTTTTTATTTCTTTAATCGGATTCTATAAACTGACAATCGGTTTAAGCCACAAGATGTCCATACAAATATTGACACCATATCCAAAACTTATATCAAATTGGTCGGAATCGTAGTTCCTTAATATTGTGGTAGTTGCACTATATTGAGCAAAAAAATGTTCGACGAAGTCAAATATGCATTAGCAACCACTAACAAAGTTAATATTAAGATTGTACACAGGTGGTAAAAGAACGTTCGCGAATAGATCTTTGTTATTGTTTGGCACTTCTCACTTGCCACGGAAAAATTGAATTAAATGACCTGCGGATTATTACTCCATTAACGAACAGGTTACTCTTGATCACGTTCTTCTGTACTTGCGTTTCGACGACTCTCAATTCGTAGCGAGAACTCGACTCCCGACACGCAACGATCGCGACACGTCTCTCTCATTAGGCCGATAAAATCTGACTCCAAGGAAAAAGGCTGACTGACTAATTGGAACTCATCCAAGAAAAGGGAACCTCAAAGAAACTGAAAAAGAAGGAGGGGCTACACGATTAACTCGAGGGAGTTAATCGTGATTGGACCGGGTGAAATAGGCATACATTATGCATGTGTGTGTATGCCTTGCATACGATCGTCCGGCGACCGTGGATGGAGGCCAACATCGCTAATGCATTTTCCATGAATGTAAACACTAACATCTGGGATGCGAAAGACCCAAACCGAAGATTTGGTCATCCTAATGGGAGGCCATAAATCAACATTTCGGTTGACGATGTTTAAATATTGCAACGAATATAGGGTGCAGCCATTGTCAGATGTTGAAAGTAAACATTTTCTGGCTGCATCTTGTTCGTTGCTTGATTGCGGTCCCTGAACGTGGGGACCGATAATAGGAAACCAGCGATTGCTGGTAATTAGGGAAATGTTTGGTTTGCGTCAGCCGAAACCTTGTCGGCGGTAGCAAACCAATGGGAGCAAATAGCTGCATGCAAGAAGTGCCAAGGGCAAACAAATAAAACGAGTCAACAAGGAACTCCTTGTTGATGTTGTTTCCATAGCATAAGGCTATGGAAACAAGCTGCCCTGGGCAGAGTGTATGCCTAAAGATAGGATTTCAAATGCCACGGCAATGTGATGATTTTGCCGTGGACTTATGCTTTTTTTTAGGAAATAATGTACGCCTCGGGGGTGAATTTTCGATGCCACGGCAAGGTGATAAGCTTTGCCGTGGACTTAATGTATTTTAGGAATTAGTGCCTGCCCGAGGGTGAGTTTTCGATGCCACGGCAAGGTGATAAGCTTTGCCGTGGATTCAATGTTTTTCAGGGGTGGTGTTGGAGAAAAAGGGGTTTGGAAGGAAAACCCCCATAGAATAGGTAAGCTGCCTAACGGATATTCAAAACAGGTATCCGATTGGGTAACCGTAATAATTCCGGCGATTTGGCTGGGGGTAAATGCCGTAGCAAGGTTACGCAACCTTGCTGAATTTCGACCGAGAGGTAAGTCGTTCGCCTGGAATAGTGGGGATCGAGCGATGCATGGCTCTTCGGGCCCTGAAAAGCCCCACAGACCAACGGGAAAGAGACCGGTAGGACGGCCGCCACGGAGATGGTAGGATAATGTTAAGTTTGACCTCGAGGAGATCGGATCGAATGGTCAAGCGTGGAAGGAGAGTGCCCAGGACAGGGAACGATGGCGAAGCCGACTCGGTGAGGTCATGAACTTCCGGGTTCTTACAGGCCAATAAATAATAATAAAGTTTTTTTTTTACAGCACTTCAAAAATTGCGTTAATTTCGTGCGTCTTGACCAGAATATCCCCTTAAACAATATCTACGATATTATAATGAGCAATCGATTTGTGGTAAAATTTGGAAATATAAAGTAAAGCAAGATCTTCACGTCAAAAACGGCTTACAGCAGAAAGCATAGAATGCTCCCATTCAGGTTCTCATCAAGAAGTTTTAAAAAACCGATTTTTTAAATTTTTTTTCATTTTTTTGATAGTTTATAGTTTGTAGAATAAGTCCCCAAAACCGTTTTTGCGAATATGATTTTATAAAAAGTTGCAACATAGCGAGGTCAAGTGAGGTCGTTTATTTTTTACCTCGGGGCGTCTGGTTCAGTAGGTTTTCAAATGAATACGAATAGAGCAATCTACCTGAAAATGTGTATGCAAGCTAATGAGACAGAACTATTGAACCTGATATAGTAATTAGACCTGCTGGTGCAATCTCTAGGTCAGGTCGGATACTTTTCATCCACCCTCGTATAGCATTTTGTGACTTTAAACGCATTTTTTTTCGAAACCATGTTTTTTAAACTGCTGGCCAAGATTTCTCGAAAACTGCCTGACAGATCAGTTTTTTTTTTATTAATCCTAAAGTAGATTTGAGCCTTTGGAGCCCTTACTACAATGAATATGACGTATGCATAACTGTTTTTTACAGTACTTTAAAGAAAGAGAAACTAGTGAAATCCCGTATTTAAAAATTCAAATGTCTGCCAATTTGTTAAATTTTCAAATGTCCGCCATTTTGTTAAACATAGATTCATTTATGATTCTATAAGGCCTCCAACTACATTTATATGGTTTATGAAAATTTTTCGATTATGGATTTTTGATAATTTTTGCAGGTGCTAGAGTGGCCCGAAGGCTGGGAGCGAACATACAGTGGAATTCCCTCCGTGCGCAAGTGTTTACAGAGCGTTACAACCTGCAACTGTTCAAAAGGAGCTGCAATAGTTGTTTAGAGCCATCGCGGGTCACCGGCTCGATGGTATAGGCTAGCCTCTCCCCGGAGAAGTGTGAAAAAAAATTCCGAGCTAAAGAATTATTGAATTTGAATACTAAATGTTGCGTTAATAAAACTACGCGTGAAGTATTGCGAAAAGTTAACGAAAATTGGCTTCATTAATTAAGTCCTGGAAGAGAAGAGGAATGGTCGAAAAGTTAAACCGAACAATGAAAGAGCATTTATCAAAGGTCGTTAGTGATCACCAACGAGATTGGGACAAATATGTATAAACCTTTCTCATGAGTTTTAGATCGGCTATTCACGATACGACAGGCCATTCTCTAGCAAGAATTATATTTGGACGAGAGATACGATTACCAGCCGATCTGCGATTCGGAATATCTCCAGACGCCATAGATAAAACCTAAGACTACGTAGCCGAATGGAGAAATCGCCTCGATGAGATTCATCATTTGGTTCGAAAGCAAGTCAAGGTATCCAGTGACGGAATGAAAACAAGGTAGGACGATCGAGCCAACCCATCCGGATTTAATGCAGGCAATAACGTGTGGCTTTATAACCCTTATCGGCAAAAGGAAGGTCCCCGAAGTTGCAGCAACATTGGGAAGGACCGTATAAGGTTCTCACAAGAATTAACGACGTTGTCTATCGGATTCAGCGAAGACCGAACGCCAAGATGAAAGTGGTACATCGTGACCGACTGGCGACTTTTGTTAACCCAGGAGACTAGTGAACTTAGTTCGGGACGAACTAATCTAGGCGGAGGGTAGTGTGACGCATATGACAATCAGTACTAGAATATTCTAGAAAGTCCGAAACAAAGTACTAGAATATTCTAGAAAGTACTGGAAAACTGGAGACTATGAGTAGTGGAAAATTCGAGGCTATGGAACGGACAGGAACGAAACATCGAATCAGAATGAGGAAACGGTATAAACACGTCGCACGCAGATCAGGAGATAAGTAATAAGTAAGAATTAAGCAGCCAAAGACGCGATAAGTACGGAAGCGATAAGTCAAAGAAATCGTTAAGTGTACGGTAAAAGTAACGGTTGTTATTAACGGACTAATAAAGTTTTACATTAATTCAAAACCGATTTAACGGCTTTTATTTATTAAAAATAATTAATCCAGCGAACCCAAAGCTCGATACAATATATATATGTATATATATGTATATATATATATATATATATATATATATATATTTTTTTTTTTTTTGTTTTTTTTTTTTTTTTGTTTTTTTATTTTTTTTTTTTTTGTTGTTTTTTCCGCTTTCTATCTATCTCTCTTTCTTATTCTGAATAACTCTGACAAAAACAATCCTAAATATTCAACTCTAATGATTTTTCGACTCAACTGAAGAGCATTAACGTTAAGTTGTTTACTGAGCATACAGATCATTTCCATGTTAATATACATACTTGTTAAGTGGACATTTCTGCGCAAGCAACACCTATCCCGAAACAAAGTATAACAAGTATTTCAGTTTGCACAGGCAACAATCTGTCTTCTGACATTAACATTGTTGCCGGCCCAAGAAACCTTGGAATGGAGTGAAATTTCAAATTGCCCATCTGTTGACCACATTTTAATGCAATTTTGTTGCAAAGGATGTTTATGTAGCCAGCTTATGGTGGGCAGTTTTAACGACCGCTGTAACCAAAAGCCGGTTGGTAAAATTTACGATCCAACCACAATGAGTCTGAATTTCCAAACCGCACTGGCATATTTTAACGGCCAAACTCTTCTACGCCTGGCAGTACATTCTGTAAACACAAAGTTGTTTTTGTTGATTAATGCGATGGGCTTAGTAGAAGTAACTATGTTCTTTCCCACTTTCTATTCCGCACACTCCCTTCCGTATCTAGCTATTTTCAAATCAAATTGGAAAAAGTCGCCGAGTTAAGCTTCACCCAAACAGAATTCGCCTGGGCATTTATGCACGAAGTCCCAACCATGAAAGACACATAATTGAAAAACTCCGTCTCTGCCAACAATGTGTGAGTTTTTGTGCATTCTCGTGGGTATTTCTATTTTCAATTTAGATTCTTTCCCAGTTTTCATTTGGGGAATCAGTTAGCGATTTAGTTAGATTTGTGACGATGGGTGTGATTGTGTTTTATTTTTCTTCTCATCTTCTTCAAACGTCGCCATATATCCCATGTGCCAATGCTAACGAGTCCTGTTTAGGTGCACTTGTTGTATTTTCTCTGGTGCTTTTGTTGTATTCTAATTTTACTCTACTGTGATGTCCATATTCTATTGAAGAAAATAAGGCAAAAAGAAAGAAACCAAGGAAAATTTCGATCGACAAGCACACGCTTCAGTGCAATGGGCGTTGAGACTGTCGAGCCTTGGGATTTAACAATGTCCTCTTTTTACCTTTTTCTTTTGTTTGGCGTGTTGGTTTCTGGTCGAGAATGTATTTTGAGTTATGCAAAAAGTTCAGCTCCGCATAGACCAAGATTTGGCCGTTTGCCCATCAGTCAAGCGAATCAGCTGCGCTACAATAGTTTACTGCCGCTACAACACTCCAATGAATACTGGAAGGAAAAAAGCTGTAAAACTTTATCCTTAGAACCGAATGGTTGGCAAAAGTCAGAGGTGGTGATAGGTTTTTGTAAGAGTTCCAATAAGTGCATTCTTTAAACCTGGCAAGTACGTTTGGGTAGTGTCCTTGCACCAAAAGACAGCGAAGGATTTATATTAATTTCCCTTCGTACACCATTGTCCTTGATGTCAACTTTGCCGTACTTCGAGCTTTATTTATGTTCAATTCCTTCTAACCAAAATGTATGTGAATGTTACCACTAGATGGTATTGTGGTGGCTTCTAAGCGCCTTCTAAATCGTATAAAACAGCTTTGACTGGCATGGACTAGCACATGTATGAAACGTAATAAATTTTCCGAGCCGAAATATTGGCAGATGTGTTGTTATAAAATAGTAATATAAAATTATATCCTGAATAATCTGTAAGGCAAGCGCAGATGTTTGGTGTAGTTAACGAGTTCATACTATAGATTAAATTTTAGGTTTTGCGAGGGAAGTGGTCTTACACCAATGAACGAGTTTACGAGACGTAAGAGTAGGACATAACATGTCCTGGTTTCAATATATCCTGCAAGCGTATGTGGCGTTCTGGAGATATACGGCAATTCTAGTATGAACGGAGTTAATCATATTTTTTTTCCTTTTTTCCTTTTCTTTCTTTTTTAATGAATAATTTATCAGTCTTATGGTTAATAAAAAACTCGACGATTTTTTTAAATGATTGAGGTCCATAAAATAAAAATGCATGAAGTACTTTACAGGCGGCAATAACTCCCAATATGATTATTGCTTGATACTAAATAAAAGATTCAATTGCTGCGTACTGTTGTTTTCTGCACTATATGGGGAATGTTGTTATGAATACTGATGGTGAAGGTGGACTGATCATGTGTTCAGTTAACCCACACTTCATAGAAGATTCATACTTCTATTGTGCATTCGAAGGTAAAATAGTCTGAAAATACTTAAACCTATCTATCGTGGACTTAAGGACGTACACGGCGAAATACCTCCTTATGGTACAAACGTAAATCACTGAGAAATTCCCAACTATCATAAATATCCTTTCGACTAAATATCCTATCTTTTTTCACTAAGTGCAGTGCAATAGCGTGTAATTGAATGCAACTGCGTAATTGGGAACCTTGTTAGAAAAACACAATAACAGGTTCCGACAAAAAGAAATTCTATCATGTACGTGGAAAGCGAATGCACTGCTCGACTCTAAGAGATTTTTCGAAAAGAGTGTGAATCTCTATTTCTAGTAGCATATTCATAACATTCATAAAATTTCCACCGCCAATAATCAAGGTATTGAACTTTTAACGGCGCACCTTTTTTTTTTTTAATCAAACTTCTCTCGGGAGAGGCGAACCTATAGCGCCGAGTGGGCGCCCCGAGATGCCACCAAATAACTGTTGCAGTTTTTTTTGAACGGGTTGCAGGTTGTAACGCTCCGGGAACACTCGCGTGGGAAGGGAGTTCCACAGCATCCCCGCTCTGTTACGGAACGAGTTCTGATGCAGGGATGTTCGCGGCGTCGGGAGATGAACCACAAACTGGTGCGATCCGTCGGATTGTCCTGTGGATGATCGCACATATGCCGCATTGCGTGGAACAATACCACGAATCTCTGAAGAACAGTACGCGTGATATTTTCGAAAGAATAGAAAGAAAAAACACCCTTTGTAAATTGAAAAATAACTGTTTTTGAACTCCCTGCTGAAATTGATCAAGCAGCCTTAAGAAAAGAGCAAATACTAAAAAAATGACCTCTTCAGCCACACACCTACATCCATCCCTCATAATCACCTAGGAAAACCTTTACCCAACATCCTTACAAAACTGTTACGCGTAAAAAAACAGCTTAGACGAAAACTACATAGCAGTTACTCCCCTTTTATTAAAAATCAAATCCAACTCTTGACTACCCTGCTAAATGGACAACTAAAACAATTTGCCGACAAGGCTTACACGTCTATACTTAAAAATATTAAACCCAATCGTGATTTATTCAAAAATATGAACAGACTAATGGGTCGAAAATACAAACCTCGAATCGATTATATTATCAACCCTACTAACAATCACCCAGTCCAATAGCAAACTGTCTAGCTAATCACTTTTATAAAATCCATCAACAAAACGACTCCCTCTCAGTCTCCAATTTTCAAGATACTCTAAACGACTACATCTCACGCACAATCATCCCATCCTTCACCCCGTTCATCGCGGAATTCAATGAAACAAACAAATCGTCTCATCCTCTGGATAATGCGACCTTCCTAACAGCAGGCGAATTATCTGAATTTATAATACCACGCAATAACAAGAAGTCGACAGGCTTAGATGGAATTCCAAACCTTCTTTACAAAAGACTTCTCCCGTCAAATCTAGTACCTATTCTCGTTCTTCTCAACCACATAATTAACGGATCACATTTCCCAGATAACTCGAAAACCACGGTTATAGTCCCTATCAGTAAGTCCAGTCCTTCCAAAAACCCCAGCAACTATCGTCCGATTTCGTTATTAAACACATTAAGCAAGATATATCGAAATCTCCTTTCATTTGCTAATGACAACGCTATTATCCCAAATTCCCAGTTTGGCTTTCGCTCACAACACTCCACCTGTCATGCTCTGTTAAAACTAACGCACGATGTCACAACTAATCTTCAAAACCAAAGCCCGACGGTCTGTATCTCTCTCGACATATCTAAAGTATTCGACTGTGTTTGGATCTCAGGACTGCTTTACAAGCTGCACTACATATTTGGATTGAACACCCATACTACCAAACTTCTTACTTCCTACCTCTCTGGTAGAAAATTCATGGTCAAAATAAATTCTTCTATCTCCCAATCGTATAATATAACCGCAGGGGTTCCACAGGGTTTAATTCTTGGACCACTATTATACCTCCTTTATACCTCAGACATACCGCAGCCTCAATTACCCAATTCCGTAATGTGGAATTTCGCCGATGACACCATAGTCTTCTCCAGCAGCAAGTTTGTAAAAGAGGTAAGAAACCGCATTAATAACCTCCCAAATCTATCATCATCATCATCATCATCGGCACTACAACCGGGAACCGGTCTTGGCCTTATTTAGCAAGTCCTGAGGCTTGTTAAATTTTCCATAATGATTTATTTTTTCTGGGCAAGGTCATTAGTCTTGCGCCAGGGGCTCCCCGACGGGGAATCGAACCCCGGTCTCCCGGGTGACAGGCGGGTATACTAACCACTATACTATCGAGGAGCTCAAATCCAAATCTATCAACATACTTCAATAAATGGAAAATAAGCCTAAATCCTGATAAAACCCAACTTATAGTGTTTAAGGGTAAAAAGGAGCACTGCACAAAGAACACAAGGCGCACCCACAACAAAATTAGACTAAAACTAAATAACACCCAGATAAAACCTTCTAAAACTTTAAAATATCTGGGAATAACCTTTTCCAATGACCTTTCATTCTCCACCCACATTAAAAATACTTTACGTAAAGCCACAATACAAATGAATCTCTGAGTGATGTGGAAACCCAACGGTCTCTCTCACAAAGTCAAACTGCTCATCTATAAACAAATAATCAGACCCACACTGGCATATGCGTGTCCACTGTGGTATCATATTACACCAGCCCAAATGGAGAAGCTACGCACTTTCGAAAGAAAATGCTTCAGGCTGGTCACTGGCCTCAACCGACAACCCAACTCTTATAAGTATTACAATAACAGGATGCTATACAATGCCGCTAATATTGACCGTCTCGATAGACGCTTCCTAGAGCTGTCTATCAAATTTATTGAAAACCTCCCAAATAATCCCAACCCCATAACAACTTCACTACTATCAACTCCTCTAGACAACAGGGCTCACTATCTGAATTGTCTCAATACTAGAAGTCTCTTCACCACTGGAAGATTGGTTAATGACTCCAACGAGGTAGTGTACCACAACACCGCGCTGGCACCCAATCAGTACAAATACTGTAATATAAAACCATTCTCCAACATTCTGCGTTTTAACGAAGAACCGGAAAGTGTTACCGCACCCGAGACCACTAACTGACCATATCACACGCCAACCTACTTCCTTAACCATCAATCCCTAAATTCCCGATTCACATTACATATTTAACTTATTATAAAATAAATTAGGTTAAGCTAGATTAAGTTAGAGTTAAGTTAAGTATTAGATTAGATTAAATTAAAAAAATAAAAATCCTGGTTTTCTGACCTTTTCCAGGAAAACTGTTAATATTAAAACCTATAATACTCGAATAGTTATTCACACATTCAGTTATGTTTGAAAAATGTGTAATGTATCCATGTAAACAGTTGACTCACTAGAATTATAAGTTAGCTGTAGTACGAGGGTTGCCTCTTATGTTTCGGGATTTGGCAACCCTAGCGTTGTAATCCGGCAATTGACAGCTCTGTCGTAAAGTTGGACATTTTTGAGATTATACGCACTCAGAACGTTTTGACATACGAGCGCTATTTGTGTTGTTTACAGTAACTTAAAAGATTCATCTCGACCCAAAAAGGGAATTAAATCGTCAACATTTTCGTGCGATTATTTTTTACAACTTTCGGCGTGGATTAACTCAGCAACAGTGCATGGATGAACTTAATTCAATTTTTGGCGATGAAGCTCCATCAAGGACCAGTGTTTATCGATGGTATGGTCAATTCAATCGTGGTCGTAGTTCACTCCAAGATGAATTTCGTGAAGGTCGTCCAAAATCAGTTGTTGTTCCGAAAACCATTGATGCTGTGCGCGAACTGATATTGGAAGATCGTCATGTGACCTATCGTGAGATTGAGACAACCTTAGGCGTTAGTGGGACCAGCATACATTCAATATTACATAAACATTTGATTGTCAAAAAAATTTGTTCGCGTTGGATCCCACACAATTTGTCAATCGCCCAAAAAAAGGCTCGTGTCAATTGGTCGAAAGAAATGCTCAAAAAATACGGTCGCGGTGCTTCGAAACACGTCTATGACATCGTGACATGTGATGAATCGTGGATTTACGCATATGAGCCCGAAAGTAAACAGCAGTCGACTGTCTGGGTGTTTCAAGATGAGCCAAATCCAACAAAAGTTGTTCGCACACGAAGCACTTCCAAGCAAATGGTCGCCTGTTTTTTTCGGAAAAACTGGACATGTCGCAACCGTACCACTAGAACAACGCAGAACAGTCAATTCTGAGTGGTACACAACCATTTGTTTGCCAGTTGTCTTCCAAGAAATCAGGAAAACCAACCGCCGAAGACCGATCACTCTTCACCACGACAATGCGAGCTCTCACACATCGGCTGCGACAACTGCATTTTTGAGCACCCAAAACATCGATTTGATGGGTCATCCGCCGTATAGTCTTGACTTGGCACCGAATGACTTCTTTTTATTCCCGTACGTAAAAAACAAACTGAGAGGACAACGTTTTTCGACACCTGAAGAAGCGGTTGCTGCATTCAGAATGCATGTGTTGGAGATACCTCAATCAGAGTGGCAAAAGTGCTTCGACAATTGGTTCAAACGCATGCAAAAGTGTATAGATCTTCATGGGGAATATTTTGAAAAACAATAAAGTGATTTTCGATGATCAATATTTGATTTTGTTCTCTAATCCCGAAATATAAAAGGCAACCCTCGTACTTAATGTAAACATTGATTATTGGTCAAATAAATACAGTATGTTGAAAAAAAAAAACTGTTTTTGATTTACTATTACACACCGGTGCTAAATCGGTACGCAGCAAGGAATGCAACCAAAAAGGTCAAAGTGAATAAAAATGCAAAAGTCAATTAGCAAGGCTATGGCGTCCATATTGTACAATGCGCGTGATATAATATTCTTCGACTCCCTTGAAGACGGAAAATCCATCGATAGTCAATATTAGACGGTATTATTAGTACCTTTAAAAAGTTTCCCAATGCAAAGTGTTACGATGTCGATCGCAACAATTATAAAACTGCTAATATCGCAATATAGTCTCTAAATTCTACTACTTCAGCCACAATGATCTGTTTGCATATTCCAAAAAAAGAAAAAAGCGCTCCATTAGAAATCTGATAACAAAAATGAAGCCAATTTTGAAAGACATACAAGTATTTGAGTGCCACCGGACTGATTGTATCACACTTGAAAAAGAATGTCTTCAAGAACAAAGTCGAATGGTTTTATATTTTAGTTTCGAAACTTGTCGAACGACCTTTTGCATGTGGATATTTTGAACTCAGACGATATCTTGAAAGTGGTGGTATCTAAAAAAAACCGGCTTACTAGGCGTATGCATAATTTTTTTCCGGTTTAACTAAGAGGCAGCGCCAGCGAAAAGTAGGCAGCGTATTAATTCGGTACATACATCATTTTGTTCGTCTGCGATTAACTAAAAACTAGTAAGAGACACCTTGAAATCGCTTGGGTGGGACATCCTTCTACACCCACCGTACTCCGCAGACTTGGCGCCGTCTAACTATCACCTCTTCGTGACCGTGATAACACTTGTAGAAAAGCGGTAGGCATAATACGTTTCACTTACGATTATGATCAGAAATGTGCAATCCATCACTTTAAATAAGCTCTCGAACGGCACGGATCTTGTCATCTGTACGACTTGTCCTTGGGTGTCGATCATGAGTATCGTTTTCGATACAATCTCGCCCACTTTTCTATTCTCTGGCCCAGGTATATACACGATTCTGAGTAATCTTCACCAAACTGTGCCTTCAATCGAGAAATTATCTTACGCGCTCATGGTTGTACTGACTACAAAGTCGAGCGCGACCGCTCTTCATAAACCAGACAACGGCCACCCACAAGATTATACAGCTCATCCTAAGCAAAAAAAAATTATCGTTTATATTTGATTCACTCTCGTGTGTTTTAACGATGGAATTCAAGAATATCAGAAAAGCCAACGAGGCACCGGAATGAAGAGGAAAAACAAGCTGGAATCAAAAAAAAAAGAATCACCTAGCCAATGTTCCCCTACCCTTCATAAACCGACCCACAACCACGCACACGATTATACAGCTCACAACTCTTCCTAAGCAAAAAAAAATTATCGTTTATATTTGATTCACTCTCGTGTGTTTTACAGATAGAATTCAAGAATATCAGAAAAGCCAACGAGGCACCGGAATGAAGAGGAAACAGCAAGCTGGAATCAGAAAAAAAAAAAAAAACCAAGCCAAGGTCGTTTAAAATTGAAGACGATATTCATTCACTTTTCCGATATCCATGGTGTACTACAGGCTCAAACGGTCAAGGAAGAGTTGGGACGATAGTGAACGGCATGTGATTCGAACCGACGCTATGACGGTTAGAATCACTAAGAGGTAGAACTAATGCTTAATACACCAGACCCCTGCCGCGTTTTCGATTCCGATCCTTATTCTGAAGTACACTAAACTGATGTAGAATTGCTATGTTATCGGTTTGGCACATGGCTCTGCTATTTGACTATTCGCATTTTCTTTCGCTGTTCTGCACTATTTGCTTGTAGATGTATATTGTGTGTATATCTGTTAGAAAACCTCAAGAATATTATTCATGCGTTATGGGGTGCTTGCGTGAGAGTATCTGCAAGAACCGTCCAGCTGTGTGGGCGAATAATTCATGGATTTTACACGATGATAATGGGCCATATCATCCACCGACGATTCTGATCGATTTTCTCGCTCAAATCTCCACAAACCCATTAAAACAATAACCTTATTCAACAGATTTAGTACCGTGTAACCCGTTCCTCTTCGTGTTTTGACTGATTGAGGCCATAAAATAAAATCGAACTGAAAAGATTGCGCTGCTTCAAATGAAACCTACTTTAGTCATCTTTAAAGTAATAAAATAAATGCTGATGAGTAAATGAAAATTGTATTTTATTTAACAATTCCCTTTACTTTTTTGACAGACTGTATATAATCGACTAACCGCATCACTTTTGATTATTTCGTCATCATCATCATCGCCACTACAACGGGGAGCCGGTCTTGGCCTTATTTAGCAAGTCCTGAGGCTTGTAAAATTTTCCATAATGATTTGTTTCTTCCGGGCAAGGTCATTAGTCTTGCCCCAGAGGCTCCCCGACGGGGAATTGAACCCCGGTCTCCCGCGCGACAGACGGGAATACTAACCACTATACCATCGAGGAGCCTTTTGATTATTTACAAACTGTAAAATTTTTTAGGTAATAAATTGTTTTTTCCTCTCTATCCGAAACCTTTTTTCGAAGATATTCACAGGGGCGCCTAATAAATTCCCACCATTTGGACATTTTGGGCTATAACCCAAAATTTTACTTTCACCAGTCAATTCTGGCATGGTCAAAGTGATTGTCGCTATTCACAACACCTGTACATTCTGTTATTAGATCTCCTGGAACATCAGCAAAGGCACATCAAAAAGGATATTTTCAATTATCAAGCTTGTCTGTATTTTCAGTATTTTCTTCATTTTTCGGCGAACGATTATTTATCCTCCTACACCGCCAACAACCCACGGAAGGATACCAGCCCATATATGACGGTTGATACAAGCAAATCCAGCACACACGTAATTATTCTAGAGATTTCAACAAACCTATTTATAAGTTCGAGCGCTCTCTCCACCCCAGTTGAAGCTACTAGTTGCAAAGTAATTTCGGGATTGCAAATAACTCCTTTTGAATGCTCTGCTCTGAGGAAAATACGGGCTTATTACCTTCAGTAGAATCCAACCAAATAGTCACATGAAACAACTTGCACTTATATGTCCTTTGCCAAATCCTGCAATCACACACATCACCCAGAAATGCAAACAATGAACAAGGACATCACATTGGTTATTGCCTAATAGTTGATTATATTGGGGTTCGAGGGACAAACTGCAATTCCACTGATTGGAGCGTGGAACTTCGGAATTGGTTCCTAGTTCCAGGGATAGAAACTACGTAGCCGCAATTTCATATATTCATAATTTCCGTTCTTGAGTGCAATGGCAAATAGCTGAAATCGGCCTCAAAATGTTTTGGACAGATTGCGGGGGTCACAAGGAATCTTGTATATCGACCAATGAATTGCCTTGGAAATAAATTTCAGGACAGTTTTCGTTAAGAAAATTGACCATTGAGATGCGAACACTTTCTCTGATTAAGTCGCTTTATCGAATTATTCGTTGAAAGGACGTACCGCATTTTTTCCTGAGGATAAGACTGTTATTTATTCTTTTATTTAAGCTCCCCCAATCACAGATGCTTTCAATTTTTTAGAGGTTAACATTCTTCTTTTAATTTCGATGGAACTTTTTCTCACTTCCTGTTAGCCCCTCGATCGCCAATCGTATTTGCATATAAATTTAATGAAGACAAATGGTACCACTTCGAAAAATGAGGGCTAGGGAGGAAAGGATCCTTTCTATCTTTAATTTGATTTTTTCTTTTCTTTATGTACGGCAAGGACATTACGCCAGGGGAAAAGTAAACACAGTAACGAAATGAGGTGGCGCACAACCACCGGGAAAATTATTTGAAATCAAGGCATAGATAAATATACGATGAGGAAGGGAGAGAACGTGAGACCCATGGGATGCGGCGCATAACACATAAAAAAACCGTACGCGAATAGAGTAAAAGAAGCTTCTACAACAGCTTTTTTTACTTGCAAACTATGCGTTCAGATCATACGTTATGAACAATGGCTTAGGTGTGAAAAAAACTTAACAGTTGTTCGTGGAAATCATTCTCACGGTGTCAGGATTATGTGAAGGAATTCAGGCCCACCTGTGAAATTTCTTGCCCCAGATTAAATTTGAAGATAATTAAGAGTGTATTGCTATTAACGTGCGATGCTATATTTGGACACACCGTCTAAACATAGGGATGCATGGCCTATCCCCACATTAACAGGATACATGTATACAGTGTTAACTTACCGAAATTAAGTCAATTTAATCATACATCGACTAACAATTCCCAATCAAATATGCCACTCACCTAAAAAGATACAACAAAATTGAAAATAATTAATTAGACGGTTTTTATAAAATTAGGATTATTGCTTATTTAAACAAAATGACAATCACAACGCACATATGTTTATTTGAAAGGACTTTTTTTCGGGGAGCGCCAATTTATATACGAATCCCAAATTGGCATATAATTAACATAACGAACACCAGCGAATCGTATCTATAAAGGATTAGATATGCCATCTATATACGCGCGTCATGTTTTCATGCGTTTTTAATGAAGCCCCGTTAAAAAAATCCAAAAGCTGTAAAATAACGCATACCCATCCTGCGACGTAACTGCAATTCTATATGAGCTCATTGACCTGTATCCGGAAGGAAATATGTTCAACGTACTGCCGTCAGCCCTCGCCAAGAGGACGAAGATTTTAATTAAACCATGAAATCATTTCTAACAACCAGAATATCCGGTGACATCTTGAAATTTTGTGTTGATCATGATAATGAAGATAGAGCTAAACAGCAGTCTTCCACTTATGGAATAGGTGTGCTGTACAATGATGTCTCTCAAATGTTAATGCCCTCGTGACTTAGTCGAAAGTCAGACAAACAAACAAACAGCTAAACTCCAGGAATTTAAGGTATATAAAAGAAATCGACTTTTGTGGGAAGGAGCAGAATCTCTCATTCTCATTTAGTTGGAAGCTAATGAATATTTCATGGAATGTACTCTATCAAGGATACGCCGTCCGACTGCATTGAAAGCTGATCAAAGTATATAGATACAGACCTTGTTGTGTTTATCTAAATTCTAACATATTCATTTTAATTGAGCCACGAGAAAGGAGGCTTTATAAAAAGGGTATGGTAACGGAATCCTTCATGGTGCGGATTTCCTGAGAAAGCGTTCGACATAGAATGTGTACACTAGCCATTATTTGTCTAGCGTCGAGATGATAAATGTGGTAAATTATAGAAGACTTCTGCGACAGATTTATATGGAGCAATATTTATCTGAAATCTGTTATTTAAACGAACTGTAGTTTTACAACATTTTATAGTAGTAAAGAAAGGAAAAGTAGAACTTAGGTTGAAAATAGTATTCGGTATTTTTTTAATTGAGGGCATTTTCTTCGGAAATTAGTCTATTCATTCTGTTGTGGCGCGTCGTGAGAGGAGCAAGAGTCCGTGGTCCAGAGCGTCCATGCGCGGAGGCAGGTTGTCCAGCGCGTGTCCAAGGAAATTGTGGTCGTAGAGCGTCTGAGCAAGTCGAGAGGAAACGTCATCGAGCGGTGGCGTCCAGAAGCGAACCGTTGAGCTAAAAGTTGAATTGCTGACGCCAAGCGAGCGGGCGAATCCAAAGTAAAGTCGAAGACGCCAAGTGGGGCAAGAAGGGATGATCGAGGTATGGTGTCTGCCCAGGAAAAACGGACCGTTGAAAGCGCTTTTAAATTGTGACGCTTAAGTGGCGTCCCATTTCTGTCACCGAGGCGTTATCTGCTATCGGGTGACAGTTGGCAAGTCTCAGGCAGACATGGACGTATTAAATTTCTTCGGTACATTTATTTGTGAATCCGCGACATTCCTCCCGCCTTCGCCAATTATTGGCCAATAGTCCCCTATGTGAGGGGAGGGCTCTGGTGTCAAGGTCCTGCTTGATGCTGGTGAGGTGATCCGCTGGTGGTCGGTGCCGGCGTAGGCGTTGTTGGCTTGGGTGGAGTGGGGACATTTCCATGAGGTGGATGAGAGATTACGGAAGGGAGTCGTCCGCCACGAAGAACGCTGAAGGCTTCGCTTTTGTTCGTTGTTCTTCATTACGACAGTTGTTGACTCCGACGATGTTGTGAGATTCTCGCTGACCTGGGACCGCCATTCGCACTTATGATTTCTCGTCGCACTGGGGATGTGTCCGGTGGTCGTGTCGCGCAGGTGATCGATGGTGGTGTGTTACGTAAACCCCAGGGGTGGCCCATGGGACCGATGGCCGCGAGCAGTCACGGGAGGCAGTATCGTGATTGAGGATTGCGCCCTCGCCATCTGGCAGTAGGCACTGCCGATCCCATGGACTGGAATGGACGATGCTTGGCGACGGAGGCGTAGCCATTGGGCGAGGGATTCCGAGGTGAAGGTGGCCTCTGAACTGTTCACCAAGGGACGAGCCTCGACCCGACGTTGGCGTTTCGATTGGATATGGATGCCCGCTATAGCCAGGAGCACCGCCGGGGGGGGGGGGGGTAATGACGTACGCGGATACTTCGGAGGTCTGGCCGCCTTGGCCCCTGGGACTGGTACCCGCTTCCGGGGGTATTGGTGAGCATGGCGTTGGGGTTGAGGTTATTATAGCGTGGAGTCGAGTATGGTGTCGTCCCTGGCACCGTCTGTAAGTCTTGGTGGAAAAGCAGCCGAGGGCCCGGTGCCTCCCCAGGCAATTGAAGCACAGGTTTCGTTGACCTGCGTGCGTTTTCGGACCTCCGGGCTGAGCGCTTTGAGTCCCCCGCAAGAGCTGATGGAGTGCGACGGTCCACAGAACGATCAGGGAGGTTGTAGGTTCTGAGCGGTGGGTGAGGCCGTATGCACTGAGAGGAGTCACCTCTGGTTGAGGTCGGGATAGTCGGTTCTTAGAGTCCGTTGGGAGTGGTCGACGGGGACTCTAGACAGCTCAATGAACTCCAACGCCTCGTGCGTGGACCCAGGCGATGGTTGGTCTGGCAGACGAATATGTCGCCCCAGGTGCTAGGGACGGCCGAGTGCATCCAGTATCTCGACAGATGCATTGGTGGCGTCGCGGAGTCGACGTAGGCCCACGGCAGATTCCTTGTGGGTATTAGGTACCTGGAGAAGAGCACTCAAGGCAGAGTGAACCAGGACCCGAGTGTTGTCATGATATTCTACCAGATTGTGCCAACACCCATTGTGGTTTTCCTCTGTGACGGGGATGTGTTTGGTGGTCCTAGCGGCGTCGTCCCGGGGGCTGGACTTTAGGTAGTAGAGGCGTTCGACATCTATGAGGTTTGGGTGGTCCGCCAGTAGTGCCTGTAATAGTTCCTTGAATGGCTTCTACTCCGAGTATCTGCTTGAGAATGTCGGTAGCTGCACTGGCGGCAGCTTTCGAGGGTGGGTGCGGGATGAATTGATGGTGTGGGGAATTGTGGGAGGCCTTTGATGGTACCGGGAAGTCCGGGGTGGGGGCATGATGGGCGTCGATGGACTTCGCCTGTTTGTACAGCCAAATTTCCTCGGCCGAGTCCATGAATTCCTCCGCGAAGTGGCGGGGTTGCCAGCCTGTTTCTGGATATCCCCCCATTTGAGCCCAAGGTTCTACTGACGAGTCTCCACTGAGTCCAACGTTGATGGCCACCTTTTCTTTAGATTAAGAAACGCGCGAGACATCTGGTCCCGTGCCGCGAACTGAGCGGCGATGAGTTCCTCAATCTGGGAGATTGTGGCCACTTGATGGTAGAACCGTTAGTGAACGTGCCCCGAGTCTTCGTCGACGACGCAACCGAGGGAGAGAGGTTTGGGCCGTGATGTACAAAGTAGAACTTGGCGTGTCGTTAACACCGCTGTTGTTTGGCGCTTTTACCATGGGCACTCGCACCTTCACTTTTGCACTTCCGGGTAATTTTATCGCGCAATGTAGCGATAATGATCCGGCTCGAAGCACCAAATAATGTTGTGACGCATCCGGGGAGGAGCAAGAGTTCGTGGCCCGGAGCGTCCAAGTGCGGGAGCGGGTTGTCCCGGGGCGTGTCCATGGAAGTTATGGTCATAGAGAATGGTTGACGCAAGGCTAATAACCTTGACCGGAAAAACAAATTAATATGGACAATCTAATAAGTCTCGGATAAGGACCGGATACCGGTGGAGAGACTTGCTAAATAAGGCCAAGGCCGGATCCCAGTTGTAGTGCCGACGATGATGACGATGATGAGCGGTGGTGGTCAGAAGCGAACCGTTAAGCCGAAAGGTAAGATGCTGACGCAGAGTGAGTGGGTGAATCCAAAGTAAAGTTGATGACGCCAAGCGAGCGGGTAAATCCAAAGTACAGTTGATGCCGCCAGGCGAGCGGGTAAGTCCAAAGTAAAGTCGATGACGCCAAGCGACTGGGTGAATCCAAAGTAAAGATGACGGCGCCAAGCAAGCGGGTGAGTCCAAAGTAAAGTCGATGACGCCAAGCGAGCGGATGAATCCAAAGTAAGGTTGATGACGCCAATGCCGCGGCGTATCCCACGTTACGATGTCGACAATTGCATTGTCATTTAAGACGTTCTGTACGCTCTCTTTGCATAAACGGGAGGGAAAAATTCAAACATCAGTTATTGCTGTTTACCACGGAGCCATTTTTTCAGAAAGAGAAAATAGTCCCAGGGTGGGAAGGAAGCAATTCGTGTTTCAAATCATTGATTTTGGGCACTGCAATAACGGACGTGTGGACATGTGTGCATTTTTTCCATTTCTACAAATTCACTGAGACCGTTCACTTTTGATGGCTGTCAAACAAGTAATAATCAATGTAGCGTCTTCAAACTTGAAACTTAATCTTTCTAAGGCTGCTACTATCTACTACAGTCATTATATTTTAAAAACTACCACCATATATATCAGGCCGTCTCATTTTGGAACTACCCTCGTTATGGTTGGAAGAAATCTTCCTTTCCAGTTTTCGCGTAGAGGTCTCGGAGAAAACTTTTAACATCGAATGATGGAACTATGTTAAATACTTCCTCTAGGGTCTTATTGTACGTGATCTTCGTTCCTTCTTCGGTAGATTCTGTTGGGGGTACACATTTATAAGTACATAATTGTACCACGGGCCTGTATTCTTAGTACCACATTCGGTCATTAGTGAACTACACGCCTTTTACATATGGCGCAATCTTATTACTTATTCCGAGATCATATGTATCGGTACAACCACACACCAGTGTGAATCTGTTGCTTTCGATTATTTGGTATGCTAGTCGTACCTCCTTTGGCGCGACCATGTCCATTTTATATTGTTCGCGTTCTCTATGACCATTTGTATCGCGCATGGGTTATAAATACATATATTATATATTTGCTGCCCAATATTCGAAATGTACATGTATTTTATAACGTTTAACTAAAACAATATAAGTGAAATTTACTTAGGGAAATCTTATTCAAACCTTTGATTATCGTTTATTGGACATCCACAAACAATTGGAGACTCATCTGACGGTAGCATTAAAAGAGAAATTCTGTAAATAAGTAATTTTCCCAAAAATGTCCTTCATAGTCAGTGAGAATGTAATTAGACGTGGTCCTCTCCCCGGACAATAAAGAGTGCCCTAAACAAACTCTTTTTATAGTTCAACGATACAAATCCCTAATTAGAACCGTCCTCGAATGCCGTCCGCATGTTTCAAGCTGTGATACTAAGCATATCCTTGACCTACACTAGAACATAAAGCAAGGAATTAGAACACATTATCATCGAATACGCAACGCATGGCAAACCGTTGTCTCTTTTATAGATGTTTTTCAGGGCTCCGTGCCTTGGAGATCCGTGATATCATTCCAAGGAATTCGGTTTATTAGTGTTTCACCAGGCAAACCCATCGATTCTATCAATTTGAAATTTATCCCCAAAGGCGCGTATTAACTTTTTGCCATAGCACGGAAATTTTGTACAACTCCAATATTACCAGAATACTACACTGTTCAAAAAGAAAACCAGCAATTGCCTAGGACTACCTCGGGCCACTGTCTTAGCATTATAGTCTTGCCTCTCCTTAGATCGGTATTTAAAAAAAAAAGAAAAAAGAATCCCACGGAAATTTATGTCATCAGATCCACCCTGTAATTTTAACAAGGACGATTATTTTGGAAAACCCAGGCGTGACAATCATGACAATCCAAGACAAAGCGACTACTTCTTAATATTGTGATAAATCCACCCTACTTGAAAACACAGTACAGACAAAGAGATATAATATAATTAATGAAACCATTGGTTACGTTGCGGGTGTCTGATGATTATTAAACCCCCGAGATTACTTGCGTAGGCATAACAAGGTAGCCAAATTCATTCACAAACGGTTGGCACAGAAATGCCTGAAGGCGAAGTAGATAAATGTGGACGACGTCGCCAGTTCCCCAAAATAGCAAAGCTATCTTTTACTGGGTGATAAAGATAATTGTTTTTTTTTCTTCTGCGTTTTATACAATAGTATCCCCACACAAAAGAGATTTTCTGATAGTTAATTGTCAATGCAGAAAGTAGATGAAGAAGTGGGTAGCGATACCGAGAAGATATGTCACAGTCCATTGATTTGTATCGTCTGTAGATTGTAAACAACAGAGGGTTCCTTGTACGTGTAGTTCGACTTAAGAACGATTACTTTTTTTTAGACTATCTATATAAAATTTACCTTTATTAAACTGGGAGTCTAGTTTAACGTGTAAACACCTAGAGCGGAGAAACAATACACCTGCTTGCGCTTGAGTAAGATCAACAGAACAGTAGTAGGAAGAAAAATATTATAGGAATGGCATAACCAACGGTACAATGGCCAAAGTCGTCAATTGATGTTTTTAACGCATACTCTTCATAAGATTCTGAACAGTTTCGATACCTTCTCTGTTGAACGTTTTTGAGACATTCACAGAATTCTTCTCATGTGCATTTGAGGTATATTAATAGTGAAACTGTAGCATTTTGAGACGAAGTGAAGATTGTGATTCGATTCGTTAGAATCATCGCTAAAGATTAGGACTAAAGTATCAATACATCAGACTACGGCCGCGTATAGACGATAATGTACTCTTTGCCGTTACTATTTAAGCTGTAGGACACTTATGTCAATTCCTATAGTTTAGTGTGTGACGCTGATGATTTATTTTTCGATTTACTTTTGGTGCTGTGTTCGTATGTGCCTAATCTCTTTGAAATGCTACAATCTCCCTCTGCAAGGATCGTGGGATGACCAACATGCACAGCACCAACAGAAAAGTAAGAAAGATTAAGATAGAGCATAAAGGTTGATCCATTTATGGGTATATAGCTTAGTGCCTTTGTTCTTTCCATATCTTGGTCTAGCCACATACATAGCTTCTGCTACAATATGGACTCTGCTCCAATCCAGAATTTAATTTCTCGTGGCTAAAACTTCATGTTCGTAGGCATATCATACATTACTGCTTTCTTTACAGAAACCCAAACTTGAATAGAAACGCATCCTTTAACGAATTTGATGCTCTGACTGATTCTATCGATAGAATCTTGACCGTATATCCACACATTAAAATCGTTATTGCGGGTGATTTCAATGTGCATAACTCCCAGCGGCCTCCCCACTCCCCACTCTGCACACAGAACACCTGAAGTTCAGTGTGTTCAGCTCTTTGCTGAGTCAAATAATTTAACTCACTCTTCAATGACCCAACACGGGTACCAGAGATAAATGGTCATTCCGCCAAATATCAGATCTGTTCCTCACCCCCCACCCAACAAATACACAATTGAAGTTTCTTCGACCTTGCGCACTTCCGACCACTGTGTCGTGTCAGCTAAATTTGCTCTAACGCTAATGGGAAAACTCCCAAGAACAGTATGGTTCCATGAAAAAGTCAACTGGGAAGGTCTGAACGACTTTTTTGGGAAGTTAAATTGGTCGTTATTTCTCCTCAATAACGATGTTGGCTCTATAGCGGACACATTGACAGACACGATTCTACTTGGGGTGCGGTCCTTTATTTCACACAGAATAAAGAGTATCAAAGCCATTTAGCCACTAAGGCTAAAGAGTTGAGCTTCCGGTTGTATAAATCAAACAATACTGAGGAAAACCGGAAAAGATTTAAAGATTTAAGAGAGCTAGAAATGACTGCAATTCGTATATTCTACGCCAAAGTTCTTGCATGACCAGAGAGTGAGACAAAAAATACTACTCTCTCCCACAGGTAGTAGAATCTTCTGGGTATTTGTGAAGAACATCCAAAACTCGGTACCCTCATACATTCCTTCGCTAATAGTCGATAACAGATCAGTCAAAACCGCAATAGGGAAGGCGAATCTACTTGCTGCACATTTTGCAGCCAACTGAACGCTACCTGATACCACATCAGTTCCACTTCAACTTGAGCATAAGCAGAACACCATGAGCCAGATCCGGTTCCGAACGCATACTGTTGCCCACAAACTCAAAGAGCTAAACGCACACAAATCCGCTGGTCCGGATGGCATTCCCCCAATGCTCTTGAAGAGATGTTCCTCTTCACTCTCTAAACCACTGCGGAAACTCTTGCATTTGTCTTATTCTACTGGCCGTTTCCCAAATAGATACAAGTCAGTGAACATTCAGCCAATTCCCAAAAAGGGCGACAAATCGGCCATATTTTATCAACCCATAGTACTAACTAACAGACATTCGTAGCGACAGGTCCACAGGAGATTTGATTGTGTACCTTACCGAAAAATGGAGCCATTCCATCCACTACTTTGGAGAGCGCAAGGTTGTTGCACTGGGTATTTCTAAAGCCTTCGACAGAGTTTGGTATCCAGCCATTTTATCAAAATTACATTCATATGGAGTGGACAACTCCCTGATCCAATCGATAAGAAAGTACCTTTCTGGCCGTTAAATCTAAGTGGTTGTTCATGATGTCAAATCTGCCTCGCATCAAATTAATGCAGGTGTTCCCCAAGATGCTGTACTCTCACCCACTCTCTTCCTCATCTTTATAAATGAGCTCTTGTCCGTTACCCACAACCCTACTATTACTACTATTTATTGGCCTGTAGGAACCCGAAAGTTCTTGACCTCACCGGCACGGCTCCGCCAACATTCCCTGTCCCGTGCGCTCTCCTTCCACGTTCGACCATCCGATCCGATCTCCTCGAGGTCCAACCTAACATTGTCCCCCATCTCCGTCGCAGCCGCCCTGCCGGTCGCTTTCCCGTTGGCTTACCGTCAAGAATTTTATGCACGGTTCTATCATCGCCCATTCGCGCCGCGTTTGGCCCATCTTAATCTTCGCGACTTGATTACTCTCACTATTGTAGGTTTGCGGTATAGCTCTTCCAATTCGTGGTTGTGGACTTTGCTCCATTGTCCTGCCTCCTCGTCATATTTACCGCTGAAGATACTCCTTAGGACTTTATTCTCGAATACGCGGAATTTATTTTCTTCCCATTTTTGTGAGAGCCCATGTTTCACATCCGTATAGAACAATCGGCACGATTATGGTTCTATAGACACGGAGCCTTATATTTCGTGATAGCAGTTTGGATTTCAGCAATTTACTGACTGCATGCCAACTACCGTTGCCGGAGTGTAGTCATTTGTTAATTTCCTTCGACATTTCGATACTGACCGCTAGTATTGTTCCTAGGTATTTAAATTCTTTGACATTTTTAAATATCTTGCCCTTGATGTTTAGTTTATGTGTGTTCTCTGAGGTCCACCCGCTCTCGCCATAATCATGTATTTCGTTTTGTCTTCATTTATTTCTAGGCCCACCTCTCCTGCCGCTTGCATGATGATTTCACTGATTTTACTTACAGTTTCTAGATTATCGCCCAAAACGGCGATGTCATCCGCATATGCGAGCACTTGTGTGACCCCGTTCAGGGATGTCCGGCCATGTTGTCGTCTTGTACCTTTCTAATGACATACTCGATGACGAGGTTAGCAAGACATGGCGAGAGGCCATCGCCCTGTTTTAGCCCGTCCCGGATTTTAAATGGTTCTGAAAGGTGGTTTACTATTCTGTTTTCGTTCATGTAGATTTGAATGAGGGCGGCATATTTTTTCGGGATTCCTAGCTCAACTACAATATGGTAGAGTCTTTGCATTGGAAATGAGTCGTAGGCTTTTTTGAAGTCAACGAACAGTTGGTGAACCGTCTCTCCATATTCCCACTTCTTTTCCAGTAGTTGGCTTATCGTGAACATTTGGTCGCTCGGTGACCGGTTCCTACGGAATTTGCATTGAAAGTCTCCCAATATGTCTTCTGCGTACACCACAACCCAATCCACTCATTTGCTGATGATAATACATTGAGTTTCTCATACTCATATGAACATTCCCGACCAAACGTCAATACCAATCAGCAGGTTATGCTTAATGCACTGAATTCCGATCTGAACAAGATATATCGATGGGGATTATCTAACCGAGTAGAGTGCAATGCATTAAAAACTCAGTGCTGTCTTCTGTCGTCAAAGACTAACCCCAAAGTAAATACACTGTCGATGGACGGCACTTTCATCGACGAAGCCAAGGAACTATCAATCGTCGGAATTAATTTAACTCTTAACTGGAATGACCACATATTTGAAGGTGCGAAAAGTGCGGCCAAATGTATAGAGCTCCTTAAGGGATGCAAAAGATACTTCACTTCATCCAACCTGGCCACTATTTATAAGGCGTATATTCGTCCGATGGAGTTCAACTCCCATATTTGGTCAGGCGCATCCAAAACTGCACTACATGTGCTCGACAGGATGCAAAAACGAGCAGTGAAACTTATTGGGGACTCAGCGGTGAGCCGATCAATTCCATCGTTAGAACATAGGCGCAACGTATCATGACTATCTCTTTTCTATAGGTATTATCACGGTCAGTGCTCAACTGAAGTTGCTGAATGTGTTCCGCCTCCTTAGACATTTTCCTGCGATACCCGTCAATCTGTGGATGCGCATCAATTCGCAGTGAAAATTAACTTCAGGCGCACAAATAAATATAGAGTCTTTCTTTAGCCGAACCACACGAATGTGGAATACTCTACCTGATCATGTGTTTTCTCGTCGTTGTAATGTCTAAGCATTTAAGACCAATGTACATCGATACCTTTTATTATATCCTTTCCTTATTCACTTCCTTTCCTTTCGCTCGCACTGTGCACTGACATTGATGGGTACTCCACAATCTCCTTTTGTGCGCCCGTTTGTGTAAAAAAAAAAAAATGGTGAAAAAATTGTTGCTCGAAAATATTGTATGAAAGAGTTGTCGCAGAAACTGTCCTTTTCTCACAAAACGGCTTCCGAGATTATAGTTGATGTTTTGTACATGTTTGTTTAAAAAGAGCTAATTTTTTATCAAATGGAACGTCAAAAAACGGCGACTTTTTGTCCACGTCACATCCTACCAATGTGATTGAGCCAGTATCCTATTTTCTTGCACCCTGTGACTTTTTTCCTGTTTCCGAAACTTGAATTATCATTTCGTGGGACCCGTTTTATGTCGACCGAAGGCACTGAAGAAAATGTGGTGAGATAACTAAAGTTAACCCTGGAATACGCCTAAAACAATTGATGACTGAATTGCTCATTGCAAAGAATGAACCTATTCAAATGGCGTCCGCTTTGAAGGATACCAAATACATTTTGATGATTAATTGATTTGTGCTGCTTTTATTTATCCAGTTCCTATTATTATTTGATTAATGTATGAGTAAAAAAATGGAACGAAAAAGGAAACAATAAGTCTCTGTCATCAAAAAGGAATTATGGTGTAGACCATATCGGCGCGAACTCCCTCTTATTGCAAAACGGTGTGTATAGATATATATCAACACGACCAGAGAGAACCTAAATAATCAGCTTCAAAAATGTCGTATGCATTACTAGTTTTTTGTTGGCTATCAGTTTTCAACTCTCAAACACGAAATTATTGGCGCAGTATTAAATTTTATCAAAATTCTACAGACTGGAAGTGCCCCTTCACAACTACTACACCGAATAAAACGTTGTGCTCCCCCTCTAGACAGAAAGTTCAATTACAGAGAAGTCCAAAATAAAACCTAACAACGATTCGTGGTAAATTGGAGATCACTTTGTGTTGCTTCTTTATGTGAATTACAGAACGTTTTTCCCCAACTCGAAGCTGGTTGCCGTGGTTCTGTAAGCCTGTATTTCGAGCCTTTTTCTTGCGAGAGGAAATGTGAAACGCCAAACAGGGACGATGAATCTGAAACAGCACTTTGTACTGATATCAAATTTAAATCGAGGTACATGGATGTGAAGGTGGGTCCTCAGATATTGGTTGCTCAATTGGTTTTCGACTCCGTCGTTCTCCATCATTCGAATTCAACAGCAGAGTTGATAATTATTATTCTTCCCTATAAAATGATCAGGAAATTCAATAATGATTATTTAGCTCGATTTACGTAAATGTCTGTAAATAAATTTATAGTCATCAGCTTCATTTCAAGGAATATCACGTTTATTACTCGATAAATCGTTCGTTTTTGTTTTTTCGCCATCTTAACTTTTTGCAATTTGTGAAATTTTTTTGTATCTCATTTTCAATTATTGACTTCGGAGAAAAGTTTATTCTTATATCTTCGGTGCCTATTTTTGGCTAAGCGGGATTACTCGGCCCTCAGAGGGAAAAAAGCGGATGATTTCTGCGGGCGTTCCGCGGAAAATCCCATTTCCCAGGAATGCTCGTTTCTTATTTAAATTTTGGATAGTCATTATTTTTGCATTAACAACATCTGTAGAAGAAAGTCATTGCTTATACATATCTTATAGGGTAACACGATATATGCGAGTGGAAGAGAAGTGTGACCGGTAGATGAACAATGCTGCCTCAGACAAGTGATAAACTTCACGTCCCGCTACAAAGAAATTGCCGGAATTTATGGAAATTTAATGAAAACTTCTTCAGCACCTTTAATGGCGCTTCCTGTTAGAGGTGTTTCCTTTGTGTGGAATTTTCACATATTTTTTCTTTGCTTTCGGTGTTTACTTTAGTCCTGTTTCCTCCTTTTCCTGAGCTCGCATGAGACCAGGTCTGTATGTTGTTCGTGCTGGTAACGCTAGGGTGTGAAGCTTCTTTCTTAGTGATAACCCAAGTAGAACAAGATGAAAACAAAAACAGGAAGCAACCTGAGGTAGTTGTTGGGCAACTTGTAGTACAATTCGATGAGTCAATGGACTGAGTACATTTGTTCAAACAATGTTCTACCGCAGGTAGCAAGGATTCCTTTCTCAACTGTCCTAAGAGCGCTGTGTTGTGTTCATCGTCCACCTCAACATCAACGCTTGTTCGGTGAAAACTTAAATTCTGAACACAGTTAAATCAGGCGCAGTTAATTTAATAGTATTTACTTGGGGCGACCAATTGAGCTGATTGGGGCCGCCACCGGGGCCGCCACCCACCCCTGTTCTCTGAATTACGCCGAATTGAATTGAATTGGAAATTGTAGCTTGCTATTCAGATTGCGTGTTTTGTGAAGTCTTGCAGTGGAATGTTAAGCGTAATATTTTCTTATCTGGTTTTCCAATTATATTGAATTTCATATTCCTCAGTGACTTTGGAAAACACATTTTTAAATATAAATTTCGGATTCCATAGTCTCTCGATAGAACTTAGACATTGGGTTCGCCCCACATTGTTGAATATCTACTTGTGTAAGGTCACGGAGGGCAAACCCAATCCTTTACAACAATTAAAATGATACAGCTGTGAAGAGGAGTACTTAGAGTGGCAGAGATGATTGGTAGATGGGATTTCAAATGCTAAGATCAATACTGTTGTATTGAAAAGAGCAGGAGCTGTGGTGGTACGAGATCGCGACGCCAGCATGGGCGAGATTTCTACCTCGTCCCCACAACTTCCTCTAAATGTTCCGACCAGCACAACACCGAGGGAAAAGCATAAACACTGGACCATTTTTACTGGTGTTACATAACACACTTTTCTTCTATTATTAAGTATTCTTTTATTGTAGTTCTACTTTCATGTTGGAAACTAACATTTGACGTCGCGTTTAAACTTTCCCTTAGATTTATTTTTTATTTTTGGATGTATATCAAAATCGAACAACACATAAAAATGACAAAATTGTAATGAATACTTTCACCAACTTTGACACGATCGCCGTCACGTCTGCGGTTCGTTACGTTTACAACTTTATGAAAATACTTTAAAACTAATACCCACATGACTCCGGGTATGTATTTACGCGTCTCCGCTGTCGGTGGAGAGCGGGAGTGACGCGTGACCGTGGCGGTCAGTGGATGGAATAAGTCTCAACGATATTCGATCGCTTGGGGTGAGTTTTTGGTGGTGTGGTGAAAAGGAAATGAAATTTCCTTTGACCAGTGACCAATGCAAGGCGATCTCTGGGACGCGGTGGTGTATGTGTGTGTTTGTACACATCACCGTGTTTATCGATGCGTTTAGCCAAGGATAAACTAAACCTGAAACGAGAAAAAAAGAACAAAGGGAGAAGCGACCTAAGGCATCGAAGAGATGTGCTTAAAGCAAATATGGGACGAGGGCATCATAAAAGTCTTAGATGGGTAATGCCCTTGTGTAAATATACGAATAGACATTGGGAAATGTGCTAATGGGTTGGTGGACGAAACAAATCCCTTGCTTGCATTTGTATATGCAGGGAAATTCGTTTGTGGGAAACGGATTCTATATTTGCATTGTTTATGCTTTGAATTCAATCCAGGGGGCTATGCGCGAAGTCGATGCTTGTTTGGAGATTCAAACAAAGAAGCAATTCTGGGTAAAGTGCTTGCAGCTGTATTGATAGTTGCAAGTCATTGCAAGGCAGATTAGATGGTTATACAATGACGGTTTGTATATACCATCTATGTCAATGGAACATGATATCTATGGCGACGCAAGTGTCGAAGTTAGTGTTACCCCCCCCCCCCCCCTCCCCGTTTCCATCTAAATAATTACACAAATTCGCGTCCGTAATCCTTTAATTACACACATTCCATAACCAAACAATATTTTCCGCCCATAAAAAGCACATTCCGTTCTCCATATTAATCATATTCAAAATAGTTGTCCCTAACATAATCCTATACCAAAACCGATTTTCATAGTCAAACTTTTCATCAAGTACAAGTCCATTCAAGAGGAATACTCATAATTCAAATGGAAAAAGTACATATAAACGTTTTTCCATGTCCTATTTCACAAATGTTCTCTATTCTTTCTCCAAAGAAAAACAAAATTCTCTTGACGAGGACCAAAAATAATGTTCGCACATATTTTTATGCCGTACTTGGCCAATAAACTTGTACACCTGATGATTCACGGGAAGGGGGTTTCGCCCAGTTAGTGCCGAAACCGAATTCCAATGAATCAATAAATGGCAAGAGGGGGCAAAATTTGTATCCTCCTATAAAAGGACGCGAATGAACGATTTTCTCTCAGGTGTATTTAAATTGTAATTGGAGCAGCTCGTTGTATTTTTAGAAATATATCATGGTAGTGACGATTAATGATGGTCGTGTAGAAAAATTATTAAATAGGAAAGTTCAAACAAAAGAAACGATTAGAAAATAAATGAAATAATCGCGAATAAAATGAATGTGTTTCGTTTGTGTATTCATGAATCTTAATATTGAACATTAGCGAGGGAATCACACCAGGCAGCCGACAAACTGTGAAGGTATATAATCCCGGACCATATAGGAAGGACTACCACACAACCGACAAACTGTGAAAACGTTCCAGTTTATAAATATATTTAGTTTACATTATATTATTTGTGTGCACAATTAAATTGAAACAATTTCTCTCTTCCGGCAGTACTAATATTTAAGCTCCTTTCTTGTGAAATGCGGTTGAGTGTCGTTTATTGATCTCTAAAAAATGTCGGAGAATTTTGTCATCTAGAATTAGGGAGCCTTTTTCATAGCACATAACCTATCGCTATCTTGTGGGTGTATTACTTCCTATAATTTCTGTCCATAAAATTGAGTTTCACGATTTTAAAGTTTGTTTTTCTGTTTATTTTGGTTTTATGTGCATTATCGTTCAGCAAAAGGAAAGAATAAAATATTTTCGAATGATTGTTGTTCACGGCCGAAATAAGAAAAAAGTAACGCAACCGTTATAGAATTTTCTCGGAAGATGCCCTACATAAAGAAGGATCAATTGTAGCTTCCATTTATTCAAAATAACTTGAAGTCGTAAGTATTGGAATGAATTTTGAAGACATTTCTGTATATGAATGAGCTTTGTCAATTCAATATTTTATTAAAAGGTCTAGAAAATTACCTTCCCATGGACCGCGACATCATTTCACTTCATTCATAATTCATTACTTGTACCTTCCTTTTGGACTGGTAATAAATAATTTCCGTTCATTCAGTTGTAAAGCATCGTTGGTATAGAATGTTTCGTATTTCTAAATACACACCTTGACATCCGCATTCAACCTTATTCCACGAAACCATTTTATTTGCGATTTAGAGTTTTTCAAAATTCGTTTATCAACCAAATCAACTGGCAAATATTGTGCGAGATGAAATGTAACGAATGTTTAAGGAGCAACGCTCAGAAAATCCATGAAAATTGAAATGTAGAGCGAAATGAACGTGTTAGGGATAATTTAATCCATTATTAAGGAATTTCCCTGATGTAGAATAATGTAGCAATGAGTGCCAGCGTATTCAACCATGCTTACCCCCGCCGAGGAACATGTGGTAATGTTGATTTGATATAAAACGAAATATTCGTCATGCCCGGATTTGGGCCCTTTCGTAAGGACACAACTGTCGGGCGGATGTTATTCCATTCGGCTTATTCGAAAGCGATGTTGGGTAACAGATTGCAACAATATGCCGGGTGAAAGTGAAAATATGGATGATGACGAAAGATAGAACCCTTGACAGATTTTTGTTTTGTTTATTTATTTCCTTGGCCGAAATGTAGGGTAGGTGGAGGTTCATGATACTAAGGACAAATCCAATACCGTCTGTCATTTGCAGTGAAGGACTCATTACGATTGTTGCAAATATCGTCCCTGAATTCAATGGGGATTCATCAATTGAGAGCTTTGGACGGATTCCAAAGATCAAATTCCGACAGGACGTGCAATTGAGTGTCTTATTAGTTAGTGGAGAATTTTTAATAGCAATAGCACAGGGTTACTTATACATATCAATGACAGGCAATAATATGAATAGCGTTATCAATTGGTGTGGTCGAAGAAAAAGAAATTGCCATGGTGATATATATTCGGAGAAACAGCAGTAATATAGAATAGAAGTATTTCAACATGCGATAAGCGCCTGCAGATACGTTGATAAAATCTCTTTAACATAAAGTTTTAATAATATCTTACCCATGAGAACCACCACCAGTTCTAATACAATATATAAGCGATGGGCTGTAATGCACAACCCAAATCTCCGAATCAGGGTGTGAAGGGGGTAACGAACACTCAACAGAGAGTTACAATTGCCGAGCATTTAAAAACGTGATGTTCAATCTTTTGAATACAAGTGGACTGGTTTAAGTGCATTCGAACTAACTTAAACCACTGTGGAGCCGCACAAAATCTCCTTTCACAAACGGTTAAGTAATATGGCGCCGACGTGGTACTCATCAATGAGCAGTACAGGATGCCAAGCACTGGTACCATTACATGGGAAGAAGACAGCAGCCGAATAGCGGCCATCTACGCAAATGGAAATACCTCCATGGTTTTGCTGTAAGGTGCGTATTTTTCGCTCTTAGTTAAACAGGAAAAGACTTATGCGTACACTTGACATTGATCTTTCTCATTGCTCGTAAACGTCTGCTGACTGTTTCTTGTGACACATGTAATGGTTCTGCTAATTGCCGTTAAGTTTGAGTTGGGTCATCATCCAATAACTCCTGTAATTGCTCGTCTTCACATTTTTGTGGTTTACCAGCGCGGTCACTGTCTTCCAGATTGAAATCACCACTTTTAAATTGTCGAAACCATGTCTCACATGTTGATGGAGCATGTTCACCATATGTTTCTAGCAGCAAACAATGAGAGTCCGCAAGGGACCAGTAAGTTAGGAAATAAGATAACATAAGCTAGAGTTTAATTATTTTTGTCTAGCGAGTAAGTAAATTATGATAATAGGAAGAAATAAAAAATGATATAAAAATGAAATTAAATGAATGCAGCAAACAATGAATTTCAACAGTATTTCTCTTTTGATTAAATAAGAAAAGCAATGCGTACCGCAAAAGTTATTTTTCAGCACGTGATCACTGAACGTTAAAACAAAGACGCTAGTTTTTGGCGGACTCAACTTGTGTGTGTTTGTAGTTTAATCTCAGACGAACAAAATGATGTATGTGCCAAATAAATACGTTGGGTACTTTTCGCTGGCGCCATCTTATTAGTTAAACGGGAAAAAACGTATGCATGTTTGGGGGGCGAAGTCGTGGCACCGATATGGGCGCAGAGTTCTACTCCGTCCCCACAACTTCCGCTTAAAGTTTCCACAGAGGAAATCGAATGAAACTCACTGTTTTAAAAGTAAATGTTCTTTTATTGTATGGATGAAGTTTAATTGGCCTTTTAATAATAACACACTATTTTAATTAAGTTTCCGGGTTGCACTATTTAGTTGAGCTTTAATATCTTATCTAAAAAATGTACACCGACGATAAACGGACGCACAGAAACAACATATAGGACGTTAAATTAATTTTGATAAAAAAAAACACGCTTTCTCGACTCGACGGGTTTATGACTCGCGGGGGATATTCGCGTCTCCGTGCGCACCGGAGAGCAGGAGTTCGTGCCACAAGCGTGGTCAGCAGATGAAATTCGACTCAGCGATAACCATCTCGTGCAGAGATGATTCGCTTAGCAAGGGACATTTTTGGGTGCAATTCCGCTTCAGTAGGAAAAGAATTTCCTATCACAAGAGAAAAGTAAAGTCTTTCTTGGTAGAACAGACAACCAGATCTCGTAATGTGGATCATGGTGGTGTGTGTGAAATCGTTCAGATCTGTGTATTTTAGATAACGCTTGCAGGTCGAAAGCGAAACGAAACCTCGACAAGGGATACAGACAAAGAAAGAAGCGACCTAATGCATCGAAGAGATGTGCTAAAAGCAAATATGGGACGAGGGCATCATAAAAGTCTTAGATGAGTGGTGCCCTTGTGTAAATATACGAATAGCCATTCGAAAGAGGTGCTAATGTATTACAATACTTTATACAACGAAAATTGTATATCGTATCTTAGGTCGGTGGCCAAAACGAATCCCTTGCTTGCATTTGTATATGCAGAGTAATTAGTTTGTGGGGACGTACGAAATGGATGACTGTTTGTCTATTGAACAACGAATCGCCGGTCGGCTTGTTACAGCCGTAAAAACAAGCCGCCCGACATTGCGCTTCAATTGACAACAATGGGTGCCGATTGGTTTGTATTTATGGTGCATATGCACATTAAGGAACTATTTTAAGAATCTCAGATAATGCGTTGTATGCATTTAATGTCCTTGAAAAAGGAAAATGTCTTGAGGTGTCAATGCAAATGCGTTGGCGGGAAACAATGGGAGTTGGGTTGTAATAATAGGAGTTCTGCCTGATAAGTTAAGAAAGAAATCTTACGGAGAGTAGTATGCGAAGAGATGCATGAAAGGTAAGATTTCTTTTCCAGGGGCTTTTTTGATTACAGATTGATCTTATTAATGCGTGAAGCATTTAAGATGCTAATGCGGTTGCATTCGCGAAATTATGAGATTGGGTGGAAGTTATGGGTTTTTTTAGCTAAGCGAACCGTGGGGTTTGGCGGAACCGCCCCACCTGCACCTAATACGAGCCATAATTCGTGTTGATTTTAAGGCATTTCCGTACAAAATTCAATTGAGTTAATGTGTGTCTCCAAACGGTAATATGTGTCAGTTGGAATATGAAGATTTCGTCTCCTAAATGGTGGAAACTGTGGAGGATTTTTTGCAAAAAGTTATTATTGCGGATTCGCGATAAGTGTTATTCTACCTGAATGTTGAGTGGTTTACTTGTCAGCTGCGTAAAACTTCTAGTGATGTGTCACAAAAATAACCAAGTAATGTGAAATTATTGAATCAACCAAAAGTTTGCTTTCATCGTTTTTATCTTTAACACTGTCATCAACTTAATTGCTGTTGATCGAATACGCTGGACTGCTTCTTTCTGATACGTATGTAAGTAGGTTGTCTTATAATGTTGGTCAATAAGTAAATTCAATTATAAATTCCATATCACAAAACTTTTTAATAATTTTGAAGTCAAATATTATTTAATTGTGATAACACAAAATGAAGCAGCAATTTTCTTTAAACTCAAGTAACTCAACTAACCTAAAAATCATCATTAGTAATGAGGCCAGTTCTATGGCAACAAAAGCCCTCAAATTATTGCGGACTTAACCTTTCACGATTGCTAAGTCACTGTTTATTGAGGTGTTTATGCTGATATGATCATGGGCCGTTCTTCCTCGAAGATGAGTATGCGCAAAGAGCAATCAATCAAGTGCATTAGCGGACTGTGAAGACAGTATTTCTAGTGTGAATTCTTTATGAGACTGGTATAGATCACCTCTGGTTTCAACAAGACGGTGCTACAACACAAACACCTACAACCGATTTGTTTCAAGGCAATGTTCCCCGACGTTTGACATCCAAAAAGATAATTTTCATCTGATTTAATGCCATCAGACATCTTCCTATTGAAATACTCGAAGCCAAGGATTCATATAAACAAGTCGAGGACCCTGTACGAATTTAAGGTTAACATCCTCTTTCAGAAACGCTTGCCTTGTTTTGCTGGCTCACCCTTTACATAATACTTCCTCCTTTTAGACATGCCGAAATCTAGTCTAACAAGCATTCTTATGAATGTGTATGGTTCTGTTACTAGGTAGATAGTCAGAACATAGAGGCGCGATGAGCGAGCGCCAGCAACTCAATCATAATATCAAGTTTCTTTGGACTTGACAGTCAACTAAAATTAAAATAAATGACCGAAAATAATATGAAGTCCTATAAAACTCCTTATTAAGATAAAATCCTTAATACTCCTCCCTCTGGATAGAGGGAGCACGATGGTGACCGCAACAGATAGCCAAAAAAATCATCCTCTGCTACGCATCTATGTAAGAAAAAATTAAAGAGAGGCGGTAACGCGGAGATTAAAAGTTATCAGACTAAATATAAATACCCAATGCCACTTGGGTGTCATTTGTGACAGGTTGTTGAATTTTAGTAAATAATGTCCAAGGTGCGTTGAATCTTTGTTTTCATAAGATGTTGTTCTATAGAGTTCTTTAATCTCGACATCAAGTCCCTTTTATTGGTATTCGTTGGGTCAAACGGTCTACGATTTGCATATTCCTAGAATTGAATCTATTCGGCGCAGGTTTATCCGGTGTACTGTACGCGAACTCCCTTGGAGTGACTAAACATCATTTCCATCACACGAATGTAGATCAATACTCATTGACATGCAAACTCTAGCCAAGAGACGTGACTGTTATGACATACTATTCGCATATCGACTAGTAATAGTAACATTAATTATTTGAAGCTATTTCTCATAATTTTAATCCTCGTAAGCTCAGAAGCCTCTTTTCTTCTTCATCCACGCATAACAAACTAGGGCTATAACAAGTCGTTCTTGTAGCTTAGATACAAACATAAAATGAGAACATTGGGGAACTCAAAAACGCCTCTAAAATCAGCTCTCCTAGTCCGTTCAAGCACATTTTAGAATTATTGTAAACTAGAAGTAGAATTGTTATAATATTGTGACGCATCTAACAATCAGCTGGACATCTGGCCGTTCTCCAAAACAAAGTACTGGAAAACTGGAGACTATGAGCAGTAAAAGCGATAAGTCACCAGTGAGAGAAGGGTCACCGAGAAGAGAAGCGAAAAGTCAAGAGAGAAGTGAAAATCGGTTATCATTTAGCGGACGAATAAAGATTTAAATAGAAAATTGATTTCACGGCTTATTTTATGAGAATAATTAATTCAGCGAACCCTAAGCTCGCTACGATATGAATAATCTTAATAATAAATTCTATTTTAACAGCAAATTTGACTGAGTTATATTTGTATTTAATCACCAACTACCTCTTCGCATTTACTTATGTACTTCTTAAAGGTTAATACTTGCTTCACAATTTATTGGCGTACTAGGGTCCCATTTTCATAACTACCACTTTTGCCTTTGTATGTGTCCTTGGTATAATGTCAAATAAATCATGACCCGTCAACGTCACAGCATCTCTTGTCACACTAATCGCGTTCACGGATCTTATTTCCACTTCATTAGTTCTCTAACTCAACTGCAAATTAGTGACCCACACGGTTTCCCGATTAGACGATAATGACCTTATAAGCTCTTTGAACAGAAGCTACACAACATTAATCTATACCAGGACATCCCCCTTTAAAGCAAGCATACACAAATAAAGTCATAATCGTTAACGCACCACGATGATGACAGTTAGTCAATAAGGAAATCACCAATCAAGAACATTGTGACAGCGAAGAATGTCGACTTAATACACAAAGGACGAATATTGAGAGACAGATGAAGATGTATTTTATAGTATGACACCGTCGACTGAGATTATTAATTACCCCTGAATGTGGGTTCATCCCTGGTTTATTATGACACTCCATAGATTTTCTTAATTGCTCACAACAATGTTCAACTGCGTATTTGGAGCTCTGTTGTTTAGAATTTTCAAACAACCCTGCCCTGATTTGGGCACTTGGAGTAACTGAAGGATTACATTTTTATGATTCTTTATGGCGCCGCCATATTTAAAATGTAGAAAAGTTGATCATCCAGTTCTTCGAAATACCATCGAGAATAAATAGCATCATTTTTGTATTGAGGGTGTTGCTAACAGTCAGAATTAACTAATTTCCGATGAATACATCCACTTGAAAAACAGGAGGAATCAACAAGTCGGAAGTACTTGTTACACTTGTCAGAAACAAACAAGTTTTTGACGGGACACTTCAAGGTTTATTTAATGGAAACATGATATCGGTTTTACATTTATATGGAACATGAACAAGTACTATAAATACCTATGCCGAAAATATAAACACTGCTTCTATAATACAGTCAAAGGAGTCAGGTATTTTTCGAGGTCATTGCTCTCAGGGTTACCTAGAAACTTGTTCATTAGGAAGTTATTCATTGTAATTTATGTTGATACAAATTTACAACAAAGATGTTTGTCGACGAGCAGCTACTAAAATGAGGGACAAACACTTTTTGAACACATTCTAGATACGAAAATATATTACAATTTTATATGAAAAAATTATATAATAATTGCACAAAATTCGTCAGGTGGACCTTTGTACTGTGTATAACCTTTCTTACGTACTATGATATAGATGGCTTTATCTCAGAAATAATAGTTTTCATAATGACATAGCAAAGATTTAAAGCTGCATAGTGAAGCCAGTTTTTGCGGATTTTTGATTTGGTGCCATCATAAGGACTTTGGACTTTGGCGCAATGCTAATAACCTTGCCCAGAGGAACAAATTATTATGGATGATTTAACCAGTCTCGGATAAGTACCGGATCACGGTGGAGAGACTTGCTAAATAAGGCCAAGACCGATCCCGGTTGTAGTGCCGATGATGATGATGATGATAAGGACTTTGGAAAAAGGATCTAACGGATGGCATATAGACGATTCTTTAGTTTTTGTAATAATTCTGTTTCAGTCAATTCAATTCAATACAATTCATACCCTCGCGATACAAGTGTTCCGTATGTTCAAAAACAACTCCGTTAGTTATTTAATAGCGACTCATCGCCGTAGTTTCGATTTTCCCGTGAGACGTATAATAAATAAATAGCTAAATAAATTGACTCAATGTACCTAATTGCTCAAACAGTACAAGTGATATATCTGAAACATGAAAGATGGGACGTGAATGATGTTTTGGTCAAGAGCATCAACGGCATTCTCGAAATACAATTGCTCCTGTTTGTAGGATACATTTTTAGTGAAAAGAAAGTATGTCGTGAGTCTGACTCTGATTGATTGATTGCTACATTATACCTTATTTAATAGTGGTACTTCGTTGTGCACCAACTCGCACCCTATTTTGTCACCTGTATCTGCTCCCGAGCCCCGTCGGGGAGCCTCTCGCGCAAGACTAATGACCTTGCCCGGAAAAAACAAATCATTATGAAAAATTTAACAAGCCTCAGGGCTTGCTATATAACATATGGCCAAGACCGCCGCCTGGTTGTAGCGCCGATGATGATGATGATCTGCTCCCGAGGTCGATCTAGAAAAAAAGTCTTGTATCGTTGTTAGGTCGGAAACTTTTCAGCATACCCATGTATGACTGTGGTAGATAGTATTGTGGCGTTTCTAACAGATACACACACAATATACAAGCAAATAGTGACGAACACCGTAAGAAATTCGAATAAGAAAAAAGCATCAGCCGTATACCAAGCAATAATAACATAGCGATTCCACATCAGTTGAGTGTACTTGAGTTAAAAAGTCGAATTCGTACCCCCAATCGTTAGTCTGATGCTTCAATGCTTCGCTTCTCACCCGTTTCATCATGTGTTCACTATCCCTGCTAAACGCAACAATGCTCTCGTGTGATCTTGTGGGGATATATTGGTCTGTGCGTCGGCATGGACGCTGATTCTACCATCCACCCACTGCTTCCTCTAAATGTTCCACAGCACACTGTCCACCGAAAGAAACAAAACAAGTACATCGTCACAAACCGATTTCGAAAAGCAACGAAAACACCAACACAAGAAGTAAGACATACGGTTATTGTTTTATTAATATTGGTTTTATTTAGATTTATGTACTTAGTGTTTTTGATTTATAGAACTGAGATTATTTACACTGATGATGACACGTAGGCACAAAAGAATGTAAAAGAATGTACCGGCTCACTCGCCTGCTCCGACGTTCTCTCGCACGCTCGCTCCTCGCTCCGTTGTTCGCAATCGAAGTTGATCGTATCAAAGTTACTAAGGAGGCAGTAGTGTAGCGTTTCTAACAGATACACACACAATACAATAGCAAAGACACCAAAAGAAAATCGAATAAGAAAAAGCATCAGCCCTATGCCAAGCAATAACATAGCGATTCCACATCAGTTGCGTGTACTTTAGTTTAGAAATCGAATTCGTACACGTGGCAGTGGTCTGATGTGTTGAGCATTGGTTCAATTTTTAGTGATTTTAACCGTCATAGCGTCAGTTCGAGTCTCGCGTTCTTCGTTATCGTCGCAAACGCAATAGTACCATTCCTAGAAAGCTTAACTTTCAAGTTTGAAGACGCTACGTTGTTTATTACTTGTTTGATAGCTATCAATAATGAACGCTGTTAGTGAATTTGAAAAAAAAAAAAAAGAAAATGATGTACACACACCTTTATTGCAGTGGCCAAAATCAAAGATTTGAAATGTTGTTGTATTATTAATAAAAAAAACCAGAAGCACCACAGCCAAGAGACTCGGACCCCGAACTACTTACGCGCGGAACTAGTTGCTTCCCATTCAAGAGCGAAGTCATTTATAAGTCCGTTGCATTTCAAGTATTCAGTTAACTTGGCATTGATGAATTTTTCTATCACCTTGGATAATATTCCACGGTACGGATACGAAGAAATTCCGTGCAGTCCCGTAACTCTCTACTTGATGAGAGTGCTTATGTCGGCTATTCGTTTGAAATTTAAATGACTGCGCAACCGATATTAAGCAGTGATCTGAGTTCCCAATGGTCAGTCTTTTCCACATAATAAATGCCCGGATATTAGAAAAAGGTCCATGGTATTCCCGAAATCACCTCGATCATCCGGCAATCGCGCAGGTTGCCCCACGAGTTGAGTCAAAATGTGGCTAACAGGGAACGTCTCGGCTAGTCTCCCAGCCCGGTCGGTTCTGTTAGAATGTATCAACCAGTCGGAGTTTTTTATGTTAAAGTCACCAAGAACAACGATCTCAGAAGTCGGGTGGTTGATTTGTATCCAGTCGGTGCTGCGTGAAAGATGGTCGAAAAGTGTTGTGGGGTTCAACTACGTGTGCCAAGACACGGGCACTGTTTCACTTGAATCCCCATCATAAAACTGCTGCGGGCTGTTCGTAAAAATGAATAAATGAAAACGCACTAGTGGACTTTTGTTGGTTAATGTTTAATTACTTTAATTTACTTTCAAACTTTTCCATATGCACAAATACATTAATGAAATTTACTCCTTTCTTGAAGATAAATAATCCGACCTTTAGTGGCAAATGTATAATTGCAAACTATCTATTATAAAATGGCAACGCGTTTCTCTTTCGCGGTTTACTAACGGAACACTACGTTCGTCTGACAACACTTCTCTTGCGTTCTGGTTCTCTCATTGCTATGATCTCGGGGTGGGTTTGGTTGAGTGTGTGCATGAATCAATACAACTTTAAGGGTAACCCACTGACCCAATTCGGTGAATGTGGTAACCTCAGCGTGCATTGACCTGTGGGAAGGCAGAACTGTGAAGGAGAGGAAAATTTAGCAGTGCTATTCACCTGCGAAAAGAGACCATTGAACCCCAGCGAATAGATGGTCTGGGAAAAGTGAATAGGACACCGAATTGGCTAGAGTAATCTGATCATGGGAACTAAATTAAATGCTTCGATAATTTCCCCAGCAGTTGCATGATTATGCAACCGCTTCGTTTGATCAGACTATGCCGTTGTTAACCGACATGATGCGATTTCCGGTGGAAATCTCATTGGTTAGCGAAATGAGGTTTGCCGTATGGTGAAAAGATAGCTAAACTCAATTATGCATTATCTACATAGGATAATGAGTTTAGCTATGCGTCCGTTTAACATGATTTACAGGTGGAATAGCTTACAAGGGGAATACGAGTAGAAATGATGCGCTGAAAGCGGTCGAAATAAGGTATGAAATTGTGGGTTGGTTCTCCATGTAGTATACAGAACCTCCACAGTGTCTCTGGTCGATCATCATTCGGGTCGCTTTAGAGACTTCAAAGATATTTCATAGAACTCTGCAGAATGACTTTCATCCAATTGATATCCAAGTTATTGGATTCTAATGCTTCTTCCATTTGGCAAGCCAAATCGGATCGGGTGAAGGGGCAGACTCAACCCCTAAAAATCTCGAATGTAAGGCGTATCCTGGATAACGAAGATAAGTCGAATCAGTTGATAAGTCCACCTGGGTCTCGGTTAGGGCTACGATATCAGGTTTTGTTGTTTGTATTGATGGCGGGAATTTACAATCGTATTGGTGAAGGCAGTGTGCCTGCCTTTATCTTAGGAGATACCATCCGAATTGAAAGAGCTGTATTGCAAACCTACAATAGCGAGAGTAATCAAGTCGCGAAGATTAAGATTGGCCGGACACGTAGCGCGAATGGGCGATGATGGGACCGTGCGTAGAATTCTTGACGGTAAACTAACAGGAAAGAGACCGACAGGACGGCCGCGACGGAGATGGGAGGACAATGTTAGATTGGACCTCGAGGAGATCAGATCGGATGGTCGAACGTGGAAGGAGAGCGCACAGGACAGGGAACAATGGCGGAGCCGAGTCGGTAAGGTCAAGAACTTCCAGGTTCCTACAGGCCAATTAATAATAATAATAAAGGAGATACCATCATGTCTTGTCTGAACTTCAGTCTTAACCATGAGCCAAATATCTGGAACATAGTCGACGATTTCTACCGATCATATCACGGAAAGTACAGCGTGACGGGGTCAAATCTGACCAAGGGAGCAACTTACCATCTAAACGAAGTTTTTTGACGTGTTCGAGGATGTTGCAATTTACTACAAACATTATCCAAATGAGATTTTATATAATGAAGCCTACATAAAAAGGGTCGATATTTTTATGACCAAATTGATCAGAGGGCATATTGCAAGAGCAATAATCTCGTCCAATGACCTAATTTTCGGGGCTGATTATCCAAACATTTTGTTCTCTGATGGGGTGCATCGTAACGGCTTTGTTCCACCAGAGGCGTTCCTCGAATTCGATATGAATGGTCTTAAACAGGATGGATCCGGAATTTCGGTGATTTATCATGTGTAGATCTTCTGTAGACGGCCGATTGTGCTACAATCGGGTGGTCACCCACACCGAAGAAGAGCTCTTACGGATCAGTAGGGTTGTTTCCCACAGAGACCCGGATGATCATATTAAACATCATCATCATCATCATCATCATCGGCACTACAACCGGGAACCGGTCTTGGCTTTATTTAGCAAGCCCTGATGCTTGTTGAATTTTCCATAATGATTTGTTTTTTTCTGGGCAAGGTCATTAGTCTTGCGCCAGAGATTATATTAAACAGCACCAACAAATCTGGTGGTTGAATGCCAAATAAAGACCTGTGTACCAATGTCGGCAGAATAACTGCATCATCAGCCAGCTTACGATTTAAGTTAAGTTTTATATGAAAGCATTAAAAAATTAGAAGTAAGTTAAATTTGAAATGGAAGCATAAAGAAATTGGGACAGCGGTTTTTTAGTTTTTCTTTGTCATACAAAGAAACATGACTAAAGAGACAGACAAAGTTCTGTCGCCGAAAGTAAAACTGCACAGTAGTCATATAATGTTTAGCTTAAAGCATCCGCATAGGACCAATAAGGTATAATATAAGATAATTAAACTAGAATTTAAGCATTTTTTGTCTAGCCTATAATTTCGAATCTAAGAAAAGAAAAAAAAGAATATTTTTTTGCAAAAATTAATGAAAAAACACTTAAATAACTAAATATAAATATTATTAGGATGCGTTTTAATTAGCTGCAAGGATATTAATCAACATTTATCGTATGTTATATATTAACCCAGTCCTCTGGACGGCCATCCATTTATAGCAATTTCTTTTGATTATTCAAAGCTCTTTTTCTATTGATGCGATATTCATGCTTTCTTCTTTGTTCTGATTCTCCTTTCTAATCTTTGAATCCCCGTATCAACAGAAGTAATCTACCAATCTCGCTTCGAAGACCACCAGTGATGCAAATAACAGTTTCTGACCACCCTACACGTTGCCAGGATTCCCCTGGTTGTGTATCATCTTCCTCTTTTGATATCGAAATCGAGAGTGTTTCTTATTTCTAATAATATTGTGAAATTGGATTCCTTTGTCGAAATGGCATTCAAAAGCCACTAATGTGGAGTAGTAGAATGGTGCATCCTCCTAAGAAGAAGGATACCATATAAGATCTTCCTAAATCCGGCAGGAGTTAGTGTGCCGAATCATCCTGTATCATCTTCACCCTCATGTGTATCTATATAAATACGTGTGTGCAGGATGACATATCGCGTGACATATACCATGACGAAATTGGGTCTGACACGACACATTCCTCAAGGATGAATGTAATGAATTCATAATTCCATAGACTATATAAGGCTTAGTTCATCCTCTCGTAGGGCCGCAATCCTTCCTCAACAGAGACTTGCACTTGTTTCTACGATACATTATTGCCTTTTCTTCCTATTTATCACTATTATTATTGTTTGCTTTTTCTTTTTTTTTTTAAATGGTTCAGTAGAATGTGCGGCAATTCTTCCCGGTAAAAGATACATTGGTGTGAGCGTATGAGAAATATATCGTCCTATAAAAAACGGCACTGTAATGCCAAAAACGTCCACGGAAACCGACTCAAAGTAAAACTTACTTTCCGCGCATCTGTCACATTCTCGTCTGATATAAATGGCAGATGAGCTCTAGATAAATTGGTGTTGCAAATAACGCGAGATTCTTGAGTAATGCCTTTTTTATATTGTATAAGAGTATTATGCGTGCGTAAGGAGTTTGCTATGAAATGTGGGGAAATTTAAAGCAATTTAAAAATATGACTACTATGAAACATTAAGTTTGAAGGCCAAGCTAAGAGTTTATATTCATGCTAAGGAAAGTTACATGCCAATAGTGTATGATCCTTCTATAGTTTTGCATTTTACCCTACAACGAAAAACACGAGGACAATATCAGTATTGAGTTGCGTGAAGTTTGCACTTTGTTCCAAAGTAAAGCCCAAACTGAGCTAATACCACATCATCATCATCGGCACTACAACCGGGATCAGGTCTTGGCATTATTTAACAAATCTTTCCACCGGTCCCGATTTCGAGCCGATGCCATCGTTTGGCACTCCCAGGCTCTGGGCGTCCTGGTCTAGGTTTCACCAACGTTAGGTCTTCTCTTCGCAGAAGTTGCGACCATGTACTTAGTTTTCCCCTCATTAATGTGCAGTCCCAGTTTTTGTGCCGCCTGCTCGATTTGGGTGAAGGATTCCTGTACAGCCGATTTGGTTCTACCGATGATGTCGATGCCATCTGCGTAGGCAAGTACCTGTCTCGACTTGGTGACAATAGTCCCTCTAGTTGTGACGTCAGAGTCACGGATTGCTTTCTCCAACGCCAGGTTGAAGAGGAGGCAGGCCAGACAAGTCCCCTTGTCGGAGTCCATTAAAGATGTTTATTGGTTTGGACAGCAATCCCGGTATTTTTACTTGACTAGTTACGTTGATCATGGTCAACCCACAAAGTCGTTTCAATTTGTTTGGAATGCCGAACTCTCTCATGGCATTATATAGTTGTACCCTGGCTATGCTGTCGTAGGCGGCCTGTGGGGAGGAAGTATTGTGGCTAACACGGATACTCCGTTCACTTCCTCCTCCATCAGAATAAGTTCCGCTGAAACGAACCGAACGCCAAAATACTGAGAAAACAACGCACAGATTTAATCACTGTTAATTCTTTATTTGTTACTTTTATTATCTAAATCAAGACCACTACTTTTGTTTACACTATTGGACTTGAGGCAAATTAATATTAACACTAATTTGTATAACTCATTTCTTCTGTTCAGTCAATGACACGTAATTTGTATTCACACAGGCGACTCGCACGACTCAAGAATTTACGCTTCTCCGCAGCCGGCGGAGAGCGGGAGCGAAGCGACCACGACCTGCTCGGTCGGTGGACGTATAAGGACTCAACGATTCAAACTTCGTTTGGGGCGAGTTTGTGGTGTAGAGTTAGATATCCTCTTCACTAAGGATATCGCTTTTACCTACCACCAGAGAAACGTGAAGTCTCTCTTGGTGGAATAGGCAACCAGATCTTGTAATAAAGATCATGGTGGTGTGTGTGAGATCGTTCAGATCTGTGTTGTTTGCACGTGCTCGAAGGCAGTGGGTAAACGAAGCAGACAGGCGGTAAAGACAAAAGGGAGAAACGACCAAATGCGCCGTTGGTAATGCGGGTCATTGTTTACGCGATGGGTCGTCGCTATTATCGACGTTGGGAAGAAACGTGCTAATGGGATTGGTGGCCGAACGAATTCCTTGGATGCCTTTATATATGCCGGGTAATTAGTTGCGGCAGGGAAAGAAAATGGAGATTGTTTGTTAGTGGGACAACAAACGATGAGTTGCATCTTATGCATGTTTACATGCGTAGAAATATGGTTTATGGCATCTGTAAAAACAAGCTGTCCGACAAAGGATTTTAACACAAACAACGGGTGCCAACTGGCTTGGCATTCATGATGCCATATGCACTTTAAAGAATTATTTCTACGAATTTTAGCTAATGCGTTGTATGCATTAAATGTCCTTGTAAAAGGAAATGTTTTCAGGTGCCAATGCAAATGCATTGGCGGGAAACAATGGGAGTTGGGTTGTAATAATGGGGGTTCTGCCTGATAATGTTAAGAAAGAAATCTTACGGAGAACTGTATGCGAAGAGATGCATGAAAAGGTAAGTTTTCTTTTCCAGGGGCTTTTTAGATCACAGATTTGATCTCTTTAATGCGTGGAGTATTTAAGATGCTAATGCGATTGCATTAGTGAAATTAGGAGATTGGGTGAAAGTTATGGGGGTTGTTCAGGAAAGCGAACCGTGGGGTTTAGCGGAACCGCCACTGGCCTTGAAGTCTTTAAATAGATGATATAGTGGAATCTTAAATTCTTGACATTTTTCCATCGCCTGCCTAAGGGTGAATATCTGATCAAACGCTGATTTGCCTGGGATGAGGCCACACTGATATGATGGCTTTAGCGTATGGGGCTATCCGATCTTGTAAGATAGTGGAGAGTATGTGGGGGTACGAAGTATGTTGCACCGGCGTACGGCGCTGGTTCACATCACTCCCCATCACAAACGTCACTTTACAAAACACCAACAAGAAACACCGTCAGTCGGATAGAGGACAAAACACGGAGCAACACCGCCAAAGGGTTCATTAAGAATCAAGCTCCAAAACACTGAGCGGACAACACAGGAATAAAACACGGCATTATAGTTATTGGTTTATTTAGTATCAATTGTAGGTTCTTATGCAGTAAACTGATTCTCGGTTATGCACTAAACAAAGTTTCTACTAATGACCACACGATTTGTTAATTTACACAAATGTTATTAAGGACGAACTCGACTCCAAAACGACTAACCCCGACTCGTTAATGATGACTTGCGTTGAATTTCGCGTCCCGTGTGCACCGGGGAGCGGGAGTGACATGGCCACGACCTGCTCGGACGGCGGATGTAAAAGGGCTCAACGATATTCGTTTCTTGGCTAAGGAAATTCTGCTAGTGAAACTAGCTCTCTTACTTAATGGGGCGCGAAATTCCAAGAGAGACATAAAGTCTCTCTTCGGAGTAACCAAACCGATCTCATAGAGGAGATCTTCACGATACACAAGTGTGTGTGTACGTCGGTTCTTTTCATAGATCAAAGCCATTATGAAGAACCTGAAACACAACGAAAGGGAAAGGATCGTAGAAATCTTTGTTTATGTGAGAAAGTTACTGGGAAACGGATCCAGAACTATGTAGGATAAAAGAGATTTATGGCCTGTGAGTTCAACTGAGTAATCAAGTTGCAACTCATTAAATGGTAGATGTAGTTGGAATACGTTTTGGTGATTCGATTGTTTGTGTATCGCCAGAATGCCTGCTGGTAGACAGCGTTCTTTAGTTTGCACTTAGTGCATTGGTAAGGCATTAGTCTCAACGCAGATGGTGCTAATTACATGCGTCTGCGTTGGACTGATTATCGCTGGCAAAGGGGGGTCGCCAGCCGATGTGTGTAGATCGTTTTTTGTACCCACATTGAGGCTGGGAAAATAGACGGCGCAATATTTATGATCCCTGTCATGAAGGTTACATTGTATGTAAACTGAATCATTGGTTTACAGGAATTCGTCTAGGGGAATTTGTCTGGCAACGTAGATGCCGAAATTGGTTTGGAATTCCTGATAAGCTAATAAAGAAATCTTGCAGAGAATTGGTTGGCGGAGAGAATGCATGAAAGGTAAGTTTTCTTTACAGGGAATTAAAGATCATAGATTTCATCTCTTTAATGCGTGAAGCAGGTGCCTAATGCGATTGCATTGGCGTAAACTTATGGGTTGAGGTAATGGGGGTTTTTAGGTAAGTGTACAGTGGGGTTTGGCGGCATCGCCACAAGTATCTTATAGGCGGTACTCAACAATGTTATACCCCTATAGTTGCTGCACAGTGTGATATCTCCCTCTTATGTATGGGGTAAATTATACCAGGACGCGAATCTACCGGCATCTCCTCTTGCTCCCATGCGTTCACCACGATCTCGTGTGATGTAACGCTGTCCGGCCTTGTTTGATCAGCTCAGCTGGTATACCATCAGCTCCGGGGCTTTATTTGATTTGAGCTGTCTTATGGCTTTTATTGTTTCCTCAATGATTGGTGGGGACAGCATTTGGTCTTGATCTTGCATTGTTGGAGCCTCCAATTCTTCTATGAGCTTGTGGGTTAGAGGTAGTTGTGCCAAAACACGGGCACTAGTTTTCTCCTAACCCCCACGCGACGATGTTGTTCAGTAGGAGGGTCTACCCAACGCTGATCTCACTACTTGTCACTGGATATACAGATGCAGAATGTTCGCCCAAAAAATTGTCCGCCAAAAGGGGAATAAACAAATAAAACTCGTTGGTGAAAATGTTTAAGGAACATTTATTTATTTATGGTTTAATGTCTAGTGACACTATTTACACTTATTATTGGCGAACACTAATTTTAGTTTTATTCTTAAGGTTAGACGATGATAACGGTTGATGCACATTTATTTATTAGTTGTTTAATGTCTAGTAACACTATTTACGCTCATTATTGGGGAACACTAATTATAGTTCTGTTCTTAATGGTTAAACGGTGATAATGTCTGATACACGTATGTTTATTTATTGCTTAAATGTAACCACGACCGCGCTACTTTGTGATAGAATTTCTACTCTTCAAACTGAAGGGAACTCCGACACGCAACGTATCCGATACGTGTGCGTGGTTCAACGGGTAAGATCTGACTCCTTGAGACGTTGGCTCGATCCTACAGCCAGTCTCAACTGGGGTGGGTTTTCCTGTTTGTGGTGAATAACGATTTTCCTCCACTATTTATCCGACAACCAATGAGAACGCGATTTTGGGTTTCGCTGGGAGGAATATTATCATACAGATCAGTGGGCTGTCCGTACCTTGGAAGTGAGGACAGCGAAAGATGCGTTGAAGAAGGGAAAGAGGAAAACCGAACAGCGGCTGTTCAAATAAATGAACATCCACAGAGGCTGAAAGAATTGCTATCGTAAACGATAGAGGGTATATTGGATAAACAATCCCACAGGCTAGTGCTGAAATGGACATTTGTTTGTATTAGCAACGAACATGGGACGATGCCGTTGCAAGTTGTTTGAGGTAAACACATTAGGGTCGCGTCCAATTCGTTGCATGTTTATCGCTTATGTAACCAGTCGTGGATAATTGGGTGCAGCTGCTGAAAATTCGATGTAACAGGGAATATAGGATGAGTACACGATCGCGGTTATGTATACAACTACGTCGGTTGTATTTGGCCTCCATAGCGCCTCAAGGGTCGAATTTCAGTGTGAATATTTACACTGACAGAGAATTCGGCTCTTGGCAGCTAGGCGCGAGTTGCGCTATACTTTGATGGTTGGATCGAAACCACCGTGGGCACAGACAAACTATGAATATGTGCCGCGCACGTGTGGGACAGAAAACCTAGGCAGACAGGGGCTCCGATGATTGTTTCATAGTTCATTGCAGTTACTTAGTACGGCAGCCGAAATGTTTTTCTTTTCAGATCAATGCTGAGATGCATTGATGTATGCGGTAATGGCGAGCCGATTTCTTTTAGGTTAAAAATGGTTGAAAGGGAGCTTTGTACTGCTCGTATGCAAGGTAAGAGGTAATGCTTGGTAAAGTATTGCAGGTTGGGAATGGGGAGTTGGGTTAGGAAAATGGGTGGTTCTTCGGGCGAGCCCTAAAGAACCCCCACAAGCTGACCATTTAACAATTCATTGAAGTCGAATAGGTCTAATTTCGGAAGTGTGGCGAACATTAATCCTATATTTAATTCAATGCTTTCATCGTATAGGTTTTAAGGGAACACCCTTTACAAGGTTTTGAGGGTGTTCCATTCACCTAGATGTTTAGCTTGCCCACAACCAACGAAACAAAATACCAAAGCAATGCTTAGCGAATATATTTAATATGTTTCTAAAACAAGAGTGAATGTACCGGTTTTTCAACCTACTGCCAGTAGTCATATATGGTGAAAGTGGTTTTGGTACATACCAGCTGGGATACCATTTTTCGGGATATCTTTTTCTTCTTCCTTGTTCAATAGTTATTAATTCATTTTTTTTTGGTTATGAATATTCAGTTGGACTTGAAACAACTGAGAATTTTGAAATTGAAGTGAAAAGTTTCGGAGTGTAAAATGTGACCGCCACACAATTTTTCAGTGAAGGCATAGTGTAGAATAGAACCCAAAAACCATTGAAGTTTCCAAATTTTATGCCAACTCTACTGAACTCCAAGGATATCTCTGAGATGTACAGCTAGATAAGCAGGTAGCAATCCTAATGTACGGACCGTGATAAATTAAAGAATTCACAGAGATTAATTTACTAAACTGTGGCGCAAGACTAATGACCTTGCCCGAAAAAAAAAACAAATCTTTATGGAAAATTTAACAGTCCTCAGGACTTGCTAAATGAGGCCAAGACCGGCTCCCGGTTGTAGTGCCGATGATGATGATGAATTTACTAAACTGGCAGATTTCAAGGCAGTGGATTTCGGATTCAAGGATTTAAAGAAATCGCAGGTGTTAAATTACATTGCTGGGGAATTTTAAGGCGTCATAATTAATCTTTATATTATATAAACCATTTTCTCCGGGCGACAAAAAATCCACTCAGAGATCGGAAAAATTGCTTTGGACGACAGAATAATTTTTGTTTTTCCCCCGGAGCTCTAAACAATCCTCGTGAGCGACACAATAGGAATTATATTGTCTAGAGATTTATGTGACATCGTTCCGTGAAATCCAACGAATATGAAACTGAAAAAGAATTCCCACTAGTGTACGACGGGTTCGTCTTGTAAGACAAAGAATTTAATTTATGAAACCAATGAGGCGATGGACTTTGAACAGAAACATATCGGAGCGATGAATGGTTACGCAAATGTCTACAATTATTTACACCCCTTTTATGTTTGGAAATAAAACACACTATAGCTCTGTTCGTTTCTTTCGGTCTACCTGGGAGAGTCAATCTCTGTTCATCGACCTGAGGGCTTTTCTGCATTTGATTTCATTCTATCTCACTTTTGCTAGTCAACCATAAACATACTCTGATTCACAAACATACTCTGATGTAATCAAATTAACTCTAGAACCATTCATATGAACTCACCTTTAGCAGGAACCGTCGATTGCAATTCATACCCGTACCCTGAAAATGCCTGTGCCGGTAACGTGAGTTTCCAAGTTGCAATGTCCCTCGTAACTGGGCTGCTTCAGCTACAATTCGTAATATATCCTCTTCAGTTTGGTAGGGTAGATGTGAGAAACTTTTAGCACGACCCTCGGGCTCTGATTCGGCTCCGGATCGGGTATGATCTTCTTCATCATCTAAGCGAGCACTAAGGACACCTTCAACGAAATTATACAACAATTGTGCTTCTGCTTGCATCGGTGCTGAACCGGACGGAGGACCCGCATAGGGCAGGTTCATAAACTTCCTATTTTGGACGACCTCACGTAGCAGGTCTTCGCCAAATGTAACAGTCTTGTTGCGTCGCCGTCGCGAGTTTAGGGATGCCGCAGACGCCGACTTCTTTAGTTTGACACCGGAAACCCTGCCATTTATGCCGACTGTGGATCCATTTGATTTTCTTGATTTTTTTATTGTTCGTGGAGAGGAGGAGAGGGAATCAGCCCGAGTTAGGGTGTTGGGCTGTGAATTGGAACGGTATGGATGGTGTACATCGGCCACGGTTGTTGTTGTTATTGCGTCGTACGATGGGTGACGCAGACGACTTAAATCTGCAGCTGATCGGGGCAATGAATTGCACTTTGCAGAATTAATGCACTTCTTATTTCGGCAGGTAAACTGAGGACGACATTCAGGGCAGGTGCTAGGACAGATGACAGGAGGCATCCTTCGACGGTAGTGGCACTCCTTGTAGCAGCAATTCGGGTCACAACAAACGGGCATTAGAGGGCAGGAAGGATCTGTACATTGTGGCGATGGACTTCTGGGTGCCCGTTCGGCTGATGAGGATTTCCGTTTGATGGTAGTAGGTACATTTCGACCAACGGAAACGTCAGCTAGTGTTGCGGATCGTTGCGTCAAATAACGACGTGATCGCTCCCTCTTAATATCACGCTCCTTCGGAGGAAGCTGCGGCGCTGGTTCGTTTATTGAAGGTGGTCTTTGCTGACATTTTGGCACGTATTGGTATCTTTCTTTATGTGGTTTGGCATAGAGTCGCTCAATGTTTGGCGCAACTACTTCACCCGTGGAGTGTCTAGGCCTGCGATCACGGGAGCGATCTACAATTTTAGGTGATGAAGGCCTTCGTTCTTGACTTTTACTGGTTGGCTGCAACTTTTGTAACAGCTTGTGATTCCATTCAGCGGCAGATATTATTTCGTCTTCGTGCTGCCGATCGGCATGTTCTAAGGAGTGTCGTTTTTTATATGCCATTGGGGTATCCTCTTGTGAGCGAGTGCGTGGGGTTTCACTACCACTACCGTTGAACTTGTGCCCTTTCTTAGGAATGGCGCCGGTTTCTTCTTTTGGTTTCAAATATTGCAATCTTGTAAACCATTCAACAATATCGCTCTTGAGGAGGGAAAAATCTCCTGGACCGGAATGTTGACGTTGCAATGGTTTCTTTAGACGTTCTGTTAATTCTTCCTTAAAGGACTTTCCATACGATGTAATACTGGATAGTCTGTGTTCTGGAGGCTGCCTTTCTACCATGCTTTGCTTCCGACTTGTGCTATGAAGAAGCCATTCGGGTAGTCTGTCATCGGATGTCGTAGACGTCGTTAAATAACTTGGCCCCGAAGAAGTACGCGTTGGCAGTTGAGGTCGTTCTAACCATTCCATCGTTTCTTGTCGAACTGGACCACTTTCAGCCGATCGAGCTGAGTGTCTTTGTTGGGCCTTTCTATCGAACCATTCAGACTCATGAGGTGCCATGGCGGGCGTTTTTCGTGGAGTACATGTATCGTCATCGGCACTTTTTTGCCTTCGCGGAGGCAGCTGTGGTGGTGGCTGCTGTGGTGGAGGCAACTGTGGTGGTGGCAGCTGTGGTAGTGGCAGCTGTGGTGGTGGCCGCTGTGGTGGTGGCAGTTGTGGCATTTTATTTTCGATATGCTTATGATGAGGCACTGGCGGAGGAGGTATTGGCTTATGCGGCTGTTGCTGTTGTTGTGTTGATACCGCATGTTTATGATGTGAATGGGAATGCCTATAGGTATGTGAACATTTTACGGTGTGTTTTCTTTTAATGCATTTTTGTTCGAGTGTTTCTTCATTCTGTGCACGCACACGACGACTAATCTCCATCACGTCCCCATCAGTTTGGTAGTAAAATCTTTCGACTTCAACTCCACGATCGAATTCCTCTTTTGCACCGTGTTCACTTTGCACGGAAAGCGGCTTTTCAATATCACCATCATCTGAATTCGATTTAATTGGAAGAGGTATTGGCGTTGCACTCGATGTGGTCGGTACTTTTTTAACAGCCGGCTGTTGTTTGTATAATAACTGATCCAAGGATCCGTGATGTGTTTTAATTGTCGGTCCAATCGGCCCATCACCAAGCGACTGTAATCGATATTTGGTATTACATATACACGTACCGGGCTTACTACCAAATCGAAAGATATTACTTGCAATCCCAGTTATCGACCCGATACCAATTCCGCCGGCACCGGCACCGTCCTCACTCCCAGTCACATCCCTGTCCGAGGCCGTTGTTGCCGATGTCAAATAGTTCTTACCCTGACAAGCTGGCGTTACTTCGACTATCACGCAACAGCAATGCAATGAGAATGTCTTCTTATCACTACTGCCAGTAACTGAATTATTATTTTCGTTATTTTCTTCAACGCTCTTTTGTGGGGCGGCCAGAATGAGCTACCGCCAACGTCAACAGACGATTCCGTCAACTTATGGTCTTTCCTTGAGGGTATAAGATTCAGAGGAATTTGTTCAGTAGCTAACCACGTTACAGGATATGATATCCACACCAACATTCCACGAATCTTTGCATTGGATGATACTTTAAGATGTATTACCCTTAATCCTAGGATTTAATTAAATGGTTTTGATTTTGTCTTTCTTTGTTTTTAATTTCATTAACTTATCACAAAATTGTATGTTTTCATTTTTACATTCTATCCTAAAATAAAAACTTTAGACTAGGAAATATGCGAGCCGATTTCAATTCGTTGTACACGAAAGGATATGCGGCTCCTAAGGACTTAAAATACGTTTTGTTAACCGAAACTGTGTTTCATTTGGATTCCCCATGTTTTGAAGACTTCCATTTAATTTTTAACTTATATTTTTTTAACGTATACACAATAATTTGTAATTTATTTACAGTCGAATCGTGTTGAATTCATATTTACAAACTTAATAGTGAGCCTTTAATTCATACTATTGTTGTTATTTATTTATTTTAATTGTATGTTCCTTAGTTTATACTTAACGATTATTGTTTTGATTATAATTATTTTGAAGATTCATTTATTAATAATAAAGCGTTGATTTTTAAACAGACACACTAAATGATTTTTTATTACTGAATGTATTGCATTTGACGTCGTCGGCGTTGGATTCGGCGTTGCTTTTATATTTCACTGCGAACAGAGGTTTCAATTTTGGATTTATTTAACCGATCTAGCGCAGATTCGAGGCACTGATAAACAACAAGGGTGTTGATGTTAAATCATATTAATGTATTCGCGTATTTGATGTATGCAAGGTTGTCCTGCTGACGGAAGGATGTTGATTTGTTATTTATTTAGAAATCACTTTGTATGGTTTTCTTTCATAGTAAGCATTAATGATCCTTTCTCAACTTTTATTTACTCGCCTATTCTTCCGAATGCACAAACCCACCCAAAAGCATACACCCACGGGACGTGTATCGGGAATTAAATTACTGCAGCGATTCTATGAAACGATAGCAAAATAATGCAAGAGTATCCTGACTGTGGTGCATACCGAAAGTAAAACGGTCACACAATTAACTGAATATTATAACGACGGTTGCTGTGAACTATGAGATTGGAAAAACAAAAATAAAGGACACCCGTACAATTCGCGGACGAACGGACTTGAACGATGTCACAATACGGCGTTGAAGGACATTTAGGATAAATCATAAAAACCAAACTAAAATCAACAATTTTTTCGTTGCGTATTTTGCTCGCTATAGACGGCAGGAATCCGTTAAATATGACGACTAAGGATGTGAATTGAGTCGAAAAGTAAATTGAACGAAAATTTATATATCCTTGGCGCACCGTATGTCGTTTGTTAACAAAAACAAAACAGATCTATTGCATGTAACTAGTTCTGTATGTAGTATTCTTATATTATTGGATAATGTGTATGGCGCGTTCCACGGAAACGTTTTAATAAACACGCACAACACCCGACGACGTTCTCGTTATGACTGAAACACTCTGGTAATGTTATCCTTAAAATCCACCATTTTGTGGGAGAGTGAAATTATATTTTTTACTTGTTTTCCTTTTTGTTGTTGCTTTTCTAGTTTTAATTTTAATCGTAAAGCTTTTAGAGATCCAACTCAAAGGATCCCACCCATGTGCTAAATACACTAGTATAACACTTTGTATCCACCTTTCAATGGATGCTGCATGGGAGAGAATGAAAGTGTTTTACATAATTTGAGCTTTTTCTTGTGATTAAATCATCCACCAAACATCCTGCGCATTACTCATCAGCTCAAACAGCTTTCACTCAATACTGGTTTGTTATACGAGTACTTTACGTTCGAAACACTCATTCATGTATGAGTACGGAAAATGAAAGTGAATCCTTAAGCTCTGAGAATTCTTACAGGACCAAAAGAAAGTTACAAAAAAATACGTTTATACTCTTCCTGTAATGTTTCCTCTTCGGTTTGTCAGGTGTAACCTCTGATGGTGGAAATGATAAAGAATCTTGACCTAAGTGGGTTGGATTTCGATTAGAAGATGATCGATGAGAGATTGTTAAATCAGTAAATTTAAATTTAAACGAGAGAAATGTTATGGAAAGGAGTTGGCAGAAAGTTATTTCTTCACATTGAAGGCCCAAGAAATCAAAAGATTTTCAGAGGCAATCAAATGTTGACTAATTTTGAAAAATTGAAGTTGGAAATTATGATTGAGTGAAATTGATGGCATTCAACTCCTGACAACAAGGACCTAAGCTACCATGATGTTTTCATGTTTGGTCATCACCGCTCATTAAATACTTTTTTTTTCAGTTATTTTAGACATTGGGTGGTATTTAATATAAAACTTTAAAATGTGGTATAAACTTTAAAATATAGTATAAAACTTTAAAATGAAAGACAGTACATAAAAATCATGATCCGATTATAGCATTGACTTTATCAAAACATGATTTTATGCCATTCATGTTCAAATACGACATTTAGCATATGGGTGTCGCGATAGGCTCCAATGAGGCGCAACCTTGAAGCCCAATTATTGACGAATTTGTCGAACCGCTGAGTCCATATAAATGACAATAACTTGGCTAATGTTGTCTTGTAAGTAGTCTAGAGAGTGTGGTTTATAGCAGCTTTACATGTCTCCGCAGAAAATAATGAAGGGATATCAGGATTCCCATGCCTATCCCTCGAAATATCCACTTACCGAAATGAATTTACTACGAGGGTTGCCTCTTATGTTTCGCGATTTGGCAACCCTAGCGTTGCAATCCGGCAATTGACAGCTCTGTCGTAAAGTTGGACATTTTTGAGGTTATACGCACTCAGAACGTTTTGACATACGAGCGCTATTTGTGTTGTTTACAGTAACTTAAAAGATTCATCTCGACCCAAAAAGGGAATTAAATCGTCAACATTTTCGTGCGATTATTTTTTACAACTTTCGGCGTGGATTAACTCAGCAACAGTGCATGGATGAACTTAATTCAATTTTTGGCGATGAAGCTCCATCAAGGACCAGTGTTTATCGATGGTATGGTGAATTCAATCGTGGTCGTAGCTCACTCCAAGATGAATTTCGTGAAGGTCGTCCAAAATCAGTTGTTGTTCCGAAAACCATTGATGCTGTGCGCGAACTGATATTGGAAGATCGTCATGTGACCTATCGTGAGATTGAGACAACCTTAGGCGTTAGTGGGACCAGCATACATTCAATATTGCGTAAACATTTGACTGTCAAAAAAATTTGTTCGCGTTGGATCCCACACAATTTGTCAATCGCCCAAAAAAAGGCTCGTGTCAATTGGTCGAAAGAAATGCTCAAAAAATACGGTCGCGGTGCTTTGAAACACGTCTCTGACATCGTGACAGGTGATGAATCGTGGATTTACGCGTATGAGCCCGAAAGTAAACAGCAGTCGACTGTCTGGGTGTTTCAAGATGAACCAAATCCAACAAAAGTTGTTTGCGCACGAAGCACTTCCAAGCAAATGGTCGCCTGTTTTTTTCGGAAAAACTGGACATGTCGCAACCGCACCACTAGAACAACGCAGAACAGTCAATTCTGAGTGGTACACAACCATTTGTTTGCCAGTTGTCTTCCAAGAAATCAGGAAAACCAACCGCCGAAGACGGATCACTCTTCACCACGACAATGCGAGCTCTCACACATCGGCTGCAACAACTGCATTTTTGAGCACCCAAAACATCGATTTGATGGGTCATCCGCCGTATAGTCCTGACTTGGCACCGAATGACTTCTTTTTATTCCCGTACGTAAAAAACAAACTGAGAGGTCAACGTTTTTCGACCCCTGAAGAAGCGGTTGCTGCATTCAGAATGCATGTGTTGGAGATATCTCAATCAGAGTGGCAAAAGTGCTTCGACAATTGGTTGAAACGCATGCAAAAGTGTATAGATCTTCATGGGGAATATTTTGAAAAACAATAAAGTGATTTTCGATGATCAATATTTGTTTTTGTTCTCTAATCCCGAAATATAAAAGGCAACCTAACGCTCGTTGTGTACTGCATTGTTGAAACTATGAAACCAGACCGATGTTGTTTTCGTGCCATTCATGAAATGAACGGTCTTCAATGAGAAATCAAAGTAAACATTAATCGGCAGCCTATTGAGGAATTATCTGTTGCCAAACCAAGTTTTTAAAACTGTATAAAGTTCGCAAATATTATTTTCTAAAACAATATGTGGGATGTCCCGAAAGTCACCTTCAATGTATTTTGCTCTCTGTACAATTGCAAACCACTGGAGTGGGGCAGTCCAATTGTCGATAGCTGGTCCCATCATTGAGAATTTATCGCGTTCGCGTTAGAATCACCAAAAATTGAACCAATGCTTAGCACATCCGGCTACTGCCCGCGTGTACGAATTCGATTTATAAACTCAAGTACGAGTACACTCTACTGATGTGGAATTGTTATGTTATCGCTATGGTATACGGCTAATGCATTTTCTTATTTGATTTTAGTTCGGTGTTCTTCACTATTTGCTTGTGTATTGTGTGTGTATCTGTTAGAAACGCCACAAGTTCTCTGTCACTAAGCAGCATTTCACGGGAGTCGAGGGTGTGTGGGGATTAAAGTATTGCGGCAGGTATGGGCACTCCGTTCACTTCCATCCCCATCGTCTATTGTTCACGCGGACACTGCCTACAACGCAAAGATGAAGAAAACGATGGTTGACCTTCGCAACCGAGCGAACACACCACAGAAACAAAACACTCCGGTTTGATCAACAATAATTCTTTATTTGTTACGTTTTAGTCTCTAAATAAAAATCACTTTGTTCTCAGCCATTATTACATATGCTAGTGTTTTTTATACTTCACTTAAACTTATTATTAATATTAAATTGATTTTTATAAATTTTATTTTACTACTTACACGACTCCAGGCATTTTCGCGTCCTCGGCGCGCGCCGAGGAGCGGGAGCGGCAACGACCGTGGTGGTCGGCGGATGGAATTCGACTCAGAGATACCACCCTCGTTTGGGGTAAGTTTGTGGTGTGGTGGTAGATATCCTCTCCACTAAGGATATCTATTCACTTACCACCAGAGAAACGTAAATTCTCTCTTGGTGGAATAGAAAACCAGATCTCGTAATGGAGATCATGGTGGTATGTGTGTGATCGTTCAGATCTGTGTGGTTTACTCATGCGTGAGCGCAATGGAAAAACAGAGCAGGCAGACGGCAAGGGCAAAGGAATCGGGGCGATCATTGTCTATGAAGTGCATCGCGTCTAAATAAATAGTCGACGATACATCGAAGAAATGTTCTAAAAGCAAAGGTGGGACCAGGGCATTATAAACGTCTTAGATGAGTGATGCCCTTGTGTAAATAGGCGAATAGCCATTCGAAAGATGTGCTAATGTATTACAATACTTTATACAATGAGAATTGTATATCGTATCTTGGGTTGGCGACCAAAACGAATCCCTTGCTTGCATTTGTATATGCAGGGAAATTCGTTTGTGGCAAAGAACGAAATTTGAGATTATTTATTCGTCTAGGCGAGGGATCATGGTCGGGTATATTCCAGCTGAACAAACAAGGTGCCCGACGCTGCTTGGCAGTTGGACACTGAATCACCAGCCGATGTGTATGTAAAGAAGTTGTACACATGTTAGGCTGGGAATAGCCAACTCAAGGCTAAGATTCCCTGATTATGCGGTTAGATTATATGTGAACCGATAAGTTTTCTTTTCAGGGATATGCTGTTTGGAACAGAATTCTTAAGAGGAATTTTGAATTCGAAGAAATGAATGCAGGCAAGAATTATCTTCCAGGAGGTTTTAGGTAAATACATTTGGTGAATTTAGTTGCGTGAAGCATTGACAGGTGCTTAATGCGATTGCATTAGCAGAAAGTTGATACAGACTGGGTTGTAGGGATGGGGGTTCTTCAGGTAAGTAACAGTGGGGTTTGGCGGAACCGCCACAGGTGTATGTAGTGTGAGTGAGTTTTACAAGAACAATCATTCTGCCGTTGTTGCGGGGCGAAAATTTAGCAATCTGCACCAAATTCGCGACATAAGAATGCTTGAAGAAACTGATTCGGCAATATATAAACCACAGACGGGTTAACACAAGTCGTTCACAAACGAGGAAACGTGGAGAGCATGCAGCTGTCAGTTTATGAAACCGATTTCTTTGTTCGTATAGGGGCAAGTATCTTATGTCTGATGTAAAATGTTGAATCAATTTTCCCCTGTACTTAACAATACTATTTATATTTGTTGGAGTTGGGTTTGATCAATTACAAATTATATATGTTTTGAAAACTCGTATCGGAAGCGAGTTCCACAGTTTTCCCATTTTGCAACCGAATTATGAAAACAGATACACGTGGCGTTAAAAGATGAATCACAAATATATTGGGTTTATGAGCTTGCGTTGTGGGGCGCAAACAAACTGAATTCCTTGGAATAATATCACGGATTTAAAGAACTGCTTCCGAGGTAATATCTGAATAAGAGGCAAAGTTCCACTATGTACCTAGTATGTGACAATGGCTTTAGTATCAGTGTTGGTGCTACGTTCTCGTTTAAGAAACATCTTGGCCTTTGATTGCTATCGAGTACAACAACGAAATGATTAGGAGCAAAACTCCAAACATGAGAACACTATCTATTATTTAGTATTAGGCTTAATCCAAGCTTAGTTAATATAAATATAACACCGTACAGACCAACTTAAAAACTAAAGTAGTAATTAAAAAAAGAAAGAAAAATAGAGAAAAAAAAATATATATAGATATATATATATATATATATATATATATATATAGATATATATACATATATATATAGATATATATATACATATATATATATATATATATATATATATATATATATATATATATAGATATAACGGGTTTTCCAATAGGCACTTGACAACTTTGAATTTAATTTATGAACGCACCCTTTCACTAGTCATCGAACTGTTACTGTCAATTTATTCAGTAAACTCAACGTTTTCATCATGATTAAGTACACGAACGAACAACGTCTACAAATTATAAAAATTTACTACCGAGAAAAAAGTTGTCAAGTCCCTATTGGAAAACCCTATATATATATATATATATATATATATATATATATATATATATATATATATATATATATATATATATATATATATATATATATAATTTAACGAAATGCTGCTCTATAGAAGTTTGGACCTGCCAGTACTTAAAAAGGGATCGGTGATTTAAGTAAATACAGAACTAGACTGTTTAGACTAGGTGTTGTTCTTCTTCAGGTGTTTGAATAAAGTCAGTTAGTTGTAACTGACGATCTCATATGCGATTAAGCACGATTTGGGAGGCGATAGAATGCAGAGATCTAAATACCATACTATTGATAATGTGAATCACATTAGTAGTCAGTGGGACATCATTACTCGTTTCTGTGGCTATGGTCCAAGACCAAGAGGAGTTCCCGGAAGATAGGCGTTGCCGAATAATTTGTCCCATACACAAGAAGGGAGATATCGCACTGTGCAGCAACTATAAGGGTATAATATTGCTGAGTACCGCCTATAAGATATTCTCCTCTATCCTACAAGATCGGATAGCCCTATACGCTAAAGTCTTCATTGGTCAATATCAGCGTGGCTTCATTCCAGGCAAATCAGTGATTGATCAGATATTGACCCATAGGCAGGCGATGAAAAAATGCTTAGAATTTAGGATTCCATTTTATCATCTATTCATATACTTTAATGCCGCCTACGACAGCATATCCAGGGTAGAACTGTGCCGGTGCTGCGAACCGCACAAACCATTGTGGGGTTAAATACCTTTTGCCTGGCTAAAGGGGAAATACTTACCATGCCCTCAATCCCACGTCCCCACAGACACGTGGGCCCAATTCACCTTTCCGCCCAGCTAAAGGGGACATGCATACCGGCGTCCTCGACCCCACGTATCCGCAGACACGTGGGCCCAATTTCTCGACCGATTCCTCATGCTTGCACGGCTATCGAAGGACACTACCCAGAAAAGAAATTGTTTGACGACCCATTAGCGGGGCAAACACAAGTGGCCGGCGCGGCAGCGCTAGTTGCCACCAGCCCGAAAAATCCCAGACGATAAATGTATGGCCAAGGAATAAACAAATGTATGACCTTCCCTTGAGCCAAGCGCAATTTGCTTTTACTTATCGAAAGGACTATTGCCCTACACTGTTCCTAGAAGGAAATAAAAACTAATGTAAATATCGCAGCCGAAGATAATGACTGCGGCCGAGGAAATCACCAGGGCCATAAACCACACGCGGGTAATGTACACAAAGGTATATTGCAGATGTGTGAAAATCCTGACGACCCTCGACATATCTCCGGCCACACGGACACCAACGTTCGCGTCTGTGTGTGTGGGGTGCATCCATACAGTATTCCTACGAGCAATACGAAATCGTAGGACAAGTGAGGGTGCGATCTCCTGAATGGGTGAAACCCCTTGGTAGAGAGAGGACACCAAGGCTTAAGAGAAAGGAAGAACAACAGGGTGAGTTTTTCAGCCCTGCAGAAAAAGTCGTTTAACCAGTCCAGCTATAACATCCGCAGGGAAAATACGCGCAAACTTCGAGAAAACAGGCGAGTGTGTCGGCCCGGGTGTTCGTCTAGAGAAAGTGTTCAAATAAAAAAACTAAAAAAGCAAAAAAAAAGGGACTTTGATTTTTGTGGACAGTGTTCGGCGGAACACAAGCCCCAATCAATAAAAATCTACCAAAGAACAATATAATGCTATGAGAGAGTTCGGCATTCCAAGCTAATTGATAGGACTTTGTAGGTTGGTTAATGCTATGAGAGAGTTCGGCATTCCAAGCTAATTGATACGACTCTGTAGGTTGAGCATGCCCAACGTAACTAGTCAAGTAAAAATAGCGGGATTGCTGTCCAAATCAATAAACATTTTTAATGGGCTCCAACAAGGGGGCGGTCTGGCATGTATCCTCTTCAACCTGGCGTTGGAGAAAGCAATACGCGACTCTGGAATTAGAAATAGAGGGACTATTGTCACCAAGTACCGCCAGATACTTGCCTACGCAGATTCGGCTGTACACGACTCCTTCACCCAGATCGAGTAGGTGGCACAAAAACTGGGACCGCACATTAATGAGGGAAAAACTAAGTACATGGTGGGAATTTCTGCGAAGAAAAGACCTAACGTTAGTGAAACTATCGGTAGTAGTGCGATCCTTTAACTTCCCAAGGTCAATATAGCAGCCGATAACAATATGGAAGAAGAAATACGCAAACGACTGATCAAATCCAACAAAGCTTACTATGGTCTATCAAGGTTCTTTAAATTCCGAAAATTATCCTGAAGATGCATGCTACATCCTATACAAGACCATGGTCTTACCAGTACTCATGTATGGATCCGAGACCTGGGTGCTTAATAAAAGGCACTCTGAACTCTTAGCCGCATTCGAGAGGAAGGTCTTAAGGAGAATTGTTGCCCCCTAAGTGAGGGGGGGGGGGGGGGGGGGATTTCGGAGACGCTACAACCAAAAGTTGTGCGCGATCTAGCTTGAAGCTAATGTTGTAAGAAAAATCAAGCTCAGTAGATTCCGGTGGGCGGGACACCTAGCCGTTTTCGGTCTACCAAATAGTACTCTAAATGAAATGAAATAAAACATGTTATAAAAATGACAGAAATGGTTGTAAAATCATTATTGGCTGGCAACTTAATCTGTGGGCAAAGACATTGAACCAAGAGCGCGTCAGCACAATATGGTGGCTACCTTCGAAAATTCCTGACCACAAAACGCAATCCAAAATTCATCCAACAAACAAGATTTTGACGACCCTCATTTGCACTTCCGACTGGGTTTTCTTCCACGGAAATTATGTTTCATTAACACGCTACTAAGAATTACATAAACTAGTTTTGATATTGTTTCTCGCAGCCTACAATGTTTCTTTCCACCGAAAGATAAATACGAGCCATCGCCACAGTAATTAAAAAAAAAAAAAACTAGTTGAAAAAGGCTACTATGGACGATAAACCAAATAGTGAAAAAAAGTCCGAAAAAGGAACACCACCAGAGTGTAGAAATCGAACACGAACAGAGAGGATCTACATCTCCATCAGCTGAATTGCGGTAGAATAGAATAAAAAATGTGAATTCTTCACGTAGGAGAAAGGCTGGAGAAGGCCAGTTGGAAAATAACAAACGAAGTTGGGTGTACTTGAGTGAATGGGGTATAAAATTAATCACGTCGGGTAATTATAGCGTTTTGCAAATCAGGTTTTACCATCTAGTATCACAATAAATAAATGGCCACCACTAGAAATTGGTTACCGCGCCTGCCAATATACAATACTAACATTCTTCCACAGCCGCCATAGCGTAGACTTGTCTCTTGAAGCTAGGGAGTCATATTTGTACGAGTGTTACAAAATGTTACCATCACTCTCTTATTAACCTCTGGAACAAACGGATGTGGCCAGGAGTTTAATTTCTTAAATGAGAAGACGGGAAGTGAATCCAACTGCAGCAATACTTAATTAAGAAGTGACATTGTAGTATTGGGCAAATACGTAATAGAAGATTTCATTATAATTACAAGTTTGAAGCATTACCAATGAAAAGGAAGCTGAAGAACACACCCTTTACGCCACCCTCGCGTGGACCCACGTCCCTACAACTGAAACCAACACGCCGGCATCAGCGGAGTCGGTAAGGGGCAACATGCCCCATCGCCACCCAAAGCAGACAACCATGCTCCAAAAATAATTAATAAAAACCCTACACTGGTTCCAGTAACACTGTTGGACTTGCGGTAATGGGAAATGAAAATACCTGGTGTTCAAAAGGGACCGAAACCTTAAGAAAATTACAAAGTGGTCCAAACCTTATGATAATTCCAAAGTGGCCAGAACCTTAGAGAGTTACAAAGTTGAAACCGTATAGTTGAAATTTGCAATGGATTAATAGTAAAAATTTAAGCAAAGTGTAGGGATCTAATGTAATCCTTGGATTAAAAAAAAATCAATATCCTGGCGTGTTCGATTATCATTACAATTTAAAGAGAGCAATAAAGAACGATTGCAAAAAGAGAAAAAAAAAGTTTTTGAGTTGCGTGCGACATTGACGAGAATAATTCGAAAGAAGGAACATTTTCTAAATAATATAATACCAATCAATTATTAACTGCCTGTGAGACATTTCAGTATTTGAAAAATCTATTTAAAACTGATAACAGACGCCTACCACAATAATTATCAACAACACCACCAACAGTGTTATACGCGAAACGCTATAGCGTTTGAGATGGATAGTGAAGAACGTGTGATTCGAACTGACGCTATGACAGTTAGAATCTCCAAAAATTGTACCTAAGCGTTACCCATCAGGCTGCTGGCTGCGTTTAGAATTTGATTTTTAAACTCGACTATACTCCACTGATGTGAATTGTTATGTTATCGCTATGGTGTACGGATCTGATGTATTTTCTTATTTGATTTTCGGTCGGCGTTCTTCACTATTTTGCTTGTGAATTGCGTGTGTATATGTTAGAGACGCCACAACCCTTCACCTCTTAGTACTTACCTCATTGAAGCCAGTCTCCAACGTTTATCGCGGCACACACAGAACCATCCACTGAAAGGATGAACCGCTCTGCAAGCCCTAGCATTTCCCCCATACATAACATATCCCCAAATCAATATTGAATTCAATGTCAAACAAATTGAACTACACGTTCAATTGTCTCACATTGAATTAAATTTATAAAATTCAATACGTGATAAACGAACCAACTCCTCATGTGGTTCACCTACACGCAAAATTCGCTCGATCCAAATGTGCGGACCAGATGGCCTTCTCTGAAACAAATATCGTTGAGAATCATAAAATGGGCGTCGGCAATTTTATGATCCTCTAACAATTTGTTTGCAACGAATTGGAAAACAAACAACTTGCGCCATAAAACGAACCACATGTTCGTTTTATCGCCCACCAACATCGAGGATCAAAAACGCTCACCCACAAGATCCTTTGTTGATTGTTCCTTTTTTTGTTTTCCCTCTTGCGATCCCAATCCGGCAAAGATAAAGTAAATGAATGGGAAAAGTATAATTCGTTCAGATACTCTGAACAGATTTACTCAAAAAAGCCAAGTGTGAAATTTAAACGAATATTCGAATTGTCAAAATTAATTGTTAATTAACTGTCTAGACTGTGGAATATACGTGACTGAAACTATGAAATAGTTTAAGTGAGTGATACATGATCATCTGGGTCTGTTGTTTATTAATAAAGACCAGGTTTAGTAAAAACAAAACAAAGTGTCGTTTTTAAATGACGGTTCAGTGTGGAACAGTTGTCAGGGTTTCCTACATCTCACCTCAATCTATCATTACAGTCCCAAATAATACAACAGAGATATAACAACCGAATCAAATCGAATTAGTGGGGCAGAGCTATTTTTAAACGGCAACATAGTCACTCAATCAAGTATCGAAATAAACAAGAGACTTTTCGGCAGCGAATTACAGCAAAAAAAGAAGGCACTGGTCTCATACACGTGTCGACTATCATTCAACCTATGTAAGATCGTAGACGTTTTTTCTCTCTTCTCTTTTATTTCTTTCGATTTATTTATTTTTGTAAGTAATTTTTATTTTTAATTTATTTGATTTTTATTTTTTATTTTTAACTTTTATTGCCATTCGAATTAACTTACTTGTTTTATTATTTGTATTATCACTATTATTTTACTTTAATTTTTTTACCTTCGTATTTTGTTTTATCTTTGAAAAAAGGGAAAGCAAATGGAATAAAACGAAAAAAAAGAGAGAAATGAAAAAAAAAACGTTTTAATTCGAACCTATTTGTTTATCTTTCTTTTTTTTAATTTTATTTGGTTATTAATTGTTTTTGTTATATTATCTTTTTCTTTATTGTTCCTCTTCTCAGGGAGGAGAGGACCCTTTACTTGACCTTATTCTACAAAAACTAGTTACTGTCGCCGATGAAATCGAGGCCCCACGAAAGTTGATATTTCAGCTCAGCAAAGAAACGTATGATCGTAGATGATCGCAGCATTCAACCTGATCGTAGATGTTTTTTCTCTCTGTTCCCTTTTATTTGTTTCTTTTTTAATAATTTTTATTTTTAATTTATTTCATGTTATTTTTTAATTCTAACTTGTATTTCCATTTGAATTAACTTACTTGCTTTATTATTTGTATTATCACTATTGGTTTACTTTCTTTTTTACTCTCTCTCATTTTGTTTTATCCATGAAATGGGGAAAGTAAATGAAAGAAAACGAAAAAAAAGAAGAGAGGGAAAAAATCGATCGAAATTTGTCGAAATCCTTGTAAGCCCTCTTCTTTTATTTTGATTTTCTTGTACTACCGTATTCTTTTGTGCTTCGCTTTAATTCGACCCATTTGTTTACCTTTTTTTTTATAAATTTTGTATAATTTATTGTCCTTGTTATATTATCTTTTTCTTTATTCTCCCCATCTTCGCAGGAAGGAGATGACTCTCTACTTGATCTTATCTTACAAAACTTAGTTACTGTCGCCGATGAACTCACGGCCCCACGAACCTTGTTCAGCTCGCTGAAAGTTGCCACTTCAGCCCAGAAAAAAAGCAATCAACCCCACTCCTCTCCCTAGTGCAAAACGCCTTCATATTACAAATTACATAGCATGGTTACACCCCCCCCCCCCCCGGGGGTCCTGCTAACTGTACTGCAGTCACTTTGCCTCATTCCTCTTCTCCTTTCATCGACCAGCAATCTCCCCCCTGTCATTTCTGCAACGCCCCCTGTCACCACCTCTCCGATCGTCCGTTTTGACACAACCTGGACGCCGTCAGAATACCAAGCCCGCATAAAAAAACTCGATTTTTCCAAACAAGTCGTTACCTCATATTCGTTGAAGGGCGCACCCAAATATACCAACACCGATTGGATTTCTGAATTCTTTCTGAAGAATTGCAGGATTACCTTAAAAGAATGTCACTCGTTCTCTATCTCTTGGAAAGAATCCAGTCTCGGTACAGTCTTCCCTACAAACACGAATGGATTTTCCAATCTAACATCAGAGGGTACCTGAAGATCGGTACGTGACATTATACAACTACACCTCCATACCCCATGAAACTACCAAAAACCTACCCGCTAGCCCACTATACCCAAATCCAAATATTCCTTTCGCAAAATCTGATCGCAGTTTATTCCACTTTACACTTGACCGAAATGGTTTGAGTAAAATATTTTTTAATTAACCGATGATTAAAAATTTTCCTAGGCGGTTGCTCAAAATTAAAATTAAAATGGCATGGCCATATGAATGGCAGCAGTTAAATCATTTTGCGGTTATTTTTTCGGAGTTCGATCACACTAGTTCGATAATTTGTTACGAAAACTTCGAAAGTCGCATAGTTCGGCGAGAAACTTCGAAAGAGGCGTGGTTTCTTTTGAGAAAATATTATAAAAAAGAAGAAAAAAATTTAAATTTTGTTTGATCCAATAAATAAAAGATCTTATTTTGAAAAAATGGAAGAAAATAGGGTGAACTGCCACAAATAGCAGCGAGTAGACGGTTATTTGATTCTTGAGTTACACAACTATGACTCTTACCACAGCGTATGCTCAAAGTTGTGAAATTTCTACAATGTGGTTTCTTATAATTGGGTTTTTTGTTTGGTCTTGCTATGTGCTGCTGGGTTGGAAACAATTGTTTAAGTCATTTTATCTTCAATCGTGGACATATTGTATAAAAACAATAGCATATAGACACAAAGTGCCATCAATTCGTGCTCCACACATTTCGCCATCCATTACGGGGAAGTTCTTATGATGTCGTAAACAATACGTCCTACCAAAAATCAATGTTGCATTTTGTAATGGAAGTCGCTGACCCCAATATAAATGTCAGGAAGTTATTGACTTTACTATTTAAAAGAAAACGGACTGTTTGTTTATCAATATTTGTACACTCTCAAGCACTGACGAATTTAACTATACCTGTGTAATTCCAAATTGCGGTAATGCAAACAAGAAACATGAAACGAATGAATTTTCATATTTTATTTTGTAGACCATCAACTGGCAGATGTTTTCTGAACCGATGCGCTTTAACTTTCCGATTACTTACATGTTACGTAAACAAACATTGTGAAACATAGTCCCTGTGAAAATTCAGTCATAACCCTTTCTTAGGATGCAAAATTGGTAATTAAATATCCTCTCGAAGTTCAAGTGTACCAATACCATCCCCAATCTGCCCAATCTCCCGAACAACTAACCCGCATAAGGGGTTGGAAGAAAAAATCAAAAAAGGATCAGACAAAAACAACCAGTGAAGGATAAAAAAATCTGCCAAAACGCTTTTCGATGTCGAAAGGAATAACCCAATTACAAACTTTTTGATTCAATATGCATCATATTGTGAGTACTTGCACAGGGACGTACTTCCCTTCAGTCTTTACATATGTACGTGTTTGTCCTTACACCCGATGGGAAGCAAGGATGGATACCGGTTTCTGTGTGTTCTTCCGTTTTTGTTTTCCTTCTCCATTACTATGACTCAGAAAGGACTACGAGTAGTACGCGAAATGTTGTTTTGTCTTATTGCATACGTTTTCGAGGTCCCCAAACACAGTATGTAGCTGCATATAAACAATATCGAAGATAAGTTAATGGTAGGGAGCTTTTGCAGTTTTGGTTCTGTTTTTTTCTTAATCCTGTGCAGCGTTGAAGTAGATTTTTGGACAGATTGTTGTAGATTGCTTTTAAAGAGCTTGCTTTCCAGTTTGAAGGTTATTAGTCAATTCAACTTATTCTGTAATAGGTTGTGAGTGTTTGGTACTTCAAGAAGCAATCAAACAAAGCTAATTTACGCAGCGTTGAGGATTCGTACACTTTGTAATCAAAAGTATATTCATTTAAAAGTATTTGCCTTGTATAACAATAACTACTAGTGTTTGACCATGAAGCCTGAACAGGAGTTGAGATGTCATTTCAGGGGGCGATATATAATTTTTACATTTTGTATTATGTTATCCTTCTCTGAAGTAATCAGGCAATGAGTGAAATGAGGTAAACCAACGGAAAAAATACCAACAGGACGGCCGCGACGGAGATGGGAGGACAATGTCACGTTGGACCTCGAGGAGATCGGATTGGATGGTCGAATGTGGAAGGAGAGCGCACAGGACCAACGAAATCGGTGCGGGAGATTTCGTACCTTACAAGTAACGGTGAAAAAACGGTTGCAGTTGGTGTTTGAAATTCTTCCGCATCCACAGTAATCTCCTGACATTTCCCCAACGGACCACCATCTATTCCGCAATCTGCATTCATTTTGCCGACAGACGGTCTTCCGGTACCGAGCAGAGGTCATAAAAACCTTTAAAGATTTCGTTGCCTCAAAAAGTCAGCACTTCTACGAAAAAGGAATATTTGTCCCTGTATCACGTTGGAATAATGTCATAGATGCCAATGGATGCTATTTTGATTGAATAAAATTTACGGAAAGTAATATTGGCTTTCAAATTTTTATTATAAAATCGGACACTTCATGGGCTACAACCCAATAGCTACATATGAGATTAGGCTAGGTAATGCATATGTGCCTACAGAACGCGAATGACAATGCACATGAGCCTACAGAAACGAATGAAAATGCACATATGCCTACAGAACGCGAATGAAATAACCTTCAGAATGGCGCTTGTCGGCAAATGGAAGCACCATTCCCCCTTAATACGCATGCGCAGGCCCGGGGAAGAGCGTTATTCCAGCATCTTTCGATAGTGGAAATTATGCCGGGGTGTTCTAGTGCTATGTCAACGCGACTTCAACAGCCTGCTATTATTGAACTTTTTAACTGCTCAAAGTGACTCCTACTGAAATTCATCACCGTTTACAAGCTGTTTATGGCGACGATTCTGTTGATAGGTCTACTGTAAATCAACGAAAGCCTGTAAAAGCCATTTTTGTTAATGGAACACATAGATGGCGTCCGTCCAATGACACAGACGACAATCATCGCAAGCTTGTCAACGATTTGATTGAAAATGACCTCCGGTGTGAGTTTGTCGTGTTAGATGCAGCTTGGTGCCGATAATCTTGCAACATGACAATGCTCGTTCATACACTTTGCACGCAACTGAAGAGGCTATGCGAAACTTGAAGTTTGAATGGATTCCATACTCTCCTTGGTCCCCTAATCCCGCGCCATGCGACTTTCATTTTTTTCTTCTACTCAAGAGGGACCTCAAGAGTAATCACTTCACCTCGAACGATGATGCGAGGGCGGCTGTAAAGTCCTGAATTCGAAAAAAATATAAGGAATTTTTCAGTGATGGAACTTGTTACACATTAGGAGAAATGTATTAACCTCAACGGTGTCTATATTGAAAAAAAAAATTAGAAGCTTCAGAACTGTACTTTAATATACTGCTTGCCCGGCCTTGCCATTTTGTTTTTGTTCGCACACCGCGAGCATGTGTGCATTACTTGTCAGACTACACACACATAAGAAATAGAATTGGTTATCATCATCTATTGCTACAATACGGGCCTGTTCTGGTAGGGCTCTGTACTCTCACCCCACTCCTCTTCTTTCTAAACGATCTCTTGCCAATTACCCGCAACGCAAATCAATCCCTGGCTGATGATAGCACGTCTAGCTTCTCATACTCATACGAACATTTCTGACCAAACTCTTCGAACCACATTACTAATCGAATACATTGAATTCCGATCTTGACAACTTATATCAGTGGGGATTATGTAACTGAGAGGAACTCAATGCCTAAAAACCAAGAGCTGTGTCTTATCGTAAAAAGTGAACACCGAGGGGGTGTTAAGTTTGCCCCCGGAAACTTTCATCCCAGCAGTTTTACATGAAAAACCTACAGGCTTAAATAATTACCAATTATGGCCGTTTCCCCAATAATCGAACTCACTTAACGTGAATTCTCCCGTCAAGATAAATGTATCCTTGATCAACACATCAAATTATTGATGAACGGTACTTACATCGACGAAGCCAAGAAACTATCAATCCTCGGCTCTCGGATTAATTCGACCCTTACTCGAAACAACCACATATTTTAAGCCACGAAACTGTGTGTGGTTTTTTAAAAAATGAAAAAATTACTTCACTTCATCCAACCTTGACACTCTTTACAAGGCGTGCATTCGTTCTAAAATGGAGTTCAATTTCCAGACGCAAAAAAAGCAGTGGAACTTATTGGGAACCCAGCTAAAAGACGTTCAATTTCGTCGTTAGAACGTAGGCGCAACGTATCACGTCTATCTCTATTCTATAGATAGTATGTTGGCGGATTTTTATTGATTGCCGAATGTTTATAGCTGACTGATGTTGGAGTGTTCCGCCGAACACTGTTAACATAAAGGTTGTGTTCTTTATGTTAACAGTGTTAGCGAAGCAACATAAATAAAACACGAAATGTCTTTTGTATAATTTTTGTTAATTACTTTTTTTTATTTTGTTTTACTGTTTGTACAATTTAAGGAATGGTTACAAATTTGTAATAAGTCACTTCAATCGGAATAAAAGGAAAAAAAGTAATTATGAAAGGACACTCCAGCACTGCTTTTATACTTTTTATACTCTGTTTTGTCTTTACAACCTTTATACATAATCGAACACGAATATTTTCTTTGAATCCGAATCTCACACATCACGTTTTCTCATTACTTTTAATTTTTAATTCGCAGTTACACATGACACACGCTGCGCAACCTTCCTTAGTGACCATGTAGGGATTTTCAGGGTCCGAGGAGCCACGCATCGCTCGATCCCCACCATTATCAGCAAATACAACTTACCTTAAAGTTGAATTTTCGGCAAGATTACACAATCTTGCTATGGCATTAACTGCCAACCAATTTGCTGGAATCAATTCGGTTATCCCCACGGATAACCGACATAAATACCCCATAGGCAGCTTACCTTTTTAAGGGCTGTTCCAAGCCCTCTTCGAGCGGTCATACCTGGAAACATAATTCATGACAAGATTATCATCTTGCCATGACATCAATTCAGCATCAACCGAGCTTCCGCGACCGAACAATGTATGGCACATGTCTAATCACTACATGTCTAGGCACTAATCTTTCCGTGTGTTATCTTTGTACCCATCCATTGTCCTAGAAGTCATTTCGAGTTGCTTGCACATCTGCAAGCCAGATTTTCAACGGCATGTTCTATGATCTATCTTTCCAAAAGAAGAGAAGATCGAATTAAACATTGGCCTTTCAGGCGCGTATATTTGTTTGGTTATCAGCATGACCGGTTTTATGATCCGTTGCCGTATCTAGGAACGATCACCAGCATCGGTCATGACCAGAATATTTACTTAAGCAACGAGTAGCCACGATTCTCACACTGGCTATCGAAGCTGCTTTCGTTTACACAAAGTAAAGACCCAAGCAGATACTTTCGCCTGACGGTACAACCAACGGGATTAACATACCATAAAACAACATGCACCCATGCATCGAATTGTATGTGGCCGTCAAGTGTTTACTTTAAACAACTGGCAACGGATGCATCCTATATTCGTTTGCAAAACCAAACGTCGCATCCATATCTTCCGGATTGTTTACAGTACATCCAAATTTTCTATTAACGGCCGCCAACCGTCCGCGGACCTAGAAAACAACATGTCCATCAAGTAAATGTTGATTTATGACCTCTCCTAGGGCGAGCAGATCTTCGCAGTGTTTTTCACACCAGAAAGGTCTATCGCCGGTAAGGCGTTACACAAATCATTGTGTACACAGCCGCCGACCCATGCAACGTTGGCGAACTCAAACAATGCGTATCCCATCGTTCGATCATGGAAATAGCGTTTCTGTTGACATAAGATTGCAGAGACCTATTTCTTCCTCTAATGATCATTGCGATGGGTGACAACAACAACGCCCGCATCCTCTTATGTTCGTTCGTTGCTGGCCTTCTGTAGCGGATACCCATACATGAAAAATCCACCCCATGTCATCGTACCCAATCACGATTGGTTGCCTCTGGTCTGGGGGTCGTCTGGGGGCACGTGTAGTTTGGATATGGGTGAGTATGTTCTTTGGTGGAACGACGACATCTCGACCTATAGTGGTTTGTGTGGTTCGTATAACCACTGCGGTATCATGGTCGTTGGTCAATTTAGAATGTGTTGCGCCTTTCCAGATGCTTTCACACCATACCCGTTAATCTGAGAATGCATATCAGTTCATGTTGAAAGTCGACTTCAGAAACGCAAATAAACATAGAGAGTTATTCTTCAGCCGAATCACACGAATGTGGAATGCTCTACCTGATCACGTGTTTCCTCGAATTTGTAATGTCCAAGCACTTAAGAACAATATACCACCATCATGTGTTTCCTCGAGTTTGTAATGTCGAAGTATTTAAGAACAATATACGACCATCATGTGTTTCCTCGAGTTTGTAATTTTTTAAGACCAGTATACTACCGTCGTTGCCTACCCTGTGATCGGGTTTCCTGATCCACGAATTCTTCTTCCGCTCGCACAATTCTCTCACATTTGAGTGTAAAAAAAATTAACAGAGCCGTTCGTTGTGTTCAAAGGTGAGATGACTGTCCGTTAATCTGGACAATGTGATGTAATGCAATAATGGTCAAGACCCGTCCATTGATGTGGATAGTGTCAGCTAAAACTCGTTGATAGAAGTGTCATTGCCGAGTCTCTTCAGTTGTTGTGGCCTGCAATTCACGAAATGGATGACGTTCTCTTTCTGTTGATGACCAGAACTCTCTCAGTGTTCAAAGATGATGCGGAAGGAATCATCATCATCGGCACTACAACCGGGATCCGGTCTTGGCCTTATTTAACAAGTCTGAGGCTTGTTAAATTTTCCATAATAATTTGTTTTCCTGGGCAAGGTTATTAGCCTTGCGCCAGATGCGGAAGGAATAGGGTCTTAATATTTTGGGTTTTCCAATAATGGCGTTACGTGTTTTAAATGAAATAAAATGTAAACTTTTTTGTATGTTAAAGTATAAATATTTTAAAGTCAAACTGTGTTAAGAACAAGTGAGTGTCATTATGTTTTGAAAACCTATTCTCCCTATTGGAAAGCACCTCATTTAACTTTAAAAACCTCTCATCCGTATTGGGAAATGTTGAGACTCTTCCGTTTATGTGAATCGTAGCAGACAAAATACTTCAGTTGGTGACGATAATAGTAGCGAAAACTCTCTTAGTGGTTATGGATTCTTCAAAGTTTCCATTGAATTGAAGTCAACCTTTACCCTCCCAATGGTAGAGGAGCTAAGCGGATGTGGCTTTGATTGAGGTGATACTATAGTCACAAGACAGTGATATTATTATTTTTTGAATCAAAATCCTACGCTGTCGCAAACATACTCAGCGATATCAATAAGAAACTGGTCGTATGAACCGACTAGTTCAGCTGGGTGTCTTGTGTTAACTTTAAATGTCCACGATAAATTGCATGACAAAATTGCGATAATAAGGATTTAGAGGCCGAAGTTTGAAGTTTAGTGGGGCTGTGGGTAGTTTTTACGATCGCATCAGCAAGGATGCGGGTTCCAGAAAAACACTACCGACGTCGGCTGCCAAAATTGTGCACCAAAAGAAAACAAAACAAATAAGAACACACATTATGGTTTGTCATTTAACGTTCTTTATTTTATTTATAATATGGCATCGGCATATGCGCATAGGATCGGAAATTGTTCACTGTTCACAATATAGGGTGATCGACTTTAAACAAATGATTCACTACAAAACTTCACAAAGTCTTACTTTATTCTAGTCTTCTCCAACTCAGAACTGTTCACAACAACATTCGCATAATCCTCTGGCGCTGAACGCCAAAAGTATCGTACCAATTTCACTTTAAAAATAAGCTAAACGGATTTATCGGCTTAATGACTAAAAGCAATAGGCGGTAACTCGCACCTGACGGAGGTTAAAACCGACTCCATGTAACGCGGCTAGATATGAAAATTAAGGTTAAAAAGGCGCGACCGTCCGCTATGGAGATTGACATCTGACTCGCCGATGCATTCCATACCCGTCGAGTTTCAACGGTGGTGGATTACATCGGTGTGGGAGGAGCGAGTAGGCTCAACTTGGCGACGGCCAATGGGCGATCGCTAAAGGATCGAATAGGAGGATTCTATATGTGTCCGTATAGGAAAAGCACGACGCCCTTCAGCCAGCATATCGGCAATGGCGAAAAGGCACCTGATTCAACAAAGGAACGAACATAAGGGGCTGCAGGCAATGCGGTCATAAATCCTTGATGACCTGCGCCTGAGAACGAAATAGGTTTTTGGTTTAAGGTAAACAAAAACGCTATTTCAAGCGTCACGATGAGATGCACATCGTGTTTACTCAGGCGTTCATGATAATACCGTTGTAGGCTATACATTCTTCGGTGCCGATAGGTCAACCGAGCATTTGGGGTATGTTTACGATAGCAGTGGCTAGGGTAGCTATTGTTTAAGCTAATATAATGGAACATGGGTAAAATTGTCTAAACAGTGATCATTTCCATGCCCAAATTCCATGATCGGTTGATAACCGATGAAAGGGAATTGTCGCAAGTGTTGCGAATCTCAGGATAGGAAGAATGCGTTGTTTATTCGTTGGCTATTGCGTACAGCATCAAATAGCTTGCACGCAGATTTCCAACGTCCCATCGGTCGGTGTGTTGTTTGTGTTAACACAACACTAGAAATTATTATAGGCGGCCAGCAATGGTTGCGCTGTAGGTTGTTGATTATACAATCGACCGATGGTTTTGCGGTGATGTGAATAAACATGTCATGCACATGCAAGAGGAAATGTTTCTTGGTATTGAGCATTGAGGTAGCTGAATTAGCTTTTGGGGTTTAAAATGCTGGTGAAAGTTTGATTACCATCTTGCCATGAACTGTATTTTCAGCGGTAAGGAAAGGCTCACTTGTAGGTATATATTTATGGCAATGGGAGATTCTTTGGAAGGGGGTTAAGGAATCCCCACACGGCTGCCACCCCATTTATTGGCTTAATTCAAGTAACATAATTCCCTATAACTGAAGCATATATAAGTTACAAACTATAGAGTTTAAGAACTATCTTAACTAGGCTTAACCTAAGGTAACCAGGACAAATTAAGACAGTAGGAGTAGGGGCGAGAGCTGGGGGCAGGTTATAGTAAAGTGTAGAAGCGCCGCTTAAGATTGGTGGTGAGAATGGTTTAGGACGCGGTGCTTGAGAGTTTGGGTAGAGAGGTCGAAGTCAAACAAGATGGATGTTGCAATTCCTCAGCATCCGCCAAATGAGTTCGTTGAGACCATGAGGTCCGGTGAGGGAGAATGCAGAGAATGTGGGGATTACATGTATTTCGAGGGCTTGTGTTCAGAGGAGAAGCGCACGTTGTGCGCCATTGTTGGTTTTTGCAAACAAATATAACTCCAAGTTTCCTTTCTATTAATTATGAAGTGCCTCAAGGTTCTGTCTTAGTGCCAAACTTTATTACTTTTTTATATTATATGGGCAACGTTACGAGATATTCAATTTGGCCGAGTACACTACGCCGATGTATTCATTCTCGAACGATCAGACCGACCACATAACATCAGCTGAAATGCACAAAAGTCAACTCTAGTACTATACGAGGGTGGACTGAAAAGTTTCCGACCTCAACGTGAAGATAATAGCACTTGTCAATAAAAGCTAGTGAATGTAGTTGTGCATCTTTTTACAGCTACTCATTACTTGACCAACTAAAGGTAGAAATTGCGGAAAAAACGGCCACATTTGCAGAAAAAGTAAATCCTGTTTCATCAAGACAACACGCCGTCTCACACCTCAGCCGTTGCCATGGCAAAAATCCAAGAATTACTGTTTGAACTGCTTGACCATCCGCCCTACTCACCAGATCTAGCCCCAAGACTTGTTTTTGATACCTAATCTAAAAATTGCGCTCGGAGGACAGAGATTTTCGTCAAATGAGGAGAACACTTATTTTGTTGAGAAAAACGCCGAGTACTATTTGGACGGGTTAGAGAGATGGGAGCATCGCTGGGAGAAATGTGTAGAGTTACAAGGAGACTATGTAGAAAAATAAAAACACATTTTAAGAAAAAATGTCTTGTATCTTTGATAGGTCGGAAACTTTTCAGTCGCCCTCGTACTACTGTTTATTGGCCTGTGACACCCGAAAAGTGAACACCTTACTGACTTGGCTATCGTTGCAAATCTGGAAAAATCTTACAATAGCCATTGATTCCAACATGGAAAATATTTAATTTACGGCGTTTACAACGACAACCGGATCTATACAGTTTAATAAAAACAACCAGGCCATAAAAAATAAGAAATGTATGCATTTGCTTAGAATTGCAGTCAGCGGAAACGAAACGCGACATGAATATGTGTCTCATAACGTCAAGCCCGCCTTAACAATCTGCGTTATTTCTTTTAGAGCTAAAAACAAATTACTCCCGCGTTTTAATGCTGCTTACAGGATTGGACCTAAAAACACCCTTGACTTAGTTGATCGGGTTAACACATAAATACATATCGGGTAGGATCGTCTAACATATTGTATACGATAATACTGAATTATAAAATGTACTGGGTCCATAGAGTGAAGATACTTGCGGCAAATATTATATTTAAAAATTTCACAACCACAAGAGACTCAAACGATACAGGTGTGCACTCGCACTTTTAGGAAATCGGTTTCTCGCAAAGTAATTTACACTCAATTCAAACGCCATTTTTTAATGATGGCTTTAACAAGGAACTTAAAAAAGAACAACCTCAAAATCCCCACCCATTGAAACGATCTCAAGCTAAAACTTTCTCCTGTCATTTAAAACTATGTAAGAGATCCACTCGCCCGACTGTTGAAATCTATATTAAATTACCCCATCAAAAAAGTTTTAAATACGTCATAACTGTTCCACATTTTATGTGGCAACACTCACGAGCTGCAACCCCCCTTTATTTCGTAAACGGAAAAGCAGTAGTAAAAGGACGAGAAGTAGCACAAAAAAAAATCACTACAATCATTGAACTAGAGCTTTCATTGGGTTTCAATGGCGGGAATGACGTCGACGGAGGTGATAGATGAATCGCACATGCCCATTATTGTTCAATTACATAAAAGAAAATTACTTCCAACAACAGGGCTAAGAAGAACGTAAATAATGGCAGCAGTGTGCAGACGTTAAGGGCCGTTAACATAGTTTTAAATTTCAGAACATCGATCCTGCAGAGCGGTATGTAGGGTAACGGAGTAAACGGATGTCAGCATTCGTGAAAGGGTGTAGGGTGAATAGAAAAAAGGGCGTGTTACCATGCAGTTAACATGATTTGGGATACTTTGGTTCGTACGGTGTGTCAGGAGCAATAAACGAAAGGACAAGGTCAATTGAGGTTAGTCGTTAAAACGGATGTTGCTCGAATTCATTTTTTACGTTTTACAGTTCATTACAGTCGTTTTCGCCGGAAGCAAAGAATTTTTGAAAGTTTAGCAAAACATAACTTTTCAATGGACGCCTGGTAATTTGTCGATTTAGTTGGGTTTTTTGAAGGAACTTTCGTTTTGGTTATCACAATGAATTATTTTATAATGAGAGTACTAAAGGAACATGATCGAGGATATAGGGAAACGAGGGATCGGCACCCATTAGTTTTCAATATTTGGAAATTTTAATGAAGAGAAACTCATTATCAGACAGTACATTTCATACTTTTGTGATTGCGCCTGTTAACACATATTTGTACTATGTTCGATTTTTAGATTTGTTTAATGTTGCGGATTCGCATTTGAAACAACTAGCGAATTCGCAATAACTAGATGTGGCACCACCTGAACTAAATCAGAAATGTGGCATTACCGAAGCAATGTCAGCGATCAGCTGACATTTATGAATTCTGTCGCTTGACAACCAGCTTTTGTTTACTTCTTATTCTCCTTGTAGCTGCTCTTGCTGACAACATCGCAATTAGTTATTATCCTCGTAAATCAATTGAATCTTTTAATAAAAGTGATATTTAGAACCATTAAAAAAATCCGATTTATTTGTGGATTTCTGGAGGAGAATTATTTCTGGTCTTTCTGGATTCAATCGTTCTTGAGGTATTCGTTTCGCTTTTTCATATAATTAGCCATTGGTTTTCAGCCATCGGAACTGTGGCGGTTTCCCCCTACGCCACTGCCCGCTTCACATCTTCAACGGGAGCACCCCATAAGAGGGGCATGAACCCAGGCGACGGTGCATTGTCCGAATTTATCGGGCATGCGGTTGATACGCTATGGAGCGTGGTTATCGAGCCACACCATTGGGGGCGGAAACAACAAAAACCTGGTCGTCGAAAAGCATCAAATTCTATTGGGAATAAGAGCAAAATTTCCCGTAAGGAAGAATCGCTTGTTTGTGCGTAGCACAACATGAAGACCCGATGGAATTTGCCCACCAGCAGCACCACCAGGGAATTTCCAACCGACGCCGACGGCCAACGGAAATATTCCAATTTTGGTTCCCGCCAACATGCACCCCTTCTCGAGTGGAGAAAACGGTCGCATCCTCAACCAACGGATCAATCGAGATATGCGGACAAGAATATCTTCGATCCAGCACCGTCACACACAAGCAGCCTGCCCCATTTTCATCGGCGAAACACGGCAGGCATTTCGGTAGCAAAAACCAACCTACAGGCAAGTAATAACATGCTTGCCTACAAGAGAAACCAACACAAGGAATAGCAACCTGCACCAATTGCGCAACGATCGATATGCGATCTACGGCGATCCTAAGTGTGGTCGCGGTCGTATAAACGTTCGTCGTTCATATGTAAAATTCACCAAGCGAAATGTGCACGATCAGCAATAATGCTTTACGCAGCCGTGATCGTGTACACGTTTCAAGCCCTGTATGAACTTGCAATCATGTAAATTCATGTCCCATGTCTGCATGCTAGGGGATACACACGTAAGCGGCAGACGCGATTATCGTGTGTATGTTTTCACCCTTTCCTTTTTTTCTTGTTCTCCTGGCCAAAGCTAAAAGCGCACCATATATGGTAGTCGAGGCAATGGTCGGGATTTGTTTTGGGCTCTAGCGCTGTGTGTGCAAAGTGAGGGAAAAAGAAGAAAGGATTGCATATGAGGTAACCCTTGTGAATTAGTATGAATTAAGAAATTAGTCGTTGAGAAGATTTGAAAAGAGTCAGTAAGACCGTTCGGGCTAAGACTAAAGTGGTGCGGCATATTGTGAATAGAAGTTATATCTACACAGTGTTATTTTTTTATCCGAAGTACATTGCCTGCCTAAGTTACCTGTGAATAAGAATTACGAACATATGATATATGGTTACCTTGTTTTTTTTTATCCGAAGTATATTGTCTTCCTAAGTTACATGTAAATAAGCATTACGAACATCTAATGGATATCTACAGTGTTTGTGAAGTATATTGTCTTCCTAAGTTACAGTATATTGTTGTCATAAGTTACACTTACATGAATAAATAAATTTCGAATAAGAAGGCGTTTTAATTTTTGGAGTCGGATACGAACTGAACCAGTGGGGTTATGTGGTTAACCTGTGCCCCTGTGGCACCCTGATTGACACGCCACGTAACATTAAACTACAAAGACCCATAGAACCACCACCGTTGCAATCCAAGGGAGTGAAGCAGTATTGCCGACGCCATTGCTTTGGCCCACCATTTTTGACATTGAGTTGGTGACCAGTTCCGTTGTGATTATAGAACGACATTCAACATAGTCGGCGAAACCCAACAACGCCGAACCAACGTGCACATCAGGAGACCGCATTGTTCCTGACGCCAGCCCACAGCACAGTAAGAACCAGGTGTTCGTGGAAGGTGTGTTCAACGCTTGTTGAACACACAGTTTATTATTTCTTTTTTTTTTCGTTATTTAAAAGATAAAATGCTTTTCTCCTGTCTTTGTTCTTTCGACTTTCTACGTTTAAATTAGAGAAACCCTTTAATCAAATAACCACAAATAACCAGTAAGTACTGAGTGTCATTCAAACGAAGCAGGCATTGAAGGGTGTACAGCAAATTCTGCGGTAAACCTTCTTCGAGTAACTTACTCTAATTAATCATTTTTAACGAACTCAGGTGCCAAAGAAATCTTATCTGTGAGTCTTATGGTATGGGTTTCAAAACAAAGGCCCTAGGCGACGAAATAACAATGCATGGCACAGCTTAGGCATTCGATTGGATTCCGCGAGAAAGAAAACGAACCGTCATGATGTGAGCATTGTGTTTTCATTGGGCTTCAGTTTTTTTATGATCCTATTTATCGAGTTCTGTAAGAAAGGATCTAAGGACGCACAAACGAGGATGACATTGTGTGCATCCACGTGTTAACTTATCCATCGATTCTATGGACCAGGGGTTTCTTAAGATACCGCTACTTATAATATGCGAATAACTTTGTCTCATCGAGCAGAAACACTTTTTGCCTCGTGGTTATATTGCGTTACGCAAAGTAATGGAGAACATATTTCGAACCAATGCTATGAAAAACTTTTAACCAAAGCACGACGCATCAGACATTGGCCGCGTGTTTTCGGGGATGTATTGCTACGTGAATGCTATGGTACACCGATGATTTTTTTGATTCTCTTATGTACTGTGTTCTACGATATGGCTGTGTGTGTCGTTCGGTGTGTTGCATAATAAACCCCACGGTTAAACTTTCGGGTATACATATAATATAATACAATAAAATACTTAGATACACATCCCATTGTGAACTTACACTCGGACGTTAGCAATGGCACACGCCTGTATCGTTGGGTTGCCACTTGTCGAAGACACGGCGATAACGAAGATTGTGTTCGAAAGTTGACGAAGAACAAGGAATGGAGAGGGAGAGTGGATCTACGAAGAGTCTGAATTCTGACCTGCACGAGCAAGGAGCTCGCTGTTCTGTTGTCGCATAAAGCGACTTTCTTTTTAGTTATTTTTTTTTCATTTCTTACATTAATCCAGTTTGTTTAAGTTTTGATATTTAAAATGTGTAATTGAATTAATAAATAAAGTTTAGTTGGGTAAAAGTTAAATATGAAGAATAACGTGCTATTATTAAATGAAGAATGCTAAGTTGACAATTCTGAAGGAATACCTCCCTTCATCGTTTGGATTGCTGGTGACTGAGGCGCATCCGCATCGAGCGCAGGAAGGGACAGTCATTTTTGGGAGTCCCCAGGAGTTGTGGCTAAGTGCGGTGTATTAGTAAGCAGTTCCGGAGTTTCATAAACCTAGCCGACAATTTTACCGTGGCCGCCCCGTCACCCAATCGGGCGACGGCTAACACCACGTAACGGACCGTTACACTGCAATCGGATGTCATTACTGTTACAATTGGCGCAAACTTATGCTGTATCCTCGCCCATAATTAACCGTTCAACATATATAATATCAACATATACCATTTACATTACAATAGTTATACGATACGATGTGAAAAATGTACTCGTAATTGGATAATGCGTAGTGGCAAATGACTGCGCGTCACAGGTAGGAAAGAGGAAACGATTAAGAGCGCATCGTGTGCGACATTATTATCACGTGGAATGGGGTTTATATAATGATACTACACTACCCCCGCCCCCACCATACAACTTACAGCTCCAACGAACCTATCTCCTGAACGCTGGGAAGTATCGACACCAAGTCATCCATTTTTGACGTCAATATTAACACCCTCACTCTAAAACACCGCCTCCCAAATGTCTTCCTCTAACTTCTTCCCATCTTACATCCTGCCACTCGCCCTCGTAGTTAAGTTATTAATTAATTTAGTTCGTAAGTTAGATCTAAGAATCTTTTTGTAAGCTTGTTCTAAGCTAATAAATGGGATGTAGCTCCACTAAACTAAACTTATCGACTTCGTCTTCGTAAAAAGACTTTTGAAGTAGCTTCAAGTTTGGGCCACATCTCCAGAAACGTCCAATTGGGCCACACAAGATATTAAATTTAAGATATAATTTAGTCTCCAACAATCTCTTGTAACATTTTTGGGTGGAAAGATTCAGTGGTTTTACTGTGATGATTCTAAATATATGAGAATTGGCAATTTTTTGTGCCAAAGTAGCAACCAAAAATTCATTTTGTCGCCATGTAAAAACAGAAAATGCCATATTACGTTTGGTTTCTTATTGTTCACGAACGGGTCACGCTGTCGCTAAGAAAATGAAATGAAATGATGAAGAAAATCGAATGAAAAAATATCGGAGTTTTGAAGAATTCATGCCAACATTTAAATTCTACTCTGTATTTGTATATTTTTCCTCTTTATATAGAATCTTGGTGATGTAAGTGACTGGTGAATAGGTTAATCGGATGCATGAGCAAACTATTCAAGTCGTAGATTTGAGTCTCCATGATAACGGATTTGAACGTCGCATTGTACTAATGAAACAATATTTTTAATTTTCTATGGGAAATTCATAATTTCATCTTTCAAACACTGCAATAATTTGGATGACACTCACTCCTGATCAGCTTTAGAAGATTATCATCCAAAAATGTATCACGAACTTTTCAAATATCTGACATCATTACCTCACCAGAAGATGGAATTAATGTTCCCATACGACTCTTAATTAATCACCTGACCTTGTTTATTACCACTGAATGTGTATATCACGACATCAAGCAACTTGCGTTTAGACAGGTGTCCATTCATGGTCAACAATACGAAATACAATTTTGTATAACTTATTTATACTCGTATGAGTTCCACGTATTTATTTCTCGTGTCATCAAAGAGTTTTATGGTTTACTCATTTTTCCATGTATAATTTGTTTATATAAATCATTTGATGAGTTAATTAACCAAAAATTAATTAGCAGGGGGAATCTTCACATTAAGTGAATCCAGTTATTGTAGCCCTGACGCGGGTGGCAGTGCAGCGTTGATGAGAATTTTCAGCCCAGGAGTTAGTACCGTTACAGAATACCTTAGAGGAACTAAATCCGCGACTGCCATAGGGTTGAAAAATAACGACGTGCAACATACACTAAGGTCCGCGAGTGAACAAAGTATTTGCCTGAATTGTATTGTATTCGGTTTTCAACGCGCGCTGACCCAAGATCTTCGCTCAGGACATTAGAGTTGTGTTTTGCGGTGTCAGTTAAATGTGTCAGTGACATCATAGACAAAGATGATGTACATGAGGCCATTGATGCACTCAAATCAAAAACCACTATCCGATTATAAACTCAAATAACCCCCAGAAAGATAATGCAATTAATTGCACATTTCATCGCAATCGGTGAACCACATAAAGCAATTAATTGCATACTCCAAAACAATTGCCCAATAATGCAAAAGCAATTAATTGCATATTCCGGAACGATTAACGAATTACAGAAAAGCAATTAATTGCATACGAAACACTAAAGAAATAATTGGGTCGATTCGCAATTGCGGATATTGAACTGTGCTGGAAATCGATGAAGAAATATCGGCTGACGCCGCAGTACAAAGCAATTGCGAATTGAAGTTAAAATACGGAACTTAGGTCACTGCGAAAAGTAATTGCATTATCGTCATCGGGAGGTGTTGACCTCAAGGTGACGAGTGTTGATGAGGGACAAGTTAGCGGCAGTTGGTGGTTAGTGATAGAAGCGGCAGTCGTGTGGTAAATGTGAAGTGAAGTTGACGGGCCGAAGGTATCCAAGAGATAGGGTTGTGAGATAAAGTCTGTATGTCAGTGCAGTTCGGGTTTCCTTAAATTACAAAGTAAAGTCGCTAACAAAAAGAAGAGAAAAAGCAATAATAGCAAGACGATTGTGAAAATAAACCGTGGCTTAATTAAGTAGTTATAAGTAACGTATACAAGGTGAAATTTAAGAGTGGTAATTAATTAAGATAGAACAAATAAATAAAAAAAAAACGCAAAAAGAAAAGGTGATTAGAAGAGACAATAAACATAAAAACAATAAAAGTGGAAGATTGGCGGTAGAGGTCCGGTAGTGTAAGCAGTTAACTTAAATTCAATTAAAGTCAATAAGTGCAAAAAGCAGTGGATAGATTAAATTTGGATAAAGCAAATATCTGTGGAACTTTATAGAAATAAGCTGGTATGTAATGTGATTAATGCATAAACAAATGAATAAATTATAAACAGTATAGCTAAGAACAATAAACCATAGTGGGACGCTATAAAAAATTATAAAGCGGTAAGTCGCCTTTTTTTATGTCAGTAGAGAGACTTCGTGAATAAAGAAAGAAAGCTTAAAAAGAAAAAAAAAAAAAGAAAAGAGACATTGTGTTTGAATTTTATAATTGGTGAAGAAAAAGTTCTGGTCGTCGGTTCCTCAGTGCTAAGAAATTCGGTTTTCTACCTTGACATGAAAACTATAACTTGCGTGAATTAGTAGGTGCAATCCGAGTTTCCATTAATCATTGTCGCCTACCAGGTGTCGTAGAAACCGCGTCACTTATTTCCGAAGAAAAACTAGCGAACACTTGTAACGCGTTATAGCAATTTAGGTGCATGTTTTTTTAACAAAAAATAGGAACAATAAAAGGATCCGAATGAACAACCTGTGTTTCATTTGTGACAATTCTCGGTGCTGTAGTTGTGCTGTTTCGCTCTGTGGAGTTCCTTGTGGCAGCAGTGTTCGCCGGAACACAAACAGCCGCAAACACTTCTTCCTACAAGACCAACATCCGCCAAAAGTTCTTTATACTAATTTCAAATCAGCTTTCGAATTACCGAGCAAATTCGGAATTGGTGGCAAAAACGGTCGCTTGCTGTCGGTGACCGGCTTTCTGACGAATATCGTAGTGGCTGCGACCACTCAAAAAGCTTCTGTGTAGTATTTTTTTTTTTCAAAAACGCGTGCACGATAGGGGATTTTGTAGATTATTTGTATAAATAGTCGATCAGGAACGGAGGTGTCGATATTCATTGATCTTAAACGGCTGGACAAGGAAACAGATAATCAGCTACAGCTGTTGCACCATAAATTTGATTGAGCACACACAATTCGTGGTTTTGCAAGTCTTACGCATTTGTTTCGCTGATATGGACACAGGGCTTGAGTACTGTTGCGGGTTACGCTTCTCTGAGCTGGGGCGACCTTTCTTGGCTAGAGCTGCTTTTTCCAATGTCTTGTGGGGATGTAGCCGATTACTGAACTCATTAATTTGTCTCTGACCGTCAAATTAATTTAAATTGTTGAAAGAAATATCACCTTGCTTTTAGTTGTACAGTTTATTTAATTACGGACATTTTTCTCGTTAATTGACTTGAGTTAACTGGTTGTTCTCGTCGTTTTCTTGAAGTTAAACTCTTTCCTTCGATCTGTACAATCAAAGGATACATTCTTTTGTTTTTATTATTCCTTTTTCGCCATTCATTTAATCTATTTTTTCCGGATTGGGATCGCAAGAGGGGAAAAAAAAATAAGCGCAATCAAAAGGATCTTGCGGGTTACCATTTTTGGCCCTCGATGCTGGTGGGCGATAAAACGAATTTGTGCTAGTTGCTTCCAATTCGTTGCAAACAAATTGTTATAGGATCATAAAATTGCCGAGATGCATTTTATGATTCTCAACGATAATTGTTTGAGATAAGGTCATCTGGTCCGCACATTTCGATCCAGGGAATTTTGCATGTAGGCGGACCACATGACCAGTTGGTTCGTTTATCATGTATTGGATTTTATAAATTTGATTCAATGTGGGACAATTGAACATGTAGTCCAATTTGTTTGGCATTGAATCCAGTATTGATTTGGGGATATGTTATGAATGTGGGCAATGCTAGGGGTTACAGAGCGTTTCATCCTTTAAGTGGTGGAGGTTGGCTCCAATGAGGTCACTATTAAGAGGTGGGTGGTTTTGCGCGTACCGCGATTAACGGTGGAGGCTGGCTTCAATGAGGTAAGCATTAAGATGTGGAGGGTTTTGCGTATAACACAGTATTCCACATTTGTGTGACTCGACTAAAGAATGGCTCTGAACTAATGCGTTTTCTCAGATTGATGGGCATCACGGGAAAATGTCTGGAGAGGCAGAACACATTCAGCAAGATCTGTTGAGCAACGACCGTGCTAATATCTATAGAAAAGAGATATGCATGATACGTTGCGCCTATGTGCGAACGACAGAAATGAAAGACGAACGGCTGGGTCTCCAACAAGTTTCACTGCTGGTTTTTGCATCCTATCGAGAACGTGTAGCGCAGCTTGAGATGCTCCTGACCAAATATGGAAGTTGAGCTCCATGTTGGGACGAATGCACGTAAATAGTGGGCCGGTTGGATGAAGTGAAGTATTTTTTGCAACTCTTAAGCATTTGGCCGCAAGTTTCGCAGCTTCAAAGATGTGGTCATTTCAATTAAGAATCGAATTAATTCGAGTGCCGAGTGTTGACAGTTCCTTGGCTTCGTCGATGCAAGTGCCGTTCATCGATAGAATATTTGCTATGGGGCTGGCCTTTGACGACAAGAGGCAGCACTCAGTTTTTAAGCCATCAAATTCTAGCCAGTTGGATAATTCCCATTGATATAATTTGTTGATGTCGGAATTCAGTGTATTCAACATAACCTGCTGATTAGTAATGAGGTTCGAAGAGTTTGATCGCGAATGTTCATATGAGTATGAGAAACTTAACAAGTGAATTGGGTTTTGAGTAATCGACAAGAGATCGTTTAGAAAGATGTGGAAGAGAATGGGTAAGAGTACAGATCCCTGTGGAACACCTGCTTGAAATTTATGGGAGGCAGCTTGGACACCATGGAGAACCGCTTGAATTGAACGGTCAGAAAGGTAGTTTTCTATCCACCGGATCAGTGAATTGTCCATTCCATTGAAATGTAACTCCGACAAAAAGGCTGGATACAAAACTCTCTTGAGCGCGTTTGAAATATCCGATGCGACAACATCACTTTCACCGAAGTAGTGGATGGAATGATTGGCGCAAGGCTAATATCCTTGCCCGTAAAAACAAAATATTATGGAAAGTTTAACAAGCCTCACACGTGTTAAATAAGGCCATGACAGGATACCGGTTGTAGTACCGATGATGATGATGAGTGGATGGAATGGCTGTAATTTTGGGGTAAGGCAAGTAAAGCTGAAGAAACGTCAATTGTGTATTTATTCGGATGAGACGTGATGAGCAGACCCATGAATTGGCGAAATGACTATCTATGTCTGCTACCAGTGTTGGCTCATTAACCAGTTGAGTTAAACTATTCGAATCAGCAAAGAGCAGAACATACTGACCCTCAGGTGTCCTATGTTCAGAGTGACGAACCCAATTACGATTTCAGCGTACGGATACAAGGTCAGGATCCTGTCGACAGAACCAGACAAGGCATCAAATTCGTTAAATGATCCTTTTCTATCCAAGTTCGGGGCTCTGTAAAGAAAACAGTAATGTATGAAATGCTTACCAACGTGAAGTTTTAGTCACGAGAAATAAAATTCTCGATTGCAGCAGAACCCATATTGTGGCACTATCTGATAAGCAGAGGAGTTTCGTATGCATATGTACGAGGGTGAATCTAATATAATCGGTAATTTATTTTTATACATTTATTGAATAATGTTACACACTAACTATAGTATCCTCTTTTTTTCAATACAGTCTCCTGTATATCACACACTTTTGCCACCGATTTAGAAGCTTTCATACCCCTTGTTCTCTGGCGCAAGACTAATGACCTTGCCCGGAAAAAACAAATCATTATGGAAAATTTAACAAGCCTCAGGACTTGCTAAATAAGGCCAAGACTGGTTCCCGGTTGTAGTGCCGACGATGATGATGATACCCCTTGTTCATAGAAAGATTTGTGGGGAGGAAGTATTGTGCCAGGCATGGGCACTCCGCTCTCACTTCCATCCCCATCGTCTATTGTTCACGCGCGAAGGAGTGCAACACAAAACAAAAGAAATAAATGCACCCAGGAACAGCAGCCGGGAAATTAAACACATGGATTTAGTTTATTGTTTTATTTTTATTGCGTAACACTTTCATTTGGTTTGGATGTATGCAAGTATTTTGATGCATTTATTTTGTTATATCAGTCATTATCTTCAAAATTGCTAGTATTTTTATACTTCACTTATAACTTAGTATTTCACATTAAATTGCTCTTTATAAATTTTACACACGGTGAAACACTTCTTTCACGGCCCGACTTCCGTATATATACGCTTCTCCGCGGCGTGACGGAGAGCGGGAGCGACAACGACCGTGCTAGTCTGCGAATGTAATTTGACTCAGCGATAAAACCTTCGTTTGGGGTGAGTTTGTATCCTCTCCACTAAGGATATATATTTACTTACCACCAGAGAAACGTAAAGTCTCTCTTGGTGGAATAGGAAACCAGATCTCGCAATGAAGATCATGGTGGTATGTGTGTGATCGTTCAGATCTGTGTTGTTTACTCATGCGCGGAGGCAATGGCAAAACAAAGCAGGCAGGCGGCAAGGACAAAGGGATCGAGAAGATCGTTGTCTATGAAGTGCATCGCGTCTAAATAAATATACGACGATACTTCGAAGAAATGCGGTAAGAGTAAAAATGAGACGAGGGCATCATACAAGTCTTAGATGAGTGATACCCTTGTGTAAATATACGAACAGACATTCGAAAGAGGAGCTAATGTATTACAATACTTTATACAATGAGAATTGTATATCATATCATGGGTCGGTGGCCAAAACGAACCCCTTGCTTGCATTTGTATATGCAGGGAAATTCGTCTGTGGCAAAGAACGAAATTTGTGATTATTTATTCGTCTAGGCGAGGGATCATGGTCGGGTATATGCCAGCTGAACAAACAAGCTGCCCGACGCTGCTTGGCAGTTGGACAATAAATCGATGCGTATGTAAGACAAGTTGTACACATGTTAGGCTGGGAATAGCCAACTCAAGGCTAATATTCCCTGACTACGCGGTTACATTATATGTGAACCGATAAGTTTTCTTTTCAGGAATATGCTGTTTGGAACAGAATTCTTAAGAGGAATTTTGACTTCGAATAAATGAATGCAGGTAAGAATTCTCTTCCAGGAGCTTTTAGGTAAATACATTTGGTGAATTTTGTTACGTGAAGCATTTATAGGTGCTTAATGCGATTGCATTAGCAGAAAGTTGATACAGACTGGGTTGTGGGAATGGGGGTTCTTTAGGTAAGTAGTCAGTGGGGTTTGGCTGAACCGTCACAGATTTCACTGATCCCTTGAAAGGTGCGAACAAAAAATGGTCACAGGAAGACAAGTCTTCTCTATAAGGAGGGTGTTCGAGGATTTTCCAGCCCACTTTTTCCAATGTATCCCTTATCAGGGACGCAGTGTGAGCCCTGGCGTTATCATGAAGAAGAATGACATCTCAAATGGGTATACCTAGTCTTTTGTTTCGATATGCGATATATTGGTATTCACTGGGCAGCCTTTATTCTTCCTTCGCCACTCCTAACTTGCCATTTTCGTCTCGGCAGTATAATGGCGTACCCGAGTAGCATCACATGTGACGATACGCTTCACAATATCCTCCCCTTCTTGTCGAAATACATCCAAAAGTCTTCCACTGATCTCCGACCTAGCCTGTTTTTTATTTACAGCCAATAACCTCGGAACCTATCGAGCCTACATTTTTTGATGTTAAGATCATCAGTATTAATGGATTGAACACTTCCATAGGTAAAACCCACTTCTCTTGAAATTTCTCCAACAGTTCAGCGGCGATCACTTTCAATAAGCTCTCGAACCGCACGATGTTGTCATCTGTGCGACTTGTCCTTGGGTGTGGATCATGACCTTCTCGCCCACTTTTAAGTTCTCTGGCCTACGTATACACACAATTCTGAGACAGTGTATCATCACCAAAATGTGCCTTTAATCGAGAAAAAATGTCCGAGGGTTTAACCGCCTTCATTTGTTAGAAATTTTATAATAATCCGTTCCGATTCGAACGCCTTCATTTGTTAAAAATTTTATAATATTCCGTTGCCCAACAGACGTATGTACCTCTTGCTTGGTCATGGCTGTACTGACTACAAAGCCGAGCGCGACCGCTAGCCAAGCTGGTTCCTATACTCTTCATAAACCAAATCAAAGCCACACACAATTATCTAGATCCAAACTTCTTACTAAGCAATAAAGAAAAATTACCGTTTATAATGGATTCACCATCGTATATGGCTAGACCACGATGTGGGAAGAACAGAGACAGCAAGTTTTAACCAAGTAGAGTGAAATCGGAAACATCGCTAAATGCAAGAAATGTTTGTTTCTGGTTAAAAAAGTGAACAAACACAGGGGAGAAATTACATTTCAAGCCGCGAATGTTGCAAAGATCGACGCGAAATTCCGATGCCATTGAAATGACCCGGCACAGAAAACCAATACCGCCTCATAAATGCAACTCAGGACCCGCGGCAGATGAGCGAAAGCAACCACTATAATTGTTTTGCCTTTATAGTACCTGTTCCACTAGATCCGTGCCGATTTCGAGGTCACACCTTTTCCATGACGAATATTACGTCACTCAAAAACCAAAACCGACCAAAGATTATAAATCAGTTGAGAGTGTGAATGCATATGGAACGTAACAGGGGTGCGTAAAAGAAGAAAGCCATGAGCATGGAAAGGAAAGGATGGGAACTCTTCCTGTACTGCACACTTTCACACTATCCACAGCACTTCATATGGCGTGGTATTTTTAAATTGAATAACTATACATATCCTTTAAAAACGCGTGCGCTGCTTTTGGTTTCACTTGCAATTTTTCTCAGTTTTACAATTTCAGAAGGTCCTCATCATCCCCTAGACAAATAAGGATTGGATTGGTTTCATTATTATTAAAAATAATAATAATACAAAAGACGTGACCCTTATGATGACAGGTGTCCTTCAACAATATCTAGAGAAATTTACCAATTCAATTCATGTTTCCACCACGAGCGTAAAGCGAAGAAAGCATTGGAAAAGATCATTTAATGTTATGGTCGCAATCTCATGGGAAGTATGAAATTGGAATAAGTAAAACGATTTGTCTGATTTCTATTTTAGAATTATTCATTTTTTACCCAAATCGTCTTCTATTATGGCCGGTGCCACGATTTTATTGATCAATAAGAACATGTAATGTCCTTGTCACATATGCAGATAGCACACAATGGTAATGGTGTGCTCCACAGGAGAAAAAGAAAATGGTTAATCAGGAATGACACCAATAACCACATGAGTTTTCTTGGAATGTAATAGACCGAAGAGCTTCATTATGTTTATCTCTATGGATAAGGTTATATTTTAATATGAGCCGATACGCACGTGGCCTTTTGCAGACTTACGATGCACGCACCTAATCCGGTCGAACAAGTACCATGATAATAACCACAAAAATGAGGCAGTCAGTCTACCTTGTGACAATGATGTAGTAGATGCTTGAGTACTGCTTGGGTTGCACAGGAAGTGCTGCACCATTTTCGAATATGAGAACTCGGCCGCTCTCTTCAATCACCGACCAAAACCTACGACGATGTCTGCATGAAGGAAGTACATTCCCAAAGATCAGACATCTCCTTAACAACCAACATCAAGCCATCGTCATCACATAAACCGTCAACGTCCCAATATACCAACAAAATAGATGACCAGTGGCAAACAGTTGGACACAAAATTACAAATAAGGTGAGGCCACCACAATTTACATCAAAAATGCAACTAGCATCAAGGAAGTAATCAATATGCTCGAGAATGCCCTAGGACATCGAAATCTTACCACAAATTCCAAAGGCTCCTCGATCTCGAACATGACAACAACTTTGACGGACCACGACACGGCAGTAAAAAAACTCACAGAGAAAAAACATGAGTTCTTCACTTTTCAACATGCCCAGAGTAAACCAAAGACGTTCATCATAAGGCACATTGACCTAGCATGGACGAATGAGGAACTCCTACTCGAAATATCGAGGATCGGCCCGGAACTGAGTATACACAGATTGAACTACTTCCAAACTCCTCATATGAGAGAAAACAATATTCGGAGTTTACGAATCGCACAGATTCCACCGAACGAAGATGTTAGTCGGCTTAAACAATTAAAATATAAAATTGCGATTGAGGAACCACACAAAACAGGACGTTCTCCATTGCAAAAGATGTCAAGGTTCAGGTCACTTAGCAGCTGCGTGCCATTTAAGTGCACGATGCGGGAAATGTGCCGAACAGCATACACCTGGAGAATGCAAGGTAAACCCGCCTGGTACTGAACCAACAACAATTCAAAAAACAAACGCTGATGGATCAACAAGCACAAATAAAATAACAGTAACGTGCTGTAACTGCGGAGGCCCACATCCAGCGAACTTTTCCCAATGTCCCGAAAAGCTGCGAATCCTCGAGGGACGATCGGCACACACGACAACAAATAAACCAGCACCAACCAAAGCAACTGCAACTAAACCCTCATCACCTCAACCATCTCATCTCGCGGGATCAGGAATATCCTATGCAGAAGTTACGAAAGATTCCCGAAACTGGACTAAACCTCATCAAACCAATTCCAACGTTCTCAACCTGGACATCATGGGTTATATTAGAAGCCTGCATACGCTGCTACCCACCCTGAAACACAGCTCGGAAATAGAAAAAAAAGGTCAGATCTTAGATTTAATAACTTCCCACATTCTTTCTCTTAATGAATAGTTTAACCCTAGTCTCCCTCAACACAGAATCCATATATTCCCACACTCGTAGACAACACCTCCGTTTGTTTGTTGAAAAGTTCTCCCCAGATGTTCTTCTTCTCTCAGAAACTTGGCTTAAATCAAACTCTCGAGTATACGTTCCTAATTACACATTTGTGTCCAACCCGCGAACCACTGGCCCTCATGGTGGTACTGGAATTCTAATACACAAGAAATTCCAATTTACTGAAATCAGGTTCACTAACATAACTAATGTCGAATACACGGCAGTTAAACTCTTCTGCAGAAGTAATAAAGTACTGGTTTTGTCGTCTATATACATTCACCCTTCTCGTGAACCTAACTTCCCTAGTGCAGACATTTCTCAAATAATCCAGCAGTCTCTGCCGGCACCTTTCATCATAGGGGGAGACTGGAATGCTCCACATATATCATTTAATGACATCAAGTGCAACAAATATGGCTACCAACTCCAAGATCTCCTCCCACTTCACCCATATGTTTACGCAGACTATCCATTGCAACCTACTCGCATTTGTAGTACAACCAAATCAACAATCGATTTCTTCCTAAAATCCACAGATATCTATTCATCTAATCCCCCTACAGTGTCCTTTACATTCCCATCCGATCATGGGTCCGTCCACTCCACGGTTCAAATCCCTTCGCTCGAACCACTCTACACAGTGAATCCTATCCCAAATTTTTCCAAAACAAACTGGAAAAAAGTCAATAACGATATTGCTGCCAGTTTTTCAAATTATTCTTTACCGGCATCTTCAAACCTATTCCCTACTGAAATTGACCAGGCAGCTGTAAAAATAGAGCAAATACTGGGAAATGCTCTCTTCAGCCATACCCCTACGACCGTCCCTCATAACCACTTAGGAAAACCCAATTACCCAACCTCCTCACAAAATTATTGCGCATAAAAAAACAACTCCGACGTAAATTGCATATTAGCTACTCACCCTTTATTAAACAACAGATACAGCTTTTGACCAACCTGATAAATGGACAACTTAAAAATTTCATCGATCAGACCTACACGTCTACTCTAAACAGTATCAAACCAAACCGTGACCTATTCAAAAATATAAATCGACTAACTGGTCGTAAATTCAAGCCTCGAATAGACTATCTCATCCAACCAACTAACAGTAACATCGCCCATCGGACACTGATATAGCAAACTGTCTCGCTGAACACTTTTTTAAAATTCATAAACAAAACGATTCCCTCCCAGTCACTAATTTCCACGACACCGTGAATGAATTCATCTCAGGCACACTTGAGCCATCCTTCTCACCATTCATTACTGAATTCAACGAAACCAATAAAGCGTCACATCCCATGGGAACCGACACATTCCTAAGCTTTACAGAATTATCTGAATTGATTACTTCGCGTAACAATAAAAAATCGACAGGCTTGGATAGAATCCCTAACCTTCTGTTTAAAAGGCTTCACCCGGAAAACTTACTCCCCATTCTCGTTCTTCTCAACCACATAATAAACGCTTCACATTTCCCAAAATGTTGGAAAACAGCGGTGATAGTCCCTATTAGTAAATCCGGTTCTTCCAACAACCCGGCTAACTTCCGTCCCATATCACAGCTAAATTCGTTTAGTAAGGTTTTGGAATGTAAGATATACAAAAATCTTCTCTCATTTGCTAGAGACAACTCCCTTATCCCGAATTCTCAATTTGGCTTTCGTCCACAACACTCAACTTGTCATGCTCTCCTAAAACTGACACATGATGTGACAATGAATCTCCAAGACCAATCCCCTACAATATGCATCTCTCTCGACATAGCAAAAGCATTCGATTGCGTTTGGATTGCAGGACTGCTCTATAAGCTACATTCAATGTTCGGATTAAACACCCACACCATAAAACTTCTCGCTTCCTACCTTTCTGATAGAAAGTTCATGGTGAAAATAAATGCAACTCTTTCGACACCATACAGTATAACCGCGGGTGTTCCTCAAGGTTCCATTCTCGGACCATTATTATACCTCCTTAATTCAGCCACTGTCACCTAATACAGTAATGCTGAATTAAGCCGATGACACTTTAATTTATTCAAGCAACAAGTTTGTCAAGGAGGCAAGAAACTGTATTAACAGCTATCTCCCGAATCTCTCTGCATATTTTACTAAGTGGAAAATCCGACTCAACCCAGCCAAAACTCAACTCATAGTGTTTAAAGGCAGAAATGCGAATATAACACCATACGCTGCCATAACCAAATCAGAATCAAGTTAAATAACAATATAATTAAACCCTCCAAAACCTTAAAGTACCTGGGAATAACCTTCACCAACAATCTGTCCTTCTCCGCCCACACCCAAAACTCGATTCGCAAAGCCGCAATTCAACTTAATCTCTGCAGAAAAGTGATGTACAAGCCGAATGGTCTCTCTCCCAAAGTTAAATCACTTATCTACAAACAAAATAATCAGACCCACTCTCACATATGCATGCCCGATATGGTACCATATCACACCCGCCCAAATGGAGAAGCTACGCATCCTCGAAAGGAAATGCTTCGGACTTATCACTGGCCTCAACCGACATCCCAACCCCCACAAATATTACAACAGTAGTTCGCTCTACTATGCCGGTAATATTGAACGTATATATCGACGCTTCCTCAAACTGTCCATCAAATTTATCGAAAATCTTCCCAATAATCCCAACCCGATAATAAATGCGCTCACATCGACTCCGTCAGATAACCGAACTGCCTTACCCGAACTGTCTCCACATCAGAACGTTCTTCACCTCTGGCAGATTGGTTAATAACTCTAATGAGATTGTATACCACAACACAGAGCTTTTACCTCACCAATTTAAATATAGTAATATTCAACCCTTCTCCAATATTTTGCGTTTCAACGAACAAACGGAAAGTAGTTCTATAGCGTTTGAAATAATAGTGAAGAAGATCGTGTGATTCGAACTGACGCTATGACAGCTCGAATCACGAAAAAAATTTTACCTAAGCGCTACACACCAGGCTACTGACCGTGTTTAGAAATTGATTTCCAAACTCGACTATATTCCACTGGTGTGAATTATTTTTTTTTTGTTATTTATCGCTTGGTATACGGTTCTGATGTATTTTTCTTATTCGATTTTTCGTTCGTGTTCTACACTATTTCGCTTGTGAATCGTGTGTATCTGTTAGAATCGCTACAGTTCCCCAACCCACATCCCTGACTAACAATATCCTCACTAACCCATTCATCACTATGCTACCCCCTTCCACACCACACTAACTTATTTCAATAATAATTAGGTAACTAGACTAAGTTAAGATAAGTTAAGTTAAGTTAAGTAAATTAGCATAGGTTAAGTAAATAACTATATCCTGGTTTTCTGACCTTTTCCAGGAAGCTCTACTCACTAAAATCTTAATCCATAACCAATATATAACTTTTATCATATTGTTTGAAAAATGTACTAGTAAGTATATGTAAACAATTATAGCTAAGGTATCATAAGTTATCTGTATTGCTTATTGTAAAAATTATTTATGGTCAATAAATACAGAAATGTATAAAAAAAAAAAAAGAGAACTCGGCTGTCAGCAAATGTACGCTTTATAAATTGTCAGGAAAAAAGGTTGAGTGGTTTCTTTTATTTCTTACACCGCAGTTATCGGAGATACAAACATAAGTCGTTCAAATAAAGCACTAATGTAAACGAGTGCCCTGATTTCCAATCTTTATAGCGGTGAGAAATACGAGTATTACACTAACATACCACAACAATTAAAACCCTAAACCACTTCTTGTCTTTATTTCAATTTCTTTTTCAAATTAATAGATCACACGATCTCGACTTAAATTGATACTGGCTGAAGCATAAAGAAATCCATTATTTTTACATGAAATTGAAGGCTGTATTTAGCATCCTAAATCGGAGCCAGCAATTTGTTTAATAATTTGTCATTTCGTAGGCGATTTAATTATGCCTCTTTCATAGAAAGCCTCGTCGCTATTGGCAACAAGATGGCACAGTCGATGTTCACAAGGTAAAAATCTTGATGCAAATTTTTACCAGCAAAATCATTCGGCATAGACAGGAACGGGTCGCAATTACTGGGTGCCGGGTCAGGACTATAAGGTGGATGCATCATAACCTCTTAACCAAGCTCCAGGGGCCTCTGGTGAGTCACTGTCGATGTGTGTGGCCCGCCGTTGTCCTGATGGAACACAACTCGTCTCCCATTTTCCAAAGCTGGCCGGCTCTGGGCGATTGCGTCCTTCAGACGAAAGAGTTTGGCCATATGGGATATCGTTTTAGTGAGGCCAAAATCCTCATTTATTCAACTTAATACAAGCCATATTGAGTAAAGAAAACCAAAAAAAAAAAAAAATGGAAACTTCGCTTCCATGAAATCTCACGCTTCTATGACAACGTAATTGTGACATTTGTTGACATTAAGCTCCAGACAATTCCTCTGGCACCATAACGAAAGGCTGTTAAGATATATCTGAAGAAAAAACGAATCAAGCGGAGAACAATATGTTTTGAAGAATTTGTGTATCGTCGGCGTAAAGGGAGATACAAGAATGCTTGATAATCATATCGATGTCGTTTATTATTAATATGAACAAAGGGGGATCAAAATCACTGCCCTGAGGGACTCCAGAGGTAGCCCGAAAAGGATTTGAGGGAACGGACCTGAAGCGCACTCTCTAGTGTCCGTTATTCAGCTATGACGATATTTACCTTTTTAATACGGGTTCGAAGCCCAAGGTGGATATTTGAAAAGTATCAGTCGGTGTGAAATTTTATCGAAGGCCTTACTACAACCCGTAGTGATAACGTCGACTTCGTTGTCGTTCTCTGGGGCTAGGAGTGTTTGGCAAGTAAATTCAACTAAGTTAGTGGTGGTAGATCTCCCAACAAGAAAACCGTGGTGCCTGGGTGAAATTAGGGATTTGCTGTGGAAGCATAACCTTTGGTAGAAAATGCTTTCAAACACTTTGGGGATGTGGGAGATTTTGGAGATGGGACGATAGTTTCAGATATCGCCTTCTGATACACGGGGTGATAAACGGTCTTTCCAAAATATTAGAGAGCTTGTGGGCGGCCAAGTCGTGGCACCGACATGGGTGCGAGTTCTACTTCGTCCCACAACTTTTCGTTAAGACTCCGATTGTTCCACCGCAGCAACAAAAGAGAACTGCTCACCAGGAGAAAACGAGAAGGAAGTAAAACACATTAAAAACACCCAGGAACTGCAACCGGAAAATTAAACACACTGGTGTCATTTTGTTTAGTTTTATTCTCCAAATAAAAAAACCACTACCTTTGTTAGCAATATTAAACGTAATGTAAATTAGTACTTACACTAATTTATATGAAGTATTTCTTTTTGTCACTCGATGAAATGTATATTTTAACAAAATCCTCCGGAATCAAATAACCGAGAAACCACCGCTCAACTCAATGGGTGCCGAATAAAATTTACGTACAGCAATACCGAGGAATTCGAATTTACTACGCACGACTCCGCATATTATCGCGTCCCCGTGCGCACCGGGGAGTGGGAGTGGTGCGACCGGCATGGTCGGCGGTTGCAATTGGACTCAGTGATATTTGGCTCGTGCAGAGCGGACTCGCTAATGGGGTGAGTTTGGTGGTGTGGTGAAATGAATTTTCCTTTGACCAGTGACCAATGGAAGGCGATCTCTGGCACGCAGTGGTGTGCGTGTGTGTTCGTACACATCACATCATTTAGCAAAGGATAAACGAAACCTACAACGAGGGAAAAAGAACAAAGGAGAAGCGACCTAAGGCATCATTCGGTAATGAGGGTCAGCTGAGTAAATAGCACCCACTCATTCGATGCTAAACGGGATTGCGATACTTTATACAATGGAGATCGTATATCGTATCTCTGCCGACTGGGAGAATCGGATTCTTTTATTTGCATATGCTTCTGCTATTGAATCCAATCCGGCGGCTAAGCGCGCCATTGGTGATTGTTTGAAGATTCAAACAAAGAAGTATTTCCGAGAGGAATGCTTGCGGCTGAATCAATAGTTGCAAGTCTTCAAAAAGTAATTTAGATGGTTACACAATGACGGCTCTGTATACCATTTGTGTCAATTATGCATGGCATCTACGGCGACGCCAGGATCGAACTCTATTGTGAATATCTACACTAATTGGAAATTCGGTTTCTTTGCAGGCATTTCCAGGTAATGCATTGAAAACATTAATTATCCTTGGGAAAGAAATGTTTTTCCTGGGGAGAGATTGCGGTCCAGGTGTGGGAAGGTTGGAATTTGCCTGGCAACCGAAGTTACCGAATAGGTTTTGGTTTAATGCTCCTGTATAATGGAAAGAATTCCTGTAAGGAATTTGTATGCGAAGAGATGCATGAAAGGTAAGAATTCTTTACAGGGACTTTTAGTTAAATAAATTTGATCTATTTGATGCGTGAAGCATTTAAGGTGCTAATGCGATTGCATTAGCGAACTTATAAGATTGGGTCGAAGTTATAGGGGTTCTTCAGGCAAGTGGACCGTGGGGTTTGGCTGAACCGCCAAAACCTCACCTTGAGAGAGAGACAGATTGAAAAGGGGAAGAGAGAATGGAGGTGTTTGTTTTAAAGGAATATAGCGGGGAGACCTTCAGCCACGGAGATGAATTCCTCCTTGAGGTGAGTTAGTTTGTTTTCAATCGTGGATGGATTAATAAATCGAGAATGAAATGGACCGTGGGAGAAATTTGGTAAGTAATTGAACTAGGTGAAGTCGGGAACAAAAGAGTCGTTTGTGAAGGATTGTCTGAAAAATGAGACGAAGCGATTCGCAATGATACGAGACTGCGATGAGGTTTCCAAGTTATATGAGAGGGAGGTGGGATAACCATCGGATTTACGTTTGTGATTGATAAATTTGAATAACGTTTTTGGGCCATTTATTAGGTTAGTCTGAGTTTTTGTTAGGTATTTTTGGCCATCGTCGAGTGTGTTGAATTGGAGATAAGTGCCAAGATGGTTGGAGTAGTCGCAGATGGAGCGATTACGGAGGAAGGTAGCCCACAGCTTGTTCCGTTTATTAAACCATACGGTGAGAACGTTGGATTTTTGCGCCCGGAATAGGGAAATAGATTTAAAGATTTCGGTGTAGAGATTGGTGGTAGCATCTTCTACCGTGAAATGTTCAAAATTAAATGAAATTTTGTTGAGATAGTCGTTAATAAAGCGAAAGTTCTCTTTTTGGAAGTCATGTGAGTAAATGTTACGGTGTTCGAAGGGCTGCGAATTATGAAAAACAGACAGGTTAATGGGCGGGCGGTGATTGTCGATGGTAGACGTAACAAGAGGAGGGGGGTTCTTGAGGAATGAGTAAGGTCCATCATGGAAATAGGTCTAGTTGTTTGCCTAGGTGTTTTACGACATCACTAACTTGAATCAGTGGTGGTGTTAGTCGATGAAGAGGCATTCCTTGGCACTGGAGGGGGAGCAGCTCCTAGCCGATGATTCGCTGCCGATCGTACCAAACACACGGCAAAACCGTTTCCGCCAGCTCATCGCGATTCGATGACGATCGTTTTCCCTCCACGCTGCCGTAAGTGACATGTGGGATAAAAGTCGAGATGCCAAAACACGGACACTTATTCCCTTTTACACCCAACGATTGTTCGAGGAATAAAACACAATTCAGGTTAGAGATTTAATGTTTAATTTTTATTCATGGTGATTGTTCTGGACACTGTCGTACAATTTATGATAATTCAAACACTTGAGTATTTACAAATTGTTAAGAATTGTTCTGCGCACCGATGTACACATTATGGTACTTCAAACACGCGAGTTTTTACAAATTGTTAAGAATTGTTCTGGGTAATTCAAACACTGAGTATTTACGAATTGTTAAAAATTGTTCTAGGTAATTCAAACACTGAGTATTTCCAAAAGTACACTCGATCGTTGACACACTTACACCTTTGCGTGATTAATACTCGAGACTGGTAGATAGCTTGACCGACCGCGGTGATGGTTGTAATCTGACTCGTTAACTTAGCAACCTTGATCCAGCTTCTGATGATTGCGATGGGTTTCAACGCGCACCATCGCAGAAGAAACAATTCTTCCTTCGCTCCCTATGACTAATGGAAATCGATTTTCATTCCACTGGAAGGTTCGTCTGAATATCATCCAACACAATCGGATTTCTTTGCCGAAGAAAAGGGAAAAAGAAAAGAAAAAAGAACACATATGCCACAGGTCAAACATGCCGATCGATGCATGGACAGGGCATATCGCCGCCGTCCGATAAGGATACAATCTATGATTGACGCTAAGTCAATAGAGCCCTTGCACGCGCTGGCTGGGCACAGGGTGAATGGGATAATGAGGCTGGCAGGGCATACCGTCATAAATTATAGGAATTGGTTTCCTATTCTGTTGGTCTTATATCAACCAACCTCGAGGAGACGATCGAGGTTACAATGCATGAGTGCATATTATCTTAGGATATGTTAATCCCAGAAATGTTGCCGTCAGGCGAAAATATTTGCTTGGTGTTTACTTTGTGTAAACGAAAGCCGTTTCGATAGGCAGTGTGAGAATCGTGGCTACTTGTTGTTTAGGTAACATATCCTGTCATGACAGATGCTGGTGATCGTTCCCAGATGCGGCAACGGATCATATAATTGGTCATGCTGGTATGCGAACAAATGTGCATACTTGAAGGCCAATGGTTAATTTGATTTTTTTCTTTCGGCAAATAGATCGCAGGCATGCCGTTGGAAATCTGGCAAGTAGCCCGAAATGTCTTCTTGGACAATGGATGGGTGAAAAGATAACGCACGGAAAGGTTGACGTGTGTTGATGGACATGTGCCGTCCATTGTTCAGTCGATACATGACGGATGCACTGAGATAGCTCGGTTGATGCGGGTTTGATGTCATGGCAAGATGATAATCTTGTCATGAATTTATGTTTCCAGGTATGACCGCTCGAAGGAGGGTTTGAAACAGCCCATAAAAAGGTAAGCTGCATAGGAGAGGTAAAGGTAAGCCATTGTTATGGTAATTGTAGGTATTTGTAGGTTATCTGGGGTTAGGGCGATGCGTGGCTCTTTGGCGCCTTGAATAGCCCCACAGGCCCGCTTTTCATCACCAGTCAACACCCGCTTCAGAAATGGGTCGATTTTGTTGCGATTCAATAGCGAATCGCAGATGGAAATTGGGTCCATGAGTTTTTTTTTTTTGTTGCGTTTACTCGTTGTGGCACCCATACATTGAGCTTCTTTTTGTATCCAGCCACAAGTTAATTCACTCTCTCGGTCGAGCTCGTTCGCCATCTTAAGTGAGAAGTTGTATTTAGTTGCAAATCCCCCACTGTACAATGTGTTTGTTAGAGAGTTCAGTAAAACTAAAATAGGTTTACCTCGCGTGTTCTTTGACATGGCCGCTGATAATCAGCCAGTTGGTCGAATTGTTATATACTTCGTTCCGATGTTGTTCCAAAGACCGCTGAGAATTTCCGGGCACTGTGCACCCATGAGAAGGGATTCAGATTTAAGAATTCGACATTCAATCGTGTTATCCCCAATTTCATGTGCCAAGGGGGGGGACTTCACTAATCACAATGACACTGGTGGAAAATCCATCTACGGTCACAGGTTCAATGATGAAAACTTCACGTTGAAGCACACCGAACCCGGCATTCTATCAATGGTTAATGCTGGTCCACACTTCAATGGATCACAGTTATTCATTACTACCTTAAAAACTGCGTGGTTGGATAATCGTCATGTGGTCTTCGGGAAAGTCGTCGAAGGCGTGGATGTTGTCAAGAAGATTGAATGTTTTGGCACCCAATCTGGTAAGACTAGTGTTGTATTCCAGAATACTACCCTTATTCGCTTTAACACTAACTCATGTCCTTTCAAACACAACCCTTAAAACTACATCCTCACATATCCTACATTCTCAGTTAATACAATTCATAAATAAACAGACACTATATTCTATATCCAGTCACTTACAGCACATTTCATAAATATGCCCCTTTTCATAATAAGCACATTTTTCATTTCAAAACATGGCCACTTTGATTTTCGTTCAAAGTTTATTCAAAATTCTAAGTCACAGAGACTTCTAGATTGTTTTGTTCAGTTTATACGCCACAGTCAGTTAGAACAAAATGTTCTATATAAACAAGTAAATTTATATGAAAAAAATAGAAAGAAGAGAACTCAGCTTGAGATAGCTGAGTTCGATAAAATAAAATAAAAATAAAACAAATAATAATTATTAATAAAGAAATCTTTAATTATTTTAATAACCCCTTACTTTAATAAATATAATAACCTCCACGCTCTTCCCTCGAAAGAGGAAGCACGGCGTTGGAGCCGTAACACTAGCAAAAAAGTTGTTGTCGCTGATTGTGGCCAAATTTAAGAAGATATCGCGTTACAGCAATTAACGATTATCAAAAAATCATAGATATATTACTAGAAACACAGAAAACCATAAGAATTCAATCCACAAAATATAAAATAAAGACTAAAACATGAAAATAAAAATATAGCATAACTTTCAACTTAAACACAAGTTAAAATAAAACCTGAGTTATTCAAGTGGTTCAAGTGGTTTTTTGTGCAATGTTTAGCTATTGGGCAATCGAAAGAGTGCTCATATGACGGCCAGACTCGACGATTTGCATTATCTTATTTACATTTTCATTCGACATTTCGTTCTGTTACAGAAGCGGGAAAGCGTTAGTTTATTATAGTCTAGTAGAGCTAGTGCGCCATTTAATAGCTTAATTTAAGTTAACATAGCTATAACAATAAGAAAAAAAGTGAATGGGATGATATATAGGATAAGGTTTATAACAGATGAACGAGGACCTCTCTCTCTATCTTTTTTGTTTTTTACTATAACAACCCCATACAATTGAAAGTGTCAGATTGCAACTGGCAGCAAAAAAATTCTCGAATAATTTTCAGTTCGAACAAAGCCAGTAGGACTAATAATTATCAATATTGCTATTCTATCCTTTTCATCTTCTCTATTAACTCTATTAAATGACCTGAACAAATTGCTTACTCAAAGCCAGCATATTTAATTAAGGACACTGATTCAAATAGACTTCCTTGTACAGTACAACCCTAGTATTACGTACTAAATATATACAACCTACCTTGCTGGTGGCACGCACACAACCACAATAACAATTACAATAAACCAAGGATAAAATACTCGACATAACAATCATCATCAATTTCTTTTCTTCATTTCCTTTCTGAAGGAAATCACTCAAATAATTTCACCCACAAAATTGATTTGTTATCCTGGTCGTAAGGCATATTGCCGTCCTATACATTCTCCCACTCCCTATCCAACCTTTTAAACGTTCGCCAAATACCATGCACTTCTACTCTATTTATGTTAAAGACGTCGGGCGATCGGTATGAATGCCACAATAGAAAAATGAGAGGGGTAGGCGGTGAGAAAGTTGAATAAGGGACTGGTTGGGTTTCTGTTTTTGACTGATTGACAGATGAGTTACGATAAACCAGCGGAAACAATCCAACAAAAACACGATTCCAAAGGCAGACACCAAAAACGCACCCTCCCTTGAAAAAGGGTGCGGCAGTATCAGACATTTACATGCTATAATTATCCACGGGTGCAAGTTAAAAGGGATAAATATATTCGAACGATTAGACAGTATGCCTTATGGGATACGCCTCTAAACATGTACCCGATTGATATCTTACACAGGTATGATGAATTGATTACATAACCTGTCGAAAAGTTACTGCTGCACTTTATTAAGGGGATTCCGGTCTACAAGCTACTATCAGCATATCATGTCCTGCGGAACTATGGCCGCAGTTTTAATTAGAACGGAGTTAAGTTTGCATCATCTTTGGGTGAGGTATTATCCTTATCTGTGTTCAAAAAGTTATTTTACCGCAACCGAGAAGTTGTGGTGCGATTGTATTGTCATATTGAAGGTGAAACTACCATGACGTCAAAAGGAGAAACTCGGAGAGCTTTGATGGCTCTACTCTACTAAGTTTTTCTAAAACGACGAAACGTAAATAGAAAAGAAAACGAGCAAAAAAGAAAAGGAGAAAAGAAGTAAAACAAAAATAGTGATCTTTGTTTAGATACTGGCAGCTCACCAAAGTCACTTTGCCACTCAAAACGATGGGAGCGGACTTTGTTGCATTCAAATGCATATGCATTTGACATTAGGTCCACACAAATAAAACGACAGGAAAGGAAAAAAAAAATGAAAAAATAGAAATAAAAACGCAAGGACCAACAAGGAACGGAAGTCAGAATATTCAACATGTCACCAATCCACATAAAGCTTCATCTGCTTGAATGTCGCTTTTGAATTATATGTGTGACAGACATTTCAAACCTATTTTCTCCACAACCAGATTTCAGATATAAATTCATGATTTTCGTTGTGTATGCGCACATGAAAGATGACATATAACAAGGATAACGACAGCATGTGAAGTGCTCGAGCATTGTCTAGGGAACTAGGTGGACAGTAATGCTGAAGTGAATATATTTGGAAGCTTTTTTGATGCTTCTATTTTGTAGGTCAAAGCTTTCACTAGTTCCACAATTATCTCATTAGTGCATATCCTTTTGTTGTGTTATTTGTAGAACTGAGTTGCCTCTCTCTCTCTCTCTCTCTACCACTCATTTATACTTCGCTGCGATTCTAACAGTGGCTCATCAGTCAGAATATCCTGGTGACTTCAATACAGCGGATGTATAATTGAAATTGTTAACGTTCCGTGGTCCCCCCGCTTAATACTAATATCTTAACTGATTTCAAAATTATTATTGGAACTACAGCCTCCTGGAGATCGTTAGTTCCCTGAAATCTACTCTGACACGGTACAATGATGTTGCAATTCTGTGCTTAAAAAAACCTCTAAAAATGGACGTTTTGTAAAATGTATCTTTAGTTTCACACGCTGTAGTAAACCAACCCACACTCAAGAAAGTTACCACATAACTGCTGCTGCTAAGATTTGGTTAAGAAAACTTTCAAGTGTGCCATTCAAGTGGGTACGAAACTGTTATACGGACAACTCATAAATTTGAAAAAGCTTCACTCATTCTGGGTGTTTGTAGGTATTGCACCAGAAATCACTTAAAAACACTCTTTGACGCAATCACCAGATCGGACGAAGTACTCTTTATATTTTAGGGGACAAGGCGCAAGACACCGGCTGGATATAAACAAAACTCGGAAGTAACTACTTTTAAGGACCTCCGTCGTTTCAACTCAAGTCAGTTGGAATTCTTGCGGAAGCAGAACACGAGGCTCCGTAATCCTCACACAATCTGTAATCCGGTGTTTTAGACGTTTATTTAAATTAAACACGTCTGGCTGGTACTTAGGTGGTTGGCAATGAAAGCGAAACGTGGAGCAACAATGACATTCGCAATTATTTTACATTCAAGGGGTCAGTATTTTTCAGTCCATTCACTGGGGGCAAAAACTGACAAAAACTTAATCATCCACATTTGAAAGATCATTATACTAGAATTTCAATTATTAAAACAAAAAAATTATTAATTTATCTACCGGTTTTTGAGTTAGCATTTCCCAAATTAAAGCAAAGATCGCGCATAGAAAAGGTAAAAAAGGGACAGCGAGGAAAGAAAGAGTGCCCAATGATGGGAAGAGCCTTCACATATTCAGCAAATTTAAATGCATCAGCAATACAATAGATATCAGTTGAACTTTGCTCTTCACAAGGCTTATTATGGGTAAAGCAAAATAGATTCGGAAGTGACGTTTTTGTAATCTACTTCTCTCTGGGAAGACGAACTCATAGTGCTGAGCCAGCGCCCCGAGATGCTTGTAATATCTGTATAACAGACAAGGAATTCCCACGTCCCTTCGAGGTAATAGTGGCTGGAGCCTTGATGTCAAAGATATGTTATCGATAAGGCGAATCGTTCGCCTCTGAATATAAGTAGGTCGAGGGTGCGATTGGAAAAGTAAAACTTCAAGCACTTGAACAATAGTCGAATGCGCGTTTAATTTGAGGCTTTTAAAGGACAAGAAGGCCAGCCAGGGAAAGATAAGTCAATTTCCTGAAAGTAAAATTGGCTCCCCGATAGTATAGTGGTTAGTATACCCGCCTGTCACGTGGGAGACCGGGGTTCGATTCCCCGTCGGGGAGCCTCTGGCGCAAGACTAATGACCATGCCCGGAAAAAACAAATCATTATGGAAAATTTAACAAGCCTCAGGACTTGCTATATAAGGCCAAGACCGGTTCCCGGTTGTAGTGCCGGTGATGATGATGAAAATTGTGTTTATGCCACATTCCCTCCAATCGTGACACCAAGCAAATGCATGTCTTCCTTAGATTTAATGATTTAACTGTTCACCATAACTGGGGAAAGACATTTTTTTCTTGTAAGCGTCACATATTGTATCTTCGTTGCACTAAAATCAACCAGATCAGGGTTTCTGCCATTATATGATATTGACAAGATCTCGATTGACAGATACGGGAAGACCACATGTTAGGTAGTGTGGCGTTGATATGTTAATGGGCGGTGTTGCGGATTCGCCCTTGACATTCGGCGAATTCGCAATTAAATGCTACCTGTGGCACCACCTAAATGCTATATGTGGCATAACCCTAAGCAATGTCAGCAATCAGCTGACATTTTAGAATTCAATCTGTTGCTTGTCAAATGACAACCATTTTTCTTTTATATCTCTTCTTTCGTCAACCTTTGTAGCGACCAGTTCGCATTAATAATCTGTGGAAATCAAACTAATAAAACAACGAAAAGTCCATCTTATATTTCACAATAAACCAATGTGTTTTATTGTTGCTTGGTAGATAAATATTTCTGGGATTGCAGCAGGATTCTTTTGATTGCGGCACTCAGTCGACAAAGGTACTCATTCTATTTCAGTTTTTAAATAAGGCATTGCGTTTCAGGAATCAGATTGCTGACGCCATTGCTGTGTTGCCGTATTCGATCCAACATTCAAACGCCAGGAGACACCATCGTGTTCCTGACGCGTGTGTTCAGCTCTTGCTTGACACACACATCCTTTTGGCCAGGAGACACCATCGTGTTCCTGACGTGTGTATTCAACGGTTGTTGAATACATTTATTGGTCCTTCGAGCCGGATTCAGTCTGTGGATCCAGATTCACTGCTGCCAGCTCGCAGCATATAAGACGGTCGCGGGACATTCAAGTCCAGACGCTAAGACCCCAAAGATTGTGTTTTTAAATGGTGTTTGTGAAAATAGTGTAGTGAATCCAGTGAAAATATCCAAATCACACCGAAATGTCGGCACCAATGTCAACGCCCAGAAGACAGAACATGACAGCGGCATTGGCGGAAAACCTTATGGCGATCCAGTTCGCGTCCCAAGAACGGATATCCTGTGTTTATTTCAATCTCGAAAAGAGAGGTGCGCCAACGTTGGTCGAGGTAGAACTACATCAGCACAAGCTCCAGAGTGAATGGGAAGACATCATACGGAACCATGAGGAGATAAAACGCCTGGCCACTCCAAAGATGACCCGCGGCCACCGCTACTTCGTGGACAGATTCATCAATCAGACCGAGAAGATAGTTCTGAACGAGGTCACAAGGTTTATTGAGGCAAAGAACGCTCTCAAAGTCGACCGTCCGACGGCATCCAAGACTGCGACGGACACCGTTAGTCAACCATCAGGTCGGTTGTCCCCAATGACGACACAACAACCTTGGTGGCCAGGAACTCCATCAACATGTGGCCTTCGAATGCCAAGTGACCACCCATTCAGATTACCATCACGAATGATGCCACCGGAAAACACAACCCATAGGGACAACAAAGGTGTGACAAGAGACACCGGAAAGCTAGCCAAGGCAGGTGCTGCCGAAGCGAAAGAAGTGAAAACTGTAGCAGCACCCACCGCTGACACTACACTACAAAGGATGGCTGAGTTCAGCACGAAGGCACCAACAGCTGCCAGTGCACCAGCACCAACGAAGAAAGATGATAAGAAATCCGATACACCACAAGAAGGAAAGACCCCTGCTTCAGAGAAACCCTCCGATCAAGGCAATGATATCAAATCAACGAGACTGCTCGAGGGTCAGCTTTGGCATGACCCAATCTCCTCAGTTAAGACAAACAGCGCCGATCAAGGCAATAAAAGACTACCGAGGCTGCTCGAGGCCCAGTTTGCGCTCGACCCAGTCTCCCCAACTACTGTGGACCATGCCGATCAGCTCGACATTAGCGAGGTGCTCTCAGTACAATTGCCAGAAGCCACCACCAACCAAGCGGTTAAGGAACCGCACACACTCCCAGTGAAGAAGCACCAGCAGACCCATCACCTGGCCGTTCCTCGTGGGTTGCGAACTTACAACTCCGACCCAGAGGAACTGGCGCACCTTGAACCAATGCATTTCACGAAGACGCCATCAACTGTCCCAGCAACAGTAACCACGCCCAATGTCACCAGTGACCATGACCAAGTACAGAATCCGTTTAAGAATCAGTCTCATCAGCAACCTCCATCGCAACAGCAACAACTACAGAACCATCAGCAGCAACCTTCAGCAGGAACTGGCCGAGGAGCAGACCAAACGCATTTGTCATTCACCAACCAATCGGTGATGTCGATCGATCCAACCAATTGTAATTCGCTGTACTACTCGGATGGAAATCTTCCATCAACCGATGGTCTCTGAGTAACTGACAGTCATAAAGGCAACCTAACAGAGACACCGCGTGGCCAACCTCCGGCCAACGACAATCATCAAGGACGACGGCTAACAAATGTAGCCTCCCCAATGGGGATAGGAGATCGCAATGCCCCGCTTGGCGGGCGGCGGCCCCTATCATTCAAGAACCAACCAGCATGTCTATCAGTAACCAAGAAGATATGGTACTTTTCTCAGCCCAGTAGGCACTGGGTCTGCACCTGTCATTCTGCCAGGACCCGCGGACGGTGCCATGGAAGAAGTCACATACCAAAGGCCACATCCCATCGGTAAGTTTCGATTCAATACTTTCGACCACCAGCCATTACGTGGTCTTTGATCGTGGGTTGCGAATTTACAACTCTAATCCAGATCAAATGGTCAGTTCTGCGGTCAAAGGTACAGAACATCGATGACGAAACTCTTGTCGTCACCAATCTTTCGACCATCACTAATTCAGGGCGGACGGCTCTCTTCAGACATTCGCATCACTAGAAGTCCACGGCCCCTAGAACAAACGGATTCGCCGATGATTGACGAATGCATCCGCAAGCAGTCACCACCAAGTCAGCGGAAAAGAAGCCATACCATTCCCAAGTCAGTAAGCATCAACAGGCCGCTGACCGAAGTGCCGCCTGCACAGAGACCAACCCTACCATTGTTCTGATGCACGTACCACCGCCGAATCAACCATCGACGTGACGATGGACTGCACCGGATCGCTAGCCGCCACTCACGAGTACCATCGCCAAAATCGACATTCTTCCATTGGAGGAGATACCCCTTCCTGGACCATTCATCAGATCCCCCGACCCAGCTCCGGACGACTACCCTCTGGAGCCAGACGATTCGCCAATGATTGGCGAAGGCGGGGGGAATGTTATGGATTCGCCCTTGACATTCGGTGAATTCGCAATTAAATGCTACCTGTGGCACCACCTAAATGCTATATGTGGCATAACCCTAAACAATGTCAGCAATCAGCTGACATTTTAGAATTAATTCTGTTGGTTGTCAAATGACAACCATTTTTCTTTTATATGTCTTCTTTCGTCAACCTTTGTAGCGACCAGTTCGCATTAATAATCTGTGGAAATCAAACTAATAAAACAACGAAAAGTCCATCTTATATTTCACAATAAACCAACGTGTTTTATTGTTGCTTGGTAGATAAATATTTCTGGGATTGCAGCAGGATTCTTTGGATTGCAGCACTCAGTCGACAAAGGTACTCATTCTATTTCAGTTTTTAAATAACGCATTGGGTTTCAGGAATCAAATTGCTGACGCCATTGCTGTGTTGCCGTATTCGATCCAACATTCAACCGCCAAGAGACACCATCGTGTTCCTGACGCGTGTGTTCAACACTTGTTGGACACGGGCCGACTATGAGAAAGTGAAAGTACTATCGTCAGCAAACTGAATATTTTACTACACCTTGATACTCATCATCATCATCGTCACTACAACCGGGAATCGGTCTTGGCCTTATTTAACAAGTTTGAGGCTTGTTAAATTTTCCACAATAATTCGTTTTTCTGGGCAAGGTTATTAGCCTTGCGCCACACCTTGATACGATCACACTATTAATATGAGTAGAGTTGGTGCTAAAATAGAATCCTGATCTACCGTATCATCGGCACCACAACCGGGATCCGGTCTTGGACTTATTTAGCAAGTATATAAATAATAATTTATTTTTACGGGAAAGGTTATTAGCCCTGCGTCATAATGTTACCCTATAGTTAATGAAAAATGCGATACGAAGACACGCCATATATAACAACCCAAATCAGCTTTCGAAGAAACTTTTTATCCGATAGCACAATGCTGGTATAATCCCATGTACCCTAACAGGGTTCGGAAGCATCAACACACTGACACATCTCACAGTCTGTGTGAGGGAAAACCTCTCGAAAACCACGTTTGCCTTTTACACTTTGGCATAGTTCCCTGTTAAAAAAACGTTGTTCTTTTGTGATTTACAACCCTTGGTAAGGACTACTATCTTTGAACACAATGGCGGTTTGTTTGGTAAACCGTTTGTGGGTGTTCTTTAAACATACGCAAGAACCACCCACAATTCCATCCCAACTCTCTTTGCAAACCTGCAAACATTTGTGGGGGGTGAGGAAGTATGTGCGCCAAGACACGGGCTCCTGGTTCACTTCCTCCCCACTTCTTATTTTCCGCGCCTCCGGAATAGTCTGCGTCACCGGGTTCTTCGGAACCGAATAAGATTAGGAACAATGAGCGCAGTTGCGTCGTCCACGAACAATGGACTACGGCGGTACACCACCAACGAAGGGAAGAAGGAATAAAGGCGCCGGGTGATCGAATACAGATTTTCTTTTATTTTTGTTTAACACATATAGTTCTTAATGGTTCCGTTTATTTAACTTAACACAAATACCTTGGTCTTAATGATTACTTTAGTTAGCTTAATGCGCGCAGTTTTTTTAATTTGCGTACGGCAACTGATGCACTCAGACGACAACCACTGACCCCTTTCGCAGATTAAATTCGACTTTTTATGTCCGGCCCCGGTGGCGGTTGAATCTCGACTGACTTATCAATGGAAAGAATCCATTTATCGCGTCGTGGCGGTTGAGTCATAGCAAAAATAGACTCGCTGCCACTTACGAGGAATTTCGAGTAGAATTGCTATGCTTGCATAGGAAATCAGTTCCAGCGAATCCTCGCTGAGGTGGATTCGTTGGTTGTGTAGACCGGGAAATTGGCATAGCCAAGTATGATCAAGGGTCTTGATGGTTGTGATTGATCCGTGGAAAAATTAGCTGTCGCTTGGTTGCGGACGAGAAGTATGATTTAAGGAGGAAATGAACCGAAATTGTTTTCGGGGGAAATTGGAATTGCTTGGGTATGATCAAGGGTCTTTATCGTTGTGATTGATTCGTGGAAAAATTGGTTGTCGCTTGGTTGCGGACGAAAAGTATGATTTAAGGAGGAAATGAACTGGAATTGTTTTCGGGGGAAATTGGAATTGCTTGGGTGCAAGCAAGGAATACAATTTAGATAAGAATTAACCGAAGTAATTTCGGGGAAATGTATGCGACTCGGTATAGTTGGCGGTTATGGTTAATGTTCGTTGTAGGTTTGAATATGCGTTTTATCACAGCATATGGATTTCGGGGAAATTAAGATTGCTTGTTCGCCAGGAAGGAATATCGTTTAGATAAAGAATTGACCCAAGCAATTTTGGGAATATGTATGCGGGGATGATTTAAAATATATTCTGTTGAATTGTATTCTGTTGTGGGTTTTGGGAGTGTTTATTTTTGCAAAGTTTAGAATGTATGCTATTGCGGATTTTGCATGGGGGGTTGGGCTAAAGTGACGCGCTGTTAGCGGTCAAGGTTGGTTAGAATTGTGGGTTGGTTCTCCATGTGGTGTAGAGAACCCCTACACATTTCCTTCATCAGGGACATTTAATGCACCTAATGCATTACCTAAAACTTCCTGTAAAGAATTCTCATCATTCATGCATTCAAGCATCTTCAAAATTCTCTGAAAGAATTCTTTACAAGTTACATGCATTATTAAAGCGGAAAACTGATCGGCGCCCATGTATGCCAGCGTAATCTGCTGCACACATGCCATTTTCCTGGCTTATCCAGGGCCGCGGCAGCCTTTTGTCCAATCGACAAAAGCAATGCACGCATCTGGCGTCTAGCCGCCATGAATCGAATTCTTCACCATATAAACATGGATACAAAAATTTGACCCTTTACTTACAGCAAGATACAGTACACAATCTCCATTGTGTACCTAAATTGCTCTTAGCATCAGTTTCCTAATTGCGATACAGACAATTTGTTCAGCTGCATCGATGACCACGACGATGTCCTTTGGTCTATCGTCCTTTTTCAATTTCGTTTCCCATGACCTCGTTGCATGGGCAAACAATGGATCATTAGCACACTAGCTAAGATCAACCAGGAGAGATCCTCTCCAACTGTCCACCACACCACCACAGAGAGAAACTTCAAGTTTCTCTCAAGGAAATGAAAACTCACCCTTAGCCGCGAGAGTAGACTCACCAGAGTCTCCCGAGGTTAATCGCTCAGTACGTCTATCAATCGCTTTTCAACCACCAACGAGTGAAGTCGTTCTTTCACACTTTGTAGCGTGCGCGCGGTAGTGCGCACACCACGATTCAAATTAAGTCGCTGCGCGAGTTCTCCTTACTTGTTAATTCCACATATATTGTCTGTTAAATGTGCATTAAATAAAACCTATTAATAAATCAATAAACAGTGTCGTGAATATATCAAAGTTAATAAATAGAGTACATCAATTAAAAGTTTAAACTCGAGGAAACAGTGTTTTTTTTTTCTTCTTCGTGAATAATTGCCTTCGGCAGTAGGACGACTTAGTGTGTTGATAGATGTAGCACTTCAAATCGTGACAAGTAAGTAAATAAGTGCATCTCCCACGCAGCAAATGTGACTTGGTATTAGGGGGGCTAACATCAATCAAGTGTTAAAGAACCATTTCCATCAGGATCCGTTGTACAAAAGTATACACGATTACAATTTGCGCAGTGTGAAAGGATACATACTACATGAAAGGAGGAAAGAGGTTTGGGACTGCTTGGAAACATTTGTGGCAAGTGTACTCATCCAATTTAGTGAAGTTGGCGATTCGAGTAGACGTGAAATAGTGGAATATTAGTGAACCCGTGCCCGTGCTGGCACATAACTAAGATAAGACCTACACGTTCAGTAAAATGATCTATATTGGGTTCATCATAAGCCACAATTTAGAAACTGGGTTATCTTATCCTTAGTGTTTTTTAGTACTATCCCCATTGGCAAGACGTCCGTGAGAGAAAACCCTGTCGTCGTTTGTTCAATGAGAATCGTAAAACCTGATTATGCCTATGCCTCGTTAATTGTACCCTTATCGTCTGGGTTTTTGAAGGCTGTCAGCACCTGGCGATGTTCCTCTTTTCCAATTGTACACAGAGTACATGGACCACCAAAGAGTTTATGTTTCACAGCCACTAGCCATACAGGCAAGAAGAAAACGGCACTAAGCACATACTGATGTAACTCCTTCTTACTGGTCGAGGAGCTCGAGCCTTGGTGAAGTTTCGTGAAGTCTACACTGCACTGAAAATATATTTGAAAAAAAAAATATATCAAAAACACTTTTCTCACCTGTGCCGTGTGTGGATTCGTCAGAAAAAAAGGAGAAAAAAAAGAAGCGAAACGTTTAATTAATTAAGAACTTTTGGTCCAAAATCCCACAGAATAAGAGTTGACGCTATATGCCGATGGGAAGAAGACAATTAGCTTTCGCAAAAATGTAGCAGCATCTCTTCCAAATTTAATAGGAATGCCACCTGGATCAACTGATTTAGTACTGTTCAGCTCATTGGTCGGGAAACAGTACAAGATGCCTATTTAGCTTATGATGTTATGCTTGTGTTCCACCTCAGTCTGATGTGGTATTACAGATCATAGGGTCGGCTATGTAAGGGCGTCAGAATTAAACCACCAAAATAGGCTGTCCCGGTTATAAATTTAACTCCATGAAATTCGATTAAGCCGCCAACAAAAATTGTGGTGGTGTTTATAAATCGGATTTTCAGAGCAAAAAATTATACGTGATTCTAAACGGACAAAAGCACATCGCTATTTGTGGAAGATAGTTCAATTATATGACTGCGGAAATTAAAAAACATGTTCCTCAGGCTGGTGTTAATATTGTAACAAAAACGAGTCGATACTCGTAACCTAAAGGTTCCACTGTTTAAATCTTGGTTAAAACACTTTACTGTATAAACTGATGAAACTATTTAAAAATTGAAAATATTGTGCTTTCCAGTAACGAACTACGTCAATACATTTAAAATGAAAATAAACAAAGGGTTACATTTAACAAACAAAGTAGGTGCACAGTGTGCTACAGAGTGAATAGATTCCAACAAGACAGAAGAGAAAGAGAGAGAGAGAGAGAGACCGAGACAGAGAGAGGCGGAGAGAGACGGAGAGAGATAGAACAGATTGTTGGTTAAAACATAACTCAGCCCTACCTAACAAACAACCGCCGCAAATAAATAGTATTGTGTTATGTCGCTTTGATCTCACGAGGTGCCTCACAAAGTTAGTCGGTTAAGAAACAAATGTTAAGATGTCTTAACATAAATCTGTCCCAAGGGTCCTTCAAATTTCGTAAGAACACTATCTACGAAAAACTGTCATGGAATCCAACTTCATTGTCACACACCCAAGTTTATACGCGGTACATGGTGAAAAGCCGTTCACGGCTAAACCTAATCCTGAGGGGCCAATCTTTTCTAATTGAGGAACCTGAATGATATGACGCCTGGACGTTACAGAACGCCGATATTTCCTTCAATGCTAAGTTCGTTTTGCGTGACATCGCCTGGGTTTCTTTCTCGCGCAACGCAGTCTCGTTATGATCGTAAACAAAATAGTACGGTAGAATAAGCATACATGGAACATTACGTCGTTGTGATACCCTCTCGGCTCTTGTTTCCCAGAACCCGGACAATAAGACGGAAAAAGACAACTCACACAATACATCGTTACGTTAGCGTTCCGATTTGGTGCTTGCTGGTGATAATAGCGCAAACAAATTCACATAATGCATGGTTACATTATGATCGCGCCGTGGAAAATCGTTTCCATATAAACAGGGCGAGGAAGTTACTTTTCCGGCTCATCGCACAGATAGTAACGTGGGTGTGAGTATAGGTGCGCGTGTACATATGTGGGAGCTTGGATGAGTAGACGGGTAGTGCGCGTGAGCACGACGCGACGAACAAAGAGTTAAGGGTAAGTTCCAGTCATCAAGGTTCTAATGTTCGAGTGGAGTAATGTAGAGGCGCACTACAAATTCCTAACAGTCAATAAAATTAACGAGATACAATAAAAGTGAACAAATATCAACAAAATCATGGCGGCAGATAATTTGATGCAAGTTTTAATAAATCGATTAATCCATTTGATACTGTTAACAATTTATTCTTTATCTTTTGCATTGATTAATTAACAATATAAAAATAACAGACTTCTACCTATTGATACGGCAAAAACGCTATTCATTTTGCGTTTTAATTTATCGCGAATTAGTTTTCGAAATGAAAACTAATTGTTATTTGTTGTTGTCATAACAGAATATATAACAAAATTAATTATTTAATGACATAAAAAAAGTTTTTTTTTTTATTAGACTTCTCTCGGGAAAGGCGAACCTATAGCGTCGATTGGACGCCCCGAGGTGCCATCAAATAACTGTTGCAGTTCTTTTTGAACAGTTGCAGGTTGTAACGCTCTGGGAACACTCGCGTGGGAAGGGAGTTCCACAGCCTCCCCGCTCTGTAACGGAACGAGTTCTGATACAGGGATGTTCGCGCCGTCGGGAGATGAACCACAAACGGGTGCGATCCGTCGGATTGTCTTGTGGAGCGCATATAAGCCGAATTGCGCGGAACAATGCCAAGAATCTCCGAGGAACAGCACCCGTGATAATATCTGTAAAACAGACAGAGGTCGGCCACGCGCCTTCGATGTGATAGCGACTGTAGTCCCGACGTCAGCGCCGAGTCCCCGATCAGGCGGATCGCTCGTCTTTGTACGCTCTCAAGTAGGTCGAGGGTATGTTTAGGAGCCGAGCTCCAAACAGGAGAGCAATATTCGAGCGCGGGTCTAATTTGAGATTTATATAGGAGAAAAAGTTGGGCCGGAGTAAAGTATTTCTTGGCTCTAAAAAGATAACTCAGTTTTCCTGAGGCTGATCTGGCGATACCCGATACGTATATATATATATATATAGTTCTGCGGTGAACTTCAAAAACACCTCTATCCGTTTGGATATGTATAACAGGTCAATTGAAAAGACCCCGGCCTGACACATAGATGGCGGCACTAGTATTAAATCGATATGATTTTTAGTTAGCCCTAACCTTCAAAAGACGCGTGTATAAATTTGACAGATGTCGGATCGTTAGTTTGTGAATTATAGTATTTTGAGCGAAGCAACTTCTGTTATTGTGAAAAAAATGGATAAAAAGGAATTTCGCGTGTTGATAAAATATTGCTTTTTGAAGGGAAAAAGTACAGTTGAAGCAAAAACTTGGCTTGATGACGAGTTTCCAGACGCCGCCCCAGGAAAATCAACCATCAAGGATTGGTATGCTAAGTTTAGACGTGGTGAAATGAGCACCGAAGACGGTGAACGCAGTGGACGCCCAAAAGAGGTTGTTACCGACGAAAACATTAGAAAAATCCACAAAATGATTTTGAATGACCGTAAATTGAAATTGAATGAAATAGCAGGCACTCTAAAGATATCAACTGAACGTGTACATCATATCATTCACGAATATTTGGGTATGAGAAAGCTCTGTGCAAAGTGGGTGCCGCGCGAGCTCACTTTTGACCAAAAACAACGACGAGTTGATGATTCGGAGCAGTGTTTGGAGATGATCAAGCGTAATAAACTCGAGTTTTTGCGTCGATATGTGACAATGGATGAAACATGGCTCCATCATTTCACTCCGAAGTCCAACCGGCAGTCATCCGAGTGGACTGCACACGATGAACCCGCCCCAAAGCGTGGAAAAACGCAACAGTCGGCTGGCAAGGTTATGGCGTCTGTATTTTGGGATGCGCGCGGAATAATTTTCATCGACTATCTTGAAAAAGGAAGGACCATCAACAGCGACTATTACACAGCGTTATTGGGCCGTTTGAAGGACAAAATCGCCGAAAAACGACCGCATTTGAAGAAAAATAAAGCGCAGCTTCACCAAGACAATACACCGTGTCACAAGTCAGTGAAAACGATGGCAAAAATCCATGAATTGGGCTTCGAATCGCTTCCGCATCCACCGTATTCTCCAGATCTGGCCCCCAGCGACTATTTCCTGTTCTTAGATCTCAAAAGAATGCTCGCTGGGAGGAAATTTTCGTCGAATGAAGAGGTGATCGCCGAAACTGAGGCCTATTTTGAAGCAAAGGACAAATCGCACTACAAAAAAGGTATCGAAAAGTTGGATGGTCGCTATAATCAGTGTATCACCCTCGAAGGAAATTATGTTGAATAAAGAAAACGAATTTTGCCAAAAAAATGTGTTTTACTATGGAAGGCCGGGGACTTTTCAATTGCCCTGTTATAGGTCAGGACATCATGGGACTTACTTCTTAATTCACTGAGCTTGTATTGAGGCTCGTAGATTTACCAAAATAACTACAAAAACAATTGAGAGAGGAGCAAAATAATTTCTTTTTACGCAACACGTGTCAAGAATATCAACGCATTTTTAAATTTTTTTTTAACACATTAATAAATGTTTTGAAATGAAAAAGTTCCCGTGCATTGTTTTTCACTTTCCTATTGACAGATATTTTATTCGTACAATTGCATGCACTTATGCTGCTTTCAAAGGTGTTCGTATATTTCTAAGTGTATAAACAAACTTAAACATTACACGATTGGAACTATTTACTAATTTTACCTTCAATGCCTTAATAAAAATATAATTATAATACTACTCAGAGAAAATTTTTTCATATATCAGTTATCCCTTCAAACGAAATCTCCTCCGCCAACGCTCTCAACCAAAATCATTTCAAACCACAAAAATGTCGAGAGTTTAAGAAATTCTCAACTTTCGTGACCCGTGTCAGCATCCGTAACCTCTTCAGTCTAAAAGTGTATTACATGAGGAAAACCACTGTAAATTCATTCCACGTCTAAATTGACATTCTTGACCTAGTTCACTGCGAACTTCCTTATATTATCCTTCAGTGCGTGTTAAATTCTTTTTTTCAATCCTGGAAAAATAAAAAAATAAAAACCAGACGACAACATCGTCGTACGAAGTCGTAGCGAATGCCAGAGAACAGTGCATCACAAAGCTAAGCATTGTGCCCCAGGCTCGTTTGATTTCTATTCCATTCATGAGAGTATACGTCCAAAAAATCCTTTCCCTCAATATTTGCATGTGCGGCTTCTTACATTCTGTACGCCATTCGTCGGCTTACTGATGCCTCTTTAGTTTACAGAAACAAGACGAAGAACCGAGAAATACACAGCAGCTAAATCAGAGTCTAAGTCTCTTGATTCTAAAATCGACACGAATGCCTCGACGATTCCAATCTCTTGATGATGACAGGCTCCAACTAGGAAAACGTTTTATTCGCAACATCGTTCCAATTTAGTATGCGTACTTGTTCAAGAAGAGGCTAGTCTGATAAGGTGCACTGAGGGGTGGTGACAAGAATGTGTGCTGTATTTCTTTACTTACTCAACCTGCCATCCCTCGGCATGTCCTAATACGTTTTCGGAATATGAATATGTGTGTCATTTGAGTTTACATGCACCAATGAATGCAATGAGCAATTAGGCTACACAGGATGACGTAGCATCTTGAGTATGATGGGAGGCGAAACATTATTGTGTTCACCACCCATCCTGCGGTGGGGTACCTACTACGTACATTTGGTTTGGCAGCCAAACCGGGAAACCATTACCACTACCATCACTCACACTTCAACACCGCTGTGGTAAAGGTTTGCAACAACCTGTCAAATGCAACAAATATTTTATCATGCGAATTGTTCGTACAATGATTTGCGGACGAGGGTATGGGTTAGAAGGCCAGGGAGAGAAAACACAAGAAAACCATGATGATGCCCTTGGTACGACGAATGACGTTTATACTTGTTAGGTCGCCGGATATGTACAAATAGGTTGGATAGGAAAGCATTTCATTGCTATTCGCAGTACTATTTCCATTTTCGATTTTGTTTACCAGTATTCTGTTTCGGTTTTTAACACGAACAATTCAAATTATTTTTATGTAGTGAATAAGGATAACCATGTGCGGATTGGATAAACTTAATCGAGTCAGATCGCGATTGATATGTTGGCGAAGAGCTTGCACTTAACCCTAAGTGTGGTTGCAAAATCCTATAAAAATAAACAGATGATTGTCATTGCACACCCACATACATACACTCAATTGGGTGGTAACAGATGAATCACAGTGGATAAGTAACATCTCCACTCAATTGTGCACATAAAATAAGGTCATATACGACCTATCTAAGCAATAAACTGATTTATTCCACAAGGGAATGTTGGCATGTGAGACCATCAGCGTGTGCGTCCATTAAATTATATAGAGGAATGACGTTCAGTTATTGAATATACCAACCACGAAGTTAGATTATCGTAAGACATCTTAGGAACAAGTGTCAGTTTCTTTGCTAATTAAGGGAGCCTATAAACTCATAAAACAGTCGTCTTCTTTTGACTGAATCAATTCCCCTCTAAAGGGTTCGTTATTGTTTGGTTTTAAATTGTAGGGAGTCGTAGATTTGCTTGGCGGGCAAATGCCCTTTACTTAAAAAATGCACGAGGTTTGCACGTTGCACGATGCTCAGTAGAGCTAGCGTTGTGTTTTGGGTGGTGCCTTGTTGTCCTGTTTAAGTTCATTTGTGGTAATCTCTCTATATAATGTAATGTACTTTAGAATGTCAGTCGCTTATTTTAAACATTTGTTTTACTACTTCCCCCGGCAAAGGCGAAATTAGAACGCTGAGACAAAACCCTAAGATGATAATAGGAAACTATTTTCTGTTTTTAAAGAGTCGCATATTATAGCATTCCGGAAAGAAATTTCATATGATACATACTATGACCACTCACCCCAATTATCAACTTATCTAATGGGACCGACCCTCATCATACTTGGAATCACTCTGGTTGTATTGATCAACACATTTAATAGAAATTCTAGAGCAATAAAACTAGTTGTCAAAATATGAAAAGAGACTTCTATGGTGACACCGCTTCTATTGAATTCTACCCCAGGAAAAATATCCTACAAATAGTGTCGCTCATGGAAGAACAAGCCTGTGGCAATAAAGTGATTATGTTATACGAAATTCCAACAGCCATAAACCCAAGAGTATTAGCAGAGATTCTAAGTGATGTTCAGTAATTGAAGGCATTTGCAATCAAAACAAAATTAACAAACCAGAAAATCAAACATTGCCTGTTGGCTAACATACATTATTCCAAAAAAAGGATTCGACAAGCGGTAAGGCAGGCAGTGCCCATATGTTGATGGACAGTAGAGAAAGAATCATCAAAGGGAGATGATATACTACTGGGGCGTTGTTAGGTAGTAACGCCCCCACCGCCTTAGCCCCACCGAGAAACAACAATCAATATCGAACATATACTACACAACTAATTCAATTACACAGAAAACATTCGTTCAAATTTCACATTTTTAACACACATAAAATATAAAACTAACAGATAAAACACATAGTAGATATTCACATCCCCCGCTTGGTAGAAACCGTGAGGTGGTGCGGGGGCTTAATTACAATGAACCGCTCAGGCTATGCTGAGGGAAGGATACGCTTCCAATAGGGCTACCCATGTCAGACAGACCAGCGAGGAGTAACACCGAAAGATCTGCCACCCCTAGTCCATATATATATATATATATATATATATATATATATATATATATATATATATATATATATATATATATATATATATATATATATATATATATATATATATATATATATATATATATATATATGTGTGTGTGTGTATATATATATATATATATATATCGTATTTAAAAAATAACTCCAAGTTCATAAACTTATATTTCAAAAATAACTCCCTTGATCACTCACGACTCCTCGCGATGACTTAACTCCTCTGCTAATCAAATTCTGACTAACTCTCTATTCGACTACACACGAAGGAACCGGTCACGAATAGCTTCAAAAAGGGAGGAGCCACACGATCAACTCGAGGTAGTCAATCGTGGTTGGGTTAGCATACGGGGTGAATTTCCCACGTATGTGTATCTACTAAACAAGACCAGCATAGATGGATGCGTGCATTGTTATCGCATCCCATCATAATGATCATTAATTGAAGGAAAAGGTTCTGCGATCTAATGTCAACAGAAACGCTATTTCCCATGATCTACGACGGGGATGCGGATTGTTTGAGTTCGCCGGCATTGGATGGGACGGCAGCCGTGTACACAATTAATTTGTGTAACGCTCGCCGGCGGCGGGCCCATCGGGCGTGAAAATACACCGAAGATCCACTAGCACGTCTGAAAAACCATAAATCAACGTTTAGTTTATTGGCATGATGTTTCCTAGGTCCGTGGGCGGCCGGCGACCGATAACAGACACACTCGCCGAAAGCAAAGAATCCCAATAAACATGGGTGCACTTGGATTCTGTTTAAACTAACGCACAACAGCCAGATACCATCAGGGTACATGTGTTTTAGGGTAATTACTCCCGTTCTGGCGCCGTAAGGCAGGGGCATCCGCTTAGATGTCTACTTAAGTAAACGAAAACTGCTTCGCTAGCCATTGTGTGAATCATGGCTATTCATTGGGCAAATAGTATTGATGGTCATGACCGATGCTGGCGATCGTTCCAAGAAACGGCAATGGATCGCAGCATCGGTCGTGCTGATAACTCAGTAATATGCGTGCCTGCAAGGCCAACAATAATTTGAACCTTTTTTTTTGGAAAGGATAGATCAACGATCATACCGATGAAAATCGATTGATGCTGGATCAATGTCAAGGCAAGCTGATGATCTTGCCATGAATTATGCTTTCAGGTGATGACCGTGGAGAATAGGCTTGGAACACCCCCAAATAAGATAAGCTGTCTAGTATGTATTTATGTCGGTTATCCGTATGGATAACCGAATTGATTCCAGCTATGGTGGCGGTTAATGCCCTAGCAAGATTGTACAATCTTGCCGGAATTTCAACTTTAAGGTAAATTGTATTGCTGGTAATGGTGGGGATCAAGCGATGCGTGGCTCTTCGGGCCCTGAAAAACCCCACAACCCCACAGCACTTCCCCCCACCAGTGGTAAGGGGCGTTCAACCGGATCTTCAATTTCACGGGTACCCCAGAGCACTTCCCCCCACCAGTGATAAGGGGCATTCACCGGATCTTCAATTTCACAGGTACCCTGAAGCACTTCCCCCCACCAGTGGTAATAGACGTTCAACCGGATTTTCAATTTCACAGGCACCCCTGAGCACTTCCACCCACCAGTGGTAAGGGGCGTCCAATGGATCTTAAATTTCACAGCTACCCCAGGGCGTTTCCCCCCACCAGTGGTAAAGGACCTTCAACCGGATCTTCAATTTCACAGGTAGCCCAGAGCACTTCCCCCCACCGGTGGTAAAGGGCGTCCAACGGATCTTCAATTTCACAGGTACTCCTAAGCACTTCCCTCCACCAGTGGTAAGGGGCGTTCATCCGGATCTTCAATTTCACAACCACCCCAGAGCACTTCCCCCACCAGTGATAAGAGACGTTCAACCGAATGTTCAGTTTCACAGGTTCGCTAGAGCGCTTACCCCCACCGGTGGTAAGGGGTGCTGGAAGCATATTTCTCTCTCCTTTCATTTAGGCTTACGAAAGGCGTGGTCCCACCAACGGTGGTAACGGACGCCTCGGGCAAAGAAGATTAAATAGATACCACGACACTTCTCACCAGTGGCAGGCGGTAGAATTGGTATTAGGGCGCAAAGAGAAGGCGTTCCTTCTACATTATTGGGTGCCGATGGGTTTTGATAATTAAATTATTTTAAATACAGTCCACTACAACGTTAAGGTTACTGCGAACCACCTGAGAGCCAACTGTCCGTCTTTAACCTTAAAGCTACTGTGGGGGTTCTCGATATCACATGGAGCACCAAGCCACAATCCCTACCTAACTTTGACCACTAACAGCGTGTCACCATAACCCAACCCGTAATTCATTCGCAAACATGCAAAGAACACATCCCAATATGCAACAGCATCCGTCCCCAAATCTGCAATTGCATACATCCCCAAACTTACCAAGAATCCATTTCCCAAGCTGTAATAAAATGCATATTCAAACGTACAATGGAATATTAACCATCACCATCAACTACATCGAGCCGCATACACTTTTCCAAAAACCGCTTCGGTTAATTTCCTATTTAAAGTATATTTCTTGCTTGCAACCAAGCAGTTCTAATTTCCCCCGAAAATCATTCCGGCTCACTTCCTGCTTAAACTATTTTCACGGTTGCAACCAAGCGACATTCAGTTCTCCCGAAAATCATTTCGGCTTCCATCCCACCCAATACCAATTCTCCTTACTGGCAAGTCACCAGTACGATGGGTTGTATTTCTGCGAAACAACCATCGCAACGACCGAGACCCACATTCCTTTGTCGAACCGACAACTCATGCCCATAATTGGTCGTATTTCCAAAACAATTTCCTCGTATACATTGCGCCAGGGGGATTTAACTCAGCCTGTACGGCAATGATTCTCTTGAACTAAATTCCCTATGCACATATAGCAACCCTTTTCGAGTTCCCAGTAAGTGGCAGTGAGCTTACTTCGCTATGACTCAACCGCCACGACACGACGAATGATTTCTTACCCTTTCACGGTCAGTCGAGCTATAGTCACCATCGAGCGCACATCGCCCTTCAACCCAAAGGCAGTCGAGTTCATACCCTACGAGAGTGTACACCCGGGAGTAGAGTGTCAACCACGAGCCGGGATTCGCACAGTCGGTATAACCGAGTGGATAGTAGTCTGAGCCGCGTGTCTTGCGAGTCGGTCGATTAGCCCATTGAGGACAATTAGGTATGAAAATATCAACCAAAATTATAACTTAAACGAAATACTAACAGAGTAGTGCCGAAAAATACACAACATTCCGCTGTGAATTATTATGTGTAAAACCCTCTTATAAAATAAGCAAGCGAGTAATAAATGATATCAGCGTTGGTTAGCAAGTGTCTACCGAACTAAGATTTAATCAAAGAAACCACAATTGTAAATAAACACATTTTAATACTTTATATATGCAACAATAAATTTGTGATCAGTGAGATATCACCGGAAAACAAACTGCCTTTTTCTTTCAACAATTTGTGCTCGTTCCTTCCCCTCTTTTCGACAAAAGGATTTAATATAGTTTAAATGGGACTTGGACGAATAAACATAGCATCTTGAGGACAGTAGATCATGTCAAGTTAACAAAGATTCTTATAATTTGTCTTAAAACGGTAAGAACTAAGGAAAGTAAATAAACTTGCCTTTCAATCCAATTGTGACGTTTGGGTTCCATGCGAATAGATGCAAAAAACACATGGCTGATCGAATTTCCGGCAAAACTTCGGCCAAACGGAACCAAATCGATCCATTACTTAAGCGGCTCGTGAGTGAGGTTGAGAAAAGGGGCCCATATAAAAATGGCGGTCAATGCGGAATGAAGCGGCTCAAACGGTAGCCAAACTAAGGCTATCGGACAGTAAAGTTTTACACAACCCTTGGCGGGACTAAAAATAAATCATCTAGTATGAATTACTCTCTTATGGTCAAACACTAAATTTGCACCTCTATTTCGATATATATCACTGCAATTTGTGCGGCTTTAGTTCCGGGCCAACTATACATTTTTGTAGAATAGCAGACACTTTCAACACGTTTGCCCTTATTATCATAGTTTTCGACAAATACAAGGGCTACATATTTCGGGCGACCACATCAATCCCTTACAATTTTTTTTTAATAAGTCCTTTAAACCTATTCTAACAATTGGAACATTCGAAGCTACTGACTAACTAGATGTGTCATTTCATCAGCTAACATTCAGACGGTACGGTTCGTCCTGCCTTTCATACGTCTTACATTCTAATTGTCTTCCCACATTACGTGACCTAGCAGGTATACCAAATACCTGAACAATACAGTACAGTTTTGTTTTCGCGCCGTGTTTTGTTGTGTGAAAAGTGACAGCGACAGTGAACATACAAAGACCAATTAAATAAATAAATTCTCTTGATAAAAACAGTCAAAACAAAGTAAAAAAAAATTTTTTTTTCAATTCAATTCAATTTTTATTTGGTAGATAATTACATTTATGGTATATTTTACAACTAGTACTTAAGAGATTTAGGATAGCTATTCCTTTACAACTATAATCTTAAATCTATATAACGACAAGATATATATAAATATAATGAAATAAAAGAGGAAGCCACGGATTTGACAGTCAAAACAAACACAGATTAATACTAACCAACTGTGAGCACATGTTTACAAAAAAAAAAAAAAAAAAAAAAAGGAAAAGAAAGAAGTAAAAGAAAAACAAAACAAAAATAACAAATAAAAATAAAAAAGAAACAAAAGGAACTAAAATATACACAAATTACTGATAGGGAACAGGTTTGCCATACAGACAAATTCGGTTGAGGATTTCGAAAAAATGAAAAATGTGCTAAAAAGGGCCACCGCGGAATTTTACACGTACACCCCGAAAGAAATAAAGACTATAACGGTTCTACTAAAAGGCGTTGACCCTGAAACAGAACCAGAAGTTCTATTACAAACGCTACGAGAGCTTAACTGTAATGATATTGAGTTTATCGCGGTAAAACCTTTCAATACAGCTAGGGCTAAACGGGAGAATCGTAAATTACCATTCTTCCTGGTGCATCTGGGCCCCGGTAGCAAAATTGGTGGACTTAGGAAAATCACTATCCTGAACCATCAAATTATCACATGGGACAAATTGAAAAAAGGCAGAGATATAATCCAATGTCTTCGCTGCCAAAGGTTCGGACTCTCAGCAGCAAACTGCGAAATGCAGTATCGATGCGTAAGATGCGGACAGGACCACAGCGCAGAACAATGCACATTAGGTAAAGAAAGGGTAGACGACAGATCTCTTCTAAAGTGTGCAGTTTGTAAGAGTGAGGGACACCCCGCTAATTATCGAGGCTGTCCTAAGTTCCGCGAACTACAGGAAAAAAAGTTTTCACAGCAACGAAAAATAGAACGCCCGATAGTTCAAGCCCGACCAGCACTAAATGTAACACCATAGTTCTCGTATGCTCAAGTAACAGCTGGTAGGAGAAACACGCCACAACCCACCACACGGGTACCGCCGCCACATACTCGGCCTCCAGAAACAATAACACTAGCAGATGTGCTCACAACCTTGCTCGCTATTCAGACGCAGATGACACAAATGCAAAAACAAATAAAGGACCAGGACACTAGACTAGACTGGGTCTATTCGCAATTGTCTAGCCAGCCGTCAATATAAACCCCCCAACAGAAAGCACAATTAAGGCTCTAGTCGTGAATGTAAATTCGCTTATCAGAATCGAGAGAAGAGCCGCTCTCTTTAAACTGTTGCAAGACGAAAATCCTGACGTGCTTCTGGCTAGCGAAACTAAGCTGAATCAGAGGCATAAACTATGTCACACCAAACTACGACATTATACGAAGAGACCGACCAAACTCCACGCAAGGAGGAGGGGTGCCAATCTTTGTTAAAAAACAACTTCAACATAAGGTAATATGTAGTGGTGAGATGCGCAGATTTCAGGTGCTTGAAGCGTGCATTATCCGCATACCCCTCCGACAAGGTAGGGGGATGTATGTGATATCTGCCTACGCACCAGAAGCACATCAACAAAATCTATTTATAGTGGAGCTAGAGACTCTTTTCCAATGCTTACAACTTTACTCGGAGGGGAACTATTACATCGTAGGTGGCGATTTGAATGCTAAACACCCAAATTGGGGAAATAGCATATCCAACACGAGAGGAAATCAACTAGCTGGTTGACTAGATCAACATCACATTGAATATAGGGCTGACCTGCTAGCTACAGAATATCCTTCTTTCCCCAGAGGGGGATCGTTCCTCGAGATAATGCTTATTGACACACGACTTAAACATACACATACTAACAGACAAAATATAAATTACCTACGCACAATTGAGTATGACAGCGACCATTGTGCATTATCAATCGTGATAAAAACACCAAGCGAAGTTGTGGAACTCGGTGAATGTATGATACCGCAACCCTATAACTATGGGGGTATGCGATGGACGCGTTTCACGAGAACCTTAACAAGAGAAATTCGCTTAAAAGATATTAACCCTCCTACCAACAGAAACATACCCAACGATGATATCGACAAATCCATACAAAAAATGGACGAAACCATAAAACAAACTATGGACAAAACAATACCAAAAACCACACCTACGGACAACATGAACATGTACCGAAACGCCGCAATCAACGCACTACACAGAAAAAAAAGTAGACTTCTGTCGCAACTAAAACTACGATACAGACGATTTATTGATAGGCACGACCAGGAGATAATATCACTGAAGTCCAGATTAAAAAATCTCCAACAGCTGATAAAAGCCAACTATAGGCTCCGTCGGGGAGCCTCTGGCGCAAGACTAATGACCTTGTCCGAAAAAAAAAGCAAATCATTATGGAAAATTTAACAAGCCTCAAGACTTGTTAAATAAGGCCAAGCCCGGTCTCCGGTTGTAGTGCCGATGATGATGATGATGATAGGCTATCAGCAAATTTGTATTGGAACAACAAAGTTCGGGCTGTAAAATCCAACAACCGTAGTATGTTTCCGCAAGTTAATAAAATATTTAGACGGAGTAATGAAAACGAGATTCAGTGTCTCCAAATACCACGAACTGACGAAAACCAACGAATACTGGCAAATATAGGCATAGACACAAACAACGCCATCCTAAATGACGAAGTTTTTGTGTTTGAAGATCCCTTGGAAAAAGTGAATGTTGTAGGGGCCGTCTTTCAAGAGCTGTACAAGCCAAATGAAGTAATTCGCCGCAATCATGGCTTGGAAGATGGAGTTTTACTGAATTATCGTCATCTTCGAAATGACATTTTACAGTGGCGAGCAGAAAACTGAGGTTTTATCGAATTCAATAATGAAAATACGGCAAACGTCGAGATGACTGTAGAAAGTGCCAACAGCCTTTTGATCACTAGTGAAGACATCCATGGCGTCTTTGCATCATTAAGAAACAAAAAATCAGTTGGAATCGATGGAGTACCCAATATAGTATAACGTTTGAAATAATAGTGAAGAAGATCGTGTGATTCGAACTGACGCTATGACAGCTCGAATCACGAAAAAAATTTGACCTAAGCGTTACACACCAGGCTACTAACCGTGTTTTGAATTTGATTTCCAAACTCGACTACATTCCACTGGTATGAATTATTTTTATTTTATCGCTTGGTAGACGGTTCTGATGTATTTTTCTTATTCGATTTTTTTCGTTCGGTGTTCTTCACTATTTTTGCTTGTGAATTGTGTGTATCTGTTAGAATCGCTACAATAGTACTCAAACATCTTCCTCCAATCGCAATTGACATATATGCAGTCTTGTTTAACAACGCTCTGAGCAACGCACACCATCCAGTACGTTGGAAAACGGTCATCATCCAACCGTTACCAAAAAAGGGAAAGACAAAACAAACCCAAAAAATCTGCGTTCGATCAGTTTGTTACCGAGTATCAGTAAAGTATTCGAGAAGGTTCTAAACAAAGCTCTACTTAAATGGGTTGAGGACAATAATATTATTCCAAATAACCAGTTTGGTTTTAAAGCTGGTCATGAAACCACACATGCCGCAGCTAAACTGGTTTCAGAATTTCAGTGGAATAAAAATCTGAAACAGTGCACAGGTGCCTGTTTGATTGACCTGGAGAGGGCCTTCGACACCGTTTGGCTAGAAGGGTTATACTTCAAGCTAATGAGACTAGTCATTCATAAACCACTACTGTATATACTATACGACATGTTGAATGAAAGGAAATTCGTCGTCAAAAGTGGCAATGTGCCCTCCAACATTACTTACAATATAGAAAACAGTCTGCAACAGGGAGCGGTGTTATCTCCCATCCTTTTTAATATTTACACTAGCGACCTGGTAAGGTCTCTTCATCAGGCTATTGCGTATGCAGACGATCTGATAATATATAGAACAGCACCAAAAATTGAAATCATTAACGGATTATTACAAGGAGATTTCAATGATGTTCAGCGATACTGCGACAACTGGAAACTCAAAATCAATATCCAGGCGTGTGAAACCATCCTGTTTAGAACACCACTGGCTGAAGCTACCAGAGACACCAGGAAAAACTGGCGAATGCTAGCTATTATGGGACCACACCAACAAACACTGGAAACCAAAACTGTAGTCAAATACTTAGGCATCTGGTTGGATCAATATCTATATTTTAACAAACATGTGGAAGCTGCCCTGGCCAGGGCAAAGAAAGCTTATGCTATGACAAAAAGGCTGTTTCATACTAGTCAACTTGACAGCAGAGTTAAAGTTATATGCTACATGGCTCTCATCAGACCGATGATCATATATGGATGTCCAGTGTGGTTTAATGTGGGACCTAGCCTAATGAAAAGATTGATTTTGAGAGACAATGCCTCAGGACGTGTCTCAACTTACATCAGACTCCTGAATCCGATCACAAAAAATACTATCCCAATGAAGCGTTGTACAATGGGGCCAATATAAACAGAGTGGATAACTTTATGATCAAGCTGATCCGAGGGCATCTTGCGAGATCCATGAGCTCCGCGAACGATTACATTTTTGGTGCATATTACCCAAACAATATGTATTATGAGGGGGTACGTCGCATAGGCTTTATTCCACCAGAAGCATTCCTTAGTCTTGACATGAACGGCCTTATACAAAATGAATCCGCTATACCGTTGATTTATCACGTGCGTCGGTCGGGTACAGATAAACGAATATGTTATAATCGAGAAGTTGCGCACACAGATGAAGAGCACCTGCAGTTCAGTAGGGCAGTAGCACAGAAAGACCGAAAAGACACGAATAAGCAACACCAGAGATTTTGGTGGCTGAGTGGCAATTAAAAACCTGTTTCCTTATAAAACTGGCAAAAAAGGGAAGTAATAATAATAATAATAATAAAGCCCAACAAACTACGGAAAGCTTACATAGATTTAGCATTTCGAAGTCTTGATATTGGGTTTATGATAGAGTTAAGGTTTAAAAAAAAAAAAAAAAAACAATTAGTATAGTATTTAAGTTATAAGGTAAAAAAAAAAATAACGTAAACAAAGTTTATTCTGTTCTTCATTTTCTATATATAATCATAATGTCGAAAGACAAATTTTCATGCTTTAAGCGTATGCATGTAACTTAGAGAGTCCGCAAAGGACCAGTAAGTTAAGAAACAAGATAACATAAGCTAAAGTTTAATCATTTTTGTCTAGCGAGTAAGAAAGTAAGTATAAAAAATGATATTAAAAAACAAAACAAAAAACAAAAAAAACAAAAAAAAAAAAACTAGATGTGATCAGGGGTGATGTTGTGCCACATACGTCTATAAAACCGTTCCGGAACTTTTACGATCCTGGTTGAAATATGTAGATGCGTCCACCTTATATTATTATATAGTGTAGTAATTTATTAAAACAGAATTTCTCTTTGATGAATAACATAAATAATGCCGCCTGACGTAAGCTCCTTAAAGGTATTTTTTTTATCTTTTTCAAATCACCTTCCACGTACAGGAGATACACAAGAAAAATGGCCAATAATATATCGTTTTGGCTCCCATATTGCCAAAGCCAAGGACGTATAAACGTGGCCTTGGGAGTAGCACCATTTCATTAAAGAATGAACAGACCTTCAGACTTTAAACAACCATGGTAATGTAATTCAAAGCATTTTCTCCTCTAATTACTGCGATAAATCAGTTTATGTCTACAAATCTTTGCAAATATTTCTCAAAGGGAATAAATCATGGAGGCTGAAAGCGTTACCTCTGATTTGTTTTATAGCGATTGAAGGCAGCCTAATATCAATTGAATACGCATTTATTAAACGTATCAAGCTTTTTCAAAGTTATAAACACTGTTTAAAGATTTATTGAATTTTTTCATCCCTATGATAATTTCCTAGTATTTCGTCGTCTTATATATTCAGGATTTATTTATCACAGCCCGTCCTGATGTAGCAGGGCAATAAAACCATCAAAAAATCCAGGTGGCAATTCCCACCACATAATAATTGATTTTAGATGTCACGTACAACAGAACACTTTTTTTAATAAGTTTTACTAACTAAATAGCTGAAACCAGTAACCACTCGAAATATTTTGTAGTACGTATCAAGAATAGGAAGCCACATTCATTAGATGTGGGTCATTTGTTATTTCTATTTCCCTTGACTATCTGCATTCATAGTATAAGCTATCATCTATTTCAGTTATGGCAACAACTTGGCATTTAAAGAGAACAAAAATCCTCAGATCGGTATTCTTGTACGAGGACACATGCCTGCGACAATAAATACTCTTGAATCCTCGTTGCCCTATAATCCATCACAGATTGAAAGAATGTACGAGGAGTAGCCGGACAAAAGTGGGAAGGAAACAATATTCTTCACTCAAATCAATGCCAGTCGGCTGGTGTTCATTTATTTGGAATTTTCTGGTGAATGAGTAGGAAAAGCTCTTATTTCAAGGATCCAATATATCATGTCACAAAAGAAAGGAGCCAGAAGCATGAGGTAAGAAATAAGTGGCAAAAAGCAAGAGGTACGAGTGAGGGTACAAATCAAAAGGTAAGAGACAAGACGTCAGCGGCGAGCACTCACAGGCATGACAAGAACAAGCGCGAGGCAGGCCGAGCAAGAGGCCAAAGCAGAGGGCGTAAAGTGGGTGGCAAGAGACCGACGGCAATAAGCAAACAGGGAATGGCAAGCGGCAAGAATCAAGCAGACATCAACCTCAACCCTATCATCCTGTAAATCTCCCTTGTGCATTATTTTACTCTAACGAGATGCGTACACAGAAATCTCACCAAAATGATACATAAAATGATGCAACTTAAGAAGCTTTTCAAATTGAAACACAATGAAGGCTTATACTAAGAGAGATAAAAAACAAACAAACCAATCTTAAATAAGAACAGAACCCTTGTTGTTAAAAAGGAAAAAGAAATAAGTTGCGCCTTCGGAGGATGCAAACTGAACTCATTACGGAATGTGGCATTTACTTTAACCATCGCCCTGTGTTGACAATTGAGCGAAGCGAAATGGTATTCGTGCAGCTTGACATTTCTATAGTCTGTTGGCAACGAATTTGATTGGAATCATGATCTTAAGCTTTGCAGCAAAAGAAAACTATACATGACGTTTTTGACAATGCTATTGAAACTATTGTATTCATTTGTCATACTGGGAGGACATTGCCTGAGTTCAGCCAACTTACGCTTAACGATATCTTAGGCTCTGCAACACGGCGAAATATTGTGGGAATATTTAACGTCAAACATCTACTGTAACAACTGAACGTCCCAATCTTTCCTGCTAGGGCATAATTCATTCAAGACTAACGTCATCAATGTCAAGAAGCCCACAGAAACGTCAGAACTGATGATTCGTTCAACCGCATACGTGAAGGAATTAGGTTTACAGGTGTTAAGAGTTACCCAAGTTCCGTGTTTGTATTACATACGTCTCATTTGATAGCTGGTGTAAGGTTTGAAGAGTTTTCCGAATTAATTTGATTCATAACAACTGACGAGGAGTTGTTGTGTTCTTGTGAGTTTGTGTGGTGTTCCTTATGCATGTCTGAATTGGTTGATGTGTTCTACGGTATAACTTCGTAGCATATTGTGCCACCCACTGGCACTGTAGTCGTTGTAATGATAACCCAAGAGGGCAGTCAAGTATCGATGAAGTGCGACTGCATGTCGCGGGCGGTGCTGGTGGTGTTTACTCGGCGTTTGTTTCCGTGGGAGTACCAAGCATCTTAAGACTGCGACTTCTCCTTCGGCTACTGCTACTGGCCCCGCTACCACTAGCAAGACTGCTACTCGTTGTGTTACGAATGGTGACGTTGTTTATTCTTTTCCTGTAACAATAACAACTGCAGGCTAATAGATGAGCCTCTCTGGATATACTTTTGAACTTGACAACATAAATGTATTTCCTCTTGAAGAGTCCACCTTTCAGGTTAGCTAGTTCTTTCAGTAAGCCGGCTATTACTTAACCAGGTGAGTTTGAATAAACGGACATACTATCCTCTTGAAAACCACAATCCGTTAACACTTCACAAGTTTGTTCAACGTTTGCTTTAATTAATTTAATATAAAATGATTAATCATTAAAACCTTGGACGGATTGGGATTAATCCATCGATGAATTGGAAAACAATTTGATTTAAACTTTCTTCCGTTATCACGAATGATTTCTCATTGTTTATGACAAAGAAGGAGGATGCGTATGCCGCATACGGAACATCAACACAACTGTCTCCACTTCGAGATATTTTCTGACTAACCACCTTTGACGAGCTGTGCTGGGTGCCTACTGTCATGAGTATCGGCTAGAACCCTTTGTGATTGTAAATTGTTGTTGGATTCGCTGTGATCGAATGGGGTACTGCTGGTATTTGAGCAAAAAACAACGCGACTGTAATAAGTTTCCCGTCCAGAAACCCAGGAATACACTATGCTATGATATAAAATGTTCACATCGAGTGTGCGGACCAAGGAGCGAATAGTTTGCAGGTGGTTCAAAGCTGCAAGATCATGCGACCCTTCGATGAGGGTCGCATTCGATTTTCAGTATCGCGTAGTAAGACTGCAGGCATTTGAGCTTGTTTCTAACAGATACACATACAATACACAAGCAAATAGTGAAGAACACTGAACGAAAATCGAATAAGAAAATGCATCAGTCATATACCAATCAATAACATACCAATTCCGTAGCAGTTGAGTGTACTTGAGTTTAGAAATCGAATTCGTACACGCGGCAGTGGTCTTGCGGGGGATATGTATGTGCGTCGGCAAAGACACGGGTTCATCGATATTCCCACCTACTTCTTCCACCGAGAGCGAGAGCCACCAAGTTCACCCGCAGAGTTTTGAAAAGTAAAAAAAGTCAAGCACTGGTATGTTGTTTGAATTAACGTTCATTTATTTATCATGTGTTAACTTTACAAAATCCATTTCTGTAAATTCCTCGCACTCGGAAGAAATTCTAATCCAATTAAGTCCGTGAATTTTAAATAGTTGGTAATTCAAAATTACAGTGACACAATCTCACATAAGGGGGAGCGTAGTTAATCCAACACCTAGCCGTTTAAGCATTGCGTACACACGTCGCACGTGGGGATTCTGAACCAGGTGACATGGGGACAGCACAACCATTTGAATTAATGACGCCGGTAAATAGTGTAAAGACCGCACTCGCACACGCTATCTTACACGTCCATTAATAGCGATGACGATTCGTTGAGCTCAATGACCTGACTATTCAGGGACGCGCGCTGGAAGGTATGAAGGGACGTCTGTCCTCTGTGGTGGTTATTACTCGACTGACTAATGAATGGAAAGAATCCATTCATCGCGTCGTGGCGGTTGAGTCATAGTAGAAATAAACTCGCTGCCACTTGTTGGGAATTTCGAGTAGAGTTGCTGTGCCTGAATAGGGAGTTTGTTTCCGCGACATCCTGCCGCATTGGCTGGGCTAGATTCCTCGGTTGCTATATGAACCGAGAAATCGGTTTTGGGAACACGAGCAAGTATGGGCATGAGTTTTCGGGGGAAATTGGAATTGCTTGGGTGCAAGCGAGGGATATAATTTTGATACAGAATTAACCAAAGCAATTTCGGGGAAATGTATGCGGCTCCGTGTAGTTGGTGATGGTGATTAGTATTCCATTGTAGGTTTGAATATGCGTTCTATTACAGCATATGAATTTCGGGGAAATTAAGATTGACCAAGGAATCTAGCAAGGAAAGAATATAACTTAAGTAAGGAATTGACCAAAGCAATTTTCGGAAAATGTATGTGGGGTGATTTAATTGAGGGACATGATTAATATTACGTTGTAAATTGGAATATGCATTTATTTCAGCTTGGGAAATGGGTTCCGGCTAAATTGGAGGATGTATGCTATTGCGGATTGGGGACGGATGCTGTTGCATATTGGGATGGGTGCGTTTGCAGGTTTTGCATGGTTGCGAATGTGTGTTTCTTTCAGGTTTGAATGGGGAGTTGGGTTGAGGCGACGCGCTCTTAGCGGTCAAGATTGGTTGGCATTGTGGGTTGGTTCTCCATGTGGTATAGAGAACCCCCACAGTCTGATGCGTTGAGCAGTGGTGCAATTTTTAGTGATTCTAACTATCATAACGTCAGTTCGAATCACACGTTCTTCACTATCGTCGTAAACGCTATAAGCTAAGCAATGGTTTTGCACGCGATGCATGTGACGGGATAATGATGAGTTTTCTGTCGTCTTGGGAGTTGAAGAACCATTGGCAGACTTATATGCACGTTGAGGTGGCTGACTGATTAGTGGTCCATCGATTTTTTTTTGAATGATCCGTTTCCACTTTTTGTTGTTTGGGCAACAAACTACTGGCAGTTGCGCCATCTAAGTGAGAGGATCGTTTCAATTGAGTGGCCTGTTTGTGGATCGAACTTGCAGTTAACAGTATAGGACATATTTTTGTTTGCGTTTGTCATTGTTTTCGGAGGCGGGGGGGGGGATCTAAGAAATGCGCTTTTGGGACAACTGGTCTTATCTTAGAGCGATGGGACGAGGTTATTTCCAATGTTATTATAGTTACTCATTGAGTGGTCGCGCTGTATTTGGTGGGGATGTTGCCTTGTCGCACATGGCGCTATTGTTGGAATGATGAGTGTGGTAAGTTTTAAATGGCTTGGTGGTAAAGGCGGCGAGGCAGGAAGCTTTACATCCCGCATTGTATTGAGTGGTTTTGCTATTGGTACTATTCCACTTGGTATGGTTTTCGTCACGGGCATTGAGGTAGACGTTATTGTAGAATGTATTGTGGTAATGATTTGTGGTGTACTGTCTTTGTATGGTTTCATTCACCATAGACACGACTGGTGCTTGTGGTGATGTAGCCAATGGTGGTGCTTTCATCAACAGGGCATGTTGGTGAGTTACCTCGCCCCAAGACGCTTGATGACAAAAAACAGAGCACCTCGTTGTGTATCCAAGCAAATGAAATTGAAAAATTACGACCAGAAAATTAAGCAAAACGACAACGCGTGATTAACCGCTCAGAATAATTGTTCACGAATTTATCAAGAACGAAACTCTTGTGAAACTAGCTATATTGAATAGAAGTAGAGATTTGCAGCCAAATCACGTGCAGTAGAGGCCGAAAATATAGGAAAATGATTTAGAACCAATTAATAAAAAAAAATCAACTACACACATTGGGCAGCTGCAGAAATATATAAATATACAGCCAAATCGACAGTTGATGGTGAAAGTACAGAAAAAAACTTGAGTGAACTTTTGACCGGAGCAAATGCTCGAACATCTCTCGTTCCTCCACTCATGATCCTATTAGAAGCCCTTCCTAACAAAGCTGGCGCTAGAAATATAAAAGGTATAGCATATATAAGGCTGACCGACTTGATTGGAATCTGAGAACACACACAGAAGGGGAAAACGCTGATTACTAAATGCCAAAGACATAATCTGCATTTAATACCACACCAAAGATCGGCCGGTCTTGAACGATTTCCTCATTAGGATCCCTCTATTTTTGTATTATAGTTGCAGATTATCTTTACCAAACCAGTAGAAACTATCAAAACCCTTACACTTTTCATACATATAAACATCGAGTCTAATATTATCATTAATGTGGGTTATTCTGGTGATCTCAAGAGAGCCGGAGGATGGAGATAACAATGAACTACTTGCCGCAAGTCACGCTTCCTACTACGTTTTTTTTTTAACAACTTCTTTAGTTTTTTTTTTACAGAAAACTCGCGCAAAGGGAATTTTCAAGTACCCTTAAATGGTAGAGCACAATGCGAGCAGAAGGAGAGGAGGTGAATAAGAAAAACAGGTATCGTCTTAAATGCTTGGATGTTACAACGATGATGGAAACACACGAACAGCTACAGAATTCCACATTCGTGTGGTCCGACTAATGAATGACCCTGTATGTTTATTTGTGCGCCTGAAGTTATCTTTCAACCTGAAGTGATGCGTATTCTAGGATTGACGGGTATCGGGGGAAAATGCTTGCAGAAACAGAACACATACAACAAGTTTAGTTGTGCAATGACCGTCATTACCTACAGAAAAGAGATGTGCATGAAGCACTCCGCCTATGTTCTAACGATGGAATTGATCGACTTATGGCTGGGTATCCAAGAAGATTCGCAGCTGTTTTTGCATCCTATCGGGCACGTGTAGTGCAGTTTTCGACGCGTGTGGCCTCATATGGGACTTGAACTCGATTTTAGGTCGAATGTACCTTTCAATTAAAATTCGAATTAATTCGAGTGCCGAGGGTTGCTTGTTCCTTGGCTTCGTCGATGCAAGTGCAGTTCACCGACAGTACTTTGGCTTCGAGGTTCGCCTTTGACGACAACAGGCAGCATGGGGTTTTTAACGCATCGACTTCCACTGAAAATTCCCATTGATATTTCTTGCTTTGGTCAGAATTATATATAATAAACATAACCTGCTGATTGGTAATGAGGTTCGAAGAGTTTGGTCGGAAATGTTGATATGAGTATGAGAAACTCAACGCGTTGTCATAAAAAAACGAGTGGATTGGTCAAAAGATCATTTATAAGGAGTACAGAGCCCTGCGAAATACCAGCATTAAATTCATTGGAGGTAGACTGGACACCATGGAGAACCACCTGTATTAAACGGCGAGAAAGACAGTCGGTTACCCATCAGATCACTAAACTGTGCACTCCATAGGAATGTAATTTCGACAAAAGGGGTGGATGCCAAACTCTGTCGAACGCTTTTGAAATATCCAATGCACTAACGATGGTTTCACGAAAGTAGTGGATGGAATGGTTTCAATTTTGCGGCAAGGTATGTAAAGGAGAAGAAACTTCAATTGTGTATTTATTTGTTTTGCGTATTATAGGTCACAAACCCCCGCTTGGTAGAAACCTTGACGTGGTGCGGGGGCTTAAATTACAATGAATCACTCAGGTTATGCTGACGGAAGCATATGCTTCCAGTAGCGTCACCCATGTAAGACAGGCTAGCGAGGAGTAACACACAAAGATCTACCACCCTTAATCCAGGGTGTTACGCGTCACCGTGCCTACTGGATGGTTTGCAGCCAGGAGTATACCGGCTGTATTATAACAGCGCCTCTCTGACACCGGGTCGAATCAGAGCAGTAAGCAGACCTTACCACATCAAAACGGGGCTCTGATGTGGCGGACTATTTGAAACTCCAAGTCTCGTGGGATCAAAAATGAATAACCAATATACAAAAAACAATCCCACGAAAAACCCGGTAGGCGTAGGTGTGTTGAGCCGACACTACCATAAGGGAAAAAATCATCAAGAAAACACCGACTCGGCAAAAAGAAGACGTAGGGAAAACAGGTAAAAGCGGGATATACGCGTCGGCACGTGGACTATTCGAACGTTATATAAACCAGCCGCGATACAGAGGGTCGTAGAAAACGCGAAACAATATAAAATGGACATCGTCGCGCTTCAAGAAGTTCGACTCCCACATCAAGTAATCGAAACCAACGGATTAACACTGGTGTGTGGAGGTACCGATACACATAACCTCGGAACTGACTTCATCATAAGCAAAAAGATTACGCCCCATGTAAAAGATGTGCAATTCATTAATGACCGAATGTCGGTGCTAAAAATACAGGGCCCATGGTACAATTATGTATTTATAAACGTACACGCCCCAACAGAATCCACCGACGAAGAAACGAAGGACACATTCTACGAGACCCTAGAGGAAGTATTTGATGGGATCTCATCATTCGATGTTAAAATCCTCCTCGGCGACCTCAATGAGAAAATTGGAAAGGAAGATATCTTCTAACCAACAATAGGTAAAGAAAGTCTACATGACGTTTCAAATGATAATGGTATTCCAATTATCACGTTCGCACCGTCAAAAGATCTGGTAGTGAAAAGCACGATGTTCAAGCACAAGCAAATCCATAAAGCCGTATGGATATCACCCGACGGCGTAACGCGTAACCAAGTAGACCACTTCCTCATAGACAAAAGACACCACTCGAACAACCTTGACGTAAGATCATATAGAGGAGCAGATTGCGACTCCGATCACCTTCTAGTGATGGGCAAAATTAGAAGTCGGCTTGCAGCAAACCCACATGGACAGTCACGGGAGACGAGCAAAAAGTTCGAGTTTGATAAACTAAAAGACCTACGTATACGGGCTGAATATCAAGACGAACTAACGAATAGCTTTAGCATCCTAGAGAATGACAGTAGTGAGGAAGAGGAAGCCAATAGTGTGGACACTAAATAGGCATCGATCAACGACACAATCAAACAAACAGCCCAAGAGGTATTAGAATTTAAGAAAACAACTAAATCCAAACCTTGGTTTGACGATGAGTGCAGGGCAAAGATCGGAGAACGTAAACGTCTCAGAATGAACCACTTAGAAGCATATGATGAAGTCAACGCAGTAAGATACGCGACAATTCGGAAAGAAACAACTAGACTTTTCAAACGCAAAAAACGCGAATGGGACAAGACCCGGATCGAAAAAATCATAGAAAATGCCAGAGCAAAGAACAGCAGAGGTATGTATGCCGGCATAAATTCAATTAGAAATGGCTACCGAGGGAGAGCCAAAATAATCCGAGACACAAACGGCTGTCTGGTGACGGAAACAAAAAATATCGTCACATGATGGAAGCATTACTTTGAAAACCTGCTCAATGTACGCACCCATCAACCACAAACAAACGCACCAGAGGTACATAGAGCCAAGCCCCAGATCCCAGAGCCCTCTTTCGACGAAGTTGTAGACGCGATAAATCGACTGAAAAACAACAAGGCCCCGGAATCGGAAGAGGTGGGCCTAGAAATAAACGAAGACAAAACAAAATACATGATTACGACGAGAGCAGGTGGACCTCGGAGAACACATATAAACGTCAGGGGCAAGATATTTGAAAATGTCAAAGAATTTAAATATCTGGGAACGATACTGACGACCAGAAACGAATCGTCAAAGGAAATTAACAAAAGACTACATTCCCGCAACGCTAGTTGGCATGCGTCCAGTAAACTATTAAAATCCAAACTGCTACCACGTAATATAAAGCTCCGAGTCTATAGAACCATAATCATGCCGATTGCTTTATATGAATGCGAAACATGGGCTCTCACAAAACGGGAGAACAAATTCCGCGTATTCGAGAATAAAGTTTTAAGGGGTATATTTGGCGGTAAATATAACGAGGAGTCAGGACAATGGCGGAAACTCCACAACCACGAATTGGAAGAGCTATACCGCAAACCCACAATAGTGAGAGTGATCAAGTCGCGAAGAATAAGATGGGCCGGACACGTAGCGCAAATGGCGATGATAGGACCGTGCATAGAATTCTTGACGGTAAACTAAGGGGAAAGAGACCGAGAGGACGGCCGCGACGGAGATAGGAGGACAATGTAAGATTGGACCTCGAGGAGATCGGATCGGATGATCGAACGTGAAAGGAGAGCGCACAGGACAGGGAACAATGGCGCGGCCGAGTCGGTGAGGTCATGAACTTCCGGGTTCCTACAGGCCAGCAAATAAAAAAAAAAGTTATAGGTCACAAAACATAAACAGACTTGTGGGTAATTTTATGATGGCATCGGCAAAGACGCAGGTTGCGTGCCTTCCCTAAAATAGTCCATCCAGGAAGGAGAAAATAAAACACCGGATCTTATACACCTTTACTTCGATATTTATTTATCATTTGCGATTGGTATTTACACTTTCTGTTGTTATTATGGTTAACAAATATCATAGCACTTGGGTATTATTAGTTCTATTTTCTTTTGACACAGTAAACCGGCCAACACAGCGATTTTCTTTTACTCGAAATTTATTTGCAACTTTAGGTTTTTCTTCTACTCGAAATTAACTTAGTACAGGAATTAGGGCTCACACGAAAGAAAAAAAAGAACAAGTATAGAGGGACACTGTTTGGAACACTCTCCGCGGATATTTGGGAGACAAAGGTGCGCAACCTTCAAAGAGCTAAAATCTCACGGCTAGCACTGGTGGCACGTGCACACATCACGAATGATCAAATCGGACTCTCCTGTAGCAATCGTCCTCCACATTCCTTGTAGAATCGAGGATGAGATGGTGTGCCGTCGAAGAACCATCCGATCGTTAAATTAGGGATAACAATGGCGATTGCCCTGGAAAATTCCAACTGAAAAACTCCTATAGAAACCGTACCGGTTAGGAAGACACGCCCACACGCTGGAAGTGGTGATGATGCCAATAATTACAGATGCACACGGAAAATACGAATGCACATCTGGTCGACTAGAGGTACGAGTGTTGCGGCTGCCAGTAATGGCGGTCATAAATCATAGAAATAGTTTCCTATGATGTTAACAGACACTCCAGGGTACTCTATTGTGTGTGTATCTTTTCGGCCACATAATTTGTGTAGAAATTGCCGCCCGGACAAAAATCATATCTTCTGTCTACATTAACTAGACAGAAACGTTTTATGGGTGGTGTGTAAGGGATAATAAGGCGACGGTGTTAGATTCTTCTGTGATGTTAAATTGGCAGAAGATCGCCCGCCATCGAGACTGATCTTTTATTATCCCACTCGTTATGTCCCATTACAGGCTATTAGGCATCTGGTTTGCAGATGTGCAAGCCGGCCAATAGCCCAGCCAGTGTTTTGGAAGATAATGGACATTGAGACAGTGTTTGGGTACACATTGTTCCGATCATTAGAACATCCTATCGGTCGATGTGGTGACATGTGTGTTGTTTAAAATAACACAAAGTCATTTGCAGGAAATCTACCATGGCTACGCTGCATTAGAAAATAGAAAGATCGGCCGATGGATCTATGGCCAAAAAGGTAAACACATCCTGTCGAATCCAGGGAAAAGCTCCTCAGCTATTACGGATATTTATGTCAGTTGTCCTGGGGGACAACCGAATTGTTTTCAGGATTTTAGGGTGGTGCGGTTATGTCATTTTGCCACGGATTCGAGTCAATGGTAGCTAAGGAGTTTGTAAGATTTTCATGGGGTTAAACTGATGCGAGGGTCTTCGGGCCCTGAAAACCCCCACAGACTCACCAGCGACACATCCATCAACGAGATTGAGCCAGCACTATCGACATAAACGGAGGAATCTTGATCATTATTACATTACATCACATCATCCAGATGAACAGACACTCATCTCGCTATATATTTTTTTATACTACAGTATGTACACATTAATGTATAAAATTAGCAGATTGTCAATAAATTTTTCAATGAAAAACAAAATTTTTTTTTTAAATATGCACAAAAGAACCAGACTGTCCCCTTAAAAAAAGACAACTTTTCTATGTATCGATGGATGTCAATCAAGTAATAAACAACATAGCATCTTCAAACTTGAAACTTAACCTTTCTAATGTTGGTATTATCTATCGCAGTCAATATATTTTAATAACTACCGCCATCTATGCGTCAGACTAATTAATTCTGGGACTACCTTCGCACTTTCATATCGTCTATACATAGGAAAGTAGTCGTTTTTTTTTAAGGGGACAGTCTGGTTCTTTTGGACGTATTTTTAAGTTTTTTTTTCCTAGAAAAAATGCTGGGACTGTTTTCGTATTAAAGAAAGACATCAGATGTCGTTGATATCACTTGCTTACAAATTAACTTATATATATAATATTATAATTTTCCTAGTCGATGGCAAGAGAGCTTAAGAAGTAATACTGTGGCGAGACAAATAGATTGCACAGACATAACCGTAGCGCAGACCACAATATACAACAGAATTGAAAAAAATGCGTCAGTCCCGTATCATCATCATCATCATCGGCACTACAACCGGGAGCCGGTCTTGGCCTTATTTAGCAAGTCCTGAGGCTTGTTAAATTTTCCATAATGATTTGTTTTTTCCGGGCGACGTCATTAGTCTTGCGTCAGAGGCTCCCCGACGGGGAATCGAACCATGGTCTCCCGCGTGACAGGCGGGTATACTAGTCAGTCCCGTATACCAGAGCTTAAAATCAAAATCTATAAAGGAAATCCAACAGCAATAGACCAGTTCCAACAAAACCTTGTACGGGAAATTAACACCATTCCAAGGAAACTTCTCAACATGTTTTTAAGAATTTCCAACCCCGATGTGAATAATTTCAACAAGCCCGAGGGAGTCATTTGGACATCATAGTTTTTAAAAATTAGATATCCTTAAACATTTTTTGCAGAATTCATATAAGTTATATTCCGTATGCTTGATGCTCAATTTCAACTCATTACTGCAGTGGTTACCGACTTTAAAAAAAAAACAATCAAAATTCTCTTTCGAAAAAACAAATGTCTGGTAATTTTAAGTAAACATACTTCGCATGTCCATGGTATGGTTAATTACTTTTTATATGGAATAAGTTAATATGACAAGAAAAATTGTAAGATAATATTTAGTACTCTGACTTAGGTTGTAAACATTTTTAATATAGTGTGTGCCTCCTGAATCAGAAAAAGAAAAAGGTATAATTTATATTGTGAAACTTCGCAAACGACGTTCCTTAGTAGAAATTATAAATTCATATTGAAGACTTTATAAGCAATTTGTAAATAAGTAATTAACATATACATACGTAATTTTCTATGGTGAGGTAATATAATCCAATATTAGCACATTTCTTACCTGAAAATAAACGAAAAGGATATGACAGTTATTTAGAGATTTAATATACATTAAAGCATAATGAAGTTTGAATCGAAATTAATTCTTTCCCTGCCCGCTCGGTCGGAAGACTACTGGAAAACCACAACCTCCATATGGCCTATTCAAAAGTTTTGCCAAACATGTACTCCAGTTAAGTTCGGTGTAATTTACGATTGACCTTTCTATTGTGCGGTGTTAGATCTGGACATAATCGGGCAAGTGCTGGTGAGCCTCCTTTGTCCTGCACTCGACCGGATTCACAAGAACAGGCCAAGAACCAACCCTACCCCAGTGCAAACAATGCAGGCCAAGAGGACGCGTTTCCCTACTTCCCAATTGTTGTCAGGATGGCTCGTGAATGAATACACACACAAACTATCTATGTATGTAGTTTTTTGTTTTCCCCTTTGGCTTTCAGTATTCGTCTTTTTTCTTAATATCATTTTTGATGAAGAAAGTTGAGGTCAATTTGGTTGAATTTTATTGCCAACGCTTCTAAAGTAAGTTCTCTTTCCTTTCTAGACTTTGGAGAAATATGAAGTTCATCCGGATGGCAGACAGACACATCCGTCTTCCTCCGAGGAATGGCTGAAGATGTTTTATTTTATTTTTATGCTGTTTTCTTTTCTTTAGGGGTTTTTTTTAGTGTTATGTTGGTCCCTTTTTCTCAGTGGTTCTTAGAACCCTTACAGAATTTCGAACAAAAGAATTGAACCTGTTTCTTAAGTTGTAGCTGATGGTAAGAGTTATGGGACGACCCTAAATGCTAAAGGCAGTTAAGTAGCACAACGAACTCTAATGTGAAAGTCGTTAAAAGAGGTGTGATGAGTTGTGAAATTCTATTACAAAAGTTTACCTTATAAAGGGCGTGATCCAGTTTCATTGGTAGATGTTGTCCGAGATATTCACTAAATAAACACATGTTCTGATGTTTAGGCTACTAATAAAAGCACCGGTGGAATAGTGTGCGCTTAACATCGACACATCGAAGTAAAGTAATATATTTGCACAAAAAGTGCGTTTAGTCACGTTTACCAAAGAAAGAATTTGATGCTTGAAAAGATATATTGCCATTGGAGGGATTAACGTTGATAGAACTAATATCAGTTTTTCTTGGTCTTAACTAATGGTCACAATCAAATTACGGATATCATGTGCTCCAAAGTCAAAGGCCTTTGAATTAACTACCATTGACTTAATTAATAGAAAATGGATACGCAGGATAACATTAGTGTACATTAGTGAACAACTGAATCAAAAGCAACAATTCGGTCTGAATGACCATAACAATTTTGCTTTTATTATTCTTTTGGTCGAAAATATTATACTGCCAATAATGTATCACGTACTTAGCCCAGTTATTTATGTATTGTTTTCGTGTTTGGATCCCATTTGATTAACACACTCTTTTGAGATCCGTATTGAGCTCCCGCCCCTGAAACCAGATATAAACACGAAAATGAAAGTTCTTATTTGACATGCGACACATAGTTATTGCAAGACGGAAGTATTACAAACTAGCAGGGTTAGAATCAAAAGGGTTCGCCAGTCTCAATATAAAGAGAGAAAACAAGTGTTCATGAACAAACGAGGAAAAAATTGTGAAACCCAAAGAGTCTCTAATAACAGAATGGTGCAAAATCTAATATATATATATATATATATATATATATATATATATATATATATATATATATATATATATATAGTGGTGGCGAACTAATTAAAAACGATACTAGAAATTTTGTTTACAATATTTTTTTATTAAAATTCATTGCTATAAACAGTTTGTAAAATGTTTTTTATATATCAACTTTAGTATATTAATTAAAATATAAATAATATTTACAAAAAAATAACAAAGAAACATAAAATTAAATTCAAACGGTTTTGTAAAACAAAATTAGCTGGCGATCTAATTAAGAACGATTTGTTTCTTTTTGTATAATTTCGTTTTAAACGTAAATATTTGTTGGTGCAATAATTTGTTTGAAAGTAAACGGAATTACAAGTTCTTGCTTTGTTTTAAGACATTTGAACGAGATAGGAGAAAGAAAAAAAGCTGTACAAAAAACCTGAGAGAAGCGATAATAAATCTTTGAAATAATGAAAGGTTTGTGGGTAAGTTTAGTCGGGGCGCCAGTCAAGGGCGCGGGGGTCACCAAGCTTCCACCGTCTAATTCGCTGAAGGTCGTCCACTGGGATTTCACAGCAGAATAGTCAACTGTTCCGTCGACAACTGTCCACCGAGAAGAAGCAAAAATGAAACACTTGTGGCTTGTTTGGTAGTCCAATTGATCGTTCATTTAACTTTACGATGAACCTATACAAAGGTTATTAAACTGTTATCCAAATTTGTGTTTTACATAACTCCGAGCCGTTGGCGTATTACTCTTCACTGACCAGATAACGATATTGTCTACACATCTAACCTCATAATTAATCGCATAGTTTGGTACTTGTAATTAGTATGTACTCTAAAGGGTATTGCACTCGACGACACCTTACACTCGGGAAAGCTTATAGACTCAAAATTTCTTAGCTACCCGTAAATACTTTGAAGGATACATCACATAAACGCTAGATTACGTCGCGCCTTTTTACGGGTTTGTGGGGGTTCTCTATACTACATGGAGAACCAACCCACAATTCCAACTTAATTTCGACCGCCTACAGCGCGTCACATTATCCCCTATCCCACCATTCAACTATTTTACCTGTAAAAGAAAGCATAGCTGAATTCATAGTTCTATGCTGATAATGCAGAATTGAATTCAGCTACCTTTTTGGCATACGGCAACTCTATTTTTGCTAGCCCATGAGATTTCCATCGGAAATCACATCATGTCGGTTAGTAACAACAGGTCGAAGCAGACGACACTGTTGCATACACATGCAACCGCTGGGGAATTTGTCGAAATATCTAATTAATTCTCACTATAAATTACCCTAGCCAATTTGGCGTCACTTCGGCTTTTCCGCAGATCATCCATTCGCTTGGGATCAATGATCTCTTTCCGCAGGTGAATAGCACCGGCCACTTTTCCTCTCCTTCACAGTTCTGTCTTCCTACAGTTCAATGTACTTTGAGTTCACCATATTCACCGAATTAGGTCAAGGGGTATCCTCAAAGTTACATTGATTCATGCACACACAACCAAACCCACCCCGAAATCATAGTATATCGTGTGTCTGTTCTCTCATTCTCCCATGTTCGTCGACTATCGAATTAACCGATGTATTCACCACACATCGACGGGCGTGGCAATGAAAGAGCAGAAGTATGATCTCTATTGGTTGTCCTGTGTGCAAAAATTAAATTACCCATCTTCATCCCTAATTCGAGTCAGTTGCTATTCAATCATCATTGCGGTTGGTCACGCCGCCGCTCGGAGTGAATCTAATTTCGCGACCTTTTAAAGGCAGTCTTTACTCAATCACCATCGCGGATGCACACGCTCGAGCCACAAGTTTTGGAGAAAATCTGATTAACAATTAAAACATTATTTACGAATGGAAACATACCGTGAAATCAATCGTGAGTTAATACTTAATCATCAACAACTTCGTAGGGCACTAGCTAAATCGAAACGCGAAATTTGCTATTTAAATTCGTTGCTTATAGAGCAACGAGAAAAATATTCTCGGCCGAAGAATCGTATTGTTGATGAACTACAGAAAGTTACAAGTGTATAATAAGAGATAGACATAGTCTAAACCAAATTAAATCAATTCAAAACAATAAAAAAACAAATTATTCAATTAAACAACCAACACAGTGCGTTTATATTTCTCTTGGATACTTGTGTAAAGTGGACTATTCGTCGAAACATCGTTGGGGATTGAAGAAACCGTGCCATACGTTGGCAAACATACTTTCTACCCCCACAGGTTCACCGGACTCGTGTGCAAGGTTTGGGTAACGAAACTCGACTGGACCGACGGAAGGGCGATGCGCGCTCAGTGGTGGTTGTGACTCGATTGACCATGAAAGCTAAATTAACTCACTGCTACTTACTAGGAACTTGAAAAAGGGTTGCTATGTTTGCAAAGGGAATTTAGTTCCAGAGAATCGCTGCCGTACAGGCGGGCTTTAGACGCCTCCTACGACAAGCTGGCCTAGCTGTGAGTATATTCTAACTGCCTACTTACAAGGCTGTTGTTGTTTGGGGAGTGTTTCTCATTTGATTAGGATCGCTGGGTTCAATAGCATGTGATAATTCATTTCGCGAAATATATCTAAATTTTTGTTTATTTCGTCGTTGTATTAAAAAGAAAAGTCTAGTTATTCTATAACAAAAAGTAAAATCGGTGTTTTAGTTTGAACTTTTTATTTGAGCTACTACATCACGCCGAATAAAACCACCACAAACCCTTCCATGTGAGCATTCATATAGAGACATATCGTTTGTTTTGGACCCGTCTGGTTAACTTTATTGCTAGATATCTGAAGTTTAGTTGCCACCACGCCGTGATCTAATGTGCTCAATTACGAGGAGACTGTCGTGATTCTAATGCACAGGCAACCGTAGTGAGCAACTTAGTACAAAAAGAGTATCAACAATTATCAGGACATAAATGTAGTATCACTCTTTATTGAGACAATCTCGCGCACATGCGGCCGTCGTTTGATGAGTCAGTGTTTTGATCTAACCTTTTCTAACATGAGTTCGAATCACATTTTTAACTACAAGCGCAGAAAGCTATAAGACCTGTGGGGATGTGGTATAGATGCCGAACATGGGCACGGATTCACTTTTATCCCCGACACTTGTTCCGCCGAACACACGTTCACAAAGATATCCAAGAGAAGAGGAGGAGAAATGAAATATCCTTGGTTTGATTTAGTTGTTCGTTTTTCTTTATTTGTTAATATTTCCTTTTCTTTATGTTTACTTAGAACTTATCTATTTTTGGTTTTGACCTTAGTTACTCCGTTGAAAAATGTTATAATTGTAAACTGTCTATTTTAAAAGGGCAACGCGTTTCTCTTTCTCAATTTACTAACGGGACACTACGTTCGTCTGACAAGGTTTCTCCTTTACTTGGCGCTCGAGCGTGTACACCAGTGTGCACACGCTGCGGTAGTTGAATAACGACTGACTGAAAAAGGGATGCAGATGGGTAATTTAATTTTTGCACACAGGACAACCAATAGAGATCATACTTCTGCTCTCTCATTGCCATGCCCGCCGATGTGTGGTGAATACATCGGTTAATTCGATAGTCGACGAACATGGGAGAATAAGAGAACAGAAACATAAAGTACTATCATCCCGGGGTGGGTTTGGTTGTGTGTGCATGAATCAATGCAACTTTGAGGGTAACCTACTGATACAATTCGGTGAATGTGGTGACCTCAGTGTGCATTGACCTGTAGAGAGACAGAACTGTAAAGCAGAGGAAAATTTAGTTGGTGTCATTCACATGCGAAAAGAGATCATTGATCCCCAGCGGATAGAGTGTCTGGGGAAAGTCAATAGGACGCCGCTGATGCTTGGGAAATAATCAGCGTGAGAACCAGACTCTAACCCCAGCGGTTTTGCTATGATTTAACAGCGTCGTTTGGTTAGATTTAGTTGTTGCTAACCAATATGACGTTGAGATTTCCGCTAGAAATCTCATAGGGTTAATGATATGGAGTTGCCGTATGGCAGAAGGGAGCTGAATTCAATTCTGCATTATCTGCATAGAATAATGAATTCAGCTATGCTTTCTTTTACAGGTAAAAGAAAAGGTGGGATAGGGGATGTTGGGACGCGCTCGGGGGGATGTTGGGAGGCGGTCGAAATTAAGTTGAAATTGTGGGTTGGTTCTCCATGTATTTAGAGAACCCCCACAGACCTTCATTGTACATTCGACAGAATTACATTCCAAACCACCGTGTTGTTTTATTAATCAGTTAAATTAAGTTGTTGAACTATGCCAGGAATTAAACGTACCATCCTTCGGATGTTTAGTGTCTTAAGTAGCAAGGTCAGTAAGAACTCCGTAACTTCCCGACTGCCTTTTTGAGCTCATAGTGCTAATTTGGGATTAAAATTCTATCAATAGGATCGAAGAAAGAATAGAAGTCTCATAATGACTCGGACTGCTCATTCTGTTGAATGTCTTCGTCTGTGCAGGAAAAAAACATTACACTATGGGCGCTAGTGTGTTTTCACAAGGCAGTGTCATTATATGGTAAGAAAAGGTTATATTAAAGTCAATCAAATGAATTAATTATTCTCTATAATCCATATGTCTGTGAGAGTTTCTCAATCCTTTATTTTATTTCCATTTTTTGTTGTTAATCGAAGTTGATAATCCAGTCGATTGAAAAAGGCATTCTCCGGTGTCGACGGTCAACTGATACCATATTTACAAATCTATTTTAAGGTAAACAAACGATCCCAACTTACCCTTTATGAAATTGGATCCTAAAGCAAAAACGAAAAAAAAAAAAAAAATATGGCCAAATCCATAATAATAGAGATATATTTTCAGTTTGGTATCCAAGTACTCCTTGGGTTTCGATATCTGTTCCTCGAAATTAGCATCTTTTTGGGGAAATTTAAATAACCCCTACCCGACATGAGCTATCCGTTTCTTTAGAATGTTGACTACGATAACGAAACCCTCTTTATTTTTGTTGTCTAGGGCATTCGATTGTGATCCTTTCTTTAAAAATAAGTTTAAGGGCACCATGTCACGTAGCTAAGTAACTTTTATTTTGTTACTTCTCAACACAACAGTTTAATAAATTACCGCTGACTGTCGACGCAGAATGAATAACTGGAAAAGTCATTGTCCTTACGTTCAAAATTATCGGGCGGATGTCCTCCTCTCATTTATCTGCCACATGCACCCAGGTACAATTGGCAATTGCCAGGGAAACGTGCGCTATCCACATTTATCTTACCACAAAACACGTACGATTCACACAGGACTTTCTAGAAGATGGCAAATGTATCGCACACGTACATCAGTAATCAAGACCAAAGTTTGAGGCGAAATGAAACATTTATCTATAAACCACAGTGGTACATCGTCACCCATACCGGAAATGTTGGTCAAAATGGACATGTAAGGACGCCGCCAGCAAACAAATCGACATAACATATAAAATCGAGCATAATCAAAAGTAACGACGTATTTATTAAGGATACAGCGAGGATTAGGATGAAAAATTTAACATTAAAGCGACAATAGCTTTAAATAGAGTCGGATGCTACTAAAACTAGTCACGATTATTATTATTATTATTTTGTTATAAAATTTAGTAATAAATAAATAAATTACATAATCAATAAATAGATGTGTCTAGCAGTGACTGGCAGAGGCTGTTTAATAAAGTGGCTACGTAACTTCAAATGACGGGTGACAATATCAGAAATTACTTTAAAAATTTTCAACCAGGTGAATATCATCGACAAGGATGCTATTTTAAATACAGACGTAGATATAATTACATTTTATTTTAAATCTCAACATTTGTGTGCAATAAAACTAGGAGGAAGCAATTTTTCTAGTGCTTTAATCATTTCTTCACTCTTTTCAATTGTCGACTTGATTGATATTTAAGCTCCAGTCCTTGACACACATCCAAGTAGTGAGACAAATTACAAAATACTTCTTATTACCGCCAGTGCAGTGTCGACGCCACAGACGGATAATGTACTGGTGAGTGTGTTATTGTTCCTGAGAAGGGATATACGATAATCCGCTTTTGTTAATAATCGTTTGTAAACAAAGAAAAAGGACTAACCGCTTGATGAAATTGAAAATATGCGGGATACACAATGAGCCCTAAGCGTATGCATTATGGACGTTTTGCCCGGGTAATTTTAGTGATGCAAACGAATTTAATTAGAAACGTGTAACACTTTAAAGGGTTTCTTAAAGTGCTCTTGTATAACATTTCAAAAAGCAATACAAAGTATTATTTTTGTATTTTTTTTTTTTTTTACATTTCTGTATTTATTGACCATAAATAATTTTTCCAATAAGCAATACAGATAACTTATGATACCTTAGCTATAATTGTTTACATATACTTACTAGTACATTTTTCAAACAATATGATAAAAGTTATATATTGGTTATGGATTAAGATTTTAGTGGGTAGAGCTTCCTGGAAAAGGTCAGAAAACCAGGATATAGTTATTTACTTAACCTATGCTAAATTGCTTAACTTAACTTAACTTATCTTAACTTAGTCTAGTTACCTAATTATTATTGAAATAAGTTAGTGTGGTGTGGAAGGGGGTAGCATAGTGATGAATGGGTTAGTAAGGATATTGTCAGTCAGGGATGTGGGTTGGGGAACTAATTTCCGTTTGTTCGTTGAAACGCAAAATATTGGAGAAGGGTTGAATATTACTATATTTAAATTGGTGAGGTGAAAGCTCTGTATTGTGGTATACAATCTCATTAGAGTTATTAACCAATCTGCCAGAGGTGAAGAACGTTCTGATGTGGAGACAGTTCGGGTAGGCAGTTCGGTTATCTGACGGAGTCGATGTGAGCGCATTTATTATCGGGTTGGGATTATTGGGAAGATTTTCGATAAATTTGATGGACAGTTCGAGGAAGCGTCGATCTATACGTTCAATATTAGCGGCATAGTAGAGCGAACTACTGTTGTAATATTTGTGGGAGTTGGGATGTCTGTTGAGGCCAGTGATCAGTCCGAAGCATTTCCTTTCGAAGATGCGTATCTTCTCCATTTGGGCGGGTGTGATATGGTACCATATCGGGCATGCATATGTGAGAGTGGGTCTGATTATCTGTTTGTAGATAAGTGATTTAACTTTGGGAGAGAGACCATTCGGCTTGTACATCACTTTTCTGCAGAGATTAAGTTGAATTGCGGCTTTGCGAATCGAGTTTTTGGTGTGGGCGGAGAAGGACAGATTGTTGGTGAAGGTTATTCCCAGGTACTTTAAGGTTTTGGAGGGTTTAATTATATTGTTATTTAACTTGATTCTGATTTTGTTATGGCAGCGTATGGTGTTGTTAGTACAATTCGCATTTCTGCCTTTAAACACTATGAGTTGAGTTTTGGCTGGGTTGAGTCGGATTTTCCACTTAGTAAAATATGCAGAGAGATTCGGGAGATAGCTGTTAATACAGTTTCTTGCCTCCTTGACAAACTTGTTGCTTGAATAAATTAAAGTGTCATCGGCATAATTCAGCATTACTGTATTAGGTGACAGTGGCTGCGGGGTGTCTGAAGTATAAAGGAGGTATAATAATGGTCCGAGAATGGAACCTTGAGGAACACCCGCGGTTATACTGCATGGTGTCGAAAGAGTTGAATTTATTTTCACCATGAACTTTCTATCAGAAAGGTACGAAGCGAGAAGTTTTATGGTGTGGGTGTTTAATCCGAACATTGAATGTAGCTTATAGAGCAGTTCTGCAATCCAAACGCAATCGAATGCTTTTGCTATGTCGAGAGAGACGCATATTGTAGGGGATTGGTTTTGGAGATTCATTGTCACATCATGTGTCAGTTTTAGCAGAGCATGACAAGTTGAGTGTTGTGGACGAAAGCCAAATTGAGAATTCGGGATAAGGGAGTTGTCTCTACCAAATGAGAGAAGATTTTTGTATATCTTACATTTCAAAACCTTACTAAACGAATTTAGCTGTGATATGGGACGGAAGTTAGCCGGGTTGTTGGAAGAACCGGATTTACTTATAGGGACTATCACCGCTGTTTTCCAACATTTTGGGAAATGTGAAGCGTTTATTATGTGGTTGAGAAGAACGAGAATGGGGAATAAGTTTTCCGGGTGAAGCCTTTTAAACAGAAGGTTAGGGATTCTATCCAAGCCTGTAGATTTTTTATTGTTACGCGAAGTAATCAATTCAGATAATTCTGTAAAGCTTAGGAATGTGTCGATTCCCATGGGATGTGACGCTTTATTGGTTTCGTTGAATTCAGTAATGAATGGTGGGAAGGATGGCTCAAGTGTGCCTGAGATGAATTCATTCACGGTGTCGTGGAAATTAGTGACTGGGAGGGAATCGTTTTGTTTATGAGTTTTACAGAAGTGTTCAGCGAGACAATTTGCTATATCAGTGTCCGATTGGGCGATGTTACTGTTAGTTGGTTGGATGAGATAGTCTATTCGAGGCTTGAATTTACGACCAGTTAGTCGATTTATATTTTTGAATAGGTCACGGTTTGGTTTGATACTGTTTAGAGTAGACGTGTAGGTCTGATCGGTGAAATTTTTAAGTTGGACATTTATCAGGCTGGTCAAAAGCTGTATCTGTTGTTTAATAAAGGGTGAGTAGCTAATATGCAATTTACGTCGGAGTTGTTTTTTTATGCGCAATAATTTTGTGAGGAGGTTGGGTAATGGTTTTCCTAAGTGGTTATGAGGGACGATCGTAGGGGTATGGCTGAAGAGAGCATTTCCCAGTATTTGCTCTATTTTTACAGCTGCCTGGTCAATTTCAGTAGGGAATAGGTTTGAAGATTCCGGTAAAGAATAATTTGAAAAACTGGCAGCAATATCGTTATTGACTTTTTTCCAGTTTGTTTTGGAAAAATTTGGAATAGGATTCACTGTGTAGAGTGGTTCGAGCGAAGGGATTTGAACCGTGGAGTGAACGGACCCATGATCGGATGGGAATGTAAAGGACACTGTAGGGGGATTAGATGAATAGATATCTGTGGATTTTAGGAAGAAATCGATTGTTGATTTGATTGTACTACAAATTCGAGTAGGTTGCAATGGACAGTCTGCGTAAACATATGGGTGAAGTGGGAGGAGATCTAGGAGTTGGTAGCCATATTTGTTGCACTTGATGTCATTAAATGATGTATGTCGAGCATTCCAGTCTCCCCCTATGATGAAAGGTGCCGGCAGAGACTGCTGGATTATTTGAGAAATGTCTGCACTAGGGAAGTTAGGTTCACGAGAAGGGTGAATGTATATTGACGACAAAACCAGTACTTTATTACTTCTGCAGAAGAGTTTAACTGCCGTGTATTCGACATTAGTTATGTTAGTGAACCTGATTTCAGTAAATTGGAATTTCTTGTGTATTAGAATTCCAGTAACACCATGAGGGCCAGTGGTTCGCGGGTTGGACACAAATGTGTAATTAGGAATGTATACGCGAGAGTTTGATTTAAGCCAAGTTTCTGAGAGAAGAAGAACATCTGGGGCGAACTTTTCAACAAACAAACGGAGGTGTTGTCTACGAGTGTGGGAATATATGGATTCTGTGTTGAGGGAGACTAGGGTTAAACTATTCATTAAGGGAAAGAATGTGGGAGGTTATTAAATCTAAGATCTGACCTTTTTTTTCTATTTCCGAGCTGTGTTTCAGGGTGGGTAGCAGCGTATTCAGGCTTCTAATATAACCCATGATGTCCAGGTTGAGGACGTTGGAATTGGGTTGATGAGGTTTAGTCCAGTTTCGGGAATCTTTCGTAACTTCTGCATAGGATATTCCTGATCCCGCGAGATGAGATGGTTGAGGTGATGAGGGTTTAGTTGCAGTTCCTTTGGTTGGTGCTGGTTTATTTGTTGTCGTGTGTGCCGATCGTCTCTCGAGGATTCGCAGCTTTTCGGGACATTGGGAAAAGTTCGCTGGATGTGGGCCTCCGCAGTTACAGCACGTTACTGTGATTTTATTTGTGCTTGTTGATCCATCAGCGTTTGTTTTTTGAATTGTTGTTGGTTCAGTACCAGGCGGGTTTACCTTGCATTCTCCAGGTGTATGCTGTTCGGCACATTTCCCGCATCGTGCACTTAAATGGCACGCAGCTGCTAAGTGACCTGAACCTTGACATCTTTTGCAATGGAGAACGTCCTGTTTGTGTGGTTCCTCAATCGCAATTTTATGCGTAAACAAATATTTTATTTGTTTAAGCCGGCTAACATCTTCGTTCGGTGGAATCTGTACGATTCGTAAACTCCGAATATTGTTTTCTCTCATATGAGGAGTTTGGAAGTAGTCCAATCTGTGTATACTCAGTTCTGGGCAGATTCTTGATATTTCGAGTAGGAGTTCCTCATTCGTCCATGCTGGATCAATGTGCCTTATGATGAATGTCTTTGGTTTACTCTGGGCATGTTGAAAAGTGAAGAACTCATGTTTTTTCTCTGTGAGTTTTTTTACTGCCGTGTCGTGGTCCGTCAAAGTTGTTGTCATGATCGAGATCGAGGAGCCTTTGGAATTTGTGGTAAAGTTTCGATGTCCTAGGGCAATCTCGAGCATCTTGATTACTTCCTTGATGCTAGTTGCATTTTTGATGTAAATTGGTGGTGGCCTCACCTTATTTGTAATTTTGTGTCCAACTGTTTGCCACTGGTCATCTATTTTGTTGGTATATTGGGACGTTGACGGTTGTGATGACGATGGTTTGATGTTGGTTGTTAAGGAGATGTCTGATCTTTGGGGATGTACTTCCTTCATGCAGACATCGTCATAGGTTTTGGTCGGTGATTGAAGAGAGCGTATTTTGTCGTGCAGTTGGTTCATTTGGGCTGTAAGCAGCCTTATTTGTTCCATGGCGTCATTGTACTTCTTCTGGTAGTCGATGGTTGGTTGAGTAGTCATTGTAGCGATTTTCTTCGGGGCGTTTAAGCTACTGTGGATGGTTTTTTTCTTCCGTTTTATAGTCAATCGTTGGGCAGCACTGGGACCGTTGCCCGGCATCTGCGAACGCAAAATCCGGATACGGTCGTTTATTTTTTGTTTCGGTTTACCAATTTTGTAATAGTTTTCATAAGGTATCACCGAGATTTAAGTAATTTACACTATCACTTTACACAAAGAACAATGTTCTGTCACAGACCGTTCTTAATGACGGTACCACATTTATGGTTCACACGCGCACACGTGTTTTTTTGTTTTTTTTTTTTTTCTTTTCTTTCTGTCAAGCAGTGGCAGTGGCAAAACGCGTCTACACACTAAGACGATCAGAGTGGGAATTTTTATTTTTGTAAATGTAAGCATTAAGTATTGAATGTGTTGTAACACTTTTTATCAATATTATTATATACAGGGTATCCTATGAGTTGCGTTTCAGAAGAACAAAACATGATCCTAGCAAAAGTTGCACTATTTTTTTGTAATTTGGGCTTTTCGAAAATGGTCAAATATCGATGGATTCAGAAATTTTAATTTGCGGCAACAACTTTGTGTTATATGCTGCATGAACGGTTTGAATTTGGGGGGCTTTTGGAAGTTTTGGAAAATTGTTTCGGAAATGACACTTCAAATAAAAAAAAAATCCTATACTAGTGGCAAGAACTACCTCGGAAGTGTTCGTAAGCCCACGGAGGATGATAGAAACAGTGTCAGGTCATCAACATTAAAAACCAATGAAAACATCGATTATGTAAAAGTAATACTGATCAATCATTTTAATTATTGATTAACGTTTTCGCAGTGTTGCGCAAAGCCTTTGCTGAAAAACCTGAATTAATACAAAAATACAAAAACAGGATGGCGTTGCTATCACAAAAGAGATGCTCTTCAGGGCTAAATCCGGTTCAACATTCACCAAACGCATTAGTACTGGAGACGAGATGGGGATTTATGAACACGACACGCAATCTAGACATCAGGCGCTTGAATGGAATTCACCCAGTAAGCTCAGATCGAAAAAACCATGCCGTTTTCACTAAAAAGAAGACAATGCTCAAGATGTTCAGGGATTACAGAATTCTTCTCACAAGATCTGACAGCCAACATTTAATATTACGGTGTTATGACACTGTGGGGGTTCTCTATACTACATGGAGAACCAACCCACAATTCCAACCACAATTCCATATCTTATTTCGACCGCTTTCAGCGCGTCATTTCTACCTATTTCCCTTATATGCTATTCATCTGAAATAACATGTATTCCCCAAGGACGCATAACAAAAACTCATTATTCTATGCAGTTTAGCTACCATTTTCGCCATATGACAATACCATTTCGCTAACCCATGAGATTTCCACAGGAAATCGCATATTGTCGGTTAGCAACGGCATAGTGTGATCGAACGGCGGTTGCTTAATCTTGCGACCGCTGGGGAAATTATTAAAGCATTTCAGTTAGTTCCCATGATCAGATTTCCCTAGCCAAGTCAGCATCCTTTCCATTTTCTCCAGACGCTTCATTCGATGGGGATCAATGCTCTCTTTTTGCCGGTGAATAGCACCAGTTTAATTTTCCCCTCCTTCACAGTTCTGTCTTCGTACAGATCAATGTACTCTGAATCCACCATATTACCGAATTAGGTCAATGGGTTTCGCTCAGAACTACATTGATTCATGCACATACAACCAAATACACCCCAAGATAATCATACATCGAGTTTCTGTTCTCTCATTCTTCCGCTTTCTTCGATCATCAATTTACCGATGTAATCTACCACACATCGACGAGCGTGGCAATGAGAGAGCAGAAGTAGGTTCTCTTTTGGTTGTCAATTGCAAAAATTAAATTATTCAATTTCATCCCTTTTCGAGTCAGTCGATTAACAACATTAACAGGAGTAAGTCGTTACGCTAACCACCGCAGCGTGTGGATGCTTATGCACACGCTCGCCCGCGAAGAGTCCCTAATATAACCAAAGTTTACTGTCGGAAATCAGATACTTCCTAATGAAACAGAAGAAGTGTAAAGTTTATAGTGATTTAAATTGTATTTATATTGCCATAAAAATGTATCTTTAGCTGTTTTGTGCGTAACAGGCTAACGCACCTCGAGTGCCCAAGAATGTTCTACTTATCAAAATTTTAATTAAAAACTTAGCCGCCATGGTGCACCAACATCGACTAACAAATTTATCTCCAGGAATACTAAAACAAATATTAAAAACCATCTCATTGGATAATGCAAAATCAGATAAACAAAAACATTTATACAACAAATCAACACCAGTGTGTTTTCTATTGTTCCTGTCCTCCTGGGTGGACATCGGAGCAACATCGTTGGGGAAGAATGATACCGCGCGCCCGTGCCTGGCGCAAAATTCTTTACGACAAAATGCCTGTGTAAAGGCGCACGCCAAAAAAGTTTGTACTTATTTGTCTGTAGACAACTTGTTGATTTGGTGCCAAGGTAATGGACCGTCGTATAAGTCTATTATTATCCGTGACTGACCAAGAATGGAATGATTGTCATCAAACAACCAAATCACTTGAGTCGCCACGTTTATGTTCAGTGGTATAATAAAGCGAGATTTCATTTCCGACATTCAAAGGGAACTGGCGTGTCTGTCTTGCGCGGAAGTTCCCTCTACGGATATCATGCGGTTGTTCACAAAGAAACAAAATCGTCGTGTACGTAAACAAGTTCCCATGACGGAAACCAAACAATAAATAAGATTAGTTTATAGTATTGGTGGCAAGTATCTTATTACGAGATAAATGAGGTGAATGGACCAGATTTAAAAACAAAATCGACAAAAAAGAACAAAAATCCTTCGACCTCGTCTGGCCGTAGAAAGCTTCTCACACAGACTTTAAATCCCATCATCTTCTCCCTTGGTCCCCGGAGGGTACGTATGTATGTGAAGAGAAAACTTCCCATAATAAGCTCCAGGGTGGAAAATAAGGTGACAGCACCATGTGCCAATGCGCCTCAAAAGCTGAGTATCGGGGTGAGGAATATAAACAAAAAAAAGTCAACTCGAAAAAACCAGCCGTGGTTAACTTTAAAGATTCTTTCTTAAATTTCAAAATGTCTCCCGCCTGAAGAGCAAATTATTCATAGATGTGTGGGGATCGAAGTTGTGTGTGCCGGCGTACGGCACGGGTTCACTCCCATCCCCATCATCACTATAAGTTCGTCCATTGTTCCGCCGACCAAAGAACAAAACTCCATCATCTTTCGTTCACAACAAGGTCGCCTCCTCCTCAACCTCGCAAGGAAACCGACACAAGGAGGAAGTAATTAAAACGCACGTTTTGTTTATTATAAAAGGTTCTTTTTATTCACAACAAATCTTACAGCATTTAATTAGGTTACAGAAAACAGATTCTAATTACACTGACGATGAAACCGATGCACAAAAAATGTAAGACAGTGTACTCTACTTGTATGGCATTATACTGGGGACACAAGAAAAATTACTTTTAATTGAATATTTTTGCTATTTACTTAATCTGACTCAATATGCTGAAATCGCGATTTTCACACTTACGCATACCCGCAGCGCTACGGGTAGTGGTGGTAGGGGATCGACCGGCTCGGTCGGGTGATGGAAAACGACTCAGCGAAGTACATTCGCTGGTGGTATGATTTGGGGTAATTTGGTGAATATCCTCTCGGCTAAGGGTGTGTTTTACCCACCACAAGAGAAACGTAGAGTCTCTCTTTGTGGAATAGAGAACCGGATCTCGTAGTGAAGATCATGGTGGTATGTGTGTATATGCGATCGTGCAGATCTTTGTTTAACTCTTGCTGCGGAGGCCATGGGAAAACAAAGCTGAAAAATTGGAAGGACAAAGGGATCGTGTAGATCATTGTTTACTCATGCGAGAAGGTCAATGGGAAAACAAAGCTGAAAAATTGAAGGGACCAAGAGCATCGTGTGCAATGAGGTTCAGCTAAATAAATAAGCTGCAACTCATTAGGTGTGAATGCGTTTGGGATACTTCAAATAATTTGAATTGTTTATCGTATCGCCAGAATGCCTGCGGACGAACCGAATTCTTTTGTTTGGCACATGATGCATGCTGAAGAACTCGGTTTTAGCGGCTATTGCGCTAATTGTATGCAGCTACGTCAAGAAGCTGCTTTGGTGTTGCATTATGGCATTAGACAAATAAGTCGCCAAGCAATGTGCATGAAAATGCAATTGTTGTTGCACATGCGAGGCTGGGAATAGCGACGCGAAGATAATATTCCCCGATCTAATGGTTATGTTATGTGTGAGCCGATATGTTTCCTTTCAGGAATACAGGTAGTCCCCGACTTACGATCGTTCGACTTACGACTATTCGCACTTACCTCCATTTTTTTTCCAATTTTTTTCATAGAAAATACCTAAAGAAGACAAATATGTAGTTGCGGGGAATCCCTAAAATATATGACAACAATTTAAAAAAAAACAAAGTAAAAAAATTCGATTTACATAAATATTTCAGTACAAATAATACATTACATTAGCTAAGTCGGAATTTTTTTTATATGAAATTCGACTTACGACTTAATCGACTTACGACCGATGACCAGGAACCTATCTCGGTCGTAAGTCGGGGAATACCTGTATAATGGTAAGTACTTTAAAGAATTCTTTCAGAGAATTTGAATAACGCATTAAATGCGTGAATGCTGGGAGAATTTTTTTAGGGATTTTTAGATAATGCGTTGAATGCATTAAACGTCCTTGAGAAAGGAAATGTTTCAGGTATGCTAGGAATGTTTGCAGGTGCTAATGCAGTTGCATTAGCGAAACAATGGGGTTATGGGAGCTTTAGGACTGGAAGCTTTTAGTAACTTTGGGAAGGTGAGTAGTGGCGTTTAGTGGAACCGCCACAGATGAAGCCGTAGTTCATGGGGAAATCATCAAATACTCACGGACAACCCCGAAGTAAAGGCCTACTCTTTCAGACCTTAACGAAATCAAACTGTCAAGCTCCCCCTAAAAAGTCTTACTTCCGATTCCACTCCCGATGGAGTCTTCGATGAAATAAAATCAATATGCCTAACTACAATCGAGAAGATCACGAGATAGAAAACATAAAAGTCAAAATGACTGAATATTCTCTACGATCTATTCGTAGTGATACTATTCTCCAGAAAGCTCCCTGAAACTATCCTTTGAATTAAATATATAATATTTATCAATGGCTTTTTTCTTAAGAAAGACCAACAGGAAACTCAGGCCTAATCCATTGCTACAGATTTCAATATTTCGGACACATGGCCAACAACTGCGGCAGTCACCATAGATGGGCTAAGTGCAAACACCCACAATGGCCGGGAGAATACCAGCTCATCATTGACGATTCGAGTGATCCGCTCTTTAGCTCCGTTTCTGAGAAGCGAAGAAGTCATTCCGAAAATAACTTCTCCTATATAAAACCATTATTAGACCAATTCTAACGTACGGGCCTTTACAATTTCGCCCACAGTGGGAAGGAACTTACAGATCTTCGAAATGATGGTACTTAGTACCAGAGAAGCAAACCTTACGTAAAAAATATAAGTGGCGAAGAGTGCATCGGACGTGAAAAACTCATTCTAGAGTCAAGAGTAAGCACCAGATATCTAAATTTGTTGAAATTTTCAATTAGAAAACATTTATCACTGCAGGTTAGATTGTAACAGAAAGAGGGAGAAGAGACACCACTTGAACAACAGACTTTAGTCAGCTTAAGTCTTAAGGGGTTATGCCACGGATATATTTTTATTTTCAAAAAATCAATTTTTGTTTAAAAAAATTAAACTTTTTTGTATTGGCTTCATTATAGATTAACTATTCGAAAATGTAATGAAAATTGTTTTATCCCATAGAAAAAAATGTATCGGTTCATGTAAACCACTTTATTGACCATAGTCACGAAGTTTGACGTACGGGGGTGGGGTGAAGGGTTTCCGGCCTGACCTTTCAAATGTATACTAACAAAGCAATCGACCTGAAAATGTGTATACAACCTAATGAGACATAGTACTATAGAATCCAAGCCAAAAATTAGACCTACTGGTACCATCTGTTGGTCAGACCGGAAACTTGTCAATCTACCCTGGTACGGCACACACCATGAGTTAAAACTTTAGATGCAATTATGTGCAAATCGTGTTTTTCAAATTGGCTTCCAAGATAACTGTTTGAATTTTTATCCAATTAAGTTTAAACTTTAACTGTAACTTCCTAATTAGATTCTACAGACAATGCCGTACTTTGCCATATATTAAAAATTATAAGTTGTTAACAAACAAATGTCATTTTTTGCAAAAACAAATACATTTATTTTTCAAAAAACTTTCCATTTATTCAAACAACATTATTTTCGAAATTCCGTACGTCATTCTCTAGACATTTTCATCTATTTTAAGTAGATTTTTTTTTTTGCAGGATCAACACTCATCAATATATTTTGCAAGCCCCGCAACAACTTTTTAAAAACACGTTTTTTTGATAATGGCCTAGTGCCGCCATTTCTTTTAATTGCACCTTAATACATATATAAACATGTGCTGAACCTCGTTTTATTAATAATACATTTTTTCCCATCCAAAAAAATACCAAGGAAATGGTCGGTTATTGGATCTCTGCAGTGGCATAACCTCTTAAGGGTGAAATATATTCTGGCAACAGAACTCCAGAAGAGCATCCTTATTGAATTTAGTATAAGAAATCCAATCTGTGCTGGTCTTAAAAATCAAGTTTAAACAAAGTTATTATTCTGATCTTCATACGTTTTTCAAACATTTTCCCAAAAACAAAATTAAAAAAAATCCCTGCAAATTATTCAGGCTGTCCTAAATACAAAAAACAGCAAAAAAGTAACTGAACTCCCCACACTTGTTAAAGGAAAGCCTCTCACACGAAAAGAACAAGTGAATATAGCAGCCAGCACAGTCTCAGCTGTGCATACCTCTTTCGCAAAGAACAAACATGCAGCTCCGCAACGCCCAATAGTCAAAAACTGGTATAAATGGGTGCAATAGGGGAGTTCATGAACCTGTCCAAAGAAATGTTCGGTATGGACGTGAGTACACTAATATCAAAGATAAAAGCATTTACGGTGGGTATCCGTCAGGGAGGTGTGATATCACCCGACGCCAATCTCCAATAATTGGAAATTTTCGACAAACTTATCGGATTGGGTTTTCGAAATGGCGGCATTTTTAACCCTTAACCCTTCGTATCTCGTGGATCACTCGAAGAGAATAAATCTCGTTGAGCTTCTCCCTCAACAAAAGGTAGTGGTCGCCTTCATACAGGAGACACACTTGAAGGACTGGCACAAAGTGATTCTGAGCGAATAGCATTGTGGTGTTGGTGTCTGTGTGCAGGCGTACTGCACTGGGTTCATTCCTTACCTCCTATAACTGCGCGTTCACTGTTCCTGAGACTCTTTGGTACTTTAATTACCCTTCCTGCGTTAAACGTCTCTAAAGGTCTTCCCGCTCGTCGAGGACAAACACCATAGGTTAATATATTTTATTAACTTTATTGTGGATACTTAGGTTCAAAAAGTTACTCATGAGTAATTGTCGGCTCACTAACAAAATATACTGAGAAGTTACATGTATGGTCTGTCTCAAAAACTCCTTTATTCTAACGGAAAGTTCACATAGGTATTGTTTGTTTGTCCACTAATTAAGTTTTAACTAAAAGATGATATAAGATTAGTTGTTTTCACACTAATTATTATAACTGAAGTTTGATGTATGTACAATTTGTTTTGGACACTAATTACTTCTAACGGAAAAATTCACACGGGTGTTGTTTGTTCTAAACACAATTTAATACCGACGAGAAATTCACACCGTATAGTTGGTTTATTCGCTGATTAATGTTTAGAAAAACGCTTGATCGGACGATTGCACTACATCGTTTTTCGGCTGCAATTACACAAACCGTGCCTCGACTTGACTCGATGAATAACCAATTTCGACTCTCTATTGATTTATGTGGACACGACTTGCCTCTGTGGGGGCTCTTTAACCCACTTCCAAGGAACCACTCATGTCCATAAATTAGCTGCCTTCTACTTACCTGTAATCGAGCAGCGTAAGCTACCTTTTATTCGGTTTCACCTGAACGTAAAACCCCAGCAACCATGCACATCAAACAAATCATCTCGTTCACATTACATGCACCATACCAACCCATTCGGCTCAGCTTGTCAGCAATTATAATCGACAAACACACGCTGGCCAGCGGATCTGTTGACACAGCTGCAGCGGATTTTTCCGACCATTGATCGCCCAAGCGACACCAGATCATCGAATAGGCGATCGTTGTTCAAATAATCATCCTAATGATCATGTCCAATGATACAGTTTTCCGAAACCTAACATCCATTGAATCGGACACGATCATGATTGCTGTTTAAACAATCATGCCAATGATCGTGGCCTACGTACAGGTTTCTTAACCAAACAATAGCCATCCTAGCCTTTGCTGTTGGCTTATCGTCACAGAGAAATCTATTGCCTGCAATGGTATGATTCTGGATGATTATGTAAACAGCCGACGTTCCCATGCAGCATTGGTTAAACCAAACAAATGCGCATCTCAACGTATGGCCCTCCGAAATAGCGCTTCTATTAACAGAACACACAGAAACCTATTTCTTCCTTCGGCGATTTTTCGCTATCGCTTATCCCAACGATGCCTGCAGCCGCTAATACCAGTTCCTTTGTTTGTACAGTTGCAGGATCGGTCGCTGCCTCACTTCCAGCGAAAGAGCATTGTACTTGACCTGTACGTTCACCATAGGGAAATTCTTCCAAAAAAACCCCAATCGATCGTTCATTGGTCATCATCAAAGAAATGATCCGATTCGGCTCCCCCCGTATCGATGGAAATTCACCACCACCACAGCTAGGGGATGTTGAGTGCAACAGCCACTCAGGGAGTCAAATTTTATCACCCTTCGAGGAGAGACGTCGAGTCTCTGCTGTCGTGCTATTCGTTTTGTTGTCAACTAATAGAGCCAGATGCTACACGCGAGGAGAGGAGTCAAGGACCGTAACTTGAAGCTGCTTATTAATTATATAATTGTCCCTCTGACAAAAACGGTTGTGTGCTGTAGAATTCGACAGGGGATATGGGCGCCGATATGATTTGAGTTTATATCGGTTGCTTGCGTTGCAACCGAATTGCTTTTTAGGCACATGGTGCGTTTCATGCGATCATGCCCTTGGGGAAAATGTCTGTCGCTATGACTTGCCATGCACGTGTGTGGAAAAATCTTTGTTATTTATGTGCATAGACAAGTTCGGGGATTTTAGTCCGTTATGTGATGTCGTAACCGAACTGAATTTCAGGAACATGCTGCGTTGTATTCAAGTATGCTCCTGGGGGAAATGTTTATAGATGCTAATGCAATTGCATTAGCGAATACTAAGAGTTTATGTGTTTAAGGTGGAAGTGTTTGCATAGTTTATAGCAAGCTAAATAATGGCGTTCAAATGGACCGGCCATAATACTTGTTTTTATGGGCTTTCAGCTTATTAAATGGAAAGCTAAGCAGTGGCGTTTGGTGGAAACGCCACACCACCTCCTCCAAACGACACCAATCAAGGGGTAATTCTAACTATAATCAGGAAACACAGATATTAAATAATCCAAACAATTCTGTCTATCCTAAACGATTTCATTAAATTGAAAACGACGGCCCACGACAGTCCCAAAACTGTGCTAGTACGGTCGATATATGTACCGACTAAAACGAACACTCTGTTTCTTAGGGAAGACCTCCGTAAACTGCATAGCTAAACACTCCACTTAGATGGGGTCATAATAGGTGGTGATCTAAACGTGAGACACATCTCTTGGAGTGACTTCTCAACTAATTCCAACTTAAGAGTGCGCACAATAATATATGCCGCCTATGTGGGAACGAACCATCTTAACTTAACGGTTTGTCATACGTGGATCACTTCCGCGTTTCGCCTCAACTCCTCAGTCAAAAGGAAACTTCAATGGTTTGCCTCATTCTCTGACCACTAGGCTCTCTGTATAAAACTAACTTTACCAAAGGACAATATTGAGCTCAATAAAGCCAGAAAATATAGATTCTATAGGAAAACAGACTGAATACGGTTCCGGAAAAACCTTGTATTCAACGTCGGCTTTGGCACCAGTTGTAGAGCTTCACACTTTTTTCGACCACACTTTTGCAACCATTTTCATACAACATTATCCTATGTTTTGCATTTTCAACACATCAACTGTGATGTGCAGTATATTTGTTTCATTCCACTCATGAGATACCTAAACGGTGATTTTTGTATAACCAACTTTAGGCAAATGATTTGAAACCACTCTCATTTCTCCTATATCGATATCGTGACGTTCGCATGGCGATCTTCCTGAACCCATCATCGACTTTTTCAGTGAGACTGTGAGTGTTCTTTAAGTATTCTCTAAGAACCACCCATTTCCGTAAATTACCTGTCTTCTAATTACTTGCAAATGAGCAGCGTAAGGTACTCCGCATTACCTCCCATCGGAAAACATAAGTCCACGGCAGGACTATCATCTAGCCGTGACATCAAACTTTCACCTCGGGGCAGACTTGCATCAAACGGATCATGTCCCCGAAACCTAATTTGGTTACCTCATCAGGTAACCAGCATTTATCCATGAACATGTCAATGCGCAATGCTAAAAGGCATTTTCCTACATGTGCATGACATGTTCATCCTCACCACTGCTGAACTATTGGTCGATCGTCCGAACAACAACCTACAGCGCCGCCGACAGGAATTTCAAGTGTTGTTTTAATACAAACACACACCCAACACATCGACCGATGAGACGTTGGCAACTGCGTAAAAGCTAAGTGATGCTGTACCCAGTGGCCAATGAGTACACATGCATTGCTCCGATACCCTTAGGTTCGCAACACTTGCGACCAATTCCCTATTATCGGCTATCAACCGATCATGGGATTTGGGCATGAATATGATCGTTGTTTAGGCAATCATACCCTCGATCATGCTCTATGATGACCCTCCTGAAAACCAAAGTAAACACACAGTACCTCACTGTGTTTGTTTTGCTTACAAACGCTGGTCCAAGGTTCCCCTGGGTGAGACGTATGCTGGCACATCTGCAAGAAACTACACTGTTTTATTTTCTATTCCTCTGTTACGCACAAGTTTTGGATAATTACGTGGGAAGAGCAGTGTACGTCGAAACAATTTCCATCAGACTATCAGTGGTGTTTATGCTGAATCCGCGCCCATGCTTGGTGCACGAGTAATAAAACCCCATAAGACCGACCCTTGCAAGGAGAATTTTTCACAACAGAATATCAAAAAGGAAAATGAGCAAAACATTTCACAGATGATTCCTATAGAGCACCTTTACCATCAACATTTTATAAGTTTTTGGCATATCCGTGACGCACCCTTTCCTTAATAGAAAAATAGTCGATTTTTCAACGGAAATTTCACAAAATTTACGTTGCAAAAGTTTAACTAAATACAGATCAATGGAAGATATTGTGACGCATATGACAATCAGTACTAGAATATTCTAGAAAGTGCGAAACAAAGTACTAGAATATTCTAGAAAGTACTGGAAAACTGGAGACTATGAAAAATAGAAAATTCGAGGCTATGGAACGGACAGAAACGAAACGCCAAATCAGAATGAGGAAAAACGGTATAAATACGTGGCACGCAGAAGAAGTAAGCAGTAAACAGTCAAAGACGCGATAAGTAAGGAAGCGATAAGTCAAGAAATCGCTAAGTGTACGGTAAAAGTAACGATTGTTATTAACGGACTAATAAAGTGTTTGCAAAGAGAATCGAATTTACGGCTCTTATTTATTAAAAATAATTAATCCAGCGAACCCTAAGCTCGCTACAATATGTTATGTGTTAAAAAGAGCGTTGCCACATGCAACTAATCTTCTCAAAGTTGTGATACTTTAAAATCAAACAAACCGAAGCGCGAATCCTTTCCACCAACTGTTTACTAATAGTTGACACTATTAAAAAAAAAATTTAATTGTATACGCCCACCAATTGTTTGTACAGTATACACAGTGTGAATGTATATTGCCAATTATGCAACAAACTGCGTGAAATCGTTTAGGAAGGGCACAGCGGGATAATCCAAATGGCAATTGGGTTTACGGTATTACTATTTAATCGGTAAACTAGATTTACCTCATCAAATACTCTGCTATTACATCTGTAGATAAAAGTTTTCTCAACACTGTCTGTCCCATAGCTCTTGTTGGGTTCCCATTAAAAATATGTTCACTCTACATCAAATCAAATGTTCACATCACATGGGGTACAGATAAGGTTGCTTTACTTAACTTGATTAACAGAAGACGAAACTATGTGCATTCACGATTGAAAGCGAGTTCATGTGTCTTTCGGAGTGTCCTCATTGCCTCCTTTCGTAATTCAAAAGAGTAGAAGGAAAACAACGCCTCATGCCAGTCTAATGACTACGACTTTTCTCTACCACAATTAAAGTCATATGAAATGATGTAAAACCATTTTCTCACTGGCATCCTTCAATTGTGCGTGAATGGAAGGAATACAATGTTTTGCACGAGGACCAAGCAGGAACATCAGAAGCCTTAACCACAATCCATTTCCTACTCCAGATTCAAATCTACAAATTAACCAACTCAACCACCGACATGTCTAGTGCCTGAGACGTTCGTAAGTCGTTGGCGATCGGTCCCTTACCCGCACCTGCCAATTTACTTACAACCCATATTCTGAATAATTAGAGGATGACTCCTCCATCCTTGCTCATCCTTCCACTGTCACTCGTCAAATGTGAATATTGTTTACATATGTGTGTACATCAGCTGTGCTTAGATACTCGGAAGCACATGGGTGAATCCTAATTGCACGGACGAATTTTCCAGTCACTAAAAAGGAAGAAATATCAGAGGCAAAAAAAAGAACACAAACAAAGAATATGTTTGTGCATAAGTTGTGCGAAACGAAGTCGTACCCTTTTCGCCAAATCCTATTCCACTCATCTCCGTGTAGTTATTTTACTTAACGAGTTCTTTGGGTCGTCCTAGTTGTCTCAAGCTGCGGCTACACTAATTACATTCAATCCTTTCAAAAGGATCCTCCCCCGGACCACTCCTCGTGTGTATTTATGTTAAAATTATTAAACCAAATTTACAATTCATATTTTGCCATCGTTTGAGGGCATCCTTTCATTTTGTTTCCCATGTTCTATCCCGCAAAAGGAGTTCGAATAATATTTGCCAAATTTAAAGGATGCTAGGTGAAAGGTGAAATACGAGAGTTATTAAATTGGATTAGTCGACAGCGATGCTATAAAAAGAAATTTCGAATTTGGCTTCAGAAAATTCATGACTTCGTGTAATCATCACACGCATCTTAAGGGTCTGCCACTTAACTGCCAATGAATACTCCCTCAGCACACTCAGTTCTGGGGAGTTCATGCGTTTTAACGAGGCATTTGGGACGATTAAGGCGATACCAAGTAACCGATCCCCTGGGGGGATAATAAAAGCAAATTGACTCTAAATGCGCATTCAACGGGGTTGTGTTGACGTTCGTACCCTTTCCTTCGATACTAAACAAAAAGAAAAAAACCGAGGGGCTGTTATGGATTTAGAATATTCTCTCTTCATTTGAGAATTTTACGATCATGGGGTTGGTAAATCAGGTGCGGGAATTTGACTGTACATATTTAAGGGTGGATTACCAATGTGGTGAGTAAGCAACATTTAATCAATTGTGTTGTGTTTATAAATTGCAAGTAAAATACACTTCTTAACCAGTTCAAAGGAGGAGAGACTTAACAACTCACAATGGATTGCAATATCTTGGATATAAAGAGTTGGTTCGCAATAACGGGGCCGAAAACCAAACTTAAGATACACTAGTGTGAATTGCATCTATATGTTACTAGTTGTCTTTTATTTATGGTGGCACCAAATAGGGTAGCATTTTCTGAAGGTACCACCGGTAAGGCCGTGGTCCAGGTTTGGCAGTTTTGTTCATAATCCGCCATCAGACATTTTTTTCGATTTATTAATTTTAATTTATTTTATGGGTGGATGGGAGCGAACATACAGGGCAAAGTCACTGATTGCTTTCAACCCGGAGAAGGCCAGGATGATCCTTGTCCCTGTTCAATCCAAGTTGACATGCAGTCTCCACGTGACACCCCTGGAGAGCTTCTTTGGTACCCGCCAAGTAGTGAACCAATGCATGCAGCGACATCCTGAGAAAGGTTGACGGCAAACGTAAACACGAATTATTATGGCAAATTTAACAAGCCTCGGATATGGACCGGATACACGACGACGACCACGGAAACGAAAACGGCTAAACGGTTTAAGAATTTTCTCATGGAACGTCCGCTCACTATACAAAGCTCGAGCTGCACAGCAGCTAGCCGATGCCTTGTCCGAATATAAGGCTGACATAACAGCATTACAAGAAATAAGATGGACGGGGAGTGGGGTTATTGAAAGAAACGAGTATGACATTTATTACAGCTGTCACTCCAAACACCATGTGCTGGGGGTAGGCTTTCTAGTCAGCCAAAAACTGAGGCCTTCCATCATCGGCTTTAATGCAATAAACGAAAGGCTATGCACTTTTCGCGTGCGAGGCAAGTTTAAGAACATAAGCCTCATAAACGTTTACGGACCTACAGAGGGGTCCCCTGACAACGAAAAAGAAGAATACTATGAGAACGTCGAACGGGCCCTCAATTCGTGCCCAAGATACGATGTGAAAATCGTTCTTGGTGATTTGAATGCGAAAATAGGTCGGGAGCCGGTTTTCAGGCACTAGGCATGAGAACACTAATGACAATGGACTACGAGTCATCGAACTGTCAGCATCGAAAAACTTGGTCGTTGCGAGTACCAGGTTTCCGCGTAAAGATATCCACAAAGCCACCTGGGTATCACCTGATGCAGCCACACTCAACCAAATTGACCAGCTGTTGATAGATCGCCACCACTCCTCGAGCTTGATGAAGGTACGAACGTAAGGAGGCGCCAACATCGACTCGGATCACTATCTTGTTGGTACAGGTTTCCGACCGCGGATGGCCTTACGGAGACTTATTGCATCCGCGGATCAGGTTCGAATCAACACGGCTGCTTTACGTAATGAGTATATCAGTAACACCTTTGGTCATGCGTTAAGACTCGCCCTCGAAGAGTTCGATGGAGGGAGAGTAAGTCCTGGGGCCAGAATGCCGGGCGTAAAAGAGAAATGGACACGCCTTAAGAATATTGTCATTAGTACAGCCAAATCTATCTTAGGCAGTAGTCGTAGAGATCGTAGCGACTGGTTTGATGAAGAGTGCAAATTAGCGACCGAACGTAAGTATGCTACATACCGGGCAATGCAGCAGTCTCATAGGACGCGGGTACGCGAGGAGAAATACGAAGAGCTCAGAAGATCTGAAAAAAGACTTCACAAACAAAATCAAAGTGCCTGGGGAAAAACCTTGTCTGTGAAATAGAGAAAAGTAGAGAGCGAGGACCGCACCGGGCGCGAAATGTTCCACCAAATAATCCGCAGTATGAGGCGGTACACACCACGCTGCATTTACTGCAAGGATAAAGAGGGTAATCTGATCACCGATCCTGGAGGCATTCTGCGGCGATGGGAAGTGCACCTCAAGGAATTGCTGAGTGGTCAGCTCACAGACGACTTGGAGGCTCCACCAATGCAAGATCAAGACCAAATGCTGCTGACACCAAGCATTGATGAAACAGTAAAAGCCATAACACAACTCAAATCAAATAAAGCTCCCGGAGCTGATGGCATATCAGCTGCGATCAAACAAGGAAGGACAACCTTATATAACGCGATTCATGAGATCGTGGTGCACGTATGGGAGCAAGAGGAGATGCCGGAAGGTTGGCGTCATGGAGTAATTTGTCCCATATATACGAAGGGAGATGTCACAGTGTGCAGCAGCTATAGGGGTATAATATTGCTGAGTAGCGCCTACAAGATACCCTCCACTATCCTACAAGATCGGATAGACCCATACGCTAAAGTCAACATTGGTCAATATGAGTGTGGCTTCGTCCGAAACAAATCAGCGTTTGATCAGATATTCACCCTTAGGCAAGCGATGGAAAAATGTCTGGAATTTAAGATTCCATTATATCATATATTTATAGATTTCTAGGCCGCCACGACAGCATAGCCAGGGTAGCACTATATTATGCCATGAGAGAGTTCGGCATTCCAAACAAATTGATATTGACCATGACCAACGTAACTAGTCAAGTAAAAATAGCGGGATTGCTGTCCAAACCAATAAACCAATCCATTTTTAATGGGCTCCGACAAGGGGACGGTCTGGCCTGTCTCCTATCCAACCTGGAAAGCAATCCGTGACTCTGGCGTCACAACTAGAGGGACTATTGTCACCAAGTACAGTCACATACTTGCCTACGCAGATGACATCGACATCATCGGTAGAACCGAATCGGCGGTACAGGAATCCTTCACCCAGATAGACTGGGACTGTACATTAATGAGGGAAAAACTAAGTACATGGTGGCAACATCGACGAAGAGAAGACTTAAGGTTGGTCAAACTATCAGGGTAGTGGAACATGAATTTGAAGTATTGCAATCCTTTAACTACCTTGGGGCAATTGTATCAGCCTATAACAAACTGGAAGAAGAAATACGCGAACAGCTGTTCAAATCCAACAAAACCTACTATGGTCTATCAAGACTCTTTAAATGCCGACATTTATCCAGAACATCCAAGTTACTACTGTACAAGACCATGGTCTTACCACTACTCATGTATGGATCCGAGACCTAGGTGCTCAATAAAAGACACTCTGAACTCTTATCCGCGTTCGAGAGGAAGGTCTTAAGGAGAATTGTTGGCCCCGTATGTGAGGGAGGACGATTCCGGAGACGCTACAACCATGAGTTGTACGCGATCTACCTTGAAGCTAATATTGTAATCAAAATCAAGCTCCTTAGACTCCGGTTGGCGGGACACCAAGCTCGAATGAGCGAAGAGGAGCCTGCTCGGAAAGTCCTTTGCGGCAGGATGTATGGACGGAGACAGTGCGGCAGTCCTTGTCTGCGATGGAGGGATGGCGTAGACCAGGACGCCCAGAGCCTGGGGGTGCCAAACTGGATGACATCGGCTCGAAATCGGGACCGAAGGAGAGATTTGTTAAATAAGGCCAAGACCGGGTCCCGATTGTAGTGCCGATGATGATGATGATGATAACAGCATGAAATTTCATGTACACAAATCAAGTATAATACTCAAATATGGAAACCAATGACAGTCCAGTTTATTGATATCATACAGCTGCTTTAATATATTAAGAACCAACTTTCTTTTTCTGTCATATCTCACTGTCTTGCCGCACGAGAATCTATAAATATTCCCAAGAGCCTCGCGCACAACCCAATGAGGACCAAAGTTTCTCCTTCCAAATCGTACAATTGTCTCTCGATGTTATTTTCGGAATGCAATCTGCAAATTCACAAATACATACCAACAATCTCAGCAATGATTTAATCATTTTCTAAATTATCTCTGTGCTGCTAAAATGAAAACAACACATAATACAGTAGTCCACGTTTAGTGAATGCCATTTCCGTCATATCCTCGATCTCATCACTTAACAGTTTCCTCCAAATCCATAACCTGACCTGAACTCCTTACACAATGCAGATGGAATGCAATTTTAAAGTTTGATGTCTCCGCCGTCAGCTAGTTGGACAACTAATGACATTTCCATTTCCATGAAAGTATTGCCTTACACAACCACCAGCATTTATTTGGGCCGTAGTTGAGAAATGTCCACGAAGGACACGACACAAACGGCATTGCCCCACTTTATCGTTAATATTGTAAGAACAAATGTATTACCAGCCGGGGTACTGAAAATCAACGTTTTTATCAGATGAAATCCTTCACAGGATGAAATCGTACTGTTACAAAAGGTATCAGCATGATTACTAGAAAATTGAAGGATAATACGAGTTTTTCTTGGGTATCCATTGAATTGACACAAGGGAAAAAAGGAGTTAGGCGACTTTACAAATAACTGTCAGCATTACCTAAAATTGAAAGGACATTCGATCTCTGGGGATTGATTGTCAAATCTGTCCGGTATCAATTCGTTCTGTTAAATGTTTTAACCCGTACAAAACTTTCTACAAAAACTCGAGTTTATTTGATGTGTTACACCTCACTTTACACCCCCTCCCAACACACATAACATAATTAAGATACCATCATCTTAAAATCATGATTACATCTATTCTGCATATAATGCAATAATTCGCAGTCATTCATCATTCATTCCAATCAAACCATATCGCATACGATAAGTCCATGCCAAAGCATATATCCATCGTGCACTTGACCTTGCATTTCGTTTCGCATTACGAAAAGCAAAACCAGACCTAAACGGTCTCAGTTTACGAATACACATGTTAACAAAAATAATACATGTTATTCGAGCGCCAGCAACATGATCGAGGAAGACCGGCTGCGACACAGTTGAACCTCGGAGAAATGTTGATCGCAGCGAAAATGGCGGACGCAGCGAGAAGTCGCAAACGATTTGCACGTAGGGCAATGCACTGAAATTGCTGCTGCAAATCGAGTTAATATATGAATCGCTTCTGCTGCAATTTTTGCAGCGATTATTGAAAATTGCGAATTAAGAATGACAGGCAATTAACCCCCAATTAGGCTACACGCGCTGGGTGGAAAAATTGCTTCATCTGCAATTGCGGATAATTAAATTGGTATATAAGGTGGCTGCAAGTGAGTAGTAATTCGCACAGTAATTGAAAGCAAGAAGACTGCGGCCAACCGTATGTAGAGCGGGTCTTCTTGCAATTAAATTACTATAGGGCAGTTTAGTTTAAAAGTAACAAGTGTAACTAACTTTAAGGGATCGACATTCCCGACGAATAAAATATCAAGTTAAGTGAAATAAAAGTGTTTTATTGTCAATCGCACAGGAGCCTGTCGCCAAGGAAAAGCCGCGCTGAATTACCAAGTAAGTTTCCGACTAATATCACATAAGTAGACAACAACAATACGACATTTTGGCCATTAGCCGCCCAATAATCAAATAACAAATGATAACATCTGGGGTTACGCTCAGGTGTTACATTTTGATAAATAATTAATAAATGATAATATCTGGGGTTACGCTCAGATATTTCATTACAATAACTATTAATAATAACCAATAAACAAAACTACCGTCTGATAACCAAATATTTAAATGTTTATATCGGAGGTCAAACTTCGATATAACATTTTTGGCGACCGTGACAGGACTAGGGAAGCCCAAGTTCTAATAACTTGTAAGCGCTTTTAAAGAACCTAGTCCAAACCAATAACTTAACTCATTTGTACCGGGCAAGACACCTTACCCCGTCACCCGAAGTTGAGCCTGGCTTCGGGGGTACAATCTGATAACCCATTTCTCAAATCAAACAACAACAAAAACGAACACTTCACAAAACTGGTGACGGAGGACCAGCTTACGAAACACATGAACTCTGAAGATCGCCATCCAGATGACCAGAGGCCCCAATTCCCGCGGCGCGGACGACAACTACATGCCAACCAATTACTGGCAAATACATGCGAGGCATCTTGGAAGATGCAGCCCAAAGCCCACAACAAAACACAAAAAAAAAACACACACAAACAAAAGCAATACAAAAAAAAAGGAGAGAAATATCAATCCAACTCAGCAGCAGCCAATGTGACTACATCAATCGTCAAAAAGATACCTGTAACCACAACAATCAAAAATCAAATCATCAATAAACATTAATGGAAGACCAGGTCATAATGTTCAACTGTAGGGCGTGAAGCTTACCTGGCAGCACCAAATAACACAACACCAAAGACAGCAGAAACCCCCAGTGACAACGGCTATTCACCATCATACCAGAAGGAAACAGCAGCACAGCACGACACCAGTAGTAACAGTAGCAGCAAAATAAACCAGAGTAAGCAACCAATTTTTTTTTTGAATACGAATTTCTATAATCTTAGTTTGCCAAGCCCTATTAAAAACCCATCCTTAAAAGAAATACACTGTCGTAGACCATATTGTGCACTTAGTAATCCTAGGGAACAATTTCCACCCCTACATAAACAAATAATTTACGGGATAGCAAATGTTTTAATTTAATAAGTCACCCTAATTTTTAATTATCCCTACGACCATCATCTGCCACCAACACTCGTTACTCGACCATTCCACTGTCTGCCTGTCGAATTTCCAAACGAAACCAACTTTTGAACTCTGTCATCTCCATATCTCTCCATACTGCGACCAGTAATCTTTGGGAAGCATTTCCACTACAATAATACAACAATCGCGTACGAAAGCGTTTTAAAAAAAACTCCCCTTTTTAATTATCACTGAGGCCTCGTCTACTTACTTAACCGCGTCACCCTCTGTCGAAATCATGCCCATCGATTTTATTAAAATCGCAAAACTTACTTCCCAGCTTGTACCAGTCTTCTCGGGCGGGCACAGTCCCCTGGTTGACAATGAGCTACAAGTATTTTTAGGATGCTGCAGGAAGGTAATCGGATGCCTACCTGCAGAAGAGCACTCCGCGTTTTTGACAATATTCCCCACGCGTCTGCGAGGTGAGGCATATTTATTAATTGCCTCAAACCCTCCCAACACCTTCGAGGAAGCCGAAAGACTCCTCAAAAATACCTACCTACCTCGGGAAACATACCAGGAGTTAGTGAATAAGCTGATTACGATCCGACAGCTACCCTTGGAAGCCCTCATCACTTTTACCGCAAGGATAAAGCAGATGCTGATGCTTTGCAAGGAAGCCGCGGACCAAAAATACGGTGTGACAGCAGCCTCCGGTGTGAAGATACAGTTGGAGGACTTCGCCAAAAACGCACTAAAAAGTGGCGTCAACAACTCACACCTCTGCCAATATTTACTGACCCTGGGGGATGGAACGGTAGACGAATTAATCCAAAAAGCTTTAGATATGGAAAAGCTACAACAGGCCGCGTTTCTCACACAACAATATAGCGTCATACCAGGTTCTACTCAACCCCTTCACGTCTCTAATTCCTTGAAACAATTAAACACACAAGCCGTACCTCTCAACCCAAATACTCCACCTACCTCGGGTCTCCACTATGCAGATTTCCCTCAACAATGCAGAAAAAATGACACTGCAAAACAAAGGCAAAACGAGCCTTGTACAAAACATTTGCGTTTAATTACCAAAATCATGTGCAATTACTGCCACAAAAAGGGACATACATATAGTGACTGCCTCACACGGAGAAACACTCCGCCCCATACGCCTTATAGTCACGACATTACAAACTACCAGAAGTCAGAAGACTACACGAATATCATTAATTCAAACATTAATACAAACCATTCAAGAGAACCAAATCAACACAGGGCCACCCCCTTTAATTCTCCTAACAGCACTTACGTTGAAAACTCACCTAAGGTTTATAGCATTAGAATAGCCTGCGATTTTTGTGGTCAAGGCCATCACGTTTCGGACTGCCACCAAAAGGTAAAATGGGAATCCCGGAATACAAGAAACACGTCCGGCCCAAAGGAATCACGAAATGTCCGCAACTTAGAATACTCTCAGCAGCCACGAACTAGTGCACCCACAGTGAACCTCCCTCTAGACATAGGTCTAAACGACCATGTTCAACTAGTGGTAGACACAGGCGCTGAAGCGAGCATCATCACTGAGCAAACACTCAAAGATATTAAAGTTAAAAGAGATGATACTTGCGCGTTGAAATCCCCATATGGAACAGGGAGAACCCTAGGGAGTTGCCGCGGAAACTTCAATTTAAAAACTAAAATTCCCTGCAAATTCCAAGTCGTGCGCAACATACCCGGCCTAACCGAAGACGGATTACTAGGGAACGACTTCCTGTCCGAAAATTGTACTATAGAAGGTCCAGATCAGCAACTTAGGTTCCCACGTACTAAACGAAATCCTGAAGAGTTTAGTATTCCACTAAACTCCAAAATCGAATACCCACGCCACAAAAGGGCAGCCGATGTAGGGCAAGTTATAGACCAAGCGGTCGGTCATACCGCCTGTAACACCCCCAAGGATTCTTCCAAAAAAGAATCTGGTTGCGAAACCCCAGTGACGGCGGAAAATTTTCAACAAGCAAACCTAAGTAACCAACAGCTAACCTTCCCTCGCACGGAACGAAACCCAGAAGAATTTAGCATTCCCATGGAATCTAAAACCAAAAGCCCAAATCACAAACGGACAGCCGATGTGAGACAAGTTACAGTCACAGCGGGACCCAAAGAGGTCAGATATACCGCCTGTAACCTCTCCAAGAGTTCTCTTACTCGAGAAACTGGCTGCGAAACCTCAGCGATGGTGGCAAACAATCAACTGGTAGAAGAAGTTCACGTGCCTGTACGATCTCACCGGACCAAAGCTGTTCCAGTGGAACCAAAAGAGGAAACGCTCTGTCTGAACCAGAAATCACGCGATGGAGCCTTCCTACCGGACATTTCACTACCAGTAAGTACAACCAATAAAAGAATCTTGCGCATACGCCAGATTTGCGACTCTACTGACCAACAGGGACGCAACCCAGAGCCCGGTCATCAGTCACAAACTCAAAACAAACTACCCCCAATACTAGGAAATGGGATAGAACATCCAGTAGCAACAAGAAGCTACCACACTGGGTTCCCACACCCACCAATAACCAGCATCCCAACTGTTCAGCTACCGATAGACGTTAGTGTTGAAAGAAACACAACTCTAGTAGTGGACACCGGAGCTGAAAGAAACCCAAATGGCAAGCGAGCCATAAATAAAGGCAACACCTTTACACTAAATTCTAAGAGGAACCAAAAGTCAAGCGGCAAGTGCCCTAGCTCCTCTCAAAACAAAAAATTGTGGAAAAAACCCACAATAATCAAAAACAAACAAACCCAAGATAAAGGCAACACCTTTACATGGAGAAACATAAAAAGGACATATAAGACATGTTCAGAAACAGACAGCTCATACGTTAGCTCCTCACAAACTAAAAAATTGTGGCAAAAACCCACAATAATCAAAAGTAATCAAACTCAAGATAAAGGCAACACCTTTACATTAAAACAGAGAAACACAAAAAGGACATATAAGACATGTTCAAAAACAGAAAGCTCATACGCTAGCTCCTCTCAAAACAAAAAATTGTGGAAGAAACCCACAATATCTGAAAATATTAACAAGCAAGATAAAGGCAACACCGTTACATCCAATCCCAAAAGAAGAAACACAAAAAATACAAATTCACTAAACTCGTACGCTACCTTATCGGAAAACGAAGGCAACAAAAAATTATTGTTGCAAAAGTCCAACCAAACACCCATGTGGAAAGGCCTGTTTTTCGTTACAGCAGTAACAAGGCCAAACAAGACAGCCATTGACGTTGGCCAAAAACTGATAATAGTTCGAAATGGTAGGTTAAAACCATATTCCAAGATTAGCTAGTTTCAATACACACCTATTACCTAGCCCAACACATTTGCTATCTCCAGTAGGTACCACTTTTCAAATTCATGCACAATATGGCCATGTACGGAAATAAAAATAAGATATACAAATTAAACAAGTAACTTACTATTACCACTACCATACGGATGGAAAATAAACCAAATTACTATGTACAAACAAATCCTTTGCTGCCGAAATTAAAAGTAAAGAAATCCATAATACATATATGATTACTATTAAAAGTAAACTAATTAGACCATTAGATAAATAATTTCATGTACTATTAAAATTGCAAATAAGCCAACCACTGTCGTACAAAAGTTTTTCTCTACTGATAAAATTAAATTAAAATTAAATATATATATATACAGATAGTAAATATAATTGATTACAAATTATAAAGAAAATAAAAAATGCGAATATAAATACTTTCATTCATCATTACCACTAATGTTAAAATTAATAAATAAACAGGGTTGAACAAACAATCGCTACAAATAAGTTCTACTATTATAAACGCTATTCAAATTACGAAAATCATTAATCATACTAGAAAAAAAAAAAAAATATATTACTGATACAAATTCCAATACAAACAATTAGTTACATAAAAAATAAGTATAGCACAATATAGTTATACAAACAAAAGGAAACAAAAAAAAAAAAAACACAATTGTTAATAATAAACTATAAGAAAACATTTATATATATATACCAAGGAAAATCATCAATTCATTCATTAAAGAAAATTTTAAATTACAAATTGTAAATAATTAATTACTTACATATATATATACAGATTATGAAGAAAAACAAAAATTGTTGAAAAATTATACAGATAATGAAGGAAATTGTTAGATAATAAACCCTTTATAAAAGGATTATTACAACCACATCTTGTGACTAAAGTATTAAGTAAAAACACAAAAAAAAAAGGAAAACTGCTACTACCTATATGATTTCTGTTAAAAGCAAAACTAATTAGAAAACTATTAATAAATTCATATACTTAAAACAAACCCATCAATATTAGCAGATGCAATAAAACTACTATGTAAGCCCCAATATCCAAAAGAAAAGAAATTATATATATATACATATACATACAGAAAATTAAGAAAAAACATTTGTAATATCTAAGACTAATACAGATAAAATAATGAGTTAACACAAAAAAAAATATATATATATAATTATTGCAATGTTACAGAGAGACAAAACAAATTGTTAACTTACGCCAAAACACAGAAGAAAACTCTATGGGCAAACTACAACATAATGCACTAATACATGTTAGAAACCATAGAAAATACTTATGTAAATACACACCACTCATAGAAGAGAAACTTGAATAGGTAAACACCAAACTCAACTCACAACTGCAACCCACTCTTATACCACAGAAAATCACTCGTACCGATGATTTTCTTTCTTTCAAGGGGGGAGGAATGTTACACCTCACTTTACACCCCCTCCCAACACACATAACATAATTAAGATACCATCATCTTAAAATCATGATTACATCTATTCTGCATATAATGCAATAATTCGCAGTCATTCATCATTCATTCCAATCAAACCATATCGCATACGATAAGTCCATGCCAAAGCATATATCCATCGTGCACTTGACCTTGCATTTCGTTTCGCATTACGAAAAGCAAAACCAGACCTAAACGGTCTCAGTTTACGAATACACATGTTAACAAAAATAATACATGTTATTCGAGCGCCAGCAACATGATCGAGGAAGACCGGCTGCGACACAGTTGAACCTCGGAGAAATGTTGATCGCAGCGAAAATGGCGGACGCAGCGAGAAGTCGCAAACGATTTGCACGTAGGGCAATGCACTGAAATTGCTGCTGCAAATCGAGTTAATATATGAATCGCTTCTGCTGCAATTTTTGCAGCGATTATTGAAAATTGCGAATTAAGAATGACAGGCAATTAACCCCCAATTAGGCTACACGCGCTGGGTGGAAAAATTGCTTCATCTGCAATTGCGGATAATTAAATTGGTATATAAGGTGGCTGCAAGTGAGTAGTAATTCGCACAGTAATTGAAAGCAAGAAGACTGCGGCCAACCGTATGTAGAGCGGGTCTTCTTGCAATTAAATTACTATAGGGCAGTTTAGTTTAAAAGTAACAAGTGTAACTAACTTTAAGGGATCGACATTCCCGACGAATAAAATATCAAGTTAAGTGAAATAAAAGTGTTTTATTGTCAATCGCACAGGAGCCTGTCGCCAAGGAAAAGCCGCGCTGAATTACCAAGTAAGTTTCCGACTAATATCACATAAGTAGACAACAACAATACGACATTTTGGCCATTAGCCGCCCAATAATCAAATAACAAATGATAACATCTGGGGTTACGCTCAGGTGTTACATTTTGATAAATAATTAATAAATGATAATATCTGGGGTTACGCTCAGATATTTCATTACAATAACTATTAATAATAACCAATAAACAAAACTACCGTCTGATAACCAAATATTTAAATGTTTATATCGGAGGTCAAACTTCGATATAACAGATGGTTAAAAATTATATTTTTGGTTTTGGCAAAGATGCATAGGGAGGGCTTCCTGTTGTTTGACTGGTCGGGAATTATCCTGTAGAACGATAAGGATACCTGGAATTAAATTGGACTACAAATTGAAGTAAGAAGGGTATTTTGAATGAGCTACCTTAAAAATAGCATTCGAAATAAAAAAAATATTTAGTGCTATGAAATTTTGTACATTTCTCAAGGGGGTCTTAAAATCCGACTATGTTTTTGTTTCCCGTGCTACTCACGTGGGAAATCAAGGAGAGGGTTTTGTGAAATGGTGACAAACTGTTTAGAAACCATCTGAAACATGCTAAATTATCACATTCCAAATAATAAGGTGACTCGTTTTGAATATAAATAACTCGCTGTCTGTTGCTTTGTTGCGTTTTAATACATTTATCGGTTTTTGTGTCTTCCTAAACTTCTAATATGCTGTTCAAGATAATAGAATTATTTATGTAGATTGAGCTATACGTTTTCGAGTTATTACAAATTATTTTGTTTTTGTGATGTTTCGGTCTTTCTTTTCTTTGAACGGAACTCTCGCCCTATTTTTCAATCGTTCCTTTTCAATTGAAGAGAAACGCTATTGTATTTATTGACTGCACTCATTTGGCTACATCACTATTCACTGTGTACTTTTCCTCCACACTTCGCCACCTGACCCGATTTCCTCAAGATAATGCCTGAGGAACACAGCAATAATTTCTGAATGAATGTTATTTAATAAGATGAGAAAAAAAAAAAAGAGAATTTGGTATTCATTGAGCTGGCCTTTCCGAAACACATAAACAGCACCTTTTTTGCATAAAACTCGTGCACAATCCGGGGTTTAAGGTAACCTTGACTATCAAGGCCAAATGTGGGTAGAAAAAGAAGGAGAGGGTAAAGATAGGAGATATCGATGTACATACATTGGTTTTGAATGTCTAAATATTAAAATATTGAGAAAACACTTGATCAAGCAGAGTATTCCATATTCGTGCGGTTCGACTAAAGAACGATTGTCATTCTTATACGTATGTCCGATGTTAATTTTGAATGTGAATTGCTATTCTGATTTTTGAGTGTTGTAGTAAAACATATGGACGGATGGGATGTTCACCAAGTTCAGATGATCAAAGATCATGAGAATACCTATAGGAAAAAAGGCAGTATACGTTGCGTCTGTTCTAATGACAAAAATGAGACTGACGATTAAGTCTAGCTCTCCAATGAGTTTGACTCCCATTTTTAAATCCTATCGAGATTGTGTATTGCTACTACAACACTCCTGAGTTCAATCCAGATGGTATCCCAGCAATTTTTCTCAAGAAATGCTCATCCATTTTCCCTGACGGCCTCTCGAAATACGTCAATATTTCACTCTTTTAATGTGTATTCCCTCACATTTGGAAAATTGTTGGGTCCATTCAGAAGAAGGGACCCAGAAACGATTCCGCGAACTACGACTCCATTGCCAAACTCTCCCACTTACCTAAAATTCTCGAAAGCATTCTATACGATTCTTTAAGTTTTCGTTGCAAATCCTTTATTTCAGCAAGACAACATCGATTTTTCAACAGCCGATCAACAACTACAAACGTTGTGAGTTCACTTTGTGGCGGTTCCGCCAAACCCCACGGCCCACTTACCTGAAAAACCCCCATAACTACATCCCAATCAGCATAAGTTTTCGCTAATGCAATCGCATTAGCACCTTAAATGCTTCACGCATTAAATAGATCAAATTTATATAACCTAAAAGTCCTGTAAAAGAATTCTTTCCTCTCATGCATTTCTTCGTATACAAATTCCCTACAAGAATTCTTTCCGTTATACAGGAGCATAAAACGAAACCTATTCGGTACCTTCGGTTGCCAGGCAAATTCCAACCTTCCCACACCTGCACCGCAATCTTCCCGCAGCAAAAACATTTCCTTCCCTAGGATAATTAATGCTTTCAATGCATTACCTGGAAATGCCTGCAAAGAATTTTTATTACAAGGGCATTCATACATGTATCAATGCATCTCTGCATTAGCGACCCAGAACCGAATTTCCAATTAGTGTAGATATTCGCACTAGTGTTCGGCACTTGCATCGCCATAGATGCCATGTACAATTGACACAAATGGTATATACAAACCGTCATTGTATAACCATCTAATCTGCTTTGCAATGACTGGCAACTAACGATACGGCTGCAAGCACTTTACCCAGAAATGCTCCTATGTTTGAATCTCCAAACAAGCATCGACTTCGCGCATAGCCGCCGGATTGAATTGAAAGCATAAACAATGCAAATATAGAATCCATTTCCCACAAACGAATTTCCCTGCATATACAAATGCAAGCAAGGGACTCGTTTAGTCCACCAACCCATTAGCACCTTTTCCCAATGGCTATTCGCCTATTTACATAAGGGCATCACTCATCTAAGACTTTTATGATGCTCTCGTCCCATATTTACTTTTACCACATCTCTTCGATGCATCGTCGTCTATTTATTTAGCCGCGATGCATATAATAAACCATGATCGCCCTGATTCCTTTGTCCTTGCCTCCTGCCTGCTTTGTTTTCCCATAGCCTTCGCGCATTAGTAAACAACACAGATCTGAACGATCACACACACCACCATGAGCTCCGTTTCGCGATCTGGTTTTCTATTCCACTAAGAAAGACTTTACGTTTCTCTGGTGTTAAGAAAAAAAATATCCTTAGTGGAGAGGATATCTACCATCACACCACGAACTCACCCCAATTAGCGAGTCGGCTCTGCACGAGCCGTTTGTCATGTTGTGATAGGAGTGTTTCACCGTGCTTAAAATTTATAAAAATCAATTTAATATTAATACCAAGTTCTAAGTGAAGTATAAAAACACTAATATATTTAATAATGGCTGAGAACAAAGTGGTTTTTATTTAGAGAATAAAACGTAACAAAGAGATTTATCCTTCACAATTTTAATGAGAATAAAACGGAATAAACTCTATCAGTGTGTTTTCTTTTCCTGTTGTGGACGTTGGATTGTGGAGTTTCGTTTGTGTTTTTTTTTTTCGGCCTACGGTGGACAGTGTTTTCCTTTACCACGGCTGTGGGCAAACGTGGCGGCGTTTCGTTCTTTTGGTTCGGCGTTTTACTTGGTGGAACATTATGATGAAGGAGGAAGATGAACGGAGTGTCCGTGTTTGGCACAATACTTCCTCCCCACAACTTCACTAGAGCATAGCAAAAATGCCGACATGGTCTCAACCGAGCTTTTTTCTACACCAACGCGCAAGTTAACCTATCACGCTTACTCATCCCAATGATATTTAATTTTCCACAGCTCTATGTTTAAAACCACATCTGGTGATTCATGTTAAGATAACGATGTATGTTAGTATAATGATAAAACTCTATTTGTTTCATGTTAAGATAACGATGTAGGATAGTGACAAGTCTCTCTTTGATCGATAAAAAAGTAGTATAAATAGCATGTAAATCTAGCCTAAGCACTTTCTTTTGTGCCGAAAAATTTAGCGAATAAAGTATCGAATTCCGCCCGTAGGTGGGAAAGGAATAATTTTTCGTAAAATTCAAGGAAGTCAAACTTAACTCGCGCACAAAAACGTATTTTGAAGTACCCTTAAATATCAGAGCACTGTGCGAGCGGATGCAGAGGAAGCGGATAAGGAAAGGAGATATCGATGTATATTGGTCTTGAATGCTTGGACATTACAACGACGAGGAAACACATGATCAGGTGGAGCATTCCACATTCGTGTGGTTCGACTAAAGAATGGCTCTCTATGTGTATTTGTACACCTGAAGTTGATTTTCAACGTGAATTGATGCGCATTCACAGATTGACGAGTATTGGGGGACAATGTCTGAAGGGCCGGAACACATTCAGCAAGTTCAGCTGAACCACGACCGTGGTAATACTTATATAGTAGAAAAGATATAGGCATGATACGTTGCGTCTATGTTCTAACGACGGAATTAAACGACTTACAGCTGGGGTTCCAATAAGTTCCACTGCTCGTTTTTACATCCTATCGAGCATGTGTAGCGCAGTTTTGGATACGTCTGACCAAATATGGGAGAGAATTCCATTTTGGGACAAATATAAGTACGTCTTGTAAGCTCCTCGATAGTATAGTGGTTAGTATACCCGCCTGTCACGCGGGAGACCGGGGTCCGATTTCCCGTCGGGGAGCCTCTGGCGCAAAACTAATGACCTTGCCCGGAAAAAAAATCATTATGGAAAATTTAACAAGCCGCAGGACTTGCTAAATAAGGCCAAGATCGGATCCCGGTTGTAGTGCCGATGATGATGATGATGATGACATTGATAAGGCCATTAAGCATTTCTGCTTGCCTCTATATGCTAATGACATTAAGTTACATAAAATTATCGAGTCACCACTTGATTCAGCATTGTTGCAAACATACCTCCACAAATTCCAGGCTTGGTGTGGTAAAAACTGCTTCGTGGTTAACAACGTCAAGTGCCAATCTATAACCTTTTCTCAGAAGCGTGCTCACTCTCCCGGCGCCACTATTTCCTTCAAAATCAACCCCTAACCATTGTCCAAACTATTCGTGACCTTGGGATACTACACGACAGGGAGCTTAACTTCCCCTCACATGTTGACGGGATGATCCTGAAAGCCAACTTAGCCCTCGGGTTCTGAAATGCTGGTCGAAGGAATTCTTCAACCGCTGCGTGACTAAGACCTTTTACCTTTCCTTCATCCGGTCACTGCTAGTATATGCAACCCGGGTATGGCCCCTCATCAAAAGATTCATATCCGCAAAATTGAATGTATTCAACGTCTGTTACTATGTTTCGTTCTTCATGGTGTAGGATTGGAAAACCCTTTAATTAAATCAAATTAATCGACCTAAAAACTCTTGAGGAGTTTAGAGTCCTGGCCGACATTCTATTTAGTCATCGGGTCCTCTCCGGCTCGGTCGACTGCGTACCCTGAGTTCAAATCTTTTGAATATAAACCCTCATAAAACACGAAACCCCTGCCTTCTCTACATTCCCGCCATCGCACCTCTTATGGCTTCAATGAACCCCTTTTGCAGATGCTGAGAAATGTCCACACCAATAACAATACATGAAATGGCAGTATTTAATAGTCCATCCCACAAAAAAATCAGTTCCGCATACAAATTCTCCTTAGAAGAGAGGTAAAAGATGCACGAGTGTACTTTTGAATGCACGCTCAGTGTTAATAAATATCGGGTTTTCCAATAGGGACTTGACAACTTTGAATTTAATTTGTGAACGCACCCTGTCGAACTGTCACTGTCAATTTATTCAGTAAACTCAACATTTTCATCATGGTTAAGTACACGGACGAACAACGTCTGCAAATTATAAAAATTTACTCCCGAAAAAAGGTGTCAAGTCCCTATTGGAAAACCCTATAAAATAATCTTGTGAAATAGACGAACAGTTTGTATTTGTAACATCTTTAGAAGATGCTATAGAATTTAACAAAGGTAGTGAAGAACGCAACTCGAACCCACGCTATGAAAAGTTTAGAACCAAAACATTAACGCACCAGACCACTGTAGGGTGTTCAGAAAATTGCTTTTTTCGCAACCCAGCTGTAAACTGCTACGTCCATGCTCTGGTGTAGTATGCCGATGATTTTTTTGTTGTCTCTTTTGCTGTTTATTCATTCGGGTTGCAAGTGCGTTATCTGTTGGAGTCGCCTTCGGCATAATCACCATTAAAGACAGGATATCATTTTTCAGTCAGCCCGATTGTGGGTTGATTGCAATCTTGAGCCATTCAAAACGAATGTGCATTGATGCTTCAGTACCCTACCTTCGTATTCTTTTTCCGGCAACAATGTTTATTGACATTTGGAAGTAACAAAAATCGCTTCTGTGTGTGCCTGTTGTAAAAAATACGAAATTCTATAAAACGTCATCTACAATAAATAAAAATTAAAAAAGCAACATCAACGCTGAATGAAAATGCTTGCGTTTAATTGTTTTTGAAAGCAGGCGACATTAGGTGTGCATCTTGAAGTACATCCAAAACACGCGATAAGAATAAGATAGTTATATATATTCAATGGCTCAAAATTAATTCCAAAATAGTTTATCAAAGATCCGACGATTCATAGTCTAGAAGCAGACTTCACATCACAAGTTATTCGACATTATCTGATGCACGTTTTCGTCATAGGTTTTCAAAAAAAATACGTACACAGATACATACTCGTACATTACTACCTTCCAGTCGTTCTCCACGTAGCAATCGTTCAGAATTCTCGTGGCATCCCAGGACAATGTATCCTTCTACAATTACAGTCTCGAGTGCTATTATTGTTGTCATTTGACAAACACATTTTATTTGCATCGTTAGAATTGAACAGAACACTTCCCGACTAGTACTCGAGCAACATCATTGATGGCATACGATGGGTGTGCGAACAACACGAAAGGATGTCCTACAAAAAAGCGAAGATATCTGCAGGAGAAAAAACGAAAAGAGATTTTATGTCTGAAAATCGTATCCTGTTTTCCATGGTGTGAGTTATACTCAGTCATTTGCCATTTCTAAATGTTGCTACGAAGCCAGGGAAATGTATTCTCTATTATTATTCATATCGAATCAATGTGTGGCTTCCATTTACCTTATGCCAATGACGCGTCGATGATACACGGTTTTCAATAGGAAGGTATCAATTTAAAATTCAGATTCTCATTCATACCCTCTTCAGATAATTCTGTTGGCCCGACGGCACTTCTTAGAAAAGCAGTCAAATGAACGAAAAAGGATTCAAATATAGGTATCGAAATATAGTTCCTTCACAATTGAGTTTTGTGAGATGGAGACTGATTTAATACTAAGAAAACAACCACTCAGATTGGGTATAAGATGTATATTGTTGGGAAACTTTTGGTGGGAGCTCATTTACTCAGACCCCCATGTGGAAGAATGATATATTGTTATGATATAAAACGAGCTCCGGATTATGGGTAAATACCCGATTCAAAGCGAACTACTATATAAATTGGAGATTAGGCCAGATCAAGATGGAATCGATATGTAATGTCGATAGTAGAATTTATGAGATTCAATTTTTTTCCTACAGCGGTTTTAACTACGTCTTGGGATCATCCCTGAAGTTTTCGTATTGAATTTGGAACACTTATTCCATATTTTAAGGATTTTGAAAGAAAGGATCGATGGCAGTTGTTTTCGAAAATATTTTATGGAACAAGTTTGCTTTACTCTACTAGCAACAGCAGTAATGTATAAAACGGGCACCAGTGATCCCATGGCGAATTGAAGACGCTAAGGGAACGATTTAGCGTCGAGATCATTGGTTTCCTTTATGATAAGGAAGTGGAAAATCGCTTAAGGAAGCAATCTGCGCCGGCTGAAGCAAGCGGTGGAAACTTGAAAATCCAACAAAAACAAAACTCGCACACATACGTAAGGAGCGTCCCGGGGCAGATCAATTACAATTGGTTGACAATTGCCCAGAGGGGCAGAAGGGGGATGCGAGGTTCGAGGGTGAGGAGGCTCCAAACGGTGATACGGGAAAGGCCAACATTATGAAAAAAAGAGGCCACGCCCGGACGTTATAATAATATCCAAAACCGGGGAAAAAACATTTGCGGATATATTGAAGTTCATGAAGGCGTTTTTTCCGTTTTTCCTTTTTAACCTTGTCCTCGAGTATGTTATCAGAAAGGTACAAGACGACACACGGCCGGATCATCCCTCAACGGGGTCACACAAGTGCTCGCATATGCGGATGACATCGCCGTTCTGGGCGATAATCTCGAAACTGTAAGTAGAAACTGTGAAATCACCATGCAAGCAGAAGAGGTGGGCCTAGAAATAAATGAAGACAAAACAAAATACATGATCACGGCGAGAACAGGTGGACCTCAGAGAACACATATAAACGTCAGGGGCAAGATATTTGAAAATGTCAAAGAATTTAAATATCTAGGAACGATACTGACGACCAGAAACGAAATGTCGAAGGAAATTAACAAAAGACTAGATTCCGGCAACGCTAGTTGGCACGCAGTCAGTAAACTGCTGAAATCCAGACTGCTATCGCGTAACATAAAGCTCCGTGTCTATAGAAACATAATCATGCCGATTGCTTTATACGGATGCGAAACCTGGGCTCTCACAAAACGGGAAGAAAACAAATTCCGCGTATTCGAGAATAAAGTTTTAAGGGGTATATTTGGCGGTAAATATGACGAGGAGTCAGGACGAATTGGAAGAGCTATACCGCAAACCTAGAATAGTGAGAGTAATCAAGTTGCGAAGATTAAGATGAGCCGGACACGTAGCGCGAATGGGCGATGATAGGACCGTGCATAGAATTCTTGACGGTAAACTAACGGGAAAGAGACCGACAGGACGGCCGCGACGGAGATGGGAGGACAATGTTAGATTGGACCTCGAGGAGATCGGATCGGATGGTCGAACGTGGAACGTGGCGGAGTCGAGTCGGTGAGCTCATGAACTTCCGGGTTCCTACAGGCCAATCGAGAGAGCGATGAAGGCGTGAACCCGGAAATAGTGTGAATAAAGTTCGAAAGACAGCAAAAGGGGAATAGCTGCTGAACTGAACTGAAACCCTGACCAGGGGCTGTGGGGGGTGAGGGGTTTTGTGTGCCGGCGTACGACACGGGTTCCTATCACCCACCAACGTATTGTGCACTGAAAATGTTCACGAAGGTCAAAGGTTCGTCACACCTGTGCACTTGCAGAAAAGGAAAATAAAACACACGGAGTTTTTCTTGGTCTATGAGTATTTTTATTGCGGCACTTAGGAACGGCTTTTAAAATTTAACTTGCAATGTTACTGCGAATAGGGGACCCTTATTAGGTGATCTAATCCTTGTAATGCACTTAATTTATTTATCCTTTTGATACTAATGAAAACGGTGTTCGGTTTTCTTTGATAACGCATTATTAAACGTACGCGATTATTTACGGCAGTGATTGTTTGATTTCTTCTTGAAACATATTATTAGATACACACGATTCTCTACGGCGATGATTGTTCGATTTCTTTTTGAAACAGGTTATTAGGTACACGCAACTCTTTATGGCAACGACCGTCCGATTCCTTTTTGAAACATCTTATTAAATACATACGACTCTTCATGGTGATTTGACCTCGTTACGCAGGGCTGGTGTGCGTGCGCCGATGGTAGAATGACGACTATACACTCGGGGGTTTGCACCCCCCGAGCGCATGTTACGACGTGCGCGCGTCGATGATAGGATGATGACTGATTCGTGAAGTCAAGAATTCATTGCGTTGTGGCAGTGGCGTCGTAAACTCATTGTCACTTACCAAGAATTTAGTGGAAGAGTTGCTATGCCTGCATAGGAATTTAGTTCCAGCGAATCCTTGCCGTATAAGCTAAGTTGGATTCGTTGGTTTTGTATACCGGGAAATTGAAATGGCTTGGGTGCAAGCAAGGGATTTCGTTTAGATAGAAATGTTAACCCAAATAATTTCGGGGAAATGTACGCGGCTTAGTTGGTTGGTAATGTTCCGTTGAGGTTTTGGATATGCGTTTGTTATGGCATATGAATTTCGGGGAAATTAAGATTGCTTGGTCACAAAGAGAAAATACAACTTAAGTAGGAAGTTGACCGAAGCAATTTTGGGAAAACGTATGCGGGGTGATGTAATTGAGGGAAATGATTAATATTCCGTTGTAAATTGGAATATGCATTTATTTCAGCTTGGGAAATGGGTTCTTGGTAAGTATGGGATGTATGCAAATGCAGATTTTGCACGGGGAGCTGGATTAAAGTGACGCGCTGTTAGCGGTCAAGATTGGTTGGCATTGCGGGTTGGTTCCCCATGTGGTATAGAGAACCCCCACAAGGCTACTGTGGGGGTTCTTTTAACATATCCCAAGAACCACCCATTTCCTTAATTCAACTCCCCATTTCTCATCCAATAAAGGTTATTAACTTACCTGCAATCAGACAGCGTTAACCTACCCTTTAATCACTTCATTTATCTGTAAACCACCCCATGGCAAGATCATCATCTTGCCACAGCATCAACCACATCGCTATATTCCCTTAAACATATTTGGTTCCTCTGGTCGACACCCATGACCATTGCAAACCATTAGGAAATCTTCCCCGGTCCCCTTGCTGGCATCCATGCCTACCATATACACAGCAATCCCACTGTGTTTGCTTTTCTCCAGCAACCGCTGGTCCCCCGATCAAGCCATGGCAAATTGCTTGCTTATACAGCTGCAGCGAATTATCCCAGATCGGTTGCATAAGCGATAAACATGCAACGAATTGGATGCGACCCTAATGTGTTTACCTTAAACAACTTGCAACGGTCTCGTCCCATGTTTCGTTCGCTAATACAAACAAATGCGCATCTTAGCGCTTGCCCTTTGAGATAGCGTTACGGTATATACAATATACCCTCTATCGTTTATGATAAAAATGCTTTCAGCCTATGCAGGTTCATTATTTGAACAGCTGCATGTTTGCTCTCTCTTATTTCTACCAAGGCGCGTTTCGTTTGTCTTTCCTTCCAAGGTGAAGACATTCACTCCAATCTGAACGATATCTATAAGGAACCTTCCAATGGGACGCGGATGGGTTTCTCATTGGCCGCAGCGTCACCAGAAAGATCGATTTCCTTTGTCACCACACGAGTGGAAATCCACCTCACCCACCGGGGTGGTTCTGCATTGAGCAGCTCTCAGTGAGTCAGATTTTAACCGCCCAACTGCACGCACGTGTCGGAGTCGTGGAGTAGTGAGGGAGAAACAAGCACACGTACCAGGGACGTTGCTTGCCAAGTACCAAATCCCTGCCCTTCTATTAATCAAAAGAAAGGTGATTAAAAAAAAAAATAATATTTTATACAGTGAACAATTATTATAAAGCAAATTACCGTGAATACTATAAAATTAATAAGCAATATTATGCGTCTAATAAAAATGACGAAAACTAAAAAAAAATCATTTAGTGTTTTCTTTCCCGTGCTGCGGTTTCATGAGTGTTTGTTTCGTTGTGCTTTTGTTTTCCGTGGGTGAGAGTGAAGTCTGTGGTGTTTTGCTGAATCCGCACCCGTGCAGGTGCACAGGCAGAAACCACCACACTACCACCGAGACACTGAAAGCAAAGGTACAACAAGTATTAAAGGAAGATGCTAATGTGAAAAAACTGTCGCAGGAAATTACGGTCGAGTGTCGTGATTTAGATGAGCTTACCACTGCGGAGGAAATCCTGATCGATATAGAGTTCCCTGCACCGAACGCGATCCCAAAGAAAGTGGTAAAGAGTTTAAAAAAGAAACCAGATGGCACACAAGCTGCCTTGGTCCATTTACCAGGGAAAGAGGCTTGTATGTTGCTGGCTACAGGTATCCTACGGGTTGGATGGGTGAGATGCAGACTTGGAGAACACATCGCACCCGCACGACGTTTCAGATGTTGGAAATACGGTCATGTGGCGAAATCCTGCGAATCCGAAGAAGATCGTTCGGAAAACTATTTTAAATGCGGTGAAAAAGGCCGCAAAGCAATGGGTTGTAAAGCACAACCCAAATGCATGTTCTGCGAATCAAGATGCGATGACGGTCACCACCACCCAACAGGGACTTACAAATGACGAGCATTTAAAAACGCGATGTCCAGTCTCCTGAATAATAATGGACAGGTTTAAGTGCATTCAAATTAACTTAAGCCATTGTGAAGCCGCACAAGATCTAATTTCCCAATCGGTTAAGGAATATGGCGCAGACGTGGTACAATTACATGGGAGGACAGCAGCGGAACAGCGACCATCTGGACAAGTGGAAATTGCCCCATAGAACACAGAAGTGTCCACCGGCAGGAAATATTCGCCTATACTAAGATCAGAGGAATTAATTTCTACTGCTATTACGCTCCGCCAAATTGGGAAATAGAATATTTCAAATGTTTTTTTGACAGGGTAATACAGAAAGCTAGAGATAATGGCCCTCTTATAGTTGCTGAAGATTTCAACGTTTGGGCAGTGGGATGGAGAGTTACAAGGACGAACAATAGAGGCAAGACACTACTCGAAGCATTCGCAGTCCCAGATGTGGTGTTACTGTGGCGGTTCTAGGAACCACACAAGCCACTATTGCTCGAGATATCGTCGTTCCACCAAGGAACACACTCACCTATAGCTAAATTACACGTGTCCACAGACACGTGTCCTCAAAAGTCCTCCTTTCCACCTGAAACAAAGGTAACATACAGCTGGGAGGCAACAACCCCACGTATCCACAGATACGTGGTTCACAAGTCCGACCAATTGTCTACGCCTGCACGGCGATCGAAGGACAGATTCACCAACAGAAAATGTGTAACGATCCATTAACTGGATATACACAAACGGTTGGCACAGCTGCACAAACACTACATCTCCGGTGTTAAGCTAATTGCTGGAAAAACAAAACCTTTTGTCTCTGCCGCAATATACTTCGTCTAAACAAAGACCCTTGCGATATCAGCAATAAACGAAAACTGTGCTTCCATAGTGATATGTAAGCAACGATAATTACATTATCCCACGATCGACGAGAAGAAAACCCTCACCCGATTGTTTACGTAAACAATTAATTGGTGGTGTGAAAATTTTGACGAGCACAGGATGATCTACACCATGCAGCAATAATCTCCGCGCCTGTATGTGTGAGCGCGATCTTGACTGGTGGAAAGATTCTCGATGAGAGAAAGTCACCCCTCAAGGAACGTGGAAAAAGGGAAAGGAAATCATCCCCAGAGAAGTTACCACAGAAGAGTTAGAGAACCCCGCCGATGAGCTCGATCCGCGCCGCGCCATATAGTTGAAAGTAACGACGCTCAACGCACACTAAGGTACGCGAGTAACTAAAGTCATCGAACGAACTGCCACCGACGGCAAAGATCACAAACATATATATACGGCTTTCAACGCGCGCCGACCCGTGATCCTCGCGCAGGACACCAAAATTGTGTTTTACGTTTAATTACGTGCTGTGCAAAAATATTTAAGTGCGATTCGAGTTTTCATATTTGTTGTCGCATACAATGTGTTTTAGAACGATAAGAACGTTCCCGTTGTCGAATAATTAGTCGTCACTTATTTCAGAAGAAAACCAGCGAAACTTGTAAAGCGATATAGCAAATTAAGTCCATGTCTTTCAACAAAAAAAGGAACAATAAAAAGATCAAAATAAACAACCATAACTCCGTGTTTGCAATTGAATTCGCTCCGCGTTCCAGGTGTTCCTTTTGGTGTGTGGACAGTGTTCGCCGGAGCACTTTGACAACAACATACAAATCCGCTAAATTACCAAATGATGGTGCTGATGGTTCATAAACGAGGGAGGCCGGTTCAAAATCGACATCACATTTCCCAGCTCCATGTTGGCAAGAAATATGGAGTGGCGAATTTTGGACACCTACACCCATAGTGACCACCAAGCCGTGATGTACGAAATATTACCATACAGAGGACACCTCACTGGCAAATGAAAAAGGTGGAGAAGACCCAGAAAAATGGGTGGAAAGAAAAGGACCTCGATGTGGAACTGCTCGATTATATACTGAAGACGAAATCGAACAGTTTGACGAAGGGACCGATGCGAACAGGCAGGGTGGAAAAATCATGAAGTGGCTAACTACCGCATGCGATGCTTCTATGCCACGACAAAGACAACCAGCAGGGGTTATCAAACCACTGTATTGGTGGAACCCAGAAATCACCCATGTGCGATCGGAATGCAACAGGTTACGACGCTTGCAACAAAAAACCAAGAAACTGTAACACATACCCACATTTACATGCGGAATTCGTCAACAAACGGAATTAGTTGAGGAATGTAATCCACAAAAGTAAATATGACGCGTTCCGCTCCATAAGAGATGAAATAAATAACAACATTTGGGTCAGCGCCTACAGGATAGTCATGAACAGACTACACAACAACAGTAGTCAAATGGAAAAAAAAAAAAATTGGCATGGCCAGAATCCTTGCTGTCCTCTTCCCGCAGTGTGATGAGGTGTTGAGAGTGCAAAAGGAGTGGAGTTTCACTGAAGGAGAGATACCTCCCGTGACCACCGAAGGCTTGCTCTTGGCTGCCAGGATTGTCAAAAAAAAAAAAAACCAAGACCCCGGAACTGGATGGTATTCCTAACGATGTATTGAGGCTGTGTCTTGCGTTTGCTTGTGCAAACGCAGGTTCAACTGACGACCCTTGCTATTGTGGAGTTCGGCACAACAACTTAGCGGTAGATAAAGTCCGGCCGCCCTGTAATATACCGATCCATCAAGCTATCTTCGGAGCTAGGCTGGTCGACCTGGTCGAGAAAAAAATAGCATCTCAGGGCGCTCACTCAGCACTATAGGTTCGCCTTTCCTGAAGGGAAAAAAAAAAGGGTTGTTCGCTGCCGTCAAGGCGCATATTTCATACATTCTGACGTTACTGTTCTCTCATTACATTATTATCATTATACGAACATACAAACACTGTGGAGGTTATATTTTTGTTAATTTATTTTATCTTACATCCTTTGGTGCATTTACGATTGAAAGTGATTTCTTAAGTTCTTTTATTTATTATTTATTTATGATTTGATTTCGCGTGTGGGGGTTGCCTTGGCCTCTTTGCTGAGAGCCTCCGCGATGAGTCGATCTTCTAACGCAAGTTCCTTCCGCTTGCTTGTTTCCGGATTTTGATTTTTTCGGCGAACGAGGCAATAAAAAAACAGTGGGTTCCAGTTTAAAGTTTTACTTTATTTTATTTTATTTGCCTTTATTGATTTTACTTTATTCGAGCGCAACTTCGGCCCTCTGGATTTCGACTGAATATGAATACAAAATGTGCCGCCCTTTTATACCCTGTGGCAACAGAGATTTGTTAAGATTTTATTTTAAAATTCCAAGAAGTGTAGTGCTCTGAAAAGCCCTACCATCTCCTTTCCCCACTCATATATCCAAATCCCTATACCCAAACTTATATTTACAAAATCCATTACCCCGATCCATCCAAATTCGCGATAAATGAATCAAATATTCGTTTATCCTTACATCCAATTCCCCATAATTATCAAACAGAATCAAACGCATGGCAAATTGAACCAGATGTTCAATTACCATCCGTAAACAAAACCGGAATCCCAATGCATATCTTCATATTCAAACAAACCCATATTAAAAGATATTTATTTCCTTCCCATACATGGATTGCAGCCAGATGTGTACATTCTTAAAATAGATATTCCATTCCTTTTCTTCAATTTTTCACATACAAATCTCAATGAAGAGTTGTATAAAAGGGCGATGAATTTCAAATTCGGCGATCAGTCTCGGTTGGCGTACGAAGTGGTAGGAAGCCAATAAATTAAGTCAAATAAAATAAAATAATAGTATAATAAAATAAAAAGTAGTTTTTATTGGGCCCGGCCGATTCCCAGGACCTATATTCAACGATCGGTAGCTGCTCTTCCCCCAGGGTTTGAGGAAGCACGGCGGCAACCGCAACGGGCCCCCTCAGGAGCTGTCTTACAAAGATCCCTCAGCCTTTTCGGGACAAGGGGACACGCTCCCTGAGAGAAGGATCACAACAGAAGCACAAACAAGATTTTGTGTGCTTCAATTGGAATAGGATTCTGGGAAGTGTATAGGAATTTATTTGAAGAAATTCCCGGCAGGAGAAATTATGAAATGCATTTAGAATTAGGCATTTCATAATTTCAATAGTTATGGGGATTTGAACCAATGCACGACAAATGGACGTTCGTTTAAATTTATCGTGTATTAGATTCAATTGAATTGGTTGTAAGGTGATAGGTAATTGAATCAATGTGCGACAAATTAACTTTTGGTTTAGCTTGTCGCTCATATGATTCACTATGGGAATAAGGTTGGGATTATAGGTAATTGATGAGAGTAGGGTTTTGGGATCACTACAACACCAATTGACGAAAATTTTATTCATATGCTAGATAGCCATTTGTCAAAAAGGAACATTTTTTTGTCATTTATATTTTAATGTTAGTTGATAGAAAATGTGTTATGTACTGATAGAAATTATTTATATGGCAAAAGCCAATCTTGTTTATTAAAACGCAATAAGAGAAGGAGTGTACGTAGTTTACAACAAAAAAAACGGATAGCCAGTGCACCAGTTTACGCCGAACGGCTGGGTTTGAATGAAATTGCTCTGTCTCACAGGCAGTGAGATCCGTCAAATATCACGAGTCCATCTGACAGCGACTATATTATCTTTTCGTTACTTTGACTTTTTCCCCTCTATATATCCCAAATTTGATTTGGACTTAAATACACACATGTTTGGAGTTCTCGTCCTAAGGACACCCTTTATATTATCTGTAGAAGTCAGAGAAGAGCAATCCGCTTGATTGACTGCAGTCACTGTCACATCGAAAGCATATGATGGACCTTTGCCTCTTTTACATATATTACCGCAGGAACTATTCCTTGAAGATTCGTGGTATCATTTCAAGAAATTCACTCTCGGATTGCATTCCACAAAGCAATCCGGAAGATTCCACCGATGTTCAATTCATCCCTCGTCTGCATATATATTTCTATATCAACATCCGTTCTCTTACAAAACTGAACAACTTTGGGACTCCCTTTCAGCATAAATATTTTCAGAACACTACAATTCCCGACTGTTCAAAAACATCTCGTACAGATATCTAATATCACTCGTGCACCGATATACGCTCAGTTTTTATGAAAGAACTTTAAAAAGAAACTCTGTAGCGCATTATAACACGGAGAATGCATTTTATTTATTATTTTTCCGCGATACCCATCAATTCGTACTAATAATCGTTCTTTAGTCGAACCACACGGTCGTGGAATGTCCCCTCTTTTGCCACATTACCTGCCAACAAGACACTCCGTATTAAACCCCTCATTTAAGCAGCAATTGATAAAACTCTTGATCAGGTATTGCATAGTAAATTTTAAAGTGTAACCGTTTCGCTTTCAACGGTGGAATTGAATTTATTCTAACCTAGTGGGAATACCTAAACATATAAGTAAACATTTGAACTTTTCGCACAAGATATATGGCAGTAGTCGCACTACATTAGCATCAGCCAAATTTACTCCTATAGACATCCAACAAGTTGAATACAAACAGAGAAGGAGAGTATCCTTGCACACAGGAAATGCATTTCCTCATCATCGTCGAGACCAAAAACACAAAATTATTCTAATCAGTTCCAACAATGGTTCAGGTGCCGTTAAGAGCATTCGCTCAAAGCGAACTGGGAACATTTTGAAGGATACACATATCTCAGAATTGGGTCGTAGTGCATATGCATACTAATGTACAGAATCATCATCATCATCATCGGTACTACAACCGGGAACCGGTCTTGGCCTTATTTAGCAGGTCCTGAGGCTTGTTAAATTTTCCATAATGATTTGTTTTTTTTTTTCGGGCAAGGTCATTAGTCTTGCGCCAAATGTACACAATAGGATGCTCAATATGACTAAAAATACCATGGATTACAGGAAATAGGATAAACAATCAATAGCAGCATTACGTCTGCCGTGAAATGTGCTTGGTGCATACAATGTTGACGAGATAAGGCAACCGTTAGTCAACCAGCGCTATAATGCACATAATCCCTAGAAGTACACAAGGGTGTTATCGAATATTCGATGAAAATATTATGAAAACTACGTACACAATCGGTTTTTTTTTTGTTTTAGCAATGATATTCGCCTGGCTGATTGAAGATGTATCGGGTTTTCCAATGGGGAATTGACAACTTTTTTTCGGCAGTAAATTTTTATAATTTGCAGACATTGTTCATTTGTGTACCATGATGAAAATGTTGAGATTACTGAATAAACTGACAGTGACAGTTCGATGATTAGTGAAAGGGTTCGTTCACAAATTAAATTCAAAGTTGTCAAGTCTCTATTGGAAAACTAGAAGACAGACAGCAATAAAAGTATTGACCACTTAGTAGAAAAACAATAACATTACATTACTTGGATGTGCTCTTTTGGAAAGCAAAAAAAAAAAAAAAACTCTGCCGAATATCAAAAATTGAGAGAAGAACAGGCTCTGATTGCAACACAAAGTCCGCACATACCTTTCGGAATAAAAAATCTATTAATGAATAAATCGCATTTCTTGGATGTAATCCGGTAATTGCAGAAAACTTGGACAAGGTTCAACTATGTGAGAGAACAGTGCTTTTTTAATAAAAAACAAACATTTTTGTCGGAAAATACGGTGACATTATTTAGCCAAGCCATTCATTCGTCGGGTTTCATTTCGTCATAAAAATTCTTCGTTATGATCGTATTATAACTTTGTATTTAGACAACCCACTCCTTCGCCGGGTTTCATTTCGTCATAAAAATTCTTCGTTGTTATCATATGATAACTTGTTCTCTTGTACTCTATTTGCAGGTTGCAAACTTTTCAGTAACCGCATTTGGCTGATCTGTGCGGGTTCTATATATCACATGGAGAACCAGCCCACAATCCCAACCTAATTTCGACCGCTAACAGCGCGTCACATCAACCCCTTTTCCACCGTTCATGCTATTCACCTGAAATACCATGTTTTCCAAATGGACGCATAGCTGAATTCATTTGTCTATGCAGATAATGCATAATTGAATTGAGCTACCTTTTTGCCATACAGCAACTCCATTTTTGCTAGCCCATGAGATTTCACATCATGTCGGTTAGCAACAACAAGTCAAATCAAACGAGGCTATTGCATAACCATGCAACGGCTAGGGTAATTCCAAATTATTCAAGTTTGGTTTTCATGATAAATTACCCTAGCCGATTTGGCGTCATTTCGGCTTTTCTGCAGATCATCCATTCGCTTGGGATCAATGATCTCTATTCGCAGGTGAATAGCACCGGCTGCATTTCCTCTCCTCCATAATTCTGTTTCCATACGGTTCAATGCACTCTGAGATCACCACAGCCGTAACACTGGGGCAGTAGGTCATTCTCAGAAACTGCGTTTGATACCAGCACACACAACCAAACCCACCGCGAGATCATCGTAGATCGTGTTTCTGTTCTTTCATTCTCCCATGTTCGTCGACTATCGCATAGACTAATGTATTCACCACACATCGACGGGCGTGGCAATGAAAGAGCAGAAGTATGATTTCTATTGGTTGTCCTGTGCAAAAGTAAAATTACCCATCTTCATCCCGTGGGGAGGAAGTATGGTGCGCCTGCGTACGACGCGGATTCACTTCCTTCCGCCATCGTCACTATAAGGATCCACCTGGCGAAAACTAGAACTCAGACACTGTTCACGGATGAAACGCTGGAGAGCCACCGAATACAAAAGTCAATCACAAACACGATCACCAAGCAAAGGAGAAAACTCTAGGCACAGGAGGGAATAAAAAGAAACACTAAAATTTAGTTCAATGGAGTATTATACGTGGTGTTTATTGTTTTCTTTTTTAAATGTTAAATTATTGTTATATTGCAACGTTGCACACTGATTACTACATTTAATTAAAAGGATAGTTTTTCAGATACCGGTAGTAGATTTTAGAACTAACAAAGTTATATTAACTGAAACGACTCGATACTCGTCCCACTCGAACTCGTTTCACACCGTACCGGCGCCGGTACGGTGGGTGGTGGAGCGACCGTCTCGACGGCTGGATGAAATTCGACTCAGCGATATCTTGCTCCTTCAGAGCTCACTCGCTCATCGTGATCATGGTGGTATGTGTGCCTAAAACAAAGAAAGACATAAAGTGCATTCCTAGGATACGATTTCGGTAAAGCAAATAAAACCGAAATCGTCGGATGATTTCTTAGTACGAAATTGTATCTTTCTAACGCCATATAGGGTACCCGGATTGCACTTATACAACGAGAGATACAGATTACTAAAGCCATCATCACCATCATCGGCACTACAGCCGGGAACCGGTCTTGGCCTTATTTCGCAAGTCCTGAGGCTTGTTAAATTTTCCATAATGATTTGTTTTTTCCGGGCAAGGCCATTAGTCTTGCGCCAGAGGCTCCCCGACGGGGAATTGAACCCCAGTCTCCCGCGTGACAGGCGGGTATACTAACCACTATACTATCGAGGATCGATTACTAAAGCCAGCTATTGGAAAAATGATGGATTGCTTCTTACTACACCTTATGTATTAAACAAACCATTACATCTTATTTTGACTAACGCATCTGTTTTTATTGGGTCCAGACTTGAATTCTAAATCAAGTGTATTTGTTTTTAAATTCAAAAGGTCGTGCTTTGGAGTTCTAAATACAGAGATTTTAATAAACTGTATTTTGTGACCGGAAACATATTAAATTAAATGTTGATCCATATATGTCACATTCTTGTCTAATATAAATATCGTTCTTATAATAAAATTTAATAACGTAATTAATTAATACTCTCGTTTCGCTTTAGATAAAAGTGGTTTAAAAATGGTATTTACCCTCTTACTATAATCCTTGTATTCGGATATATTTAATGCCACTTCACCCTTGCCTACAATGTGAATTCCCGTGCACTTACTTATTAGTAAGTTATAATTATATTTTACTAACCACAAATTAAATTAACCTCTGTTTATTATGATGTCTGTTTCAAGTAATAATCAGAATTTATTGATGAGCGCACACTGCATACCAGTTGTGGTATGTGGGAAATTTGATGATCAACATGATTAATACGCTTAGCAACGATGCCAAACTTGTTATACCTCTGTTAGTAGTCGTGTTCGAAATGGGGTTTTACTGGAATCTTGTTTTCGTCTCAGGACCACTTTATTTGATAGGTGTGGGGTAAGTGCGTATGGCATGTGAAACTACCACAAACAGCTTATGGAATTTCAATGCGGAGTTGAGTCATCAAAAGATTTTATTTTAAGTTTACTGCGAAACGAGCATCGCATAATACTCGAGGTGAATCAACCAACGTCGACTGTTTACGAAAATAACTGGGAATAAGTATGCAATCAATTTAGGTATTGATAAAACCGCAGATATGTTTTCTATGCGAAGATGTTAAAAAAAGATTTCAACCACGCTGTAACCCCACATATTTCGTGGTTAAAACGGTAAATAATTCATAGGAATTTAATGTTAACCAAGCAAGGGGCAAAGGAAGCTAGCCAGGATCAGCACGCCTTTACACACCCTCTGTTTTCCTGGAAAATCCTTCAGCACTGCCAGCCTGGCCTTGGGGTCTTGCTCTTTCGCGTACATCGGAATACGATAACAATTAAGTTCTCAGGATGGGCGTTGTTTATAAAACGGTCCGGTAGTCAAACAATTGTTGACACGAATAATTTCTTTGTCCTTTTTTTTATCCTCTTCTTCTTTCGGTTTTTTCTTTTTTTTTTCTATTATTTTTGGTGGCTGGGTTCTGTCCTACTTTGCACGGTATGCGTGCGCTTGACACTCTCATTAATTTGAATTTTAAAATGACGTCGCTTAATGGTGCACAAGTTACGGAGCATAAATGAAACTAAAAATCGGTAGGGTTTTCAGTCTGCCCACTTTGGTCTTATTCGAAATATACATCTAGTTGATGACAAAGAGGGAATTGCACGAACCATGACAACAATAACAATAAGAATAATGAAAATTACAATATTATTATTTAAATAAACTCATTCACAACATTTTCGGTCAGAATAAATTTCAAAAGGAAAACATGATTTTCAAATTGTCGCTCCAAAACAATACTTTGTAGATGCAAGTAAGTATTGAAGCTCGTTCCTAATAAAAAGTTAGGGATTTTGTGTACTTTATATTTATAAATTGTTTTCAAATGCACATTAGTAACTTTTACGAGGTCTCAAATACCGAACATAGAACAGTGGTTAAACAAAGTCAAAAATCACATGATTTATACCACCCGACTCACCTACCGTGAATATACTTTTTTTTTTATTGCAGATACCACAAAATTGAAATGACAACATCTCGTTCCACATTGCGCGGAAATTTTACAGAGTAATTATGAATTTGTCTACAAGCTGGTGATTGCATTGGAAATCAGACATCTAGCCCTGAAACATTTACACATGTTAGTCAATCAAAGTATTGCAAGGAGGCAATTCTATGCAAGTTGATTTCCAATAGCAGCAAAGCTCTTGCAAGCCCAAAGGTTCCCGAAAAATTGCTTGTTAAGGAATTTGCCAGTATTTTATTAGACTAAAAATACATTTTATTTTCCTTTTTTGGTAGAAACCTTTACGTGGTGCGGGGCTTAAACTATAATGAATCACTCAGGCTATACTGACGGAAGCATACGCTTCCAGTAGGGTTGTGGCGGTTCCGCCAAACCCCACGGCCCACTTACCTGAAAAACCCCCCATATCCGCAACCCAACTCCCATTGTCCCCCGCCAATGCAATCGCATGGGCAATTAATGCATCAAGCATTACTTAAAATTCCTTAAAAGAATTTTTTTTTCTACAAGGCCATTAATACATGTATCAATGCGTCTTTGCATAAGCGACCAAAAACCGAATTTCCAATTAGTGTAGATTTTCACACTAACGTTCGACACTTGCGTCGCCATAGATACCATGTTCCATTGACACAGATGGTATATACAAACCATCATTGTATAACCATCTAATCTGCCTTGCAATGACTTGCAACTATCGATACAGCTGCAAGCACCTTACCCAGAATTGCTTCTTTGTTTGAATCTCCAAACAAGCATCGACTTCGCGCATAGCCGCCGGATTGGATTCAAAGCATAAGCAATGCAAATATAGAATCCGTTTCCCACATACGAATTTCCCTGCATACACAAATGCAAGTAAAGGATTTGTTTCGTCCACCAACCCATTAGCACCTTTCCCAATGTCTATTCGTATATTTACACAAGGGCATCACTCATCTAAGACTTTTATGATGCCCTCGTCTCATCTTTTCTTTTACCACATTTCTTCGCTGTATCGTCGTCTATTTATTTAGACGCCATGCACTCCATAGACGACGATCTTTTCGATCCTTTTATCTTTACCGCCTGTCTGCTTCGTTTCCCCATTGACCTCGAGCAGGTGTAAACCACAGAGATCTGAACGATCGCACACGTACCACCATGACCTTCATTACAAGATCTGGTTTCCTATTCCACCAAGAGAGAATTTACGTTTCTCTGGTGGTAGGTAAAAACGATATCCTTAGTGGAGAGGATATCTACCCCGACACCACAATCTCACCCCATAAGCGCATCATCTCTGCACGAGATGATTATCGCTGAGTCGTGTTACATCAGCAGACCAGAACGGTCACGTGTTCACTCCCGCACCCCGTTTTGCACTACGGGGACGCGTACATAACCGGAGTCGTGTTTTCATCATCACTTAAGTCGAGCGGTGGTCTGTCGATTTTTTTCTACAGTTAATTGAACAGTCGGAATTATAGTGCGAAGTGTTTAGATAGTTTATGGATTGTTAACGTTTGAACAATGGCCATGAGAAGGCTTAAATTAATATTCGTAAGACTCCAGATGACATCTAATACGTACGTAATTAAATAAAGAGAACGTTTCGCCGACAAAAAAATCATTCAGTGTTTTAATATTCCATGCTGCAGTTCCTGGGGGTGTCATCGTTTATACTTACGCGTTGTGGACAATTTTCGGTGCTAGTATTTGTGGTGGAACTTTCGATTAGTGATGAGGAGTGAAGTGAACCGTATGCCCGTGTCCGGCATAATACTTCTCGCTCCCTACAGGGTCACCCATGTCAGACAGGCTAGCGAGGAGTAACACACAAAGATCTATCACCCCTAATCCAGGGTATTACGCGTTACCGTGCCCATTGAATGGTTTGCTGCCATGGGTATACTGGCTGTATTATAAGGGCGCATCTCTGACACCGGGTCGAATCAGAGCAGTAAGCAGACCTTACCCTATCAAAGAGGGGCTCTGATATGCCGGACTATTTGAAACTCCAAGGACTCGTGGGAACAAAAATGAATAATCAATATACAAAAAAACAATCCCACGAAAGCCGGTAGGCGTAGATGTGATGATCCGACACTAACATAATGGAACAAATCATTAAGAAAACACCGACTCGGCAAAAAGAAGACGTGGGGAAAAGCGGAAAAAGCGGGATAACGCGTCGGCACGTGGAATGTTCGAGTGTTATATAAACCAGGCGCGACACGGATGGTCGTAGAAAACGCGAAACAATATAAAATGGACATCGACGCGCTTCAGGAAGTCCGACTCCCACATCAAGTAATCGAAGCCAATGGGTTCACACCGGCGTGTGGAGGTACCGATACACATAACCTCGGAACTGGCTTCATCATAAGCAAGAAGATTACGCTCCATGTAAAGGATGTGCAATTTATTAATGACCGAATGTCGGTGCTAAAAATACAGGGTACAATTATGTATTTATAAACGTACACACCCCAAGAGAACATAGCGACGCGTTCTACGAGACCCTAGAGGAAGTATTTGATGGGATTTCATCATTCGATCTGAAAATCCTCGTCGGGACCTCAACGCAAAAATTGGAAAAGGAAATATCTTTCAATCAACTATAGGTAAAGAAAGCCTACACGACGTTTCAAATGATAATGGAATACGAAATTCGCGTTCGCAGCGTCAAAAAATCTGGTAGTGAAAAGCACAAGCTACACGGATATCACCCGACGGCGTAATGCGTAATCAAATAGACCACTTCCTCATAGATAAAAGACACCACTCGAATATCCTTGACGTAAGAGAATACAGAGGAGCAAATTGCGACTCCGATAATCTTTTAGTGATGGGCAAATTTAAGAGTCGGCTCGCAGCAAACCAACACGGGCAGTGACGGGAGACGAGCAAAAAGTTCTATATTGACAAACTAAAAGACCTGCGCAAAAGGGCTGAATATCAAGACGACCTATCGAATAGATTTAGCATCCTAGAGATTGGGAGCAGTGGGGAAGAAGAAGCTATGCTAACAAATAGATTTAGCATCCTAGAAAATGGGAGCAGTGAGGAAGAAGAAGCCAATAGTGTGGACAATAAATGGGCATCGATCAACGACACAATCAAACTAACAGCCCAATAGGTATTAGGATTTAAGAAAACAATTAAGTCCAAACCTTGGTTTGACGATGAGTGCAGGCCGAAGATCGAAGAACGTAAACGCCTCAGAACGATCCACTTAGAAAGATATGATGAAGTCAACGCAGAAAGATACGCGACAATTCGGAAAGAAACAATGAAAATTTTCAAACGCAAAAACCGTGAATGGGTGAAGACTCGGATCGTAAAAATTGTAGAAAATGCCAGGGCAAAGAACAGCAGAGGTATGTATGCCGGCACAAAATCAATTAGGCCACCGAGGAAGAACCAAAACAATTCGAGACGCAAATGGCTGTCTGGTCACAGAAACAAACAATATCATCACAAGATGGAAGTAATTTGACAACCACAATAAATGCACCAGACGTACGTACAGCCGAGCCTCAGACTCCAGAGCCCTGTTTCAGAGAAGTTGTAGACGCAATAAATCGATTGAAAAACAACAAGACTCTGGAGTCGACTGCATACCGGCAGAGCTTATGAAGCACAGAGGAGAGGCAACTGCTAGAAAGATCCACCAACTGACTAAAACAATATGGGATAAGGAAGTCACTCCGGAAGAATGGAAAACATCAATAGTCGTTCCCATTTTCAAAAAAGGCGACAGATCTAACTGCGAAAATTACAGAGAAATATCATTGCCCCCAACCACATACAAAATATTAACAAAGGTACGCCGAAGAAATACTGGCAGACTACCAATGCGGATTCCGTAGGAACCCGTCAACAGGCGACCAAATGTTCACAATAAGGCAACTGCTGGGAAAGAAGTGGGAATACGGAAAGACGGTTCACCAACTGTTCGTTGACTTCAAAAAAGCCTACGACTCAGTCGTGAGGCAAAGACTCTACCATATTGTAGTTGAGCTGCGAATTCCAAAAAAATTTGGAGAACTCATTCAAATTTGCATGAACGAAAAAAAAGGGGCGAGTTAGAATAGAAAACCACCTCTCAGAACCATTTGAAATCCGGGACGGACTAAAACAGGGAGATGGCCTAATATTGTGTCTTTTTAACCTTGCGCTCGAGTTTGTCACCAGAAAGGTACAAGACGACAACATGGCCGGATCATCCCTGAACGGGGCCACACAAGTGCTCGCATACGCGGATGACATCGCCGTTCTGGGCGATAATCTAGAAACTATAAGTAAAAAGAGGTGGGCAGAAGCGGTGGGCCTAGAAATAAATGAAGACAGAACAAAGTATATAATTAGGAGGGGAGCACGTGGACCTCGGGGAACACATATAACCGTCAGAGACAAGATATTGGAAAAAGTTAAAGAATCTAAATATCTGGGAACAATACCGACGGCCAGTAACGAAGTGTCGAAGGAAAAAAAAAAAAACTACACACCTGGCATGGGACACTGCGGGCGTGTTCAAAGACAGTTGTGGTACGAGATGTGTCATAATTCCATTTAACGGAATCTCTGTCAAAATGCTGAGGTCTACGAAGACAGGCACATGCATAAAGATGAAGCGCCAGTGTTAATATCAATTAAACGATACGAATTGCTTGACCCAAGGCAGCTGCATTGAAGTGGGCAAATTAAGTAGCGGTAGTAATAAGGCAATGCGAATGACTCGTGTCGGGCAGTTGCACTCAATATGGGTCAAATCCGAATAAGTGAAACTGCGGCAGGGTAAATGACTTGAGTTTGAGGTCACGATGGGTGGAGGAGAATTGGATGCAAAGTTTGCAATTCTTCCTCATTGATTTTGGTATAAAAGAAGTGGTTGTAAAAGGAATTGGTTAGAGTTAAATAATCAATAAAATGTCGCAAGCAAATGTACAAGACGACAACATGGTCGGTTCATTCCTGAACAGGGCCACACAAGTGCTCGCATATGCGGATGACATCGCCGTTTTGGGCGATAATATAGAAACTGTGTGTAAAAACAGTGAAATCATCATGAATGCGGCAGAAGAAATGGCCTAGAAATAAATGAAGACAAAACAAAATACATGATTACGGCGAGAGCAGGTGGAACTCAGGGAACACATATAACGTCATAGGCCAGACAAACTTGAAAAAGTTAAAGAATTTAAATATCTGAGAACAATACTGACGGCCAGTAACGAAATGTCGAAGGAAATTAACAAAATTCTACACTCCGGCAACGCTAGTTGGCACACAGTCAGTAAACTGCTGAAATCCAAACTGCTATCACGTAACATAAAGCTCCGGGTCTATAGAACCATAACCACCGATTGCTCTATACGGATGCGAAACATGGGCTCTCACAAAACGGGAAGAAAACAAATTCCGCGTATTCGAGAATAAAGTTGTAAGGGGTATTTTTGAGGGTAAATATGACGAAGGGGCAGACAATGGAGGAAACCCCACAACCACGAATTGGAAGAGCTATACCGCAAACCTACAATAGTGAGAGTAATCAAGTCGCGAAGATTAAGATGAGCCGGACATGTGGCGCGAATGGGCAATGATAGGACCGTGCGTAGAATTCTTGACGGTAGACCGACGGGAAAGAGACCGGGAGGACGGCCGCGACGGAGACGGGAGGACAATGTTAGGTTTGACCTTAAGGAGATTGGATCAAATGGTCAGGCGTGGTAGGAGAGTGCAGAGGATAGGAAACGATGGCGGAGTCGAGTCGGTGAGGTCATGAACTTCCGGGTTCCTACAGTCCAATAAATAATAATAAATAATTGCATATTTGACTACATAGGCGGCGACGATCACATATGCGTGTACGCAGGTATGACGTTCATATATGCGTGCTCGCAGTGCATCCCCACCGTATCAATGCGCGGGGGTGGGGGGGGGGGGGGGGGGGTGGTGGTGGACTATAAAAAAAGGAATTTTCTTCAGGAATGCGGGAGAAAAAAATTATGTCCAGAATAAGGAAACTGGAGCCTGTTGTGCTCACAAAACGGGTCATTGTGGCAAAGATCATTAAGCCCATAACAAATTTTCCAATTGTCCTAAAAACATTAATAACCGTGGCAATCTGAGGGACCTCACGTATTTGCGGTTCATCTCTCTTCGTCATATCTCTGTACCAACGCTAATTCTTACGCCTTTACAGAACAAACTATGAAACTGCCTTTATCCGAGGGTTTCCGAAGACCTACAACATCCCTTTTATAAAGAAGGTTTTTTATTCTCTTCGTTTCGAAATAAATTATATGCACTAAGGCCACAGATGTAAGATATCCTGTTTTTATAATTTTTTTTTTAATTGATGGGGAATCTTTAATATGTCAATAAAAACATTATTACTTTCAAATTTCCTTTCAACAGATTAATTATCGGTGTTCGTACATTTCTCAATTCACCCATATTTTAGCATTATTTCCCTGCCAGATATGATGTAATAGTCTCATATTTGATCAAGGACGGGATGCATCTGACAAAATATCCAATTAGAATCTGTCGATATCAAGGTATATAGGACATACAGGATTTTTCCATTTTTTCTCACTGTGTCCTACGACATCTAATCAATTTAATTAGCCAACACACAGAGCGTGACAAATTACTTTTCTGATTGACAAATCATAGAGATATGGAAGCATGATCAACAAGCTGTAGCACATCGCCAACACTTCGCCTCACTAATCATCACATCAATTAACAACGAATCATTGTATTAATTAGCAATGCGATGAACAAGTGCGTGGGAGCTCACTTGTCGGACATTTGAGGGTGTAACGACATCATATGTAACAGGGGTCTACACGTAGGACAATATTGTCACCTTCAGGAAAATAATTGGAAAGTCAACGACCCTCTGTGGGCCACATCCAATCGGTTTGCTAGCTGATTCTGTCAGTTCACTTGAGATAATTATGCGAATGTGTCATTACCAACCAATCCCGGTTGGTTGATTGCTTCCTACTTAATGGAACATCGTCTATCATCAGCCCATTTCCTCATCCACAAAAGTATCGCCAATGATTACAGTTGTGTAACTACGCTGCGTAAAAACGAAATACCTCCCAACTCCTATCTGCTACTGATGTGAATTAATAATGCCAACTTTGAATTTGGGATGAGCAACTTTTGAGAAGAACTCACTTGTCGTCAAACATGTCCTGGTCGAAAATCCTTATCCCCGGCTCTCTTTGAATTGCCCCGACATTACACGGCAATCGGGACGCATATTAAAGTCAGACGGTACTTGAGTCTGTAAACGAGTTTGTCTTCATAAAAGCACAATAACACTTATCAAGAGATGACATTCCCGACTACAATTCCTTTTTGTCTCCACGCGTAAAGCGAACAATGAAAAATATAAAATAAAAACAGAGAACGTTAAAAAATAAATAATATAAATAAATAAGGATAATTTTGGTCGTAATGAAGCGGCTAACCAAGGGGCTTTTACTCGGTAGCCTTGTTTTGGTGTACTCCTCTTCTCACACCAAAAGTCAGAGATCATTGAACGAGTTTACAAAAATACCCTCGAGCTGATGAGATAAAGGAGCCAGCAGTGTAATGTTTTGAATGTAAACGAATTATTCCCTTTTGTGTGTGTGACAAAGGATCAAAAGCTTGAGTCTCGTTTCCATGAAACGGTCAATAGCCTTGTAACAAAGGCACGAAAAAGAGCAGACCCAGCAGGAGACTAAGAAAATCACAAGGCATTTGTTGTCTGGCCTTGAATTATAGGCACTCCCGATTTCGAGGAGCACTCGAGAATGAAACAGAATTCCTTGTTGTTATTAGTCCTGATTAGGGGTAAAAATTTGCAAATTCAGGCAGATTATTCATGGAAAGCACTCAGATTCCTTTCGACCATGCCTAATTTGCAGAGTTAATTTTATGAACCCTGAAATGGACATGGATTTAAAGGTCTATTTAGCCTGCAACAAAGCCAGCGTGTAAGGGTGGTCTTTTAATGATATCTGTCGTTTTCATTTGATGGGGCATGCAACATAAATAGCGGATAGATATCAAAGAGAGTTTCTTGTTTTTATTATCTCGCTTGTCGTTTTTATAAAGAGTGAATTATCTTTCATATCCCAGAATTATCTGAGTTCATGTGAAACGCATTGTTTTATGGTTTATTTTTCCTACAATTTAAGGAGCAGTGTCATAAATTTGAAGTTCGTCAAGTAAACAGGTGTTACGATTTATCGAAATTAGGTTAATTGTGTAACGATCCGTTGTGATTTCAAAACGGTTGGTTTGCTTAGTTCAGATATATCCGAGCAGAGCAAGAAATAATTGTAAATACATTATGAGCTTTAAATTATATAATTCTTTCTAATTTGTTACATTATAATAAATAAAGAAATAAATTAAAAAAGAAAACCCTATAAATGCCAGTCACTGCAAACAGTGTGCACAAGTAAAATTACTTTAACATTACTTTTACGGCTGGTAAGCAATTTTCAAATAGTATACCAGATATATTATAAACAGAAGTGTTTTTTCTCGATTTTTACAGTATGAGCGGAGCAAAAAAGAGAGGATATATAATGAAGGCATCGATGTACATTGAATGCTGCAAAATGTTACATCGACGAAACGAATAGAATGTAACACACTGATGGGCTTCGGCTGAAGAATGATTATTTCTGTGTTCACCCGTATACGCAGTCTAATTGTCAGATTTTGTGGGAACATTGTTAGAGATGTAGCGATCCTAAATCGCTACCCCTATCCAAATCCCCAATATCATCGAACAATCCCATAACGCAAATCCCAATTTGATATTGAATCAATGAGCGATAGATTAAACCAAAAGTCAAGTTGTCGCACATTGATTCAATTCCACATAATATACCCAAATCCCATATTCAGTCACATGTACGACGAATTTAACCAAAAGTTAATTCAGCATACATCGACTCAATTCCTGAAACCTCGACATCATGAAATGCTTAATTCAAAACGCATTTCATGATTCCCCTTCCCAGAACCTATCCACGAAAATCCTCAAACAATTTCCAAAATCCTAACATCATGTAATGTTAAATTCAAAACGCATTTCATGATTTCCCTTCCTAGAACCCATCCAACTAAAGCCTCTAACAAATTCCCAGAACACAGCTCAAATTGAAACGCACTAAGTCATTATGTGTGCTTCTGGGAATTTCGACAATAAAATAGTTGACAAAAGTCAACTGCAAAAACTATAAAAGGGCAGTGCTTTTCAATTTCGACATCAGTAGCATTCCAGAGGCCGAACCGCTGGCCGTATGTCCGATCAAAACAAACCTTTAATTTGAACACCATTAAACTTACTGTTTTTATATTTACTGAATCCTTTTGGCCTTTTATTTTCTAAATCACAACACTTCGCGCTCTTCTCTCGGGTTTACCGTTAAAGCACGGCGCGGAGTACTACAGAGAGATAGAATGCACCAAGATTTTGTGGTTGTCTATACAGCTATGGAAAATAATACATCTGTCAGGAGAGATGAATGTTTAGCGCTAAGTTAACGCCCTGATTTGCCATCAGATAACTGTTGGAGTTGCCTTTGAATAGCTGCAGGTTGTAACGCTCCGGAACAGTTTGTGCAGAGTAGGAGTTCTATAGCTTTCTCGTTTTGTAATGGAACGAGTTTTGGTACAGAAATATACGTGCCATCGGAGGATGAAACGTAAATTGGTGAAATCCGTCAGTCTGTCTTGCGGAGAGTAAATAAACCGAATTCCGCGGAATATTAATACAAATTTCCGAGGAACAGTCCTCATGATAACACCTGTAAAACAGACAAATGTCCATTATGCGCCTTCGATGTGATAGCAACAGCACTGTGGCGGTTCTTTAAAATCTTCTCTATGAACCATCCATTTCCTACCAAATTACCTCCCTCCTGCTTACCTGCAATCGAGCAGCGTAAGCTACCTTTCATTCGCTTTCACCTGAAAGTAAAACTCCAGCAAGCATGCACATCAAACAAATTATTTCATTCATATTACATGAGCTGTACCAACCCAATCGGCTCGCCTTGTTAGCAATTATAAAAGATAAACACTCGCAGGCCAGCGTAATTGTTGACACAGCTGTAGCCGATATTCTTGCTACGGTTCATGGGTGAATATTGCTCCAATCCCAAGGTTCGCTACAGTTGCGACCAATTTCCTTTATCGGTTAACTACGAATCATGGGATTCGGGCACGAATATGATTGACGTTAGACAATCGTACCCATGATCATGCCCAATGATGCTCCGGCCTGTAAACCAAACAAACAAACAGAACCTCACTGCGTTTATTTTACTTACCAACCGCTGTCCATGTTTCCCCTGGATGAGACGTACGCTTGCACATCTGCAAGTCAAATTCCTCACCAACATACCCATGTTCCATTTAATTAGCTCAAACAAAAGCCACCATAACCTTGGCCATAGACGATCAAACTTTCGGTTTGCTTATCGCCACGAAAAATCGATTGCCTGCAATAAGTCCGGGCAATTATGTAAACAGCCGACGTTCCCATGTAGCATCGGCTAAATCACAATAATGTGCATCGTATCGTATGACCTTCGAAATAGCGTTTCTGTTTATTTAAGACACAGAAACCTATTTCTTCCTTCGGCGATCTTCACTATCGCTTATCTCAATAATGCCTGCAGTTCATTACACCAGTCCATTATTTATGTGCAGTTTCGTTGTTGCTGATATGCAGGCTAAGGGGCATCGTGCTTGTCCTATACGGACACATAGAGAATCCGCCCATTCGATCTTTTTACGATCGCCCATTGGCCGTCGCCAAGTTGAGTCTACTCGCTCCTCCCACACCGATGTAATCCACCACCGTTGAATCTGACGGAGGTGGATTGCATCGGGGAGTCAGATTTTAGCTACCAAGCTGTACGGGTGAAAATTGGATTAACAGTAATCCCACTAGGGAGTCAATAAAGGTCTCTGCGGTTGCGCGAAAGAGTGCTCAAGTGCGTTCAATCAACAAGGACGCTTCAAATGAAAGTCTCAATTCGATTAAATAGTGTAAAACGGCTTGACCTATTACAATTAACGTTACCGGAGTCAACCGTATCTGTCCAAATTTAAAAAAAAAAAACAATAAGAAAAACGTTTTTGCAAAATAAAATTAGGGAAGTTGCAAGTTTTGTTAACTTCCAAATGTTACTCGACCAAGGCGATAGGAAATTGAAGTGTGAATAAAATCTATTGGTGTTTTAACCAAAGAAAATAAAGAGGAACAGTAGATAAAATCGATTGGTGTTTTAATTAAAAAGAAAATAAAAAGGAACAATAAAATAAATCAAACTATATCAGAGTGCTTGTCTTTGCTGTTCTGTGCCCGCTCCATCGTTGGAATCAACTGTCGTATTGTCTGCTCCGGTGTGCCATCTAGAGAACTCTTTCGTTGGGGAATGAAGTGAAACAGTGACCGTACCTGGTACATAACTTCAACACCACAGCACTTTCGATGTCAACGCTGCATTTTGGACCAACAGATTTCCCGTCTCTGTCAAGAAAGTCGAGAGCATGCTTAGAAGTAGAGCCCCACATACTGGAACAGTATTCAAGTGCGGATCTGATTTGACATTTCTAGAGGAGAAGATGGTCAAGAATAAAACTTAAATTTCGGCGAGGCGTTTGGCGACGTTCGATACGTATTCATGCCTCTATACAACCCAAAGACAGTGACGCCGAACAGGTTCATGCTTTCTATAGATTTCATGCCCTGGCCATTCATCTGTAGAACCGACGGTCCATTTTTCCTTGTGAACGTTGTACATTGCGTTTTCATTGGATTGCGGCCGAGAGAAAGACGATATTGGCTTTTCCCCATTGAAAGATTTTATCCAGATCCTAATTCGGAGGACTTCATCTCAATTGATGCCACCTTGGTGCGTTAATCGGTATATCATTTCAAATTAAAGACTAGAAGCTGATGTCGTTGGCAAAACAGGGTATTCTGTTACTGTTACGTAGTAACTCCCCCACCACCAAATACTGAGTGGTGGAAGGGCCTTCCATCCTACCCACACACAACAAAACCCACCGGTGTATTCCCAGGAAGTACATAATTAAATGTTTCGCATTATCCCAGTGGAAAGCCACTGATCACCACAATGCCTTCCGCAACCCAAGGTCAGTTTGCACAGGACTCGCTTCACAGGCAATTCCTGCCGGTGAATGTGGCGAGTCATGGTGCTGGGGAGATGTTTGGTAAGTCATTTGACGCTCCTGAGATCTTAACAGATCAAGCCCAATATGCTCTGGGTTTATAACATCGGATGTTGCTGCGAATTTTGTAGCCGTAAAGCCCTCACATGGGAAAGGTGCGGATACAAGGTGAGGTGGGGAAAAACAAGAAACTCCCAGGTATCATCCACCCCAACACGCACCAAAGTGTCCACGGCTGAATGTCAACGCCAAAACCCACAGACCTGTACGGTCAATCATAGTCAAAAAGAAGATACCCAAGGGCCACGGAGTTTTTCTCGAAACTCTATTTCTGAAGTCGGTTGTCATGAGTTCTCAAAAAGCTATGAAGCGATTTTGTTCGAATTTTGTACACTTCTTCAAGATAACATTATCTAGTGCTTGAACGAAGGATTTTTTTTTTATCATAACTAATTTTAAGTTGTGCAAATGTTACCAAAAATAGGATAATTTGTCAACAGCTCCGTCAAAGATTCAGATTTTATGTTTGTTTCCTTCGTCCAGGCACGAGCTTTACATATTTACCAACAGAAAATATTTGGTTTCTTTAATTACAGATAAATCTGTTATGAGTTATTAGCTCTGCCAGTTCTAAGTCTACTAAGGCGCATCTACGGACTTCACGAGTCAGAAGCAACGGACTTTACGAATCGGAAGTAACTTACGGACTTGAAAGGCGGAAGCACCAACCCCAACACCTTCGGCCCACGGCAGGCTGAGGCCGCTCTAGCTCTGCTAGTATGGTTGATTGTACAAACCTAGGTTCAACTGACTCTTGCTATTGTGCACTTCGGAACAATGACTTAGGGTCCCAAATCCCAGCCGATCGGTGAAATACCACCCCATTAAGCTATATGCTTCGTGAAATGATTGGGAGAAATCCTTGAGCATCTTTCGGAGCTTAGCTGATGGATTCGGCCGAGAAAAGAAAAATTATCTCAGGGCGCTGATTCAGTGCTATAGGTTCGCCTTTCCTGGGAGAAGTCAAATAAAAGAAAAATTTCACCCCCCGAATTGTTTATCTCAGTAGGTACCATCATGTCTTATCTCAACTTCAGTCCGGACCATCAGCCAAACGTCCGGAACATAGTCTAAAATTTCTCCCGACGATATCGCAGAACATACAGCGTAACAGGGTGGTATTTGACCTTGGGACCGATTTACAATATAAACCACCAGCCAAGCTTCGAAAGAAGGTCAAGGATTTCTCTCGACTATTTCACGGGACGTATAACTTAATACGGTAGTATTTCAGCTGTTGTCCCACCTACCACTCGGCTTTTAGTCGCACTTTAAGATAAGCCGGCTTATCTGTGAGCATATTCTACGGCATTGTTCACAAGGCTTTACGGAAGACATACGTTTATCTTCTGTCGATAAACTAAGTATTGCGTGTAGATAGTTTTACACATAAAAGAAGCAAAGGTTATAGTTTTTAATTTTTTTTTTCATTTATTAAGAGTAAGAATATTATAATAGAGTTTAAGTGAAATAAATAAATAAAAAGGATATGGGCTTCATAGTGGATTTGTGGCGGTTCCCATAAATGCCACTTATCACCTTCCCAAATTATCTAAAAGCTTTCAGTCCGGGAGCTCCCATAACCCCATTATTCTTTGCTAATCCAATAGCATTAGCACTTTCAAAGTTACAAGCATTAAGGTTATCTAATGCATAACGCATAAAGTCTCTGTAAAAAGAATTTTTCCCACAAGGGCATTTTCCATGCATCAACGCATCGGCAAAATTTTCCTAAAAGAATTCTCAAGCATTCATAGTTCATAGGCATTTTCCCAGAAGAATTCCTTAAAGGTCAAGCATTATGCCTGAAAGAAAACGATACGGTCACCGTACCATCTAACCATCATAATCAGGGATGATTATATTTGTGTCACCATGTGTACAACAATGTTCCCACATACACATTGGCTGGCGAGTCTTTTGTCCAACGACAAAGCAACTCTAAGCAGCTTATTGGTGCAGCTGCAGACAATTAGCGCAATACCAGCTAAAACCAAATTCTTCAGCACACATCATGTGCAAACAAAAGAATTCTGTCCTTCTGTAGGCATTCTGGCGATACGATAAAGTATCCTAAATGCATTTAGCACCCAATGGGTTGCAACTTATTTATTTAACCGAACTCTCAGCTCATAAATTCATTTATGCCTTTCAATATCTCTAAATTTGTTTCTCATGACCTCGCGGCATGAGCAAACAGTGGTCCATTAGCACATTGCTAAGATCATCTCACGCACACCAAGATGATCTTCACTACGAGATCCGGTTCGCTACCCCATAAAGAGAGACTTCACGTCTCTCTTGTAATAGGAAACTCACCCCTTTGCTGGGAGAGTTTCACCACGGGCCAAATTTTAACCATTAGCGAATGTATATCGCTGAGGTTTTTTCCATCACCCGATCGAGCCGATCGGGTCTCCAATTTCGCTCCCGTAGCGCTGCGGGACGCGAAATTCAACCGCAAGTCGCGTAATTAATGTTTACCCTCTAATCGTGAATTGTGTACATTTGAACGATGCAATAAGTACGCTTAAATTAATTTATTTGAAAGATTCCAAGTGACTTTTAATTCATGTTTTTTTCATTTAATAAATCAAAAAGTAACTAGCGGTTAACTTCAACGAAGTGACCTTTTAATTAATAAACAACAAAAACAAGTGAATCTAAGTGTTTTATTTTCCTCTCCTCAGTGGATAGTCGCAGTAAGCGCAGTACTACGGAATGCATTGGTAAGGATTATCTAGTGTGTCAACAAGTGCAGGACTTCGAATCGCGACGATGTGTTTTCGCTTTATGTAAAGATTGTGGTTTGCCGTGCACTGTTCACATTCATATAAATCAATAATTAAAAACAATTCGAGTTCATTAATCAACTGTGTGCTCGTCATAGAAATGCTATCCTGGTATCCGCGGTGCACCTTTATCCTGTCATTGTGTCCGGTGAACTATTTACAGCGATATTAGGGAATCCAGTGCAGTGCTTCTGCACACCATACTTTTTCCCCACAGATCCAACAATTAAAGTTATCTTTATAAATGCCAGATCTCTGACGTGTACAGGCGTGGTTCTTGGAACTGAAACTAGGTTGCATCTATGTCATCGTCCCTCATTTTCAAACTTCTCCATGAATCAATGAGATCTAACCCCCACTGGCGGTGCTACCATCAAAGGAGGCGGCACCTGCATATTGTTCAATAGTAAACATATTGACCTCATAAGTTTGGACTCCTTAAAGTTCTCGGAGATCGAATTGCAATAAGCTAGCAATAGCAAAGTGAATATTTGTTCTGTATATCGCTCATATAACATAAAACCAACAATAGCAATATTAATTCTGAAGCTATGAGTCACTGTGACATCAAAGGGACGTAGCGCATGTTCGTCTGCTTTACAGATATTATCTTGGGGAGTTTTCCTCGGAGATTCGTCTCATTATTTTGCGGAATGCGGTTTATTTGCGAGTCACAAAACGGATCCCATAAATTGGCGATTCATCTCCCGAGCGCACATACACATCTTTACCAAAACTCGTTCCCCCACAGAATGGGAAAGCTAAAGAACCCTCTCCCCGCGTGGGTGTTTTCGGAGTTCTACGACCTGCAGCTTCAAAAGGAATTCCAACAGTTATCTAGTAACCTCTCAGGACACTGACTCAGCGCTATAGGCTCGCCTATCTTCAGGGAATTATATATAAAGAAATTATAATAAAGTCTTCAGCGAGTATTATCTTTATCTTTTCTTTATTATGCGCGACGCCTTTAATTATAGATGTTATCCCTGGATTAATTCCATCTCTTTCCAAACGACGAAAATTATACCAGTGATACACTGCAAATTCTCAAACCCTTGACTTTTAAAACACCAGCCACTCAATTTTTGACATCTTAATACATCCAAAAACTTCAATCAAACCTTCCCAAATGACAGTAGGTGTTTCTGACCACAACGATGTGACAATTTGCGTTGGCAACTACCAAGCAACCCGTTGTCATGTCAGATACATACCCACTGGTCACATAACTTGGGCATTTTCAATTCTATATTGAATGGATTCCCCCACAAAGGGCCTCTTTCTAATGACAGGAACTTAACGACGGTAGAGGTGTACAATACCGCAACCCGACTTCATATAGTTGACCCTTCGAGAGTTTCTGTCCCGAAGTTTATACTTGAATTGATTCCCCATGACGATTTCACTCTTCATCTCATCCGGGAGCGCAAAGGCTTCCCAGAATGAGATGTCGTCCCCACTTCAGACAGAGGCGACCAAAATTGCGATCCATCACTTACAGCATCGGTACTGTGATATAACAGAGAATCCACAATGTCGCATGCGACAATTGGAAGACAATCTAAAGGGTATTCCATTGAATCAGAATGTTTATAGAAACATATGGTATAATGTTCAAGTTTCGCCACAACAAATATCCTTTGGAACCTAGTCAAATTTCGAAATCCAAAGAACTCCTCTGGTATCGAAACATTGTTATGGCTTTCACCCTCATTCTTTACAAAGCTTTCCATATTATTCAACTATGTTTTTAGTTAGTTAGGGACAACCCCAACAGCACCATCTTTCAAGACAGGCACAAATAGTCAAAATAATTTTCAAAATTGTGAAGCACTCTTCATGGTTGTAACGTCCAATAAGCACTTAACGAATTCGTCGAATACCCACAGAAGAAAATACGAGTAATGTAAAGCAAAAATAAATTCCAATTATTTTTGTAAACAAAGTTGAACTCAGTTGGGGTAGTTTTGTATAACAGTCTTCTTAGTTATATTAGTTAAAAACCATAACGTCATTTCAAAATGGGTGAACTTAAATCCCACGTGAGCTTTTTTAAACTTCTATCAAAGTTTTCGCCCAGATTTCCCTTCGAGCCTGATATAGCTTCCAGAATAGCTTATAGAAGCTCAGATTTGAAAGTAGCAGCTTACCTTCTTGGATTCAGCCAAGCATATCCTTTAAAGTTTAAATAAGCATTGAGAGCTTTAGAGAAAGTTCACTCTATGGTCAGGATCCTACATCCGCTTTTAGACGACGCATTTGGTGCTTGCATTTTTTTGATATGTAGAAAGGACACGTGCGTATAGTCCGATGCTGATTGAAATAGCGATATGCAAAACTAAAGCTTCTGCTCTCTGAATGGGCCCCTTTCATTCGGTAATCGTATGTCAGGTAGTCGGTGTTGAGCTTTTTCGGAAGGAAAACGGACATTCTTCAGGAGTCTGGTTTCTGTTGACAGGCTAACGCCAATTGAAATATATGACCGTTTATATAGGTGTGTCCGTATTTAACATAAAACAGTTACAGTGTGGCAGCACAATCGTTGTCACAAACTGTGTTAATTCTGTTTTCCAGGATTGAAAATAAGCAGTGGCCCCATTCAGGTATAGCTTACATTATTCTACCTAATAAAGTTGTCGTCGATGAAATCCTTTCGCTTTGAGATAAATGCCTATCTGAAATGGGATGTGCTTAACTTTTTTTAATAGTCTGATCAGAAAATATCCAACATTTGCTGAATTCCGAATTTCATTTCTGGGAAATTAAGTAGTTGTCTCAACTTAGTAAACCGACTTACTACTCATATTCTACTAAAACTTCATATATATATATAAGAGAGAATCTGAAGAGGTTTTGGTCTTACATATTATCCTTTACTCATTTATTAATTTTTGTTCGTTATATCAGTTCCTAAAAAGTATCGATATTAAAACTATGTTGGATGTTGGCGAAAAGATTACACATCCACGAAATGTCAAATGTGTAAAAAAGCCACGTGGATGCCTACGATGCGCCACTTCCAGTTCTTTAGCCACTCTCTCTCTGATGACAAGAGCATTTGTGGAGAACTCATTTTGGTGATGAAAACTGATTTATAATTAACGATTCAACGATAAAAAGGAATAGCTTTGTTTTCACAGAATACGCCAAATTAGACTGTGAAGTCTTCTGGACTAAACTTAAGGGGGCATAATCAGGCCATAAATTTCGAAAAATGCCCTTATGTATTTATTATTGTCACAATTTTTAACACAGGGTGTCCCAAAAGTAGTTGTTAACTTGTTTTGTTCCCTGCACGAATAATTACCTTTATGTATTTATTCTTATCACAATTTTAACACACCGAGTCCCAAAAGCAGTTGATAATTAGTTGCGTTCACTATACGAATGTAAACGTCTGCTACGGTCTGAGAAATTAGACTCAATTTATCAACACACGTGTGAGGACAGAGGTTAGACAAACTACAGATGGGGTGATCTAGGTCGTTTAAAACGTAGAAAACGTGCAAAAGCTCATCAGACGCCATTATTGAGTTGTTCAAAAATTCATACCTTTTTTTTTCTATAAATGATGCCAGCAACTCCTATTTATACCTTCATTCTGATATATAGGTCACATTTTTTTGCACGTTTTCAATTCAATTCAATTTTTATTTAGTAGATAATTACATTTATGGTATATTTTACAACTAGTACTTAAGAGATTTAGGATAGCAATTCCTTTACAACTATAATCTTAAATCTATATAACGACAATAGCACAATTTTAATGAATAACAAATAATAAATTAAGGGAAAACTACAATAAAAAACCCTTATATGAATCTTAAGACTAATATTGCACGAGCTTCCGGTTATTTTATATAATAATAACCTCGATATAATTTTCATAGACAGAGTACATATGTTGTGATTTAGGATAACGCAAGACGGGAAACGAGAATATTGTCAGAAAAAGAACAATTGACGAAGAAGTTTCGATTGAATTTGTCAATGTAGAACTCTACCTGTTTAACGTTAGCGTTTTCATGTAGTTCATGTGTCGAATAATGCCATGGCAAATTCAGCAACATTTTCAATATTTTATTTTGACACCTTTGCAATTTTATTTTGTGTGTGCGAGCACAATTACACCATACAGGCGCCCCGTACAGGAGTATAGCTTGAAAAATGGTTTTAAATATTATAATTTTATTTTCGATGCTAAGCTTTGATTTTCTACACACTAATGGATACATAACTCTTACGACTTTGTTTATTTTGTCAATTGTGGTAGTGATGTGTTTTTGAAAGATGAGTTTTTTATCTAGAATAATACCTAGATATCTACACTCTTCGGACCAATCAATATCAACTGCACACATACTGAGTTTAGTGCCATTTGGTAGGTAACAGTGTTTCCTACATCTCGAAAACCAGACAGCTTGTGTTTTATTACCATTTATTTTTATTTTCCATTTCCTGTAATATACTGCTAGCTTGTCAAGAGCTGCTTGCAAAGAGTTGTAGACATTAGTGAATAAGGCACCCGAAGAGAAAATGGCCGTATCATCGGCAAACATAGCTACCTGAATGTTTTCACCTAGACATGGTAAATCTGCGACAAACAATGTAAATAATATGGGACCAAGGACCGAGCCCTGGGGTACACCATGGTGGATTTGGTGAGTAGAGGATATGTCGGTTCCTAAACTCACAACGTATTTTCTCGAACGAAGAAAGCTCTGGATAATTTTGATAAGCGGTATTGGCAGCTTAAGTTTTAGTAGCTTATAAATCAAGGCATCGTGCCATACCGTATCAAAAGCTTTTTCGATGTCTAGAAGAACTAGTCCCGTTGACTCCTTGTCGATGAATTTACCAGCTATGTGGTTTTTAATGCGCAAGACTTGGTGGATTGTGCTGTGACCACTACGGAAACCGAACTGAAAGTTTGGTAAGATGTTATTGTCTTCCACAAAACGATCAATCCTTTCCTTAATGATTTTTTCTAAGAGCTTACTTAGACAGCTAAGTAGACTAATAGGTCTGTAGCTTTCGGGGCTGTTCTTCGGTTTGCCGGGTTTCGGGATAGGTATTACTTTTGCTGTTTTCCAACAGTCCGGAAAATAACAATTCTTAAGACAAGCGTTGAAAATGAATGTTAAATAGTTACTTGCAGCAGGTGGAAGTGCTTTGATTAATTTGTTGTTAATATTATCGAGACCCGCGGCCTTTTTTGATTTCGATTTTTTTATCAATTCTTTAACTTTGCTGATATTAGTTGCGTAAGTACTTTCAGCTGGTGTTTGAGAAAGTACATAGATAGTGTTAGCAACTTCAGCTTCAGTATACGCGTCGCTTAGATGCATAGATATGGAGTGGTTCTTACTAAACGTGTTAGCAAGTAGGTTCGATTTCTCCACTGAAGAAATAAACAACTTGTCGTGAACTTTAAACGGAGGAATACTGCACCCTCTCTTTTTCATAATTTTTGATATTTTCCAGAACGGTTTGCTTGCTTTGTCAAGAGAGGAAAGGTGTTTATTCCAACACTTGTTCCTATATGTTGAGATTTCGTTTTTAATGATATTATTTAAGACTTTAACATTAACTAGAAAACAATCGATTCTATAACGCAGCCATTTTCTTCTTTCAGAGTTTCGTAGCCTAATCAGATGTAAGATATTTTCAGGAAGCGGTGCCTTATCAACTGGAGCAGTGGAACATTTAGGTATCGCAAGATCGGCCGCTCTATTGATAATAGAAACAAAATTGTTGCATAGGATATCAATGTGCTCGCTGCAGGTTATAGAATTTAGGCTGGTATCACCTAGAACCAAGTTCGTGTTTATATATGATTTATAACAATTCCAGTTGGCGGCGGAATAGTTGTGGTATAAACTGGTACGATTTACAACTACTGTATGATTCACTGTGAGGCTGATCGGAAGGTGGTCTGAACTTAACGCATTTAGAGTTAATGGTACTGTGCAGTAATTTGGAATATTAGTGATATATAGATCAAGAGTTGAGGGGTTCTTGTTAGCACTCGCTGGGATATAGGTGGGAAGAAGTGGATAAAGTATGGAAAAACTTGGGCTGGATTCAGCAACATCTAGTAAAATGTTACCCCAGCTGTTTGCCCTAAGACAATTCCACGACTGATGTCTGCAGTTTAGATCACCACCAATAATTACCTTGTTTCGAGTGTTGACTCTATACAATTTTTGCAGATCCCGCTTAAAGTAAGTAGATTTCTCTAGGTTTCTATTTCCTCCAGGGAAATAGACCGAAAAAAGACTCACCTTGGAATTGTCACTTAATGTTACCTCTATACTAATTTCCTCAATTAACTTAAGGCGCAATGAAGGACGCAAGGAATGTTCTATACATTTTTTCACAACAATGGCGACACCTCCACCACTAGCATGTACCCTGTCTAGGCGATAACATATGTAATTTTGATGTGAGAAAGAAATGTCTTGTTTGAGCCAGGTTTCTGAAACAAGTGCAATGTCAATATTAAAATTTATCAAGAAACTAAAAAATTCATGCTTTTTGTTTTTGATGCTTCTCGCATTCCAAGTAATGATGTTAAGAGAGTTTCTTAACATGTTTTTTCCGAGTATATGTACTTAATAGCTAATGAAGTAATGACGTTAAATTGGTCAGCTTTGGTTTGACAAGCACTAAGCTTGGTTACAACTTCATTAAGAAGAGAGTTTATCTCGCTAAATGAGAACAGGTTATCATTAGTTAATGTATCTGACGGATTTTTCTTCGTGTGTGTCGTATCACTATTGGAAGGTTGCTGGGTTTGATGGAGGCCAGAAGCCCAGGTGGATGAAGGAAGTGAAGGTTGACGCACAGATCGGGGTAGTGGAGGAAAATTATCAATGGATAATCGGTCGGGCACTGTCTGCTGTTTGTCACTCGGAGGCTGTAGGAAGGTTGTATTTCCTGTACCACGTCCGCGTGGGGATAATTTGCGGCGAATGTCTATGTACTGCTTTCGGCTTATGCATTCTGGATCGGTGGATTTATGTGGCCCACTACAATTTGCACACTTGATGACCTCATTTGTTTTGCAGTCGGATGTTTTATGGTTCCCCGAACATATTGCACAGAAGCTATTTATATGACAATGCATCGAGCCGTGACCATAAAGCTGGCAATTGTGACATTGTGTGACCTTACCTGGATTATGTTTTTTATAGTCCCAGCGAACGATGGTTTTGAACAAGGTGGAGTAGTTCCGTTTTAGTTCGTTTAATTTAACTGTACCGCGTTGAATGTAGACGATGTACAAGTAGTGTTTGTACAGGGCTTTTGTTGACGGATTTAATGTGATGGTTTTAACATCTAGGCACTTAATCCCGAGTGCAATTAACTCATTTTTCACTATATCGTTGCTTATTAAGTCTAGCCCGGATAACACTACCTTTAATGGACGATTTTCCTTACGTGAGTGGGTGAAAAACTCACATTTTAACCGTAAGAGTTCGGTTCTGATTTTATTATAAATGTCCATTGTTGGGGCACATATTTTTTGCCCAAGCGAAATGTTTTTGATTAAGTATTTGTCTATCTTAATGTTGCTCAAAATATCACGCACTTGAGCACTAGTTGTTTTTAATACCACAATTGGCGGAACGGTTTCTTTAGGAAGTTCTGCGCACTGTTCGTCATTGGTCGGATCCATTTCAGGAGAGTCTTCCATCAGACTTTGAAGTGGTTGAAAAAAGTTAGTGTTTGAACACATTTTAGATTTTTCTAGAACTTTATTGTTCACTTTTGAAAGTTTATCGGGAGGTGTTTGGCCTCCAATAACGGGGTCGTAACGCAACCGTTTGCGCTTGATTTTATTTAATACACGTGGCCCAGGGGCCATAACTTAACGGTTATAACACTTGTTCAAATTTTTGTATGCGGAAAACGAGGCAAAGAAAACAAGATAATGATAATTAAATTGTGAAAATTATTGTGAAAATAACGGTTGATTAAGATAACTAGCACGAGCAAAACTGTGAGACAAGTTGTCTGTTTGAAAGTCAGCCAGGTACTGATTTTGCACGTTTTTATTAACATTTAACATAAGAAAAATCAAACCAAATTGACGCGATTCGGTCGACTTTTCAGAACTCAATATTAGTTCCATCATTGAGGTGATTTTAAAGAGCATATTCGCCATATTTTGTTTTATTACATCAAAAAAGGGAGGAACCCAACTGAAGTAAGGAAAATCTTGTGTAAAGTTTACGACAGAAATGCCAGTGAAAAACACTAAGGGCAAAACTGCTTCGGCCGATACCGTAGCGGAGGTTTTTCAGTTAAATCGCACATTGTTCCGGGGGAATCCATGAGATTCACAACAATAAAATCAGAGCGTCGGCCCAAGCAAATAAATATTCAACACTTCGAGAACTTGCTACCATCCTAAAAGTATTGTGGCGGTACCGCCAAGCCCCACGGTACACTTACCTAAAAGCCCCCATTACCTCATCCCAAGACGCATAAGTTTTCGACAATGCAATCGCATTAGGCACCTGAAAATGCTTCACGCATTAAAGAGATCAAATCTATGATCTTTAAGTCCCTGTAAAGAAAACTTGCCTTTCATGCATTCCCTTCGCATACCAATTCTCTGTAAGATTTCTTTCTTACCTTATCAGGAATCTCAATAAATTCGGCACCTTCAGTGCCAAGCAAATCCCCCTAGACGAATCCCTGAAAACAAGATGATTTGGTTTACATATAATGTAACCATCATAACAGGGACTATACACATTGCATCGCCTATTTCCCGTCCTCACCAAGTGTATCATAAATCACCAAATATACACATTGGCTGGCGACCACTTTAACCAACGATAAATGGTCCAACGCAGCTGCATGTAATTAGCACCAGACTAATGCCTTACCAATGCAATAAAGTGCAAACAAAGAACGCTGTCTACTAGCAGGCATTCTGGAGCTACACAAACAATCCAATCACCAAAACGTATCCCAAATACATCTACCATTTAATGAGTTGCAACTTGATTACTCAGTTGAACTTACAGGTCATAAATCTCTTTTATTCTACATAGTTGTGGATCCGTTTCCTAGTAACCTTCTCACATAAACAAAGATCTCTACGATCCCTTTCCCTTTCGTTGTGTTTTAGGTTCTACATCATGGCTTTGATCTATGGAAAGAACCGACGTACACACACCCTTGTGTATCGTGAAGATCTCCTCTATGAGATCGGTTTGGTTACTCCAAAGAGAGACTTTACGTCTCTCTCGGAATAGGAAAACGCAACCCTTGATTAAGAGAGCCAGTTTCACTGGCGGAGTTTCTTTTAACAACGATTGAATATGGCTCCTCGATAGTACACTGGTTAGTATACCCGCCTGTCACGCGGGAGACCGGGGTTCGATTCCCCGTCGAGGAGCCTCTGGCGCGAGACTAATGACCTTGCCCGAAAAAAACAAATCATTATGGAAAATTAAACAAGCCTCAGGACTTGCTAAATAAGGCCAAGACCGGTTCCCGGTTGTAGTGCCGATGATGATGATGAATATGGTTGAGTCCTTTTACATCCGCGGACCAGAACGGTCACGCGTCACTCCCGCTCTCCGCAGGCAGCGGAGACGCGTAAATAAATCGTGCCTTAGGACTGACTGTCCCTCCGTCGAGCTCTTCGAGGGCGAGTCTTAACGCATGACCAAAGATGCTACTGGTATTCTCATTGCGTAGACAGTATTCTTAAGGCGTGTCCACTTCTTTTCTACGCCCGGCATTCTGGGCCCAGGACTTCCTCTCCCTCCATAGAGCTCTTCGAGGGTGAGTCTTAATGTATGACCAAAGGTGTTACTGATATTCTCATTGCGTAAGGCAGCCGTGTTGATCCGAACGTGATCCGCGGATGCAATACGTCTACGTAAGGCAATCCGCGCTCGGAAAACTGTGCCAACAAGATAGTGTTCCGAGTCGACATTGGCACCTCGGTACGTTCGTACAGGCTCGAGGAGTGGCGGCGATTTATCAACACGTGGTCAATTTGGTTGCGAGTGGCTCCATCAGGTGATATACAGGTGGCTCTGTGGATGTCCTTACGCAGAAACCTGGTACTCGCCCCGACCAAGTTCTTTGATGCTGCCAGTTCGATGACTCGTCGTCCATTGTCATTAGTGTTCTCATGCAAACTATGGAAACCTGCGTAGTGCCTGAAAACCGCTACCCGACCTATTTCCGCATAAGAGATTTGATGATCATTTCAATGTCATTTAAAGTTAGTATAAAAGGGAGGGGCTTAAGTGAGGGCCCTGAGAGCACCTGAAATACCAATGAAAGAATTTAGTAATAGGGTTGTGAAACGTATCTTCTAAATGCGCTTACTCAGGTAAAACTAAATCCTCTTTGTCAAAACGGATTGTAATGCAAACGGGGATAAAATTAAAAAGTTTAAGTTTGTGAACATTTTTATTGAAGGCTTTACTGACAACATCGTAATCCTTGCCGTTGATTAAAGTAATGAGTATCTGGGATGTGAATACGCCTAGACTACTTCACTCAGAAAGTTATCAATGCGTTTGGAAATGTGGGAGAGTTTGGCCATAGGAAGAAGGTTAAGGACATCGCTTTTTTCTTGAAGACAGAAGTGTTCCAAAGGTTAGGAAATTTGTGTTGAAAATCATCAAACAGGGAGAAAGAGAGAATGGACGATGGATTCTGTCGTTTCTAAGAGATACACACACAATACACAAGCAAATAGTGAAGAACACCGAACGAAAATCGAATAAGAAAGTATATCAGAGCCGTATACCATAGCGATAACATAACAATTCCACATCAGTTCAGTGTCTTGAGTTTGGAAATTAATTCGTACACGGGGCAGTGCCCTGATGTGTTGAGCATTGGTTACATTTTTAGTGATTTTAACTGTCATAGCGTCAGTTCGAATCACATGTTCTTCACGGACGTCCCAATACGCGATAGGATCATAAAAGGAGACCATATGGGTCAGGGCTGAATTCAACTTTAAAAAAAATTTATCCATTTTCTATTTTTCTATACAAATAGTTGAAAAATAAATGAACCAAATCGACTGACCGTTTGCGAAATATGTAAACTAAGAAGGGTGGGGGATAAAGCAGTCGCTAGTGAAAAAATTACGATAATATGTGGTTTAGTTGAGATATTGTGAATTATAGGAAATGGAATTTGGGTAACAATCGAATTTTCGTTTGTAATTGACAAACTGAAAAAGGCTTTGAGTTCTTTTATTAAGTTGGCTTGCGTTTTAATTGGGTAGTTGTGGTAGAGAGAGCCCTAAAATCCGGTGAAGTGAAGATGATAACAAAGATAGTTGGAGTGGTCGCGAAGAAATCTATTTGTTTTAATCTTATCTTGTTTTCGGCCCATCCGCAAAAAGTATGACGGGCATAAACAAAAAATGAACTGATCAATTTCAATTCCTGAAATGGCTAAACAGAGTAAAAATGAATAGAATATCAATTGTCAAATTGAATATCGCTAGGTACGATGTTGAACCTCTAAAGATAATTATAAGATAAGATTACTTCTCAGACAAAGGATGCAGCAGGCTATAAGTTGAATACAAACAAACACTCGCTACAAATATTGTCAGTAGCATTTAATTGTTAAAGACTGAAAATGAAATCATCTGCACACACTAAGATAATGATAGATCTCAGGCAAAAATGTACTTTCTTCCGGCTTCGAACGTCACACGAAAGGACAAATCAGTTCCTTTTCCATTTCTGTAAACTGACGCTGTTTAAAATTCATGGAGTCGGTCTTTTTGAACTCATCTATCAAAGTCACTTTCATCTTGTTAGCACAACCACACGTATGCTAGAGGCAATGATCAAAGGAAATCTCTTCACTTACCAGAGAAACCGTTCACACCTAAATATATTTGTGTTTAAAAAAAAAGACCTCACAACGGAAGTCATTAATGATGTAAACAAAAAAAAACAGATGTGAGAAAAAAACAGATTCCTTAAAGCCTCCAATTCCTTTAATGCTATTGGAGTACTCTCCTTAATTTGGGTGGGCCATACGTTTTTGCAAGCGGTAACACTTGATTTCTTAGAAACCGTTAGAGGGGGGGGGGGGGGGGGGGGGGGGCGTCGTTTCATGCAACTTTAGACACGATGGAACGCTTCATGGGACAACAGCGTGCTTTTTGTATAAAACAATTTTACAAAAACAACGCATCATACGTTACTGCACGACGCCTATGTAGAATTGAATACGGATTATGCCGTGTAAGTAAATGTCCAAGTGTTAATATAATCAAAGCTTGGGTCAAGAAGTTCGAGCAACATGACCGACAACGTGATCGACAACGAATATTAAACAAACAGGGCGGCCGCGTTCAAGAAGAAGCGATGAGAACATTCGGGAGCAGACAGCCGCGATACCTCGCAGTATGTATCAGCGAGTTTTACAAAGTTTGCGTAGTCGATTGCAGGGGTGCCAACGACGAGACGGGGCACATCTCGACGATGTCATTTCTAAAAAATAATTTTCAATAAATGTTTATTACGTTAAATAAATAAATAAATAATACACAATTTGTAGTTTTATTTCTATTAGGTTCGTGGCGCAGTAACCAAAACTGCCAACTACCGCTAAAGATACCGCTGCCCAGAACGCCCCGTCCAGCCCAAGGACCTCTAGCCGCCCGATTAGTGGCGCATTAAGCGCTGCTCAGAACGCAGCCTAAGGACCTAAAGCCGCCAAATTAGTGGCGCGTTAACCAGCTGCCCCAACGACAGCTAAAACTACCGCTGCTCAGACCAGCAGCCCCCGTCCAGCCTAAGGACCTACCGCCGCCAGGTTAGTGGCGTATCAACCAGTTACCCCCAGACCAGTTTTAACTTATCAATAAATTACCGCTGCCAAATTGGTGGCGCACAAAGATGCTGTCCCCTGCAGTTAGGTATCGGCTACCACCGCCCAGTTCGCGGTGCACCTCCAGATCCAGACGTAAGGATCAGCCGCCAAGTTCGCAGCACACTAAAGGGCCCAGCCCAAGGGCGGACCGACGTCAAGGTCGCGGGACACACCGCCCAGACGCAAAGACCCACCGTTGTCAACAATCAGAGAGCGCCCCAATATCAGAGAAGTCTAGAATGGCGGAACAGTTCATCGGCGCCCAGTTCGCCTATCAGGAGCGGATGTCCGCCTCATCCGACTGAAGCATGAGGAGATAAAACCCCTGGCCACTCCAGAGATGACCAGCGGCCACCGCTACTTTGTGGACAGATTCATCGGTCAAGCCGAGAATATCTATCTGGACGAGGTCGTCAAGTTTATTGAGGCAAGAAACGCCAAAACGGCGTTGGCCGCCATTGATGTCGCAACCTTCATGGCGGCTGGGAACTCCTTCAACACCTGGCCTGCGAATGCCACATGGCCATCCATCCAGATTGCCATCACGGATGATGCAACCGGAAAAACCTCCCCTACGGAAAACAAAGGTGTGACGACAGACACCGAAAAGCCACCCAAGGCAGGTGCTGCCGAACGCAAGATAGGCAAGGGAGGAACGGTCGAGAAGAAAACTGCTTCAAACCTTGCAACTAACGCCGCCAAACACATTAAAAAGGTCCCAGAGGCAGTGAAAGGAGTGAAAACTGCAGCAGCACCCACCGCTGACACTACACTATAAAGGAAGGCGTCGTTAAGCACGAAGGCACCAGCAGCTGCCAGTGCACCAGCACCAGACCAGAAAGATAAATCCGATGCAGCCCAAGAAGGAAAGAAGCCTGCTGCAGAAAAACCCGCCGAAAAAAGCAAGGACATCAATTCAACGAGACTGCTCGAGGGTCAGGTTGCGCTCGACCTAGTCTCCCCAATTACGGCAAACCGTGCCGACCAAGGCAATGATGCCCAACTCCCGAGGCTGCTCGAGGCTTCGTTCGCGCTCGACCCAGTCTCGCCCATTAAGGCAAACGACGCCGACCAAGGCAATAATGCCCAACGACCGTCCCCTGTGACATCAGCGATCCTCAGTCCGACAGCACATAGACGAGAACCGCACACACTCCCAGTGAGTATGCATCAGCAGGCCGCCGACCAGAGTGCCGCCTGCCCACCGATCAAATCGGCCCATGTCCCGATGTTCGGACCAACGCAGGAACACTTGGCCGTTCCTCGTGGGTTGCGAATTTACAACTCCAACCCAGAGGAACCGGTCCACCCGGAACAATGCGCACCGAACAAGAACCGCGTATGCACGAGTTATTTTTGTGAATTAGTAATGCAAAAAATTATTTAAAAAATTTTTCTTTTCGGGAGTCTGGCTCCTTTTTTTATTATTTATTTACAAAAAAACGAATGTTAAGTAGAACATCGTTTGATCCGCACTCTCCGATGGATAGGTTTAGATGAATAGTTTTGTCTATATCTGTTATTTATATACATTTCTTGTTTTTACTTAAAATCTATTATTTCTAAAGATAATAGAATCTACCTCGGGTAGTCACAAAATATCTACCTGTGTATATGTTAATAGGTAATCTAGGGAAATATAATTACACTATAACGACACGTAGCGTATGCATGTCGGGTTTTGTTAATTGGTCTAAAATATGAGATGCGTAAGTTATTTTTGTTATTGTTTATGAATCAAGGTCATGTTGTCTATCGGTTTCGTATGTTGTAAGGGTCATGGGTTGGGATTGTGTTAACTCACGCATCAAGAGTTGCTCTCTGCTGGGCGGCGCTCCCCAGCATCAAGGGATCAACCGCATCCCAGCCAACAAGCACGCCTTATAATCAGGAAGAGGCGGTCTCTTACTCAGTCCAGTAGGCACTGGATCCGCACTTGTCATTCCACTAGGACCCGCGAACGGTGTCATGGAAAAAGTCACACCAGACTCATAGTTGCGGCCTCACATGCCATAGGCCGCATCCCATCGGAAGATACCGTCCAGAGACGGAACACTCGTCGTCATCAATACATCCATCACCAATTCAGGGCGGGCGGCCCTCTCCAGGCCACCACATCAATAGAAGTCCAAGGCTCTGGGCCTCCGTCCTCTGGAACCAACGGCTTCGCCAATGATTGGCGAATGCAGCTGCGAGCAGTCACCACCAAAGCAGCAGAAAAGTAGCCGCACCACTTCCCAGTGAGTGAGCATCGACAGGCCGCTGACCGACTTGCCGCCTGCCCAAAGTTTAATCCGGCCCATGTTCCGATGCTCGGCCCAACGCCGAAGCCCCCACAGAAACCGATGCCGCGCACGTATTGTGGGGAACAGTGTCACATGGCCGTTCCTTGTGGGTTGCGAATTTACAACTCCGAACCAGAGGAACTGGTTCACCGTGATCCAATGCATTCCACGAATACACCATCAACTGTCCGAGCAACAGTAGCCACGCCCGATGTCCGCAGTAACCGTGAAAAAACACAGAGTCCGGTTAATAGCCAGTCGTATCTGAAACATCAATTGCAACAGCCACAACTACAGCAGCAGCAGCACCAACGTTCATCAGGTTATGGCCTAGGAGCAGGACAAACGCATTTGTCAGTCACCAACCTATCGGTGATGCCGTTCGATCCCGCCAATTCTAATTCGTTCCACTACTCGGATGGAAATCTTTCATCAACCGATGGGCTCGCAGAAACTGCCTGTAATAAATGCAACCTAACCGAGACACCGGGTGGCCAACTTCCGGCCAGTTACAATCTACAAGGACGACCGCTACCACATGTAGCCACCCCAACAGTGATAGGAGCGAGTAATGCCCCGCTTGACGAGCGGAGCTCCCCAGCGTCCAAGGATCAACTGAATCCCAACCAACCGGTACGTCTCTCCGTAATCCAACAGAGGCGGTACTTCACTCAGCCCAGTAGGCACTGGGTCCGCACCTGTCATTACGCGAGGACCCGCGGCCGATGCCACGAAAGACGTCGCACCAGACTCAACGTTGCGGCCTCACATGCCAAAGACCGCATCCCGTCGACAGCTACCTTCGGACGGGCGCCAATGGATGCAGCATTTATCACTGCCACTGGTGTCGAGGCAGTACTTCCAACCACCAGCCATTACGTGGTCATTGATCGTAGGTTGCGAACTTACAACTCCAACCCAGATCACATGGCCAGTTCCATTAAATCCGTAAACAACCAATTCAGAGCGGACGGCTCTATCCAAACCTCCGCATCACCAGAAGACCACGGCCCTGGGCCTCCGTCCCCTGAAACAAAAGGGTTCGCCAATGATTGGCGAAGGCGGACGGAATGTTGCGGATTCACTGGATGCATCCAGCGAATTCGCAGTGAACGCAACAATGTCAGCAACTAGCTGACATTATTATATTTCTGGTTGTCAAAGTGACAAAGTAAACAAACTTTGTGTAATTATTCTTCGTTAGCTTGTAATCGACACAGATCGCATTTTTGGATGTAATCGAAACAAATCAAAGTAATCATTTTAACAAAGGACATAAAATTATGTTACTGGAAAGTAGAAGAATAATTATTTTCAGCATTTGGGGCATTTAAAGGTATTCATTTAATTTCAGTTGTAAATAATGCATTGGGTTTCAGGAATCAGACTGCTGACTCCATTGCTGTTGCCATGGTGGATCTCTGCAACTTCTGTAAAGAATCATCGTCTATGCCCACAACAAAACACGAACCCTTGTTAGTGGAAGGTGTGTTCAACGCTTGTAGGACACACACTATTCATGTTTCAAATGGGCAAACATTTATGGCCCACCCTTTAAAACATTTTTCTGTCTATCCTAAAAGTTCATTGGAACACCGCTGACATGTTCCTTTCAATTTTAAGAATTCTGGCTAATCCACACACCAGATGCACATTTTAAAGCTCAATAAAAGTTGTAATGTGAATTTTACGAACAGCTATAAAGCATTGAAAGCCCCAAGTAAAAAAACAAACATCAAATTCGAGGCTGTTACTCCCAAGTTCATTCGGTCCGAATCGTTCCAATTAGCAATCAGCAATGATAAACAATGCAATGTGTACTGCCCCTTTCATATTTGTAAATCCTCCGTTGAGTTCCATCCCTATAAGGATACCTGCAGGTTTCTTCGGTCTACTTGCACACAGGTTAAGATGCATACCGGTCACTCGTTGCAGTCCCGAGAGACTGTTTTTGTGGAAATTCGGCGGACCCTGGAGAATGTTCACGTTACATTCAGGGGTTTTTTCTAAACCCGAATTATTACACAAATACCAGCAATTACATTTTTCATATGTATCGCAATTTGGGAAAATGCCACGCTGCGAATACTTCATGTTACTCTCGGAGGTTTATAATACCAACACTTGTTTTCATGAAGAGCGGAATTTAAATCAAACAACTCAGCAGTGGAACGCGAATGAAAGGATTATTTAACAGACACCTACAATAAGGAGGCGGTCAACTATTGCACCTTCAGTAAATACAAATAAGTCTTGACAGAATTATGAATTATTCGGGAAAATCGTTGACGAATTTGTAATTAAGAAAGTGTCCTATCAATACCCTACGAACGTTTAGTCAAAACCATGTCTTTGAAAAAAAAAACGACGGAGGCTAAACAACACGACATATGAAGCACATCAATTTTCTTCCATATCTTCAATAAGTTACCTCTGCTGCTTGGACGCGTCGTCTAGACTATATCCCAGTTCAGTTTAAGTAAATAGATATGAAGGAGCATATATTTTCACACTAAACAAATAAGTATCCTTCTCAAATGCCCATCTAACTGGCCATAAATGGGGGCGTGATAGGTTCAGCATAGTAAATTAGAAGACTGAAGAAAACTGTAGAACTTTTTGGACAGAAGGTTCGCAAATAATTTAAAAACTATAAAGTGAATTAATGTGAGAGGACATCACAGCGGTAAGACTTCATCCTAACTGGGTTATGTACACGTAATGAGTGCTCGTAACCATAAAAGACGCAGAGCTTTCGTAAGACTCACATGAAACATAAAACCAAAACTAGAGGAGGCGTTCACGCAAACATAAGGGTTACGGATACGGATCCGGGTTCGGGTACCCGTATATGTGCGAGTAGTAATCAAATATATGGCGCACTCGATAAAGGCTGGTAATTCCATAGCAGTGGTAAAATGCCGACGAACAGAGAATTAGATGAGTAAGCAAATTTCGGAATGTGTCTCGAAGCCGTTGATTTGTTAATTGCCAGAAAATCCCCTCTATCCATGTGAAGGTCTATTGCTGGCTAAGCGCGTGAGGTGGATTAATGCTTTGGATTTCATCCCTCCTATGTGTGCAGAGCGTATAAAAGAAATTATATTGCATGAGCTTGCTTGTGCATCACACATGCATACGTAGAATAAAGCAAAAAGCTTTTAATTGGGCAACATGCAGACAACAAGAGACTGCAATTGAGAAGGGTAAAACAATAATATGCCTACAGTGTTTGAATAGAAGATTGAAATGGCTTCATTAGATGATTGTGCAAATGTCGTTCAACTTCTGTTTATGTGCCTTGGATAATCGACTTAAATGAGACGAAATAATGTCGATGTCGAATCGTTTATACCTACAAAGGGCATCAAGTGAAACCATAGAAATTTCATGAAGACTGCTACGGATCACGTGTTTGGATTTCATTATATTTACATATACATGTACTAGGTATTATGTGACAGTCAAGAGTGCGATTAGTAGATGGTGTGAAACGAAAAAAAAATGAACACCAAAAGGTTGTACGGCAAGTTCAAGGAATCGGCTTTAATCGAACTTATGTACCAGGTGCACCATGATCATCATCGTCATCATCATCGGCACTACAACTGGGATCCGGCCTTGGTATTATTGAGCAAGTTTCGAGGCTTGTTAAATTTTCCATAATAATTTATTTTTACGGGCAAGGTTATTAGCCTTGCGACAACCTTTCTCAGGATTGTACCAGCTGTATTCATACGTTTTTTCTGGTTTCTTTGGTAAAAAAAAAAGTAACTTTCCAGGGAAATTATTTTTTTTTATTCAAAATATTGGCCATCGGCTTCTATACATTTCGCCCATCTTTCAGGTAATTTATGAATAGCATGCTAGATAAACTGGGCTCCTCGATAGTATAGTGGTTAGTATACCCGCCTGTCACCCGGGAGACCGGGGTTCGATTCCCCGTCGGGGAGCTCCTGGCGCAAGACTAATGACCTTGCCCAGACAAAATAAATCATTATGGAAAATTTAACAAGCCTCAGGACTTGCAAAATAAGGCCAAGACCGGTTCCCGGTTGTAGTGCTGATGATGATGATGCTAGAAAAACTGCTTGTCTTTCGTGGCAAACCATTCGTCGAGCCATTTTCCTACTTCCTCGAAATCGCTGAAGTGCTACTCTGCGGGCGCGTGCATTGATGCGAAGAGGGGATAGTCAGTTGGCACCAAGTATGGAGAGTACGGCGACTGCAGAAGGATGTCCCATCTAAGCGATTTCAAGGTGCCTTTCACGAGTTTTGCTGTGTGCTGAGTACTTTTCGCTGGCGCCATCTGATACTAACAGGTGTATGCATACGTTTTTCTTAAACCGGATAAACAAGGATGCGAGTTGATAAAAACTCCACCGACGAAAAGACAAATCACAAACACCAACGACGAGTTCAACACAGAAATTGTCTAAAACAAAACAGCGAACACAAGCACCAAGAAAAACAGGAACAATTAAAACGCACTGGTGTCGTTTATTATTTACACATCGGGTTTTTATTATCCGTAGGTAAACGTTAATATTTAATTTATATGCACTCAATACCGACTCGCGGAGACAACGACACAAACGATTATTTTTCATTATCGCTTCCCTGTGCGCACCAGGGTAGCGATGAAGCCGCAACCTGCTCGGGTCGAAGGATGGTAAAAGACTCAACGATATTCAATCGTTGTTAAAAGAAATTCAGCTGGGAAATTGGTTCTCTTAAATTAAGGGTGCATTTCCTGTTCCAAGAGAGACGCAAAGTCTCTCTTTTGAGTAACCAAACCGATCTCATAGAGGAGATCTTCACGATACACAAGTGTGTGTGTAGGTCGGTTCTTTTCATGGCTCAACGCTATGATGAATAACCTGAAACCCAAAGCAAGGGAAAGGATCGTAGAGATGTTTGTTTATGTGAGAAGGTTACTGGGAAACGGGTCCAGAACTATGTAGGATAAAAGAGATTTATGACCTGTGTCTATGCTGTGGTGCGGATGCGTAGGTAAATGTATCGCCATTAGGAAGAAGCGCTAATGGTTTTTCCATTTACACAATGGGAAATGTGTTAATGGCATCGCTAGTAAAGGTAGGTATTGAATTCCTATTTGCATTTGAATATGCTGTAGGATTAAATTGATGCAAGAGACACGGAATGCCTATTTGCTTTGGTCCCTACGGTGTAAGTCGCCAGCCAATGTGTATATAGGGAACATTGTTGTACACATGGCGCGGCTGGGAAAAATAGACGGCGCAGTATTTATGATCCCTGTCATGACGGTAACAATGTATGTAAATCTAATTATTTTGTTTACCGGAATTCATCTAAGGAAATTTGACTGGCGACGTAGATGCCGAAATTGGTTGGTAATTCCTGGTGAGCTTATAAAAAAATCTTAAGGAGCAGTGGTATGCGAAGAGAATGCATGAAGGTAAGTTTTCTTTACAGGGACTTAAAGATCATAGATTTGATCTCTTAAATGCGTGCAGCATTTTTAGGTGCTGAATGCGAATGCATTGGCGAGGACTTGAGCGTCTTGGGTGATGATTATGGGAGTTTTTTAGGAAGGTAAACCGTGGGATTTGGCGGAACCGCCACACATACACCTGGTATTGATCTTCTCCATTGCTCGTAAACGTCTGCTGATTCTTGTGACACATGTAATGCCTGTGCTAATTGATTTTGAGTTGGGTCATCATCCAATAACTCCTGCAATTGTTCGTCTTCACATTTGTGTGGTCGACCATAGCGCCCACTGTCTTCCAGATTGAAATCACCACTTTTAAACTGTCGAACTTACTATGTCTCACATCTTGTAATTGATGGAGCGTGTTCACCATATGTTTCTACCAGCAAACGATGACTTTTAACAGCCTCGTTCTTTTGATTAAATAAGAAAAGCAATGCGAGCCGCAAATGTTTATTTTTTTTCAGGCACAAAACTCGACATGATCTGTGGGGAGGAAGTATTGTGCCAAACACGGACACTCCGTTCATCTTCCTCCTCCATCATATATTGTTCTCCGAGTAAAACGTCGAACCAAAAGAACGAAACGCCGCCACGTTTGTCCACAACCGGGAGGATGAAAAGTACGCATTGGGAGAGAAACACAAGCGAAACTCCACAATGACACGTCCAGAACAGAAAAAGGAAACACAATGATTTAGTTTATTCCGTTTTATTCTCTTAAAATTGTGAAGGATAATTCTCTTAATAGAAACCACTTTGTTCTCAGCCATTATCAAATATGTTAGTGTTTTTAAACTTCACTTAAACTTATTATTAATATTAAATTGATTTCTTACAAATTTTTATCACGGTGAAATACTCCTATCTCGATACGACTTACGCTTCTCCGCCACGCGACGGAGAGCGGGAGCGGCACTACCGTGCTGGTCTACGGATGTAATAAAATCCAAAGATTCAACCCTCGTTTGGGGTGAGTTTGGTGGTGTGGTGGTAGATATCCTCTCCACTAAGGATATGGTTTTTACCTACCACCAGAGAAACGTAACGTCTCTCTTGGTGGAATAGAAAACCAGATCTCGTAATGGAGGTCATGGTGGTATGTGTGTGATCGTTCAGATCTGTGTTGTTTACTAATGCGCGAAGGCAATGCAAAAACAAAGCAGGCAGGCGGCAAGGACAAAGGAATCGGGGCGATCATGATTTATGATGTGCATCGCGGCTAAATAAATAGACGACGATGCATCGAAGAGGTGTGCTAAAAGCAAATATGGGATGAGGGCATCATAAAAGTCTTAGATGAGTGATGCCCTTGTGTAAATAGGCGAATAGCCATTGGGAATAGGTGCTAATGGGTTGGTGGACTAAAAGAATCCCTTGCTTGCATTTGTATATGCAGGGGAATTCGTTTGTGGGAAACGGATTCTATATTTGCATCGTTTATTCTTTGAGTTCAATTCGACGGCTATGAGCGAAGTCGATGCTTGTTTGGAGATTCAAACAAGGGAGCATTTCTGGGTAAAGTGCTTGCAGCTGTATCGATAGTTGCAAGTCATTCGGAAGCAATTCAGATGATTACACAATTACGGTTTGTATATACCATCTGTGTTAATTGTACATGGCATCTATGGCGACGCCAGGATCGAACTCTAGTGTGAATATCTACCCGAATTGGAAATTTGGTTCTGGGTCGCTAATGCAGAGGTGCATTGATACATGTATGAATGCCCTTGTAGGAAAAATTCTTTGCAGCCATTTCCAGATAATGCATTGAAATCATTAATTATCCTTGGGAAGGAAATGTTTTTGCTGCGGGAAGATTGCGGTGCAGGTGTGGGAAGGTTGGAATTTGCCTGGCAACCAAAGGTACCGAATAGGTTTTGTTTTATGCTCCTGTTTAACGGAAAGAATTCTCGTAGGGAATTTGTATGCAAAGAAATGCATGAAAGGTAAGAGTTATTTTACAGGGACTTTTAGGTTATATAAATTTTATCTATTTGATGCGTGAAGCATTTAATGTGCTAATGCGATTGCATTAGCGGAACTTATATGGTTGGGTTGAAGTTATGCGGGTTCTTCAGGTAAGTAACAGTGGGGTTTGGTGGAACCGCCATAGATCACTGAATGATAAAACAAAGGCGCTAATTTTCGGCAGACTCAACTTGTATGTGTTTGTAGTTAAATTCCAGATGAACAAAATGGCGTATGTGTTAAGTTAATACGTTGCGTACTCTTCGCTGGTGCCACCTCTTAGTTAAACCGGAAAAAACGTATGCATACACCTGGTATAATATTTTGCTAAAAGTTGCTGATCCGCGGTTCCTTATTGAGACAAATAACCCCAAATACACTAAATGGACAGTAAATGGACAGAAAATTAAACTATACGCATTGAAATATTTTCACTAAATGGTTAAGAGCACAAAATACGCCTCTTCGTATGAAGTTAATTATCATCCCCTTCGGGAATTTTTATCAATATTCCTTATCTATTCCATTTACCGTGAACGATAAATCGTGTCGGCTCTACTGAGATTATTATTTAGACAAATCTCAAGATTTGAATGAAAAGTGGTGCATCACTGGTTAAGAGACCCATCTCTTGGTTGGCCTCCGAGAGTGTGTACGATAATTAATATGGGTAATACAAAATGAAGTAAATCATTACTATCAAAGTCACTGTCGTAGTTGGTGTCGCGCGTTGCGTACGCCAACAATTTAAGTAAACTATTGTTCGGTCTTTTCCCAATATACAAAAACATTTAAACGACTTTAATCTTTATAATGTACATATTAACTACAATACAAAGTCTCCCAATCATGTCGGACTCCGTCCACCATTCAATTTCTGAATAGAGGAAGCAGGTTGGTGACCGTAATGTAAAGCCTAAGCTTTAGCATCTCCCATCAGGTATTCTTTCCAAAACAAAAGAAAGAAAGCGAAATGAGACAGCATAGAACACGCGAGTATATTACTTCTCCACTGTACTTCTCGAAAACCGTCAGCACCGCCTTCTCTTTCGACTGAAAACGTTTTTTTTTTCTTTTCTCCGGTGGTTGGTTTATATTCACTGATTGTCACTTCTTTCATTCTACATATGTTTTCGTCAATATAATGGCAGTTTACCACTGCGTTCGTCATCCCCGAAGGATTCATAACCACTTCTGTAACGATCGTTCCGCCGATAAACGACAGTTTTCTTAAGAATATCGTTACCGGAACACTTTACCAACATTTCTAAGGCCTTTGCACCATTGAAACCCTTTTAAATGCAAAATTTAATACAAACTCTTTGTTGAAAGCGCAATTCCGTTTTTACAAATGTAAAAAATTGAAACGACGTACAAGAGAAAGTAAATACCATCAAGACGGCGTAACTTTGGTACATATCGAACTAAGACTCTGGTTGGAATATCAATCAAATCCCAATTATAGATGTACCTAACAAAATGAACAAAACCTAATTCGGGTGAGAGGGCTAAATGAGGATAGTTCCTGGAACTTTTTGATCGAGATTTATTCATCTTAAGAAATAGAATGAATGTCAACATAAGTTTATTTAGTGAAGTATAAAGCAACACGTAAAATTGTCTGCCGCTTGATGCACCTTCGGAGAAGATTTTCATCTGATGTGACGTAAAAATATCACACGTTGCGAGGCCCATCTGTTACCGGGCTTTGTCAGAAGTGGTGTAACAATATTCTGCGTTGTGAGAAGAATCACGTAGACCTTCGTCAAAATTGACGTCACAATATCTTACGTTGTACGCGTATACAAACTAAACCTAAATTAAAAATACTATTTGTGTCAAATTTTCAATTAGTGAAACATTTTGGAACTATTCAGGGTTTCCACCCAGACTGAATATCTCCGATATAGAGCTCAAAAACTTGGTAAACATATGGTTGAAAGTATTCTCTAATCCCTACGTTTCCCGATCGTTCTACACAGCCTTTGTCCGTGTCATTCTTGAATATGCTAGTCAGATCTGGTCTCCTTACTACTCCTCCCCTATTCGCTGGGTCGATAGCGTGCAATGTCGTTTTTTGCGCTTTTCCGTACGGGCATTCAATTGGGAAAATCCTCGGGTTCTACCCCCATATAAAAGCCGTCTCCATCTAATTAACCTTAATAGACTTGAAGTACACAGAATTCATTCCGACAACCCCTTCATCCATCGTCTCCTCTCAAATTCAATCAATTGTCCTAGCCTGCTCTCCTCCATCACATTTCACACCAACCCCCATAACCTGCGAATCTACCGTCTCTTCTACTCGCACGCCCATCATACTTCTTACGGCTCTAACGAACCCATTTCGCTAATGCTGCGGTGGGCAAACTTTCATCCCTCCTTCTTTGATTTCAATCTCATCTCTCTCGGTCTTAAACTTCGTCTCTCCTCTTACCCCCTGACCCCCTATATATATATATATAGTCTTGGCCGACAGCAGGGCATGGTCAGGGGGTAAGAGGAGAGACGAAGTTTAAGACCGAGATATATATATATATATATATATATATATATATATATATGTATTTTAATATACTATAATATATATAATATATATATATATATATATATATATATATATATTTATTTATTTTAACTCCTTGAGTGCCCGGGCAACAGTACGCGTTCGGAACCGAATCTGACTCAGCTTATGCTCAAGTTGAGCCGGAACTGATGTGGTATCAGGCAGCGTTGAGATGGCTGCAAAATATGCAGCAAGTAGATTCGCTTACTCTATTGCACTGGTGACTGGTCTGTCATCGACTATTAGCGAAGCAATGTTTTGGATGTTTCTCGCAAATGCCCAGAAGTTTCTACTACCTGTGGGAGAGTGTAGTATTCTTTGTCTCACTCTCTGGTCATGCAAGAACTTGACGCGTTGAATATACGGATTGCAGTCATTTCTGGCTCTCTTAAATCTTTTCCGGTTTTCCTCAGTATTGTTTGATTTATACAACCGGAAGCTCAACTCTTTAATGTTTTTTTTTCTTTTCTTTTTTTTTTTTAAGTTTAGTTTAGTGAGAGCAGAACCCTCGTTTATTTCACTTAGTACTTAATGGACTCTCTGAACCCGGAATCGAACCACATATTCCTCTTGGGTTTGATACTCTTTACTCTGTATGGAATAAACTTTCGCATGTCAAGTAAAATCGTGTCTGGCAATGTGTCCGCTATAGAGTCAACATAGTTATTGAGGAAAAATAACGATCAATTTGACCTCCCGAAAAAGTCGTTCAGCCCTTCCCAGTTGGCTTTCTCGTAGAACCATACTATTCTTTTGGGAGCGTTCTCATTAGCGTTACTGTTGGTTAGAGCAAATTTAGCTAACACGACACAGTGGTCTGAAGTGCCCAAGGGCGAAAAAACTTCAATTGTGTATTTGTTTGGGTGGGAGGTGAGAAACGGGTCTAGCGTGTTGGCGAAATAACCATATATGTCTGTTACCCGTCTTGGCTCATTGACAAGTTGAGTTAAACTATTTAAATCAGCAAAGATCTGAACGTACTGACCCTCAGGTATTGTGTGTCCGGAATGACGAAGCCATTAAGAGTTATGCACATTAAAATCACCCGCAATAACGATTTCAGTGTGGGGATATAGGGTCAAGATCTTATCGATGGAATCAGATAGAGGATCAAACTCGTTGAAGGATGCGTTTCCATCCAAATGTATGCTTCTGTATATATATATATATATATATATATATATATATATATATATACATATATATATATATATATATATATATGTATATATATATATATATATATATATATATATATATATATATATATATATATATATATATATATATATATATATATATATATATACCCGCGCCCATGCTCACAGCCTAGCTTGTATGTATATATATATATATATATATATATATATATATATATATATATATATATATATATATATATATATATATATATATATATATATATATATATATATATATATATATATATATACCCGCGCCCATGCTCACAGCCTAGCTTCCGGCCCATCCGTTCTTCCACGTACACTATCGTCTAACCCCTGTTTTCATTCACGTACCCGTCCATATGACACGATGTTCAGTGAAGCGCGCGCATGGTTTGGCCCATGTATTCCATGCTGCTCGGATATGCTCGGTTCAACCGATAAACTCTGCTCCACCCTCAATAGAATATCTAGATGGAAGGTACACTGGGGAACAACAAGAATAGGTCTGTGTTGGAGAGAGTGGAGAGAAGTGGTTAAAGCCGGTAAAAATCTGCATACATCTGGATAGGTCTAATGGTACTTTTTGAGATGTCCGCCTCCCTACAAACATAAAAAAAGTAAAAACTGCAACAGCTTGGCGAGCTACTCACTGGGTAAACAAATGGGCCCACCAACGCATTGCTATGTGTCGGCAGTGTATGGAATTCCAGGCGTTAATAGTACAACCAAAGAGACATCGAGCAATAAAAAATGTCACGATCCTCTTTGTACCGACTCTAACTTGGTTTTTCCTTCACGGAGTTTTTCTCATAAGAATTGAAATCCAACAGAGTACCTTATTAAAAATTAATACAAAGGAATAGATGACTTTAATTCAGTCTTCGGCTGCCATCGCACCTAAAATAACTGTTCCTTAATGATAGGGCCTTCTAAGAGATGGCCAATATGGACCAGTCTTACTGGTAATGGTGTGTGAGGTGAACTTGTGACCGGTGGGTTGGCGATCGTAATCGATCCACTGAACCTTGACTGGATGGAGCGTTAGCAGGGAATCTCCTTAAGATCATATGACACCAAACATAAAAGGTAAGACCAAGTGCAGCACCAACGAAAGGGACCCCATCAGAGGACATCGGACACACCTTGTGGCATGTCAACTTCCACTCTGTGACACATCTAAAATACCGTAGACGGTAATCACTGCACAAAACCGCAAATCAACTGGAATAATGTGGTTCACCGGGTCACTATTGAAGAGTCGATGCTTTAAACATCCAACCCTTGAGTTAAAGTTAGGTAATTCTTTTTGCTACATACCTTTATGATGTGGTTCACCCAATCCAGTCAGTCAAGATGTTACATTTTAATCTGTCCCAAGATGCACTCAAGAACGGCCTCCTTGATGGACCAAAACAAGAAAAAGAGCTCAGGTACCAACAGCCCACCGTTGAAGATCCTTTGACGTCACATCTCACTGGAATAGTTGGTAAATTTTGAACTCACAGTCTAACAAAGATGTCACACCACCACTGGGAGAGTTTGTAAATTGTAAGTTCAAACTTTAACACAATATAAAACAACGATTCCCGTGTACTAATCGAAGTTAGGCGATGGCCCATTAGACTTGCAAACATTTGCTTGGGGCTATCGTTTAAAAATCTTTCTTGTACGATCATCCATCAAGGATTCGCAACTCCCAACTAAACTGCCTACCAACGAATTCTGCCGAGCTGACCTATTGCTCTTGCCGTTTATTTGATGGCGTTGTGGATCTTACCCTGTATGCTACTCCTATACAGTTCACAGCTTTGAGTGTGTGTGATACTAAATTGCGTTCTACGAACCGCAAGTGGTTTGTGTGGACATAGGGTTGGGTTTACACACAAGCCCTGAGATCGACAAATGTAAATATATTCCTGGCTGTCGCAAGGTTGTGTGATGTACCGCGATGCCAGCTGCCTGATCTTGGCATTGGGACACAAATCTGAATGCAGTGAACAAGCATTAATTCTTTATTGTAAACAAGGCAAAATATAATATAGATATGCTTTCGAGGGATTACAAAAAAATGAAAGAAAAAAGAAGTGAAAGTTCATGGAGGCTGCAACATGACCAACAACAGCAATACAACATACGCAGTTAATGAATTCATGAGGATGGCTCTTCTCTGTGGCTGTTGTGCAGGAAGCTGCCGGTCGTTCGATGTTCTTTCAACAACAACCAGAGACCATTTTCGGGATTTTGTCGCTTTCCTTTCCTGGCCTGGGGTTTGTTCTCAAAACTCTAATGTTGACATGGAAATTATCCTTCCGGGTATAGAAGTTCCGATTTTACATTGTACCAAACGAAATTCATCCGATAAATGTTGGTTTAAAACTGTGAACTGTGGGGGTTTAAAAGTTGTGTGTCAGTACGACACGAATTCACTTAACACCCACCAACGATTGCGTCGCCGAAAATTGTTCACCAAAGAAGAGTAAGAAAGTAAAACGCACTGAGGTTGTTTTATTGTTATTGTTTTTTTATATGTTCTTTTTATTTATTTATTTAGGATAACTTTCATTCGAAATATTGTTTATCAAAATAATAACACAAATTTATAATTTTGCTACCAGCACTTACTATCATCATCATCATTGGCACTACAACCGGGAACCGGCCTTGGCCTTATTTAGCAAGTTCTGAGGCTTGTTAAATTTTCCATAATGATTTGTTTTTTTTCGGGCAAGGTCATTAGTCTTGCGCCACCAGCACTTACTATGGAGTTCCTTATTATACCTCCAGTGATTGTTCTTATGCTTTGTTCGATCTTAACTACACAAACTCACATTTGACGGTTAGATATTGTTAATTTTTTTCTTTATGGTGATGTACTCCCTTCAGTTCTTTCAGAATCGTCTAATATATTGCAACAAATTTTACATGGTAAAAAATCGACTTTACCGCCTCTTAGAAGAGATGAAAAACTTAACTCACGACTCGCTTTCCAAACACGTGTGTGCACGCAACTCGGTGGTAATAGTTCCACTTTATATGCAGGTTAGAATTACACGAACGTTCGACTTTGCTTGTGAATAGTTTGAGGAATGAAATCTGACTGAATGTTCTTATCCAACGATCAACCAATCCAGATCGCGCTCCCATCCGCATTCTCTCATTTCCCCTGCACATCGACGTGAACTGTGGCGGTTACGCCAAACCCCACGGTTTGCCTTCCTTAAAAACACCCACAACTCTATCCAATCATATAATTTCGCTATTGCAATCGCATTAGCACCTTAAATGCTTTACGCATCTAGGATTATCTAAGGTATAATCTAAAAAGTCCCTGGAAAAGAAAACTTACAACGCGTTAGATAACGTTCCTAGAAATAATTCTTTAAAGTGCACATGGCATCATGAATCCCAAACCAGTCGGCACCCTTTGTCCGTGTTAAAATCCTATGTCGGACAGCTTGTTTTTACAGATGCCATAAGCCATATTTCTACGCATGTAAACATGCATAGGATTCAACTCATTGGTTGTTTTCCCACTAACAAACAATCTTCAATTTCTTTCCCTGCCGCAACTAATTACCCGGCATATACGAGGGTTGCCTTTTATATTTCGGGATTAGAGAACAAAAACAAATATTGATCATCGAAAATCACTTTATTGTTTTTCAAAATATTCCCCATGAAGATCTATACACTTTTGCATGCGTTTGAACCAGTTGTCGAAGCACTTTTGCCACTCTGATTGAGGTATCTCCAACACATGCATTCTGAATGCAGCAACCGCTTCTTCAGGTGTCGAAAAACGTTGACCTCTCAGTTTGTTTTTTACGTACGGGAATAAAAAGAAGTCATTCGGTGCCAAGTCAGGACTATACGGCGGATGACCCATCAAATCGATGTTTTGGGTGCTCAAAAATGCAGTTGTCGCAGCCGATGTGTGAGAGCTCGCATTGTCGTGGTGAAGAGTGATCCGTCTTCGGCGGTTGGTTTTCCTCATTTCTTGGAAGACAACTGGCAAACAAATGGTTGTGTACTACTCAGAATTGACTGTTCTGCGTTGTTCTAGTGGTACGGTTGCGACATGTCCAGTTTTTCCGAAAAAACAGGCGACCATTTGCTTGGAAGTGCTTCGTGTGCGAACATCTTCTGTTGGATTTGGCTCATCTTGAAACACCCAGACAGCCGACTGCTGTTTACTTTCGGGCTCATACGCGTAAATCCACGATTCATCGCCTGTCACGATGTCATAGACGTGTTTCGAAGCACCGCGACCGTATTTTTTGAGCATTTCGTTCGACCAATTGATACGAGCCTTTTTTTGGGCGATTGACAAATTGTGTGGGATCCAACGCGAACAAATTTTTTGACGGTTAAATGTTTATGCAATATTGAATGTATGCTGGTCCCACTAACGCCTAAGGTTGTCTCAATCTCACGATAGGTCACGTGACGATCTTCCAATATCAGTTCGCGCACAGCATCAATGGTTTTCGGAACAACAACTGATTTTGGACGACCTTCACGAAATTCATCTTGGAGTGAACTACGACCACGATTGAATTCGCCATGCCATCAATAAACACTGGTCCTTGATGGAGCTTCATCGCCAAAAATTGAATTAAGTTCATCCATGCATTGTTGCTGAGTAAATCTACACCGAAAGTTGTAAAAAATAATCGCACGAAAATGTTAACGATTTAATTCCATTTTTGGGCCGAGATGAATCTTTTAAGTTACTGTAAACAACACAAATAGCGCTCGTATGTCAAAACGTTCTGAGTGCGTATAACCTCAAAAATGTCCAACTTTACGACAGAGCTGTCAATTGCCGGATTTCAACACTAGGGTTGCCAAATCCCGAAACATAAGAGGCAATCCTCGTACAAATGTCAGCAAAGGATTCGTTTTGGCCACCGACCTAAGATACGACATACAATTCTCATTGTATAAAGTATTGTTATACATTTGCACTTCTTTCGAATGGCTATTCGTATATTTGCACAAGGGCACCACTCATCTAAGACTTTTATGATGCCCTCGTCCCATATTTGTTTTTAGCACATCTCTTCGATGCCTTGGGTCGCTTCTCCCTTTTTTTCTTTTTTTTCTCGTTTCAGGTTTAGTTTATCCTTGGCTAAACGCATTGGTAAACACGGTGATGTGTACAAACACACACATACACCACCGCGCCCCAGAAATCGCCTTCCATTGGTCACTGGTAAAAGGAAATTTCATTTCCTTTTCACCACACCACCAAAAACTCACCCCAAACAATCGAATATCGTTGAGTCGTTTTCCATCCACTGGCTGCCATGGTCACGCGTCACTCCCGCTCTCCGTCACTGCGGAGATGCGCATATATATTTCGGAGCCGTGTTCATGTTGCACCCCAAGTCCTTACAATCAGTGTTCGAATTAGTTCTTGTATTTCAAACAGTGCCACCGTAAAATGTTAGTATCGAATAAGTAAATGAAACGGAACAATAATCCATGGATTCAAACTAGTTATCACAATAATTCTTTTAAAATAAAAATAAAACTAAACAAAGAAATAGTGTGTTATCTATTTTTACTTGTCCTGTGTTGGTGTTTTATATTTTCACTTGGTGTGATGGCATATTCTGTGACAATTGATCGATGTCGGCTTTTCCTTTTGTGTCGGGGGAACAACGGATGAACCTTCGCGCGTGAACAATTTTTGATGGAGGAGGAAATGAACGGAGTGCCCGTGTATTGGCACAATACTTCCTCCTCACAGAACCATCACAGCGCGTTTTACTTTCTTACTCTTCTTTGGTGAACAATTTTCGGTGACGCAATCGTTGGTGGGTGTTTAGTAAATCCGTCTCGTACTGACACACAACTTTTAAACCCCCACAGAACCACGCAACATAGGAGTCAAAAGCAAGGCTTTCAAACGATGGTACTCCATAGAAGACCAACAAAAGAATCTTGTAAATTCAGAAATACTTGCAACCTTAAGATTGATACCACGAAGAAGGTTTATAGCATTTTTATGGCCGAGTGAATAACGCAAATTGAAATAGGTAGAACGAAAGCATCGATACATTAGACGACGGCCGTTTGCATGCGAAGGTCTTTCAACTCGCTACTTAAACTGTGTATTGCTACATTGAATGTTCTGGTATACGACTATGAGGACTTCTTTTTCATTCTCCTTTGTATTGTGTTCTTGATTACGATTGCATATGTGGTTCAGTCCCAACATCGTCAAAATAACAAAGAAACTACTCGCGTGTCCGATTTCAGGACACTCCTGGTCAACTACAAAGGTTGAATTAAAAAAAATCATTTCATCTTCCTGTAGTGCTTTGAAAAGCCCTATCATCTCCTTCCCCCACTCATATATCCAAATCCCTATATCCAAACTCATATTTACAAAATCCATTACTCCGATCCAACCAAATTCGCGATAAACGAATCAAATATTCGTTTATCACTCCTACATCTAATTCCCCATAATTATCAAACAGAATCAAACGCATGGCAAATTGAACCAGATGTTCAATTACCATCCGTAAACAAAACCGGAATCCCAATGCATATCTTCATATTCAAACAAACCCATATTAAAAGATATTTATTTCCTTCCCATACACACAATTCTAAAATCCTTATCTCCATCTGGATTGCAGCCAGATGTGTACATTCTTAAAATAGATATTCCATTCCTTTTCTCCAATTTTTCACATACAAATCTCAATGAAGAGTTGTATAAAAGGGCGATGAATTTCAAATTCAGTGATCAGTCTCGATTGGCGTCCGAAGTGGTAGGAAGCCAATAAATTAAGTCAAATAAAATAAAATAATAGTATAATAAAATAAAAAGTAGTTTTTATTGCGCCCGGCCGACTCCCAGGACCCATATTCAACGATCGGTAGCTGCTCTTCGCTCAAGGTTTGAGGAAGCACGGTGGCGACCGCAAGGGGTCCCCTCAGGAGCGGTCAAAAGAGATCCCTCATCCTTTTCAGGACAAGGAGACACGCTCCCTGAGAGAAGGACCACAACATACATTCCTTCCCTCTGGAGGCACATATCTCTAGCAAAATTCGTTTTGCTACTGAAATCCTTTCCAGCACTCAAACAGTTGCCATTATGCGAACATTTTTTTTTTATTTCTTCGAGGTAGGGACGATTACAACACCTTCACTGATTAAGAATCAATTTTTGTTGTTTTTTTTTCAGACAATTAGAACTGTCAAAATAATGGCAATCAGAACGCACGCTTTTGTTTCAATCCCTCACTTCACCACCCAGGAATTTTGAAAATTTTCGACATTATAATATTGGGCAAAATCCGATAGTAAAAATATTTTTCTTTTTAACACAATCCTAAAAAACATTCAAATTTGTCCATCTACACCAGAATACCCACTTAAAAACACGAGGTACCAGTTGGCGTCAGGTCTTTCATGAAGATTTGTCTCGGCTGCGCAGTCTTGAAACATACATTGAACGGCTATACATGTATATAAACTTGCTATATTACATGAATGCCATAAACTCAACGGAATTTTACGGTCCTTTCGTTAAACACAAACAACGTGAAAATACTTTTCATTAGTCAAAATGTACCTTGATGTGAATCAATTAATTAGCTCATCCCTGTGTATCCGAGACAAAACCGTGCACCTTTCATGTCCTGTCAGATTGACGACCGTACACAATAACTTCATTGAGGCATTAGTTGCTTTCCATCAAGCGCATCATTTCAGTATAATATTGAATCATTGTATGACAATTCTTTGTATCATGATTAGAATAAATATTTATGATCGTGACAAAGAATTGTATTTAACGGCACCTGGTTGATCAAAATACCAAAGAGTTGACACGCACAACCCTTAACAAGAAGTCACGATAGTCAACTTGGGGAAAGTGTCACTCCAGGTCCCTTAAAACTGTAAATGGGTTTCTGGGGTGGAGTTATTACCCTCTTATCTCCATTTCCATTACGTACTAAAGCAAACTTATGTTGCACGTGAAATAACGTCATTCATGGTGTATGCATGTAGCGTCTCCTTATGAGTCATTTCTGGTAACAACAAAACAAAATGTACTCCACCAGCCGACGGCAGGCGCCAAGTAGGAAACATCAACTTCTATTTCTCATCCTGTCCTCAAGTCACACTAAGGACAATGGATCTCCTTTGGTTGTTGGCCTGCATTGCAAATTTGCCACACACTATGACAATGTGCCTAGAAGATTATAATGGCGGGCCATGGAATATGAGGCGCACTCATTGGGATGGGATGCGTTCATATACAAAATGTTGCTAGTTAATTACCAGAAAGGTATTCGGACATTTTTTCCTAAAAGAGACACATCACATCCCCCTATTTGACGAGGTTCAAGGTTTAATGTAGTATTTGTGATGGTAGGCATTGTGATATATAGTTGGTCCTGCAGTGCCTGCGGTCAATTGACACGGATTTTTTGGTAGGCATTTCTGGCAAGAGTATAATATGAATAAGAACTGTAGAAATGAATCTTATAGGTTATAGGGAAATTACATTTCAACTGGACTACTCCACGTCTGCAGCATCTTCATATTTTAGCTTTAAGGGAATTTAAGACTTTTACATGAACTACATGGGCTGAAAATTCCCGTGATTTTTCAATAAGTGGCGCCACTAGAAAATAAACATGACTCATTTCGAGAAGCTCATCTGTCAGTAGTCTATGTATGACGTTTCGTAACATTTCGTTCATTCATTTACAAACTACAGTCGTTTGAGTGACGCTACTTTCGCCTTCGTAAGCTAAAATGGAAAAACAGGGATATCACATCTTAAGGGGTAACGCCACTCTGGCTTTTTCAACAAATCGAATTTTTTGCTCTAATGATGATTAGGGTCTTAAAATTGATGTACACTTGGTCCAATTCCCAAATAAAATCCTAAATACCCTAGAATCCAGTCCGCAAAGGTGGGTGCAACGTCACCGCTCGGGCGATAATCCGATCGAGTGCTCCTCCTATTTGCCATAACTTACCTGCCGAAATTACTGTGATCTCGAGAGGTCAGAATGTCCAACAGATCATTCCGGAAGGAATCAGAGGAGGTGGACGTTAGTATTGAAGGAGAAATATATGGAGTTGGCATTGCTGATTAAACGTACAGTAAAAATGTTCATATTTTTCATCATCATCATTGGCACTACAACCGGGATCCGGTCTTGGCCCTATTTAGCAAGTCTCGAGGCTTGTGGGGATTAAAGTGGTTTACCAGACACGGGCACTCGGTTCACTACATCCACCAACGCCGTTACGCTGAACACAAGTTCACAAAAATAAATCACAAAATTCCAGGAAATATATAAGCGCTGGTGATGGTTTGTTCTCTAAGGTTCTTTTTATTATTTGCAATGTTTGATATATACACTACGATACTAATTGGTTAATTGGTAGTCACTATATTCTTCAAGTGGACTTGGATGTGGTGATATTGTAATCCAATGTTCTTATTATTATTTGGGATTTTTGATATATACACTACGATACTAACTGCTTAATTAATTGTCACCATTTGTGGAGATGAGCCGAGGATTCACTAGAAATAAGGGTTTTACTAGTAAGATAAATCAATTGCACTCGCGAAGAGACAGTGTTCGATTTTTGGTGAATGGAATTTTACTAACTTAGCTTGGTAGCAACTAACTCGGCGGCGCGACGGTTGAGACTCCAATTCTTTCTCGCAAACGCACTACGTGGTGTCTGTCTCTGATGAAGGATGAAATCTGACTGAGATGGAAGGGATGGAAATTGGGATTTGGGATTGTGCACCTCAAGCAACCAATCAAGATCATTGTTACGTCTGTGCTCTCTCATGTTCCCCACCTATCGAGGTGAATAAACCCTTCGGTTAATTTGATAGTCGACAAGAGAGAATGAACCCTTCGGTTAATTTGATAGTCGACTAGAGAGAATGAGAGAATCAGAACGTAAAGTGCAATGATCTCGGGGTGGCTTGGCTTGTGTGCGTGTACCAATGCAGCCTCTGAGGATGACCCACTGACCTAATTTGGTGACTGTGGTGATCTCAGAGTGCAATGAACTAGGGGAAGATGCAAATGGGAAGAAGAGGAAAATGGTTTGTGCTATTCACCTGCAAAAAGAGATCATTGATCCCCAGCGAATAGAGTGTCTGGAGGAAGTCAAAGGGACGCTAAATCGGGAATATTACCGTGGGAAACACGCCAAGTAATTCGGTAATTACCCAAGCCGTTGCACAATGCTGCAACCGCGTCGTGTGGGTCGACTCGGTTGTTGCTAACCAACATGAATTGCAATTTCCGGTGGAAATCTCATGGGTTAGGGGAATGGAGTTGCCTATGGCAAAAGGGAGCTGAATTCGCTTTTGCATTCATTGCATAGAATAATGAATTCAACTATGCGTCCTTTTGGCAAATATCTTCCACAGGTGAAATAGCTGAACAGTGGGATAGGGATTGGTGTGACGCGCTGTTAGCGGTCAAAATTTGTTTGAATCGTGGGTTGGTTCTTCACGTAATATAGAGAACCCCATAGTAGCCCCCCCCCCCCCCCACCGTGACGTTGTCACGAAATAAAGGTAAGGCGGAAGGAGTAGTTCGGTGTGTGATGGAAGGAGAGTTAGGTGCCTAGGGATCTGGTTGGCTTTGTTTGCTCCAGTAGGTGCGGTGATAGAAATTGGAACTGTCGTGTTGACGAGTTCCTGGGTCGTAGCTGGGCTTGGGTCAGTATTGAGAGTGGGCCTAGTTGGTGCCGCGTGTGTTGCCGGCAGGGGCAGGGGAATTTAGATTTGAATGTGACTAATGTCTTTTAGTCAGTCGACCATCAACTTCCAGCGCTCGCACGCCGTCAATCAACCCTCGTCACGCGTCCGTCCATCTGCCGCCAATCACCAACGCCTGCACAACCGCCATTTACGAGAATGAGACAAAGGATTATCAAGTAACACTTCAACTAATAAAAGGTTAACTCCCACGAGTCGTTTTGGTCTTTGCTTTCCCCTTGTTAGTACAAATATCAACTAAGTGAAACACGTGATTACTGAATCGTGTTAAGGGTGGTGGCTCGCGAGACACCGTTACCATCTCGGTGGACGCAACCTTTATCCTAACGGTTGCATCCATCACAATAACTAATAAATATACTAATAACCAGAAAATATTAAGGCAGAAAGTCACCTTATATTCAGCTAAGAGTATCCGCTGGCGACCAAAAGAGCTAAGATTGAATAGAAATAAGCTAGAATTTAAGCATTTTGTAGCTAGAAAGTAAGTTAAAAAACTGGGAGAAATAATAAAATAAATAAATGTACATAAAATGAAAAATAAGAAGAAAAAAACTTGCAAAAATCGAGTTACTATGCATATTAGAAATTGTTTCAAAATTTATTATACTGTAGAGAACTATAAGAAATAAATTTTGATCTTTTTGTTGTAAATATACGAGGGTAGTCTGAAAAGTTTCCGACATAACAAAGATACAAGACATTTTGTCTTAAAATTTATTTTTATTTTATTACATAGTCTCCTTGTAAATCTACACACTTCTCCCAGCGCTGCTCCCATCTCTCTAAGCCGTCCAAATAATACTCGGCGTTTTTCTTTGCAAAATAACTGTTCACGAAGGTGATTGGCTCCTCATTTGCCGAAAATCTCCGTCTCCCGAGCGCAATTTTTAGATTAGGGAACGAAAAGAAATCGGTTGGGGCTAGACTTGGTGAGTAGGGCGGATGGTCATGCAGTTCAAACCGTAATTCGTGGATTTTCGCCATGGCAACCGCTGAAGTCTGAGACGGCGCGTTGTCTTGGTGTAACAGGATTTTCTTTTTCTGCAAATTCTGCCTTCAGTTGGTCAAGTAATGATGCGTAATATGGTCCTGTAATATTATTTCCTTTTTAAGGACAATCGATTAAGATACCTCTATGACTATCCCAAAAAACAGTCGCCATCACTTTCCCAGCCGAAAAATGAGTTTTTGCTTTTTTGGGGCCGATCCCCCTTTGCAGTCCACTGTTTTAACTGCATTTTTGTTTCGGGCATATAATGGTGTATCCAAGTTCCATTGACAGCAATTAATCGGCTTTAAAACTCGGATTTATTCCGCCTAAATTGCGCCAACAGAGCGTTGGAAATGTTCATTCGGACACGTTTTTGGTCTAACGTGAGCAAACGTGGCATCCAACGCGCGGACAGCTTTCTCATGCCTAAATCTTGATTTAACATGTGACAAACACGTTCTTGGGACATTTTAATAGCCTCTGCTATCCCTCTCACTTTAATTCGACAGTCGTCTAGCAGCATTTGGTGAACTACTACTTTAGCGATGTTATCGCTCATCCCGAACGTTCATCGTCTCCCAAGCTCACACGGCCACGTTTAAACTCAGCTGCCCAAAATTTCGCTGAGGTAAATGATGGTGCAGAGTCCCCATACACAGAATCCAACTCATATTTGATTTGCGTATGGGTATCGCCTTTCAAAAACAAACATTTAATGACAGCTCGGTACTCAAGTTTGTCCATTTTCACAAAAACACTAACATCGACTCACTCAAGCGACCGTCAAATAAAAACTACGCCTCCAAAATAGCTAAAATTTTCCTGAGTAACTGTCAAAGATGCGGAAGTACATCCATCATCATCATCATCATAATCATTCGGCACTACAACCGGGATCTGGTCTTGGCCTTTTTTAGCAAATCCCGGGGCTTGTTAAATTTTCCATAATGAGGTCGGAAACTTTTCAGCCCATCCATGTAAATGCATAGATTCATATAAACCAAATTACATTACAATGCGGTACTGGGTTCTAAGGTTAATATAACGATTGCATAGTGTACGCTTTCGCGGCAAAGTGTCGTTGAGTTGGTGTTAAGTATTCTCTGAAATGGTACTGAATGCAATCGGTTTAAACACAATGACAATGCAGTTACCAATCGGGGCAAGTACACCCTGTTACATAATTAAAGGCACATTCTTTTTGTTTTTCTTTTTTTCCTGAACATTAAGTCATACATTTACTACTGTCAACGAGTCACAAGAAACATATTCGCTTTCCAAAAAGTTCCGAAGAAAGGTGAAACTCTACGGGGTGAATAGCATCGAACCCCCACGAAAATGATGTCCTTTTTTGTTTTTAATTTCAAACGAACCAATGTAGTCCTTCTTGTATCGTAACTTCCCAAAGGATGAAACTGTCAGACCGTCCTCTTATGGAATTCTTGTCACAAGATGGTAAGAAAGTGAAAAATTTCCCGCCAGCAACTCGCAACTGAAAGGGTAACGAACGATAAATAGCAATCCATTCGTTGATAGGTTGGCGCAGTCGGTATCGAGGACGCAACAAACGTGTCAAATTAAACTTCCTGTTTAGATGGGTTTGGGGAAAGTAGAGCAAAAAAAAAAGGATATTTTTGTTTCATACTACCTCGTTGGCAGTAGGTTTGTGTATTCGAGGACATTTTTGAGTCTCACTTGTAAGGTATACCACAGATTGAAATATAAAATGAACCCGAAACAAATATAGAAAAAGAAACAAGATGCGCAAGGACCATAACACCGGGAATACCTCCAAGCTAGATCCATTGTTGGTTGAACAGTGGCCATTCTTTAAAGTTCTATCAAAACAAATCGCATATAGTCCTTGCTGCTACTATGCCACCTCTACCCCTCCATGCATATCAAGAGGCTCTTAGTTTTTCCTATTCGCATTATTCAACAGAAGCCACCCAACAAATGGAAACAAGAGAACTAGTTTGCTGAGTATGGGTACTGGTTATAGGAGCTATATTCGGGACTAGGGTTGATGTAGAGTTGAATGGAGAAAATGAAACTTCAACTCATACCTCTCATAGTATTGTAGAACCAAATGTTTTTATTTCTTTGTTATATTTGTTGTTTTCATGGAAATATCTATCTTTAAAGCTAACAAGGAACATTCTATTTTGTACACGCGATGGAAAAACAGTACCCAGGACCGAAAACAAGGAAACGAAAACGAAAATGAAATAGAATAAAAATGGAAAGATAAACTTGTTTCCAGACAATAAAAGGCACTATTGCATTATTGAATTTTCTTCGGGAAGAATTCCTCCCCTTTGGACGTGATAATGTCTTTGGGAATTATATTAAAGTGGCAAATAAGCAGAAGTGCTTTTCTTCATGAAAGATTTTAGAGTTCTGCATGTGTCATTATCATGAGTCAGTTGGCTTTGCCGCCCACATGGTGTGCACTACAAGATTACCGCAAGTGGGTTTGAAGGGACACCCACTTGAGTTCATTTCTACTTGTGTACTTGTTTTCGGAAAAAGGTGAAATCGAAAATACGCAAACCATTGTTTGTATGAGAACACTACTTGTAGTAATTCCTCTCAACTAACTTTCGTTGCTTCTTCAACTACACCGGTTCGGACAGGGAGCCCTTATAACTTCATACTCTGTTATTAAATGTGTTGAACGATGTATAAAAAGGACTATCTGATAACCAGGATAAGTTTCGCGGAGTAGTGTATTTATAATGATGCATTTTAAGGGAGATATTCTTATATTTTGAATTTCATTGGTGATCATTAAGAATATATTATAAATATATGAATACCTGCATAAAAGACAGAGCGTTATGGCTACAAAGCTACACAATTTAGTAATAATCAAATGCTCCATCAAATAGGTACAGGCGTACTGGGCCGTCGTATTGCAAATACTCAATATATATCCCCCTGTCCTAAAATAAATATTCTACAGATATGTGGGGGTTCTTTAAAGCTTTCCCTACGAACCACCCACTTCCTTAAAACAATCTGCCTTCCCCCCACTCCACAAGCCACTATACTTACCTGCAATCGAGCAGCGTAAGTTATCTTTCACCTGAAAGTAAGACTTCACCAAAGGCATGCATATTATTGAATTTTTCTGGTTCATAATACTTGAACCATCCAATACCCCCTATCGGCTCAACTCGTCAGCAATGATAATCGATAAACACACGCTGGCCAGCGTATCTGTTGACACGGCTGCAGCCGATATTCTTTCCACCAGTTCGTAATTAAATATTGCTCCCATATCCTTAGGTTCACAACAGCCGCAATCAATTTCTCATTATCGGCTACCAACCGATCGTAGAACTGGATATGAACATGATTGCTAGTTAAGCAATCATGCCTATGATCATGCCTTACGATGCTCCCGCTTGTAAACTAAACAAACACACAGTAGCCTTACTGTGTTTATTCTATTTATCAACCACTGGTCCATGGCCATCCTGGCGAGACGTATGCTTGCACATCTGCAAGAAAAATTCCTCGCCATTGTACCCATGTCCCAGCACAGTCATGCAAACAAACCTCAAATATTCGGTTGACCTATCGTCACCGAAGAATGTATCGCCTACAACGGCATGACCATGGACGCCTGAATAAACACGATGATGATCCAATGTAACATCGGCAAAACCACGAACGTTGTGCATCTCAGCGTATGACACTTGAAATAGCGTTTCTGTTGACTTAGGACGCAGAAACCTATTTCGTTCTCAGGTATGCATCATCGATGATTTATGGCCACAATGCCTGCAGCACCTTATGCTTGTTCATTTGTTTGAACGTGGGCCGGACCGATCGTTGTCTGTATTGCAGGCGAAGTGGCATCGAACTTGTCCTATACGGCCATATGGGAAACCCTCCCATTTAACACCTTTTTCGATCGCCCATTGGCCGTCGCCAAGTTGATCCGGTTCGCTCCTCCTACACCGATGTGATCCACCACCGTTGCATCTGATGGATGTAGATTGCATCGAGGAGTCAGATTTCGCCACCTCAAGAGTGCACACGCACAACACGCGTCTATTGAGATTCATTAATATACGGAGTCGAGTCCGAACTAAGTATCCTTTTGTCTTGTGCGTGTTCCTATGTCGAGCTTGTGTTGAGTTCCGCCCTTGGGCGAGTCGCTAAATATAACAACATAACTATCGTTTGTTAAAAGGAACACTGAGTTAATGTGAAACAAAATTATATTTAATCAAGTTTATTGTTTGTTGAAACGAACACTGAGTTAATGTGAAACAAAATTATATTTAATCGAGTTTATTGTTTGTTAAAAAGGAACCCTGAGTTAATGAGAAACATAATTGTACACCAATCCATCGAGTTAACATGAATAAAAAGAATGTTTTATAACCGGAACCAATCAACTTGTTTCATTTATCAACTTTCACAGCTGATCAGTGCTTTGTTTCAATATCGTTGGTGTTCCGTCAGCTCTTACTCGGTGGGTGTTTACTGATCCAGCGTCCGTGCAGACGCACGGGTAACATACATCCCACAGATATATACAGATATAACCGTCGATGCCATCTGTCGACTGTCATTTGTGTAATGTGATCCTTCCTTAATAAACCGTCAAGGTTTGATGAAGGTTCTTTCAGTAGAATCCGAAATACAAGGTAGTAGTGGTTTTTGCGCATTGGTCAAAAAGGTATAAGGACTCAAGAGTCAATACTAAATGTCGGTTCAAAATTAGTAAAAATACTACCGAACTGTTTGAATTCTTGAAAAAAAGCTTATGGTGATAATTTGCTTATAGAAAATACAAGTGATTGAATGGTTTCGATGAGGAGTGAAGGGAAGATGTGTATGACGATAAACATGCCAGCCACACATCTGATATAACATATCTGCGAAAACTTCGACCAAGTTCGTGATTTCGTGAACACTACCAAGAAATCCTCAGTGAGATTCGTGGAATAGAGTTTAACATATCGAAAACAATAACTCACCTCATTTTAACTGCAGACCTAGCTTAAGGAAATTTAATTCAAAATTTATTCCACATCAACTGAATGATGACCAAGAGTTGCATTAAATTCAACATCGCAAAGCCATCTTTAAACATGTTCGAATGCGTGAAACGTTTTAAAAAACGATTGTAAGCGATGATACAACATGACGCTTTCAATACCAACTAGGAACAAAACGTCAGTACTGAATGGTGGTCATCAGATGAGCATAATCCAAAAATGTAGAATGAAGAAGATCAAAGAAGACGACCGCTCCTCTCAACGATCAACGACATATAAAAGTTATTGCATTTCTCAACAAAGGAAATTATTTCGAATAAATAAAACGATTTTTCTGTGAATAATAGCTGGGTCTATTTTTTTAATCATCCGGTTATTTTGTAATAACTAATAAAAATATATACATATGGTATATAATTTTCTCCGAGCGTCAAAAAAACACTTTACTGCAGCTGGACGCCATCAAAATTGCTCTGGACGACAAAATAAGGTTTAGGGCTTAGTGAGCGCAGAACCCTCGCTTATTAGGCTTAATCCAAGCATAAATTAATAAATAATGCTGAGATTGGAGCTTCAATATAACATTGCTTTACCTGCTACGAGTGTAGGAAGCAAACTCATAATTCCAACCATATACCTATAACACACTGTGTACAAACCAATTGTGAATGGCAATAAATATTTGAATGTACAAATTATAATATATATTCTAAAATAGTTGGCGTTAGTAATCTGTATCATGTGTTGTATAAGTGCGAGCTGGTTACGCTACATGGCCTTAGAAAGATAGGATTTCGTACTATTTTCTGAGAGTTTTGTGGTTGCCTAACTCAGTTTTGTTTAAGCGCACGTCAAATATGAACACCACCATGAGAAAATACGTCGTATTTGATAGTATTTCTTCGCTCTGGAAGGCCAATTTTCGAAATGTCGATAAAATTATGGAAATCGGCGAGTCCGACCGTCTTAAAATACTATTTCAATTGCCCAGGAGCTAGACGCTTCACAAAAAACCCTTTGAAACCACTTGAATAAGGCTGGATACAATAAGATGCTCTATGTATGAATGCCACATGAGTTAACACAAAAACAAAAACCTTATGACCGAATTTCCATCTGCGAATCGCTGCTCAGTCGTAACAAAATCGACCCATTGCCAAAGCGGATGTTAACTGGTGTCCTGGAAGAATCGCAATGACACGTCGCAAATGATGGCCAAGCCAGAATTGATAGTTAGGAAGGTCTTTCTGTGTTTTTGGTGGGATTGGGGGAGCTAAGAGATTAAGACTAGTTAATCTGGGCGTTTGCCGTCAACAATTGGAACGCCTGAAGGAAGCAAACGGCCAGAAGCAGCCAGATTTGGCCAATAGGAGAGAAATTGTGTTCCATTAGGACAACGCCAGGCCACACATACCGATAGTGACTTGTGGGGTACGTATTGTGCCAGGCATGGGCACTCCGTTCACTTGTTCCCCATCGTAAATTGTTCTCCGAGTAAAACGCCGAACCAAAACAACGAAACGCCGCCACGTTTGCCCACAACCGGGAGGATGAAAAGTACGCACTGGGAGAGAAACACAAGCAAAACTCCACAGCGCAACGTCCACGAATTGTTCGAAAAAGGAAAGTTGTCCACCGCAGATGTTCGGAAATAAAACGCACGAATTGACAGGCGATCACTGACTTTTTATTACTTTACTTCGAACTTATATTTAATACTAAATTGATTTTTATAAATTTTAAACACCGTAAAACACTTCTTCTTAACACCACTTCGATATTGGTACCCTTCTCCGCGGGAGTGGCATGGCCGTGGTGGTCTGCGGATGTAATAAGACTCGACGATATTCAGTCGTTGTCCAAGGGAAATTTGGCTGCACTCACTTTTACGGTGGTGATAACCGGACCTCATAGAAGAGTTCGTCATGGTACACATGTATATGTGTACGTCGGTTCTTTTCAGGGTCGAAGCCATGATAACGAATCTAAAACATCAAGAAGGGGCATAATGTGCATCCAGGAGATGTCTGTTCGTTGAAACAAACAAATCGAATCTCGTGGAATGCTAATGGGTTTGTGTTTGATTATACATCGAGATCATGAGGAATGGATTTAGGGCAATTGCAAGACAAAGGGAAAAACGACCTATGCATCGTTCGGTAATGAGGGTCAGCTGGATAAATAGCAGCCACTTATTAAATGAAAAATGCCTTTCGGATACCACAAACGATATGAATTCTTTATGGTATCGCCAGGAAGCCTATGGAGGAACAGCGTTCTATTATTTGCACATGGTGCGACTGGCTTCAGCGTCGATTGCGTTAATTGAATGCAGCTGCTGGTATTTTATTGCTGGGAGAAAAAGGTCGCCGGCCAATGTGTACGTTAAGAGATTTATTTATTATACACATGGCGAAGCTGAAAAATAGACAGCGCAATGTTTATGGTCCCTGGTGAATGTTACATAGTATGTAATCCCAAATTCTTATTGTTATTGGGAATTCGTCTAGGGGAATCTGCCTGGTTGGTTTGAAATTCCTGATAAGTTGAGCAAGAAATCTTACGAGGAATTGTATGCGAAGGGGTGCATGAAAGATAAGTTTTCTTTTACAGAGACTTTTAGGTTAAAGATTTGGTCACGATTTGATAACGCATGTTACGGAGCGCCATCTCTTACCTCACTTCTTTGACTTCAACCTTAATACTTCTACTTGCTCTTAAACTCCGTATATGGGCTTATAATAGTTGTAGTACAAATAAATCCATTCCTTTTACATGAAATTGAAGGATTTATTTAGCGTAGTTAGAATGATCCGATTTATGCCACATAGGCACCGTTTCTTTCGATAACTTGTTGTTATTTCGATGGTAATTTCATTATGCCTCTCTCACGGAGACCCTGGTCCTTATTGGCAAAAAACTGATAAAATCGATTTTCACAAACTTCTCTTGAAGCAAATTTTTCAACAACAAAATCATTCGCCATAGACAGGAATAGGCGGTAATCACTTGGTGCCAGGTCCGGACTATAAGCTGGATCCATACGAACCTCCGAATCAAACGACCGGAGGTTATGGTAAGTCTGTGGCGGTTCCGCCAAACCCCACGGTTCGCTTTCCTGAAAAACCCCCATAACTTTCATCCAATCTCCTAATTTCGCTAATGCAATCGCATTAGCATCTTGAATGCTCCACGCATTAAAGAGATCAAATCATTAACCTAAAAGTCCCTGTAAAAGAAAACTTACCTTTCATGCACCTCTTCGCATACAATTCTCCGTAAGATTTCTTTCTTAACTTATCAGGTAGAACTCCCTTAATTACAACCCAACTCCTGTAAGGAATTTTTCCTTCAAGGGCATTCATACATATATCAATGCATCTCTGCATTAGCGACCAGGTCCAATTAGTGTAGATATTCACACTAGAGTTCGATCCTGGCGTCGCCATAGATGCCTTGTTCAATTGACACAGATGGTATATACAAACCGTCATTGTGTAATCATCTGAAATGCTTCGAAATGACGTGCATCCATCGATACAGCTGTAAGTACTTCTCGCTGAAATATTTCTTTGTTTGAATCTTCAAGCAATCACCGACGTCGCCCTTAGCCGTCGGATTGGACTCAATAGCATAAACCTATGCAAACAAAAGAATCCGATACTTCCAGTCGGCAGAGATACGATATACGAGCTCTATTATTTCAATCCCTTTTAGCATCTAATGAGTGGCTGCTATCTAGACCTCATTACCGGACGATGCATTAGGTCTCTTCTTTCTTTGTCTGTGTCCCTTGTCTGGGTTTCGTTTCGCTTTTGACCTGCAAGCGTTATGTAAACAATCTGATCTCAACGATCGACTTCACACACACCACTACAGGGCCTCACCAGTGAGATCCTCTATCCTCGTTTTCACCACGAGAGGAACACCTTCTCTCTCGAGAAAACTCACCCCCGGTTGCGAAGTGGCTCCGCGTCGAGCAGAGCAACGCGGAGTCTCATTCCGTCCGCAGGCCAGCACGGTCGTGCCGCTCCCGCTCTCCGTCGCGCGGCGGAGAAGCGCAGTCGTGTTGAAAAGGAAGTGTTTATATGAGAGTGTTTAGAATTCATATAAATCAAATTAATAGTAAAGAATAAGTCTAAGTGAAAGAATAAAACGTAACAAATAAAGAATTGACATTGACTAAATCTGTGCGTTATTTTCTGTGTCGTCCTCTCAGTATTTTGGCGTTCGGTTTGTTGGTTCGCGAACGATACGTGTCGGAACTTTAGTGACAATAGAGGATGGGGATGGAAGTGAACGGAGTGCCCATGCCTGGCACAATATTACCTCCCCACAGGTTGAATGAATAAGAAGTAGGGACGGGAAGGGGGGTGGGTGCACTCCCGTGGAAAAGTAATTGATTTGCACTAGTTAACCGATGCAACACCGCATTGATCATATGAGTAAGAGCCGCCGAGGGTGGGGGGGGGGAGGCTGTAGTGCTGAATTATGGAAAAAATACAAGAGGGGGAGGGGGATATTTGTCGACGGGAGCCATCACAAGGGGAGAGAGTGCGACAGATGAATTAATGGGATCAGATGTGGAAATCAAGCCTTGCCGGCTGCCTATGTGATTTGACACATTACAAACCTGATAAAAGCTTATGTGTATTGGGTGCTCGTTGAAAAGGCATTCCTTGGTACCGGCGGGAGAAGTGGTCTAGAATGAATGATGAGTAGATAAAGTCCACTGTGGATATGGGTGGTTAAAGTCGCACACATTTCATTGATGTGGTCGATAAGATTAGTTGCTAGTTCATATGATTAAATGGTCTGATATGTCAAAATGTAGGAGCAGAAGATGTAAATTGATTACCAGAGTAGTTTTATTTTGAAAAAGACCTAATCGAGATTAGTTGTGGAAGATATAGCAACGAGAATTCAGTCAAATTTGCTTTGGATGGCTAAGCCCATACCGCGATAGGGGAGTCAATGCTAGGTGGATTACCAACATCATCGCGATATGTTATGTTAATTATTGATATTTATGTTCTGATAATGTTCCTAATCCCAAGCATTCAAATAGACTTTGTCCAAGGAGATCCGATGCAAATATCCCAACTGTATAGGCCGTTATTGCGACATCTCCGCCATCATCTCGAAGTTGTTCTGTATAATTGGAGGTCACTCGAATCGTTCTACAGTGTAAAGTTCGTGTTGATTTGAATCCACTCCGTACAAAATTCGGTGGACCGAACGACTGTTGCCAACCGATAAAATGTCTCGCTAGATAAATGCGAATTTCTCAAATGACAGAAACCAGGGAAACTTTTTTTTTTAAAAATTATAAGTGATGAAGCGCATTCCACAGTTAACAAACCGAATTGTAGATTCTAGAAAGTCTCAAACTACTGAGGAGTTACCTCTTCACGACCAAAGAGTTACTGTTTGGTGTTTGTACCGATATAGTCGAGATTGAACGCGGTTGGTTAAGCATCAAGCCTGTGTCGTGTCAGCTAAATTTCCTCTAACCAACAGTAACATTAATGAGAAAGCTCCCAAAAAAACAGTATGGTTCTATGAGAAAGCCAACTGGGAAGGTCTGAACGATTTTTTGGGAGGTTAAATTGGTCGTTAGCTCCTCAATAGTATACTGGTTAGTATACCTGCCTGTCACGCGGAAAACCGGGGTTCGATTCCCCGTCGGGGAGGCTCTGGCGCAAGACTAATGACCTTGCCCGGAAGAAACAAATCATTATGGAAAATTTAGCAAGCCTCAGGACTTGCTAAATAAGGCCAAGACCGGTTCCAGGTTGTAGTGCCGATGATGATGATGAAATTGGTCGTTATTTTTCCTCAATAACGATGTTGACTCTATAGCGGACACATTGACAGACACGATTCTACTTGGCATGCGAACCCTTATTCCACACAGAATAAAGAGTATCAAACCCAAGAGAAATATGTGGTTCGATTCCGGGTGCAGAGAAGCCATTAAAGCTAAAGAGTTGAACTTCCTGTTGTATAAATCAAACAATACAGAGAAAATGCGGAGAAGGTTAAAGAGAGTTACAAATAAATGGAATTGCCATATTCAACACGGAAAGTTCTTGCATCACCAGTGAGTGATACAAAAAATATTACACTCTTCCACAGGTAGTAGAAACTTCTGGGCATTCGTGAAAAATATTCAAAACTCGGTCTCCTCATCCATTCAATGGCTTATAGTCGATGACAAACCAGTCACCACTGCAATAGAGAGGGCGAATCTACTTGCTGCACCTTATGCAACCAACTCAACGCTGCCTGATACCACATCAGTTCCACCTCAACTTAAGCATAAGCAGCACACCATGAGCCAAATTCGCTTCCGAACGCGTACTGTTGCCCACACACTCAAAGAGCTAAACGCACACAAATCCGCTGGTCCGGATGGCATTCCCCCAATCTTCTTGTAGAGATGTTTCTCCCCGCTCACTAAACCAGTGCGGAAACTCTTCCATTTGTCTTATTCTACTGGGTGTTTCCCAAATAAATGGAAATCAGCGAGCATTCGGCTAATTCCCAAAAAGGGTGACAAAGGCCCTTCCTTCTTATCGACCCATAGAACTAACGTCTATTCTCTCCAAGGTAATGGAATCACTTACCAACCGTCAGCTTTCGAAATATCTGGAATCAAATGATCTCATCAATGACCGCCAATATGGCTTTCGTAGCAACAGGTCCACAGGAGATATGACGGCGTATCTTACCCAAAAGTGGAGCCATTCCATCCACTACCTCGGTGAAAGCAAGGTAGTCGCATTGGATATTTCAAAAGCCTTCGACAGAGTTTGGTATCCAGCCCTTTTATCAAAACTGCATTCATATGGAGTGGACAATTCCCTCATCCAATGGATAAGTGACTATATTTCTGGCCGTTCAATCCAAGTAGTTCTTGATGGCGTCAAATCTGTCTCCCATCAAATTAATGCAGGTGTTCCCCAGGGTTCGGTACTCTCACCCACTCGCTTCCTCATATTTATAAATTGTCTCTTGTCAATTACTCACAACCTAATTCACTCGTTTGCTGATGATAGTGTGGCGGTTCTACTAACGCCACTGCCACCTTTTCAACTTACCCCCAAATCTTCCTGTCCTAAAGCTTTAGTAACCTTACCATTTGTCGCTTATGCAAGCACATTAACTCCCCCAGGCATTCTCCCACCGATTTCATCATCTTCCGATTATGCAAATCGCACCCAACACCGCAAGCATTTCCCTCAACAAGGACATTCACGCATTAAACGCGTAATATCGTTTTTCCTGGAAAAATTCAGTACGCCAGTACCGTATACATCAATTCATCTCAGCATTGTTCTAAAAAGAAAACATCTCGGTTGCTATGCTAGATAACCGAAGTGGATTATAGAAACAATCAGCAGAACCCCTGTCTGTCTGCGTTTGCTGTCCCACACGTGCGCGACAGATTTTTATAGTGTATCCGTACCCAGGGCGGCTTTTATTCAATCTACAAAGCATAGCGCAACTCGCGCCTAGCTGCCAAGAGCCGAATTCTTTGCCAGTGTAAATATTCACACTGGAATTCGACGCTTGACTTGCTATGGATGCAATACACAATCGACGTGGATGTAAACACAACCATCATTGTGTAATCATCCCGAACGCATCCTAATCCCCAGCGCAATATTTAGACAGCTGCAAATACTTCTTCCAAAGATGCTCTTTCACGAATTTTCATTCCCACGGTTCGACCACCCATGAGCTCGAATCACGAGCAAACAAAGTGATCCGCGCGCAAATGGACACGCCCTCGATAGGATATATATACTGGAGATCCACTCCTATTAGTCGAGGAAAATTTCATTGTCTTTCTCACCACAGCGCCCAACTCGCCCCAACTGAAGAGAAAGTAGTTTAGTCGAGTTTGATACACAGTGGAGTTGGCCTGCGGAAGTGAAAGAAGTTCATGTTCATTGTAAAAGTTAAATAGAGAGTCAACGTTAATTTTAAACGAACGAAAAATAATAGTCACGAGTTGTTTCTGCATGTTACTGAGTGCGCGACATCGATCAGGTTTGCCGTTCATCATTGCCGGTTAAACGTGAAGTTCCTATAGGTAAAATCAATGTGAATTAAACAGAATTAAGACCTTCTTAATTTATAAACACCCATGAATATGTGTGTCAATAAAATTTACGAACTTAGTGCCGGACCTGATATTGTGAAGACCCGCCACAGTCCAAACAATTAAATAAAAAGACAGATATCACCAACTATTTCCTGGCGTTTAATTTTCTTCCTGGTGCAGTGGCATGCAGCAGTGAACATTTGGTCGTATCAGTGAGTATTGTTAGTGTCAAAAAGTGAAGGATTCCTAATTTCGCCAACCTACCAAGCAACGAATAAAGACAATTCGAATTCGCAAACCAACAGTGTACTCACCGTGGAAACGCTATCCTGGTATCCAAGCCGTGCTTAAGCGCTCGTTGCAAAATTTACCCGGAGTTACAGTTAAATCCCCAACCCTGTGGGAGTTTATTATTGTGCTATTTTCCTGAGTGCATCGGTAAAGTGAACTTGTCAGGAAATCTTAGTCAACCCGTGTCAATGTCGGCACATAAGTAACTAAGATAATTCCTACAAAAGCACGTTGAGTTTCTCATACTCATACGAACACTCCCTTCCAAACTCTTCGAACGTCACTACCAACCAGCTACTTATGCTTGATACATTGAATTGAGAACTCAACAAGATATATCAGTGGGGATTATCTAACCCAGTAGAATTCAAAGGCGAGCCCCAAAGTAAATATCCTGTCTCTGAACGGCACTTGCATCCAAAACTGCACTACACGTGCTCGATAGGATGCAAAAACGAGCAGTGAAACTTATTGGGGACTCAGCCGTAAGTCAATCAATTCCGTCGTTAGAACATAGGCGCAACGTATCATGCCTATCTCTTTTCTGTAGGTATTACCACGGTCGTTGCTCAACTGAACTTGCTAAAAGTGTTCCGGCCCTTCAGACATTTTCCCGCTATACCCGTCAATCTGTGAATGCACATCAGTTCACGTTGAAAGAGGACTTCAGGCGCACAAATAAACATAGAGAGTCATTCTTTAGGCGAACCACACGAATGTGGAATGTTCTGCCTGATCATGTGTTTCCTGGCCGTTGAGATGTCCAGACATTCAAGACCAATATTCATAGATATCTCCTTTCCTTATCCACTTCCTCTCCATCCGCTCGCACTGCGCCCTGACATTTAAGGGTACTTCAAAATCTCCGTTTGTGCGCGCGTTAGTATAAAAAAAAAGAAAATAAAAAGTGAGTTATCAGACTATGGTAGCATTGTCATGATGGCAATCATGGGTTCATGTCTAACTCCCATTTTCTAGCCGTTTTTCGCTCAATGCTTACTTGAAACGAATCGATTGTTATCTGCGCAGCTTTCTTGTAATATTTTTGCTGGGTTAAATAATACTCTTCAAATCTATTGGGTTGTACCACATGGAATGTCCAACTTTATTTTTCCGTACATTTTTATTCAATCAAAATAGGATCCGTTGGCATATATGATATTCTTCAGTTCAGTTCATGGGGTATCCACTTATCGAGTTTCTTTACCTTTCCTATGACGGAAAGGTGTCGACTTATTGTCATTGACGATACTCCCATGCTTTGTGCAATCTCAAGCGCCGATTTCATTGGGTTCGCATCCACCTCTTAAAACATCATCGTTACCAACGATTCCGGCTTCCCACGTGGTTCATTTTCGAGGCTGAAATCTCCGAAACGGAACTTTCCAAACCAATGTCGTATAGTGCGTTCGTTTACCGCTACATCCTTAAATGCGTCATTAATGTTTTTCATTGCCAATGACGCATTATGTCCTATTTTAAATTCATTAAGGAAGAGGGACGAATTTGAAGTGCCCACATCATGGTAAACAATTCCTAGAAAAAAAATCTATACTTGTAACGAACCCTAAAATTCTCACACGCCGAGCACATGTACCACTTTACTTTATAAAAAAAGAAAATTTAACGTTCTAGCACAGATGTTCACTCGAGAACTTCTTATTTCCAACTGAAGAAAAATCGGACGTTTCATGTGGTAATATCATCATCATCATCGGCACTACAACCGGGGACCGGTCTTGGCCTTATTTAGCAAGTCCTAAGGCTTGTTAAATTTTCCATAATGATTTATTTTTTCTGGGCAAGGTCATTAGTCTTGCGCCAGAGGCTCCCCGGCGGGGTATCGAACCCCAGTCTCCCGCGTGACAGGCGGGTATACTAACCACTATACTATCGAGGAGCCCATGTGGTACTATAGGTTATGTATATAATGTGTCGGCACGGACACTGTTTCACATACATTCCACGTAATTGTTTCAGCAACTCCGAAAGAAATTGTTCACACAAGATAACGAGGTACAATAAAACACGTTGTTATTTGTTGCTCGGTGTTGATTTTTATTGCAAACATTATGTGAATACTCCAATTGATAACAAGAACACAACCACGTAATTCTACATTAAGTTCGATGCACTGCAAGTCAGTGATTTAGATGCGGTCTTTACATTTTTAGTTATACATTGTTCCTTTGATTTTTTTTTCTGTTCAGACGAATCTAGTTTGATTAGGCACTGTAGGCTGACTTAGGGTAATTTAAAACAGTCAACAGACTAACTTTTCACGACACGATATTCATCTAATTCATTACCGGCTTCCCCGACTGTGTATCCCGACTCTTGCCATTGACTACTTGAAAAACGCGACCTGTAAGCACTACGCGCACGATACGTGTCTCTGGCTCAGCAGCTCAAATCTTACTCCACGATGACCGTTTCACTACACATCCGCTAGCGGCTATCGTGATGGATTGTTCTATCGATCACGTGATAGGCAATCCGATCTTCTCCTTGGTAATCACCAATGGGCGATCGAATTGGAGTTTTTACCAGCGGAATTTCCCCTATGCCGTGGTGGTCAGGTACAATACCTTTTGCTAGAAGTGCAGACATCAATCGATCCTGCACTTGTTCAAACAAAAAACAAGCATTAAGGCTGCTAGCATCGTTGTTGTAAATAAATCATGACGATTGCCGGAGGAAGAAATAGGTTTCAGTGTCTTAAGTAAACAGAAACACTATTTCGGAGTTCGTCGCTAGGAATGCGCATTGTTTAGTTTAACCAATGCGACATGGGAGGATTTTGGTGTTTACCCAATCGCTCACGATTATGCCGTTGTAGGCTATAGAAATTTCGGTGAAGATAGGTCGACCGAAGATTTGTTTGCCAAGGCAATGGCTAGGGTGGCTATTGTTAGGGTTCATGTGGTGGTACATGTGACATGGTCATGAGTGCGATTGTTTAAATAACAATCGTATTCATGTTTAATTCTATACTCGGTTGATGGCTGATAATTAGAAATTGGTTGCTCTGTTGGCAACCTGATGGATATGGGGGCAATGTTTGATTAGGAATTGGTAGAACGGACTCGATGATGGGTCTGGTTTTTGGAATAGCAATCATAATCGTGTCCGATTCAATGGTAGGAACATTATCGGCTGCAGCTGTGTCAACAAGTACGCTGATCGGCGTGTCTTCTTGGACCAACGGATTGTTGGAACAAGAACACGTTGAAAGATTGGCGTATGTTTGGTGATTATGATTGCTGACGAGCTGAGCCGATAGGGGATATGGTGGTTCGTATATTATGAACTGAATAGTCTAATGATGTGTATGCATGCTAGAGTTTTGCTTTCAGGTGGAAGATGATGCAGGGTAGCTTACGCTGCTCATTTGCAGGTAAGTAGAATGACTTTGCATGGTAAGTGGAAGACAGGTTAATTTAAAGGGAGTGGGTGGTTCTTTGGGAATGCTTTAAAGAACCCCCACAGTACAAACCAATAACAATAATAAAGCAGTACCTCGGTGTCACGGATATTTGGTTTTGGCGTTGATGTTCCTGATTGGTAGTGGTTCAGATACGATTTCTCGGGCTTCAGGTTAACATAATGTATGCGTTCTTTGTCGCCAGTAATATTTCGATACAAGAACGACGTCTTTTTATAGCCCACAAGCAGCATTTCAAACTTGCAAAATCATCGTCTCTCGACTTCAATTCATACGACACCCAATTTCCTTGTTTTTGGATGAATCCCAATGAATTAAGGCTCTGGATATTGCTGTTTGTGTTAAACTCAATGAATTTGCAAGCTCTTTTTGGTTCTCAGCAATTTCTTTAATTCTTCATCTTCGAAGGTCTTTGGCTGGCTCGCAGGCTCTTCGTCTTAGAAGTCTAAATTACTATTTTTAAAATATGTAAACTACTTCGGACACATTCTAACATCTGATGGACAAACGATGAGCTTCAAAGGCGTTTTTATTTACATTAAATCAATAAAGTAAAAGATCCCGCGAATGCTACTTTGTAGGCAGGCAACTCGACATTTTCAATGCAATAAAATACTTGTGTACCTTAACTTGTGACAGATCAAATTCAATGGTTTTTTTTTTTTTTGGTTTTATAACATAAGATAACTGTGGTTGTGAAGAAATGGCCCATACGATAGATATGAAGTTAGTTTCGACATTTTGAGTTATACTCTCAATATTATAATAATACATATTTGTTATATGTCCCGAAAATGTAAATAGAAAACAATTGAGGAATTTTATTCGTCGCCAAAGAGGGGTTGAAAAAATCCTGATCGAACTGAATGACAAGACAATGAAATTGATGACCCTTACGTACAACGCCCAACCTCAACTGAAAAACACATGCACGAAGTGGGATGTCTCATCGTTTTGATCGTTTTTTGGTCGCGCGGTGTTTTGATAAAACTTTATAGCATTCAAAACTCAATAAAATAAAGAAAAATCTGTTTACAAATCTTTCATATTTTGGCCGAAATTCATTTCTAAATTAAAAAAGCCTGTGGTGATCTCATCCCTTAAATGGAAGATAATTATTTACAGGAACAATACTGAGCACAATGAATAAACAAATTCGTAAAGTCATGCTTTGAGAGATTAATATAAAAAAGTAAGCATTTGATTTAAACTCAGTAGCATCAGAAAAAGAACAACTTCTTTGTTTTCCGACAACAAATCAACGTAAGACAATTGAATGTTCACCGAATAAAACAAAGGGTTAACTTTGTAAGATGATTGCATCCTTGTGGAACAATCTCGCCTCCTTTTGCCTCTTTCGTTCTCTCTCTCTCTCTTAGTTTAATATATGTTCCCACAGGATATAACAAACAACGCAATAAGAATAAGGGATTTTCAACTACTACAAGGAAACAAAAGCAGTATTAACGCCAAGAAACATACCAAAAATGTCTCCTCATTTTCTTGCTAGCCCAGAAAACTCCACAGCCAGAATGAAAAATAATTTTAACCGGAACACCCTTACATTAAATGAAAGACGACATCCCTTCAGCAGCTGTACATCTCCTTTCGTCCTTGTCCACACTCGACTCAACCTATTTCAAAGGATTTTCTTTGTTGTCGACAAATATTTTTAGATGAAATATTCAATTTTCTCGAGTGGAAGAAAGACTTTCCATTTAATAAGCAGACTTTTAATTTTAATTTTATCTAACGAATGGCGAAAAATGGAGGCAAACTCTGGACCGTAGATAACAGTCCAAGGAATTGGCAATCACCGGATGAGGGACGGAATTTATTTGGGTCGAGACTTGTAATATAGGAAACTGCTTAATCTGCAAGAATTATGTTTCAATTAATTGCGAATACCTCACAGAATGCCATCTGGGGCGAATACGATGGGAGTTGGCATAGGTTAATTGGTTCGATCAATGCCAGAACACTAGCCATGACAAGGTTTTCATTCATTTCATATTTATCCTTCCTGATGAATATTCTGGCACCTCAAAGAAAATTATTTATCGGAGAGAAAGGTTGTGGTTTATTCTCAATAGTAATATTGCAAATATTAACAGGACTGAATGAAGGGTGGTTTATCTATGATGACTATGCATAATTAATAAGGGACATTGTGTCTTGGATCTGCACGTGGCATTTTCCAAATTTAATCAGACTCTGTGTGGTGGAACATTGAGTCATATTTTGATGATAATTACTATGTAGAGTATTTGTTGTCAATGAATTAAATAAACAATACCTATTGTTAACTAAAATGAAGAAAATACATGTCTTATGTTGATGAGAAAGAATTCGGCATTTTTCTCTTTGCTTAATTTTAAAGTATCATAACTTTATTTAACAATTCCATTCGCGTAAGTCAATTATCTTTTCTTTTTCAAAGTGATCAATGAATTTCTTCCCTCAAAATATATATTCCCAGAGTATCAAGAAATGGTAATCACTTTGCATTAAAATGAACTCTAGGCATACAGATGTTATGTTCTGTAGGGGTTCAGTTTCAGGAAGCGAGTCTCCTTATCCTGAAAAGGATGTGAGATCTCTTTAATAGACCGCTCCTGAGAAAACCGTCCTACAAAGGGGTCGTCGCCGTGCTTCCCCAGATCCTGAGGGAAGAGCAACGTCCTTAGTTTGGCCTCAGTCCTCGTCTCCGCTGGTTTTCCGTGGGGGTCCAGGTGATACTCCAAGTCTGCAATTGTATCTTTTGTGGAGATACCACGACGGTACTTACCCGGAGTGAGGTACCAAATAAAAACAACGTTTGTTTTGTTTCCTTAACCATAAGCGTTTTTGTTATCTTGAATTAAAGTTTTTCCTTTGGGATTTCTTCCTTCTGGCTTTACTCCTCATTTATGTCCTATCGGGACAAATAATAATGTTTAACTGCGGCCGCTCCTAGGGGTACTTCCTCCAGGGACAATGAATAATATTATACTGCGGCCCGGAGATCACTTTACTATTCCTTTATAAAAGAAAACAAATCGAGATTTGTATCCCGAAAATACACATTTTCATACAACAATCTCGATTTTTGGGTATCCTGAGTGAGATGCTCAGTGTTTACTTTAGATAAGAATTCAATTTCTTGAATTCTTACGAAACTGTTTCGCAGATGGGGGAATGTGTATGGATTTTGGTTTTATATTTGTTTTTCTTAATGGAAATTTTCAGATAGAGATAACGATCTCTGAATTTTGAGTTTTGATGATGCCGTGGGGCAAATGTAAAACGATAGACGAATATTAGATTCGCTTATTGTGAGTTTTAATTTTAATTCGGATTTTGGATTAAATTTTGCTGTGGGGGCAAATGTTAAGCGATAAACGAATGTTTGATTCGCTTTCTGCGAATTTTGGATCATGATTGGGTTAATTCGGGTTTGGATAGGATTTTGGGTTTTAGTGTATTATTGCTGGGATTTGGATGTAGGAATGGGGGAAAAAGGTGGTAGGGCTTTTTGGAGCACTACACAGATAACATATGGGGATCGTCATTGAACCGAACTTCACAAAAGCAGAATTTCGTGGTTACGTGTTTCCTGGCGTAAACAGTACAGGCTATTTCATTCCGAGGTATAGATTTTTAAGATGGCGACATTTTTTTACAGATAGGTGATTTAACAGGTGACAGTTTGTACACTGCACAAATTTACTTAGATAATAAGAGTTCAGTTCGTGATCCTCATAGCGCGAGTTTTGTACCCACGTACTTTGTAATTGTAAAATCAAAATAATCAGCCACAAACACATGAACGGCGACGTAGAATCTAATCTGTTATGGACTCTTGTACTTTGAAATTAACCCCAAAGATATGAACGGCCACGTAGAATCTAATGACAAACCACGGACTTTACCCCACTCCACTAAAAGATAGAAACGACGCCAAGCTAATAGAATTTACCCATACGATAACGATGGAAGCGGGTCGCAACAACAATTATGGATTAAATCACCGTATAAAGGCGGTGAAGGGGTTCCGATACAGTGAGTCTTAAACCTTGGGCCATCAATGTTAGAAGTAACTTTAAAATAATTTTTTTTGTAATAAAGTTGGTCTTTTATTTTTGACGCAATGACTCAATAATTCGCACTATATAATGTATGGTCTTCAGTGACAAAGCACATTTTGGGCAGAATAGCGATGTCATCAAACAGAATCAACGAATTTGTAGTGGAAACAACCTACGAGACATTACTAAAAATCAATTACCATTGGGCATCCTTCTGCAGCCGCCGTACTCCCCAGATTTGGCGCCATCTGACTATCACTTCTTCGCATCAATGGGGTACGCGTTCGCAGAGCAGCACTTCAGCGATTTCGATGAGGTTGGAAAATGAATCGATTTGCACAGAGTGGCCAGTGTTGAATTGATATCCGATAGAATTCGTAGGCTTTCGATTAAATTAAACAAAAGCTGTGATAATTCGGTCCACCCCTTTATCCACCAACTATATAACATTTTTCCGATAACAAACAATTGAGTTTATTTCGCTTGGTGTCTATTGACTTATCATTTATATTTATTTATTATCCTTTTTTTCCAACTGAATAAAGGTCTTTCAATAGTAATTTTTCTTCAATTAAATAAGTTTTTATCCGAAAAAATCTTTTTTTTTAATCAGTGTTTCACTAACAAGAATGTATATATATATATATATACATATATATATATATATATATACATATATATATATATATATATATATATATATATATATATTTTTTTTTTTTTTTTTTTGTTTTTTGTTTTTTTTGTCCAATCTCGGAATGTACAATGTGCAAATAAATAATACTACTACAACTGGTGTAACAGTCAACCTAGATAGAGGCATGGTTACTAGAAACATGTGGTTCCGACAAGATGGGGCCACATGCTAGACTGTGCATTGCGACTACTACTATTTATTGGCCTGTAGAAGCCCGGAAGTTCATGACCCCACCCACTCGACTCTGCCATCATTCTCTGTCCTGTGCACTCTCCTTCCACGCTTGAACAACCGATCCGATCTCCACAAGAGCAAAGCTAACATTGTCCTCCCATCTCCGTCGCGACCGTCCTGCCGGTCTCTTTCCCGTTGGTCTACGGTCAAGAATTCTACGCACGGTCCTATCGTTGCCCATTCGCGCCACATGTCTGGCCGATCTTAATCTTCGCGACCTGATTACTCTCACTAATTTAGGTTTGCGGTCGCCCGCTTGGTAGAAACCTTGACGTGGTGCGGGGACTTAAACTACAATGAATCACTCAGGCTATGCTGATGGAAGCATACGCTTCCAGTAGGGCCACCCATGTCAGACAGGCTAGCGAGGAGTAACACACAGAGATCTACCACCCCTAATCCAGGGTGTTACGCGTCACTATGCCCATCGGATGGTTTGTAGCCAGGGGTATACCAGCTGTATTATAAGGGCGCCTCTCTGACACCGGGTCGAATCAGAGCAGTAAGCGGGCCTTACGATATCAAAGAGGGGCTCTGATGTGGCGGACTATTTGAAACCCAATTCTCGTGGGGTCAAAAATGAATAATCAATATACAAAAAACAATCCCACGAAAGACCCGGTAGGCGTAGGTGTGATGAGCCGACACTACCATAAGGGAACAAATCATCAAGAAAACACGGACTCGGCAAAAACAAGACGTAGGGAAAAACCGAAAAAGCGAGATGTACGCGTCGGCACGTGGAATGTTCGAACGTTATATAAACCAGGCACGATACAGACGGTCGTAGAGAACGCGAAACAATATAAAATGAACTTCGTCGCGCTTCAAGAAATCATACTCCTACATCAAGTGATCGAAACCAATGGGTGATCGAAAGATGGCGTGTGTAGCCACCGACACACATAACCTCGGAACTGGCTTCATCATAAGCAAGAAGATTACGCCCCATGTAAAAGATGTGCGATTTATTAATGACCGAATGTGGGTGCTAAAAATACAGGGACTATGGTACAATTATGTATTTATAAACTTACAATCCCCAACAGAATCTACGGACGAACAAACGAACGACACGTTCTACGAGACCCTAGAGGAAGTATTTGATGGGACCTCATCATTCGATGTTAAAATCCTCCTCTGGACCTCAATGCCAAAAATGGAAAGTAAGACATCTTCCAACCACCTATAGGTAAAGAAAGCCTACACGACGTTTCAAATGATAATGGAATTCGAATCATCACGTTCGCAGCGTCAAAAGATCTGGTAGTGAAAAGCACGATGTTCAAGCACAAGCAAATCCATAAAGCCACATGGATATCACCCGACGGCGTAACGCGTAACCAAATAGATCACTTCCTCATAGACAAAAGACACCACTCGAATATCCTTGACGTAAGATCGTACAGATATGCAGATTGCGACTCCCATCATCCTCTAGTGATTGGCAAAATCAGGAGCCACCTCGCAGCAATCCCACATGGGAGACGAGCAAAAACATGACATTGTTAAACTAAAAGACCTACGCAAAAGAGCTGAATATCAAGAGGAACTAACGAATAGATTTAGCATCCTAGAGAATGGGAGCAGTCAGGAAGAGGAAACCACTAATCTGGGCATTAAATGGGCATCGATCAGAGACACAATCAAACAAACAGCCCAAAGATATCGGGATTTAAGAAAACAATTAAGTCCAAACGATGAGTTGACGATGAGTGCAGGGCGAAGATCGAAGAACCTAAACGCCTCAGAGTGATCCACTTAGAAAGATATGATGAAGTCAACGCAGAAAGATACGCCACAATTCGGAAAGAGACAACGAGTATAGCGTTTGGGATGATAGTGAAGAACGTGTGATTCGAACTGACGCTATGACAGTTAGAGTCACAAAAAATTGAACCATTTATTATTTATTATTTTAATTTGTCATTATTATAAACACATTGTTTTTACACACCAAACTTTCATTTTCCGATTTCATAATTCAAGAAAATAAGTCCTGGGTAGTATTTCATACAAGATTATGACTGAACAAGGCCGCAAATACAACGTCGTATTGCTGCATTTCTTTTTGTTTATAATAATTTAAACAATTATAACAATTTAAACAAATTAGTTTACGGAGGAAAATATATGTAAGTAATCAAATTCGAACAAATAGAACGTCAGACTCTTTGGTTTATTTAAAAATTCGACCGTCTTTGCTGACTATTCTTTCTTGACTCTCAGAGAAAATGACCATGTTGGTAAACGGCATAATTATGTGTTCGTGATTTGTTGTGTATATTAAGAAAGATTTTTAAAAAAAAGAGCAGGCGTATGAGGTTGGTAGTGTTATTAAATGCGCCAGGTAGTGGAATTTTTAATGATTATGCATCTGTACACAAAACTGCCTGCATCACCCTATATTAGGAAACGAAGATCAGAGGCGGTAAAAATAAATGTTGGCACCGAATTCTTTAGAAGATGCAGATTTTTTTATTTGTTCTTGGATTTGTCAAGTGTAAGGTATTATGCGAATCCGTGTGATGACTCTTAATTGCTTTGTGCAAAACTATATATCCGCATGCTTCCCATTTTCGCCCTCAGTTTAAGTAAAACAGGTAAGACAACATACTTTGAGAAAAGCCCTCATTAACCATTCTAGAAACCGATGATGTGTCACACAACTAGAATGAACATAGTCTGTTTAAAGGTAACTAACTTCACCACGCCGTCCAAAATTCACATCCATTTCCAATCTGCTGGCAGTAGCTGCTTAAAATACAAATATCAATCCTTCGAAGTCTTGCATTTAGAAGTACACGCAAACCAGTTCAAACGAAATATCCTGGCAGCCCTCATAGTTGGCAGATATCCAATACCAACCGTCAACGTACGTAATGGTTTTATGTGTTGGATGTATATCATTGACATCATTAAAGAACATCCAGTAGACGTATTCTAATTTCAATATTTGTGTTATTCTGCTAATTAACATTTGTTCCGGTTCCGTAGAGGCAAATCGATCCCTTCTTGTCTTCCAGTATACATTTTTATTGTAGGGACATTATGTAAGGAATTTACTGTATCTTGTTATATGAATCTCCTTCAGACGAAGATGTGCCTCTGTCTGAAGGATAAAAGCGATAAATGAGGTTTATCGAGGTTTGTCCCAGAAACTGATTTGACATAGCACTGACTAGTTATAGAAGAGGGTCGACATTCACACAATATCTCATTGAAACGACTTGAATCTTTTATGCTGTCATTTTAGGTCCTTATTCTATTCAGTAGAACATCTACTCAAAATGGAAAGTTAAAATATTATATATTGTTGGTATGATTATGTACTCGTTAGTTAGTTTGGTCTATTTCCTAAAGATGGCTCTGGTTGTTAAGAATGTTTCTGTGACGCTTGATTTTGGCGATTTCAGAGAGGTTACACATCTGTCAATAATACTCTTTTTTTGTCACTTTGAGTTTTACACTAAAACCTTGTTTTTTACTGCGTTTATTATGCCAAGTTTTATGTTAAATAAGCAGCATTTGCAGTCGATTTTAGTTCACTGCTACAATTAAAGAAAAGCGCAGCTGAAACGCATCTAATACTTGTGGAAGTTTATAGTATAATTTGACGTTTCAAGAATGGGGATTTCACCCTTAAAGACAAACCTCTGAACAAAACGAAAAAACAAAATCGAAGACAAAGAATTAGAGGAAGAATCTCTGAAGATTCGAATCAATCGCAAGAAGAGTTTGCTGAATAATTGGGAGTGATCCAACAAGCAGTTTCCGGGGAATTGAAATCCATGGAAATGATTTAAGAGCAAGACATTCGAGTTCCTTATGAACTGAAACCGAGGGATGTTGCAAGAGGATTTTTTACTTGCGTCCAATTGATTCAAAGGCAATAAAGGAAGAGTTTAATAAAGAAAGAGTTTTTACGTCGGTTTGTGACTTAAGATGAGAACTGCATATTCTACAATCCCAACATCCTCTGTTTTCACATTTCTCTTTCTTACTCTCGCATTTATTTGAAAATATACATAAATTGTAAAAAGACTTACTTCGGATTAATGAAATCAAGGCGGACTTATGGTGACTCCAACAGACATAGCACAACGTACAAACTCGTGTTATGATATCTAACACCACAAACTTAACACACTGTTGAAAACAAACACACTTTGTTTATTATTTCTATTAATAGTCACTTTGTTACACTCAATATTTATTACTAATCAGTTTTGCTATTTTCAATCTTTATTAATAGCCAACACAACGTTACAAAAACACCCCACACCTTTTTCCAATCGTATCGGTCAATAGTCCAGAACCAACTCAACTCAATCTATCCATCGAAGGAAAAACAAACCTTTTCCACGTTTTTGCCACGCCAATGTGTTTTATTCTTTTTTCGTTGACCTCGCATAAAATCCTTAGTACTCCAATCTCTATAGAGAGTCAGAGATCTTTTGTTTCATCCTTCGGCAATTTACATAGGATCGACAATTACCATAAACTATTAAACATTACTTGGGATTTTCAGTATTGCTTAGGATTGGTAATAACGACGGGCTTTTTGGGTAATTGTATTTTAATGGACAAGGGTGCCAAAGGTAGGGGTAAATCACCACAGACGTATAGTATAGCAATTATTACGATAATCCCACAACTCCAACAGCAGCCAGAAAAAATGCATCCTCATCTAAATAAGGCCATGGTCTGAAATATTGGTAAATTCGAAGCAATAGATTCGTTCAACGGTTTATGCTAAACTAATTCAATAGGAGGATGTAAAATAGAATTCCCAAACGAGTTAATACAAGCACTTTCTCCGAAATCAATGTCGGTACACCACTTTTTTGGTATTGAACAAAATTCCACAACACAAAAAACCTATCTCTTCGCGGCTACTAACGTTGTTACCAGCAAAAGAGATGTGTCCACTCTGACAGACATGGCACATCCCATGAACACCCTAAGAGAGTAAACACGTAATTAAATTAAACACACAACAACACACGAAGAACACAGCACTAAAAGAAAACTCGAAAAAACAACCATCAACAGAGTCGTATGGCATAGAAAGCAGCATAGGAATTTTTTAGCATAAATATTATAGTAGCGTGAAAAAATACATCCTTATCTTCAAGCTTTCGTTCCCCTGTGTTTCAATCTACTTCGTTGGATGTATATCAATCACATTTATCACTTCGCCACAAAACGCTATAGACTTGGTTGTTGCTATGGTTATTGCTCTAACTCGATATGAGAATGTAAAACAAAATTTATAAATGATATAATAAAAACGTCTGCTCCAAATCGGGCACTCTTTTTCCGACATTCGGCAACCCAAAAAAGATATCAATCACCCAAGGAAATGTGGGGATTGCGACAGACATGGCACACGACCTACACACGCTGAAATAGTAAACAAGTAACTTAAACAAACATACAACGAATCGCGAAAAACATAACACTACCAGAAAACTTGAAAAAATAAACATCATCAGAGCCCTATAGCTTAGCAAGTCGCATAGCAACCGAACAGCACAAATACGAGAAAAAATACATCATCGTCTACATGCGGCTGTGGTCTGATGTATTGGGACTTTGGTTGCTTTGGACTTAGGCTCTCTTAGCGTTGGCTTGAATTACATTAATAGTGGTATACCAAGTTACCCTAGGCCTTTGAGAAGCCTTTGGAGTGCACTTACCACTTAGCCCCCAAACGCCCCCCCCCCCCCCCGCCATGAATCAGTGAGTTGATTCGCGTCCTTTTTGTATAAAAAAAAAACGATTTCCTAGATCCCGAATACGACTTTCCCTGTAGTGTGCCAGAAACCGCACCCCCCCCCCCCCCCCCCCCCCCCCATCATACAATTTCCACCTTATTTCTTATAACTCCATCCATATCCCCGAACTCAACATTGAATCCAATTTTGAACAAATTGCACCAAATGTTCAATTATTCAATTCGCAGAAACCCTTAAAATTCAAACATCACAACGCATATCTTCATATGCATTGTATGTTCAATTATAACTTCCTAAAATCCTTAACTCAAACTAAATGTGCGGACCAGATGTCCCATCTTAGGACAAATATTACTGAGAATCACAAAATGGGCGTCTGCAATTTTGTGATCATCTAAGAATTTGTTTGCACAAATTTGGTCCCAGAAAACTCACACATCCAATGGCTGGTGGCAGTTGAGGCAAGACTGAAAATGGGTTTATGGTTTCGAGGCGGTGTCTGGGAATAATTGGGTTATTGAAGTAAAAATAAAGGACGGAAGTAAAAAAAAGAAAGAAAAGTGCATTAATAAACTCCAAAACCAGGTCGATCTTCCTCCTCAATTATGAGAAGCACGGGAGCGACTTCTATAACATCGCTACCTGAAATCACCAAAGCCCATTATGTTGTTTCCCAACAGCAAAACATGGGTAGACGACGCTGTTACCACATACCGAAAATTTAATCCGTCCTCAAATTCATTTTGGACATTCCAAGGCAAAAGTTTATCCCAAGCCAATGCTCCCGTTTAGGATATATAAAGTACAGGCTATTCGCTTGGGAATAGTTTCCATCCGGTGAAAAGTGTGCATGAGTATAGTTTTCAACTCTCTCCATTTCCCCTTCTCGGAATGCATTTCGCAGTTCTGCATTCCGAGTATTACCCAAGCCCCTATACGATGACACAAAGTCAACGTTTTGCTTTTTCGTTTCGTTGCAAGTAAAACCAAATCAACTCCCTAACACAAGCTTTTCTCCTTTGGAGTTTTCCCATTCTCTCTAGGTTCATTGATTGCTGACTAAATTCGCTAGAGTTTATTCGCATTTAGTGGGCGGGAAAATGGGAAATGAGGATGAGTGTGCCATCGGAAATGGGCGATAGGTATAAAAGGGTGCGAATGGACAGAGAGCTCTCTGTTAGTTAGAAGTTCACGTCTATAGATAATTATCTCAAGTAAAAAAAGAATCCCACCGTGCGACTAGTTGGTGTGAGAAATTCGGTGCAAGAGAGTCAATGCGATTGCTTTAAAGCGGGTGGATGTTCAAAATATATTTTCGACTTGTTGCTTGAATTAAGCCAATAAATAGGGTGGTAGCCCCACTAAACTTGGCCGAATGTTTTCGAGTAGGCAAAGTCGACCGGATTTCTTGTTCATCAAATGTCAATTTTGATAAGAAACATTAATCAAAAACCGAATGTAGTTGAGTTAACATACATTAAATTGAAAAGCACACATAACAAACCTAACTGAATTTTCTAAACTCTTATGTGGATGGTAATAATAATAAAGAAATAAAACATGGACAAGATAGTGATCGGAGTCAACGTTGGTTCCTCGGTACGTTCGTACCATCATCAGGCTCGAGGACTGGCGGCGATCTATCAACAAGTGGTCAATTGGGTTGCGAGCGGCTCCGCCGGGTGAAAGCCAGGTGGCTTTGTAGATATCTTTACGCGGAAACCTGGTACTCGCAACGACCAAGTTGTTTGATGCTGCCAGTTCGATTGCCATCAGAATTCTCATGCAAACTATTAGAACCTGTGTAGTGCCCGAAATTTGGTTCTCAACCTTTTTTCGCATTCAACTCACCAAGAATGATTTCATATCGTATCTTGGGTAGGCATTGAGGGCCCGTTCGACGTTCTCGTAGACTTCTTCTTTTTTCGTCGCCAGGCGACTTCCGTGTAGGTCCGTGAACGTTTATGAACGTTTATGTTCTTAAAACTTGCCTTGCCTGCGAAAAGTGCACGTCCTTTCGTCTATTGGATTAAAGTCGATAATGGCAGGCTCCAGTATTTGGCTGACTAGAAAGCCTACCCCGAGTACATGGTGTTTTCCATAACTACTATTACTATTACTATTTATTGGCCTGTAGGAACCTGGAAGTTCATGACTTCGCCGATTCGACTCCGCCATCGTTCCCTGTCCTCTGCACTTTCCTTCCACGCTTGACCATCCGATGCGATCTTTTCAAGGTCAAACCTAACGTAGTCCTCCCATCTGCGTCGCGACCGTCCTGTTGATCTCTTTCCCCTTGGTCTAACGTCAAGAATTCTACACACGGTCCTATTGTTTCCCATTCGCGCCACATGTCCGGCCTATCTTAATCTTCGCGACTCGATTAGAAAGACAAGCAGTTTTTCTGGCATGGTATTCATAAATTGCCTGAAAGATGGGCGAAATGTGTAGTAGTCGATTGTCAAAATTGTGAATAAAAAAAAAAAGAATTCCCCTAGAAAATTACGTAGTTTTTTTAACCAAAGAAACCGGAAAAAACGTATGCATACACCTGGTCACCATCTGAAATAATGCAGTACAATCGGATAAGGTATCAATTGATACATTACCATCATGTTCCGAACTTACCTCGAGAAAACATATCTGGCGATTCCACAGATCAGGTTTTTTTTTTTTTTTTTACTTCTCCCACGAAAGTTTTTATTTTTCCCTGGTCCGTCAGCGAAGTTCCGAAAAATGCTCAAGGATTTCTCCCAACCATTTCACGATGCCCATACCGTAATGCGGTGGTATATCACTGGGCGGCTGGCCTTTGAGACTCTACCTAGCACTCAGTAATTGTGCCGAACTGCACAATAGCAGGAGTAGTCATTTGAACCTAGGCTTGGATAATCAAACTCGCCCATTGAGGCGGCAAGAACTGAAGAACACAGTATGTTACGTTCAAGTCATCAGCACAGTAAGACATTCGCCTATACACGCGACCGTAATTTAATGCGGTGGTGCTTTGGTTCTCGCTTTTATACCATGGGAACACTGTAATTGGCAACCGCAACGTTATCTATACATAACGAAATACATTTCCATATTAAACCAGCACTTCACTTCTGTTACGCGCCTCTGAAAACAATCAGCACAATCGAACTTCCATCTAGTAGTTTGCAAGCACCCCGTTCGTTCTGTTGTCCGGGACAAGCAGCAACGTCTCAAAACATAGGCAACAATAACAAAATAGCAATACATTCCGGGAACTCGATCCTGTAGAAGTACATAAATCTACACGAAAATACACGCAATTCGTTTGGCAATGGTCGCTCAGGTTTATTTTAATGAAAAAATTACTCTGATAGCGAGGAGAATATGTTTCGTGGTGTCGTTATCACCAAAGTCTGAACAGACTTGCTTAGTAGTTGGGTTTGTGGGTTTGGTTTTGCTGATCAGTGGGTGGGTTGTTGTTTGGGTGTGAACGATGCCGGTATTATTATCCCTGGTGTTTATTAAGATATATTTACTTTCTCATCTAATAACCTAACTTTATTACAAAAGACCGGCACGCGATCGGTCGGTTCGCACGAGTTAACCGCACCATTGCTTTGCAGAAGTTGATTGTAATACAGTTACTGGAGAAGAAGTAGTATGGTAATTCTTACAGATTACACTCACGCAACCAGCCAGATGAAAGCCGTAACCAAAGAGTATCAAAAAAATTATCAGCACAACATACCAGAGCATTAACGTAGTAATGCCAACTTTTACGGCTAGTTAAGACATTCTCCAATATGCACGTCTGTGATGTAATGCTTCGGTGCTGTGGTTTCAACCTTTCCATAGCGTAGGACCAAATCATGTTCTTCACTGCTTCACGAAATGTTTAGCCGAGAAAATTGTATTCCCGGTTTTTGAACGAGGTCTATACTTCCATAATAATGGATACAATATAGGCACAAAATTATATCCGCGGATATTGTAATCCAAAACATCGGTATCTGCAATTACGTTTGCGTAACTTAAAGAAAAAGTTATTCATCTGTGGTTCGATTGATGGACAAATTCCACAGAGAAACAACACCTAAAGCCCTTCATATTGCATTTGGTATTCAATAAGTGAAAAAATTGTGGTACGGGGTCGGCCTGATGTGTAAATACAGCAGAGAAATACTATTTCGATACTCCGATAATGCAGCTGGGTTTTAAAAAGTGAACACATTTTTTGTGTTTGATTGAATATGTGGCAGAAAAAGCAGATATATTCCACCTCGACTCAGAGATGTTACACTGATCGTTGCGAAACTCTTGGGTTATTGCAACGACTCGGCGCAAAAAGTCAGTATCACCTTGGAGTGAGATGTATGCTGTAGTTCGGTATGGAGAGAAGGCAACCGCTATAGATATTGTACCCCTATCGAGGTTTTCCACTACATCCCTATGAGACTTCAACTTAGAAGATACCTATATCGTATATTAAGTCCTTCCTATACCATAAACACGAATCATTAAATTAGGTTTTGAAATCAATTGTATTTATAGAGTGTATTTATTGTTTTTTTTTTATTAAGTTACCAATATTGCCCTAGAGACGAAAAAGACGAAACGCTAAGGCCCATGGGGGAAATGATTTCAGTGTTTTTCTTTAACAGTTGCGGGTTTTTTAAGTTCTAGAAATACGACTGTGCTGAAACAGAGTTTCAGAGAGCTGTGTACGAGACTAGTTCTAGGATAGAGATGGTTGAGAGATGAATTCCTTTAGAGGGCGCAAATAAACCAAATTCCTTGGAATGATATCGCGGATCTCTAATAAACAGTTTTCTTGATAATGTGTGTAAAAGAAACAAGGAGCTAGCACGCCTTTGATGTGATGGTGACTCTAGCATTGATGTCAGTTCTATGTTCTTAATTAAACGGATTACTCGTCTCTATATTTCATCCAATAGGTCTCGTGTTTTTATTTTTTTTTTATTTTTTTATTTTTTTTATTTTAATTCTCCCAGGAAAGGCAAACCTATTGCGCTGAGTCAGCCCCGTGAAATGCTATTTTTTCGCGACCGGGTTCATCAGCCAAGCTCCGGAAGAAGCTCAAGGATTTCTCCCAACTATTTCACGAAGCCTATAGCTTTATGTGATGATATTTCACCGGGTGGTGGGCTTTGGGACCGCACAGTTATTGTGTCGAACTGCACAGTAGGAAGTGTCGTCAGTTGAACCTAGGTTTGCACAATCAAATGCAAGACACAACCTCTTTACCAACTCAGCCAATGAGGCGACAAAGAGCATGTATTTAAGAGCACACCTCCCGACACGTAAAAAGGATTCTGGTGTAGATCTAGTTTGGGATCTATAAAAATGGAATAGTTATGTTGAAGTAAAATATATTTTACCGTTGACAAGAGAGCTCAGTTTCCTTATGGTGGAATTTGCTACATTTAGACAGACTTAAAAACAAGGAAACGGATGGAATTTTCTCGAACTAATTCTTCGTTATAGATTGGCATTCACTGAGGAAGATCCTTTTGATTACTTAAGTTTGTACATTCTTTGTATGAGAACCAATTATGAAAAAAATCTGAAAACAAATATTTCCGGAAGCCTTACTGCACCGGTGGCTTACTTGACAAATAGCTTGTGTTGCCATCCAATGTTGGTGTTGCTTATTTTAACCAACTGAGAAGTCAGACATTCTTCGATATCTTTACAATTCAGACAAGTGCTAAGGAATATAGCTCAGGTTGTTTATCTTGAGATTTACCGTTAGAAATATTTAGACAATATTAATTATCATTGGATTGCATTAGTAAAGTGCAGTCCAACCGAAACAGTAGTAGGTACAAGGGGTATGACAGATTGAGAGAACTGCTACACTCCCCGACGGGGAATTGAATCTCAGTCTACCGCGTGACAGGCGGGGATACTAACCACTATACTATCGAGAAACAAGACAACTGCGTTCGAAATACTTTAATCTGACAATTAACAGAAAGCTGAGAAATGACGAAATCAAGAAATACATTCAACAAATGGACAAACCCGTAAAACTCAACCGAACAATGGACAAAACAATTCCCAAAACAACAGTTACAGATCACACAAATATGCACAGAAACACCACAATAGACGCACTCCACGAGCAAAAGAGCAGGATCCTATCGAAACTAAGACAATTACACAGACAGTTTACAGGCAGACAAGACCAGAAGATAATTTCACTGAAATCCCGATTAAAACACCTCCAACAATTGCTTAAGGCAAACTATAGGTTAGCAACAAATTTGTATTGGAACAACAGAATTCGAGCTATAAAAACTAGTAACCTGAATCTGTTCCCACAAATAAGTAAAATATTCAGGAGAAATAATCAAAACGAGATTCGATGTCTCCAAATTCCACGTACTGATGTAAACAAGCAGCTGCTAATCAACACTGGCATAGATACAGAGAACGCGATCCTCAATAGTGAGCTTGTAGCGGTTCTACGAACCACTCAACCCACTATAGGGTGAGGTATCCTTCCGCCGAGGAATATACTCACCTTTGCCAGTACACGTGCCCACAGACACATATCCCCATAGTCATTAATCACACCTGAAACAAAAGGTAATATGACATGCAACGACGTTGAGGTGGATATCAGAAATCAAGGAACTAAACGTTCAAAAGCTTCCAATATCGAGTTCACTTTTGTGCCGCCTGTTCGATCTGGGTGATGGAGTTCTGTACAGCCGAATCGGATCTACCGATGATGTCGGTGTCATCTGCGTAGGCGAGTATCCTTGGTGACAATAGTTTGTCTAGCTGTAACGCCAGAGTCACGGATCGTTTTCTCCAACGCCAGGTTGAAGAGGAGGCATGCCAGACCGTCCCCTTGTCGAAGTCCATTAAAGATGTATATTGGTTTGGACAGCAATCCCGCTATTTTTAATTGACTAGTTACGTTGGTCTTGGCCAACCTACAAGTCGTATCAATTAGTTTGGAATACCGAACTCTGTCATGACATTATATAGTTCTACCCTGGCTATGCTGTCGTAGGTGGCCTTAAAGTCTATGAATAGATGATATAATGGAATCTTAAATTCCAGACATTTTTCCATCGCCTGCCTAATGGTAAATATCGGATCAATCGCTGATTTGCCTGGGATGAAGATCTGATATTGATCAATGATGACTTCAGCGTATGGGGCTATCAGATCTTGTAGGATGGTGGTAGTGTAACGGTTCTACGAACCATACAACTCACTACAGGTTGAGGTATCCTTTCCGCCAAAGAACTTTACTCACCTTTTTCAGCACACGTGCCCACAGACACGTGCCCCAATAGTCAGTCACCATACCTGAAACAAAAGGTTATAGGACATGCAACGACATTGAACCCGATATCAGAAAGCAAGGAATTAAACGTTCAAAAGCTCCCAATATCGAGTTCAATACATCCATACATTGTATTCAACCCAATTCCAAAAGGCAGGAAAGCATCGCATGTAAGCAAATGCGCCATGCAGGAAAGCGTCGCATGTAAATCAAGCACCCATTCTAAGCATCAACGCGATGCTTCCCATGAAACACCATTGTCGGTAAATAAACCGAACAACGGATGCCTACTCTGGTAGCTAATAGTAATTAGCACCTAAATCCCTTGCATGACCCTAACGCAAAAGGCACACTTGTGCAAACAAACCATACCATTTCGCTGCCGACCAATAGTCATGCAATCATAATCATCAACGTAGATCGCTCGCTAGATGTTTATGGTTTGGAAATGCTAACAAAGAAACTATACCAATCCCACGGTTCCTTTATGACCCATCTGAAGCGCACAAGAACATTGTTAGCTTAAGCCAGATGGGTAACCTAAACAAATCCCAAGAAAAGATCGGAAAATAAGTGGCTGTACGATCGATCGTCAAACAAAGAAACAAGATTCCGATAAGAACGACGGAAAGAGGAATGATGGATTGATGATGGGAAAATTTTCTTTACAGATACGATGGGAAATTCTGTTAACGGATACGATGGGAAATTCTGTTTAGCAGATTGGATGGGAAATTTTCTTTTAGAGATGCGGGAAGAGAAGTTCGGATTGAATTAAAAATATAGAGTCAATTAGTCTAATAAAGATATTCGAATCAGGTCGTCACAGAGAACCCGAACGAGAAGGGTAGCTAGTCCGCGCCGCGCAATTAATGAAAACCCCTGACTTCGCACTCAAGAAAAACGATCGCGAACACAATCAACGCTTAATAACAAAAGATAGACAATACTTCCGGATATCAGGTCGATATTTAATAGCCGCGGAGGTCAGAACCTCCATTTAGAAAAAGGAGTTTTTGTCGTGTGTCGAGTTTAACGTGTGTAAAAAAGGACGAGATTAATATGTGTCATGTGAATTAATTAACCGTGAAATGAAGCGAACATTTTTTAACAGCAGTTTATGTGTTAATAAAAACAGTATTTAATAAAGCAAGAAAAAAAGTTATAAATAAACGCTTCAGAAAACAACTTATCAGTGTTTCATTTGTGTGCCGAAATTCTTTGGTGTTTTGTTGGTGTTAAGTATTGAACAGTGTTCGGCGGAACACGGCACAAATTATAGATAGATAAATGACCCGCCAAAAGCTCTTCGTGATCGATGATCCCTTGGAAAAGGTGAACGCCGATGGAGCTGTCTTTCACGAAATGTATAAGATGAATGAAAGCATTCACCAAAATAACGACTTGGAGAACAGAGTTCTACTGAATCACCTGCACCCGCGAAATGGAATTTCACTTTGGCAATCGGAAAATCCGGGTTTTGCCGAATTCAGTGACGATAATCTGTCAATTGACATTAATGCCAATGGTAGGGCTTATACCATTTTAATTTCGAGGGAAGGAATACAGAGTATCTTCGACTCATTAAGAAGCAAAAACTCACTGGGAATAGATGGAATACCTAACAACGTACTCATGAAACTGCCCCCAATGGGAATAGATAAACATACGGTCCTGTGTAACAACGCGTTGAATAATGCATATTTTCCCGCGCGTTGGAAAACGACAATCAAACAACCCATTCCAAAAAAGGGCAAGGACTGTAGAAACCCAATGAACATGCGTTCGATAAGTTTACTCCTAAGCATCAGTAAAGTGTTTGAAAAGACTATTAACAAAGCTCTACTAAATTGGATAGAAGACAACAACATTATTCCGAAAAACCAGTTTGGCTTTAAGGCGGGTCATGAAACCACACATGCCGCAGCCAAACTGGTCTCTGACATACAATGGAATAAATGTAGGAACCAATGCACAGGTGACTGTCTGATCGACTTGGAAAAAACGTTGATACTGGATCGAAGGGTTATATTACCAACTGGTCAGACATGGCATATATAAGCCTTTGCTATATGCACTTTACGATGGGTTAAAGGACAGGTGTTCGTGGTCAAATGTGCTAATGTGACCTCTAATAAAACGTATAATATCAAGAGTGGCTTGCAACAGGGAGCAGTACTTTCTCCGATTCTTTTCAACATTTATATTAACGACTTATTAGATGCACTTCCGCAGGCCATTGAATACGCAGACGGTCTCATAATTTACAGAACAGCCCCGAAAGTTGAAATCATAAATAGCTTACTACAGAGAGAACTCAACAAGGAAACTTAAGATCAACTTCCAGAAATGTGAAGCCACCCTATTTAGAACTCCCCTATATAAAGCCACGAACGACAAAAGAAAAAACTGGCGAAAGTTCGTTATCGTGGGACGGCATGGAGGCAAAATATAAACCAATAGTGTAGTTGAATAGCTTGGCATCTGGCTACATCAATATATGTATTTCAACACACATGTAGAGGCTGCTTTGGTCAAAGCGAGGAAAACTTTTGCTATGACAAGGAGGCTATTTCACAGTAGCCCACTTGACAGCAGGGTAACAGTCATATGCTACATGATGCTAATCAGGCCAATGTTCATATATGGTTGTTGTTACGTGCGGCTTCCGCCATCCCCCATCGTTTGTTTTATTTTAAAATATAATGTAATAGTAGATGGTAAGGTAGTGAGAAGACACACGATCCACATGTTGAATGTGCGAACATACTTTTGTTCGATTGTGGATCGTGTGGAAGCTGATTTCCTTTGAACTTTCCTTTTCGGAGTGGCTGGAGATTGGCGAGAGAGACAGTGGCGAAGTAGTCTTGTTCTAGAAGTAAAAAAGAGCAGTCGTTGTCGAGAAGAAGAAAAAACAAGAACACAGAACTGGTGCGCGTTGCGATTCAAAAGAATAAGAACGGTCTATAAAAAAGAAATAGTAAAACTAGCACGATGCGAGAATAACGAAGAAAATATCTATGAAAGTAAAAAAGTTGTAAATTCGTGTTGGGCCACAAGAGGCAAAATAAAATTGATGTACAGTTGGATGTTCTGTTTTTGTTGGCTGTTTCCCGTCGAGCTGCACAAGGATCTGATTTTATTACCGGGCGATGCAGTTACCATTAACGTTATACTCAGGTAAACTGTACATTCTTTAACGCTTGATTCTCAGGTGCTAGATTGCCGCAACGGTGCCTCGCAACCACACGAAGCGAATGAGAAAAAGCGGTAGCAGAGGATATAAAAAAAGTGAGTACAGGCTTCAACTCGGACTCGACTCCAGAAGACATAGTCCGGCAGAGGATATTCGAACACAGTGGTAAAGAAGAAAATAAATACCACATTGTCCAGTATGGCTTAACATAGGTCCAAATTTGATGGAAAAATGCTGGTGTTCGAAAGGAAGTGTCTCAGAACCTGTCTCAGATTATATCGGACACCGGAATCGGACTATAAAAAGTATTATTCAAATGGGACTTGAAGCATCCATAAATAGGGTGGATAATTTTATGATCAAATTAATCGGAGTACATATTGCGAGACTTATTATCCAAACACTCTGTACTATGAGAGCGTGCGTCGCAACGGTTTTGTTCCACCAGAGGCGTTCCTTGATTTGGACATGAAAGGGCTTATACAGGATAGATCCGGGATTTCGATGATCTAACATGTAAGTAGATCATCCGTAGACGGGCGATTGTGCTACGACCGAGAAGTCACGCGTGCCGAAGAAGAGCTCTTGCGCTTCAGTAGGGCTATCTCCCACAGAGACCGGGACGATAATATTAAACAGCATCAACAGTTCTGGTGGTTAAATGGCGAATAAAGACCTGGATACCAATGTCGGTAGAATAACAGTATCATCAGCCAGGTTACACAGACTTAGCTTTTCTAGAATTAGGATAAAATTTATGTTGTTATTTTAAATGAAGTTAAAAAAAAAATAAAAAAAATTGAAGTAAGTTAAACTTTAAGAAAAAAAATTAAAAAAATCGACACAAAGGTTTCCTAATTTTTCTTTGTCATACAAATAGTCATAATTACAGCAACAAACAAAGTTCTGTTGCCGAAGGGGAACATTATACTGTGGCGGTTCCGCCAAACCCCACGGTGCGCTTTCCTAAAAAAACCCCCATAACTTCCACCAATCTCCTAATCTCACTAATGCAATCGCATTAGCACCTTAAATGCTTCACGCGTTAATGAGATCAAATCCTTAATCTAAAAAGTCCCTGGAAAAGAAAACTTACCTTTCATGTATCCCTTCGCATACAAATTCCCTGTAAGAATTTCTTTCTACCTTTTCAAGAACCCCAGGCAAATTTCAACTTTCCCACACCTGCACCGCAATCTCCACTCAGCGTACCTGAAACATTTCCTTGTACAATGACATTAATGCTTTCAACGCTTTACAGGAAATTTCCTAAAAGGATTCTCAGGCATTCATAATTCAATGCATCATATTTGCTTTCCTAGAAGAACTCCTTAAAGAACAAACCTCATATCCCTGATAGAAAACATATCGGTTACAGTAACATGTAACCATCATAGTCAGGGATAATGATCATTGAGTCGGCTATTCCCAGTCTCACCATGTGTACAACAATGTTCCCCACATACACATTGGCTGGCGACTCTTTTGTCCAACGACAAAGCAATTCCTAGCAGCCTATTGAAACAGCTGCATACAATTAGCGCAATGGCCGCTAAAACCAAATTCTTTAGCACACATCGTGTGCAAACAAAACAATTCTGTTCTACCGCAGGCATTCTGGTGATACGATAAACAATTTAAATTGTTTGACGTATCCCAAATGCATTTCCCATTTAATGAGTTGCAGCGTATTTATTTAGCCGACCCCCATTACAGGCCGATGCCTTAGGTCGCTTCTCCCTTTGTTCTTTCTTTTTTCTCGTTTCAGGTTTCGTTTATTCTTTGCTAAACGCAACGATATACACGGTGATGGGTACGATCACACACATACCACCATGATCTGCATTACGAGATCTGGTTCTCTGTTCCCACAAGAGAGACTTTACGTTTCTCTGGTGCTAGGTAAATCTTTTCCCTAATGGAGGGAAATACTTTCTCTCTCAGGGAAAATGCCCATAAAAATTTTCCTCGTAGCGAATGAGATCTGCAGGAGATGATTATCGCTGAGTCAAATTCCATCCGCTGACCACAATGGTCATGCCGCTCTCGCTCACCGGTGCGCACGGTGACGCGAATATAGTCGAGTCGCAAAGTCAATCAGAAATCAACTAAAGTACGGTAATTAAAGGACGAACAATAAAACTAAATTTAAAGTGGTGATCACCAACCAACACTAGTGTTTTATTTCTCTCGGCCGGTATCAGTGTGTCTTGCTGCGTTTTGGACTTAATCCTCGGTAATCGGTTAATGGCCGAACCGATGAACTAATAGTGATGTTTGTGAGAGCGAAATAGAACCCTGCGCCCATGTCGGTGACACGACCTTGCCCCCCCACAATACAATACTCATGTAATGTTTAGCTTAGAGCGTCTGCGTAGGACCAGTAAGTTATAAGATAGTTAAGCTAGAATTTAAGCATTTTTTGTCTAGCATATAATTTAGAAACTAAGAGTATAAAAAGAAAATAAGAAAATGTAATGAAAAAGTAGTAAGTACAAGTTTTGTTCGTTTACTGTTGAATTAAACACTTGAAATGATAATCCTGGAAAATAAGCCTCAAAATCTTCTCATTAAAAGAAAGCCTTGTCAAACTGCATCCTATAAGGAAAGACTTGAATAGAAAAAAATAACAAAACTATTCTTCAAACAAAAGTCGTTCCAAGTTTAATGCTCAAAAGTAAACTCAATGATCAATAATGGAAATATATCTCCGACGACTTTTTTCTATTGCAATTGTAAAATATTGACAGACGTAGCACAAACTCATCAAGACTTTGATAACATCCTTTGGGTATTCTTCTTGAATGCCTTTTATTGAAGGATGCTTATATGAATGCTTTTCAAACAGATAACTTTCCAGGGAGGAAATCTACAATATTTACAGCTGTTCAGGCGGGTAAGATTGCAAGGAAATTTAATATATTGATGAAGAAACATGTGCATAGAACAATTTTATATAAGCGGGTGACAATACCATGAATATCGATAGGCAAGCAGAATGAAGAAAATACCAAAAAGAGAAGGAATTATTGTATCAAATGGTGAGCATAATTCTTAATGTCCTATTGTGATAAGCTCATAGAGGAACTTTATCAATAAGCTGGTGTTGTAGTGATACTCGAACGAGGTATCATTGTTGCACCCTCATCTCAGGAGAAATTAACGTTCAACAACCTCTTTCACTTTAAATTTCTCGGGCAACAAAAAATGCCGACAACAAACCTATTAATGAAAAGCTTGGGTAAAGAATGATATGAATTTTGTGGCGAAAATCCCCAGTTATTGGCGGTGACTGATCCCAATTTATTACTTCAAAAAATGTTCCTCCTTGAAGGGATAATGTCATGGAGTGGTTTTGTATGAGAAGTGGTTACGTAGCCAAGAAAGTCGGATAATTTTCGTGAATATATTATGTAGATTTGACCTTTAGATGGCGGGAAAAAGGATGTCAATGCTTAAATATTCACAAAATATGTATTCAAAAATTACCAACCCTCTGAGAGTAGTCTTCTTCGTGTTACATATATATTGGTATCATCTCAGGCTGTCAGTCATGATGTATCCGTTACCGAAGGTAGGGGAGACAAATGTTTTGGGAATACTATTACCAGTAATGGTTGCAAGGATGGTATTTCACATAAACAATATAGTAAGGCCGCTGTATTAATATACACTATTAAATCACTTCAGCTGTCTTATTATATAAGTGCACTGCGGACAGAAAATAAAGGCAAGTCCTAGTAAAGTAAAGGCAACAAATAATCTACTTTCGCACTTAAAACACGATGCAACAAATTTGGTAGTCAAACAGCATGCCGCATATTCGCCTGCAGTTCATCTAGATTCTTTCAAAGCACCAAACCCTCACTGCATTCATCACTTATCCCGTGGTTTTCTTTTAATGAATTCAATGTAAAACACACACTCCCACCCACGTATTAAAAAATCCGAGTGCGACTCGTGTTTTTGTTCACTTTTCACGCGCGCGTTTTGTTTTCCTTTTTCTTCTATTTTTTAGAATTCAATTTTGTTTTTATTTTTAAGCCGTGTCATTCTACGACCCACACCATGTTATGTGCTGCTATTTGTCGAATGGGGTTTCTCTAAGTCTATTTGTTTCGTCCTTTTTTTCACTGCTCACAGGATATTTGTTACACATCACTTGGTCGTGTGAAGCAGTTGGTGCTTTAGCTTCAGGCAATATACCGAGAATTACAGTGTATGAGATGAACTAGCGCGAATGGATGCTGATGGATTTGCTTGTTTCCTTTTTGCCCTTCGTGTATGTTGTCGTCCTTGCAGGTCATTTAAGATCGTTGCCTTAAATAAATTATGTGATTAGGGTTCAAGTTATTGAAAAATGTATTTATAACCAAGGTGAATATGTACGAATACGTTTAAGATCTTTTTGAAACTTTTAACACGTTCACAGAGCGTCTTGTTTTAATCGACATCGCGCAGGGTTTTAACCTCATTTGGTCTAAGCACTTCGTGTCTCCGGTTGTTGTGAGGTGAACGCGAATTCAGGGAGAACTGCACACACGTAAAGTACCGATTCAGTGAGTTCTGTTTTGCTATCACATTTCCTTGAAATGGACCACTTGTTTAAGGACAATGAGAGTTCACAAATATCCTTTACAAAAGTGATTTGATTCGAATTTCAAATTGTACTCCTGTTCTTAGTTATGTGTATTTAACTGAATAATCGTTATGTATTGGGATTTGTAATGTCTAAAGTGGGAATTGACAACTTAGTTTTGAAACATCGTCATGGTAACTTTTGAGCTTCATCCGTCGATTAGAAAATATAAAATAGTTTATTTCACTTATTTTGTTTATTTTCTTTCTTATTTGTTTTAGTTTTCTATGCGATTCAACTCACTCCACACGGAAATAAATAGATAGATTCGAGAATGAGAGGAGAGGAGTTCCAACAACACACAACTTAGGAGCTTTGGAGTTTCCCAACCGAATGACGACCGCAATCCATGAGACACATTACGTAGAAGGCAACTAAGTTTAAGAGCATTTAAGCTTTGGTTCTCTTATCTTGGAGGCTTTCCCAGAGAAATAAGAGATTTTTTTTTTTATTTGGAAAACACCCAAATACAGTCCTCATAGGATGCCCTGGTGTGTTAGCGTCCAAGCTGTCGTTTTGAAACTTTTACAAAAGGATTCGCTGGTATTAAAAAAAGCAAATAATTTGTTAAAAAAAGTATGGAAGAAGGAGAGGAAAAAATTCGTGACAGAGGGAATTACAGGAGTTGGATGACCACACATGCGCTGGAAACTCGTGTGCATTTTTTTTGTTTTTTAAAATACATTGACATACAGCAGAGTGACACTGGAAAACATAACCCACATAACGTGCACGAACTCTTTGCGGTTGTCTAGCGTGGTTCGTCCTCTTTTACACCTATTATCATTTGCTCGAGCTACCTGGTTCTCTGATGAACTATAGAATGCTGTCAGAACAATTTTGATACACGTTCAATTAAGTGGTTAAAATTTGGGCATGGAAAATGTTTAATCTGAAACAAGCACATGCTTTAAAAAATAGTAACATCCATCAAATCATTCAATACCTTGCCAGGTCAACTTATTTAAGAATATTAATAAAAATTATTTTGTACAATCTGAAAATATTTTGTATAATCAATTCAAGAAAAATTTCGTAGGCAGGTAGATGACAGCCTGTCGTGCATGGGCCTTGGTCAACTGAATTCATTTTTGCAGCCAATTACAATAGTTATTTAGTTTTTTGTGATACAAGTTTGTCGCATAGACGCTGCAATGAGCACATCGAAACTCGGTAGTTGGCAAGTCCTTTCTTCCAGCAATTTATTCAATTTTCCTTGTAATATCTAAACCGTACATTGGTCGCAGCAACAATTCCACTCGATCAATATATTTTCTTATTCTATAACTTCGATAACAGGATTATTAGTGCCCTCATAATATTAAAAAAAAAAAAAAGAGCAAAAAGACATATTGGAGGCTTATGGCAGACACGGGCCACTTCCGGATAACCACATATATTGAAATTTGTGACCACTATATATGGTATAATAGAGTGAAGAACTGTAAGTGCCGGTGACAATTGGTTGTGAAAAACGAGAAAGTTAGTTTAAAAAAACAAAGATCGTAAAATTATATATACCATTGACCCTGTGAATACTGTTATAATCACAGCCGGATCGGCTTCTCGTAAAAGACGATTAAATGCCGAGTGGTAGGGGGGCGTCCCAACGCCCTGCCACCAAATTAAATTCCAGCCCATCAAGCTATAGGCTCCGTGAAATGGTCGGAAATAATCCATGGCAATCTTTCGAAGCTCGGCTGATGGGCCGGTGCCGAAAAGAAGGTTGGTTTAGGTAGTAAATTGGTTCCAAGGTGAGATATCCCCCGTCACCCTGTGGGTTCCGCGATATAGTCGGGAGAGATTTTTGGCTATGTTCCGGACGTTTCGTTGATAGTCCGCATGGAATGGAAATAAGTTATGGTAGTACTGTGGCGTCTCTAACAGATACACACACAATTCACAAGCAAAATAGTGAAGAACACCGAACGAAAATCGAATAAGTAAAATAGATCAGAGCCGTATACCATAGCGATAACATAACAATACACATCAGTGGAATATAGTCGAGTTTAAAAAATCGAATTCAAAACACGGCGAGTAGCCTGATGGGTAACGCTTAGGTTCAATTTTTGGTGATTCAAACTGTCATAGCGTCAGTTCGAATCACACGTTCTTGTTCACTACTATTTCAAACGCTATAGTACATTCGAGATAAAGAATTACGAAAGATTAACTAGGCGCCCATTCGGGGCTGCAAGGCAGACTACAGTGTTTGTGACAATTGTGAAGATCATGTTATTCAACCCTATGGCGGTTAGAATCACCACAAGTTAGAACCGAAGCCCCAACATTTCAGTCCACTGCCGCGTATACGAGTTCGTTCATTATCTGACATCTAAGGGTACTTCAAAATCCCCTCTTGCGCGCGGGTTAGTGTAAAAAAATATATTTATACTTAAGCACCCTCAACTGATGTAGATTTGCTATGTTTTTGTGTTGGGATTTTACAGTGAGTAGGGAACACCAGAGAACTCGCCAATTGTAGAAAAGAATTGTTTATTCATAAACGTTGAACAAAAACGTAGAGTGAAAAATTGAACACAAAAAACGTGGTGTCAAGTTTGCCTTTCCGTTACTAAACCTTTTCTGATGTACGCCAACCAGTTCTTCATAACGCTTCCAGTCGACTCTCTGTCTTTTACAATAATGTCCTAGATTACAATTTGGACATCTGTCAATTTTTTTTTTCTTTTTGGTATAAGACTTTAAGGTTATGTTTACATTCTGAAATTTGATTCAAACTCAACATTTTGCTATGGCTCTAATGCTTTTTGCTTATTCGATTTTTCGTTCGTTATTACCCTTCAAGCTATGCCCTCTTCGGCGGCGGGACAAGTTTAAGCACAAAAGCCTCATAAACGTTCGCAGACCTACAGAGGAGTCCCCTGACGACGAAAAAGAAGAATACTACGAGAACGTCGAACGGCCCTCTGTTACGGCCACAGCCACCATCATCATCATCGGCACGACAACCGGGAACCAGTCTTCACCTTATTTAGCAAGTCCTGAGGCTTGTTAAATTTTCCATAATGATTTGTTTTTTCCGGGCAAGGTCATTAGTCTTGCGCCGGGGGCTCCCCGACGGGGGATCGAACCCCGGTCTCCCGCGTGACAGGCGGGTATACTAACCACTATACTATCGAGGAGCCGGCCACAACCATCCATCCCATAAAACTTACCTCTGTGGAGCCAACCTCCACCACTAACGGCGATACACGCCAAGAACATCCACTTAAAGGATGTGACATTAACTAAGCCAAAAAACAGGCAGCATATATTGAACTGCACGTTCGCCTAAAACAAACAAAGCATTACCCCATACGCCTACTAGTCCCGCATAAATTGATAGCAAGCAAATCAAGCTAAAACGCGCAATTTGCGGTAATCAATTAAATGCCAAGTAAATTGAGCTGAACGCTAAATTTACTCACATAAAAGCTGAAAATGTAATCATTGAACCAAAAAAACCACTAAAAGGCAAATGTGCGAGCCAGATGCCGTCGTCCGAACCAAAATCGATGGGAATCATAAAAATGCGCGCCAGCAATTTTATGACCCCTTCGGAAAAATGGTTACCTAAAACCATTAAGACAACCAGCGCCAGTTTTCGTTCTAACCAAATTAAGTTAGAACAAACGAAAAGGCAATAAAGCAAAATAAACATTCGCCTTGGCGCGATTGCTCCTCCTTCCATGAGTTTCCCACGGAAAAATCCATTCGGCTAAAGAAAAACAATAGGCGAAATAAAAACGCGCTATTGATTTTTCTTTCAGTTTAACACCGAAAAAAGGACCAGGCAAAAAAGGAAATTCCTTTGATCTAGTGAAAGAAACCAGGTTTCACACCTCGGAAAAAGTACAATGGGAAACGAACAACGATAGTGGGATGAGAGTTGTTGTTCGGGCAAAAACAATGAGACGGGGATCGAGTGGATTCGAGGCCATTGTTGAAGGCAAGGTTTTTTAGGATCGCGTCGAGAAAGGACGAAGAGTTGGTTAAAGATCTTCAAGGTGGTGGATTCGAGACTATCGACGAAGCCGATGAAGGAAAAATGTCTGGAATTTAAAATTCCATTATCTCATCTATTTATAGACTTTAAGAACTATACGATTGATACGACTTTGTAGGTTGACCATGACCAATGTAAGTAGTCAAGTAAAAATAGCGGGATTGCTGTCCAAACCAATAAACCTATAAACATCTTTGATGGATTGCGACAAGGGGGCGGTCTGCCCTGTCGCCTCTTCAATCTGGCGTTGGAGAAAGCAATCCGCGACTCTGCCGTCACAACTAGAGGGACTATTATCACTAAATCCCCCCCAGATACTTGTCTACGCAGATGACATCATCATCAGTAGAACCGAATCCGCTGTACAGGACTCCTTCACCCAGATCGGGCAGGCGGCACAAAAACTGAGACCGCACATTAATGACGGAAAAACTAAGTACATGGTGGCAATTTCTGCGAAGAGAAGACCTACCGTTGGTCAAACGATCAAGGTAGTGGAGCACGTATTTGAAGTAATGCAATCCTTTAACTACCTTGCGTCAATAGTATCAGCCGATAACAATATGGAAGAAGAAATACGCGAACGGCTGATTAAATCCAACAAAGCCTACTATGGTCTATCAAGGCTCTTTAAATCCCGAAATTTATCCAAAACATCCAAGCTACTACTGTACAATACCATGGTCTTATCAGTACTCATGTATGGATCCCAGACCTGGGTGCTCAATAAAAGGCACTCTGAACTCTTAGCCGCGCTCGAGAGGGAGTTCTTAAGGAGAATTGTTGGCCTCGTATGTGAGGGAGGACGATTCCGGAGACGCTACAACCATTAGTTGTACGCAATCTACCTTGAAGCTAATGTTGTAAGAAAAGTCAAGCTCGGTAGACTCCCGTGGGCGGGACAACTAGCTCGAATGAAGGAAGAGGATCCTGCCCAGAAAGTCCTTTGTGGCAGGATGTATGAATGGAGACAGCGCGGCAGACCTAGTCTGCGATGGAGCGATGGCGTAAACTAGGACGCCCAGAGCCTGGGAGTGCCAAACTGGATGACATCATCTCGAAATCGGGACCGGTCGAAAGATTTGTTAAAAAAGGCCGATACCAGATCCCGATTGTCGTGCTGATGATGATTATTCTACACTATTTGCTTGGGTATTGTGTGTGTATTTGTAAGAAAAGGCACAAGGCTATGTTAGACGTAACATCATACAAATATTTTGATAAGACGCCGAACTGTAAACAATTCGTCACCACGTAGTCGAGCTTGCCAGCGAAATACGGTCGACGTTAAACCAGTAACGGCATTTTGTAATATCACCGGTGTCAGTTTTACAAATATGAATGTGGTGTATGCATACGTTTTTTTTCGGTTTCTTTGTAATTTTCTACGAAAATATTTTCTTATTCAAATTATTGGAATTCAGGAATTCAAATCTCGATGTCGCTCTTTTGGAGCCACCTGTGATACAGTCTTCGATGCTGGATGTGAGGTTATACCCGCGTACTATTCAAAACATCCTACGTGGATTGGGCTGTAGGAAAGCAACCCTCCCGGACGGAATACCAGCAATAGTCCTTAAGAGCTGTGCTCCAGAACTGTTCCAATTCATGGCAGACTCTTTCACTTATCTTATGCACGGAGACATTTACTACCTGCTGGTAAATCGCTCAAGTCCAGCCAATCCGAAAGAGGGGAACAACGTGTCTTCGACAAAATTATCGGCCGACAGCGTTACTGTCAGTGTTATCTAAGATGATGGAAAAGGTCATCAATGACGAGTTAATTAAGAATTTGGAGTGCAACTGACTTCTGAATGATCATCAATATGGATTCCGTGGTAGGCTATCGACGGAAAACGTTTTGACCCTTATAATCAATATATGGACATTAAGGGGTATGGCGAGTCAAGGGCGGTCGTATTGGATATCTCCACATCTTTTGACCGCGTCTGGCACGGGGCATTGCTGAGCAAAGTTCGTTAATATAGACTATCCCTGCAGCCTTGCAACTGAACTAAGAACTTCCCCGAAAATCGATCGATACGGTTTGTTGTAGACGGCGAGTGTTCGGTTCTATATCCTGTTAATTCCGGGGTTCTTCAAGGTTCTATTTTGACTCCAACCTAATTTTTGTTTCACATAAATGATTTGTTGGACTCGGCGGATAACAGAGTGTTCAGTTATGCGGATAATAGTATGCTAGTTACCTCTTTTTCGAGTGACCGGTCGATTAGTGCATGAACGTCACACAAACTGAGATGTAGCCAGATCGACTTTCTGAATGGGGATCTGGATAAGATCCTGCAGTGGAGAAGGGCCCATTTTGACGACTTCAACGCAATGAAGACACAATATACAACATTCACAAAAACAAGTGGATCATCGGCTCCACTGGATGGAGGACAATGAATGAAAATCCACAACCCTGAAATGGGGGAGCAATACCCCAAACCAACAATAGTAAGAATCATCGTGTTGCGAAGATTAAGATGAGCCGGGTATGCAGCGAGAATAAGAAACGAAAGAACTCTAGATAGAATTCTTGACTGAAGGTCAACGGGAAAGAGACCGGTAAGACTGCCGCAACGAAGATGTGAGGACAATGGAAAATGTGATCTCGAGGAGATCGATTCAGAGGGCAAAACATTAGGGTGGGGGTGTGGCGTAATCGAGTCAGTGGGGTTGTGGGGGTTCTCTATATTACATGGAGAACCAACCCACAATTCCAACCACAATTTCCGCCTTATTTCGGCCGCTTTCAGCATGTCATACTAACCCCAATTCCACCGTTCATGCTATTCACCTGAAATATCATGTTTTCCAAATGGACGCCTAGCTGAATTCATACTTCTACGCAGATAATGCATAATTGAATTCAGCTACTTTTTTGCCATACGGCAACTCCATTTTTGCTAGCCCATGAGATTTCCATCGGAAATCACATCGTGTCGGTTAGTAACAACAAATCTAACCAAACGACGTCGTTGCATCATAGCGAAACCGCTGGGGAATTTATCAAAATATTTAATTAGTTCACACGATAAATTACCCTAGCCAATTTGGCGTAATTTCGAATTTTCCGCAGATCATCTTGGGATCAACGATCTCATTTTACAGGTGAATAGCGCAAACTGCATTTTCCTCTCCTCCACAATTCTGTCTTTCCATAGTTTGATGCCCTCTGAGATCACCACAATCACCGCACTAGGTCAGTGGATCAGTCTCAGACGCGGCATTAATACACACACACTAAGCCAGATCTACACTGGGTTATTGTGCCGTCCTTTTGATTTCTTCATCCTTTCTACGCCCATCGACGTCGAGCGAATACGCATGTACTTATCCACCTCGATGAGCGTGGGAAATTGAAGGATGCACAAGTGAGAACGATTACCAATGGCTGATTGTGGTGTAAAAGCAGAAATCCCAATTTCCATCCCTAATTCCAATCAGTCGCTACATATCCAGCATCGGTGTCAGACACGCTGCTCCGAGTCGACATTTTTAATCGCTAACGTGATCGGTCAAAAGAAGTCGAAAGTCAGTCGCTATTCAATCACCATCGTGGGTGCACATGCTCGAGCCACAGCGATTGATCTAAGTGACAATAAATTTTCCTCGATATACTATAGTTAAAGCTACTATTGTTACAGTTCTAAATTACACTGCCTTTAAATTTTAAGTTTTCGCCATTTATTTATTGGAGTGTAATCTTTCAGAGTTTGTTCTGAACGGTACTGTGGGATTTCCAAAAGATATACACGAATACGCAACCTATGAAGAACACAGCACAAAACAAAACAAACAACAGTTATTACAACCGTATACCAGAGTATTAAATATTTCGAATTCACAGCTTTAGTGAAGAGAAAATTCACATACAATGCAATCGTGGTACGATAAGTTAGTTCTTTGGTTCGAATCCTTTGTAGTCTCTCTAGTATGGGTTCGAATCACATTCTTCACAATCATTGCTACTAATATTTACACTAATTGTACACTAATTGTGCGTATACACTAATTGTATGTGTGGATACACTAATTTATTTGTGCATACACTAATTATTAGTATAGTGGTTACTATACCCGGCTGTCACGCGGAAGACCGGGATTCGATTCCCCGTCAAGGACCCTCTGGCCCAAGGCTAATGACCTTGCACGGAAAAAACAAATCATTATGGAAAATTTAACAAGCCGCAGGACTTGCTGAATAAGGCCAAGACCGGTTCCCGGTTGTAGTGTGGGGCTTTTCAGGGCCCGAAGAGCCACGCATCGCTCGAACCCCACTATAATCAGCAAATATAGCTTACCTGTGAGTCGAATTTCGGGCAATATTACACAATCTTGTCATGGCATTAATTGCCAACCCATTTGCTGAAAACAATTCGGTTATCCCCACTGATAACCGACATAAATACCCCCAAACAGGGCTGAAGAGCATTTTCTCTACATTCGGCATGGCATATTATCCTTTATTTACAGACCCATCGGCCGATCGTCCTATCCACGATATACAGCGTAGCCATCGTTGGCTACCTGCAAGCGATCGAGCATTATTTAAAATAACACACACTCGGTTCATCGGCCGACGGGATTCTGAGCAGAATCAAAGTGTACATAAACGCTGTGGCCATGCCCATCAGCGTCCAAGAATACATGCAGGACTATTCGCTGGCTTGCACATCTGCAAGCCAGATTTCTAATAATCCTGCAATAGGAAATAACGAGCAGGATAATAAAAAAACCATAAACCTTTTTTTTTTCCTGGTTGCTATGGCGAGCAATCTTCTGTGGATTTTACATCACAGAAGAGCCCAATAGCCGCCGCCAGCTTTATTCCTTTATTCTTACTCAAATACGTCTGTCTGACCAAGCAAACAGAAGAAAGCATTTTCGCCTGTACGGCAGCATCTTACCAACCATCGCCAGCCTAATATAAACATACACTCGAGCAGCCTTGAGTTTCCGTTCGATATTTTACCGAAATCTTAGGAAACCATTCCCTTGATTTACGACCGCATTGCTTGCCACCAGCAATACCCGCCACTTCATTTTGGCAGATGTGTATGGGAATTTCCCTGGTATACCACCAGGTATCCGATAGGCATTGCTTCCAGCAAGTGGGCGTGCCTTCTGTAGCGATCCTAAATCGCCACCCCTATCTAAATCCCCAATATCATCAAACAATCCCGCCGCTGCCACCAAAATATGTTGCACTCCGCGCCGTGCTTTAACGGTAGACCCGAGAGAAGAGCGCGAAGTGTTGTGATTGAGAAAATAAACAGAAGCTATAGTAGCTTTCCAGAGGCCGAACTGCTGGCCAAATGCATCAGTACCATTTCAGAGGCCGAACCGCTGGCCGTATGTCTGATCAAAACAAACCTTTAATTTAAACACCATTAAAACTAACTATTCTTATATTTACAAAATCCTTTTGGCCTTTTATTTTCTCAATCACAACACTTCGTGCGCTTCTCTCGGGTCTACCGTTAAAGCACGGCTCGGAGCACAACACTTCCTAGCCTGTACGGCTGTCGGAGTAATTCCATTGTTAGAGTTTCCAGTCGATGGCCATTGGGTTACCGCCAATGAAGCGATCGGATTGGCTCTTTCATCGATCACCGTTTCATCGTCGTGACTTCAAGGAAGGTTGAGGACGAATTTACGAGGAGTAAGATAGTATCAGCACAACAACGAAGACGTGTCGCTGCAGTTGCGTATAAGTGAAGGGAGTCAGATTTCATCACCTGGAGAATGCGCGCGAGTCTGGAGACGAATCGAGTCATGTAAAACATTTGTCCTGTAATTAATGTTATACCTTTTAAATGTGTAAACTCGGAATTTGGATTGTTTGTTCCAGTAATAAATATCAGTGCCGTTAAGAGTTCAAACACAACTCTATAGTTTTATTTATCTCGTTCATCGTTGGCGAACAGTTTCCGGAAATAGTCAGTGGGTAGTTTACTGAATCCGCATCCCTGCTTGATGCATAGACCAAAACCCCCACAGTAGTGCCGATGATGATGATGGTGACGATACACTAATTGTATGCTTTTGGTTACTTTTTTATTTTAAAATAGGAAACTATTCACATTTATAATATAATATTCTGTTAAAAAAAATTAATTAACACTGGTTTTATTGTTTGTTATTGTTTTCTTAGGTTTCTAAAAATGAAATTGAAAAATTAGACACTAGTTTTAAACAGACCAAATGCGATGCCAATTCTTACTGCTTCGATTACTCAGACGCGGAAGAAGAGGAAAAAAAGTGGAAAAACAGTGTCGTCGTCCTGGGAGTTGGCGACTATTGGTTTCACCTAGGAAGTGATAGTTTAATGCGCTGCTAAAAACAAGTGCAAAGCGAGGGAGATTTGAACGCTCTCTCGGGGGTTTGAATCAAAAGTAATCGTATCGATGAATACTAGTCTTAAATGCCTGGATATTACAACGACAAGCAAACACAGCAGAGCATTCCACATTCCTGTGGTTATGGAAATAAAACGATCCTCTGTGTTTATTTGTACGTCTGAAGCATGCAAAGTAAATCGAATAAATCTACGTTAGCTGTATCTGACTTTGCGACAAATAAAATCGTGGTATGGTGACTATTTCGCAACAGAACTATATTCTATACTGAAACCATACTCTACTTAACGCAAGTCTGCAGCAGATCCATTCCGCCAAACCTGGAGTGGATTTCACTACGAGTATAAACCTGTTAATTATAAAGGGCTTTTAAAAATAAACGCACTAAAAATAACTGAACACTGTTGTACTACAAATAATTTATTCTATAATAATTTTAAAACCATTACTTGAGTTTTTCGTGGTTGGATGTAAATGATAAAAAGATACATGTGTAAGTACAATAGCATAAATAAATAATATTTGACAAGAAATATAAATTCCAATTTATTTCAGTGAAATAAATAAGTTCGAAAATATAACTGGTGCTACAGCAAGATGTGAGGTGAAAATTCAAATGTAGTCTTGAGTTGGTGCCGCATAATAGCCCCGATTTACGCATTGATACGTTGACTTATTCAGTAGAGTGTTGTGAAATAGTTAATGATATTTTAATGCGCACGTCCTTTACAAAATACCAAATTAGATAACAAAACATTAAAATTACGCCGAAGACCCAGTCATTATTTTATGTACTATATACCATAGCAAGTCTAACAGATTTCCAAATGACTTGGAAACTTTCAAAGAAACGTCTTTACCAGTGCACAGATGTATATTATACTCAGAGTTCGGAAAGAGGCCGACGCTTAGTCAACATGACCAACTCAAAATTAGCTATATATTTATTGATTTATTGACAGATAAGTTAATCTTTCCAAGTCTAATATTTCGAATATCCTCTAAGCCAACCATTGTTGAAGTTGTTGTTATCCTAAACTTCATCTTACAACTTTCTTGAGCAGTCAAATTCCCAGAAAAAGATCAAAGCAACTTCGAAGAAACCACTTAAATGTTTGTGACTGAAAGCATGAAAGGTTAGATTGATGTGATCAGAGAGGTTTGCAAACTATTTACATTAAATTCCCATCGGATGCGAACCTTCAGCACAACTAACATCAACAAAACATCATAAAATTGTATGAAGTAAACTCTTGATGGGATTTCTCAAGTGATTAGTTCCACTATGCATTTGGCGTTTCATGAACTGAAACGTTGAGGTTTCGTCATTTATTAATTTGGGGGAAACGAAATCCATTATTTATTCGGTAAATGGCTGTGGTGATATGTATCTCGTAAAGTGTTAATGAAACAAATTCGTCCTTCTGCTCCTTGGAAAAGTGACAATCCATACTAAAAAAAATCCTGGACAGATTTTGTTGATTGCTCGATTCAGTTGTCAGTTATAGGGAGTAAAACATGGAAATTAATAAAGAGAAAGGTATATTTTAAAATTTTGCTTGGATAATGATGAGAAGGCAAGCCAGAAAACTTAAGTTGTGAATGGTGTTTATGGTATCAATACTGTCACAAATCACAATTACGTGCAATTTTGATTTCATTGATTCAGTTCCGGTATTTTCAGTGTTAAAGATGGTAAAAGCGTCACGGAAAAAAAAATATATCGACACGTTAGCAATCGTAGCATCACAATGGAGAAAATGGGAAAAAAACAAATTCCGCATATTCGAAAATAGAGAAAATATGACAAAGAAGCAGCACAATGATGCAAGCTCCACAACCACAAATTGGAAGAGCTTGTGGCATAAATCTTCGTCTTTGTGTCGGAATTGGCACAGGTTCTACCAAGATTCCCCATCAAACCACTTCCGTAGATTGTTCTCACCGAACGATGACACCTGAAGCAGCTCACGATGGAAGAGAGACACAAATTGAGTCACTGAAATAACCAAGCAACGATCGCCGAGTTGCGTTTATGGGTGATTAGGGAGTATGTGTGCCGTCCTTGGCACGGGTTCTACGCCTAGTCCACATACAAGGACTGTCACTCTTGTTAACTATATATATACAAGGACTGTTAACTTAAACAAGGCTTTTTACTTAATTGATTTTGAGTTAATATCCTCATCCACCGACGATTGTTGGGCACAGACGCAGATTATTTAACGTGGAGGCACGACTTGCCTCCACTGAATCCGTATCGCGATTAGTTAATTGCAGAAGATACAATTTCATCTTACGTTTGTCGACATAAGGGGGTGATTTTCATGGTGAGGATGTGCACGCACACAGATATGTTTACCTCGCACGTTCATGACGTGTGTCCAAGAGCAAGCGAACCGTGGATATTACATTTCCATAAAAGGAAATGTTTATCCGATTGGTACTGCGTAAGAGATCCATGCTGATCGGGCGCACGTTGCTGGCGTCCTCTGATATGACTTGCCATGCACGTGTGTGGAAAAAAATATTTTCTTTCTGTGTGCATGGACAAGTTTGAGGGTTCATGTCGGTCACGTATTGTCGTAACCGAATTGGATTCTTAGGAATACACTGCGTTGTATGCAGGCATGCCCCTGGGGGTAATGCTTATAGGATGTTGATGCCTGTCGATCGGTTTACCGACCGATGTGCTTGTAGGTCAACAAGGAAGGAAAGAAATATTTCTTGCATGTGTGCAGCGGAATTCGTTCGGAGACATATATAATGAATTAGTTCGGGTGATGTTGGTTGCTTGGTGGTGCAACCAAATTGCTTATAAGGAACATGTCTGTTTGGTGCTGATGGATTTTGCATTAGTGAATATTATGAATTTACACCATTTCAGGTATTTATAGTACAACTATGTAAAGGTGAGTACATGCTTTCTGTATGCCCTAGGGGTATGTTGGGTGTCGAGCCTGGAAAAGGAGAGCGGTGGCGTTATTGAAATCCTTTAGTGGTAAATAAGCTTTAGTGGTTAATTACTTTCTTTATTTTTGATTAGCACTAATACGTTTCTTTGTTTATTTGCGAACTGTATTTAAAAGAAGTTATTTTAAATTTCCGCTTTAATTCGCTCACGCGGTCGTCTCACACGATTCGTACTAACACTCGGAGGTTGTAAATTTACTCGCGTGTGCACTCTGCGTTGGCGAAGTGATGCTGCGCGCACGGGGGTGGGGTACGACTCAGCAATATACATTCGCTAATGGCATAATTTGGGGTGGTGGTGAATATCCTCTCGGCTAAGGATATGTTTTACTTACCACAAGAGAAACGTAAAGTCTCTCATTGTGGAATAGAAAACCAGATCTCGTAATGAAGATCATGGTGGTAAGGGTGTATGTCTGATCGTGAAGATCACATTGGTTTTTTCATGCACAAGGCCATGGGAACGAAGCTGAAAAATCGAGAGACAAGAAGATCGTATAGATCATTGTTTACGATATGCATTGTAGCTATAATAGACGGCAATTCATCTGAGAAACGGTGCTAAAAGCAAATAAGGGCATCATTACAGTCGTGGATGAGTGGTGCAGTTGCGTTACTAGACGCATCGCCACTAGGAAAAGGTGCTAATGGGTTTTAAATGTTTATGGCATCTCTGACTGCAGTAGGAACCGACTTCTTGTTTGTATTAGGAAATGCTAGAGGATTTGGTTTCGATGATAATGCTTGGGATGCGGTAATTGTTTGTCGATTGGACAAACGAATCGCGGGTCGGTTTATTGCAGATGTATAAACAAGCTGTCCGACATAGCATTTTATCTGATGACGAAGGGCGCCGAATGGTTTGGGATTTATAATGCCGTATGCTGTGAAGAATTCTTTACAGGGAATTTGAATAACGCATTAAATGCGTGAATGCTGTGAGAATTCCTTTTAGGGATTTGCAGATAATGCGTTGAATGTGTGGCGGTTTCTGCTAGTGTGTCAACACGGACGCTGATTCAACAGAAACACCACCGATATTACGCTGGAAATTGTTCTTACCGGAAAAACCACACAAATAGCAAAACACACAGACGTAACCACCTTCCTACCAAAACCAAAAAAAAAACAGACGTAACCAGTAGCAATGAAACACACAGTTTTCTAATTGTATTTACTTGTTGAACTTTATTGAGTCTTGGAATTAATCTAGGGTATACAATTTCACTGTTCTGGAGTGCTTTTGTCTCTGGACATCACAGCGTTCGACACATACACCAGGTAATGATATCAACGTTCTTACATTCGGATTCTTAACATGTAGTTCAACTTTTACGTTGGTTATAACGCACACTCGACAATATTTACAAATGGGTATTCAATTAAACTCCGACATGCAACGACCTCGACAAGTGTATCTCGATCCGCGGTTCAAATCTGACTCCTTGAGACGTTGACTCGATCATACGGCCAGTCTCAGCTGGGGAGGGTTTTCCTGTTTGTGGTGAATAACGATCTTTCTCCGCTATCTATCTGACAGCCAATGAGAAAGCGATTTTTGGGTTTCGCTGGGAGGATTTCCATTGTTATCATACAGATAAGTGGGCTGTCCGTACCTTGGAAGTGAGGACAACGAAAGATGCGTTGAAGAAGCAAAAGAGGAAAACCGTTCAGCGGCTGTTCAAATAAATGAACATGCACAGGGGCTGGGAGAATTGCTATCGTAGACGATAGAGGGTATATTGTATAAACAATCCCACAGGCAAGCGCCAAAATGGATATTTGTTTGTATTAGCGCATGAACATGGGACGAGACCGTTGCAAGATTGTTTGAGGTAAACACATTAGGGTCACGTCCAAATCGATGCCAGTTTATCGCTTATGCAACCGATCAGGGATAATTGGCTGCAGTTGTATAAGCAACCGATTTGCCATGGCTTGATCGTGGGACCAACGGTTGCTGGAGAAGAGTAAACACAGTGGGATTGCTGTGTAAATGATAAGCATGGGCGCCGGCAAGAGGACCCGGTGGATTTTGTAATGATTCGTACTGGTCATGGGTGCCGACCAGAGGAACCGAATATACTTAAGGAATACAGCATTGTTACTTAAATGCTGTGGCAGGGTGATGATCTGGCCATGGGTTGTTTTACAGGTAATTGAAATGATTGAAGGATAGCTTAAAGCTTCCCGATTGCGGGTAAGCTATTAGTCTTTTTTGGATGAAGAATGGGGAGTTGGTTAAGGTAAATGGGTGGTTTTTTGGGTAGGTTAGAAGAACCCCACAAATGCATTAAATGTCCTTGAGAAAGGAAGTGTTTCAGTTATGCTGTTGATTGAGATGCAAATACGGGTTGCGAATATGGGGGGTTCTTCAGGTGAGCTTTAAGAACCCCCACAAGCCGCACCGCAGACCTACAATAGTGAGAGTGATCAGGTCGCGAAGATTAAAATGGGCCGAATATGTGGCAAGAATGGGCAACGATAGGACCGTGTGTGGAATTCTATGGCAGGACGGTAGACCCGTGGGAGCTAAGGTAGAATGTACCGACGTACGGTGCTGATTCACTGAAATCCCACTTAAAGTTAAGGAACTACGATTGATTGTGGTCTTGCGACTGAAGTCAAATTAGTTCGTCGCCACTGTAACATGCCAATGGATCAGTATGCAGCAGGGAAAACCGGAACAATTAAAACGCTTGGAGGTGGCTGGTGATCACTGCATTTATTGCTAATGTCTTCTCCTTCTTTTTTGGTTTTATTTTACACAAGTTTCTTACAATAATATATCTAGTTCCACAGCTTTTATTGTTAACATTTTCTTCCTTTTTGGTTTTATTTTACACAAGTTTCTTACAATAATATATTTACTTCCACAATTATGGATTAATTAATTCAATGTCCCTTAAACTTTTGTTTCAACAAGATGCTACGTTGGTAAATGCTCGCACTTCTCGCCGCACCGGGGGGAATTTTACATTCGCACGATTAATCGGGCCGGTGGGACAAGAAACCCGAATTGACAACTGTATGGACGGCTGAGGCAGCAAATCGAAATTGTAATTTTAACGACAATCGACGGACTGGATGCGCTTCGACATGTCTAAACCCCGTCGGGAAATGAACTTGACTTTTGGTCGAGTGCGAACACGACGAGGGATGATTTTCGACTCTGCGTGCGTGCGCGTTGATGGCTATTTCTCGACTGACTGAAAATGGGCAAGAATCCATTCATGGTTCCGTGGCGGTGGAGTCATCGCCAAGTAAAATTCACTGCGACTTACTAAGAACTTGAAAAGGGTTGCTATGTGTGCATAGAGGATTTAATTCCAGAGAATTACTGCCGTACAGGTTGAATTGGATTCCTCTGTCGCTATGTATACGGGGAAATCGGTTTTGGAAACACGACCAAGTATGGGCATGGGTTGTCGGTTAGACAAAGGAATGTGGGTCTTGGTCGTTGCGATGGTTGTTTCGTGGAAATGCAACGCATCGTGCTGGTGGCTTACCAGGAAGGAGAATTGATGTTGTTTCAATTGGTTTAGGTGGGATGGGAGCCGAAATGGTTTTCGGGGAAAGTAAATGTTGCTTGGTTACAAGCGAGGGAAATGGGTTAAGCAGGAAGTGAACCGGAACGGTTTTCGGGGGAAATTAATACTGCTTGGGATATAGTTTAAATAAGAAATTAACCGAAGTGGTTTTTGGGAAAAATGTATGCAGTTTGGTGTAGATGAGGGAGATGATTTATATTCTGTTGCAAGTTTTTAGAAATGCGTTTTATTACAGATTGGGAAATGGATTCTTGGTAAGTTTGGGGATGTATGCGATTGCAGATTTGGGAACGGATGTTGTTGCATATTGGGAAGTGTGTTATTTGCATGTTTACAAATGTGTGCTATTGCAGATTGGGTTATGGTGGCGCGCTGTTAGCGGTCAAAGTTGGCCGAAATTGTGGGTTGGTTCTCCGTGTGATATAGAGAACCTCCACAGACCAACGGGAAAGAGCCGACAGGAGGGCCGCGACGGAGATGGGAGGACAATGTTAGGTTTGACCTTGAGGAGATCGGATCAGATGGTCCAGTGGGGAAGGATAGTGCACAGGATAGAGCACGGTGGCGCAGGCTAGTCAGTGAGGTCATCAACTTCCGGGTTCCTACATCCAATAAATAATAATAATTCCAAATAATAGGTTTCCTCAAGGCCGTCCTATCAGACGTTAGTTTCTGTGATGATCGCTCCATTCGACCCGAATCTCTTACCGCCCAGCCATTTCTTTATGTTTGGAAACAGGAAATAGTCGCAGCGGCTAAATCTGGAGAATATGCTGGATGGCGTAGCAGTTCGTAGGCCATTTTATTGATTTTTCTTGATTATCCCTAATAGGCACATGAAATTATTTTTTTTTTTCATTTTCGTTAAAATTCACGACGTTATTACTGTGCGGGAAATTCAAAAAGTTACAGACTTATCTAACTGCCCTCTTAATGTAGTATTTCAAACAGTTCGAAACCCTTTACTTTCCAAAAATCCCTCCATACCGAGGACCAAAACACTTTATTTTACCCGGCTGACACTAAAGCGAAGGATTCAAACCGAAGGTTTTTTAACCTCTTTCGAACCAATTCTGAACATTTATTAATATATCCCGAAGTATCGTTCAACTACTTCAAAAGTAAGTCTTCGCCCAAAATTGTCAAACTTAATTTAACAATTCAGCAATGAAATTCCATAAATTGTCACTAGGAAGTTAGTGGGCTTAACCCAATTATACAAGAAAGGAAGCATGGAAGAGGATGTGATAGTTGTGTACATAACAGCTTCAATGATCTCCCTTTTGTTAACGACTAGCCGACCGCATGATTGAAACACAGTCCTCAAATGTGACCGCCGCCGCACTCGATTCCCCCGAAACTATTTGAAAGTTCCAAAAATGGAAAACTAAAGCACGAGGAGAGAAAATAAAAAGACTGTCCAGTTCTATTGCCTCTTTGTCGTTGTCCGAAATCTGACAATCCTCAAAATAAAACGCTTCCTTTCTCATGGTGGCACATCTGAATAGTGTCGTATCTTCCTTAAATTGGGGTAGGACTATAAGATAGTATACAACCAGCCAGTATATGATAAGAAAGTGTAAGAGACACTGTCAGGGATGTTAGAGAGAGTCGCAGTCAAGTAAGGAGTCACAAAGAGAAGAAGGACAAACCGGGCTGCCTGGAGTGAAGGCAAAAATCTCGGTTGCTTTTACAAATTTTACTTCATCACTGAAATTCTGTGTATCCTTTATGGTTGTGTGCTATGTAGTTGCCGACCTAGTTTCGTAGATAGCCTGATTATTAATACCCTTTCCCGATGGAAGATGGAACCAAGGAATATAATGAGGACATTCCCTTAAAACGTGCTTCTTTGTGGCTTTGTATGACAATGAGGTGAATTTTATATCCAATTAATTAAGAAAATCTAGTCGCTGATATGTGTAAAATACTTTTGTTGGTAAAAACACCATTGATACTACAAAACTGATTATGAATTCAATTTTATGGTGTTTTACACAATTTGAAGTTACGAAGAACGCTGGTGGAAAGCGGAAGACGTTACAACCCATGTTACGGAAATGCGAGTAGGTGAAAGCTTTTAATCTCTAGATGGGGCAATAAAAGCTTTTTTATTACTAAGGTCAATGCTCTCAATGGTTCAATCATGATGAAAAGGATATAGTGTCACAACCAATTGGTAAAATACAAATAGATTTGATATTCAGCACAATGGACGAACTTCTTGCCGTATTCAATATCCTGCCATGAAGCTCTGTCGAACTTCACTGGGCCAATAGTTCACTTCCACTGGCTTTGAGTGTGTCCAATTTAAAATACAGGTCGAGGTCGTCCATTCGCTTTTGTACTTTGCCAGAGGAAAGTGATTGCGGTAAATATTGTCTTTAAGGGAGTAGTTTGGAGGTTTGTGAATGGCTGATAGCGCTAATGGAAAACTATAACTTTGATATGAGACAGATTATTTTCTTAATTCGATGGAATAATTAACTTCGAGCAGATTAACTGGAGGGGGGTAATTCAGTAAAATTCTTTAAATACTAAATCACATCATAGAGTGTACACAATTGTGGTATGGTTAACGGAGTTGTTCAAATATGGGTAATGAGGAATCCCATTTAGTTAAAATACCTTGTCTTTGATCGATTAATTATTTAGTATGCAATAATTCCAAACCTACCTGCCTAACGCGGTATGCAAGCCAATTTCATTACGAAAAATGTTCTCATATAATGCTCAGTTGTTTACCATCCCAAGTTATGGCAGGTTGTGGTGTGGGGATAGATAGTCGCGACGCCAGCATGGGCGAGAGTTCTACTATCCACCCACTCGCCGCTAACGTTCCAATGTCTCTCACGATTGTTCCGCTGCCTGCAAACGAACGATCACCAGGAAGAGGAATAACCACAAATAAAACGCACAGATTTAATTGGTGATCACCCCTTTTTTATTACTTTACTTAGAACTTATATTTAATATTAAATTGATTTTTATAAATTTTATGCAAGATGAAACACTTCTTTCTTGACACGACTTCGATATATCTACGCTTCTCAGCCGCGCGACGGAGAGCAGGAGGTAGCACGACCGTGTTGGTCGGCGGATGTAATAAGACTCAGCGATAAACGGATCGTGCAGAGCCGACTCGCTACTGGGGTGAGTTTGTGGTGTGGTGGTAGATATCCTCTCCACTAAGGATATGTATTTACTTACCACCAGAGAAACGTAAAGTCTCTCTTGGTGGAATAGAAAACCAGATCTCGTTGGTGAAGCTCATGGTGGTATGAGTGTGATCGTTTAGATCTGTGTTGTTTACTCATGCGCGAAGGTAATGATAAAACAAAGCAGGCAGGCGGCAAGGAAAAAGGGATCGAGAAGATCGTTGTCTATGAAGTGCATCGCGTTTAAATAAATAGACGACGATGCATTGAAGAAATGTGGTAAGAGAAAAGATGAGACGGGGGCATCATAAAAGTCTTAGATAAGTGATGCCCTTGTGTAAAAATACGAATAGACATTGGGAAAGGTTCTAATGGGTTGGGGGACGAAACGAATCCCTTGCTTGCATTTGTATATGCAGGGAAATTCGTTTGTGGGAAATGAATTCTATATTTGCATTGTTTATGCTTTGAATTCAATCCAGCGGGGATGCGCGAAGTCGATGATTGTTTGGATATTCAAACAAAGGAGCATTTCTGGGTAACATGCTTGCAGCTGTATCGATAGTTGCAAGTCATTGGGAAGCAATTCAGATGATTACACAATGACGGTTTGTATATACTATGTGTGCCAATTGTACATGGCATCTATGGCGACGCCAGGATCGAACTCTAGTGTGAATATCTACACTAATTGGAACTTCGGTTCTGGGTCGCTAATGCAGAGATGCATTGATACATGTATGAATGCCCTTGTAGTAAAAATTCTTTGCAGGCATTTCCAGGTAATGCATTGAAAGCATTCATTATCCTAGGGAAGGAAATGTTTTTGCTGTGGGGAGATTGCGGTGCAGGTGTGGGAAGTTTGGAATTTGCCTGACAACCGAAGGTACCGAATAGCTTTTGTTTTATGCTCCCGTATAATGGAGAGAATTCATTGGGAAATTTGCATGCGAAGAAATGCACGAAAGGTAAGAAGTCTTATACAGGGACTTTTAGGTTATATAAATTTGATCTATTTGATGCGTGAAGCATTTAATGTGCTAATGCGATTGCATTAGCGAAACTTATATGGTTGGGTCGAAGTTATCGGGGTTCTTCAGGTAATAGTGAGGTTTGGCGGAACCGCCACAGTGGAATCTGATCGAAACCACCAACCAGCCCGGTAGGACATCCGGCCACAGGATGGTTATGAGATCTTAAATCACATGAGAACCATTAGAACAACAAAACCAAAGGAAATCACGTCTCGTACTATAGTACGAAACTCAGTATGTAAAGGCAGTACACGAGGGTGATTCGCTGATTTAGCAGGAACTCCACTACTGCTATGGTGCAACTTCACGCAAAGAACAAACTCCACAAATAAAACACTCGATTTAATAGTCACATAAAAACAGCTTTTTATTTTCGGTAGTCTTAATTTTTAATTACACAGGTGAACTTCTATTGTTTTTGTTCTTCGGTTACCTGAAGGGTTCCCTTTATGTTTCACAATTGGTATAGATTAGTCTTAGTGTTATTGCAGCTTATCCTTTGTCACTGTTCGTCCCTTTAACTTGTTTTAATTACAAATGGTGTTACTGAGGCGAGACCCTAATTGTTCGAATAAATGTAAGGGTAACGGGGGCTACCGCGAAATTAATTGACGTTCAAGCTAAGACTAAGACAACGAGATTCGTGCAACTATCGTTCAGAAATTCACTAGGTAGGTGCAAACACAACACTCCGCAATACTGCCGAATTAAAACCTGAAGCGTCTTGTAGGAAAACGTATCCACTCTGCGACGCTGATCGGTCAACACTTTGAGTAACTTGATGGAAATGTATGCACTGGTGACACTGACTCAGTAAAATTCTCCAACGCGTGTGGCACCGAACGGTGACGGAATCTGACTCCTCTGATTGAATGGCAAACTTTGACTCAACTCCTGTTGCGCTCCACATCCCACCCGATGCAACGGTGGTGGATTTCCAACGATGTGGGAGGAGCAAATCGGATCTTCTTGGTAGCGACCAATGAACGATCGATTTGTGGTTTAATGGAAGAATCCTCATGTGACCGTACATGTGTGGTACAATGCCCATTCACTGGAAGTGCGGACAGAGATCAATCTTGCAGCTGTTCAAACAAAAGACCAAGGCATAGAGGCTGCAGGCATCGTTGATGTAAACGATAGTGGCGATCGCCGGATGACGAAATAGGTTTCTGTGTATTATGTAAATAGAAACGCGATTTCGGGGGGCATACCTGAGATGCGCATTTGTTTGCCTTACTCAATGACACATGGGAACATCCGTTATTCACATGATCGGTTAAAATCATCCCGTTGCAGGCAATCGATTTTATTCGCCATGGCGATGGCTAGGGTGGCGATAGTTTGTGTTAGGAAAACAATACTTGGGACACGATCATTGGCGTGATTGTTTGACTAACAGTCATGATCGTGTCCGATTCGGTGCTCGGTTGTCGCTTGGGCGATCGCTCGTCGGAAATTTGGTTGCAGCTGTGTACGAAAATAAGTTGCCCGACGTGTCTTTTTGGACCAACGGATTGTTGGAACAAGAACACACAGAAAGATTGGTGTGTGTTTAATGATCATGGTTACAGACAAGCTGAACCGATCGGGTTCCTATATGGTTTATGTAAGGTGAACCGAAATGGTTTGTCGTATGCGTTGATTGATGCCATGGTAAGGTAATGATCTTGCCGTGGGCTTATTTTTCAGGTCGAATTGATGAAGGGGAGCTTTGAACAGATCGGTACTGGTATTTTCAGGTTGGGAACGGGGAGTTGGGTTAGGACGATGGGTGGTTCTTCGGGCGCCTTAAAGAACCCCCACAAGGGCATTTTGATAACTCGGTGACTTTTCCCGCGCAGTGACTTGAATTGCAATACTGCGTCAACTGCCACCTATAAATAGATCACTGTCAAAGTTTGAGCAAGCTGCGCCATTTAGTTTGTGTTTGGCAGCCATTGAAAGCAGGCAACCAGTGAATTTCATGTGCTGATTAAGTATATTTTTTGCGTAAAAAAACATCACCAAAACCAAGGAAATACTTGATAAATACTATGGGCCCTCTGCACCATCGATTTCGATGTTTAAGAAGTGGTTTACTGAGTTCCGTTGTGGTCGTACCAGCACAAGTGACGCCGAACGTTCAGGTCGCGCAAAAGAAGTCGTCACATCAGATATCATCCATAAAATCCGTGGAATGATGATAAGAATGGAAGTGCGTGAGGTGGCTGAGGCTGTAGGTATTTGGCGAGGTAATGTAGCCACTTCGGTGATGCGATTAATTGTCTATGAGAATCCCGAGGAAGTACGTCACACGGTGAATATGATGCACCAGAGCGAATGCCGTCACAAATAAAGCATCGGAAATCGCCTTCTACTTTAACTTTACTTTTATTATATTTTTGCACAAATTGTTAAACATACAATAATGTGTCTTAGGGACATACTAGCGATGACATACACGTTCTAACGCTCTACGTTTTAACACCGTTAACACGTTCAATTCCTCCTATTCGTTCCCTCCTATTCGACTGTCCGTCCTCTCCGCTCGGAAGTTCTATCTCGACCCTTTGACGATTCGAATCTAACTAACCATCTCCACTCAAAAACCAAAACCTGATACAGATCGTATCTACGTCTGCCAGAAGAAATCTTTCATTTCATCCGCTAACAGAATTTTCCACAGTATCTGTTAGCCGCATGTTATTAATGCCCATGGCTAATTTAGGTGCCTGAAAAGGAGAAAGTCCCTCGACGCATACATCCTTATATCATCATCACCATCCGTGGTGGTGATCGAAGTTCGGATCGACGGTTGTCGATCGTGTGCCGCTTCTATTTGCATAGCACATCTGGCGCGCGGAACGGAGATGATTGTTCGGGCGTACAGCCCGTGGTTGTTGGCCTTTTGTAAACACAACCGAAATCCATTAGATCCTTCTAATGGGTGTGAAATTCTTACAAAGGAATCGTGGGACCGGAGTATTTCCTTTGTTGGCGTTGGTCTTGTAAATCTTCCGAATTATCTTGTTGCGGTAATTACGGTTATTTACCATTTTTGGCAGCGGATAGGCGATATGATTTCTTGCATTTAGCTGCCAGCGTATGCATCCGTTGTTATCTATCTACCGAAAATGGTAATTCCTGGTAAACATCGTGCAGATGTTTAAGATGGGAGATCTGTATGCGATGCTTTAGCTGTTGGATTTTTGGGATCTTGGCCGGAATTAGAGGTGCGAATTGCCTTTAGCTACCCGAGTATGCCTCCCTGGTTCGGTTAATTTACCGAAAATATAATTCCTTGGAAACATCGTGCAGATGTTTCGGATGGAAGATTTATGGCCTGTAATCTGGGATTGTTTTTGCATACTATGAATGGATGCGTTGACTCGATACTGAAAGTTTTTGAACGTTAAGTTCCTTGTTTTTTTTAAAGTCGGGTTCAACATTGTTGCAGCTTCCTATGCCCTTGTTACAGGTCTGATTAGGAGCTTTGGGTATACGTGTCTGTGGGCACGTATAATGGATAAGGTAAGTAAGTTCCTGGAAGGTTTGGAACCTTACCTGGGCGGAATTGTGCGTTCGTAGGATGCTACAGGTATCTTAACTGAGCAGGACATCACATTTTACTAGATATTTGGTAATGAAAAAACTATCCGCGCGATGGGTGCCGCGGTTTCTCACACTCGACCATAAGCACAGCCATGTGACAACTTCAAAAGAGTGTTTGGCGTTGTTCAGTCGGAATCCAAACAAATGTTTGCGCCGTTTCGTTGCCGTGGACCAAACTTGGATATACACACACCAGAGACCAAGGAAAAATCAAGACAGTGGGTTTCTCTGGGTGAACGTGCACCAAGGAAGGCCAAGGTGGGTCTGCCGGCCAAGAACGTCATGGCCACCATTTTTTTGGGGGATGCACGAGTTAACACCCCTAAAATATAACATACATAGTTAACAATCAAAACATAAAACAGATACTTCAAAATCTGTTCAAACTAATGTTAGTCATAAAACATGAAAACGTGAACCATTGTATTTTAATAATAGAAACACATATGCTTCAAAACATAAAACACAGGTACTTCAAAATCAGTTCAAACTAACGTTAGTCAAAAAACACGAACAAAAGAAAAGGTGAACCATTGTATATTAATAATAGAAACACAGATGCTTCAAAACATGAAACACAGGTACTTCAAAACCTGTTTAACCTAATAGATTTAAGTTCGAAAGATATAAATACGAGTAGACTTAACTTCGAAATGTAAACAGAGATCCTGTCTGACTACAGACTCGCATACACGTGCTGCTCAGTGGAGATAATTAATAAAAGGAAACATAGTTTCCAAATAAACAAAGAAAAAGGTCTTTTCTTTTTTGTAATATTTTCTCCTAGAACGGCACAAAATAACTCACGCGTCGTTATTCACATCGATTACCTTGAAGAAGGTAAAACCTGGCGAATATTATCCGGAGGTTATTGCATGATTCAACCAGTAATGATGAGGATGCTCTGTGTGAGAACATGTTTAATATAACTCTCCACCCTCTACACTCGAGGTGTTAGCTTGTGTCACAACCGATTAGCTCAGTTTCGATTACGTTGAGCTGTGACACAAGAAATAATGGGACAGTACAACAGTATTGCTCTTGATCCTAAACAGCATAAAAACCTTGGAGAGAAGAGGAGCGATATATGTTAGGTATATCATCATCATCATCGGCACTACAACCGGGATCCGGTCTTGGCCTTATTTAGCAAGTCTCTCCACTGGTATCCGGTCCTTATCCGAGACTTGTTAAATTGTCCATGTTAGTTTGTTTTTCCGGTCATGGTTAGGTATATACTTTCAACAATTAAATAGATATATTCAGATTAAAAGATGAATAATCCTGAATTACGAGTATGTGGACTTACTTGATGAGTACCGTCAGACCGCTTCTCGGTCGACGCTGCAGCTTTCCCGGTTGCAGGGCGTGCAGGATTCTTGATCCCCCTGTTTATTTATTATATTCTTATTGTAACTGTTTATGCACTCGCGAGTGTTCGTAATTGGTAAGGGGTTTTTATTTTCTTCGAAACCGGAGTTAAAATTATTTGCGACCGTTCTCGGTAAGGGTTTTCATTTTCTTCATTCATTCATTCTGTTTAATATGATTATTGCCAAGTAGTTTATGTAATTCTGCCTAATGTAGTTTATGCAAATTTACTACTTGGTGCGATTATAAGTATAGAGAGGTAGAGAGGGGGAGTTTTGGGGACTTTGGGTGAGAGTTCAGGTGCGGGATCCGTAAAATATAGAGTGGGTCCGAAAACAAAGAAAAGGCAGATGGCAACTGGGGACGGAAAAAAGAACATTAAGGAGAGAATGTCGACTGTTCGGAATAATAATAAGAGTCAAACGAAAAGACATAAAATAACCATGATAGAACGTTAGGTGATGGCGAGTGCCCTGTATTACAACAGAATGAAAACAATAATATTGGAAACTAGCGGCAGCTAGTGAACTGAATTGATTTGTCCGCGAATATTGCCCGTGAAAAAGAGTTGGAGTCGTGTTCCGACAACCACAGAAAATCTACAGAAAGTTTCTAATACTTCGCCAGCCATTTGAAGTTTCTACAAAAGTGCAAAAATAAAAGAACGACAGTGATCAAGTAACGCTGCCAATCTGATTAGATTCCACTTACCCACAGAACCAGCTAAAGAGCCCACTACATTCTGAATTGATTGAATAAAATACAGTCCACCCGCATCACAGGGAAGAAGGCCAAATCAAACCGGATTAGTTTGATTGTAGTACACAACTGTGGTGTCTGAACTCATTAATCACTACAACAAGATGAGTCAATCACCAAGCCAGGTGCTGGCTCAAGTGACACACGAGGAGGTGAACTTCAAGAAGGATAATAAAGTGACCAAGGCGTCAGAAAATTACATCCTAAGCCGACAGGGAATGCTGGAGACGAAACTTCAGTCAGGCGTAGCAGCAAATACCAGGGATATTGCAGAAGTGACAGATAATGCCGAATAAGTGACTCTGAAGGAGACGTACAGCAAGATGAGTGAATTATAGGTCACTTGCCGTGCCTCCTTAAAGGATGCACTAGATAAGGTGAGCAATGTGCCTCCCAGCAACAGTATCGAGTGTGCCAGGGGTAGAACGCACGAATTGAGACGACCCAAGATCAACCTGCCCTCCTTGGAGGTCATTTTTGATTTATTTCACTCACTCATCCACAACGACCCCGTCCTGACTAACATCGAAAAGCTGCATTACCTACTAGCATCGCCAGAGAGGCAGAGGGGCGGAGAGATTGCTGCAACATCACCGTGTTGATGAGAGCAATTACCAACCAGCTTGGGCAACCTTCGTCAAGCGCTACAACCACAAGCAAGTGTTGGTCAATGCTCAACTGAAGTTGTTTTTCAACTTGCCTACTTACCGGGAGGAGAGCTCCAGCAACCTAAAATATCTGTTGGATGTATCGACCGATTGCATGCACGCACTGACCAATTTAGAAGTAGATACTATCAGCTGGGACGTCATCCTCATTTACTTTTTATTGCAAAAATTGCTCATGTCCACTCAACAGTTATGGGAGAAAAGGTTGGGAGCGCAGAGGGAGACTCTGGAAAGACTTCGCCAACTCCATGGAAGCTAGATTTCGTTCTCTGGAAGCCATAGTTCTGCAGAGTTCTAGGTGCGGCGCTCAACTTTAAACGATCACGAGGCGGACTTTCACCGCCCGGACCGGACCACCTCGGACGAGCGCCCCTCCACGACGCCCCGACAGCTCCCGGCAGCTGGCTATTTGTGGGGTGTGCGGTCAAGATCAACATTCTCTTCGCCTATGTAATAAATCCTGGCGGCGGAGGTCAACGAGAGACAAACTGCAAGAACCGCCTGTCGTATAATCATCGAACACAGCAATGCCCGAGTCGCATCGACTTCTACTTTTGCCATCGAAGTCATCATTCACTGTTGCTCGAAGCGCACTTTCAACCTTCAGTTCCCCGGCTGGCGACGGACAGTGCCTAGTCATCACAAGACGGGACTGGAAGGGCGATCTCCACAACGAACTCCTTTCATATCCAACGTCATGGTTGGGCGCAGGCTTTTTTGCTGACCGCGTTAGTGAAGATCAGGAGGTGTATTCCACTTGCGAGCCTTGACGGATCCAGGTTCCGAGGTTACATTTATACCAATTCCACAGTACAACCCCTGGGACTGAAGAGTAGACGTACGTCAGTTGGCGTAACAGGACTAGGACAAACCGGGACTTGTCACAGCTGGGTGATTTTATCATTGGAATCACGCCGTTCACCGTACGTAGGGCTGACGCGAGCCGCGGTTTTCGATTCCCTGACGGATTTCCTCCCGACACAGACCGTACCGCGTCAATATTGGACACACATCAGTGGGCTGGATCTGGCCGACCCCGTGTTTCGCCGCCGTTTACATTATGTTCGGAAATGACATTTGTGCAGACGCCATGCTGCCGGAAATAAGGCGCGAAGCGAAAGTCGCTCAAAAGACTCGTTTGGTTGGATCCTAGCTGGTGGGATACACGGGAGGTACCACGAACGGTCAGAAATTTCTTATAGCTGTCGGATTTGGGGACACAACTCCGAAAGGTTTGCGAGATAAAGAAAGAACCATTCGACAAGTACGAGCCTGCGACGGACAATGCTTCTAACGTTAATGTGTTAAAAATGCCAACATCATCTCAACAACAACACGAGGAAATGAAATCATTACATGGAGGTTAATAATAAATCCCGCTGTCACGCGGGAGGCCTGGGTTCGATTCCCCGTCGGGGAGCCTCTGGCGCAAGACTAATGACCTTGCCCGGAAAAAATAAATCATTATGGAAATTTAACAAGCCTCAGGACTTGCTAAATAAGGCCAAAGCCGTTTCCCGGTTGTAGTGCCCATGATGATGATGATGATGAATAATAAATCCCGTGTAAGCTCTCACCACCACAATCATAAATTGGCACCAACAACAGCATCTGGTGCCTCACGAAGCAGCAACAGCAGACACTAGTTCCAGTGACGCGGGCGGTGATTGGAATCTCAAAACAAATCGGCAACAACGAGAGCAGTTCAATCACAACGCAAGGGGGTGCGTGATTTCGAAAGAATCCGACCGAACCTCAAGAAGCGCCCAACCCCCCAAGTTCGGATTCCTCGCCACCGTCGACATCCCATTTGAGTTCGGGTCTTAAAGCATTAGCAGAGGAAATTTATGACAAATTTCACAAAGTTAACACTAACGTATCGGTTACAATCAAACAGCAAATACCTACAGTACAAGAACCTGCTTTAACTCCAAATGCTAATAACAACGATGCGGGTAGAGGCAACCAGAGTGGAAATGAGAGTGACGCTACTAACAATGGTATGGGTATCGGTGACGATGAACAGCAACTAAAACACCTGTTAAAGTCTGGACACGAAAGTGAGAGCTTACCGTGCGCGGCGGCTATTACGACTACCGGTACTACCACAGTCATTGGAAAAGAAGTTGATTCAAAAGCATTCTCACCAATTCGCGTAAAGGTTTACTGACTAAAAAGCAATGCACCATTGCGAACCCGCCGATTACACTAGTATCCAATCCATCGCCGTCTGCGTCTCAGGCCCGTCGTCTTCGTCGATTTTTCTTAAAAATCATTCCGCGGGGAATACAATGTTAGTATCGTCCCATTACAACCACAAAATAAATAATAAATTCCGTATAAATCAGAATTCGACAACGGTTTCTTCCCCAAGTGAGGTGCCTAATTTTCATAATAAAAAGAAAATGGTCGCTGTTCCGGAAATATTTGAAATTACTACAAATAACGGGCTGGATTTTGACTCATCGGAGGAGCTCCAATATGGCCCAGGCACCTTATTCAAATTATTTTGTCGCTACTTGAGCTTGGCTCTGTTTCTGTCCATGAATAAACAACGTGTATCCATGGACATTCTCAAATAATCTCTTCGACTTTCACGAAGTTGATGAAAGAGAAGATGATACAACAAACAAAGAAATAATCATTCCAACTACTGTATCAATACCAGAAGAAGGTATAAAACAGACCACAATCAACTCAACTGACAATGATGGGGGCCTTAAGAAACATGTGAAGTCCAGTTCTGGTGAAAGGAATGTTGCCGCACCTTTAACATAGACCAATCAACGTCGTTCCCATCACATCAAGCGGGGAAATGATTCCTTAAAGCGTGCTAGATCCATTGAGGCTCTTCTTTGTGAGAGCTCACCGTGGAATTCCTCAAACAGTTAACAAGTCGTATTAAACAATTTTGAAACATTGGACGTAGTCACGATAGATCACAAAATTCTAACGCTCGCGATCGGCTCGTTGTAGGAGATCATAATGCCCCAAAACGGCGAGCGTCCATTATTGGTGCCACCGAACGACCTCCGCTAGACCTAGTAAAACAAACCCTGAACATTTTGGAAGCTTCTGCGAATCGAAGAGGTCGATCTATAAATCGCAACTCCAGGGGCGAATTAAAAATCAACCATAACTCAACACAAACCACCAATTAATTTCCCAAAACCTCCAGTTAGTCCAAAGAAGTCCAATTTGAAGAAACCAACAGTAGAACTGAAAAAGACCTTCACCGACAACACCAGTCTCCATAATCTCACCCACACATCGTATCAGCTCTGTTGCTGAGATTTCTTCACATCCTTTCCTAGGTCGGAGGTGTGCTTTGGAGACTCCGATGTGAACACATACGCAGAGTCGGTCACAGAGATGATTCTTCTCGGGCAGGAGATCTACATTCCGCATTCCATCAAACGAAGTTCATCTGATAAGCCTTGGTTTGATAAAAAATGCTTTAAAAAAAAATAGAGCTCTTAAACAATGGCGCTCCAATCCCATCGAGGTTAACAGAACGAATATTACCAGAATCAGAAACGCGTTCAACCAGGCAATTGAGACCGCGTAGAAGGCCTGCAACGAAAAAGTGACCAATAAACTCCTTGAATGCCCAACTGGTTCGCGTCCCTTCTGGTCAATGGAAAGGGCTGTCAGCAGTAACTTCGCGTCTTCCTTTTCATACGGCAGTGAAGAGCAGTGGGACGTTAGTGACAAATTCTAAAGATAAGGCTAATATGTTCGCGAATTTATTTTCCGCAAATTCAAACCCCGATTCTGGGATTTTCGAGCCGGTACGGTCTTCGATTCAAGATGTGAGGCTCCGCCCGCGTACTATTCAGGGCATTCTACATGGACTGGACTACAGGAAGGCAGCCGGTCCGGAAGGAATACCAGGAATAGTCCTTGAGAACTGCGCTCCTGAAATATCGCCGGTTCGTCGCAGGCTCTTTTGCTTATCTTATGCACGGACGGCATTTTCTGCTTGCTGGAGAATCGCTCGAGTTCACCCAATCTTAAAGAAGGGCAAAAAGGGTCTCCCACACTATTACCGGTCGATAACATTACGGTCTATATTATCTAAGGTGACGGAAAAGGTCATCAATACCGGATTAATTAAGTATTTGGAGTGCAGCGGACTTCTGAATGATCGTCAATACGGATTCCGTGGCAGGCGGTCTACGGGAGACCTGTGGGGAGGAAGTAATGTGCCTAACACGGACACTAGGTTCCCTTCCTCCTCCATCATAAATTGTTCGCGCGAACACTGCTCACATTGCAAGGGCGAAGAAAACGATGGTTGACCTCCGCGACCGAGCGGACACAACACAGAAAGAAAAACACTCCAGCGATGCTATTTATGCTTAAACTTTTTTTATTATGAATGATCCTTACTTATACTTATTACTGGTGTTGGCTGATTTTAATAGATTCTTAGACATTCCACACACGAACTGCGGCACAAACGTTTTAACCCACCGTACCGGCGTCGGTACGGTGGATGACGAGCGACCCGACCGCTCTGAAGATTGAATGACGACTCAACGATATCTTGCTCGTTCAGAGCTCACTCGCTCATCGTGATCATGGTGGTATGTGTGCCTAAAACAAAGAAAGACATAAAGTGCATTCCTAGGATACGATTTCGGTAAAGCAAATAAAACCGAAATCGCCGGATGCATGTGCGTAGCAGCTAAACAAAGAGACCACGATGCGATACGGGAATGTGCTAATTAGTTTTAGCTAGGCTGCTGGGAAATGGTGTTTATGGCATCGTTAGTAAGGGTACGTATTGAATACCTATTTGCATTGTTTATGCTTGGATTTCAATTGATGCCAAGGGACGCGGAATGCGTATTTGCTTTGGGTTGCACATTGTGCGAGTCAGGGAATTTTATTGCTGGGAAAAAAAACGTCGCCAGCCAATGTATACATAAAGAAATTTATCGTATACATGAATGAAGGTAGGAATAGGCGACGTCATGATAATTATCTCTGGCTGGAATGGTTACATGATATGTGAACCGAGGGTTTTTCTTTTCAGGAATTTGTCTGGTAACGAATTGGTTTAGAATACCAAATAAGCAAACAAAGAAATCTTACGGAAAATTGTATGCGAAGGGATGCATGAAAAGGTAAGTTTTCTTTATAGGGATTTTAAGATCATAGGTGGTGATCTATATAATGCATGAAGCATTTACAGGTACTAATACTGTTGCATTAGCAAACTTAGGGGAGTAGGGTAGTAGTTACGGGGGTTTTTCAGGTAAGTAGACGGTAGGGTTTGGCGGGACCGCTACAGACCTTTTGACCGTTATGATCGACATATGGATATCTGCGATTGAGAGGCATGGTGTATCAAGGGCGGTCGGTTTCCAAGGCACTTGACCGCGCCTGGCATGGGGCATTGCTGAGCAAACTTCGCTCATATGAACTTTCCCAGCAGCTTTGCTACTGCACGAAGAGGTTGTAGCGTCTCTAACAAATACACACACAATACACAATCAAATAGTGAAGAACACCGAACGAAAATCGAATAGGAGAATGCATCAGAGCCATATACCACAGCGATAACATAACAATTCACATCAGTTGAATATATAAAAATCGAATTCTAAAAACACGGCCAGTAGCCTGATGGGTTATGCTTTGGTTCAATTTTTGGTGATTCTAACTATCATAGCGTCAGTTCGAATCACACGTTCTTCGCTATCATTCTTAAACGCTATAAGGTTCCTCGGAAATCGATCGATCCGGGTTGTTGCAGGCGGTGAGTTTAGGATTTATATCCTGCTAATTACGGGGTGCATCAGCGTTCTATTTTGGCTCTAACCTTGCTCACATATATGATTTGTTAGAGTCAACGGATATCAGATCGTTCACTTTTGCGGATGATAGCACGCTTTTTTCTTCTTTTTCGAGTGATGGTCCGATTAGTACATCAAGATAGCACCAACTGAGATGTAATCAGGTGGACTCTCTGAAACGAGATCTGGAGGGAGAGTAATCTCGTCGACTTCAATGCAACGAAGACACAATATACAAGATTCACAAAGAAATGTAGATCATAGGTTCCACAGCTGATTATGAATGGCCAGGTCCTCAAATCTGGGAAAAGCTTGAATTTGCTCGATGTCACGGTCTGTGGGAATGTATCGCGGCATAAAGACGTGTCGATCATCCTAGGTCCACCCCTAAAAAGAGTTGTTTTTTTTTTAGAGCCAGAAAATATTTTACTCCGGCCTAGCTTTTTCTCCAAAACCGTAATTGGACTCGCACTCGAATATTGCTCTCATGTTTGAAGCTCCGCTCCTAAGCATACCCCCAACCTACTTGAGAGTATGTAGAGACGAGCGATCCGCCTGATTGGGGCCACGGCGCTGACGTCGGATCTACAGTCGCTGTCGCTTCGAAGTCGCGTGCTGGACCTCTACTTGTTTTACAGATATTATCACGGGTGCTGTTCTTCGGAGGTTCGTGGTACTGTCCAGGTTTATATGCGCTCCACGAGACAATCCGACGGATCGCACCACTTTGCGGTTCACCTCTCGACGGCGCGAACATCTCTGCGTCAGAACTCGTTCCGTTACAGAGTGGAAAAGCTGTGGAATTCCCTCCCCGTTCGAGTGTTTCCGGTTTGTCACAACCTGCAACTGTTCAGGAAGAACTGCAGCGGTTATTTCGTGGCATCTTGGGACGCCATGTCGACGCTCATATATTTCTATATATATATATATATATATATATATATATATATATATATATATATATATATATATATATATATATTATATATATATATGTCTATTAAAAAAGCCAAATACGTTAAGTGAAGTAATGAAAAATAATAATATTTAATAAATAAATAGAAGTAATTAAAATAATTATTATAAAATACAAAGCCCCACAAACAACTGTAAGGCTCGTTTTTTTAAAACTCATCTCTCTTTTGTTATACAAAATCTTTTTTTGGAGAAAATGCCACCCTATATTTTAAGAATTTGTTTATAGCTCCGCTCAAATACGTTGTTTTACTTTTTTGCTTCACATACTTCATAATGCCTCCCTCATAGAAATCCCTATCCCTGATGGCGAGAAATCCGACCAAGATATTTTCATAACGACTTTCACATTACTAACAAAGTTTTGTAAGGTAACAAAGGATGGAAGCCCTTGGTTAGCACCTTTTAGACTATAAATGAATGCATCAAAACTTATCAACAAGTTCACAGAGTTTCCAATTTCAATTTCTTATATATGGATTATGGAGCCCAATATCATACCCGTGGGTCAATCGGGGACTGCTTCTGGACAATTGCTCTAATTGTTGACAGTACGGGGCCGGACTTAGTCTTTGATATTATATGGATGTAGCCCATAGTAAATGATTTCTTTTTAGTCCCTTCAATGTATTGCTCAGATCATTATATTCACATCCCAAAATAATAAACAAGTGCAGGCGAGCAATTAAGAATCACATCAATTCAAATCATGGGTAAACCAAGAATGCACTTAGAAGTGTGCATCATAAAGAATGTTTAGATCACATATGTAATTCTGTCCTGATTGAAACTTAGCCATACATCAAGGAAAAAAAAGAGATTCCAAATTACACATAGATCTACATGGCCGAAGGTAAAAGAAGATCCTTAACAAACTGGCCATATTTAAAAAAAAAAACCGAGAGTCGAGAGTCGCCCCGACCTGATCATTGGAGTTGGATCAAATTGTTGATATGCTATTTAAGGATACGTTTGGTGCAGGTAGCGGCCAAATGGAGGTTGTATTTTAAAGTAATAGAGAATAAATAGCATAATAAATTAACATAATACACAATAATATAGCGGCCAAGAGAGTACTCAACCGCACACGTTAACAAAATAGAGGGTTTTCCAATAGGGACTTGACAACTTTTTTTCGGTAGTAAATTTCGTTCGTGTATTTAACAATGATGAAAATGTTGAGTACTGAATAAATTGACAGTGACAGTTCGATGATTAGTGAAAGGGTGCGTTCACAAATTCAATTCAAAGTTGTCAAGTCCCTATTGGAGAACCCGTTATATTATAATAATCAAAACACTGCTTAATGACATACAATATACGTTGCACAAAATATAGGCGAATATTAGTGTCGTTATGTTTTAACTTTAGATTTAAATAAATGAATAATAAAAAATAAATAGATGGTTTTTAATATAGTTATGTCAGTGTGTGTTCCCGTGCGTGAATATTTTTCTTAATAATATTTATAAAAGGGTTTGTCTATGTGAAGTGTTACCACAACTGGTACAATAGAATATATCTAAATCTGTTTGATATATATCTTACAATATACATATAGGGTGCGCCATCTTTTATGTTAGTATCTAAACATTGAATAACTTTGACATTTATCATCCGATTGACTTGACTAGACATATTTTTGAAACGTCAATGCAATGCAATTTTAACCATAAATTGCTTCACACTGAAACAACGCGCCGAAATGTCAAATCCTGTTGAGCACAGGACAGCGGGCGATCGTAGACATGCCGTTCATCAACACCAAAGAGGTTCCAATGAACTGGTTGAAGAGGTAAGACATAATGTTGCCGAGAGCCCACATATGTCATAGCGTCACCGCGCTCAAAATTTTGGCGTCAGTAGAACCACCTTGCGGCGCATTTTGAAGTATAATTTCCATTTGCTGCCATATAAAGTGCAGTCGATTCAAAAAATATTGCCTACAGACCGTCCCCGTCGCTTGGAATATGGCCAAACAGTCGCTGGAATGGTTGATACTGAACCTGATTTTCGGAAGCAAATTTTGATGACAACGAGGCCCATTTTACAGTCTCTGGCTCCATTAACAAACAAAATTGTCGCATTTGGTGAACGGTGAATCCATACGACATCCATGGAACATCATTGCATGACCAAAACGTGACTGTTTGGCCCAGCGTTTGCACCAAAATCATCATTGGGCCATTTTTCTTCAGAAAAAAACGAAACAGTCGATAGGAATCGATATCGATGGATATTGGCTCATTATGTCTGCCGACAATGTGTGAAAAAGGTCTGGACGGTTAATGGTTTCAACAGGATGGTGAGCCATGCCACATTGCAAAGTAAATAATGCAGTTCCTGCAACGAAAATTCCCTGGACGTGTGGTGTCAACAAATTGGGACATTGGCTTGCCAGCCATAACTCCAGATTTGACCCGCCCGGATTTCTTTTTGTGGGGTTAACTGAAAAGCAAAGTGTATGCCAGCAAGTCTCAGATCACTCACAGATCAGAGCTAAAGGCAAACATTCGCGCCAGAATAACATGACTTTGACACAGAGCATCGCTCAGTCGCCTACTCTGACGCTTTATCGCTCGAACCCGCCTCGCTCAGACGTTCGCATTACGACATTGATTGTAACACAGTTCTTGGTAGAGAGTGCTGTGACATTTCTAGCAGATACATACACGACTAATAGTGAACAACAACATCGAAAGTCGAAAAATCTAAATATATTGCTCAGAGCCGTATACTATAGTAATACGAGTATGAGGTGTTTAGGTTTGGTTCTATCTTTAGTGATTCTAAACGTTATAGCATCGGTTCGAATCGAATCGCACGGTTTTCTCTATGATCGCAAACGCTAGATATATATTTATGTATATGTATTACATATATATATATCTATACAAATTCTCACTGGCGTGTATACGACCGCAGTCAAGAGGCAACTAATGAGATTTCATGAAACCTCATTATGGTGGATTATGTTTTGGAACATTTTGTAGAGACATCGTTGGGAGAGTTTTGGGTTTTTCTCTATCTCTACACACATTTTGGACATCTTTGGTATATCTTTGACACATGCTTGATTCGGGACGTCCTTGTATGGTATATCTATATATATACAGCGTTTGGTATATGTATATATATATATATAGCGTTTGTTGAACCACTAATTCTACTGAACCGATTTACCTCAAATTTAGTATATGTCTTCTTTATAGGCTTTTCTATTGCATGAACTATCCTCATCCCCAAATTTTAATGTTAACTATTTTTAAAAAATTCGAAAAACTAAAAAAAAGTGGTACAAAAAAAATTATTTTTCCAGCAGTTGCCATTTCGTTAAAAAAAAATTGTTCAACTTTTTTTAGTTCCAACGATAGAGGCATTTCTGTAAATTAATAATCTTTTTTTTCAGATTGCTAGGAGGGTTGAATCGTGGGTATGGTCGCGTGCCAACTTTTTGAGATCACCCACTTCATCAGCTGCTACCTTTTTGAATTTTGAATTTTTTACTTTCAATTTTTTTTACTGTATTCTTGAAATATTAATAAACATCCTATATAAAAATGAATAGTTAAAATTTTGATTGCTTTTTTTTTACAGCACTTCAAAAATTGCGTTAAATTCGTGCGTCTAGACCAAAATACCCCCTTAAAATAATGGTTCTACCATCTACATACATTTTTGGAACGTATTCCCTTTTTTGTAATCGTTCTATGTTTTACATAACACGGCTTCACACAACACGGCATTTTCTAAGAACCTGTCTACCGTGCTATAGGATGGCTTCCTGTAGTTTTTTTCTCCAAATTAATAGGTTATTGTTCACCGACAGGCAGTAATGATTAAGATAAAAATAAAAATTGTTGGTTGTAAAGATCCAGTATTAAGTGAACATTTTTAATGTGAAAATGTTGTTAGTATTTAGTGTAAAGATTTGGATTCTTTTTTGTTTGTTTTTAAATAAAACATTTTAAAATTCGTACGATATTATCATCATACATTATTTATTGCAGGTGCCGATAACGAAAAAAATATGTGTGCTGCTCATATTATAACCGGAAATGTAGCACTTGGTCTTAAACTATAGCTTAGTGTAGTTGTTATCACCTAGATGTATTATATGATGTTACACTGCAGTACACTATATGAGTGATTATTTAAAACATAAGTAAGTAGTTGATCCTAGAATGTACCTTTATTTAAGAAAGGTTTTGTGCAATCTGGAGGTTTCTTAATCCAAAATATTTAAATTAGAATTAACGGGTTGATAAGAACTTCGGCCACCCAATATAATATATTATATAAATAATGTAATTGAAGATATCCTGAAAACAATTTTAATTCTCCTCATAGTATGATCCCCCACAAAATAGACAGACATGTAACGCGGGGCTTAAAATAAGTAGGGCCTTGGAGGATATTCTAAACAGTAGTTAACTAATAAATAAGAAATTCATCACTTATTATATTATTTATGAATATATATATATTCAGATAAAGGTAAATATATTTATAAATATATTGCTCTTAAAGATCAATAAATCATAATGGTAGAAATGATTTCTTAAAGCGTTCGATTGTACGTAAACACATTTGAAACTCGCAAAATCAGAATTATTGAACTTTTCTCAGATAAAATGCGTTGTGGGAATGAATCTAGTTTATAACGCTTATCTGGTTAATTAAAAATCAGAAGATTTCACAGACAAACTCTTCTAAAATGATAAATGTAAAAACTATAACTTACCTCAGATGATGTCAAGTAGCACAATCTGGAGTCAGTACTGTCAATCGAAGCCTGCTGGACAATGCCGTAACGGGATTCACGATCGCTAAGATAATCAGATCGAAGACTATCTTGTCGTATAAATTCAGCTCTGTAAAATGAATAATAAAAAAAAAATTATTTCATAATATTTTTAATACAACACTATATAAGAATTGAGTAAAGAGACCTTTGCTCTAAGGAATCAGCGCGTGCACTCTTGTAGCCTGAATCATTCATACTGCTGTCCTGACGCAGAGACGGCAGAGAATCCCACGGTGAGCGCTTATGTCCGGTTACAGTCGACTGTGATGGCATTAAACCTTGACCAGATCCGGAGCCCATAGTGGAACTTCCCGAACGCCATCCATCAGAATGACGAAACCATTGAGCGCGAGCCGATTCCCCAATGCAAGAGGCGCAACGGGAATTCGAAAAACTTTTCACAAGAACAAAAACAAAAACAAACAACAATAACGATTTATAAGTATATCTTAGAAACTATCACAAAAAGACTTTCTTTCCGACTTACCTTGAATTATGATCACTTAGATAACCACGATCACGTTCACGTTCTCTTTCTCGTTCACGAATAAGCTCATTGCGATCACTGTAATATCCATCACGTTCGCGATCTTTTTCACGGGTTGTCAATGGCCGATGCGGTGGCAATGGGAGTGTGGATGACTTTGCACCAGCTACAGATCCTTTAAAAATTATATAACACTTTTTAATGTAATTCCATCTAAATTCGGGTTATTTTTAATTAGAAGCTTATAAGGAAAAATGCCAATAAGTTATGTTCGGTACTAAATTAAATTCAATAATACCTACATTTATTTATTCATCTTTCTATTTATTTTTTCATTTAATTATTTATTTATTTATTATTCATCATTTATTTATTAATTTTTTTATTATATTTTATTTATTAGGTGGTCAAATATTAATTTAATGTGAAATAATAAGCTGCAAATGTTAAATTTTATTAACTACAAATGTCATCCTTGACGATCTAATATTTATATTTTTATTTATTTATTTCTTATTTACCTTATTTTATTTATTTAATTTATTTATTTAGTCATATTATTTATTTTATTTTATTTTATTTTTTTTTTTTGCTTTTCTTTAAATCATTTATGGTACATGGTAGGAGAAATATAATAAAGGAGTAAAATCGTTTAGAGACTAGCAGCTTTATACGTTTTTAGATATGTAGTTAATTAAATAGAAGTAGGATATAATATATAATAGAAGTAGGATAAAATATATAATAAAATATATTTAAATCAAGCGATATACTTACGTCGTCTCATTGGGTAAGGACTACGCTGGGTTGACCCTGGTAGACTCTCAGCAAACTCTGATGACGTGTGAGGAATGATTCATGAATGTGGATGTGTGTTGTTTTGTTCGTATGTCGTTTATGTACGCATGTTTGGAATTGTGCAAGAAGACACATGATGTTGTTATAAGAATGCTTACGTTATAACGAGTTGTTAGATTAAGAAAAGGCAATAAGTTGAAAATACAAGCATAGCGAACACTGACTAAATATAAAATGTATAGCAATTTTAAGAGAAGTAGATTGGTCATCTTAGACAGTGGTTTCTTAAGGTACTTTTGAGTGAGATATTTTACACATTCTTATATACTTTGAGCCTCTATCTCTAACAACAATTTTTCTCTCTGTACAGTTTTGCTAATTCTCTATTTTACTCTACTTTCGTGGTATTTTACCGCTTGAAGAATTCGAATTAAAAACATCATTCATATGTATTCTATTAATTTTATATGGTCGATTAGTTCATTTCAAAGTCGCGACGTTAACCTCTTAAGAAAAAAATTATTACAGTACATTATTTTGGTCAAATATATATTTTTATACATTACTACAGTACATTAGTTTAGTAAAATATAGATTTTGTCGGCCTTTCTAAGAAAATCAATAACTAAGGCCTAATAATTATGTTACAGCTATACTACGTTGCAATAAAAAAAAAAATTGTCAAGTGACTATCCTCGATCGATTCTATGGATTTAACTACTGATTTATTTCACTACAAACAGATTTGTAATACATTGAGATACCAATGCAGCGGCAAGTATTTCACCAACCACGTTATTCAAGACTTTGACGAAGGATTTGAACTTGTTCGTACCAAGTTCGTTTGACGCAGGAACTTGTAGTATCCCACTACATAAATCCCATTTAATATAATATTCATATAGCACACAATGCGCTCATAATCGTTTCCTCTTTAATTGCCCACATGTGACGCACAGTCACTTCCCAAGCTACACGCTACCCAATTATGAGTACATGTTTTGCATCGTATCGCGTATCGTTGTTCATTTCCAAAAGCAACCGCCACACCTGGCATGAAATATTTCTGGCGTCTACGGATAATGACAATTTTCGTACACCAGGTATTCTGCACTCGGAACTCCCACTAAAATGCATATGTCTGCGAGAGCAAGGCATATGCATGATGACGTATCGCCACCGGTGATTCGAAGTGACGAAACGAATACTTGGACCAAGGCCACTGCACTTTAAGTGGATCGATTAAGTGGCGATATTAATTAAGCAAAACAAACTACTCGTGCCGGGAAATTGCACTCAATATGGGTCAAAACCGAATGAGTGAAACTGCGGCAGGTCAAATGACTTGTGCTTGAGGTCATGCTGAGTGGAGAAGAGTTGGATACATCGTTTTCTCAATAATTTGGGTATAAAATGAGTGGTTGCAAAGGAACAGAGTTAGAGTTAATCGATCAGAGGACCAGGTCGCGGCATTGCATAAGTCATCATCATCATCGGCACTACAACCGGGATCCGGTTTTGACCTTATTTGACAAGTCTGAGGCTTGTCAAATTTTCCATAATAATTTGTTTTTCCGGGCAAGGTTTTTAGCCTTGCGACAATTGCATAAGTACAGTGGGCTTTTTAATGATAATAAATATGGCAAGAGTTGATTAATTAGTAAAAGTAAAAGAGCCACAGCCCCACATAAGAACAGCGGCCTTTTTACTAAATAAATAAATAAAAAGATATCAGTACTAGTAAATAAAATAACTAAATTAAACCGTTTTTTTATATAAGTCTTCGCGAACCAACTCTTCCCTTTAATATAAAGGAAGCACGGTTGCAACGCGTTAGAAACTCAAGCCAATCAATCATTTGCAGCGTCACCAGTACGCCCAATGGATGCAGGAGGTGGCAATGAGTGATTATTTTTGGTGCAAAATCATGTTCAACGAAGAGGCTCACTACCATTTTAGAAGAATCACCATCAAGCACAATTGTCGCATTGGGACTTCGGGATGAAAATTTCAAAAATGAAGAAGCTCATGCATCTACAAAGAGTCACTGTATAGTGATGTCTTTGGGCTGGTGGCGTCATCAGCGTGGACAGCTTCGAAAAAAAAAGCCGAACAAGAAGTTACCGTGAATGGTAAGAGCGTTTTTGTGGCCGAAATTTGGTAGTTTGAGTCTGGTATGGTGCCACTTGATACATTGTCAACCAAATTTTGAGTGTTCTATACAAGCAATTTCGAAGATGCATTATTTCCCGAAACGTCGTCGCAACTGCCCACTAACATCATGCGATTTAATCACTGCAGCAACGTTCACATCAGATTAAAGGTTAAATGCTACGTGGGCCTAATCAGGGCAACGATAAATTATCGCAAAAACAGACGATAACGCCATCTACATCCCTTAGATTATATTACAACTCACTTGATATGTACGCTGGGTGTTCAATATAAGCCGACACTACTGGGTCCTTCTATTTTAGGTTGGCTCAATTCGAGCGATCTCAGTGCATTGAACTTTTTCCAGCATCTCTGCCACTCCCAAGTGAACCTTTTCCAGCATCTATGCCACTCCCCAGTGAACTTTTCCCAGGATCTCTGCCACTCCACTTAAGCCATCCTCGGAGAGCGCCTTCAAAACCACCTCTAATAAAGGCTTTGGCCACGCAGGCACTAGGAAAACGGCGACCTTTGAGATCCTTATGGCCACTGTGTTGTGGTCCTTCTCTCAAGGGGCGTGTCTCCTTGTCCTGAAAAGGATGAGGGATCTCTTTAGGTCGGTCCTGAGGGGACCCGTTGCGGTCGCCACCGTGCTTCCTCAGACCAGAGGGCAGAGTGACGACCGATTATTGAATTGGGTCCTGGGCATCGGCCAGGCTCAATTAAAAGGGCTTTTTCATTTCATTTTTTATTTTATTAATTTTTCATTTCAGTTTTTATTTATTTTAATTTAGTTTAATTTATTGGCGTCCTACCACTTCGGATGCCAATCGAGACTGATCCTCGAATCTGCAATTCATCACCGTTATAAATGAAACCAAATGGAGATTTTGATGTCCCGGGATTTTCAAACAGGTAGCTTCACTAGGAAACGAACATGACTCATTTCGAGATATCTGTCACTAGTTTATCCATAAAGTTTTGTAACATTTCGTCTATTCGTTTTATAGTTACAGTCGTTTGAGACGATAATGAACAACGTGTGGTTGGAACGACGCTATGATGGTTAGAATCACTTAAAATTGAACCAATGCTCAATACATCACGCCACTGTCGTGTGTACGAATTCGATTCCGAAACTCAAGTACAGTCAATTTGGTTTGGAATTGAAGTAGTATACGGCAGTGGTATTATTGTTTGGTATACGGCTGATGCTTTTGCTTATTCGATTTTCTTTCTGTGTTGTTCTTCATTATTTGTTTGTGTACTGTTCGGTTAGAAGCGCCGTCTTCGAACAAAAATGCAAAAACAGGAATATCGCATCTTGATCAAACATTGTTTTCTGATGGGAAACATTTCCGAACAATCATTGCAACGGTTGCAGAGTTGTCATTCTGTAATTCTCTGAGAAGCCCTAACATTTTCCCCCCACATACATTTCTATCCACCTACCTTATCACTTATCCATATCCCCAAACTAACACTCAATCCAATGTTAGACAAATTGAATTGTTCAATTATCATACTCATATTTCCAAATCCTTCCTAAAAACTAAACACCATAATGCATATCTTCATATGCAAACAAACACACATTAAAAGATATCCATTTCGTTTCCATACACACAATTCTAAAATCCTTATCTCCATCTGGATTGCACCCAGATGTGTATATTCTAATAATAGATATCCCATTCCTTTTCTCCAGTTTCACACATACAAATCCCAATGAAGATTTGTATAAAAGGGCGATGAATTTCAGATTCAAGGATCAGATCTAAAGTAGTAGCTATAATTCTAAGTAGTAAACACTCCCAACCTACTTCTCGATATTCACAGAATATCTGAATACAAATAAGAGGTACTGCGATTAGACCACAGGACAGAATGAAATATCTTGGGGTCATCTATACCCCAAAAATGAATTTCATCAAACATGTGACCCACATTCTTCAAAGGGGCCTCGGTCGATCTAAGCAACTGCACAATATCTTGAAGTGGAGCAACAAAGTTAAGCTTCTTTGCTATAAGCAGCTAATCCGATCTGGAATATCGTACGCCTTTCCCATATGGTCCTGCACATCTTCGGCCCAAATGGAAAGACTGCGAGGTTTCGAAAGAAAACTCCACAGAAGATGCACCAACCACTACAGAAGGCCTGACGGTCGCCACTACCCGAACTCTCGCCTATACGAAGGTGCCTCCATTATCCCTATCGAGGAGTGCTTGCTAGAATTAGCATATAAGTACCTCGAAAGCATTCAGAACAGCGAGAACCCACTTGTACGGCAATCTTGCGTTCTTGACAGTTCTCTCTCTCAATTTCTTCGCATCAGACCACCACAATTTCTTCTTCAGTACAAAACTGGAGAAAGCACCCTCCCCAACAACATTCTCCTCTATAATAGAGGATTCCTGGACACATCCCAAACATGCACGCACAGTACAAGACAGCAGAAGCACACACACACACCGACCAAAGCGCAGATTATCAGACGCCAAAGACGTGATCTGCGTTTACTACCGCACTCAAGACCTACCGGTCTTGTACGATTTCTTTCCCACCATCCCTCCATCCAAGTAGTTAGGGAACATCCGAACTAACCCTGTCCACGCTATCCTTAGATACCTCCCCCCCTTTTTCTCTTTCAGATATCTCGAGACCGAGCCCAATATCCTCGCGGATGTGGATGATGGACATCTGTCCTTGTCTCGCCAAAGTCGGCCCTCTCGCGACCCATTTTTTTTTTTTTTTTTTTTGATTTGAGGATCAGTCTCAATTGGCGTCCGAAGTGATAGGACGCCAATCAATTAAGTTAAATAAAACAAATTAAGTTAAATAAAATAAATAATAAATTAAATAACTATAGAATAAAATAAATAGTATTTTATTATTGAGCATGCCCGATTCCCAGGATCCAATTAAACAATCGGTTGTCACTCTCCCGGAGGCCCCGTAAGCACGGTGACGACCGCAACGGGTCCCCTCAGAAGCGGTCTAAAGAGATCCCTCATCCTTTTCAGGACAAAGAGACACACTCCCTGAGAGAAGGACCACAACAATTCCGCGCCTGCTCCTTCGAAAACAACACTTTATCGGTGGTTTAGTGAATTTAAAATGTGTCGTACAAGCATCGAAGACCCACCTCGCCCTGGAAGACGAAAGGAGGTTATGAATGCTTAAATTGTGAAGCAAGTGTATCAAATCGTTTTCAGTGATCGTAAAGTGAAGTTGCGGTAGTTAGCTGAGGCCGTGCGGGTTTTATACATTTTGCACGACCTTTTTGAGATGAAAAAGCTATCGGCGTGATTGGCGCGTCATGGCGTCTCATAGAACGTGGGTACGCGAGGAGAAAGAGCTCAGAAGATCTGAAAAAAAGGCTTCAGAGACAAAAGAAAAGTGCCTGGGAAAAACCTTGTCTGTGAAATAGAGGAAAGTAGAGAGCGAGGTCCGCACCAGGCGCGGAAGTTCTACCAAATAATCCGCAGTATGACGCGGTACAAACCACGCTGCACTTACTGCAAGAATAAAGAAGGTAATCTGATTAATGATCCTGAAGGCATTCTGGAGCGATGGGAAGTGTACTTCAATGAATTGCTAAATGGTCAGCTCACAGAAGAATTGGAGGCTCCACCAATGCAAAATCAAGACCGAATGTTGCCGTAACCAAGCATTGAGCAAACATTAAGAGCCATGAGACAGCTCAAATCAAAAAAGCCCCCGGAGCTGATCAAACAAGGAGGGACAGCGTTACATCACGCAATTCTCGAGATTGTGGTGCACGTATGGAAGCAAGCGGTGATGCCGGAACATTGGCGTCGCGGTATAATTTGCCCCATATATAAGAAAGGAGATATATCACTGTGCAGCAACTATAGGGTTATAACAATGCTTAGTACCGCCTATGAGATACTCTCCTCTATCCTACAAGACCATACGCTAAAGCCATCATTGGTCAATATCAGTGTAGCTTCATCGCAGGCAAATCGGTTTGGTCGATTGATCAGATATTTACCCTTAGGCAGGCGATGGAAAAATGTCTGGAATTTAAAACTCCATTATATCATCTATTTATAGACGTTAAGGCCGCCTACGACAGCGTAGCCAGGGTAGAATTATATAATGCTACGAGAGAGTGCTGCATTCCAAACAAGTTGATACGACTTTGTAGGTTGACCATAGCCAACGTGACTATTTAAGTAAAAATAGCGGGATTGTTGTCCAAACCAATAAATATCTTTAATGGATTGCGACAAGGAGACGGTCTGGTCTGCCTTCTCTTCAACCTGGCGTTGGAGAAAGCAATCCGTGACTCTGGCGTCACAACAAGAGGGACTATTGTCACCAAGTCTAGCCAGATACTTGCATACGCAGATGACATCAGCTTTACAGGACTGCTTCACCCAGATCGAGCAGGCGGCGTAAAAACTGAGATTGCTCATTAATGAGAGGAGAACTAAGTACATGGTCGCAATTTCTGCGAAGAGAAGACCTAACGTTGGTCAAACTATCAGGGTAGTGGAGCACGAAATTGAAGTAGTGCAATCCTTTAGCTACCTTGCGTCAATAGTATCAGCTGATAACAATATGGAAGAAGAAATACGCGAACGGCTGATCAAATCCAACAAAGCCTGCTATGGTCTATCAAGGCTCTTTACATCCCGAAATTTATCCAGAACATCCAAACTACAAGACCATGGTCTTACCAGTACTCATGTGTGGATCCGAGACTTGAGTGCTCAATAAAAGGCGCTCTGAACTCTTAGCCGGGTTCGATAGGATGGTCTTAAGGAGAATTGTTGGCCCCGTATGTGAGGGAGGACGATTCGGGAGACGCTACACCCATGAGTTGTACGCGATCGACCTTGAAGCTCAGTAGACTCTGATGGGCGGGACATCTAGCTCGAATGAGCGAGGAAGAGCCTGTCCGGAAAGACCTTTGTGGCAGGATGTATGGAAAGAGACAGCGCGACAGACCTTGTCTACGATAGAGGGATGTCGTAGCCTAGGACGCCCAGAGTCTGTAAGTGCGAAACTGGATGACACCGGCTCGAAATCAAGACAGGTGGAGAGATTTGTTAAATAAGGCCAAGACCGGATCCCAGTTGTAGTGCCGATGATGATGATGATGATGATGTGATTGGTGCCGCGTATGCTGACTGTCGACCAAAAGCAGTAGCGCGTTGCTGATTCCACGGCCGGTTTGCCGTTGTTGCCACGTAATCGAGCGAACTTTTTTCGACGATTTGTGACGATGGATGAAACGTGGGTCTATTACCATACGCATGAGTCGAATAGGCAGTCTGCAGAGTGGCTGAAAAGTCTCGGAAACCAACCAAAGACTCGCCAGGAATGGTTAAGGCCTCTGTTATTTTTTTTTTTTTTTGGAGGTACATGGCATAGTCTTCATTGATTACTTGCAGATGGGAAAAACAGTCATTGTATTATTAGTCAGAGTATTATGTAGCGTTATTGGGCAGACGGAACGCCAAATAAAGAAAAAACGACCCTATTTGACGAAGCAGAAAGTTCTTTAAAATCACGATAACGCACCCTCACACATGTCCTTGGAAGCGATGGTCAAATTGGACCAATTACGATTTGATTTGGATGCTCACCCACTGTTTTCTTCAGAGTTGCCTCGCATATATATGTAGTCATAGTTAAGTCAAATAACATCGAGAAGACTAGTCGGATGTGTTAGTGATTCGAGGAGCTTATTCGCACCGTAGAAAAACGTCTGTAGTTCAGCATGGTTATATTCCATAGAGGCCGAAGAAACGTTATTAGACAATGTCGGAGCTTCGGCAAGTAAAGACTTGTTCCTCAAGGTCGGTAGAGTAATTAAGTCATCGACATTTACAGCAGGAGTTGATTAGATTTAAATTCTGTATCATATAAAGCGAATTAGAAGTAATTCAATCTAACTAAAAATATGTCGAACACATTGAAATACAATCGCTGTATACGTAATAGTTCACGACGATTATCATGCTGTTTCGCTTAGAAGATTTGGTATAAAGGATGTTTTACAAAGAAACAAACCCCGAAGACACAAACCGGCTGTCACTGAGTCTCCATGAAGCTTACACAAATTAAGCTAAGCTATTGTGAGATGGCTCAGGATATCCTGACACAAATGTCCAAGGGGAAAAAAAGAGGTAACGAACAATATATGGATACGTGAGAAGATCAGCCATGTTGGTAACCAGAAGAAAGCCATATAAGGCACCAGGCACCAGCAGAGAGGTAAGGGGTAAAATATGTGGCGTCAATTTTTACAGCTAATAATAAAACTACATAAAACCGTGCTAGACAACCTCGTTGTAGATGCTAGAGCCAGAAAGCTGGGACCCGCCGAATTCCAATGTTGTTTTTTTTTTCTAACTTGGCAGCACCGTCACAGGTAGCCGTGTCAAATTTCATGTCATTATTTGAATTTTTGAAATATGTATGCTTAGGTACTGTTATCAACAAATGTGAAATTGACGGAATTTACGAGTCCAAATTTACTGAGCTAATAATTTACTTTCAATTTTGTCGGCATAATAAAATTACAGCTGCATAAACGTCGAAAATGTTGCAGAAGACCATCGGTGACCGGAATATAGAGAAAACACACGCAGGAAATTAAAGATTTTGTGCTCAAAGATCTTCGATTGATAAAATGAGACGTTGTCGAGAGTATCGGCATTTCAGTTGGATTAATAAACAATATTCTAAAATATATTCTGTGCTTGAAAAAAAACCAAATGTCGATTCATTCCAAAACCACTGAATTAAAAAAAAAAACAGATCGTCGTTGTTTGGGATGTTTTTGCGAAAAATTACGCTTAACAACGTTATACAACCACTATATTCCGCTGATTTAGTACCCTGTGATTTCTGGGTATTACAACTCAAAATAATACATCATAGACACCCTTTCGGCTCTATTGCTTTTTCGACAAATGTTGGGAAGATTCGAAGAAAAACGATAACATATGTGTATCGTATTTGAGGGAAATTACTTTGAAAGCGATGAAACTAGTTTGGAGACATCAATAAATTATAAATTTCATAATTAAATTCCGGGTAATATTTGTACACGGCAGAATAAGACTAAAATTTTGTTGGTTAACCTTACATGAGGCACATGTTGAATTCACCCGTTTTTGACGTTCAAAAACTCGTAAACGCGTCAATTTGCGAAACACGAAACACATGTATACCTCTTACCTCAGAGAAATGTTGCATCCAAAATAGTAAAGTATATCTACCACATCACCAAAATGGTAATGAATAATTAATGGATTAAAAATAATACTCCACTAAGTCACCACAAGTATTAAAAACCACACTAAGATACGACCAATTTAAATAACAAAACACATTAAGAAAAAGAAAGGCGACACCGATTCAAAAAACAAAGATGGGATTTTTTTGAAGAACCTTTGCTTTCGAATACTCACCTAAATTTTCCATACTCTGTGACAGTAAAGCTTCGAACGTATGTAAGCTGTAAGATTCAGCATCCATCCCTTTGGCTAAAGTATTGCGTAAATGCATCTCGTACTCTAGCAATAGTCGCGATGTTGGACTTCCTGGAGTTGGTGTGACATTTGGCTGTGGTGGATGATGATATTGATGGCCACGGTTTCCACTACCTACACCTCCTCCACCAACACTTCCCCGTTGGCCATATGATTGATCCTGATCTGAGTTTCCATTGCTCGAGCTTGGCGTTGTAGCATAACATTGATTATCAAACATTACGTTATCTGATGGGGGTGAACCTTCGAGACAGCCCCTTTCACGTTCTAGCTCTAAATATAGATTCCTTTGAGGGTATCCCCCTCTACCAATTTCATGAGATGACCTAAGGATACAAGAAAATGACAAGATAGTAAACGGATTTAATTTTCCTTACACAGAATCAAAGGGTACCCACCTTGAGCCAGAGAAACGTGATGCCTGACTAGACGGTCGGCCCATGGTGTTATTGTTGTTTATAATGTGGTGCATTCCGTGAGGGTGCATAGTATGTTGGGGGCCTAGAGTATTGGCCACATTGGCTGCGTTGTAGTAATTGTAACGGCGGCGCCCCATCTCTGGAGAAGTGACTGGACTCTCGGTACTTGGCATTGGTTTTAGCATGCGTTTTAATGTGCTCGTATCGGTTGCTATGTTCATGTCCTCGGTGCTTTTTGTTTTGCGTCTGGTATTGTTGTTAATTATGTTGTGGTGCATGTCGTGCGATTCGCGTGTCTGCATTGAAGGCAACATCAGGCAAAGTAGAGAATGGCATTAAAAAACAAAGACATTTTTGTTAGATTTTTTAGAGTATCAAAACGGAATGCTGACTACACAGCATGTGAACGGCTTAATCTAAAATCGATTTTTGGTGTTGCTTAAATCACCGGATAATCAAGCGCACTCTTTTCGGCGGCAACGACTTGTTGAGGAGTTATATATACTAGCAAGAATTTTCTATTGGGTGCCTCTTTGGTAGAAAATCTACTGACAAGAAATAACACACTCGGATTTGTTAGCCATAGTAAAACGAAGTACATAAGGAGGAAGAGGGAAACAGTTGCAATTCATACTTAAACAATTAACCCGCAATGTTTTATCACTTACAATTATTTTAGACCCTAGGCAAGAAGCTTAATATTGAATTTGTAAACTAATTCAGTTTGATATGGATTTTCATCAAGTAAAACTTGAACTTCTTCGTCGTCATTTTTTTTTACTCTACCTGGATGTGAAGGGTCCTCAAAACTAAAATTTCCTTCACGGAATCTTGCTAACCACTTTTTTACCTAAGATCAATTCCATAGCTTAAGTGATTTTTTTTGTCATTTGAAAACAGCAATGGTGAAAATGTTGCTTATCGACATTCATCTCTTATGCAAATGATGCACCCGGAATAACAGCTTGTAAATGACTAAAACATTGTCATATAAACAGTAATGACTAAGTTGCATATATCCCAAATGGCGAGCGAATTCGATGCGTTCAAGCATGTTTTTAATGCAACCAACTTCAGAACCGAGTTTCTGCTTGCACACCTATTATATATCGTTAAGGTTGGAATTCATTGAGTTGATCACATCCTGCAAATTCTTAATGAGGTTAGAAGACGTTGGTTATTTATGTACGAATAAGTCTGTAATACGTGAAACCCTCGGCCTTTAAATACCTACCTCTTTGGAGCCAGCCTCCGCCGTTATTTGCGGTACCCGCAGACGCATCCAAAGGATGCAGCGCTCTGCAAGCCCTAGCATTCCCCCCATACATTTGGCACATACCCCCAAATTAATATTGAAGCCAATGTCAAATAAATAGAACTAAACGTGATAAACAAACCTAATGTTCGTATGGTTCGCCTGCTCGCAAAATTCTCTGGATCCAAATGTGTGGACCAGATGACCTTCTCTCAAACAAATATCGTTGAGAATCATAAAATGCGCGTCGGCAATTTTATGATCCACTAAAAATTTGTTTGCAACAAATTGGAAAACAAACAACTTGCGTCATAAAACGAACCACACGTTCGTTTTATCGGCCACCAAGATCGAGGATCAAAAATGCTCACCCTCAAGATCCCGTGTTGATTGTTCCTTTTTTGTTTTCCCTCTTGTGATCCCAATCCGGGAAAGATAAAGCGAATGAATGGGGGGGTAGAAAAAGGGATAGTTAAAACAAAAAAAATAAAAGGACTATTTCTTCGACTAAACGATCAGAAACACCAGCAGTGCGGTTCCAGATTCTAAAGAGAACGGACTTGGTTGCCTTTGGTATCTGTACTGTAAATAGAGTGCGTCATACAAAACGGATTTTGTTTTATTTTGTGTCTACATGGGCGGCCTGAAAAGTTTCCGACCTCAACGTGAAGATAGCACCACTCGTCGATAAAAGCTATTGAATGTAGTTGTGCATCTTTTGACAGTTACTCACCAATTTCAGCCATTTCGGACGCGTCGTTTTTATTTGGCAGTCGTTTGAATGAGTCGATGTAAGTATTTTTGTAAAAGTGTACAAAATTGAGTATCGAACTGTCATTAAATTTTTGTTTTTGAAAGGCAATACGCCTACGCAAATCAAAGATGAGTTGGACTCTGTGTATGGGGCTCCGCACCATTATTTACTACCGTGAAATGTTGGGCAGCTGAATTTAAACGTGGCCGTAAGAGCTTGGGAGACGATGTACGTTCTGGACGTCCAAAAACTGCAACAACTGACGATAACATCGCTAAAGTTCACCAAATGGTGCTAGACGACCGCCGAGTTAAAGTGAGAGAGATAGCAGAGGCTATGAAAATGTCCAAAAAACGTGTTTATAACATATTAAATGAAGATTTCGGCATGAGAAATCTTACCGCGCGTGTGAGCCGCCTTTGCTCACGTTAGACCAAAAACGTGTTCGAATGTACATTTCCAACGGAATGTTGGCGCAATAAATTCGAGTTTTGACGCCGATTAATTACTGTCGATGAGACTTGGATACACCAAAAATTCACTCAAAACAGTGGACTGCAACGGGAGAATCGGCTTCAAAAATAAGCAAAAACCGTTTTTTCGACTGGCAGAGTGATGGGACTGTTTTTTGGGATAGTCATAGAGTTATCTTAACCGATTATCTGCAAAAAGGAAAAACCATTATAGTAGCAGACTACGCATCATAGCCTAAGATGGAGTATTAGTACATGCAGTACTAATGTCAGTATTCTTAAGATGTGCCCATTTCTCTTCTACGCACGGCATTCTGCAACAGGTCTTACTCTCCCCCCGTCGAGCTCTTCGAAGGCGAGTCTTAACGCATGACCAAAGATGTTCCTGGTTGCGTAAGGCAGCCGTGTTGATCCGAACTTGATCCGGGGATGCAATACGTCTACCTAAGGCAATCCACGATCGGAAAACTGTACCAACAAGATAGTGATCCGAGTCGAAATTGGCACCTCGGTACGTTCGTATCGTCATCAGGCTCGAGGAGTGGCAGCGATCTATCAACACATGGTCAATTTGGGTGAGAGAGGCTACATCAGGTGATACCCAGGTGGCTTTGCGGATATCTTTAAGCGGAAACCTGGTACTCGCAACGACCAAATTTTTTGATGCTGCCAGTTCGATGACTCGTTGTTCATTGTAACTATTGTTCTCATGCCTTAAAACCGGGTCCCGACCTATTTTGGCATTCAAATCATCAAGAACGATTTTCACATCGTATCTCGGGTAGGCATTGAGGGCCCATTCGATGTTCTCGTAGTATTCTTCGTCTCCTCTATAGGTCCATGAACGTTTATGAAGTTTATGTTCTTAAACTTGCCTCACACGCGAAGAGTGCACAGCCTTTTGTTTATTGCATTAAAGCTGGTGATGACAGGCTTCAGTTTTTGTCTAACTAGAAAGCCTACCCTGAGCGCATGGTGTTTTGCATGACAACTGTAAAAAATTTCATACTCGTTTCTTTGAATAAGACCACTCCCCGTCCATCTTATTTCTTGTAATGCTGCTATGTCAGCCTTATATTCGGACAGGTCATTGGCTAGCTGCTGAGCAGCTTGAGCTCTATATAGTGAGTGAACGTTCCACGAGAAAATTCCTAAATCGTTTAGATATTTCCGTTTCCGTGGTCGTCGTCGTGTACCCGGTCCATATCCAATGCATGTTAAATTTTCCATAATAATTTGTTTTTCCGGGAAGGTTTTTAGCCTTGCGCTAACCTTTCTCAGGATATCGCTGCATGCATTGGTTCACTACTTCGCGGGTACCAAAGTAGCTATTCAGGGGTGTTACGTGGAGACTGCGTGTCAAGTTAGATTGAGCAGGGACACAGATCGTCCTGGCCTTCGGCGGGTTGAGAGCAATCAGTTTCTCGAAATCACTTTCTTCAAACTGAGCAGCTTGAAATTTTAATAGTAGCTTCACAATTGTATTCTCCAAAGAAGTACGCAGCCGTTTTTCTATTGAATGCGAATTTTTATTTTTATAAACAATTTACTGCCATTTTATTTTCATAAGTGCATCGTTTCTCCAAAAATTGATTTAAAACAAAATCTCTACGTACTTCACTAGCCAATGATATGTAGTTTGATAAAAATATTTATTCTTTGTTCCAGGTCTAAAACTTTTCCAGAAACTTGTCTGCTCGGAAAGGACTTTTAAAAAAAGGTGTATTCAGAGATATGCGGTGGTACCGCCATTATCTATTAAAATATCAATAAAGAAAAATTTTTGTTTTTTTATATTAGAATGCATGATTAATCAATCCTGAAAATAAGAATTCTATTCCTTTTTCCATCATCATCATCATTATCGGCACTACAACCGGGAACCGGTCTTGGCCTTATTTAGCAAGTCCTGAGGCTTGTTAAATTTTCCATAATGATTTGTTTTTTTCCGGGCAAGGTCATAAGTCTTGCGCCGGAGGCTTCCTTTTTCCATACTTTTACAAAAAAAAATGTTAAAGTTAGGCCATTTTTTCGACCTCTAGAATGTTACCCCTTAAATGTTTACTGTTTCCCGTGCGACTTGCATTTGCAATGAACATCAACAAAACACACGGACAATAGCTATATTACATGGAGAACCAACCCACAATTCCAACTTAATTTCGACCGCCTACAGCACGTCACATTATCCCCTATTCCACCGTTCATGCCCAGCTTACATAGACTTAGCTTTTCTAGAATTAAGGTAGTCTAAGATTTAAGTTAAGTTAAGTTAAGTTTTTTAAATGAAATTATATCAAAAAAAAAAAGAAAAAAAGTAGGTTAAACTTTAAGAAAAAAAACAAAAAAATTTTCGACACAAAGTTTTCAAAATTTTTCTTTGTCATTTAAATTATTATAAGTACTCCCACAAACAAAATTCTGTCGCCGAAAGGCAAATTATACAGTCGTTATGTAATGTTTAGCTTAGAGCGTCTGCGTAGGACCAGTAAGTTATAATATAAGATAATAAAGCTAGAATTTAAGCATTTTTTGTCTAGCATGTAATTTAGAAACTAAGAAGATAAAAAGAAAATAAAAAAATGTTTTAAAAATGAAAAATGAAATCCACCGTTCATGCTATTCACCTGAAATATCATGTTTTCCAAATGGACGCATAGCTGAATTCATTCTTCTATGCAGATAATGCATAATTGAATTCAGCTACTTTTTGGTATACGGCAACTCCATTTTTGCTAGCCCATGAGATTTCCATCGGACATCACATCATGTCGGTTAGCAACAACAAATTTAACCAAACCACGCCGTTGCATCATAGCGAAATCGCTGGGGTTATTTCAGCGTCTTAAAGTCTGGTTCTCACGCTGATTATTTCCCAAGCGGCGTCCCATTGACTTTTCCCAGACCATCCAATCGCTAGGGATCAACGATCTCATTTCATAGGTGAATGGCACCAGATACAGTTTCCTCTCCTTCACAGTTGTGTCTTGCTACAGTTCAATGTACTCTGCGATCACCATATTCACCGAATTAGGTCAATGGGTTATCCTCAAGTTGCATTGATTCATGCACACACAACCAAACCCACCCCGAGATCGTAGTACACCGTGTTTCTTTTCTCTCATTCTCCCATGTTCGTCGACTATCGAATTAACCGATGTATTCACCACACATCGACGGGCGTGGCAATGAGAGAGCAGAAGTATGATCTCTATTGGTTGTCCGGTGCAAAAATTAAATTACCCATCTCCATCCCTTTTTCAATGAATCGCTATCCAACCACTATCGTGCCAGGTCACGCCGCTCGGGCCAAAAATGAATTTATTCATTTCGTTAATCAAGTCGATATTCAACTCCGGTCGTGGCTTCACACCTGCAATTGAGTCTAATTTCTAATTTCCGCGGTGTTGAGAAATAAGTGTTTCATCTTAAAATACTATTTATATAAAGAAACTATCTAGTAATATTAATTAGTTCTAAGTTAAGTAAAGAAAAAAACAAAACAATGAAAAAAAACAAATTATGCAACTAAACAACCAACACAGTGCGTTTATATTTCTCTTGGTTACTTGTGTAAAGTGGACTATTCATCGTTGGGGATTGAAGAAAACCGTGCCGTACGTTGGCAATTATACTTCGTACCCCCACATGTGTACTACATTTGCAAAATCCGTGTTTCTCGCATGGACAGCTGTATGTGGCCACGCGTCGACAGACCTAATTTATTTGTGTACGCACCAAATGGAAAAACAAAATAAAATGTATATCCAAAAGCACTGCAATAAAGAGACATTACAATATAAAACACTTTCTTCCTTTTAAGTTACATTGCAACGTGTGCTGAGTAACTGCCAGTTGTACAATAAAACAGCCTCACATTCATTCTACGACTTGGAAATTGTGAAGTGAATCTATTGGCAATTTCATAAAATTACACAACTTCCGTGTAAATAATTTAACCAAATGTATTAAGAGGTTCTTTTCCAATATGGTATAATATAACAACTATTTGCTGTGAAGGCTGACAACGAAAACCTCCTCCTCGCGTGAGTAACGCTAGATTTGAGACAGCGGGATCACCACATCTGAAACTCGCCGGTACCCCATTGTCCAACTGACTCACATTACAACAAAAACCGACGCCATCGTAATTACTAGAAGATGATTAATATGGCTCTGTTGGTGTTTCTTATTTTCCGAATTACTTGCCAATCTTCATATATTGTTGAGACACGATTGGGTTCGATAAAAAGAAAGCTCTGAAATTATTTTAAGATAATGAATGGCTTTTAAAAACGCACGTTTTCGAACTTAAGTAAATATATTGGAGAGCGAAATTCAAGTCCAACCGATTATCCTAGACTCGTATCCCAGTTCCACATTTAATATAGCACAAAAAGCTTCAAAACCATTTCTCACCATTTCATCGTTGTAGTCCTTGTTGCGTGTACCGGTTCCAGTTGATTTAGTAGACGAGAGGGTATTCTGCTGCAAAGTGCCTCCAGCCTGAGTGCCTTCTGATTTACAAGTCTCCATATCTCCGCGTTGTCCACCAACAATATTGTCATCCTGACCGATTTGTGATCCAACGTGGTTCTGTGAACTTCCATCTGTGCTAATACCACCACCAGTCGCATTAACACTGCCCCCAATTGTTGAGCTTACAGATAAGTTTTGTCCGCTTGTCATAGTGCTTGTCTCTTGGGATTTTGTTTGTCTCGAAAGTGTATCTGTTGGAAAGGATATTGCTAAATTCATCACCGTTTTCTAAGATACAAACCCAAAGCTGGAAGCTTTTTCACCAACCTTGTCCTGATTGTATCGACTGAGTACCAGTAGCAACATTGTCATATAAGGATGTACTTGATGTTGCATTGGCAACTTTCTGCTGTTGCCCTTCGGTGTCTTGTATAGCGCGTGAGGCTGTCCGTGGAAGTGTTGAAGAACCTATTCATTATTTAAAAGAAAACAAAAATTGTTGTTAAATCAATTTGATTCAGACATTTCGTGTATAGGTTTTGGGATATACCTCTGTATCTAGGATCCTGGGCACGAAGTCTGGCATAATGCTCTGCTGACATACAAGTGCATTGGGGTTCACGCACCCTTGACGGGCTTGCTGGTGTGCTAAGTGGCTTCCGCTTTGCTTTAGCCTTGTTTTTCCCAGGAGGATCCAGTTTCAAAGAATAGCTCGAAGAGGCCTTTCGTGAAAATTTGAAAGAAGGCGACTGTAAAACGTCGCACTATGTTAGGTTAGTCGGTTGGGAATCACAAGGTTCTGTTTGTGCGGCTTTTTTGTATTAATTTTTTATTGAAATTTTTTTTTCATTAAACTTTTTCGTTTACGTTTTATTGATTTATCGCTTTTAACGTTACAATACAATACTTTATGTTTCAGTAGACAATTCAGAGAGAGAAACATTTTTGCTTTGGAAATTCAACAGAAGCGAAACACGAACGACACACACACAATTTACACCGTCATAGCAATTAGTAATAATTGTAAGAAATTCTAGATAAAAAAATGTTTACAGGCGTGTCGTTTGGGGAGTTGTTGTGCCAAAAACAAACTTTACATTCATATCCAATAGATAGAATACAGTAAACGAATTACATTTGCTTGCCAAATAAATAGAGTGTACGAAAAGTCTTAGTACCGCCTTGCTGTATTAGGATTATGGGAGGGGTGAGGAGGGCAGCTGGAATATAAAGCTTGTATTGCGAGTACGAATAAAATTGTAGATGCATATCCTTTCTATCAGTACAAGATTTGATTTTGTGTTGTAAACATATGTGATATATTTTTCTCGATCAATAAGTATACATAATCCGGGATAAATTCGTCACCACCTTGTAATGTTGTAATAGATTAATTAAAGTATATTATACCTATGCTATTTTTCGATGTATACTGAGAATGTAAACTAATTTGAATTTGTACTCTGATGTGAGGTTAAATATTGTAATCTGACACAATTTCTCAGGAATACGCAGTAAGTTTATTGCTCGAACGCCACACTAGCACAGATTTGACAGTCCAACCTGCATACACAATCTTACGCAGAAACTTCAAACGGGATCGGAAATATAACCACATTGTGGCAGAAGCTGATAAGAAAAATCAATTTCCATGTGCTTGCGATAGAATATGGAACCACCGAGGAACAAAGTAACACCAGGTAGCTTGAAATCCGAAATACCAATTTAAGGTTTAACCCGATTTCAGTCAAGAATTACTAGTTTACGGGTGGACATATATGCAGACACAGTTTAGAAATTAAACCGTAACTAACAGACGTTGCACTGGTCGATGCGAAACTCTGGAGATCTTGCAACAAGTCGAGAGAAAAAAAAACCAATATGCTCTAGGAATGGAATTGTACACTGAGCTCCACAATTAACCAGCAAACACTGTATTGCGATATAACATTCGCTCCACTGATCCCGTGGCAATTCTTCTAGGAAAGCCGTTAGAACACATCCAAATATTTGTTAATCTTGTCAATACCACAGGTGATGATACAATTATCGCATAATTGTTTTGCTTGATCATTATTAGCACAGGTTGGTGTTATATTCAAATATTCTTGAAATTGCTACAGCTGACTTATGGCAAGTAAAAAACCGAACAAGAGTTGATGTTTAGTTGATGGTACATCATCATTTGATGTAAAAAGATAACACTTATGTTGTTTCAATTTTTTTAAAAGTACTTATCTCACGAAAGGCTTGAGATGTTAACAGGTAATTATTGTTATTGGTTTCAATGTTGCAAATTGTAGCATTCTGGAAATACTTTTTGTAAGGGAGTTCCGGAGAATTTCCGTAAGGTAACACAGGGAGCTTTATCCCTTGGAGTAGGTGTACGCTGTGGAAGCTGGTTTTCGGGAAATATACAAGGTAAATGGAAACATCCGCCGAATCTATGACTTCAAGGACAGAGCTCTACTAAATCACCTTTTGGAAGTGAATTTTCACACTGTAAATCATAAAATCTCGGTTTTACCGATTTCAATGATGATTATTGGCTAATGTCATTAACGTCAAGGACATAATAGTACATTAATAACGAAAGAAGAGATCCAGAGTATCTTTGACTCCATGAGAAACAAAAAGTCGTGTGGGGGTTCTCTATATTACATGGAGAACCAACCCACAATTCCAACCACAATTTCCGCCTTATTTCGACCCCTTTCAGCGTGTCATACTAACCCCTATCCCACCGTTCGGTATTCACTTAAGAATCATTGATTTCCCAAAGGACGCATAGCTAAACTCATTATCCTATGCAGATAATGCATAATTGAGTTTAGCTACCTTTTTGCCTTACGGCAACGCCATTTTGCTAGCCCATGAGATTTCCACCGGAAATCACATCATGTCGGTTAGCATCAACAAGTCAAATCAAACGACGCTATTGCATAAGCATGCAACGGCTGGGGTAATTCCAAATTATTCAAGTTTGGTTTTCATGATAAATTGCCCTAGCCAATTTGGCATCACTTCGTCTTTTCTTCAGATCATCCATTCGCATGAGATCAATGATCTCTTTTCGCAGATGAATAGCTCCGGATACTTTTCCTCTCCTCCATAATTCTGTTTCCATATGGTTCAATGCACTCTGAGATCACCACAGCCGTAACACTGGGGCAGTAGGTCATTCTTAGAAACTGCATTTGATACCAGCACACACAACCAAACCCACCCCGAGATCATCGTACATCGTGTTTCTGTTCTCTCATTCTGCCATGTTCGTCGACTATCGAATAGGCCAATGTATTCACCACCCATCGACGGGCGTGACAATGAGAGAGCAGAAGGATGATCTTTCTTGGTTGTCCGTGCAAAAGTAAAATTACTCACCTTCATCCCTTTTTGATTCAGTCACTATTGATACACCATTGAGGTTGGTTACGCCGCTGCGTGGAGTTTTATCCAACGACAATCGTGAAAAGAGTCGTCTCGTGGTCAAGTAGAGTCGTGCGAAGTAATTTTTGCTGAGTGGAAGTTAATTTAAAACCACTAACTTAAATAGAAACGTGTGTTCTTGCGAATAAATTAGAGCGAGTTGATTTAGTGACATTCAGTAATCCAATGTTCGAGTAGAGGTTTTACAAATAAAGCTTAATTCTGATTTTGCTCGCGCCACCATTTGGACCTGTATACCAACACTAAAGGATAATCAATGTGTATATCATTACCAAGTTCTAAGCTTAGTGAAATAAAAGTAAAGTATTATTTTAACAAATAATAAATAAAGAGAAACGAACAACTAAATCAAACGACAAATGATCTTCTCTTGGATTATCTGGAGAACATTTGATTTCATAGTGACGTGCTGTGGGGAAGAAATGAATCCTGTGACCGTAATCGGCATAATACTTCTCCTACCCCCACAGGTTCTTTAAGCATTCCCGAAGAACCACCCATCGTCGTACTCCAACTTCCCGTCCCTAACCTGCAAATACCCTGCAAATACCTGTACCATCCATAAGCAGCTTGCCGTATACGAGCATTACGAAGCTCCCTTCAACAATCCATCCCGAAACATAAGTCCACGGCAAAATTACCATAGTTTGTTTTTCCTAAACAATCTAGCAATGGTCACGTCTCATATTTTGTCCACTAATACAAAGCATAGCTCAACTCGCGCCTAACTGCCAAGAGCCGAATTCTTTGCCAGTGTAAATCTTCACACAGGAATTCGACCCCCGACTCGCTATGGGTGCAATGCAGAATTGAAGTCGATAAATACACAATCGTCATTGGGCAAACATTCCGATCACCAGATCAGGTCCCACGGTATCATTCCCTTAAACAACTCTCGTACCATTAACCAAGGCAAACAAACACGCATCTTAGCGTTTGAACCCCAAAATTGCGTTTCTGTTGACATTATACTCAGAAACCTATTTCTGCATCAACGAATCGCTAGTTCAAACATAGCAACCTTTTCCGGCCGCTATACGAGCGACCATCTATTTGCACAGCTGACCTATTTGAATTCAAATATCGGTAGTCAGTTTTTGTTGTCGTTTTTCCTTATTCGACTGCAGCCGATATATGAAATACTGTTCTTCCCCATGTGCAGGCCCTCTTCGTGTTTGTATGCATCTCGAATAGTGATATCCGCGCGAAACCACATCTAGAATCGTCAACAGAGTCAGATCTTACCCGTAGAACCACGCACACGTATCGGGGAAGTTGCGTTAGTCAAAATTCATCCCGAGTTGGAGTAAGTACGCACCATCGGAGTCGTGAGTCTAAAATCGAAGAATAACCGTGAGCGTTGAGTTTGTTTTGTTAGATAGTCATCATTTTTGTGAACGGCGGACAAAAATGAAAGTCGAGGTATTTGTGACAAAAATAAGAATTGAGACATCTTGCTAAAATAATACGTGCGTGTCCTTCGGTGTCTCGAATATATCCAAGTTTACAAATTAACATGTTCCCTGTGCCGTCACCCATATAATAACAAACGTATGATCACCAGACCATTCGAAAACAATTAATGTGCAAAGAGAAAATTGTCTAATAATCAATAAAAGTCCACAGTTTAATCCGTGTGTTTCATTTGTTTCTGTTTTCTCGGGTGAACTTTGTTTCCTTTTCGCAGCGTGTAGTGGGTGGTGTTTGTATTGAATCCGCGACAGCTATACAGCCCATCTAAAATGGCACAAAAATTATGCAAAGTCAGGTCAGTAAGTTTACTACCAAGCACCAGTTAAACTGGTTTCCGACATACAATGGAATAAATTGCAGGAACCAATGTGTGCCTGTTTGTTAGACTTGGAAAAAGCGTTCGAGACCATTCGGGTTCAATGATTATTTTACAGGATAGTCAGATTAGGCACGTACAAGCGGTTACATATATACTTTACGGTCAAGAAAACATTGCATATTAGTCACAATGGCACAAGACTAATAACCTTGGCCGGAAAAACAGATTATTATGGAAAATTTAACAAGCCTCGGGACTTGCTAAATAAGGCCAAGACCGGATCCCGGTTGTAACGTCGATCATGATGATGAGCTCAATAAGTGTAAAGTGCTATTAGAACAGGCAATTGTTTTTCCTTGAAATAACGATGGTGTACCGAATGCACCTAACATGACGAATAAGTACAAAAACGAAACAAAGAAAAAGTGCTAAAGAGAAAACTAACGATAATAAAACGATCGGCGAGTGCAACAACGAAATTAAGGTTGACACAGTTAAATAACACAATCATGAGGCGTATCAAAGTCGCAAAAGTGATGTTGGAATAAGACAAGGAAATAGAGGAGGAGAGTGAGCACCCTTCCCCTTCAACTATGATTACTACTATTTATTGGCCTGTAGGAACCCAAAAGTTCATGACCTCACCGACTCGACTCTGCCATTGTTCCCTGTCCCGTGTGCTCTCCTTCCACGTTCGACCATCCCATCCGAGCTGTTCGATGTCCAACCTAACATTGTCCTCCCATCTCCAGCTATGACATACATGGTATTAGGTACGCAACTAAGTTTTCGCTGTTTTTTATTAAAACGCAACTTTATTGAGAAATAATGGTTACAAACATATCATTCGAAATGTTGTCCATCGCTAGCTACAACTTTTTTCCATCTTTCTGGCAGAGCTCGAATACCGTTACGGTAAAACTGTTCATCTTTTGAGGCTATCCACGAATCAAGCCATTTTTTTTGGAGAACATATGGCATCGAACGAAACAAGTAATAATCGGACGGCTCGATATCTAGGGAATATGGCGTGTGGGGTGGGACTTCCCATTTGGGCGTTTCCAGGTAGGTTTTAGTACGTTTGGCAACGTGAGGCCGAGCGTTGTCATGCTGTAGAATCACTCTTTGTGCCTCTGCTCGTATTGCGGCCGCTTTTCGCCCAGCGTGCGGCTCAATCGGATCAACTGAAGTCGATACTGTTCCCCAGTGATGGTTTCGTTCGGTTTCAACAGCTCATAAAAACAACACCCACCTGGTCCCACCAAACACACAGCATAACCTTCGCAGCGTGAATATTCAGGAATAGGAGCATGACCGGGCAGTCCCCGTGACTTTTTTTTTTTTTGGGTTGTTGTAATGAAGCCATTTTTCATCACTTCTCACGATGCGATGAAAAAACCCTTCCCTTTTTTGTCGCTGGAGTAGTTGTTCACAGGCGGAAAAATGACGTTCAACGTTCCTTGGCTTCAAATCATAAGTAACCTAAGTTCCTTACTTTTTAATCATTCCCAATGCATACAATCGCTTGAAAATGGCTTAGTGGCTAACTCCTAATGCTGATGAAAGTTCTTGTTTCGGTTTGCACGGATCCTCATCGAGCAATGCCCCCAATTTAACGGGTTCGAAGGTTGTTGGCCTTCCTTCACGCGGACGGTCGTCAACATCGAAATCCCCGTCTTTGAAGCGACGGAACCAATCACGGCACGTTGTTTCACTTAGAGCAGCAACTCCGTAAACCCTGTGGAGCTCTCGATGCGCTTCAGCCGCCATTTCTTCGAGTGAAATAAGAAAATCAACACATCCCACAAATGACGATTATTTAGCACAAAATCAGACATTTTCACAAAACCAAGAGTATATGATCCAAAACAAAATCACTATCGTGTCAAAGCGGTTTTGTTACCATATGTCTAAGCTTAGTACTTGACGTTTTGGATGGAACTTGGTTGTGCACCCAATACGAATAACGCTTTCGCCTCTCTTGCCTAGTCTCAGTCTGACGATGAAGAGAAGGAAATAAATGAGCTGGAAGCAGAACTAGCCGTGCACGGCTAGAGTAGAGACGAAGAAAGAAAGACGTCGCTGCGCTCGAACAGCAAAAAGATATCTAACAACAACAAAATTAAAAGTCAAAAGTAGGCCAACATCAATAAAAATAGCAAATACCAATACAACATCACTCGCTGCAATAGCAAGCAGCACAATAGCCAGGAGCACAACCGCCAGCAGTCCAACAGCAGCAGATTAACAAAAAAAGTAAGCTGCCATCAATCAACACCATCGGCATCGATTGTAGGGAATTGGTAAGTATTTGTAGCCTGACTGTGAGTAACAATATTTTTCTCATTAAAAGAATGGCAGGTAACAGGCTTACCTTTCAAACCTATACGGTCGCAGACCACGATAAAATAAAACATGTTTTAAAAAGAGGCATGTGGGGGTTCTCTACATCACACGGAGAACCAACCCACAACCCTAACCTGCAAACATGCAAAAACCATCCCCACAATAGCATACATCTCCCAATCCGCAATAGCATACATCTTCCAGTCTACAATAAAATATTTTCCAAACCTCCAACAGAATATAATACAACCGAATATATTCTAATCATCGCGGCATTCATTTCCCCAAAATTGCTTCGGTCAATTATTTATATTTCCTCAACGCAACCAAGCAATCCACATTTCCCCGAAATTCGTATGCCATAACAAACGCATATCCAAATCCTCAACGGAACAATAGCAAGTATACCAAGCCGCACACATTTCCCCGAAGTTCATATACCTTAACAAAGCGCATATCCAAATCCTCAACGGAACATTAACGGCCAACCAAGCGGCATACATTCCCCCGAAATGACTTCGTTAACATTCTATCTAAACGATATTCCTTGCTTGCACCCAAGCAATTTCAATTTCCTGGTATACACAACCAACGAATCCAACTTAGCTTATACGGCAAGGGTTCGCTGGAACTAAACTCATATGCATAGGCATAGCAACTCTTCCACTAAATTCTTAGGAAGTGGCAATGAGTTTACGACGCCACTACCACAACCCAATGGATTTTCAATTCCATGAGTCAGTGGACATCCAACCGCCACCGCGCGCACATCGCTCTTCGACTGCCCCGAGTCAAAATTCCCCTCGAAGTATATAAGTACACATTACGGGACTATATTAATCGATTAAAAATAAATCAAAGTGCTGCCTAACTCTTACGTGGCACCAGGAGGCTTCGCGAAGGGTATACCTATTGTGGAACCGTATCGGACGGTACCAGTGATCTACCGCGCAGTTTCGTCTTGTACTAAGGTCAATTACACCGATCCCTGTGTTAAAATCAAATCATACTGAACCTTGTCTAGTAAGATCGTTGTTGCTTGTGGAAATCAGACGATATTGCATTTGTTTGTCAAAATCTAATTACACCGATCCCTGTGTTAAAATCAAATCATACTGAACCTTGTCTAGTAAGATCGTTCTTGCTTGTGGAAATCAGACGATATTGCATTTGTTTGTCAAAATCTAATTACACCGAACCCTGTGTTAAAATCAATCGTCCTGAACCTTGCCTATTAAGATCGTTGTTGCTTGTGGAAATCAGACGATATTGCATTTGTTTAATAAAGCCAAGTTATACCGAACCGCTTGTTAGAATTAACCATACTGACTTTCATTTACTAAAATCGAATTCTACTGAACCTGTCTGCAGCGGCCAACTTCACCGTTACAGCAAACGAACAAACCTGGACGAATAAGCACACCATCCCAAAGGCGGCGGATCCATTGAGGTTGACGAAGTTGTGACGTTCAATGGTCAACTATACCCCCACGCGAATCGGCGGGGTATTAGTGAACATCTCGCCCATGTTGGCGCAACTACCTAATAACCCCACAGGCACATCGGAATTTTACTCGTTCACGGCGAAACAAAAAGGACCTCGACCCTGAAACGGAAGCGGAGGTTCTGCTTGTAATGTTCCAAAGCCGAAGCATGAAGATCTTGAATTTATCGTGGTAAAACCGTTCAGAATAGCCAAGTCAAGAAGAGAAAACCGAAAGCACGGTCTTCTTTTTGACACCGAACAGCGGAGTGGGGGTCTAAGGAAATTAATAGTCCTGGCTCATCAAATTGTCACGTGGGACAAATTAAAAAAAGGCAAAGACATTCTGCGATGTGTCCGTTGCCAATATTTGGTCACGCGACGGCGAACTGTGAAATACAGCATCGTCACATAAAATGCGGACAGACCATAAGGCAGAAGAATACGCTCTGGGGAGAGAAACAGTAGAAGACGCAGCTCTCTTAAAGTGCGCAGTATATCGGAATGGGGGACACCCCGCTAACTATTGAGGTTATGCTAAATTCCGAGAGTTACTGTCAAGAAGTGTGACTCGATAAAAGAAAACAGAGACAATTCGAATAACAACAATGGCCGTAGCATCGCAGCGGTCGTACGCACAAGTCGCGCCAGACGCGAAAATAACGAAATTGTGTAAATATACGAATAGACATTGGGAAAGGCTCTAATGGTTTGGTGGACAAAACGAATCCCTTGCTTGCATTTGTATATGCAGGGAAATTCGTTTGTGGGAAACGGATTCTATATTTGCGTTGTTTATGCTTTGAATTCAATCCGGCGGCTTGCGCGAAGTCGATGATTGTTTGGAGATTCAAACAAAGGAGCATTTCTGGGTAAAGTGCTTGCAACCATATCGATAGTTGCAAGTCATTGCGAAGCAATGGTGATTACACAATGACGGTTTGTATATACCATCTGTGTCAATTGTACATGGCATCTATGGCGACGCCAGGATCGAACTCTAGTGTGAATATCTACACTAATTGGAAATTCGGTTCTGGGTCGCTAATGCAGAGATGCATTGATACATGTATGAATGCCCATACAGGAAAACATGTTTGCAGGCATTTCCAGGTAATGCATTGAAAACATTAACTATCCTTGGGAAAGAAATGTTTTTGCTGCCGGGAGATTGCGATGCAGGTGTGGGAAGGTTGGAATTTACCTGACAAACGAAGGTACCCAATAGGTTTTGATTTATGCACCTGTATAATGGAAAGAATTCTTGTAGGGAATTTGTATGCGAAGAGATGCACGAAAGGGAAGGATTCTTTACAGGGACTTTTAGATTATGAATTGCTCTATTTAATGCGTAAAGCATTTAAGGTGCTAATGTTATTGCATTAGCGAACTTAAGGAAGTTGGGTAGCAGTTATGGAGGTTTTTCAGGTAAGTGGGCCATGGGGTTTGGCGGAACCGCCACAAACCCGTTTCGCGAATGCAGGGGTGGGCAAACGCTCGCCCCACTTTCTTTGACTTCAATCTCACTTCTCCCGCTCTCAAACGTCGTCTCCTCTCTTACCCCCCTCGCCCAACACAGCTCAGCGGCTACACTCTCCCGCACTCATACTCACACCCTAACATCCGACTTATCCTCGCCCTTTCCTGTCCTACCACCTAGATTATTATTCTATCCATCTTTGGTTAGTTCCCCATTCCAGTTTTTAAATTAGTTTAAAGTTGGTCCCCCACCCCCAACCCACATGCCTTAGTTTCAAGGTCGTTCGTAAGTCTATTTTTAAGTTTATATGTTTATACGACTTGTACTAAGCGAAATAAACTGAGGGTTCTGCCCTCTATTCATTCATTCAATACGCACACGATACGATTGTGATGCGTAACCATGTGCCAATCAATAATGAAGATATGATAGATTATCTTATCGAGGGTATCCCTAACATATTGTTATGCAATCATGCTCGCATGCAGTGCTTTCCTACGAAGGAATCCTTAATCCACGCATTCAATAAGATAACCTTGTGGGTCATCAGCAAACACCAATAATAAAAGGGACGAATCGTCACATAAGAAGCCCAACGCAAGAAGCAAGAAGAACAAAGCCACTGGCAATGAAGAAAGGACATAGCGTAAAAGCTGCTTCAATTGTGGAGCAACAGGCCGTGTAAGCGCAACATGTCCCTCGAAGGGGAGCTGGGCCCAATATATTTCCATTGCAACAAGCACGGTCACATCGCAACAAAATGTCGACAGAAGAAAGAGGCTTGCATTGTAACACGCAGTCCACGGAAGAAGTATATGAAGATGGTAACGATTCATGGCAAGAACATCGACGCACTCATCGACACCGGGAGCGATCTGACTCTCATGCGCAGAGATGAGTACGAGAAAATTGGACCCCCACCGCTTCAGCTGACCGAAGTTCAGTACAGATCACAGAGATTTTTAGGACCAAGAAACTTCCACGCAAAAACGATACAATTTACATTAATCCTGATGACGATGCTAGAGAATTACCGGAGATTTAGCAGATCAGCGTGTTCGAAGAAAAGAATAGAGTTAAGACTGATCTTTCTCACGTCGAAGATGAGAATACAGTTTGCGCCCAAAAAAAGGCACATAGTCAACAATCAAATAGCGGAATGGCAGAACCAGGGCATCAATAGACCCTCATCATCTGACTATGTCAGCCCAATTGTGTTAGTCAAGAAGAAATGCGGAACACACCGATTGTGCGTTGACTACCGAGTTTTGAATAAAAAATTATCACAATTCACGATTTGGTGATAAACGTTAATCACGCGACTCGCGGTTGACTTTCGCGTCCCGCAGCGCTACGGAAGCGAAACTGGAGACCCGACCGCCTCAGTCTCAGGGAAAAGACTCAGCGATATCAACTCGCTGGCAAAGGAAATTTGGCCAGTGAAACTGGCTCTCTTAATTTAAAGATGCATTTTCCATCCCAAGAGAAACGTGAGGTTTTTCTTTGGGGGTAGGTAACCTGATCTCATAGAGAAGATCGTAGAGGTACACATGTATGTGTAAACATTGGTTCTTTCATGGGACAAAGCCATGAGAACGAATCTGGAAACGAAGAAAGGGAATAATGTGCATCAATGAGATGTAAGTTCGGCTAAGTAAACAAGCCGAATCTCATTTGGTGCTAATTGGGTTTCTGTTTGTTCATGCCGCTAGGTCATGAAAAGCAGATCCCGAAATATTTAGGACAAAGAGACCGTATAGATCATTCTTTATGGTGTGCATTGCGGCTGTATTGATAAACCGCAAGGCATCCTGCACATGGTGCTAATTGGTTTTAGCTTATATACAAGAAATTGGTATTTATGGCATCGCCGCCAAGGATAGGTATACAATTCCTATTCGCATTTGCCTATGTCATAGGATTTAATTTATGCCTTAAGACGCAAGATCCGTATATTTGCTTTAGTCCCTTGGGTATAGGTCGCCAGCCAATGTGTATGTAAAGGAATTTATTATACACATGGTGAGGCTGGGAATAGGCGACGCAATGTTTATGATCCCTGTTATGATGGTTACATTATACGTAAACCAAATTGTTCCGTTTTCAGGAATTCGACTAGGGAAAATGCGTATGTAAGATTGGGATTTGCCTGGCAACCGAAGTTGCCGAATTGGGCTTGGGATTTATGATGTTTGGAACCGAATTCTTATAGGGAATTTTGAATTCGAATAAATGAATGAAGGTAAGAATTCTCTTCCAGGAGCTTTTAGCTAAATGCATTTGATAAACTTAATGCGTGAAGCATTTACAGGTGCTAATGCGATTGCATTAGCAGAAAACTATGAAGGGTGAGTTACGGGGATTCTTCGGGTAAGTAGATAGTGAGGTTTGGCGGAACCGCCACAGAGCTATTTCCCATAGAGACCGGGATGACATTATTAAACAGCACTAACAGTTTTGGTGGTTGAATGGCAAATAAAGACTATGTCCCAAAGTGGGTAGAGTAAGTCTAACACAGATTTAGATTTTCTAGGAAGGGTAGAGTAAGATTTCAGTTATATTAAATTCGATTTTTAAGCAATTAAAAAAAAAAAATATTAATAAATTGTATATATGCAGATGTAAGTTAATTTTAAGTCGAAAAAAAGACAACGTTTTTTTTTTACTTTTTCTTTGTTATTAAAATAAATATAATTAAAAAACAAACAAAGTTCTGTTGTCGAAAGGCAAATGGTCAACAGACATGTAAAGTTTAGCTTAGATCGTCTGCGTAGAGCAGTAGGTTATAACATAAGATAATTAAGCTAGAATTTAGGCATTTTTTGTCTAGCCTGTAATTTCGAAACATAGAAAAAAAAACGGAAATAAAAAATGTTTAATATTAAAAATGAATGAACGATCTGGCACAAAAGACATATACGAGTATCGTCTCGGACGGGGATACATTCTGAAATCGCAAAAACAACCGGGTCTATGTGCTCTAATAACTAGAGTCTCACTGAATACCTGTAGAAAATTTGCATACAACGTCTCCTTAACAAATATTTCCCGGATCTTCCCCACCAAAAACCAACATACAAATCTGGTGAGATTAATGATATTTAAGAGGCACAAAAGAAGTATGAAGAAAACAAATCCTACGGAAACGGATGAAAAGTTGCTCTAACTCTCCTAAAAATCTTTTTGAGATGCATATGTTTACTTTGAATTCCATGTAGAATCGCACAGCCCGACACGTTTAATTGGGTGTATAGTGTTATTGAAGACGCGACAGATGCACTAACGAACTCCGGGATAAGAACTTCGAGGTAGATGCACACACGCTGCTTCCTTGGCTGTTAAACTTACTACAAAGTGCCTTTTTTTCTATTTTCAGCACTCATTTTTCTTCGCTGGTACATTGTGGGGGGCTAAGGTCTTGGTGCCGGCGTACGACACGGGGGTTCTACTCCGTCCCACAAAATAAGGTATTCCTAAAGTTCCACCGAACAATATTGTTTGGAAGCTGCCTTTAACCCAGCCAATCACTATTTGGGTCCACGCCTTGTTTATTTGCAAATACTGTTATCTATTTCGTTACAACTTTCCGGAAGTATCCGCTATTTGTTTCGTTACAATTTCCGAAAGCACTCGCTATTTAATTCGTTACGGCCTTGCGAAAGCACCGGTTATTTACTTCGTTACGACTCTGCGAACGCACCCGTTATTTACTTCGCTACGTCTTTCCGAAAACACTCGTCCCCTTTTACCCCGCGTAGATTAAGGCTTTCATCTGAACTATGTAGCGGTTGGAACGCGACTAACCCGGTGTGTGCGCTTTGGCGGTTGCGACTCGGCTGTATATCTCCGTCCCCGGTGGCGGTTGAATGTCGGCTGACTAATTACTGGCGAGGAAAAGTTCGTCGCATCGTGGCAGTGGAGTCATAGCTAAAATCAACTCACTGCCATTTACTAGGACCTTTGAAAAGGGTTGCTATGCCTGTATAGGGGATTTAGTTCCGGGGAATAATCGCCGTATGGGCTGAGTTGGATTCTTTGGTTGTGTGGACCGGGAAATTGGTTTCGGCGGCATGGCCAAGTATGGTCAAGGGTCTTGTTCGTTGTGATGGTCGTTTCGTGGAAAAGCGACGCATCATGTTGTTGGGTTACCAGTAAGAGCGAATTGGTGTGGTTGTACTTTTTTTAGGTAGAATGGGAACCGAAATGGTTGTCGGGGGAACTAAATGTTGCTGGGTTACAAGCGAGGAGATAGTTTAAGCAAGAAGTCAGCCGGAATGATTCTGGGGGAAATTAGGATTGCTTGGTCGCATGCAAGGTGTATAATTTAGGTAGAGAATTAACCGAAGCAATTTTGGCTCGGTGTGGTTGATGGAGATGGTGAGTGTTTCTTTGTAAATTGGATATGCGTTTATTATAGCTTGGAAAATGGGTTCTTGGTAGGTTGGGGATGTATGCAATTGCAGATTTGGGGAAGGATGCTGTTGCATATTGGGATGTGTTTTGCATGTTTGGAAATGGATTACAGGTTGGGTTATGGTGATGCGCTGTTAGCGGTCGAAATTGGTTGGCATTGCGGGTTGGTTCTCCATGTGGTATAGAGAACCCTTACAACATTATACTATTCGATAATCCAAAAGTTATAATATATTGCGTGACTACTATTTTTTTTAAAAAGCTCTTTCCACTAGCCAGGTCGACGTGCGCGCCATCTACGGGCACCTTACTTTTTCGGTATCCATATTTTTTTTTTGTGTATTCATCACTCTTAACTCCTGTGTGATATATTCCACGACAGATTAAGTACACCTCCATAAGTTTATGATTTAAATTATCACTTAGCTCGAATGAAATATAACCCATATTTTATAAATATAATCAAAAGCCTTTCGCACCACAAATAATACAAAATTGACCAACAGCCTCGATATATCTAATAATCTTTTACTCGTCATCCTTGCTGTACATATCTTTCAAACCTAGCAGATATTCTACCAGCACAATAGAAGGTGTTCGAAGTCTAATACAGTTTCAAACTACATGTATAATTTTTCGGCACACAAAAAATTATATTCCAATATATTTTTTAAAATTAAGATAAACATCTACACAATCATTCGTACTCGCAACAAAATATTGCATAATATATAAATATAAATAAGTATTTAATTAATATATCTATCTATATCATTATTTTCAAAGATACTCACGGATGTTAAATTAATTTCACAAATGTTAAAGTGTTTAACCAAACAAAAAATGAGGAACTAATTTATATTACACCTTACATATCAAACAGAAATTACTAAACCCTTTTGTAGATTAAATGAAGCTGCCTTCGAAGCATATGAAGAGTTTAGATGGGTATAAAATCGATAACATATTTACAAAACTAATTTAATTACCAATCTATTACAAAAAAAAAATTAATAATCAATCGACTGAAAACTTCAACAAACAATTAGGAAGTAAAAAAAAATTTAAATTTATTTGTTATTTAAAAGAACTTTAAAGGAAACATAATATAGAAAGGCTGCGATTGTAGATCGAGAACACGCAGGCCACGTATGATGAAGAGAGATAAATTGATTGTGTGGGAAGTGGCTAAGGAACAACAATTATTCCATGCGTATGACCGTTTAGCGAAAATGAATTAGAAAATATACATAGATCAAAATATGTGCAGTGAGATTGGAATTTTCTAAAATTAATAAACATAATACATGGAATTTGATAATGATGTACCTTTATACTTTTCTTCCGAAGCGAAAACTAGAACCCAATAAAGCATATACATCAAATTTGATGAGTTTTTAGTATCAAAAATATACTTTTAAATAAATCAAAAAATCGGTGTTTTTTTTTTTTACTGATCTATAAATCGTCTCAAATATTTGTTTGGAAGGAGTATAACTCTACATATATGTACAAGTTGTGACTGAAGGAATCTTGTATTAAATACCATAAAAGGAAATGCAGTGTTAGAGTATTTTTTTTAACATTGAGGGCAATGTTCACTATTAAGTGACCAACCTAATACTCAGATATTTCTGAAACAATACCTTATATTGTACGAGTATATAAAAGTTAAGAACAAAAACAATGTCACATTTGTCGACGAACCAGTACGTGTGCGCCATCTACAGAAATCTTTATTTATCGAGATGGGCCTGTGCGTCGGGTATTGGTATTTTAAACAAACAAAAAATATAGGTGACCCATTAACAAAAAATGTTGATTTTCGATTTGGGCCAGAAAATAATGAGTTGATCCGGGTCAACCATCATCGTCGACACCAAGACCAAATCGCTTCGAATGGCAGACGATGCTGGTCGTTTAATAGGACTGTGGCGACTCTAACAGATACACACAATTCACAAGCAAAATAGTGAAGAGCACCGAACGAAAAATCGAATAAGAAAATACATCAGAGCCGTATACCTTAGCGATAACATAAAAATTCACATCAGTGCAGTATAGTCGAGTTTAAAAATCAAATTCTAAAATCGGCCAGTAGCCTGATGGGTAACGCTTAGGTACAATTTTTGGGGATTCAAACTGTCATAGCGTCAGTTCGAATCACACGTTCTTCTTCACTATTATTTAACACGCCATAGGATCACCAAGGCAGAAGCCTGTGATCTGGTGATACAGTCAATGACCACCGCTATTGTTACGAAGTAACCCCCTACCACCTTTGTCACGCTGATAAATTAAATTAAAAATCAAAACATGAAACTTTCAGTTATATTTTCACATTTTTACACACATAAAATACAAAACATAAAATTAAAAAATAAAACATGCAATTTACAAATTTAAATTATGCATAAAAAATTGTAAACATACACTTACAACGGAAAATATTCATTACATTTTAACATAATAAACAATTAACATTTTAAAATTAAACATATAATGTACAAAGCATAAAATTAAAACATAAAACATACATTTGAACGGGCCCATACAAACGCCTGTTAGGTTACCGGCGATGATATCTCAAATAAACTAGAGATTAATCGTCACCGTTGAACCGATCATACGATGTAACGGTTAGATCGTATGATCTGATTCTCTCAGCGGGTTTGTTAAAACAACAAAAAATTACCGGTGGTTTCGCATCACTCAATGTGAGTCTTGAGTAGCAATCCTGTTACGCCCTGTGAGTAGGGCATTAGAATATACTCACAGCTAGACCGGCTTATCGTAAGAGGGGACTAAAGGCCGAATGCTAGGTCAAGGCCCAATGCGCTGCAGACTGGTGAGATACCACCCCATCCAGCTATAGGCTCCATGAAATGGTCCGGAAGAATCCCTGGCCATCTTTCAGCTTGTCTGATGGCCCGGTTCGAGAAAAGGTTGGTTTAGGTGGTAGTCGGTCTCAAGGTGAGATACCACCCCGTCACGCTGTACATTCCGCGATATCGTCGGTAGAATTCTTCAACCATGTTTCGGATGTATGGCTGATGGCCCAGACTTACACGGAGATAAGTCATGATAGTACCATCTGAGATAAACAATTCCGGAGGTGAACTAGTTTCCCATTCGGATCTCCGGTGGGACTATGTCAGGAGGAACATCATGCAAATATTATGATAAATAATCGAACTTTAAGAAATTCTGCAACGCAAAATCGGGTTCGTTCTCGAGTCTTTGTCCACGCTCGACTGGTGACGGCATTTTGTAACATCAGGGGCATCGGTTTTACCAATACGAATGTAAATGCCGTCCACCAATATTTGCAAACAGCGAAACCTGATATCCTTGCCCTAACTGAGACCCAGGTCGATTCGTCAACTGATTTGACATATCTTCGTTCCTCAAGATGCGACTTACTTTCGAGATTCTGTTTTAAAGGTGCTGCGTTTTCGTGCGGTCCGATCTGGCCTGCCAGAGGTTGGAGGGGTTGGAACCCAGTAAGGTGGTCACCATGTGGTTGTGGATCGTGCCGAGGAATTCTGTTAAATTTCTTTGTTGTCTTTACCGCTCCCTGAATGACGATCAACCAGGGATACTTTCCGAACATCTTTCAGGTACCATCGACTGGGTACATATCAACCACACGATTTCTGAAATTGTCGTTTTTGGCGATTTTAATATACACAATTGCGGCTGGTTGGTACATTCTAACAGAACCGATGAGGCTGTGAGACTCGTGGAGATGTTCGTTGCTAGCCGTAATTTAACTCAACTTGCGGAAGAACCTACGCGAGTTCCGGATAATCGAGGTTATAGCGTTTGGGATGATAGTGAAGAACGTGTGATTCGAACTGACGCTATGACAGTTAGAATCACCAAAAATTCAACCAATGCGCAACCTATCAGCCCGCCGCCGTGTGTACGAATTTGATTTCTAAACTCAAGTACATTCGACTGATGTGGATTTTGTTATGTTATCGCTATGGTATACGGCTCTGATGCAGTTCAGTCTCTTATTCGATTTTCGTTCGGTGTTCTTCACTATTTGCTTGTGTATTGTGTGTGTATCTGTTAGAATAGCCACAAGATGATCATGCGAACACCCTGGATCTGTTTTTGACATCCAAGCCGAGCATTTATACCGTGGAACTTGCTGCGCCACTGGGAAACTCAGATTACTGCTTGGTATTGGTCGCACAACCACTTGCATTTTAAACGAATAAACGACCTAAGCAACTTCGCCATATATGGAAGTGTAAGCCTGCTAACTGGGACGATTTGGGAGATTTCTTCGCATCCTTTCTGTGGTCGGAGGCGTGCTTTGGAGACTTCAATGTTAATGCATGTGCGAAGTCGGTCACGGGAATTATTCTTCTCGGGATGGAGATTAACATTCTACATTCCATCAAAAGAAATTCATCTGATAAGCCTGGGTTTGATAAAAAAAAATGCGAGCAGATTACAACGGCCAAGACCTTTTATACAATGGCACTCCAATCCCGCCGAGGATAACAGAACGAATTTTGTTAGAATCAGAAACGCATTCAACCAAGCGATTGATACCGTGAGGAACGCCTACAACGATGGACTGACCAATAAACTCATTGAGTGCCCAATAAACTCCTTGAGTGCCCAACTGGTTCTCGTCGCTTCTGGCCAATGGCAGGGGCTGTCAGCGATAACTTCACGTCCTCCTCTTTTCCCCTGTTAGTGACGAACAACGGAACGTTAATCACAAATTCAAAAGATAAAATTAATGTGTTCGCGAATTTATTTTCTGTTAATTCAAACCACGCTGCCGATATTTTGGAACCACCTGTGATCGCGCCCGTGCGGTCTTAAATGTGAGATGTGACGTTACCGCCAGCGTACTATTCAATGCATTCAACGTGGGGTGGACTGTAGGTAGGCAACCAGCCCGGACGGAATCCCAGCAATAGTCCTTAAGAACTGTGCTCCAGGACTATCGCCGGTTCTTGACAGACTCTTTCCTTTATCTTATATACTGAGGGCATTTCCTACCTGCTGAAAAATCGCTCGAGTTCAGCCAATCCCAAAGGGGGGAAAAATGTCTCCCACAAAATTAAGGGCCGATAGCATTACTGTCTATGTTATCTAAAGTGATGGAAAAGGTCCTCAATGGCGGGTTATTTAATTATTTCGAGCCCAACGTATTTCTGTATGATCGTCACTACGTATTCCGAGGCAGGCGATCCACGGAAGACCCTTTGACCCTTATAACCGATATATGTACATCTGCGATTAGGGGTGTGGTGAGTCAAGAGCGATCGCATTGGATATCTTCAAGACTTTTGACCGCATCTGACCACGGGGCATTGCGGAACAAACTTCATTCATAAGAACTTCGCTAGCAGCTTTGCGATTGGACGAAGAGCTTCCTAGAAATTCGATCGATCGGCTTGTTATGAACGGCGAGTCATCGGATTATTATCCAGTTAATTCCGAGGTGCCTCAGGGTTCTATTTTGGCTCCAACCTTGTTCTTGCTTCACATAAATGATTTGTTGGAGTCAACGGATAACCGAGTGTTCAGTTTTGTGGATGATAGTACGTTTGTGTCCTCTTTTTCGAGTGATCAGCCGATTAATACATCAATGTCGCATCAGCTGAGATGTAGCCAGATTGTCTCTGTGTATCGGGTTCTGGATAAGGTCCTGCAGCGGGATAAAGCCAACCTCGTCGACGTCAATACAACGAAGACACAATATACAATATTCAAAAAACAAAAGTGGATCATCGGTTCCACAGTTGATGATGAATAGTCAAACCGTCGAACCTGGTGAAAGCATGAACTTGCTCGGCGTCACGGTCTGTGGGGATATATCGTGATATAAAAACGTGGCGAACATCGCCAGGTTCACCAGGTTCCCCTCTGGAAAAGTGAGTTATCTTTTTAGAGCCAAGAAATATTTTACTCCGGCCCAACTTTTTCTCTTGTACAAATCTCAAATTAAACCGGCGCTCGAATATTGCTCTCATGTTTGAAGATACGCTGCTAAGCATACCCTCAACCTACTTGAGAGCATAGAGAGACGAGTGATCCGCTTGATCGGGGACACGGGGCCGACGTCGGGACTACAGTCGCTGTCACATTGAAGGCGCGTAGCCGACCTCTGTCTGTTTTAGGAATATTATCACGGGTGCTGTTCTTCGGAGATTCGGTTCATTGTTCCGCGCAATTTGGTTTATATGCGCTCCACGAGAGAATCCAACGGATCGCACCAATTTGTGGTTCAACTCCCGCCGCCACCAACATCCTTGCAACAGAACTCGTTCCATTACAGAGCGGAAAAGTTTTGGAATTCCGTCCCCGCGTCAGTGTTTCCAGAGCGTCACAACATACAACTGTTCAAGAAGAACTGCAACAGTTATCTAGTGGCATCTCGGGACGCCGTGTCGGTGCTATAGTTTCGCTCTCCTGAGAGAAGTGTAAAAAAAATACTCGTGACCAACTACGCGGTTTCCTGCATCTCCTATCTAACATACCAAAAGGTAAACCGGGTTCTTTGAGGAAAACCTGCATCACTAAATTGTGTGGTTAGACTTAGTCTATGATGTCGTGTCCCTGCACTCCCACGACTCAAATCGAAATTGCGGTGCTGCCTGGCTTATAAAACCAGATCTGCTAGACTGTTGAATAAATCTCTATCCTGACACATACATGGTTCACACCGATATTATTTTTAAGATCGCTTCAAGCCGCCTCAATTGCTGAGTTGGCAGGGGATTTTGCTAGACATTTGATTGTGCAAAAGTAGGTTCAAATGATGACTCTGGCTATTGTGCAGTTAAGCACAATAACTGAGTAGTAGCACGGGTTACACAACCCAGCCGCCCCGTGAAATATTATTCCATTAAGTTACAAGCTCTGTTAAAAGGTAGGCGAAATTCTTGACCTCCTCTTTCGGAGCTTGGCATCTCAGGCTGTGGAATCGGCGCTATATGTATGCCCTTTCTAAGAGAAGTAAAATAAAAAATAATACTTTTACGATCTTTATGCGGCAATTATGGGTAGGATAGATGGTTGTAAGACCGAAAGTGTATGGCGACCCGAATGCTCGTTACACACGATTATTCAAAACCGCATCATCGTCAGATGCTGATTATACTAAAAAAATCCAGGCAATAAGATAAGGCAATCACAAATACACCAAACGAAATTGAACATTATGGTCCACATTTTAAATTTTCTGATAGGAAAGTCAATTAAAAACCCGTTAAGAGTAATATGATGCAGTTCCTCTGTTTTGACATACTACCTAAAATGCATCTTGCCACCGTAAGATAAAAACAAGCCATCGCGGCAGTATTAAACTATCAAGGATCAAAAATCACTTGGCGAAAAACTATTCCAGAAAAGAAACACCGCCAGCGAAACAAATCCAATATAATCCCTATCGCATCTTCAGTCACACAGGCAGCGACAATAGTGTCAGTTGCGTAAGATGCATCCGCAGCTTATTATCGAGCTGAGGGATGATGCGTTAAATAGTCAGAGTTTTTTCTTCATGGAGAAGACTAGAAAAAGAAAGTGAGCCGATTGAGAAGAAGAAGTAAAAAGTCTGCCGGAAATCGAAAAAGAAAGAAGTCAGGTGTAATTAAACAATCATCACATCATTATCGGCACTACAACCGGGAGCCGGTCTTGGCCTTATTTAGAAAGTCCTGGGGCTTGTTAAATTTTCCATAATAATTTTCTTTTCCGGGCAAGGTTATTCAGTCTTGCGCCAGAGGCTCCCTGACGGGGAATCGAACCCCGGTCTCCCGCGTGACAGGCGGGTATACTAACCACTATACTATCGAGAAGGCGTAATTAAACAATATGCGTATAAAATTAGTGGTATCAAGTTGAATAACATTAAATTGTTGGTGCAATTGAATTCTGATTGATGCACATTTATCGGTATTGTAATAATTATTATAAAGTTATTAAAGAACAGGAGTGTTTTGAATTTTGTTTGGGGCGTGCTCATACATATGCATTATCGTGACGAGTTCATTGCATAATCCTGTAAAATCGTGGTAACTTTCAGAACATGAAACCGATTTCACAAATTCTCTGGATGTAGGATGTTGGATTGTAGTTTTTATTATTCTTTCATAAAACAAAGGAGAATGTCTCAAGGAATATCCTTCCTAATAAGGACAATTTCACCCGTAGGGTATAGCGATATTCCTCAAGGTCAACGTGCAAACTTTGAAAAGTTTAAAATATACTTCGAATACCTTCGTTTCGTTAGGGTTCGACACAAACTGGTTGTGAAAAACCGATAATAGCAATTGGATACCTTGTCTTTACTTTTAGCCACGACGGATTGCACAACTGAAATCCGATAGTAAGAAATACTAGATAGGAGCACACGTGCTGTCTTGTCGGCGGTTGTAGTTCTGATGGACTTGTTATTTGAGATTAAGGACAACCAAGGGAACAAGCTTATATATAGGGCCACTATGTTGATCAGCTGGTTAGAACAGCAATATCTTAAAAACAGAACTATTACCAGCATATTTGGCGCAAGCACTTTGAAAGAGCTTCAAAAATGATGATAACATAAGGACGTTTCTATGAACTACGGGAAATTGAACGAAATGGCTGAAAAGAGAACAAAGTGTCGGAAAACTGAGAAATTTCACGACACTATTGCAATTATGACTGGTACCTTTAGATTCCAAGGAATCTCACATTGATATGGTGGATAGCTACAAAATTGTGAAACAATCATTTCCGAAAAACGTACGAATATATCTATCCATAGTTCGAAAATGCGTCGGATTTATTCCTAGGACTGATGGGCTGATATTTATCATATTTCTTTAAAACTTTTGGATGGATAATACACATCGTTAAAGGAATATTAAAATGGACGAAGGGATGGGAATAAAGAAAACCAAATACATTTTTATTTATCAGTGCGAAGAGACTACAAAAACAACCTCCTATCCGGGTGATACTTCTGGTTTCCGATGCAAAACAAATAAAAACTAAATCGTATTAATTCGCATTCAATGGAAGGATAACGTGTGTGTGTGTATCTTATTTGCGAAATGAATAAAAATGCAAGTGATGACGGTGAGCGAATGTAGCATGTTCTTTCTCGAATATCAATGAATTGTTTTTCAATATGGCGTTAGTTTTAATAGCTTTTTAAAGTTACACCATTTTTGATATTGTAAATGTGATTTATTACGTTTAAAAAAGTTTCTTTTTTTGTGCACTGAACCTTGCTGTCGGAGTTAAAGAGGAACAACAGAAAATTGCTCCGATAGATCCGAATAGAATACTTACACAACATTCTCGAAACTGTTTGGCATCAATGGGGGATGTGAAATTCAAACCCCAAGTGTCATTAGTCATTGGATCTTTCCAGTAAACGAAACATTCGGATGCTTGTCCAATTCGGGTACCTGTTTAAAAGGAATAGATCATTTGATTATTACCTGTTCGTTTGTGTTGTGTGCGGTGTTTTAATATAATACAAAAGATGACTCACCTGGTTGGACAAGTCGTACGTCAAGGATTTTGTCAACCTGACTGTTGTAGGCTGTTATGTGAAATACGCATTCAGGTGAATCTTGTATGCAGGTAATATTGACAGGAACCAAATCTTCGGATACTTGTTGCCATTTGACGTTACCAACACCGCTCGAAGCTACATGGAACACCTCAGCCCACAACCTGAACGAACTTAGTCGTGTTACCAAATGGACCAAAGGATTTTTTTTTTGTTTTTTTTTTCATTTTGATGTTCATCATTGAACAATTACATTAATATTTGAAATTGTTTGTGCAATAGTGGTTGGAGTTTTTGTTGAATTTTGTGACGGTGATTGGGGTTTAGAAGTATTAAAAAATAAAAGAAAGAAAAGTTTAATTTTTTATGCCCAAATTGTAGAGATAAGAAGAAAATATATATATTTCAGGATTAAATTATTGAAAATATTACAATTTTACTGCCAATTACATAAAAACGTCAGTGGAGGAAAGAGTTTTGTCATATTGTGAATAATAAATAATAATAATGATGTTAATGATAAATAAATATAAGTGAATGGGGATGTTAGCAAATAAATAATTATCTGTTTCAGATGAATTCGTGGTAAACAGTATTTCTACTGCTTTCCTTTGAACGTTTTCTGTCGTGTCAAAGTATTGTATTTTACCTCAGGAGATGGCCGTCCCGTCGACGAGAAGTCTGCCATGGCGAATCCTCGTATCGGTATCCTTTGCGCATAAGCGGCGCACAGGCACAGCTCAATTTATTACCCATGCCGCAATTAGCACATACAGCCTGACCTCCTAAAAATAAAAATAATAATAACAATAAAGTGAAAAGTTATTTAATCAGAAAATATGATAATTGTTATTCAAAAGTAGGTTAATTACATAAGTTCATTAAATGGATTCCTAGCTCTGTAACGTTGCTACTAGTGTCACAAATACTCATTCAGTAGACTTGTATAGTAACCACGTGGTTTAGTTCAAGTCTACTAATTAACTAAACATTCAACCTGAAAAGATGCTAATTATTATTAACAAAAAAATAGTCTAATTACATAGAGTTCAGTAAAGGCGACAAGTAACCAGTCCTATAAATACTGCTACTATTGTTTCAAACACCCTTTCAGTTGACCCGTATAATGACCGCGTGGTTTATTTCAAATCTACTAATGTACGAGGGTAGGCTGAACAGCAATGCTCACATGACTGTGGAGCGCGAACAAAAACCAAATAGCAAGATCGGGCAAGAATTATATTAAATTACAATTTTTAAGCTTCGAAATCACTATTTATTTTTCAAAATAGCCACCGTTGAGGATAATAGATTTCTCCCAACATGTAACAAGTATTTTTATTTCATCACTGAAAAATTCCTTTGATTTTATTCGAATCGAGGACTTGAAAGAGGCCCACACCTCATCGTCCGATCTCACATTTTTTAGTTATAGATAACAATTATTTTGAAAAGAAGATAACTTGTGACATGTACCTGTAAAAAAGAGATAGTCAGGACATGTTCTTTATCCACTTCCTCTCCTCCTATATTCTCTTTTGTGTCCGTGTGTCCCGGTTCGCATGATAATCAACCGAACAAAGACAATAATCGGTATAATTAGCCGACCCTCAGTCCACCAGCCGGCAGTCATCAGCCAGTCAGTTCAGTGTTCATTGATCATCAATCAGAATCTGTCATCAGTCATCAGTGAGCAGCATCAACATTCTAGTACAATAGCTTCAACAAAAATCGCTTTATTAAAAAAAAAAAAAAAAAAAAAAAAAAAAAAAAAAACCGGGCATGATTTAGCCCTTTCGACACCGACAGTATTTTATTTATTATAATCTAAATTTAACGTATTTTATTTACTATAATTCTTTTCTTTCCATTTGAATTTAATTTCATTCTCAATTTTAAGTTCATTTAATTTAGTTTTCTTTTTAGTGTTTTAAAAACATAAAATTGATACTAATTCTTCTTCACCTTTCTCTCAAATATTTCTATTCTCATTTACTTTGCAACTTTTTATATATCAAGTCTGTGCTGAAATTTTTCATTGGGTTTACCTTTTATCTTTGTGTTTCTTGTTCCTATCTTATTTTATCTGTTTTCTGCTTTCCTATTTTTTTTTCTTCACCTGCTTCTTATCTGCCTGTTTCTTGCTTCTCGTGTTTTCCCGTGTCCTCGCGTTTCTTTCATTTATCCTTTGCAAAAGGGACTTTTCTTCTCTTCACAGCTCCATCAGGATTTGCTGATTCTTCTTAAGAGATTGAGAAGCGAACTAGCCACCGCGATAGCCAGGATTGCTGTTTTTGAGGGGGAATGCAACATTGAAAGCTACTTCACCCCCGACCCCCTGCAACACAAACTTGGAAACCCCTCATTCATAGATCGAACTTGAAATGACAAGCCTCGACAGCGACTTTGATGTCTCTGCCGAGTCCCTACTCCTAATACTTTTTGCTCCACGCCCACCTTTCTTCGTGCGGAAAAGCGGAAAATACCACGACCAACACTGAACTGCGAGGGAGAGCCCTCTGGTAGATGTGACACCCCCGGCTGTACACCAATATTGTCCCCGGCTTCGGTTAATGTAACGGTGGTAAACCTCTCGGTTCACCCCACTCCACGCAAAGTCATTCCCTCGGAAAAATCGTGCCCACCGAAGGCAGTATCATCCACAGCCTCAAAATCAAAAACCGCTTCAAATCGAAAGGCCACACAAGCAGCGGTCACGGTCGACCCACCTGCTTAAAAAATAAGCAGCAATCTGGAGACTTTGCACCAGACCTCAAACTGTAGGAGTTCGTCGGTGATATGAACCGACAAAGAATCTCCAACTTAAAGTCAAAGACCTTGAGCCCAAGCCTCTACAAAATCGTAACTTACAGTCAACAGACATTATGTAAGTTTAACGACGCCCTCAAGGGCAAAGAGGTGAATTATTACACTTCCACCCCGGCCGACGAAAAGTCAAGGAGCATTCTTTTAAAACGACTCGCTGCTTGTTAGAAAAACAATGACGTCAACATTTCTTAACGTCAAATTCACCGACCTAAAAAAATTCCCTCTCCCACAACGGTTCGTGAAAATCAAAACGGGCAACCCTAAATGCTCGAGAAACTACTTAGCTCCTCCCGCTTGATTGAGGATATTCGACCCCGATATGAAAAGCTCACAACCGAGATTGAGAGGGATGCACTCCTTTTCACGGCATATGTAAGACATACGCTTCAAATTGGATACCAAAATTAAAGTTATCCTTATAAATGTCAACTCTCTCGTTTCGCTAACAAAGCGTGTGATAGTCTCTGATTTCATAAAGGATAACCGGGCGGACGTGGTTCTTGTAACTGAAACTAGGGTGCATCCATGTTACCGTCCCTCTTTCCCAAACTTTTCCATGATTCGAATAGATTGAACTCTCACTGGTGGCCCTAACATAAACGGAGTGGCACCTGTATACTAGTTAATAGCGGACTTCCCCATGGAGCTAGTGACCTCCCATATTTCGAGTCCATAGACGTCTCCGGGATTGAACTAAACGTTCAATTTGCTCACATAAAAAACTGGGAAATATAATCATTGAACCAAGGGCTCACCACAACAACCCCTAAGAGCCAAATGTGCAGGCCAGATGCCATCCTTCAAACAAAACCATTGAGTATCATAAAAAATTGCGCGCCAGCAATTTTACGAGACCTCAGAAAAATGGTTATCTAAAACAATTAAAAAAACCAACGCCAGTTTTCGTTTTAACAAAATTAAGTTAAAACAAACAAAAGGAAAATATTCGCCTTTGTATCGATTCCCCACGGAAAAGATTCTTGCCCATTCGACTACAATAAACAACATAGAGGATCAGAAATGCTCATTAGCACAATTCTCTATTTGTATTCCCTAATGTATCCTTACAAAAGGGATCCTTGCCGAGTCGACTAGAACAAACAACAGGCATCATAAAACGAATTACACATTCGTTTAGCGCATATCAACATAGAGGATTATAAATGTGCATTGGCACGATCCTCTGTTGATTTTTCCCTTTGTGTTTCCGCGTTTGATCCCAAGCCGGGAAAGATAAAGAAAGAAATGCCATATCCTTCGATCTTCAGGATGAAGAAAAAACAGGTCTTCGTTTGAGAGTTTGGGTTTTGGAATCTCGACGGAGATGGCGAGACTTTGGTGAGTTGAATTTTGAATCCCGACCGAGACGGTGAGATAAAAAAGAGTTGGTTGTTATCTCGTGACGGAGTTGGTCTGAACGTGGTGCGCGGAGTTAATTTTAAAAGTATGTCCGAAACAAAAATGATTAAGTAAAAGTGGTGCGTGGAATTAAGTTGAAATAGTGTCCGGACCGATATTAGTAGGTACAAGTTGTGCCCATAGATGGGAATTAAGAATAAAAATTAGTTTAAATTGATTTAACAAACAAATGAGTGTTTTATTTAAAGTGTGTGGAATTTAAAGTGAGTGAAAAGGAAATCCTTTACAGAGTGAAAATATACTCCTTATACCACTCGCATAAAACGAATAATGGCCCCATTAATCCTGAAGATATCGGCCAATTAATAACGCCGTCAGGACGTACACCCTTCATCATAGGCAGCGATTTCAACTCCAGACATCCCCACTGGAACAACTTTGTTTCTTATCCAAATGGCACCCCCTCATCTTTTAAATAGTCGCACCTACGGTTGGCACGCGAGGTAACTGAATTCTGGACATATTTTGTGTGTCCAAAGACTTACTTCCCCAAATCGCTCCTCCCCAAGTATCGGCGGGTGTATCTGACCACAACGCTGTGATCACGTTCATTCGCAGCTATCGAGCGTCACGGGCTCATATCATACATATCCGATTGTGGGCGCAAAAATTGGGACAACTTCAATGTCACATTGAACGAAAAATGTCAACAACTCTCTTCCCAATCACAGGAACATAACGACCGCTGATATAAATAATGGCGGAGCTCGACTCAACGAGATTTGTATTGAAACTTCGGAGACATCAAATTGCGATCCATTATTCACAAATTTGGCACACTGATAGAATAGAGAATCCAAAACGATCGTAGCCGACATTTGGAAGACAAACTGAAGGGTATTCAGATGGAGCAGAACGTTTATAAAAATGTTAAAAAGATATGTGGCGCTTCTGATATCAATGGCCCAATCATACACAATGGTGTTGTTGTAAATAATGACGTCAATAAAGCAAACTTCATCGGAGAGACCTTTGAAAATAATCACAAGCTCACTCTCGAGGATGACGACCCGGATACTAATGCAATAATAATTCAGAGGTTCATGATAAATTAGATAACTTTAACGAGCCAGTAGTTGTCTTCAACTCAACTAACAGTGCATACCTCGACGACACACGTAATAATACTCACGGTTTCATCACCCCAAATACCCTACAGAACCGAGTTAAATCTCGAAACCCTAAGAAGTCACTCGGTATCGAGAACATGTCGTACCACTCATTGCGAAGGCTTTCTGCTTTCTTCTTTATAAAGCTCTCCATTCTGTTCAACCATGCCTACAACATGGGGTACTTTCCCCAAGCTTGGAAGCATGTTGTTGTTTGTCCAATAACCAAAGTTGGGGAACCAACGTATCACCCCTCAAGCTTTCGTCCTATTTCGCTCCTCACTTGTATCAGCAAAATATATGAAAAATTCATATACGAGAATCTAAATAACTTTATCAGTGCTAGGAATATAATACCTGTTTTCCAATTTGGGTTTAGAAGAGCGCAGAGCACCACTATGGATCTATGAACATTGAAAAGGCGTTTGACACGACGTGGATCGAAGGTCTCATTTTAAAATTGTTGTATACTGGCCACAGTAGTACCGTGTGTAGTACTATAGCGTTTGCGATGATAGTGAAGAACGTGTGATTCGAACTGACGCTATAACAGTTAGAATCACCAAAAATTGAACCAATGCTTAACACCTCAGGCCACTGCCGCGTGTACGAATTCGATATATAAACTCAAGTACACTCAACTGATGTGGATTTGTTATGTGATCGCTATGGTATACGGTTCTGATATGTTTTCTTATGCGATTTTCGTTCGGTGTTCTTCATTTGCTTGTGTATTGTGTGTGTATCTGTTAGAAACGCCACAGTACCATCTACCAGTTCGTTATAAACAGAAAACCAGATATGCTATACGGATGACGTCCTAATATTCACGCCATCCAAAAGCCCTGAAGTCGCAACAAATCGAATCAACCGTCATCTGGACGAACTGTATCAGTATTACAATCTATGGAAAATCCGACTTAACCCATCCAAAACAGTAGCTATCATTCTGAGTAGTAAACACTCCCAACCTATTTCTCGATATTCACAGAAAATCCGAATACAAATAGGAGATACTACGATTAGACCACAGGACAGGATGAAATATCTTGGGGTCATCTATACCCCAAAAATGAATTTTACCAAACATGTGACTCACATTCTTCAAAGGGGCCTCGGTCGGTCTAAGCAACTGCACAACATCTTGAAGTGGAGCAAAGTTGACACCAAAGTTAAGCTTCTCTCTATAAGCAGCTAATCCGATCTGAAATATCGTACGCCTTTCCCATATGGTCCTCCATATCTTCGGCTCAAATGGAAAGACTTCGAGTTTTCGAAAGGAACCTCCTCAGAAGATGCATCAACGACTCTAGAAGGCCTGACGGTCGCCATTACCCGAACTCGTACCTATACGAAGGTGCCTCCATTACCCCTATTGACGAGTACTTGCTACAATTAGCATACAAGTACCTCGAAAGCACTCAGAACAGCGAGAACCCACTTGTACGAGAGTCTTGCCTTCTTGACACTTCTATCTCTCGATCTCTTCGCATCAGACCACCACAATTTCTTCTTCAGTACAAAACTGAAGAAAGCACCCCCCCCCCAACAACATTCCCCTCTACAATAGAGGATTCCTGGAGCCATCCCATATGGTATACTGCTAACACACCACACGCACACACGCACGCACGCACACACGCACGCACGCACACACGCACGCACACACGCACGCACACACGCACGCACACAAGACAGCCCAAACCGAAGCGCAGATCATCCAACATCAAATGTGATCTGCGTTTACTACCACACTCAATACGTACCGGTCTTGTACGATTTCTTTCCCACCATCCCTCCATTTAAGTAGTTAGAGAACACCTGAACTAAGCCTGTCCACACTATCCTTAGATAACCCCCCCCCCCCCCCCCCCCCCCTTTCTTTTCCAAATATCTCGAGACCGAGCCCAACATCCTCACAGATGTGGGGGATTCTGGTTATCGCAAGATGACCCGAAGCCAGACACAATATGAAGGATACATCTGTCCTTCTCTCGCTTATGTCGTCCTCTCGCCTCTCCATTTTTTTTTCGCCAGTCGGCAATTGTCTTTTGCTCAGTCTCCATTAAAATCTATACTACAATCTAAAGGATTAATAAAATGAAAAATACTTAGCTCTTTGAATCGAACTGGCCAAATATTTTAAACGACACTTTTTGAACCTTTTCTATTTACATACCTGAGGCTCCCCGGTGTCACCACATTCCGCTTACGTCTGCTTGGGAAAGTGTTTGACCTCGGTTTAAGGACTGCGAACGTTGATTATGCCGATGTGTATGATATCTGCTACCCCTCTGGAAAAAGACAACGAAACATATAACGTCAGTCTTGAGTTATAAATTTTGTTTTGTTTTTTTACAAATTCGTTTTCGAATTAAACATTAATGAAACAATTGTGTGGCGCAAGGCTAATAACCTTGCCCGGAAAAACAAATTATTATGGAAAATTGAACAAGCCTCGGAGATGTACCGGATATACGGCGACGAGCATGGATCGGCTCGAAATCGGTTCCGGTGGAGAGACTCGCTAAATAAGGCCAAGACCGGATCCCGGTTGTAGTGCCGATGACGATGATGAAATAATTGTATATTCAAATTAAAAATGAATTAAACAATTGCATTACGCCTTACTTCTGTTTTAAGTTATTAAAAATTTCCGATAGCTCCGACAAAGGAAATTTATTATGTTAAACCACTCGGTGTCTTTTTTTTACTGTTTTTTTTACTCTAATCGAACTTTATCTTATATTACTGAATTAATGCACATTTTTTCTTTATCGTAACATAAATCTTAGTTACGTCTACTGTAAACATAGAAAAGTTAATCGACGTAAACTCGCCATTGAGGGAGTCTTTCTGTAGACAAACAGGTCCTTAAATGCCGTTCAATCATCAGCACCACTGTTATTGTCTCACAGGTACCTGTGAGAAGATCCGCTTTGTACTACAGGAACTTTATAGATTTTGTTGAATCACTGAATAACGTGATTCGAATCCACGCAATGAAATGGTTTGAACCGAAGCACCGATGCATCAGACCAAGGTACCACACACATGAAAAAGTCTTAAGATGCTACATAAGCTGCGCTTGGTACCTTAATGCTCTCGTTTACGGCACTGACAACTTTTTCTGTTTTCCTTTGGTGCCGTGTTCTTCACTATGGTGCGTAACTTGTTGGAATCGTCAAGTTACTATCTTTTCACTAACTATGTTACGAGCGACCACACGATTAACTACAGGAGCAGGTGGAAAGTGTACTGATTCATAGTGAGAAAGTTTCAAACCTTTGGCTTATTGTGAGAGAGTATTATGCGGTGTGTGGTAGAGTAGCGTCTTACTCTGAAGAAAGTGATTCGAACCCAACGTTGAAAAGGCAAGACCCAAAGCACCGATACATCAGATAACGGCCGAGTGCATGCGAAGATGTCGTTGATGGTTTTTTCGACTCTTCTTCGATGCTGTGTTATTCACTACGGTTGGATCTGTGCACTCTGTTGACATAACCGCACTATCTTCTCTTTTTTGTGATAGGCTTATGATAGATATTATCCAACGTGTCAGGTAAAAGTGAATTGACAAGATTTTCCTTAAAATTACTGCGTCGTTCGGAATAAAAGTTGAAAATTATTTGTATTATAAGAGTCGAAAAGAATTGGTGACACTAAATCAACAGTTGAACGAGTCATCGCTACAGGGGTAAGTTCGGTGACAAATAAATATATAAAATAATTGTTAAAGAAAGTGATGATTTCATGGATTTTTCCTTCTCTCGATAGTCAAAAGTTCAGTGATGTATAAAATATATTATTCAGTATTCATCAACTGACCTTCAAATGCACGGATCGTCCTTTCTTACTTTTTTCTATGAATAGACATAAAATAGCGAACAATAATTGTGTTACAATGGTTTGCCGGCAAATATGTGTGGAACGCGTTTTCGGAACCTTATTGAAAATCCGGGTCTCGAAATATGCAAAAAAAAAAAAAAACGCTTCCGAGGAGTGAAGAAAATGTTCCCAGTTTTCCAACAATGTTTTTAACAAAAATCCAAAATTATTAATTATAGAGCCAAACAAAAAAAAATGATAAACCGATCTCGTCTTGAAATCAGTTTATAACCAAAAAAATCGTAGATGATGTTAATAAAGAGTACGACAAAATAACCACTTTACGTGATGGAAACCTATAAGTGAGAGTTAACTCTCCAAAAATCGTGGAACGGTTCTTAAAAACCACTCATTTTGGGCAATGTGTGCCCTGTTGTTGCGAAATTTCATGATAAATTGAACGAATAGCAGGCATAGTTACACCGTCTGCCCGATAAATGATCCCGAATCGGAAATAATAACAGAACTGAAAGCGCAAAACGTAACGCAGGTTTACAAGTATAAAAAAAGGATAAAAATAAAGCTTACGACAATCGGGACTAATGCTATTTACACTCGACCTGTTTCTACCAGCAGGCTTCTACAAAGCAAAGGTAACCGAATTCATCCCAACCCTATCAGTTGTCGCAGCTGCCAACCATTCGGCCATACCACAAAACGATGTTCCAATACTACAATGTGTGTAACATGTGTGTAACAACAATCTCCTACTTCATTTGTCTCAAGATTGCAGCCGAATTATGTCCGTTAATTACTCGCTCCCCCATTCTACTGCCGACAAAACCTGCCCTATGTATATTAAGGAAATGTTAACAACAAAAACCATCAACAAATGCTCTAAGAGCGAAGCGAAATGCATTTACAAGGAGAAGAATGTATGTACACCTGATCAACCTTCCGCAGATGTTGAAGTTGAAGTTTAAACCATCACAGGAAATAACAAAGCCGCAACACAAATACTCGTAGAACATGACACGAATTCCAATACTTAAGGAAATTATTTGAACTGGCCCCTCTACATCGATGGCTTGGTAGAAACCTTGACGTGGTGCGGGGACTTAAACTACAATGAATCACTCAGGCCTTCCAGGAGAGTGACCCATGTCAGGCAGGCTAGCGAGGAATAATGCACAAAGATATGATACCCCTAATCCAGGGTGTTACGCGTCATCGTTTGTAGCCAGGGGTATACCAGCTGTATTATAACGGCGCCTCTCTGACACTGGGTCGAATCTAAGCAGAAAGCAGATCTTACCATATCAAAACGGGGCTCTGATATGGCCGACGATTTGAAACCCCAAAGACTCGTGGGAACAAAAATGAACAACCAATATACACAAAACTATCCCACGAAACACTCGGTAGGCGTAGGTGTGATGAGCCGACACTACCATAAGGGAACAAATCTGCAAGAAAAGACCGACTCGTCAAGAAGAAGACGTAGGGAAAACGGAAAAAGTGGGATATACGCGGCTACACGTAGAATGTCCGGACGTTATATAAACCAGGCGCGACACAGACGGTCGTAGAAAACGCGAAACAATATAAAATGGATATCGTCGCGCTTCAAGAGGTCCGACCCCCACATCAAGTAATCGAAACCAACGGATTCACACTGCCCTATCGACACACATAACCTCGGAACCGGCTTCATCATAAGCAATAAGATACGCCCGATGTAAAAGATCCGAGCTTTATTAATGCACTAACGTTGACGCTAAAAATACAGGACCCATGGTACAATTATGTATTTATAAACGTACACGCCCCAAACAGAGTCAAAAGGTGTTAGTAAAGGGTGGTTAAATTTTAAGGGCGGATGCTGAATGTGAACCACACCTAAACCTCAAGTTTTTTTTCTGCATTTCATTTGACATTTCTCAATTTCAGACTAACTCAATTTGAAAGATTCACAATCGAGCAACGCGTTAAAGTTATTCAGGCTTATTATGAAAATGGGCGTTCAAATTAAAATGCATATCGTGCACTTCGTGATTTTTGCGGTCAATTTAATCGTCCAAATGTGCGTACAATCGGAAAAATCGTGCAAAAATTTGAGCAAACCGGGTCTGTAGGAGATGTGAAAACACCAGTGCATGCTCGTACAGCTCGTACTGCAGAAAATATTGCTGCGATAGTGTGGCTGAAGAGCCGTCCACCTCAACTCGTCGTCGTGCCCAACAATTCCATCTCTCACGCTCGTCGTTGATGAACATTATGCATAAAGACTTGCATTTACACACTTACAAGGTGCAATTGACTCAAGAACTAAAGCCTCTTGACTATTTCAAGCGTCGTCAATGGTCAGAATGGTGGCAAGAAATGGCAACAGTGGATGATCAATTTTCGTAGAAAATCATCTTCAGTGATGAGGCACATTTTCACCTCAGTGGATTCGTCAATAAGCAGAATTGCCGCATTTGGCTGAATAATAATCCAAGAGTGATTGTCGAAAAACCAATGCACCCACGAAGAGTGACTGTTTGGTGCGGTTTATGGGCTGGCGACATCACCGGGCCGTATTTTTTCCAAAATGAGGCCGGTCAGGCAGTTACTGTGAATGGTGTTCGCTATCGTGAGATGATAATGAACTTTTTATGGCCCGAATTGGAAAATATGGATGCGGACGATATGTGGTTTCAACAGGACGGTGCCACACAGCTAACGAAACAATGGCTCTTTTGCGCGACAAATTCCATGGCCGTGTTATCTCACGTGGTGGCGATGTCAATTGGCCGCCAAGATCATGTGATTTGACACCGTTGGACTTCTTTCTTTGGGGTTATTTGAAAGAAAAGGTGTACGTCGATAAGCCAGCAACAATTCAAGAGCTAAAGGATGAGATAATTCGGCACATTAACGGCATAGAACCTCAATTATGCCTCAGAGTCATCGAAAATTTGGACCATCGGATGGAGGTGTGTCGCCAAGGTCGCGGCGGCCATTTGGCCGATATTTTGTTCCATACATAATTGAACCATACCAATATTATCATAATAAAAATAAATGACAATCATTTCGTAAATAATTTGTATTTTATTCAAAATCAACAGCGGCCCTTAAAATTTAACCACCCTTTATTTAAGAAAACAATTAAATTCAAACCTTGGTTTGACGATGAGTGCAGGGCGAGGATCGAACAACGTAAACGCCTCAGAGTGATCAGTGGGGGTTTTCTATACTACATGGAAAACCAACCCACTATTTCAAACCTAATTTTGACCGCTAACAGCGCGTCACATCAACCCCAATCCCACCGTCCAGTAATTCACTTGAATATCATGTTTTCCAAAAGGACGCATTAGCTGAATTCATTATTCTATGCATAATTGAATTCAGCTTCCTTTTGCCATACGGCAACTCCGTTTCGCTAACCCTATGAGATTTCTACCGGAAATCTCAACGTCATATCGGTTAGCAACAACTAAATCTAACCAAACGACGCAGTTGCATCATAGCAAAACCGCTGGGGTTATTTCAGCGTATTCGAGTCTGGTCCTCACGCTGATTATTTCCCAAGCATCAGTGGCGTCCTATTGACTTTCCGCAGACACTGTATTCGCTGGGGATCAATGATCTGTTTTTACAGGTGAATAGCAAAAACCATTTTCCTCTCCTTTCCGCTTTTATCTTCCCATAGTTCAATGTACTCTGAGATCACCACACTCAACGCACTAGATCAGTGGGTCATCCTCAGAGGCTGCATTGATACACGCACACCAAAGCAAGATCAACCCTGGGTTATTGTGCTCTTCCTTTTGATTTCTTCATCCTTTCTACGCCCATCGACCGTCGAACGAATACACAAGTATTTATTCACCTCGATGAGCGGAGAGAATTGAGGAATGCACAGGAAAGCGCGATTACCATTGGCTGATCGGCGTGCAAAATCAAAGTTTCATCCCTAATTCCAATCAGTCACATCTCCACCACAGTCGAGCAGTAACCTACTTCGTATGCGCACACACGTTTTATTCTGAAGTTTACAGTCGGTTGTAGGAGGCGGTAAAGTCAATTTTCATCGAAGTGAAGTTTGTTGCAATTAATAGACAATTCTGATAGACAAATTTATGTGAGCATACTGTTGCAATTAATAGACAATTCTGAAAGAACAAATTTATGTGCGCCTACTATTAACATTAAAATTCCAATTCAAGACTCAATTGCTGTCCACCAGTGTTACATTCAAACATAAAATTAAATACAGAAAGTGATCCTGTGGAATTACCTATATGTATTATTAGTAAAAATAAAAAGACATTAACCATAAAACAACCCAGTGCCTTTATATTCATTCTTCTTCCTGTGAACAGTTTTTCGGTGGACACGTGTTTGGTGATAAAGTGAACCGAGTGCCGGTGTCCGGTACTATACTTTTTACCCCCACAGATACACTTAGAAAGATATAATGAAGTCAACGCAGAAAGATACACGACAATTCGGAAAGAGACAACGATATTTTTCAAATGTAATAAACGCGAATGATAAAAGAGTCGCATCGAAAAATCCTAGAAAAACTAGAACAAAGAACATCAGAGATATATGCTGGCATAAACTCAATTAGGAATGGCTACCGAGGGAGAGCCAACAAAATTCCAGACGTAAACGGGTGTCTGGTCACAGAAACAAACAATATCATCACAAGATTGAAGCAGTACTTTGACTACCTGATCAATGTGCGCACGCACCAACCACAAATAAAAAAAAAGATGTGCATACGGCCAAGCCTCAGATCCCAGAGCTCTCTTTCAACGAAGTTGTAGACGCAATAAATCGATTGAAAAACAACAAGGCTCCCGGAGTTGACTGCATACCGGTAGAAATTATGAAGAATAGAGGAGAGGCAATCGCTCGAAAGATCCACCAATTGATTAAAACAATATGTGGTAAGGAAGTCACTCCAGAAGAATGGAAAACCTCAATAGCTGTCCTCAGCTTCCGAAAAGGAAACAGATCTGAATGCGAAAACTACAGAGAAATATCATTGCTCCCAACTGCATACAAAATACTAACAAATAGCATACCGGCAAGAATCACACCACACGCAGAAAAACTACTGGGAGACTACCAATGCCGATTCACAGTAAGGCAATTGCTGGACTGGAAAAGAAGCGGGAATACAAAGAGACGGTTCCCCAACTTTTCGTTGACTTTGAAAAAGCCTACGACTCAGTTGCAAGGCAAAGACTTTATCATATCTTAGTTGAGCTGGGAGTCCCGAAAAAAGATGAGACCCTCATTCAAATCTGCATGAACGAAAATAAAGGGCGAGTTAGAATAGAAAAACACCTCACAGAACCAGAAATCCGCGACGAACTAAAACAGGGAGATGGCCTCTCACCATGTCTTTTTAACCTTGAGCTCGAGTATATCATCAGAAAGGTACCAGACGATAACATGGGCGAATCATCTTTGAACGGGGTCACACAAGTGCTCACATATGCGCATGACATCGCCGTATTGGAAAATAATCTAGAAACTGTAAGTAAAAATAGTGATATCATCATCCAAGCGACAGAAGAGGTGAGCCTAGAAATGAATGAAGATAAAACAAAATATATGATCATGGCAGTCAGTAAACTTCTGAAATCAAAACTGCTATCACGCACTATAAAGCTCCGTGTTTATAGAACCATAATCATGCAGTTTGTTCTATACGGGAGGGTGGGGAAACGAATAATTGAAACAAGAGAATGTATCCTTCGATCTGTATGATCAAAGGAGAGAGTTTTCGTTCGAGGAGACAAACACAAAAACGAGGGAGTTGAGTTCTAGCTCTGGGTCAAGACGATCGTTGGGTGTAGCTTATTGGAGTTGTCTCTGACTATCAGTCTCTGACTATCAGGCTGTAACTATAAGTTTGGGACTATCTAGATTGTGACGATCTAAATTGTGATGATCTAAATTGTGACGATGTAAATTGTAACTATCTAAACTCTGTGACTATAAAACTGTAACTAGCTTATCTAAAATGTGAGTATCTAGATTGTAACTATGAGTCTGTGACTATCTAAATTGTGATGATCTAAATTGTAACCATCGAAAGTAAAATAAAACATAGACTCACTTCTAAGAACGACCAGTGGCTTTTAATTCAAGTTGTGTTTATGGTTATACTCTCCTCTCTGTTACCAATCGGCTAAGTGGAATTGGGCAAGACAATAACGCCCTTCGTCCAGAGCAGAGTCCGGCTCTGGAAGTACGGTACGCTAAACAAATAAGTCATTAAGCCGGCCAGCGCCGGAATGCAGTCCACCGGTAGAGAGGAAAGCTGAGACGTCGCCGGAAAAGGCGCCCTCCCCAGAACAGTAACAGAAATATAATCCATTATCTAAATATAACTTTACACGGTCTATTGCGAATGATTTATCTATTTATCGCACATAGTGGATTTCTTTTTACTACACCTAATACAATCAAAATTGGATTGTAAGCTAAATCGTCTCAGCTGCTAGGCTCAGTCTTTATTAACTTTATCACTATCCTTGCTTAACGCAAGAACCCGACGTGATCTGTATACACAACACACGATCTCCCATATGTGAACAGAACTTTACTACTACAATCACAACTTCCGCATAGAGCACCAGCACACTCGCCTGCTCCGACGTTCTCTCGCTCGCTCGCTCCTCGGTCCGTCGTTCGCACATGAAGTTGATCCTAACAAAGTTATTGAGGAGGGAGTAGTATGGCGTTTCAAACCGATACACACACAATATACAAGCAAATTGTGAAGAACACCGAAAAGAAATTCCAATAAGCAAACGCATCAGCCGTATACCAAGCAATAACATAGAAATTCCACAACAGGTCAGTGTACTTGAGTTTAGAAATCGAATTCGTATACGTGACAGTGGCCTGATGTGTTGCGCATTGGTCTGTTTTTAGTGATTCTAACCGTCACGGCGTCAGTTCGAATCACACTTTCTTCACTATCATCGCAAACGCTATTTCATCACTCGTCAATATCAGTGTGGCTTCATCCCAGGCAAATCAGTGACTGTTCGATATTATTCCCGAAATTTATCCAGAACATCCAAGCTATTACTGGACAAGACCGTGGTCTTACCAGTACTCATGTATGGATCCGAGACCTGGGTGTTCAATAAAAGGCACTCTGAACTCTTAGCCGCGTTCGAGAGGGCGGCTTGTAGGAGAATTGTTTGGCTCCGTGTGTGAGGGGGGACGATTCCAGAGACGCTACAACCATGAGTTGTACGCAATTTATCTTGAAGCTAATGTTGTAAGAAAAATCAAGCTCGGTAGATTGCGGTCGGCGGGACACCAAGCTCGAATGAGCGAAGAGAAGCCTGCCCAGAAAGTCTTTTGTGGCAGGATGTATGAAAGGAGACAACGTGGTTGACCTTGTCTGGGATGGAGGGATGGCGTAGACGAGGACGCCCAGAGCCTGGGAGTGCCAAACTGGATGACAGAAATCGGGACCAGTTGAGAGATTTGTTAAATAATGCCAAGCCCGGATCCGGGTTGTAGTGCCGATGATGAGGATGAAACAGCCAGTAATCACGCAGGCCAGGTCTGGAGAATACGGTCGATGGGGAAGCAAGTCCAATTTGTGTAGTTTGGCCATAGTTTTCGGCGATTTGTGACACGGTGCATTGTCTTTGTGAAAGATCACTTTTCTTCTTCTTCATTTGTGAGTTCTGCTTTTCAGAGAGTTCATCCTTTAAACGCACCAATAATGCTATGTAATATTCGGCATTGATGGTTTTTCCCTTTTCAAGATATATATATTGTGCCCTGCGCAACCCAAAATATAGAAGCCTTAACCCTGCCGGCAGACTGTTGTGTCTTCGAACACTTCAGATGACTTGCATTGTCTACTATTCACTCATCTGACTGCCAATTCGATTCCGGGGTGAAACGGTGAATCCACGTTTCATCAATTGACACATGCCGCCGGAAAAAAATGCTTTTTATTCCGAGTACACAGTCCCAAACGATGCTGTGAATCATCGATACGTTGTTGATTTTGGTCGATTGTCAGCAAACTCGGCTCACATTTGGAAAAAAGCCTTTTCATGGCCAAATTTTAATGCAAGGTAGGGAAAATACTACCAATTGATATACTTCATGGTCTCAGCTTCCTGGAGCACTTTCACTTTTCCATCTTCCATTATAATTTTCAGAATTTGCTTAATGTTGTCTTGAGTGACAGCTTCAGTTGGACAACCAGCGCGGTCAGCCTCATTTGTACCCGTACGACCACGTTTTAAATCAGCATACCATCGACAATTGGTTGGTTTCGAAGGAGCAGAATCCGGATAACGCCCTTTAATCCATCGCTGAGCTAGGACAGTATTTTTTCCGTTAGAAATAATGTTTTATCGACACACGAAAAACGGGGTTTTCATGTGTTTTCAATATTGTAAAAATAGTATGTTGTAGTCCGATTATCATGAAATGTTGACACCTATCGTTTGGAGGTTAGCACTTCCTAAAAGTCACAAAGAACTTTCATTACAGGTGTAGTCTTCCACGAAGCCCTACTACCATTTCCCTCCCACACACATATTTCATATTATTATTATTCCCATACACATCCACCTACTATATCATGCATCTATTTCCCCAAACTAACAATCCAATGTTAGACAAATCAATCCAATTTTCAAATATCAAGTCCTTCTTAAAAACTAAACACCACAATGCATATCTTCATATGCAAACAAACCCATGTTAAAAAATATCCATTTGATTCACATACACGCGGTTCTGAAATCCTTATCTCCATCTGGATAGTAGCCGGATGTGTACATTCTAAAAATAGATATACCATTCCTTTTCTCACATACAAGTCTCAATGAAGATTTGAATAAAAGGGCGGTGCATTTTAGATTCGACGATCAGACCGATTAAAGCGCAGATTATCAGAAGCCAAAGCAGCCTACCGGTCTAGTATGATTTCTTTCCCACCATCCCTCCATCCAAGTAGTTAGGGAACAATTGAACTAACCCTGTCCACACTATCCTTAGATACGTCCCCTTTTTTCTTTTCTTTTCAGATATCTTGAGACCGAGCCCAACATACTCACGGATGTGGATGATTCTGGTTATCGCAAGATGACCAGAAGCCAGAGACAAGATGGACACATTTGTCCTTGTCTCCCTAAAGTCGGCCTCTCGCCACCCATTTTTTTTTTTTTTTTTTTTTGAATCGACGATCAGTCTCTAGGTTGGCGTTCGACGTTTATGGACGCCAATCAATTAAACTAATTTGGACTAAATTAATAAAACCAAAAATTAAAGTAGTTTTTTTTTACTATTGGATTCGGCCGAATTTCAGGCCTCTTTTTTCAGTAATCGGTCTTCACTCTTCCCGGATGCCCCCGAAGCACGGCGGCGACCGCAACGAGCCTTCTCAGGGGCGGTCTATTAAAGATATCCCTCGTCCTTTTAAGGACAAGGAGACACGCTCTCTGAGAGAAAGGCTACGACAAAAAATGGTGGCAGCGGTGGGATTTTTGTAGGTGGGTAGATATGTATGTGGGAGGAAAATGATGGAGCTTCTTGGAGCACTACACAAGCGCCATCTCTGAGGTAGCCCCTCGACTTGTTGAACGATGTGTTATAGCAATAGAATTATTATTTTTTGTTTATGTGACGCTATTTTTTGTTCACAAAAAAAATGTTTGAGAAACACACGGTTCGTAATTTTTTAGATTCCCCGAAATATGCGGTTGTTCACATTCAACCAATTGTCATATTAAAATTATATTTAACAGTAATCTATTGAGGAGTTAGTTTATCATAGATACAGTTTTCTTCATCGTTTTCATACAACCGTGTTGGCTTTTCTAATTATAATGCAAGTCAATACGAGAACCACGGACTTATTGATCTACCGTCATAAGATTTGACTTATAAGCAGGTTCTACGAAATAAATGCATCTCTGTCTACAACTAAATTGTGAAATTCGGTATTCATTCCATACGATTTTTTCATCACTTCACTACTTCACACATAAAAAAAATTAAGATAAGAATTTTTTAATTCAAATTAAAGAAAAAAAAACAACGCTCAAGAGTGCTACCAGCGGCCATGTTTTCTGCCATAATCCTTGCCGATAATTCGAATTTAATTAGTTTTTGATAAATAAAGAAAAGCTGGCAATGGCGCATAAAAGCCTTTGCATATACTTTAAGGAACAGGCTGGATAGTCAAAAACCGTCACCCTCTAGCTTACTGATTGGAACCGGATTATCCCCTGTCATTACTAGCACTTCTAGGAGAGGCGTACACAATTTATTTTACTGCTTTGTAACCACAAAAATAATTAGCGCGAAATTAAAACGAGGAAAAAACTGCTGGTTGAACATTAGCACTTAGGACTTAAAACAAAGAGGCGTTTCTATGAATGAATTAATTTGCTACCACCAGACATCTGGTACGAACAATAGGATCAGGCGTCATCTCCTTGTGTTCATTCGCTGTTTATATATTATTAACTTGAAAGACATCTTCCAAATGCACCATTGACAAGGAACACAGAGGGGATGATGCCCTATGAACCACATACCAGTTGATATCAATTAAACTTTCCTCCATACAATCGCCTTCCTTCGACTTTTCTTCCAATCACATTCCTATTCATGGAAGAAAAAGGGCTCGTTCTCAACTTCTGATATCATCGCCGCAGTTACCGATTCTTGCTCGTCTCTAAAGTTAATTAAATTTTCTACTTCGGGGCTAAAAAGTCATTACAGAAATGGAATGAAAAAGAATGTGAGAAAATAAGTGCAGATAGAAGCAGCTAGATAAAACGATGAAAAAAAAAATAATGGAACTTGAAATCGCAGCATACACTCGATGCTCGGAAAACGTTGCTTCTAATATTACTGCCGTTAACGACACCACCAACGTTGCATTTACCGACTCATCAGTGCATCCTTTGCGGTAAAAGTCAATAGCTACTCCTAACGAGTAGTCACCTAAGGTTGATTGAATTATACCCCCTGGTCGGGTGGGTGTGTCGTTGATCAGATGCCAAGGTGTAAGAAAATGCTCCCTGTTCTCTGCAAAGCCACCAATGTCCTTGATACGTGCCGATGGAAGGAGGATAAGAATCTTGACACGACCAGGGTATTTTCTCATTCATTTGGATGCATGTGGTACCTGAGAAAGTAGAGATGACTCGCAAGCAAGATGTGGCAAAAAAGGCGTCCCTTTCATACAGAGTAAGTTTAAGGGTTAATCTGGGTGGCTAAGGAAGGAAATCACATGAGATTTCCTTGAAGAACTTCCCTCTTGATGAAGATAATTCCTTTAAAATGTGTGGGAAAGTTTAGAAAATTGAACCATAGTTTGCATCAATGACAAACTATACTCTCTCATGTGTTCACTTCTACGCTAAATGATTTTTAAAGCAATTGTACATTAGTCGTCTGCATGTTTTTGTTATTTCATCTAAACAATGCACACATTTCGGCGCATCTTTAACAATACAAAGTTTTCAATACAGACATTTTTGAATAACTATCCCATTGTCCACGAATTTAGTTGTGTGATCTCATTATTCTTATGTTATTTAACCCGCTAATTCCCAAAGTAACCTATAGGTGACAGATGTTTTTCTTTAAACGCTAGCGTTATAACTTAGACATCAGACTGAAATATATTCCATTTGCAGTACACCCTTGCATTTAAGTACGAAAATTAATCTATCTCATATTGTACTGCTCTGAAAAGCCCTACCATCTGCTTCCCCCTGGCATACATCCAAATCCATACACCCAATTCCCCATAATCCTTACACTTAAACTCCATCATCCAAATTCACAAATACATTCTTCCGATAAAACAAAATTCGTAATAAACGAATCAAATGTTCGTTTATCATTCTTACACCAAATTTCCAATAATCCCCAAACTAAAAACAAACACATGGTAAGTTGAACCAGATGTTCAATTACCATACACATATCCCAGATTTCCAAGAATTCGCCTAACTGAATTCTTACCACAAATTCCTAATTCTCGACCCAAGCCGAAGTACTTTTTTCGAGATATTGTTTACATCTCGATGCATCCGGGATGAAAAATCTCGATTAAGTTTCTCTAATAAGGGGGCATGCATCGTGATCTCTGGCGGACAGTATCTTGAAATTCACTTTCCCTGGAGGAAGTACCCCAGGAGCACAACTGTATTAAGGAAAATAAAGAGAGTTCAATTAAAACTAAAAAGCACTAGAAAAATACTTTTACTTATTTGCTGAGTTTGGCTGATGACACTGAAGACTGGTAAGTAGAGCTGGTGCACATCCACAAAAACACTCCTTTTAGAAAGTCCCGTTCCTGTGAATCACCTCGCCACACGGAAGTCAGTGGAGGTCACTTTTGTTGCCCTGGAAATTTCAACATAACTTCCACGAACGATCGGTGGGTACTCTTCCCTCAAGTCTGAGGAAGCACGGCGGCGACCGTTGCGGGCCCTCCCAGGAGCGGTCTGTTAAAGAGACTCTTGACCTTCTAAGAATAAAGAGACGGGCTTCCTGAGAGTAAGGTATTATCGTACAACAATATGATCGCCGCTATTTGCAGGGACCTATTCTTTGGAAACAATTTTGCACCACTGCAGGCATCGCTGTCGTAAACGATAGTGGCGATCGCCGGATGCAGAAATAGGTTGCTGTGTATTATGTAAACAGAAACGCTATTTCGGGGGTCATACGCTAAGATGCGCGTTTGTACATCGGTTATTTACATGATCGGTTAAAATCATGCCGTTGCAGGCAATCGATTTTTCTCATTGACATTAAGTCAACAGAAAATTTGTTCAGCATGGCAAGAGCTAGGATGGAAATTGTTTGCGTTAGCAAAACGGTACGTGGGACATGCTCCTTGGTATGATTGCTTGAATAACAATCATCGTCGTGTCCATTTCGCTTGGGCGATCGGTCATCGGAAATTTGGCTGCAGCTGTGTAAGCAAGTAAGGTGCCCGACGTGTCTTTTTGGACCAACGGATTGTTGGAACAAGAACACACAGAAAGATTGGCGTGTATTTGATGATCATGGATGTAGACAAGCTGAGCCGATCGGGTTCGTAAATGGTTCATGTAAGATGAACCAAATGATCTCGTCGTATGCATTGATTGATGCCGTGGGCTTATTTTTCAGGTCAAACTGATGAAGGAGGACTTTGAGCAGCACATATGCAGGTAACTGGCTTATGATCGGTAAGGGTATTTGTATATTTGATTTTCCGGGCAGGCTCTTCTTCGCTCAATCGGGATAGGTATCCCGCCCACCGGAGTCTACCGAGCTTGATTTTTCTCACAATATTAGCTTCAAGGTACACCGCGTATAACTCATGGTTGTAGCGTCTCCGGAATCGTCCTCCCTCACATGCGGGGCCAACAATTCTCCTTAAGACCTATCTCTCGAACGCGGGTAAGAGTTCAGAGTTCCTTTTATTGAGCACCCAGGTCTCGGATCCATACATGAGTACTGGTAAGACCATAGTCTTGTACTGTAGTAACTTGGATGTTCTGGATAAATTTCGGGATTTAAAGAGCCTTGATAGACCATAGTGGGCCTGGTTGTATTTAATCAGCCGTCCGCGTATTTCTTCTTCCATATTGTTATCGGCTGATACTATTGACCCAAGGTAATTAAAGGATTGCACTACTTCAAATTCGTAATCCACTATCCTGATCGTTTGACCAACGTTAGGTCTTCTCTTCGCAAAAGTTGCCACCATGTACTTAGTTTTCCCCTCATTAAAGTGCAGTCCCAGTTTTTGTGCCGCCTGCTCGATCTGGGTGAAGGAGTCCTGTACAGCCGAATCGGATTTACCGATGATGTCGATGTCATCTGCGTAGGCAAGTATCTGGTTGGACTTGGTGACAATAGTCCCTCTAGTTGTAACGCCAGAGTCATGGATTGTTTTCTCCAACGCGAGGTTGAAGACGAGGCAGGCCAGACCGTCCCCTTGTCGGAGTCCATTATAGATGTTTATGAGTTTGGGCAGCAATCCCGCTATTTTTACTTGACTAGTTACGTTGATCATAGTCAACCTACAAAGACGTATCAATTTGTTTGGAATGTCGAACTCTCTCATGGCATTATATAGTCATTTCATTTTCATTTTTAAAACATTTTTTATTTTTCTTTTTATATTCTTAATTTCTAAATTAAAGGCTAGACAAAAAATGCTTAAATTCTAGCTTAATTATCTTATATAATAACTTACTGGTCCTTCGCAGACGCTCTAAGCTAAACATTACTTAATATTTGTATAATTTGCCTTTCGGCGACAGAAGTTTGTGGCAGTACTTATAATTATTTGAAAGACAAAGAAAATTTGAAAAACGTTGTGTCGATTTTTTTTGGTTTTTTTTTTTTCTTAAAATTTAACTTACTTAACTTACCTATTTTTTTTTTTTTAATTTTTTATTTTATGTAAAAGCACTTAACCTAACTTAACTTAAATCTTATACTACCCTAATTCTAGAAAAGCTAAGTCTATGTAAGCTAGCTGATGATAGTGTGATTCTATACCGACTTTGGTATCCAAGTCTTTATATGCCATTCAACCACCAGAACTGTTGACGCTGTCTAATACTATCGTCCCGGTCGCGGAAGCGCAGGAGCTCTTCTTCGGTGCGCGTTACTTCCCGGTCGTAGCACAATCGCCCGTCTACGGATGATCTACTTACATGATAGATCAGCGGGAATTCCGGATCTATCCTGTATAAGCCCTTTCATGTCCAAATCAAGGAACGCCTCTGGTGGAACAAAACCGTTGCGACGCACGTTCTCATAGTACAGGGTATTTGGATAATAAGCCCCGAAAATTAGGTCATTGGACGAGCTTATTGCTCTCGCAATATGTCCTCTGATTAATTTAATCATAAAATTATCCACCCTATTTATGCAGGCTTCATTATATAAAGTCTCATTTGAGTAGTACTTTTTGTATTCCGATTCCGGTGTTCGATATAATCTGAGACAGGTTCTCAGACACTTCCTTTCGAACACCCGAATCTTTTCCATCAAATTTGGACCTATGTTAAACCATACTGGACAACCATATATGAGCATTGGCCTGATTAGCGTCATGTAGCATATGACTTTTACCCTGCTGTCAAGTTGGCTACTGTGACTTAGCCTCCTTGTCATAGCAAACGTTTTTTCTAGCCTTGACCAGAGCAGCCTCTACATGTCTGTTGAAATACAGATATTGGTCTAGCCAGATGCCCAGGTATTTAACTAAACTCTTGGTTTCCAGTTTATCTCCATGCGGTCCCACGATAACTAGCTTTCGCCAGTTTTTTCTTGTGTCGTTCGTGGCTTTATATAATGGGGTTCTAAATAGGATGGCTTCACATTTCTGGAAGTTGATTTTAAGTTTCCAGTCATCGCAATAGCGCTGCACGTTGTTGAAGTCTCGCTGTATTAAACTATTTATGATCTCAACTTTCGGAGCTGTTCTGTAAATTATGATATCGTCTAATAAGTCGCTAATGTAAATGTTAAAAAGAATCGGAGAGAGTGCCGCACCCTGTTGCAAGCCATTCTTGATATTATACGTTTTATTAGAGGTCACATTACCACTTTTCACCACGAACCTCCAGTCCTTTGACATATCGTAAAGTACATATAGTAAAGGCTTATGTATGCCATGTCTGACCAGTTTGTAATACAACCCTTCGATCCAGACGGTATCAAAGGCTTTTTCCAAGTCGATCAGACAGGCACCTGTGCATTGGTTCCCACATTTATTCCATTGTGTGTCGGAGACCAGTTATACCCTGGCTATGCTGTCGGCCTTAAAGTCTATAAATAGGTGATATAATGGGATATTAAATTCCAGACATTTTTCTTACGCCCACCTAAGGGTGTGTAGTGCTCCAAAAAGCCCTAACACGTTTTCCCCCCATTCCTACATCCAAATCCCAGCAATAATACACTAAAACCCAAAATCCTGTCAAAACCCAAATTAACCCAAACATGATCCAAAATTCGCAATAAACGAATCAAACATTCCTTTATCGCCTAACATTTGCCCCCACGGCATAATTAAATCCAAAATCATAAATTAAAATCAAATTCACAATAAACGAATCTAATATTCGTTTATCGTTTTACATTGACCCCACGGCATCATCGAAAACCAAAATTCAGAGATCGTTATCTCTATCTGAAAATTTCCATTAAGAAAAACAAATAGAAATCCAAAATCCAGATACATTCCCACATCTGCGAAATAGTGTCGTAAGAATTCAAGAAATTGAATTCTTATCTAAAGTAAACACTGAGCAACTCACTCAGGATACCCAAAAAATCGAGATTGTTGTATGAAAATGTGTATTTTCGGGATACAAGTCTCGATTTGTTTTCCTTTATAAAGGAATAGCAAAGTGATCTCCGGGCCACAGTTAAACATTAAGAATTGTCCCGGAAGGAGGTACCCCAGGAGCGAGGCGCAGTAAATGAATGTACACTGCGCCACTTGAGTAAAGTAATAAACACATATCAAAGAAAACAAAACGAACTTTTAATTTTATCCAACACCTGGTAAGTAAAGCCGTGGTACCTCCACAAAAGACACTCTTGTAGATTAGGTGTATCACCTGAAACCCCGCTTCCTGAAACTGAACCCCTACAGAACATAACAGGTGAATATCTGATCAATCGCTGATTTGCCTGGGATGAAGCCACACTGGTGTTGACCAATGATGGCTTTAGCGTATGGGGCTATCCGATCTTGTAAGATAGTGGAGATTATCTTATAGGCGGTACTTAGCAATGTTATAACCCTATAGTTGCTGCACTCTGTGATATCTCCTTTCTTATATATGGGGCAAATTATTCCACGACCCCAATCTTCCGGCATCTCCTCTTGCTCCCATACGTACACCACGATCTCATGAATTGCGTGATGTAACGCTGTCCCTCCTTGTTTGCTCAGCTCAGCTGGTATGCCATCAGCTCCAGGTTTGAGCTATCTAATGGCTTTTAATGTTTCCTCAATGCTTGGTGGCGGCAGCATTTGGTCTTGATCTTGCACTGGTGGAGCCTCCAATTCTTCTGTGAGCTGACCATTTAGCAATTCATTGAAGTGCACTTCCCACCCAGAATGACTTCACGATCGGTGATCATATTACCCTCTTTATCCTTGCAGTGAGTGGAGCGTAGTGTGTACCGCGTCATACTGCAGATTATTTGGTAGAACTTCCGCGCCTGGTGCGGACCTCGCTCTCTACTTTTCTTTATTTCACAGACCAGTTTTTTTCTCAGGCACTTTTCTTTTGTCTGTGAAGTCTTTTTTCAGTTCTTCTGAGCTCTTTGTGTTTCACCTCGCGTACCCCCGTCCTATGAGACTGCTGCCTTGCCCGGTATGCAGCATTCTTCCGTTCAGTCGCTAGTTTCCACTCATCATCAAACCACTCGCTCCGATCTCTACGACTACTAATTGGCAGTACTAATGACAGTATTCTTAAGACGTATCCATTTATCTTCTACGCCCGGCATTCTGGCCCCAGGACTTACTCTTCCTCCGTCGAGCTCTTCGAGGGCGAGTCTGAACGCATGACCAAAGATGTTACTGGTATTCTCATTGCGTACACGGCATTCTTAAGGCGTGTCCATTTCTTTTCTACGCCCGTCATTCTGGCCCAAGGACTTACCATTGATCTCTTCGAGGGCGAGTCTTAACACATGACCAAAGGTGTTACTGATATTCTCATTGCGTAAGGAAGCCGTGTTGATCCTAACCTGATCCGCGGATGCAATACGTCTACGAAAGGCAATCCGCGCTCGGAAAACTGTACCAACAAGATAGTGATCCGACTCGACGTTGCCACCTCGGTACATTCGTACCGTCATTAGGCTCGAGGAGTGGCGCCGATCATTCAATTTGGTTGCGAGTGGCTCCATCAGGTGATACCCAGGTGGCTTTGTGGATATCTTTACGCGGAAACCTGGTACTCGCAACGATCAAGTTTTTTGATGCTGTCAGTTCGATGACTCGTAGTCCATTGTCATTAGTGTTCTCATGCAAACTATGGGAACCTGGGTAGTGCCTGAAAACCGGCTTCCAACCTATTTTCGCAGTCAAATCACCAACAACGATTTTCACATCATATCTTGGGCAGGCATTGAGGGCCCTTTCGACGTTCTCGTTGTATTCTTCTTTTTCGTCGTCAGGGGACTCCTCTCTAGGCCCGTGAACGTTTATGAGGCTTATGTTCTTAAACCTGCCTCGCACACGAAAAGTGCATAGCCTTTCATTTATTACATTAAAGCCGGTAATGGCAGGCTTCTGTTTTTGGCTGACTAGAAAGCCTACCCCGAGCACATGGTGCTTTGCATGACAGCTATAATTAATGTCATACTCGTTTCTTTGAATAACACCACTCCCCGTCCATTTTATTTCTTGTAATGCTCTTATGTCAGCCTTATATTTGGACAAGGCATCGGTGAGCTCTGTATAGTGAGTGGATGTTCCATGAAAAAATTCTTAAATCGTTTAGCCATTTTCGTTTCCGTGGTCGTCGTCGGGTATTCGGCCCATATCCGAGGCTTGTTAAATTTTCCAAAATAATTTGTTTTTACGGACAAGGCTATTAGCCCTGGGCCAACCTTTCTCAGGATTGCATGCATTGGTTCACTACTTGGCGGGTGCCAAAGTAGCTATACAGGGGTGTCACGTGGAGACTGCATGTCAACTTGGATTGAACAGGGACAAGGATCGTAGAACCTTGGAGCATTCCAGAACTAATGGAAAAAGAACCGGAGAAACGCCACCTACAACAACTCGAATCGATCAATTTCCGAAGAAATTTTTAATCCAATCGCATAATGGTTGGAACGGTTTATATGAGTGAAGTTGCCTTAGTAAGGCTCTGTGCCAGGTGCAATCAATTCCATATTGATGATCGTACAGAGAACCGTCGCATTCTAAATACTTACTGAACTTAGCATTAATGACTTTTTTCATCTGTTGGACAACATGGACAATTAGACCATGCGCCAGTAATATTGCGGGAGTCGTGTTTTCTTTTCAACGAGCGGCTTTCCAACATCTAGCAAATTTTTGTGCGCATATCATCATCATCATCGGCACTACAACCGGGAACCGGTCTTGGCCTTATTTAGCAAGTCCTGAGGCTTGTTACATTTTCCATAATGATTTTTTTTTTTCGGGCAAGGTCATTTGTCTTGCGCCAGAGGCTCCCCGACGGGGAATCGAACCCTGGTCTCCCGTGTGACAGGTGGGCATACTAACCACTTTACTATCGAGGAGCCCATATGGGATACGAGAAAACTTGGTAAGAATCGGCGACAGTTCTAGAACACGATTTTTAAGGACTCCTACTTTATTGCCGTCTGGTTCATAGATGCGAGAAAACTTCCTAAGAACCGGCGACAGTTCTGGAGTAGAGATTTTGAGGACTGATACTTTATTGCAGTATAGTTCATGGAGAATGCATTGAACTGCACGTGTATGAAACTTCGCGAAAACGTTAACTTTATGTCCTTAGTTCGTAGCTTGTCTAGTCCTATCTGGCGGTAACGGAGGGAAGGAAGAAGAACTGAAATTATTGTTAATAGTCTTTGCCATTTGACGATGTGACCTCTCTTCAGGATTTCAATCGTTGTTCATTCTGTTATCCACCATTTGAGCAAAACGCTATTGTTTAAGGTCCCTGTTTTTAACTGCTTCTCGCAGTTTTTATCAAACCAAGGCCTATCACATAAATTTGGTTCAATACTATGTGGAATGTGAAGTTTCGTACTGAGAAGAATAATTTCAGTGATTAATTCTGCGCAACGCGTTAACATCGGAGTTTCTAAACCAAAACTTTGACAAGGACACAAACTGTTCCCGCAAATTATCTCAATTGGTAACTCCATATTTATTTATTTGGCGAGGCTGCTTAGGAAGGTAGTCCGTTGGAATCGCCACAGTTCCGCTATTACGTGGGCAATAGAAGTAAGATTCACGAGATTATTTATTATAAATACACTCACTTCGGACGAATACTAGCTATTAGGTAATAAGATCAAAGCACCTATGGTACAGTACACCTATACAGCATCCTGCCATACCGAGGTCATTACAAACAATCAAATAACCTTTTAAAGGAAAAGAACAGAACCTGTATAATGTGGTTTAATGAATTTGCCTTCAATTTACCTTCCATTCCATGTCTCAGCATTTAGTTACATCGACGAGTATTGTAGAGTGTTTGCATCCTCTTTTGTTTGGACAGGTTGTGAAAGGAAAAACAACCAACTTCAAAATAATGCCAACTTCACTCAAGGCCGAAGCAGTACCTTTAAGTTTAGTAGAAATAGAAATGTCCATGGTCTAAGTGTTCACCTTGTAACTATAACCCCTAACCCCTCGTTCGCATTCTCTGCCTTGGATTAAACAGACGTGTAGAATATTTTTGAATCTAAAATACGCAGTAAATTTCACAAGTTTCTTCCCTTACTCTTCTGTGGGAAATATAATTATATTAAACGCTTAACAGCATCCTGTCATAATTCACTGCACACGTTCTCCCGTTTTAACATCAGTTCGCTGTACCCATGAGATGAAAAACCCCGATGTTGTGCGTAGTTAAACAATGTGCAGTTTATTTACACTTCCTCCATGTTCCCTTAAGACGTCAGGGACTATCATTGTTTGCATAAATAATCCTTCCTTCAACAAGGTATTGCTACTTGAAAAAGCAAATGTCCTCAACAAGTCAACGCCTCCTTTCATATTTCTTCTAACCTACTTCCTGCCCTATTTCCTTTTTTTTGGTTTTTGCTCTTTGATTTTATTTTTTCTCTTAGTTCAGTGAACATTTATTAAGCACAAAAACAAAAAATTTCAAGGATGCATAACCGCACTCTCCCTCTCGATGACACGATTCCCAAATGACTCCTTCATAGTTTCTTGAAACAAAGGGTAGTGCCTTAACGTGGCCCAACCTTGCTGGAACAAGCCGTGCTGCTGCTATTCCTGGATATCTGAAAGTATAAGATATTCTTCTGTGCTTGTTACTCTTCAAAAAGGATCTCGAATAAATATTTAACTATAATTTGTGAATCGGGAGCCTTGAGGTTGAAAAGCGGAGTTGGAAGCGTGCCTACACAATATAACTAAACATTCTCCTCGCATTCGAAAAGGTGCGCTGCTTCCTTCTACCTCCACATTTCGTCTGATGGTCTATTTTATATGAGTACATATGCCTATGTAGATGTGAGTTTCTAGCGAATCCTTTTTTGTTTGCTTGCATCGTGTACAGGAGGGAAGATCTCATTAAATTGCGGAAAAACTGGGTATACCACAAATAGGCTAGTTCCACTGGCCTAGTCGACAACCGTACCACGTCGGGATTCATTTAATCTGCAATTTGCATGCAACAGTGTTAGGCTCGTAATCAGGACTCCTCATCATCAGAACCTGATGCGCGTCTCTTCATTTCTACGAAACACGTCCTCGGCTAACCTAAAGGATGTATATATGGCCCACATGTGAATGTTCATTCTAACTGCTTGCAAATGATGATGTTGCAAATCCTAAATAAAATGCAACTTTATTAAATCTACGACTCGAGTTTTAGACGGACGAACGGAACGAGTGTGTTTCATGATTGATTCCTGCTGAGATATGGAAAACAGGTGAAACTACTTGGATGTATGCCAACCAAATGCGGACGTCGTAGCAGGTGCCATCTAAATAACTCATCCTTTCTTTATTGGTCACCACGACCTGTAGTGTGTGCCAAAAGGATTGAGTGCCCCATGCAGAGGATGACACCGTGAATGAGTTCTAGAAACTTGGATATGCATCGCAAATTCTGGATTTGACATTTCCATTAGTGCAACCCTTACATGTACAGTGTGGTTAGCTAAGCCTATTTAATCTAACAAGAACTGCACTTTATGTGTGCGTACACCACGGCAGGGGAACAACTGATTACACAGCATATTTTATCCTTATTCTGATGTTGGCACTTTTCTTTTCAAGAGCGAACTGGAGTATTGCAATATATCCTGACATTCAATTAAATGATTATAATCATTCGTGTTTGTGAATGCAATTCCGGACTGAAATTAAATACAGATTACCCTGCAAGTTCATTAAATTGTCCATGAGAGATGCACTACTTACATTCCACAAAATATCACACATAACAATGCATACCAATTGGAATGAGGTCAAGAATAAAACCGTCTTCGTAATTTGTTTTTCCTTTTTTGCCACTTTTTAAGTGTAATGCGGTTCCGTACCGTACGTAAAAAGTCACCCGGTGTCTGCTTCCATATTGTATCCTCTAAATTAAACACACAAATTCAAAGTAACCTCCAGTTTCTTTTACAGAACACTTTTTAGACCAGTTACATTATTTATTCTATAGACTAGAAATCGTTCCCTCAGTAGGGTATCTATTGAGGTTTTAAGGATCATTGCTATGATCTATTGACTATGATGAAAATACAGAGGGGACTATAGACATATATATATATATATATATATATATATATATATATATATATATATATATATATATATATATATATATGTATATATATATATATGTATATATATATATGTATATATATATGTATATAGTGCAAGGAGGGCGCACAGGACAGGGAACAATGGCGGAGCCGAGTCAGTGAGGTCATGAACTTCCGGGTTCCTACAGGCCAGTAAATAAAAAAAAAAAAAAAAAAAAAAATATATATATATATATATATATATATATATATATATATATTTATGGAGTTTTGGAGGTAAATACGACGAGCGGGCAGGACAATGGAGGAAACGCCATAACTACGAATTGGAAGAGCTATACCGCAAACCTACAATAGTGAGAGTAATCAAGTCGCGAAGATTAAGATGGGCCGGACATGTAGCGCGAATGGGCAGCGATAGGAACGTGCGTAGAATTCTTGACGGTAGACCAACGGGAAAGAGACTGGTAGGACGGCCGCGATGGTGATGGGAGGACAATGTTATGTTTGACCTTGAGGAGATCGGATCAGATTGTCAAGCGTGGAAAGAGAGTGCACAGGACAGGGAACAATGGCGGAGTCGAGTCGGTGAGGTTGTGGGGTAGATTTAACTTGTGCGTCTGCACGGGCGCGGATTCAGAAAACACCCGCTGTTTGTACAATAAAACACTCAATGCTCCCACATCTATGCATTATTTCTTCATTGTCCGAAGGGTTATGTGGGGGTTCTCTACCCCACATGGAGAACAAACCCATAATTCCAACCAACCGTGACCGCTGACAGCGCGTCACCTCAACCCAATTCCCCATGCAAAATCTGCAATAGCATACATTCCTAACCTTGAAAAAAACACAGTCCCAAGCCCGCAACAGAATACAATTCAACAGAATATATTCTAAATCATCTCCGCATACATTTCCCCAAAATTGCTTCGGTCAATTCTTCACCTAAATCATATCCCTCGCTCGCGACCAAGCAATTCTAAGTTCCCCCGGAAACCATATCCTGTAATGAACGCATATTCCAACTTACAACGAAATATTAACCATCTCCCTCAATTACATCACCCCACATACATTTTCCCAAAATTATTTCGGTCAATTCTCTACTTAATTCATATTCCCTCTTTGCGACCAAGCAATCTTAATTTCCCCGAAATTCATATGCTGTAATAAAATGCATATTCAAATCCACAACGGAACATTAACCATCGCCACCAACTATACCGAGCCGCAATACATCTCCCCGAAATGACTTTGGTTAATATCTTATCTAAACGATATTCCTTGCTTGCAACCAAGCAATTCCAATTTCCCCCGAAAACCACTGCGGTTCATTTCCTCCTTAAATCATACTTCTCGTCTGCGACCAAGCGACAGCTAATTTTCCACAAAACAATCACAACGATCAAGACCCCCGATCATACTTGGCTATGCTAATTTCCCGGTATACACAACCAACGAATCCAACTCAGCTTATACGACGAGGATTCGCTGGAACTGAATTCTTATGCAACCATAGCAACTCTTCTCGAAATTCCTCGGAAGTGGCAGTGAGTTTATTTCTGCTATGACTCAACCGCCACGTCGCGATGAATAGATTTCTTTCCATTCATTAGTCAGTCGAGATTCAACCGCCGCCAGGGCCACACCGCCGCCTGCAAGCATTTTGTCCAGCTTCAATTTTTCCACTCGATCCACTCAGTCGGTGTTGACGTAGTGTATTTCGAGAGTCGGTCGTCAGAACCTGACGCGCGTTTTGGCCACCTTGCGTTTGGCAATCCTCGCGTATCAAACTGCCTTTTGCAATATAGTGCGGCGCAACTCGGCTCACTCGTAGGAGCATGTAGATTTACCCAACCACCAGATGCCGAAAGTCGCGAAGTGTCTCGAGGTGATATTTCCGAGAGTTCGAGTTCATTGTTAATCGAGTTAAATTGCAAAAGCGTCGCTCAGGAAATCAAACCCAAACCAAAACTAAGTGCCCTCCAAACCGTGGTTAAGTGAAATATAGTACTAGAGTAATCCTAAATAAAAGGCGGAATTAATCAATAAACAGATAAGCGAAGACAAAATAAAAAGAGAAACATTAACACTAAAACCAAACCAACGTGTTTTCTTTCGTGGCCGATCCACTCTGGTGAACAGTCTCTTTTGTTGTTGTGGTGGAACAATCCTTGTGCAGAAAATCGTCGGTGAGACTTCAGTGAACCGGCGCCATACGTTGGCACACCTAACTCGTCCCCAACAGTTATCCTGTATTTCACTTTAGTACATGTATCTCATAAAATGGTTTTCAGGCTTGACTATTAATAAATGTTAGTTCGGTCTATATGCGCTCCACAAGACAATCTGACGGATCGCACCCGTTTGTGGTTCATCTCCCGACGGCGCGAACATCCCTGTATCAGAACTCGTTCCGTTACAGAGCGGGGAAGCTGTGGAACTCCCTTCCCACGCGAGTGTTCCCGGAGCGTTACAACCTGCAACTGTTCAAAAAGAACTGCAACAGTTATTTGATGGCATCTCGGGGCGCCCACTCAACGCTATAGGTTCGCCTCTCCGAGAGAAGTCTAATAAAAAAAATGTTAGTTAACTGAGTTAAACGGCTTGGATAGATGATCGCACGCCGGGATAAATTTAACAAAACTTGTATATCTTATAAGATTTCACGACGTTCTCCCTATTGTTGCTTTCAGCACGCCACTATCACACAATCCAAGTACTTTGTCGTTTACACCGATTAATTATTATTCGACACGGGGTACACGATTGAGCGACTAAACGCAACTCTCGGTTATTACACCGCGGCCGTACTCCTCTGGTGTTACAGATTATATCTTTACCGCCGTTCGATTAAAAACTCCACTTCAACTCTTTTTCGTGTGTGCACGCAGCGGTGGTTAGGACCTGACCCTCGCGACGCCTCCAGATGTTGTTTCGCGCGGATATCACTATTCAAGATGCGCACAAACAGGAACACGGCCTGTACATGGGAAGGACAATATTTCATATATCGGCTGCAGTCGAATAAGGAAAAGCGACAACAAAAACTAACTAACGATATTTGAATTCAAATAGGCCAGCTGTGCAAATAGGTGGTCACTCGTATAGCGGCCGAAAAAGGTTGCTATGTGTAAACTAGCGATTCGTTGATGCAGAATTAGGTTTCTGAGTATTATGTCAATATAAACGCTATTTCGGGAGTCAAACGCTAAGATACGCATTTGCTGGCCGTACCTAATGGTACGAGGGTAGTTTAGGAGAACGATACCGTGGGACCTGATCTGGTGATCAGCTTGAATACACAATGACGGTTGTGTATTTATCCACGTCAATTGTGCATTGCATCCATAGCGATCAAGGATAGGATTCCAGTGTGAATATTTACACTGGCAAAGAATTCGGGCTTGGCAGTCAGGCGCGGGTTGGCTATGCTTTGTATTGGTGAACAAAACATGGGATGTGACCATTGCTAGATTGTTAAGGAAAAACAAACTGTGATCACGTCCAATTCGATACTAGTTTATCGCTTACGGAACCGATCAGGGATAATCGACTGCAGCTGTAAAAGGAAGCGATTTGCCATGGCGTGTCTTTTGGACCAACGGATTGTTGGAACAAGAACACTCGGGAGGATTGGCCTGTGTTTGATGGGCATGTGGTCGCCCATGGTAACCGATCGGTTCATGACAGATGAACCGAGATAGTTTAGTTGATGCCATTGGTTTTGATGCCATGGCAAGATGGTAATATTGCCGTGGACTTATGTTTCAGCTATGTAATTGTTGAATAGAGCTTTGTACTGCTCGTATAAAGGTAAGCTGCTTATGGTTGGTGCAGGTATTTGCAGGTTGGGGACGGGGAGTTGGATTAGGACGATGGGTCGTTCTTCAGGAATGCTTAAAGAACCCCCACAAGGTCATGCACTTCCGGGTTCTTACAGGCCAATAAATAATAATAATAATATTTATGGCGAAGATTAAGATGGGCCGGACACGTGGCGCGAATGGGGAACGATAGGACCGTGCATAGAATTCTTGACGGTAGACCAACGGGAAAGAGACCGGTAGGACGGCCGCGACGGAGATGGGAGGACAATGTTAGGTTTGACCTTGAGGAGATCGGATCGAATGGTGAAGCGTGGAAGGAGAGTGCCCAGGACAGGGAAGGATGGCGAAGCCGAGTCGGTGAGGTCATGAACTTCCGGGTTCCTACAGGCCAATAAATAATAAATAAAATAATAATAATATTTATGGAGTTGATTGATAACTATAAACCGCTACATAATCAATCAAACTGTCCTATCAAACTAAACGTTGTGCCTGTGCAGATTGTCAGCACTCGAATGGGAAGTGGTACGGAAGCAGGTAGAAAAGTAGCTACAGGAAGGTATTGTACGTGAGTCGTGTTCCGATGTTGCTAGCAAAGTTGTAATAGGGAAGAAGAAGGATGGGAACTACACATTTTGTGTAGATTTTCGTAAATTGAATTCGATGGTGGTAAAAGACAGAGTCCACAGTTCCAGTTGTTGAGGAAGTACTCGAGAGAATGCAGAGCGCTAGATATTTTACTATGGTGGACTTGAAAAATGAGTTTTTCTATGTGCGAATTGATGAGCAAAGTCGAAAACATACTACATGTGCTGGAAAATCCCGCGATTTTTCAATTGATGGCGTCACTGGAAAATGAACATAACTCATTTCGAGAGGCTCATCTGTTACAAGTTTATATATGAAGTTTCACGACATTTTGGAGGCCATAACTTTCGGGTCGAGCGTCGCTCTTTTCCGCTTTACCAATTTTCGTGGCATTCCAGCGACTCTGCAGACTGTCTATTGGACTCAGGCGTATGGTAATGGTCCCGGGTTTCATCCATCGTCACAAAACGTCGAAAAAAGTCCGCTCGATCACGCTGCAACAACGCCAAACTAGCCGTAGAATCATCAACGCGCTGCGGTTTTTTGGTCGACAGTGAAAAAATGTGGCACCAATTGCGCCGATAGGTTTTTCATCTCAAAAAATGCATCCCGCCTATTCTTTTGAGATGCCCGAGGCCTCACCTAACTCGCACATCGTCACTTTACCATCATTCAAAACGATTCGATGCACATGCTTTACGATTTCCGCATACTTACCCTTTTTTGGCCTTTCAGAGCGAGGTCCGTCTTCGGTGCTTGTACCACCCATATCGAATTCACTAAACCACCGATAGACTCTTGTTCTCGAAGGAGCATATGTGGGATAACATTTCTGCAACCATTGCAATGATTGTTCAGAAGCTTTTCCTATTAAAAACAATGTTTGATCAAGATGCGATATTCCTATCTTTCCATTGTTTTTACGAAGGCGAAAGTAGCGTCACTCAAACGACTGTAGCTTGAATGAATGAACGGAATATCACGAAACTTCATACATACACTACTGACAGATGAGTCTCGTGAAATGAGTCATGGTCATTTTCTAGTGACGGTACCCATTGAAAATCCCGGGATTTTTCAGCCCTTGTAGTATAGCGTTTGTGACAAAGGACGGACTGTTTGAATTTAATAAAGCGCCATTTTAATTTTGTAACTTGTCTGCATTGCGCTTCATCAACTACGGCTTTCAACAGCTGGTAAATGATTGGATAATCGAAATACACGTTGATGAACATGTCGTTTTCGGATGTACAGCTCATAATTGTTTGCAGAATATTCACTGGATATTAAAGCGGGCACGGAAGTTTGGTTTAGAAATAGAGTGGTCAAAATACCAGTTTCTCAAGAAAAGAATTGCCTTTCTCAGACACGGGGAACACGGTCGCATCGGGTCTGGTCAAGAAAAACTCAGAGCAGTCAAAACCTTTCCGCTACAAGAAATATCTGAGATGTGGAGATATTTCATAGGTTGACTGGATATTTCAGACAGCTTATATAAGTTTATGCCACTCCAGCCAAACCGTTGACGCATTTGCTCACTTGCTGCATTTAAGATAGAAGGTGAACAAGTTTAAGTGATTGAGGAGTTAAAGTCTGCGCTTGCTCTAGAACCAGTTTTGAAGATCTTTAAGCAAATGCAAGAACATTGCTGCACGTTCACCCCTCCAAAGACGGCTTTCAGGCAACGCTTTTACAACAGCCTGACAACAAGTAGCACCCGATTTGTTATTGGGGTAAGAAAACGTCGCCACAAGAAGAGGAGCTGCATAGCAATTTTTTTAGGATAAAAGCAGCATACTTGGCTACGAAAAAGTTGCACCATTATTTGAGGGGCGTCGACTTTGATCTTTTTACCGATTTCGCAGCTTTCGAGCAGCCAACCGCAAAAAAAAAGATGTTCCTAGAGGAGTGGTGCAATGGTCTATGTATTTACAGGACTTCGCATTCAAGATAGGGAAATACGTTCGAAGTATCACGTAACCCGTAGACAGCATAAGGGGAGGTTCTCATCTAGAGAACCAAAAACGACGTGTTTTTCTTGAATTTTTTACTCAAAGGCGAAAGCAAATTTTTATGTTAAATGTTGTACACTTAAGTATTTAAGTATACATAAAAAATGTGTTTACTGAAAAATATTGAAAACTTTCAATTTAATAGATGGCGTAGTGTGACGATTAAAAACAAAGTACTCAATCGGTCTCCATCGTAACGCCGTTTGCAATCGTCTGTAATCATACAAAAAAATGTGTTTTGAAATTATATAATATTTGCCGGAGTCTGAACCTATTTAAAAAAAAAAAAAATCGAAAATAAACAAAATGGCGGACATGTAAACTTTACGTACACAAAATATGGTTTCGAGCAAAATGCGTTTAAGATTTTGGTAACGTTGGTAACGTGAGTAACATTGGTAACGTTTGTAACGTTGGTAACGTTGGTAACGTTGGTAACGTTGGTAACGTTGGTAACGTTGGTAACGTTGGTAACGTTGCGAAGTTCTGATATAATCATTATACTAGAATTTAAATTCAATGTATTATAAAATTATTGTAGTAATACAAAAGTGTGGGTGTAATCATATAACAAGAAATAAATCGGAGTTTGTATATTATTATTAAACATACACTGTTTATGTGTGTTGTGGCGGTGCCGCCAAACCCCACGGTACACTTACCTAAAAACCCCCATTACCTCATCCCAAGTCGCATAAGTTTTGCTAATGCAATCGCATTAAGCAACTGAAAATGCTTCACGCATTAATTAGATCAAATCTATAATCTTAAAGTCCCTGTAAAGAAAACTTACCTTTTCATTCATCTCTTCGCATACAATTCCTGTAAGATTTCTTTCTTACCTTATCAGGAATCTCAAACTAATTCGGCACCTTCGGTGTCAAGCAAATCTCCCTAGACGAATTCCTGTAAACAAAAGGATTTGAATTACATATAATGTAACCTTCACCAGGGGCCATAAACATTGTGCTGTCTATTTTTCAGATTCGCCATGTGTATGACAAATCTCTTAACGTACACATTGGTCGACGACCTTTTTCTCCCAGCAATAATATACCAGCAGCTGCATTCAACCAGCGCCATCGACGCTGAGGCCTATTTCCCTAGCTCACACCATGAGTAAACAAAAGATCGCTGTCCTTCATCAGGCATTCTGGCGATACGCAAATAATTCAATACCTACCCTTACTAGCGATGCCATAAACATCATTTCCCAGTAACCTATCTAAAACCAATAAGCACATTTCCACATCGCATCGTCGTCTCTGTGTTTGGCCGCGACGCACATGTTCCAACAAAGATCACATTAGCATCCGACGATTTCGGTTTTATTTGCTTTATCGAAATCGTATTTCGTGAATGCACTTATGCCCTTTCTTTGTTTCAGATTCGTATCATGGCTTCGACCCATGAAAAGAACCGACGTACACATGTGCATGTGTACAATGACGATCTCCTCTATGAAATCCGGTTACCACCACCGTAAAAGTGAATTCACCCAAATTTCCCTTGGACAACGATTTAATATCGTTGAGTCCTTTTACATTCACCGACAGAGCAGGTCGGGGTCATGTCGCTTCCGCTCTCCGTCGCCCGATGGAGATGCGTCCCAATAGCGAAGTCGTCTCGAGGAAAGTGTTTCGATAGTTAATGTATTTATAAAAGTTATAAAAAATCAATTTAATATCAATTTCAGTTGGATACATCCAAACCAAATGACAGTGTTATAACCAATAAATTAATATTAAACTGAATCAGTGTGTTATTCTTTCCTGTGTTGATGTCACGGAGTTTCGCTCTGTGTTTCCCTCTCGGTGCGGCTGTTTTCCCCTCGGTGACATTTTGCTGTTTTTCTTTCGGTCTACGGCAGACAATTAGAATTGGTGGAGGCGAGGTAGAACTCTCGCCCATTCTGGCGTCGCGATCTAACTCCCCATAGTGTCAATTCAGTGTATTACGTATACAATTGTAACACATAGAACTAGTATTAGATCTCCACTGGCGCAAGGCTAACAACCTTGCCCGGAAAAACAAATTATTATGGAAAATTTAACAAGCCTCATATTTGTTAAATAAGGCCAATGCCGGATCTCGGCTGTAGTGCCGATGATGATGATGGTTCCAACTTCAACTCTTTCTTTGAAATCCGTCTTACAACTGTTCGTCTAATCTCTTCAAAGGATGAAAAACCAGCGACATTTTCCGCATATCTCTCCCACACTGTCGATTAGATACAAATCGATCGGCCATTTTTTGCTCACATTATTGTTCTTGGGGACTTTAATGAAACATTTCTAACACTGAAAAGAGTAATTAAGAACAGGGCAAACATGAATCAGCTCGAACTTCAACTATTTGGTTAAAAAACGTCTTACAACTGTTCGTCTAATTTCTTCAAACGATGAAAAACCAGCGACATTCTTCACATATCTCTCCCACACTGTCGACTAGATACAAATCGAACGCACATTTTCAGAGATTATTGTTCTTGGTGACTTTAATGAAACATTTCTAATACTGAAAGGAGTAATCAGCATTAAATTTCATTGTTACTTTATATATTAATATCCTCCAATAACTTGTTAGAAATGAAGCGTTATCAAAGCAGTTTGAGAAATTTTCTACGCGTACTAAACATAATTACAATTCACATAATTATCTCATGGCTGTATTTGAACATAATAAAATTCCCGGGGTATATTTATTTCTTAGACTAGCATACTTTAATGTAATTATTGTATTAATTCTTGCCCTTTTGATTATCTTACTGTAGACCTATAAAATGTGGACACCTTCTTCCAGCCTTCGAGAATCAGCCCCTGTAACCCCGAAATTCCAGAGTCAATATACGTCAAGATGTAATTAGCAAATTGCAATGTATTAGCAAATAAAACACTCATCCCCGAACGGTCTTATGAAATCCCCTTCAGTTTCTGAGGAGTTCATCAAATCGGGCAGCCTAAAATCGCCTAAAGCTTAGCTTCCACATACACCTGGTTGCCTTCCTGTGATGTAGATGACTAAGAAGTGCCTGTTAAAGTAGATTGTCCTAAAAATAATTCCAATAAATTGGGGCTAAAAGAACGTTACGGGCGGGTATCTAGGTAACACCCGCTGCATACATTCATCATCTGGATATGTAGATAAATAAATGCTAGTTTGTGTGTGTATGTAAAATTCGAATATGAACAGACGCCGATAAACACATGTACACCTACGAGTATACCAGGCTGGTTGAAGTAGCTGTTCTAGATGATGATATCCAAGAGTCGTGCATATCTTAAACATTCTTCGTTTGGTTTTATTTTTCCAGTCCTTCACACATACTATGACATGAAATGATTCGATTCAACCGTGAAGTACAATGGCAAGCAAAGCCAACCCCAATCGTCAAAGTGGAGCCTGCTTCTTACTTGTCTACATTGACATTGAAGGGATGCACAATATTCTAAGCTCATTATATCCTTTAATTTGCCTAAGTGGATATATACAGAGCGACCTGTCTGCATACATCTTTGCCCCGCTCGTAAATTCATTGTTGTTATACACAAATGTCTGTATAACGGATTTCTAGGATTTCAGACGTGATGATGACGGCGTTCAATGAAATACTCTAAAAGAATGACATAAGGAAAAGAAGTCACCGTTGCAATTATCAAACTGCTGTTCACCCGTTCTTGTTCTGTTGACACACACAGGAACTCTTTAAAAATATCCTTTGTAAGTATATTTCGTAGTCATACTTCATGTACAACTCGGTAAGTACATCAATCCTTTTGTTTAGCAAATTTTGCATCTACCACGCATTTTTATTTCTGTTTTGCTTTACCCCAAAACGGATCTCCTTTTTTAAGACTCTTGAGTTTCTGTTTTAAGTTTAAGACGTCGTTTGATACTAGAGCACAACATCCGGTGTAAAAGGATTATAATGCGTATACTCCTTGAAATAAATACAAAGTCGAGCTTCTACCGGATGTCAGGTGCACGGTAAAAGTATAACGACAGGTATGTAGTGCAAGATCTTCAAATACCCCCTAGTCAGAAAGTAAGCAGACGACAAGTACCGAGTAACTCCAACAGAGGAATGAGGAATAATTATAGTATAACAATTTGCAGTGAGCTAGTACCTCGTGTTCAGAACCTTTCTTAACATTTCAAACAAGGTATTTATTCAACAACATCCTTTCCTGTGGCACTGCTGTCAGTTGTTAAAATTGCCTTTTTTGCGATTAGAAACATGTTTACTGGATCCGTTTGACTTCAGTTTGTGCACTATAATCTGCTATTCACCATCGCAATGAGGAGATTCGTATTTCTTAGTAAGGTGTTGGATTTCGTCTTAGAAATACAGTAGACAAACGTTATTTGACTGTTCGGCAAGTGTAGAATAATGTTTGCGCAACAACAGTTCTTTCCTTTGCTTTCAAATTGCTTCGACGCTGGTATATATGCCCTTAGGCCAAATTACCACCATAGAGCTGGTTTACTATAACGGCAAAATCCCAACAAAAAACCGAGATTAACTCGAGATTCCTCAATTTTCCACAGTTTTCCAGGACTACATAGCGAGTCATATTATTATAGAATCGTGATTTGAGCCCACGAGCCGGTTTGTCAACATATCTCGTCACTCTGATTCTACGAATCCCTAATGATTAAAAAAAAACCATTAAGTGTAGGGGGTGGGGGTGGCACAGACAAATGTATTGTGGGCCACAATCGACAATGCGGCTTTCCAGAGAAAGATAAAAACTAGTATCGCTGCAGAGTTAGGAAATAAACAATGTCAGGAGAGAAAAGCTATCAGAGATCATAAATCACAAATTGTTCCCGCACGATCCCTATCGCATCTTCGATCACGCAAGCAACGATTGCTGTGTCCGATACAAAGGGTGCAAGAAAAGTGAAAATTTTCCTCATATCGGGTTTTCCAATAGGGACTTGACTTTTTTTTTTTAAATAAAACGCAAACCATTTCAGTTATTTCAAAAACGTTATTATCGGCTTGAAGTACAATCAAAACATTTATGAATGGAACTCGTCTTCGTTTGTGGGGGTGCTCTATACTACATGGAGAACCAACCCAAAATTTCAACCACAATTTCCGCCTTATTATTTCAGCGCGTCATATCAACCCCTATTCCACCGTTCAGTAATTCACTTGCAAAACATGTTTCCCAAAAGGACGCATAGGTAAACTCATTATCCTACGCAGATAATGCATAATTGAGTTTAGGTATCTTTTCGCCATACGGCAACTCCATTTCATCTCCATGAGATTTCCACCGGAAATCGGGTCATGTCGGTTAGCTAGGGCATAGTCTGATCAAACGACGCGGTTGCATAATCATGCAATCGCTGGGGAAATTATTAAAGTATTTAATTTAGTTCCCATGAACAGATTTCCCTAGCCAATTCGGCGTTCTATTCACTTTCCGCAGACACTACATTCGCTGGGGATCAATGATCTCTTTTCGCGGGTGAATACCCACAGAACATTTTCCTCTCCTTCACGTTTTTACCTTCCCCGGGTTCAATGCACTCTGAGATCACCACAGTCATCTCACTAGGGCAATAGGCCATTCTCAGAGCTGCATTGATACCGCACACAAAAAACCAAATCCGCCGCGGGATCATTGCACATTATGTTTCTGTTCTCTCATTCTCCCATGTTCGTCGACTATCGAATCAACCGATGTATTCACCACACATCGACGGGCGTGGCAATGAGAGAGCAGAAGTATGATCTCTATTGGTTGTCCTGTGTGCAAAAATTAAATTACCCATCGTCATCCCTTTTTCAATCAGTCCCTTTTTCAATCAGTCATTACACAATCATCGTGGTTAGTCATGCGGCCGTTCGGGCCGAAAAATTAATTTCTCTAATTCGAGTCAGTCGCTATTCATCCACCATCGTGTGCACACGCTACGTCGAGCGTTCACGCAAGTCAGTCGGACTGCAAATATGCTCAGTGGTCGTCGTTTGGAAGTGTTTATAAAGAAAGTTAGAGAAATACAACCTCCCTTTTATTGTGTTCGTTAAGATCCGTTTTGTAAAAATAAATATAAGCAAATTCGCCATCGGCGTTTTGAATAAAAATTGACTATTGTATTATTCATCACCTCGACCTGTGTAAACACAAATAGAACAAGTTAAATAAAAGCACCATTAATTAACAATTAAATCACACCCCAGTGCATTTCATTTATTCCTTTTGGAGAACAATTTTCAACATCGGAACAGTTGGGGAGTTAAGTGAACCGAGTGCCCATGTATTGGCACAATACTTTGCACCCCCCACGTGCATATGGCCACTATGGGCACGTTTGCAGCGGTCGATTCGTTGGACCCAATTTTCGATAACTCGACCACTCATTTCGGCCTATACGGCCGCTATTTCGCGTTCAATGTTGGCTCTGACCTCTTCCAACGTCGTCGGCTTGTTGGCATAGACCAATGACTTGGCGTAGCCCCAAGAAAATAGTCTAGAGGCGGTAAATCGCACGAACGAGGCGGCCAACCGACTGGCCCATTTCTTGAGATAACACGCTCATCAAACTTACTCTTCAATAAATCGATTGTATCGTGTGCTGTGTGGCTTGTGGCACCGTCCTGTTGAAACCACATGTCCCCCGAGTCCAAATCTTCCAATTCGGGCCAAAAATAATCGGTAATCATGGCGCGATAACGATGGCCATTCACAGTAACGTGACGATCGTTATCGTCGACGAAAAAATAGTGCCCAACTGGTTCACGCCGCTTCTGGTCAATGGCAAGGGCTGTCAACCGTAACTTCGCTTCCACCTCTTTACCTCCGTTGGTGACCGGCAACGGAACGTAAGTCGCAAATTCAAGAGATAAAGCGAATGCGTTCGCGAACTTATTTTCTGTTAAATCAAACCTCGATGCCGGTATTTTGGAGCCACCCGTCACCGCGTCGGTGCGGTCTTCAATGTGGGATGTGACGTTCCGCCCGCGTACTATTCAACGGATTCTATGTGGACTGACCTGTAGGAAGGCAACCCCTACGGAGGGAATACCAGCAATAATCCTTAAGAACTGTGCTCCAAAACTGTGGCCGGTTCTTGGTAGCCTCTTTCGCTTTTCTTATGCACGGAGGACATTTCCTACCCGCTGGAAAATCGCTCGGGCTCAGCCAATCCCAAAGAGGGGAACAAGTTTTTTTTCCACGACCTCGAGTTCAGCCAATCCCAAAGAGGGGAAAAGTCTTTTTCCACGACCTCGAGTTCAGCCAATCCCAAAGGGGGCAAAAAGTGTCTCTCACAAAATTACCAGCCGATAACATTACTGTCTATGTAATCTAAGGTGATGGAAAAGTTCATCAATGCCGGGTATTTTAAGAATTTCGAGTGCAACGTACTTCCGAACGATCGTCAATACAGCTTCCATGGCAGGCGGTCCACGGGAGACCTTTTGACCTTTTTAACCAATATATGGACATCTGCGGTTGAGTGGCACAGTGAGTCAAGGGCGGTTGAATTGGTTATCTCTGTTTTTTGACCGCGTCTAGCACGGGGCATTGCTAAGCAAACTTCGTTCATACGGACTTTCCCAACAGCTTTGCGACTGGAGGAAAAACTTCTTCGAGAATCGATCAATCCGGGTTGTGTGGACGGCGAATGTTCGGATCTGTATCCTGTTAATTCGGGGGTGCCCCAAGGTTCTATTTTCGGTCCAACCTTGTTTTTGCTTCACATAAATGATTTGTTGGAGACAATAGATATCAAATTGGATGATAGCATGCTTGTTTTCTCTTTTTCCAGTGATCGGCCGATTAGTGCGTCAATGTCGCACCAGCTGAGATGTAATCAGATTGACTCTCTCAATAGGGATCTGGATAAGTTCCTGCAGCGGGGAAGTGCAAATCTCGTCGACTTCAATGCAACGAAGACACAGTCTACAACATTCATAAAGAAAAGTGTATCATCGATTCGACAGTTGATGATGAATAGCCAGGCCCTCGAATCTGCAGAAAGCTTAAAAATGCTCGGCGTCACGGTCTGTGGGAATGTGTCGCGGCATAAACCCGTGTCAAACATCGCCAGATCCGCCTCAGGAAAACTGAGCTATCTTATTAGAGGCAAGAAATATTTTACTCCGGCCCAACTTTTTCTCCTGTATAAATCCCAAATTACACCCGCGATCGAATATTGCTCTCATGTTTGGAGGTCTACTCCTAAACATACCCTCGAACTACTTGAGATTGTGGCGGTTCCCTTGAACACCACCAATCGTCTGCCCAATACCTAGGTAAAAACCCCCACCTAGGGCATACAAATGAATAAAAAACAAGTATTGCGACAGTTCCATTGAACGCCACTACTTACCTTACGGCTATGATAAAGAAATGGTATCCTAAAATACACAAAAAGCGTACCTATAACAGCAGAAATACCTTGAATCATTCGATTCGTTCTAGCTGACATAAAATTTCATCAGCAGCAAGTGTTAATTTCCCTAAAAGCTGTTTGGTCACACCATCACCCAACCAATACGTGCCGAACCAATACATTGTACATGTCTCGGTTCGATTCTTCATCATCTGACACGCATCCTCCACACGTAAGCGCAATTTGGTTGCACTTTCTAGCAACCAATATTGCCCGTACAATATTCATGCTATATTCCCTAGACAGCCAGCCGTACACATGCAGGAAATGTTTATCTTTCCTTTGCATGTCATGCCCACATCGATCGGTCACCCGACCGACCGCCCAAGCAAATCGAGTCCTCAAAATGGAAATTTACCAACAAAAACTCGACCACGTGGAGATTCCAGCAAAATGTACACGGTCAGCAATAATGTTTTACGCAGTCGTTGATCGTGTAAACATTTCAACCCCTTTGATGGGATGCTTGCACCAGCTGCAGATAATTGCTCATAGTGTTACCCTTATGGATTTGATCATCCACGGTCCGTATACTGTGGACACACACACACACCATGAGCAAAAGAAGCAAACATCGTTTATGTTTCGCGCCCTACGTGCCGATGCTAAGGAGTATCTTACCATATATGGTCATCGAGGCGATGGATGGAATTTTGGTGCTCTGTCGTTTCGATTGGTGAAGTTAATCGCGTTGTGGATTCCGTGGAGGCAAGTCAGGGCCTCCACGTTAAATAAACAAGAAAACGGAGTCGAGTTTTAGTAGCCAATTCGTACCGTCGTGCCGGCTTATGTTATTTCTCAACGAACAAATAATTAAGTTCCAAATTTTATTGTAAATATTAAGTTCAAAATATTCAGTGCTCCGGTGTATATAAAGACAAGAAGCGTCAACACCATTTGTTAATGTCTTATCGGAATAACAATTAGTCGTTTGGTTTAAGTTGTGTATACGTTGTTTTTTATACAATTAAGAACAATAAAGAGCTTTTGTTTAATTTTGGACCGTGCATTTTACTTCCTACTTCTTACTGGTAAACCGCGGGTGGTATAGTTGTGCTCTGAATTGACTGTGAATTGATATGCGAAGTCAGTTTCGTGAAACAGTACTTTGGAAGGTACAATACGAACGGTAGTAAAAACGGTAAATCAACCAAATTTACCACAAGATCAAACAAAGACGAGTGATCTGCCTCATCGGGGACATGGCACTGACGTCGGGGATACAATCGCCATCACATCGAAGTCACGTAGCTGACCTTTGTCTGCTTTACAGATATTATCACGGGTACTGTTCTTCGGCGATTCGTGGTATCATTCCGGGCAATTCGGTTTATATGCGCTGCACAAGACCATCCGATGGATGGCACCAATTTGCGGTTCATCTCCGGGCGGCACGAAATCCCTGCATCAGAACTCGTTCCATTATAGAAAGGGAATGCTGTGGAATTCGCTCTCCCGCGAGTATTTCCGGGGCGTTACAACCTGCAACTGTTCAAGAAGAACTGCAACGGTTATTTGGCAGCATCTCGGGGCGTCGGGCCTCGCTATAGGTTCGCCTCTCGTCAGACATGTATATTTAAAAAAAGGGTCAATTCTAGTGAGAAACTTACTTTAATTTTTTTTTACCGGAATACCTTTTACAGAATTGTTCTTCTTTAATATGGAATCATTACTGTTTTCCCTTAATATAGTTCTATTTATTTATTATTCAAGTTCAATTACTATTGAAATCACACCGAAATTAACAATTATTTTAATATTTTTAGAATTAGCAATTATGAAATCCTTGTAAGAAGCTATTCACACCTAGACGTCTTACGCTTTATTATTTATTTCTTTTATTTATTTATTATTTATTTACGAATTACGATTGACTGATTTGTTTTCCAGGTAAACTGAGATGGGGAATACCTTTTTGAAGAGGTGTTTCCAAAGTGTAAATATAAAAAAACAACTGAATTTCGGTTGAAGCTTTAATACCTAACCTAAATTTATCTCAAAATACTCGTTCATTAAAGCAGCCTATAATTGTTTGTTTTTTATGAGGATCATTCTATAAGTTCAGTACGTGGCTGACTTTCAAACAGACAACTTGTCTCACAGTTTTGCTCGTGCTATTTATCTTAATCAACCGTTATTTTCACAATAATTTTCACAATTTAATTATCATTATCTTGTTTTCTTTGCCTCGTTTTCCGCATACAAAAATTTGAACAAGTGTTATAACCGTTAAGTTATGGCCCCTGGGCCACGTGTGTTAAATAAAATCAAGCGCAAACGGTTGCGTTACGACCCCGTTACTGGAGGCCAAACTCCTCCCGATAAACTTTCAAAAGTGAACAATAAAGTTCTAGAAAAATCTAAAATGTGTTCAAACACTAACTTTTTTCAACCACTTCAAAGTCTGATGGAAGACTCTCCTGAAATGGATCCGACCAATGACGAACAGTGCGCAGAACTTCCCAAAGAAACCGTTCCGCCAATTGTGGTATTAAAAACAACTAGTGCTCAAGTGCGTGATATTTTGAGCAACATTAAGATAGACAAATACTTAATCAAAAACATTTCGCTTGGGCAAAAAATATGTGCCCCAACAATGGACATATATAATAAAATCAGAACCGAACTCTTACGGTTAAAATGTGAGTTTTTCACCCACTCCCGTAAGGAAAATCGTCCATTAAAGGTAGTGTTATCCGGACTAGACTTAATTAGCAACGATGTAGTGAAAAATGAACTAATTGCACTCGGGATAAAGTGCCTAGATGTTAAAACCATCACATCCTGTACACCCTGTACAAACACTACTTGTACATCGTCTATATTCAACGCGGTACTGTTAAATTAAACGAACTAAAACGGAACTACTCAACCTTGTTCAAAACCATCGTTCGCTGGGACTTTAAAAAACATAATCCAGGTAAGGTCACACAATGTCACAATTGCCAGCTTTATGGTCACGGCTCGATGCATTGTCATATAAATAGCTTCTGTGCAATATGTTCGGGAAACCATAAAACATCCGACTGCAAAACGAATGAGGTCATCAAGTGTGCAAATTGTAGTGGGCCACATAAATCTACCGATCCAGAATGCATAAGCCGAAAGCAGTACATAGACATTCGCCGCAAATTATCCCCACGCGGACGTGGTACAGGAAATACAACCTTCCTACAGCCTCCGAGTGACAAACAGCAGCCAGTGCCCGACCGATTATCCATTGATAATTTTGCTCCACTACCCCGATCTGTGCGTCAACCTTCACTTCCTTCATGCACCTGGGCTTCTGGCCTCCATCAAACCCAGCAACCTTCCAACAGTGATACGACACACACGAAGAAAAATCCGTCAGAAACATTAACTAATGATAACCTGTTCTCATTTAGCGAGATAAACTCTCTTCTTAATGAAGTTGTAACCAAGCTTAGTGCTTGTCAAACCAAAGCTGACCAATTTAACGTCATTACTTCATTAGCTATTAAGTACATATACTCGGAAAAAACATGTTAAGAAATTCTCTTAACATCATAACTTGGAATGCGAGAAGCATCAAAAACAAAAAGCATGAATTTTTTAGTTTCTTGATAAATTTTAATATTGACATTGCACTTGTTTCAGAAACCTGGCTCAAACAAGACATTTCCTTCTCACATCAAAATTACATATGTTATCGCCTAGACAGGGTACATGCTAGTGGTGGAGGTGTCGCCATTGTTGTGAAAAAATGTATAGAACATTCCTTGCGTCCTTCATTGCACCTTAAGTTAATTGAGGAAATTAGTATAGATGTAACATTAAGTGACAACTCCAAGGGGAGTCTTTTTTCGGTCTATTTCCCTGGAGGAAATAGAAACATTGAGAAATCTACTTACTTTAAGCGGGATCTGCAAAAATTGTATAGAGTCAACACTCGAAACAAGGTAATTATTGGTGGTGATCTAAACTGCAGACATCAGTCGTGGAATTGTCTTAGGGCAAACAGCTGGGGTAACATTTTACTAGATGTTGCTGAATCCAGCTCAAGTTTTTCCATACTTTATCCACTTCTCCCCACCTATATCCCAGCGAGTGCTAACAAGAACCCCTCAATTCTTGATCTATACATCACTAATATTCCAAATTACTGAACAGTACCATTAACTCTAAATGCGTTAAGTTCAGACCACCTTCCGATCAGCCTCACAGTGAATCATACAGTAGTTGTAAATCGTACCAGTTTATACCACAACTATTCCGCCGCCAACTGGAATTGTTATAAATCATATATAAACACGAACTTGGCTCTAGGTGATACCAGCCTAAATTCTATAACCTGCAGCGAGCACATTGATATCCTATGCAACAATTTTGTTTCTGTTATCAATAGAGCGGCCGATCTTGCGATACCTAAATGTTCCACTGCTCCAGTTGATAAGGCACCGCTTCCTGAAAATATCTTACATCTGATTAGGCTACGAAACTCTGAAAGAAGAAAATGGCTGCGTTATAGAATCGATTGTTTTCTAGTTAATGTTAAAGTCTTAAATAATATCATTAAAAACGAAATCTCAACATATAGGAACAAGTGTTGGAATAAACACCTTTCCTCTCTTGACAAAGCAAGCAAACCGTTCTGGAAAATATCAAAAATTATTAAAAAGAGAGGGTCAAGTATTCCTCCGTTTAAAGTTCACGACAAGTTGTTTATTTCTTCAGTGGAAAAATCGAACCTACTTGCTAACACGTTTAATGAGATCCACTCCATATCTATGCATCTAAGCGACGCGTATACTGAAGCTGAAGTTGCTAACACTATCTATGTACTTTCTCAAACACCAGCTGAAAGTACTTACGCAACTAATATCAGCAAAGTTAAAGAATTGATAAAAAAATCGAAATCAAAAAAGGCCGCGGGTCTCGATAATATTAACAACAAATTAATCAAAGCACTTCCACCTGCTGCAAGTAACTATTTAACGTTCATTTTCAACGCTTGTCTTAAGAATTGGTATTTTCCGGACTGTTGGAAAACAGCAAAAGTAATACCTATCCCGAAACTCGGCAAACCGAAGAACAGCCCCGAAAGCTACAGACCTATTAGTCTACTTAGCTGTCTACGTAAGCTCTTAGAAAAAATCATTAAGGAAAGGATTGATCGTTTTGTGGAAGACAATAACATCTTACCAAACTTTCAGTTCGGTTTCCGTAGTGGTCACAGCACAATCTACCAAGTCTTGCGCATTAAAAACCACATAGCTGGTAAATTCATCGACAAGGAGTCAAAAGGACTAGTTCTTCTAGACATCGAAAAAGCTTTTGATACGGTATGGCACGATGCCTTGATTTATAAGCTACTAAAACTTAAGCTGCCAATACCGCTTATCAAAATTATCCAGAGCTTTCTTCGTTCGAGAAAATATGTTGTGAGTTCAGGAACCGACATATCCTCTACTCACCAAATCCACTATGGTGTACCCCAAGGCTCGGTCCTTGGTCCCATATTATTTACATTGTTTGTCGCAGATTTACCATGTTTAGGTGAAAACATTCAGGTAGCTATGTTTGCCGATGATACGGCCATTTTCTCTTCGGGTGCCTTATTCACTAATGTCTACAATTCTTTGCAAGCAGCTCTTGACAAGCTAGCAGTATATTACAGGAAATGGAAAATAAAAATAGATGGTAATAAAACACAAGCTGTCTGGTTTTCGAGATGTAGGAAACACTGCTACCTACCAAATGGCACTAAACTCAGTATGTGTGCAGTTGATATTGATTGGTCCGAAGACTGTAGATATCTAGGTATTATTCTAGATAAAAAACTCATCTTTCAAAAACACATCACTACCACAATTGACAAAATAAACAAAGTCGTAAGAGTTATGTATCCATTAGTGTGTAGAAATCAAAGCTTAGCATCGAAAATAAAATTATAATATTTAAAACCATTTTTCAAGCGGTACTCCTGTATGGTGTAACTGTGCTCGCACACACAAAATAAAATTGCAAAGGTGTCAAAATAAAATATTGAAAATGTTGCTGAATTTGCCATGGCATTATTCGACACATGAACTACGTGAAAACCCTAACGTTAAACCGGTAGAGTTCCTTATTGACAAAATCAATCGAAACTTCTTCGTCAATTGTTCTTTTTCTGACAATGTTCTCGTTTCCCGTCTTGCGTTATCCTAAATCACTACATATGTACTCTGTCTATGAAAATTATATCGAGGTCATTACTATATAAAATAACCGGAAGCTCGTGCAATATTAGTCTTAAGATTCAAATAAGGGTTTTTTATTGTAGTTTTCCCTTAATTTATTATTTGTTATTCATTAAAATTGTGCTATTGTCGTTATATAGATTTAAGATTATAGTTGTAAAGGAATTGCTATTCTAAATCTCTTAAGTACTAGTTGTAAAATATACCATAAATGTAATTATCTACTAAATAAAAATTGAATTGAATTGAATTCTATAAGTTCCTCGTAATATCGAAAATGGTTTATTACTACTTTCTTATTTACCACCTTTTACATTTTTGCCGAGATGATTTCTCAAATCTCAAACGAGGGAAAATAAATTCAAGTGATGTGTATAAGTTCTATGTGTTATATCGAGAATTCTTTAAACTTTGCTTCGATAAGCTCTCAGGTATTTAAGATATTCAAGGACGGTGTCAAGTTATGGCAGAGCAACTAAGACTTTCAGCTCACATGTTAGGCGACGAAAAATGTTTACACCTCGAAACCATAATTTTAATACTATACAATCTTACGCACTATTTGCCACCTACTTCACTTCATTCAATCCTTAACACCGCCATGCACAAATGCACAAATTTGAGCAAAAATGAGCCATAAGATAACGATAAACCCTCAGTGCTTTTACCTATGTTAATGGCAAGATATAGCAAGGCAATAAATCAGAGTTGTATTTGGATCGTCATTAATTCTCTGAGGAAAGTTGAATAAAAAAAGTGTCTTCCTGCCTAACGAAGCTCAAAATCTATGACATGAGTTTGTGATCGGCAGCGAAACATCCCTGCGTGTGTTCACTTCCTATACTAATGTCACTGAAACAATCAACATATTATACTATATTGCATTTCTATGAGCATAATATAACTCCGATTTAAAAAGAAAATATCTATTGCAACAACATCATAATGGCTGCACCTCCAGAATTAACTCGTAAACAAACTCATAATTTATAAGCAAATCAACTGTTCTGCGGTTGTGGTAACGAAATACTAAGTTTCGGTCAGTTTCTATCAAATTCCCCGCATGTGATCACATTTATTATGCATGAGTCTCTTCCCACATTCACCCACTGTATTAGACCTTTTTCATTCTGACGTCATAACAATCCACTTTAAAATCAACGGTTTTTCACAATCTTATCGCCAAGAGCATCGGCCCCCCAGGACCCACGCGTACACCGATTCATCTTGACCCACTCACTTCAACGTGGGCAGTCGGCAACCCACTACCATTTCTAACTAAGCACATGTTTTCGTATATCAATAAAAACAAACTACCTCAATATCCACAGCCCGGCGATGAAGAAATATCACGATCACTTCTCACACACAATCAACAGCAAGTCACTTAACTTTTCACTGTTTTACACAAAAGATCACCCGCGTAGTTCTTGAAATAGACACACATATATATTACACCTGCCGTTCAAAGTCCGCACCTGATCGTACCTAATCAATCACCGCGTGTATCCAACTAATACGGAAACTGATCTACTCTCTCCACCCAAATCCCTCGGCGATAATGGCACGCGACGCAATATATATATTTTCGTATTTTTGCGGAAACGGAGTCAACGCTAAGTTTTCATTTACGTATTGGCAGCTCTGAAGATCAGACCTCTACCAAAGATCACGCATAGGTAGGCACTGATCGTAAGACACCATTAGGCCTTAAAGAGGTAAATGTTCGGCGGGAAGTTCGTCGCCTACGATGGAACGGCGTCTTCAGTGGCGGCGGTAAAAATTAAAGAGATCTGTCCGAACTAGCACGTGGCTTTTCTGAGGAAACTTAGCCTGGGAAATAATAAGCAGGAGCAAAGGTAGAAGGACGGCGGTCTGGTCTTTGCGGGGTGATTCAAAAATAAATCTTTTAGCGACTTTGGTGAACAATATGCGCGCATGACTTTGAGCGCACGAAGCAGTTGGCGCGGTGGGAGCGATTAGTGAAGTGACAGTTCGATAGTGGATGTGATATTTTTAGAGGTTGGCTACTTCCTTGTTTTTCAATTAAGATAAATCAATTAGTGTTCAGACACTAAAGTGATCGGCATCGACTTTGTTGTTTGTGTACATTAGAAAAGATGCGGTTTATTTGATTTTTCTCCGGCTTTGGAGTGATATTTTACTCCAATAGGAATAGAGTTACACCTGAGGATTATGTGTACAAACACGGAATCGAAGGAATGTGTTTTAATTTTATTTTGATCTATTGGCTGGGTATTGCCGTAAAATGTTTAATATATCATTTATATCTCCACCACTTCGCTTTCCTTCTGAGGTAATTTTCTATAGCTTTTCTATACATCTTGGCTATGATGTATACAATGTGTACAAATATTTTTTTAACTGGTCAAAAGTTAGAGGATTGTCCGCGATCTTTCGCGTAGCCAAAAAAATTCAATTCGCATAATCTCGCCGGGCCATTGCCTTTACCAAATTTCGAAATTACGCCAAGTGGAAACTTTTCGCACAATAAAACTAAAATTGGTCGTGTTGTGTGAATTGTGACGCCGACTTATTGGAACCGCATAGCGATTGGAATCTTCAACTTCTAGTCAAAAAATGTGGTGATCATACAACAATAGCTGCACCTTCTTCGTTTTGCAAAAACGCCGCCGGACCGCAACACATACTCACCAGTCACTTTTTGTGGGTATAATGTCTTGTCCACCATGCTTTAAGGGTTTCCAGAACCCCGTATCTGCCAAGCAAGAATGATGGAACAAGTCTGTGTCTTTGCGATACACATATGACGTCTGACAGGAAAGGCGACTTAATTTAAAATATATTTTATTTCTATGTTTCAATTTCTCGCGATCTCTTTTCCTCTTCCTTCTTGACCCACAGACAATATGGTAATAACCGCTTAAGTTATATTATTAAAAAAGATTTAAAATGTAAAGTTGTATCCAATAAATCATGGGCAACCTGTGGCGGTTCTATGAACCACACAAACCACTAAGGACATTTCAACCTATAGTAGTTTGTGTGGTTTGTAGAACCGCCACAAACACTTGCACATTCTTAATCAGCTTTACCTCTGCTATTGAGAGTAGCATAGCGATGACATTGGATCAAAAAATCTATGAACACACTCCTGAATTGCTTTATTGTTGTGATCCATAAGAAAAATACACTCGGTAGCACCCTCATGAACAAAGGCATATCATATTTGGCTTTTTAACATGTTTATGTTTTTTACACTAACGATCGAACAATTGGGGAGTTTGGAATACCCTTAAATGTCAGAGCACAATGCGAGCTGAAGGAGAGGAAGTGGATAGAGAAAAGAGGTATCGTTGTACATAGGCTTTAAATGCCTGGACATTACAACGACGACGAAATACGTGTTCAGGTAGAACATTCCACATTCGTGTGGTTCGGCTACAGAATGACAATCTATGTTTATTTGGGCGCCTGTAGGGTATAAAGTTAAAAATATGTTTAGAAAAATATAAAGTCCCTTAAATTTTACTAAATAGGATATCCGTTGGTCGCCTAATCAACTCTTCATGGGAAAATACTTACATTTCTTGTAAAAAAGTGCAACTCAAATCGATTGAGACGTATTATTGAGTGGTCAGCAATTAGTTGGGTGATATTTAATAAAATTCGCTTCGTAGCTCGACCATTTGTTGATACGACGGTTGTTCAATAAATATACTAATGTCGTTATGGGCGAATACGCACCATTAGTACCAGCTTCTGCTATGCACCTGAAAAGGGGAAGCCTTTGCTGTAAATATAAAATTAGTTTGGTGATGGTAGTACAAATGGTTTCGCGTAAACTCCCGAATAAAGTATGTGGCGGTTCCCTTGAACACCACCAATCATTTTCCCGGTGACCACGTAAAAACTCCCACGTTGGACATACGAAAACCTGGAAAGCTGATACTTACCTGTTTATAATGAACCATAAAGCCGAAAAACGCAATAAAATCACAATATTAGCTGATGCTAAATCCATCAGCACCAAACAGGCATGTGTCGTATGGGCAATTTGGTTGCATCACCATACAACCAACATGAACCGAACCAACCCATTGAAAATGTCTCGGATCGATTTCCACTTGTAACAGGTGGTTTCCACACATAAAGGAAATTTGGTTACATCACCAGCAACCAACATTGCCCGAACGATATCAACAAGATATTCCCTTACGCGCCAGCCGCACACATGCAGGAAATGTTTTAACTTTTCCCTATTGCATACATGCCTACATTGATCGGTCATCCGACCGACAAATATATGAAGGCATATGGCTGATCGCTCAAGCAAGTCGAGTTCTCAAAATGGAAATTTACCATCGAGAATTCGACTAGGTGGAGATGCCACCAACTATGTGCACGATCAGCATAAATACTTTACGCAGTCGCTGATCGTGCAAACACTTCAATCCCTATGCAGGGATATTGGCACCAGCCGCAACTATGTCAGCTTATGTTCCCCTTAGGAAATTATTGTATCCACGGTTCGATTGCTTATGCACAGCATGAGAGGGCGAAGCAACCTCATCTGTATGTGTGCACATCGTTTCAATGATCATCCCTTATATGGTCATCGTGGCAATGAATGAAAGTTTCGGTATTCTGTCATTTCAATTTATATCTTTAATCGCGTTCTGGATTCCGTGGAGGCAAGTCGGGCCTCCACGTTAAATACACGGAAAGGGAGTCGAATTGTATTAGCCAAACAGTACAGTCGAGCAATCAAATTAAAGTCGTGCCATCAAAGCAAAATCGTGCGGTGGCGACTCTAACAGATACACACAATTCACAAGCAAAAATAGTGAAGAACACGAACGAAAAATCGAATAAGCAAAATACATCAGAACCGTATACCAAGCGATAACAAAAATAATTCACATCAGTGGAGTGGGATTTGGAAATAAAATTCTAAACACGGTCAGTAGTTTGATGCGTCACTGCTTCGCTTTTCAACCGTTTCATCGTGTGTTCAATTCACCTTCTTCACTATCCTTGCTTAACGCTATAGTGCCATCTAATTAAATTAAAACAATAGTGTAAAGTTCAGTGCCCATATGTAAATAGACGACACGAAGTGTCCACACAGTTTGTACCAATTTTTGTAACTTTTCAAGGAACAGATAATTAAGTTAAAATAATTGTGCTTACGTTTTTTTTAAGTTGATTCCATTAAGACCAATAAAGAGCTTTTACTTAATTTGAACCGTGCGTTTCCCTTCCGGCTTGTAATTGTTAACCGCGGGTGGTATAGTTGCGTGGTTAATTGATTTGTGAACTCGATGCGAGGACGGAATCCCAGCAATAGTTCTTACGAACTGTGCTGCAGAAATATAGCCGGTTCCTGACAGAATTTTTCACTTATCTTATGCACGGAGGACCTTTCCTACCTGCTGAAAAATCGCTCGAGTTCAGCCAATCCCAAGGAGGGGAGAAAAATATCTACTACAAAATTACCGGCCGATAATATTACTGTCTATGTTGTCAAGGGTGATGGAAAAGATCATCAACCCTGACTTAATTAAGTATGTGGAGTGCAACGGAATGCTTGTCAATACGGATTTGTGTGGGTTCTTTTAAGCTTACCCGAAGAACCCCCCATAACTGCAACCCACCTCCCATTGTTTTTCGCTAATGCAATAGCATTAGGACCTGAAAACATTTCCTTTTCCAAGGACATTTAATGCATACAACGCATTATCTAAAATTCCTAAAAACAATCCTTTAATGTACATATGCATCATAAATCCTAAACCGCACCCTTTGTCATCATTAAAATGCAATGTCGGACAGCTTGTTTATGCAGCTGCAATAAACCGACCAGCGATTCGTTTGTTCGATCGACAAACAATTACCGCATCTTCGGCATTATCAGCGAAACCGAATTCTCCCCCATTTCCTAATGCAAACACGTTTCCGGTTTCTACTGCAGCCAGAGATGCCATAAACATCTAAAACCTCAATTAGCACCATTTCCACGATACATTGCGGTCTATCTATACACGTGCAATGCACACCATAAACAATGATCTACACAATCCCTTTGTCTTTCAATGTTTCAGAATTCGTTTCCCATTGACCTTCTCGCATGAGTAAACAACCCAGATCTACACGATCGCACACATACATCGGAATTTAGCCAGCAAGATTCACATACTGGTTACCCCATAGCGAGAAATTTTCTCTCTCTTGTCTTTGGTGCTGACAAACTCACTACCGAATTGAGGGTGAATCAGAAGTCAGATGCAAACTCTTGAGGAGTCGTTTTCCATCACCCGACCGAGCCGGTCGGTTCTTCTCCCGCTTCCCGTAGCACTGCGGGACGCCTATATAATTCAACCGGAGTCGAGTTAGTATGGATTATTTTCAGAACAAACCCTTACCGTGTTGTGAATTCAAAAGACAAATTAAACCAAACCTATGGTTAAACCCTTAAACCGTGTTGTGTATTCAAAAGTTATAATAAATCGAGTGCATGTTGTACAAGTTTTAGAGTTTTAGTGTTAAGACGAACATGGTTATTCTAGATCCAATAATAAACACTAATTAATAATAACTACCACAACACAGTGCGTTTTATTGCGTTGGCTTACATGTTACTGAGTTTAAAGTTCCTAGGTGTTAGCTGTCATCTTTTGCCGTTCGTGGACACATTTGGTGCTCGCATCTGCTGCGATATTCGACGGAACTATTAGTGACGATGGGAGTGGAAGTGAACCCCGTGCCCTACGCCGGCACACCTACTTCCTACCCCACAGACTCCGTGGTAGGCAGTCCACCGGAGACCTTTTGACCCTTATAACCAATATATGGACATCTGCGATTGAGTGGCACGGTGTGTCGAGGGCAGTCGCATTGGATATCTCCAAGCCTTTTGACCGCGTCTGGCACGGGGCATTGCTGAGCAAATGGATTTTCCCAGCAGCTTTGCTACTGGACGAAGAGCTTCCTCGGGAATCAATCGATCTGAGCTGTTGTGGACGGCGAGTCTTCGGATCTGTATCCTGTTAATTCCGGGGTGCCCCAGGTTCTATTTTGGCTTCAACTTTTTTTGCTTCGCGTAAATGATTTGTTGGAATCAACGGGTAACAAAGTATTCAGTTTCGTGGATGATAGTACGCTTGTTTCCTCTTTTTCGAGTGATCAATCGATTCGTGCGTCAATGTCGCACCACCTGAGATGTAACCAGATCGACTCTCTAAATGGGGATCTGGATAAGACCCTGCAGTGGAGAAGTGCCAATCTCGTCGACTTCAATGCAACGTTGACACAGTACAACATTCAAAAATAAAAGTGGATCATCGGTTCCATGTATGGTGATGAATAGCCAGACCCTCGAGTCTGGGGGAAGCTTAAAATTGCTCGGCGCCACGGTCTGTGGGAATATTGTGGGGAGGAAGTATTGTGGCAGGCATGGGCACTCCGTTCACTTCCATCCCCATCGTCTATTGTCACTAAAGTTCCGCGGGAAGAAAGTCACAAACAAAAAGAAATAAAGGCACCGAGGAACTGCGGAAAATTAAACGCACTGTCTGTCATTTTGTTTTAGTTTTATTTATATTGCTGAAGACAACTTTTCTCTGTCATTATTAGATATGTTAGTGTTTTTAATATTTTACTTAAACTTGTTATTACTATTAATTGATTTTAATAAACTTTAATTTACTTCACACACGACTCGGGGGTATATTCGCGTCCTCGGTGCGCGACGAGGAGCGGGAGCGACAACGACCGTGGCGGTCTGCGGGTGGAAATGGACTCAACGATATTCGTTCGTTGGCAAAGGAAATTCGGCCAGTGAAATTGGCTCTCTTAATTAAGGGATGCGTTTTCCGATTCCAAGAGAGACATAAAGTCTCTCTTTGGGGTAACTAAACAGATCTCATACAGAAGATCGCCACGGTACACATGTATGTATGTACATTGGTTCTTTTATGGATCAAGGCCATGGGGACGAATCTAAACAAAGAAAGGGAAATGTGCATTCGTGGGATGCGAGTTCGGTAAAGCAAACAAAACCGAAACTCGTCGGATGCTAATTGGATCTTTGTTTGAGATGTGCGTCGCGGCTAAATAAATAGAAGCGACGCATCGAAGAAATGATGTTAATGGGTTTTAGCTAGATTACCGGAAAATAGGCGTTTATGGCGTCAATGGTACGGGTAGGTATTGAATTCCTATTTACGAGCAAATGTAAATAGGAATTCATGCTGTAGGATTTAATTGGTGCCAAAAGATGCGTATATTTGTTTTGATTCCTTGGGTGTAGGTCGCCAGCCAATGTGTTCGTATGGCGATTTATGATACACATGATGAAGCTGGGATAAGCCAACTCAAGGGTAAGATTCCCTGATTATGCGGTTGTATTATATATGAACCGATGAATTTTCTTTCAGGGAATTTATGATAGGCTTGGAGAGAATTCTTATAGAGGATTTTAAATGCGAAGTTATGCATGCAGGTAAGAATTCTCTTCTAGGGGATTTTAGCTAAATGAACTTGATCGATTTGATGCGTGAAGCATTTAAGGTGCTAATGCGATTGCATTAGCGAAATCTTATGCAGACTGGGTTGTAGGGATGGGGGTTCTTTAGGTAGGTAGTCAGTGGGGTTTGGCAGAACAGCCACAATATGTCGTGGGATAAACACGTGCCGAACATCGCCAGATCCGCCTCAGGAAAACTGGGCTATCTTTTCAGAGGCAAGAAATATTTTACTCCGGTCAAACTTTTTCTCCTGCATAAATCCCAAATTAGACCAGCGCCCGAATATTGCTCTCATGTCTGGCGCTCTGCTCCTAAACATACCCTCGAACTACTTGAGAGCATACAGAGACGAGCGATCCGCCTGATTGGGGACACAGCGCTGACATCGGGACTATAGTCGATATCACATCGAAGACGCGTAGCCGACCTTTGTCTGTTTTACAGATATTATCACGGGTATTGTTCTTCGGAGATTCGTGGTATTGTTCCGGGCAATTCGGTCTATATGCGCTGCACAAGGCAATCCGACGGATCGTAACAATTTGCGGTTCATCTCCCGGGTGGCGCGAACATCCCCGCATCAGAACTCGTTCTGTTACAGAGTGGTAAAGCCGTGGAACCCCCCCCCCCCCCCCCCCCCCCCCACCAGCGAGTGTTTCTCGAGCGTTACAGCCTACAACTGTACAGAGGGAACTGGAACATGAATATGGTGGCATCTCGGGGGGGCGAGTCGGCGCTATAGGGACGCTCTTCCGAGAGAAGTATATTTAAAAAAAAAAATGTTGGAATCTATAAATATCATTTATTCCAATTTTGTAACAGGACTATTAACCAAGCTCCGAAAGATGGTTAAATATTCCTCCCTTTATTTCACAGAACCTATATCATGATGAGGTTGTATAACGTTTGGGATGATAGTGAAGAACGTGTGATTCCAACTGACGCTATGACAGCTAGAATCACAAAAAAATGAACCAATGCGTAACACATCAGGCTACTGGCCGTGTGTACAAATCCGATTTTTAAACTCAAGTATATTCCACTGATGTGAATTGTTATGTTATCGCTATGGTATACGGCTCTGATCCATTTTCTTATTCGATTTTCGTTCGGTGTTCTTCACTATTTGCTTGTGCATTGTGTGTGTATTTGTTTAGAGACGCCACAGCTGTACTTCACATGATTTTTTTTTTACAGATTTTCTGATGATGGCTTACCAGTGTCTCAAATAATGTACGCTAGCCAATACGTTATTAAACAAGGCCGTACAAGTGGTTGTTGTTGGTTAGGGGAGATACTTAAATACTCTAAAACAATACGCGACAAATATTTGTTATTGAACAAAAAGTGTTTTGAGATTAAATTCCTTGTTTACGGTTATACATTACTTATGGAGTAAAACTTTTTTTATTGTTAAATGTAAATGGGTATGCTATTTCTGATAGGATCAGGATCAGACACTGCTTCATTTATATACGAATGATGACTTATACTGAAAAACAAAACACAATCGAAATTCTCTTTCTATATGTAGGTAGTTAAATAATTGCCATGCTTATTATAAGGTCTGCAATGCAGATCTCATGGCCAAAAAAAATGCATACCTTCATTTTGTCATATGCATTACTAATTATTTAGTGAACACGAGTTGCATAGAAACGAAAGTAAATTACGGCACTCAATACAATACAGCAAAGTTAGTAATTGAGAACGATTTGTTAGCAGACAAAAACAGTGCTGCGAAATTTGAATATTTCATTGAAAATAAACACAATCTGCCCTATCACAAACTAGATAAACAAATTTCACCGCTGACATCGAACCTGGTACAACTACAACTGTCATCTGGACCTAATCAAAAACGGATTTAAATTTAATCAACCCGCATTAATTTAACTAATATTGACTTTGAAAACGTCCCGTTTACCAAGCGTTTAGATATATGTATTTGAATTCCTAATTGGAAAATGAATATTCTAAAATCCTTGACGACAAACCGATTCAGGTGCAAAACATTGAAGCAATTAAAAATGCATCTGTCGGGCGTTCATGCCGTGTCAGATCTCTAAGGTAATTCCTAAAGAATGAAACGAATATCCTTCGTTTCAATTACTCAAGTGGTCGGGTCCTAAAATGCCATTACATCAGTGATATCGCATAGTGCTGTCTTGAAACCTTAAACTTGGAAGTGGAAAGTGTGGACATACTCAGGGGATGGTCTTGTACTGGGTGTATAACTGGCCATTGAATTATTAATGTCCTTCTTCTTGGCCGGCAGTTAAGTAGAACTGGTTTTACCCTCCCACTTTCATTACGTTCTTCCTTTTCATTTTGTTTTTCTTCTATTGTTTTACTTTGCTGGCTTTTTTTTTCCTTTCTCTGTTTTTTCATCTTGGTTTCCCTTTGGCTTGCAGTGCGATGGTGGGAATAAATTTAGACATCCCATTTCAACCCTTCGATTCTGCTGCTAGTCCTGTTACTGTTTGCCCTATTCTAACGAATTATTAATGACATGTTTTCATTATCCATAATGCACAAGACATCTCGTTGAAATGGTTACTACGAATACAAGCCCACCCACCCACATGTGCTCGCATGCACAGTGTGTGTGTGTGTGTACTATATAAATACTCCTGTTGTCCTGTTTCGGTTTGGTTCAATGTTAGAGATCGACGGTTTGCATTTGCCTTCCCTGCCGCGGCCGCCGATATGAAAATAGATGTGAAATGGATCGTGTCATACCGGGTTAGTGCAGTTAAGGTCGAGACCTGCGAAAGTAGAGCTTTTGGATGACTCACAAGTGGTTGGTTACCTATCAATGTTGTGCTGTCCTTTTACTATTCACTCTTTCACCTCTCCCCATTTTTCCTACTAACTTTACTTTTTTTTGTCGTTTGTGTTTTTGGTTTGTTTGTGGGGGTACTCAGTTAACTTACACCTATTCGGGACTGGATTGTGAAATTTATTTACAAATTTTCCCTGCACCGAGAGTGATAAAGTGTCCTCTCTTGTTTTTCACCATCCTTGCTGTTCCTTGTCCTTGCCATTTCAACGACCAGTGCCGCTAGTGCTTGATAAAAAGTGAACTCATAAAAAATTAGGTACTAATGGGGTTAACTGATGTTATAGAAATTTTCTGCAACATTCTCTTGGGGCTTTTGGTGGCGAAGGATATAGCGGATGAAGGAATGATGCTTTCTAGAACACTTTGTAAATTGCTTAATGGTGGACGGAAGTGCTTGTTAACAGACAAATACGTAGGCATGTGGTATAAAGTGATGTTCTGTGAGTTTGTGTGTACAGTAAAGAGGTATTGATGCCGCTGGCTAAACTTTAAATTAGGTTAATGAGCAAAATTTTATTCGCAGCTTGATCACACATTCGTTGAATTTGTTTGGTTTCGTGAATTTTTAGTTAAAGAACGAAACATTTCGTATTGCAAAAGATTTATGGATTTTCAATCCATTAGAGTAACTCTGGATTAGTTTTGTAAGGAATATCCTGAGTTGCGAATTAATCTTGAGGTTTGTGGCGTTTCTAACACATACACACACAATATGCAAGCAAATAGTGAAGAACGCCGAAAAGAAAATCGAACAAGAAAATGCACCAGCCATATACCAACCAATAACATAGCAATTCCACATCAGTTGAGTATACATGAGTTTAGAAATCGAATTCGTACAGGCGTCAGTGGCCTGATGTGTTGAGCATTGGTTCAATTTTTAATGATTCTAACCATCATAGCTTCGGTTCGAATCACACACTCTTTACTATCGTCGCAAACGCTAAAATTGGTAACCCCGGCAGTCCTTTAGAAAGTGAACGCGCGTCAATACAGCATAACTAGTGACAAAACCGCACCCGAAGAAGAAAAATTTGCGTTGAACTGGCGGGTGAAATGTACCAGCGGTGACGATTATAGTGAAAAAAAAATCGACTAGTGGCTCAGCATACACGAATATTCAAACAATTTTTGAATTTACGACTAAAAGGATCCCACCGAGTCCTACATCAAATGTGTTGACGTCCACACGTTAAATTAAACCAAAAACTACAGTGCGACTCACTAACGGTAAACATTTAAAACAATACCGGACAGTGTCAGTGTAATCAGAAACCCGTGCACAACCCCAACAAGCACAATAGCGTAAAAGAGCGACCAAAAACAATTACGGGGAGTGCCAGTGCCATAGAAATCGGACAATTTAGCAGCCGAATCGAGTACGTCTCGGGAGCCCAGAATGTAATTGCAGGCGCTTTTTCAAGAATCGACGCAATCCAACTTCGTGCTGATTTCGACAATGCTGACCTAGCACAGGCACAACGAGAAGACCGTCAACTTGAGTCCCTACTGAAAGCGGAGCTAGACTTGCGTAAACTTCCTTTTCAACGACTCCAAAGACGAAATCTGGTGCGATGTTTCGACAGGGGTAGCTTGCCCTTATATTCCAGAGAAACTGCGAAGGAGTATTTAAACTCCCAGAGGCACGTTTCACCCATGTTCACATTGACATCGTGGGGCCGCTAACACCATCGAGAGGATATACGTACCTCCTCACGATGATCGACCGTTTTACACGTTGGCCAGAAGCAGTGCCACTGTGAACAGTAACCGCAGAGAGTGTAGCAAAAGCATTCTACACGACTTGGGTCACACGTTTCGGTGTCCCAACTACCCTCACGGCAGACCGAGGACCCAGTTCGAAGCAGTAATCTTCAAACAGCTGACCGACCTATTCGGCTGCCACAAAAGTCACACGACCGCTTATCACCCCCAATCCGATGGGATGATAGAATGATGGCACCGGACACTCAAAGCCGAGTTGATGTGTCATAATGACAATCAATGGCTCGACGCCCCACCCACCGTCCTTTTAGATCCACGAACGAGTATTAAAGAGGACCTGGGGGCATCCACAGCAGATTTAACTTACGGAACCAATCTGTGCCTCCCGGGGGAATTCTTCGCAAATGGAGAATCTTCGCACAATCAGTTACCAAGTGTGGAGAACCTTCGCAAGCTCATGCGCAAGGTCAAGGCAACGCCAGTCGCCAGACATGACTCCAAAAAGATATTCGTTCGCCCAGAAATGGACTATTGCACGCACGTCTTCATCAGAGTTGACAAAGTAAGGACCCCTTTGGAGTCCCTATATGAAAGACCATACAAGGTGCTGGGACGGATAAATGGCCGGCCATTCTCCGTAGACATCGACGGAAAACCGTACACAGTCAGTGTCGAAAGACTAAAGCCGTGCTACCTTGAACCAACACCCGATAGGGCACCAGGAGAGGCACGCCAGTAACCTCCTAGTGCAAGGACAACAGCCGAAAACTACCCGGCGTGTCAGTTGTCACCTCCCACTACAACGCAAGGAACAGCAAGCATCAAGCAATAACCGAACCACCCCATAACGGTTTCATCTGATGCCACAGAAATTCTCCACGGACCAATGACGCGGCAGCGCGCCCTCAACCAACGCGGCCGAGTAAATGCCGCGAGAATTCTCAGCCAATCCAACACCCCCAAGCTGCAACGCACGCCAACCTCGCACAAAGAAATATAATGATTTCCTTCGCTCCTTTGCCACCCAAGTATCGGCCTAGGTGGAGAGGCCAACACATACCAAACTACTAGGTTACCCCGAACGTTAAGTACCTGGAACGATCATCGTGACTGCGTCACTGGGGAGTTGTGGCGGTGCTTCAAACCGCACAAACCACGGTGGGGTTAAATACCTTTCGCCTGGCTAAAGAGAACATACATATCGTGTCCTCAACCCCACGTGTCCACAGATACGTGGGCCCAAATTACCTTTCCGCGCAGCTAAAGGTGATAAGCATACGGGCATCCTCGACCCCACGTATCTACAGACACGTGGGGCCAATTTCTCGACCGATTCCCAGAAAAGAAATTGTTTGAGGACCCATTAGCTGGGCAAACACAAGTGGCCGGCGCGGCAGCGCCAGATGCCGACAGCCAGAAAAATCCCAGGCGATAAATGTATGGCCAAGGAATAAACAAATGTATGACCTTCCCTTGAGCCAACCGACACTGTTCCTACAAGGAAATAAAAACCATGTAAATATCGCACCCGAAGATAATGACTTCGGGCGAGGAAATCACCAGGGACATAAACCACACACGGGTAATGTACAAAAAGGCATACCGCAGATGTGTGAAAATCCTTACGATCCTCGGCGTATCACTGGCCACAAGGGCAGCAATGTTCGCGTCTGTGTGCGTGGGGTGCATCCATACAGTATACCTACTAACAATACGAAATCGTAGGACAAGTAAGGGGGCGATCTCCTGGCAAGGAGAAATCCCTTGGTAAAGAGAGGATGTAGCGTTCTACGAACGCACAAGTCTACTCAGGTAAGGTTCCTATCTTCAAAGAACGTACTTACCTGAGAGCGTTGCACGCGCCCACAGACGCGTGCCCCAAAGCCCGCGATAGGGCCTGCAACTCGCAGCCAACGTTGAGACCGACACCAAAAAAGCAAGGAACTGAACGTTCCCAAAGCTTTTTAGGTCAAGCTCAACAATTATAACTCTTCATGCCTGAAACAAAGGCATAAACATCCATGCGTTCTAATCCTAAGAAAAAAAACCAATTCCCAAAATGCCATACATGCTGCCTGCGCCCAGGAACATCTCATCGAACCGGCAATTCCGAAATTCGATACAAAAGAATTGCTACATCAAAGAATGAGCCGATCAACGGATGCACGTGCGGGTAATCTAACGCGAGGACCACCCAAATCCGTTGAACAACAGAAGGCAGCCACGACCTATCGCAATCGAATATATCTCAACGAGATATCCGATGATTTATGAGGAGTTAAGCCAACAAAGGCAATACTCCGGTCCCACGGCCACGCTAGAATTTCGCACCATTATAAAGATCTAATGGATTTCGATTCCGGGTACAAGTTCAAATAACACCCACCGACTGCACGTCAAAACAATCGCCGAATATCTCTGGTCTGGGCGCCAGATGTTCTGTGCAAACAGAAGGCTGTGGAAATGAAACTCTCTCAGCGATAATGATGATGTATGCAAGATGACCTTCCCCTTCCAGGAAACAAAAAAATATCCCGTGGGAGGTGATAACATGCTGCTAACAGAAATTCGGAAGTTCTGTTAGCAGAGCAAATAGGGAATATTGTTTTTGGATAGATACAGATACCAGTTTTGAATCTGGGTATCGTGAGAGCAGGATATGGTAGAGGGCAGATAGTTAGTCAGATTTTGATCGTCGACCCGAGGAGTGGTACAGAGAGCCTCCTCCCTTCAAGGAGTTAACGTGTGTATCGTTTGTGTGGTTCGCCGCGTTTTAATTTCTGTTATTGAATATTGTTCGCTGCGTTTTACTTTATATTGTTAAATATTGTGAAACAGATTCCGCTAATTATAACAATTATAACAAAAAAAAGAAAATAAAAAAAAGGATTTTTAAATCGATAAATAACCCTCAGTGTTTGTTTTTGGACAATTGTTTTCACTCCATTGGTGCTCCGGTGTGGATATTACGTCGGACAGTGATTGGCGGAACACTTACAACATACCCGAAACACTCCGCCAAATTGGTGACCGCGAACGTGAGTTAAAGTGAACACGCACGTACAATTTAAAACGGTAAACCGCGTAAACACAATTTTAAAAAAGTGAATACGCGCCGTAAGATAGAGAACACGCGAAAATAAAAATAAAAACAGTTCCGGAAACTTAGCGCAAAAGTGCCGAAAAACAGACAAACACAGACGGTGGCAGTGACATCCAGTGCAGGTGAACCGTGAGTTCCAGTGAAGTGAAGCGCCCATGCACCGCAGCCACCAGGACAAGGACTCATCACGGACGCCCAACAGCAGATCAACGCAGGACCAAGCCGCAAGTTTTTAAAAAAGCAATTTTCTCTTTCATATATTCTTTTTTTCTTTATTTTCTGTATTGGTTAAATAAAATTTAAAATCTATTTTTCTGTAATTTCTTGTGCGAGCTCCCTCTGAGCGGAAAAGCGTAAATGACATAAAGCTCCTTCCGAGCAAAACTTAAAACGATAATATTCATAAATTTACAAAAGAAAGCAATAATTCATTTTTCATTTTTTTTTTTCTCTTTTCTAAATTTATTAAGCTCCTGTCGAGCACAAAAGTGAAAAACCTGTAAGCTCCTTCAGAGCAGAATTTAAAACACAAACAAAACAAACTAACTCGATACAATTAGTTAAATAACAAATTAAGTAGATACACTTTCAAGTTTATTGTTCACGTAAAATTTTTCAAACACAAAACCAAGTTGTTAACCTCAGAGTGGGGGTAATTTTGAATGTGACAGATAGTGTGTAGTAAAGATAAGTAACATTACATTGTAAATAGTATTGTGATAACATTGTGTGTAAAACAAAAAAAAAAAAAGTGCAACACATATTTAACCAAATGAACACCTTCCGAAATAACCTGTTACATATTTCACTATGAGAAAAAGTAGATAAATGAAGAACCACCCCAAAGCAAACGGCATTAGAAAGTAAAACGATAAAGAATTAATCCGGTCTGATTTTTACTTGACATTAAAAATGGTTAACGATGTAAAGATAGATGTACTGTAAAGACAAAATAGAAATATTACGCTCGAAAAAGATATACAAAAATTGTAAGCTCCTTCAGAGCCAGAGACACACCCGCGAACCGACGACACACACTCTCGACAACTTTTTTTTTTTTCCCTATTCTCCTTTCTTAACGACCGCGAAAACAGGCAAAATTAGACTCCGTTAGAAAAGGCAACGAAAAAACAGTTACATATTCGTAAAATAGTTCTCACCTCGTCGTTCTCCTCGTCCTCCTCAGAACTGGAAAGCTTCTCACCTTTCTGCTTCCAGCCCGTCGAATCACACGAAGTATCCTCTGGAGTATGCCCATCACTGGTCCACCTTTAGAAATCGAAGATATTCTTTCTGGTGCTAGGCCCGTCCCTGTTAATCCTTTGGAATCAGCAGGTCGTTTTACCGCGTTCCACTCGAAAAACTTCTCGAAAAAAGTAAACGCGAACCTCTCGTTAACAAGCGATCCGCGCACCGAGCGACGGATTTACGACGCGAAATTTCAAAGTAGATGCCAATCACGAGGTCGCAATCTTCGGTCGAAACAGCGACAATGGCAACTAACAGGGACACTTCCCCGACTGCATCTCAACCAACCCCCTTACGGGAAGCCGACATACCCCCCTATACGGACCAACGTCCACGAAGGCCGAACGTAATATTACCGGACTTCACGTCTGACGACCCAGAGTACTGGTTCGGTTACGCCGAAAAAGCTTTCAGCGTGGAAGGAATCACCGACGAGGAAGTGAAATTCCTCGTGGTAACACGGGTACAAGACCCAAAATTGCTTCCATATGCGAAATGCTTAATAAAAACCCCATCTCCGCAACCGTACACGGCGTTTAAAGAGATGGTGACTAACGCCTATAGTGAAACGCCACAAAATCGCTTGCGACGTTTATTACGGTCGACCGACACCTCTGGGATGCGACCATCCCAGCGCGCCGCCTATTTCCGTGCGCTGGCCGGCACGGACATGTCCGAGACAGCCTTAACGGCTATATTTCGAGAATCTTTACCAGAATACGTTCAGGCAATCGTCGCGCCTCTAGCCGAATCTGGTCTCGATGAGCTAGCGCGACACGCCGAGGCAGTAATGGCCACGGATAGATCCCGAACGGATCTCCAATTCCTTCCGGCAACGAACCCCGCGCAAAATCCACCCCTGCCCCAACCACGAACCTCCACGGTAACGTGCACTCATGCAACACAGACGAGCAATGAGATAGAACGGTTAGGCAGGCAGGTCCAGCAGTTGCAAGCGCAACTGAATAACCTCAGCGTGGGGAACAATTCATGGCCTAGCCGTGACAGTTCGCGACGCCGAAGCAGGTCGCGCGAGAACTTTAGACGCGGGCGCGTCAGATCGCGCACGCCTGCCAACGAAAACACCTTGGGCAGGTGTTACTTCCACCATCGTTTCGGGGCACAAGCCAGGAAGTGCAGGCAACCCTGCAACTGGTCACATGTGCCAGCAATTCAGTCTAGTTCTTTAAACTAGAACTGCCGACCGTAGAAAAAGCGCAAACGGCCGGCAACCCCCAACTAAGTCGCTTATCGATATACGACACGAAGTTAGACGTGGACTTCATTATTGACACAGGTGCGGATATTTCCGTTCTTCCGCGCTCATACGCACCTGCAAATCGGTTGCCGGGTAAATTGAGATTGTTCGCCGCGAACAATAGTCCAATTAAAACCTACGGACGAAAATTAATAACACTAAAAATAGGCCTACGTCGACCAATTCGATGGTACTTCGTAGTGGCCGATGTGACCGAACCTCTAATAGGTTCGGACCTGCTGCGACACTACAAACTAGTAGTGGACGTAGCCAGCAATAGACTGATGGACCCGTTAACGTCTCTTTCTCAGCCAGTAAACGCAAAGGCGGGAGAGGCATTGACGTTAACGTGCACTGTCGCAAACGGACCATTCAGCGATCTGTTGCGAGAATTTGCGGATATAACAGTTCCGCTTAGCAATCCCCGACGCGCAAAAGCCGGCGTTTTTCATCACATTGAAACGCGCGGCCCCCCAGTGAGCCAACGCCCGCGCCGATTGGCTCCCGAAAAATTGCGCGAGGCTCGTGCAGAATTCGAGTATATGCTCGACTTAGGAATCTGCCAGCCGTCCGACAGCCCATGGGCGAGCCCACTTCATCTCGTCAAAAAGAGTAACGGCGAGTGGCGTCCATGTGGCGATTATCGAATGCTGAACGCAGTAACGACACCCGACCGATATCCGATAGCAAACCTGCACGACTTTTCTTATAAGCTGCAGGGGTGCGAAGTTTTCTCGACCCTCGACCTCACGAGGGCGTACCACCAAATTCCGGTGGCTCCCGAAGATATACCGAAAACCGCGGTAACCACACCTTTTGGACTATTCGAGTTCAAGGTGATGACATTCGGTCTCCGAAATGCAGCGCAAACGTTCCAGCGCTACATAGACTCAGCTCTCCGCGGACTTGACTTCTGCTATGCGTATATCGATGATATACTCATAGCATCGAAAAACATGACCGAACATCGCTCCCATTTGAAGCAAGTGTTCAAGCGCCTCCGAGATTTCGGCCTGGTAATCAATCCAGACAAGTGCCACCTCGGAAAATCGGAAGTCAAGTACCTTGGCTATTGCATAAATGGCCAAGGCGTCCGCCCATTACAAGACAGGGTGGATGCACTGATGCAGTTTCCTCGTCCCAAGAATGTGCGAGAACTTAGGCGTTATCTGGGCATGTTAAACTTTTATCGCCCAACGCTTCGAAACGCCGCACAGGTCCAGGCTCCGCTGAACGAATACCTGGTAGGAGCCAAACGAAACGACAAACGACCGATACAATGGACCGAGTCAGCTGATCAAGCTTTTCGCTTATCGAAAGAGCAGCTGGCGAACGCAACTTTGCTTCGACACCCCATCGAAGGAGCCCCATTGTCCATACAGTGTGACGCTTCCGACACTGCAATTGGGGCCGTACTCGAACAAGAGTGCGATGGTAAATGGGAACCGCTGGGCTTCTTCTCAAAAAAATTGAACCCGACCCAGCGACGATACAGTGCCTACGACAGGGAGTTACTAGCGATTTACTCCGCAGTAAAGTACTTCCGGCACATGGTCGAAGGACGCCAGTTGACGATCAAAACTGATCACAAACCACTGGTGTACGCTTTCCGAAAGAAAGCGGAAAGTTCAACTCCACGACAGGAACGGCACCTGGATTTCATCGGGCAATTTAGCACCCGAATCGAATATGTTCCAGGTGCAGACAACGTAATTGCAGACGCTTTTTCGCGTATCGATGCGATTAAACTCCGAGCGCAAATCGATGATGCCGACTTGGCACAAGCGCAAGGAGAGGACCATCAACTCGAGTCCCTATTGAAAGCGGAGACAGCACTAGTTATGCGTAAACTTCCTTTCAACGACTCAAACGATGAAGTCTGGTGTGATGTATCGACGGGGACAGCTCGCCCCTACATCCCAGAAAAGTTTCGAAGGAATGTGTACGAAACATTCCATAACCCAGCCCACCCAAGCGGACGCGCAACCGCTGCGGCCGTCCGACGTAAATTCGTCTGGCCACATATGACCAAAGACATCACAAATTGGGCACGTAATTGTTTGCAATGTCAACGTTGCAAAGTCGATCGACACAACGTGCTACAACCAGCACAGTTTAAGCTCCCCGAGGCACGATTCGCCCATGTACACATCGACATTGTGGGACCGCTTACGCCGTCGAGAGGTTACATGTACCTCCTGACGATGATCGATCGCTTCACTCGGTGGCCAGAAGCAGTGCCACTACGAACAGTGACCGCGGAGAATGTAGCCAAAGCATTCTATTCGACTTGGGTCACACGTTTCGGCGTCCCAGCTACCCTCACAGCCGATCGAGGACCACAGTTCGAGGCAGCGATCTTCAGGCAGCTGACCGATCTACTCGGCTGCCAACAAAGCCATACGACAGCTTATCACCCCCAGTCCAATGGGATGATTGAACGATGGCATCGCTCACTGAAAGCCTCACTGATGTGTCACGACGATAATCAATGGCTGGACGCACTACCGACAGTTCTTTTAGGCTTGCGCACAAGCATAAAAGAAGACCTGGGAGCCTCAGCAGCAGATCTGACGTACGGAACCAATCTGCGCCTCCCAGGAGAGTTCTTCGCCGATGGAGAACCACCGCTCGAACAGTTGCCAAATTTGGAAAACCTACGCAAACTCATGCGAAAGGTCAGGGCAACACCTGTCGCCAGACACGGTTCCAAGAGGATATTTGTTCACCCAGAGATGGACAGCTGCACGCACGTCTTCATCAGGGTGGACAAAGTTAGGAAACCTCTAGAACCGCCCTACGAAGGGCCATACAAGGTGCTGGATCGAATAAACGACCGAGTTTTCTCCGTTGACATCGACGGCAAGCCGTACACCGTCAGTGTCGAAAGACTGAAACCGTGCCACCTGGAACTACCACCAGATACCGTACTGGGAGAAGTGCATCAACAACCAGCGGCGGCAGCCGAAACCTGCCCCCTACGCCACCCAGCAGACTCCCACGAAACGCCAGGCACGTCAAATGTTGAGAATCAACCAAACCCTCGCGAAATGGTCGCGCGCGGGGCATCGGACATCCTACACGGACCGATAACGCGGCAGCGCGCCCGAGATCTGCGCGCACAAGAAGACGCTGCGAAGATTCTCAATGTACGGCAACCTGAAACCCCAACTTCTGACAAGCGAAAAACAACGACGAACGCGCTAACTTTCGCTCCTCTACCACCCAAACACCGCCCAATACGGAAGGGAGCACGCTCGTAAAACTCAACTACACCCCCCAAGCAACTAACTACCTCATATCGTGACTACGTCACTAGGGGGGGAGTGATGTAGCGTTCTACGAACGCACAAGTCTACTCAGGTAAGGTTCCTATCTTCAAAGAACGTACTTACCTGAGAGCGTTGCACGCGCCCACAGACGCGTGCCCCAAAGCCCGCGATAGGGCCTGCAACTCGCAGCCAACGTTGAGACCGACACCAAAAAAGCAAGGAACTGAACGTTCCCAAAGCTTTTTAGGTCAAGCTCAACAATTATAACTCTTCATGCCTGAAACAAAGGCATAAACATCCATGCGTTCTAATCCTAAGAAAAAAAACCAATTCCCAAAATGCCATACATGCTGCCTGCGCCCAGGAACATCTCATCGAACCGGCAATTCCGAAATTCGATACAAAAGAATTGCTACATCAAAGAATGAGCCGATCAACGGATGCACGTGCGGGTAATCTAACGCGAGGACCACCCAAATCCGTTGAACAACAGAAGGCAGCCACGACCTATCGCAATCGAATATATCTCAACGAGATATCCGATGATTTATGAGGAGTTAAGCCAACAAAGGCAATACTCCGGTCCCACGGCCACGCTAGAATTTCGCACCATTATAAAGATCTAATGGATTTCGATTCCGGGTACAAGTTCAAATAACACCCACCGACTGCACGTCAAAACAATCGCCGAATATCTCTGGTCTGGGCGCCAGATGTTCTGTGCAAACAGAAGGCTGTGGAAATGAAACTCTCTCAGCGATAATGATGATGTATGCAAGATGACCTTCCCCTTCCAGGAAACAAAAAAATATCCCGTGGGAGGTGATAACATGCTGCTAACAGAAATTCGGAAGTTCTGTTAGCAGAGCAAATAGGGAATATTGTTTTTGGATAGATACAGATACCAGTTTTGAATCTGGGTATCGTGAGAGCAGGATATGGTAGAGGGCAGATAGTTAGTGAGATTTTGATCGTCAACGAGACGACAATTCGCACCGGCGAGGAAGTCATCGCGAGGAGGAGGAGAGAAAATGATCGAATAGCTGGTGTTCCAAGCGCGTATCTTAATTTAACTTAACGTAACTTAAGCGGGTAACTTGTGCTTCGTTCGTGTGGCTTACTGCGTTTTTTTTAAAACATTGTTGTGACATTCACCTTACCCGAAGTCACCCTATTACGTAACATTTAAGCAATAAGTGTTATTAAAAAAATAAAAAGATTAAATGCAAAACGATCTTCGTGTTTCATTGTGCTGTTCGCTCCGTGTGATTCTCACCTTCTTACAAATAGTGTTCGGCGGAACACTAGGACAACCCAAACAAAAACCGCCAAAAGGACACCAAGGGATAAGAGAACGGAAGAGAAAGGAAGAACAACTGGTGAGTTTCTCATCCCTTGAGAAAAATCAGTTTAACCAGTTCAGTGATAACATTCGCAGGGAAAAGACCCGCGATACTTCGAAAAAAAACGGACGAGTGTATCGGCGCGAGTGTTCGAAAAAAAAGTGTCAAGTAAAATAAAAACGAAAACTAAAAGTGTGTCGCCGCGAATCCTTTTTAAAGTTAATAATAAATAAAGGCATATCGCCAGATTGGAAAAAACTGACTTTTATTCGCAAGCATTGTTCGGCGGAACACAAGCATCAATAAATAAAAATCCGCTAAAGGTTTGTGGGGTTTCTTCAAAGCGCCGAAGAAGCACCCATCGCTTAACCCTCTTAAATCTTCCTTTTTCTATTTTACCCCATGGTACTTACCTGCAATTAGACAGCATTAAGCTTCCTGCGAAACATTCCATGGCAAGATCATCATCTTGCCACAGCATTATCCACATCGCTGTAATCTTTAAAACTGTTTGTTTCCTCTGGTAGGCACCCATGTCCATTGCCAACCATTGGGAAATCTTCCGTAGTTCCCTTATCGCAATTCATTGCAATCATACTCACGAAAATTCTTCTGTGTTTGTTTCTCTCAAAGCAATTATCGATCCCCAAGGGCATATCATGCAAATCGATGCCCATGCAGCTGCATCCAATTATCACGGATCACCATTGCATAGACATTCCTAATGTATTTTTATTGGCTTGTTCAAACAAGCCGCATTTTAGCACCTAAGCATTGGATTACGTTTCGGTATTCGATATACCCTCCAATGTTTATGTTTACCCAGCTTCACATCTCCCAACTATTCTTTTCGATGCGCGTTCGTTTGTCCTTTCTTCTAATGGGAAGCCATTCGTTCCCATAGAGAAGATATTGTGCATGGACTTTCCAATGGGATGCTGATCGGCTCCCATTGGTCATGCATGTCGGAAGGGATGTTTCTCCTGGGATGGTATGCGGTGGAAATCCATCACAATCGCCGGAGGCTGGACCAATTTTTATGGAGGCAGGCCAGTCAGATTGGAGTTTTCGAAGAGTGTGCACTCGTTTAAAATATAAATTCTACCTCCGGGTCAATTTCACCACGGAGTATCTTTCTTGTCGAAGTCGTGAAGTAAAAATATGTTTAGTGAGTTGACCAGAGACAGTTTTAGTGTGTTTCTGAAACCCCGGAGATCTTTGGAAAGTATCTGAACCGTCAAATGGGAAATCTCCAGCTTTCGTTTGTGACCAAGTATTAGATAAAAGTTGTACTGCAGTGAGATAAAACTAGATTAAGTGCACGAGAACTTTGTGGATCCAGACAACATTACTAAGAAAAAATATAGATTCGGAAATTAAAAATAAAGAATGTATCGCTAGACAACAGAGTGTTCTTCATTTTCTTTCGTTTATTTGTGGACTTAGATGAACAGTTTTCTGCATAGAGCCGTGGAAGTTTAGTGAATTCTGCGCCCTTGCCGGCTCCGCGACTAAACTTACGCCACAGGTTTGTATGGTGTTTTTGTTTTCCATCATACTGTTATATTATGAACTTGAACGAAATACCATTGGATTACCAATACGCTTTGGGAGGCCGTAATCGAACCGAAGTAAAATATGGATAAGAAGAACAAAGAAATACCATGGTAAAATTGGACCTAAAACCGCCTTTAACTTGTCCATCCGCTCTACCTCCTAATAATCGTTTTAAGCTGCTTCACCAACAGAAAGTTTATGTACGTTATGAATGAGGCCAGCGATTTTAATAATCCTGTGAAACATATTTATGATGGAGTTTTCCAAATAAATCTATCACATGGTGAGAAAATTATGTTTCGCAAAACGGAACGGCCAAAAAGATAGTTTCTTTTCCATTGAATCAGTGTATCATCAACTCCATAGGAATGTAGTTTAGTGCCAAACTCAGTCGTATCGTTTGAAAATATCCAACGCCACAACCACAACCGTAATGGTAGATGGAGTTGCTTTTCTGTAAGGGACACTGTGGGGCTTTTCAGGGCCCGAAGAGCCATGCATCGCTCGATCCCCACTTTTCCAGGCGAACGACTTACCTCTCGGTCGAACTTCAGCAAGGTTGCGTAACCTTGCTACGGCATTTACCCCCAGCCAAATCGCTGGAATTAATACGGTTACCCAATCGGATAACTGTTTTGAATTTCTGTTAGGCAGCTTACCTATTCTGTGGGGGGTTTTTCCTTCCAAACCCCTTTTTCTCCAACACCACCTCTGAAAGACATTAAATCCACGGCAAAGCTTATCACCTTGCCGTGGCATCGAAAATCCACCCCCGGGCATACATTATTTCCTAAAAAACATTAAATCCACGGCAAAGCTTATCACCTTGCCGTGGCATCGAAAATCCACCCCCGGGCATACATTATTTCCTAAAAAAAGCATAAGTCCACGGCAAAATCATCACATTGCCGTGGCATTTGAAATCCTATCTTTAGGCATACATTCTGCCAGGGCAGCTTGTTTCCATAGCCTTATGCTATGGAAACAACATTCAACAAAGAGTTCCTTGTTGACTCGTTTTATTTGTTTGCCCATGGCACGTCTTGCATGCGGCTATTTGGTCCCATTGGTTTGCTACCGCCGACAAGGTTTCGGCTGACGCAAGCCAAACATTACCCAATTACCAGCAATCGCTGGCTTCCTATTATCGGTCCCCACAAGCAGGGACCGCAAATGGGCAACGAACTGGATGCAGCCAGAAAATGTTTACTTTCAACATCTGGCAACGGCTGCACCCTATATTCGTTGCAATATTTAAACACCATCAACCGAAATATTTGATTTATGGCCTCCCATTAGGATGACCAAATCTTCGGTTTGGGTCTTTCGCACCCCAGATGTTAGTGTTTACATTCATGGGAAATGCATTAGCGATGTTGGCCTCCATCCACGGTCGCCGAACGATCGTATGCAAGACCAACGCACACATGTATAATGTATGCCTGTTTCACTCGGTCCAATCACGATTAACTACCTCGAGTTAATCGTGTAACTCCTCCTCCTTTTCAGTTTCTTTGAGGTTCCCTTTTCTTTAATGATTTCCAATTAGTCAGATCTCATTTTTCATGGAGTGCGTTTCGGTGTCTAAATACGAGCTGTGCCTTTTTAATTTTCATTGCTTCTTTGTTCATTTTAAAAAATAATAAGAGCCGGTGGAGTATTACAGTCAAAACGGTCGATCGTACCGCGTAATGTGTGCCGTAAAAAAATATCAAAAATAAGTGCAAACTAAGTAGAAAAACATTTTCATTTGGATTAGAGTAGATAAAGGGAGTGAATCTAAATTATTGCAATAAAGAAAACTTTATTTGAGACAATACGTCGTGAGTTTTATTTATTTTCCTCTTTCGGAGAACTTTGTGCGGTTTTTCTGTTTTTTTTTTGAGAACTATCGGTGGGTGTTGGCTGAATCCGCGCCCGTGCTTGGTGCATAGTTAAACCACACCACATTGGTGAACCCGTAAAAAAACGCGCAACCTTCGAACATTAGTGACCGGAGAACAAACCAATTCCGTGTGAAATCCGGCAAAGATTTTCTATTCGAAAGTAAAGTAACACAGCCAATACGGTTATTGGGCTTCGGTCGATTTTGTTTATCATCATCTCTCATTGGACAATAAAATTGAAAACACCAAAAACAGCACGTGCATATAATTGTTTCAATGCACATCAACCCAATGTAAGTGCAACAAATTCTATGTTAAAATAAATGAAATTATACACAGGAGAGACTACAAAACGCCACAACCTACGTTTTCTTATGGCATATATCTATGAAATGGTTTCACTTGCCCAACAGTAATCAACACCGTTTAAACACTTATCGCCAATCAGAAAATTCAAGTCGAAATTTAAGTATTTTCAACACCAGGACATCGTAAATAAATCAAGTGGACAATACAATCATCGTCACACCAATTAAAGTCGAAGTACCTGAACCTATAGAACCATCACTTTCTTCGTCTAGCACTGATCGACATAATTTATGAAAGGAGTCCAGCGTAAAAAAACCTCCAACGATTGAAACACTTTAGCCGAGCGTTTTGGATGAGGTTAAAAATTTACAACCAACCGATGCTAAACACCAGGCAACAAATAGAACACCTTCGTGACTCACAAAAGTGAAAGCAACTAACAACAAAATTAAATAAAATAAAAACAAAGTCTATTAAAGGGTACCCCGTACCCCAACACAGCTGTATCTAACAACACCTGGGCTAGGAGCAACAGCCCCAACACCACATCACCAGGCACCCCATACGAGGACAAGGTTTATTTTCTTCTTTCTTTACTTTATGTTCTTTTAATATTTTTCAAAATTTGTTAATTCCTTTTCGGCGAGCTCCTTCTGAGCCACCATATATAAATTTAAAAACAAACACTCGTTTTCCTTTATTATTCACGTTTACTATTTTTACAATTACATAAACAGTTTTAAGTACCGTAAGGCAAAATTAAATATTCAAAATAATTAACAAATAACACCTAAAACAACAAGACCCATAGTTAATAGACAACTGACAGAACAAGGTCAATTAATTATTAAGTAAAGCTAAAACAAAATAGATATACTCCTTCACTTAGCACCTAATAATAACACATCCAATTTGGCAGGCATAGAATGTTAAGAACCCGAATCAGATCGCAATTCGCGGTTCAATGTAAAACAACACGGAACTACTATTAATTCTAAAGAACTACATTTACAATCATGTACAAGTTATGCATAAACACCAAATTACAAAATTTACATATTTAACCGAAAATTATCGCCCAACAAACATATGCAATTAACATTCCAAAAATAGTACATAACATTCCCTTTAAAACAAAGCAAACGTTTGCACCTCATACACTAAGTCATAATCACATTAGGATTGTTTCGAAGGTACTCGACAAAATAAATTTTTAACTCCAAACCAACTTGAATAGAGACGAATGTTGCCAAATTCTATAAAGTATAAAAACAAAATTTAACTAAAACAATTGTAAGCCCCTTCAGGGTATTGATTTACACGCAACTCCCGGTAATTGCACATACAACTCCTCCGACTATCGCTCGACGCATTTTAATTAATTAAACCGTATTCGGGGATATTTAAGATTCCAGCAACTCCACTTGATTCGGCTCGATTCCCTTTTGGCTCCACTTGACTCCACTTCCGACCTTCGCTCGGCTTATTTTGGTTAGGGAAAACCATTGTTTTAGGACATCCGTGGTTCTCTCAACTTTCTGCGACAATTTCTAACTTCTCTTTTTATGTTAAAAAAAGACTGAAATTAAGAGAAAACAAATACGTAGGTCAGAAATTCACACACATACACTGGTGATTACAATATTTATAACTTTTCCTCACTGTGGTTTTTTTTGTTTTTTTTCCTTTCGAACCTTTTTATCTTCTTTTTTTATTTTATTTAAAAGTAAACGGAGTACACAATTAGTAGTACACAATACTCGGATCGAAAATAACACGAAATACTACTTACATTCGCGTCTTAAAGAACTCCACTCGACTTGGCACAATTCTCCTTTGACTCGGCTCCTTCAATCCCTTTCTTTTCATCACAATTTGGCCCCTCATAACCTTAGTTGGCCCTTTATCTCCACTCCATTCAATTCTGTCGACTCATCGGCCTCCCTTCATCCTTCTTTGCATCCTCTTACGCCATTAATTCCCGTTTCGCGTCACTACCCATAATGGTCAACACGCGGAACACCATGGCCAAAAAGGCTCTGGAACAATCCGAGCCTCTCGAATTCCACGACGCCTCCAGCGTCGATTTCCCAGCTGAGCAAGTCAATGCTGACCAAGACTTGCCAGCACAATCTACTCCTCTGGCACCACCCGTTGCCCCCAGTGTCGTTAACCGACCCCAACCTTCTAACGCTCTCCCAACCTCTTCTAACACCCCTAGTGCCGGCCAATTGGTGGATTCTGGCATTATCATGCCCACATCTCGCGCCGGCACCTCACAACAAATCCAAAGACCTTCAGAGTCCCAAGAATTCCACGATGCTTCCAGCCTCGGGAATGGGACTCGTCCTGCTAATATAGGGCTTCCCCCCTTCGATGAGGAGGACCCAGACCTTTGGTTTGCAGTGGCAGACCGCATCTTCCAGGCCTCAGCCTTGCACGACGAACAACTTCGTGCAGTCGAGCTGTTGAAAGTGCTTGACCGCACTCAGCGACCGCATGTTGCCCACATTATAAGGTCGGCCGGCCGCAACCCGTATAGCAACATGCGTGAAGCTCTGCTCGACGCTTTGGACGAGCCTGGAAGTGTGCGGCAACAACGTTTAGCCGCTGTAACCAACCTTTCTGGGATGAGACCATCTCTTTTCCTGACCCATTTACGCTCTATAGCGGGGACCAGGATTGGGGACGACCTAATAAGGCCTCACTTTTTGAGGTGTCTTCCCCAACATGCCCGTTCGGCACTTATAGCCCAACCCAATCAGCGTTTGGGCTATTTATCCAAGATTGCGGACGCAATTATGGAAAGCTCAGATCAGTATTCTGAGCCTCCAGCGTACCAAGTAGCGGCGGTTTCTCAACACGCCGCCCAGCCTGCACGGCACCCTAGTCTGCCTTTCTCAGCCCCTCAATTGGTCCCAACTCCCCTTTCTCCTCAAACCCAATTACCTCTTAGAAGGCCCGCCTCAACCAATTTCCCTCAGGGGAATCCGGAGGCAGGCCCCAACGTATTTAACCAAAGAAGTTCGCCACCACAATTAACCCCGGCTGACCTTCGGGCGCTCCAAACCTCACTCCTCCGCGAGATAACTCAATTGCGCGCGGAGGTGAGGAACAATCCTCGAAGCGCCCAGAATCGAGCCATGCCGAGCCGTCCTATTAATCGGCAAAATTACTCCCAAACTGCCCCTCAGAGGGCCTATATCCCTCAAAATGCCCCACAGAGGGCCAATTCCTCTCAAAATGGCCCTCACCGGGCCAACTCCCAGCGAGCTCCGGCTCGACCTCCCCGTAACGGCAATGCCAATAGGCAGAATATACCCGATAATGCCGTTACTCTGCCTTGGTGCGCCAATCACCAACGATATGGTGATCGCGCATTTAACTGCAAGGCGCCTTGTGGTTGGACGCAACCTTCCACCAACCAAAGGCGCTCTTTAAACTAATTTTGCCGACCGACACCCTCGCGCAATCGGCCGGCACCCATACGATAAGTCGCCTAACCATCCGGGATTCGAAACTGAATATCGCTTTTACTGTCGATACCGGCGCCGATATTTCAGTCCTCCCGCGATCGTTTGCTCCGCGCAACCGCGTGCCAGCCGCACTTAAATTGTCAGCTGCAAATAATACGCCGATACTTACGTACGGACGTAAAAAGCTGACACTCCAATTGGGTCTTTGTCGTCCGATCACTTGGCGTTTCGTCATTGCGGACGTAAATGAACCCCTGATAGGTTCCGACCTATTAGGTGCACATAATCTGTTGGTCGATTCGACCCATAACAGACTTGTGGCTCCAACCGCACCCCCCTTGCCCATGACGGCATCACCAGCGGCAACTTCAGGGGCCACAGAGTGCATAGACCCATTCCAGGTTATGGTACAGGAATTTGTGAGTACAACAATTCCTCTACCTAACCAACGCCGACATAAAGCCACGGTGTTTCATCATATAGAAACACGTGGTCCCCCGGTGAGCCAGCGTCCACGTCGACTGGCTCCGGAAAAATTACGTGCGGCGCGCGCGGAGTTCGAGCATATGATCGAACTAGGTATCTGCCAACCGTCGGACAGTCCCTGGGCAAGCCCACTCCACTTAGTGAAGAAACGTTCTGGTGAGTGGCGCCCATGTGGCGATTACAGGCTGTTGAACGCAGCAACTGTCCCGGACAGATACCCAATTGCACACCTCTACGATTTTTCGTACAAGTTACGAGGGTGCAATGTCTTCACTACCCTGGATCTCACCAGGGCATACCATCAAATTCCGGTGGCACCAGAAGACATCCCCAAGACCGCAGTCATTACACCTTTCGGACTCTTCGAGTTCAAAGTGATGACTTTCGGCCTCAGGAATGCCGCACAGACATTCCAACGTTATATCGACACGGCTTTACGTGGTCTTAATTGCTGCCATGCTTATCTTGATGACATTCTCATCGCCTCCAAAGACCACGCCGAACATAAACGCCACTTACGTCAGGTCCTAGAGCGCCTCCGTGAATTTGGTCTTGTCATCAACCCAGATAAGTGTCAATACGCCAAGGAGCAAATCACCTATCTGGGTTATGTCGTTGACAACCAGGGCATTCGCCCACTACCAGACCGTGTGGAGGCCCTCATGAAGTATCCTCGGCCTACTAACGTGAGTGAGCTTCGTCGATTTTTGGGTATGCTGAACTTCTACCGTCCTACCCTGAAGAATGCTGCCCAGATTCAAGCTCCGCTCAATGAATTCTTAAAAGGAGCTAAGCGCAATGATAAGCGCCCCATTAATTGGACAGAAGTCTCAGTTCGAGCATTCCAACTGTCCAAAGAACAATTGGCAAATGCCACCTTACTCCGATACCCTCTCGAGGGAGCGGCACTTTCTATCCAATGCGATGCATCGGATACCGCAATCGGAGCCGTCCTTGAACAGGACATTGAAGGCCGCCCGGAACCACTTGGTTTCTTTTCATGGAAGCTGAGTCCCACTGAGCGACGTTACAGCGCCTACGACCGTGAATTGCTCGCGATCTACAGCGCTGTTAAGTACTTCCGTCATATGATAGAAGGTCGCTCACTCTCCATCTTAACAGACCATAAGCCATTGGTCTATGCGTTCCGGAAGAAGTCGGGAAATGCCTCCCCCCGACAAGAGCGTCAATTAGACCCCATTGGGCAATATTCTACGGACATCAGGCATATCTCCGGTAAACAGAATGTCACGGCGGACGCCCTTTCTCGAATCGATACGATTCATTTGCGTACCGCCTTGAATAACACTGACCTTGCCCTAGCTCAAGAGGAGGACGAACAGCTCAAGTCCCTCCTAACTGCCGATACGGCACTAGAGCTTAAGAAAATTACCCTTCGCGACCCTTTGGGCGAAATCTGGTGTGATGTCTCCACTGGAACCGCTAGACCTTACATTCCCGAGAAACTTCGTAAGGGCGTGTTCCAGGTTTACCACAACCCAGCCCACCCCAGCGGCCGAGCAACAGCCGCTGCTGTCCGTCGCAAATTCATTTGGCCCCGGATGAATAAAGATCTCACCGGTTGGGCCCGTGCTTGTCTCCAGTGCCAGCGCTGCAAAGTAGCGCGGCATAATGTACTGGAGCCAGCGCAATTCAAGCTTCCCACGGCACGCTTCGCCCATGTCCACATAGACATAGTGGGACCGCTTACTCCATCAAGAGGATTTTCTTATATCCTCACTATGATGGATCGCTGCACGCGATGGCCAGAGGCGACACCTCTCCGGGCAGTTACTGCCGAATCAGTCGCCAAGGCCTTTTACTCAACTTGGGTCACACGCTTCGGTGTACCAACCACCATAACTTCGGACCGAGGTCCACAATTTGAGGCGACAATTTTTAGGCAGCTAACAAATCTTCTCGGCTGCCAAAGAAGTCGTACCACCGCCTACCACCCGCAATCAAATGGGATGATAGAGCGCTGGCACAGATCTCTTAAAGCCTCACTCATGTGTCATAATGACACACAATGGTTTGACGCCCTTCCAGCCGTCCTCCTCGGCCTGAGGACAAGTATTAAGGAGGACCTGGGTGCTTCGGCAGCAGAGCTTACCTACGGTACCAACCTCCTTCTTCCAGGAGAACTTTTCCTGAATGGCGAAACACCGCGTGACCAACTTCGTGAATTGGGACATCTCCGTGACCTGCTACGTAAGGTTAGAGCAACCCCTGTAACCAGGCACGGCTCCAAAAAACTTTTCGTCCACCCTGAACTGCACAGCTGCACGCACGTCTTTGTCAGGGTGGATAAGGTCAAAAGACCCCTCGACCCACCTTATGATGGCCCATTCAAAGTCTTCCGCCGCATCAGTGACCGCGTCTTCGAGATCGACATTAGAGGCAAGCGATCCACGGTCAGCGTCGAAAGGCTTAAGCCCTGTTTTCTGGAAGCTTCCGCTCCAGAATCATCTCCATCTTCAAATACCACTCCTACACCACCGGCACAACCTCCCCGTACTCGCGCTCAGGCGCGCGCCCATAACCAACTAACCACCCCCTAACCTGCCTTACCTGTTTCGTGACTACGTCACTGGGGAGGGAGTGATGTGGTGCTTTTCAGGGCCCGAAGAGCCATGCATCGCTCGATCCCCACTTTTCCAGGCGAACGACTTACCTCTCGGTCGAACTTCAGCAAGGTTGCGTAACCTTGCTACGGCATTTACCCCCAGCCAAATCGCTGGAATTAATACGGTTACCCAATCGGATAACTGTTTTGAATTTCTGTTAGGCAGCTTACCTATTCTGTGGGGGGTTTTTCCTTCCAAACCCCTTTTTCTCCAACACCACCTCTGAAAGACATTAAATCCACGGCAAAGCTTATCACCTTGCCGTGGCATCGAAAATCCACCCCCGGGCATACATTATTTCCTAAAAAACATTAAATCCACGGCAAAGCTTATCACCTTGCCGTGGCATCGAAAATCCACCCCCGGGCATACATTATTTCCTAAAAAAAGCATAAGTCCACGGCAAAATCATCACATTGCCGTGGCATTTGAAATCCTATCTTTAGGCATACATTCTGCCAGGGCAGCTTGTTTCCATAGCCTTATGCTATGGAAACAACATTCAACAAAGAGTTCCTTGTTGACTCGTTTTATTTGTTTGCCCATGGCACGTCTTGCATGCGGCTATTTGGTCCCATTGGTTTGCTACCGCCGACAAGGTTTCGGCTGACGCAAGCCAAACATTACCCAATTACCAGCAATCGCTGGCTTCCTATTATCGGTCCCCACAAGCAGGGACCGCAAATGGGCAACGAACTGGATGCAGCCAGAAAATGTTTACTTTCAACATCTGGCAACGGCTGCACCCTATATTCGTTGCAATATTTAAACACCATCAACCGAAATATTTGATTTATGGCCTCCCATTAGGATGACCAAATCTTCGGTTTGGGTCTTTCGCACCCCAGATGTTAGTGTTTACATTCATGGGAAATGCATTAGCGATGTTGGCCTCCATCCACGGTCGCCGAACGATCGTATGCAAGACCAACGCACACATGTATAATGTATGCCTGTTTCACTCGGTCCAATCACGATTAACTACCTCGAGTTAATCGTGTAACTCCTCCTCCTTTTCAGTTTCTTTGAGGTTCCCTTTTCTTTAATGATTTCCAATTAGTCAGATCTCATTTTTCATGGAGTGCGTTTCGGTGTCTAAATACGAGCTGTGCCTTTTTAATTTTCATTGCTTCTTTGTTCATTTTAAAAAATAATAAGAGCCGGTGGAGTATTACAGTCAAAACGGTCGATCGTACCGCGTAATGTGTGCCGTAAAAAAATATCAAAAATAAGTGCAAACTAAGTAGAAAAACATTTTCATTTGGATTAGAGTAGATAAAGGGAGTGAATCTAAATTATTGCAATAAAGAAAACTTTATTTGAGACAATACGTCGTGAGTTTTATTTATTTTCCTCTTTCGGAGAACTTTGTGCGGTTTTTCTGTTTTTTTTTTGAGAACTATCGGTGGGTGTTGGCTGAATCCGCGCCCGTGCTTGGTGCATAGTTAAACCACACCACAACACCATCAGAATAGTTGTAGACCTGTGGCGTTTTCAACACATACACTCGATACATAAACAATAGGGAAGAGCAGCTTCAAGAGAAAATCGAAGAAATAAACCGTTAGAGTCGTATACCACAGCAATTATAATTTGTTGGTATTTCCATTTCAGTAAAGAGCAACTGAGAATAGCAATTCATCTCCTACATGTGGCTGCTGGTGTGATGAGTTAGTGATTCGCTTCCCAACCTTTTTTTCGTGAGTTCGACTCCCCAAGGCAATAGAGCTGTTGCTATTGGTTGAATATTCGGTGATTTCCATCTATTTGCGATTTGGCCATTTCAAATGGACAGATCGAAGAGCTTTCACAACGATTCAGGGACTGAAGAAGAACACCTCTTCAAAAGAATTAGGAAAATGTCCTCCAGGCTAGCGGATTTGTTAATGTTCAGCTCCCTGAGTGCGCGGGCAACAGGGCGAGGTAAAAAGCTCAAGTTGAAGTGGGGCTGATGTGGTATTAGACAATGTATAGCGTTGCTGACTGGGCTCTCATGAATAATAGGCCATTGAATGGGTGAAGATTAAAAGTTTTTGATGCCTTTTACTAATGCACAAAAGTTTATATTTTAGTAAATTTTACCTCACTTCCAAGTCACTCAAGGACTTTGCGCGTTGAATATATGCATTTCATTCATTCCTAATTTTCTTGAATCTATTCCTGGTTTCCTCTGTATTCTTTGATTTATACAACCGGAAGCTTAAATCTTTAGACTTAAGTCGTGCGCCGGCAATCGAATCACATATTCGTCTTGGGTTTGATACCGCATACGCTATCACTACTCTCATCCAATACCCATTATTAAACCAAAAAACCAATTATCATACACCTATCCATAATCCCAATAATCTTACTCAGACGAATCGTATGTGCGACAAATTAAACCAAAAGTCCATTTGTCGCACACTGATTCAATTCCCAGTAATCCTAACATCATGAAATGCCTATTTCAAATGCATTTCATGATTTTACCTTCGGGGATTTGTTCAACCAAACTCCCATTCACTTCCCAGAATTTCACTCCGATTGAAGCACAAAAAATCTTGTTTGTGCTTTTCGGAACTTTTGCGTACACTTTTAAACAAATCTCCATAGATGGAGGATATAAAAGGGCGGCACATTTGGAGTTCGAGACAGCCAACCCTTCATCATAGGCGGTGATTTTAACTCCAGACAGCCCCAGTGGAACAACTCTGTCTCTTGCCCAAATGGCACAAAACTGTACCAATGATACACCAAAAACTCTTATGCCCTCAACTTTAAAATAGTCGCACCTACGGTTGGTACCCGAGGTAACTCAATTCTGGACACCTTTATTGTGTCCAAAAACGTACTTCCCCAAATCACTCCTCCCGAAGTATCGGCGGGTGTATCTGGCCATAATGCTGTGGCCGCGTTCATCTGCGGCTATCGAGCATCCCCGGCTCATATCAAATACATAGCTGACTGTGGGCGCACAAATTGTCCCATTGACAGGAACCTAACGACGGTTGAGATAAATAACGCTGCAAGAAGACTTCACGAGATTCCAGTTGAAACTTCGGTGACTAATGTCCCGAAGTACAAGATTGAATAGACTTATCACATTTCCCAGACGACTTCACTCTTCGTCTCATCCGGGAGCGTAAAACTCTCTGCAGAATGAGATATCTTCACCGCTTTACGCAAAGGGAGCCATTATTGGGATCCATCATTCACAATATTGGTACACTGATACAACAGAGAATCCAAAACGATCGCACCCGACAATTGGAAGACAAACTGAAGGGTATTCAGATGGACCAGACCGTTTATAAAAATGTTAAAATATATGTGCCACTTCTGGTATCACTGTCCCAATCATGCACAGCGGTATTGTTGGCAATAATGACGTTAATAAAGCAAACTTCGTCGGAGAGGCCTTTGAAAATAATCACAAGCTCACTCTCGAGGATGGCGACCCGCATACTAATGTAATAATTTGTTCAGAGGTTCACAATAAATTAGACAACTTTAACGAGCCAGTAGCTGTCTTCAACTAAACTGACAGTGCATACTACGACGATATTATATTATAACAAAATCAGGCAATCTTGAGGACCGAACCTACGGCCAACCATATTAAGGAGCTAAAAATGCAGAAGGAAGAATAAGGTCAAATGCAATAAAGGTTGTATAAAATAAAACATAAAGCCGTTCATTTGTCTATTGTGGGTACGCTCACCCATCAACCGCAATAACTTAAGACCCAGCCCTCAAAGGCGGCCGAGGCTCTGGATATCATTCCCGACAAGGAAGTCTACCACCTATCAGGGACTAGCTCCGAGAGAAACCTGTCGGAAGGAGCTCACACCGGAAGATAGGCTCCTCAAGTGGGCTTCCGCCAAAGAAGCGGTAAGGGCGTGTCCCTCTACGCCTTCACCTGGACCCTTGACCCGTCAACTGGGATCAACATGCCCACACCGTGCAAAAAAGAATTGTACAATTATATAATACAAAAATATGTATAACCTTTACACTGTAGTACGGTTCGCTTACGTGCTTCTCGATCAACGAGGAAGGAAAGCGAACGATGGATCCTGAATGGATGCTTGTTGTTTGTTGTTGAGTCCTGATCCCACTATGAATACGTGGATACCCGCCTGCCTCCTTGGTTTTTCCAGGTGGCCACTATTGGATGCGCTGTCCATGTACAGGCGAAACACAGGATAATACCACTATGGGCGCAAGTGTCAAAGCACACACACGAAGAAAGTTTTTCAAAGCTCGAGAACAAGCAAATCACAATACACTGGAAACGCACTATTTTCCATTCTATAATGTCATTTAACACAACGTAGCACAAGTTTGCAAGGAAGTCTGTTCACAGCCGTAGCCGTAGTAAAACACAGACTAATTATATCAGTGTACTCTTTATTCTTCGATCTACACTTCCTTCGCGCTACCAACTGACTACTATACAATATACTTTTCTTCTTCCACGAAGTCTCGGACACATCGCCCTTTATCGTAGATCCTCTTGAGGTTTTTTGTTGTCTGGCTAATGCAAACAAGAGTTTATATTTCACTTTAATTTGGGTGAGAGTCGATGGGAAACGGGTGAGAATATGGATGGGAACTTGGGTCTATTTGTGCATGTCATAAAACATCCGATTACAATGCGTATGTATTGTGATGTTTAGATGACCAGAATTGCGTGTCGGTGGATCAAACGGAGATGGGTTGTTTGGACACGTGTTTGATTGTACATACAGTGCATGTTTGGATTTTTGTGATGTTTGGATTTTTGGAATCGAATTCAATGTTCGACAATTGAACGTTTGGTTTAATTTACTTGGCATTGAATTCAACGTAGATTTAGGAATATGAATATATGATATTGGATGGAAATTCGTTTTGTATCCATTATGGATGTGGGTGCAAAGGAAATGTGGGAGGAAAATGGTAGGGCTTTTTGGAGCACTACAACACCTATATGAAATAAAAGTGCACATACCAAGTATAATCATATAATATATTCGTTATAGCATTAAGATCGTTATCGAAGAAAAATTTAATTTCGCTTTTACGTTTAAACATTCCTAGATGGCTTTCTGAAAGGCCATTCTATTCCCTGGGGAATTTTTTTGTTAATTCTGCTGTACATTAAAAGAAACTTAACTCAAACAAAACACTGTCGTCTGAAGTGATCGTGGGGGAATAAGCTTCAATTGTGTGCTTGTTAAGGTGGGAGGTAGGGTAAGCCAAGAGTGTTGTCGAGATGACTGTCAATAGCTGATGCCCATTTTGACTCATCGACGAGTTAAGATACATTGTTTGAATCGGAAATGAGCCGGACACATTGACCTTGAGGTCTTGTGTGTCCAGAGTGGCGGCACTACTGAGAGTTATAAACATTGAAATCACCAGGAATAAAGATTTCAGTGTGCAACTATATGATCAAGACTTCTCAATCGAATGCATTAACGGATGCATTTCTACCGAAGTTCGGAGTTCTGTATAGCAAGGATTAATGAAATCCTTGTAAAGTTTTACCCACGACAAATTAATTGTTGGTTGAAGCTCAGAGCATATTGTAGCAGAAGCAGATCAGCAATGACACGTATGTAGCTAGACCCGGCTGTGGGAAATAGAGGCCACTGGATTTTAAACACGTAATTGAAATCCGAAATATTGACATCGGTTATTACCTGGGTACCCCTTAGTGCAAGGATTACTGGCATGTAGTTGAAAATTTGGGCTGGCGAAAAGGAGAAATCATCTCAAACAGCGAATTTTACAATAAATTCTTAACGAGACTTTTGAGAAATTCCTTTGTGAATTCAAAGATCCTACACAACCACACGGACTACGCCCCGCCCCCCCCCCCCCCTCCCAAGTTTCTCTCTCTCTCACACACACACACACACAGACACTCACTCTCTCTTTCTAAAGCTAACTGACAATATCGTCCAGGGAACCAATCTCCGACGATAGCCGACAGTTGTTGGTGCTAACTTCGAATCAACACTCAAGATAACGTGCCAGGACTTCACTTGTTATCAAGTGTTACAACTTTATGGAAGAAGTAATTATTTATGACTCGTAGATCTACGACAAAATCACGAAACAAGTTACACATAAGAAGTTTGATATACAAAAGAACATTACATCCTTCAGCTACCTTGTTCTATAGATGCGTGTTTATCATAAGTAATAAAAAAAGAATCCACAACTTGGTAGAAAAGATTACATGTATTCATCAATCAAGCCGTTTTAGGGAAGACTGCCGCTCAGCTTTTTACGGCAAACTGAAACAATTAGTTAATTTGTTTCACATACTTCTACACATCAATCAACTCGTTCTACTGTTAATTACTAACTAAACAACATTCGAAGTGTTCTGTATAGAGCGACTTCTATAGTGAGAGCACACAATAACCACCTATAATCTAGATTCCATTTCACTATTCTGGGGAAAAAATCCACTGCTTAGAATCTTCCAGAGTGTTAACTACCACATATAGGTATTTTATGATTTCTCTACTAAATGACTTTTATTTTATGTTCAGGAATTACAATGTTACATGATTGGGATGGAATATCAGAGATTGAAACAATATAAAAAAGACCTAATCAAAATAAAAAACAATTTCAGCCCTGCCGTAAAGAATTGTTATATGTTTTTTCTGTGTAATTCTGTAACATGTACATGTTTCTAATACATTAAACTAAAGAGTGGCTGTAAATATTTGGAAATTCTTGATAACCAATCAACTTATAGCTGACAAACCTACTCAAAGAGAACTTGGTTACATGTGCAGTAGTTTTCTTCACATGGTATTCTACACTTGCTGCATTGTTAACCACTGGTATTGTTTAAACCTCCCGTCATCGCTTGTCGTTTTCCCATTAAAGGAAACGATGATAATAGGAAAGCTACCCTCTAAGCACTTTTGTCAGACATGAATTTCAGCATGGAGTCATTGCAATGTATTGCAATAAAAATTGTCCTCCCACCAAAGGACAATATAGTTGTCCTATCTCGGCTTTGGGTCCAAACACGTTTACGAAGCATCTTTTGCTCCTAATTCATTCGAGAAATATTAATGCTTTATGAGATCACGTCCCTTCTAGTGTATCCAGCTTTTGAATAGAAGGATAAATGGCCTCGGTCGCAACTTAGGCATTCACTCCCATCTGAGAAAAAAAATAATACTGTTCCACAAATACACTACGGCGAGTGTAAGGAACGGCCAATTATCACCGAAAAATTATATTTTCTACTTTATTACAAATGTTGTACATAACACTCCTTTGCAATGTGTTCAACCTCAACGTTCTTTATGAGAGGAGATCCTTAGTTTTACTGGCAGACTATCTTCAGTCCAATCACGACGACGTGACGTTTTAATAAAATTAAATAGTATATTGTGTGATACAATAACTCTGGGGATATATGAGAAAAGGTTGCCATAGACGCATCTACCCGGTTATGTCGTGAACAAAAGCCGGAGACAATTATGTCCTTCAACATTTTGAGAAATAGTAAGAAGACTATGAAAGAGGGTTCAAAGACTCCCCCTTAATTGATGTAGCGAATAAGAAAGGGGATGATCGCAATTCGTTGCAATATTGTGAAAATGCTAAAAAGCATTGCAGAATGTTAACGACTTTTATAAAGTATTTTACTGTAAATAGATGTATGTCGAGTGTATCACTTCTATAAGATTGTGTTCATTTTATAAACAATATATTTAGAGTTAATAATCTTCGGTGTATTCATCATCATCATCGGCACTACAACCGGGAACCGGTCTTGGCCTTATTTAGCAAGTCCTCAGGCTTGTTAAATTTTCCATAATGATTTGTTATTTTCCGGGCAAGGTCATTAGTCCTGCGCCGGGGGTTCCCCGACGGGGAATCGAACTCCGGTCTCCAGTGTGACAGACGGGTATACTAACCACTATACTATCGAGGGAAACAATAAAAAAAAAGGAGTATTTGAGCAAATGGATAACCAGTTTAATAGATGCATATGGGCATAAGTTCATAGATACCTATTTATTTTTTACACAAAACCTACGAATTATTTACCCATTCAAACACGAGCAGTTAATACAAACTTTACTGTTATTGAAGGTTTTTGGTGAAACACATGGACTTCCAGTGATAGCGAGCCGTTGCAACCCTGAGCGCTCATATTAAGGGTTTTCAATTACAAGATTGAATACGTAAAAGACATCAATAACGAGGCAGACAACTTTCCAGGTATACCTCAAATTGCATACATTTATGAGTACAGTGACGTCAATTATACGAGGGTGAATCAAACTTTACTTTCTTGATTAGCAACAGGTTCCGAGCTAGATAATCTTGTGCATGGCTGTTGTTTGGTTTATGAAGAGTATGGCAACTGGCTTGACTCGCGGTCGTGCTTGACATTTTATTCAGTACAGCCATGAGAGAGCAAGCGGTACATACATCTGTTGTGCCACGGATTATTATAAAATGTTTAACAAATGAAGGCGTTAACCCCTCAGACATTTTTTCTCGAGGCACACTTTCTCATTATCGTACATTATATGGTACACTGCCTCATTATCGTATTTATACGTGTGCAAGAGTATTTTAAAGTGGGGGAGAAGGCATTGAAAACGAAACTCATGATCGACGCCCAAGGACGAGTCGTACTGGCAACATCCGTGCCGTTCGACAGCTTATTGAAAGTGATCGCCGCTTAACTGCTGGGGAAATCATCAGAAGTGGGTATCAGCTATAGAAGTGTTTAATCCATTATCACTGATGATCTTAGCTTTAAAAAAATTACTGCTCGATGGGTACCTAAGTTATTAACCGTAAATCAAAAACAAGTCAGGTCAGAGATCAGTGGAAGACGTCTGGCTTGATTTCGACAAGGAGAGGAATTTTTTAGGCATATCGTCATATGTGATGAGACGTGGGTACGTCATTATTTTCCCGAGACGAAAATGGCAAGTAATGGCGAAGGAAGGATGAAGGCTGCCCAGTGAAGGCCAAAACTCATCTTTCAGCCGCAAAAGTTCTTGCAACGATTTATTGACTCGAATGGAGTTTTAATAATTGATTTTCTTCACGAGCAATTAACAGTGAATGAAGCTTACTACTATCCCTGTGACTATTATTTGTTAGCGCCCTTGAAGGAATCAACTGGAGGAAAAAATTCTAAAGTAATGAAGAAATCGAGGAGCACATGCGCAATTGGCTAACAACTCGCCCTAAATAATTCGACGAACAAGGGATATTAAAACTTCCAAATCGATGGCAAAAGTGTGTAGATCACGCAGGAGACCATATTGAAAATTATTTATAGTATAGTTAGTGTGTAACATTATTCAATAAATGTATAAAAATAAATTACTGCTTATATTTGATTCGCCCTCATATACTCATCTATATGTACATGGTTCGACGGGTAAACTGAATGTGGACTTACGTTGTTGCGGCTGCAATTAGGGATGACAAGAATATATTTATTATAAAATATTCTTGTACAACACTAACTTATTTTATTTTATAATTTTTTTTTTTACTTCTCCCAGGAAAGGCAAACCTAGTACTGAATCAGTGCCCTGAGATGCTATTTTTTTTCTCGTCCTCAGCCAAATTCCATCAGCCAAACTCCAAAATATGCTCAAGGCTTTCTCCCAACCGTTTCACGAAGCCTGTAGCTTAATGGGTTGGTATTTCACCGGGCGGCTGGGCTTTGGGACTCTACCTACCACACTGTGAACAGTTATGTTACAACGCTAGAACGAACAAGAATTTATTTCTACCACAATTTGTTATGACACAAAAAAAAGGTCAAAGCAACAGTACTAACGTACCGATCTTGATCGGAGATAAGGATAAAGGGGGAGCTAGAGGTGGGAGTCGATACTACTCTAGAGCTAAGAGGAGATTGATTAAGATTCGGTTTGACTGTGATCAGTTAGACAAAAGAAAAATCAACGAAACACAAAGGAAATAACAACAACAAGGAGGCGAACAAAAAAGTCATACCATGAAATATATTGGTGTTACATCAAGAACAAGTTCGTTGAGGCGACCACCACACAACACATGTGAAAAAATATTGGTCCTTCGAACCGGATTGTACATTTGGAACTCAACCGCATCTCATCATCCCGATACTGACTCAGCAAACGAATTAAACAAAAGCTCTTCTGTCTATATCAACACAACAATAACACCGAAGAAAGATTATTCGTTGTGTTGCAGTAAATCAATATTGTATTCTCTTCTATTCCTGGATTTCCATTATTGGCATTACTAGTTATTTGCTGCTTATGTTGACGTGCTGAATTGGTTACAGTACAGGGTCGTGGGGGGAATTGCTATATATATGTCCACGCCGTCAGCCTAATAACCGAGCATTGCGAGCTATCAGTTTATGTCCTGAGCGAAACTTGAGCCGCGGTTTTCCTTCATTAGAATTAAATACTTTATTCGATTTTTTACTCGATAATTCACCTTTTAATGAATGTTGCGGTATCGCACTGAATGCAGTCAACGACAACCAATAAACAACTGTCAGCAAACAGTTGTCATAAAAACAGAAACAATTAAATTAAAACGAACTGTCATCAAGAAAAACTTCTTCTTCGTTAACTGCTTGGCGGACACAGATCGCAAATCATTTTAATCACTAAATATCAAAGTAATCGTTTGAGATAAAGGAAATATTTAATAACATTGAATCATTATTATTATTGAGATATCAAAGGAACAGGATCGAATTGAGCTAAATCATTTCCTGTTAACCGCATTTTCAATTGGCAATTGTTACAGCCAACGGAACCAACACCACTGCACGCCAGGAGACATCATTGTTCCTAACGTCATCCCCCCGGCCCACCAACGAAATACATTTGTTGGTGGACAATTGCAGTATGCAATTTTAATGGGCAACTAATTGCAGTACGAAATTTTAAATAATAAACAACAAAAAACATACATACATATATATATATATATATATATATATATATATATATATATATATTATATATGTTTATATATATAATATATACATATATATATATATATATATATATATATATATATATATATAAGTAATGTATATATATATATATATATATATATATAAAAGTAATACACATACATTCATTCTAAAACGTTAAACTAATTGACTGAGAAACATAATGCACAACATAAACAAGAATTAGCCGTCGCCATATCTCATTTAAGATCGCAAGCAGGAAAATGCCGTTTTCCTGTATAACATGTGATCAGCGTACTCACGCTCGTGCCTTGGCGAAGGCAAAAAAACAATTAAAATTAGAAAATTTTAACAAAAAATCATGTTTTTTGCTAAATTTGCACCACGTATTGCCTTGTAAAATTAGTTGTGATAAAAAAAAGAACCGCCATTCAAGTGCTAGATAATATTACCCTAAAGAAATCTACAAAATTTTAACAATATCGGTTTATAACTTTTGGGGAAATCATGACAACGGACTTCAAAAGTATAGTTTCGAGAAAAACGCGATTGAAATTTTAAACTGAAACCACATGCAGGATAATAAAGGTTTTCCAACTTAGATTGAATCGTCATGGCTCGTGGCTCAACAAGCAACAATGAACTAAAATAGTTAAAACTTATTTCCCCTTGAAAAAAAATGAAAGCAACCAAGAATGACAGACAAACAATAGGTAAGCGCTGCCTCAATAGAACTTATTCACCTGCGAGGGCAGGTCAATAAATGTTTCGAAAATGAGGACGATTTTCTTTTATTGTCTCATTTAGCTGACCTAATAAAAACGCATATTACTATCCAGCAGGGGGGGGGGGGGGCGAACATGTAGCGGCCCACTAACGCCACTACTTACCTTTCCAATTACCCCAAAAACTTCCTGCCCTAAAGCTCCAAAAACCCCATTGTGGTTTGCTAATGCAATCGCATTAGCACCAGCAAACTTTTCTCCCCCAAGGGCATTGTCGCATGCATCAATGCATCTCATCATTTTCCTGGAAAAAAACTATTCGGTTACCTTACCAAGTAACCGCAATAAATCATGGAAACATTATCGGCGCCCCTGTCTGCCAACGTATGCTGCCACACATGTGCGCAGCAGATTTCGCTGGTTTATCTGCGTTCACGGCGTCCTTTTGTGCTACCGTCAAAGCATATCGCAACTCGCGTCTAGCAGCCACGAACCGAATTCTCTAATCGGGTAAATATTCACACAAGAATTCGACCAATTGCTTTAGGCACCAAGTTTTCCTAATGACATGCAACTATTTATTCAGCTACATGCACATCGAATGCCCTTTGCTCGAATTTCTTTTCTACGGTTCGTCTACCCATGAGCTCGCGGCATGAAACTGCGCCCTCGCTAGGATCTATTTACCAGAGATCCTCTCCCATTGGTCACTATCCAAAGAAAAATTGCACTTTCTTTTCACCACAAACTCACCCAGAACTGAGGGTTGAATCATTAGTCGATTTTGATCCAGGGTTGCGGACGGACACCGTCGAGTTTTACCCTCTAAGGAGTGCGCGCAGAGAGTGGAGTCGGAGTTAGACGTTCGTGAAATAAGTGTACTTTCGAAACAAACTAAATAAGAGTGAATGTGACGTTGTGCTTAAAAGAAAATTAATATAATGTGAACGACAAACGCGTACACTAATGTGCCATTGTAGGAACATTGCTAAACGTGAACTTGTGCTTAAAAGAAAATTAATATAACGTAAACGATAAACGCGTACACTAATGTGCGATTGTAGGAATATTGCTGTATCGACTCTTTTCGGTTGCTTTTAGGTTAAGGATACCTGTTTAAAAATTTAATGAACCGTATTCACCAACAATAACAACATATTACAAAAAACATCCCTCCTGTTGTGTTTTACTTTTTTCATTTTTTCTCTTTGTGAACGGTTTGCGGCGTTGCTCAGTGTTTTGTCCAGTGAACTTGTGGCGATTCTTTTAATATATACCGAGAACCGCCCATATTCCTTAATTCAACTCCCCACTTCTCATCCAATAAACCTGCAATCAGGCAGCGTTAAGCTATCCTTCAATCACGTGATTTACCTGTAAACCACCCCATGGCAAGATCATCATCTCGCCACAGCATCAACCACATCGCTGTATTTTCTTAAATATATTTGGTTCCTCTGGTCGGCAGCCATGACCATTGCAATCCATTAGGAAATCTTCCCCGGTCCCCTTGCCGGTATCCATGCCTACCATATACACAGCAATCCCACTGTGTTTGCTTTTCTCCAGCAACCGCTGGTCCCACGATCAAGCCATGGCAGATCGCTTGCTTGTACAGCTGCAGCGGATTATTCCAGATCGGTTGCATAAGTGATAAACATGCAACGAATTGGATGCGACCCTACGACGCCTACTACTACTGGGCGAGATGTACGCTTGCACATCTGCAAGGCTAATTCCTCGCCTTTATACTCTTGTACCGGCACCGCCAAGTAAACAGGACCCAAATTATCGGCTGACCTATCGTCACCAGAATGTATAGCCTACAACGGCACGATGTGCATATCATCGTGACCCTTGAAATAGCGTGTTTGTGTATGTTAAAGCAAAAACCTATTTCGTTCTCAGGCGCAGGTCATCAATGATTTATGGCCCTTGAAATAGCGTTTTTGTTTATTTAAGACACAGAAACCTATTTCTCCCTTCCGCGATCTTCGCTATCGCTCATCGTAGTAATGCATACATCCCCTTTGTTGATTCAGGTGTAGTATCGTTCGTGGTTGATGCTTCGAGCGAAAGGGGCATCATACTTGACCGCACGGTCATACGGAAACCCTTCCATTCGGTCGTTTTGCGATCACTCATTGGCCGTCGCCAAATTGAGCCTACTCGCTCCTCCCGCATCGATGTAATCCACCACCGTTGAATCTGACGAACGTGGATTGCATCGGGGAGTCAGATTTTTATCGCCCAACCGCACACACGTGCCCACAGATTGGTTCGTCAGAGTCGCGAGTCTAAGTCGGTATTGAAATAACCGTGTCTGGGGAAAATCTCGTTTGTTACCTGTTCTCGTGAAATTGGTGTTAAAGTGGTGTCTGGTATATATTTGTGTGACTCTTTGTGTTTGTTTTCTTCTCGTTGTGCAACGATTTGATATTTTAAAAGATTAATAATCCTGTCAAGTTATCAAAAGGGTTCTTGTAATTTGTAACAAACAATTATTCAGCAACGTGTGGTGCAGCAATTTGATATTTAAAAGAATTAATAATTTGTAAAGCTGTGGATCCTGTCAAGTTATCAAAAGAGTTCTTGTAATTTGTAACAAAGAATTATTCAGCAACGTGTTGCGCCTTAAGTGAAAACAATAAACAATAAAGAACGATTTACCACAATAACCAACAACTCCAGCGTTTTATTTCTTGTAACTACATTCATGTATATTGGATACTTGTGAACGAGTTTCGGGAGAATACAGTGGAAGGTTAAGTGAACGCGTGTCATATTTGGCCCCTACTAAACCTTTACCCACAAACTCTTTAGTGGAATCATAGTGGATCCGCTCCCGTGCCGGCACAAGACTAAGATTAATATCCCACAAACATACAGGGCAAAGTCTCTCCTTTCAACCCGGCGAAGGCCAGGACGATCCTTGTCCCTGTTTAATCAAAGTTGGGATGCAGTCTCCACGTGACACCCCTGGAGTAGTGAACCAATGCATACAGCGACATCCTGAGAAAGGTTAGCGCATGGCTAACAACCTTTCCCGGAAAAACAAATTATTACGGACAATTTAACAAGTCTCGGATAAGGACCGGATACCGGTGGAGAAACTTGCTAAATAAGCCCAAGACCGGATCCCGGTTATAGCGCCGATGATGATGATGATGACTGTCTAGTTATCGTCTGTGCCTTTTCCAAATAACCTATGAAGATTCCAAAACACAGTGGCCATAACCTTTCCATCTGATTTCACCATCCCTGGCATCTTAGGAGCCCGTTCGCCTTTACCAATCCACTGTTTTGGCTGTTCTTTCATTTCGGGAGTGTAGCGATGTATCCATGTCTCATCTACATCTACTAATCTGTGTAGGAACTCATATTAGTTGCGACGCATGCGCTCCAAAAGTTCTCACCTGAGAGCAAATGCGGCACCCATCTCGCAGATATTTTTTTCATACTCAATTTATCCTGCTAAATTGAAACATGAAGTAAATTGAAAATTGACAGATACCTAGTGAGGAATGATGCTTATTAATTAATAAATTTAATAAATAAAATTAATTAACAGACCATTAGCGATGCTACGAGCACCATTATATCCGTTTCTAAGGATTCATTGACCTACTCTCGTACCTGCGACGCGCTAGATTAACGTGTAACCTGCTCGAAGTTTTGAAACGTTTTTTAGTTTGTTAGTTTTTAAACCACATTTATTTTCCTAATTCTTTTTACATGTATAATATTAGGGGTAAATGTTAAACCCTTTTCTACAATCACAATCCTTAAATTAACTTACTGCCTCTATGCGAGCTCTCTAAATAACACATTACAACTTGATTTTTATATATGCCTTTGGGCGTACATCTTTTTTTTTTTGTCTCTTATATATATATATATATATATATATATATATATATATATATATATATATATATATATATATATATATATATATGAAATAAGTCATATATTAGAGGGACTCCTCGTATACATTACATATTATTACTAGAATTTTTTTTTTTTATTATTATTATTATAACAAACAAAAACTTCAAAACAAAACGAATAAAACATAAAATAAGAAATAAAAAAATAAAATAGAATAGCTACACAAAAGTATTGGGGAAAGTGGACAGGGGGGGGGGGGGGGGGGGGGGGGGGGACAAGAGGAAGGAGAGCGTTGCTCTTGAGAGGCATACTATATCTGAGGAAGTGAAGTTGTGGCGGCCTATATAAGCCCCACATCTAATCCCTACGTATAAATGCCAGTAAAGTGGCCAAAAACGTCCACATCAACCCCACACTACAGGTGTAAATACCTAAAGAATCGCCATATGGCAATAGTGTTCAAAAATGATAAAACAGCTTCACCAATGCAAAAATATTCGATCTTGTATAAGATCCATTCAATGCATTTAGTAAATCCCTGAAATGGAAACCGCTCTGCATACGTGCAGCATAACCATCGAAGAACCACCTGCGGCCAGAATACAAACGTAAATTCAAGCCATGGCATCACATTCTTCAAGACAAATTGGTTTCGTGATCATGAAACTAAAAGTACACAAGCCATCGCAGAGCGCCATAAATCCGATGCGTAAAATGTTAGGATACACATAGAGTCGTATCATGTGGTTCACGTAAGGACACCGCACAGGCAACACCAGCACAAGCGTGTAACAAACGCAAAGGCATAACGCCACCCAAGCCATCGACGAAGCACAAATGCCCATAAAAGGAGCAATGAGATGCCAAAAGAGGAAGTAAACAACGCAAAACCACAACGTATTTCCGTTGTGACGTGAAACCACCACCAGCATCGTCATGGTGTATGGTACCCAATTGGTCCAGCACAAAAAGCAAGGCAGCTGTGTGTACACACCCTTGACTTTATACTGCGCTAATAAAAAACAAAAAAAAAGCCCTCGCGCGCGTCGATCGTGCTGCTTAAGGGCATTGTATGTGTGGTTGAGTGAGGTCCACCCTTAGGTAGCAAATAAAGTATGCGGAGTTAGTTCGAAAGTGGCAATTATAGAGTGCTGCGGTTGAAAGTACGTCGGTTTGAGCGAGCTTTGTGGATCCCAAAACGTGCTTACGGTCGCTTAGATTCGAGTCAAATAAACAATAAATACTTAACGTGAATACTTAGAAAGCGAGTGACTAACCTTTCTCCCTTGCCCTGGCGTAAGACTAATGACCTTGCCCGGAAAAACAAATTATCATGGAAAATTTAACAAGTCTCAGGACTTGCTAAATAAGGCCAAGACCGGTCCCGGTTGTAGTGCCGATGATGATGATGACTTAACGTGAATATACAATTTCAAGTATTGATTGTACGCCGCACGAATGTAAGCCGGCACCTGTTTGTGTTAACCTAGTGTAAAAATAAAATGTAACTTACAAATAAACAATAAATCCCTAATGTGTATAAAATATAAATGTCAATAAAGCGAACACTTTGGTCGGTCAGACAGCGTTTACTTCCGTTGAGAGATTTGGAGTCAGAAAACATCAATATTTACCACAAAGTCCTCTCCTCGTTGAGAAGCCACCACCATTTGCGAGATGTTCGATCTTTGGCTGATTTATCTCTTTCACTGATCGCCGTGCTAAAACGCATGCGGTCTGGGGCATTGGAGATATCACTATCATGGAGAATTCGTTTGTGCCTGGCACCACGGAGAGCGTGGTAAATAATCGGGACTCCATGCACGTCTTGGATAAGGCCTTTTTGATCCAAGAAAGGGAACGCTTCTGGGGGAATAAACCCATTCTGGAGGGTATTTTCCAGATACATATCATTGGGATAGAATGCTCCCGAGATAAGATTATTGTCACTGCACATTGCCCTTGCTGTGTGACCACGAATAATTTTAATTATGAAATTGTCTATCCTATTTAACCCTGATTTGTTATACAGGATTTTGTTGGGATAGAATTTTTTGTATTGCGACTCTGGTGTTCTATAAAGTCCGAGGTAGGAACGCAAACACAGTCGTTCGAACACACGAAACTTCTCCATATAAGGTGGAGATATATTATACCATACTGGACAGCCATAAAAGTTTTGAAATGTTCACACCCACCCATTCCCTTAATTATAAAGTGAAACAGAAAGACAAAAAAAACTAAAATTGAAATTGCTAGTGGACGATAAAATCGTCCGATAAAGTGAAAGTACAATGTAAGAATACATAAACATAATAAAATAAAGAAAAATTATTTCAAGAATTTATTATTAAAATATTAATAAAATGTGTAAATAAACGATTCATAAAAAGGTTCATGGAATACGTTGGATATAAGAAGAACAAAATCGAAGCAATCATTTAAGATAATACTCCAAACGATACAGATATCGACTACCACAGAAGAGAAGGTACCACCGCGAAACAGTGAGTACTTTTAATTTTGTTTTATATGTATTTGATGCAACGAATAAAATACGTGCAACAAGTGGAGTTATAACCCTGTGGCGGGAAGTACGGTGCGCCGGCGTACGATGCTGATTCACTTCCTTCCGCCATCGTCACTATAAATTCCGCCGTACACTGTCCACCAAGAAGAAACAAAAAAACGAAAACACTTGTGGCTTGTTTGGTAGTTCAACTGATCTTTTATTTAATTTTATGATGCATCTATACAAAAATTATTAAACTGGTAACTGAATCTTAAATTTGTGTTTTACATAACTTTGAGTTCGCTGGCGTATTACTCTTCACTGACCAGATGACGATATTGACTACACTTGTAAAATTGTAATTAATAACTTAATTCGTACTTACGAGGGTTGCCTCTTATGTTTCGGGATTTGGCAACCCTAGCGTCGCAATCCGGCAATTGACAACTCCGTCGTAAAGTTGGACATTTTTGAGGTTATACGCACTCAGAAAGTTTTGACATTCAATATTGCATAAACATTTGACTGTCAAAAAAATTTGTTCGCGTTGGATCCCACAAAATTTGTCAATCGCCCAAAATAGGGCTCGTGTCAATTGGTCGAAAGAAATGCTCAAAAAATACGGTCGCGGTGCTTCGAAACACGTCTATGACATCGTGACAGGTGATGAATCGTGGATTTACGCGTATGAGCCCGAAAGTAGACAGCATTCGACTGTCTGGGTGTTTCAAGATGAGCCAAATCCAACAAAAGTTGTTCGCGCACGAAGCACTTCCAAGCAAATGGTCGCCTGTTTTTTCGGAAAAACTGGACATGTCGCAACCATACCACTAGAACAACGCAGAACAGTCAATTCTGAGTGGTACACAACCATTTGTTTGCCAGTTGTCTTCCAAGAAATCAGGAAAACCAACCGCCGAAGACGGATCACTCTTCACCACGACAATGCGAGCTCTCACACATCGGCTGCGACAACTGCATTTTTGAGCACCCAAAACATCGATTTGATGGGTCATCCGCCGTATAGTCCTAACTTGGCACCGAATGACTTCTTTTTATTCCCGTACGTAAAAAACAAACTGAGAGGTCAACGTTTTTCGACACCTGGAGAAGCGGTTGCTGCATTCAGAATGCATGTGTTGGAGATACCTCAATCAGAGTGGCAAAAGTGCTTCGACAATTGGTTCAAACGCATGCAAAAGTGTATAGATCTTTATGGGGAATATTTTGAAAAACAATAAAGTGATTTTCGATAATCAATATTTGTTTTTGTTCTCTAATCCCGAAATATAAAAGGCAACACTCGTATTAGTGGCTCTAAAGGGTATTACGCTCGACTAAACTTTACACTCAGGGCGTGCACACCCCCGTGTGATCGCGGCGGTTACCAGACGACTTCCGATGTGCGCGCACTGAAGGTTGTGCTCAGACTCCGCTAGAATCATCTCGTGCAGAGATGATTCACTTAGTAAGGGAAATTCGGGTGCATTCGCTTTCACTGTGGTGATAACCGGATCCCGTAGAGGAGATCCTCATGGTACACATGTATATGTGTATGTCGTTTATAATATGCATCCAGGAGATGTGTGTTCGTTGAAACAAACAAATCGTGGGATGCTAATGGGTTTCTGTTTGTTCAGTGCCGCTAGTCATGAGAAACAGATCTAGAAATATAAGAAGACAAGGGGATCGGGTAGATCATTGTCTAAGCTATGCATTTCAGCTGTCGATAGCCGCAATACCCATGCACATGGTGCTAATTGGTTTTAGCGTATTTACAGGGAATTGGTGTTCATAGCATCGTTGCCAAGGGTAAGCATACCGTAGCTCTTTGCATTTGCCCATCCTGTATGATTTAATTTATGGTTTAAGACGCGATATGCGTATATTTGTTTTGGTCCCTGTTATGACGGTTACAATGTATGTAAACCAAATCATTTTGTTCTCGGGAATTCGTCTAGGGGGAAATGCACTTGTTGAGATTGGGATTCCTGATAAGGTAAGAAAGAAATTTTACAGAGAATTGGTATGCAAAGAGTATGCATGAAAGGTAAGTTTACATTACAGGGACTTAAAGATCATAGATTTGATCTCCTTAATGCGTGAAGCATTTTCAGGTGCCTAATGCGATCGCATTGGCGAAAACTTATGCGTCTTGGGATGAAGTAGTGGGGGTTTTTAGGTAAGTGTACCGGATACAGGATACAGCTAAGAATAAGTATTTACCGTGGAGAACACGAAATAGATCACCTGGGTCCAAATTTCTATCCAATGAACACACTACCCAAAAGGAAGTAAACATTCCGACCGGACACTGTACACTACACAGCACATCATAAGAAATCTTCTCAGCCGGAATCGGATTACTTCGCATCGGATGCACCATCATTCAACTCAGCGACCTACTAAGCCAAATTAGTAAAGACCAAACAACCTTCCAGCAGCCAGGCAAGGAGGGTAAGATTTCGAAGTACTACATCCAAGAATGCATTGCTATACTGGGGAGGAACTTCCAGACGAGGGTCATTACCACCGTCAAAACCATCACGGAAACTAGTGACGAGACAGACATGCTTCGTTGATTTCGGCGATTAGCGAGATTCATGTCATCGGTCTTTCCGATATTCACGTTTAAAAACAGACGAACGGGTTTAATTTCCTTGAAACAATATCTCTCGGTTGTTATACAACATCATCAAACAACAACATCAAACTTCACTTTTATCAGGTTGGTAACTAAGTAATTGCCGATGTCTTTGGCCATATTTTTAAATGGCTTCTGTCAATGATATATTTTTTAGCCCTTTGACATTTGTTAGCTGTCAGTCTAACTTTATTTTAGAAACAAATTGCTCGTATTTTTTGTGAAAAAATATTATTTTGTCGTCAGTTTTAATATGGAGTGCAAAAACGAGCACTTTCGTCATATTTCATATCCGACCCTTTTTTGTAACGAATCATCACCGGCGATGAAAAATGGGTTGTTTACAGTAACGTCAATCGAAAACGATCTTGGTCCAGGCTTGACGAGCCAGCACAATCCACCTCGAAAGCTGATATCCATCAAAAGAAGATTTTGCTCTCAACATGGTGGGATTGGTTGGCTCCTCGATCGTACTCGTATAGTGGTTAGTATACCCGCCTGCCACGCGGGTGACCGGGATTCAATTCCCCGTCGGGGAGCCTGTGGCACAAGACTAATAACCTTGCACGAAAAAGACAAATCATTATGGAAAATTTAACAAACCTCAGGACTTGCTAAATAAGGTCAAGACCGGCTCCCGGTTGTAGTGCCGATGATGATGATGGTGGGATTGGAAAGGTATGGTGCATTCCAAGGATTTGAAGGTGGGGTTGGAAAGGTGTGATGCTTTCAAGGAATAAAACGATCAAGTTGGTTGTGTACTGTCAACAACTGGACATATTAAATACAGCCATCAACGAAAAGAGTTGCTCCATTGAAAAGGTGTCATTTTTCACCAGGAAAACGATAGGCCGCATACATGTTTGGTCACTCACAAAAAATTATTGGAGCATGGCTGGGCGTTGATATTACATCCACCATATAGCATTGACCTTGCTCCATTAGATTGTGGGTGTGGAGATGTACTGGTGTCGGCAGGGACATGGATTTTCTTCCTCACCACTACGTTCGTTGATGCTCCACAAAATTGTCCCAGGCGAATTCCCAGGATAGGTCGAAGGGAGCATATAAAATGCACTGATAATATTTACTACGGTTTATTCGTCTGTCTTCTAAGTTTCACAAGCCAGCGGGGAACACAACGTTTACTATGGTTTCTTTTTTTTCTCTTACATTTTACAAACCAGCGGGGGAGCGTAACATTGCCATTGATAAAAACTTAAGGGGAAACATAACATTGTTATTAATAAAACTTAAGGGGGACTTGGCGCTTTCTTTTCACAGCTTCACAACATCATCATTGATAAAAACTTAAGAAACCTGGCGGACTTATTTTATAGTCTCACAGCATATTGTTTGCTAAATTTTTGCATCCGCGACCACTTGTTCTACGACTATCGTTACACTGTTTATTAAGTTCTCTTTCTTTGAACGATATACCGGCGCGGGATCCCCACTCGGCTCGATTCTTGGGGTTTTCGAACTCCGACTCCTGTGACGATTAATTGCTAAAACTCGACTCGGCTAGCTTGGAGACTTGGCTCTGGGAGCGACACACTACGGGGCAAAGGAGAGGGAACGAAGCGCACTATGTAGTGGTTGGACAACGACTGACCAATGAATGGAAAGAATCTATTCATCGCGTCGTGGCGGCTGAGTCATAACAGAAATAAACTCACTGCCACTTCCTAGGAACTCGAGGGGGATTGCTATACTTGCATAGGGAATTCAGTTCCAGCGAATCCTCGCCGTATAAGCTGAGTTGGATTCGTTGGTTGTGCATACCGGGAAATTGGTTTCGGCGGCATAGCTAAGTATGATCAAGGGTCTTGATTGTTGTGATCGTTTCATGGAAAATTGGCTGTCGCATGGTTGCGAGCGAGAAGTATAATTTAAGGAGGAAATGAACCGAAGTGGTTTTCGGGGGAAATTGGAATTGCTTGGGTGCAAGCAAGGAATATCGTTTAGATAAGATATTAACCGAAGTAATTTCGGGGAAATGTATGCGGCTCGGTATAGTTGGTGGTGATGGTTAATGCCCCGTTGTAGGTTTGAATATGCGTTTTATTACAGCATATGAATTTCGAGAAAATTGAGATTGCTTGGTCGCAAGGAAGGAATATAACTTAAGTAAAGAATTGACCGCAGCAATTTTGGGAAAATGTATGCGGGGATGATTTAGAATGTATTCTGTTGAATTGTATTCTGTTGCGGGTTTTGGAGTATGTTTTATTGCAAAGTTTGGAATGTATGCTATTGCGGATTTTGCATGGGAAGCTGGGTTAAGGTGACGCGCTGTTAGCGGTCAAGGTTGGTTAGAATTGTGGGTTGGTTCTCCGTGTGGTATAGAGAACCTGCGCCAGATTACCATTTATTTCGACCTTTTCAAAACTCTTCGGATTGTAAAACTTTCAATGATGATGAATCTGTGAAATCACAGTTGATTCAGGTTTTTACCGATACAGATTAGAAGTTCTACGAACATGGAATTATGAAGTTGCCAGAAAGATGGTAAGAGGTAATCGAACAAAATGGAAAATATATCATTGGTTAAAGTTTATTCGTTGTATTTAAAAACATGTGTTTTATTTATCGGAAAAATCGGCAATTACTTAGTTCCCAAGCCAATATATCTTCGTTCAAATATGAAAACCGAATTACGGATCGATTTTGGTCTATTTATCTGTGTTATCGAAAAACTCCAAAATATCGGCGGCATATAAAAACGAATTCCTGATTCAAATTGAAATTTAGTATGGTGTCTTTTAAGAAATGCCAGTACATGAAGGTAATGTCGACGTTTCATTATCAACGCTGCCGCCCCTGAAATTCGGCCATTTACTGATCGACCCTCGATTATTTCATTTGAACCGGCCCGCTTGAACAACATTTTCACGAATACCCGTGACACTGTCAAAAACTGTTGATTATTTCAAATAGATTGTAACGCAAAATTCATTTGGAAACATGATTCTGATTAAGAATTCTAGTCATGTGTAATAAAATTCAATGACAAAGGAAAAAAAACTACGCACCTCAACATGGCCCCATCCATCGGCATTCATTTTAGCCGCAGCTTCCACACTTTCCTTGGCTCCCATTTTACTGCAAATTCCTTTTCTAGTTGTTCAAACGATATGTTTCAGATGCAAGAAGCTCACAAGATTTCGATGTAAATTTGACTAAGTATATATCAAGTACACGCGTGCTCCTTTTCTCTCTTAACCCGGTGTAATGATTATGAAAGCGAATAAATTCCGCGCACTTACGGCACAGGAGTTCAATAAACAAGTGTCCTTTTATCAATCATTCGAAATACAGTAGACGGTGTCTTTGATTCGTCGTTTTTATCAAGAAACTATATCACTTTGGATTCTCTGTAAGGATCATATTTATAAAATCCTTCGTTTCTCATACAACCTCAGCGACCCAACGGTGACGTTTGTATCATTAAGATCAAAAAGTACCCGTCAAAATATCGTTTGCTCCATCCACTGTTGTCGGTATACTAATTTGCTGATTTAATTTATATTCTCTGCCGAAAGTTTATTCATTTGTGGTGATCAATTTCCACTGAAGGATATTTCTGCGAGAACTTGGATCGAGCACATAGATTCTCCTTGTTGTTAAAGAAAAAATAAATAAATAAATAAATAAACCTGACGAAGTTTATCCTCTCTCAGTCACATCCAGCTGCCTGGAATAGCGCTGGTGTCTGTTTTGAATAATGACTTTTGGCCTTTTCCCTCGCAGTTGTTCGGCCCTAATGCCTGCTATGCGTCATACACGCCCACGTACGTTGTGGACTCTAATTGGTAAAGCTGTTGTGAATCTCTATTCTCTAGGATGCACGGTGTTTGCAACTTGGCAAGTCTCGAAGATGTACCGTGAATGTATTGGTCTCCATTCACACAAAACCGGAGCTATACTCGGAAAGGATCTCGATTCCGATTCCAATTTAAACAAAGTTGAGGTTTAAGTAATTAGTGCAGGATGAGGGCAATTTATCTGAAGCTGAAGCTGAAGCACACGCAAGTTGTCAATGATTGTAAGGAGAAATGTTGCACGAACGACGCTGATTTATAAGGGTCGATATATGAAGGACAGGGGCGGTGAAGTACGACTCATGTGCTGTTGATAGGAATTGAAGCAGATTCGGGGCTGTTGGGTAGTGAAAGTAAAGGTCCTGGGGTTGGTTGTACTGCTTAAGAATTTGATGCGATATTAAGGAGTATGTTTGTTGCGTTCATGGGATATTTCCAGTTATATTGTTGTAGCTTTGAAAGGTAGTCGGGTTTGGTTTGGCTGGTTTAGGGACGGCGGCATATGATAAACATCCTGTAAATTGCGTTTCGGTGATGAAGAACGAAAGTTTCGTAAGAAAATGTAAACAACTGAAGAGTTTGAGGGTGGAGAAGCTCACGCCGAACTGAACGATTCGATAAAACACTGGAACATTCTTAACGAAACGTGACTTGGGAGTAAAATTCTTAATCAGTAAGACTCCAAAATTACTTTTGATCCTTTTACACACTAAAAAATACCGAAATGGTTCCTTTTTTTCTCTTTCAACACTTTTCACTTGAAGTCTTCACCACACCTTGTTTTTGAATGGCTCTTCTTTTATACACCTTCCTCCGGCGCTATTGTTGATTTCACTTTTCAAATTTCATTATATACTTTTTCCATTTGTCACAACCCACATCTAGGACCTACGGGGATAGAATATCACACAAGATATAATTCTTTGAACTTTTCACATCAAATCTCCTGCACACAGAAGAAGCATCGATAAATTTTTTGATTTTTTATTCCTTCACGTTTTTAAAAGCAAATAAAAGTAATAAATAGAGCGAAATGAAGGATGCTCTCGACTCAAGAATCTTTTAAGACTAAAACACACTTTAATATAGTATTTTTATTGTTAAATTTAAGTTAATATATAGAGTAATAAATTTTGTTTCTAAAAAGCTACGACCGCACAACCGACAACGATGAAATTCGTGAGATTTTTGATAGAAAAAGTCACCCTCGCAAGGGAACACCCATGCGCTGGAAGTAGCATCCTCATCCAGGATGAATCTGTGGCCTCTCAGCATGATGGGGAGCATTCCGCTTTCGTGTGGAACATGTGAGAATACGACTGTATGCGTGACGGTGCAACTTTTCAGTTTACTATAAATATTTTATGGTTCGTTAAGTTATTTCCTGTGTGTGGCTGTTATAAATAAAACTTTTATTTTTTATTTTTGTTTTATTATCATTTTTGTTATGGTCGTATCTCTCAATGTCCTTTTTGTTATTGGCCGTTCTCTCAGATGATGTCGGGTTCTCTCAGATGATTTTATTGGAATGGACCTAATTTTGTGTAAGTAGGCGACTGTTGGTTGCATCGACGTGGAAAGGAGCCGTCATTATGATAATATTATGAACCATTGGAATTTGTTTACATTCTGGCCGCTGTCGAGCATAGGATTCAGTGCAGGGAATAGAAACGATTTACACTTTTGTATTAAACTGGAGCAATTTTCAAGCATCCTTTGATCATAAATAAATTTTGAGTTAATTTGCCTTTATGATTTTTGAAATTCGATTCATACAATTTTTAATAAACCAACTTTCTGCAGGAACTAATTCTTCAATTCAAACTTTAGGCTAAACTACGTTTACGAATTTTTCAATTTGGTCTTTTGTACTCTTTTTAGTATATAAGTATTGGGTTGTTGACGCAGTGGTAAACGCCAACCTATTTGAGTTAGTTCCGCATGCAATTATTTAAAGAAGAAATAAAATATCTACTATTTTAAATAGTTGAAATGAAGAGAAGGGAACCAGTGTTGGTGAACTCTACATTTTGGCATTCAAAAAATACGGCGGCCTAACTCTGTTGAACTTGTGATGACTTGACTCTTGGCAAATATCTTTTTAAAATTGTAGTATACAAAATAATAATATAAAAGGCAGACACTCCATAACATACGTTGTTTCATAAGTTTCCAAACTATAGACAATATTATAGGTGATGAAAAATGTAATCCCCCAAATTTTGAATGAAGACATAGGCTCACAGTGTTGAAGGGGATGATATCGCCACAAACTAGAGTACAATATTCTTCTATTTGATACTTCAAACGCTAACTGGCTTGAAAATACCTATCTTTATAGTATCATCTACTAAGTCTTTCTTGTATTATAAATTGATTTTATATTTTGAAATATTTCGCGACACTAACACGCAACCACAAAAAAGGCGGTAGGAAGACCATACATACGAGACAAAAACAAGTATGTCCTACAACGTTGACTCTGTCTTCTGACATTGTTTTGCCAGAATTACCCACGTGCATGAGAAGATTAAGCTCGTTTCTAGGCTATATTTAGAGGGAGGTGTTTTGTGGGGGTTCTTTCAAAATACGCGAAGAACCACCCACAATTCCAACCCCAACTCCCGTCACCTACCCCCAGTCGCCTGCAAACATTTCCTCCCAAAGGGCATTCTTTCATGCATTAATGCATCAGACCAATTTTCCTGAAAATAATTCGGTTAACACACAAAGTACCCATCATAAATCAGGAAACCTTATCGGCGCCCCTGACAGCCGGCGTATCCTGCCACACGCGTGCGCGGCAGATTTTCCCGGCCTATCCACATTCACGGCAGCCTTTTGTCCAACCGACAAAAGCAGTTTTCGCATCTCGCGTCTAGCCACGAATTCGATCCTTTCCGCCGCATAGATACCGTGCACAATCACCATTGTGTAAGTATTTAAATTGCTTGTTTTAGCACCAGTTTCCTAATGGCATGCAGCCTATTTACACAGCTGCATGCACATCTCCCACGATGCCCTTTGTCCCATTTCCTTTTCCCGGTTACGTTACCCATGACCTCACTGCATGGGTAAACAATGCAATCTCCGCAGGATCAACCGCACCCTCGCCAGTACTAACTCAGTACTCTTCGCTTTCCCTTAAAGAACAAACTCGCCCCTAGCCGAGAGTCGACTCTGCACGAGTCAGGCAGTCGAGTTTTAACTTAAGTGGAGTGCGTACGGGAGCGCGCACGAAGAGGGAGTCGAGTGTCAACCGGAGTCGGAGTTGGACGCTCGTGAATCAACTTAGTTCTTGGAAACGGTGCAACTTAACTTAACGAAACTAGGGGTTGATATTTGAAATCGCGCCCAGTGCTGTTTTAGAATGGCCATGCTAATAAGTGGCTCTGTGTGAAAGATTGTAAAGCAGATTAACTAAATATTAATGAATGTGAATGTTGTGCTTAAGTTGAATACTAATGTGATCAATAAACGCGTTGACACAAACGTGCGGTTGCACGAACATTGTTTGTATCGACTCTTTTCGGTTGCCTTTAGGATAAGGATACCTGTTTAAGAATTTAACGAACCACGTTTACCAACGACTTGGTCGTGTTAAACTGTCAAGTGTATTCTATTTACCGAAGGTGTGCACATTATATTAAGTGTGTGTGAAACATTAAACAGTATTATAAATAAAGAGCGCGAAACCCAAAGACGAACGTGTACGTTTTATTTGGACTTAAGTGGTTTAAGGTGAGTTCGGTGACCAACTACATACCATCTTCATGATGGAATATTAGTGAACCCGTGCCGGCACACCGACTGATATAACCCACAGTTTCATTGATGGTTTCTTTTTAGTGCAAAAGTTCTATAACTACAAAGACAAAGGGATAAGAACAACTAGTTCGTCGAAGATCGGTCGACCCTGGGTGTGGAAATGCACGCCGATTTTGTCTTCAGTATTTAATTTGCCTTTTGGAAAGACAACGTATAGCGTTTGAAATAATAGTGAAGAAGAACATGTGATTCGAACTGACGCTATGACAGTTAGAATCACCAAAAATTGAGCCTAAGCGTTACCCATCGGGCTAATGGCCGCGTTTAGAATTTGATTTTTAAAATCGACTATACTCCACTGATGTGAATTGTTATGTATTCGCTATGGTATACGGCTCTGATGTATTTTCTTATTCGATTTTTCGTTCGGTGTTCTTCACTATTTTGCTTGTGAATTGTGTGTGTATCTGTTAGAGACACCACAAACGTACTCTTTATATGTGCTTATAGTACTTCCTCTGTCCGTTAAATTTCTGTTTCGCTATATGCATTTCTTATCTTCCCTGTGCGCAACAACACATTGTTGACACTCTCGCTCGCAGTGGAAAATTATCGATCATGCGGTGCCGATAACGTCGCAGAGACCAAGACAAAAACTCAGCAGATTCTTTCTTTTATTTTCTCTTCCTTCTTCGAAATGATTAGCCTTCAGTGGCTGATTTTCACATTCGTCTTATTGACACGTCAGCTCCTCTACTTCACTTTCCTAATGTTCATTTTTTCATTTGATATTTATTATACGCTCTTGCAAAGTCGTGTTACGCACAAAACCATCCACCCCTGAATACCTACCTCTTTGGAGATGGTCTCCACCATTAATCGCGCATCCATCAAATATCGTGATAGCAATTCAATATCAAACAAATCCAAGGCGTGATAAACGGACCATATGTTCAACACGCAAAATCACCTGATCCCAAATGTGCGGACCAGCTGACCAACTTTCAAACAAAGTTGTTGAGAATCATAAAATGCACGTCTGAAATTTTATGATCCTTTAAAGGTTTGATTACCCAAACCATTTCCCACAGACAATATATTTTTGCATTCTCCTGAAACAAACAACTTGCACCATAAAACGAACCACATGTTCGTTTTATCCCCCACCGACGTAGAGGATCGTAAATGTGCATTAGCAAGATCCTCTGTTGATTTTTCCTTTGTGTGGGGATACGAAGTCATTGCGCCGGCATGGGAGCGAGTTCTACTTCGACCCACTCGCCGCTAAAACTCTGCATGTCACAGAGGAGAAAATACATTAAAACACACTCGGTTGTTGGTGGAGGTTGCTTTTATTGGTTTTTTTTTTTAATGTTAATTTATTTTAATATTGCGATGTTGCACACTGATGTATTCATTTAATTAAAAAATAGTCTTTCATATACCCGTAGTTGCAAGATTTTAGAACAACTTATGAATAAAAAAATAAACGAAATGCATTTAAAACAAAAGTCCGCAAATGAAAAGAATGAATTCCTTGCCCACATTAGAGCAGCTATCGAACTCTTCCTTATTTATTAATCTCTTATGCTAAAACAAAAAAACGTAAGACCGTGTACTCAACTTGAATTACATTATATTAATTGATACGACTCGATACGCGTTCGACTCGAACTTGACTTTTTGTTTCACTCCGTACCGGCGCTGGTACGGTGGATGGCGGACGATCTGTCCGCTTTGATGGTTGTAATGCGACTTAATCGAGGGTTGGAATCTGGTTCTTGATTCACCCTCGATTCGGTGGTGGTGGATATCCTCTCCACTAAGGATATGTTTTTACTTACCACCAGAGAAACGTAAAGTCTCTCTTGGTGGAATAGAAAACCAGATCTCGTAATGGAGGAGTTCATGGTGGTATGTGTGTGATCGTTTAGATCTGTGTTGTTTACTCATGCGCGAAGGCAATGGAAAAACAAAACAGGCAGAGGCGGCAAGGACAAAGGAATCGGGAAGATCGTTGTTTATGAAGTGCATCGCGCTAAATAAATAGACGACGATGCATCGAAGAAATGTGCTAAAAGAAAAGATGAGACGAGGGCATCATAATTGTCTTAGATGAGTGATGCCTTTGTGTAGATAGACGAATAGACATTGGGAAAAGGTGCTAATGGGTTGCGATACTTTATACAATGAAAATTGTATAACGTATCTTGGGTCGGTGGCCGAAACGAATCCCTTACTTGCATTTGTATATGAGGGATAATTCGTTGTAAGAAACGGATTCTATATTTGCATTGTTTATGCTTTGAATTCAATCCGGCGGCTATGCTCGAAGTCGATGATTGTTTGGAGATTATCAATAGCTGCAGGTCATTGCGAAGCAAATTAGATGGTTACACAATGGCGGTTTGTATAACATCGATGCCAATTGTATATGTCATCTAAGGCAACTCAAGGGCCGTATTCTAGTGTGAGTATTTACACTAAACAAGAATTCGGTTCTAGGTCATTAATGCAGAAATCCATTGATGCCTGCCTGAATGCCCTTGTGGGAGAAATTCTTTACAGGAATTCCTAGGTAATGCGTATGTATGATTGGGATCTGTGATGTCATCCGCATATGCGACCACTTGTGTGACCCCGTTCAGGAATGGTCCGGCCATGTTGTCGTCTTGTACCTTAACGGCATACTCGAGCACAAGGTTAAAAAGACATGGTGAGGGTACATTCCCCTGTTCTGAGAGTTGGTTTTCTATTCTAACTCGCCGTTTGTTCTCGTTCATGCAAATTTTAATGAGGGCGACATATTTTTTTGGTATTCCCAGCTCAACTACAATATGGTAGAGTCTCAGCCTTGCGACTGAGTCGCAGGCTTTTTTGAAGTCAACGAACAGTTGGTGAACCGTCTCTCCGTATTCCCACTTCTTTTCCAGCAGTTGCCTTATTGTGTCACATGAGTACTAAAATAATAACATTAAAATTTAGTTAACTAAAGAATAAAACAAAGAGTGTTTTATTTTAAAGGTGTGGCATGTCTGTGTGGTGTGCAAAGATATAACAGCCGTGCATTTTTACATATTCTTGATTTTGTAATCTTTGCGCTCATTTTCTATATTCATCTCTTTTTTTTCCAACTCACATTCCACGCGTATTTTTCTTACTGAACCTCGTTTCCCTGCCCCCCCCCCCCCCGCTCCTACTTCCTGCTAAACCAGCAGATGTCATCTGTACCCTCGATACGCGATCTCGGGATCTTATTTGACAGGGAGCTTAGCTTCATCCCGCATATTGATGATATTATTCTTAAGGCCAACTCTGTCCTTCGGTTTGTGAAACGCTGGTCTAGAGAATTCTCGAATTCTTACGTTTCCCGTTCCCGCTACATAGCCTTCGTCCGCCCCCTTATTGAATACGCCAGTCAGGTCTGGTCCCCACACTACTCGTCCCATGTACACAGAATCGAAAGCGTGCAACGTCGTTTTCTACGTTTTGACCCCCGCGGACTGAACTGGGCGAATCCTCGGATTCTCCCTCCATACACAAGCCGGCTGCATCTAATCAACTTCAACACACTTGAGGAGCGCAGAACTTATGCCGATATCCTTTTCGTCCACCGTCTCCTTTCAGGCACAATCAACTGCCCAAGTTTGCTCTCCATCATTCCACTTCACACTAACCCCTGTAATCTGAGAACCCTCATCTCTTCTATCAATCCACCCACCACACTTCTTACGGCTCTAATGGACCCATTTCGCGAATGATGCGGCGGGCAAACTCCTACCTTACCTCCTTCGATTTTAACTTTACCTCTACTGCTCTCAAACTTCATCTCCTCTCTTTCCCCTTCTGACCACACCCACTCCCCGTCTACACTCTTACATCCTGTACTAAGCGAAATGAATGAATGAGTAATAATTAATGGATAAACCCAGTCACCAACTCGCCAAACATACCCCCCCCCTCCCTTGTTTTTTTTTTCTTTTAAATCATAGTTTATATATATAAGAATAGTTTTAAGATAGTTGTTAAGTTTTATCGCTTGTACTAAGCTGAATATATGAGGGTTCTGCCCTCACTAAACATTTTAAACACTTACAACTGAAGATCATTTTCAGACATGTGACTTTTTGGAACTTACCATCGCCGTTGTCCTTGCACATAAATAAATCGAATGCTGTGTTCTTGACTCCCCTTGTATTTTATCTGATCTTCAGTCACTTCTCATCTTCTAATGCTCTTGTGCCGGCGTTTTTGTTCGGGCGGCCAGGTTGGCACTTCCGTTCCAACTTTCTTCAGCTTTCTAAAGTTGACAAATTTCACTGGAACACTTTCTCATGCGTTACAGTATATAAGGACCTCACCCGAACTTGTAAACGGGGTGGCTGGTTTGGAGATTTAACTTGTCTTTAATCTGGATATCTCTCTCTGGGGTTACACTCGTTAAGGATATTCCCTTATCTTGTAAATGATATATATAAAATGTAGACAACTAAGTAATTGCCGATTTTTTCAGATATTTACACCCATTTTTTTAAATACAAGGGATAAACTTTCCTCCATGACATATTTTCCATTTTGTTCGATTGCCCCTTGCCGTCTTTCTGGCAAATTCATAATCCCACGTCCGTAGAACTACTGATCTTTATCGGTAACAAACTGAATCAACTGCGATTTGACAGTGTCATCATCATTGAAAGTTTTACAATCGAAAAGTTTTGCAAAGATCGAAATAAATGGTAAGCTGATGGAACAAGGTTAAGGCTATATGGTGGATGTAACATCAATTTCCAACCAAACTCCAATACATTTTGCAGAGTGGCCAAAAATGTATGTGGCCTATCGTTGTTCCGGTGAAAACGGACACATTTTCGATGGACCAAATCTGGCCGTTTTTCATCGACTACTGCATTTAATCTGTCCAGTTATTGAGAGTACACATCGGAATTGATGGTATGATTCCTTGGAAGCAGCTCAAAGTGCGCCACACCGTTCCAATCCCACCAAATTGAGAGCAAAATCCTCTGTTGGTGGATATCAGTTTCCGACGCGGATTGTGCTGGCTCGTCATGCCTGGTGCAAGATCGTTTTCGATTGATGTTACTGTGTACAACCCATTTTTCATCACCGGTGGTGATTCGTTTCAAAAAAAGGGTCGGGCTCATTGCTTTTAAAGTGCAAATCGGAACCTAAACACCAAGCTTTTTAACGAGTGTTATACGTTTTTAATGTTTATCAATCGCTGTATGTGACACATTTAACTTTTTTGCTATCTCTCGTACAGTTACATGGCGATCCGACTCGATTATGGCTTTAATTTGATCATCTTCAAGCTCACCTGATCGACCGAACGAAATTTGTCAAACCAATTTCGGCACTGTCTTTCTTTTAAGGCTTCTTCGCTATACACATCACGTAACTATCTAGCAGCTTGCTTTACGAAAATAAAATATGACGAAAACGTTCGTCTTTGCACTGCATATTAAAACTGACGCCAAACAAATATTTTTTTCAGAAAAATAAGCGCAATATGCTTCTAAGGCAAAGTAAGACTGACAGCTAACAAATGTCAAAAGAAAAAAAAGTCATTGACAGAAGCCATTAAAAATATAACCAACGACATCTATGTGTGAAATCGACAATTTTCTTAGTTGCCAAACTGATACATATATAGATGTATATTATATATGACAGAAGAAATAGAAAATCTAGTACCATATTCAGTACTAATGGTATTAGTGTTGTATAACACATATAATAAAGGCGACTCTATTCGCATACGTTGAACGAAACACATCGTTTACTTCGGCAAGTACATTACATTTTATTTATACTCTGTGACAACAGAGATTTTTTTAAAAATTCAAAGAAGCACAAACAAGATTTTGTGTGCTTCAGTTGCACTGGGATTCGGGGAACTGGGTGGGAATTTGGTTGAATAAATTCCCGGAAGGAGCAATTATGAAAAGCATTTAGAATTAGGCATTTCATAATGTTAATGGTTATTGGGAATTGAATCAATGTGCGACAAATTGATTTTTCGTCTAATTTGTCGCTGATATGATTCATATGGAGAAGATATTGGAATTTTGTTTGACGAATTTCGTGAAAGACAAAACCATGAAATGCATTTGAAGATACGCATTTCATGATGTTATAATTCCAGGAAATTTCTCAACGCACAGTATGAAATTAAGGTTCGTACTATGACGCATCATTTGGGGAAAAGGGATTAGGTTGAGGTTTATTAGGAGTTGGGTGAGGGTGGTGTTTAAGGATCACTACACAAGTGTAGAGAACTGGAAAATTTGGCGAGAGTCTTTAAACATTCATTTTGTGGAGATAAAGTGCACCGCTGACGAAGCAAAAAGAGCAATTTTTTTTAAATCGATTGTTTCAACAATACACGAAGTACTGCACCGTTTATGTGGTCAAATTGCAATCGATAAAAAAATATTTAAGGTCTTGTGCACAATTTTTGATGACCCCTACACTCCACCACCCAAGCAAACGACTGGATTGGGTTGTGTGTATAGCACAAAATATCATTTTTAAAGATTAGGAAGAGAGTGAGTGAGAGTGTCGAACCTTGGGGAACACCTGCATTAATTTGATGGGAAGCAGATTTGACAGCATCAAGAACCACTTGGATTGAATGGCCACAAAGGTAGTCTCTTTTCCATCAGATCAGGGAATTGCCCACTCTATAGAAATGTAATTTTGATAAAAGGGCTGGATGCCAAAGTCTGTCGAAGGCTTTTTAAAATATCCAATGCCACAACCTTGCTTTCTCCGAAGTAGTGGAGGGAATGGCTCCACTTTTCGGTAAGGTACGCCATCAAATCTCCTGTGGACCTTTTGATACGAAAGCCATATTGGCGGTCATTGAGGAAGTCATTTGATTCCAGATATTTCGGAAGTTGATGGTTAATCAGTGATTCCATTACTTTCGAGAGAATAGAAGTTAGTGCTATGGGTCGATAGGAAGAAAGGGATGATTTGTCACCCTTTTTGGGAATTGGCTGAATGTCCGCTGACTTTCATCTATTTGGGAAACGGCCAGTAAGACAAATGGAAGAGTTTCCGCAGTGGTTTAGAAACTGAAGATAAACATCTCTTCAAGAGAATTGGGGGAATGCCATCAAGACCAGCAGATTTGTGTGCGTTAAGCTCCTTGAGTGCCGGGCAACAGTACGCGTTCGGAAGCGAATCTGGATCATGGTGTGATGCTTCTGCTCAAGTTGAGGTGGAAAGAGGTGGTATCAGACAGCGTTGAGTTGGCTGCAAAATGTGCAGCAAGTAGATTCGCTTTGTCTATGGCACTGAACTATTAGCGATGGAATGGATAAGGAGACCGAGTTTTGGATGTTCTTCACAAATGCCCAGAAGTTTGTACTACCTGTGGGAGAGTGTAGTATTTTTTGTCTCATTCTCTCGGCATGCACGAACCTTGCGCGTTGAATATGCGCATTGCAGTCGGTTCTAGCTCTCTTAAATCTTTCCGGTTTTCCTCAGTATTGTTTGATTTATACAACCGGAAGCTCAACTCTTTAGCCTCAATGGCTTCTCTGCACCCGGAATCGAACCACATATTTCTGTTCGGTTTGATACTCTTTACTCTGTGTGGAATAAGGGTTCGCATGCCAAGCAGAGGCGTATCTTCCAATTGATTGAACAAGAAATTTCCTGAACAAGTGATGACTCATTTTAATGCAAAATTGCCGATTGTAGTTACAACAGATCCTAGTAAAATGTTTGTGGCAGAAGTTGTATCACACAGGTTTCAGGTTTCCTGATGGGCTAAACCGATTGCGTTCGCATCAAGATCCTTAGCCAAAAGTGAATTAAATTATACATTTATTGAGAAAGAAGTCTTAGTCATAATATTTTCAGCCGTAAAATTATAGCAATATTTGTTAAAAAATTTTTCACCATTTCGACTGATCATAAACTGTTATTGACGATTTTTCGTGTATTTATAACACGTTGACTTCCAATGATGGCAGCAGTGAGTATGCAATGCTGGGCGGTTATTCTGAGCGGTTTCAATTATAAGATTGAATATGTAAAAGGCATCAATAATGAGGCAGACAATTTGTCAGGTGAATTTGAGATAAACTTATAATTTGCAGTCACATCGCGACAATGGGGACAGGGCGAATTTTATGTAGTCTTATAGATAACAGTGACATCGCGACAATGGAGACTGGGCGAATTTTGTTTAGTCTTATAATTCACAGTCAATCAGAGCAGGACACTCTTGATAGATAGGTACGCTTGAAAATAAAAAGACGGTTTGAGATTAATTGTCACTTCAAAGTAATAGTTAGTTCTAAGAATTAATAAACTGAATATATTAAAGTGAATATTTTTGAATTAACAAAGGGAATATTTTTATACCACGTTTGGGTGCTCAACCGAGATTTTATCGAATGAATAAATACAGCAAACAAAGACTAAAGACGACGACGAAGGAGTAAAAACGACCAATAACGACAACATAGCTTCTAGCCTCAAAAAGATAAATTAACCATGTCTGAAGCGAGCGATTTCATAGTTAGGAAATTGCCACAAAATACTAAGATGTGTGGATTAACCATCAGCGGTACGAAAGTCGAGGTAATCGCCCGACTGGTTGAACCTGATGCAACGGGCAATTGGACGGGATTAACTAACGAGGAGGGGAACCAGGATATCGCATCTGACACAGGACACCGCGATTGCATAGGAAATACCGAAGAGAAGGATCGCAGCCAACAATCTCAAGCCACTGCAGCGCTAACAAACCTCGAAAGAGAACTTCATATGCCCAAAATGGAATTTATCCTGTGTGAACTCGAACTCGCTCAATGTGAAATTGCGATGCTGCGACAGGATGATCACTTAACCGCAGGCGAGTCGCGAGTATGAGAGACGCGCGGAAGACGAAGCGGAACAGCCACTTTATTTTCCCTGTAATCAACCATGAGCGTTCAGATTATTTCTGAATTAGTAAGTGAGTTCGACGGTACGCCTGATGACTTCCATGTTTGGGAAAGATCAAGTTCATGAAGGAAATGTATGAGCTAGCGGATGACATGGCAAAAACGTTGATCGGAACTGAGTTCTTGGGATCAAGAAACTTCCAGGCAAAGAATAGTACAATTTACATTAATCCTTATGACGATGCTGAAGATTTACTGGAGATTTTGCAGATCAGCGTGCTCGAGAAGATAAGCACCCAACGAAAAGCACATAGTTAACAATCAAATAGGAAAATGGCAGAACCAGGGCATCAGTCGACCCTCATCATCTGACTATGCAGGACCAATTGTGCTGGGCAAGAAGAAATGCGGAACACACCGATTGTGCGTTGACTATCGACTTTTGCGAGACAGATATCCGCTGCCGATAATCGAAGACCAACTGGATAAAGTGCAAGACGCGAAGATCTTTAGTACACTCGACTTGAAAAATAGTTTCTTTCACGTGCCAGTCGTTGCCGAAAGTATTAAATACACCGCTTTTATTGTTCCAAACGGTTCCTACGTGTCTCTTTGGCCCGTGTAATACACCATCAGTTTTCCAGCGATATATACATGCCATATTTCGAGACGTTATTCGGGACGGGCATATCTTAACATACATTGATAATCTGATTGTTCTTTGGGACTGACTGGATACTTCACGAAATTTATTCCTTACTACTCAAGGATTGCGCGACGTTTATTAAGCGTTTTGCGAGCAGATGTCAAATTTAGTTTTGGAGACCCCGAAAAACAAGCTTTCGAACTACTGAAGACGTGGCGAAGCCAAAAACATGTGCTTAATTTGTGTCGAATAGGAGCTGAGACAGAACTCCATACAGACGCTTCGAAGTACGGATACGGATCCATCCTCTTGCAACGCGACGAAAACGATAGGTTGCTGCATCCAATATACTTCGCTAGCGGTAAAACAACGCCGGTGGAGGACAAGTATTAGAACTATGAACTTGAAGTTTTGGCGGTTACCGGGGCACTTTGGCGATTCCGAATACATCTGCTGAGTATACATTTCAAGATTGTAACCGCTTCCAAAGTCTGTACAATGACGATGGGCAAGAAGGATTTTTGCGTTCGAGTAGCTCGATGGGCATTGCTGCTAGAAAAATGCCAGTATTCAATAGAACATAAACCGGGACGGGGCATGATCACATCGACACATTAAGCTGAAACCCACTTCCAAGATCACCATCATCGGCACTACAACCAGGATCCGGTCTTGGCCTTATTTAGAAAATCTCTCCACCTGTATACGGTCCTTATTCGAGACTTGTTAAATTGTCCATAATAATTTGTTTGTCCAAACAAGGTTATTAGCCTTGCGCCAACCTTTCTCAGGGTGTCGCTGCATGCATTGGTTCACTACTTGGCGGGTGCCAAAGTAGCTATCCAGGGGTGGCACGTGGAGACTGCATGTCAACTTGGATTAAACAGGGACAAGATCGGCCTGCCCTTCGCCAGGTTAAAAGCAGAGACTTTACCCTGTATGTTCGCCAGCATGCCCTCCACTTCCAGGATGCTTGGTAATTAACGAGAGCCACGATTGCCTTACTGTGCGACTCAAGAAAGCACAGCAATACGACGACGACCTACAGGAGGAGATCAAGCGGTTAGAAGAAGGAAAGCTCCATGGCTATGCCTTGCAACATGGTTTGTTATATAAAGTTGTTGGTGGCGAGGTGCGCGCTGTAATTCCGAAATCAATGCAGCTACAGGTGATACGAAAGCCCAGGAACAAGGCCACTTTGGGATCAATAACACAGAGGCGCTGGTCCAGAATCATTACTGGATACCTGTTTTAAGGGTTAAGGCTGAAAAGGTAATTCGGAACTGTATTTCGCATATACTGGCCGAGCGAAACCGAGGATAAGGACAAGGATTCCCGAATCCCGTGGAAAAGGACAGTGTGCCCCTCGACACCTTCCACCCAGGTCCTCTGGCGTCAACCAAGAAATCTTACACGCTCACCCTGGTCATTGTGGACGCTTTTTCCAAGTACATTTGGCTGTATGGCACAGAATCGACGGCATCAGCATAAGTCATCTGTCATTTGCGAAGGTATTCATTTATCTTTGCAAATCTTCAGAGGATCATTTCCAACAGGTGTACCGTATTTACTTCAAAGGAGTTCGAGAGATATTGCCGCGAAGAGGGTGTTGAGTACGTTCTGGGAAACACGCAGTGGTTCCGCCAAACCCCACGGTACATTTACCTTAAAAACCCCCGTAATCATCACCCAAGACGCATAAGTCTTCGCCAATGCATTCCATTCGGCACCTAAAAATGCTTCACGCATTATATAGATCAAATCTATGATCATTAAGTCCCTGTAAAGAAAACTTACCTTCATGCATTCTCTTCGCATACCACTGCACCTTAAGATTTCTTTATTAGCTTACCAGGAAATTCCAATCAATTTCGGCATCTAAGTCGCCAGTCAAATTTCCTTAGATGAATTCCGGTAAACAAAATAATTTGATTTACATACATTGTAACCTTCATGACAGGGATCATAAATACTGCGCCGTCTATTTTTCCAGCCGCGCCATGTGTACTACAATGTTCCCTACAATTAGCACATTTCCACGTCGCATCGTTGTCTCTTTGTTTAGCTGCGACGCACATTCATCCGACGATTTCGGTTTTGTTTGCTTTACCGAAATCGTATCCCGTGAATGTTCTTTATTCCCTTTCCTTGTTCTAGGTTCGTTTTTCATCCATGAAAGGACTGTGGGGTGGAAGTATGTTGTGCGGGCGTACTGCACTGGTTCACTTCACATCCCCATCATTCACTAAGTGTTCCACCGAATACAACGCACAAACACGAACCTCAGCAACGCACCGCCCTCCAGGAGGAAAATTAAATACCGATGAAAGGAATCACACTGCACATAGTTTCTGAATTATTTTTATTGTTCACTTGTTGTAATTTGGTTTGTTTGTTGTTTTGATTTAGCAATACATGAACGTAATTATGGTATAATGAAGCCAATTATGGATATAATTAATTTAGAGCAATTATTAAAACATGATCAAGGTTGCAAATTTATAGTTAATTGTATAGAAAATAGATAAATTGTTTATTGTTTGTCTCTTACATTTTTGTATGATTAATACGTTTTCCAAAAACTATTGAACACTTCGTATGAACTTAAGGATAAATAAACTAAAACTTCCTAGAGTTGAAAAATAAAACACACACGACTCACGGGGGTGCGAACTCCGACGCACCCCTCGATGGTAAAAGGGTGGCCCATCGTAATTACGCGTACCGAGCGCACAGGCAGCGTAGTGGAGACCCGACCGACTTGGTCTGGTGATGGAATGAGACTCAAACGATATCCTCTCTAATAAGGATATCGTTTTTTACCTACCACCAGGGAAACGTAAAGTCTCTCTTGGTGGTATAGGAAACCAGATCTTGTAATACAGTTCACGGTGGTATGTGTGGGATCGTTGAGATCAATGCTATTCACACGTGCAGTGGAACAGCGAAACAGGGAGGCGGCAAAGACAAAAGGAAAGGCGACCAAATGGTTCGCTCTTTAATGAGGGTCATGTTTATACGATGCCTCGTCGCTATTTTCGACGTTAGGAGAAAAAGGTGCTAAAAGCAAATTGGATGTTTATGGCATCTCTGGCTGCAATAGAAACCGGGTTCATATTTGCATTAGGAAATGCTGGAGAATTTGGTTTCAGCGTCTATTGCGCTAATTATATGCAGCTGCTTGGGTTGTTTGTTGGTAAGACAAACAAAAAGGTTGCCAGGCAATGTATATGAAAAGGTATATGGCGCGGCTAGGAAAATAGACGGCGCGATATTTATGGAATTTGTCTGGTACCGAATTGGTTCAGAATACCAAATAAGCAAACAAAGAAATCTTATGAAAAATTGTATGCGAAGGGATGCATGAAGGTAAGTTTTCTTTATAGGGATTTTAGGGTTATAATAATTGGGTCTGTTTGATGCGTGAAACATCTAAGATGCTAATGCGAATTGCATTAGCGAAAGCTGGTGCAGACCCGGGTTATGGTTATGGGGGTTTTTTTCAGGAAGGCGAGCCGTGGGATCTGGCGGAATCGCCACAGGACCATGCACACATACCACCATGATAAGGATTAGCGAGTGATCTCTGCACGAGATAATTATCGCTGAGTCTTATTACAACCATTAGACCGATCAGTCGAGCCGTCGATCATCCCCTGTAGGGTGTGCTCGGAGTGCACACCCTAAAGTCGTGAGTTTTCCATCGAAGAGTGCGTGTCGCGAATAATAGTAAACGTGGAGATATAAAATAAAACAAATTATAATGAACAGTGTCGTTGTGTATACCACGAGGAATTAACAGTGTAAATCCGATAAACGTATAAGCTTTGCGAAATGCCTCCTAAAATGCTTCTTAAACAATAAAATAAAGATTCAATATTGACTAGACGGTGCGTTTCGTTTTTCTGTTGTTGTTCCCCCGCTGATCATTCGTTTCTGGAGGAGGAAGTGAACGGAGTGCCCGTGTATTGGCACAATACATCCTCCCCACAATACTGTGGGGTTAGGGGTTGGGTGTGCCGGCGTACGGCACTGGATTCACTCCTAACCACCATCGTCACCGAAACAAAGTTCCACCGATTAACAAATTGAAAATTGCCACACACCCAACACCATATTGCCGCGGTCAAAAGAAGTAGACGCTGTAAGTCCGAGAATTAAAACACACTGTGGTAACTAAATTTTCTTTTATTTCACTTTAATGTGATTCGTTAATGTAACTCTTAGGCCAATAAATATATTTATATTAAACGAAACGAAGGGGGCTTTAATTATTCAGCGATACTATTTTCAAAGAAAATAAACCCGATCGATTCTGCAAAGGGATACGACCTTTGTGCCTCGCACCGTACCGGTGCACTCGGTACGGCGGATGGTGTCGCGACCGCCGCGAACGGTGGTTGTAATAAGACTCCGTGATTCTATCCTCGTTTGGGGTGAGTTTGGTGGTGTGGTGAAAAGGAAATGAAATTTCCTTTGACCAGTGACCAATGGAAAGCGATCTCAGGGACGCGGTGGTGTATGTGTGTGTTCGTACACATCACCGTGTTCATCGATGCGTTTTGCGTGAAACGAGGAAAAAAAGAACAATGGTGAAATGACCTACGGCATCTTTCGGTAATGAGGGTCGGCTGTCTAAATAGCAGCCACTCATTAGATGCTAAAAGAGATTGCGATATTTCATACAATAGAGATCGTATATCGTCGCTCTGCCGACTGGGAGAATCGGATTCTTTTGTTTTGCATATGTTTATGTTATTGAATGCGATCTGACGCCGAAACTTGGCGTCGGTGATTGTTTGAAAATTCAAACAAAGCAATATTTCTTGGTGAAGTGCTTGCAATTGAATCCATAGTTGCAAGTCTTCCGAACGTAATTTAGATGGGTACACAATGACGGTTGTGTATACCATCTGTGTCAATTATGCATGGCATCTATGGCGACCGCAGGATCGAACTATAGTGTGAAAATCTACACTACTTGGAAATTCGGTTTCTTGGGTCGCTAATGCAGAGATGCATTGATAATGTATGAATGCCCTTGTAGACCCAATTCTTTTTAATGTTTTTTAATGTATGCGTTCGCGTTGGCGGGAGACAATGGGAGTTGAGTTGCGGATATGGGGGGGGGGGGGGGGTTCCAGGTAAGTGGGCCGTGGGGTTTGATGGAACCGCTACAATACCAAGGGCCAACGGTCAAGTCGAAGGAGTGAACCGCACCCTAATACCACTGCTGAAAAAACGATCAGCTCCCTAAGCAAGTGAGTGATATCGGTACCTGGACACGATACAAAGATGCTACAGCGCCACTCCATCACACTTGCATCATCTATAACAAGATGTCACGATTCCGATTAATGTTCGGAGTCGATGCTCGTTTGAAGGAAGATCCGCAGATTAAGGACCTTCTGGGGGAAGAATGGATGTCCATTCGACGAGCAACAACCAGAACTCCACAAACAGGCAAAGGAGAATATCCAACCCATTCAGTCCGAAATCAAACGGAACTTAAACAAAACAGGATGGCGGCGTTCCAATATCAAGGAGGCGATATCGTCGCTATTTGCAAAGTACAGCAAGGGCCTGACTTAAAGCTCGCACACAAGTTCCTTGGGCCGTATGAGGTTATCAAGACCCTGCGCAACGATCGCGGAGGATAGGAGAGAATCAGGGGCCCAAACAAACATCATCCGCCGCCGACTATATGAAACCCTGGGTAAGGGACGGCAGTGATGGTCTACTTAGGAGTGACGAAGAGGACAAATGCTATGAACATTCGGGTCGAATGTTCAGTCAGGAAGGCCAAGTGTGGAATGGAAATAACGGAAGTGAGTTTGAGATTGTTACGTAGTAACGCCCCCGCCGCCTTTATCCCAGCGAAAACATAGAGGAGGCTGCACGAAACATTTTAAGTTTAAATACAATTATATTAATACAACATTAACTTACACTTTACAATTAAACATTTCTCCAAAAACTAAACACATTCATAAATGAAATGTGCAATTACACTTAATTAAAAACACAACACAAAAACATTAAATTACATTTAGATTTAATCACATAAAACTTAAATTGAAAACAAAATAAATGTAGCTGGTGCATAACCCTAGTTTTCCTCCGGCGATGATATCTTCGGTTAGTTTCGAAGTTGATCATTGTCGGGAAACCTTCGTTAAGACGACGGAAGGCTTGGAACGGGGAGTGAGCGAAGAATGAAAAGAATAAGAGAAGAAAGAAAGGAAAGACTGTTGTCGAAGGTTTTTTTTCCGTTTGCGGTGTTGTCTTTTGCCGGTTTGACAGTTTTCAGTTTCTTTTTCCTACAGGGTTATGGTAGTAGATCGACAGTTTTCGTTATATATATGTTTTTTAGTACGTTGGCTGAGGAGAGGAGGAGAAAATGTCTGCGGTGTTTGTTATTTCTTTTAGAGTAAACGTTTAAAAACTAATTATGTGTATATGTGAAACTGAGATAATAGTAAAATAAAAATGTATTCGAGAGATGTAAAGAAAGAGAAAACATCACGTTGTTAAACTGGCGCTCGTAATGTTCTTTATTTTGTGGTGTACTTGAATGAGGGAAGAGAGGGGGAAGTATAGTGATTTGCGGAAGAAGGCTGGGAATCATCAAAAAGTGGCATCCAGTGGAACCCGGGAGGATTTACGAAAATCCAATTGCGTTAAAGCTAGCTGTACAAAACTATTCATAACTTCCTTTACAGTTACCCCACACGCCCCATTGATTACGGATACCAAGGGAGATCTATAGGGCTCCCATTGCCAACCATCATCAGCGCAACTATCCGCGGCACAGTCACAATTATCGGGAGCAACAGAGGAAGTTCCCGCAACTGATCCATCGATAGTCCCAGGTAGGGCCCACCTGAAAAACGTGAGTACCCCCTTATGGTCATTTATATTGAATTGTTGCCAAGTAAAATATTACAATTAAACGACTGCAAGGCAAAATAAAACGTTACTATTGGCAGGGGAATCCAACAATTAAATAGTACAGAAAGTTAAACTTAACAATTTAAGTAAGATATAAAAATTGAAATATTAAACCCAACAAACAATTGACACATTAAACCTAACAAACTATTGAAATATTAAACCCAACAAATTGGAAACAACAATCTATAACAATTGCTTCCCGAGCCCCCCACAAAATATAACAATTGGCGCAGCAATTCTCTGCAATTTGGCATCATCTATAACAAGATAGTTCACAGTCACATCGCAACAATGGAGACTGGGTGAATTTTGTTTAGTCTTATAGTTCACAGACAATCAGAGCAAGGCATTCTTGATAGGCAGGTGAATGTGAAAATAAAAAGACAGTTTGTAATTAATTGTCAGCTCAAAGTAATAGTTAGTTCTAAGACATATTAATAAAGTGAATATTTTAAAGTGAATGTTTCTGAACTAATAAGGTCAATATTTTTATACCATACTATAGGGAATAATATCAGTAACAAATTGGATAGCAACTTCAATTCATTCAAAAACAAAGCACATGAGCCCACAGTCTAATATGGATGTGTCACATGGGGCTTTAGAACAGTTGTTCAATCCAAATTACGAAAATATATTCTTAACGAAATTCATGCATCACATATGGGAATCGTCAAAACAAAATCACTGGCAAGATCCTTTGTGTGGTGGCCGAAAATTTACTCTGATATTGAAAATTTAATAAAACAATGCATTTCATGTCAAAAATTGCGAGGCCAGTCCAGCAAAAGCAGAATTCTTTCCATGGAAATCAACTCATTCAGTATGGAACCGAGTCCAGGTTGAGATTGCTGGCCCAAAATTCAACTATTATTTCTTAATAGTTATCGGTTCTCATTCAAAATGGTCTGAAGTTTTCAAGACGAGAACAACAACGTATGCATTCACGATACACAAATTGCGCGAATTATTTAGTGGCCATGGCATACCAGAAAGAATGGTGAGTAACAATGGAACTCAACTTAAGTCTACTGAGTTCGATGATTTCATGATGAGATACAATATTGTTCATACATACACTACACCTGGTTATGCAGTAACCAATGGTCAAGCTGAAAATTTCGCGAAAACTTTCAAAAAGTCATTCATTGTCAGTGTAAACAGTGTCACACGTTATTATAATAAAACACTAGCTTTAGATACTATCATCGATTGAATTTTAATAAATCATCGAAATACTATTCACTGTATAATAAACGAAACACCAGCAAAGTTATTCCTTGCACGTTCTTTACGAACACGTTTTAGTTAGGTGCGTCCGCCTACGGTAAGTGAAGTTATCAGAGAAACACAAAAACCAAATTTTCAAAGTCAAACGAAACGTAAAATTCAACGAAGTTCGAAATGTCATTATTATAAATTATAAAGATCGTAATAATCTTTCGTGGTCACAAGCAACAATTATACCAACAATTGGCGTGTCTACACACAAAACAATAAAGAAATAAATCGTCAATGGTTCTGAATATCACGAAGTAAACGCTTTAAGTACAACAGAAGTGCCGTCGTCCTACCGTCGGTATACATGTTGGATACAACAAGGAACTGCTTGAGCGGGTATTTACTGTTGGCGGTTCCGCCAAACCCCACGGCGCTCTTTCCTGAAAAACCCCCATAGCAACCTCCGATTTTCTCGAATGCAATCGCATTAGCATCTTAAATGCTTCACGCATCAAATAGATCCAATTCATATAAGCTAAAACTACCTGTAAGAGAATTCTTACCTCTTAAGAATTCTGTTCCAAACATCATATCCCTGAAAAGAAAACCTCGGTTCACATATCATGTAACCTTCACCAGGGATCATAAATATTGCGCCGTATATTTTCCAACTTCGCCATGTGCACGATAAATTTCTTTACGTACACATTGGCCGGCGACCTTTTTCTCCCAGCAATAAAATTCTCTGACTCGCACAATGTGCAAACCAAACCAAATACCCATTCCGCGTCTCTTGGCATCAATCGAATTCAAAGCATAAACAATGCAAATATAGAATCCGTTTCCCACAAACGGATTTCCCCGCATATACAAATGCGGGCAAGGGATTCGTTTAGTCTACCAACCAATTAACACCTTTCCCAATGTCTATTCGTATATTTACACAAGGGCATCATTCATCTAAGACTTTTACGATGCCCTCGTCTCATCTTTTCTTTTACCACATTTCTTCGATGTATCGTCCTCTATTTATTTAGACACGGTACACTCCATAGACGACGATCTTTTCGATCCCTTCGTCTTTACCGCCTGTCTGCTTCGTTTACCCATTGCCCTCGAGCACGTGTAAACCACACAGATCTGAACGATCGCACACATACCACCATGACCTTCATTAGAAGATCTGGTATCCTATACCACCAAGAGAGACTTTACGTTTCTCTAGTGCTAGGTAAAAACGATATCCTTATTGGAGAGGATATCTACCACGACACCATAATCTCACCCCAATAAGCGAATCATCTCTGCACGAGATGATTATCGCTAAGTCCTTTACCATACTTTGACGACGCTGGTCTCCCGCTATCTGTAGCGCTGCAGACACGCGTACATACCCAGAGTCGGGGTCGGGTCGCTTATAGTAGTAAAGTTCTTAATCATTCTTTTTGTGCGAAATGTGTATGTAAAGAGCATATCTGCTATCCATTAACTATAACATCATACAAAAATTGGTTCATTGTAACAGTTAGTATCCAAAGTTCGAGTGCACATTTAAAGTGCGATACGTTTTATCAATTGCATTAAGTGGATATCAACAATTTAAACAAAAGAACACTTCATACAAACAACATTCCGTGTATTTTAATTACTATCTGGTGGACGGTTTGTCGTGCAGTTTTGCACAAGTTGGTGTTCGGTGTTTGTGTTTTCGTCACTGTTGTTCCCTTGGTGCTCGTGACTTTCCTTTCGCGGAATCTTAGAGACAAATTAGTGACGGTGGAGACGAGGTAGAACTCTCGCCCATGCTGGCGTCGCGACCTCGTCCCCCACATTACCACTCGGCTGCAACAATTTGCTGAGGGGACATCGGGGTTCTCTGAATGCCAATATGGGTTCCGGAAAGGTAGATCAACCGGTAAGGCACTATCTGTGGTGTGCTCGCAGTGTGATGACGATGACTGGAGTACGATGGCTAGAAGGTACGAACAAATATTGCACTGTGGTGACACTAGAGGTTAAACACATATTTAACTCGATGAACGGGAATCGGATTCTAGAAACCTTGATCGATCTACAAGTCTCACCCTACTTGGTGTGTATACGAACAAACTATCTCTCGGATAGAAGACTGCTCTATCACTCTGATGAAAGACAACAGAAATATAAAATAATAACGGGTGTACCCCAGGAGTCTGTACTAGGACCGCTGTTATGAAATATCATGTATCATGGTGTACTGCAACTCTTCAAACATCCTTCCGCGATACCCATCAATCAGACAGTTCGCTTCAGTTCACGTTAAACGTCAACTTAACTACAATAAACAGAGAGAATCTAAGTCGAATCATACAAACATTTTTGCACATTTGAAACATGCATAGAAATTCTATTCTCTTTATTGGCCTGTAGGAACCCGGAAGTTCATGACCTCGCCGACTCGACTCCGCCATTGTTCCCTGTCCTTCCACGTTCGACCATCCGATCCGATCGTCCTCCCATATCCGTCGTGGCCGTCCCGTCGGTCGCTTTCCCGTTGGTTTGCCGTCAAGAATTCTATGCACGGTCCTATCGTTGCCCGTTCCCGGCACGTGTCCGGCCCATCTTAATCTTCGCGACTTGATTACTCTCACTATTGTAGGTTTACGGTATAGCTTGTGAGGAGGAAGTATTGTGCCAAACACGGACACTCCGTTCATCTTCCTCCTCCATCATAAAAGTTACTCCGAGTAATACGCCGAACCAAAAGATCGAAACGCCGCCACGTTTGTTGTCCACATTAAACGATCGGCACCACCAGAAGTGAATAATTGAAACTAACTTTTCTTTTATTATTAAAGGTTCTTTTATTGGTTGGAGAGTTGGAAGGGTTTTACGCATTAGTCTCTTACAGCACGTTTAGTTGACTTAAAGTTACATTAGTAATTGTCCACGATCGGGTTTCTTTAAATGACATTGTAGATAGGTCGAAATGATCGCTCTGCTCGTTAACTTCCGGTGATAATGTGTGTGATTGTATTTTTAAAACGCGACACAATAAAATGACCAAACGCTCGGACACTCGCGACATCGAATTTAACGCATCTCCGCAGCGCTAAGGAGAGCTAAGGATGTAATAAGATTCAACGGTATTCACTGGTTGCCAAAGGAAATTCGGCCAATGAAACTGGTTCTCTTAATTAAAGGGTGCATTTTCCGATTCCAAGAGAGACGTAAAGTCTCTCATTGGGGCAACCAAACAGATCTCATACAGAAGATCGTCTCGGTACACATGTATGTGTGCACATTGGTTCTTTTATGGATCAAAGCCATGGGAACGAATCTAAAACAAAGAAAGGGCATAAGTGCATTCATGAGATGTGAGTTCGGTAAAGCAAACAAAACCGAAACTCGTCGGATGCTAATTGGATCTTTGCTTGATATGTGCGTCGCGGCTAAATAAATAGACGCGACGCATCGAAGAAATGGTGTTAATTGGTTGGTGGACTAAACGAATCCCTTGCCCGCATTTGTATATGCAGGGAAATTTGTTTGTGGGAAACGGATTCTATATTTGCATTGTGTATGCTTTGAATTCAATCTGGCGGCTATGCGCGAAGTCGATGAATGTTTGGAGATTCAAACAAAGGAGCATTTCTGGGTAAAGTGCTTACAGCTGTATCGATAGTTGGAAGTCATTGCGAGGCAGATTAGATGGTTATACAATGACGGTTTGTATATACCATCTGTGTCAATGGTACATGGTATCTATGGCGACGCAAGTGTCAAACTCTAGTGTGAAAATCCACACTAATTGGAAATTCGGTTTTTGATCGCTTATGCAGAGACGTATGAATGCCCCTGTAGGAAAAATTTTTTGCAGGCATTTCCAGGTAATGCATTGAAAGCATTAATTATCCTTGGGAAGGAAATGTTTTTGCTGTGGGGAGATTGTGGTGCAGGTGTGGGAAGGTTGGAATTTGCCTGGCAACCGAAGGTACCGAATAGGTTTTGGGATTCCCGAAAAGGTAGAAAAGAAGTCTTACAGGGAATTGTACGCGAAGAGATGCATGAAAGGTAAGTTTTCTTTTACAGGGACTTTTAGATTATAAATTTGATAACCTAGATGCGTAAGGCACTTAAGTTGCTAATGCGCTTGCATTAGCGAAAACTTATGCCGATTGAGCTGTAGCTATGGGACTTTTCGGGTAAGCGAGTCGTGGGGTTTGGCGGAACCGGCACAAGCTCTTCCAATTCGTGGTTATGGGGCTTTCTCCATTGTCCTGCCTCCTCGTCATATTTACCTCCAAAGATACCCCTTAAAACTTTATTCTCGAATACGCGGAATTTGTTTTCTTCCCGTTTTGTGAGAGCCCATGTTTCACATCCGTATAGAACAATCGGCATGATTATGGTTCTATAGACACGGAACTTTATATTACGTGACAGCAGTTTGGATTTCAGCAGTTTACTGACTGCATGCCAACTAGCGTTGCCAGAGTGTAGTCTTATGTTAATTTCCTTCGACATTTCGTTATTGACCATCAGTATTGTTCCCAGATATTTAAATTCTTTAACTTTTGCAAATATCTTGCCCCTGACGTTCATGTGTGTTCTCATGAATAGAAATAAAGCTATAAATATTATTTTGTTAATCATTTATTTACCGTAATAAACGTTTGTTGCATTTTTTTTTAATTGACATCATCGAGATGTGCTCCCACTCGTCGTTGGCACTCCTGCAATCGACTAGGTAAACTTTGGAAAACTCGCTGACTCGCGAGGTATGGAAATTTCAACCTCCCGAATGTTCTCATCGCTTCTTCTTGAACGTGGCCGCCATGTTTGTTTAATATTGGTTGTCGATCCCGTTTGTTCGAACCTCTGGACCCAAGCTTTGATTAAATTAACACTTGGACACTCACTTACACGGCGTAATCCGTATTCAATTCTAAATAGGCGTCGTACAGTAACGTAGGAATCGTTGTTTTTGTAAAAAAATTTACGCAAAAAGCACGCTGCTGTCCCGTGAAGCGCTCCATCGTGACTGAGATTGCATTAGGCGACTCACAATTCCCCACCACTCGCGCGCCCCTCCCTCTAACGGTTTTTAAGAAATCAAGTGTTGCCATTTGCAAAAATGTATGGCCCACCCTATACAAGGCGAGAAACAGATTACTAAGGCCATCTATTGAAAAAATAATAGGTTTCTTTATACTACAGCTTCTATATGCATATGTGTATACACATATCACCATATCGTGCATCTCACAAAAAATAATGGATTTCTTTTCTCATATTGGCTCTAATTCGGAATTCAACTCCCATATTTGAATGCGCACATCTAAAACAGCCCAGTACGGATTTGGTGGAATATAAAAACAAGCAGTGAAGCTCGTTGAAAACCTGGGCGTAAGTGTTTCAATATCACCGGTAGAACACGTTAGACGTGATACTTGTCTATATCTTTTCTATAGCTACCACTACTTCCGTCAATAGTTCACACCTTGCTACATACTCTCCTACGATAGCCGTCAATCAGAGAAGTTAGTTAGCATTAGTGTATGTTAAAAATAAACTTCAAACGTACTGACAAACTCACACAATCGTTATTGACTTTTTCCACATGAATGCGAAATGTTCTGCCTCTATATGTGTTTTCTCGTCATAATGATACACAGGCATCCTAGGCCACTGCAATTCCATAACCCTTTTCCTTTCGCTCCCCCTATTCTACGGTTCGTTTTGTGATTTGGCATTTAAAATATCCCGAGATTCCCTTTGTGCACATGATTTATGTTAAAAATAAAAAACTTCAGGACAACTTCGCCTCCTACATGGATCACGAGTTCGACCCGCGTTGAAATACTGTTTACACATTTGCACTTCGGCTTCTAATAATGTCCTTGACCCCCCAAGAGCGTACAGAAACGGGCATCAAATCGACCTTACATCCTCATATCCCATTCCTGTGCGACAGCGGTATAACGTTTAACAAGGATAGGTAATTCGAATACATGGAGAATGGGGTGAGCAGCGAAGTATTAAAGCATTAGACTAACGGCCGCCTACACGAATTCGATCGTTATTCTCACGTACACTCAACTGATGTGGACTTACTTTGTTTTTGGCCTCTGATGTTTTGCTTATTCGACCTACAATACTTTCTTTATTGTGCTTCACTATTTGCTTATGTAAAGTGTGTGTATCTCTTAGAAACGTCACAACCTCGTGACACGTGGGTCGTATCCCCATTTGTTTCGCGACTAGGCGGCCATCTGATGATACATGGTTTGTAAGACCATAATTGTCTGGAGAAATGAACGCTGGATAAAATGAGTCAATAGCAATAGTTGGACGCATTATCGCCAGGCGCGGCTATTTCGATATTTCTTAAGGGACGAGGACAATTAAAAATGCATCAATCGAACGCAAATATTGCTATCCTATATTGATTGCCATGCCGCCTCTATTTTCTTTCTTCGAAACTCGGTCAATCCATGTACCCAAGTGCCGTCGCGGTAAATAAAATGAAGTGTAAGATAATACGAGACATAGCCGCATTATCTGAAATAAAACAATGTGAGCCAAAAAACCCCAAGTTGCCAAGGATCATAAATTACCCTACCACATTTTTTTCTAAACAAAGTATTGCAATGATGTGAAGTTTTGAAGTAATTTCTTTCCTTTAACGACCAACCAAGCGGTGATGCAAGCCAGATAAAGTCTGTATGTGAGCACGATACCCCTAGTAAAAACACAAGGGTTGGAGGAAGAAAAACTATTTGGTGGTGTTAAAAAATCAAAGGAGCCGCCCGTGGTGATGAAGAGTTGGTTCGAGTCGGCTATTTGCATTGAAAAAGTTTCGAGTATTAAGTCTTGTGGTGGATATTCTTCTACAAAAGTATGTATAAACAATAAATAAGTAAAAAAAATTGTATTTCTTTTTGTGTCGGAAAATTCGGGAACTCAAATCAGACAATATTAATGCGTACAGCCAGACAATAGCATTAATATTAACGTTGCAGTTACTGTTATGTAGAAAGTATGTAGAATTTTCCTTTTTTACAAATGTTATACAAATATAGAGTGGCGCAAAATTATTCATCCAATTTTGTTTTTGAATTACATTTTTAATAAATAAAAAAAATGATTTTGAGTGATGGAAATCTTTATTTGGACCTGTACAACTTTTTCTGTTAAGTGGAGAATATGATATCCGTCAAGTCGCTGCCCACAGGGTTGATACACATTTGTACCCGTTTTATCGCATTTTCCATGACTTTCGGCAAGATTTCCGGTGATAACTTTTCGCATTCCTGTCGAATATTCTCCTTAGGGGGTGCGATTGTCTGAGGCTTGTTTGTATAAACCCGCGACTTCAAGTAGCCCCAAAGAAAGTAGTCTGGGGTGGTAAAATTGGGCGAACTTGCTGGCCATGGCAAATTGTGCGCTTTTCCACCAAACACCACTGTCTACTTGCCCAATTACCCCAAGCTTCCTGTGCTGAAGCTCCTCAAACTCCATCATTTCCCGCTAATGCAGTTGTATTAGCACCTATAAAAGCGTCACGCATCAAGGTTATGTAACGCATAACCTAAAAGTTCCTGTAAAAGAATTCTTACTTTCCACGCATCAATTCGCATCAAAATTCCATACAAGAATTCTTTTCATCATACAGGATCATAAATCTAAAACCTATTTGACACCTTCGGTTGTCAGGCAAATTCCAGCCTCCCCATATTTGCACTCCAATCTCCTCGTATACCTGAAACATTTCCCTTCTCATGGACAATTAATGCTTTCAACGCATTATCTAGGAATTCCTGTATAGAATTTCTCCCACAAGGGCATTCAGGCAGGCATCAATGCATCTCTACATTAGCGACCAAGAACCGAATTCTCGTTTAGTGTAAATACTCACACTAGAATTCGACCTTTGAGTTGCCTTAGATGCCATATACAATTGGCATAGATGTTATACAAACCGTCTTTGTGTAACCATCTAAATTGCTTTGCAATGACTTGCAACTATTGATACAGCTCCAAGCACTTTGTTAAAGATTTTTTAACAATTAATGCAAGGTGTATGTTCAACAAGCGTTGAACAAACCTTCCACGAACACCGGGTTCCTATTTGTGTCGTGGGCTGGCGTCAGGAACAATGCAGTCTCCTGACATGCAACGATGTTAGTTGCCTTTGACTGAAACAATGTGCTAATTAAGGCTGTGAAAGGGAAAAAGAATACTTAGGTCGATTGTGCATCAAATCCCCCAGAAAATAATCCTCCTCCAGATTGTAGCAATAAAACGGGTTGGTTTATTCTACTTAAATATTGCTTTATTTATAAGATTGACTAGATTTAATTTGATTCAAAGAAAGAACTCGACGTGGCTGTTCAAGGTGTTAACAAAGACAGAAAATAATGTGACACACAGTTTGTTTTTGTGCCACCATGACAACCAGAAATTCAACCAAACGTCAGTTAGTTGCTGTGGCTGCGTTCAATTGCGAATTCACTGATTGCATTCAGCGAATCCGCAACACAAGGGTTGGTATTTTATTGGGTATACACAAAACTTACCCCCTTTTTTTAATCTTGAGTCTTATCCTGGATCCCAACGCGGCTCTCTCTGCTCTCCATTAAGGTCCGTTCCAGGATTTACAATAGGTTCAGAATTTAAACCACATTTGATTAGTCAATATGTTTAACTCGTTTAAAACTATTTATTTATTATTACTAACACTTTAAATTGTTTACAAGTCGAGTATTCAATATTTAACACAATTAGAATCATACAATATTATTTATAACCATTTAAATCATTTGTAAGTCAAGTATTCAATATTTAACACCATTTAGAAACATTCAATATTTTACACATTTAAAATTATGAAATATGCAAATTTACATAGCACGAAATTCGCACGCACACACGACTCCGCGACGACCATACGCTTTCACTGCTCAAATCACAAGAAGAAAATCTCGTGTCGTTCTTTGTCATATCCTTTTTTGTTCCGCTTCAACGATTGTTATTTCTAGGAAACGGAATTAGGAAGACTATGCCTAATAGGGTTATGGTTGATAGGGAGACTATGGCTAATAGAGAGAATACGGCTATGTGCAATATGATTGTGGTTTTTAAATAAGGGTTTTACTTTAATTTAATTAGTTAACTATTGTATATGGGAATATTCTATTATAACGGGAAAGTGATGATTTGCGTATTGGGGAAGGGAAGGATATACATGTGAAGACACGAGATGTTAATTATTATAGGGGGTAACAATTAAACGAATTCAGTTACATAACAACTTCACCCAGAAATGGTCCTTTGTTTGAATCTCCAAACAATCATCAACTTCGCGCATAGCCGCCAGTTTGAATTCAATAGCATCAACAAATGCAAATAATGAATGCGTTTCTTACAACGACCAAAGATATGATATACAAATTGTATGATGTATCCCAAATGCATTCACACCTAATGAGTTGCAGCTTATTTATTTAGCTGACCCTCATTACAGAGCGATACCTTAGGTCGCTTCTCCCTTTGTTCTTTTTCCCTCGTTTCAGGTTTCGTTTATCCTTTGCTGAAATGCATCGATAAACACTGTGATCTGTACGGTCACCCATACATGCATACCACCATGGTCTTCATTACGAGATCTGGTTTTCTATTCCTCAAAGAGAGACTTTACGTTTCTCTTGTGGTAAGTAAAGCATATCCTTAGCCGAGAGGATATTCACCACCACCGAATCGAGGGTGAATCAATTGCCAGTTTCCAACCCTCGATTGAGTCGTTTTCCATCACCCGACCGAGCCGGGCGGTCCCACTCCCGCCTCCGGTTCGCACGGGGACGCGAATATATCCCGCCGAGTCGAGTAAGCGCGCAATGTAGTCAAAAGCGGTTTTCTATAATCTAATCAAGTGTAGTAAGATTTGTCACCATAATTAAATACCGTAAAGCTCGTTGTGAATAAAAGAACATTTGGTTTAATTCGAATCTGTTTTCTGCTACCTAATTAATCATCGAAAAATTTGTTGAATTAAAAAGTACCTTTTACAATAAACAATATACAGTGCGTCTCATTCACTTTCGCTTCGGTGCCATCTGTGTGTTTTGTTTCGTTCCTTGGGGACAATTCCTGGCGAACCATTTTTCGCGGTACTTTCTTATAGTGATGATGGAGAAAGAAGGGAATCAATGTATTACGACTGCACATTATACTTCTTCCCCACAAAATCGCCAAAACGGGAGATTACGGGACCAGGAAACGCTTCCTTCACAATATCTATTGTGGTTCATGCTGTGTGTGCGGTTGCACTGTCTTGTTGAAACCACACGTTCACCAAGCCAAGCTCATCCAATTCCGGCAGTTAGAATTTGTTTATCATGGCCCCGTAGCGCTCGCCAGTAACAATGACCGTATTACCACTGGCGTCCTCAAAAAAATTCTGCCCAATCACTCGCGACCGCCGCACCACACGGTGGCTACGAGTGAATGTAATGAATCTTCGCGCATCACATGCGGATTTTCAGTGCCCCAAACACGAAGATTTTGCTTATTGAGGTAACCACTTAAGTGGAAATGCGCCTCGTCGCTCATGATGATTTTCGACACAAAATCGTTGTTGAGGTTAAGGATGGCTTGACAGTAATTCACACGCCCTCCGTTGCTCGTCTGTTTGTATTCTGCAGCTGTCTAGTTCACAAATATCAAATATGATTGACGTATGACGACATTTGCAAAAATTATAACATCTTATGATAGGGTTATTAATTTTGCGCTAGCCTGTATATAGATATTTACAAAACGCTACGCTTCTTCTTCTAATGCCATTATTCAAAAATTTCATTCCTATTTCATTTTTAATAATGTTGACTCAAACTTCAAAATTTCTTAACTAAACTCTTGATTCCAGTAAAGTAATAGAGGTTGCAAAGGACGTGCACTCACTCCTCTATTTTGTGGCTACATACTGCAACAATGTTGATAGCTTTCGTACTTTTACAATTAGTTCGCGATTAAATTGACAATCACCTTTTAAACTCCGCACTAACCGCAGAAAAAACTAAAAATGGTAAAATATATAAAATAAATATACCTAACCATATCCCCCATATTTTCAGTTGCTCCACTCTTCTCAATAATGGGTTGCCCACAAACCACTCTGAACACGTCTACTTTCGCCAAATTTAAACTATAACGACGACCACGAATACAGTAATCATTTTCGTCTAGTGATAAGTAATTCTATCCGAAACAAACAACAGTGTTTATCTTTGTAATGTTATGGCAGTTGTACATTCACTATTACTACTATACTATTTATTGGTCGGTAGGAACCCGAAAGTTCATGACCTCACCGGCTCGACTCCGCCATTCTTCCCTGTCATGTGCGCTCTCCTTCCACGTTCACCCATCCGATCCGATCTCCTCCAGGTCCACCCTAACATTGTCCTCCCATCTCCGTCACGGCCGCCCTGTCGGTCTCATTCCCGTTGGCTTACCGTCAAGAATTCTACGCACGGTGCTATCGTTGCCCATTCGCGCCACGTGTTCGGCCCATCTTAATCTTCGCGACTTGATTACTCTCACTATTGTAGGTTTGTTGTATAGCTCTCCCAATTCGTGGTTGTGGAGTTTCCTCCATTGGCCTGACTCCTCGTCATATTTGCCGCCAAAGATACCCCTTAGAACTTTATTCTCGAATACGCGGAATCCCGTTTTGTGAGAGCCCATGTTTCGCATCCGTATAGAACAATCGGGATGATTATGGTTCTATACATGCGGAGCTTTATATTACGTGATAACAGTGTGGATTTCAGCAGTTTACTGACAGCATGCCAACTAGCGTTGCCGGAGTGAAGTCTTTTGTTAATTTCCTTCGACATTTCGTTACTCGCAGTCAGTATTGTTCCCAGGTATTTAAATTCTTTGACATTTTCAAATTCCTTGCCCCCGATGTTTATGTGTGTTCTCTGAGGCCCACCCGCTCTCGCCATAATCATGTATGTTGTTTTGTCTTCATTTATTTCTAGGCCTATCTCTTCTGCTGCTTGCATGATAATTTCACTGTTTTCACTTACAGTTTCTAAATTATCGCCCAAAACGGCGATGTCATCCGCATATGCGAGCACTTGCGCTACCCGTTCAGGGATGATCCGGCCATGTTGTCGTCTTGCACCTTTCTGATGATATACTCGAGCACAAGGTTAAAAAGACACGGTGAGAGGCCATCCCCCTGTTTTAGTACGTCCCGGATTTCAAATGGTTCTGAGAGGTGGTCTTCTATTCTAACTCGCCCTTTGTTTTCGTTCATGCAGATTTGAATGAGGGCGGCATATTTTTTCGGGATTCCCAGTTCAACTACAACATGGTAGAGTCTTTGCCTTGCGACTGAGTCGTAGGCTTTTTTGAAGTCAGCGAACGGTTGGTGAACCGTCTCTCCATATTCCCAATTCTTTTCCAGCAGTTGCCTTGCTGTGAACATTTGGTCGCTTGTTGACCGGTTCGTACGGAATCCGCATTGGTAGTCTCCCAATATTTCTTCTGCGTACGGTGTGATTCTCGCCAGTATGACATTTGTTAATATTTTGTATGTGGTTGTGAGCAATGATATTCCTCTGTAATTTTCGCAGTCAGATCTGTCGACTTTTTTGAAAATGGGGACGACAATTGAGGTTTTTCATTCTTCCGGAATGACTTCATTATCCCATATTGTTTTAATGAGTTGGTGGATCTTTCGAGTGGCTGCCTCTCTTCCATGCTTCACAAGCTCTGCCGGTATGCAGTCGACTCCGGAAGCCTTGTTGTTTTTCAATCGGTTTATTGCGTCTACAACTTCGCCGAAAGAGGGCTCTGGGATCTGGGGCTCGGCTGTATGTACGTCTGCTGGATTTATTTGTGGTTGATGGGTGCGCACATTGACAGGCTTTCAAAGTACTCCTTCCATCTTGTCACGATATTGTTTGTTTCTGTGACCAGAGAGCCGTTTGTGTCTCGGATTATTTTGGCTCTCCCTCGGTAGTCATTTCTAATTGAATTTATGCCGGCATACATACCTCTGATATTCTTTGCTCTGGCATTTTCTAGGATTTTTTCGATCCGAGTCCTCTCCCATTCGCCGCTTTTGCGTTTGAAAAGTCTTGTTGTCTCTTTCCGAATTGTCGCGTATCTTTCTGCGTTGGCTTCATCATATCTTTCTAAGTGGACCACTCTGAGGCGTTTATGTTCTTCGATCTTCGCCCTGCACTCATCGTCAAACCTAGGTTCGGACTTAATTCTTTTCTTAAGTCCTAATACCTTTTGGGCTGTTTGTTTGAAAATGTCGCTGATCGATGCCCATGTAGTGCCCAGATTATTGGTTTCCTCTTCCTCACTACTGTCATTATCTAGCATGCTAAATCTATTCATTAGTTCTTCTTGATATTCAGCCCTTTTGTGCAGGTCTTTTAGTTTATAATGTCGAACGTTTTCTTCGTCTCCCATGACTGTCCATGTGAGTTTGCTGCGAGGCGACTTATAATTTCGCCCATCACTAGAAGATGATCGGAGTCGCAATCTGCTACTCTATATGATCTTACGTCAAGGATATTCGATTGGTGTCTTTTGTCTATGAGGAAGTGGTCTATTTGGTTACGCGTTACGCCGTCGGGTGATATCCATGCGGCTTTATGGATTTGCTTGTGCTTGAACATCGTGCTTTTCACCACCAGATCTTTTGAAGCTGCGAACGTGATAATTCGAATTCCATTATCATTTGAAACGTCGTGTAGGCTCTCTTTACCTATAGTTGGTTGGAAGATGTCTTCCTTTCCAATTTTGGCATTGAGGTCCCCGAGGAGTATTTTAACATCGAATGATGAGATCCCATCGAATACTGGGGTCTCGTAGAATGTGTCCTTCGTTTCTTCGTCCGTAGATTCTGTTGGGGCGTGTACGTTTATAAATACATAATTATACTATGGTCACTGTATTTTTAGCACCGACATTCGGTCATTAATAAATTTCACATCTTTTACATGGGGCGTAATCTTCTTGCTTATGATGGAGCCAGTCCCGAGGTTGTTTGTATCGGTACCTCCACACGCCAGTGCAAACCCGTTGGTTTCGATTACTTGATGTGGGAGTCGGACTTCCTGAAGCGCGACGATGTCCATTTTATATTGTTTCACGTTTTCTACGACCGTCTGTATCGCGCCTGGTTTATATAGCGTTCGAACATTCCACGTCCTGACGCGTATATCCCGCTTTTTCTGTTTTTCCTTACGTCTTCCTTTTGCCGAGTCGGTGTTTTCTTGATGATTGGTTCCCATATGGTAGTAGCGGCTCATCACACCTACGGGTGGTTCTACATTTAGCTATTTTAAAATTTCAGTTCTCAGATTCTACGCTTTACCCATTGGAAACACTTAGCTTAAATTTTTAGTAGCAAACCCCGAAGCCGGTCGCTATTTTATTTTTTGCTATCAACGTTTACTTGACAGGTAAAAAGTTTATTCCAGGTATTCGAACCCTAGACTTTATAGGAAAAGTATAAAACGGAAAAAAACGAATAATCACTAAGAGATAAATGGAAAAGAAAAATTACACACTCAAAGCATTCTTTACAACTCAAAAATAATTAAATCGTTATGAAAATACGTTTCTTGAAAATGTACTTTTTTTTACACGGATTGATATCGGGTTTCCCAAAATTCTTCAAAAGGTAACAAACCTTAGAAGTACTGTAGCAGCTAGAGGTAGTTAGCAGTTGTACGCGTCAATATTTTTACGTCTTTTACAATTCAAGCTTACTTGCACAAAGTGCGTCGGTATACTGATGGGAATTCTTGATCAGCGTTACATTTGATAAATCCCATCAGAATACAATAAATGTCATAAGGACCTTCGGGCAGTGTGCCAACGTTATTTTGTCGCTTGTTCATATCATCAGCGATCTGGTTAAATACTTTAAGTCGGTTTCTCCTAAAAGAAATTTATAAAAGGTCCAACTAAACTTGTTTAACTTTTACGTGTACTAAAAAGTAATTAGAGATGTGAGGTAGGAATAAAAGCAATGTACACATTCAAAAATATTATAATTACATATTCCAACATAAGCTATCCAGCCGACAGACGTCAAGACGTAACCCAATCTCCCGACTGTAGTTTTCATAGTCGTTGAAATGTTGGAACTTTTTTGGTATTCACGATTATCAACAAGGAATTTACGGCGTAACGTGACTACATAAATATTGATTGCATAATTGACACAATAAGTTTGTTAATTTCTCTGGTTGGACCCTTTGAACCCAAGCGGTATCATGACAAGCATTCGTCAAAGAATTGATGACAAGTTCTAAACTATAATTATCGTAACCAACTTGATACGATTATATGTATCCTTGTAGTACTGAAATTGTTTTCTTCTTTATATGCATATCTATTATTTCAATTTGAAATAAATATTATCTACTTAATCTACCCATTATTCAATTAATAGCCACCCTCTGCCCCCACCATATTTGTACGTCTTGTGTTTTATCACATGCAAGGAACCCATTCATAAGCCAAACCTTAAGCACAAAAGTTTAATGAGCACACGAAAGACAAGAACTACAAAAAATCCATGTTTAGTCTACCCTCTCTTTGATCTTCGGCATTTCATGCCCACATATGTACATCAATCACTTCGTTCAGCTGGTGTGACGTTGCCATTGGCGTCACACAGTGCATACTAAAAAAAAAGGAAAACATTCTCATCTGTGAATACGTCAAAGCTATACGCCGCTAAATACATAGCCTATGAACATAACTTTGAAAGCATTCACCAACGCCCAAGAGTCGTAGAAAGTCCTCTAAAAATACCCAACCACCTACACCGTCATCATCAGCATTACCAGCAGTTCGGATATTTCTAATACCGAGTCTACCACCCAACATCAGACTAACAAATACCGGCTAACACAGCATGCCCGACTTGGTGGTCGTGTAAGGACATGCGGCAAGTTGGAATCCTTCCAAACAGCTCAGGCTGCAGAACACAAAATATAATCTGGATGACAGAGGCGCCAAATTCAGCGCCTTCCCGCTGCAACGAATTTGTTGGACGCACACCAAAGGATGAATGATTGAGGTGGAAGAGAATTGAAATAGGTCCATGGACAACGGTATTAAAGGATTCATTTCATGTGACGCAAAGCTTGGAAGAATCACGAGAAGCTTTTGTTGGATCAACGTATTTTTGGGTTACAGAGAGGGTGTGGTTATATTCACATTTGCATGACACACTTTTGACTTTCATTCACCCGGCTGCCGGTGTCCTTATATACTATGAAATCTATATGATTGTTTTATATATCGAAAGCTCTTGGTAATGGCTTTGTAGTGAAAAGACGTCATGCTTCCTGTGAGCAGGAACCGAAGTTGGGTAACTTGATAGTGTGGTAACTTTGAGGTGAAGTAGCACAAGCCTAGTAAGGACAACCTCCTCTGACAGGACATATAAGCTCTGAAGAAAGCTCTGTTGAAATGTGGTATACAAGTTGCAGTGTCGTGCTTTAGATAAACCCACCAGTTGCAAGGACAAAACGTTCAGTGACAAAGGCAAACCTATGTTCAGGTACTCACAAGGTTTTTGATGCAAGCTCCGGTATTTCACTGTAGATTAGATACAACGTCATTAAATACCAAAAAGCCAAAATGTAACCTTTGAATATTTATTCATGATTCTAAAAGTCTCTTATTAATACTTGATTCACATGAAAGTATATCTGAGAGAGGGTACAATGCAAATCAAACAGCTAAAGTAAGACGTGGAGACCTTAACGCTACTCACATTAAAATGCGATAATTTAATCGTTTTTCTTTTGAATTAATTAGTTAATATTTTTATTTTAATACCCTTATATAAAAGGATTTTTTATTATCCTAAGAAAGTCAACGCCCAGAGCGGGCCCAGAGGTTTGAGAAGGAGAGTATCGATACTATTAACTCCAATTGGCTGAAGAGCGCGGGAGAGACCAACGACGAGACAGAGCAACTGCAGCTCATTCAGCTGTGTCCGGACGAAGAAATGCCCAAATTTAGTATTAACTTTCGCAGATGATTCGTTTTACTAATGCCCAAGTACAATTTTTTCTTGAATATTTAAAACACAACTTGTTTGGATAGATAGGTAGGACAGCAAAAGCAGGTTTCGACTTATATTTGTCTTGAATGCCTAAAAATTGTAATCGCCGAACACATTATCAGGCAGAGTGTCCCACCCTCGTGTACATCGACTCAAGAACGATTTATTACATTTGCTTGTACGTCTAAACATTATCTGTATATCGTTGTGCACTCTCCGATTAACGATTTTTTCGAGCAAATGATTACGGAAGAGGATCACAAAAACTTGAATGGATTTTATTACATAAGAAATAAGAACTATTATAATACTACTGCTACAATCTCCAATTCACTTGACCAGTTTTTGTGGTATTTCTTGAACAAGGGAAACCAAGATATGATTCGTACCAAAAACCTGTCCTTAGGTAGACCCCACCGTCCCTCCCGTCTACATAAAAGCAGATGTATCTACCACACGTACCTAACACCGTGCACAGCGGAAAAAAATTACCATCAAATGTGGCTGAGTGCTTAAAAACCAATAGGTGAACCGTCGCCATATCGAATAATTTAAGGAGAACACTACCAAGTTCCGTAAGAGGAGTCTCACCTACCAAACCCAAATTAGATCGTACGTTACCGATCACCTGCACATAAGGAATGTATCTCATACGTCTTGTGGGCGATCTCTCATTACTTATTACCATGTACAACGGAAGAAGCGAATTAGCAGGCATCAACGCCACAGAGTACCTCGCTAAGGACGACACGGCCGTGCCCAAGTATCAGCGGGATCAGTTATCGCGCCGTACCGTCGAAAGTGAGAGAGACTGTATCAATCGCGGGGAACTCGACACATGATCTACAACTCCCACTCCCGAATTAAGGGAGACATCGCGGAATATTGGCGCACGCCTAGTTCGGTCATCAAGAAGGAGCGTGACCAAGGTAAAACTAATGATCGCTCAACGAGAGTTGGAAATTACTCAGGCGAAGGCCGGAGCAGCACGAGCAGAACTCGAATTATTGGTAACGAGTTTAGAAACAAAAGCTGAGGTCAATAAGAAAACGTACCAACACGGATCTAATCGGACCTAATCGGATCTTGAATCAATCAGTTGAGGTCGGTTGGGGATTAGGAAACAAAAGAGCCAGGAATTAGCTGAAGCGACGGTAAGGTTTTCTCAAAGGTCAAGGCGATCTACTTCAAGACATGTGGCTAACATTGGAGTGGACGTGTGATAACACGGTGTCCGACTTCACCAAAGTATAGCATATGACACATATGCAAAAAGCACTACAAGTGATAACAATAGAAGTAAGAAGGCTGCTATTTATAGCCGTGTATCCAAAAAAGTGATGAAAGGGCCGAAGGCACACTTTGAAAGACCCAGAACATTGGCATTGAAAGATTTGACAAAAGTCAAATATCTGCTGCGACTCACGTAAGATCCGGTTGATGTAGGCATAATTGCCAGCCACATGACGATCTTAATCGCGACCATCAGGGCACTAGTAAATATATGGTACTTGAATACATCCGAGGTGAAGAAACTCATTAGGAAGATACCGTCTGCCAGGTACCGGTGCTTCCTATACCACCACAATCATCAAAGAGAACGTCAATATCTTACATTTTTCAGTGACCTCATGGACATAAAAGTGACTATGAACTATCCCGGGAGCCAAGAAGGAACCACAAGCAACATGTTCCACCTGAAGAGGAACATGGACCAATAAAAAGTAATCCGCCCAGGAAACCAACACGTTTCAGAACGAAAATAAAATAAGGTGTTGAGAATGCTATGAACAATATGAGCTTGTCAAATGCACCAGATTCAAGAAGGCCGGTGTAAGAGATAAATGAGACCTGACCAAGAAAGCGGGGCTCTGCTTCAGATGCCTTCGTTACCAACACAAAATGCAACCGGCACGGCGCCAGATTACAAAAAATACACAAGAAGTCATAACACTGTACTCTATTCCGAAGAATCTCCGACGTCACAATGACTACACCGTTGCACATCCCGATCAAGCAGCGAACCTGATGACGAACTAAAGTACACGAGAGAGAAGTTCTCACCTTATCGTTCAACATCAACAGTTGGAAGACGTATTTAAAAATGGTGCAAGACTAACTCTCAAAGAGTCCAAGCGGAACTCAAAGGGACTTACAGGAAGGACAAAAGTTCGATTACAGTAAGAACGATCGACAATTTGAAGTTCTCCAAACACGAAGTAAAGAAATCTGCATAGCATTAAAGATCAGATACTCGTTATCCAGGAAGTTCCAAAATTCTGATGGGACAAAATAACTGGGGGCTTATAGCCGCGAGAAAATTAAAGAAAGTATACAGCCTAGATCCACTCCCCTCTCTTATCAGTTTCGGTTCGATCCTGCATAGATTCGGTGCCAACAACAGCATGCCACTAAAATTAGGCAACGTCAATACAATCAAAAGGCCGAAACGAAAATCCTCATTCTACGCCATTTTTAAATTGAAGCCTTGGAGCCGCACCGCTCGAAAAACTACTCCGGCAGATGGGAATTGGGGGTATTTGAGAAATCCAAAAGACGACTGCGTAGTGATCCTAAATCACTACTCCCATCCAAACCCCAATATTACCTATAATCCCAACCTAATTCCCATAGTGAATGATATGAGCGACAAGTTACACCAAAAGTTAATTTGTCGCACATTGATTCAATTTAAAATTAACTTACATCCCAATCCAATTGAATCATATGCACGATAAATTTAAACCAAAGTCCATTTGTCGTACATTGATTCAATTCCTAATAATCCTAACATCATGAAATGCTTAACTCTAAATGCATTTCATGATTTCTCCTTCCGGAAATTTATTTAAGTAAATTCCTATACACTTCCCAGAATCCTATTCCAATTGAAGCACACAAAATCCTGTTTGTGCTTCTTGGAATTTTTAAATAAAATTTGACAAATTCCGATAACCCAGAGTATAAAAGGTCGGCATATTTTGGATTCGTGAACAGTCAAAATCCAGAAGACGATCAGTAAATCCCGAGGGCCGAACTACGGCCAAAGACATAAAGGAATAATAAAGGCATTTGAAATAAAGCTCAAGTAAAACATAAAGTGTTTCCTTTATTCATCCATCTGTGGTGGGTAGCCTCACCACATCAACGGTGAGAACTGTGATTCGGTCAACCTCAATGATCAAGGCTCTCAACACTACGGGCCAAAAGAGCCGGACGCCATCCCACGGATAAACTATAAGACAGCTCGGCTATTAAGGACCCGTGGGACCCACGGGACCAGGCAGAAGACGTCTGATCGGCTCATCGGGGAGGCTCCCAATAAAGAGGCCGGGCACATCCACTACACCGCCCTCACACCTCCATCTGAAACAGGCGTCCACCCTAAAAGGTAAGAGTAAACCAAAACTTATAAAAAATATAACCCCAACAACTGTCAAATGGAAGATTCGAATCAGGGTCATTATGGTGGGATGAGGACGAAATACTATCCAACAACCACAATCAAAGCTCTCAATTCCTAATTAATATTGAGAGGAGACTAGACAAAAACAAGAACTTGAGGAAGAGCAAATAAATAATTTACTAGACAACGGACATGCAGAAAAGCCGCATTCAATCTCAACAACAAAAAGAACGTCCTACCTTTCTCACTTCGCGGTAATAGATCCTGTTAAAAGGAAGATGAAAACAATACTCGACGCAGCTGCAAAGTTCAATAGGAACGACCAACGGTGTCGTCCTGGCCGATGCGAGTCTCCTCCAATTACTCTACGGAATACTAGTTACATTCGGAGAAAAATCAGTCACCATCGTCGTCAATATCAAAGAGATATTCCTGTCAAGCTAGATGCACGAAGCTAATCATGATAGCCTGGAATTTGTTTGCCTTAACAGAGACCGAAAAGAGCGCATACAGAATATCTTGGTCCGTGGTATTTGGAGCCGCGTCTTCATGATCAATGGTAATTTATGATGAATAAAAATGTTGAGAAATTCTAAAAGGAACCTCCGGTATCAAAACAAACCCTTCCAGTACTTAGATGACTGCTTCTAAGGTTTCTCAACAATAGAAAAAGCTGGATACAAAGCCCAAGCGGTGCAAACGATTTATGCCCAGGTCGGATTTCAGGTAACGAAATGGGGCAGCAATAGACTTATCAGATATTGCAGATATCCCAAGACCAAGCTATTGTGGATTCAAAGCTATATCCGCAACTATAAAAGTTCTCAATATCGAAATGGCAATTCTAGTACATTCACGTTTGCCAACTGACAACGACCAACGACCACCAGTCAATAACAAAGAGGTAAATCCTTTTTTACTTTTGATAAAGAACGCCTGATAGATGGCGCCTGAGGAAAGACACCTCACTTTTCACTGAAAGCTGTATCAGATCAAACAAGGTCCAGGAGGAATGAATTTAAATCAAAATTACCAAGTTGCGTGCTTATATTTACTTGATCAAATTTAGTTGTAATCCTATAAAGTTATTCCAATCAAAATTTAAAAAAAAAAACAGAGTACATAAAGAGAAAAGTATATATCAAGTCGCAGCTTTTAAGTTAGTTCGTAAGTTTTTACTTTTAAATTATTTTTAACGCTTGTACTAAGTGAATAAACGAGGGTTCTGCTCTCACTAAATTAAAATAGTGAAGAACAACACCACCACCAAAAGCAGTTTTGGAAAAGAGGACCCTTCAGGTACTACGCTGCTGGGACACCGACAGGGCTAACTACCACAGGTAAGCTCTTTCCAGTTCATTTTGCTTTGCCAGAATTAATCGACGTTTTTATCTAACATTTTAAACGTTCTTCGAGCCATATCCAGCGACATGTGGATGAATAAGCGGAATAGAGAGTGAACATCAGTGATGAAAGTGCCAGATATCAACTCTTTCATTTGTGGGCGGTGCTGAGCTTGGATCGTAGCTCTCGGCTCCGTCGTTAACGAAAGCTCGGGACACTTTTACTAACGGTTCTATCGATGCCAAGTGATCACCATGGCGGAGATTGAGGAGCATATAACCGCTTGGATCGTAGCTCTCGGTTGCGTCGTTAACGAACACTCAGGCACGTTTCCTAACGATTCTATCAATTCTAAGTGGTCATGTGGGGAGTAAGTCGCGACGCCAGCATGGGCGAGAGTTCTACCTCGTCCCCAATATTATTATCGGTTCGTTGGACACCACACGGAGAGAAGCAAAACTGTTCGAAAGCACGATCACCAAGAACAAGAGAGAAAACACTGTCAGGAACAGCAGCGCAACAAATTAAAACACTGGTTTCATTTTGTTCAATTTTATTTCTATCGTTAACACTTTCATTAATCTCGGATTTATCCATGGTATCTTGATGCATTACTTTGTTACATACGTCATTATTCGAAAGAGATGTTACGGGAACTTATTTTTGTTTGTCGTTTAGCACTTGATTCACATTTGACACTCACTTGACTTTTTAAAGATTAAAAATTTGCACTCATTCGACAACGGGTATAGACACATCGCGTGCACCGGCGGAGAGCGGAAGTCAACGCGACCATGGCGGTCCGTGGATGGAAAACGACTCAGTGATTTAATCCACATTTTGGGGTGAGTTTGGTGGTGTGGTGAAAAGGAAATGAACTTTGCTTTGACCAGTGACCAATGGAAAACGATCTCAGGTACGCGGTGGTGTATGTGTGTGTTCGTACACATCACCGTGTTCATCGATGCGTTTTGCCTGAAACGGGGAAAAAAGGAACAATGGTGAAACGACCTACAGCATCTTTCGGTAATGAGGGTCGGCTGTCTAAATAGCAGCCACTCATTAGATGCTAAAAGGATCGTATACCTGATTACATACGACTGGGAGAATCGGATTCTTTTGTTTTGCATATGTTTATGCTATTGAATCCGATCTGACGGAGAAACTTGGCGTCGGTGATTGTTTGAAAATTCAAACAAAGCAATATTCCCTGATGAAGTGCTTGCAATTGAATCCATAGTTGCAAGTCTTCTGAAAGCAATTTAGATGGGTACACAATGACGGTTGTGTATACCATTTGCGTCAATTATGCATGGCATCTATGGCGACGGCTGGATCGAATTATAGTGTGAATATCTACACTAATTGGAAATTCGGTTTTTGGGTCGCTAATGCAGAGATGCTTGGTAATGTATGAATGCCCTTGTAGACGCTATTTTTTTAGGAATTCTTTGTAATGCTTGTATGCATTAATGTCCTTGGAGAAGGAATTATTTTCAGGTGCCAATGCAATCGCATTGGCGGGAGACAATGGGTATTGAGTTGCGGATATGGGGAGTTTTTCAGGTAAGTGGGCCGGGGGGTTTGGTGGAACCCCCACAGTCACCATAGCGGCGATTGAGGAGCATATCATCGCTCAATTCTAGGCACAAGACTGTTTGTCGCGCGCATTCCTAAATCTTCAGAAAGGGAGACTCGATAGAGACTCACAAGCGTGACCTTCACCTCGAATGGGAAGGTATTCTCAGGCGCCACGAAGAAATCGTGCAGATGGCCACACCTGAACATCGAACCCACAAGTACTTCGGGGAGGATTTTTCGCCGAGGCCAAGGAAGTGTACCTCAATGAGCATGCGAAGTTCATAGATGCTCGTTTTGTGTTCACATCAAACTTCCCGGCACTATCAACAGCTTCCACAAAAATCCGTCAATCGCATGCACGCAAACCCGCAAACAGGTTGCTAAAGAACTGCCCAACCATGCAGTTTCAAATCGATTGCTGCCGTGTCGCGTGTCTTGAAGCATACTAGTTGAAGCGGCTGTTTCCTTTCATAGAGTACGACGAAGAGACGACACCACTTTTCACCCCAAGCTGAACCAGAATGCAACAAGATCCAGGGGGAAGGAATTTAGATCAAAATTACCAAGTTGTGTGCTTATATTTACTTAATCAATATTTATGTGTCATCCCATAAAGTATCGGTAATCCAAAATAAATAAAAACAGAATATTTAAATAGAAAAGAATATATAATATCGCCGTTTTGGAAAAGAAGCCCCTTCAGTCGATCGTCCATTTTGGTACATCTTGGACCCGCGCACAATGGTAGGCCCGTAATAATAGACTCGATCATTCTAATAAACCAAGTACCTCATATCTGTTAAAGGGCACCCCTGAAAACGCGAATTCTGATTGGATTTCGGGACTCTTTCTCATAAACTGTAGGATTCCCATAAAAGAATGCCACGTACTCTCCATCTCCAAACACATACATTTTCCGCATAGTTCCTCCCTCCAGATATAACTGGATTTTCAATCCAAACAAAAACGGTTACCTTAGGATCGGCAGGTTGACTATATTTGTAGTGCTCTGAAAAGCCCTACCATCTCCTTCCCCCCACACATACATCCAAATCCCATAATCCTTAACTAAAATTCAATAAACAATCATATAAATTGAAAATTCGCGATAAACGAATCAAATATTCGTTTATAATCCATATACATCAATTTCCCCAGATCCTTAAACAACAACAAATATGAGCCAGATGTTCAATTTCCATACTCACGCTCATGTGTCTGAGAATTCGCCTAACCGGATTCTTATCTCCAAAAACAAACACACAACTCCAGCCAAAATTTCGATTTGGTTTCATTTATAAGGGTGATGAATTTTGTATTCCAGAATCAGTCTCTAGGTTGGCGTCGACGTCTAAGGTCGCCAATCAATTACAATAAATTAATCGTATTATAATAATATAAAATATCATCAAATTTAATAAAACAAAAAGCATTTTTTGGGCCTGGCCGATTCCTCCTCCAGCTGGTCCCCTCAAGAGCAGTCTAAAGAGATCCCTCATCCTTTTCAGGACAATAAGACACGCTCCCTGAGAGAAGGACCACAACATATTCAATATCAATCCCAACCAATCAACAAAATACCAGTCCCCGCTTCCTAAATCCTTAGTGCGGGATCATAGCCGTACTCTTCTTCCTAATTCAGCCCACACTACCAATTCGCTTCTTTGTCCCCCCTTTGCTAGCCTCATCAGAATTATGACTCGTCCTTTAAATACCCCCTCAGTTAATTGATACCCACCCTCCTCTTCGTAAATCCCGCACCGCTCTTTCCAAACCAAACACGACTTGAGCTATAAAATTCTATAAAATCCTCCTTAATTTCAACCGATTTAGCACCCTTAACTCTTAATCCTCCTCCTCACCCGTTCGTAAAACGATTACTCTTAGTCATGATGTAATTGCTCTTGCCCCACATCAGATACCGCCCCAATCTCTAATTCCCCCCGTCCGTTTCAGGCACAAAACCGGTGCGAAATATATGAACTTCCACAGATCACACACACTCACCCCCCCCCCCCCCCCCCCCACCCACTCACAAGAAACATCTCACTCTTCCACCCAACTCAACTCTAGACCGAATCCCCCCACCGGACACCCGCCTCTTGTTCCCGGCGAACTCACCCTTCTCCCGGACCAATGATTGATCCCCTCTTACCCCCAACTCTTAAACACACACAATATACCATCAATGCATCTGAATGTTGTTACTCCTTGTCTGAACTTAGAAACAAATTGACCAACGACAATGCCCACCTCTATCTCTATTAACTCCATGACAAATGTGATTCTGTCTACTATGAAGGTAAAACCAAAACCAGAGTCATGATTTCTGTACAGCAGGAAGGTCTACCTACAGACTTTCCTAACCTGTTTATTAAATACCACGAAAATTTCAATCTGCTCCCAAAAAAGTGTCAAAATATCTCTCGGGTTTTCGTCAATATATTCACAAGAAAGTGACTTCTTCGAACAATGACAAGTCCCTTTGACCATAATCAGACGCCCTCCCCACATCCCTCGAAGACTCCCAATACTCTCCCCCTAACCATCTACTACCAGAATGTTATAGGTCTGCGCTCTAAAATGGAATCGATTCTACAAAATACACATACCCTCCCCTTTGATATATACGCTCTGACAGAAACCAACCTTATCCCCAGTATTAATAGTCAAGAACTATTCCCTTCCTCCTTTAACGCTTTTCGTGATGGCGGTGTCTATCGACTATGTCCGGAGTCTCCTTGCCGTGGTGTGTTACTCGCCATCCAAAATAGACTCGCCTCATCTCTTATTGTCATCTCTTCTTGCCCTAATCTTGACTACGTCGCAATAAAAATCGGCCATCACTGTTTCTATATACCTCCTTCACAACCGACCGTGTTATGCGAACTCGCAATAGCAGCAGTTGATCACCTAACCTCCCCGATCTTCAATGGACGTTGTCAGACGATCAATTCTTTACATCTCTAACCCCACAGGTACCAAGGAATGTCTCTTTATCGACGGTCTCACCAACTCAAGCCTCTGTTACGTCCAAAACCACCCACCCATAAATATATACCTCTTTGGAGCCAGTCTCCACCAATGAATTGCGGTACACGCAAACTCATCCACTAAAAGGATGAAGCACCCCCCAAGCCCTAGCATTGCCCCATACACTAAACGGCCAATACCAAAATTGATATCAAACAAATTGAACCAAACGTTCAATTTGCCCATATCAAATTCAATATCAAAGAAATTGAACTAAACGTTCAATTTGTCCATATTGAATATAATATAAACCCAAAACGTGATATACGAACCAGATGTTCAACACGTAAATTCCCCTGGTTCCAAATCTGCGGACCAGATGACCAAATCTCAAGTAAAGTTGGTAAAAAGCATAAAATGCACGGCGACACCGTCCCCTTAAATCCTATTCAAGGAAACATTTCCTATACGGAACAAAGGACGACGATTGTAAAAACACTCGCTGAACAACAATACCCATAAGATACAAAAATATCTTTGGCTCCGATGTTCAGTAGAAAGGAAATTGCCAAGTCTGGGCACTGTGAGAAATCCCGGGTAATACTTAAGAGATTCCAGAGGGTGGCCGATCCAAGGTAAAATACCTTGGGATCAGACAAAGGATGGGCGGGCTCACAAGAGATCCTAATACAAAGGATCTCGAGTGCGATCATGGCAACACGTTGCCTTGTGTTAGCAAAAAAGAAAAAACGGTTTTCCTGCGATCAAACGCTCGGAAAAGGAGAGGAGTTGGTTATGAGTTGTTGACGAAAACGGTCGTCCGCGAGGAGTTGGGTATAAGCGGAATCGGTCTAACTGGTATAATGGAAATAGTAGGAATTAGAAATAAATTAAAAAAGAAATTGCGACTCCGTAATACAATAAATTAAGGCAATACCCATAGTGACCGTCCGGTATGCGATCAATTTTTATAAGAGTGCTGTATATAGTGAATCAATAGAGAGAAATATCCTCGTAAACCTCCTTTAAGTAAATATAATCAAAATATTATATAGTGAATCAATGGAGTGAAATACCTCCGTAAACTTATTGTAAATAAATACAACAAAACATAGTATAGTGAATACACAGAGTGGAATATTCTGCTAACCCTCTTTTAAATAAATACAACAAAAAGGACACTTACTCACTGAGTTTCATTTATGTTAAACTAAGCTGATTTGGTGTGGAAGGTATATGTACTACCCACCGGTGGAGACAGGAAAGAGATGAGATCCAACCCGTCTCTTGGACATACAGTAAGTCGTTTATATATTAAAATAATTTATACAACACCTCTGTCAAATAAGTAATGTCCTAATCATATGGAAAGACAACTTGGTCTTGTGTTTACGACCGACCCCTCTAATTCCTCAGTTGCCCTCAGTCCTCACGCTCTGTCAACAATAGATAATTACCACCCCCCGCTCCACTTATCCCTACACCTATCCCAACCCTCGCCAGCCCACGACAACTTTTCCTATAACTTCCGCCGTTTAAATACGTGTCTTAGCAAAATCGAATTTCACTTTGATCATCTAGAGGTAGAAGAAGCCATTACCACTCTCAACAAGGAAATCTACAATGTCATTTCCCTATATGTCCCTTACTCTCGACATAAGATGTGGCGGTGCCGCCAAACCCCACGGTACACTTACCTTAAAAACCCCAATAACTGCTACCCAGTCTACATAAGCTTTCGCTAATGCAATCGCATTAGGATCTTAAATGCTCCACGCATTAAAACAATTAAATTTATATAACCTAAAAGTCCCTGGAAAAGAAAACTTACCTTTCATGCATCTCTTCGCATACATTTCCTGTAAGATTTCTTTATACCTTTTCAAGAGTCCCAGGCAAATTTCAATTCCCCACACCTGCACCGCAATTTCCACCCAGCATACCTGAAACATTTCCCGTTGCAAGGACATTAACGCATACAACGCGTTAGATAAGGTTCCTGGAAATGATTTGTGAGGTTTTTCAGGGCCCGAAGAACCGCGCATCGCTCTTGCCTCATATTCCACTGCAAATACCTTTAATCATCTCACTTGCATAAGAGTATCTTTCTCCTGAAAACATTAAGCCCACGGCGAAGATTACCACCTGGCCGTGGCATCAAAAACTTTCGCCCTCAGGCATGCATTGCACCCAGTGCATCACGTCCTTATAATCTTATGCTTACCCACGTCATGCCATGAAAACTAAATCAACACAGAGTTTCCCAATGTGCTTGTTTTGTTTGCCCATGTCACCCCTAATCATGCGGCTACCCAGTCTCACCAGTTTGCCACCGCCGACAAGGTTTCGGCCGACGCAAAGCAAACATTTCCCGCATGTTCAGCAGCAGCTAATTTTCCATTATCGGTTTCCACCGATCATGGGCCGCAAACAAGCAACGAATTGGATGTGGCCATCAAGTGTTTACTTTTAACAACTGGCAACGGTCGCATCCTATATTCGTTTGCACAACCTAAACGTCGCATCCATATCTTCAGGATTGTTTATGGTACATCGAAATTTTCTATTAACGGCCGCCAACCGTCCGCGGACCTAGAAAACAGCATGTCCATCAACTAAATGTTGATTTATGGCCTCTCCTTGGGCGAGCAGATCTTCGGTGTGTTTTTCACACCAGAAGGGTCTGCTGCCGGCAAGCATTACACAAATCAATTGTGTACACAGCCGCCGACCCATGCAATGTTGGCGAAGGCAAACAATGCATATTCCATCATTCGATCTTGGAAATAGCGTTTCTGTTGACATAAGATCGCAGAGACCTATTCCTTCACCTAATGATCATTACGATGGGTTACAATAACAACGCCCGCATCCTCTTATGTTTGTTCGTCGCTGGCTTTCAGTAGCGGATACCTATACATGGAAAATCCACCCCATGTCATCTGACCCAATCACGATTGACTGCCTCTGGTTGATCGTTTTGCTCTTCCCCTTTTGAGGCTATTCGCTGCCATGTCATTCAGATGGTGGCGAATGGACGTCAGTCAGATTTCATCATTCGAAGTGTGTACAGGCCTTACGAATCTAGAGTCCTGTTTTGCGTTTACCGGAGTTGAGTTTTTGTTCCCTTCGGTTGTCAGTTGTTCGTTTGAGTATATAATTACATTCATATTGTAAACATTATAACCTTGTGCTACACAATTATAGTCATCACCATTTAACGAACTTGTTAAACCAAAAATAATAAATAAGTGTTAATAAAGTAACAAACAGCAACTCCAGCGTTTTATTTCACTAGCTTCTGGTGACCGTTCGTTATTAGTGAACAATAATTTAGTTTCAGCAACAATTCCACTTTGTTTTCTTCGCGGAACAATTTTGTGCGCCCTTTAGTGTTGTGGGGTATTTGGCTGGACCCGCGTTCGTGTTTACGCATAGCAAATACCACCCACAGATTCTTTAAAGTGCATATGGCATCATGAATCCCAAGCCAGTCGGCACCCTTTGGCTGTGTTAAAAACCCATATCGGGCAGCTTGTTTTTACGGATGCCATAAACCATATTTCTACGCATATAAACATGCATAGGATTCAACTCAATGTTTGTTTTCCCACTAACAAACAATCTGCAATTTCTTTCCCTGCCGCAACTAATTACCCAGCATATACAAATGTAAGCAAGGAATTCGTTTTGGCCACCGACCCAAATACGATATACAATTTCCATTGTATAAAGTATCGCTCCACTTAGCACCTTTTTACCAACGTCCATTTGGTCGCCTCTTCCTTTGTTCTCGCCGTCTGCTTGCTTCGTTGTTTCATTCCCTTCGAGCACGTGCCAATAGCATCGATCAGTACGGCCGCACACGCATACCATTGCACTTAATGAGTGCATTTCCTTGGCGGCCACACCCTTAAGAGAAAATTTGTTCTCTTTCTTCTTTTTTTTTCTCACCACTAACCGAGGATGGAATTCAAACCAGAGGAGTCAAATACCATTCTCTGACCACAATGGTCACGCGATCCTCCGCTCTCCGCCGGCTGCGGAGATGCGTAATATACCCGGAGTCGTATGTGTACAAATTTTTTCTTTCGTGGCGAATAAAAAAAGACAATATTATTTTTCTTAATTAAATACACAATATTCTATTATATTATAGTTTTTACTTTGCAACCGTTAAAACATTCGTTCAACACAAGCTATTCATTTAATTGTGCTCCTGAAACCAGCGTGTAGACTAAAGTTAATCGTTTTTCCAAAAGTAATCCTTTTTGTGTGGAAAGGTGCTACAACCAGAAAGAAATGAATTCTGCTTCACATTGGTTTATCAATTTAATTAAATATCAATGGAGATACAATTAAGTAAACTGAATAAAATAAACTATGATAAATCTTGTGTTTATTATTTTTTTTCATTCCCGTCTGGCGATTGTTTGGCGTTTTCCTATTGTGCCGGTGGAACATATAAATGATGGAGGAGGAAGTGAATTACCTCGGCTCTTTTTATAAATTCACCTAGCTTTAGAACTCCCTCTACTACAACTCTCTCACAAAAATACAAAACAACCTCATCAATGATCCCAAATCTTTTTTCCTATCTATTAATTATAAACGTAAATCTGATGGGTATCCCAACTCCCTTTCATATGACACGATTACTTAAACCGACCCCCAAACTATTGCCAATCTTTTCGCTTCGTTCTTTAAAAAGTCCTTCATGGACAACCCCTTCGAGCCTAACCCATCTTACTTTAAAGACCTACCCGAATTCGCCATTGCTTATTCAGCATTACCTAGTCGGAGATAAATGAAACTTACTTAAAGACGATTTCAGTCCTTGCCCTGGCGGATGCTTTGCTTTCCTTTTGAAACAATGTTCCTCTTCTCTTTCTCTCCCGCTCTTTAAGATTTTCAATCTTTTCCTCACACAAGGTGTCTTCCCAAGTATATGGAAATCCTCTTTTGTCACCCCCATACATAGAAAGCGACCCAAAAACGATAATAGTAACTACCGTCCCATCGCCAAACTGTCACACATTCCAAAATTGTTCGAAAGCATCCTTTACAACACGCTATCTTCCAACAAAACTCCTGTCAGAAATAAAGTCAGTAGTTTTTCTGTCGGTAATACCACCCATTTTCAATTCGCCTTTCGATGAATTATTGTAGAAGAAATGAACAAAGGTAAAGGTGAATTCAATTGAATTGCAGCTAGCTGGGTAGAGGTACTTGGTCATGAACTTCTTTCAGGAGAAACCAACTTGTAGCAATGAGACAAATCGCCGGTATTGTGAACAGATAGCTTTTGTTAAATATCTATCTATTATATAAAAAAAAATTTTCTCCGGGCAAAAGATTGCTTTTTTTGTACTCCGCCCGACATCATTTTAACATGTGTGCAATAAAATGTAATACTGATGAAAAATATTTTGTATCAAGTAATTTTGAGATGTAAAAACTGTAAAAATATTCATGCTACTGAAGATCAAATAATATTCCAGTAAAGTTTTATTCCACAGGCGTAATGAGGTAAACGAGTATCTAGACGCGAGGCCACCAATCCCACCTGCCATAGATGTTGAAGAAGGTAAGTTACAAGAATATAATATTTATTTGTGCTCCTTTGAGATCTTGGTGCGAGTGCAGACATTTTTCTCGACACAAATTTTCGGGTGAGGATATTAGTATATATGCATTGTCCAAAATTAAACATCACGTCCTAAATGTTTGTTTCTGTTTCTTACATTAACAACTCTCAAATACCTTACGCGGCCGAATTACATTAAAGAAATATATTGATAGGATGACCCAAGGCAGTGACAAAAGTTATTTGATCAAGGAAAGAATATTTAACTGCTTGGAGGAATACAATCCAGTAGTTTTTACATCCATTTGTGGCACCACTGAAAGAAATGCCCCACCCTATTATCAAAAGTTATCTCATGCAGGTTCCTCACGGCTGCTGTCAAAGGACAACAACAAAATTTAAAAACCCAATTCTCATTCATAGGAGCTATAAAAATATCCGGTGGTTCACAGTTCCGAAAACAGTGTTATGTATTTTGAATCCTTTTCAATGGCACAATACAAGTTACTCACTTTTTCGTCAATTGTTGAACGCCCATGAATTTCAACCTTTAAGACTTCAAAAAACTTCCAGATGCTGTAAGGGCTCAGTTAACACCCTCCAGCCAACATCCTCCAGATATTCCCTTTTTGCCTGTAAGAACAAGGGAGCTGTGATTGATTAAGCAAATCGGATTAACACAATTCTCCGTCCTTCTGACCAAAGTTTATTAAACACGGCGATGAAGAACTCCATTATTATGACGACGATAATAATTTCGAAAGTCGCCAGAGGATACCCAAGGACTGCCGTTACAAAATTCTTAGTCATCCTTATTTAAAGTTTAAGATTCGCTTCCAGCCAGCACTTCATTATGATGCAAATCATTGGTTAGTTCTTGGTCTGGTAGTTCATTTGACAATAGATATACGCTTACGCTGCCAGGACATTCTGTTTGTGGGTATCGTATTGTCATCCCATTGTCAGAACTGATAAGTTTTACAGTGAAATTAAATTTCTGACCACAGCGGCGATAGATCCATGACGTCATGCTACACAACAACGCGGAAAATTCAAATTTAAATTTTTTCGATTGTTATCTTCGGTGGTAATAACAAGGATGAGAGACGGAAGAAATATTTTGCTAACTTGTGTTAGAGGAAACTGAATTAGATTACCCGGACTTTGTAGATGTGGTTTGTTCTGTTGCAACGAATGCCTCATCCTTTGCTTGGTTGTGTTTGCATATGGAAACATTTTTTAACCGTTCTCCTTTGATTCATTTCCGGACGTTCTGCTGAAGACCACTCTACGGGAATGAATGTTCCTCCTTGTCTCAGCACATATTTCCGGTTGATGTTTGTAACGGGAAGAACGCGGTAAAGAAGGAAATGGAAGGCATTCGCCAGGAGCATAATCAAATTTTTATTTCGATACACATACAAGGATGTATGGATAAAATTTGAAGAGATGACTTGGAAAGATGAAGGAGCAGATAGATAAAGAGGAAACGTTAGTGATAACTTAGTTTATTGCTTTGAATCATCGGAAGGATGCCCGAATGTGGTCAGTTTGTTTGTTGTAGAGTGGAATCAAATTGGAAGATTATATGAAGATAACGTGATATTAAATATTGACGATTCAATCAAACCTTGGTATTATTGTCGTAGAAAATGTTAGAAGAGATTTATTTTATTATACTTCAGATTGGATATAGCTTAAAATGATTGTGATGTATTATCTTGAGTTTGAGTGTGGGTGATGATGTTATTACGGTTTCCGGATATCCCCTAGAAAGTCAAAAAAAAATTCAAGACGATTTTTTACAATCCACCATCACCAATGGGGATATACGCTTGGGTGACTGCAACCATCTAGTAGGGTTTGTGGAATGTTATGACGTCCAGTAGCAAACGCGAATGCGACGACCCGTCAGGTTATTAAGCGTAATCGCTAACTACGACATGTCTTCCAATCCCTGCAATATTAAAATACTGAATGATCTGCACTTAACATGTGGGACGCCATTAAGTCCCACCCATTATTTGCATCGAAGTCTGCAATTTATAGTTTTTTCTGTGTTTGTTTATTTATTTATTAGACCGTCACATATTATAATACTTTTAGTCATACTTCTAATTCGCAATAATTCATATTTCAAAAGCCAAGGATCAGAAATACAGTAGATCACTGTTTTTAGTGAAATTCTTGACTGATGGACGTGAATTAGACCTTTGAGATCGTTGCATTTACCCTCCACTATCCCACACTTGACACCGTATTCAGTAGATACATAAAAATAGTTTTGAAGAAAGAGAAATCCACAATTTTTGGCGAGATCCTGTGATGATATGAGGGTTATGTTAGAATATGAGCTTAGCAACGCAGTCGCCGTTCTTTCGTAGGACAAATATTATACATTGGAACGTGTTCTTGACTCTATGTTATTAGGGTTCCGATAAAGACTGACATCACTGTCATTGTAGGGGAATACGTACCATTAGCGCCACCTATTGATATGTGTCTGTAAGAGGGAAGAATTTCCTGAAAACATACCAAGTTTGCCGGCGGTAGCACGAACAGTCACGTGTGATCCCCGCAATAAAGTTCACGCGTAAAATGTCGGCTCTAAAATTGAGTAATGCTTACGTTACGCGAGCAACGATCTGTGATAAAATATTGTATTCTGCATTGATTAACACCAACTAATAGTTATAAAGAAGGAAACCTGACACCACTCTTATTGAAGAAATAATCAACGCGGGGGTGTGAGAATACCCACTTAATTTAATTAAGATTTTTTTTTTTTTTATTAGACTTCTCTCGGGAAAGGCGAACCTATAGCGTCGAGTGGGCGCCCCGAGATGCCATCAAATAACTGTTGCAGTTCTTTTTGAACAGTTGCAGGTTGTAACGCTCCGGGAACACTCGCGTGGGAAGGGAGTTCCACAGCTTCCCCGCTCTGTAACAGAACGAGTTCTGATACAGGGATGTTCGCGCCGTCGGGAGATGAACCACAAACGGGTGCGATCCGTCGGATTGTCTTGTGGAGCGCATATAAACCGAATTGCGTGGAACAATGCCAAGAATCTCCGAGGAACAGCACCCGTGATAATATCTGTAAAACAGACAGAGGTCGGCCACGCGCCTTCGATGTGATAACGACTGTAGTCCCGACGTCAGCACCGAGTCCCCGATTAGGCGGATCGCTCGTCTTTGTACGCTCTCAAGTAGGTCGAGGGTATGTTTAGGAGCCGAGCTCCAAACATGAGAGCAATATTCGAGCGCGGGTCTAATTTGAGATTTATATAGGAGAAGAACTTGGGCCGGAGTAAAGCATTTCTTGGCTCTAAAAAGATAACTCAGTTTTCCTGAGGCTGATCTGGCGATACCCGATACGTGTTTATGCCATGATACATTCCCACAGACCGTGACGCCGAGCAATTTCAAACTTTCCCCAGCCTCGAGGGCCCGGCCACTCATCATAAGCTGTGGAACCGATGATCCAGTTTTCTTTGTGAATGTTGTATACTGGGTCTTCGCTGCGTTGAAGTCGACAAGATTGGTCTTTCCCCACTGCAGGACTTTATCTAGATCCTGATTCAGAGAGTCAATCTGTCTACATCTCAGCTGGTGCGACGTAGATGCACCAATCGGCCGATCACTCGAAAAGGAGGAAACAGGCGTACTATCATCCGCAAAACTGAACACTTTGTTATCCGTTGTTTCCAACAAATCATTTATGTGAAGCAAGAACAAGGTTGGAGCCAAAATAGAACCTTGGGGCACCCCCGAATTAACAGGATACAGATCCGAACACTCGCCGTCCACAACAACCCGGATCGATCGATTCTCGAGGAAGCTCTGTGGAGGTGTTCTACCTTACGTCTCCACGGACGTGGGTTCGTAGAAACACCCACGGATTGCTCACTGGTAAATGTCCGCCGACCGAGCAGTGGCAAAACTAAAAAAAAACGAAGACCGATGCGATACCCTGAAATCCCCAGCGGAGAATAAACACACGGTAGTTTTTAGTTAGACTATTACACTTTTTATTTATGGGCAATAGTTCGTTTGGGACAACAAATGAATTTTTTTACATTGAATGAACACTTACAATCACTATAACTATAACCTTTTAAAGTAGACAAACTTCACAAGTATCCATTCGATTTAGTTGTACATTGTTCCTTTTAAACTTCTTAAGGTAGACAGACTTCACAAGTATCCATTCGATTAGTTGTACATTGTTCTTTTTAAACTTCTAAAAGTAGACAGACTTCACAAGTACCCATTCGATTATAAAAACCTGTCGTCAACGAAAACACAACTTTTAAACTCGCGTGCGCACACTTACGGTGATGAAATCTGACTGGTTATTGGATGTCTCTTTACAGACATCCAACGAAAACGAACCTAAAGGATTCGCCGCCAATGGCGAAGGTCCAAACAAAAGGAAAAGGGAAAAACTCATGTAGCAGATCGAATCCCCTGCTACATGTTTGGGCAAGATAAACTGCCGCCATACGCAAGGGATAGATTCTTTGATTGACGTGAGTCAATAAAACCCTTGCCGAAGGCAGGAATCTATTTTGGAAAAATGAATCAAACATTGGTATGGCCGTTGTTAGATCATCTAAAATAAACAAATTTCGGTCGTATGATTCGATGCATGTTATCTTAGGGATATGTTAATCCCGTTGAAGGTACTGTCAGGCGAAAGTATCCGCTTGAGTGTTTACTTTGTGTAAACTAAAATTGGTGGCCATGACCGATGCTGGTGATCGTTCCAAGAAACGGCAACGGATCATAAAATCGGTCATGCTGAGATCCAAGCAAATATGCGCGCCTGAAAGGCCAATGTTTAATTTGATCTTCTCTACTTTAGGAAAGATAGATCGTAGACATGCCATTGGAAATCTGGCTTGCCGATGTGCAAGCAACCCGAAATAATGCTAGGTCAATGAATGGGTACGAAGATAACACACGGAAAGATCAGCGTGTGTTGGTGGGTATGTGCCATCCATTGTTCGGTCGCGGAAGCTCTGTTGATGAATTGATGCTTTCAGGAATGAACGTGGGGAAGGGGTTTGGAAAAGCCCCCAAAAAAGGTAAGCTGCCTAATATATATTTATGTCGGTTTTCCTTGGGGGTAACCGAATTAATTCCAGCGAATTGGTTGGCGGTTAATGCCGTAGCAAGGTTGTATAATCTTTCTGAAGATTCGACTTCAAGGTAAGTCGCATTGCTGGAAATTGTGGGGATCGAGCGATGCATGGCTCTTCGGGCCCTGAAAAGCCCCACAGCTCCTCCTCCAGTCGCAAAGCTGGTCGGAAAGTCCATATGAACGAAGTTTGCTCAGCAATGCCCCGTGTCAGACGCGGTCAAAAGCCTTGGAGATATCTAATGTGACCGCCCTTGACTCACCATGCCGTTCAATCGCAGATGTCCATATATCGGTTATAAGTGTCAAAAGGTCTCCTGTGGACCGCCTGCCACGGAATCCGTATTGACGATCATTCAGAAGACCGTTGCACTCCAAATACTTAACCAACTCTGTATTGATGACTTTTTCCATTACCTTAGATAAAATAGACAGTAATGCTATCGGACGGTAATTTTGGGGGAGACACTTTTTTCCCATCTTTGGGATTGGCTGAACTCGAGCGATTTTCCAGCAGGCAGGAAAGGTCCTCCGTGCAAAAGATAAGCGGAAGAGTCTGCCAAGAACCGGCGATAGTTCTGGAGCACAGTTCTTAAGGACTATTGCTGGTATTCCGTCCGGGCCGGTTGCCTTCCTACAATCCAGTTCACGTAGAATGCGTTGGATAGTGCGCGGACAAAATCTCACATCCCGCATGGAAGACTGTACCGGCGAGATCACGGGTGGCTCCAAATGGCCGGGATCGAGGTTTGAGTTCGCGGAAAATAAATTCGCGAACACATTAGCTTTATCCTTTGGATTCGTGACTAACGTCCCGCTGTCTGTCGCCAACGGGGGGAAAGAGGAGGAAGCAAAGTTACTGCTGACAGCCTTTGCCATTGACCAGAAGGAGCGCGAACCAGTTGGGCACCGAATGAGCCTATTGATCACCCTGTCGTTGTGAGCCTTCTTCGCGGTATCAATCGCCTGGTTGCACGCGTTTCTGATTCTAACAAAATTCGTTCTGTTAACATCGGTGGGATTGGAGCGCCATTGCTTAAAAGCTCTATTTTTTGCCGCTGTAATCAGCTCGCATTTTTTGTCAAACCAAGGTTTATCAGACGAACATCGTTTGATGGAATGTGGAATATACATCTCCATCCCCAGAAGAATAATCTCTGATACCGACTCCGCGCAAGCGTTAACATCGAAATTTCTGAAGCACACCTCCGACCATGGAAAGGATGCGAAGAAATCTCGCATATCGTCCCAGTTAGCAGCCCCATACTTCCATACATGGCGAAGCTGCCTAGGCCGGTTATTCGCTTGGTATGCAAGTGTTGCGCGACAAAAACCAAGCAGTGATCTGAGTTTCCCAGTGGCGCAGAAACCTCTACGGTATAAATACTCGGTTCGGATGCCAAAAACAGGTCCAGGGTGTTCGCACAATCGCCCCGGGCATCCGGCACTCGCGTTGGCTCCCCCACGAGTTGAGTCAAGTTGTGGCTTACAGCAAACATCTCCGCCAGCCTCCCAGCCTCGTCGGTTCTGTTAGAATGTAACAACCAGTCGGAACTGTTCACATTAAAATCGCCAAGGACAATAATTTCAGAAGCTGGGTGGTTGATCTGTATCCAGTCGACGGTATATGAAAGATGTTCGAAAAATGTCGCCGGTCGATCGTCATTCGGGGAGCGGCAAAGACAACAAAGAAATTTAACAGAATTCCTCAGCACGACCCTCAACCATATGATGTCCATATTATTGGGTTCCAACGCATCCATCCTCTGACAAGCCAGATCAGACCGTGCGAAGACGCAGACTCCGCCCTTAAAAGGGAATCTCGAATGTAAGTCGTATCCTGAGCAACGAAGATATGTCGAATCAGTTGACGAATCGACCTGGGTCTCAGTTAGGGCAAGGATATCAGGTTTCGTTGTTTGCAAATATTGGTGGACGGCGTTTACATTAGTATTGGTGAAACCGATGGCTCTGATGTTACAAAATGCCGTCACCAGTCGAGCGTGGGCCGAGCCTCGAGAGCTAGCCCGGTTATGCGATGACGAACCTCTCAAAGTTCCATTATTTATCATGATATCTGCATGATGTTCCCCCTGACATAGCCCCCCCCCCGGAGATCCGAATGGGAGACTAGTTTACCTCCGGAATTCTTTATTACAGAAGACACCATCATGACTTATCCCCGTGTCAGTCCGGGCCATCAGCCACACATCGGAAACACCGTCGAAGATTTCTCTCGGGTATATCGCGGAATGTACAGCGTGACGGGGTGGTATCTCACCTTGGGACCGACTACCACCTAACCAACCTTTTCTCGAACCGGTCCATCAGCCAATCTCTGAAAGATAGCCAGGGATGACTCCCGACGGAGCCTAAAGCTTGATATAGTGGTATTTCACCGGGCGCACAGGGCGTTGGGACCCCGGCTACCACTCGGCCTTTAGTCGCCTCTTACGATAAGCTGGCCTAGCTGTGAGTATATTCTAACGCCCTACTCACAGGGATAATACGCAATCGCAGGTTATAGCCTAGATCTAGCTGCAAAGGAGTTTTCTTTATATCCTCAGAGCCTCCTAGTGCAAGTGCGGCTATAAAAGCTTTGAATGCGAAACTTTACACGTATATAGTAGTAACAGTCTTTATTGAACATAGTTTGAACTTGCTATAGTTATACAGTATTGAGAGCATCTCTAATGAAGTATTACTTATAAAGTACATTATGACGGCATTGGTAAAACCATAATCATGCTAATTTTTTTTATACAGATGAGAAACATGGGCGCTTATAAAACGAGAAGATAACAGATTTCGCGTGTTCTAGAATATAATTTTAAAGAGAATCTTTGACACTAAATATGTCGAAGACACAGCATAATAGAGAAAGCTCCACAATCTATACAATAAAACAAAACAGGAACAAACCCATGTTATCTCCATCTGCATAGTAGCAAGATGCGTATATCGTAAAATAGATTTTCCATTCCTTTTCTCCAGTTCCTCACATACAAATCTCAATGAAGATTTGTATAAAAGGGCGATGGATTTTGGATTCGAAGATCCGTCTCCAGGTTGGCGTCCGTGGAGTAAGGACGCCAATAAACCTAAATCAAATTTAAATACAGTTAATTAAAATCAGTCTCTTAATAGAACAAACTAGAACTAACTAAAACAAACCCGATACAAACACGCCTTTCATTAATCTCAACAAGAATGGTCGCCACTCTTCGCTCAAAGGAAGAACCACGGTGGTTTAGACCGCACCGAGCAACTAGGGAGCCGTCGAACAAAGAGACCCTCGTCCTTTTAAAGACAAGGAGACGCTCTCCCTAAGATTGCTACTACAAATGTAACGAGAATGGGCAATGACGGGACCGTGCATAAAATTCTGGGCAGAAGACAAATGGGAAGAGGCTAATATAAAACATAGCCTGGAAGAAATGGAAATAGACGGCGAAGCGCTGGGGCACAGAATACATTGGCATGGTCGAGCTAGTGAAGCCGTGAGCCTCCTTCAGGCCAATAAATAGTAAATTACGACATTGCCGGAAAGATGATGCACATTGTCGCACAGCAATCTCCATCAGTGGATTTTTAGCAAGAAATAACATTCCTGGTGTTCCTCTGGTCCCTGTGTTTGCCAGAACGTACAGAAACAAACCTCGCAGGAATTCCACGGGAAACGACGTCTCTGACAGTTTGTACGTATGGGAGGAAATTAATTTGAAGAGAGTGTAACGGCGATACATAACAGCAGGAGCTATTTCTACTAGCTACTGGCAAAACACTTTAAATAGACACTAATAGCAGTCCCAGATTGTTTTACTAATTTTTCACTGTCAACGTTTACTTGAGACAGTCAAACCGTAAATACTCAAAAAAAATAAAGAATAAAAAAAAAGTTATATATATATATATATAATTATTTATATAATTATTGAAATTAAGAAAAGTCTTATAAAAAAAACGAATCGTATGTAGTAAAAAAATAAAAAATTGTACACATAACTTTTCGCTAGACCTTACACTGTAAGCCGATCAATAATGTAAACCTGTGGCGGTTCTACGAACCACACAATCCACTATAGGTCGAGATATCGTCGTTCCACCAAGGAACATACTCACCCATATGCAAATTATACGTGCCTACAGACACGTGTCCACAAAAGTCCTCCTTTCCACCTAAAATAAAAGTTAACATGCATCTGGGAGTCAACAACCCCACGTATCCACAGATACGTGGGTCACAAGTCCGACCAATCGTCCTACGCCTGCACGGCGATCGAAGGACATGACCCAGCATAGAAAGTGTGTACCAATCCATCAACTGGATATACACAAACGGTGGGCACAGCTGCGCCAGATGTCGACAGACATCCCATCTCCGGCGATAAGCGAATTGTCGGAAAGCCAATCCGTCGACAAAACCTTTATTCCTGCCGCAATGTAAGTCGCCTAAACAAACGGCACTGCGATGCAGCAGCAATAAACGAAAATACTGTTCCCTTAAAGCTATGTAAACAACGATAATTACATTATCCCATGATCGCCTAGAGAAAAATGCTCACCCGATTGTTTACGTAGGCAATCCATTAGAGGTGTGAAATTCCGATCACAGAGTGATCTACTGCATGCAGACAATAATCTCCGCGTCTGTATGTGTGAGCGCGATCTTCTCTGGTGAAAAGATTCTTGATCGAGAGAAAGTCACCACCAGCGAAAGGGAAAGGAAAACTGTGGGGTGAATGGAATCATCCCCAGAGAAGTTAAGATAGTCGTCACAGAACCCTAGGAGGAGGTCGATCCGCGCTGCACGATTAATCGAATTATACGAATATATCCGCGCCGCGCCATTAATTGAAATAATAAAACGACTTGAGATAAACGATCGCGAGTACCACGCAATATATAATAACAAAAAAAGTTACAATACTTTTCGTGTCGTCCAAAGTGAACGTGTGCCTTTTTTGTATATTGTCAATTTTCGTGTTAAAAACAATAGTGAAAGACCTAGGCGGTAGACAGGAATAAACAAGGATTTGCAAACAAAAATTAAGACAATCCGAGGTGTGGTGGAAGTTCGTTGTTCCCTTTTGTTTATATACGAAAAAAAATTTTTCTTAAGAGTGTGTCACAAACAATCTCCCATACGTAAACTAGAAGTAAGGCTTCGCATTAATAAAAAAAACAAATTCAAAAGAACATTTCATTATGCTTTAATCATCGCTCTCTTCGCGCCGTTGTGTTTACCTGTGAACAGTGTTCGGTGGAACACCTCACTCCGATCGCAAACTATAACATATCCGCCAAAAACCCATTGTGACTGATCTAGTACAATAAGACGATAATGGGTGGACTTCCGGTTCTTTGCCTTCTTCTTGTTCCAGCAGTCACGACGGGTGGACGCAAGAAAGAAATTAAAATTGTGAATGGCAATAATTTAAATAAAAATATAATTCTTAAAACATCAGGTGTGGGGTTTACCACAGAGTAAGTAACACAATTTCAGCGGATCATCAAACATAATCGGATTAATCACCGATCAAAATGATGCCCGATAGACCCGGGAAGAACGAGATGACGGAAACCCTGCACGCGATAGGGATAGATGTACCGTCCACAGCCACGATTGGGCGGATCCGGACAATATACAAGGAAGCGTTAGGTCATTCTGAGCTTGAAAATACAGGTGAAGAAAGTTCCGGAACTTCAGGTGTGTACACAACTTCTGGCGAAGCACTCTCTTCTGACAGAGCCTCCACTTCGGGTGGAGCCCCTACTTCTGGCAAAGCGCTCGCTTCCGACGATGCACCGACATCTGACCTAGCTGCTCAGCAGATGGCTGGCGGACGATCAACTTCTGACGCAACTTCTGGGACCATTTCTGATGATGCTGAGCAACGAGAACTCGCTCGACTGGAGAGAAGGAAACGCATTCAGGAACTGCAGAGGGGGCTGCATGATATGGAGCCGGTTCCAGTGACTACAAAAAAGGTGGATTTCAACGACATTGAGAATGTTGTCCCTTTGTTCTCCGGCGACGGCAATTATAACATTCGTAAGTGGGTAGCAGACTACGAGGATGTGGCCCAGTCGCGTTGTTGCGATGATCGCACCAAATACCTCTATGCACGTAGACTTTTGACAGCAACTACCAAGGTACTTTTGAGATCCGTTCGATGAGGCAGAATTATCATCGAGTTTATCATCGAAGGTATTGGGGATACGTCATCAAGCACCTCAATACTTTACGCCGCCTAATCTATACTGGACCTGAAAAGACTTCTTCCCCGTTACGAAAAGAAGAAGTTGTCAGGGCCGCTGTCGTCCCTTATGACCAAAGGGGGTTCCTCGTCTACGTCAACAGTGCCTACAACTTCAGCAAGAGGACGCAGGACTTCTACAATAACATCTGCTAAAGAGCAAGAAAGGTGCTATAATTGCTCAAAATTCGGTCATTTTGCATCCAGCTGTCCAGAGGAGAAATGCCACCGGGCTTGTGCTTCCGATGTTTCGATACTGGACATATTTATAGGAATTGCCCGAAGGTGAAGTCGAGGCGAGTTGGAGCCGTGCACCCGGACAACAATGCCCCTAACGCCAACGATAGTGATGAAAAAATAATAACACCTTTGAGTGCCGTGCAACTGGTGAGCGTTTCCTTTATTTGAACAGAAAATAAGTGCACTAATTATAAAAACGTCTACTCTCTTTTGTATACCGGTAGTCCGGTTAGTTTTGTTCGGAAGTCATTGATGCGTGAAGACATACCCTTAAGAAAACTCTCGTACTCCAACTATAAAGAATTAGGGAATGTCAAGTTATTCACTTATGGTACTGTTTATTGCCATATTATTCTTTCCGTTATGATTATTCCAGATGACGCTAGTAGTGTGTTATGGCCGTTTCTGGCTCACTTTTTTAGCGGGTTCTTACTCAGTGGCGTCATCAGTGAGTAACGTCATCCTGAAAGCTCTCTTGGGAGCTTTGGGATGTGTTTTGTTGTAGAGTGTACATGTAGGCTGAATGCGAGAATTTAATCGAGCTTTGGGGTGTGTTTTATTTTAGAGTATACATGTAGGCTGAATGCAAGAATTTTTACATTTTTTTGCATATTGTGTAACTGCAACGTTTATATGATAACATCAGAACAGTCCCCTGTTTTCAACCGCCCTGTTTGGAACTGCGTCGATCGAATTCGACCACTCGACGGTGGTTGAGATTCGACCGATCCCAATTAGGGATGAAAATTGGGATTTCTTATTTGCACGGCTATTAGCCAATCATCATCGCGCTCTCTCATGAATCCATTCAGTTGCATGCCTCAGCGAGGTGAATAATACTTGCACATACATTCGACAGTCGCTGGGCATGCGAAGGATGAAAAGAACAAAAGTGAGAGCGCAATAACTTCGGGGTTAACTTAGCTTGTGTGCTTGTATCAATGCCGCCTCTGAGGATGACCCACTGACGTAGTGCGGTGACTGTGGTGATCTCAGAGAGAAAGAGATCATTGATCCCCAGCGAATGGAGTGTCTGGGGAAAGTGAATAGGACGCCGAATCGGCTAGGGAAATATTACCGAGGGAAACACGCTAAGCCATCCGATAATTACCCAAGCCATTGGATGATGATGCAACCGCGTCGTTTGATTCGACTTGGTTGTCGACCAACATGAATTGCAATTTCCGTTGGAAATCTCATGGGTTAGAGGAATGGAGTTGCCGTATAGCAAATAGGTAGCTAAATTCAATTATGCATTGTCTGCATAGAGTAATGAGTTTAGCTATGCGTCCTCTTGGAAAACATTGTTTTCAGGAGGAAAAGCTTGTAGCGGAATAAGGATTGAAATGACGAGCTGAAAGCGGTCGGAATAATATTTGAATTGTGGGTAGGTTCTCCATGTGGTATAGAGAACCCTACATGTACTTCTTGCTCGCTCATGGATGTACTGACTCGCTCATGGCTGTACTGATTACAACTACTATTTCGCCAAAGCAAGGTTGTTGCACTGGATATCTCAAAAGCCTTCGACAAAATTTGGCATCCGGACCTTTTATCAAAATTACATTCCTATAGAGTGGGCAAATCCCTGATCCGATGGATAAGAGACTACCTTTCTGGCCATTCAATCCAAGTGGTTCTTGATAGTGTCAAATCTACCTTGCATCAACTTAATTCAGGTGTTTCCCAGGGTTCTGTACTCTCATCACTCTCTTCCTCATCTTTATAAATGATCTCATGTCCACTACCCAGAACCCAATTCACCCGTTTTCTAATGATAGCAAGTTGTTTCTGTCATACTCATACGAACATTCCCAACCCAACTCTTCGAACGTTATTACCAATCAGTAAGTAGATAATGAAATTAAATTCTGGATTGGAACATAGTTCGTATGTGCGTAGCTAGACCACGATATGAAAAGAACAGAGGTGCTAAGTTATAGCCAAGTAGATTGAAATAGGGAATATCTGTATTAGTTATTAACTGGGTTTTGCTAAGTGCAAAGATAGTTGGTTTCTGGCTAGAAATGCGGGCATCTTAAGCCGCGAATGTTGCAAAGATCAATGCGAAATTCCCGTTCTATTGAAATGGCCTTTCACAGAAAACCAATACCTCCTCCGGAAAGGATCCAAGTCAAGACCAGAGATAGATAAGCAACCACTACATGTGTTATGCCTTTATAGTAAGTGCCGCACTAGTCCATGTCGAAAGCCAGGTCACAACCCTTCCATGACGACACATTATATTATGAGGGGAAATTGCATATTATCCTGCGAATGTTAAAAAATTGCAGTTGGCTGGCTGGTTAGATCAGTTTCATATTGAATATAGAACTGACCTGCTAGCTACGGAATATCCATCGTTCCCTAGAGGTAGATCGTTCTTAGATATCTTGCTAATCGACTCACGACTGAGATTACTTAACACCAATAGACGAAACACAAACTGTTTACGGACAATTGAATACGATAGTGACCACTGTGCATTCACGGCAGTAATAGAGCTTCCGAAGGAGCTCGCAGATCTGGAGGAATTCGTGATCCCGCAACCCTATAACTACGGGGCAATGCAATGGCCGCGGTTCACCAGATCATTAACAAGAGAACTTTGTTCGAATGACTTGAATCTGCCAGTAAACAGAAACCTGACAAATGACGAAATCGACAAATACATTCAACAAATGGACGAAACCGTCAAAAAGTTTAAATTCAATAGACATGTGGTGACCAAAATTACAACAGTGAAGATAGTCAAAACAATGAAAGTCAGAAACCAAACAAAACAAATAATAAACGTAAAAACTTAATTGTAAATACTAAGTGAATTAAAAACACATAAATTAAAATAAAACCTAAAAGCAAATGTGCATATTGCAGTGAAGTGCGAAAAATAAAATAATAATCAACTATAAGAAACATAATATATCACCTCGGTCGCAAGCGCAAAAAACAAAAATTAAAATATATTGCTCGTTAAGCAATCTGTATTTACCAGGTGTAGCAGTATAAATGCATTGAATAAAATCAAAATAAGTGCATATAAAAACAGTTGAGTGAGGTGCAAAAAGTGTTCGAGACAATAAAAACAAAAACAATAAAAAGATAACACTTCGGTCGCAAACGCGAAAATTAAAACAAACAATATATTGCTTGTTAAGAAAGAAATCTTTAAATCGTCGTTTGGCGCGAGTGCAAGCTTACTGACTCTTAGCGGGCGGTAGGTGAGTTCAACTCAGCTTGCAGGGGAAATCAAGTCGCCGTGGTTCAAAAGGTCGACTTTGTTTTTTTTTTAATGACAAACTGGAAAGAACCAGAATGAACACGGAGGACGATAAAAACACGACAACGCACAAACGAAAAGGCGCCCCGAAAAACTCCATTGTGACGCGAAGAAAAACCGCGAAATTGACGACGGATAAAGGAGATCAACAATTGGCGGACGACAGTGAGCTTCCCTTCCCCTCCAATTTTAACATATATGGGGCAAATAATTCATTCGCTTCTCTTGCATCCTCAGAGTCTGAGGATGAAGAGGAAGAGATAAGTGAATTGGAGGCGAAACTGGCGATGGCAAGAGCCCGATTACAAGAGAGACGCCGAAAGAAAAAAATAGCGGCGCTCGAACAAGAACAAAACCAGCAACAACTACAAAAGCTAAAGCCAAAAGTCGGCCAACAGCAACAATTTCACCATCAACAGCACCATCAACATCAACAGCAACAGCAACAATCAACACAAAAGCGATCAACGAACCAGCAAGCAACACAGCAGCAGCAAAGCAACAATAACAGCGGAAAAATAAATATGCCACCAATCAACACCATAGATGTTGACTGTAAGGAATTGGTAAGTCTTTGTAAGCTAGCCATAGGTAACAATTTTGCAGTTAAAAGACTGACGGGTAACAGGCACGCCATTCAAACATATACGGTGGCAGACCACGACAAAATTAAAGAGGTCTTAAAAAGAGCCACCGCGGAATTTTACTCGTTCACGCCGAAACAAACGAAGAGCGTAACGGTTCTATTAAAGGGTGTCGACCCTGAAATGGAACCGGAGGCTCTGCTCGAAATGCTTCAAAACCTGAAGCACGAAGATCTCGAGTTTACCGCGGTAAAACCATTCACCACACCCAAGGCAAGAAGGGAAAACCGCAAGCTACCCTTCTTTTTGGTGCGATTAACACCCAACAGTAGGATTGGTGGTCTAAGAAAAATTTCAGTCTTGGATCATCAAATGGTCACATGGGACAAATTAAAAAAAGGCAGAGACATCCTGCAATGTCTACGTTGCCAAAGGTTTGGTCACTCGGCGGCTAACTGTGAAATGCAGCGCCGTTGCCTAAAATGCGGAAAGGACCATAAGGCAGAAGAATGCCCTCTGGGAAAAGAAAGGGTAGAAGACAAAGCCCTTCTAAAGTGTGTCGGAATGAGGGACACCCCGCTAACTATCGAGGATGTCCCAAATTCCGAGAAATAATGGCAAGAAGTGTGACCCGGCAAAAAAACACAGATCCAGCTCGTACTACAGCAATGCCCGTAACATCGCAGCGGTCGTACGCACAAGTTGCTTCGGGTGGGCGAACACCAAATCAGGCTACATCACAGGTAGCCACAAATACTCCCACACAGACTGAAACAACACCGCAAGCGGACGTGTTCGCAATCCTGCTCAATCTGCAGAGACAGATGACACAGCTACAAAGCCAAATAAACGAGATCTACTCGCATTTGTCCAGTCTAAATAACAAGTCGATATAAACCCTCTAACCACAACATCAATAAAAGCTCTTGTCGTGAATGTAAATTCACTAATAAGAACTGAGAGAAGAGCCAATCTTTTTAACCTGTTGCAAGAGGAACAACCTGATGTACTTCTGGCGGGGGAAACAAAGTTAAACCAGAGACATAAGATAGGACATAAAAACTACGATATTATACGAAGAGATCGACCAAACTCCTCTCAAGGGGGGCGGTGTCGCAATCTTTATTAGAAAAGGGATCAATCATAAAGTAATTTATAGTGGAGAAGCGCGCAGGTTCCGGGTGCTGGAAGCCTGTATCGTCCGCATACCCCTTCAGCAAGGAGGAGGTTTGTATGCGATTGCGGTCTACGCACCTGAGGAGCACCAACAAAACCTATTTATAGCTGAGCTCTAGACACTTTTTCGATGCTTACAATTGCACCTGGACAAAAATTACTTTATCCTAGGGGGAGATATAAACGCCAAGCATAGAAATTGGGGAAATTATATATCTAATGCCAGAGGAAATCAGTTGGCTGGTTGGTTAGATCAGTATCATATTGAATATAGAACTGACCTGCTAGCTAAGAAATATCCATCGTTCCCCAGAGGTAGATCGTTCTTAGATATCTTGCTAATCGACTCACGACTGAGATTACTTAACACCAACAGACGAAACACAAACTGTTTACGGACAATTGAATACGACAGCGACCACTGTGCATTCACGGCAGTAATAGAGCTTCCGAACGAGCTCGCAGATCTGGAGGAATTCGTGATCCCGCAACCCTATAACTACAGGGCAATGCGATGGCCGCGGTTCACCAGATCATTAACAAGAGAACTTTGTTCGAATGACTTGAATCTGCCAGTAAACAGAAACCTGACAAATGACGAAATCGACAAATACATTCAACAAATGAACGAAACCGTAAAACGAACAATGGACAAAACAATTCCCAAAACAACAGTTACAGATCACATTAACATGTACAGAAACGCAACAATAAACGCACTCCACAAGAAAAAGAGCAGACTGCTATCGAAATTAAAACAATTACACAGACAGTTTACAGACAGACAAGACCAGGAGATAATATCACTGAAATCTCAATTAAAAAACCTCCAACAATTACTTAAAGCTAATTATAGATTAGCAACAAATTTGTATTGGAACAACAGAATTCGAGCTATAAAAACTAATAACCCGAATATGTTCCCACAAATAAATAAAATATTCAGGAGAAATAATCAAAACGAGATTCAGTGTCTCCAAATTCAACGTACCGAGGTAAACAAGCAGCTGCTAACCAACATTGGCATAGGTACAGAGAACGCTATCCTCAATAGTGAGCTCTTCGTGATCGAAGATCCTTTGGAGAAGGCGAACGCTGTGGGAGCTGTCTTTCAGGAAATGTACAAGGTGAATGAAAGCATTCACCGAAACCATGACCTGGAGGACAGAATTCGACTGAATCACCTGCACCTCCGGAATGAAATTTCACATTGGCAATCGGAGAATCCTGGTTTTACGGAATTCAGTGACGATAATCTGTCAATTGACATTAATGCCAATGGTGGGGCTAATAGCCTTTTAATCACAAGGGAAGGAATCCAGAGTATCTTCGACTCATTAAGAAGCAAAAAGTCAGTGGGAATAGATGGAGTACCTAACATCGTACTCAAGAACCTGCCCCCAAAGGCAATAGATATATACACGGTCCTGTTTAACAACGCGTTGAATAATGCATATTATCCCGCGCGTTGGAAAACGGCTATCATTCAGCCCATCCCAAAAAAGGGCAAAGACTGTACAAACCTAATGAACATGCGTTCGATAAGTTTACTCCCAAGCATCAGTAAAGTATTTGAAAAAATCATTAACAAAGCTCTGCTAAAATGGGTAGACGACAATAGCATTATTCCAAATAACCAGTTTGGCTTTAGGGCGGGTCATGAAACCACACATGCCGCAGCTAAACTGGTCTCCGACATACAATGGAATAAATATAGGAACCAATGCACAGGTGCCTGTCTGATCGACTTGGAAAAAGCCTTTGATACCGTCTGGATCGAAGGGTTGTTTTACAAACTGGTCAGACATGGCATACATAAGCCTTTACTATATGTACTTTACGATATGTTAAAGGACAGGAGGTTCGTGGTCAAAAGTGGTAATGTGACCTCTAATAAAACGTATAATATCAAGAATGGCTTGCAACAGGGCGCGGTACTCTCTCCGATTCTTTTTAACATTTACATTAGCGACTTATTAGATGCACTTCCGCAGGCTATTGCGTACGCAGACGATCTCATAATTTACAGAACAGCTCCGAAAGTTGCGATCATAAATAGGTTAATACAGCGAGACTTCAACAAAGTGCAGCGCTATTGCAATGACTGGAAACTTAAGATCAACTTCCAGAAATGTGAAGCCATCCTATTTAGAACTCCATTATATAAAGCCACGTACGACACAAGGAAAAACTGGCGAAAGCTAGTTATCGTGGGACCGCATGGAGATAAACTGGAAACCAAGAGTTTAGTTAAAAACCTGGGCATCTGGCTAGACCAATATCTGTATTTCAACAGACATGTAGAGGCTGCTTTGCTCAAAGCGAGGAAAACTTTTGCTATGACAAGGAGGCTATTTCACAGTAGCCAACTTGACAGCAAGGTAAAAGTCATATGCTACATGACGCTAATCAGGCCAATGCTCATATATGGTTGCCCAGTATGGTTCAACATAGGTCCAAATTTGATGGAAAAGATTCGGGTGTTCGAAAGAAAGTGTCTCAGAAGTTGTCTCAGATTATATCGGACACCGGAATCGGACTATAAAAAGTATTACTCAAATGAGACTTTATATAATGAAGCGTACATAAATAGGGTGGATAATTTTATGATTAAATTAATCAGAGGACATATTGCGAGAGCAATAAGCTCGTCCAATTACCTAATTTTCGGGGCCTATTATTCAAACACTCTGTACTATGAGAGCGTTTTGTTCCACCAGAGGCGTTCCTTGACTTGGATATGAAAGGGCTTATACAGGATAGATCCGGAATTCCGCTGATCTATCATGTAAGTAGATCATCTGTAGACGGGCGATTGTGCTACGACCGGGAAGTAGCGCGCACCGAAGAACAGCTCCTGCGCTTCAGTAGGGCTATCTCCCACAGAGACCGGGACGATAGTATTAGACAGCGTCAACAGTTCTGGTGGTTGAATGGCATATAAAGACCTGGATAGCAAAGTCGGTATAGAATCATAGTATCGTCAGCTAGCTTACATAGACTTCGCTTTTCTAGAATTAGGGTAGTATAAGATTTAAGTTAAGTTAGGTTAAGTGCTTTTACATAAAAAAAAAAAAAAAAAAAAAAAAAAATTTTGGTAAGTTAAGTAAGTTAAATTTTAAGAAAAAAAAACAAAAAAAATTGACAAAGTTTTTCAAATTTTTCTTTGTATTTCAACTAATTATCAGTACTGCCACAAAGTTCTGTTGCCGAAAGGCAAATTATACAAATGTTAAGTAATGTTTAGCTTAGAGCATCTGCGAAGGACCAGTAAGTTATTATATAAGATAATTAAGCTAGAATTTAAGCATTTTATAAAAGAATAAGAATATAAAAAGAAAAATAAAAAATGTTTTAAAAATGAAAAATGAAAAAAAATTTTACAAAATTGACGTAAAATTCCCATTCCATTGGCCCGAGACAGAAAACCCATACCGGCTCAGAAAATTATGCAATCTTGCTTCCTTTTATAAATTCACCGAACTTTACAACTTCCTCTATTACCATTATCTCACAAAAACACAAAACATCCTGATCAATGACCACAAATATGTTTTCCGCTTTATTAATTATAAACGTAAATCTGACATCCCAACTCCATTTCCTCTGACACGATTACTTCAACCGACCCACAAACTATTGCCAATCTTTTCGCTTCTTTCTTTAAAAAATGCTTCACAGACAACTCTTTCGAGCCGAACCTGTCTTATTTCAAAGACCTGTCCGAATTCTCCCCTGCCCCCTTCATCTCTCAACTTATTCAGCATCGCCTAGTTGAAGAAAAATTAAACTTACTTAAAGACAAGTTCAGCTTGTCCTATTACAAAAATGTTCCTCTTCTCATTCTCTCCCGCTCTTTCAAGATCTTTCAATTTATCCCTTACACAGGCGTGTTCCCAAGTATTTGGAAATCCTTTTTTGTCACACCCATACATAAAAATAGCCTACAAATTATTAACTACCGTCCCATCGCCAGACTCACATATTCCAAAACTGTTCGAAGGGGTTCTATACAATGCGTTATTTTTCCGCTCTAAATCCTGTAGTATCCCACTACATAACCCTATAGCGTTTGCGGCGATAGTGAAGAACGTGTGATTCGAAACGACGCTATGACTGTTAGAATCACTAAAAATGGAACCAATGCTCAACACATCAGGCCACTGCCGCGTGTACGAATTCGATTTCTAAACTCAAGCACACTCAACTGATGTGGAATTGTTATGTTATCGCTATGGTATACGGCTAATGCATTTTCTTATTCTATTTTCGTTCGGTGTGCTTCATTATTTGCTTGTGTATCTGTTAGAAACGCCACAACCCCATTTACCATAAGCCAATTAATGCCCAAAATGCGCTCTTAATGTAGTATCCCACAGCTGCCACCAATTTGTTTACGCTTCGCAACCGTGCTTCCTTAATATTAAAGGCATGAGTTGCTGAGTGAAGACTTATAACGAAAAGACTGTTTTAATATTCTACTGATATCGTTATTTGTTTTATTCTCATGTTTATTTGTTTAAAAAATAAAAGGGTCGCGGCCTCGCATAAGTGCAATGGGCCTTCTTACTAAGTTATGTATCTAATACTGGTCGAACTAAAACATTTTCTCACTTAACTACATCTTACATCACTTTGGTTCTTAGGGTTCTGAGTTTTCTGATTGTTTACCTTATTATATGACAGTTTATTAATTTTTTGTTGCTGCATTTTTTTAAATTTGGATTTTAATAATAAATATAAAAATAATAATAAAAATCAGAATGTCAATAATAAATTTAAAATGTTCAATCAAACAACCACATTTGTTCATTTTAAAATTAAAGTATTAGTCAAGATTTGAATAGAATAAATGGAGTAGGAAGGTGTACTAACTTAAAAAAAATGAACTAATTTAAAAAAAAAAATACTACTTAAAAAAAAAAAAAAAAAATTAATCCTCTCCAGATAGCGAAACTTAAAACGATACAGTTTTTGACATAACCTCGTGTGTAATTAATGGATTTCCTCCGACTACCCATTGATCCGTCGAACCATTCAACCTGATAAGATCCTTCATTGTTAGTAAGAGTGAAAAATTGAATCGCGTACTAGTGCATCGTCCTTTGCTAGCACTTAGGATCGCGGCTTCACCCTTTAAAAATACTTCTATAGACGGCCATCTACACTATAAACTGTCAACCGTAGTGCATTGACGTGTTACACCCCATCTTTGATTATTTAGTGGCAGAATAAAACCTCCCTCTTTGCTTATCGGTTTAAAAGGATTCGAGTATGTCTTCATGCCAGAACGACTGCAAACTTTTTAGCAAAACTCCTAAAGTGAAAGAAACATAATGTATTACCTCTTGGGTGTAAGCACTAACACTCTACTCTGAAACTCAGCCCTCTACTCCTTCCAGATATTCTTTCGTGAGTAACATCTACGCCAGAGAAAAGAAAACTTCTTTTTCTATTCATTAATTATCCTTTCAAACCGAGACTTACGAGGCACATTTCCGTGTACCATTTACACATGAACGCCACTCGTATCGCTCTGAAGGAAGACTATGAACTTATATAGGACAGCCGCATAAGGACATTTCAACCTAAATTTCTTGCATTTGCTACATACCAATCATTGACCCACAAAAGAGAAGATGTAGAGGGAGTGAACAAGAAAACCGTAACATGTCTTTCATTGATCCTTTTGCGTTAGTCAGAGGTTACCAATTCCATAAAAATTGATGGAGACTAAGTCGCACGACCATTGAAGGGCAACGAATACAAAGTAGATCTCATTGATCTGTGAGTAATATTTGGCCAATGGGTGCAACCGCATTATGACCCCAATGCAGCAGTTTATTTGATTTTATTCTCTCCAGCGGTCACATACGCAAAGTGTAGTCATTGCCGTCCTTGCTGGATAAGGTCGTTGGACTACACATAAATGTGGGTTATCGCATCTCATGGGGACTGTTGTTGCAAAAGAAATCGGTTTTTAATTTACTGCACCCTTTGTGAGTAGGAAACGTGAGTTGTTTGAAGTGGTCCTATAGAGGATCCTATCACGTACTACTAGCCAGACATTTGTAACATGCGGGGTTGGGAAAATTATTTTGAGAGGATATAAAAAGGCAATTCAATATCCATTCCGATTAGAACACCAAATTGTTAATTAATCATATGAGGCTGCTACGAAATTCGTCTGTCCTGTGAATGCGTAAATTCTGAAATATCTGACCATATATTATATTGTGAAAACTTGCTTAGTCAGAGAGTTTCAATAAGAACTGCCATAGTAAAGACAGTCTTAAAAAGAAATGATTCAATAAGGACAGTCTTAATAAAAGCACTCCTAATAAGGACAACCTTGTTAAGAACAATCCTAATAAGAACAATCTTAACAAGAAATGTCATTATGGCCTTAAAAAGTATAGCCTTAATAATAACAGTCTTAGTAAGAACAGTCCTAGTAAGAACGGTCTTAGTAAGAACAGTCTTAACAAGAACATTTTTAATAACAACAGTTAAAGTAACACAATTAATCGACTTTTTGAGAACAGTCTTTATAAGACCAATCTTAATAAGAACAGACTTCATACAAACAATCTTAATAAGGAATCCTAGAAATACTTGTGACAGAACAGTGTTTCAGAGTATTCCAAAACTTCTACCGTTGAGTTAGTAAGAATGTTCTGTGATGCGTTTGATTGTGCATACGTCGGCTCAACTAACAATCTATACTGTTGCGGCAGTTCGGGAAATGCTGAGTGGTACGCTGCTTCCAAATGCCCAGCCTCTCGATGAAATATCACCCCATTAAGTTATAGGCTCCGTGAAATGGTTAGAAGAAAATCCTTGACCGCTCTACGGAGTTTGGCTGATGATCAAGAAAAAAAAAGCTTTTCATGGATATCAGCGCTGGGCCTTTGATTTATAGGCGCTTGATCCTGTACCAAAGGTAATCCATGCGATATGGCACTTGTATACGTCAGGTAGTCGCCTTCTAGGTGGAATATGTCATTGAACTCCTCACATATTTCCACTATCGATTGACACTCTTGAGGACTTAGGTTGTCCCCATAAGTGGAGTTCCTCGTGTACTTGTGTTAACCTCAAAACTTTTGATGATTCATGAGGCGACTCACCTTCCGAGAAATTATGTCTAATAAACTGTAGGTGTTCTACCATCGAAGTGTTAATTTCGGATACGGAATTACTTTATTCGTCATCAGAGTTAATTCCCATTAACGTATTAACTGGCTTACCGGTATGTATGTTCTCCAGGTTTTTCAAAGGAAAGTTGGAATAGTCCTTTGCTGGAAGCAACTCCTCCTTTATCCGGTCAATGGTCTGGGGGTAGTCATTGATATTGAGTGCCTCAATTTGGGCACTCTCTGTTTTTTTTAAAACACAATTTGGGAGTAAGATCCCTGATTGTAATTCTCTAGGTATCAAGGTTACCTCCTCCCGGATTTTGATTGGGAGCCCAATCATCTTTCTTGGGCGCCCTCGTACTATGCGCGTAGCGAGATTTCTACCTCCGAAGGGGTTTGTTGGTAGGCGTTAGATCAAAGCTTTCCCTTCTTTGTCGCCTTTTGGCTTTTGGATTTTTCCTTATTATTGCCCGACAAATTTTCGCAGCACCAGGGGGTGGCGAAAACGTACGACAAGATACTTAGGAACTATCGGTGGAGGAACATGCTGCGCGACATAAAGCAATACGTTAAAGTATGCAAAACTTGTCAGCGGATGAAATCTTCACCGAAACTGCGTATGCCAATGGTAGTTACCGACATTGCCAAGAGGCCATTAGAAAAAGTCTATTTAGATATAGTAGGCCCTCTTGACATCACTCCAAAAATAAATCAGTATATACTTATATGGGCGTTGAAGTATGGTTGCCAACGTATGGCATGGGATTCACTTTATCCCCAAACACTTATGTCGTCCAAAGAAAAATTGTTCACCGAAAGAAAGCAATAAATGAAAAGCACTGATGGTTTATTTATTTAAAGTTTTTTTTTTTTTTTTTTTTTTTTTTTTTTTTTTTTTTTTTTTTTTTTTGTAGCCCAAGTCTGTTTACAGGTATCCTTTACACAAGTTTGTTTGCCGGTATCCTTATTTAAATAGTTGGATTTGAAACGCACACAATATATTATTTTATACTCTAAGGAAAGCTTTAAATTAATAACTTTTCGTTTTATTTCGTTAGTTTTGTTATTGATGAAATTTGCGACGCGACCTTGCACTCAAACGATTGAGATGTGACTTACTATAAAAATTCGCGAATTTAATTTTAGGTTGAGCAGCAGCGTGGCTACTGTCCCAGTGGTTGAGATGCGACTGACTTGAATTAGGGTGGAAATTGTGATTTTTGCTTTTACACATCGATCCGCCAATAGTAATCATGCTCTCTTGTGCGTTCCCTAACTCACCACACTCATCGAGGTAGAAACGTACTTGTGTATTCGTTCGACGTCGATGGGCGTAGCAAGGATGGAGCAATCAAAAGGGAAAGCACAATAACCCAGGGTTGATCTGGCTTAGTGTGTGTGCATCAATGCCGCGTATGCGACTGGTCTACTGACCTAGTGATGATCTCATAGGTCATCGCACTATAGAAAGACAGAAATACGAGGGAGAGGAAAACCTAGCTGATGTCACCCCCTGCAAAAAGAGATCATTGATCCCAAGCGAATGGGTGATCTGAGGGAAAAGTCAATAGGACGCCGCTGATGCTTGGAAAATAATCCGCGTGAGAACCAGACTCTAAGACGCTGAAATAACCCCAGCGATTTTGCTATGATGCAACAGCGTCGTTCTCTTAGGCTTGCTGTTGCTAACCGACATTATGAGATTTCCGATGGGAAACTCATGGTTAGCAAGAATGGAGTTGCCGTTTGACAAGAATGTAGCTAAACTCAATTATGCATTACGTCCGTTTGACATGTCTTACAGAGGAATAACATATAAAGGAAATGGGTAGGTATGACGCGCTGAAAGCGGTCGAAATTAGGTAGAAATTGTGGTTGGTATTGTGGGTTGTTTCTCATGTGGAATAGAGAAACCCCCACACTTATATTTCAAGACAATTTGTCTAATTATATGGATTGCTATGCTTTCCCCAATACGCAGGCGGAGACGGTGGCTTCGGTCTTCCTTGACCAAATAGTTGCTATAGTTGCAAATAGAGGCAACTGGTCACCGAAAGCAGCGATCGTAATAATATTTTCTGGTTCTGTTTCATGGTTTCCGTATACACTACTGATTTCACCAAAGTAGTTCAAAATTGAGTAAAATCTCGCAGAACGAAAGATTTCTTAAGCATATCTAATCTGCCTGACGTATACAAGTACAATATCGCATGGATTACTTTTGGTACAGGACCAAGCACCTATAAATCAAAGGTCTTACCGTCTGTCTGAGTGTAGGAAACAGGTAATAAACGAGCAAGTTCGGGAAATGCTAAAGAATGATATCATTCAACCTAGCAAAAAGTGGGCCCCGATGAAAAAGCCAAATGGATAGTTGTGGTCGATTTCAGAAAACTGAACGACAAAACCATGAGAGATGCGTATCCTCTCCCTCGAATAGAGGAGATATTAGACCAGCTCCGTCATCATCATCATCGACACTTATGGCGTTTTGAAATATGAGAGTGAACAACATGTGATTCGAACTGACGCTATGGCAGCTAGAATCACCAAAAATTGAACCTAAGCGTTACCCATCAGGCTACTGGCCGATTTTAGAATTCGATTTTAAAACTCGGCAATACTCCACTGATGTGAATTGTTATGTTATCCCTATGGTATACGGCTCTGATGTATTTTCTTATTCGATTTTCGTTCGGAGTTCTTCTCTATTTTGCTTGTGAATTGTGTGTGTATCTGTTAGAGACGCCACACACTACAACCGGGATCCGGTCTTGGCCTTATTTAACAAATCTCTCCACCGGTCCCGATTTCGAGCCGATGTCATCCAGTTTGGCACTCCCAGGCTCTGGGCGTCCTGGTCTACGCCATCCCTCGATCGCAGACAACGTCTGTCGCGCTATCTCCTCCCATACATCCTGCCACAAAGCACATTCCGGGGAGGCTCCTCTTCGCTCATTCGAGCTAGGTGTTCCCCCCGCCGGAGTCTACCGAGCTTGATATTTCTTTCAACATTAGCTTCAAGGTAAATTGCGTACAACTCAGGGTTGTAGAGTCTCCGGAATCGTCCCCCCTCACACCCGGGGCCAACAATTCTCCTTAAGACCTTCCTCTCGAACGCGGCTAAAAGTTCAGAGTGCCTTTCTGTTGGGCACCCAGGGCACGGATAGATACATGAGTACTGGTAAGACCATGGTGTTGTACAGTAGTAGCTTGGATATTCTGGATACATTTCTGGATTGAAAGAGCCTTGATAGACCATATTAGGCTTTGTTGGATTTGATCAGCCGTTCGCGTATTTCTTCCTCCATATTGTTATCGGCTGATACTATTGACCCAAGGTAGTTAAAGGATTGCACTACTTCAAATTCGTGCTCCACTACCCTGATAGTTTGAACAACGCTAGGTCTTCTCTTCGCAGAAGTTGCCACCATGTACTTAGTTTTTCCCTCATTAATGTGGTCCCAGTTTTTGGCCTGCTCAATCTGGGTGAAGGAGTTCTGTACAGCCGAATCGGATCTACCGATGATGTCGATGTCATCTGCGCAGGCACGCATCTGGCTGGACTTGGTGACAATAGTCCCTCTAGTTGTAACGCCAGAGTCACGAGTTGTTTTCTGCAACCCTAGATTGAAGAGGAGGCAGGCCAGACCGTCCCCTTGTCGGAGTCCATTAAAGATATTTATTGGTTTGGACAGGAATGCCACTATTTTTACTTGACTGGTTACGTTGGTCATGGTCAACTTACAAAGTCATATCAATTTGTTTGGAATGCCGAACTCTCACGCCATTATATAGTTCTACCCTGGCTATGCTGTCGTAGACGGCCTGAGGGTCTATAAATAGAATCTTAAATTCCTGACATTTTTCCATTGCCTGCTCCATCACTCAAGCTATTTTTCCTGGCTGGATTTAGCCAATGGCTGCCATCAACTCTTAGTCAATCAGAAAGATCGTGATAAGACAGCTTCAAGCACTAATTATAGGCATTATGAGTTCAGACGTATGCCATTTGGGCTAAAGGGAGCCCCGGCTACGTTCCAGAGACTCATGAACCAGGTCCTAACTGAGTTGCAAGGTATCGAATGCTTTGTCTATCTGGACGACATTGTCATCTATGGGAATAACCTACGGAACCATAATGACAAACTCCGGAGAGTATTCGAACAATTTAGATCTCACGATCTCAAATTGCAACCGGAGAAATGCAGGTTTCTATAGAAAGAAGTAGTTTACCTACGACATGTTTGTTCTGAAAAAGGGGCAATGCCAAATCCCGACACGACAGACAGCTAGTGTAAGGGATTTCCCCATTCTCAAGGTGGTAAAGAACGTCTAATAATTTTTAGGCTTGGAGAACTACTACCGGAAATTTATTCCAAATTTTTCGAAGATAGTGCGTCCCTTCACAAAGTTGTTACGGAAGGACGTTGAATTCACCTGGTCAGACAAACGCCAACAGGCATTTGGTAAAATAAAAGGATTGTTGGTCTCGCCGCCACTATTAATCTATCCAGATTTTACCAAACCCTTTAATCTGACCAATGGAGCACTCGGTGCCGGGATGTCGCAAGGGGAAATAGACAAAGACCAGCCTATAGCTTATGCAAGTCAAACCTTGAATAAAGTGGAAAAAAATTAGTCCGCCATCGAGAAGGAGTTATTAGCCATTGTGCCGGGGGCTAAAAATGTCCGTTGTTATTTACAAGGGCGTAGATTCGCCGTGTATGCGGATCATAAGCCACTAAAAGGAGTTTTTAACGTGAAAGATCCCGCGTCACATTTAACTAGATTCCATCACAAGTTATAGGAGTTTGATTACCAAATCGAGTACAAACCCGGTAAATATAACACCAATGCGGATGCTTTGAGTCGCATCCCGCCAAATTGTGACGAGGCTCCCACACTACAAAGGTGCAATGTAGTAACGCGCCCGAGCAAAGAAGCTAAAGGAAAGCGAGGGAAGTTTAAGAATCAAATTCACATAAGCGGCAGTGGCCTGATAGGTAAGAGCTTTGGTTCTTTTAGTGATTCTAACCGTGATAGCGTCGGTTCGAATCACCCGCTCTTCACTATCGTCGCAAACGCTATAACTGGTGACCCCGGCATGATACCTGTACGACATAACACACACACACTCCCATCCACACACAGAACTTTACTTTACTTGCAATCACACGACTTCTACACAGAGCAGCTGCCCACTGGCCTGCTCTGACATTCTCTCGATCGCTCCCTCGCTCGCTCTTCGCTCAGTCGTCTCAAAGTTGATTGTAACGAAAGTTACTGGGAAGGGGGTGGATGTGGCGTTTCTAGCAGATACACACACGACTAGTAAAGAACAACACCACCAAAAGCACATCCATTAAAGCCGTATACCATAGCAATAATATACCATTACCACATTAGTCGAATGTACTTGAGTTTAAGAATCAAATTCACATAAGCGGCAGTGGCCTGATGGGTAAGAGCTTTGGTTCTTTTAGTGATTCTAACCGTGATAGCGTCGCTTCGAATCACTCACAATGATTTCTTGACGTATCGCTTCCGTACTTATCCCGTCTTTTACTTCTTACTTATCGCTTCTTTCACTTTCTTACTTATTACTTCTTACAACTTCACTTATCGCTTGCTTCACTTTCTACTTCTTACTCGTCTCCATGATCTGTGTGCGACGTATTTATACCGTTCCTTCACTTTGATTCGGCGTTTCGTTTCTGTCCGTTCCATCACCTTGAATGTTCTACTGTTCCTAGTCTCCAGTTTTCCAGTACTTTATAGAATATTCTAGTACTTTGTTTCGGACTTTCTCGAATATTCTAGTACTGATTGTCATATGCGTCACACTACCCTCCGCCTAGATTAGTTCGTCCCGAACTGAGTTCACTGGTCTCCTCCTTAAACAAAACTTTCATCTTGGTGTTCGGCGGTGGAAGTTCTTGACCTTCTTCCAAATTTTCTACTGCTCTCCTTTTCGCGTCAGCTCTAGCCTGCCGCCATTCTTTCTTTTCCTGACGACGGAATTCCTCTTGCATTTTAGGGATCTCATGCGAATAGTATAAGAGAAAATGCATGTGCACACCCTTAAGCTCTTCTGGAGTTTGCACATCACGTAAGCGATCTAGATCTTCATCTTTAATTACACGCATATCATCTGGTATTGGAGCATCTGTCAATTTCATAACCGTATCCAACTGATAGTTCCGCATCTCTTCAAATAACTGAAGCAGTTTGTTCTTTGGAAGTGACAGTAAACACCAGCGTGCATCGCAGTAATAGATTTTCCATAGATCGTCGCATGTTAATTCTGGTTTCACGTGTTCTTCTCTAGAGAACGCAATGAACGGTACCTCTAGCTGTTGATTACGCCACAATCTAGGGCTTGCTTGATCTTTCCCCCCATATGTGGTGGCTTACAATAGCGGTCTCGACCTCCGACATCCGTTGATCTCTATTGTTTGGAAACAGTTGATTTACAAAACGCCTGTTTGTAAATCCATTCAGCTTCATCTTGTAGTTCATTGGGTCCCTCTGGAATAGGCGTAACCGGAACTTCACAAAATTGCATTCGCTCAGGAATATCCGTTTTACGGATTTCATTTCTAAATCCGTAAAGTGACCCCTTTCCAATTCACTAGGTTCGTATTCGGGTTCATATCCGCCCTCGTCATAATTAGTGAAATCCTCATAGTCGAAATCTACACCGAAACTGTCCCGACTTACTTGCAATGACGCGTCAGTGACTAGAATTCGTCTTTTCTTCTTCTTCTCAGCAATTCGCCTCCCTTCGTCGTCTACAATAAAATCCTCAGCATCAGACTCCGATTCCTCATCATCATTGAAATGTTTTACCGCCTCAGTTTCCCTGTGACTACGTTCAGAGCGGCGTTCAACATTCGTCGTCGAATAGCTGTTCGGCTATATCCTCACGTGCTGAACCTTCATCGACGTGCTGTTCCTCTCCATCACTTTCTTCGTCCTGTGTACGACGCAGACGCTTGGAATGCTTTTTGCGTTCGACTTTCAAACCAAGATTCTCTTCAAAAAGGTCACAGTCGACATCTTCCAGTCGGTCGTCCAACTCGTCATCATCATTGTAAATCCATTCCGGGGAACGGCCTGAAGCATCAGTGTCTTCACCATCACTGCCGTCCTCTTCAATCGGGTTATCATCGATGAGATCCTTCAGTTCTTCACGTAACACATCATCGTCATCTTCCTCCTCTTCCTCACTGCTGTCGGCCATAGCTTTGCTCTTCCTGAGTTTCTTCCTTTCATGTGGCTCCAATTCCTCCTCATCCTCAGATTCTTCCGCTTCCGAGTCCCGGAATTTTTTCATACACTGCCTTTGGGCATCCAATATTGCATTAACCACTGCAGTTCGCGCATCCAATTTTGCAACTCGCGCATCCAATTTTGCGTTAACGTCTGCAGCTCGCGCATTCAATTTTGCCATCATCATCTTGATCATCTCCGAAATGTCCAACGGTGGCTAACTGTTCTCCGTTACATTGGCACCATCTTGACTCGCTGTTTCTTCTTCATCCAGACAGACTGGCCCACTCGTAAAAACATCTGTGCCGACATTGTAGTGCTCCAAAAAGCCCTACCATCTTTTTCCGCCATTCCTAATCCAAAATCCCAGCAATATTACCCTAAAACCCAAAATCCTATCAAAACCTGAAAAAGCCCAAACATTATCCAAAATTCGCAATAAACGAATCAAACATTCGTTTATCGCATAACATTTGCCCCCACGGCATAATAAAATCCAAAATCAAAATTAAAATTAAAATTCACAATAAACGAATCCAATATTCGTTTATTGTTCTATATTTGCTCCACAGCATCACCCAAATCCAAAATTCAGAGATTGTTATCTCTATCCTAAAAATTCCATTGAGTTAAACAAACAAAAACTCAAAAGCAGATACATTCACACATCTGCGTAATGGTTTCGTAAGAATTCAAGAAATTGATTTCTTATCTTGTGTAAACACAACATCTCGCTCGAAATATCCAAAAGATCGAGATTGTTGCACGAAAATGTGTATCTTTGAGATACAATTTTCGATTCCTTTTCCTTTATAAAGGAATGGTTTAGTGATCTCCGGGCCGCAGTTTAAATTCGTATTTTGTCCCTGGAGGAGATACCCCAGTGGAAGAAAAAACAAAACTCTTAAAATTGAAAACGAAGACAACCCGGATTTTCATTTTACTAAATATCACCTGGCCTGGAAGACCAAAAGAAAATCAAGGACAAAAGGCCAAATCTAAGGACGTTGCTCTTCCCTTTGGACTCAAAGGAAGCACGGCAACGAACCCTGTTGTGCGACAGGTTTTCGGGAACTTCATAAGAGATCTCTTAGTCCTTTTAAGGATCAAGAAACACGCTTCCTGAAACCAGAAAACACAACAACATCAATATCCTCTTCCTCTATTGTTGCTTGCAGACGCTGTCGAAGAATTGGCTTCTCACCTCTGCTATCCTGATTCCGGTCCTCAAGTTCCTTCTTCAACTCAGGAACGTGAAGATCCCCCAAACGTCGATCTGACGTCGTCACAATACACTTCCACAGGCTTATTTATTTCACCAATAATTAATCCCACTTCTGACACCAATTGTAGCGAGCTTAGGATTCGCTGGATTAATTATTTAAAATAAATAAGAGCCGTTAAATCGATTTTGAATTAATATAACGCTTTATTAGTCCGTTAATCACAACCGTTACTTTTACCGTACACAACGATTTCTTGACTTATCGCTTCCGTACTTATCCCGTCTTTTACTTCTTACTTATCGCTTGCTTCACTTTCTTACTTATTACTTCTTAATACCGCACTTATCGCTTGCTTCACTTTTTACTTCTTACTCGTCTCCATGATCTGTGTGCGGCGTATTAATACCTGTTGCGGATTGGGAGTTGAATGTGCTGGGATGTACTGGAGAAATCTAGTACATTCGCAGTGTATACCAGTTGCGCGGCAGCTGTCGCCGAATAGCTGGCCGATTGTCACCAACTATGAGGTCAGCAGCGTCCTTTTTTGAATTGGCAGTTATGCCCACCAGTCCGTCTGCTACCAGCTATTATCGCGCGCACACCTTCCGAGTCATTGTTGCTGATCCAACATAAATTATGAAATAAATTAACTCAATCTCATGTAGAGAAATTGAATTGTTGTGCGTTGTTAATAAATTGTAAACCAAGTCGCATCCGACTTAAACAATAAAAACTTTAAGATCCACCTCGAGTTCAGTTTTGGTTTTCTTGTGCTTCCGTTTCGCTGCCAGTTTCATCGGGTTCCTCTCTACAAGGGAACAGTGGGCAACTTCAAACATTCCCGTCACATACCGTTCCCTCATTCTGATTCGGCGTTTCGTTTCCGTTCGTTTCATCACCTTGAATGTTCTTCTGTTCCTAGTCTCCAGTTTTCCAGTACTGTATAGAATATTCTAGTACTTTGTTTCGGACTTTCTCGAATATTCTAGTACTGATTGTCATATGCCTCTCAATATATATACATCGAAAATAAGGCTAAGAAGGCTCATCCCCCATTATTGTTCTCCAGGTGGTTTATAACTAAAACTAAAATTAAAATAAATAATAAAATAATATGAATAAACACACAGCACATTGCAATATTCGAACATGAACATGTGTTTAAAATGTGAAATTACGATTTAGTAGTAAGTTTGGATGAGTACAAAAACGGTCATTAAAAAAATAATAACTCAATAAATATCCGGTTACTGTTGCCTATCAACAAATTTAAATACTTAAAACCCTATAACATTCGGAACTTTAATAACATTTGTCACACTGACTGCACTCATCGAATGGAATCATTCAGTGTTGCTGTCATCTGATCGTGTTCGATTCAAATTTGATTTGATTTGAAAAGTGACACTACTCGCGATAAACGGGCTTCCAGATTATTAACTTATATATTTTAATACTTTACATTTCATGATTTGCAATGGAGTCAGAATTGTTGGAAGGAAATTGTGCGGGTCCCGACACACGGGGTAAGTCCACCAAACTCCATTTACATTTGTTCTCATGAATTGTTCCAGAATTGTTACTCAAGCGCGCCAAGGAATCATTTGAGGATGGCGACACGGTAGGTTCAATATTTTATCAAATCCGTTCCATTTGCACAGGATTCGAGTCTCGTTACGGCGGATTCAGTAAGTAGGCACTTGAATAATATACTTAAATTTAATAAACCTTCGATTTACCCCCGTATACGTAAACCCAATAGCTACTGAGGACATCCAGCCGAAACGGGCAAGTTCGCCGGAATTCTCTTTCTCTGAGTAAGTTTCATGTCCGCGAAGTAAAAGTTTTACTTAAGATGAACTTTGCAGCAGTATATTAGTGCAATACGCCCGTGACTGTTTGAGAGGAAAACGGCGTTCACTGTCGGCAAACCCGGACGAAGCGGTTCTGTGGGATAAAGTAGATAATCCTGTCGAAGGAATGCAGCGTGTTCATGATGTTTGTTCGTCTATGCCCGAAGGTCTATATCCGACGGATGGCCAATTACTAGAGTTCATTGATTCCTACTTGCTTGTTGTAGAGTGGACAGTAATCCAGTTGTGCAAGGAGCAGCGAGATGACACTTCGTATTCGCTGTTCAAAGAGATTATTAAGGCCCAGGCACCAATATACTTGTCAATATTAAAGCATCCAAGAAGCAAAGAATATCCCAAGCCGATCTGTCTTCGACTCACAGCTGAAAACCAGAGTAAGTTGGTGTCTAATGGGGATTGCACGTTTTCTTTATTGCGTACGTTTTCAATTGCAGGAGATATGTTCGCCAAATTTTCTCTACTGACGAGTTCATTTTCGGAATTCTCAACATTTAATGGCAAATCGTCCACGAGTGATGAAGTGCAATCCTATTGGTCTGGTATGCGAGTTCTAGAAGGGCGTGTTTCGGTGAGTAGATAAAGTCACTGTCAAGGAAGATTTCGATGTATTTTTAAGGATGCTGCGGCTGAGTTAAAAAAATTTATGGGACCCTGGACCAGCCTTTTGTGTGGTAACGTAAAGAAAGAGTATAAGAAACGCCAGACGCAACAATTTGAATCCGTAGACACGTTCAGTGACACTAATAAGTATAGTTCCTTAAAATCTTAACGATGTTTATGTAAATGCCTCCCTTCTACAGGCTAAACGACGATCAAAGAGTGCTCTTGAGTCTCTTAGCTCTACAACGTCACCTTCTTACATATGAACACATTCAAGATGCCAGCAAAACCATAGCGGTTACTGGGGCCTATTCTACGAAGACAGAGGTTGCCACAAAAACCAAGTTGATCTATGACTTTCTTGCTCATATACCAGCAGAGGCCGGAGTAGCGTTTGGTCCATGCATCTTAATTGTGGATGAAGTAAGACATTTGCTGCATGATCGGTTTTTAAATCACCGCCGTCCATTTGATTTCAGCGTATTGACCATTTCTACTGGGAGGTTCTAAACCCATGGCAAGAGCTCTGTCGCATGAGTTCGTTCCACATCCTCTTTCGCTTATTCACGAACTACAAGTCAAAGATTAGACAGGGATATCTGAGAATGAATGTTAACAGAGGGTACTGTGTGATAAATCCAGGTAAGAAGAGTTATATTTTACGTGCAGTAGTGTAAAGTGGGGAGGGAATTAACATGTGTATGAAGCCAAGGAATATAATTCTATAATCCTAAAAAAAAAGTGGGTTGCCCAATTTGTGAAACAAGGACAAATGTGTTCTTCATTGTTTCTATCATCTGGTCATTTTATAACCACCAAAATCACACACATCCATATGAATGTGAGTAGTGCGTTAGAATATACTCACAGCTGGGTCGGCTTGTCGTAAGAGGCGACTAAAGGCCGAGTGGTAGGTGGGTCGTCCTGTCGCTCGATGAAATACCAAATTTAGCTATAGGCTCCATGAAATGGTCGGGAGAAATCTCTGGCTATTTTTCGGAGCTTGGCCGATGGACCGGTTCGAGAAAAGGTTTGTTTAGGTGGTAGTCGGTCCCAAGGTGAGATACCACCCCATCACGCTGTGGATTCCGCGATATCGTCGGAAGAAAACTTCCACTATGTTTCGGATGTATGGCTGATGACCCGGGCTGACACAGGAATAAGTCAGATACACACGATACACAAGCAAATAGTGAAGAATACCGAAAGAAAATCGAATAAGAAAAAGGATCAGCCATGTACCAAGCAATTCCACATCAGTTGAGTGTACTTGAGTTTAGAAATCAAATTCGTACACGCGGCTGTGGCATGATGTGTAATCATTGGTTCAATTTTTAGTAATTCCAACCGCCATAGCGTCAGTTCGAATCACACCTTTTTCCCTATCGTCACAAACACTATAATGGTACCTTTTGAGATAAGGAATTCTGTAGGTAAACTAGTTTCCCATTCGGATCTCCCGGGGGACTATGTCAAGAGGGACATCATGTAAATATTCTGATAAATAACCGACCATTTAAGAAATTCGGGCTCATTCTCAAGGCTCTGTCGACGTTCGACTGATAACGGCATTTTGAAACATCAGGGGCATCGCTTTCACCAACACGAACGTCCTCCACCAATATTTGCAAACAGCGAAACCTGATATCCTTGTCTTAACTGAGACCCAGGTCGATTCGTCAACTGATTCGACATATCTTCGTTTCTCAGGATACGACTTACATTCGTGATTCCGTTTTAAGGGTAGAGTCTGCGTCTTCACGCGGTCCGATCTGGCTTGCCAGAGGATGGAAGTGTTGAGACCCAATAACATGAACATCATGTCGTTGAAGGTCGTGCTGAGGAATTCTGTTAAATTCCTTTATTGTCTTTACCGCTCCCTGAATGACGATCGACCGATGATACTATTCGCACATCTTTCACGTACCATCGATTGGATACAGATCAACGACCTGGCTTTTGAAAATATCGTCTTCGGCGATTTTAATGAGCACAACTCTGATTGGTTGGTATATTCTGACAGAACCGTCGAGGCAGGCAAGCTAGAGGAGATGAGCAAGTTGACTCAACTCGTGGAGGAACCTTGGATCTGTTTTTGACATCCGAACCGAGTATTTATGCCGTGGGCGTTGCTCCGCCACTGGGAAGCTCAGATCACTGCTTGGTATCAGTCGCGCAACCAATTGCATTTCAGGCGAATAAGCGACCTAAGCAGCTTCGCCATGTATGTAGGTATGGGGCTGACAAATGGGACAATTTGCGAGATTTCTTCGCATCCTGTCCGTCGTCGCGCGTGTTTGATACCCCAATGTTAACGCATGCGCAGAGTCGGTCACAGAGATTATTCACCTCGGAATGGAGATCTACATTCCGCATTTCATTAAACGAAGTTCATCGTCTAAACTGTGATTTGATAAACAATACGAGCAGATTACAGTGGCAAAAAATAGTCCTTTTAAACAATGGCGCTCCAATGCCATCAAGATTGACAGAACGAATTTTGTTAGATACAGAAACGCGTGCAACCAGGCGATTGATACAGCGAAGAAGGCTTGCAACGACAGTGACCAATAAACTGCTTGAGTGGCCAACTGGTTCACGTTCCTTCTGGTCAATGGCAATGGCTGTCTTGCAGTAACTTCGCTTCCTCCTCTTTCCCTACGTTAGTGACAGACAGCGGCTAGTTAGTCACAAATTCAAAAGATAAACCGAATGTGTTCGCAAATCTATTTCCCGCGAATTCAAACCTCGATGCCGGTTTATTGGAGCCACCTGTGGTCGAGCGGGCGCGGTCTTCGATGTGGAATGTGAGATTTCGCTCGCGTACTATTCAACGCATTCTACGTGAACTGTACTGTAGGAAGACAACCGGCCCGGACGGAATACCAGCAATAGTCCTTAGGAACTGTGCTCCTGAACTATCGCCGGTTCTTGACAGACCTATTCGCTTATCCTATGAACGAGGGACCTTTCCCGCCTGCTGGAAAATCATTTGAGTTCTGTCAATCCCAATGAAGGAAGAAAAGTGTCTCCCACAAAATTACCATCCGATAGCATTACTGTCTATGTTATCTAAGGTAATGGGAAAGGTCATCAATACCGAGTTGATTAAGTATTTGGAGTGTAATGAACTTTTGAATGATCGTCAATATGGATACTGTGGCAGGCGGTCCACGGAAGACTTTTTGACCCTTATAGCCAGAAAAGGTCATCCACCCCGTCTTAATTAAGTATTTGGAGTGCAACGGACTTCTGAATGATCGTTAATACGGATTCCGTGGCAGGCGGTCCACGGGAGACCTTTTGACACGTATAACCGATATATGGACATCTGCGATTGAGCGGCATGGTGAGTCAAGAGCGGTCGCATTGGATATCTCCAGGGCTCTTTGACCGCATCTGGCATGGGGTATTGCTTAGCAAACTTCGTTCATATGGACTTTCCCAGCAGATTTGCGACTGGACGAAGAGCTTCCTCACAAATCGATCGATTCGGCTCGTTGTGGGCGGCGAGTGTTCAAATCTGTATCCTGTTAATTCCGGGGCGCCTCAAGGTTCTATTTTGGCTCCAACTTTGTTTTTGCTCTCCATAAATGATTTCTTGGAGATGACGGATACCAGGGATGATAGTACACTTGGTGGATGATAGTACTCTTTTTCGAGTGATCGGCCTCGCACCAGATCGACTCTCTCAATCGGGATCTGGATAAGGCCCTGCAGTGGGGAAAGGCTAATCTTGTCGATTTCAATGCAACGAAGACACAATATACGACATTCACGAAGGAAAGTAGATCATCGGTTTCACAACTAATGATGAATGGCCAGGCCCTCAAATCTGGGTAAAGCTTGAGTTGGCTTGGCCTCACGGTATGTGGGAATGTATCGTGGCATAAAGATGTGTCGAACATCGCCAGGTCCGCCTTAGGAGAACCGTGTTATCTTTTTAGATCCAAGAAATATTTTACTCCGCCCCAACTTCTTCTGTATAAATCCCTAATTAGACCCGCTCTCGAATATTGCTTTGATGTTTGGTGTTCTGCTCCTAAACACACCCGCGACCTACTTGAGAGCATACAGGGACGAGCGATCCGCCTGATCGGGGACACAGCGCTGACGTCGAGACTACACTCGCTATCATATCGAAGTCGTGTGGCTTACCTCTGCTTGTGTTAGAAATATATATCACGGGTACTGTTCTTCGGAGATTCGTTGTACTGTTCCGCGCAATTCGGTTTATATGCCCTCCACAAGACAATCGACAGATCGCACCAATTTGCGGTTCATCTCCTGACGGCGCGAACATCCCTGCATCAAAACTCGTTTCGTTACAGAGCGAGAAGGCTGTGGAATTGCACACTTTCGACCATGGAAAGTATGCGAAGAAATCTCGCAAATCGTCCCAGTTAGCATCCCCATACATCCATACATGGTAGGTAGTGGGATACTACACTATAACCCTCAAACTTTACCTGTCTCACTTACTAGGGTCAATATCTTTGCCACTTTATTATTATTATTATTATTATTATTATTTATTGGCCTCTAGGAACCCGGAAGTTCATGACCTCGCCGACTCGATTCCGCCATCGTTCCCTGTCCTGTGCACTGTCCTTCCATGCATGACCATTCGATCCGACCTCATCAAGGTCAAACCTAACATTGTCCTCCCATTTCCGTCGCGGGCGTCCGGGCGGACTCTTTCCCGTTGGTCTACCGTCAAGAATTCTACACACGGTCCTATCGTTGCCCATTCCCGCCACGTGTCCGGCCCATCTTAATCTTCGCGACTTGATTATTCTCACTATTGTAGGTTTGCGATATAGCTCTTCCATTCGCGGTTATGGAGTTTCCTCCATTGTCCTGCCTCCTCGTCATATTTACCTCCAAAGATACCCCTCAAAACTTTATTCTCGAATACGCGGAATTTGTTTTCTTCCCGTTTTGTGAGAGCCAATGTTTCGTATCCGTATAGAACAATCGGCATGATTATGGTTCTATAGACACGGAGCTTTATGTTACGTGATAGCAGTCTGGATTTCAGCAGTTTACAGCCAACTAGCATTGCCGGAATGCAGTCTTTTGTTAATTTCCTTCGACATTTCGTTACTGGCCGTCAGTATCGTACCCAGATATTTAAATTCTTTAACTTTTTCAAATATCTTACCTCTGACGTTTATATGTGTTCCCTGAGTACCACCTGCTCTTGCCGTAATCATGTATTTTGTTTTGTCTTCTTTTATTTTTACGGCGATCTCATCCGCATATGCGAGCACTTGTGTGACCCCGTTCAAGGATGATCCGGCCATGTTGCCGTCTTGTACCTTTCTGATGACATACTCGAGCACAAGGTTAAAATGACATGGTAAGAGGCCACCCCCCTGGTTTGGTCCGTCCCAGATTTCAAATGGTTCTGAGAGGTGGTTTTCTATTCTAACTCACCCTTTGTTTTCGTTCAAGCAAATTTGAATGAGGGCAGCATATTTTTTCGGGACTCCCAGCTCAACTACAATATGGTAGAGTCTTTGCCTTGCGACTGAGTCGTAGGCTTTTTTGAAGTCAACGAACAGTTGGTGAACCGTCTCTCCGTATTCCCACTTCTTTTCCAGCAGTTGTCTTATTGTGAACATTTGGGCGCTTGTTGACCGGTTCCTACGGAATCCACATTGGTAGTCTCCCAGTATCTCTTCTGCGTACGGTGTTATTCTCGCCAGAATGACATTTGTTAATATTTTGTATGTGGTTGGGAGCAATGATATTCCTCTGTAGTTTTCGCAGTCAGATCTGTCGCCTTTTTTTTTTTTTTGAAAATGGGAAGGACTATTGAGGTTTTCCATTCTTCCGGAGTGACTTCCTTATCCCATATTGTTTGGATGAGCTGGTGGATCTTTCGAGCGGTTGCCTCTCCTCCATGCTTCGCAAGCTCTGCCGGTATGCACTCGACTCCGGGAGCTTCGTTGTTTTTCAATCGATTTATTGCGTCTACAACGTCGTTGAGAGAGGTTCCTAGGATCTAAGGCTCGGCTGTATGTACGCTTGATGCGTTTATTTGTGGTTGATGGGTGTGTACATTGAGCAGGTTTTCATAGTATTGCTTCCATATTGTCACGATATTGTTTGTTTTTGTGACCAGACAGCCGTTTGCGTCTGAATTTATGCCGGCATACATACCTCTGATGTTCTTTGGTCTAGAATTTTCTAGGATTTTTTCGATCCGAGTCTACTCCCATTCGCGTTTTTTACGTTTGAAGAGTCTCACCGTCTCTCCCCGAATCGTCGCGTATCTTTCTGCGTTGACTTCATCATATCTTTCTAAGTGGATCGTTCTGAGACGTTTACGTTCTTCGATCTTCGGCCTGCACTAATCGTCAAACCAAGGTTTGGACTTAATTGTTTTCTTAAATCCTAATACCTTTTGGGCTGTTAGTTTGATTGTGTCTCTGATCGATGTCCATTTAGTGTTCACACTATTAGCTTCCTCTTTCTCACTGCTCCCATTCTCTAGAATGCTAAATCTATTCGTTAGTTCGTCTTGATATTCAGCCCTTTTGCGCGAGTCTTTCAGTTTATCAGTGTCGAACTTTTTGCTCGTCTCCCCTGACTGCCCATGTGGGATTGCTGCGAGGCGACTCCTGATTTTGCCCATCACTAGAAGATGATCGGAGTCGCAACTCAATATGATCTTACGTCAAGGATATTCGAATGGTGTCTTGTCTATGAGGAAGTGGTCTATTTGGTTACGTGTTACGGCGTCGGGTGATATCCATGCGGCTTTATGAATTTGCTTGTGCTTGAACATCGTGCTTTTCACTAACAGATCTTTTGACGCTGCGAACGTGATAATTCTTATTCCATTATCATTTGAAACGTCGTGTAGGCTCTCTTTACCTATAGTTGGTTGGAAGATGTCTTCCTTTCCAATTTTCGCATTGAAGTCGCCGAGGAGGATTTTAACATCGAATGATGAGGTCCCATCAAATACTTCTTCTAGGGTCTCGTAGAACGTGTCCTTCGTTTCTTCGTCCGTAGATTCTGTTGGGGCGTGTACGTTTATAAATACATAATTGTACCATGGGTCCCTGTATTTTTAGCACCGACATTCGGCGATTAATAAATTTCACATCTTTTACATGGGGCGTAATCTTCTTGCTTATGATGAAGCCTGTTCCGAGGTTATGTGTATCGGTACCTCCACACACCAGTGTAATTCCGTTGGTCTCGATTACTTGATGTGGGAGTCGCGACTTCCTGAAGCGCGACGATGTCCATTTTATATTGTTTCGTGTTTTCTACGACCGTCTGTATCGCGCCTGGTTTATATAACGTTCGAACATTCCACGTCCCGACGCGTATATCCCGCTTTTTCAGTTTTTCCGTACGTCTTCTTTTTGTCGAGTCGGTGTTTTCTTGATGACTTGTTCCCTTATAGTAGTGTCGGCTCATCACACGCCTACATATCTTTAACTCTTATTTCAAATAATACGAGGATTGCCTCTTATGTTTCGGGATTTGGCAACCCTAGTGTTGCAATCCAGCAATTGACAGCTCTGTCGTAAAGTTGGACATTTTTGAGGTTATACGCACTCAGAACGTTTTGACATACGAGCGCTATTTGTGTTGTTTACAGTAACTTAAAAGATTCATCTCGGCCCAAAAATGGAATTAAATCGTCAACATTTTCGTGCGATTATTTTTTACAACTTTCGGCGTAGATTAACTCAGCAACAATGCATGGATGAACTTAATTCTATTTTTGGCGATGAAGCTCCATCAAGGACCAGTGTTTATCGATGGTATGGTGAATTCAATCGTGGTCGTAGTTCACTCCAAGATGAATTTCGTGAAGGTCGTCCAAAATCAGTTGTTGTTCCGAAAACCATTGATGCTGTGCGCGAACTGATATTGGAAGATCGTCATGTGACCTATCGTGAGATTGAGACGACCTTAGGCGTTAGTGGGACCAGCATACATTCAATATTGCATAAACATTTGACTGTCAAAAAAATGTGTTCGCGTAGGATCCCACACAATTTGTCAATCGCCCAAAAAAAGGCTCGTGTCAATTGGTCGAAAGAAATGCTCAAAAAATACGGTCGCGGTGCTTCGAAACACGTCTATGACATCGTGACAGGTGATGAATCGTGGATTTACGCGTATGAACCCGAAAGTAAACAGCAGTCGACTGTCTGGGTGTTTCAAGATGAGCCAAATCCAACAAAAGCTGTTCGCGAACGAAGCACTTCCAAGCAAATGGTCGCCTGTTTTTTCGGAAAAACTGGACATGTCGCAACCGTACCACTAGAACAACGCAGAACAGTCAATTCTGAGTGGTACACAACCATTTGTTTGCCAGTTGTCTTCCAAGAAATCAGGAAAACCAACCGCCGAAGACGGATCACTTTTCACCACAACAATGCGAGCTCTCACACATCGGCTGCGACAACTGCATTTTTGAGCACCCAAAACATCGATTTGATGGGTCATCCGCCGTATAGTCCTGACTTGGCACCGAATGACTTCTTTTTATTCCCGTACGTAAAAAACAAACTGAGAGGTCAACGTTTTTCGACACCTGAAGAAGCGGTTGCTGCATTCAGAATGCCTGTGTTGGAGATACCTCAATCAGAGTGGCAAAAGTGCTTCGACAATTGGTTCAAACGCATGCAAAAGTGTATAGATCTTCATGGGGAATATTTTGAAAAACAATAAAGTGATTTTCGATGATCAATATTTGTTTTTGCTCTCTAGTCCCGAAATATAAAAGGCAACCCTCGTAATTCACAAATGATTCCTTTGTTCCAGATACTACTAACTTCGACTATCTGTCCAAATTTTTCGTTGGTCCACTTCTCCCTCACTCCAATGATCCTCTCTAAAGGAAGTAAAGTGTTTGAACTCAATGAATTCACGCCTGCCTTAGATGGCATCTTAGCAATACTCATTAAAAAATATACATCAATTCGTTTCGTTCATTCATTGCTTCTATCCATAAAAATTCACCCAAGTGCGATGTCACGAGCTATCGCCTCGTTGCCAAACTTTTCCATGAAATTATTTCTCCAAAGCAACATGGACTTCTCACTGTCAGATCAACAACCACCAACGTTGACGACATCACATCCTTCACATTTTCAGCACCAGAAGACAGTAAACAGGTACACATAGTCTCGAATGGTTTCAAAAAGTCTTTCGATAAATTGTACCATAATCTCATCTCTACCCTGGACTTTTGAATCCACACTGTTGAAATTAATTTCTTCTTATCTGGAAGATAGACTTTACATCGTACTTTTCAGATCCGTGATATCTAATCCCTTCCTAACTCCCTTTGGACTCTTTCAAGGCAGCCATTTTGGCACTCTCCTATGTATACTAACCACTAACGACATTCACAAGCAACTTACTACTGCATATCAAAAAAGATTGGAAATAAAAATTATTTGTAAGTCTCTTACTTTTAAAATCACTTCAATTTAATTTTCTCATAGTATTGTCCGTTTCTCCTGGGACACCCTAGAATATCGACGCCTTCTCCCATATACAAATAAACACCCGCAATATTAATTTAGTGACTCAATACTGGTGTAATGTACTAAACAAACGTTTTAACAAATCCCCATATTTCCCACCAGACAGAAATTTGCCGAACATGGAAGATAGACTTAAGAGCTTCTTCAAATATTGGTTACCTCACTGGGAATGCAAATACAACTGTGCTCCGAAGACCGAAGAATTTATGAAAATTTTCCAAGAAGCTGATTGCTATGTGTAAGTTTTTAAACAGCTCCCACTTCTTTCTTTTCTTTACTCGGATCACTACATTCTAAAGTTATTGCGGCCATGGATCAGGCCTCCAACATATAAATGGCCGAAGGATCAGTAAACTGCAAATCAACGGTGTGGTATTCCTTTTCGGATGTGATTCAGTCCGCCTTAAATCACATGGACTTCACAGTGAGATGACTGGTTCACATTTATATTATCACGCAGCCCTTTGGTACGAGAAATACCTTGAATTCAAGTTAAAGATCACCTTTCTTGTTTTTGTTTTATTAGCCCTGCAATAGTGGGGACTATTCAGCTGGGGTTTGACTTCCAGGTTGATAAAATCGCGACTACAATGTTAAGTGAATGGATTCCACCGACCGATGATAGTCTAGTACACTGGCATCATGTCGATATGATGGCATGGAAAAAAGGCGAGATTAAGCGTAAGTTCAATGATCAGTCCCAAACGCTCCTGTGTTTTAGTAAATATAAATCTAAAATGTTTAGCAACGTTCTCATCGGACTGCCGAATTCCGTTCGATAAATACGAGGGAAGTCTTGCGCAAACTGTATGCACAATACACCAGCAGAGTGGAAACTTGTACAACACTGTAGGATTCGTATACCGCGGCTTACCCGTTTGGAACGCTAGTAATGCGTACATCAAACAATTGTAAGGGAATTATGTGCTTCTCCATGTAAAGCGAAAACTTGATAATTTATATAAATGTAAATAAGAAGTATTGGTGCTGCCTGTTTAACTATCGATGAAGTCATAAGGAATGCAAAGGATTATTATGTACTTTTGCTGTAAACAGGATAGTTATTTGGAAAGACATTAAGAACAACCAAAGGTACGTAGATCGGCAATATTAGTTTCCGTTGGATCGTAATGTACAGGGGACGCGTGAATATTCTGTCAGTGGCACATTTTCCGTATGTCGAGATGTATGCAATTTTGTTTGCAACTAGGAAACTTGTGAAATTAATACATCATCATCACCATCATCGGCACTACAACCGGGAACCGGTCTTGGCCTTATTTAGCAAGTCCTGAGGCTTGTTAAATTTTCCATAATGATTTGTTTTTTTCCGGGCAAGGTCATTAGTCTTGCGCCACAGGCTGAAATTAATACCCTCGTCATAATATATTAATACAAATATATATGGATCTAACCAAACATGTTCACACTGATCAAAAGTAGTTTATAAACATTCCCTAAAATGCGAATGAAGTTCTGAAAAGGCAAATATATTTAAGGAATTGGCCAAACAAAAACCAGTCTTACTTTTAAATGAGGTGAAGGAGATCGATGCTTTCATTGTCGCTATTCGACAAAAAGGAAATAACCCACACAACGAGGGGGCGGTAGCCTTGGAGCTGAACGTACAACTTTAGGTTGCACAAAATCAATTACAACAGCCACATTAGACGGAGTCCTGAAAACAGCACCAGCAATTATCCCTATAGCATCACATTGAACAGCAGTGACAATGGTAAAGGAACAAAGGGTAAGTCTAGTAGTTATTCGATTTATTGAAACTAAGGGCGCTATTGAATTAGGGCAGTTGATCTACATTGATTTTAAAATTAAAAGAATTAGTATCATTAAGTATAACGAGGCATACGATAGCACTATCAGCAATTTAACCATCGGATAATTGGAAAGAGTATGTGGCGGTGCCGCCAAACCCCACGGTACACTTACCTACAAACCCCCATTACCTCATCCCAAGACGCATAAGTTTTCACCAATACAATAGCATTCAGCAAATCTATGATCTTTAAGTCCCTATAAAGAAAACTTACCTTTCATGCATTTTTTCCGCATACCAATTCTCTCTAAGATTTCTTTATTAGCTTATCAGGTATTCCAAACCAATTTCGCCATCTACGTTGCCAGACAAATTTCCCTAGACGAATTCCTGTAAACAAAAGGATTTGGTTTACATATAATGTAACCATCATAACAGGGACCATACACATTGCGTCGCCTATTTCCCGTCCTCACCAAGTGTATCATAAATCACCAAATATACACATTGGCTGGCGACCACTTTAACCAACGATAAATGGTCCAACGCAGCTGCATATAATTAGCACCATAGACGTTGAGACCAATTCCCAGTAACCTAGCTAAAACCAATTAGCACATTTCCACATCGTATCGTCGTCTTTTTGTTTAGCCGCGACGCACATGTATACAAAGATCCCATTAGCATCAGACGAGTTTCGTTTTATTTGCTTTACCGGAATCGTATTTCGTGAATGCACTTATGCCCTTTTCATTGTTTCAGATTCCTTATTATGGCTTCGACCCATGAAAAGAACCGACGTACACATATACATATGTACAATGACGATCTCCTCTATGAGATCCGGTTATCACCACAGTGAAAGCGAATGTACCCAAAAATGTTCCTTGCTAAGCGCATCATCTCTACACGAGATGATTATCGTGGAGTCAAATTACATCCGCCGACCACGCTGGTCGTGCGACTCGCGTAGTCCGTAGGGCTGCGGACGCGATATGTCCACTGAGTCGTGTGTGTGTACCAAATTAAAATTTGTAATGACCTACCAATAGTATATCCAGTTAAGTGAAATATAAGAACCTTTTGTCACTCGTTAAATAAATAAACCTTTGCCAATAAATAAGAAGCGCGTGCCAATTATTTACTTCTTGCGTACCGTGTGTTTCGGACAATTTTTCCTCTTCCTGTTGTAGACGTTGCGTTGTCACCATCGGTTTGTGTTGTTCTGGTTTACCTTTCCGCGGCTGAACAATACGATCGACGATGGGGATGGAAGTGAACCGGGTGTCCGTGTTGGCACAATACTTCCTACCCCACAAGTACTTTACGTACACAAGATTATTATTACTATTTATTGACCTATAAAAATCCGGAAGTTTATGACCTCACTGACTTGGCTGTGTCATTGCTCCCTGTCTTGTGCACTTGTTGCCTTTCTCTCAGGGAATGTGTCTCCTTGCCCTTAAAAGGACGAGGGATCTCTCAAGACCGCAATTGAAAAAGCTCGTTCCGGTCGCCACCGTGTTTCCGGGGCTTCCGGGAAGAGTGACGAGCGATTGGTGAGTGAAAGGGGTCTGGCAAGTCGGCCCAAGTAGATGGGTGATTCAATTAAAAGATTGGGATTGGTTTCCTTCGGGGGGATGGGAGCGAACATACAGGACAAAATTACTGATTGCTTTCAACCCTCCCAAGGCCAGGACGATTCTTGTCCCTGTTCAATCCAGGTTGACATGCTGTCTCCACGTGACACCCCTGGATAGCTACTTTGGCACCCGCCAAGTAGTTAACCAATGCATGCAGCGACATCCTGAGAAAGGTTAGCACAAGGCTAATAACCTTGTCCGGAAAAACAAATTATTATGGACAATTTAACAAGTCTCGGATACGGACCGGATGCCGGTGGAGAGACTTGCTAAATAAGGCCAAGACAGAAGCCCGGTTGTAGTGCCGATGATGATGGTGATGTTAATTGTTCACCTGTGACGCATTCTCACTTCGTATTCAAAAACGAGCAAGACAGCTAGAATGGGAGCTTTTCGCACGATATCATATTGCGAATGCATTATTTTCTTCATATCCGAGAACAGGTGTCACATCTGCCATACAACACTGCCAGCGCCTTCAAAGGCAATATAACGGAGCGTCCGCTAAGGTGCTGAGATCGGCGAAAAGCCAGATATAGCGACGAAACGCAAACCAATTAAACGATACGAATGGCTTGAATGTGGGCCATTGTTTCATTGGTTCGGTCAAATGCGAAAATCAATTAAGCAAGGCAATTGCTTAAATGCCGCCGCACCTTAAGTGGGATAATTAAGTGGCGATGATAATTAAGAAATACAGTTGACTCGTGCTAGGCAATTGAAGTCAATATGGGTTGAAGTCCAACCGGAGTGAGATGCGTCGTTTGCGTTTTTGCACCTATAAATTGAGTATATAAAGAGTGGTTGAAACGTAGTGAAACTCAAAGTTAATTAATTTGTTAAAGAAGAATAGTAAAGACAGCGGACCTCTGTATATAATTAATAAAAACAAATAAAAAGTAAAACACTTCTTATTTTCAATTCTCGGGAGTCAACCCTTCTCTTTAGCATAAAGAATGCACGGTTGGCCGTCGTTAACAGTGAAATCGATGCCCCCGATGTTACAAACTGCCGTTACTAGTTGAACGCCGATATTGTTTCAGGAGCGAACCCGATTACGCGGAGACGGGTTGGTTAAAGTTCGGTTATTTATCAAAGTCCTTGCATGATGTTCTCCCTAACATAGTCCCGTATACCCTCTCCTTTTCTTGTATGTGTTTTTCCTCTTTTTCGCAGCTCTGTTGCATCGCTCAGGCATCGATGCTCTCGATTGATTTATAATCTTTGGAGAGTTTTTGGTGTTTGATAGGCGTAATATTTGTCATGGGAAGGATGTGGCCTGTGTTTCGGCACGGATCTAGCGGGGCACCTACTAAAAGGGCATAGCACTTGTAGTGTTTGTTTGGCGGGTTAGTGAGAGTCGGTTGGAGTGATGTGTCCCGCCCAACACTGTTCACACATGAAAAGCGGCACACGGAGCGAATGCCGTCACCAATTAAACACACGGAATTTATATCTTTAATGATTTGTTTTATTTCACTCTTTGTCGTTAAGATCACATACTTTGTTTGTACATTTATTTTTGTTAATTGTATGCTGCAGAAAAGGAAAACAACAAACACCACCACTCGATTTGCCTTAATTTTGAAAATGTTCTTATTTATTTCTGTCTATCGCGTATAGCCTTTTGCTTATTGTTTTCAGCACGAAAATTGATCAGATATGAAAATGGCAGCCTTTCACTTATTGTTTTTAACACGAAGAATTGACCATATATAAAAACGTCACGTGGGATACCACGAATATGTCGCGACGAGGATAACCGTCTCAGTCACTGTGTTTACTGTCCGCACTTCATTTCATTATTTTAAAGAACAATGAAATCAACCGATACACTTTTTCGATGTCCCTAGTGAGAATCACAGGGCTGCGCGCGTTGAATTGCTGAGCGTTGAACGTCGGATATATTCGTTCTTTCTAGTTTTAATGTGTTGCGCGGGCCGATCTCTTCGTGGGGTTCTCTCTGTCGACTGAATCAATTTTCCTTCGGGGATGCTTCTACTCACCCCATAGTTCTCTTTTCCCTTTCGTTTTCCTTGTCCTGGTGAATCTCTCTCAATCGAGAATGTCTCCACCAGGGAAGATCGCACTCACACATACAGACGCGGAGGTTGCCGTCTGTGGGATCGTCAGAATTTTCACATTTCTGTTGCGTTGCTTATGCAAACATTCGGGTGTATTGTTTATTCTTAGCGATCCTGGGATCGTGGTAATCATCGTATTTGCTTTGCCCAATGGGAACAGCATTTTCGTTTATTACTGTTTCTCCGCAATGTCCTTTGTTTGGGTGAAGTGCATTGCGGCAGGGACAGAGGTTTTGCCGACGTATTGTTTTACAGCAACTGACTTATCGCCAGGGGTTTGATGTTTGTCGACATCTGGCGCAGCTGTGCCAACCCCTTGTGTTTATCCCGCTAATGGATCAGTACACAATCTCTATACTGGGTCGTGTCCTTCGATCGCCGTGCAGGCGTAGGGAAATTGTTCGGGACTTTGGGGCCCACGTATCTGTGGATACGTGAGGCTGTTGACATACATTTTCTTATCCGATTTTCGTTCGGTGTTCTTCACTATTTGCTTGTGTATTGTGTGTGTATCTGTTAGAAAGGCCACACTACTCCCTCGTCAGTAACATTGTTACGATCAACTTCGGGTGCGACCGACAGAGCGAGAGAACTTCGGAGCAGGCCGGTGCTCTATGCGGAAGTCGTGAACGTACTCACGTCAGGGTCACCAATTATAGCGTATTGCGACGATAGTGAAGAACGCGTGATTCGAACTTAGGCCATGACAGCTAGAATCACTAAAAATGGAACCAATGCTCAACACATCAGGCCACTGCCGCGTAGTAAAGTTCTGTTTACATATGGGAGATTGTGTGTTGTGTGTATACACAGATCAAGTCGGGTTGTTGCTTTAAACAAGGATATTGAAGATGGTGATTTGAACATACAATAGAACGGGTAAAAAGCGAAGCATAGAAGCATCAGGCTACTATCCGCGTGTACGAATTAGATTTCTAAACTTAAGTACACTCAACTGATGTGGAATTGTTATGTTATCGCTATGGTATACGGCTCTGATACATTTTCTTATTCGATTTTCGTTCGGTGTTCTTTACTATTTGCTTGTGTATTGTGTGTGTATCTGTTAGAAACGCCACAGTTGACGTGGAATTGGTTTTCTGTGTCAGGCCATTTTAATGGAACGGGAATTTCACGTCGCTCTTTGTAATATTCGTGACCTAAGATACAATATCTCCTCTATTTCTATCCAAGTCTCTAACCAGAAACCAACAATCCTTGCCCCTAGTGAGACTCAGATAATAACTGATACAATATTTCGGATTTTACTACACCCGGTTATAACTTAGTGCCTTTGTTCTTTCCACATGGTAGTCTAGCCCCATAGCTACGAGGTGATATTGTGTTTCAGCTTCTGCCACAATATGGGCCCTGCTCCACTCCAGAATTTAATTTCTCGCGGCTAAAACTTCGCGCTAAAATTACTGCTTTCTTTATAGACGTCCAAACTTGAATAGAAACGCAGTATGTTCAGCTCTTTGCTGGGTCAAATAATTTAACTCAGCTTGTCAATGAGCCTACACGGGTACTAAATATAGATGCTCATTCCGCTAGCACACGACATATTACTAACCTCCCACCCACACAAATAAAAAATTTCTTTGCCCTTGGGCACATCAGACCATTGTGTCGTGTCAGCTAAATTTGCTCTAACTAACACAAACGTTAACGAGAAAACTCCCAAAAGAACAGTATGGTTCTATGAGAAAGCCAACTGGTGTAATATTATAATTTGTAATATGATGATAATGATGAGTATTGTAACTACTATATAGTACGTGCCTTGCACTTCTGCTGCGGAGATTTAGTGGGAAAATGTTAGATTTGTTACCTAGTTATTCAGCTCGACGTCCCGATGCTGAGCCACGGCTCCAACCGGTTTAGAGAACTCTTGCTTTTGCTGCAGAGGGATCCTTATGTGCCGTCCTTTATTTTCGAAATGTGTTTAGTTTCCCCTTTGTTGAATCTGCAACACCATTTGCAACACAATCTCGTAAACACTGAGTTGTATATCCACTGAGATGGCCCAATAGGTAACACAACGTTAAATGTCTCCTTGTTCAAATCCAGCAATGTAGTTTGTAGATTATCCAGTGTCGGCTCCTCTGGATGTTCTCCCGATGCGGCACTGATTAGTTACTTTTAGCTTGCCGAGCAACCGCTGTTAATTGACTTTGTGCTTATTACACCCAAAAAGCAACGACCGAGGCCACACAAATTCACAGGAAAGAACAGAAATCACTTCAACGTCAACGTTTGCCTTTCTGCAATTTCTCCTCGATGAAAAAAAAAACGACTTTTCACTTTTCTTTCGTCTTTAATCTCCTTTTCTTTTTACATTTTTTTTTCTTTTTCTTTTTTACAAAAAAAAAGGATTAACGCACGGGACAATCTCCTTTTTTCTTCCTTGCTTTTTTCCTTGCTACTCCGTTAACAAAACGTTCTCTTATCTCCAAAAAAAAAAACCGTCGACAACGGAATTCAAAACCGTATTCAACAAACATTGACCCTCTGTCTCCCTCGCTCCCCATTCACGTTCACTTCGAAAACCGAATTCGAACTCGAAGAACTGCACGATCCACACCCGAATCGGGGCGTGTTCGAAAACTCACTTCTGGATCGTGCAATTCCTCCACCACCTTACCATCATACCACCTTAAAACAAATTATATTAAAATTACAAAAATGATTAATTGATGGGGTGGCGGACGCACGTAACACTGGTATGGTCTGAATGACCTTTTTTGGGAAGTTAAATTGGCCGTTATTTTGCCTCAATAACGATGTTGACTCTATAGCGGACACAATGACAGACACGATTCTACTTGGCATGCGAATCTCTCGTGGTTGTAAACCGGTTCCGGAGGTAATTTGATGTTCGAGGGAACATCCGGAGTAAAACCAAAGAGACAGTCCATCGGCGTCAATCGGGTACTCTCGTGCACGCTGGTGTTGTACACGAAAGTGGCCGCCCTCAGGTATTGATCCCAGGTTTGGGGATTTGTGTCCACAATGCTGCGTAGGTATTCTACCAGCGGTCGATGGGCTCGTTCCAAGGCACCATTCGATTGTGGGTGGTACGCTGAGGTTTGCAGTTTTTTGATGCGGAGCAGCCTGCACACGCTTTTAAACAGGCTGCTCAGGAAATTGCTGCCCTGATCGGTGACTAGTTGCGTCGGTGCACCATACCTTGCAACTATTTGGTCGAAAAAGACCGAAGCCACCGTCTCAGCCTCTGCATTGGGCAGGGCATAGCAATCTATATACTTCGATTAATTATCTTGGAACGTAGGTATATATAGATTGCCTTCAGGAGTGCGGTCCAGGGGGCCCACGATATCTAAATAAACTTTTTCGAAAGGCCTCGGCAATGTCGGTGATTACCATCGGCATTCGTAAATTTGGGGAAGACTTCATGCGCTGACAAATCTTACATACTTTAATATATTGCTTGATATCGCGCATCATATTCTTCCACCAGTAGTGCCTGCGTATCTTCTTATACGTTTTGATCACCCCTTGGTGCCCACCTAAATGGTGATCATGGTAATCCCGTAATAAGTGTTGGATCTCCTCGGGATTAGTTATTTCCATTCCTTTTTCCGTGCAGGAAGGAATGGCGTCCTCTTCAGAAGGTGACTCCTCGTCACTGGGACGTCCCGGGGATCCCTCGCTGTCCCGTTGGTTCTTGGCCTGGGCGCGAGTCACTACATTGCATCGCGGTGGTGAAGGAGTTTCGTCTACAGAATGGGTAATACGGCTTAGCGCATCCGCATTGGTGTTGTATTTACCGGGTATGTACTCGATTGAGTAGTCAAACTCCGATAGCTTATGACGAAATCTAGTAAGGCGTGAGTTGAGTTCTTTCACGCCGAACACTCCCTTCAACGGTTTGTGGTCCGTGTACACGGTGAAGCGTCTACCCAACAAATAGCACCGAAAATTTGTCGCCGCCCATACAATGGCCAACAACTCCTTCTCGATTGTGCTATATCTACGTTCGGCCCCATTGAGGGTGCGGCTGGCATAGGCAATAGGCTGGTCTTTGCCTATCTCACCTTAGGATAACACCGCTCCAAGTGCCTCATTACTCGCATCCGTGGTTAGATTAAAGAGTTTTGTGAAGTCGGGGTAAACCAATAGTGGTGGCGAAATTAACTTCCCCTTTATCTCTTCAAATGCCTGTTGACATTTGGACGACCACGTGAACTTCACGTCCTTCCTTAATAAGTTCGTTAAGGGGCGCACTATCCGGGAAAAATTTGGCACAAATTTCCGGTAATAGTTCGCCAGCCCTATGAATGATTGGACGTGGCGTACCGTCTTAGGAATGGGGAAATCTCTGACACTAGCTGTCGTGTCAGGATTTGGCGAAGCCCCTTTTTCTGAACAAACATGTCCCAGGTAGACCACTTCCCTTTGCCGAACACCCTCCGGAGCTTGTCATTATGGTCAGCCAGGTTCTTACCATATATGACGATGTCATCCAGATACACGAAGCATTCGACCCCTTGCAGACCAGTAAGGACATGGTTCATTAGTCTCTGAAACGTAGCCGGGCTCCTTTTAACCCGAACGGCATACGTCGAAACTCATAATGCCCATAGTTGGTGCTAAAGGCGGTTTTATTCCGATCGTTTAGATCCACCAAAACTTGGTGATAGCCACTGGCCAAATCGAGCGTGGAGAAGTAACGCGAGCGACCGAGCTGGTCTAAAATGTCCTCTATACGGGGAATAGGATACGCGTCCCCGATGGTTTTTTCGTTTAGCTTGCGAAAGTCTACCACAACTCTCCATCGGGTTTCTCCGTCGGGGCCCGCTTTCTTGGGAACCACTAGAAGGGGGGAGTTCCACGGGCTTTTGCTTGGTTGGAGTCCTCGCTCCGACTTGAGGAAGACACGATATTTGACCACGCTCCCCTGCCAGAGGAGGCCGAAGTGTAGGCCCCAGCATCCGTACGATGATCATGGTGTCCGTACGACCGCTCCTGAAAGAAACTATCCTCCCCCCGCCGACGACTATCAAGCTCTTCGGCCGGCAACACGAATGACACCGCCCGGGGATATAAATTCGATAAAACCGGCGCCGGCGCCGCGGTGTAATCCCTAGAAGTGGAGGATGAATTTTCTAAAAGGGTCGAGCAACTTCCCGGTCCTACATCTAATGACTCTGACGCTCGCTCGGCGATTCCGTGCCGCGCATCACCACCAGTTAGGTGGTCCACCAGTCTTCGAAAAGGGACATTACCCAACGTGAGGAGGAAGTGCTTTAGTCCTTCCTCCCTCAGACCCCTTACCAACACCGGTTTGGCCATGCCCTCAAGCTGGCTGGCGAAGGCGGACCTACCCTGGCGACCATAAAAACGCTCAGCTGCCTCCTCGCACCGTACCACGGCCCGCTTCACTCGGGAAACGAAACTTGTGGCATCCTCGGAAGGAAGTTGTCGCATTTTGGAGAGTTGAGCACACAACTCATACGACACCCGGGGTTCGTAGGCCTCTCTGAGATGCTGTTCCGCTTCGAGGAAGGTCGTGGGTGGTCTCTCCTCGAACATTCTATAGGCCTCGCCGCTCAGCCTAGAGGGCAGCCACCGGAGGAAGGTATGTTCCTCCTCCACTGCCAGCCCATCCAAGGTCCTTCTACAGCCCTTGAGAAACGAAGAGAGTCTCTCAGCTGTATCCGGGCCTTCCTGTCCCGAAAACATGGGACCGCCTTCGACACGAGGTCGAAAACCCTATCAGGGCCCAACATAGTCCATACAGGACATGGTTGCGGGCCCAGTTTAAAATATGAGGGCATCGGCGTGTCCTCCATGCTCCCAACAGGCTGTTTACTGACGGTGGGAGGGGGGCGCGTTGGCGATCGGTCGTCCACAAATTCGTCTCGCGAATCATGGAATGCCTCCGGATCCACCTCGTCAACCGGCGGCTCGGGAAATGCCTCGGGCCGTGCCCGGGCAAGGGTGCCCTCTCGGACATCTCTCTGACGTTGCCTTGTTTGCATCTGCAGGCCGTCTACTAAATCTCACTATCACCGACACCAAAATCAATCCCGGAGACCCCGCGGAGAAAAAAAAAACAACCTCGTCGCCGACAGTATCAACCACCAGAAAGGGTGTGGAAAACAAAAAGGAACACTATTCCCACAACAAACAAACAAACACTCTCAAAGGGGGACCAACAACAACGACCCCGCCCAAGAAAGGGGGGAGAGAGAGAGAAAAGGAAAAGAACCCGGAAACGAAAACAAAAATCCTTCAACCCGACGATGAGGTAACAACACCAAAAATATACATAACAAAATCACACGCGCAATCAAAAAGAAGGAAGAAAAGGCAGAATCCCTGCTCCAAACAAAAATTCAGAGATCGATTAAGCTGAAAATCATCCAATAAATAAATAAATCAAAAGCAAAAATTAACAATTCATAAACAACATCAAAGTATCAGCTTAAGTCTAAAATTAAAACAATTCTACAATCATTAACATACAAGTTTTCCATTCACAATAAGAATAAATAAATAAATAAATAACAAAATCGTTCAATTTATAACAAAAAGAGAAGAAATAAAAAAAACAAAAATTTCCGCTTTCCGTCCCTGGTCCATGCAGGCCTCTCCGCTCATGAGTATTAGTTGCGTGATGTATCACAATAGGTTTTATAGTCTATAACCATAATCTGTAAACCTGTCCTGGGAAGGTTTGTCCGCAGCGCCAGTTTGTAATATTATAATTTGTAATATGATGATAATGATGAGTATTGTAACTACTATATAGTACGTGCCTTGCACTTCTGCTGTGGAGATTTAGTGGGAAAATGTTAGATTTGTTACCTAGTTATTCAGCTCGACGTCCCGATGCTGAGCCACGGCTCCAACCGGTTTAGAGAACTCTTGCTTTTGCTGCAGAGGGATCCTTATGTGCCGTCCTTTATTTTCGAAATGTGTTTAGTTTCCCCTTTGTTGAATCTGCAACACCATTTGCAACACAATCTCGTAAACACTGAGTTGTATATCCACTGAGATGGCCCAATAGGTAACACAACGTTAAATGTCTCCTTGTTCAAATCCAGCAATGTAGTTTGTAGATTATCCAGTGTCGGCTCCTCTGGATGTTCTCCCGATGCGGCACTGATTAGTTACTTTTAGCTTGCCGAGCAACCGCTGTTAATTGACTTTGTGCTTATTACACCCAAAAAGCAACGACAGAGGCCACACAAATTCACAGGAAAGAACGGAAATCACTTCAACGTCAACGTTTGCCTTTCTGCAATTTCTCCTCGATGAAAAAAAAACGACTTTTCACTTTTCTTTCGTCTTTAATCTCCTTTTCTTTTTACATTTTTTTTTCTTTTTCTTTTTTACAAAAAAAAAGGATTAACGCACGGGACAATCTCCTTTTTTCTTCCTTCCTTTTTTCCTTGCTACTCCGTTAACAAAACGTTCTCTTATCTCCCAAAAAAAAACCGTCGACAACGGAATTCAAAACCGTATTCAACAAACATTGACCCTCTGTCTCTCTCGCTCCCCATTCACGTCCACTTCGAAAACCGAATTCGAACTCGAAGAACTGCACGATCCACACCCGAATCGGGGCGTGTTCGAAAACTCACTTCTGGATCGTGCAATTCCTCCACCACCTTACCATCATACCACCTTAAAACAAATTATATTAAAATTACAAAAATGATTAATTGATGGGGTGGCGGACGCACGTAACACTGGTATGGTCTGAATGACCTTTTTTGGGAAGTTAAATTGGCCGTTATTTTGCCTCAATAACGATGTTGACTCTATAGCGGACACAATGACAGACACGATTCTACTTGGCATGCGAATCTTTATACCACACAGAGTAAAGAGTATCAAACCCAAGAGAAAAATGTGGTTCGATCCCGGGTGCAGAGAAGCGATTAAGGTTAAAGAGTTGAGCTTCCGGTTGTATAAATCAAACAATACTGAGGAAAACCGGAAAAGATTTAAGAGAGTTAGAAATGACTTCAATGCGGATATTGAACGCGCAAAGTAAATATTTATAATAAGAAAACAATTAACAGAATAAATAAACAATTAGAATAAGCTAATTGTATCGACGTGTTTCGCTTGTTTTGTTTCGCTTTCGCCCTTTCATCCAGAGCAGAGTCCAGCTCTGGCAGTACAATTCGCTAACGAAAATAGTTCGTTTAGCCGGCCAGTGCCGGATATACACTCCACTACGGGAAGTTGCGACGTCGCCGGAAAGGTCGTCGTTTAAATGTTGTTTTTCTTTTCTTTTCTTTCCTTTCAGTAACAACCAAAGAGTGAGACAAAAACTACTACATTCTCCCAGAGGTAGTAGAAACTTCTAGGTATTCGTGAAGAACATTCAAAACCCGGTCGCATCATTCATTTCTTCGCTAATGGTCGATGACAGACCGGTCACCAGTACAATAGAGAAAAGGAATCTACTTGCGGCCAACTCAACGCTGTCTGATACCACATCAGTTCCGCCTCAATTTGAACATAAGCAGCACACCATGAGCCAGATTCGCTTCCGAACGTGTACTGTTGTTCGGGCACTCAAGGCGATACACACAAAGAAATCCGCTAGTCCTGATGGCATTCCCCCAATTCTCTTAAAGAGATGTTTCTCCTCACTCGCTAAACCACTGCGGAAACTCTTCCATTTGTTTTTTTCTACTGCCCGTTTCCCAAATCCATGGAAGTCAGCTAACATTCAGGCAATTCCCAAAAACGGCGACAAACCGTCCCCATCTTCTTATCGACCCACAGGGCTAAATTTTATTATGTCGAAGGTAATCACTGATTGACCGTCAACTTTCGAAATATCTGAAATCAAATGACCTCCTCAATGACCTCAATATGGCTTTCCTCGCAACCGGTCCACAGGAGATTTGATGGCTACCTTACCAAAAAGTGGAGCCATTCCATCCACTACTTCGAAGAAAACAAGGTTGTTGCACTGGATATCTCAAAAGCCTTCGACCGAGTTTGGCATCCAGCCCTTTTATCAAGATTACATTTATATGGAGTGGACAATTCCCCGATTCAATGGATAAGAGACTATCTTTCTGGCAGCTCAATCCAAGTGGTTCTTGATGGTGTCAAATCTGTCTCCCATCAAATTAATGCAGGTGTTCCCCAAGGTTCTGTAATTCTCACCCAGTCTCTTCCTCAACTTTATAAATGATCTCTTCTCTATTACCCACAACCCGATTCACTCGTTTGCTGATGATAGCACGTTGACTTTCTCAAATTCATATGAACACTCTCGACCAAACTCTTCGAACATCATTACCAACCAGCAACAAGATATATCAATGGGGATTATCTAACCGAGTAGAGTTCAATGTCTTAAAAACTCAGTGCTGTCTCATGTCGTCAAAGGAGAACCCGAAAGGAAATATACTTTCGATGAACGGCACTTGCATCGACGAAGCCAAGGAACTATCAATCCTCGGCACTCGAATTAATTCGACTCTTAATTGGAGCGATCACATTCTTGAAGCTGCGAAAAGTGCCGCCAAATGCATGGGGTTTCTTAAGAGATGCGAAAGATACTTCACTCCGTCCGACTTGGCCACTATTTACAAGGCGTATATTCGTCCCAAAATGGAGTTCAACTCCCATATTTGGTAAGGAGCATCCAAAACTGCACTCTACACGTCCTTGAGAGAATGCAAAAACGAGCAATGAAACTTATTGGGCACCCAGCTGTGAGTCGATCAATTCCGTCGTTGGAACATAGGCGTAACGTATCATGCCTATCTCTTTTCTATAGGTATTACCACGGTTGTTGCTGAACTGAATTTGTTGAATGTGTTCGGCGTCCTCACACATTTTCCCGCGATACCCGTCAATCTGAGAATGCGCATCAAGTTACGTTGAAAGTCAACTTCACGCACACAAACAATCATAGAGAGTCATTCTTTAGCCGAACCACACGAATGTGGAATAGTCTACCCGATCATGTGTTTCCTCGTCGTTGTAATGTCCATGCATTTAAGACCAATGTACATCGATACCTCCTTTCCTTATGTACTTTCTCTCCTGCTCGCCCTGTGATCTGACACTTAAGGCTACTCCAAAATCCCCTTTTGTGCGCACGTTTGTGTAAAAAAAAATCGAATTAATTCGACTCTTAATTGGAATGACCACATATTTGAAGCTGCGAAAAAGTACAGCCAAATGTATGGGGTTCCTTAAGAGATGCATAAGATACTTCACTCCATCCAACATGGCCACTATTTACAAGGCGTATACTCGTCCCGAAATGAAGTTCAAGTCCCATATTTGGTCAGGCGCATCTAAAACTACACTACACGTGCTCGACAGGATCCAAAAACAAGCAGCGAAACTTATTGGGAACTCAGCTGTGAGTCATTTAATTCCGTCATTCGAACATAGGCGCAACGTATCATGCCTATCTCTTTTCTATAGGTAACTATCACGGTTGTTGCTCAACTGAACTTGGTCAATGTGTTCCGCCTCCTCAGACATTTTCCCGCGATACCCGACAATCTGAGAATGCGCATCAGTTCACGTTGAAAGTGAACTTCAGACGCACAAATAAACATAGAGAGGCGTTCTTTAGCCGAACCACACGAATGTGGAATGCTGTACCTGATCATGTGCTTCGTCGTCGTTGTGATGTCCAGGCATTCATCATCATCATCATCATCATCATCATCGGCACTACAACCTGGAACCGGTCTTGGCCTTATTTAGCAAGTCCTGAGGCTTGTTAAATTTTCCATAATGATTTGTCTTTTCCGGGCAAGGTCATTAGTCTTGCGCCAGAGGCTCCCCGACGGGGAATCGAACCCCGGTCTCCCGCATGACAGGCGGGTATACTAACCAGTATACTATTGAGGCATTCAAGACCAATATAAATCGACACCTCCTTTCCTTATCCCCTTCCTCTCCATCCGCTCGCACTGTGCTCTGACATTCAAGGGTACTTCAAAATCCCCTTTTGTGGGGGTGTTAGTGTAAAATAAAATCACGATCATCGTGAACACGCTCAGTTACCATCATCTAATTTTTTTCACTACGTGTGGATGTGGTCTATTTAGTCGCGTGTTATCCCATACTAAAAAGTGAGTTCCAAATGTTTTTGATACACCGAATGAAGCGCTCGGTAGGCCGATAGTGTGGATCACAAGTTGGGCATGAGACACATTTCTCATAGAATTTATACACGCTGTGCTGAACTATGATGAAACGTCAAGCAATAATGAACAAAAATACTATGACAGTTTGACAGTTCGATTTGTCATAGAATCCCTATTGGAAAAAGTATCTCCAAATGAATCACCCTATATAAGAAGCCGACAATTTGATGGTTGTTTAATTAATGCTACGAGTATACGAACTCAGTTATCGATCAGTTTATATTAACTGACGAAATGGCACTTATCTCAACTCCTGAAACTTAGGACGAAACATGACTGTTGATTTGATTGCTTTCAATATACAGTTTCCGGGGGAAGATTCAATTCTCTTCGCGATACTTCGAAAGCAATACATAGGGAAAACTTTTAGAGCGTCCATAACAATTGACATCCGTCAACATTTTCTTCCTTTTTTGTCAAATTCAATCCCTTCTGCTGAGGAATTCATTGCTATACCACTTCTTTTGCTGCCATAAACTCCCACCAAAAGCAAGTCAAACAAAATATTTTCCATTTCTCCCTGAAAACCCAATTTCCAAAGGCGGATGAAACAAAATTCGGTTCGACAGGATTCAGAATTACTCAACATCCGCGTACTGCCATGAAAATAAGGATAACTATCCGAATCTCTATCCTCCATGACAATCACTAATTGCATTTAAGGACACTAAAAGAGGAAACAGTGCGTAACTTTCACTATTGTTGGTGGTTTCCGGTTTTCACAAAATTAAATCGTTCGGATTTCTGGAACGGTACTTTTAAGGGTATTTACCTCCTGCAGTTGGATGTAATGTAAATGGTAATTTGAGCATGAAAAAAGACAAAATCAATAAGGAACCATAAACCATTGAAGGTAAATGGTCCTCTCTCAAATGTCTCCTTCCTAGTGCTTCTATTCTCAATAGGGAAATCGTTTTCATCCTTTGCAAACAATTAAAATCCTATTTCTCTACTACACGAATCACAAATGTAGAAAGCTCACTTCACCATCCTTACCGCATAAAGTGCCCATTATCCTGGTGAAAGTTTATTACAGGTCATGTTCGTTGGAACCCGTGAAGAGGACATTTAAAAATCAACCACTCACCGACTCTGTGTGCCAGGAATTTAATTTCTAGGGCAAAAAAAAAATGGGTGACGCGTTTTCAACACTCTGCGGTCCGCTGCACCATTGAGTGCCCAGAAAAAGGATAATTTTGATGTTGTCACATGTGGTGATGCCGAAACGACGACAACGACTGACAGCAATTAGTTTACAGCAAACAAAAGGGTTGCACGTCACCCTAGGATTCCAGCACTTCTGAAAAGGACCATCAAAATATCTACTCAGGGCTGATGGGATGCGGTTTTAAAATACTTTCAAAGGTAATAAAATAACAACAAAAAATTGGCATGCAGACCTAACCTAATGGATTACAAGGTTTCGCAGAGCAAACAAACAATGCACCCAAAAGAATGAGTGAAATGTAGAGATCTATGGACTTTAGGTGGTTCTCTTTATTTCGGTAATCAAAATTGATGTTAAACAATAGGTTCGCAATTACGGAACTTTTGGGAAGGGATGGATTTAAGCATTTGAACATTGAAATGGATGCGGAGGTGAAGGTAAGTAGAGAGGGTTATGGTTGAATAACCAGTCACAATTCGCAAACCTTGGTCAACAAATATGTTCCCATGGTATGTGCAGCAGATTACAGCCAACAAACACTGTTAACGACCAGATGCTCTCTGGAAGTTAGAGCTCCATACATCAGCGATTGTTATTTACATTTAGGTTTAGGCCCTGTGAGTAGGGCGTTAGAATATACTCACAGCTAGGCCGGCTTGTCGTAAGAGGCGACTAAAGGCCGAGTGGTAGCCGGGGTCCCAACGCCCTGTGCGCCCGGTGAAATACCACCCCATCAAGCTATAGGCTCCGTGAAATGGTTGGGAGAAATTCCTGGCCATCTTTCGGAGCTTGGCTGATGGACCGGTTCGGAAAAAGGTTGGTTAGGTGGTAGTCGGTCCCAAGGTGAGATACCACCCCGTCGCGCTGTACATTCCGCGATATCGCCGAGAGAAATCTTCGACGGTGTTTCGGATGTGTGGCTGATGGCCCGGACTGACACGGGGATAAGTCATGATGGTACGTTCTGATATAAAGAATTCCGGAGGTAAACTAGTCTCCCATTCGGATCTCCGGGGGGGACTATGTCGGCGGGAACATCATGCAGATATCATGATAAATAATGGAACTTTAAGAGGTTCGTCATCGCATAACCGGTCTCGCTCTCGAGGCTCGGCCCACGCTCGACTGGTGACGGCATTTTGTAACATCAGGGGCATCGGTTTCACCAATACCAATCTAAACGCCGTCCACCAATATTTACAAACAACGAAACCTGATATCCTTGCCCTAACTGAGACCCAGGTCGATTCGTCAACTGATTCGACATATCTTCGTTGCTCAGGATACGACTTACATTCGAGATTCCGTTTTAAGGGCGGAGTCTGCGTCTTCGCGCGGTCCAATCTGGCTTGCCAGAGGATGGAGGCGTTGGAACCCAATAATATGGACATCATATGGTTGAGGGTCGTGCTGAGGAATTCCGTAAAATTTCTTTGTTGTCTTTACCGCTCCCCGAATGACGATCGACCGGCGACATTTTTCGAACATCTTTCATATACCGTCGACTGGATACAGATCAACCACCCAGCTTCTGAAATTGTTGTCCTTGGTGATTTTAATGTGCATAATTCCGGCTGGTTGTTACATTCTAACAGAACCGACGAGGCTGGGAGGCTAGCGGAGATGTTTGCTGTAAGCCACAACTTGACTCAACTCGTGGGGGAGCCAACGCGAGTGCCGGATGCCCGGGGCGATTATGCGAACACCCTGGATCTGTTTTTGACATCCGAACCGAGTATTTATACCGTAGAGGTTTCTGCGCCACTGGGAAATTCAGATCACTGCTTGGTATCTGTCGCGCAAGCACTTGCATACCAAGCAAGCAACCGGCCTAGGCAGCTTCGTCATGTATGGAAGTATGGGGCCGCTAACTGGGACGATTTGCGAGACTTCTTCGCATCCTTTCCATGGCCCGAGGTGTGCTTCGGAAACTCCGATGTTAACGCATGCGCGGAGTCGGTATCAGAGATTATTCTTCTGGGGATGGAGATGTATATTCCACATTCCATCAAACGAAGTTCGTCTGATAAACCTTGGTTTGACAAAAAGTGCGAGCTGATTACAGCGGCAAAAAATAGAGCTTTTAAGCAATGGCGCTCCAATCCCACCGATGTTAACAGAACGAATTTTGTCAGAATCAGAAACGCGTGCAACCAGGCGATTGATACCGCGAAGAAGGCTCACAACGACAGGGTGATCAATAAGCTCCTTCGGTGCCCAACTGGCTCGCGCTCCTTCTGGTCAATGGCAAAGGCTGTCAGCGGTAACTTTGCATCCTCCTCTTTCCCTCCGTTGGTGACAGACAGCGGGACGTTGGTCACGAATCCAAAGGATAAAGCTAATGTATTCCCAAATTTATTTTCAGCGAATTCAAACCTCGATCCCGGCCTTTTGGACCCACCTGTGATCTCGCCGGTACAGTCTTCCATGCGGGATGTGAGATTTCGTCCGCGCACTATTCAACGCATTCTACGTGAACTGGATTGTAGGAAGGCAACAGGCCCGGACGGAATACCAGCAATAGTCCTTAAGAACTGTGCTCCAGAACTATCGCCGGTTCTTGGCAGACTCTTCCGCTTATCTTATGCACGGAGGACCTTTCCTGCCTGCTGGAAAATCGCTCGAGTTCAGCCAATCCCAAAGACGGGAAAAAAGTGTCTCCCACAAAATTACCGTCCGATAGCATTACTCTCTATTTTATCTAAGGTGATGGAAAGATTCATCAATACAGAGTTGGTTAAGTATTTGGAGTGCAACAGACTCCTGAATGATCGTCAATACGGATTCCGTGGCAGGCGGTCCACAGGAGACCTTTTGACACTTATAACCGATATATGGACATCTGCGATTGAACGGCATGGTGAGTCAAGGGCGGTCGCATTGGATATTTCCAAGGCTTTTGACCGCGTCTGGCACGGGGCATTGCTGAGCAAACTTCGTTCATATGGACTTTCCCAACAGCTTTGCGACTGGACGAGGAGTTTCCTTGAAAATCGATCGATCCGGGTTGTTGTGGACGGCGAGTGTTCGGATCTGTATCCTGTAAATTCGGGGGTGCCCCAAGGTTCTATTTTGGCTCCAACCTTGTTCTTGCTTCACATAAATGATTTGTTGGAGACAACGGATAACAAAGTGTTCAGTTTTGCGGATGATAGTACGCTTGTTTCCTCCTTTTCGAGTGATCGGCCGATTGGTGCATCTGCGTCACACCAGCTGAGATGTAGACAGATTGATTCTCTGAATCGGGATCTGGATAAAGTCCTGCAGTGGGGAAAGGCCAATCTTGTCGACTTCAATGCAACGAAGACCCAGTATACAACATTCACAAAGAAAACTGGATCATCGGTTCCACAGCTGATGATGAATGGCCGGGCCCTCGAGGCTGGGGAAAGTTTGAAATTGCTCGGCGTCACGGTCTGTGGGAATGTATCATGGCATAAACACGTGTCGAACATCGCCAGGTCAGCCTCAGGAAAACTGAGTTATCTTTTTAGAGCCAAGAAATATTTTTCCCCGGCCCAACTTCTTCTCCTATATAAATCTCAAATTAGACCCGCGCTCGAATATTGCTCTCATGTTTGGAGCTCGGCTCCTAAACATACCCTCGACCTACTTGATAGCATACAGAGACGAGCGATCCGCCTGATCGGGGGCTCGGCGCTGACGTCGGGACTACAGTCGCTATCACATCGAAGGCGCGTGGCCGACCTCTGTCTGTTTTACAGATATTATCACGGGTGCTGTTCTTCGGAGATTCTTGGTATTGTTCCACGCAATTCGGTTTATATGCGCTCCACAAGACAATCCGACGGATCGCACCCGTTTGTGTTTCATCTCCCGACGGCGCGAACATCCCTGTACCAGAACTCGTTCCGTTACAGAGCGGGGAAGATGTGGAACTCCCTTCCCACGCGAGTGTTCCCGGAGCGTTGCAACCTGCAGCTGTTCAAAAAGAACTGCAACAGTTATTTGATGGCATCTCGGGGCGCCCACTCGGCGCTATAGGTTCGCCTCTCCCGAGAGAAGTCTAATAAAAAAAAAATCCCATAATTTGAAAAACATCTCTTGTTATATCCTTTTTGTGACTGTCACAGCTCTTACAAAAAAGTCAAATTAGAAATGACGAGAAACTCTTTAACCAGACTCAACATTTGCCAATTTTTTAAACGGCGTATACTATTCTCTGGTGTTTAGCTTAGATATGTTGTGTGTTGAAAATGTGCGCCATACTTATACGAGAAAGATTGTAGATAGGGAATGCTGTTTTACAGCAACAGGATAATGATATACGCTGGAACTGATATTCAGGGCACATTCTGCTTGGGAAATGTTTCTTTTTTTAACAAAGGTTTGAACCCAACGGTTCCAAAGCAACGCGGACAAGGCACTGTCAGTTTCTTAAACATTTACGTACACGCAAAACAATTCCCAAAATATAAAAACGAATTGTCGTTTGGTCGAATCGAAAATCAATGGCTACGCCGTCTTTTTTTTTCTTTTTTTGTAACTGAAGTCCGCATTTATATTAATTCAAGACCAAATTATACATATTTCTTCATGTAGTCCTGTGGCGGTTCCGCCAAACCCCACTGTCTACTTACCGTAAAACCCCCATAACATTCAGCCAATTTCCTTACTTCACTAATGCAATCGCATTAATACCTGAAAATGCTTCACGCATTATATAGATCAAATCTATAATCTTAAAGTCCCTGTAAAGAAAACTTACCTTTTCATGCATCTCTTCGCATACAATTTTCCGTAAGATTTCTTGCTACTTATCTGGAATCCCAAACCTATCCGGTACCTTTGGTTCCCAAGTAAATTTCAATTTCCCACACCTGCATCGCAATCTCCACCCAGCATACCTGAAACATTTCCCTTTTCAAGGACATTAATGTATACAACGCGTTAGATAAGGTTCCTGGAAATAATTCTTTAAAGTGCATATGACATCATGAATCCCAAGCCAGTTGGCACCCTTTGTCTGTCTTAAAATTCTATGTCGGACAGCTTGTTTTTACAGCTACAATAAACCGACCTGCGATTCGTTTGTACAATCGACAAACAATCGCCGCATCTTAGGCATTATCAACGAAACCAAATTTTCTAGCATTTCCTAATGCAAACACGAACCCGGTTTCTACTGCAGACAGATATGCCATAAACATCGAATTTGCTTTTAGCACCATTTCCCGGATGACTAGCGGTTTATTTATTCAACAGCAATGCACATTTTCCCTTTCCTTGTTTCGGGTTCATTCCCATTGCCTTGTTTATGAAAAAAAAACCAATGTGGTCTTCACTCACCCATACACATACATTTCCAAGTCTTTCTTCCTTGTTTCCACCACGAGAGAAACACTTTCTTTCTCGGGAATGCTCACCCCAAAACGATTGAATATCGTTGAGTCGTTTTCCATCCACTGACCGCCATGGTCACGCGTCACTCCCGCTCTCCGTCACTGCGGAGACGCGCATATATATTTCGGAGTCGTGTTCGTGTTGCACCCCAAGTCCTTACAATTAGTGTTCGAATTAGTTCTTATATTTCAAACAGTGCCACCGTAAAATGTTAGCATGCAATAAGTAAATGAAACGGAACAATAATCCACGGATTCAAACTGGTTATCCCAATAATAGTGTTTTTTCCTCTTTAAAATAAAAAATAAAACTAAACAAAGAATGTTTTCTACTTTTACTCGTCCTGTGTTGGCGTTTGGCTTTCCCTCGGGTTATACTGGTCGGAACCTTTAGAGGAAGTTGTGGGGACGAGGTAGAACTCGCGCCCATGCTGGCGTCGCGACGTCGTACCCCTACAGTCCTACATGACAGCGGGCCGGACAGGGAACGATGCCGAAGTCGAGACGGTGAGGTCATGCACTTCCGGCTTCCTACAAGCCAATAAATAGTAGTAGTCCTATTTATGACACTAACAAATATTGTTCTTATGTTAACTTACTGGCTCTTTGCAACCACTCTATATTGTACAGTATCTAGTTTTTTGTTAAAAATGCCCTTCGACGTACAGTGGCTTTTGTCAATCGGTGAATGTGCATCAGTTCTAATTGAAAGTTAACTTCAGGCGCACAAATAATCATATACAGTCATTATTTAGCTGAACCATACGAATTTGGCGTGCCCTACCTGCTCATGTGTTTCTCCGTCGTTATAATGTCGAGGCGTTCAAGACCAATGTGCATCGACACCTCCTTTCCTTATCCACTTCCTCTTCATCCGCTTACACTGTGCTCTGACATTTAAGGGTACTTGGCGGTTCCGCCAAACACCACGGTTCACTTACCTAAAAAAACCCCCATAACTCTCATCCTATCACATAATTTCGCTAATGCAAACGCATTAGCACCTTAAATGATTTACGCATCTAGGATTATCTAAGGTATAATCTAAAAAGCTTCAGTAAAAGAATTCTTACCTTTTCTTGCATTCCCTTCGCATACAAATTCCTGTAAGAGTTCTTTCTTCATCATCATCGGCACTACAACTGGGATCCGGTCTTGGCCTTATTTAACAAATCTTTCCACCGGTCCCGATTTCGAGCCGATGTCATCCAGTTTGGCACTCCCATGCTCTGGGCGTCCTGGTCTACGCCATCCCTCTATCGCAGACAAGGTCTGCCGCGCTGTCTCCTTCCACACATCCTGCCACAAAGGAATTTTCGGGCAGGCTCCTCTTCGCTCATTCGAGCTAGGTGTCCCGCCCACCGGAGTCTACCGAGCTTGATTTTTCTTACAATATTAGCTTCAAGGTAGATTGCGCACAACTCATGGTTGTAGCGTCTCCGGAATCGTCCTCCCTCACATATGGGGCCAACAATTCTCCTTAAGACCTTTCTCTCGAACGCGGTCAAGAGTTCAGAGTGCCTTTTATTAAGCACCCAGGTCTCGGATCCATACATGAGTACTGGTAAGACCATGTTCTTGTACAGTAGTAGCTTGGATGTTCTGGATAAATTTCGGGATTTAAAGAGCCTTGATAGACCATAGTAGGCTTTGTTGGATTTAATCAGCCGTTGGCGTATTTCTTCTTCCATATTGTTATCGGCTGATACTATGACCCAAGGTAGTTAAAGGATTGCACTACTTCAAATTCGTGCTCCACTACCCTGATAGTTTGACTAACGTTAGGTCTTCTCTTCGCAGAAGTTGCCACCATGTACTTAGTTTTTCCCTCATTAATGTGCAGTGCCAGTTTTTGTGCCGCCTGCTCGATCTGGGTGAAGGATTCCTGTACAGCCGATTCGGCTCTACCGATGATGTCGATGTCATCTGTGTAGGCAAGTATCTGGCTGGACTTGGTGACAATAGTCCCTCTTGTTGTAACGCCAGAGTCACGGATTGCTTTCTCCAATGCCAGGTTGAAAAGGGGGCATGCCAGATCGTCCCCTTGTCGTTGTCCATTATAGATGTTTATTGGTTTGGACATCAATCCCGCTATTTTTACTTGACTAGTTACGTTAGTGATGGTCAACCTACAAAGTCGTATCAATTTGTTTGGAATATCGAATTCTCTCATGGCATTATATAGTTCTACCCTGGCTATGCTGTCGTAGACGGCCTTAAAGTCTATAAACAGATGATATAATGGAATATTAAATTCCTGACATTTTTCCATCGCCTGCCTAAAGGTGAATATATGATCAATTGCTGATTTGCCTGGGATGAAACCACACTGATATTGACCAATGATGGCTTTAGCGAATGGGGCTATCCGGTCTTGTAGGATAGTGGAGAGTATCTTATAGGCGGTACTCAGCAATGTTATACCCCTATAGTTGCTGCACAGTGTGATATCTCCTTTCTTATGTATGGGGCAAATTATACCGCGACGCCAATCTTCCGGCATCTCCTCTTGCTCCCATACATGCACCACGATCTCATGAATTGCGTGATGTAACGCTGTCCCTCCTTGTTTGATCAGCTCAGCTGGTATGCCATCAGCTCCAGGGGCTTTATTTCGTTTGAGCTGTCTAATGGCTTTTGTTGGATTTGTTTTCTACAACAATTAATATGTCTTTCACAGAACTTACCCCTGAGTTCTTTCTTACCTTACCATAAATTCCCTGTAATAAAATTCAGCGGTTCGCATATCATACGACCGCATATCAGGGAATCTTACCCTTAAGTTGGCTAATCCCAACCTCAATATGTGTACATAAAAACTATCTATGCACACATCGGCTGTCGACCCCTTTAGCCAGCGATAAATAGTCCAACAGCAGCTGCATGTAATTGGCACCATCCACGTTGAGACTATTTCCCTAACTCACACCATGAGTAAACCGCTGTCCTTTATCAGGCATTCTGGCGATACGCAAATAATTCAATCATCCTAGTATCCCAAATGCACCTACCATCTAATGTTTACTCAGTTGAACTCTCAGGCCATAAATTCCTTTTATCCTATATAGTTCTGGATTTGTTTCCCAGTAAACTCTCACATAAACAAAGAACTCCACGATCCCTTTTTCCTTTCTTTGTTTCAGGTTCATTCCCATGGCCTTGTGTATGGAAAAAAAGCCATTAGCATCCCACGAAATTCGATTCGTTTGTTTCAACGAACACACATCTCCTGGATGCACATTATGCCCCTTCTTGGTGTTTCACATTCGTTGTCATGGTGTGTTCCATGAAAGAACCCATGTACACACATACATGTGTACTACCAACGATCTTCACCCCAAACGATTGATTATCGTTGAGTCACAATTCAATCCTCCAACCGGTTGGGTCGCTCGCCATCCACCGTACCGGCGGCGGTACGGTGGGTTCTCTAGGAGTCGTAATTACCCGCCAGTGCGAACGCACTTCATCATCGCAGTTCTTTCAACCCCCGTAGCATGCGCTCGGGGGTGAGCGCATCCCCGGAGTCAAGATTCGCGAGTCTAAGTGAATGTCGAAGTGTGTGCTGCTTATTTTTATCCTTATCGTGTGTGCTTCGATTCCGGTGCTGTAATCGGATGCGGTTTCAGTTCTAGTGAGTTTTTTGTTTTGGTTTGGACACTTAACGTATATTAAACGTAAGCTACACCTGCTTTAGATTGTATAAGAGTATAAAGCCGAAGGTAAACCTTAATTCAACAATAAAAAGGGAATAAATAATAATAAACAATATCAGTGTATTTTTATTTGACTGCGGTGTTCGGTGCGTGGACTTAATCCTTGGTGATCGGTTAATGGCGGAACCGATGGACTCTCTAGTGAATGATGGGGATGCGAAAAGAATCAGCGCCGTACGCCGGTGCACAGTGCTTCGCCCCCCACAGTACTCCCAAATCCCCCTTTGTGCGCACGTTAGTGTAAAAAAAAAGTATTCCCCCACGGCTACAACCTTAAAATATTCAAAACCAATGTGCATCGACACCTCTTTTTACTATCCTCTTCCTCTGCAGCGTTTTTACATTCAATGTCAAATCTTGGTGGCGAACATTATTTTTGGACGCAACGCCCACTAAGGCGTGTAGAATACTGAATCATACACCTTATAAAGAAAAAACATTTGCTTTACTACAAAATATATGTACTCAGGATACAGGCTGAACAAATTTTGCCCAAATACTATTTTATGTATAATATATGATTAGGATTAATAATTTCCGCCGCCAAGATTGGACCTAAAATGTCAAAACGCTGCAGAAGAAGAGGATAGTGAAAAGAGGTGTCGATGCACATTGGTTTTGAATATTTTATGGTAAGATTGTAGCCGTGGGGGAATACGTTTTTTTTACACTAATGCGTGCACAAAATGGAATTTTGAGGTACCTTTTAATGTCAGAGCACAGTGCGGGTGGAAGGAAAAGAGATATCGATGTACATTGGTCTTAAATGCCAGGACATTACAACGACGAGGAAACACATGATCAGGTAGAGCATTCCACTTTCGAGTGGTTCGGCTAAAGAATGACTCTCTACGGTTATTTGTGCACCTGAAGTTCACTTTCAACGTGAATTGATGCGCATTCTCAGATTGACGGGTATTGCGGGTAAATGTCTGAGCAGGCGGAACACATTGAGCAACAACCGTGGTAATACTTATAGAAAAAAAGATAGGCATGACACGTGGCGTCTATGTTCTAACGACGGAATTGAACAACCTACGGTTGGGTTGCCAATAAGTTTCACTGCTCGTTTTTGTATTCTATCGAGCACGTGTAGCGCAGTTTTGGATGCGCCTGACCAAATATGGGAGTTGAACTCCATTTTGGTACGAATGAACGCATTGTAAATAGTGGCCAGGTTGGATGGAGTCAGGTATTTTTTGCATATAAAGTAACCGGATGCATTTGGCAGCACTTTTCCAAGCTTTAAATATGTGGTCGCTCCAATTAAGTTTCGAATTAATTCGAGTGCCGAGGATTGATAGTTCCTTAGCTTCGTCGATGCAAGTGCCGTTCATCGACAGTATATTTACTTTCGGGTTCACCTTTGACGACAAGAGACAGCACTGAGTTTTTAAGACATTGAACTCTACTCGGTTACACAATTCCCATTGATATATCATGTTGAAGTCGGAATTGAATGTATAATTTCATTTATTTTATTTTATTTTATTTAGTGGGTAAGTGGCCCATTTATTAGTTTAGTACAAGCCTAAGCATAACCTGCTAATTGGTAATGACGTTCGAAGAGTTTGGTTGGGAATGTTGGTATAAATATGAGAAAGTCAACCTGCCATCATCAGCAAACGAGTGAATTGGGTTGTGGGTAATAGACAAGAGATCATTTATAAAGATGAGGAAGAGAGTGGGTTAGAGTACAGAACCTTGGGGATGGCCTGATTAATTTTATGGGAGACAGATTTTACACCATCAAGAACCACTTGGATTGAACGGCCAGAAAGATAGTCTCTTAACCATTGGATCAAGGAATTGCCCACTCCATATGAATGTAACCTTGATAAAAGGGCTGGATGCCAAACTCTGTCGAAGGCTTTCAAGATATCCAGTGCAACAACCTTGTTTTCTCCGAAGTAGTGGATGGACTGACTCCACTTTTCGGTAAGATACGCCATCAAATCTCCTGTGGACCAGTTGCGAGGAAAGCTATATTGGCGGTCATTGAAGAGGTCATTTGATATCAGATATTTCTAAAGTCGACGTTCAATCAGTGGTTACCTTCGACATAATAAAAGTTAGTGCTATGGGTCGATAAGAAGATAGGGACGATTTATCGCCCTTTTTGGGAATTGGCTGAATGTTAGCTGACTTCCATGGATTTGGGAAAGGGCCATTAGAAAAAAACAAATGGAAGAGTTTCCGCAGTGGTTTAGCGAGTGAAGAGGAACACCTCTTTAAGAGAATTAGGGAAATGCCATCCGGACCAGCGGATTTGTTTGCGTTTAGCTTCTTGAGTGCCCGAGCAACAGTACGCGTTCGGAAGCGAATCTGGGTCGTGGTGTGCTGCTTATGCGCAAGTTGAGGCGGAACTGATGTGGTATCAGACAGCGTTGAGGTGGGCGCAAGTAGATTCGTTTTCTCTATTGTACTGGTGGCGGGTCTGTCATTGACTATTAGCGAAGGAATGGATGAGGAGACCGAGTTTTGGATGTTCTTCACAAATGCCCAGAAGTTTCTACTACCTATGGGAGAGTGTAGTCTTTTTTGTCTCATTCTCTGATCATGCAAGAACTTTGCGCCTTGAATGTACGAATTGCAGTAATTTCTAGCTCTCTTAAATCTTTTCCGGTTTTCCTCAGTATTGTTTGATTTATACAACCGGGAAGCTCAACTCTTTAGCCTTAATGGCTTTTCTGCACCCGGAATCGAACCACATATTTCTCTTGGGTTTGATACTCTTTACTCGATACACTGGTATAAAGATTCGCATGCCAAGTAGAATCGTTTCTGTCATTTGTCCGCTATAGAGTCAACATAGTCATTGAGGCAAAATAACCACCAATTTAACCTCCCAAAAGGGCCGTTCTGACTTTCTCAGTTGGCTTTGTCATAGAACCATACTGTTCTTTTGGGAGTTTTCTCGTTAACGTTTCTGTTAGTTAGAGCGAATTTAGCTGACACGACACAGTGGTCTGATGTGCCCAAGGGCAAAGAAACTTCAATTTGTATTTGTGTGGGTGGGAGGTTAGAAATACGTCCAGTGTGCTGGCGGAATGACCATCTATATTTAGTACCCATGTTGGCTCATTGACGAGCCGAGTTAAATTATTTGACCCAGCAAAGATCTGAACATACTGCATTTCTATCCAAGTTTGGGCTTCTATAAAAGAAGCAGTGATTTTAGCGCGAAGTTTTAGCCACGAGAAATTAAATTCTGGAGTGGAGCAGGGCCCGTATTGTGGCAGAGGCTGAAACGCAATATCACTTCGTATGTATGGGGCTAGACCACGATGTGGAAACAACAAAGGCACTAAGCTTTAGCAGGGTATAGTAAAATCAGAAATATCTGTATCAGTTATTACCTGAGTCTCACTAGGGGCAAGGATTGTTGGTTTCTGGTTAGAGACTTGGGCAGAAATAGAGGAGAAATTGCATCTTAGGTCACGAATGTTACAAAGAGCGACGTAAAATTCCCGTTCCATTGAAATGGCCTGACACAGAAAACCAATTCCACCTCAGAAAAGGATGCATGTTGGAACCAGCGATAGACGAGCACATCGGCTTTCTCATAGAACCATACTGTTCTTTTAAGAGCTTTCGCGTTAACGTTGCTGTTGGCTAGAGCAAACTTAGGTGACATGACACAGTGGTCTGAAGTGTCTAAGGGCGAAAAAACTTCAATTTTGTATTCGTTCGGGTGGGAGGTTAGAAACAGGTCCAGTGTGTTGGCGAAATGATCATATATGTCTCGTACCCGTGTTGGCTCATTGACAAGTTGAGTTAAACTATTTGAATCAGCAAAGAGCTGGACATATTGAGCTTCAGGGGTTGTGTGTCCAGAGTGACGAAGCCACTGAGTTATGCACATTAAAATCACCCGCAATAACGATGTCAGTGTGTGGATATAGGGTCAAGATCCTATCGATAGGATCAGATAGAGCATCAAATTCGTTAAAGGATGCGTTTCTATCCAAGTTCGGGCTGCTCTAAAGAAAGCAGTAATGTATGGTATGCTTACAAACGTGAAGTTTTACCCACGAGAAATTCAATTTTGGATTGGAGCACAGCCCATATTATGGCAAAAGCTGATAAGCAATATAATTTCGTATGTATGTGGCTAGATCGCGATGTTGGAAGAACAGAGGCAGTAAGTTATATCCAGGCACAGTCATCATCGGCACGTCCAAGAGAAGAGACGTATATCTGGCAACAGGCTAAAGAAAAAGAAAAAAGAAAATTCGTCGCACGAGTGTAAGTGTGCAAGTGTGGATTACACAGTGTGGCCGCCACTGAGAGCGGTTGTTTAAAAAAAAAAATTGTAGCAACAAACATAAAGTGCTATAGAGTTCGTCACCTTTCATGAAAAGGGGCCAGGCAGACCTGAAAACGATGACACGGAACCGATTCGAGCGACAGCCGAGTCTTATAACAAAGCGGCGCAAGCCAAATATTTCGAGTATCCGGTTCGAATAACACCCCCGAACTTCACACAAAAAAGGTAGCGGTTATCCCGGTTCAAAAAACACCATCGTGATCACGTGATTACAAAGAGTTTGTATACTGGTGAGAATTCTTCACTAGGTTCACATTTTCTGGATCTAATGACGAGTTTACACATGTGGAAATGATCTGAAAAAGGGGTTTTGTCCTGCGGAAAAATTGTTTGGATCTCCGGGCGAAGTGCAAAAAGTATTTTCTTGCCAGAAAAATGTTTATGGGTCTGAGGTTGAGCATAAAGGCTTTGTTGCCCGAACAAAATTATATTATATAATACAAATTTATTTCATTTTATTGTACTTTTGTCCAAGTGTTTCTTAATTCATAATACTTAATTTAACAAAAAACGAAGATGACACAATGTGAGTTAAGATGGACTGGCCTGCATATCACCTAAGGACCATATGAGTAATTATTCCTAAAATGTCATTTTAGTAATGTACATTTTCGAAGCGAGAATATCAAACGCAATAGGCAATTATCCCCATTATTGATTTAATCCACAATTGACAGTTTATGACGACTTTTGTTGGATCCCAACAAGGACAAATATTCCCGTTCCCGCCGGCGACGTCTAGTTGAATATTCTCTATGTACGATATGTAGGTCAGCAGACCGTTTCCTTTGATACATTTTACACACCAATCCACCGCCTCCCAGTCAATTGGATTCTGTTTCCATGTTCACCCTTTTACTAGGACGTACTGTCAATCCTTTACATCACAAAATAATTCATCAGGTTCCGTCACAATACCGCACTGGATATATAAGACTGGTGATTTATTAAAGATTACGAAACCAGCGGTGGCATCCAGATACATTCATTTGGGTGGGCGTGTGAGTATTAAATCATTCGCATCAAAACTGCGAGCCAATCAATATCATCAATAACCTATAAACCGCTAAAATCCTGACAATCCTGATGTTCAACTTGTTTTTCGTTTCCTACACAACTGTACACAGGAAAAAAGACATGGAAGATCCGGGCTGAAAAGAATTTCTGAGTGTACCAATTGCTGATCCTTAAATATGTCACGTACTCGTATCTACACATTACTTGTTGTTATTGGGGCCAATTAACAACGACATCGAATGGATGGCGATGGCTCATAACGAATATTAATCAAAATTTGATGATTTCGGCAATCATTCTGCTTAATTGCATTCTGCGAATATCAAAGGGGGTTTTATGACGAATTTTAAGTGGAGATTTATGGACTATGTCAATGACTACCATTAATTTTAAATGATTGGCGGGAGATTTGATTGTTTCAAGGTATTGACAGGAATAGGGATTAAGTAAATAATGAACACCGGGTTGAGTAGCATCTATACCGTTGACAAGCAACATAAAAATCTCGTTGCCATTATGACAATATCCAGTCGGTATAAGGGAAAGGAACAAGGAGAGAGGTAAGCGTGGCACTTTAGTTAAACAAGTCAGACTTAATGTTGTGATAAATAGAGTACAATGTAATGTAAATTAATAAATTGTGAAGTCTTTAATTGAATAGTAAAATTCGATACATTGGAAGGACACCGGTCAAGACAGTTAGAAAAGCAGTGTGCATGAGGACCACCATCTCTGTCGTCTTCCATCCAGATTTTGCATTAACATCGACGGTATCAAAAAACCCCTTTTTGTGTTCATTATCTCATAAACAACGTACCAACAATCGTTACTATGCGAGAATATATTATGTGGAAAATGTGCAGCATTCCATTAGGTAAATGAGGTTTTGGGCTCATTTGTCAAGTAAATTGTACTGTATCCTGTCTGATGATGGATTAAATCTCAATCACATAATAGCCTAACTTCAATAAATATTTTTTTTTACTTTTAATAAAAATACACATACAATTTTTTGCTCAAGATAAATACATAGATACTGGACGGATGAAGGAAATTAAATGGATCGAGTCACGTAGGGGTTGAAGAATTCCTTCGACTAGCGTTTCACGAATCCGACTACTGAATTAGCTTTCAGGTTGATCTGGTCCATGTGTGATGCTTCCTGTAGGATCTCAAGGACACAGATGGTTTGGACAATCGTTAAGCGTTCGTTGTGAAGGAAATAGGGGCGCGTGGAAAGTGAATGCGCTTACGAAAGTAGGTTATAGATTGGCATTTGGCGATGCTAAGCATAAGGCAGTTTTTACTATAGCAAGCCGAGAAGTTGATGAGGTCAGTTTGCAGCAGTGCAGAATGCACTGGTAGCGCGATTATTTTATAGAACTTAGTGTAATTGGCGTATAAAGATAAGCAAGAATGCTGAATAACCTTATCAATGTCATTATTCGGGGTATGGGAGCAAAGTCACTGATTGCTTTCAACCCGGCGAAGAGCCGGACGATCCTTGTCCCTGTTCAATACAAGTTGACAGACAGTCTCCACGTGACACCGTTGGATAGCTACTTTGGCACCCGAAAAATAGGGAACCAATGCATGCAGCGATATTCTGAGAAAGGTTGGTGCAAAGCTAATAACCTTGCCCGGAAAAAACAAATTATTATGGCAAATTTAACAAGCAGGTACACGACGACGACCACGGAAACGAAAATGACTAAACGATTTGAGAATTTTCTCATGGAACGTCCGCTCATCATACAGAGCCCGAGCTGCACAGCAGCTGGCCGATGCCTGTCCGAATATAAGGCTGACATAACAGCATTTCAAAAATTCAGAGCAATTGACAAATCGCATAAAAGTGGAGTGCTCTGAAAAGCCCTACCAACTCCTTCCCCCACACATACATCCAAATCCCATAATCCTTAACTGAAATTAAAAAAAAAAAAAAACAATCATATAAATTGAAAATTCGCGATAAACGAATCAAATGTTCGTTTATCGCCCTTGCACCCAACTCCCCATAATCATCCAACTAATCCAGAAATACGTTATCCCAATCGAGCAAAATTCCTGGTAAACGAATCAAATATTCGTTTATAATCCAAAACACCAATTTCCCCAGATCCTCAAACAGAAGCAAATATGGTAAATTGAACCCGATGTTCAATTTCCATACTCACGCTCATGTGTCCGAGAATTCGCCTAACCGGATTCTTATCTCCAAAAACAAACACACAACTCCAGCCAAAGTATCTAAATCGAGATTTTCCTTTGAATTCGATCTCTTCGAGATACAAAATCTCGATTTGGTTTCACTTATAAGGGTGATGAATTTCAGATTCGGATCAGTCTCTAGGTTGGCGTCCGACGTTTAAGGACGCCAATCATTTAAAGTAAATATTAAAATTAATAAAAGTAGTTGCGGATTCCAAAAACGGCATTTTTATTGGATTCGGCCGAATTTCAGAACTCTTTTATTCAACAATCGGTTGTCACTCTTCCCGGAGGCCCCGGAAGCACGGTGGCGACCGCAACGGGTCCTCTCAGGAGCTGTCTTAAAGAGATCCCTCGTCCTTTTCAGGACGAGACACGCTCCTTGAGAGAAGGACCATAACAAAAATGGTGGCAGCGGTTTGGGATTACTCAAAAATCCCCTACCAGAAGAACCTTAACTTCAACAGCAACAACGGGCACAATTGACTGAAGGTGTAGCAACAGAGCCAACTCAATAATTGGCTATGCAAAACCCTGCTCTGTCTCAAATGGTGAACAAAATGCAACATCGCCCAATGCGCACCTGATTGCCCAACAAAACTCACACCAGCCCTCAGGTCCTGAAGTACCATCAAGTGGACGTATCACAAGTTCGCCCTATAACACAATAAAGTGCAACAAATACCGAGACCAGTCCGGCAACCAATATTTATGTTCAAACATCCACAACATCGCAATAGCCATTAACACAGCCGAAGCAGTCAGCATCAGCAAGGAACTCAAATCCTTGAAATACATCAAACAGCGGCAACATATCATTGGCGGCACCAGCAGGCAAACGTCTAAATAGTGTGTGTTGTAAATGAAGTGAAGGACGGCCATGAGTCCCGTCAACATATTACAAGGTAGCAGGATAACCGATGACATCATCATCTCCTACCAGGATACCGAACACTTGGACTCTGTGGCAACACACTTAACAAAAGCAATTAATTGCGTATTCCAAAACGATTGCCAAATATTACAAAAGCAATTAATTGCATATTCCGGAACGATTAACAAATCACGGAAAAGCAATTAATTGGATACAAAACACAAATGAATTAATTGGGTCGATTCGCAATTGCGGATGTTGAACTGTGGTGCAAATTAATGAAGAAATATTGGCTGACATCACGGTGCGAAGCAATTGCGCATTTAAATCGGAAATTAGGTCATTGCGGAATGAAATTGCATTATCGTAATCGAGAGATGTTAACCCCGAGGTGACGAGTTTTGATTAAGAACAAGTGAGGAGGCAGTCGGTCGTTGGTCACGGAAGTGAGATCTTTAAGAGCAATTGAAACGGAGTGTTAGAAGGCTATTGGAAATTAGTTAAAAGTGGATGAAAGATTAAGAAGTTAAAACTAATAGGTATAAAGGAAGTGCAATTGAAACGAAATGTGAGAACGCTATCGGAAATAAGTTAAAAGTGGATTAAACTCTAGTAAGTTAAAACTAATCGGTGTAAAGTAAGAGCAATTGAAACGGAATGTTAGAACGCTACTGGAATTCAGATAAAAGTGGAATAAAGATTAATAAGTTAAAATTAATAGATGTAAAGTAAGAATATTAAAAATGGAGTAATAAAACATTAATTGAAACATATTGTAATTAGAGTAAAGAATAAGTAATAAATCATATTCAGTGTATAAAGACAATGAATGAAGTGGAAAGAGAAGAAAACAATAAAAAATTGAATGAAGAACTAAGAGTGATCCGAGTTTTGTTATTTAATAACTGTTGATGTGTGAAGGAAGAGTTGATTGTCATACCCTCGGCGACGAGTCTCTAGTTAATCTTCTGTGAGCACTAAAAACTATAACTCGCGTGGTGTAAGTTTCAGAACATAAGCCTCATAAACGTGCACGGACCGACAGAGGAGTCCACTGACGACAAAAAATAAGAATTCTGCGAGAGCGTCGAACGGGCCCTCAATGCCTGCCCAAGAACGATTTTAAAATCGTTCTGGGTGAATTGAATGCGAAAATAGGTCGCGTGCTGGTTTTCTAGCACTATCGAGGTTCCCATAGTTTGCATGAGAACACTAATGACAATGGACTACGGACATCGAACTGGCAGCATCAAAAAACTTGGTCGTTGGGAGTACCAAGTTTCCGCGTAAAGATATCCACAAAGCCATCTGTGTATCACTTGATGGAGCCACTCGCAACTAAATTGACCACGTGTTGGTAGATCGCCGCTACCCCTCGACCCTGATGACGGTACGAACGTACCGAGGTGCCAACGTCGACTCGGATCACTATCTTGTTGGTATAGTTTTCCGAGCGTGGGTTGCCTTACGGAGCCGTATTGCATCCGCGGATCAGGTTCGAATCAACACGGCTGCCTTACGCAATGAGAACACCAGTAACACCTTTGACCATGCGTTAAGACTCGCCCTCGAAGAGCTCGACGGAAGAAGAGTAAGTCCTGAGGCCAGAACGCCGGGCGTAGAAGAGAAATGCACACGCCTTAAAAATAGTGTCATTAGTACTGCCAACTCCATCTTAGGCAGTAGTCGTAGAGATCGGAACGACTGGTTTAATGATGAGTGCAAACTAGCGACTGAACGTAAAATGCCGCATACCGGGCAATGCAGCAGTCTCATTGGACGCGGGTACGCGAGAAGAAATACAAAGAGCTCAGAAGATCTGAAAAAAGACTTCACAGACAAAAGAAAAGTGCCTGGGAAAAAAGAATTGTCTGTGAAATAGAGAAAAGTAGAGAGCTAAGTCCACACCAGGCGTGGAAGTTCTCCCAAATAATCCGCAGTATGACGCGGTACTCCACGCTGCACTCACTGCAAGGATAAAGAAGGTAATATGATCACCGATCCTGAAGGCATTCTGGAGCGATGGGAAGTGCACTTCAACGAATTGCTAAATGGTCAGCTCAAAGAAGATTTGGAGGCTCCACCAATTCAAAATCAAGACCAAACGCCGCCACCACCAAGCATTAAGGAAACAGTAAAAGTCATAAGACAGGCCAAATCAAATAAAGCCCCGGAACTGATAGCATACCAGCTGAGCTGATCAAACAAAGAGGGACAGCGTTACATCACGCGATTCATGAGATCGTGGTTCACGTAGAGGAGCAAGAGAAGTTGCCGGACGATTGGCGTCGGGGAATACTTTGCCCCATACATAAGAAAAGAGATATCACAGTGTGCAGCAACTACAGTGGTATAACATTGCTGAGTACCCCCTATAAGATACTCCACTATTCTACAAGACCGGATAGCCCCATACGCTAATGTCAGCATTGGTCAATATCAGTTTGGCTCCATCCCAGGCAAATCAGCCATTGATCAGATATTCACCCTTAGGCAGGCGATGGAAAAATGTCAGGAATTTAAGATTCAATTATATAATTTATTTATAGACTTTAAGGCCGCCTACGACAGCATAGCCCAGGTAGAACTGTGGCGTTTCTAGCAGAAAGTTGAGCAACGGGGTGGTAGGTTGTGACATCTTTTTTGGATCCCCTCTTGTGGGGGGGTTTTCCAAATGTTAGGGAACAGACCTTAAGGGAGAGAAAGATTGAAGATTCTTGAGAGGGCGTAGAGAGAATGGATGAACATTTTTTGAGGAGAATTGTGGGGAAACAAGCTGGGCTAGACGTGAATTCGTAATTGGGTTCGAGTAATGTAGGTTCAATTAAGGGCGGATCAATTGAGTGGGAGATGGAGCCCAAAGGAAAATTTGTATAAATAATATAAGTAAGAAAATTCTGGACCAAAGTCGTCATTACTGAATGATTGTTTGAAATGAGTGGCAAAAAGACTTATAAATTAGGAGGATCAGTTGAGATTTGAGAATGTCAGATTTAGATCCACCTTCCCTAATCGTTTTCTTCTCACGCCAGGGGTTCCCCAGGGCAGTCATCTTGGTCCCCCCTATTCATTCTTACTATTAATGATATAGATTCCAGTATCAAGCATTCCTCCATCTCTCTGCACGCGGACGACTCTAAACTCTTCAACACTCTTCAACCAACAGATAACACTTGTACAAACGATTCGTGACCTGGGCATTTTATGGGATAGGGAGCTTAACTTCATCCTACATATTGATGACATTATTCTCAAGGCCAACTCTGTCCTAGGTTTTGTGAAACGCTGGTCGAAAGAATTCTCTAATCCCTACATTTCCAGATCGCTCTATATAGCCTTTGTCCGCCCACCTCCTTAATATGGTAGTCAGGTTTGGTCTACTCACTACTCGTCCCAAATTCGCAGGGTCGAAAGCGTGCAACACTCTTGAAGGGCGCAGAATTCATGCCGACACCCTCTTCATCCACCGTCTACTCTCAGATTCAATCAACTGCCCAAACCTGCTCTCCTCCGTCATATTTTACACTAACCCCGAAACCCGCGAAACACATCTTTTCTATTTGCTAGCCCACCACACTTGTAACGGCTCTAATTAACCCATTTCGCGAATGCTGCGGTGGACAAACTCTCACCCCACCTTTTTTGACTTCAATCTCACCTCTCCCGCTCTCAAACGTCGTCACCTCTATTACCACCTCTGACCCCACCTCGCTCACCGCCTACACTCTCCTGGACTCATACTCACACCCTAGCCTCCGGCCTACCCTCGCTCTTCCCTGTTCTACCATTTATACTACTGTCTATCCATCTTTATTCGGTGCCCCATTCCCCAGTTTTGAAGTAACTTATAAGTCAAATTTTTAAGTTTGTCAAATGTCTATTCGGAATTTCTCAATAAAACAAATTTGCTCAATTTGCCTTCCAAGTAAGCCCCCTTCTGAGGCAATACACTTATGTCAACGATTAATCCAATCGGCCGGGATCCATTTTAGCTCTTTCTTCGATTTTTCTTTCATGGCTTCAATCGACTCGAAAGGTGTTCCCCTAAGTAGCAATTTGAAGTTCGGAAACAGGAGAAGCCACAGGGGGCCATATCTAGTGAATGCGAAGCTTGGTCGGTCATATTAGTTGAGTTTTTGGTCAAAAACATGCTCATAATGGTAGCTTTGTGAGATGGTGCGTGCATTGTCGCAAAATCCAAGATTTGTGTTTCCACAAATCCGGCCTCATTTGATGAGAACTCTCTCGCAATCGCCTGATAATGCCTATGTAGAATTCCTTATTTACTCATTGATCTTGCGGAAGGAATTCATAGTGCACCACACCACGAAAATCGGAGAGAACAGTGAGCATGACCTTAATTTTTGATCGACTTTGTCGTGGTTTTTTGAGTTTCGGCTCGTTTTGGTAGCGTCATTCGAATGATTGTTGATTTGTTGGTATATCAAATTCGTAGACTCATATCTCGACACCAGTTATAATACGTGCATGAATGCAGAGTCACTGGCGACTCGAGAAAGCTTGTCTTCACCAACCGCTTTTCAGTGCTCTTTTTGCCAAAAATTCAGCTGTTTTGGAACAAGCCTTGCTGCGACGCGTCTGGTCTCCAAAATATCGACGAAAATCTCATGAACTGATTCATGTGAAATCTTTAGTTCTTGTGCTAGCTCCTCAAGCTATAACGACGATTTTCAAGTACCAATTCCTTTACTTTAGCGAGGTTTTCCTCAGTCACAGCTGTTCTTGGGGGCGCGAGACAAATCCTTAACGTCTTGACGAACACCTTTAAATGCTTTGTACCATTCATACATTTGTTCTTTCGATAGAACTGAGTCGTCATATGTCTTAATCAACATTTTCAACGATTCCACACAACAAATTCCGTTGGAAACACAAAATTTAATGTAAACACTTTACTCAACCAAATTATCCATTACAAAAATCGAAAAACGTACTTGAGGTAAACCAACCAAATCAGCAGTTGTAAACAAACTACTTGACGCCATTATATCTCACAGTGGTGCCAATCTAGTGGCAAAAAATTGACAATAGACTTACGCGGGAAATTTAAATGAGACATTTGAGAGAATGTATTCCGTAATCTTGGGGTTGTATAAACCTAGTTCAACTGTGTTGGGAAGGTTGAACAAACCGAAAGTGAATAAAAGAAGGGCTGATGATTTTTGCTTACTATTATCGTTTTCGGTAATTTTATAAACTTCGGTCACTCCCTGAGATTTCATTTCATTGAAAATTCCACTTTCAGAAACATTAATTAAACATGGTGCAAACACATCACCTTTGGTTTACTTTAATTGCTCATTGTTGGGTGGGAAGTTGTTGGTTTATTATGGCAGGGTCGCCATGTAACGTAGGATGCTGGGAGAGTTGCCTGTAAGGATTCGTGCATCACCAAGCAGGATAATGCAAAAATCTGACGTAAAAGGTGAAGCGTATTTTTCAGATTTGTAGATATCAACGCAATGTGGAGTCGGGTCCAAATCGTTCAAACAGTGCTATCGGGGATAGAAGATCCAAAAGGAGAGATCTCTGAATGCCACCAGTTTCTGCAAGAAAGCCGGAATATATTCGCTGGGCAGGGCAGCAGTGCCATAAATGTCTGCCAAAAAGAAAAAAAAAATATTGAGACTTGTGGGGGTTTTTTAAAGCATTCACAAAGAACCACCCATTCCCTTTAAATTAACCTGTCTCACACTCACCTCAAGTCTTCCTACTTACCTGGCACCGAGCTGCGTAAGCTTATGGGGGTTTCCGTTGTCGCGTAGTTATTCGAGTCTTTTAGTAAGGCGCCACAAGGACACAGATTCACTAAAATACCCGAGTGTTGTTTTAGCAGAACGCCAACCCCATCTACTGACGTCCCACACTTCGTTTACGGTCGTGAGTACGATTTAATTCTTAATTATTTGAATGCCTTAGAATACAGTTAATGATATATAAACAAACAATTGTTCACATTCATTTACGCGAATACGATTTAGTTCTTAATTATTTGAATGAGGCTCCCGGTTTAAAAGTAACGACTGTTTCCTTGGACGCTTTTATGCTCGACTCTGTGTTTGCACGGCACGGTGGTTAATATCTGACTCCTATTGATTTGATGTTTAACGTGGAGGGCACGACTCGCCTCCATGGAATCTATATTGAGATTAATGATTGCCACCGAAGCGACAGAATACCAAAAATTCCATCCATCGCCTCGGTGACCAATAAGGGATGATCTTAGATGATGATCACGGAGAGGATGTGCACTCACACAGATGCGGTTACCTCGCACGATCATGCATGTCCATGAGCATGCGAATCGTGGATTTAATAATTCCATAAAAGGAAATGTTTACCCGATTGGTACCGTGCAAGGGATCCATGCTGATCGGGCGCACGTTGCTGGCGTCCTCTGATATGACTTGCCATGCACGTGTGTGGGAAACAATATTTTCTTTCTGTGTGCATGAACACATTTAAGGATTCATATGTCGTAACCGCATTGGCTTCCTAGGAATATGCTGCGTTGTATGCAGGCATGCCCCTGGGGGTAATGCCTATAGGTGTTGCTGCCTGTCGATCGGTTTACCGACCGATGTGCTTCTAGGTCAACAAGAAAAGAAAGAAATATCTGTGGCGTGTGTGCAACGGAATTCGTTCGGAGACATGTGTAATTGAATTGGTTCGGGTCATGTTGGTTGCTTGATGGTGCAGCCAAATTGCTTATAAAGAACATGTCTGTTTGGTGCTGATGGATTTGGGAAACTTTCTTCGTCATAGGTTGTAAGGTAAGTAGTGGCGTTCAATGGAACTGCCTCAATACTTGTTTTTTATGCTTTTTGTATGCCCTAGGGGAAGTTAGGTGTTGTACCTGGAAAAGGCGAGCGGTGGCGTTATTGAAACCGCCACAAGCTACCCGTCAGTATCTTGCACCTGAAACATAAATCCACGGCAAGATTACCATCTTGCCCAGTCATCAATTAAAACCATTTCGGTTCGTCTGCATGAACCGATCGGTTACTATGGGCGACCACATGCCCATCAAACACAGACCAATACTTCCGAGTATTCTTGTTCGCTAATACAAAGCATAGCGTAAATCGCACCTAGCTGCAAGAGCCGAATTATTTCCCAGTCTAAACATTCACACTGGAATTAGATCCTTGACTCGCTGCCAATGCAATGCACAATTGACGTGGATAAATACACAAACCGTCATTGTGCAATCATTCCGATCACCAGATCAGGTCCCACGGTATAGTTCTCGTAAACAATCCATTTACCATCAGCTAAGGCAAGCAAACACATATCTTAACGTACGAACCCCGAAATAGCGTTTCTGTTGACATAATACTCAGAAACCTATTTCGGCATCAACGAATCGCTAGTTCAAACATAGCAACCTTTTACGGCCGCTATACGAGCGACCATCTATTTGCACAGCTGACCTAGTCGAATTCAAATATCAGTCAGTCAGTTTTTGCTGTCGCTTTTCCCTTATTCGACTTCAGTCTGTAAGTGATATACTGCCCTTCCCATGTACTGGCTCTTTCCCTATATGTGTGCAATCTCGAATAGAGATATCCGACGAAACAACATCGAGAATCGACGGGGAGTCAGATCGTAACCACCGCGAAACGCACACGTACCGAGGACGTGGCGTTTAGTAGATTCAAAATTTATTCGCCCAACAACATAGACGTGTAGAGATCGCTGAGTGTCGGATTCGAGTTAGAGCGCGAGTGGGGCAAAAATCACGCACACTGTTCTCATTGTCGCAATCTTGTATTTGAATGTAAATTTAGAACAAACGAAAACAAAATTACGTGAAGTTAACGCCACAAGCAATGTTCCAGACATTAAAATGATTGCCTTCCGCATTTTCACTTAAACAATAATTCACCAGTGTTAAATAATCTAGAACAATAAAGAACCGATGTACAGCCGAATAACTTACCCAGCGTGTTTTTATTGATCCCCCTCTTCTGTGTGAGAATTTGTAAGTGTTGGGGGAATTGAGTGAACCGTGTGCCCGTGTCTGGCATATAACTTACAGACTCAACTTTGATTGTAGTCAACTTGTATCTGTTATATTCTTTCAAACATCGTTATTAAATATTATTTCTCCCATCAACATTTCTGATGCATATCGATACGAAGCAGGTCACATGTCCTCATATTTCGGCCGTCCAATCATGACCTGAAAACCATGTTTCTCATTTCAAACATCCATTGCACATGGCATGGCAAATCCACAATGAGTCACTTCTCAGATCACACGTTAATAGGTGAGTAGTATGTACTACGACACACATCTATCGTAACACCTGGCCAGCGAGTATTATTATGTAATACTTTTTGTGAGTATCATGCGCCGTGATATCACGTTCCATACATGACACACATCGATCGGAACACCTGGGCAATTGAGTATGGTCATGTTATACTTTTTGTCTGACTTTTCATGGTGTCAGTGTTTTGGCGCGTACCGGCCCGTATTTTGTTTCATGATCGTGGATTTTGATTTGTGATCCGGCATGTGTCTCTGTTTTGAAGGGTAAACTACACCATGTAACTTAATTGGAACACGGCACAAGTTGGCCAACGGTTTTACTTTAAGGTTTATTATTATTATTATATTATATTATTATTATTTATTGGCCTGTAGGAACCAGGAAGTTCATGACCTCACCGACTCGACTCCGCCATCGTTCCCTGTCCTGTGCACTCTCCTTCCACGGTTGACCATCTGATCCGATTTCCTTAAGGTCTAACTTTAAGGAATTGATCTGCAATTTTGATTGGTTTCACAAGAATGAGTAAATTACCATCTCGTAACTGGAAGTTTTAGGTAATTCAGAATATTGTTCTATAAAAGTGGAATGACCGGGTTTTAGGTTTATTGGGAAGGTTATGGAGAAGTGGGTAATCATTTTCTACAAGAAAATTGATTTCCTTTTTTTCTTGTTTTGTCTTAAATCTATGATTATAAACTTACCTTACTTAACCGCTAAATAAATGGAGAAAAGCAGAGAAGAAAAAAAACAGAAAATTTATAGATGATATCGAAGAGGAAAAGCCAACGGTATATAAAGGTATGGATTCAAAATTACCAGGCAAAAAACGACGTACTGACTATTTAGATAACTTGACGGTTCGAAAGTTAGCCGATGATATGGAATCAATTTATGTATAATAGCCAATGCTGTTATAAACTTGACGAAAATATTTAAATACACGTCCAACTGTTCCCTACTGAAGCCAATTGCATATTCACACAATACATGGCAAAAAACCAGCCGAAATGTGGCATACAGTTTTGTTTGGCAGTAGATGTTTGTTTCGGATTCATAATTATATGCTCGGGGAGAATCTAGTACATCGTCTAGTACTCTCCCCGACAAACATATTCACCACACCACGATGACAGTGCATGAGAAACAGTCAATTTTAACGTGCATTGTTTTACTGCTTTTGATGTTTTTTCAACTACATGCAACTGTCAAGTCTGGTTACTGTTTTTGGTGCTCGATCGGTCAATCTATGGTTTCTGGAATTGGATATTTGTAAAACATTAATAATTGGTCAGTACCTGGCTGACTTTCAAACAGACAACTTGTCTCACAGTTTTGCTCGTGCTATTTATCTTAATCAACCGTTATTTTCACAATTTAATTATCATTATCTTGTTTTCTTTGCCTCGGTTTCCGCATACAAAAATTTGAACAAGTATTATAACCGTTAAGTTATGGCCCCTGGGCCACGTGTGTTAAATAAAATCAAGCGCAAACGGTTGCGTTACGACCCCGTTATTGGAGGCCAAACTCCGCCCGATAAACTTTCAAAAGTGAACAATAAAGTTCTAGAAAAATCTAAAATGTGTTCAAACACTAACTTTTTTCAACCACTTGCAAGTCTGATGGAAGACTCTCCTGAAATGGATCCGACCAATGACGAACAGTGCGCAGAACTTCCCAAAGAAACCGTTCCGCCAATTGTGGTATTAAAAACAACTAGTGCTCAAGTGCGTGATATTTTGAGCAACATTAAGATAGACAAATACTTAATCAAAAACATTTCGCTTGGGCAAAAAATATGTGCCCCAACAATGGACATATATAATAAAATCAGAACTGAACTCTTACGGTTAAAATGTGAGTTTTTCACCCACTCGCGTAAGGAAAATCGTCCATTAAAGGTAGTGTTATCCGGACTAGACTTAATTAGCAACGATGTAGTGAAAAATGAACTAATTGCACTCGGGATAAAGTGCCTAGATGTTAAAACCATCACATTAAATCCGTCAACAAAAGCCCTGTACAAACACTACTTGTACATCGTCTATATTCAACGCGGTACTGTTAAATTAAACGAACTAAAACGGAACTACTCAACCTTGTTCAAAACCATCGTTCGCTGGGACTTTAAAAAACATAATCCAGGTAAGGTCACACAATGTCACAATTGCCAGCTCTACGGTCACGGCTCGATGCATTGTCATATAAATAGCTTCTGTGCAATATGTTCGGGAAACCATAAAACATCCGACTGCAAAACGAATGAGGTCATCAAGCGTGCAAATTGTAGTGGGCCACATAAATCTACCGATCCAGAATGCATAAGCCGAAAGCAGTACATAGACATTCACCGCAAATTATCCCCACGCGGCCGTGGTACAGGAAATACAACCTTCCCACAGCCTCCGAGTGACAAACAGCAGCCAGTGCCCGACCGATTATCCATTGATCATTTTCCTCCACTACCCCGATCTGTGCGTCAACCTTCACTTCCTTCATCCACCTGGGCTTCTGACCTCCATCAAACCCAGCAACCTTCCAACAGTGATACGACACACACGAAAAAAAATCCGTCCGAAACTTTAACTAATGATAACCTGTTCTCATTTAGCGAGATAAACTCTCTTCTTAATGAAGTTGTAACCAAGCTTAGTGCTTGTCAAACTAAAGCTGACAAATTTAACGTCATTACTTCATTAGCTATTAAGTACATATACTCGGAAAAAACATGTTAAGAAACTCTCTTAACATCATAACTTGGAATGCGAGAAGCATCAAAAACAAAAAGCATGCATTTTTTAGTTTCTTGATAAATTTTAATATTGACATTGCACTTGTTTCAGAAACCTGGCCCAAACAAGACATTTCTTTCTCACATCAAAATTACATTTGTTATCGCCTAGACAGGGTACATGCTAGTGGTGGAGGTGTCGCCATTGTTGTGAAAAAATGTATAGAACATTCCTTGTGTCCTTCATTGCACCTTAAGTTAATTGAGGAAATTAGTATAGATGTAACATTAAGTGACAACTCCAAGGTGAGCCTTTTTTCGGTCTATTTCCCTGGAGGAAATAGAAACATTGAGAAATCTACTTACTTTAAGCGGGATCTGCAAAAATTGTATAGAGTCAACACTCGAAACAAGGTAATTATTGGTGGTGATCTAAACTGCAGACATCAGTCGTGGAATTGTCTTAGGGCAAACAGCTGGGGTAACATTTTACTAGATCTTGCTGAATCCAGCTCAAGTTTTTCCATACTTTATCCACTTCTCCCCACCTATATCCCAGCGAGTGCTAACAAGAACCCCTCAACTCTTGATCTATATATCACTAATATTCCAAATTACTGCACCGTGCCATTAACTCTAAATGCGTTAAGTTCAGACCACCTTCCGATCAGCCTCACAGTGAATCATACAGTAGCTGTAAATCGTACCAGTTTATACCACAACTATTCCGCCGCCAACTGGAATTGTTATAAATCATATATAAACACGAACTTGGCTCTAGGTGATACCAGCCTAAATTCTATAACCTGCAGCGAGCACATTGATATCCTATGCAACAATTTTGTTTCTGTTATCAATAGAGCGGCCGATCTTGCGATACCTAAATGTTCCACTGCTCCAGTTGATAAGGCACCGCTTCCTGAAAATATCTTACATCTGATTAGGCTACGAAACTCTGAAAGAAGAAAATGGCTGCGTTATAGAATCGATTGTTTTCTAGTTAATGTTAAAGTCTTAAATAATATCATTAAAAACGAAATCTCAACATATAGGAACAAGTGTTGGAATAAACACCTTTCCTCTCTTGACAAAGCAAGCAAACCGTTCTGGAACATATCAAAAATTATGAAAAAGAGAGGGTCAAGTATTCCTCCGTTTAAAGTTCACAAGTTGTTTATTTCTTCAGTGGAGAAATCGAACCTACTTGCTAACACGTTTAGTAAGAACCACTCCATATCTATGCATCTAAGCGACGCGTATACTGAAGCTGAAGTTGCTAACACTATCCATGTATTTTCTCAAACACCAGCTGAATGTACTTACGCAACTAATATCAGCAAAGTTAAAGAATTGATAAAAAAATCGAAATCAAAAAAGGCTGCGGGTCTCGATAATATTAACAACAAATTAATCAAAGCACTTCCACCTGCTACAAGCAACTATTTAACGTTCATTTTCAACGCTTGTCTTAAGAATTGTTATTTTCCGGACTGTTGGAAAACAGCAAAAGTAATACCTATCCCGAAACCCGGCAAACCGAAGAACAGCCCCGAAAGCTACAGACCTATTAGTCTACTTAGCTGTCTAAGTAAGCTCTTAGAAAAAATCATTAAGGAAAGGATTGATCGTTTTGTGGAAGACAATAACATCTTACAAAACTTTCAGTTCGGCTTCCGTAGTGGTCACAGCACAATCCACCAAGTCTTGCGCATAAAAAACCACATAGCTGGTAAATTTGTGGCAGTTTCCCCCGACGCCACTGCCCGCCTCACATTTTCAACGGGAGCACCCCATAAGAGGGGCATGAACCCAGGCGACGGTGCATTGTCCGAATTTATCGGGCATGCGGTTGATACGCTATGGAGCGTGGTTTTCGTGCCACGCCATTGGGGGCGGAAACAACAAAAACCTGGTTGTCGAAAAGCATCAAATTCTATTGGGAATAAGAGCAAAATTTCCTGTAAGAAAGAATCGCTTGTTTGTGCGTAGCACAACATGAAGACCCGATAGAATTTGCTCACCAGCAGCACCAGTCGGGGAATTACCAACCGACGCCGACGGCCAACGGAAATATTCCAATTTTGGTTCCCGCCAACATGCACCCATTCTCAAGTGGAGAAAACGGTCGCATCCTCAACCAACGGATCAATCGAGATATGCGGACAAGAATATCTTCGATCCAGCACCGTCACACACAAGCAGCCTGCCCCCTTTTCATCGGCGAAACACGGCAGGCATTTCGGTAGCAAAAACCAACCTACAGGCAAGTAATAACATGCTTGCCTACAAGAGAAACCAACACAAGGAATAGCCACCTGCACCAATTGCACAACGATCGATATGCGATCTACGGCGATCCTAAGTGTGGTCGCGATCGTATAAACGTTCGTCGTTCATGTGTAGAATTCACCAAACGAAATGTGCACAATCAGCAATAATGCTTTACGCAGCCGTGATCGTGTACACATTTCAACCCCTGTATGAACTTGCAATCATGTAAACTCATGTCCCATGTCTGCATGCTAGGGGATACACACGTAAGCGGCAGACGCGATTATCGTGTGTATGTTTTCACCCTTTCCTTTTTTTCTTGTTCTCATGGCCAAAGCTAAAAGCGCACCATATATGGTAGTGGAGGCAATAGTCGGGATTTGTTTTGGGCTCTAGCGCTGTGTGTGCAAAGTGAGGGAAAAAGAAGAAAGGATTGCATATGAGGTAACCCTTGTGAGTTAGTATGAATTAAGAAGTTAGTCGTTGAGAAGATTTGAAAAGAGTCAGTAAACCGTTCGGGCTAAGACTAAAGTAGTGCGCAATATTGTGAATATAACTTATATCTACACAGTGTTATTTTTTTTATCCGAAGTACACTGTCTGCCTATATTACCTGTGAATAAGAATTACGAACATATGATATATAGTTACCTTGTTTTTTTATCCGAAGTATACATATTGTGAATATAACTTATATCTTACACAGTGTTATTTTTTTTATACGAAGTACATTGTCTTCCTAAGTTACAGTATATTGTTTTCCTAAGTTACACTTACATGAATAAATAAATTTCGAATAAGAAGGCGTTTTAATTTTTGGAGTCGGATACGAACTGAACCAGTGGGGTTACGTGGTTAACCTGTGCCCCTGTGGCACCCTGATTGACACACAACGGGACTGGTTCTTATAGACATCGAAAAAGCTTTTGATACGGTATGGCATGATGCCTTGATTTATAAGCTACTAAAACTTAAGCTGCCAATACCGCTTATCAAAATTATCCAGAGCTTTTTTCGTTCGAGAAAATATGTTGTGAGTTTAGGAACCGACATATCCTCTACTCACCAAATCCACCATGGTGTACCCCAAGGCTCGGTCCTTTGTCCCATATTATTTACATTGTTTGTCGCAGATTTACCATGTCTAGGTGAAAATATTCAGGTAGCTATGTTTGCCGATGATACGGCCATTTTCTCTTCGGGTGCCTTATTCACTAATGTCTACAACTCTTTGCAAGCAGCTCTTGACAAGCTAGCAGTATATTACAGGAAATGGAAAATAAAAATAAATGGTAATAAAACACAAGCTGTATGGTTTTCGAGATGTAGGAAACACTGCTACCTACCAAATGGCATTAAACTCAGTATGTGTGCAGTTGATATTGATTGGTCCGAAGACTGTAGATATCTAGGTATTATTCTAGATAAAAAACTTATCTTTCAAAAACACATCACTACCACAATTGACAAAATAAACAAAGTCGTAAGAGTTATGTATCCATTAGTGTGTAGAAAGTCAAAGCTTAGCCTCGAAAATAAAATTATAATATTTAAAACCATTTTTCAAGCTATACTCCTGTACGGGGCCCCTGTATGGTGTAATTGTGCTCGCACACACAAAATAAAATTGCAAAGGTGTCAAAATAAAATATTGAAAATGTTGCTGAATTTGCCATGGCATTATTCGACACATGAAGTACATGAAAACGCTAACGTTAAACAGGTAGAGTTCCTTATTGACAAATTCAATCGAAACTTCTTCGTCAATTGTTCTTTTTCTGACAATATTCTCGTTTCCCGTCTTGCGTTATCCTAAATCACTACATATGTACTCTGTCTATGAAAATTATATCGAGGTTATTATTATATAAAATAACCGGAAGCTCGTGCAATATTAGTCTTAAGATTCAAATAAGGGTTTTTTATTGTAGTTTTCCCTTAATTTATTATTTGTTATTCATTAAAATTGTGCTATTGTCGTTATATAGATTTAAGATTATAGTTGTAAAGGAATTGCTATCCTAAATCTCTTAAGTACTAGTTGTAAAATATACCATAAATGTAATTATCTACTAAATAAAAATTGAATTAAAATTAATAATTGGATTTTAAGTTGCACGCCACCATGTTGAATTTATAAGAACTTTTGTGTTTAATAAACAAAGTTGTCTCCATCGAGAACTCAGTCGGACTTTATCTATACTCGTCTAAAGGCATTCGCCAGTCGCATTGGCTCTGCTTCAAAGTCTGGATTCGCTGCTGAAGCCCAACGCAAATCATCATTTGTAAGGAAGGACAACAAGTTCAGCAAATACTTTAGCGGGACTTCCAGCCGGAAGATTTAAAAATGTTTTTTGTTTTTTTTTTCAAAACTGTATTTATTAACCATAATTAGAATTCGTACATTTAAGTAATACAGTGACTTAAAATTAATTTTGTAACAATTGCTTACATGTAATTATTATAATAATATATACATTTTCCAAACAATATTTTATGAGATATAAGATAGATGCGTGTTTATAAATTTAGTGGTATTATCTTCCTGGAAAAGATCAGAAAACCAGGAATTTGTTTTTTCAACTTTACTTAATCTAAACTTAATCCTAATTATATAAATAACTTAACCTAATTTAGCCTGATTACAGTATGATTTTCATAAAGCCATAAACAAAGTTTTATAATTAATGGGATATATGTTATGAATTAAAGGATGTGGAATGAGGTCAGTTATGGGTTAGAGGTAGAGTATTTCTATCCGGTTGTTCGTTGGAAAAACGTAGGATGTTTGAAAATGGTTGGACGTTACAGTATTTGAACTGGTTAGAGGTAACTTCGGTGTTGTGGTATATGATCTCATTTGAATCATTTACCAGTCTGCCTGAGGCGAAGATAGCTCTGGTGTGGCGACTGTTGGGGTAGTTAGTTCGGATATCTAGAGGGTTCTCTAAGAGCGAGGTTATTATGGGATTGGGATTATTTTGTAGGTTTTCGATAAATTTGATAGACAGTTCGAGGAATCGTCTATCGAGGCGCTCGATACCAGCGGTATTGTAGAGTTCGACGTTACTATAGTACTTATAGGAGTTAGGACGACGATGTAACCCAGAGACATACCTAAAGCATTTTCTTTCGAATACTCGTAATTTCTCCATTTGGGAGGGAGTGATATGGTATCACAATGGGCACGCGTACGTAAGTGTGGGCCTGATAATTTGTTTGTAAATGAGCAGTTTGACTTTGTGAGAGAGACTATTAGGTTTCCACATTACTCTTCTACAGAGATTAAGCTGAATTGTGGCTTTTTGAAGGGAATTTTTAATGTGGGAGGAAAAAGACCAGTTATTAGAAAAAGTGATTCCCAGATATTTTAGGGTTTCGGAGGGTTTTATCAGAGTGTTGTTCAGTTGAATCTTAATTATGTTGTGGCAGCGTCTAGTGTTGTTTGTACAGTGCTCGTTTTTGCGCTTGAACACTATGAGCTGCGTTTTATTTGGATTAAGGTAGATTTTCCACTTATTAAAGTATGTTGATAGGTTAGGGAGGAAGTTGTTAATGCGGTTTCTTGTAGCCTTAACAAATTTGCTGCTAGAGTAAATTAATATATCATCAGCATAATTCAGCATCACAACATTAGGAGATACGGGTTGAGGAATATCCGCGGTATATAACAGATATAAAATTGGCCCTAAAATAGAGCCTTGGGGAACACCCGCGGTTATGGTGTGGGTTCCTGAGACAGAAGAATTTATTCTCACAACGAATTTTCTGGCAGAAAGATATGAGGCTAAGAGCTTTGTTGTGTGAGAGTTTAGATTAAATATGGAGTGCAGTTTGTACAGAAGCCCTGAGATCCAGACGCAATCAAACGCCTTAGAAATATCGAGAGATATACACACAGTAGGGCTTTGGTTTTGGAGACCAGTTGTAACATCGTGTGTGAGTTTTAGTAGAGCATGACATGCGGATTGTCGCTTACGAAATCCGAACTGACAGTTAGGGATAAGGGCATTCTCATTGGCAAATGAGAGAAGATTTTGGTAGATCTTGCGTTCCAGTATCTTACTTAGTGTACTTAATAGGGATATTGGACGATAATTGCAAGGGCTATTACTACTACCGGGCTCCTTAATAGGAATTACTACCGCAGTTTTCCAGTTCTCTGGGAAGCGCATTTCAATTCAATTTTTATTTAGTAGATAATTACATTTATGGTATATTTTACAACTAGTACTTAAGAGATTTAGGATAGCAATTCCTTTACAACTATAATCTTAATTCTATATAACGACAACCTCTCTGGGAAGCGCGATGCATTAATTATATGATTAAGAAGAATGAGGATGGGAAGTAGATTCTGTGGGCGTAGCCTTTTAAATAGAAGACGTGGGTTTCCATCTAATCCAGTTGACTTTTTGTTATTTCCTGATCTTACGATTTCGGATAATTCGTCCGCAGTTAGAAAATTTGTAGTGTCTAAGGGGTGTGAAGCTATGTTTGTGTTGTTGAATTCACCGATGAAAGGAGTAAAAGATGTGAATAATCTGTTTGAGATGTATTCGTTTACTGTGTTCTCGAAGCCAGCAGTTGAGAGAGAATTATTTTGCTCATGGATCTTTGCAAAGTGTTCTGCGAGGCAATTTGCTATGTCCGAATCGGACTGGGCAATATTATTGCTGATCGGGTTAATGAGATGGTCGATTCGGGGTTTATATTTACGACCAGTTAATTGGTTGATGTTTTTGATCCCGATTTGGTTTGATATTTTTAAGTGTGGAGATGTAGTTTTCATCTGCGAATTTTTTCAACTGCTCATTTATCAGAGTGGATAGAAGTTGGATTTGGCTTTTAATAAAGGGGCAGTATCTTGTATGAAGTTTACGGCGGAGCTGCTTTTTAAGGCGCAATAATTTGGTTAGGATGCTGGGCAAAGGCTTTCCTAAATAGTTATGAGGAATGGTTGTCGGGGTGTTTTTGCTGAGAGCCTCTTCAAGAATTTGGTCTATTCTTAAAGATGCTTGATCGATTTCAGTAGGGAGTAAGTTAGATGCTTCAGGGATATACAAGTCAGAGAAACTTATCGCTATGTCCCTATTGACTTTTCTCCAATTTGTTTTGGTGAAGTTTGGGACAGAGTTTGACGAGTATAATGGATCGAGAGAGGGGATTTGGATCGTGGTGTGAACGGAACCATGATCAGAAGGAAATATAAAGGAGACTGTAGGTGGACCCGCTGAATAAACATCGTCGGACTTGAGGAAGAAGTCGATTGCTGACCTGGCTGAGTTAGAGACACGAGTTGGCTGTAATGGGGAGTCAATGTAAGTATATGGATAAGACTGGAGGAGGGCTAGCAATTGGCGACCATATTTGTTGCATTTATTATCATTGAATGCTGTGTGAGGAGCATTTCAGTCTCCTCCGATATATTAAAGATGCTTGATCGATTTCAGTAGGGAGTAAGTTAGATGCTTCAGGGATATACAAGTCAGAGAAACTTATCGCTATGTCCCTATTGACTTTTCTCCAATTTGTTTTGGTGAAGTTTGGGACAGAGTTTGACGAGTATAATGGATCGAGAGAGGGGATTTGGATCGTGGTGTGAACGCAACCATGATCAGAAGGAAATATAAAGGAGACTGTAGGTGGACCCGCTGAATAAACATCGTCGGACTTGAGGAAGAAGTCGATTGTTGACCTGGCTGAGCTAGAGACACGAGTTGGCTGTAATGGGGAGTCAATGTAAGTATATGGATAAGACTGGAGGAGCACTAGCAATTGGCGACCATATTTGTTGCATTTATTATCATTGAATGCTGTGTGACGAGCATTCCAGTCTCCTCCGATTATAAATGGAGCGGGAACGGACTGTTGGATAATCTGCGAAATGTCAGTATCTGGGAAATCTAGTTGTCGTGAAGGGTGAATATAAATGGATGCTAAGACGAGCGCTTTATTGTTTTCACAGAAAAGTTTCACTGCTGTGTATTCAATGCTGGATACACAGGTGAATCTAATTTCACTGAGTTGAAATTTTTTGTGAATTAATATTCCGGTACCTCCATGAAATCCATTAGTTCTGGGGTTAGAAACTAAAGTATAATTGGAAATTGAAACTCGGGAATTTGGTTTGAGCCAGGTCTCTGAAAGGAAGAGTATATCTGGGGAAAACTTTTCAACAAACAACCGGAGGTGTTGCTTACGTATGTTAGAGTATATGGATTCTGTGTTGAGGGAGATAATGGTTAGTTTAGAGAGAGCTGGAAAGAATATGGGAAGTTATTAGTGAAAGAATCTGACCTTTTTTCTCTATTTCTGACATCTTCCTCAGCGAAGGTAGCATGGCTTGTAAGCTTTGGATGTATCCCATGATGTCCAGATTGAAGTTTTCAGTATTGCCGTTAGGGGGAGTGGTAGTGTTGAGGTTTCCTCTTGCTGCATCCGCGTACGATATTCCGGGTCGGGTTGACTTCGTTTCCTGCAATACTGTTGGTTTCGTTGTTGTTGTTGTTGATTTTATAGTTGTTGCTAATTTCCGTCTTTCCAGAAGTTTTAGCTTCTGAGGGCATTGGGAAAAATTTGCCGGATGAGGGCCTCCGCAGTTACAGCATTTAACTGTGATCTTTTTGTTGGTAATGGATCCATCAGCGTTGACGGTTTGTATTGTTTCAGGTTTCAGGCCTTGTGGATTTGCCTTGCATTCCTCGAGCTCGTGTTCCTCTGCGCATCTGCCGCAACGTCTTTGCTGGTGGCATGAGACCGCCAAGTGTCCTGATTCTTGGCATCGCTTACAATGAAGAATTTCTTGTTTGTGGGGCTCTTCGATTCCGATTTTTTGGGTAAACAAATATTTATGTATGATCCGGAGGTTTTTTTACGTTGTTTGTCCTCATGTACGGTGTTTGGAAGTAGTCCAGCTTATTGATTTTTATTTGTGGACATATCCTAGCGATTTCCAGTCCCACTTCTTCGTTGGTCCATTCGGGATCGATGTGCGTTATAATAAAGGTAGCTGGTTTGCTGTTCGGATGCTGGAAGGTGAAGAACTGATACTATTCCTCTAACAGTTTTTTAACTGCCCTGTCATGATCGGCTAATGATCTGACTGTTATGGAAGTCCTCGATCCTTTTGCATTGGTGCTAAAATTCCGGTGACCCAAGGCATTTTGCAGGGTTTGAATTAGTGTTTTGCTGCTGGTCGGGTTTCTGATGTAGATTGGCGGTGGTCTTTCGTTTTTGTGCTGGGCAGGCAGGGGACTCGGTGCTGGCTTGGCTTGTTTGGTGGTTTCCTTATGGGCTGATGATTGTTGTTTGGGTGGAGATGTTTTATGGTTTAAGTTGGGAGAAGGCGTCATCTCCATACTGGCATCGTCGCTGTTTTGGGTGGGTTGCTTTAGGGAGTGAATTTCCTCCCGGAGTTGCTTCACCTCTGCTGAAAGCTGTTGGATGTATTCCACGACTTCGTGGAATTTTTGTTCGTAGTCCACGTGTTTTACTGGATTTTCCATTTTTGTAGTCTTAGATGTATTTTGAAGAGTTTCAATGGGTCTTCTCTTCCGTTCCAAAAGATATTCCCGGGTAGCGCTCGGGTCGTTGTCTGGCATCTGTGAAGACAGATTTCGACTACGGCATCCAGCGAAAATTACACGTGTTTGCTCGTGTTTGTATAGTTAAAATTTCCTTTTTTTTTTTTTTTTTTTTTTTTTAGTTATTATATATATATATATATATATATATATATATATATTATTATTATTTTTGTAAATATTAATATTTTTTGTTGTTTTTCTATTGCACTACACAATTTAATAGTGCACTTAACACACGTAAACATAAACACTTGTAAACACGTTTCTGTGGACGTCCGCACTGCGCGAGATCTCGACTGTTTATGTGAAAAAAATGTATCACTGTTCCTTTAAAATATATACACACATTTGGTTTCAGGCAACGTTGGTTTCATCAACATCAACGTGCTCGTTCGCTCTTCACCAACGACATTCCTCGTGCGGCATCGAGATACATCGCACAATGTTCAATTTTAATACGTTATACCAGGTGTATGTTTTTCCCGGTTTAACTAAGAGATGGCGCCAGCGAAAAGTACGCAGCGTATTAATTTGGCACATACCTCATTTTGTTCGTTAGGGATTTAACTACAAACACACACAAGTTGAGCCCGCCAAAAAGTAGCATCTTTGTTTTATAGTTCAGTAATCATGTCGAGTTTTGTGCCTGAAAAAGAACATTTGCGGTAATAAACATTTGCAAGGTAATGTAGAAGGTCATCAATGCGGAGTTAATTAAGTATTTGGAGTGTTACAGACTTATGAATGATCGTCAATACGGATTCTGTGGCAGGCGATCCACGGGGGGCCTTTTGACTCTTATAACCGATATATCGACATTTGCGATCGAGGAGAATGGTGAGTCAAGTGCAGTGCGCCACAAAGTTCAATTGTCGCATTGATTCCTCACATCAAAAAAACCAAATGTTCATTTGCGTGCGCGCATAATTCCCAAACTCCCGAACTCAAACTAAATGTGCGGAGCAGATGTCCCATGTGAATGTTAAAACCAAATGTTATTCTGAATAATAAAATGCGCGCCTACAATTTCGTGATCCTCTAAGAATTTGTTTGCACAAATTTGGTTCCACAAAACTCAACATCCATTTACACCTTTGCCAACAAATCAAATTAAAATACAAACAAATTACGCCATAAAACGAACCACATGTTCATTTTATCGCGCATCAACAGCTAGGATCATAAATGCCCATCTGCAAGATTCTTTATCTATTGTTTCTTGCTGAAGTGCATTTATGACATTTGTTCCTTTCTTTTCCTTTTCGAGTATCCTAAAAATGTTAAACGAAATAAATGATTGGCGGATGGTCAAGAAATGGTAATTGAGGCGTTCTGTGGGAACGTATCGTGGCATAAACACTTGTCGAACATCCCCAGACCCGCCTCAGGAAAACTGAGCTATCTTTTTAGAGCCAAAAAAATATTTTACTCCGGCTCAACTTCTTCTGTATAAATCCCACCCGCCCTCGAATATTGCTTTCATGATTGGAGCCCGGTTCCTAAGCATGCCCCCAACCTACTTGAGATCTAGCAACAGTGAAAGATTGATGCTTTTTGTTCTGGAGGAAGATAGAGAGGTTCAAGTGCCACTATCGCTTGACAAGGGAAACACAGTGAAAACCTTGGGAATCCAATGGCACCCTGGACGAGGCGAGCTATCCGCCTGTTCAGGGAGACGGCGCTGGCATCGGGACTATAATCGCTATCTCATCGAAGGCGCGTAGCAGACCTCTGTCTGTTCTACAGATATTATCACAGGTACTGTTCTTCGGAGATTCGTGGTAATGTTCCACGGAATTCGGTTTACATGCGCTTCACGAGACAATCCGACGGATTGCACCAATTTGTGGTTCATTTCTCGACGGCGCGAACATCTCTACATCGGAACTCGTTCCGCTACAGAGTGGGGAAGCTGTGGAACTCCCTTCCCACGCGAGTGTTCCCGGAGTGTTACAACCTGCAACTGTTCAAAAAGCACTGCAACAGTTATTTAGTGGCGTTTCGGGGCGCCGACTCGGCGCAATAGGTACGTCTCTCTGGGGAGAGGTGTAATAAAATAGAAAAAAAGGTACAGCCCAGTGATTCGTAGCTAAGCAAATGGAAAAAGATGAGACTAATGAATATGAAGCTCCCCTTTACTGAGTGATGTATATAAAATACAGGCAAGTATTATAGTTTAAAAATTCTAAATCAAAGTAGACCGTGCATACAGCCCCCGACTTTGGCGTATGGTTACTTAATTTCATAAACATTAACATAAAAACGGGCCTGCTGCATTGATAAACGCCTCCAAAAACTATCCACTGCCCCAGGCCTCTCAAATTCTTTAAAGTTCGCCCTTTACCCGAACAATCAAGCACAGACAAATGTGGTCCCATACAAACCACATATCGCAAACTAAAATCTATTTCGCCAGATGTCATTCAAGTGATACGGATAATGGTGCACTTTTCAATTCCCTCCAGGCCCAGAATATTAGAGGACTGCCTTCACTGTTACTTTGATATGACTTTTTTACCTTTCAAGGAAAACTCGTGCACGGATGCGGTGAAAATGTATCAGATGCATGTGGTTCATCACTATGTTATCAGGCCACTCTGAGATTCCTAGTTTCAAATAATCAAACAGAGATTGTTCACAAAATAGACCCTTCAATTTACCACAAGTAGTCCTTTTGAATCCGGACTAGAGTCCCTGAATATCAATCGAACGGAAGCGAACAGTGGACAGATACACCGACGTCTACATTTATAAACACATTCGCATGCACGAAAAATCAAAATCGGATCCGCAGGGGTCCTGATTGGAGTTGTTCACAGCATAAGTTCCATACTTTCCTTGCTCATGCCCTCCACCTACTACTCATCCTTCATTCTGGGAAAATATTTCTATCGATCCTTGTGGATGTCATCGATGTCAGTTACTGCTTCAAAGTTTTAGCCACAGGACACTTGCAGTTTAGTAACAAAAGTTCCTTCTTCTGTGGTTATAGTAATATTATGAGCAAATTATCTGTGTGATAATATCCTAGAACTCTATGAAAGGTTGCTTAAGCTAATTGTGCAGATTAATAGCGGTGGTCTTTTTGAACGATAACCCTTCAGTGGAATGTGAATCCTTTAGCTTTGGAGATGTCGAGATAATTGATACGACAGGTCTTTTTAAGTGACAAGTTTTGTGCTTGTTGTCCTCCTGCAAGTACGAGTACAAACTAACAACAAACCAAAGGGACTCGGATGAAAGATAGTCACTTTGAAACGGTTGCCTGGGACGAAGGGTAATCTCTTAAGTTTAGAAATTAATTTAGAAACACAATTGGCATGCTCTCGAGAAGGAACACTTACATCTTCATTTTTGCAAGTTTTTCTTTAAGGGCGTTTCTGGGAAGAGTCTTTGTTGGTTTGAATTGTGGGCGTTGTGTTGATAATTTTACTCGATTTAAATGCAATTTAAGTAAGAAGGGAGGGATCTGGAGGACGTAGCAAAGTGCTCAGCATATGTAACTTTCTGGGTCAATAAATACCAAATTTAATGGGTTATCTTTGAGTATCAGTAGCTGCTGGGAATTCTAGACGGTTGCAACCACTCGAATAATCAACTTGAATGAATTAATAGGCTATTCATAGGGATACATCCACATCGGGTGATAACCCATTACCACGGGGAGCAATTTTATCTTCAGCAGGCATTGTCAAAGGTAAGCAGAGGGAACACACATTGAGAAGAAAATTCTAGATTAATATTATTGCTCCATTCAACCACAATACAGTAATTGTACCATCCTTTACATCAAATGGTGTGGTAGCAACAAACCTCTATCCGTCTTCAAGAATGAATACAAAGTTGATTATCCATCTACAGGGATCTAGTTCTTAAACCTTTCAAAAGTTAGTGCAGCCCAACTTGCTAGTCGCATATACAGCTTTAAACGTTATTGAACTAAGAGCGTATTTTGTATACTAGAGCAATCAATCAATCGCTATACGACGTTGAACACCTAAGTACATACGTTCATACTTGGTACATCGCCAAAGCAATAGAATATCACAATCTTGAACATCAGCAGGAAAAATTGCATTTGATGTACTATCAGATGGGCATTACTTCTCAATCGCATATACTAAGTGTCCCGAAAGTTGTTTTCAATTTTTTTTTTTGCTCCGGGTTCAAATCCAATCGCTTGAATGGGCACGGGGCACACACTGATAGCTATTCGCCTCATTGGAAATTTCGTCGCTATGTAGCGGGTAAGTTTAATAAATACAATGATTTTTCTGTCATTGCGCTGCCAACATTTTGTAATGTGTACCAAATTTGACATACTATAGAACCACCGATTAAAATTATATTACAGAAATATAACAAAACCGGATAATTGTCAAACCGTGGACGCGAGATCAAGTTCCTCTAGAAACTATAAAAGCGTAAAGAGCCTGCAGCGATCAGTTGACAAGATTTCCGATCTCCCCGCACACTTACCATGAATTCAGGGCTATACGTAGCAATTGTTAACAACTTTTTACTCCAATTTTACATGATTTTGTTGATTTTAATTTTGACATTATTCCCAGAAGGATAGAACGGCATCTCGCACGTCTTTACGAGTTGTTGGTAAAATTTTGTCTGTAAAATTATTATTTCGACAAAGTGACCTAAGCTGATCTGAGTTATCATCATCATCATCGGGACTACAACCGGGATCTGGTCTTGGCCTTAGCAAGTCTCTCTCCTCTTTATCAAGTCTCCCCACCGATATCCGGTTCATATCCGAGACTTGTTAAATTGTCCATAATAACTTGTTGTTCCGGGCAAGGTTATTAGCCTTGTGCCAACCTTTCTCAGGATGTCGCTGCATGCGTTGGTTCACTACTTGGCGGCTGCCAAAGTAGGTACGTGGGGTTAGAAGTATTGATGCCAATACACGAGCACTTGATTCACTCAATTCCCCAACACTCCCCGTTTGTTTCGCCGCAAAGTGTTCACCAAATGAAGATAAGAATAATTAACGCACTGGTGTTGATTTGATGTTGAAATAATAGAACTCACTGGGGTTAATTTGATGTTAATGTTTTTTTTTATAAGTATCCACTTTTATTTACATAAAAAAAATGTATAAATTTTATTTACAAAAGTTCACTTCACCTGTGACTTCTTTAGTACTTGAGTTTTTCTTGTATCTATATTCTTTTTAATCACAGAGTCAAACTTTCCACAATGGCAGCAGATTGGAATGTAATAATATTCACACACCACGAAACTTTTAACCAACAATATGTAACGTGTTTTACAAAACCACAAGTATTTTAATTACACTGGAATATCCTTTGAATGTGATAGATACGTAAATATTTCGAATTAGTTGATCGTTCTCTCTTTCTTTTTTTGTTTCGGTCAGAGACTCCAAAATAAAACTCGACAGACTCGTAATAAAAATCCCGTGTGTACGCACCCAAGCTCGACAGAGGTTGAGATTCGACTAACTCGAATTGGGGATGAAAATTGGGATTTCTTATTATGCACCTCAAGTAACCAATCAAGATCATTCTTACATCTATGCTCGCTCATGCTCTCCGCCTATCGAGGTGAATAAACCCTTCGGTTAATTTGATAGTCGACGGACAAGAGAGAATGAGAGAATCAGAACGCGAAGTGCAATGATCTGGGGGTGGCTTGGCTTGTGTGCATGTACCAATGCAGCCTCTGAGAATGACCTAATTCGGTGACTGTAGTGATCTCAGAGTGCATTGAACTATGGGAAGATAAAAGTGGGAGGGAGAGGAAAATGGTTTGTACTATTCACCTGCAAAAAGAGATCATTGATCGCAAGCGGAAAGAGTGTCTGGGGGAAGTCGACGTGACGCTACATCGGCTAGGGAATTCTGATCTTGGGAAATAAATTTCCCCAGCGGTCACACGAGTATGTCATCAAAAAGGTACAAAACGACAACATGGTCGGATCATCCCTGAACTGAGTCACACAAGTGCTCGCATATGCGGATGACATCGCCGTTCTAGGCGATAATCTAGAAACTGTAAGTAAAAACTGTGAAATCATCATGCAAGCGGCAGAAGAGGTGGGCCTAGAAATAAATGAAGACAAAACAAAATACATGATTACGACGCGAGCAGGTGGAACTCGGGGAACACATATAAACGTCAGAAGCAAGATATTTGAAAAAGTTAAAGAATTTAAATATCTGGGAACGATTCTGACGGCCAGTAACGAAATGTCGAAGGAAATTAACAAAAGACTGCACTCTGGTAAGGCTAGTTGGCACGCAGTCAGTAAACTGCTGAAATCCTAACTGCTATCACGTAACATTGTGGGTGTTCTTTTAAGCTTTCCCGAAGAACCCCCGATTATTACAACCCAACTTCCATTGTTTCCCGGCAATGCAATCGCATTGGCACCTGAAAACATTTCCTTTTCCAAGGACATTAATGCATTCAACGCATTATCTGAATATCCCTAAAAAGAATTCTCACAGCATTCACGCATTTAATGCGTTATTCAAATTTCCTGTCAAGAATGCTGTAGGGGTTTCTCTATCCTATAGGAGAAACAGCCCACAATTCCAACCACAATACCTACCCATTTCCTTTATATGTATTCCCCTGTAAAACATTTCAAACGGACGTATAGCTAAACTCATCATCCTTTGCAGATAATGCATAATTGAGTTTAGCTACATAAATGTCATACGGCAACTCCATTCTTGCTAACCATGAGTTTCCCATCGGAAATCTCATAATGTCGGTTAGCAACAACAAGTCTAAAAGAACGACGCTGTTGCAACATAGCAAAATAGCTGGGGTAATTTCAGCGTCTTAGAGTCTGGTTCTCACGCAAATTATTTCCCAAACATCAGCGGCGTCCTATCGACTTTCCCTCAGATCACCCATTCGCTTGGGATCAATGATCTCTCTTTGCAGGGGAGTAACATCCGCTAGGGTTCCCTCTCATTCGTATTTCTTTCCACGGTTCACTACACCATAGCCGTACCACTAGGTCAGTAGGTCGTGTCAGTAGCTGCATCTGATACCAACACACACAACCAAAGCTACCCCGAGATCACAGCATATCATGTTTTCTGTTCTCTCATTCTTCGTGTCCGCCAATTACCCTATTAACAAAAGTTACTCATACTTTGACGGGCGTGAGGTTGAGAGAGCAGAGGCGTGGTCTCTTTTGGTTGTCCTGTGTGTAGAAAGAAATATGAATTTCAACCCTAATTCACACCAGTCGCTAGCCAACCACTAACACGCGCAGTCACATCGCTCGAGCTAAATCAAATTTAATCACTTGTAAATTCACAGTCAAGAGTCAATGCGGAGAATTTTATCGTTCGCGTAAAGTTTTACGTTTACCCCAAAAAGGTCGGTGTAATTAATATTAAATAATAATCCTCAAGAAAACAGTTTCAATTTATTGGTGCATGTGAATCAGTGAATGTTAAATAAAGAAAATATTAATATACAATCAACACCAGTGCATTTCATTTATTCTTATTGATAGACAATTTTGGACGGCGTAAGCGTTGGTGGGTACAGTGAATTCCGTACCATACGTAGGCACTACCAATTTTACCCCCCACAATTCTTCACATCATACGGCATCATAAATCCCAAACCATTCGGCACCCTTGTCATCGTTAAAATGCTATGTCGGACAGCTTGTTTATACAGCTGCAATAAACCGACCGGCGATTCGTTTGTCCAATCGACAAACAATTACCGCACCCCAAGCATTATCATCGAAACCGAATCCTCTAGCATTTCCTAGTACAAACCAGAACTCGGTTCCTACTGCAGTCAGAGAGGCCATAAACACTTAAAACCCATTAGCACCTTTTCCTAATGGCGACGACTGTAAATATATAGCGTTTGCGACGATAGTCAAGAGCGAGTGATTCGACCCGACGCTATCACGGTTAGAATCATTAAAAGATAGAACCAAAGCTCTTACCCATCAGGCCACTGCCGCTTATGTGAATTTGATTTCTAAACTCAAATACATTCGACTAATGTGGTAATGGTATATTATTGCTATGGTATACGGCTTTAATGGATGTGCTTTTGGTGGTGTTGTTCTTTACTAGTCGTGTGTGTATCTGCTAGAAACGCCACAATTATGCCCTTATTTGTTTTTAGCACCATTTCTTCAATGAATTGCCGTCTATGGTAGCCACAATGCACAGCGTAAACAATGATCTATACGATCCCTTTGTTCTTTTTTTTCCTTGTTTCAGGTTTCGTTTATCCTTTGCTGAAAGTATCGATAAACACGGTGATGTGTATGATCACACATACACACCACTGCATAAAGAGATCGCCGTCCATTGGTCATACCAGTAAGGAAAGATCACATTTCCTTGGTGGCCACACCCTTAAAAGAAAATTTTCTCTTTCTCCTCCATATCTCACCCTTAATTGAGCCGGTCGGGTCTCCAACCCCGCTCCCGTAGCACTGCCGGACGCGAGATTCAACCGCGAGTGAAAGTCTAATTGAGTCAGATTAAGTAAATAGCAATTATATTAAAAGTAATTTCTCTTGTGACCCCGGTCTAAATACAATAGTGTAAAATGTGAAAAAAAGAAACAATTAAAGTAATAAAAGGGTGGTGATCACCAATCCATCCGTGCGTTTCATTTAATTTTCCGTGCTGTAGTTCCTGGGTGTTATCGTTCATTCTTTTCTGTTCGGGAACAATTCTGGCGAGGAGAATTCTTTTGGTGTTTAGAGAACTTATGATGGAGGAAGAAGAGAACCCGGTGCAGTACGCCTGCACACCATACTTCTTCCCAACAACATAAAGCTCCGTGTCTATAGAACTATAGCGTTTGCGATGATAGTGAAGAACGTGTGCTTCGAGCTGACGCTATGACAGTTAGAATCACCAAAAATTGAACCAATGCTTAACACATCAGGCTACTCGACGCGTGTACGAATTCGATTTCTAAACACGAGTACACTCAACTGATGTGGATTTGTTATGTTATCGCTATGGTATATGGCTCTGATGCATTTTCTTATTCGATTTTCGTTCGGTGTTCTTCACTATTTGCTTGTGTATTGTGTGTGTATCTGTTAGAAACGCCACAGAACCATAATCGTGCCGATTGCTCTATACGGATGTGAAACATGGGCTCTCACAAAACGGGAAGAAAACAAATTCCGCGTATTTGAGAATAGAGTTTTAAAGGATATCTTTGGAGGTAAATATGACGAGGAGGCAGAACATTGGAGGAAACTCCACAACCACGAATTAGAAGAGCTATACCGTAAACCTATAATAGTGAGAGTAATCAAGTCGCGAAGATTAAGATGGGCCGGACATTTAGCACGAATGGGCAACGATATGACCGTGCGTAGAATTCTTGACGGAAGACCAACGGGAAATGGATCGGTAGGGCGGCCGCGACGGAGATGGGAGGACAATGTAAGGCTCGACCTTGAGGAGATCGGATCAGATGGTCAGGCGTGGAAAGGGAGTGCACAGAACAGGGAACGATGGCGGAGTCAAGTCGGTGAGGTCATGAAATTCCGGGTTCCTACAAGCCAATAAATAATAATAATAAACGTACAGTTCGTGTTTTTCGTTGACGCCACGTGCTAGCCTCATATTATTATATGTTATTTAAGTGTTTATTATTACACAAAATAAAATAAAAATGAATGGAAAAGTGTATCAAGACTAAAAAGCAAGTCGTCAATCGGCATATCGTGCGTCACGAAAAATGGAGCCTGATACGATCATTGAGATGTTTTGTCGCTGCAAAACTTTACACAATGTCACGTAGTGCGCATACGTCGGAGACGGAGACATCTAAAAATATATGTGTCTTGTCTATGCCAAGCGTCACAATGACATCGAAGTCACGAAAAACCCATGCATAGAACATGTGCAAAAGGCTAGGGGCTCAGGCTGAGAAATTAAAAAAAAACAACAAACAAAATTGGTGGAAGAGCCATGTTGACTGGCAAACTGATTGATGAACTAAGTATCTATTACGGATTAGCTATTAGACGAAATACTGACTCAGTACAGAAAATGCCCAAAGAAATCGGGTCAACTCTTTACACAGAAACTTTCAACGGATAAAAATCCTTAGCATGAAAATTGCCCTACAGGTATTGATTCTTGTTGATCCTGGCAAAAAGCGAAAGCAAATCTTTTCAATTTTTTATCAGACTATGTTCACAGGCCAGCAATGCATATTAAAGTGTTTAATGCCATCAAGCCTGTGTATGAAGATCTCTCTAGGAACGATCTATTCTCCCGATGCCTTGGAGGTTACACACAAAATACAAAGTTTCAAATTCGTTGTTTGGTCTATAGCGCCTCAAACAATATCAAGTGGCAAGATCATGCTGGGCGTAGCAACTAATCTGGCTGTGTTAACGTACAAGGATGGTTTTCGCGGAATATTGCTTGTAATGAAAGTTTTAGGGCTAAAAATCGGCTATGAGGCCTATAATTTTTGTGTAGAAATCCATGAGCACCGGGTTATAGACGCTAACCGCTCTGTATCTTTAATTCGAAAAGATGCTCGTAAGCAAACTACATCGCTTAGAAAAGATGTACAACAGGAAAATATGAATATGGAGGTATGCGGTATGGTCCTGGGATAGACAATTGCTTGTCCTTGGATAAAAAACTTCGTTCCACTATGCATCCAACAAGTGGGCTTGGTAAAAACCCCTACTGTAATAAATTCACTCCTACAATGCCATCCAGATACCTATAACTCTGAAATGGACGAAACTAATTCGCCAATAATCAGAAAAGTGTATGTGCCACCAATCAAAGTGCTGCAAAAATCACCAGAATATGTGCATAGCCTCATGAAAAAGCTGAAAATATCTGGCTGGTTGGTTAGATCAGTATCATATTGAATATAGAACTGACCTGCTAGCTACGAAATATCCATCGTTCCCCAGAGGTAGATCGTTCTTAGATATCTTGCTAATCGACTCACGACTGAGATTACTTAACACCAACAGACGAAACACAAACTGTTTACGGACAATTGAATACGACAGCGACCACTGTGCATTCACGGCAGTAATAGAGCTTCCGAACGAGCTCGCAGATCTGGAGGAGTTCGTGATCCCGCAACCCTATAACTACAGGGCAATGCGATGGCCGCGGTTCACCAGATCATTAACAAGAGAACTTTGTTCGAATGACTTGAATCTGCCAGTAAACAGAAACCTCACAAATGACGAAATCGACAAATACATTCAACAAATGGACGAAACCGTAAAACGAACAATGGACAAAACAATTCCCAAAACAACAGTTACAGATCACACTAACATGTACAGAAACGCAACAATAAACGCACTCCACAAGAAAAAGAGCAGACTGCTATCGAAATTAAAGCAATTACACAGACAGTTTACAGACAGACAAGACCAGGAGATAATATCACTGAAATCCCGATTAAAAAACCTCCAACAATTACTTAAAGCTAATTATAGATTAGCAACAAATTTGTATTGGAACAACAGAATTCGAGCTATAAAAACTAATAACCCGAATATGTTCCCACAAATAAATAAAATATTCAGGAGAAATAATCAAAACGAGATTCAGTGTCACCAAATTCCACGTACCGAGGTAAACAAGCAGCTGCTGACCAACATTGGCATAGATACAGAGAACGCTATCCTCAATAGTGAGCTCTTCGTGATCGAAGATCCTTTGGAGAAGGCGAACGCTGTGGGAGCTGTCTTTCAGGAAATGTACAAGGTGAATGAAAGCATTCACCGAAATCACGACCTGGAGGACAGAATTCGACTGAATCACCTGCACCTCCGGAATGAAATTTCACATTGGCAATCGGAGAATCCGGGTTTTACGGAATTCAGTGACGATAATCTGTCAATTGACATTAATGCCAATGGTGGGGCTAATAACCTTTTAATCACAAGGGAAGGAATCCAGAGTATCTTCGACTCATTAAGAAGCAAAAAGTCAGTGGGAATAGATGGAGTACCTAACATCGTACTCAAGAACCTGCCCCCAAAGGCAATAGATATATACACGGTCCTGTTTAACAACGCGTTGAATAATGCATATTATCCCGCGCGTTGGAAAACGGCAATCATCCAGCCCATCGCAAAAAGGGCAAAGACTGTACAAACCCAATGAACATGCGTTCGATAAGTTTACTCCCAAGCATCAGTAAAGTATTTGAAAAAATCATTAACAAAGCTCTGCTAAAATGGGTAGACGACAATAGCATTATTCCAAATAACCAGTTTGGCTTTAGGGCGGGTCATGAAACCACACATGCCGCAGCTAAACTGGTCTCCGACATACAATGGAATAAATGTAGGAACCAATGCACAGGTGCCTGTCTGATCGACTTGGAAAAAGCCTTTGATACCGTCTGGATCGAAGGGTTGTATTACAAACTGGTCAGACATGGCATACATAAGCCTTTACTATATGTACTTTACGATATGTTAAAGGACAGGAGGTTCGTGGTCAAAAGTGGTAATGTGACCTCTAATAAAACGTATAATATCAAGAATGGCTTGCAACAGGGCGCGGTACTCTCTCCGATTCTTTTTAACATTTACATTAGCGACTTATTGGATGCACTTCCGCAGGCTATTGCGTACGCAGACGATCTCATAATTTACAGAACAGCTCCGAAAGTTGCGATCATAAATAAGTTAATACAGCGAGACTTCAACAGAGTGCAGCGCTATTGCGATGACTGGAAACTTAAGATCAACTTCCAGAAATGTGAAGCCATCCTATTTAGAACTCCATTATATAAAGCCACGTACGACACAAGGAAAAACTGGCGAAAGCTAGGTATCGTGGGACCGCATGGAGATAAACTGGAAACCAAGAGTTTAGTTAAATACCTGGCCATCTGGCTAGACCAATATCTGTATTTCAACAGACATGTAGAGGCTGCTTTGCTCAAAGCGAGGAAAACTTTTGCTATGACAAGGAGGCTATTTCACAGTAGCCAACTTGACAGCAAGGTAAAAGTCATATGCTACATGACACTAATCAGGCCAATGCTCATATATGGTTGCCCAGTATGGTTCAACATAGGTCCAAATTTGATGGAAAAGATTTGGGTGTTCGAAAGAAAGTGTCTCAGAAGTTGTCTCAGATTATATCGGACACCGGAATCGGACTATAAAAAGTATTACTCAAATGAGACTTTATATAATGAAGCGTACATAAATAGGGTGGATAATTTTATGATTAAATTAATCAGAGGACATATTGCGAGAGCAATAAGCTCGTCCAATGACCTAATTTTCGGGGCCTATTATCCAAACACTCTGTACTATGAGAGCGTGCGTCGCAACGGCTTTGTTCCACCAGAGGCGTTCCTTGACTTGGATATGAAAGGGCTTATACAGGATAGATCCGGAATTCCGCTGATCTATCATGTAAGTAGATCATCTGTAGACGGGCGATTGTGCTACGACCGGGAAGTAGCGCGCACCGAAGAAGAGCTCCTGCGCTTCAGTAGGGCTATCTCCCACAGAGACCGGGACGATAGTATTAGACAGCGTCAACAGTTCTGGTGGTTGAATGGCATATACAGACCTGGGTACCAAAGTCGGTAAAGAATCATACTATCATCAGCTAGCTTACATAGACTTAGCTTTTCTAGAATTAGGGTAGTATAAGATTTAAGTTAATTTAGGTTAAGTGCTTTTACATTAAAAAAAAAATTAAAAAAAAAAAAAAAAAAAAAAAACGTAGGTAAGTTAAGTAAGTTAAATCTTAAGACAAAAAAAAACAAAAAAAAAAATTGACAAAGTTTTTCAAATTTTTCTTTGTATTTCAACTAATTGTCAGTACTGCCACGACGTTCTGTCGCCGAAAGGCAAATTATACAAATGTTAAGTAATGTTTAGCTTAGAGCGTCTGCGAAGGACCAGTAAGTTATTATATAAGATAATTAAGCTAGAATTTAAGCATTTTTTGTCTAGCCTTTAATTTAGAAATTAAGAATATAAAAAGAAAAATAAAAAATGTAAAAATGAAATGAAATGAAGCTGAAAGTATCCAGTTATTCAATAAAAAAATTAACAATTGGTATAAAAATAATGTTCGGAACTATTGAATCATTTAATATTGTGTTAGAAAAACTAAAAGAGGATAACTGTCAATATTTTTCTCATGATATTAAAAGTGCTAAAACTTTCAAAGTTATTTTGTATGGACTGGATGATATAAAAACTAATGAACTCAAAGCTGAACTCATTTCGCTTGGCTTAAAATGTTCTGATGTTAAAAAAATTGAAAAAAAATGATCAATTTACTGATTTTTTTTATCTCATTCACTTTGAAAATGGAACAATTAAATTAAGTGAACTTAAAAAAAATTATCGCTCAATTTTTCATACCCAAGTGAACTGGAACTTCCAAAGGAAAATCAAAGGTAAGGTGACACAATGCTTTAATTGTCAAATGTTTGGACATGGTGAGAGAAATTGTCACATAAAAACATATTGTGCTACTTGCGCTGGTTCACACAAAACAAGCGAATGTAATAACGCTTCGGTAAATAAATGTGCCAACTGCAACGGCAATCATAAAGCTACTGACGTCACATGCACCAGTAGATCTAAATACTTAGAAATAAAAGAAAGATCATCTGGAAGATCCAAGATCCATCCAAGAACTCATATCGCTGCATCAACTCAAATTTCTAATCATCAAGCTTGCCAAAAACCGATTTCGTTCGCCTCTATGAGTGATTTTCCTACGCTTCCACAGCCACAGCGACGACTGGGACTGACCAATGCTCCGAGCAAAAGCCTTCCAAATTCAAGCCCGCGAATTCAAAGTTTACCAACAACAATTAATGCATGGGAAAATGACTCACGCGGCGCTTCTTCATCAAACAATAACAATAATTTACCCAACAACAATTCAGCACTCTTCACAATCGCGGAACTAAATTCCTTGTGCATGGAAATGATCTCAAATTTATCAGTTTGTAAAACGAAAATAGAACAATTTAATGTGATCGCGCATTTAGCCACTAAGTTTTTATACACTAATAATGTTAAGTAAAATGGCAGATACACATATAAAAATAATTACTTGGAATGCTAAAGGCATACGTAATAAATGTCATGACTTTTAAAACTTTTTAAATAGCTATAAAGTTGATGTTGCTCTAGTAACAGAAACTTGGCTTAATTTTGATATAAGACTCCCATCATCTGACTTTAACTGCTATCGCATTGATAGAGTAGACCACACGGGTGGGTGAGTGGCGATTCTTATCAGGAAGTCAATTCAACATTCGCTTTTACCTGTAATTCCAACTTGGCTTGTGGAGAATGTAGGTGTAATGATTAAGTTAAGAAACCATAAGACAGTAAAAATCTATTCTGTTTATTTCCCTGGTGGATCTTCGTCGGATATTAAAAGAAAATGGCTCAAGCAAGATTTAAAAAAGTTATTCACAATGAATGGTGAATTTCTATTAGGCGGTGATTTTAACTGCCGGCATAGAGATTGGGGGTGTGTAAGAGCAAATGCTTGGGGCAATATATTGGCTGCCCTTCCTTTGGCTCTACCAATTAATATTTTTTATCCACCTTGTCCAACTTATTTTCCCGCAGGTTCTCGTGGCATCCCCTCTGTCCTTGACTTGTTTGTGTCAAATGTCCCTGGTCTTATAACAGAACCCGTTTCGTTAAGTGCTCTCAGTTCAGATCATAATCCTGTTTTTTGTAACCTTTCTTGGTTGGGTGAAAGAAAGATTCAATATTTCCTGGACATGAAGAATGCTAATTGGAATTCATTCAAATCAAAGATTAAAATGAGCCTTCAAAATAGTACTACAAATCTTGAAAGAGTGTCTTGTAAAGATGATGTTGACCTTATTGTACAAAACTTTACACAAGCTATAATTTCTTCGGTTGATGAAAGTATTCCCAAAAGAGTAAAAAAAGATATTTTTAAAAAACTTCCAATCCATATCTTAGAGCTTATTAAAGTGAGAAACATTCATCGAAGAAACTGGCAGAATTACCGTCAGCCCTTTTCTCGATCAATGGTTTCCCATTTTAATGAGCGCATTACTGACCAGATACAAATCCATCGTAATAGAGAATGGAACAAAAAACTGAGCGTTATGGATAAAAATGCTAAACCGTTCTGGAATGTAGTGAAGTTAATCAAGAATAAAAACCGTAAAATACCATTTCTGAAGGATTCTTCTACTACTTTCTTTACAGGTTTTGAACAAGCAAACCTATTTGGAACAAGTTTTTCAAAAAATCACTTGGTCTCTCAGCATTTGGGTGAATTTGAAACTAATGAACTTGACGGTAACAGAATCGAAAGATTCGACACCACAAACGAATTAACTCCTCTAAATGCATTTGTAGAAGAAGAAAACGTAAGAAATGTAATCAAGTGCTTGCAAACACGAAAAATAGGAGGACTAGACAAAGTTAAGAATGCCTATCTAAAACAATTGCCTCATATTGGAATTAAATACTTAACATTTATAATCAATGCATGCCTTAAATGTCAATACTTTCCTCAATGTTGGAAAAAAGCAATGGTTGTACCTATCCTTAAGGCTGGAAAAGCCCCAGATAAACCTGAAAGTTACAGGCCAATTAGTTTACTTAGCAACATAAGTAAAGTTTTTGAAAAAATCCTGAAACAACATATTTTAAAAGTTGTTTCAGATAAAGATATTTTCCCCGATATCCAATTTGGATTTCGACGCTTTCACAGCACCTCGCAGCAGGTTAAACGAATTTGCAGCCATGTTCTAGACCATCGTTCACGTGGTCAATCAACGGGCATGATATTGTTAGACATTGAAAAAGCTTTTGATTCCGTATGGCACAATGGGATAATATATAAAATGATACAGTTCGACTTTCCTTTGTATTTGTGTAAGGTCGTCCAGAGTTTCTTATCCAATAGATGTTTTCAGGTTCATGTCAATTGTGATGTTTCTAGATTGATATTTTTTTATTGTGGCGTCCCCCAAGGCTCAGTACTTGGTCCAGCTTTGTACAATATCTACACTTCGGATTTTCCAAATCTACCGCAGTGTGAATCAGCTATCTTCGCTGACGACACTGCAGTATTTGCGTCGCATGAATTTTCTCTCAACGTTGAGACAAATCTAAAGCATGCGATCGAGATACTTGAAAAATATTATATGAAATGGAAAATCAAGCTAAATGTCGGGAAGACACAAGCCATCTTTTTTACACGAAAGAAAAAAGCTTGCTATCTTCCCAGCAGTCAGCTGCAAGTAAATGATACCACGATTGCATGGGAGCAATCCGTAAAGTATCTCGGAGTTCATCTCGATACAAAACTCACATTTAAACAACATATTCAAAGTACTCTTAATAAAATGAGTATTGCTATTAAGATGCTTTACCCTTTTATTAATCGCAAGTCTTTACTCACAAATGAAAATAAGATTATTATTCATAAAGTTATTTTCCAAGCTATACTGTTATATGGGTGTCCATTATGGGGTAACGCTGCAAGGTGCCATTTAAAGAAGTTACAGGTATCACGAAACAAAGTTTTGAAAATGATGCTAGACCTCCCTTGGCACTATTCAACCTTAAGTCTCCACGGAAGGGCGGATGTTGAATTGATTTCTGAAAGAATTCGTAAACTACTATATAACTTTAACATCAGCTGTGAAAGTTCTGAAAATCCTCTCATAACCCAGCTTCTTGCTTAATTTGTCATAATTTCATGTAAATATTTACATTTTATATTATTTATTATTGGGTTTTTTTTTTTTTTTTTTTTTTTTTTTTTTTTTTTTTTTTTTTTTTTTCGTATTTTCCTTCGATTTATTCTTTGAATTATTAATTATACATATTTTTCGTTTCTTTATCCAAGATAATGTTTCAGTTGTAAGATATAACTTATCAAATCTCTGAATTGTAAAATGTGCGGTCACAGACTTTCTTTGAAAATATTATTACGAAATAAAAGATCTCTAGATCTCTAACTCATAAAGATGATGAAGAACATTTATTTTATTCTAGGTGCTATTGCGCACCGTATGATCTACCAAAAAAAAGTTTTCATTTGACTACCCATTTTGTAATTAAAATAAAAAAAAATAAAAAAAATGTATACCTAATTATGTGTAGAATAAGCCCTTCAAATGATTTTTTAATTGTATAATAAATAACGGAAAAAAAAATCTTACAAAAAGTCTCGTTTTTCGGTAATCTCAATAGATATAACCTCTTAAACCAAACTGCGTTTCTTGTCGATAATAGAATGACAAATGAAGATAAAGTCAAACTGGCTATTTTAAAATGCGATTGTTCTCCGTGCAGGATGTCGAGCTATAATATATCCACGTTGCATAAAAAAGAAATTATTATTGTCTTCGTACGTTTTTCATATTATTTTCTGCTCATAACAGCCCGGCGCCTCGATTCACTTAAAGAGTTTGGCCAAAAGTTTTTAAATCTCCACAAAAGCATCTTCCATTATAAAGCTGATTTGTTTATTATACCGCTCTTCATGGTCCTTTTCCGCTATTCGCCTTGAAAACGTTCCAACAACAACGACCGGATTGTATTTCATAAGCGGAGGACTATGAAAAATAAATGCGTACCAACAATAAGCAAGTGACACTCGGTGGAGAATAGTTTTATTACTTTATAGTTGCTGTTGATATCATGGTCCTAAAAAACATGCTGAAGTATTATTTATTTGGCAGCAACTTCGAAATGTGCCCTGTTTACTGTCACAGTAGTACTTACAACATTTTTAATAACTCCCATGCCGGTCCACGAATGCAGGACTCTCAAGTTGGTGGTTTAAAGTATTCCCAAGTCTTATGGGGGCTTAGTATTCATTACTTGTCTGAAAGTTGGACGTTTTCAGTTTGTGTATCAATTGAAATTTCGAGGCTTATATAAGGAAGTCTATATAAACCCCAAATAGAATAAAAGAGCTTACAAAACTTGACTGGCTAAAAGTGAGGACAGGGGAATAACAGAATAACAACTGGGAATGACTATGTTAGTCCGTTGAATGGAAGTAATGTTTGTTATTGAGAGGAGTGTTGATAATGATGTTTAACTCAAGGATGTCTGTAGAAAATAAAACTTCATTTTCAGTAAAAAGTGAACCAATTCTTAGAGGAAAAATGGTAAGAGTGGTAAAAGCTGAACTGAAGAAAAGGGATTAACGAGACCACCAGCGTGTTGTGGGTGCCCTAATCGACTTAGGGTACGTTCTATATTTTTCTTTTGCACGATTCTCCCATAGCTCAATTTATTATTGACATTTAGAGTGGATGAATTTTGAAATAAAGAGAAATTCCGGGGAAATACTGTTCAAACCCAGTCCTTTTTTACCGTGCAGTCTGGGAGAGGAACAGATTTAAGCCCACTATTCAAAAATAATCGTTTTTGCAGTGCAATCAAGGAGAGACATAACGTTGAGCTTATTGTTGGAAAGAACCCTCTTTACTGTGCAGTTTAAAAGACGAACAATGTCAAGTCCATTGTTCAAAAAAAGTCCCACAATTCAAAAATAGTACAATTTCGAAGAGACAACGATAATCCTACAGTTAAAAAATAATCCTTTTTTACTGTGCAATATAATACCTTGGCAAGAAAGTAATTACCGACTTTACACACAGATGGCATTGGCCATTTCTTGAATGACTTTTGTGAATGTTGATATTTTCCATTTGGAACTTGTTATCTGTCAGTTTTAGCTTGCTTTAGCAACAAACTGATCGTAACTTTATTTACAGGTGTTAGTTTGGTGTCAAATACAACAATAAACGCAAAAAAGAGCATTTTGTCATTTTTCGCTTCTCTATTTCCGTGAAGGAAAGAATGCAGCACAAGCTGCTAAAAACTTATTTGATGCGTATAGCGATAAAGTCTTGTCGAAATTGGTTTGATAAATTTCTTTCCGAAGATTTTTCCACCAGAGATGACTCACGGTCTGGTCGGCCGACTGAAGAGGACGATGCTCAAATCAATGCCACAATCGTATCGGATCTTCATATATCCGTACGAGAGATTGGAGGAAGGTTAAATGTATCGCACACAACAATTGAAAGTCATTTAATATGTCTGGGGTTCGTTAAGAATTTCGATATTAAGGTTCTATTTGAATTGAGAGAAATCCATTTAAAACAACGCATTAACATCTCAGTACCTGAAAAGTCGTTGAACGAACTACATCGTCGCTAGTCAACAAAAAACATTAAAAGTATTGTTCGCATCCAACCGCGCGCGCGCGCGCGTGTGTGTGTGGGTGGGTGTTTCTGTGTGTGCATATGTGTGTCCTCTCCTCACAGAGGAAATAACAGAAAAGTGCGGGCGTTGTAAACACGTTAATCACAAAAGAAAACAAAACGGTTTGAGTGCATTAAAGAGTGCGCGAATGCACGTGTTTTATAAACAAATATTTAGTGGTTCGATCACGTGTGTCATCAAACAAACAACAATTTAAAATAAAAAAAACCGCGAAAAACATTAAAAAAATGAAACTGACGCACTGACCAAGAACGAAGGTCAAGTCATAGGTAAAAAGATAAGGAGGAGGTTGAATCTTCAAACGAATTTAACCGCCAAAAGGCACAAATCAAATGCGAACGGGGAGCGTGAAATAAATAAAATTTGTAATTATTTTATTACGTTAATAAAATCCTAAATTAAGTTTAGCTAAAAGTTAACGCGACATTCATTGACTGTTAGGCGGTACGAAGTTCACCGGGTCAGCTAGTAATGGAATAAAAAGCGCGTTCGGTGCATTTTATCTTGGATTTTATTCCAAATTAAAACATAAAACTCCGCTCAACACACTCGCCTTAGTTAATACCATATATATAAAACAGTTAAAAAAATAAAGTCCAAAAAAAAAACATTCGTATATTAAACCTCCACAAGCAGAGAGATAACTTAATCTGGGGAAATTTCTCCATATAAATGATATTTACGTATTTTTTAGGTATAGTGTTGCGGATTCGCAATTAAATACAGCGGGGAGAATCTAGTACGTTCATCGTCTAGTACACTCCCCGTACACTATACTCACCACGCCTGTCAACCACCAGCTGACAATGCGTCACCTGCTTATGGACGCCATCTAGCTGTCACATCGATTCAAATGTGACCAACGGTTTTCTAACTAGCCCGCAATCAACTTCCATCATGGGCACACCGTCTGCAATCAAATCTCGTCACGTGCACATAGTCTGCAACCAACCTTCATCGCAGTTACATCGGAGCAAGCATCATCAGCATCAGTCCAACGGAACAACAAGTAGACTTTTTTTCAATTTTTATTTAGTAGATAATTACATTTATGGTATATTTTACAACTAGTACTTAAGAGATTTAGGATAGCAATTCCTTTACAACTATAATCTTAAATCTATATAACGACAATAGCACAATTTTAATGAATAACAAATAATAAATTAAGGGAAAACTACAATAAAAAACCCTTATTTGAATCTTAAGACTAATATTGCACGAGCTTCCGGTTATTTTATGTAGTAATGACCTCGATATAATTTTCATAGACAGAGTACATATGTAGTGACTTAGGATAACGCAAGACGGGAAACGAGAACGTTGTCAGAAAAAGAACAATTGACGAAGAAGTTTCGATTGATTTTGTCAATAAGGAACTCTACCGGTTTAACGTTAGCGTTTTCATGTAGTTCATGTGTCGAATAATGCCATGGCAAATTCAGCAACATTTTCAATATTTTATTTTGACACCTTTGCAATTTTATTTTGTGTGTGCGAGCACAATTACACCATACAGGCGCCCCGTACAGGAGTATAGCTTGAAAAATGGTTTTAAATATTATAATTTTATTTTCGAGGCTAAGCTTTGATTTTCTACACATTAATGGATACATAACTCTTACGACTTTGTTTATTTTGTCAATTGTGGTAGTGATGTGTTTTTGAAAGATGAGTTTTTTATCTAGAATAATACCTAGATATCTACAGTCTTCGGACCAATCAATTTCAACTGCACACATACTGAGTTTAGTGCCATTTGGTAGGTAGCAGTGTTTCCTACATCTCGAAAACCAGACAGCTTGTGTTTTATTACCATTTATTTTTATTTTCCATTTCCTGTAATATACTGCTAGCTTGTCAAGAGCTGCTTGCAAAGAGTTGTAGACATTAGTGAATAAGGCACCCGAAGAGAAAATGGCCGTATCATCGGCAAACATAGCTACCTGAATGTTTTCACCTAGACATGGTAAATCTGCGACAAACAATGTAAATAATATGGGACCAAGGACCGAGCCTTGGGGTACACCATGGTGGATTTGGTGAGTAGAAGATATGTCGGTTCCTAAACTCACAACATATTTTCTCGAACGAAGAAAGCTCTGGATAATTTTGATAAGCGGTATTGGCAGCTTAAGTTTTAGTAGCTTATAAATCAAAGCATCGTGCCATACCGTATCAAAAGCTTTTTCGATGTCTAGAAGAACTAGTCCTGTTGACTCTTTGTCGATGAATTTACCAGCTATGTGGTTTTTAATGCGCAAGACTTGGTGGATTGTGCTGTGACCACTACGGAAACCGAACTGAAAGTTTGGTAAGATGTTATTGTCCTCCACAAAACGATCAATCCTTTCCTTAATGATTTTTTCTAAGAGCTTACTTAGACAGCTAAGTAGACTAATAGGTCTGTAGCTTTCGGGGCTGTTCTTCGGTTTGCCGGGTTTCGGGATAGGTATTACTTTTGCTGTTTTCCAACAGTCCGGAAAATAACAATTCTTAAGACAAGCGTTGAAAATGAATGCGGAACAACAAGTTATTCATTATCGTTGTTGTTAACCAAACTTAAAATGTCAAATAAACTAACTCAATTTCATATAAAATAAATTGAATTGTTGTGCGTTATTGTTGAAAGGTAAAACACTGAATCGTAAAACTGTCACGTTGTCGTATACCGTGGCCGCGCTTGTCTCTCCCCTTTTGTGCCGAACGAGTTCGACAGCCATTGTTTGTTGTGACCGTCCATCGGCGGCCAATGAACCGCGCACCCCTCTACAACATATAGGGTGATTTGTTTTTTAAGGCAAGGCTAATAATCTTGCGGGCTCCTCGATAGTATAGTGGTTAGTACACCCGCCTGTCACCCGGGAGACCGGGGTTCGATTCCCCGTCGGGGAGCCACTGGCGCAAGACTAATGGCCTTGCCCAGAAAAAAATAAATCATTATGGAAAATTTAGCAAGCCTCAGGACTTACTAAATAAGGCCAAGACCGGTTCCCGGTTGTAGTGCCGATGATGATGATGATGAATAATCTTGCGCAGAAAAACAAATTATTGTGGAAAGTTTAACAAGCCTCAGGACTTGCTAAATAAGGCCAAGACCGGATCCCGGTTATGGTGCCGATGATGATGATGAGGTGATCTGTTTCAAGGTTTATAACTTTGATAATATATATATATATATATATATATATATATATATATATATATATATCCGGCGCAAGACTAATGACCTTGCCCGGAAAAAAACAAATCATTATGGAAAATTTAACAAGCCTCAGGACTTGCTAAATAAGGCTAAAACCGATTCCCGGCTGTAGTGCCGATGATGATGCCGATATATGTATATATATATATATATATATATATATATATGTATGTGTGTATATTTATATAACACAGGGATATAATTTTAATGATGGCAAATGTAACTTTATATGATAAGAATTGTATGCCATTAATGTGTGAACATGATTTCGGCTGGTGCGTACATAACTTAATCTGGAGGTCCAATTTTCGAACACTCATTGGAGTGTGGGGGTTCTCTATACTACATGGAGAACCAACCCAAAATTTCAACCACAATTTCCGCCTTATTTCGAGCGCTTTCAGCGCGTCATATCAACCCCTATCCCACCGCTCAGTTAATTCAACTGCAAAACATGTTTCCCAAGAGGACGCATAGCTGAACTAAATATCCTATGCAGATAATGCATAATTGAGTTTAGCTATCTTTTCGCCATATGGCAACTCCATTTCGCTAACCTATGAGATTTCCACCGGAAATCGCATCATGTCGGTTAGCAACGGCATAGTCTGATCAAACGACGCGATTGCATGATCATGCAATCGCTTGGGAAATTATCAAAGCATTTAATTTAGTTCCCACGATCAGATTTCCCTAGCCAATTAGGCGTCCTACTCCTTTTCCCCAGACACCCCATTCGCTGGGGATCAATGATCTTGTGGGGTTGTACGTTGGTATGTCAACACGGACACGGTTTCACATACACACCACGAATTGTTCCACCAAATACAAGATAAATAGTTCACCCGAGATAAGTAAAGTTCAGTAAAACACACCGGTTCTTGTTGCTTAGAGTTGATTTTTTTATTGTAACTTAATTAGAATAATCCAATCGATAAAAACGGAAATACCACAAGGTAGCTCTACTTAATGTCAATGACACCGATGCGGTCCTTAAATTTTATTTACACATTTGTCTTTAGTTTGGTTTTTCTGTCAGCACGGATTTAAATTTGAACCGACACCTTAAGACCGACTTTAGGTAATCTAAACAGTCAACAGACTAACCTTTCACTACACGTTATCTAACTAATTAATTGTACCGACTAATTGCGACTCTTCGCGATTGACTCTTAAAAACGCGACTTTTACAACTGCACGCAGCGGTGGTTAAGATCTGACTCCGATGATGCAACTCACATCCATCCATAGATAAGGTAGGATTATACATCTGGCGCATAGGAAAAGTACAATGCCCCGCGATGACGACCATGATCGGTGGACACCTGATCAAACAGAACATCGTTGGTGATGTATCCCAGAGATCGAAATAGTTTTTTGTTTCAAAGTAAACAAAAACGCTATTTCACAGATCAATGGTGTATATGATGATGATGATGCACAGATGATGTATATGATGTGCCTATGATAGAAAAGGGGTCGTCATGGTATTTGCCTAAGATTCCTTGGAAACACCGATGTAGGCAATATCCAATCTAGTCATATGGCTCCGGTGCACAAGGAGGCAAAATATTTTGTTGACATAAGTCAACAGGAACCTCCTCGACGGTGGCAAAGGGTCAGGCTGGATGGCTATATGTTTAGAATAATATGCGGATAAGTAAAACGCACACAGTGGGATACTGTATGTTTAATTTAGGTTTTCAGGCGGGTCATCATATGCATGGCATGGGTAAGGTTACCTAAATAATGATCTTTTCCATGCCGAAATTCCAGCATCGGTTGATAACCGATGAAAGGAAATTGTCGCAAGTGTTGCAGACCTAAGGGTATAGGCGCGATATTCACTCATGAACCGTAGCAAGAATACCGGCTACAGCTATGTCAACAATTACGCTGGCCAGCGTGTATTTAGCCGAGCCGATTGTCTGGCACGGTGCATGTATGAATGAAATAATTTGTTTGGTGTGCATGCTTGATAAGATTTAACTTTCAGGTGAAAGAGAATGAAGGGTAGCTTACGCTGCCCCAAAATTGCAGGTAGGTATGGTGGGTTTGGAAAGTGGTTAATTGAAGAGGATAGGCGGTTCTTTGGGAATGTATTAAAGAACCGCCACAATATCTTTTCGCAGGTGAATAGCACCAGCTACATTTTCCTCTCCTTCACATTCTGTCTTCCTACAGTTCAATGCACTCTGAGATCACCATATTCACCGAATTAGTTCAGTGGGTTATCCTCAGAGCTGCATAGATCATTGCACATTGTGTTTCTGTTCTCTCATTCTCTCTTGTTCATCGACTATCCAATTAACCGAAGTGTACACAACACCTCGACGGCGGGGAACATGAGAGAGCAAAAACGTAAAGACGATCTTGATTGGTTGTCCGGTGTGCAAATCAAAAATCCCATCTTCATCCCTAATTCAAGTTGGTCGCTTGTCATTTCTCATCGCGGTCGGTCACACCGCCGTACTAGAGTTTAATTGAATTCTTCGCCGCGGGCAGACGCTATTCAATCATCATCGCGGTCGGTCACGCCGCCGCTTAATAAGTCGAGTTTAAATTTACACTACTGCGGTCACAGTGTCGGGAAAGAAGTGTTTCACTTGTATGATATTTATAAAGAAACTATTTAATAATATTAATAATAAGTTCTAAGTGAAATAAAAGAAAAGGATCATATTAACAAATAAAGAAAAACGAACAACTGAATCAAACCAAGGATATTTTATTTCTTATCCTCATCTCTTGGATATTTTTACGAAGTGTGTTCTGCGGAAGAAGCCTCGGGGAAGTGCCCCTGTCTGGCACACCTACTTTACCCCCACAGGACTATGTCTGCTCGTATTTTGGGAATAACGCATTGAATGTTAGCATCCAAGTGTTCAATAGCCTCTGGGTTGTGAACATAGATAAGTGTTTTCAGATATTCCCAAAGAAAATAATCCAGCTGTGTTAACTCACACGAACGCGGTGACCAGTCGATAGTTCCATTTATCGTTCGTCAAACGTTTATTTCAGTAAATTAATTGTATCGCGCACTGAATGGCATGTGGCCCCGTCTTGATCGAACCATATTTCTCTGATATCAATACTATCCAGTTGAGGCATAAACAATTAGTAATAATCTTTCTATACCGGTCGCCGTTGACTGTAACATTTTCACCAGTATCATTTTTAAATTATAGTCCGATAGTTCCTTCGGTTTATGGACCATATGAAATGGTAACTTTCGGTGGATGACATAATGGATTTTCAACATTCTTGAATTATTTCCACTCCAACTTCAAAAATCTGCTTGTTGACAGACGCAATCAAGCAAAAATGAACTTCGTCACTGAAGACCATAAAATGGACGCAACCTGGGATGACTTTCATGAACTGAACTATTCCTGTCAAAGTAGATGTGAACGATTTGTAAACGTTATTCTATTCATTATAAAATAGCAGACCAAACTAGCCAAAAATAAACGACGAGTTGTCAAAGAGGCTGTCTCTGAAAAAACGGTTGCCAAAATATAGATCTGCACATCGAAATGAAACACCCTATATTTTGAGGACGTTCTTTGAGAAAATAAATTAATACAAAGAAATCTAAAGTGTGTAGAGTTTTAATTACCTCAAGGTAGTAATTATACTTCAAAGGAAATCATGAAACCCTATGAAAAAGAAATTGTTTCTGCCCAAAGCCATAATAATACAATAAGCGCTTTAACTGTTTTAACAGTTTAACAGTCGTAGGTATCAGCATCTTCATTAAGGACAATAGACTGATCACTTCTTCGAGCTTGATATTTTGTAAAGTTAAATGGCAATAATGGAAGTCCTGGCAGTAAAATACTGTATGCACAATTTAAAGATGGTTGTCTAATGAAATCATGAAATGCCATTCTATACTCAAGAGAGCTAAGAGTACTCGTGAAACGTCCTCTAGCTGTCAATGTTCTGCTGGCACATTACACATATGATTTGAATAGACATTCGAACATAACAACTACAGATATACATATGCCTAAGTACTTACCGAGTCTTAATGAAGTTCCTTTGCTGCTCGAAAATTACGGCAAATTGAATCTCAAACTACACGCTGACGCTTCGATAACGCGGTCCTTAGTCGAATGGCCTCAGTGTTTAGTGCATACGCCTTTCGATTTGCAATTCCATTTCCTGGCGCGCGTGTTCTCCTTCGGTTATTCTTTCTTTTGGAAACCGCCCTGCTTAGTTTTCCCTCTGGTTACGAAGGGTAACTGTGGTCCTTCGGCAAAGAATATATTCCTGCTTGCAGCGTTGTTATATTTTCTGTTCAGTCTCTTTTGCTCGATATTGAAGCTTTTATTATTGCAACGTACGTGTATAGATATACTTTGTATTGTGTATCGTCGTGGTGTCTTCAGTACTTACACCACTTCACTTTTAGTCCTTTTCATTTCATTTTGTGGAATAACTTGACACACTTTCGACAAATTCTTAAAGTTCCAATGTTAAATCTCAGAAAACAACACACAGCATCTTTAATAAAAGGACTCTTTAAGGAATGCTTCAAACGTGGCTGACTAGCTCAAGGAAATAACATTAAATCAAAAATGCTTAACTTCTGCTGAAGCATTTTCCATAAAACTTTTCAAATATTTTTCGAGGGCATCCAATGAGAAGTTTCGATATCGCTACTACTGATGGCCGGACTTGGCCGAACCACTACTAGAGTGTTGATCGAAGGGAACACCAAAGGACAGCAGGGGGTAGTAATTTCATTAATATAAAAGCCCTCTTCATTTAACCAAATCTAACCGCTGAAACTGCTCGTGAGGCTTGGTCAGGATACACTTTTTTAACGGTTCGCTAAAGAAGTAAGATGTCTAGGGATGAGGGAGGAATTATTATTGGATATGTCCTTAGTGTTTGCGTGTGGCTGGTGAATGATACTAAAGTAAAATAAAAAATGCGTGTGCTCGTAAAAAGAGTTTATTGTTACAGACGCGTCATGCCACTGAATCCTTTTAATCGAGTTGGAGATGCCAATCGTACGTATGTTGGTCGTTAATCATTTTTGGATAAAGTGGGTGGAGCTGAATGCCACATCGGTGAGCCCTTCTGTAAGTAGAATAATTGATTTAATGAGGGCACTTGCACGAGAGAGATGTGCACGTTCTTCGAATAATGTCATCTGCCCATTCTAGGGGCTTAAGGCCCTGACTGATGTTCAATGAATAAATTTGCTAAAATGTGCAATTCTCCCGAAGGATGACACCCACCCAATTGTATACGAGTTTATTTATCTTTAATAATTTCTTCCTTTTTTATATATTTATTTTTAAGGGGAGAAAAAATCAAGCAGGTTATAAGAAAAAGGCAGTGCGGTCTACAAGAACGTATCTTTTGAAATTTGATTTATGTTTGCGACGTGATTTAGTTCGGAGAATGGGCGGGTAAATATTCTCGAATGGAGGACGTTTGGATTTTGGCGAAGGTAGTCGAGGCTAACGTCTGTTTGTAAATTTGTCGACTTTGTAGGAGATTAATATTTGCTTGGAAACTCTGGAACTGCTAATGTCTGTCAATAAAATAGATGGCAGGTAAATCAGACTGACTGTAGCAATACACTCTGTGATTCGTATGCAACGAGGTGAAGCTGCTTATTTGATATGCTGTAGGACTTTTGACGGCTCATTTGTCCTTATTGCCTATATAATTTTTCGGCTTTAAAACCAACTAGAAAATTGCCGAAGGGTATGAAACTATCTTCATATTTATTAGGAGCCAGTGCAACTTATATCGGGTTTTCCAATAGGGACTTGATAACTTTGTATTTAATTTGTGGACGCACCCTTTCACTAATCATCGAATTGTCACTGTCAATTTATTCATTCAACATTTTCATCATCGTTAAGTACACAAACGAACAACGTCTGCAAATTATAAAAATTTACTACATAGATTTGGAGTCGGTGACCGCAACTTTAAGAGCGTTAACTCCAATTTGCGATCGTAATTATTATATATTAAATAACAAGTTTAGTGCAAAAATTTGAGTCTACATATTCGTTGTGTGATGTTGCCGTGCCAGTGAGACAACGGGTTGGTCGAAGTGTCGAAAATATCGCTGCCGTTCAGGCGTCCGTAGCAAACGATCCAAATCAGTCAATTCCACGGCGTTTTCAAGAATTGGGCATCGCCCAGACCACTTTATGGCGAATTTTGCGTAAGGATCTTGGTTTACACCCACACAAGATCAAGTTGACTCAAAAATTGAAGCCGATGGACCATTTGAAGCGACGTACGTTCTCCGTTTGGGCTCTGGAAAAGATGCGCCAAGATGATGTATTTCATCGCAAAATCATCTTCAGTGACGAGGCTCATTTTTGGCTCAATGGGTTCATCAATAACCAAAACATGCGTTATTGGTCGGATGAAAATCCACATGTGCTTCGTGAATCACTACTTCATCCACAAAAAATAACTGTTTGGTGCGGTTTGCATTCCGCCGGCGTCATTGGGCCATATTTTTTCGTCGACGATAACGATCGTCACGTTACTGTGAATGGCCATCGTTATCGCCCCATGATTACCGATTATTTTTGGCCCGAATTGGAAGATATGGCCTTGGGCGACCTTTAGTCTCGACAGGACGGTGCCGCAAGCCACACAACACACGATACAATCGATTTATGGAAGAGTAAGTTTGATGAGCGTGTTATATCACAAAATGGGCCGGTCGGTTGGCCGCCTCGTTCGTGCTATTTAACGCCTCTAGACTATTTTCTTTGGGGCTAGGTCAAGTCATTGGTCTATGCCAACAAGCCGATGACGTTCGAAGAGCTCAGAGCCAACATTGAACGTGAAATAGCGACCGTTTCGGCCGAAATGTGTGGCCGAGTCATCGAAAATTGGGTCTAACAAATCGACCGCTGCAAACGTGCCCGCGGTGGCCATATGGCCGAAGTCGAGTTCCATTCATAAATGTTTTGATTGTACTTCAAGCCGATAATAAAGTTTTTGAAATATATCAAATGGTTTGCGTTTTATTTTTTAAAAAAAGTTGTCAAGTCCCTATTGGAAAACCCGATATTTAGGTATAATACATCTGCATTTATTTTATATAGCTGTCTTGTACACAAAATACAAGCACAAAAAAATTTTGACATCCGACCCGGGTATTTAGACCGTAGATAGAGGTTTCGGCGCCATCGGGGAACTCGGATCACTGCTCGTTATCGGTCGCGCAACCACTTGTGTTTCAAGCGAATAACCGACCTTCGCCATGTATGGGTGTAAGAGATTTCTCCGCATCCTTTCCATGGTCAGAGGTATCCTTCGGAGACTCCGATGTTAACGCGGGTTTGGTCACAGAGATTATCCTTCTCGGGATGGAAATATACCATACATTCCGCATTCCATTAAACGAAATTCATCTGATAACCCTTGGTTTGATAGAAAATGCGAACAGATTACAGCGGCAAAAAATAGAGCTTTTAAATAATGGTGCTCAAATCCCACCGATGTTAACAGAACGAATTTTGTTAGAATCAGAAACGCTTGCAACCAGGTGCCGCGAAGAAAGCCCACAACGGCAGAGTGACCAATAAACTCCTTCAGTGACCGAATGGTTTGCGCTCCTTCTGCTCAATGCCAAGGGCTGTCAGCAGTACCTTCGCTTCCTCCTCTTTTCCTCCGTTGGTGACGGGTAGTGGGACGTTAGTCACAAATTCAAAAGATAAAGCTAATGTGTTCGCGAACTTTTTTTTTTTTGCGAATTCAAACCTCGATGCTGGTTTTTTAGAGCTACCTGTGATCGTGCCGGTACGGTCTTCGATGCGGGATGTGAGGTTTCGCCTGCGTACTCTTCAACGAATTCTATGTGGACTGGACTGTAGGAAGACAACCAGCCTGCACGGAATACCAGCAATATTCCTTAAGAACTGTGCTCCAGAACTATCGCCGGTCCTTGGCAGACTCTTTCGCTTATCTTATTCATGGATGATCTTTCCTACCTGCTGGAAAATGGCTTGAGTTCAACCAATCACAATCACGGGAAAAAAGTGTCTCTCACTAAATTACCGGCCCATAGCATTACTGTCTATGTTATCTAAGGTGAGGGAAATGGTCATCTACGCCGAGCTAATGAATTATTTGGAGTGCAACGGACTTCTGAATGATCGTCAATAGGGATTCCGTGGCAAGCGGTCACAGGAGACCTTATAACCGATATGGACATCTGCGGTTGAGGGGCATGGTGTGTCAAGTGCGGTCGGATTGGATATCTCCAAGGCTTTTGAACGCGTCTGTCACGGAGCATTCCTGAGCAAATTTCGTTCATATGGACTTTCCCAGCAGCTTTGCGACTGGACGGAGAGCTTTCTCGATAATCGATCGATCCGACTTGTTGTGGACGGCTAGTGTTCGAATCTGTATCCTGTTAATTCCGAGGTGCCGCAAGGTTCTATTTTAGCACCAACCTTGTTTTTGCTTCACATAAATGATTTGTTGGAGTTGACGGATAACAGGGTGTTGAGTTTCGCGTATGATAGTACGTTTGCTTCCTCTTTTTCGAGTGATCGGCCGATTAGTGCACCAACGTCACACCAGCTGAGGGGTAGACAGATTGACTCTCTGAATCGGGATCTGGATAAGGTCCAGCTGTGAGGAAAGGCCAATCTCGTTGACTTCAATGCAACGAAGACACAGTATACAACATTCACAATGAAAAGTGGATCATCGGTTCCAGAGCTGATGATGAATGGCCAGGCCCTCGAATTTGGGGAAAGCTTGAAGTTACTGTCGGCCCCTCGATAGTGTATAGTGGTTAGTATCCTCGCCTGTCACGCGGGAGATCGGGGTTCGATTCCCCGTCGGGGAGCCTCTGGCGCAAAACGAATGGCCTTCCCCGGAAAAACAAATTGTTATGGAAAATTTAACAAGCCTCAGGACTTGCTAAATAAGGCCAAGACCGGTTCCCGGTTGTAGTGCCGATGATGGTGATGACGATGAAGTTACTCACCATCACGGTCTGTGGGAATGTATCATGGCATAAACACGTGTCGAACATCGCCAGGTCCGCCTCTGGAAAACGGAACTGTCTTTTTAGAGCCAGGAAATATTTTACTCCGCACCAACTTCTTCTTCTGTATAAATCTCAAATTAGACCCGCGCAAGAATATTGCTCTCATGTTTGGAGCCCTGTTCGTAACCATACCCTCGACCTACTTGAGAGATCGTCTGATCCGCCCGATCGGGTACTCGGGGCTGATGTCGAGACTACAGTCGCTATCGCATCGAAGGTGCGTAGCAGACCTCTATCTGTCTGACATATTTTCACGGGTACTGTTCTTCGGAGATTCGTGGCATTTTTCCGATATCCCCGTCAAGGAGTCTATTACTTGGAAGCTGCAGGTAATTTCGTGGTGAAACTCCCATGGCAGCATCCGCACGGCATAACCTCGGAACTCCCTTCATCATAAGCAATAAGATTCATCATCATCGGCACTACAACCGAAATCTGGTCATCGCCTAAGCTATAAGATTACGCCCCATGTAAGAGATGATATTTTTAATATATAATGACAGGGTGTCGGTGCTGAAACTACTGGGCCCATGGTACAATTATATACTTATAAACGTACAGGGCCCAAACAGAATCTGGCAGAATATCAGGGCGAACTAACGAATATATTTAGCATTCTAAAGAATGGGAGTAGTGAGGAATCGATCAGAGACATAATCAAATAAACAGCGCAAAACGTATTAGGATTTAAGAAAACTATTAAGTCCAAACCTTGGTTTCGAAAAAATCCTAGAAAATGCCACAACAACGAATATCAGAGGTACGTATGCTGGCATAAATTCAATTAGAAATGGTTACCGAAATAATTCAAAGCGCAACCGGCTGTCTGGTCACAGAAACAAACAACATCGTCACAAGATGGAAGCAGTACTTTAAAAACCCGCTCAACGTGTGCACTCATCAACCACAAATAAACGCACCAGACGTACATACAGCCGAGCCTCAGATCCCAGAGCACTCTTTCAACGAAGTTGTAGGCGCAACAAATCCCCGCAGAGGTTATGAAGCATGGAGGAGAGGCAACCGCTCTATAGATACATCAACTCATTAAAACAATATGGGATAAGGTAGTCACTCCGGATCAATGGAAAACCTCAATTGTCGTCCCCATTTTCAAAAACGGCGACAGATCTGACTGCGCAAACTACAGAGGCATATCATTGCTCCCAACCACATACAAAATACTAACAAATGTCATACTGGCGAGAATCACACCGTACGCAAAAGAAATACTGGGAGACTACCAATGCGGATTCCGTAGAAACCGATCAACAAGCGACCAAATGTTCACAATAAGGCAACTGCTGCAACGAAGTGGGAATACGGAGAGACGATACACCAACTGTTCGTTGATTTCAAAAAAGCCTACGAATCAGTCGCAAAGCAAAGAGTTGAGCTGGGAATCCCGAAAAAATATGCCACCCTCATTCCAATTTGCATGAACGAAAACAAAGGGCGAGTTACAATAGAAAACCATCTCTCAGAACCATTTGAAATCTGGGACGAACTAAAACAGGGAGATGGCCTATCACCGTGTCTTTTTAACCTTGTGCTCGAGTATGTCATCAGAAAGTTACAAGACGACAACATGGCCTGATCATCCCTGAACAGGGTCACACAAGTGCTCGCATACGCGGATGACATCGCCCCTAATCTAGAAACTGTAAGTAAAAACAGTGAAATCATCATCCAAGCGGCAGAACAACTGGGCCTAGAAATAAATGAAGATAAAGAAAATATATGACTACGGCGCGGGCAGGTGGACTTCAGGGAACACACATAAATGTCAAGGGAAGGATATTCGAAAAAGTTGAAGATATGTGGGAACAATACTGGCGGCCGGAAAATGTTGTAGTAAATTAACAAAAGACTACATTCCGGGAACGCTAGTTGGCATGCAGTCAGTAAACTGTTGAAATCTAACCTGCTATCACGTAATATAAAGCTCCGTGTTTATTGAACCATAATCATGCATTTTGTTCTATACGGATACGAAACATGGGCTCTCACAAAACGGGAAGAAGACAAATTCCGCGTATTCGAGAATAAAGTTTTCTTTTGCCGGTAAATATGACGAATATGACGAGGTGGCAAGACAATGAAGGAAACTCCACAACCACGAATTGGAAGAGCTGGAAAGAGACAGGCAGGACGAACGCGACGGAGATGGGAGGACAATGTCAGGTTTGTCCTTGAGGAGATCGGATCAGACGGCCAAATGTGGAAGGAGAGGCACGAAACAGGGAACGATGGCGTAGTCGAGTCCGCGAGGGCGTGAACTTTCGGGTTCCTATACGCCAATAAATAGTTATAGTAACAGACTACATGATGCCAGGTCTCTTAGTAGACGACGTGGTTATCAGAGGAGTCCTTTCCGTAGCTTCTTGAGCCAACAAAGAAGGGGTTCGCGTATTTCGCGTAGAACTAATTTAGTTACGACTTGTTTACACCAAAGCGGTTTCGGCGTGAACGATAGTATGTGTAAACAACCCTCAATCAACTTCTGCTCAGGTGAATCCTTTCTACAACGGTTTAACTTTCGTTAAGACACAAACAGCCCTCAACTCACATTTAAGTCTTCTGTCGATCTCTAACGCTGAATCGAACATAGATTTTACGATCGACATAGGTGCTTATATTTCTGTCCTTCTACGATCATTCGCACATACTTCGAGAGTGCCTGGCACGTTAAAATTATTTGCGGTAAATAACTCTGTTATAGAAACGTATAGACGGAAACCCTTTGCTCTTGATTTAAGGCTTCGTCGACGCGTTCGTTGGGATATCGTTATTGATCACGTTAAGGAATCTTTGATAGGAGTTGACCTATTGAAATATTATGACCTGCTTGCAGATCTTTTGCATATCATATAATTTATATTACTGGGCCAGCAAACGTTAATCTGCAGGCCAATATACAGGCTGGAGAGCCTAGCACACTGTTGAACACTACTGCTCATTGGCCGCTTGCTGATAGATTGAGGGAATTCGTTCACGTGTCGATTGCTTTTATTAAACCTATACGTGCCAAGACCGATGTTTACCATCATATTCAGAAACAGGCAAGTCAGCGTCCGCGTCATTTAACTCCGGAGAAACTGCGTAAAACTAGAGCGGAGTTTGACTACATGGTTGGATATGGAATTTGTCAGCTTCCCCCAGCTCTTGGGCAAACCCTCTTTAAATGGTTAAGAAGAATAATAGAGAGTGGCGACTATGTGGGCATTTGCTTTTTTATCTGTTTCTTGCTTTTTTTTAACTGTGTAACGTATTAAAAGACAATAAACTCAAATATCAAAATAAAAATACAGGATACAGTCACTATACTTAATCATTAGCCAATAGGACACCTACATGGCTTTTCGTACAGACTGCAAGGTCGCACTATCTTTACGGCGCTAGACCTCACTAAGGCATATCATCAAATTCCAGTAGCCCCGAAGGACATTCCTAAAACGGCAATCACTGCACCATTCAGACTATTTGAGTTCAAAGCGATGAATTTCGGCTTACGGAATGCTCTTAGACTTTCCAGAGGTATATAGACCCAGCTCTAAGAGCTCTTAATTTTCTTATGCTTACATCGATGATATTTTCATAGTATCGAAAATCGAAGATGAACAATACTTTCAATTGAGACAGGTTGATGAACAGCCTTGAAAGTTTGGCTTCGTCATCAATACTAGCACGGGCCACTTCGACGAAGAGCAAGTCAACTACCTTGGATTTCGCATTGACGGACAAGGTATTCGACGATTACCAGACACGATTGAAGCTTTAATGCAGGTCTCTCGACCCACCAATACGGATGAGTTATCTGGGAATGATAATATTTTATTGCCCAATTCTCTAGAACGCTATGCACGTACAGGCACCGCTGAACGAGTAACTGATTGGAGAAAAAAAAAATGATAAGAGAACTATAATTTTCACAGAGTCATCTGACAAGGCATTTCGCTTCTCGAAGGCATAGTTACGGGGAAGATAGAACCAATTGGATTATTTTCGAAAAAGAAGTTCAACTCAGCACAGTTGGAGCACTTACCACTGGGGGTTACTCGCTCTTTATAGTGCGGGAAAGTAATTCCGTCACATGATTAAAGAGCGACAACCCACACTTAGGACAGAACATAACCCATTGGTCTACGCATTTCAGAAGAAAGTGTGAAGTGCGTGTCGGCGCCAAGAGCGACATCCAGATTTCATTGGGCAGTTCTACACTCAAATAGAATATGTTTTAGGGATGCAGAACGTTGCAGTGGATGCATTTTTGAATTAATTCTATTAAACCCGGTGGTGCCATTAGCAATGCCGATTTGGCACAGGCACACCACGATGACAGCCAGCCGGAATCTTTATTAAAAACGGAGGGGTCTTTGGATTTACACTCCCTTTCGCCGAAACACAAGATGTGTTGGCGATGCATCACGTCGACACGAATTCTAAGGAAAGACAAGGCAAGCGCCAGTACACTAGTTCCTAGGAAACAACGATTAGCGGCGCACCGATTCCAGGAAGCCACTAAAGAAACCACCACCCAGGAAACGAGCGAACGAGAGGACGGCTGCGCGGCTATATAAGGCGGGCAGAGCAGCAGGAGTGCTGCACAACATTTTGAAGTGGAGCAACAAAGTTGACACCAAAGTTAAGCTTCTCTGCTATAAGCAGCTAATCCGATCTGTAATATCGTACGCATTTCCCATATGGTCCTGCATATCTTCGGGTCAAATGGAAAGACTTTGAGTTTTCGAAAGAAACATCCTCAGAAGATGCATCAACCACTCTAGAAGGTCTGACGGTCGCTATTACCCGAACTCTCACCTATACGAAGGTGCCTCCATTGCCCCTATCGACGGGTACTTGCTACAATTAGCATACAAGTACCTCGAAAGCATCCAGAACAGCGAGAACCTACTTGTACGGGAGTCTTGCGTTCTTGACCCTTCTCCTCCCCATCTCTTCGAATCAGACCACCACAATTTCTTCTTCAGTACAAAACTGAAGAAAGCACCCTTTCCAACAACATTCCCCTTTATAGTAGAGAATTCCTGGACTCACCCCATGGGGTATACTACTAACATACGACATGCACACACGCACGCACACAAGATAGCACAAACATACACACACCGACCAAACCGCAGATCATCCGACGCCAAAGACGTGATCTGCGTTTACTACCGCACTCAAGACCTACTGGTTTTGTACGATTTCTTTCCCACCAATCCTCCATCCAAGTAGTTATAGAACACCTGAACTAACCCTGTCCACACTATCCTTAGATACCTCACCCCCTTTTTCTTTTAGATATCTCGAGACCGAGGCCAACATCCTTTCGGATGTGGGTTATTCTGGTTATCGCAAGATGACCAGAAGCCAGAGACAAGATGAAGGACACATCTGTCCTTGTCGCGCCAAAGTCGGCGTTTTGCCACCCATTTTTTTTTTTTTTTTTAGAGCAGCAGGGGTTGCCACGGGAACTCCGAGTTGTAAAGAGATAAGTGACAGTTTCGGTGCACATGATTTACTGTAGTCCGCTCCATAAGGCCCCAATAAAATTCAGTGCATAGCAAGTAATAAAGAGTGAACACGTGACTATAGGAGCAGTATTTTATTTGGAGAGTACAACGATCGTACGGGGCAGGACAACGATACACTTCGTCCAGAGCAGAGTGCGGTTCTGGAGGTACGGTACGTTAACCAAATAAATCACTTGGCCGGCTAGCGCCGGTATACAGTCCAAACAGAGAGAAGGAAGCTGAGACGTCGCCGGAGAACGCGCCGTCCCCAGAACAGTAACAAGATGAAGGATATTTATTGTGATGTTCCAAAGAGAATCGCTCACCGTTATGTTCCAGAAAAGCTTCGAAAAATCAAAATCTTTCTCATCCAAGTGGCCAAGCTACTACTGCTGCAGTCCAGCGTAAGTTCGTCTTGCCATATTAAAAACCTTACGAATTTAGCTCGAACTTTTATACAATGTCAGCAGGCTAAGGTATCTAGGCATGTTTCATAATTAAAATCCGCGCGAATCATTAAACTGGTTTGCATTCGTTTTTCAAAGAAAACCGCATTCCCCTGAGTCCCCCATATCAAATTTCCCTACCTGAAATCAAACCCATCATGCTGGTTAGCAACACCAAAGCACGGGTGGACGACGCTGTTTATACATAGCGAAACAGTTTAGTATATCACCAAATACCCTTTGTACATTACAATACAAAAGGAGATCCCAAGCAGTACCCACCCTTTCCTGTACAAAAAAGTACAGAAAATTCGTTTGGGAACAAAATCAATGTCAGGTGAAAAGTATGCATGAGTATAGTTTTCAATCCTTTACATTTCTCCTTCTCGGAATACACTTCCGAAAATAACTCTGCTTCAAAAGGATGTCAGGAGATTACCCAATTGATTTCGTTTTTCGTTGCAAGTGATACCAAATAACCAGGCTGCTCTCTTTTGCAATTTTCCCATTCTTCCTGGGTTCAATATCTGTTGAGTAAATTCGCAAGAGTTTATTCTCCTTAATGGTTGGGGAAATGGGAAAATAAGGATGAGTGTGCGATCGGAAATGGTCGATCATGGAGAGAGTACCTGTTATTGGGTAAGAGTGGGTCAGGAGTCAGTCGAATAACGTCTTGAGTCGTTGGTGGTTGTACGACTAGATCGAACGTCGTAGATATAAATCGACTGTGTGTCGAAGTGTAAATTAAAACAAAAGAAACAATAACCTAAAAATAAAACAAGAGAGGACTCGAATAAAGTGTTTGTTCGTGGTTGGTTGTGCCGTTTTTATTAGATGAGTGTAGATTCGAAACTCATTGCGCGGGTATACAATCTTTCACTGAGAATAATTAAGAAATACATACATTATCTATAAAGTGAGCAGATGCAGGAGAAGCCTATTAGTGGTTAAGATTACATTTGAAAAGTGTTCATTTTAAACACTCTTTCCTAGTGACGTGACAAATTAACGAAAAATAAGAATATAAACATAAAACAAAGTGATAATGCCGCGAGACACATACATTATCCTTGCAAATTGAGTTTATAAGATCATCATGTCTTTATGTCTAAATACATATTGTAATTTGAATGTGAAATATTAAAAGAATTAAGAAGAAAGACGAAGTAAAAGAAACTAAAACAAAATAATAAACATATTTAGTAATTAAGCATAAAATAAATTCATAGACGTCAAATAAATAAAGCTGATTAATTAATTAATTAAGTGTGAAGTAGTTTTATCGAAAAAACAATATTTAATTAATATCAAGTAAAGAATAAAAATAAAAAAAGAATGGACATAATAAAAATACTTCTTAAATTTCACATGGTATAATAAATAGTTTTGTAATTAAAAACAAAGGAAAAAATCGCCTGTGGAGATTCCAACAGCAGCCACGTGGGTACACCCTTAATATATATATATATATATATATATATATATATATATATATATATATATATTTATTTATTTATTTGTATATATATATATACATATATATATATATTTATTTATTTATTTGTATATATATATATATATATATATATATATATATATATATATATATATATATTTATTTATTTTTTTTTTTTTTTTTTATTTTATTTTATTTTTTTTTTAATTGTACAAAATAAATTGTTCAACATGCACGAATGATCGCCTTGTCAATGTTCAACTCTCGAGCTAACTCTCTAACAACGAAACGACGAATTTCAATCAACTGCGCGATTTTTTGAATGGTACTGTGTGTGGTAGATGTTGAAGGCCGGGATCAGGCAAATTTCGACTAGTTCACGCCTTTCTTTGAACGAATTGTACCAGGCGTATGGCTGTATTTTCGTCGAGTCGCCGCAAGCCTTCATTTATCATTTTTACCGAATCCACACAAAATGTTGTTCGAAAGAAAAAATTTCAAGCCATCTTTGTTATACTAATTTACCTATAGTAAAAATCGCAGAGCAATTCTGAGATCTACCTATTTCGACAGCTGGTTTAAACATATCAGTTGACTGAGGGCGCTTACATTTGGCTTAGCATTTAAGGTAGTTCTATCAAGTTGACAAAAAAAGAAAATGTTTCCGAATGCTTTCAAGCTATTCATTTGTTCCCCTCAACCACTCTAATCGATAAGGACGTTCATTACAGAGAAGACGCCAATCAGCACAATTTCTTACAGTATTTCCCAGTATAATTTTCACAAAAATAGTTCCCATTTAAAATGCGCCATCTTCTATCAAATTGTATTATAAACAATTATTACCACAATCACTTGAAGTTTTTCACAAAGCATCTAAGTATAACTTATATTCGTTTTCCGCACACACATTTTTTACTGACACCAATCTACCTTTACCCTCGACAAATGACGAGCAGGATTTTACGGCCCAACGTACGCATCCACATGTAATCCAATGTATTCATACTTTCAATCTTGCTAACACGAGACTCTACAAACATCCATTATCCGCCTGCTTATCTTATCTGTAAAGGAAGAAGTGTAGCAGTTTATGGTAAACCTTCCGGTGCTGCTTTTTTAACGGGTTGAAACAAGCCTCCCATGTGGTATTACTTTCTTCACTCAACTCCGTTGTTTAAGATAATGGCGTCAAAATTACCTGGAACATGTAGTAGAGTACTTTCGTTACAAATCGAATTTAATGCGATAAAGGATGCTGGAGGGTCGTTATGAAGATACCATCTGTATTAAAGGATATGATTTACTTGGTGACTAAATACTTATTAAGGTTTTTTCTTGAATGTGGAATTTTTTGTTGTTTTTTTGAATACTTTAGCGGGAAGAATATGTTTTGTGATCTGTATTATCGCACCGTTGCAAGCCTCAATCAACAATCCAATCATTGTCAAGCAAGTGCATTAAGGTAAGCCTCATATATTTTCACTTCCACTGCTAATATTTAAATGTATTAGGGCTCCTCGATAGTGGTTAGTATCCCCGATATAATAATGCGTCGCACATAGCGGTAACACATGCGACGCACAACGAAAAAAGGATGATGTCATGACTTAGAAACGAACACCACAATCAGTAGCGATAACACACGCGACGCACAACGAAAAAGGATTATGTCATGCCTTAGGAACCTGTGGGGGTTCTCTATACCACATGGAGAACCAACCCACAATGCCAACCAACCTTGACCACTAACAGCGCGTCATTTTAATCCAGCTCTCCGTGCAAAATCTGCATTTGCATACATCCCATACTTACCAAGAAACCATTTCCCAAGCTGAAATAAATGCATATTCCAATTTAAAACGGAATATTAATCATTTCCCTCAACTACATCACCCCACATACATTTGCCCAAAATTGCTTCGGTCAATCCTTTACTGAATTTTCATTTCCTCTTCGTGACCAAGCAATCTTAACTTCCCCGAAATTCATATGCCGTAACTAACGCATATTCAAATCCTCAACGGAACATCAACAACTAACCAAGCCGCATACATTTCCCCGAAACGACTTCGACCAACATTCTATCTAAACGATATTCCCTTGCTTGCACCCAAGCAACTCCGATTTCCCCCGAAAATGCATGCCCATACTTGCTCGCGTTCCCAAAGCAATTTCCCGGTATACACAACCAACGAATCCACCTAGGCTTATACGGTCAGGATTCGCTGGAACTGAATTCCTATGCAAGCATAGCAATTCTATTCGAAAGTAGAATACATTTTTTCCTCCATCGGCTAGTCATCATTCTAGCATCGATGCGCGCACACCAGCCTTGCGTAACGTGCACTCGGGGGGTCCAAACCCCCGAGTACATAGTCAAGTCTATCACGTCCCCCAATTTCTATTCGAAACCGGTACTCGGTACAATTGCGTTGGTGGAGTGCTTGTCAGCCCGAGTATATAGTCAAGTCTATCGCGTCCCCTAATTTCTATTCGAAACCGGTACTCGGTACAATTGCGTTGGTGGAGTGCTTGTCAGGCCGAGTATATAGTCAAGTCTATCGCGTCCCCTAATTTCTATTCGAAACCGGTACTCGGTACAATTGCGTCGGTGGGGTGCTTGTCAGCGGGGAAAACGAAAGGACACAATAAAACGACTGTAATCCTGGACATTAATTTTAGTGACAATAAGGCCAAATAATCCGTGAATGACTGTGTGTTTTATCTAGGTGTCTGCCCCCCCCCCCCCCCCCCCCCCTTCAATTCTTCTCTGGCGAACGACTCCTGCGGTGGATCTTCCTGTCGGGGAGTTAAGTGAAACTGTGCCCGTGCCTTGGCATACGACTTAATCCCCCACAAACCCACACCATAATCAGTAGCGATAACACATGCGACGCACAAAGATGATGTCATGCCTTAGGAACGGACACCACAATCAAAATCTCCACCAATCATAGCGATAACATATTAGTATAAATAACCCAAGTCATTCTTGTACCAGGTTCGTTGTTCTCTATAGGACGACCTATATAGATCGTAGGTTTTATTTTCCCGAATAAAGTCTGAATGCATGTGTAGACATAGTGACTCTGCATGAAAAAATAGCCATAACATTAATTTGCACTCCTTATTAACTATCCTGATAATGCGAAAATATTCGTCAACGACAGTGGGAAGAAGCTTTTGCTAAACACACGTTACAAGTGCGGATAAATGGGTTTCCCCACCCATGCTATCCATCTCATCAGACACATGCTAGAAGAACCAGCAGCTCTGCTTTCTGCTATAAGGCAAGTCATATCATTTATTTGCTACGTCAGTTCCGGTGTAGTTCGCGATCAAAAGGGATTTATAAAAGCTGCATACATAAGCCTTGCAGTGTCTTAAAAATCCAACTCTGACAGTTTCAACGATAATTAACTTATAGTTAAAGCGACTGTATTTAGAAAAATTCCATTATCAGGAGCATCCGTAAGTACATCACCGTTGACACCAAGTTCCAGCAACAGCACCCAGAGAGAACTCAGTATTCAAGTTATCATCGAACTATCAGTCAACCAGCATATAAAGAAGTGCAAGTGAGGGCCATTCTCGGCCACTACCTATCGGAGGTCTACACGTGTCTTTACCGATGTGGAAAGCGTTCGCAAATGAAGTACTATTGATGACAGCTAAAACAGCCAACGTAGCTGTTGGCACATACCCCAAAGTAACCCATGAACTGTATTAACCCGATCCCCCATACTAAACATTCTAGCCAACGTTTTCGGCTCTTGCCGAACAGTTGTACAAAAAACATCACTGAATGAAAATATACAGCATAGCGAAAGTGATCTCATCAATGAGGAATAAACTGCTATAGCATTCATTATGGGCAACTTCTTATTTCAGAAAGAAACTGATCCGTATCGTCAAATTAGCACCATGGCAATGACATTGATAAGTGCTCTATCAGACTGTATGGATCAAATATCGAACCAAAAAGCCATCACACCTGAGTTAAAAGCCACCATACAATATGTTATCAGTCTCCCCTTTGTAACGAGCGATTACAAGTATTCGTTAGCATATTACCAACTTTACTAGGCAACCCATCGCTACTACTTTAGATCGCAACGCAAAGATAGTTTCTAAAACGTAAGTCTTAGCAAAGAAACAAACAGAATCCACCTGAGAAAGGAAAACACTTACGATGTCAAGTAAATTGAACAGCTTTTTACAGAGGTCGTCAAAATCTTACATGAGTCATGCACTCACATCATAATAATAATTGATAGTCGAACTATTGAGGATATTTACCATAAATTCATATCAAAAACCAAAGTAGTACTCGTACGTGGCTCATCAGTCGGTAGAGACTGGAATCATCAGACACAGGACAGAGCATGCGCGTGGTTCTCCAACCGGAAGTGACCGGTAGTCATCTGAACTACGATGCTATTCGTGCGGCCGGTATTATGAGTAATTATGAATAATATGATATGCTGTGGAAGAAAGCGGCAACGCTTTGCTTTGGAGTGGATGAGCAATGTATTTTAATTGCTCGTGGGTAAAAAGGCGGGTATTGCATTCTATGCTGAATGATTATGGGATGTGAGGATTAATTGTTTGAGAGTGGGTGTGTAGCGAGGTGTAACACCAAGTTCCAAACAAGCATGGTCCGTAGCAAATGGTATTCTATGTGACATGATGCAGCAGTTGCGACGCGAGGAGCGAAGTAACAGGTAAACTCCGTCCCGCCCCGCGATGTAATATCTAAAAGAAAGTTCCGCGGGGGTCAACGGGAATATCTGCCTGGCGGGAGCTGTTTAGTGTTTAGTGTGAGGGCAGAACCCTCATTTAGTTAGCTTAATGCAAGCTTCCATTAACTTAACTTAAATTAATATAAAAAGTCTTACAGACTATCTTAAAACTAGAGTAAGAAGGAGAAAAAAAGAAAAAAACCAGGAAGGTGAAGGTGACTGTGTGATGGGGGAGGTAGGAGGCTAGGGAGGAGCGAGTGTGTGTGGGGGTGGTAAATTCGGCATTTGTGTGACAGTGACAGTGCAAGGCATGTCTACGTACTGGTAGGGGGCGGGGTTGGTGAGCTGGGGGAAGAGGCTGAAATTGTTGGTGGGGCTGGGGGAACTGTTTTGAGGGTAGGAGAGGAGAGGTAGGTTTGCTGGGTAGAGGGGATTATTGGAGGGAGGGGGCAGATTTAGGACGGGTTTATTCTGAGACGTTGTTTAAGAGTGGTGGTGGAGATGTTGAAATCGAAGGAAGTGGGGGAAGAGTTGGCCTGTCGTAGCATACGCGAGATGGGTTCGTTAGCACCGTAAGAAATGTGATGAGCAGGCACGTAAAGCAGTCGTGGGTTACGTACGTTACGGGGGTTTGTATGCAATGTTAAAGTGGAGAGCAAGCTTGGGCAATTGATTGACCCAGACAGAAGGCGATGGACAAAAATGATGTCGGCATGGATTCTGCCCTCTTCAAGTGTGTTTAGATTGATTAGACGGAGCCGGCTTGTGTATGGTGGTAAAATCAGCCGATTTTCCCAGTTTGAACCGCGGAGGGCGAAGCGCAAGAAACGACGTTGAACTCCCTCAATCCTGCGAATGTGAGTCACTTGATACGGGGACCAGACCTGACTAGCGTATTCGAGTAGTGGCCGGACAAAAGTTGTGTAGAGTGATCGGGTGACGTGTGGGTTAAGGAATTCCTTCGACCAGCGTTTGACAAACCCAAGGGCGGCGTTAGACTTGAGGATTATGTAATCAAAATGTGCGGTAAATTTGAGCTCCTTGTGGCATAGGACGCCCAGATCGCGAATCAATTCAACCGATGTTATCGGTTAGTTCAGTAAGAGATAGGAGCGTGGGTGAGTGGGGGAACTCTTCCGAGAGAAGGTGATTGTGTGATATTTGGCGATATTCATTTCTAGACAATTATTTTGGCACCAAGTCGAGAAGCTGTCAAGATCAAGATGGTTTTAGTCGGTAAAAATTCGGCGTGCCTCTGAATCGTCGCAGAGGTATCCTTTGAAGATTTCCACTATCCTACCGAAACCAAAAAAAAGTGTGAAACAATATTTTGTTTCAACACATAACCGGGGCCACTCGCTATTCTATTATAATGTGTGCTGGAATACTAGTAAATTAATTGGATCGCTACCCACCCCGAAGATAGTTCAGTAAACAATACCTACCATTGATTCAACTACAGCTATAATTTCATTTCTACGTCAAGAAACAAAAGACAAAATCTTCCATACACGATTTGATTAAAGGACATTCCATTAACTATTTCATCACATAAAATATACCTAAATCTGTCATCTATTTGTTACAAAAAAAGAGACAATCATTTTATCAGGACACACTCTTGTCTCATTTCTATAAATAAAGGGTTTTGTAACAAATAATTTATTGGAAAATTTATGGAACATTTAAATTTACAATATCCCCAACCTAGTTAACTGGGCAAAAGAAAATTTAAATAAATCAAACTTCCTTGACAGAGTTATTCGTAAATCATCTGAAATACCTTGACATATGTCCTTGCTGTAAGAACAAGTGTACATTCGTTCGTTCGTTCAGTTGTTAACCTCTACATAATTTCCTTTTTTAGATATTTTTTTGCTTTCGATGTTGTTGTTGTTTTTTGGTTTTTTATTCCTTTTTTCTACATTTTGCTTTTCTCTTTTTAAAGAATTTCATAAAATGAAGTAGAGGGATTTTTGTGGATGACATTTATTGTCTCAATCTATAAAATCCAAAATCATTTGCGTCTTGTTATCCTGTTGTGATGTAGCAACAACTAAATCCAACATATATATACGTACCCATGCACTCAGGATATACGCTAAGCATAAATAACAATCGCACATATAATTGGAAAACGTTATACGGGTGTCCTTGCAGGTACGTTGGTAACAACGTATCTGTATGGTGCACATCTACCAGCATCCCCCCTTTGTCGGCTCCGCAATGGTATTCGTGCATTTTTTCAATTGTTGATTCTGTTCAACTTGGTTTACTGGGGGGATTTAGTAATGTGCCAGTGTCTGTGGATATGAATGAAGCTTTGTTTAGCTGCTGTTGCTGTTGCTTTTGCTGCTACTGGTAGCCACACCGAGGATCGGGAATAACACATATCAAAATAAAAGGAACAAAGCTCAACCTTAGACGAAGTATACTGTAGATAAGTTCTCTCATTAAATGTGGAGTGTATCTAATGTGTAAAGTATCCCAAAAATTTAAGATAAAATGCACTTGGGCAGTTATGATATTGTTCCGCCTGGGGATGCTATGAAGAGAATCTTTCTTAAAAACTACGGTTAAAATACGATCGGGTTCCGAAAGGGGATTGGATGTACATTGGAAAATACTCATTAAGCAGACGTCGTCTTGCTCTCTTATTTGCAACCGCAAATTTACTTCCAGCACTCTAGGAATGTAACCTACTTAAGACAGTCAGTGATTTTCACATGCAGATTAAAGTTGCTTGGGAGGCAATTGGGACATTTGTAGGCAACGTTCTTGTGTTGTTTTTGTTGGCACATGCGAAAACAACTGACATTGGATGGGTGGAGAATGAAGGATTTACGAGTAGTTCGTCGTTGCTGAGCTGACGAAACCACAAGGTCTTGCCTTGACCCAAAGAATTCGTAAATGGGAGAGGGGAAGCTCACGCCGGATGGGTGGTTTCTTCACTTTGCCTGTTGCAGATTGCATTTGCGCTTTGTATATAATCAGATGGATTATCTTATTATCTAGTAATGTTCCTAAAATTATCTAACCAGGAGATTTGTGGATTTCATTGTACCGTGTTGAACACATGAGAATAGCGAAACATACCCAGCTTAGTTTGTCACTTTAATTTATAATTATTTGCCTTGGTGGACTAGCACAATGGAAATGTATACAAGCAATGCTTCTAGCGTTTGAACGGAATGCCAAGATTAGTTTATGCGTGGTTTTCAGGATTATATTTTCTTCCAACAGTTCACGCTAACCCAACTCTGGTAACTAACATAACACAAAAAACAGAGTCGAAAAGAATCATTAGCTTCGTAAACCAGGGCATTAATGTAGCAAACATAGTTTATGTAGCAAGTAGAGACAGCCTCGCATACCCGCAGTCTCCAGCGTCAGTGGGTTGGTTTGAATCTTTCTAGCGCGGATTCGAATCACGTTCTTTACCGACATCACAAAAAATAACACTATTCGGCGTTAATATTGGCGCACATAACGAGGAACTATACCGAGGATTTAATTTCAGGTATGTACAATCACGAATTTAGGTATTGAATATACTAAGGGAAAGCAGTAGGGAGAGGGTATTAAGAAACTCGGTTGGTTAAGAAATAATTAGGTCGGCAAAGATGTAGATTTGTAGTTAATAATTATTGATGTTGACGGCTTATTATTTGACATTGGGTTATAATTTGGAGTTCTGTTTCTTTTTTCTTGTTGGAAATGTATGTATCTTGCGTTTTTCAGTAAATCATTGTAAGCTCTTGAAACTATTAAAAACTTGTTTGTTTTTAAATTAATTTAGCTGACAATGAAACGGTCGGAAATTTGCACTCTACGAAGTATGAGCTCATGTGTTGGACTACGTCATCGCTGATTGCTCGATATATTAATGGTGTGTTTGGCTCTGGTGTTACTACCCAGCAGACTGTATCGAATTGGTATACTAAATTTCATACAAGTAAGTTTAACCTCACAAATGGTCTACGCGATCGGCCAAAATTAAAGTTCAATAATGACGAACTAAAGGTCACCATTGAGTATGATCCATTACAGGGTGCCTATGAATTATCGTTGAAGTTACGTATTAGTTTAGTGAGGGCGGAACCCTCGCATATTCAGCTTAGTACAAGCGATAAAACTTAACAACTATCTTAAAACTATATATAAGAATATAAACGACGGTTAAAAAGAAAAGAAAAAAAGACGGGAGGGGGGGGGGGGGTATTTTGGCGGGTTGGTTACTGGGTTTATCCATCAATTATCACTCATTCATTCACCTCGCTTAGTACAGGATGTACGAGTGTAAACGGGGAGTGGGCGTTGTCAGGAGGGGAAAGAGAGGAGAAGAAGTTTAAGAGCAGTAGAGGTAAAGTTGAAATCGAAGGAGATAGGGTAGGAGTTTGCCCGCCGCAGCATTCGCGAAATGGGTTCATTGGAGCCGTAAGAAGTGTGGTGGGTGGGCTGATAGAAGAGATTAGGGTTTCGTAGGTTACGGGGGTTACTGTAAAGTGGAATGATGGAGAGCAAACTTCGGCAGTTGATTGTGCCTGAAAGGAGACGGTGAATGAAAAGGATATCGGCATGAGTTCTGCGCTCCTCAAGTGGGTTGAAGTTGATCAGATGGAGCCGGCTTGCGTAAGGGGGGAGAATCCGTGGATTCGCCCAGTTCAGTCCGTGGAGGGCAATACGTAGAATACGACGTTGCACGCTTTCGATTCTGCGTACATGGGACGAGTAGTGTGGGGACCAGACCTGACTGCCGTATTCAAGAAGGGGGCGGATGAAGGCTATGTAGAGAGAACGGGAAACGTACGGATTAGAGCATTCTTTAGACCAGCGTTTCACAAACCCAAGGACAGAGTTGGCCTTAAGAATAATATCATCAATATGCGGGATGAAGCTAAGCAGCCTGTCAAATAAGATCCCGAGGTCGCGTATCGAGGGTACAGATGATATCTGCTGGTTTAGCAAGAAGCGGGGCCGCGGGGCGGGGGCGGGGGCAGGGGGACGTTTGCATGAGAAGGTGATGGTGTGACATTTGACAACGTTGAGTTCAAGGCAGTTATTACGGCACCAAGTTGAGAAGCTGTCGTGGTCCGTTTGGAGAAGTGAGGGGTCGAGAGGAGAGATGATCGTTTTGTAGAGTTTGGCATCGTCCGCATAGAGGGAGATGGATGAGTATTTAATAATAGAGTCAACGTCATTGATGGTAAGGATAAATAGGAGGAGACCAAGATGACTGCCTTGCGGAACCCCTAACGTGGGAAGAAAAGGATTGGAAAGGGAGGATCTGAATGTGACACGGTAGGATCGATCTTTCAGATAAGAAGATAACCACTTGATCAATAGGGGTTCGAAACCTAGAGAGGACAGCTTAAAAAGGATGAGATTATGGGAGATTTTGTCAAAGACCTTGCTGAAGTCGGTGGTGATTACATCGACTTCGTTGCCATTCTCTAAGGCACGGAGAGTATGGGATGAGAACTTGATCAGATTCGTTGTGGTCGACCTACCCGAAAGGAAATCATGCTGGTTGGATAAGATGAAGATAACGCGTTGTAAAGAATTCCTTTGAACAGTTTGGAGATATGAGACAGTTTGGCGATGGGACGGTAGTTACTTATATCGTTTTTAGGTCCCTTTTTATGTATGGGGGTGACATAGGTGGATTTCCAAATACTAGGGAAGATCCCTTGTGAAAGGGATAGATTGAATATCTTTGATATCGGGAGGGAAAGAGAAGTGGAACATTTCTTTAAAAATACAGCCGGGAGTCCATCAGGCCCAGGGCTGAACTCGTCTTTGAGTAAGTTTAATTTCTCCTCAACTACGTGATGCTGAATAATTTGAGGCGTGAAAGGGCCGAGGGAGAATTCGGGCAAGTCTTTGAAGTGAGACGGATTGGGTTCAAAGGAGATGTCTGTCAAGGATTTATTGAAAAACGAAGCGAATAGATTGGCAGTAGTTAGGGGGTCGCTTGAAGTAGTCGCGCCATAAGAAAGGGAGTTAGGATAGGCGTCGGATTTACGTTTGTAGTTTATGAAGTGGAAAAAAGATTTGGGGTCATTGATCAAATTAGATTGTGTTTTTGTGAGGTAGTTGGTGTAGAGGGAGTTGTAGAGCTCGGAAAATTTATAAAAGGAACCGAGATAGTTGGAGTAGTTTTGGAAGGAACGCGTTTTGAGGATCATGTTCCATAAGTTATTTCTCTTGTTCCTAAGAGCGCGGAGTGTGCGGTTGTACCATGGCGGCGATGAAACCGATGACCTGTGACGAGAAGAGGGAACATATAAGGCGACGGCATAGTAGATTTCCTTATAGAGGGTGGTAGTAGCTTCTTCTACCCCCAAATGATCAAAGCGAAACGCTGTTTTGCTAAGATGCTCATTTAAAAGGCGGAAGTTAGCTTTGTGGAAGTTGTAGGGAAAGCTGTCATGAGGTAGAGAAGGCATTAGTAAACAAACAATATGAGAGCTGTTAGTGGTGCAGTAATTACTTCTCCACTGTGTGCCATGTGGTTGCATTGCGAGTCCGGTTCCTACTTTGTCATTCAAGTGAAGTCTTCTCCCGAGTTAAGAGAAGAACCGTAGAAAATCAAAGCTCGGTCAGTTCGAAGGTCAAAGAGAGTCGAGAGTGAAGCAATATTAATCGCCACCAAGCAAGCATTGGAAATCACCGAGGCGAACGACAGAATAGCACGAACGGCATTCGAATCATTGCCAATGAGTTCAGAAACCGAGCACGAGATGAATGAATGAATGTATGTATGAATGAATGAATGAATGAATGAATGAATGAATGAATGAATGAACGAATGACTGAATGAATGAATGAATGAATGCATGAATGAATGAATGAATGAATGAATAAATGGATGAATCAATGAATGAATGAATGCATGAATGAATGAATGAATGAATGGATGAATCAATGGATGAATGAATGAATGTATGAATGAATGAATGAATGAATGAATGTATGAATGAATGAATGAATGGACGAATGAATGAATAGAGGGCAGAACCCTCAGTTTATTTCGCTTAGTACAAGTCGTATAAACATATAAACTAATAAATAGACTTACGAACTAATTTAAAAACTAAATGCGGGTTAGGGGTGGTGGACTAACTTTAAAGTAACTTAAAAATGGAATGGGGAACTAAACAAAGATGGATAGAATAATAGTCTAAGTGGTAGGACGGGGAAGGCCGAGAATAAGCCGGATGCTAGGGTGTGAGTATGAGTGCGGGAGAGTGTAGGGGGTGATCGGGGCAGGTTCAGTAGGGGTAAGAGAGGAGACGACTTGTGAGAGCGGGCGAGTGAGATTGAAGTCAAAGAACGCGGGGGGAGAGTTTGCCCACCCCTGCATTCGCGAAATGGGTCCATTTAAGCCGTAAGACGTGTGATGGGCGGGCAAATAGAAGAGGCGAGGGTTTTACAGATTTCGGAGATTAGTGGAAAATGCGATGGAGGAGAGCAGGTTTGGGCAGTTGATTGAGCCTGATAGTAGACGGTGGATGAAGAGGGTGTCGGCATGAATGCTGCGCTCTTCAAGTATGTTAAGGTTAATTAAGTGAAGACGGCTCGTGTGTGGGAGTAGAATCAGAGGATTCTCCCAATTAAATCATTGGAGGGCAAAACGCAAAAGACGACGTTGTACGATTTCGACCCTGCAAATTTGGGACGAGCAGTGAGGAGACCAAACTTGACTAGCATGTTCAAGAAGGGGGCGGACAAAGGCTGTGTAGAGTGATCTGGAAACGTAGGGGTCGTCCAAGCCGACTGCCCTGGGGAACCCCTGACGTGGGAAGAAAAGGATTGGACAGGGTGGATCTAAATCTGATACGGTAGGTTCGATCGCTAAGATAGGAAGAAATTCACTTAATCAGTAGGGGTTCGAAGGCAAGGGAGGATAGCTTAAAGAGGATGAGATTGTGTGAAATTTGGTCGAAGGCCTTGCTGAAATCGGTTGTGATTACATCGACTTCTTTGCCGTTCTCTAAGGCACGGAGAGTGTGGGATGAGAATTCAACTAGATTGGTGCTGGTCGAGCTACCCGTAAGGAAACCGTGCTGGTTGGGTGAAATGATGTATTTGCATCGGAAACATAACGCGTTGTAAAAAATGCATTCGAACAGTTTTGGAATAAGTGACTGTTTGGCGATGGGACGGTAGTTACTAATATCCTTTTTTAGCTCCTTCTTATATTTTGGGGTGACAAAAGAGGATTTCCAAATATTTGGCATGACACCTTGTGTAAGGGATAGATTGAATATCTCTGATAGCGGGAGAGAAAGAGAAGAGGAACATTTTTTTAAAAGGACAGCCGGAAGTCCATCAGGTCCAGGGCTGAACTCGATCTTTAAACAAGCTTAATTTTTCTTCAACTAGGTGATGTTGAATTTGAGAGATTAAGGGGCCAGGGGAGAATTCGGGGAGGGCTTTGAAATAAGACTGGTTAGACTCGAAAGAGTTGTCCGTGAAGGATTTTTTAAAGAAAGAAGCGAGAAGATTGGCAGTAGTTTGTGGGTCAATCGTGTCATAGGGAAGGGTGTTGGGATAGGCGTTAGATTTACATTTATAGTTAAAAAATGGGAAAACGATTTGGGGTCATTTATCAGGTTGTTTTGTGCTTTGGTGAGATAATTGTAGTAAAGAGAGTTGTAAAGTTCGGTGAATTTATAAAAGCAACCGGAAAGTTGGAGTAGTCCAGGGAAAAGTGTGTTCTTAGGAAAATGTTCCACAAATTATTCCTCATGTTCCGAAGAGTACGGAATTTACGGTTGTACCATGGAGGCGATGAACTCGATGTCCTATGTCGAGAATAAAGGAGTATATGGAAATGGCATTCTATATTTCTTTATAGAGAACGGCAGTAGCTTCTTCTACCTCTAGGTGATCAAAGCGAAATGCGATTCTGCTAAGATGCTCATTTAATAGGCGAAAGTTAGCTCTGCGGAAGTTGTAGGAGAAATTGACGTGGGTTGGTGAGGTTTTGGATAAGCAGTCATGATAAAGGGATCCGAGGAGCGGTGGGTGGTAGTTGTCGAAGGTGGGGACTAAGGGAAACTGAGAAATTATAGGGATCCGTTGTAAACACAAGGTCAAGTTGCCTCTTCATATGATTTGGCACATTACTTATTTGATGGAGGCTTGAGTCGGTGAGACCGCCTAAAAAAGGACATTCCTTGGCACTAGTGGGGTTTGAGGTGTAAAAGCATTGATCGTCTGACAACGTCGATTGGAGATGTGGGAGGTTGAAATCGCCAACAACAACGATATCGTTAAGGGAAGTACTTAACTCGGTTAGGTGATCAGCCGCTGCTATTGCCAACTCTTATGGCACTGGCTAATAACCTTGCCCGGAAAAACAAATTATTATGGAAAATTTAACAAGCCTCATACTTGTTAAATAAGGCCAAGACCGGATCCCGGTTGTAGTGCTGACATGATAGGTTGCGAAGGAGTTATATAGAAACATATAATTTAGAACGAAGAAGTTAAAACGGATTGGATTGACTATTTTAGTGTTTTGACTTCTCTGTCAAATTATTGGCAGAGTAATTTTAATTTTTATTTATTTAACTTATTTAAACGATAGGACCGTGCATAGAATTCTTGACGGTAGACCAACGGGAAAGAGACCGGTAGGACGGCCGCGACGGAGATGGGAGGACAATGTTAGGTTTGACCTTGAGGAGATCGGATCGAATGGTCAAGCGTGGAAGGAGAGTGCCCAGGACAGGGAAGGATGGCGAAGCCGAGTCGGTGAGGTCATGAACTTCCGGGTTCCTACAGGCCAATAAATAATAATAATAACTTATTTAATTTACTGTACTAGTTCCAATTTATTGCTGACCTGAAGAGGATCAAATACTTGATCGAAACGTTGTCAATTTAATTGAAAAAATAAATTGCAGTAAAAAACCAAAATTAGTCTGTTTTGGCAATTTTAACTTCTTCGTTCTAAATTATCATATATTAACAGACGATATTACCTTTACAATACATTGAAACATATAATGTATAACGACTTTGGGCATAGGTCGATTTTTATTGCGACATGGTCAAGATTGGGAAAAGTAGAGATGGCAATAAGAGATGAGGCGAGCTTATTTTGGATGGCAAGCAGCACTCCACGGCCAGGTGAATCCACACATATACCATCGCCATCACGAAAAACGGTGAAGGTGGAGGGGAATAGTTCTTGACTGTGAATACTGGGAATAAGATTGGTTTCGGTTATTGCGTATATATCGAAAGGGAGAGTATGGGCATTTTGCAGAATCGATTGCGTTTTAGAGCGGAGACCTCTGACATTTTGATAGTAGATGGTTAAGGGGAGAGTATTGAGAGTCTTAGGGGGTGTGGGGAGGGCGGTTGATTAGGGTAAAAAAGACTTGCCCTTTTTGGAAGAGGTCATTTTCTTGTGAATATATAGACGAAAGGCCGAGAGATCTTTCGATACTATTTGTGGGAGCATATTGAAATTTGTATGGAATTTCATAAACAGGTTGCGAAGGTTACAGAAGTCGGTGGGTAGGCCTTCCTGCTGAATGGAACCTGCGACGCTGGTTTTCATCTTACCTTCATAGCAGACTGAATTAGATTTTTCATGGAGGTACGAAAGATAGAGGCGGATATTTCCGTAGGTCAATTTCTATCTAAGTTTAGATAAAGCGTAGTCGGAGAATTCCTTAGACCATCGTTTCATGAACCCGAGGGCAGAGTTAGCTTTCCGAATCGTCTCGTCAATGTGAGACGGGTAGTTAAACCCCCTATCGCAAAGAATACCTAGGTCTCGAATAGATTGGACAACGGCCAGGGGTTGGTTTCGAAGGGAATAGGGACGCAAGGGTCGGCGCATATGCTTATGGGAAAAGGTTATAGATTGGAATTTGGCGATATTAAGTACAAAGCAATTTTTGTCACACCCAGTCGAGAAGTTGTTAAGTTCTGATTGCAGTAGTGCAGAATCAAGTAATGACTCGATGATTGTGTATACCTTGAGCGTAAAAAGAATTCTTAATGACCTATAATAATGACCTATAAATAGGAAGGACTCAAGTGGCTTTTTGACGGTTTTGTTCTGTGTGTTCCGCCGAGCACTGTCCATGAATAAAAGTCACTTTTTATATTTGCTGCCTTGGGCTTTATTTATTTATTTCTTTTTTTTAACTTCACACTCGTGCCGACACACCCTCGCCCGTTTTCCCGCTATGTCGCAGATCTTCACACTGCGAACGTTATCATTGAACTGACTAATTAAAAACTTTCCCGAAGGAAGTAAACTCACCCTTTCTCTTAAACTCGCCTTCCTCTGGATCCTCTATGTTCCAGGGGGCGTCTCTTTTCCATGGGATCGCATCCTATCATGTTCTACGCTTCCATTGGTGGAGATATTGTGTAGATGCAGCCACACACACAGACGCCGAGGATCGTTAAGCTTTTCACACATCTGCGGTATATTTTTGTGTAATTTACTAGCATGTGGCTTATGGCCTTGGTGATTTCCTCGGCCGAAGTCATTATCCTCGGCTGCGATATTTGTACGAGGTTGGTATCTCCTTGTAGGAAGAGTGTTGTTCGTTTAATGTTCACCTTCTGTTCCCACAATAGTCCTTTCGATAAGGGAAAATCAATTTGCGGTTGACTCAAGAGAAGACCATAAATATTTTGTTTATTTTTTTGGTCGTATTTTTATTGCATGTGATTTTTTATGACTGTAGGCGTCTGACGCTGTCGCGCCGGCCCACTTATGTTTACCTAGTTGATGGGTTGCCAAACAACTTCGTTTTTGGTGTAGTGTCTCTCTATAATCGTGCAGGCATGAGGAAACGGTAAAGGAATTGGGCCCACCTGTCTGTGGATAGGTGGGGTTGAAGACACCAATATGTATACCCCTATAACTGGGCGAAAAGGTTTTTAACCCCACAGTGATTTGGCAGGTCCGCAGGTACCACCACAGCTTCCTCGAGGGACTCGAAAAGCGGCAAGTACGGGGTGGACATCATGAACCTGAACCGAACGGAATAAAGTCTATCCTTTAGATAATAAGAAAACCATTTCAGCAATCCAGGTTCGAAGCCGAAGATGGATAATTTGTTGCCTTGGTGAAATAAAAGATTTGCAACGAAAACTAAGAGATTCATATAGAATGCTTCCAAGAATCTTAGGTAAGTGGGACATTTTGGCGATGGGGCGGTAGTTCGCGATATCATTTTTGGGACCCTTCTTATGGTTGGGGTTGATGAAGGATGTTTCCCAAATTTGGGGGAATAGGACTTGAGAGAGTGAGAGATTGAAGATCGGTGAAGGGGGAGCAGAGAGAATGGATGAGCATTGGGGAGAATTACAGAGATACCACCAGAAGCCGGTATAAACCCGTCTTTGAGTAGCCGTACCTTAAATTCAATTAAGGGAGAATCAAAGGAGTTGTGGAGAAAGGGCCCGAAGGAAAAGTTAGGTAGGTAGTTAAAGTATGCCGGGTCAGGAACAAAGGAGTCATTAGTGAATAAATGACGAAACTGTTAGCAATAGTAACAGGATCGGATGAGGTATGAGAATTTAAGGTAAGATATGTGAGCTAACGAAATTACGTTTATGATTGACAAACTGAAAGAAGCTTTTGGGGCAATTTTTGAGATTGGTCTAAGTTTTGGTAAGATAGTTCCGAGAATTGAAGGTAACAGCCAAGAAAGATGGAGTAGTCAAATATAGTTCTATTCTAAGAGAAGGTGACCCATAACTTATTTATTTTGTTACGCAGGGAATGAAGCTTGTGATGGAGGGAAGGAGGTTGATGTTCATTGTCTAGAGTAGGGAACGAACAGTTGTGGGGAGCGGGATCGCGACGCCGCACGGGCGAGAGTTCTACCTCGTCTCCACAATTCTAATTGTCTGCCGTAGACCGAAAGAAAAACAGCAAAATGCCACCGAGGGGAAAACAGGCGCACTGAGAGGGAAACACAAAGCAAAACTCCGCGACATCAACACAGGAAAGAATAACACACAGATTCAGTTTACTATTAATTTATTGGTTATAACACTGTCATTTGATTTGGATGTATCCAAGTGAAATTGATATTAAATTGTTTTTTTTAAACTTTTATAAATGCATTAACTGGCAAAACACTTTCCTCGACACGACTTCGCCATTGGGACGCTTCTCCGCAGACGGCGGAGAGCGGGAGTGAACCGACCGTCACGAACGGTGGTTGTACTAAGACTCCTCGAGGATAGAACTCTGGTTTGAATTCCATCCTCGGTTAGGGTTAAGGAATGGAAGAGAGAGAGAACATTTTTCTCTTAAGAGTGTGGCCATCAAGGAAATGCACTCTTTCAGTGCATTGGTATGTGTGAGTGAAGATCACATCATCGTGTTTATCGATGCATTCCAGCAAGGATAAACAAAACCTACAGCTAGGGAAAAAGAACAAAAGAGAATCGACCTAATGCATCGGTCTGTGATTAGGGTCAGCTAAATAAATAAGCTGGAACTCATTAAATGGGAATTGCATTTGCGATACCGCAAACGATGTTTATGGTCTCGCCAGAAAACCTTTGAAGGACAGCGTTCTTTTGTATGCACATTGCGTGCTAAGGAAATTAGTTTCAGCGCCTATTGCGCTAATTATATGCAGCTGCTAGGGTTGTTTATTGATAGGGAAAAAAAAGGTCGCCAGCCAATGTGTATGAAAGGGATTTGTTGTACACATGACTGAAGCTGGGAATAGGCGACGCAGGGGTAATATTTACTGATATGCGGTTGTATTATATATGAACCGATGAATTTTCTTTCAGGTAATTTATGATAAGGTAGTAAAGAACTCTTACAGGAATTGTATGCGAAGGGATGCAAGAAAAGGTAAGAATTCTTTTACAGGGACTTTTAAAATTATAGATTTGATCTATATAATGCGTGAAGCATTTACAGGTGCTAATGCTGTTGCATTAGCAGAAACTGATGTAGATTGGGTTGTAATAATGGGGGTTTTACGGTAAGTAGACAGTGGGGTTTGGCGGAACCGCCACCCAGTGAAGTAGAGTAGATGATTTCCGTATATAAGCGGGTGGTGGTGTGACGTTTCTAACAGATACACAAACAATATACAACCAAATAGTGAAGAACACCGAAAGAAAATCGAATAAGAAAATGCATCAACTGTATACGAAGCAAGAACAGAGAAAGTCCACATCAGATGAGTGAACATGAGTTTAGAAATCGAATTCGTACACGTGGCAGTGGCCTGATGTGTTGAGCATTGGTTAAATTTTTAGTGATTCTAACCGTGATAGCGTCAGGTCGAATCACACGTTCTTCACTATCGTCGCAAAGGCTATAGTGGCATCTTCGATGGATAGGTGATCGTAGTTGAACGAAAGGCGGCCTAGATAGTCGTTGATGGGGCAAAAGTCAGCTAGCTTTATAGAAAGCAAATCGTAGGCGTAGTGATTGGAATGAGGGGGGGGGGGGCAGGCGGTGGCGAATGGACTGAAGGAAGGTCACTAGAAGAAGAGGGTGGTGGTGGCCGTCTATAGACGTAAGGACGAAGGGGCTGGGTGAAACTGATGTGTTGATAGGGTCTGTTGTAAAGATGACGCCTAGCTGCCTATCCAAGAGGTCGGAAGACCGGGAGCAGTGGCACTGGCAGACGTGACAAAACTCAAAAATCGACCGCGAGTCTTGAAAGAGTCGGTTGATGTATGTATATTCGCCATACGGGGGAAGATTTCGATTGCCACCATCAGAGCACCAGGAAAAGCGCAGTACGTACTAGGTGTATGCAAAAGGTTTTTTCTTAGGATACGTTTGCATACGTTTTTTTTTAGGGAAATTCGTTTTTTTTTATTCAAAATATTAGCCGTTGGCTTCTACACATTTCGCCCATCTTTCAGGTAATTTATGAATAGCATGCCAGCAAAACTGTTTGTCATTCGCGCCAAAACATTCGTCGAGCGATTTGCCAACTTCCTCGAAATCGCTGACCCGGAGAATTGTAATTCATCTCTTAACGGGACGTACATCTTTATAACCAGATTCAATTCGTTACACAAATCGGAAACTGTGATACTCATTTTCAGAACGAGTATTTCCAAATCACTGCAATTTGCACTGTTCAAAAACAGGTTCAATAGCTATCCAGTAGCATCTCGGGGCATTAACACATAGCCTTATGTTAGCCTTTTCTGAAAGAATTATCAAAAAAAACTGGCGATAAAATGTGATGCAAACACTTCACAATTTACAAGAACGACAAGAGTACTGGCGACGAAATACATTGACCCTGTCCCAGCTGAAAAACGGTCCACGGGAGAATAAACAAAAGCGTGTTGCAAATGGGGGCAGGATTCGGAACACCTGCATCTTTTTAAGATTAACATCTCCAGGTCACAAAAAATCAAACTAAGCTGCGGAACATTTAAGTTTTTAAAGTGCGATGACACATGTTTCAACTTTTTAAAACAGTTGAAAAATTCTTCCGTAACCTAGTTATTGACAACTCGGATGCTTTCACACTGTGTCTATCTGTAACAACTCTGACGTCTGCAGCAAACGCTTTACCGTCCTTAGCGTCTTCCGTATCCTTTGCCAATACCTCATTCCAAGTGCATGATGTCCACTTCTATTCAAATAATTTAGTATTCTTTGTCTTACATTTAGAATCTCCCACCAAAGCAACTGTGATGCGATGAAACCTCATAAAGAGGGCAAAAAGAAATCAAATGTTGTAAATCACCGAAGCACCCAGCACAAGACTTCGCTCAATTCGCAGGATAAAATTCAATTATCCACAATTCGCTTTCCGCCCTTTCATTCATGTTTCCGTTCCATTGGGGCGCAAACCCTTTTACCACACACCTACCAATGTTCACCGGAATCACAAGCAGCAACGAGTACAACGTTTAAATATCAATTTCCTGGGCTTAGCACGAAAAGGTGTAAAGCAATTAGAAAAGCAAGGTATAACTACAAAACCCGGTGTTTCGTTTAACGCTTCAATGTTCCCTCTTTAAAGCATTTACTTCAGAGCTTGCTCTCCTGGACGTGTGTCTTCGGGTGGCAGGGATAACAATGGCGGTAGAATATCGTTGTGTAAGCTATACCCTCTTGATGTGATGTGTGAGACAAATTTTGATCCTCTGTATGTTGAAAAATTCTTGAGATGGTACATAGGTATCCTTATGGCACTTTACAGCTTTGATTCACAACGATGAAGAGCTTGGCCTTCAGATAAGGTATTTTGTTTCAGGCACTCGTTAGATTCACAAGCCATGTTATGTCAAAGGTACGGGTAGTACGTGAACCTTACACAAATCGAAGGCATATGTCTACCTGCTCGCTTGTTTTATTCTCTAGATAATGCCAAGGAGTTTAGATGCGCAAGAGCTCAAAAAGATTTTCAGAATTTATAATGGCATTTATAGTGTATGTAGATATTTGATTTAAGAAACGATGGATAATATTTAGAGAATTCCTGTGAAAGGAACCGTTCACGGTCGTTATGATTACACGCTAATCCGGTAAAAGAGTTTTTATGTTGTCACATGCCTGCTTTGGATGGGAAATGTATTACATGGATGGTTCACTGCTTTACAACAGAGGAGAGTGAATATTGGACAGAAAGCCTTTGCTACGCGTATACCATATATCCAAATTTCACAATAGGCTTTTAAATGAAGATATTCAATGTGGGTTTAAGAGTGCGGATGAAATGGAATTCAATACAATAAGTGCTTATATTGGGAGGAAAAATCAACCGTCTGATGCAGAATATTAAAAAAATTCTCGTCTTAATATTTTGGAATTGAAATTGTTGAATATTTTTGGTACCAATACCAAACGTTTACAAAAAGTCTGTACCAAGTTCATGCCATTTTTCAGAACGGTCTTAACTAAAAATATTCACGGTAATGTACAGTTCTCACAGGTGATAGGCTTCAATCATAAGCTTTTTGAAACTCTAAAAACTTCGTTTTCGAACGTCAGAAAACCCAAATTTATTTCAGAATGCTCTCCTAATAGGCAATCCTAGCACTGTTTTGTTTTAAAGGCCAGAAAAATAAAATCAAAATATGTTACACTCAACCTGCCATCTCCAAATACTTACTCCACAATTATTGATTATTACTGGGGTGGGGTACACAGAGGGTAAGTGTATGGCAGTTTTTGCATGGGTGTAACAGGTGTCACAAAAATAAATTTGGGCAGTCCTCCTCGGTTGCTGAAAAAATATTTTGCCCCTGAGCTACAAAATCGAACAATAACAGCAAATTAACCTTCAGAGAGCTAGCAGAGAACTTGAGCATTGCTTGTGAATCCGTTCAAGTCACCTATGTTAAAGATTTCGTTTTCCGTTGGATCGCAGCAAAGTTGGTGCCGAAAGGCAACGGCCTTGACATCACGGACATGGTGTTCAAGGCTGAACGCGACGCAACATTTATTAAACGCATCATTACTGGAGACGAACCTGAGTTTATGAATATGACATGGAGTCTAGCCATCGGGCGAGTGCCTGTCGTGCACCCAATGAGGCCTGACTGAAAAATTCAAACCGTTTTCACTCGAAAAAGGCGATGCTCACAGTTTTCACGGAGCTGCTAATTACGAATCTTTCCCACAAAAACAGAGTGAACAAGCAGAATAATTTCGACGTTATGAGATAGTTGCGTGAAAGAGTTAGTCAGAAAAGATAGGATTTACAGGCAAACAATTCGTGGGTTTCGTGTCTTGACTGCGCAAGATAATGCCATTATTATCCGTGACCAAGTACGGAACGAATACTACCCAACCAATAAAATTAATAAATGTTAACATCAATTATCCACTGGTGTAACATTGGTTTAGCGCAGCCGGTAGGATATATTGGTGTTACAACGCTTTAAATAATGTATAGCATCCAACCCAATGGAAATCCGCAACAGTCCATCCCATCCCCGAAAAGGGCAAGGACAGGATCAAACCAGCCAATCTTCGCTCGATTAGTTTGCTTCCGAACATCAGCAAGATATTCGCGAAAATTATAAATAAAACATTGCCTAACTGGTGTGAGGATAATTGTATTAGTTCGAACAACCAGTTTGGTTTCCGATCACAACATGACACAGTTCATGCTGCGACAAAACTTGTTTCCGATATACAGTGGAACAAGGCGAAACGACAATACACAGGGGCCTGTTTGTTTAACTTTGAAAAAGCTTTCGACACCGTATGGTTAGAAGGGCTTGTATATAAGTTATCAAATCTAGGTATGCCCGAATATTTATTTTACATTATCTACGATATGATAATGGGTAAACAATTTGTAGTGAAATGTGGAGATATAATCCCTAACAAGACCTTCCACATCAAAACCGGCTTATAACAGGGAGCAATGAATTCTCCCATTTTATTTAACATTTACACTAGTGATCTAGTGGGTTCTCTCAACCATGCAATTGCGTACGCCGACGACATTGTGGTGTATAGATCTGGAGAAAAGATTGATGTCATCAACAGACTTCTGCAAGATGATTTCAACAAAACTGGCTGCCCGGTATCGTATAACATATCCCATTCTACATGAAGAACTTTCGGGTGTCCATGTAGTGCTCCAAGAAGCCCTACCATTTTCCTCCCACATACATTTCTACCCACCTACTATATCATGCATCCATATCCCCAAACTAACAATCCAATGTTCAAATATCAAATCCTTCCTAAAAACTGAACCTACCGGTCTTGTATGATTTCTTTCCCACTATCCCACTATACAAGTAGTTAGAGAACACCTGGACTAACACTGCCCACACTATCCTTGAATCCCCCCCCCCCCCTTTTTTTTTTTTCTTTTCTTTTCAGATATCGCGAGACTGAGCCCAATATCCTCACGGATGTGGGTGATTCTGGTTATCGCAAGATGACCAGAAGCCAGAGACAAGATGAGGACACATCTGTCTTTGTCTCGTTAAAGTTAGTCCTCTCGGAAACCCATTCATTTATTTTTTTTTTTTTTTGATTCGAGGATCAGTCTCAATTGGCGTCCTAGGTGTAAGGATGGCAATGAACTACATAAAATTAAAACTTCTAAATTATAAATAAAATTAGTAAATTTAAATTAACATTTAAATGCTTGTGATTGTATTTATTATTGGCCGATTCCCCCCTATTCAACAATCGGTCGTCACTTTTCTCGGAGCCACGGAAGGACGGTGGCAACCGCAACGAGCCTTCTCGGGAGCGGCCTTGAGAGATCCCTCGTCCTTTTAAGGCCAAGGACACACGCTCCCTGAGTGAAAGGCTACGACAGTCAGAAGCAGTGTCTCCATTCCTACCTCGGAATGTATAGAACCCCAGAGTCACAATATAAGAAATACTATCCTAATAAAGTCCTGTATGACAAATCAGGACTAAACGGAATAGATAACTTCATTATCAAGATTATTCGTGGTCACTTAACAAGAGCAACGCGCAGTGAAAATGATCTCATTTCGGGAATATTCTATCCCAATGATATGTATCTGGAGAGTACTCTTCAGTATGGGTTTATTCCCCCAGAAACATTACCTTTCTTGGATAAAAAAGGGCTTATCCAAGACAAACATGGAGTCCCTATTATATACCAAGCTTTCCGTGGTGCCAAGGATAAACGAATTCTCCATGATAACGATATCTCTAATATTCCAGATCGCCTGCGTTTAAGTATGTATCAGTGATGAAGAAAGGACTATACGTCCTCAAACATAGTATGCCTCTCAGGCGCACCGCTTTCCTTCCCCCTATCCCCAATTCGTAATTATTTTTTATTTCTATCCCTTGTTTATGTTTAAACCCCCCTATATATGTATTAAGAAAAAAAAAAAAAAAGAAAAACAAAACATGATATAGAAAGAATAGAACAAATTTTAAAAAAGAAAACATATCAATTATTGTTATATGTTATAAAAACACTAGTTATTGTACGCCGAAAGGCATATGGAAAACAAAAGATTGATCATGTATAATTTACAGTCCCTTCGTAAGCACTCTAAATTATACAGCCAGTAAGTTAATGTAAGAATGATATTTTTAAAATAGAATTTAACATTTAGTCTTAAGTAAAATATGTAATTGAATTGTTAATAAATGTGGAGATCAAACAAACAAAAAAAAAAAACAACATAAATGGGAGAAAGTTGTAGAAGCGGATGGTGGAGCTGTTCCAGAATGTTGTTTAAACGCATTGGTTTTGGTAATGAAACTGTGGGAGTTCTTAAAGCTCACCTGAAGAACCCCCCATATACGCAACCCATTTTTGCATCTTCAGTACCGGCATACCTGAAACATTACCTTTCTCAAGGACATTTAATACATTCGACGCATTATCTGAAAATCTCTAAAAAGATTTCTCACAGTATTCACGCATTTAATGCGTTATTAAAATTCCCTGTAAAGAATTCTTCACGTCATACATCATGAATCCCAAACCATTCGGCACCCTTTGTCATCGTTAAAATGCTATGTCGGACAGCTTGTTTATACAGCTGCAATAAACCGACCCGCGATTCGTTTGTCCAATCGACAAACAATTATCGCATCCCAAGCATTATCATCGAAACCGAATCCTCTAGCATTTCCTAGTACAAACAAGAACTCGGTTCATATAGCAGTCAGAGATGACATAAACATTTAAAACCCATTAGCACCTCTTCCTAATGGCGATACATCTATTAACGCATCTGCGCCACTCATCCACGACTGTAATGATGCCCTTATTTGCTTTTAGCACCATTTTTCCGATGAATTGCCGTCTATGATAGCCATTAGCACAGCGTAAACAATGATCTATATGATCCCTTTGTTCTTTTTCCCCCGTTTCAGGTTTCTTTTATCCTTTGCTGAAATCCATCGATAAACACTGTGATCTGTACGATCACCCATGCATGCATACACCATGATCTTCACGACGAGATCTGGTTTTCTATTCCACAAAGAGAGACATTACGTTTCTCTTGTGGTAAGTAAACATATCCTTAGTCGGGAGGATATTCACCACCACCGAATCGAGGGTGAATCAAGAGCCAGATTCCAACCCTCGATTGAGTCGTATTTCAACATCCAACCGAACCGGTCGCTTACCTCCCGCTCTCCGTAGCTCTGCGGAGACGCGTACGTTCCGGAGTCGCGGGAGTAACACCCCCTCGAGTGTATTTTTGAATCGTGCGAGTCGCCTGCGCGAATAAAAGTTACCTTACCTGGTCCCCTTTTACATGCCTAAGTTTTATTCAGTGAATGTTCGTTCTGAGTGCTAAAGTAGATATAAATAGTTTTCCACAAAATATAACATATTAACAGTTGAAATCGCCTGAAAAATAACCTCGAGCGGAGTTAAACTAAAAGCCGCGGAACATCAAAATAAAAATTTTAACTAGTGAAAATCGTGTTTTATTTGTCTCTTGGTGAATGGTTGCATTAATCAATAGGAGTACGGAATGCATCGCTGTATGTAAGGGTTGAGGTTTGCCGCGCACTGTGCACGTTCATATCAATCAATTAATAAAGACAATTCAATTCGTAATCAACTGTGTGTGCGTAGTAGAAACACTATCCTGGTATCCGCGGTGCACTTTTATCCTGTCGTTCCGCCGGGAGAACCCTAATTTGTGATGGAGGGAAGAAGAGAATCAGCGCCGTACGCCGGTGCACAATGCTTCTTCCCCACAAAACCGCACGAACTTTCTTGGTTGCCGGATAAACTTAAATGGTTTTTACTTAGGCAGAAAAGAGCCTATTTAAATGACCTATTTTTCAAAAACGATACGCTCAGTTACGTTGGACTACCCGGTACATGGAATGTGTTGTATTTCACTGTGACAGCGCTTAGCCACACATTTCTGATGGCCCGGCAAATATTAGGAACCCTTAGGCGTGAAATTTAGACTCATTCATTCTATATGTTGTTGGCATTACACCATCAGATTATCATTTGTTCCAGTCTCTGCAGAACTTTCTTGGTGGTGTAAAATTGGAGGCAGACGAGAACTGTGAGAATTTATTGTCTGAACTTTTTAACATAAAATCTCAAAATTCTACAACAGAAGAATAATGGTTCCAGCCAAAAAATCACAAAAGGCGGTCGAAAATAAGGAACAGTATTTAATTATATAAAACTGCTGTTTCATTAAAAAAAAAAGAAGTACTGTAAATTTTTCCTGAAAAACATCGAGTACTTCTTTCTCAACCAAAAACTGTATTTGATGTAACATACATTTATATACACGTTTCCTGTGTAAGAGAATAGTTTCCACTGAATAACGACATTAGGACGACGGTTAACTGCTTTGCTGACTAGCCGGCATAACAAGGAAGTATCGAGCGGAGAGGGTATGGGCGATCCCACATTAATACTCGGAACATGGTAAGGAATGTGTTTTGTTAAACGTTTTTGGTTTCCTAAGTTTATTATTATTTCTTGAATTTAAACTAAAATCGCATGGAGCCTTATCACGTCGGCCTTTAAATATGACATCCATATCTCCAGTTCATAAATTAACAGCCTACATAATCGTGGCGAATTCACTCTAATTTGACTTATGAATTCTCCGAAAGGTTATAACATTGTGTCACACCTTGAAATTAACTGTACAGTCTAAGCTCCCTCAACCCTAATTAGATGTGTCCTCATTACATGTCAACCACTCACGGTCTCCACTAACCAAATTGATTTCAAGGTTTGTTTTTATATAAAACTTATTACTTACTATTTAATTTTCTCAAGAAATCCAACGAATAACAAAAGAAAAAAATAGAGGTTCACAACAAACAAGCAAATCAAACGTACGTCCGATAAGGAGAGCAATTATTATCGTTATAATTTGCTTTTAAGTGAATGAGAATCACAATCAAAAGCAAATATCTAATCCTTAAATTCCAAAGGAAGCTTATGCGTGCAAGAGTGCAAACAAAAAGGCGCGGTTCTGACACCCATAAAACAGGACCCCAAACTAGACTCATTGTATTATATACCAGCATGTATTAAGCAGGCAGTAATAAAAATATGTGATCCAATAGCGTAACACAATACCTCTGTGCAAATGCCACGGCTTGCGTCTGGAAAGGATCCATTAATTACGTAGATAAACAAGTTCAAAGTACACCATAGGGCGTTGAAAAGTTTTATCTGTCAAACTGAACACATGAAGCCGCCAAAACTGACTATGCAGTGAATTTGAGAAGAAGAGAAAACGGCCCTTCGTAAACAGTGTATGACTATAATGTTCTTGAACGGAAATAAGAAGCAACGAACAAAGCAATAACGAATGAAATTTAAAGTGAAATTCAATGGTTGAACATCCCGTATGGGACTACCCCTTTGCTTGTAACCTCTCTATAATATCCTTCCGGCTTTAATTATTATTTTCACTCAGACAGTCGCAGAGTGTCCTTGATTTTATTCGCCAAAAAGTAATGAAATATCTGATTGCATATAGAAATATAGTCCTAAATTGACGGTCGAGGTCGAGATCACATCCATCACAATAGCGCATAGGGGATTGTCGATAATTATACACATGATATCAATAAGTTACACAGTAAACAACCTTATGGCACTCATTGAAATATTAATTTACCAAAAAAAAAAGGAAATACAATCGGGCTTAAGGACATTGAAAATTTCATTGGCTATCACTTTTCTGTGTCTCAAGTGCTGCAACTGCTGGCGCTTCTTATGCCCCCACCCACAATATAGCCAACCGCGATGCTGCATTAAGGATATTTCTATCTCTTCTTAGTACAATCCTATGTAAGTTGAGTAAATGTATCCTTGCACACAGGCGGTGATTACGTAACGCTTGACACAAAGAAAACACACGCGTTTATTTGTCTCGAATATAAAAAGCGGTCGGACTTAACGACGTGGTTTGATTTGCTGTAGAATGTTTTGAAAATCTATTCACTGTGTTATCAGTTGATAGTGGCCGTTACCGTTACCTGCAAAGGTGTTTTAAATCGGGTGGGTCCTATTGACAGGTTGCATCCTTTAGATTCCCGATGAGAGCATAGCAGGGGGAATTGTTAACAGTACAATTTATTACTTTTTTTTTGTTGGGCTTCTTTCGTATTAATTGTCCTTGAACTTAATCTCAATAGATGCAGTGATTATGCAGTTACACACACTTTCCCACTGACCGATTGGAAACTAAATAGTTTCATTTTATTTTAATTTATTTTATTTATTTGTTTTGGATTCGCTTTTTTAGTTTGATAATCACACGGATGGATAACGGAAATTATTTAAATCCGAGTTCTTTCTACAATATAAACATGCTTCTAATACGACTACCGTATTCGCTTTTTATTGTGTAGGCACGTTGTGTCCTTACAAATATACCGAGGGCTATGAACACGGGCACCGTACAACGCACAGCTCGATACTGTTTGATATCAGTACGCGATCTGAGAAGTCAAAACTGAATCATAATTTTTCGTCCTGCTGGTCCAATATAGGTTTCATAGGAATACAACAGTTATCTGGGGATGTTTTAAGTGTCGCTAATGTGTTGTTTGTGTTCTTGTGTACATTCTTGGTTCACTCTTATCAATTGCATTTGTATGAGAGTATAACAGTTACATGGTGAGCTTTTCGTCCTTTAAATTGTACGCACACTCAAGTTCTAGTAGATTATAGGGTAAACAATGGACTGTAAGGCATTATTCAACGAATAGTGTTCAGAATCTGTAAATAACGCACATTCCACAGAAGTCGAACTGCCTCATATAGTAAAAATCTATTGTGTATATGTGAAAAAAATTTCTGTGGAAAATTACACTCTATCTAAAATGAAGAAAATAAAGACAATGTGTGGTGTGATCAAAAAGTAATAGTAATTTTTTAATTTCGCGTACCTTTGAAAATCGGTTTTCGTGGAATTCCCGTTATACGCACTATGTAGAAAAAATGTTGAAGAATTGAATTTCCATATTATTATATTATACTGCGGAGTATCTTCTGTGTTACTCTGGACTATGGAAAATTCCACTAATCCGCGATCCCACTGATGCAATACGCGTTCGTTTCTCTATGCAGTCCCGTATGACATGTAATCTTCTAATGTACAATATGTAACAACAATGCGTTTACTTACTAAATCACACACCTGCATCTGTCACCACAGTTTCCGCGTATGACTCATCCACAACACTTGTACATCATACACTACATGGAAATTGTCCTAATAAAATCATTTCAATGTTATCTCATACTATAATCACAACATGTCTTATCTACTATAAGCCTGAGTCATAGGAAATCAAGAAACTCCAGAGAATGAGAGACAACGAGATCATCTTTTGACTCCCTTTGTTTAAAATAACAGTTAAGTATAAATAGCCTTAAGTCAACCTAAAAGGTTGTTTTTAAGCGCAGATTATCAGACGCCAAAGACGTGATCTGCGTTTACTACCGCACCCAAGACCTACCGGTCTTGTACGATTTCTTTCCCACCATCCCTCTATACAAGTAGTTAGAGAACTCGATATCCGAGGCAAGCGATCCACGGTCAGTGTTGAGAAACTCAAACCTTATTTCTTCGAGGCGTCAGCTCCAGGTTTTCAGTCAGCAACCGACTCCGCCAACATTCGTCAACCACCTCAACCTCCACTCACCCGAAGCCGAGCACGTCTCCTTAGGCAATCCACTAAACACCTAACTTTTTCCGGCATACTCCAAACTCCCTCGCACTGCTACCTTTCTTTCGTGACTACGTCACGAGTCATGGGTCCACCATTGCGTTCCGGAGGAGAAAAGACAGAGCGCTGAATATTGACATCCATCGTCTCAACAGCCAATAAAGTTAAAAACACGATCATCCGCAAAAAAATCTTCTTTGGCTGTGTTTTGGAACGCTCATCGAGCTTATGTGACCAATTGTCTGGAACGCACGGTAATGGTAAATTCTTCTGAGTACATACAGACTCTGAAATATCTCTGACGTCGAGTTTGTCGTGTTAGAGGTAACCTGGGGCTAATAATTTTGCAAGATGATAACGTTCGTAACACGCCTTACGCACAACTGAAAGAACTTGAAATTTGAACTGTGCACTCTCTTTACACGCTAGACCATCCGATCCGATTTCCTCGAGGTTAAACCTAACTTTGTCCTCTCATCTCCGTCGCGGCCATCCTATCGGTCTGTTTCCCGTTGGTATACCACCAAGAACGCACGGTCCTATCGTTGCCCATTCTCGCCATATCTCCGGCGCATCTTAATCTTCACGACCTGATTGCTCTCACTATTGTAGGTTTGCAGTCTAGCTCTTCCAATTCGTGGTTGTGGAGTTTCTCCATTGTTCTCATTTGTGAGAGATTATGTTTCGCATCCGTATAGAACAATCGGCATGGTTACAGTTCTATAGACACGGAGCTTCATATTCCGTGATAGCGGTTTGGATTTCAGCAGTACGTGCCAACTAGCGTTGCCGGAATGCAGTATTTTGCTAATTTCCTTCGGCATTTCGTTACTGGTCGTTAGTATTGTTCCCAGATATGTAAACTCTTTAACTTTTTCAAATATATTGTCACTGACGCTTATGTGTGTCCCCTGAGGTCCGCCTGCTCTCGCCCTGATCATATATTTTATTTTATCTTCATTTATTTCTAGGTCCACCTCTTCTGCCGCTTGCATGATTATGTCACTGTTTTTACTTACAGTTTCTAGATTATCGCCCAAAACGGCGATGTCATCCACATAAGCGAGCACTTGTATGACCCCGTTCAGCGACGATCCGGCCATGTTGTCGTCCTGTACCTTCCTGATGACATACTCGAGCACAAGGTCAAAAAGGCACGGTGAGAGGCTACCCCCCTGTTTTAGTACGCCATGGACTTCAAATGATCCTGAGAGGTGGTTTTTTATTCTAACTCGCCTTTATTTTCGTTCATGCAAATTTGAATGAGGGCGACATATTTTTTCGGAACTCCCAGCTCAACTAAAATATGGTAGAGTCTTTGCCTTGCGACTGAGTCGTAGGCTTTTTCAAAGTCAACGAAAAGTTGGGGAACTTGCTCCCTGTATTCCTGCTTCTTTTCCAGTCCAACAATTGCATTACTGTGAATATTTATTTGCTCGTTGACCCGTCCCTACGCACTCCGCACTGGTAGTCTTCCAGAATTTCCTCTGCGTACTGTGTCATTCTCACCAGTATGCCATTTGTCCCATTGTTGGGAGCAATGATATTCCTCTGTAGTTTTTGCAGTCAGATCCGTCGCTTTTTCTGAAGATGTGGACGACTATTGAGATTTTCCATTCTGCCGGAGTGACTTACTTATCTCATATTATTTTAATCAGTTGGTGGATCTTTCGAGCGTTGTGAGGTTTCTCCATTGCCCTACCTCTTCATCATATTTACCACCAAAGGTTGCCTCTCCTCCAAGCTTGATAAGCTCTGCGGGGATGCAGTCGACTCTGGGAGCCTTGTTGTTTTTCAATCGATTTATTGCGTCTACAAGTTCGTTGGAAGAAGGCTCTGGGATCTGAGGCTCGGACGTATGTAAATCTATTCGTTAGTTCGCCCTGATATTTAGCCCTTTGCGCAGTACTTTTAGTTTATCAATCCCTAATTCCACGTCATGCGATTTTTATTTATATTTTTTTCCTCTATTCAGGGGTAAGCACTACACCTCGGATGATGAGGTGAGAACCACTGTCAAGTCCTGGATTCGGATAAAGTCGAACGAATTGTTTAGTGACGGAGTAAAAAAATTTGATACACGTTGGGAAATATGTATTATTCCCAACGGTGACTATGTTGAATAATAAATATATTTTTATTTTTCAACTTAAGAATTGTACTTTAATATATTTCTTGTCCGATCTTGCTATTTTGCTTTTGTTCCCGTTCCACAAGCCTGTGTGCATTACATTACTTCTACCGTCGTAGCTCGAGATCCTCCTTTTCGTTGCGAAATATGTCCGTGTATGACAAACTTGTACTATTACACTAGCGTTCGGTTTCGCATGTTCGTGTTGGGTTTTTTGAGTGTTCGTCAAATATCCCAACAGCTTGGTTTTTGTTCCTTTTTAGATTACCTAAGCTGGTGACCAGTGCACGCTATATATATATATATATATATATATATATATATATATATATATATATATATATATATATATATATATATATATATATATATTTTGGCATCGTTTGATTTTTGTTTTGCTTTCATATGCAACGAACCTCCTCCTGGGATCGTTTTTCCTTGCCACCGGTAGCTCCTTGGGGTATTATTGCACTTTTTTCTTACCAGTGGTCCAGCAGAGACACATTTAACTCCTTGAAAACACAGGTTCTCCCCCAGACGTCCACACATGTCACCAATGTACCCTATATCTCCTTACTAATTGTCTTCTTTTCTCCTGTTATTTTTGTTTTTCCAATCAATCGAATGCATCTTATTTCTTAATTTAAAGTACACAATTATTCAACAATAATTTTATGAACTTTACGCTAAATACTCTATATACCAGGTGTACCGGTATGAAGTGAACGTTTTTTTTTTTTTAAGTAAAAAACATTTTATTCGAAGTATTGGCCATTGCTTTCTACACATTTCGACCACCTTTCTGGCAATTTGTGGATACCACGCCAATAAAACCTGTCGTCTTTTGAGGCAAACCATTCGGAGAGCCAATTTTCGACTTCTTCGTAGGAATTGAAATGCTTCTCAGCCAATGCCTGTTCCATCGATGAAAACAAATGGTAGTCGGAAGGAGCCAAGTCTGGTTAATACGGGAGGGTTAATCGTTCAAATTGATTATTTGTTGTCGGTAGCGTTGCGCATCAACAGTTTCGCCATGTTTTAGAAGTTCATGACAGAGCACCGCCTTCTGGTCCCACCAAACACAGAGCATTGTCTTTTTTCCGAACCGATCGGGCTTTGCAGTCGTTGTTGACGCTTCTCCTGGATGTACCCATGATTTTTTGCGTTTACGATTTTTAAAATAAATCCATTTTTCAGTACCAGTCACAATTCGATGCAATACTGACTTCCTTTCGTGTCGTAGAAGCAACGTTTCACATGTGGTGTTTCGCTTTTCCATCTGCCTGTCGTTCAATTCATGTGACACCCAGTTTCCACACTTTTGGATCTTTTCCAAAGCTTTTAAACGGTCAGAAATTGTTTGTCGTGCAACATTTAACATTTGTGCCATTTGTTTTTGACTTAAAGTGTCATCTTGATCCAATATTGTTTGCAATTCGGCGTCTTCAAACTTTATTGGTGGTCTTCCACGTTCTTCATTTCGCACATCAAAATCATTAACTCTGAACCGCTAAAACCATCTTCTGCATGTTGCTTCCGATAGAGCATGATCACCATAAGCCTCGATAAGCATTCAATGCGATTCTGCAGCACTTTTCTTCAAATGAAAACAAAAAATTAATGCTTTCCGCAAATCATCATTTTCTGGTACAAAATTCGACATTTTTAACAGGATTAAAAAAAAAATGAACATCGAGCACCTTGACGCTCACTTCAGACCGTTACCTGCTCCAGTGTATTCACTTTCCACCTGTATTTGGCTTGCGCCACTTTGTTATAAGACTCGGCTGTCGCTCGAGTCGCTTCCGTGTCATGGTTTTATAATCTGCCCGGCCCTTTTTCATGAAAGGTCACGAACCCTTCAACACTTTATATTTGTTTCTACTATTTTTCAAAACAATCGCTCTCAGCGGCGGCCACACTGTGTAATCTACACTTGCACACTTACACTCACTATCCTCTATCGCGCGACGATTTTTGTTTCTTTCCCCTGTTGCCAAATGTGCGTTTCTTCTCTTTGACGTGCCGATGATGATGCTCGAGTAGATCCGCACTGCTCGATGTCACATTGATTACTGACGTATCACAAGCATTTGACAGCGTATGACACAAAAGACTCACGCATAAAATGAGTACGCTTCTATTGGTGAACTCTTGACAATGATTGAAGTATACTTAACTATCAAAGTTTCTCACGAGAAAATAAACTTAAGCTTCTGCCGGTGTAAGCAGTTGTATCACAAGGAAGTGTTTTATACCCATACATGTATCTTCTCTAAACTGCTGGCATACCTACTGCAGAAGAAATATGAATGGCACTTTTGCTGACGATATGGTCATAATGGCATAATGGCAACTGCAGGTATGCAAGTTACGGCAACTGACAAATTGCAGCATGCAACAAATAATGTCAAGCAATGAATTGCTGACGGGCTCAATGAGACGGAATACAATAATTTCATATTTGCAATGTCAAAATAAATAGCAAACACCAAACATATCTCAACGAACTTTCGAAAATTCTCAACTTTCACTTTGGAAAGGGGCTGCCTCATTGGAACTTCCAAGAGCAGATGTATATGAAATTTTAAAAAATAATTTGCAATTCTATCCTTGTAGGAAATCAAATCGTTCAAGTAAAAGTGGCACGATCGCCATGTGGATTAAAAGTTGTTTAGATGTAGAGTAAGAAAAGGGTTAGAGTAATTAAGACGTCGTGAGTCGAAACCAACTGTATGTAGCAGGGGTGGAAAGTCCCAAAGTGATATCCTTCGCTCAAATAATAAGGCAAGGCACGAATGCCATAGGTTTTTGCCAAAAGTCAACAAGAGTGAAATCGATGGGTAGGGCACGAATGCCATAGGTTTCTGCCAAAAGTAGAAATGAGAAGCAATGCAGATCGTGGTCTGATTGAATCTGATTTATTCTTAAAAAATCCTGTCCTTAAATACAATTTCTGCCATCACCATTTCCGGTGCATACCAATATCAATTAGGTCATATGCCATCATATTTCGGCTATCCAAATCATGACCTTAAAACTATGTTCGTCATTTAAAATATTCATTGCACAATGTATGGCTAATCCACAATAACTCACCTCTCAGATGACCCGTTAATAGGTGAGTATCATGCACTGTTATATCGTATATCCTACATGACACACATCCATCTGAACACCTGGGAAATGTGTATTGTTGTGGGGGTACGAAGGCGGGGTGCCGGCGTACGGCACGGGGTTCCACTTCGTCCCACGAATTGTTCGCTGGTTGCTGCACTGCTGAGAGATCGAAACACTGGTCGCACAAGTGAAAAGTATAAAAGAAAACACTCAGGTACTGCCGCTTGGAAATAAAATACACTGAGTACTGCCTATTTATTAAGAGGTTACTTTATTGATTAATCAATAAAGTAACCTCTTAACAGTCTTCCAAGGAGGATGCAATCGTTTTTTGGAGCTTACGCCGTGGGGATTAACGCCAATTTTGCTTATTTACATGCTCAGTTGAATGGGAACGGGCCCCGACACTCAAAAAAAGTGGAATTTACATTAAGGAATATCTACAACATCATTTCACAACATTTGCGTAAAGTAAGGTTATTTTCCTTGTATAGTGTACCCATTAAAACAGAAACATATTTCCCATAATACCGGATAATTAGATTATAATTCAAAAGTCACGATCTTGAAATAAAATACCGGACGGCATACGCCAAGGCAATGGCTAAAAGTATGATATGACAATGTGGCGGTTCCGCCAAGCCCCACTGTCTACTTACCCGAACAACCCCCCATAACTACAACCCAACTTTCATAGTTTTCCGCTAAGGCAATCGCATTAACACCTGTAAATGCTTCACGCATCAAGTAGCTAATGCACTTGTCTAAAAGCTCCTGGAAGAGAATTCTTACCTTCATGCATTAATTCGCATTTTAAATTCCCTACAAGAATTCTATATATCTTATCGGATCATAAATCCAAATCCCAATCTTACCATAAGCATTTTCCTTAGAGGAATTCCTACAAAGAAACAATTTGATTCACACCTAATGTAACCACATTTCTAGGGATAATAAACATTGCGTCGCCTGTTCCCGGCCTTCCTTTACATACACATTGGCTGGCGACCTTTACCCAAGGGACAAAAGCAAATATACGCATCTTGCGTCTTAAGGCATAAACCCAATCCTATAGCATAAGTAAATGCAAATAGGAATTGTATACTTACCCTTGGCAGCGATGCCATAATCACCAATCACCAGCGAATACGCCGAAACCAATTAGCACCATGTCCACGATGCATTGCGTCTATCCACACAGGTGCAATGCAGATCATAGACAATGATCTACACGATCTCTTTGTCTTCTGGATCCGCTTCTCATGACCTCGAGGCATGAGCAAACAGAAATCAATGAGTAACCAATGAGATACGGCTTGTTTACTTAGTCGACCTCACATCTCATTGATGCCCATTATCCCTTTTGATGTTTCAGCTGGTCCTCATGGCCTTGTCCCATAAAAAAACCAACGTGCACACATACATGCATATCACCATGATCTTCTCTATGAGATCCGGTTACCTAACCCCCAAAGAGAGATTGCACGTTTCTCTTGGGATGGGAAATGCATCCATAAATTAAGAGAGACAGTACCACTGGCCGAATTTCCTTTGCCAGCGAATTCACATCGTGGAGTCGTATTTCAACATCCAGCCACGCCGATTTGTTCTTCTCCTGCTCCCCGTGGCGCCGCGGGAGCGCATCAGTCCAGAGTCTTGTTTATCAACCCCGAAGTGTCGTCTCTAATATGTTGAGTTTCACCTAGTCAATGAAAGCCAAAAATTTAAGACGCGGTGAATAACGTGTGAATTATCTAATCACATGGCCCGCTTTATCTACAAATGGTATGATTGTGCTTTTTTTTCTTGTTTTTAAATGCACAAAGATTTCTTTTCGTCTGTTATGATCCGGCGCCGTGCTTCCTCAGATGAGGGAAGAGCGTGGACCTTTTATTTTTCCTTTATTTAATATTCTTTCATCAATTCGCGTTTCAATGTTTATTCGCTCCGATTGAAAGTATGTTTGTGCGGAAATTTATTGCAATTGATAATCAATTATCAAAGAAAAAAACTCTTCCGTCTCTTCGATATTATTTAATTATTTATTTTAAACTCTCAAACTAAAACTTCCAAACTAATAACTCAAACTCAAAAACTGAACTTAAAACTTAAACTCAAAACTCAACTTTAATCTCCAACTCAAAACTTAAACTCAACTGAAACTGTAATCTCAAAACTTAACTCAACTCTTTTTCTCAACTGTCTTTACAATAAACTTTTCTCTCTTCTTATGCAACTTATTGTTCTAATTAACTGTAAATTATAATTTGAACAAAAACCATTTTCTTAAAGTATTACTTACTCTCTGTGACTTTTAAATTTTGAATAAACTTTGAACGAAAATCAAAGAGCCATGTTTCAAATGAAAAAAGGTGCATGTTATGAAAAAGGGGCATGTTATGAAATGTACTGTAACTGGCTTCATATAGAATATTGTGTATGTTTATTTATGATATGTATTAAATGAGAATGTTAGATATGTAAGGAGAAAGTTTTAAGGATGTGTTAGATAAATAATGAGATTCAGTGTTAAAGCTAATAAGGAAGTAGTATTCTGGAATACTACACGTCGAATCTGTGACCTTTTGTCACACACATTTTGAGAGGATGGAGCCACTACACACTTCAAAATCCCTTTTTGTGCGCGCGTTAGTGTAAAAAAAAGTAAATAAACGAAAACACACGTCCAATACTTCAAAAACTGAGTCGCTTCGGCGACATTCAACAGACTTGATCCCAACTATTTTTTTTATGGGATTACTTCTCAAAGGAAACGTGTATCAAAACAATCCCCCTACCATCTCGAAACTCAAGTACATATTCCCCGTGAGATTAATAACATTCAGGCTCATCACAGGGTGTGACGCAAACTACGAAGCTAAATTGCATTTTGTGCAATTCAATGGAAGGCAGTTGGATGATATTATTTGTAAAAATTGAAATCCACAACACAATTCTATGTATAAATATTTGTAATAAAAATATAATTAATATGGTTTGTTTTTTATTCAATTTAAAAAGAAAAAATTTGCCGCCAAACACCCTTTACTATACGATACTTGAAAGTTTTTGAAATATCCATAATTCTATCCTCTTTGGATTTGTTTACATAATTTGATGGACACCAATTTGAACTAGCCAGCACTCAATGTGGTTAATCCAGTCACAAATTAAATTAATTGATTGCCCCACTTAAATGGTCTCAATCATCGCTTCATGTAAAAGGAAAAAGTAATCATAGTGTGAGACCATTCAAAAATGTCTTCCCACTACCCAAGTGTCCTTTACTTTGATGTTCAAATTCATTGTAAACTTCACCGATGGGCTGGTATGTTATGAACCTAGAAAATCATCATTTCAGATGTTCATATCGTTTTGAAAGCTTAAGGCCTCTGGCAAAAGCTCCGCACAATTGGTAAACCGCCAAAAATTCGATTCTGTGGCCAAAACCCTTCCCTAGCTGAAATACAGTAATACTTTGCATTTAGAATCTGTGCGACACAAGGACGATGTGCAGCACATTGTAGCCATACGTGCATATCCTAGTGGAGGCGATTTGAAAGTGGCATACTGTACCTATCGCAGATTATCTCTCCTTCAGTTGTGTGCGTGCAGAAGGACCGTCAACATTAAGGGTGCGGCCGATTAGCAGGGACCTAATCACATGGCTCCGTTTGCCACAGGCTCTGGTGCCTGTTTTACTGCAAACTCTGTCCGTTCACTAGTTTTCTTTTCGTACGTAGACGACGAAGAATACTTCCTTTTTTTGTTCTAACATTGTTTAAGGGTGCGGCTGGTTGGCCCGAATCGACAGCGAAACTGGTACAGAAGCACAGTTTTCCTTGTCATTTCACCTACATTTTTACAGCACACAACACTGGCAATAAGAAGGCATGGTGCAGGGTAACCGTTTCTAATATAAGGTGGATACTGTTTGCAGGATGCTGCTCTTGTTCAAACCTCACCCAATCCGGTATGTGTTGATGATGTCGCGTTGCCTTTTGTCGCCCCAAATTTCTTGGATTTCGTCCAACAATGAGTTGTTTTTGTTACACTGTTCCTTTACGGTTGTGCCCTTTAAATACATGAATATCCTTTCGACAGAAGATGTGTTGTAGCGAGACGAAGACGTAGGATAGGAGTAAGTCTAACATGTTCGTAATAAAAATAGGAATGTTGGACAAGATATGAATCGGTTGGGTTCAGTGATGCAAGACTTTTCTATATGAAAGTGCGATCGCCAATTCGATGTGGTCGTAGTTTATTTTGGATCCTGAGCACTCAAACGAAAGGACATGATATGAATATTAGTAACGGCAGGCATGCAGTTCAGCGTTTAAGGGATAAAATATTATTGGAGTTCCTCTGTGTGTGCCGAGCAAAAGGATGTCTGTTCAAATTTAATGTGACTTTGTGACTTGCTATATATTTTGGATAGTAATCTATTTTGGAGTTCATTATGGCACTTTGCTATTGGAGATTCTACACCAAGTGCGGACTACGTAGGGATTGGAACAAAAAAAAAACATTTTTTATTGAAATATATATCGTGTCCCATGGTTTTGATAGATCAAAGGGAGGTAAATTACTTGATGTCAATCGGTATGTCGAAATATAGACTCGATGTGAGTTGTAAATAATATATTACGGCTATATTAATTTTCTATATATTAAATAAGTTTACCAGTTACTTATAAAAATAATATAGCACATAAGGATAATGTTCCATAAATTGCGTTATTCAACTTGAACGACGAAAGCCAAGGTTAAGAAACCGCTGTTGGAAAACCAGTCGCATTCAAACAATTTCAAAGAAAGGGAAAAAGTCGCTCCGGCGGATTTACCTGGCAACAGCCTTTCTGTCCATGTTGTCCAAAGTGATGAAAGAAGTCATCAACACCATGTTGACTAAATGGACTCCTAATGATCGCCAGTATGAATTCCAAAACAGGCGACGTTTTGAGCTTTCTGACGAACATTTGGGCATCAGCAATTGGAAAACATGGTGAGTCAAGAGCAGTATCCCGAAGACATCTGACCATGTCTGGCATCATCATCATCATCGGCACTACAACCGGGAACCGGTCTTGGCCTTATTTATCAAGTCCTGAGGCTTGTTACATTTTCCATAATGATTTGTTTTTTTTTCGGGCAAGGTCATTAGTCTTGCGCCGGAACATGTCTGGCTTAGAGCATATCAAAGTAAGCTACGTTCTTATAGGGTGTCCAAACAACTTTGCATTTGGACAAAAAGCTTCCTGGAAAATCGATTTATTCTAAATCTTGTAGGGAGTGTGTCTTTGCAACTCCTGTTACAACATAATTTTGCACAATATAAGGTGTATATTATAATATAGTTAAATAGAGGTACGTTTTTAAAAATAACTATCGAACACAACGGTGCCATACCACCCTTCTTTTTTTTATATCCATCGTTATCCCAATGGGAAAGCAACGGCAATGGTCGATCTCGAGTTTTTCGGAGATATCATCGTCGATGGAATAACTGGGCGTTTGTATGCGCCAGTTCTATGTTTCAATTTATGTTCTATAATATTTATTGGCCTGTAGAACCCGGAAGTTCATGACCTTGCGGCGGTTCTTTAAAGCTTTCCCAAAGAACCATCCATTTCTTTAAATCAACCTGCTTTTCCCTCACTCCACAAGACACCGTACCTACCTGCAATTTTGGGCAGCGTAAGCTCTCAGCAGCATTTTTCATACCTGAAAGTAAAATCCCAGCAAGCATGCACATCAAACAAATTATTTCATTCATATTACATGAGCTGTACCAACCCAATCGGCTCGCCTTGTCAGCAATTATAAACAATAAACACTCGCTGGCCAACGTAATTGTTGACACAGCTGTAGCCGATATTCTTGCTACGGTGCATGAGTGAATATTGCTCCAATCCCAAGGTTCGCTACAGTTGCGACCAATTTCCTTTATCGGTTATCTACCGATAATGAGATTTGGGCACGAATATGATTGACGTGAGACAATCATACCAATGATCATGTCTAATGATTCGTTGTCTTAACAACGACCAGCCACTATTCTCACGCTGGCTATTCTAAACGAAATGCTTCTGTGTACTCTACGTAAACAGTAGACATTATTTTTACTTGCATGCCAGTATTCCTGTGCATTATCCAATGCCTAAAATAAACATGCACCCAAATCTAGTAGCCTTTGCCGTGGCAGCAAAGTTCTGTTGACTTATCGCCAACACAAATCGATCCCCTATCGTACGATGGGAATACACCCAGCCGTACACCGATCACCATATTTGACCAGCTGCATGTTTGTTTTTCCTTTCCTGCGCCCAGCGGGTGTTTGGGTGTTTTTCTCGAAAAGGAAAGATTGTTCTTCCCCTACGATGACATGCGTGGTAACTCATCGCAATCACCAGAGTCAGATTTTTACCGCCCAACCGCACACACGTGCCCAGGTCATTGCATCGTCGGAGTCGTGAGACAATGTCAAGTGATCTATCCTCGAATAGATACAGCTTTTTCGAGATGTCAGTGTTGCAATAGCTGTGTCTGGAGAAAATCTCGTTTGTTACCTGTTCTCGTGAAATTGGTGTTTAGTTTAGTGAGGGCAGAACCCTCATTTATTAGGCTTAATCCAAACATAAATTGATATAATACCTTATAGACTAACTTAAAAACTAAAGTAGTAATTTAAAAATAATAAAAAAAACGAAAAAAAGAGAGAAAAAACAGGGAGGTGAAGAGGACTGGGCAGTAGGACTAGGGATTACAAAAGTTACTTTAGAATAAGTAGGAAGGTAATAAGGTGGGTAGGTGGCTGTGCACGTGATGGGGTGGCGAAGACCGGGTAGTAGGATAATGGGGCCGGATGATAGGAATGTGTACGGATAGTAAGAGAGAATGGTGGGTGGGGCAAGGTCACGAGGGGAAAGAGAGAAGACGACGTTTGAGAGCATTAGAAGTGAGGCAGAAATCGAAGGAGGTAGGGTAAGAGTTTGCCAGCTTTAGCATTCGTGAAATTGGTTCATTACAGCCGTAGGAAGTGTGGTGGGAGGGTAGATAGAAGAGACGAGGGTTTCGTAGGTTACGGGGGTTGGTGTTGAGGTCGATGGCGGAAAGCAAGCTAGGGCAGTTGATTGTGCCGGAGAGGAGACGGTGGATGAAGAGGATATCGGCAAGAGTTCTGCGCTCCTCAAGTGTACTGAGGTTGATCAAATGGAGCCGGCTTGTGTATGGGGGAAGAATCCGAGGATTCTCCCAGTTCAGTCTACGGAGGGCAAAACGCAGAAATCGACGTTGCACGCTCTCGATTCTGCGGATGTGGGACGAGCAGTGTGGAGACCAGACCTGACTGGCGTATTCAAGAAGGGGGCGGACGAAGGCTATGTAGAGGGAAGGGGAAACGTAAGGATTTGAGAATTCCTTAGACCAGCGTTTCACAAACCCTAGGGCGGAGTTGGCCTTAAGAATGATATCATCAATATGTGGGATGAAGCTGAGCTCCCTGCCAAATAAGATTCCGAGGTCACGTATTGAGGATACGTATGAAATCTGCTGGTTAAGCAGGAAGTAGGAGCGAGGAGGTGGGAGTGGACGTTTGTGGGAGAATGTGATGGAGTGACATTTGGCAACATTGAGTTCCAGGCAGTTATAACGGCACCAGGTTGAGAAGCTGTCGAGGTCCTGTTGGGGGAGTGAGGAATCGAGGGGAGAGATGATTGTTTTGTAGAGTTTGGGGTCGTCCGCATAGAGGGATATGGATGAGTGTTTAATAACAGAGTCGACATCATTGATGGTTAGGATAAAAAGGAGGGGGCCTAGATGACTTCCTTGCGGAACCCCAGAGGTGGGAAAAAAGGGATCGGAAAGGGAGGCTCTGAATTTGACACGGTAGGATCGGTCTTTCAGAAAAGAAGATAACCATTTGATCAATAGGGGTTCGAACCCTAGGGAGGACAGCTTGAAAAGGATGAGATTATGGGAGATTTTGTCAAAGGCCTTGCTGAAATCAGTGGTGATAACATCGACTTCGTTGCCATTCTCTAAGGCACGGAGAGTGTGGGATGAGAACTCTATCAGATTGGTTGTGGTCGACCTACCCGAAAGGAAACCATGCTGGTTGGGTGAGATGATGAATTTACAACTGAAAGATAACGCATTGTAAAGAAGCCCCTCGAACAGTTTGGGGATATGAGATAGTTTGGCGATGGGTTGGTAGTTGCTGATATCATTTTTAGGTCCCTTTTTATGTATGGGGGTGACATAGGAGGATTAGGCGTTGTCTGCTATATCTTTGTGTGACTATTTGTGTTTGTTTTCTTTTTCGCTGTACAAGGATTTGATATTTAAAAATATTAATAATTTTCAAAGCTGTGGATCATGTCAAGTTAACAAAAGAGTTCTTATAATTTGGAATAAACAATTATACAGCAACGTGTTATACCATAAGGGCTCCTCGATAGTATAATGGTTAGTATACCCGTCTGTCACATGGGAGACCGGGGTTCGATTTCCCGTCGGGGAGCCCTCGGCGCAAGACTAATGACCTTGCCCGAAAAATAACAAATCATTATGGAAAATTTAACAAGCCTCAGGACTTGCTAAATAAGGCCAAGACCGGCTCCCGGTTGTAGTGCCGATGATGATGATGATGATGTTACACCATAAACAAAACAATAAAGAGCAATTTACATCAATAACCAACAACAATAGCGTGTTTCATTTCTTCTTGTGGTGCTCGCTGGCCGCGAATTTTGGTGGGAGTGTTACTGCACCCACGCCCGTGAAGGAGTACGAGTAATACCAACCCCACAACCTCACCGACTCGTCTCCGGCATCGTTCCCTGTCCTGTGCACTCTCTTTCTACGTTTGACCAGCCGATCCGATCTCCTCAAGGTTAAATATAACATTGTCCTCTGATCTCCATCGTGGCCGTCCGCCGGTCTCTTTCCCGTCGGTCTACCGTCAAGAATTCTATGAACGGTTCTATCGTTGCCCATTCTAGCTACATGTCCGGCCCATCTTAACTTTCGCGACCTGATTACTCCCTACTATTGTAGGTTTGCGGTATAACTCTTCCAATTCGTGGTTGTGAAGTTTCCTCCATTGTCCTGCCTCCTCGTCACATTTACCACCTAAGATACTCCTTAAAGCTTTATAGGCGGAATTTGTTTTCTTTCCGTTTTGTGAGAGCCCATGTTTCGCATCCGTATAAAACAATCGGCATGATTCTGGTTCTATAGACATGGAGCTTTCTGTTACGTGATAGTAGTTTGGATTTCACCAGTTTACTGACTGCGTGCCAACTAGCGTTCCCGGAATGCAGTCTTGTATTAATTTCCTTCGACATTTCATTGCTGGTCGTCAGTATCGTTCCCAGGTATTTAAATTCCCCATCTTTTCATATATCTTGCCTCTGACGTTTATATGTGTTCCCCGAGGTCCACCTGCTCCCGCCGTATGTATTCTGGTTTTTCTTCATTTATTTCTAGGTCCACCTCTTCTGCCGCTTGCATGATGATTTCACAGTTTTTACTTACAGTTTCTAGATTATCGCCCAGAACGGCTATGTCATTCGCATATGCGAGCACTTGTGTGACCCCATCCAGGGATGATCCGGCCATGTTCTCGTCTTGTACCTTTCTGATAACATACTCACTCGACCACAAGGTTAAAGAGACATGGTGAGAGGCCATCCCTCTGTTTTAGACCGTCCCGGATTTCAAATTGTTCTGAGAGGTGGTTTTCTATTCTAACTCGCCCTTTGTTTTCGGTCATGCAAATTTGATTGAGGGCGGCATATTTTTTCGGGATTCCCAGCTCAACTACAATATGGTAGAGTCTTTGCCTTGCGACTAAGTCGTAGATTTTTTTGAAGTCAACAAAATGTTGGTGAACTGTCTCTCCGTATTCCCACTTCTTTTCTAGCAGTTGCCTCATTGTGAACATTTGGTCGCTTGTTGGCCGGTTCCTACGGAATCTGCATTGCTAGTCACCCAGTATTTCTTCTGCGTACGGTGTAATTCTCGCCAGTATGACAGTTGCTAGTATTTTGTATGTTATTGGGAGCAATGATATTCCTCTGTAGTTTTCGCAGTCAGTACTGTCGCCTTTTTTGAAAATGGGGACGACTATTGAGATTTTCCATTCTTCCGGAGTGACTTCCTTATCCCATATTGTTTTGATGAGCTAGTGGATCTTTCGAGCGGTTGCCTCCCCTCCATGCTTCACGAGCTCGGCCAGCATGAAGTCGACTCTCGGAGCCTTGTTGTTTTTCAATCGAGTTATTGCGTGTACAACTTCGTTGAAATAGTGCTCTGGGATCTGAAGCTCGGCCATATGTACGACGATGGGCTGAAAAGTTTCAAAACCTCAAAGTGAAGATAGCAGCACTCGTCAATAAAAGCTAGTGAATGTAGTTGAGCATCTTTTGACAGTTACTCACCAAAATGTCAGCCAGCTCCCCCAAAATTACCGACCGATAGCATTACTGTCTATGTTATCTAAGGTGATGGAACAAGCCATCAACGCCGAGTTAATTAAGTATTTGGCGTGCAACGGAAAGATTGTCAATACGAATTCCCTGGCAGGCGGTCCACGGGAGACCCCTTGACACTTATAACCGATATATGGACATCTGCGATTGAGGGGCATGGTGTGCCAAGGGCGGTCGCATTGAATATCCCCAAGGCTTTGACCGCGTCTGGCACGGGGCATTGCTGAGCAAACATCGTTCATATAGACTTTCCCAGCAGCTTTACGACTGGACTAAGAGCTTCCTCGAAAATCGATCGATCCGGCTTGTTGTGGACGGCGAGTGTTCGGATCTGTATCCTGTTAATTCGGGGGTGCCGCAAGGTTCTATTTTGGCTCCAACCTTGTTTTTGCTTCACATAAATTATTTGTTGGAAAGAACGGATAACAATGTGTTCAGTTTTGCGGATGATAGTACGCTTGATTCCTCCTTCTCGAGTGTTCGGCCGATTAGTGCATCAACGTCGTACCAGCTGAGATGTAGCCTGATCAACTCTTTGAATCGGGATCTAGATACGGTCCTGCAGTGGGGAAGGGCCAATCTCGTCGACTTCAATGCAGCGAAAACGCAATATACAACATTCACAAAGAAAACTGGATCATCGGTTCCACAGCTGATAATGAATGGCCAGGCCCTCGAATCTGGGAAAAGCTTGAAAATGCTCGGCGTCACTGTATGTGGAAATGTATCGTTGCATAAACACGTGTCGAGCATCGCCAGGTCAGCCTCAGGAAAACTGAGTTATCTTTTTAGAGCCAAGAAATGTCTTACTCCGCCCCAACTTCTTCTCCTATATAAATCCCAAATTAGATCCGCGCTCGAATATTGCTCTCATGTTTGGATCTCGGCTCCTAAACATACCCTAGACCTACTTGAGAACATACAGAGACGAGCGATCCGCCTGATTGGGGACTTGGCGCTGACGTCGGGACTACAGCCGCTATCCCATCGAAGGCGCATAGCCGACCTCTGTCTGTTTTACAGATATTATGACGGGTATCTGGGAGGAATCTGCCTGAAGCAGCTTGTGGGGGTTCTTTAAGGCTCGCGCGAAGAACCACCCATCGTCCTAACCCAACTCCCCTTTCCCAACCTACAATACATTATCGATCATAGCCTCTTACCTGCATAAGAGCAGTACAAAGCTCTCCTTCAATCATTTCTTACCTGAAATATAAATCCACGGCAAGATCATCATCTTGCCATGGCATCAAACAAATCATATTATCCAAACCATTTCGGTTCATTTTTCACGAACCATTTAGGAACTGATCGGTTCCTCTTGTCGGCAACCATGTTAATCAAACACACAGCAATCCTCCTGTGTTTACTTGTTCCAAAAATCCATTGGTCCAAAAGACCAATGGCCAAGTTGCTTGCTTGCACATGTGCAAACCAAATTTCCCACGATCGGTCGCCTAAACTGATAACCGATCATCGAGTTGGACACGACCATAATTGTTATCCAAACCATCATATCAACGGGCGTGTCCCACGATCCGTTTTTCTAAATCAAATAATCTCCAATCCTAGCCGATCGTGTAAACAACCAATGTTCCCATGTTTCATTAGCTAATGCAAACAAATGCGCCTCTTAGCGGCAATACCCTCTGTCGTTTACGATAGCAATGCCCGCAGCCTCTGTTACTTGTTCATTTATTTGAACAGCTGCAGGATTGATCGCTCTCCCTCACATCTAACTGCCGATGCATTATCGTTGTCCGCACTTCCAGTGTATGGACACCCAACCAGATCTGCACGGTCAGGTGGAAGTACTTCCAATCAAACCGAACCGATTTCTCATTGGCCGCCACTAGAATGAAATATCGGATTTGTTTTTCACCACAGCTGAGGGGAATCTGTGGGGGGTTTCTCTATTCTACATGAGAAACAACCCACAATTCCAACCAACATTTCCACCTAATTTCGACCGCTTTCAGCGCGTCATACTTACCAATTTCCTTTATATGTATTCCCCTGTAAAACATTTCAAACGGACGTATAGCTAAACTCATCATCCTTTGCAGATAATGCATAATTGAGTTTAGCTACATAAATGTCATACGGCAACTACATTCTTGCTAACCATGAGTTTCCCATCGGAAATCTCATAATGTCGGTTAGCAACAACAAGTCTAAAAGAACGACGCTGTTGCATCATAGCAAAATAGCTGGGGTAATTTCAGCGTCTTAGAGTCTGGTTCTCACGCGAATTATTTCCCAAACATCAGCGGCGTCCTATCGACTTTCCCTCAGATCACCCATTCGCTTGGGATCAATGATCTCTCTTTGCGGGCGAGTAACATCCGCTAGGTTTCCCTCTCATTCGTATTTCTTGCCACGGTTCAATGCGCTCTAACTACACCATAGCCGTACCACTGGGTCAGTAGGTCGTGTCAGTAGCTGCATCTGATACCAACACACACACAACCAAAGCTACCCCGAGATCACAGCATATCATGTTTTCTGTTCTCTCATTCTTCATGTCCGTCAATTACCCCATTAACAAAGGTTACTGATATTTTGACGGGCGTGAGGTTGTGGCGTGGTCTCTTTTGGTTGTCCTGTGTGTAGAAAGAAATATGAATTTCAACCCTAATTCACACCAGTCGCTATTCTACCAGAGTCGAGAGAGGTCGATCGTCAACCACGTCACGTGTGCAATCAACTTTTAACCGTTTCGCGAGTTAACCGAAGAGTAGTTTAGAATTCAGTTCAAGAAAAAACAAAGCGTTATTTTGTGTCGTTGTTCGGGACTTTGTATATACTTAGTTTAACATCGTTTTATTAACCAATTGTAAACGATCAAAAAAATAATTCTTGTGAACAAAAAAACTATTAACGTCTAAATAAAAATACAATTAATCAAATCAACACAGTGCAGCATTAATTATTTCATCTCGTGGACTTCCTGGGGATCATTTTCGCACAGCAACATCGTTGGGGATTTTAAGTGAATCCTGTGCCATACGTTGGCATCATACTTTTACCCCCACAAATCCACTCCAGTGCGTCTGATGACACGATTGACTCAACGTCTCTAAGAGTCAGACCGCAACCCCCGTCGCGTACACATACGCTGGCGAGTCAGATTATATTCTTCGAAGGGTGCGCACCTACTTTAATGAGTCACTGCGGATAGTCATTGAGAGTTCGACCACAAATTCCTTTTTTTATTAAGTCGATTCATTTCATGTGCATTTTTTGCCATACTGTCTCGGTCCGTATTTGGTTCCAGTAGCGATTCAGTTTGCGTAAAAAATATAACTTAATATCGTTTTCTAAAATGAGGTGTTTCCCATTAACTTTTAATATCTTTTCCTAAAACGAAGAGTATCACACTAACTTTGAAGCAGTTATAAGAATCAATGTGGATTGTCACTGTGCTGTAAACGAGGATTCTGGATAAGGTTTACATGATGTGAATTCCATTAACTTTGAAATGTTTATAAAACTATTTTCAATTGACTCGTGCCTTAATACCATACGCTATATTAGAACTTAGTGCAATTTCCAACAAAAAGCATTATATAAAGAGAACATATTAAAAAAATGCGGGGGTTCCGCAAAACCCCACGGTCCACTTACCTGAAGAACCCCCATAACTTCGACCCAATCTTATAAGTTCGCTAATGCAATCGCATTAGCACCTTAAATGCTCTATGCATCAAATAGATCAAATATATTTAACTAAAAGTCCCTGTAAAGAATTCTTACCTTTCATGCATCTCTTCGCATACAAATTCCTTACAAGAATTCTTTCCATTATACAGGAGCATTAAACCAAAACCTATTCGGTAACTTCAGTTGCCAGGCAAATTCCAACCTTCCCACACCTGTACCGCAGTCTCCTCATAGGAAAAACATTTCTTTCCCAAGGATAATTAATGCATTCAATGCATTACCTGGAAATGCATACAAAGAATTTTTCCTACAAGGGCATTCATACATGTATCAATGCATCTCTGCATTAGCGACCATGGACCGAATTTCCAATTAGTGTAGATATTCACACTAGAGTCCGATCCTGGCGTCGCCGTAGATGCCATGCACAATCGACACTGATGGTATACACAACCGTCATTATGTAACCATCTAAATTACTTTCCGAAGACTTGCAACTATTGATTCAGCTGCAAGTACTTCTCTCGGAAATACTTCTTTGTTTGAATCTTCAAACAATCACCAACGGCGCGCTTAGCCGCCAGATTGGATTCAATAGCATAAACATATGCAAACAAAAGAATCCGATTCTTCCAGTCGGCAGAGATACGATATACGATCTCCATTGTATAAAGTATCGCAATCCCTTTTAGCATCTAATGAGTGGCTGCTATTTACTCAGCTGACCCCCATTACCGAACGATGCTTTAGGTCGCTTCTCCTTTGTTCTTTTTCCCTCGTTGTAGGTTTCGTTTATCCTTTGCTAAATGCATCGATAAACACAGTGATGTGTACGAACACACACGCACACCATTGCGTGCCAGAGATCGCCTTCCATTGGCGACCACACCACCAAACTCACCCCATTAGCGAGTCAGCTCTGCACGAGCCAAATATCGCCGAGTCGTTTACCACCATCCGACCGAGCCGGTCGATCGGTCTCCCGCTCCTCGTCGCGCGCCGAGGATGTGTATATAATTAGTAGTTTCTACCGAGTCGTGTGTCATTGCGTTGAGTTAATCGAGTGAAATAGAAAGTAATTTTTAATAAGCACTTCTAAAACGTGTAGCGTCGAATAATAAATACAATACAATACAGATTTAAGCAAAATAAAACCGGAACTTACATTAAACAGCAGTGTGTTTTACTTCCTGTGTTGGTGTTTCCTTTGCTTCGGCGGAATCGTTTACTGTTCGTCGGAACGATTAATTTATGAAGTGGGACAAAGTAGAACTCGCACCCATCCCGGTACCACGACTTCGCTCCCCAAAAAACACCACAACAACAGTGAGTTTTTATTTTGCTCTCCTTTCGGACTCTTGGATATTTGGTCGGTCGTGCTCGTCGGAATAATTTTTACAGAACTGAAGCAGTGACAAGCAGTGGTGTTGTTAGTGAACCTGTGTCGTACGCCGGCACACCTACATTAAACCCCACAACTCACACCGGAAGATCGGCTTCTCAAAAGGACTTTCGCCAAAGAAGCCATACGGACGTATCCCTCTACGCCTTCACCTGAACCCTTGAGCCTTCAACTGGGATCAACACGCCCACACCGTGCGGTAAGAAAAAAAAATATAACTAATACTAAGTAACGGGGCAATTGAAAAGTCCCCGGCCTTCCATAGTAAAACACATTTTTTTGGCAAAATTCGTTTTTTTTATTCAATGTAATTTCGTTCGAGGTTTCGGCGATCACCTCTTCATTCGACGAAAATTTCCTCCCAGTGAGCAATCTTTTGAGATCTGAGAACAGGAAATAGTCGCTGGGGGCCAGATCTGGAGAATACGGTGGATGCGGAAGCGATTCGAAGCCCAATTCATGGATTTTTGCCATCGTTTTCGCTGGCTTGTGATACGGTGCATTGTCTTGGTGAAGCAGCACTTGCTTTTTCTTCAAAGTTCGGAAGTTTTTCCCATCAAAAACCAATGTTTGATCAAGATGCGATATTTCTCTTTTTCCATTTTTTACGAAGGCGAAAGTAGTGTCACTCAGACGACTGCAGCTTGTAAACGAATAGATGAAATATCACGAAACTTCATAAACTAGAGACATGTGGCACTCTCGAAATGAGCCGTGTTCATTTTCTAGTGGAAAATCTCATCATCATCATCATCATCGGCACTACAACCGGGAACTGGTCTTGGCCTTATTTAGCAAGTCCTGAGGCTTGTTAAATTTTCCATAATGATTTGTTTTTTTCCGGGCAAGATCATTAGTCCTGCGCCAGAGGGTCCCCGACGGGGAAACGAACCCCGGTCTCCCCCGTGACAGGCGGGTATACTAACCACTATACTATCGAGGAGCCCATTCCCAAAATCTCACCCATTGAAAAATCCCGGAACTTTTCCGCGCATGTAGTAAATCAGAACGGGGACCCAAACTTAACTCAAATCGAACTGTCCGAACCTTGTCAAATAAAATCTTGAAATTAAAGTTAAAATTATATTTCTTTTTCTCCAAACTAATATAAGACTAATAATTTGACTCTTCCACTTATTACTTGAGTATTACGTTTTCCCCATTTCTACCATCTTCATGTGACTTTCTATTTCCTTACTGTCGAAGAATTTGCACTGATAAATGATATATAACTTCTATCATATTGTTTGAAAAATGTACTAGTAAGTATATGTAAACAATTATAGCTAAAGTATCATAAGTTATCTGTATTGCTTATTGTAAAAATTATTGATGGTCAATAAATACAGAAATGTAAAAAAAAAAAAAGTGATAAATGATAAAAGTTGCTAAAATGTCGCTGCACATCCGTTTTATTTTTCTGTTGGCTTTTGTAGTCGCTAATAAATGTAAAAACAATCTAGTTGAACTATGTCGCCTGCTTCTCAGAATTAATTTACATAGCATTAAAAACATAATCTAAAACATCTACTTACATATGCATCTAGCAGACGGTTGATTTTTATAAGCATCCAGATAGATTGCTTTATTTCCTTGAGAAACTTTGCATATAGTGCTCTTCAGCTGTAAAGAGTAGGATGTGTAAGTAACTGCATCTGGATCGTCAAATGAGCAGATAAGTCAAACGCGTCAAGAAAAGTTTTAATGGAAAGTCTTTTCGGAATGGAAGAACAGAGCTAGGGAACGGTAACATATTAGGACTCTAGCGTGATGTTAACGCTTATTGAGTGAGGAGATAACATTTCAACAACCACAGCAACAATGTCGATGTCCTTTATGTCAGAAGTTCGAAACCAAAGATACAAGATAAATAAAGAGTGTCTCAACGAAATAAATTGAACACCCTCATAAAACCATCTAAATCACTAAAATTCTTGGGCATTACTTTCGAAAATAATCTCTCTTTCACGACTCACATAAATAATGTCATCCGCAAAGCGGGGATACAGCTGAACCTTTGTCGGAAAGTAATGTGGAAGGCAGATGGTCTCTCTCAGCAAGTCAAACTTCTACTTTATAAACAAATCATCAGGCCCACACTTACTTACGCTTGTCCCATCTGGTTCCATATCTCTCCCTCTCAAATGGAAAAACTTCGTATCTTCGAAAGGAAGTGTTTCAGACTAATCACAGGGCTACGCCGACAGCGCGACTCCCACAAATATATCGGAAGCCTTACGCTATATCACTCCGTCGGCCTGGAGAGATTGGATAGAAGGTTCCTGGAATTGTCGATAAGATTCATTGAAAACCTGTCAGCCAATCCAAACCCTCTCATCAATTCCCTTAGCCTCCCCAGCCACAATGCATCAAATCCCTATCTTCATGCACTCCATTTAAAGGCTCTCTTCTACGCAGGAAGATTAGTAAATGATGCGAACGAAATCATCTACCATAACAGGGTAACCGATCTTAACCACTTCAAATACTCAAACATTCAACCCTTTTCTCGGGTTCTTTCCTTTAACGAGCAGTCGGTGGAGAGACCTCCCTCTGCCGCTCCCTTCCCTCCTTAGGGTATGTAAAGTATGAAATCTCAACTTAAGCTTAAGACTAGGCTAATTTGTTCTAAATGACTATATGTGAATTTATTTAACTACCTTAGATATAAGCTAGATTTAAGTAGAGATAAGTAGTTTTAAGAATATTTATTGTAAACATTGACAATCCATCCTGGTTTTCATGACCTTTCCAGGAGTCCTACTAATAAATTGTATCTGGTATAGATCTCCTTAGACGTAAGACCTCAAATTAAATATTACTTGGAAAAATGTTCTAGACATTGTAAGTAAAATTGTCACAACTTAGTTAAGTTAGCTGTAAACTTTTGTAACTAAACTTTTAATGGTCAATAAAGACAGCGTTTTATAAAAAAAAAAAAAAACGAAATAAATTGTTCTTCATAAGATACGCATCATCGGACAAAATTATTATCGTACGCCATTTCAATCTTTAGAAAAACACCCAAAACGTTGCATGAATAATTTTTAGGAAGTGATTATGTTGGCTTCTAAAGTTTGGAGATCTGAATATATCGCAAGTCCTTCGACTCCGAACGTTTATCGTTTTTCTAAGCAGCGTATAATTTTTTAATTCTGTTGCTGATTCTACAGGAAACATCATTTGAAGACCTAACAAACAACTTAAATTCCTATTGGCACATCACCCTTAAACCCATAAGTTTCGACTTTTCTGTTCAACCCATAGTGAAGGGAATAGTCATATCCTTTTGTTGGCATTGGCATTCGATGACCGGTTCAAAGGAATGTATTGAACTTTATCGTTTTTGTGTAAGTTCAGGATTTGGTCCTCATTGAAATTCATTGCACACTACAGTATTATCTACTTGCCAATTCGCAGTGCAAGTCTAAAGAAAAGTATAGCATTTGAAATCCTCCCGCAAACAATATGCAGTTGACTTGAAAGGTTGCTGCAGTAGAGTAGAATTGAATGTACTAGTTAGGAGGATGATCTGGTTAGGCTGAAATTGAAAGATTGAGTTTTGATTTCATTTCATCGTCATCAATCTAAAGCGCTCTGGGATCTGATGGTGTACCTCCACAATTTAATAGCAATGGTGGAGTTGCTTTAAGCATTTCTAAATATAAATTTATTTTTAACAAATCTAAAATGTATTCACTTAATGTATTATTTACTCTTTTTTTTTATAAAATGAGGTATCTCATCATCGAATATCATTTCCATAGTGCATGGGTGATCTGAAAAGTTTCCTCAACGTGAAGATAAGTCAATAAAGCTAGTGAATTTAGTTGTGCATCTTTTGACAGTTACTCACGAAAATTTCAGCCATTGTGGACGCGTAAATTTAATTTGACAGTCGTTAGAGTGAGTCGATGTGAGTGTTTTTGTGAAAATGGACAAATTTGAGTATCGAGCTGTCATTAAATTTTTGGTTTTGAAAGCAAGTACGCCTACGCAAATCAAAGATGAGTTGGACCTTGTGTATGGGGACTCTACACCATCATTTCATCATCATCATCGGCACTACAACCGGGATCCGGTCTTGGCCTTATTTAGCAAGTCTCGAGGCTTGTCAAATTTTCCATAATAATTTATTTTTCCGGGCAATGTTATTAGCCATCATTTCATCATCATCATCGGCACTACAACCGGGATCCAGGCTTGGCTTTATTTAGCAAGTCCTGAGGGTTGTTAAATTTTCCATAATGATTTGTTTTTTCCGGGCAAGGTCATTAGTCCTGCGCCAGAGGCGCAACGAATATTTGAGCAGCTGAATTCAAACGTGGCCGTGAGAGCTTGGGAGACGTTCGTGATCTCCAACACTGCAACAACTGACGATAACATCGCTGAAGTTCACCAAATGGTGCTAGACGACCGCCGAATTAAAGTGAGAGAGATAGCAGAGGCTATGAAAATGTCCAAAGAACTTATTTGTCACACATTAAATCAAGATTTAGGTATGAGAAAGCTGTCTGCGAGTTGAGTGCCGCGTTTGCTCACGTTCGACCAAAAACGTGTTCGAATGAACATTTCCAATGCTCTGTTGGCGCAGTTTAGGCGCAATAAATCCGAGTTTTGACGCCGATTAATTACTGTCGATGAAACGTGGATACACCATTATACGTTCGAAACAAAAATACGGTCAAAGCAGTGGACTGCAAAGGGGGAATCCGCTCTAAAAAAAGCAAAAACTGTTTATTTCGGCTGGGAAAGTGATGGCGACTGTTTTTTGGAGATAGTCATGGAGTTATCTTAATCGGGAGGCGGTTCACCAACTGTTCGTTGACTTCAAAAAAGCCTACGACTCAGTCGCAAGACAAAGACTCTACCATATTGTAGTTGAGTCGGGAATCCCGAAAAAATATGCCGCCCTAATTCAAATTTAAATGAACGAAAACAAAGGGCGAGTTGGAATAGAAAAACGACTTCTCAGAACAATTTGAAATCCGGGATGGTCTAAAACAGAGGGATGGCCTCTCACCATGTCTCTTTAACCTTGTGCTCGAGTGAGTATGTTATCAGAAAGGTACAAGACGAGAACATGGCCGGATCTTCCCTGGACGGGGTCACACAAGTGCTCGCATATGCGGATGACATAGCCGTTCTGGGCGATAATCTAGAAACTGTAAGTAAAAACTGTGAAATCATCATGCAAGCGGCAGAAGAGGTGTGTCTAGAAATAAATGAAGACAAAACAAAATACATGATTACGACGCGGACAAGTGGACCTACGGGAACACATATAAACGTCAGAGGCAAGATATTTGAAAAAGTTAAAGAATATAAATATCTGGGAACAATACTGACGGCCAGTAAGAAATGTCGAAGGAAATTAACAAAAGACTGCATTCTGGCAACACTAGTTGGTACGCAGTGAGTAAACTGCTAAAATCTAAACTGCTGTTACGTAATATAATGCACCGCGTCTATAGAATCATCATCATGCCGATTGCTCTATACGGATACGAAACATGGGGCCTCACAAAACGGGAAGCAAACAAGTTCCGCGTATTCGAGAATAAAGTTCTAAGGGGTATCTTAGGCGGTAAATATGACGAGGAGGCAGGACAATGGAGGAAACTCCACAACAACGAATGTGGTGAGAGTAATCAGGACGCGAAGATTGAGATGGGGCGGATATGTGGCGCGAATGGGCAACGATAGGGCCGTGTGTAGAATTCCCGACAGTAGACCAATGGGAAGAAGACCGGCAGGACTTTCCATTTTTCCATTTTTAAAACATTTTTTGGGCTCCTCGATAGTATAGTGGTTAGTATACCCGCCTGTCACCCGGGAGACCGGGGTTCGATTCCCCGTCGGGGAGCCCCTGGCGCAAGACTAATGACCTTGCCCAGAAAAAATAAATCATTATGGAAAATTTAACAAGCCTCAGGACTTGCCAAATAAGGCCAAGACCGGTTCCCGGTTGTAGTGCCGATGATGATGGTGATGAAAACATTTTTTATATTCTTAGTTTCTAAATTATATGCTAGACAAAAAATGATTAAAATTCTAGGTTAATTATCTTATATCTGCGTCCTTCGCAGACGCTCTAAGCTAAACATTACTTAACAATTGTATAATTTGCCTTTCGGCAACAGAACTTTGTGGCAGTACTTATAATTATTTGAAAAACAAAGAAAAGTTTGAAAAACTTTGTGTCGATTTTTTTTTCTTTTTTTTCTTGAAATTTAACTTACTTAATTTTTTTTAATTTTTTTTTTTAATTTTATTTAAAAGCACTTAACTTAAGTTAACTTAAATCTTATATTACCCTAATTCTAGAAAAGCTAAGTCTATGTAAGCTGGCTGGTGATAGTGTGATTCTATACCGCCATTGGTATCCATGTCTTTATATGCCATTCAACCACCAGAACTGTTGACGCTGTCTAATACAATCGTCCCGGTCTCTGTGGGAGATAGCCCTACTGAAGCGCAGGAGCTCTTCTTCGGTGCGCGCTACTTCCCGGTCGTAGCACAATCGCCCGTCCACGGATGATCTACTTACATGATAGATCAGCGGAATTCCGGATCTATCCTGTATAAGCCCTTTCATGTCCAAGTCAAGGAACGCCTCTGGTGGAACAAAGCCGTTGCGACGCACGCTCTCATAGTACAGAGTGTTTGGATAATAGGCTTCGAAAATTAGGCCATTGGACGAGCTTATTGCTCTCGCAATATGTTTTCTGATTAATTTAATCATAAAATTATCCACCCTATTTATGTACGCTTCATTATATAAAGTCTCATTTGAATAATACTTTTTATAGTCCGATTCCGGTGTCCGATATAATCTGAGACAAGTTCTGAGACACATCCTTTCGAACACCCAAATCTTTTCCATCAGATTTGGACCTATGTTAAACCATACTGGACAACCATATATGAGCATTCTCCTGATTAGCGTCATGTAGCATATGACTTTTACCCTACTTGTCAGCATATGTAGCATATGACTTTTACCCTACTTGTCATAGCAAAAGTTTTCCTACCTTTGACCAAAGCAGCCTCTAGATGTCTGTTGAAATACAAATATTGATCTAGCCAGATGGCCAGGTATTTAACTAAACTCTTGGTTTCCAGTTTATCTCCATGCGGTCCCACGATAACTAGCTTTCGCCAGTTTTTCCTTGTGTCGTTCGTGGCTTTATATAATGGAGTTCTAAATAGGATGGCTTCACAATTCTGGAAGTTGATCTTAAGTTTCCAGTCATCGCAATAGCGCTGCACGTTGTTGAAGTCTCGCTATATTAAACTATTTATGATCTCAACTTTCGGAGCTGTTCTGTAAATTATGAGATCGTCTGCGTACGCAATAGCCTGCGGAAGTGCTTCTAATAAGTCGCTAATGTAAATGTTAAAAAGAATCGGAGAGAGTACCGCGCCCTGTTGCAGGCCATTCTTGATATTATACGTTTTATTAGAGGTCACATTACCATTTTTGACCACGAACCTCCTGTCCTTTAACATATCGTAAAGTACATAGTAAAGGCTTATGTATGCCATGTCTGACCAGTTTGTAATATAACCCTTCGATCCAGACGGTATCAAAGGCTTTTTCCAAGTCGATCAGACAGGCCCCTTTGCATTGATTCCTACATTTATTCCATTGTATGTCAGAGACCAGTTTAGCTGCAGCATGTGTGGTTTCATGACCCGCCTTAAACCCAAACTGGTTATTTGGAATAATGTTGTTGTCGTCTACCCATTTTAGCAGAGCTTTGTTAATAGTCTTTTCAAATGCTTTACTGATGCTTGGGAGTAAACTTATCGAACGCATGTTCATTGGGTTTGTACAGTCTTTGCCCTTTTTTTGGGATGGGCTGAATGATAGCCGTTTTCCAACGCGCGGGTTAATGTGCATTATTCAAAGCGTTGTTAAACAGGACCGTGTATATATCTATTGCCATTGGGGGCAGGTTCTTGAGTACGATGTTACACCATCTATTCCCACTGACTTTTTGCTTCTTAAAGAGTCGAAGATACCCTGGATTCCTTCCCTTGTGATTAAAATGCTATTAGCCTCAACATTGGCTTTAATGTCAATTGACAGATTATCGTCACTGAATTCGGTAAAACCCGGATTCTCCGATTGCCAATGTGAAATTTCATTTTGGAGGTGCAGGTGATTCAGAAGGTTTCTGTCCTCCAGGTCGTGATTTCGGTGAATGCTTTCATTCACCTTGTACATTTCCAGAAAGACAGCTCCCACAGCGTTCACCCTTTCCAAAGGATCTTCGATCACGAAGAGCTCATGGGGTATGAAGTCTTTTCGCTGTCGTGAGCCCGGTTCCTACTCCTACCACCATAGTGTCGCGCACGCTATTGTCACCAACTTGGGTGGTAAACGTTCGATTGTGGCTTCGTTGATAATTGAGCGGAAGATCGATTCGTGGAATGCACTGCCGTGGATACGGTTCTATCCGTCAAAAGCGAATAAAACACATTCTTTGTTTCTGTTCTTTTCCTTAGTTTTATTACGCACCAAATGGTTTACGACTTAAGCACTATATCCCAATTTTCTTGTATTTAGTTTATATTGTTGTTTAAAATAGTTTAAGACGCAAGCAAAGTATTCCACTTCGATTATATTGGTTAAAATAGTTTGATTAATATATAACGTAAGCACAGTATTTCGATTCGGTTATATTTAGTTAAAATAGTTTGGTTAATATATGCTACAAGGTATGTACAGTATTCACTTCGATTATATTTAGTTTAACGTGGAGGCCCGACATGCCTCCACGGAATCCAGGACGCGATTAATGATCACCATAGAAGCAACAGAATTACGAAATATTCATTTATTGCTCCGATGACTATATAAGGTAAGATATCCCTTTTGCGTTTTGTTCAACACAAAAGGGGTTGAAATACACACACGATGATTGCTTCTGCTGCTCATCATGTGCGTCCGCAAGTATGCAGACATAGCATAGATCCCATCTAAATGTTCGCAACAGGTGCGAGTATCTCAACGGAAAAAAGGGGTTGAAATGTTTACATTAGGGTATAGCGGCGTACAGCATTTGTGCCGTTTTGCTGCAGATCTCCACAGACAGGCAATACTTCCAACCAGCAATTACTGCCGAAAAGGGTTGCGACAGAGCGGTATGGTGTATAGGGGAACGTTGGATGTTTATACCATTATACATCCTTGATCCGCATCTCGTTTATGCTGCGTTTGTTTCATTGTGTCCCTTGGAAGGGTATGCCAATGCCGATCGATACGATCGACCGGTGGCTCTGTGTACGTGACCTGCCATGCACATGCGTGGAAAATTTCTTTCTTTTTGTGTGCGTGGTTAAGTTCAGGGATTATGTCGGTTACATAATGTTGTACCGAGTTGGCTCTTAGGGGCATGCTGTGTTGGTGCCCGTGCTTCGCTTGGTCGGGTGATCGGCGACCGACATGACTTGGTAATGTTGGTTTACGGATAGTGCAACCAAATTGCTTTAAGAATATAGCATTTGTTGCCGCTGGAATTTTATGTCAGCGAGAATTAATGTTTCACCGGTTTTTCTAATGTTACAGGCACGGCGTGGAAGGTAAATACATGCTTTTAGTGTATTTTAGGAAACTGTTACCTTTTGTACCTGTAAGGTAAGTAGTGGCGTTCAATGTAACTGCCACGGTACTTGTTTTTAATTCAGGTTGTATGCCCTAGATGGGGGTTTTTACCTAGGTAATGGGAAGATGGTTGGTGACGTTCAAGGGAACCGCCACAAGCTCACTATTGTTGGTTAGCAGCTGCTTGTTTAGATCAGTACGTGGAATTTGGAGACACTGCATCTCGTTTTGATTATTTCTCCTGAATATTTTATTTATTTGTGGGAACATATTCGGGTTATTAGTTTTTATAGCTCGAATTCTCTTGTTCCAATACAAATTTGTTGCTAATCTATAATTAGCTTTAAGTAATTGTTGGAGGTTTTTTAATCGGGATTTCAGTGATATTATCTCCTGGTCTTGTCTGTCTGTAAACTGTCTGTGTAATTGTTTTAATTTCGATAGCAATCTGCTCTTTTTCTTGTGGAGTGCGTTTATTGTTGCGTTTCTGTACATGTTAATGTGATCTGTAACTGTTGTTTTGGGAATTGTTTTGTCCATTGTTCGTTTTACGGTTTCGTCCATTTGTTGAATGTATTTGTCGATTTCGTCATTTGTCAGGTTTCTGTTTACTGGCAGATTAAAGTCATTCGAACGAAGTTCTCTTGTTAATGATCTGGTGAACCGCGGCCATAGCATTGCCCTGTGGTTGTAGGGTTGCGGGATCACGAATTCCTCCAGATCTGCGAGATCGCTCGGAAGCTCCATTACTACCGTGAATGCACAGTGGTCACTGTCGTATTCAATCGTCCGTAAACAGTTTCTGTTTCGTCTGTTGGTGTTAAGTAGTCTCAGTCGTGAGTCAATTAGCAAGATATCTAAGAACGATCTACCTCTAAGGAACGATGGATATTCGGTAGCTAGCAGGTCAGTTCTATATTCAATATGATACTGATCTAACCAGCCAGCCAACTGATTTCCTCAGGCATTAGATATATAATTTCCCCAATTTCTATGCTTGGCGTTCACACCTCCCCCTAGGATAAACTAGTTTTTGGCCAGGTGCAAATGTAAGCATCGAAAGAGTGTCTCGAGCTCCGCTATAAATAGGTTATGTTGGTGCTCCCCAGGTGCATAGACCGCAATCGCATACAAACCTCTTCCTTGCTAAAGGGATATGCGTACGATACAGGCTTCCAGCACCCGGAACCTGCGCACTTCTCCACTATATATAACTTTGTGATGGATTCCTTTTCTAATAAAGATTGCGACACTGTTTTGTCCACTGTTCCCTTGACGAGAGGAATCCAATGAAAAGGCAGGAAGGAACCACACAAACCAAAGTCCGAGATCTTTACTTCAGGAGATTAACCTTTATTTACTTTATTATTTAAGTTGGATACACCTTGTTTTATTATGATGAACTGGTACCTGGCGATGATTGCTCCGATAATGTGAGCGCAGGGAAGGTTAGCTGTAGACTGACTCATTGGGTATAACTGCCAATTCAAAAGGGGACGCTATGACCTCATCGTGGTGACAATCGGCCAGCTGGTGCCAGCTGCTGCGTAACTGGTATACACAGCGAATGTACTAGATTTCTCCAGTACATTCCAGCACATTTAATTGCCAATCCGCAACAGTTATTTTTAACAATTATTATTATTTATAGTTATCACCAAACTCACCCCTGTTTTGTTTTTTGAAGGTGTTGAGACGTGGTCGATTGCCGCTTCTGCTGCTGGTGGATGTGGTTCACTACAGGTCCCCAATAACAACTCCTTTTTGTTTATGTTTATATACCCTATTTTATTGTCTTTATTTAATACATATTAATTTGTCTTTTGATCTTTTATTTCACTTTATGAAAACTATTATTTCTTTATTACATATTAATTTGTCTTTTGATCTTTTATTTCAATTTATGAAACCTTTAATACATTCGATTTAGCACAACCCCACGCTTTTATTTCACGATTTCAACCAACGAGCCAATTTAAGTATATTAGTTGAGCGACAACCACCTTCGCTCACCGCGTATTCTAATTTTTCTTTTTTACGTTTACATTTAAAATGGTCGGAGCACACAACCTTTTGCTACCACGACACAATACAGAAGAAGGAACAATCTAGTGTCTTTCGCCACATATCCTTTTTCGTTCCGCTTCCACGATAGTTATTTCTATGAAGCGGCGGACTTGGCTAATAGGGGGCGACTATGGCTAATAGAAGGCAATTGACTATTGTAATGTGAAAGGGGGTTTTTAAATGAGGTTTACTTTTATTTAAATTATTTACTATTGTATTTGGGGATATTCTATTGTAAAAGGAAATTAGTGATTTGGAGGGAAGGGATCTGACGGGAAGGATATGTGTGAAGACACGAGATGTTAATAATTCAAAGGGGGGGGGGGGGATAATTATTGACCTTTAATTATATAACAAATTTCTACCTATGGTCTTTTCCACATTTCACGCAACGGTGCTGCATTTCACAGTTCGCCGCCGCGTGACCAAACCTTTGGCAGCGGACACATTGCAGGATGTCTCTGCCTTTTTTTAATTTGTCCCATGTGACAATCTGATGATCCAAGACTGTAATTTTTCTTAGACCACCAAGTCTGCTGCTGAGCGTTAGTTGAACTAAAAAGAAGGGTAGCTTGCGGTTTTCCCTTCTTGCCTTGGTTGTGGTGAACGGTTTTACGGAGATAAACTCGAGATCTTCGTGTTTTAAATTTTGAAGCATCTCGAGCAGGTCGACACCCTTTAATAGAACCGTTACCCTCTTTGTTTGCTTCGGCGTGAACGAGTAGAATTGCGCGGTGGCCCTTTTTAGGACCTCATTAATTTTTTCGTGGTCTGCCACCGCATAGGTTTGAATGGCATGCCTGTTACCAGCCAGTCTTTTAACTACAAAATTGTTTCCTATAGCTAGCTTACAGAGACTTACCAATTCCTTACACTCAATATCTATGGTGTTGATTGGTGGCATCTTTATTTTTTCATTGTTATTGTTGCTTTGCCGCTGCTGTGTTGCTTGCTGTTTCGGTGGTCGATTTTGTGTTGATAGTTGTTGTTGGTGTTGATGTTGCTGTTGCTGTTGCTGTTGCTATTGCTGTTGATGGTGAAACTGTTGCTGTTGGCCGGCTTTTGGCTTCGGCTTTTGTTGTTGTTCTGTGTCTTTTTCTTTTTCGAGTGCCGCTATTTTTACTTTCGGCGTCTCTCTTCTAGTCGGGCTCTTGCAATCGCAAGTTTCGCCTACAATTCACTTATTTCCTCTTTTTCATCCTCAGAGTCTGAGGATGCAAGAGAAGCGAATGAGTTGTTTGCCCCATACATGTTAAAGTTGGAGGGGGGTGGGAGCTCATTGACCTCCTCCATTTGCTGATCTCTTTTCTCCGTTGTTAATTTCGCGGTAGTACTTCGTGTCACAATGGAGTTTTTCGGTGTACCTTTTCGTTTGTGTGTTGTCCGTTTTTATCTTCCTCCGTGTACATGCCGGACCTTTCCAGTTTGTTTTCATTAATAAACACAAAGGCCAACTGCAATACGAACCACGAAGTCGATTTCTCCCATAGCCGACTCGAACTCGGCTATCGTCGGCTAAGAGTCAGTAAACTTGCACTCGCACCAAATGATGCTTTGAAATCTCTTTGCTTAACTAGCAATATATTGTGTTTTAATTTTCACTTTTACGACTGAGGTGATATATTTTAATTGTTTTACTTTGTTTTTTGCACCTCACTGAAGTGATTTTGTGAGCACGTTTTTTGTCACTTTTAACATTCGTTTTGTTTGTTTGTTGTTGTTGCACTTTGTTTTAATTGTCACAACACGTCACGTCACTGTTTTTCCATTTCGCGGCTTCGTTCTCGTTTATGAATTAGATTAATTATATCAATAGGTTGTCCGTTTTTTAAACACCCGTTTTGAGACTGAGTATTCACAGAGTGAAAGCCGATGTTTTCGTGATATTAAAACACATTGGTTATGTGATAAATAGAACTTTAGGTAGTAATGTAATTGTATGTTTGTCTATGGGCAGGACTCCCGCGACCGTCACACAACGATACACACTGACCGAGTGCGGACGTGTTTTCAATTCAGCGATCGAGATAAATGTAAAAGTTACTTTTATGAGTCGCGAGTGAAATTTGAAATAATAAGACTATTTATAAATAAATCAATTCTAGTGACAAGAACAGTCAAAACAATGATATTATACATAAATATAAACAAATAAAAGAAAACGAAGCCACGTGTTTTGACAGCCAAAACAAACACCGTTTAATATTAATCAACTGTGAGAGTGTATGTGAGCACGTGTTTAGCGAAAAAAAAAAAATTAAAGTAAAAGAAAAACAAAACAAAAACAATAAATATAAATAAAAAAGAAACAAAAGGAACTAAAATATATAGTGAAATTACAAAGTGAAGCCAACCTAATAACTGATTTACAACAAAGACTGGCCAGCTATCTTGGATGCAACAAGCTCGGTGTAGTGACCCTCAGCATGCAGAATGGCAGACAAAAAAAACAAAATATTAAAAAATTGAAATCAAAATCCGCGTTAATAAAACGCCCGGCGAGCCCCCCACTAACACGAGCGACAACAAAAGTCAACAAGCCAAACGAGGCAATAACAGACTTGCTCGAAAAGGCGCAAAAAATGGAAGAGGACAATACATTCCCTCCGGTTCCATAAAATGACGGCCATGTAACCAATAACATGTTTGCATGTTTAGCGACTACAGACACTGAGGACGAGGAAGAGGAAATCAGCGATCTTGAAACGAGGCTAGCCGAGCAAGGGCACAATTAGCAGAGAAGCGTCGCAGAAAAAAGGAATTGGCAGAAAAGGAGCAGCTAATGGTAAAACAACAGCAGCAGAAAAATCAGCAACAATGTGCACAACAGAAGCCTACCTAACAAAAAGGATATCCACCGCAAGAGATTACAAAACAACCACCACAACAAGAGCAGCAGGCAGCAAAAAGGAAAGCGAAGATGCCACCCATCAACATTACAGATGTGGACTGTAACGAACTGGTCAGTCTATGTAAGCTTTCTATTGGGGAAGATTTTTCAATTAAAAGACTGATAGGGAATAGGTTTGCCATACAGACAAATTCGGTTGAGAACTTCGAAAAAATGAAAAATGGGCTAAAAAGGGCCACCGCGGAATTTTACACCTACACCCCGAAAGAAGTAAAGAATATAACGGTTCTACTAAAAGGCGTTGACCCTGAAACAGGATCAGAAGTTCTATTACAAACCCTACGAGAGCTTAACTGTAATGATATTGAGTTTATCGCAGTAAAACCTTTCAATACAGCTAGGGCTAGACGGGAGAATAGAAAATTACCATTCTTCCTGGTGCAGCTGGGCCCTGGGAGCAAAATTGGTGGACTTAGGAAAATCAATATCCTGAACCATCAAATTGTCACATGGGACAAATTGAAAAAAAGCAGAGATATAATCCAATGTCTTCGCTGCCAAAGGTTCGGGCACTCCGCAGCAAACTGCGAAATGCAGTATCGATGCGTAAGATGCGGACAGGACCACAGCGCAGAACAATGCACATTAGGTAAAGAAAGGGTAGACGACAGATCTCTTCTAAAGTGTGCAGTTTGTAAGAGTGAGGGACACCCCGCTAATTATCGAGGCTGTCCTAAGTTCCGCAAACTACAAGAAAAAAATGTTTTCACAGCAACGAAAATTAGAACGCCCGATAGCACTAAATGTAACACCCCAGTTCTCGTATGCTCAAGTAACAGCTGGTAGGAGAAACACGCCACAACCTCCAGAAACAGTAACACTAGCAGATGTGCTCACAACCTTGCTCGCTATACAGATGCAGATGACACAAATGCAAAAACAAAAAAGGACCAGGACACTAGACTAGACTGGGTCTATTCGCAGTTGTCTAGCCAGCCGTCAATATAAACCCCCCAACAGAAAGCACAATTAAGGATTTAGTCGTAAATGTAAATTCACTTATCAGAATCGAGAGAAGAGCCGCTCTCTTTAAACTGTTGCAAGACGAAAGTCCTGACGTGCTTCTGGCTAGCGAAACTAAGCTGAATCAGAGGCATAAACTATGTCACACAAACTACGGCATTATACGAAGAGATCGACCCAACTCCACACAAGGAGGAGGGGTGGCAATCTTTGTTTAAAAAAGAACTTCAACATAAGGTAATATACAGTGGTGAGATGCGCAGATTTCAGGTGCTTGAAGCGTGCATCATCCGTATACCTCTCCGACAAAGTAGGGGGATGTATGGGATATCTGCCTACGCACCAGAAGCACATCAACAAAATCTATTTATAGTGGAGCTAGAGACTCTTTTCCAATGCTTACAACTTTACTCGGAAGGGAACTATTACATCGTAGGTGGCGATTTGAATACTAAACACCCAAATTGGTGAAATAGCATATCCAACACTAGAGGAAATCAACTGGCTGGTTGGCTAGATCGACATCACATTGAATATAAGGCTGACCTGCTAGCTACAGAATATCCTTCTTTCCCCAGAGGGGGATCGTTCCTCGATATTATGCTTATTGACACACGAGTTAAACATACACATACTAACAGACAAAATATAAACTGCCTACGCACAATTGAATATGACAGCGATCATTGTGCATTATCAATCGTGATAAAAACACCAAGCGAAGTTGTGGAACTCGGTGAATGTATGATACCGCAACCCTATAACTATGGGAGTATGCGATGGACGCGTTTCACGAGAACCTTAACAAGAGAGATTCGCTTAAAAGATATTAAGCTTCCTACCAACAGAAACATATCCAACGATGATATCGACAAATACATACAAAAAATGGACGAAACCATAAAACAAACTATGGACAAAACAATACTAAAAACCACACCTACGGACAACATTAACATGTACCGAAACGCCACAATCAACGCAGTCCACAGAAAAAAAAAGTAGACTTCTGTCTCAACTAAAACTACGGTACGGACGATTTATTGATAGGCATGACAGGAGATAATATCACTGAAGTCCAGATTAAAAAATCTCCAACAGCTAATAAAAGCCAACTATAGGCTATCAGCAAATTTGTATTGGAACAACAAAGTTCGGGCGGTAAAATCCAACAACACCCGCAAATTAATAAAATATTTAGATGGAGTAATGAAAACGAGATTCAGTGTCTCCAAATACCACGAACTGACGAAAACCAACGAATGCTGGCAAATATAGGCATAGACACAAACAACGCCATCCTTAATGACGAAGTTTTTGTGTTTGAAGATCCCTTGGAAAAAGGGAATGTTGTAGGGGCCGTCTTTCAAGAACTGTACAAGGCAAATGAAGTAATTCGTCGCAACCATGACTTGGAGGACAAAGTTCTACTGAATTATCGTCATCTTCGAAATTACATTTCACAGTGGCGATCAGAAAACCATGGTTTTATCGAATTCAGTAATGAAAATACGGCAAACGCCGAGATCACTGTCGAAAGCGCTAACAGCCTTTTGATCACTAGTGAAGACATCCATGGCGTCTTTGCATCATTAAGAAAAAAAAAAATCAGTTGGAATCGATGGAGTACCCAATATCGTACTCAAACATCTTCCTCCAATCGCAATTGACATATATGCAGTCTTGTTTAACAACGCTCTGAACAACGCACACTATCCAGTACGTTGGAAAACGGTCATCATCCAACCGTTACCAAAAAGAGGGAAAGACAGAACAAACCCAAAAAATCTGCGATCGATCAGTTTGTTACCGAGTATCAGTAAAGTATTCGAAAAGGTTCTAAACAGGGCTCTACTTAAATGTGTTGAGGACAATAATATTATTCCAAATAACCAGTTTGGTTTTAAAGCTGGTCATGAAACCACACATGCCGCAGCTAAACTGGTTTCAGAATTTCAGTGGAATAAAAATCTGAAACAGTGCACAGGTACTTGTTTGATTGGCTTGGAGAGGGCCTTCGACACCGTTTGGCTAGAAGGGTTATACTACAAGCTAATGAGACTAGTCATTCATAAACCACTACTGTATATACTATACGACATGTTGAATGAAAGGAAATTCGTCGTCAAAAGGGGCAATGTGACCTCCAACATTACTTGCAATATAGAAAACGGTCTGCAACAGGGAGCGGTGTTATCTCCGATCCTTTTTAATACTTACACTAGCAACCTGGTAAGGTCTCTTCATCAGGCTATTGCGTATGCAGACGATCTGGTAATATATAGAACAGCACCAAAAATTGAAATCATTAACGGATTATTACAAGGGGAGTTCAATTATGTTCAGCGATACTGCGACTACTGGAAACTCAAAATCAATATCCAGAAGTGTGAAACCATCCTCTTTAGAACACCACTGGCTGAAGCTACCAGAGACACCAGGAAAAACTGGCGAAAGCTAGCTATTATGGGACCACACCAAGAAACACGAAACCAAAACTGTAGTAAAATACTTAGCCATCTGGTTGGATCAGTATCTATATTTTAACAAACATGTGGAAGCTGCCCTGGCCAGGGCAAGGAAAGCTTACGCTATGACAAGAAGACTGTTTCATAGTAGTCAACTTGACAGCAGAGTTAAAGTTATATGCTACATGGCTCTCATCAGACCGATGATCATATATGGATGCCCAGTGTGGTTTAATGTGGGACCTAGCTTAATGGAAAAGATTCGGGTTTTTGAGAGGCAATTCCTCAGGACGTGTCTTAACTTACATCGGACTCCTGAATCCGATCACAAAAAATATTATCCCAATGAAGCGTTGTACAGTGGGGCCAATATAAACAGAGTGGATAACTTTATGATCAAGCTGATCCGAGGGCATATTGCGAGATCAATGAGCTCACAGAACGATTTAATTTTTGGTGCATATTACCCAAACAATATGTATTAGGAGGGGGTACGTCGCAATGGCTTTATTCCACCAGAAGCACACCTTAGTCTTGACATGAACGGCCTCATACAAAATGAATCCGCTATACCGTTGATTTATCACGTGCGTCGGTCGGGTATAGACAAACGAATATGTTATAATCGAGAGGTTGCGCACACTAATGAAGAGAGCCTGCAGTTCAGTACGGTAGTAGCACAGAAAATCCGAAAAGACACGAATAAGCAACACCAGAGATTTTGGTGGCTGAGTGGCAATTAAAAACCTGTTTCCTTATAAAACTTAAGCAATAATATAATAATAATTAAAAAAAACCCGACAAACAACGGAAAGCTTACATAGATTTAGCATTTCGAAAATTTAATTTTGATGTTAGGTTTAGAATAGAGTTAAGTTAAAAAAAAATCTATAGATAGTTTAGTATTTAAGTTAGATATAAGGTAAAAACAATATCAAAAACAAAGTTTTTTCTTTTCTTCATTTTCTTTGTATCCAATTAAGTTCCCTAAAAATGCATGTAAACAAAATAACCATAATGTCGAAAGACAAATTCTCATGCTTTAAGCGTATGCATGTAACTTAGAGAGTCCGCAAGGCACCAGTAAGTTAAGAAATAAGATAACGTAAGCTAGAGTTTAATCATTTTTGTCTAGCAAGTAAGTAAATTATAATAATAGGAAGAAATAAAAAATGGTATATTAAAAAAAAAAAAACTCCCGCGACGGAGATGGGAGGACGTTGTAAAATTTGACCTTGAGGAGATCGGATAAGATGGTCAAGCGTGGAAGGAGAGTGCACAGGACAGGGAACGATGGCAGAGTCTAGTCGGTGAGGTCATGAACTTCCGTGTTCCTACACGCCAATAAATAGTAGTATAGTAATAGTAATAGTAACTCGTGTAGCACCCATACTCGAGCTTCTTTTTGTATCAAACCTTATTCAAGTGCTTCAAAACGGTTTATTGCGCATTGTCTAACTCCCTGGTAATCGAAACAGTGCTTACATGACGATCGGACTCGACGATTCCCATGATTTTCCACAATTGACCTTCCAGTGTGTGGTGCATCTTTGATATCAAAATTACCGGAACGGAATCGACGAAACCACAATTACGCATGATTGGCTGTTACAGCATCAAGACCATAAGCACTATTCTCATTTTCAGCCGCCTGGTTTGTATTTTCGCCTTTATCGAAGAACAACGGTCTCTTTACTGATCTCCACACTCTAGTTACCCAAATGCAGATCAACAAAATTACTTTTTGAAATATTTTAAATAAATAGCGTCTGGTGTCAATGGGGTGCTCCTGCCCGAAAGCCACCAGAAACTGAATGCGTTGACCTTCATTAATTTTAACAAATGTGTATGAAAATAAAAATTGAGTCAGTCTTAACTGAGACCGATCGGCAACGACACATTTCCTTTATTTCTTGTAACTCGCACTCATACCAAACTGAGTCAAACAATCACAAAAGTACGAAATCTTATCTTCCTAACGCTATTTAAAATAATCCGATCGCACTTATAAAAGGCGAGATACAGATTACTAAATCCATACATTGCAAAAATAATGGAGTTCTTTCTAGTTAACCTAATATTAATATTGATAATCTATTTGTTTTTAGTTTTGTAATAAGTGATTATCGATGAAATCCCAGTGATCACTATTAATGTCCAGTTTTTAAATACAGGTGTTTTTAAGACATGTTAACCCCCTAAAGAGAAAATCTAATTTTTGTCGTTTTGGAAAACTCCAAGAAAAGAAATAATATAAAGGAACTGTATGAAAACACATCCTGGATAGCTTCAAATTCATGTAATTGTAAGGAACTGCTTCTCATAAACATTTTTCTTAAGAAAAGTTACCCCACACCATCCAAAAGAAGTTCCAAAAACTACACTCACACCTGTTCCTAACACTAGCACATCTAGTGGAAAGTCGACGCCCTTATTGACGACACGTATAATACCTATTACATTTTGAGTTTGACGTGTCTACAAAGGGAACCAAACGTTAAGGACGAGGTATTCAGGAATCCAATCTAAGCATACGTACCGGGTTCACTTCAATAACAGTTCCCTATTGGTTCAGTACTAAACTCAGCTAACACCCCACGGTAGAATCCTTCTAGACCGAAAAATAAAAAAATAAAACACAGTTCGATGAGCATTCTCAAGAGTTTCTGGAGAGCACTCAGCTAGAACTCCATCGAGGTCATTGTAACTCAATACTCTTAAGAAGAGGAACGTATGTCCTTTTTATTCAGATACTCAACAAGTAAAGTTCATCACTGTCGTCTTCAAGGGATATGAGATTATGTGAATAGTTGCTTTAAGCTCACATAAATATCCGACCCGCCCATGTCCAAGGAGCGGAATAAAAGTGACAGCCACTCATACGTGCGAACAAGTCTGTAAGGACTTCAGTGAAGGGCCTCAGAAAAGTAGCAGTAATACGATTATTAAGTCGAAAAGGTCCTGAGAGCTAACCATTATTTAGTCACAGGAAATGCAATTGCCTCATGGTTCTGTGAAGCAGTAGTTATAGTCAGTTAACGGAAATGTAACATTGGTTTGAATGATGTTTTAATATTATACGACTTTTTAAAACGCTGCGGCAACAAAGTAATGTTTCATTGGCTTAGATACCCCGTTTCTTTTTTCGCATAGGAAGGCTACAAAAGGAATCTTTGAGATAATGTTAAACCTTAGTGCGATCAGAAGAAGAAGGAGAGTATAAGGAAAGAAATTCTCCGATGTATGTTTGGCTAAAATGCCTGAATATTACAATGCCCAGAACATTCTTGATCAAACAGAGTATCTCATATTCGTGCGGTTCGGCTAAAGAATGATGCACTATGTTTATTTGTGCGTCCGACGTCCAACGTTAACTGAACTGAGCAGTTTCCAATTTGAATAACTACTTACTTTGAAAAATGCTCTTACGAGCATGTGGTTGCAGCCGAGGAAATTTAATTCTGGGTAGGCAGAAGCTGGTAGACAATATCACTTCGGATGTATGTGACAATGCCGCATGTAGAAAGAGTAAGAGCACTAAATTATGACCAGGTCACACAAAATTCGAAATATTGGATTCAGTTATTATGGATTTCACATAGAGCAAGGATGACACGGGCTTCGGTTATATAAATGAGCAAACATGGCAGAAAAATGTATCCTTACCGGACGCATGTCATACTGGTCGATTCTCGCATCATTGCAAGGATACGAATACTTCTTGAACTGATATGTAAACTGATATTGGTAATGAATAAGCGAAAGCAGCTACTACATATGTTCTGCCCCTATACTGTGTAATGTAAGACTGCTGCTGTTCCTTAGGTAAGATGACGTCAGATCGCCAAGAAAGTATAAAACAAAAATCCGGTGTAAAGGTCTATAGTAAAGGTAATATAATGTCGGGTCCAATTGGTTCAAATGATATCTACAAAAGGGTTGAGAATCCTAAGAGAGTGACCTTTGCTTAACAATATGGCAAGCCACGAGTGCCACAGGTTTCTGCCAAGTTAAGTAGACTATAGTCGTTGGGCAGGGCACGAATGCCATAGGCTTTTGCCAAATAAGTAGAGAATAATCGCTGTGCATGCCATGAATGCCATAAATGTCTGCCAGAAATAAAGAGACCCAAGTGTTTTCGAAGTTAGCTTGCGTCTGATTTATTCTTCCAAAAATCGGTTCTTAGATACTATTTCCCACAGGAGAGTAAAACAAGCGAAACTCCACAACAGGAAAAGGAAACACACTGATCACCCGAAAGCAATTAAAACACAAGTCGTTCTTAATTAATTTTTAATTTATTTCACGTTCGTTATTAAAATTGTGAAAGATAATTGTCTTAATAAAAACCACTTTGTTCACACCCATTATTAAATATGTTAGTGTTTTTATTCTTTACTTAAAGTTATTATTAATACTATATTGATTTTTATGAATTCTTATATTATACTTCCTTTGCGACACGACCTACGCTTATCCGCAGCGCGACGGAGAGTTCCTTCTCAGATGACACGTTAATAGGTGAGTATCATGCACCGCGATATCATATACCATACATGACGCACATCCATCGGGACATCTGGGAAATGAGTATTGTTATGTGATGCTTTTTGTCTTGGCTTTTGCGTGTGCCGTCCAATGTTTTATTTAAAGATCGTGGATTTTGAATTATGATCCAATTATCCGTTCGTATTATGAAAAATATGGTCCATTAAATCCGTAACGAATATTAGGGAACTCGTACAGCTTGAAATAAAAAGAATCGTTCGAGGACATTAATATTTGTGGGAGCGAACAGAAGTGTGAATTGGATGCAATGTTTTAATATTTTGAACTTCACTCCATATGAGACGGGCAACGACAGGACCGCGCATAGAATTCTTGACAGTAAGCCAACGGGAAAGAGACCGACAGGGCGGCCGCGACGGAGATGGGAGGACAATGTTAGGTCGGACATCGAAGAGATCGGATCTGATGGCCGAACATGGAAGGAGAGCGCACGGGACAGGGAACAATAGCGAAGACGAGTCGGTGAGTCATGAACTTTCGGGTTCCTACAGGCCAATAAATAGTAAATAGTACTCCATATGAGACACACGACAAATCTTGTCAATTGTTTTTCAATTCTTTATCTATCCTAACAGGGAAAAGCTTAACCGAGATTTGTATAAAAGGGCGATGCATTTTGATTTCGGCAGTCACTGCCGGCTGTAGGATACATCCACCGACTTAAACGCAAATTATCAGACGCAAAAAACGTAATCTGCGTTCACTACCGGAACCAAGAAAGTCGGTGTTGTATGCTTTCATTCCTGACATCCCTGTCTTCATATAGTAAGAGACCGTACGCATTAACCCTGTAGAGATTATCAGTAAATAACACCGTGGGGTGGATAGTCGCGACGCCAGCATGGGCGAGAGTTCTACTATCCACCCACTCGCCGCTAACGTTCCGATGTCACACGAGTGTTCCGCTGCCTGCAAACGAACGATCGCCAGGAAGAGGAATAACCACAAATAAAACGCACACATTAATTGGTGATCACCGCCTTTTTATTACTTAAATTTTTTTTGGTTTTACATTTAACACTATTGTATTTAGACCGGGGGTCTCTGGTGAAGTTACTTTTAATTAAATATATTAAACACTACTGTATTTAGACCGGGGGTCGCTGGTGAAATTACTTTTAATTGAATATATTAAACACTACTGTATTTAGACGCAACACTAGCCACGACTCGGGGTATAACACGCGTGTCCGCAGCGCTACGAACAGCGGGAGCGGCAACGACCATGGCGGTCGGCGGATGGAAAACGACTCAAAGATTCAATTCGCTGGCTAAGGAGATTCTGGGTGCATTCGCTTTCACTGTGGTGATAACCGGATCTCATAAAGGGGATCGTCTTGGTACACATGTCTATGTGTACGTCGGTTCTTTTCATGGGTCGGAGCCATGATAACGAATCTGAAACACCAACAAGGGGCATAATGTGTATCCAAGAGATGTGTGTTCGTTGATACAAACAAATCGAATTTCGCGGGATGCTAATGGTTTGTGTTTGATTATGCGTCGAGGTCATGAGGGGTGGATTCAGGGCAACTACGATACAAAGGGAAAAGCGACCTATGCATCGTTCGATAATTAGGGTCAGCTGGATAAATAGCAGCCACTCATTAAATGAAAACTGCGTTTAGGATACCACAAACGATATGGATTGTTTATGGTATCGCCAGGAAGCCTATGCAGGAACAGCGTTCTTTGTTTGCACTTGGTGCGACTTAGGGAAATTGGCTTCAGCGTCGATTGCGCTAATTGAATGCAGCTGCTTGTGTATTTTATTGCTGGAAGAAAAAGGTCGCCAGCCAACGTGTATAAAAAGGGATGTGTTGTACACATGAATGAAGCTGGGAAAAGGCGACGCAAGGATCATTATCCCTGGTTGGGATGGTTACATGATATGTGAACCGACAAGTTTTTTTTCAGGGATATGCTGTTTGGAACAGAATTCTTTAGAGGAATTTTGAATTCAAATAAATAAATGCAGGTAAGAATTCTCTTACAGGTACTTTTAGGTTATATAAATTGGATCTATTTGATGTGTGAAGCATTTAAGGCGCTAATGCGATTGCATTAGTGAAGTTAGGAGATTGGGTGAAAGTTATGGGGGTTTTTCAGGAAAGCGAACCGTGGGGTTTGGCGGAACCGCCACAACACCCCACCCCTTTTCAGATATACCTAACATTGTCACGGATGTGGCCGATACAGTCTGTCGTAAGGCAGCCAGAAGTCAGTGACACAATGAAGGACTAACTGGCCGTTGTCTCATTTAAGCTGGCGTTCCCTTCACGTTTTTACCCCCGACAGACAGTCTTTGGATTGGCGTCCAATACTATGGACTCTAAAATCATTGCAATAATCCAAACAATGGTCAGTGTCTCGATTGACGTTCGAAGCGGTGGACACCAAAAATCAATTTATTCACCATCCAAGTCTTTCAATAAATCTTGAGTTTGCCGTTGGGAGTCAGAATTAATAGTATATGTAAAGAAGGCAACAACTCACATTACAACTCTGGTCGTCACTATGCCCAGAGCTCCGGAAGCCTCGAAATCAGAATAGAGTAATTTGTTCTTTTCAGAACAAGGAAATTGTTTGAGATCACTACAGGAGTATGTGAGAGACAACAGATAGAGATTAAACGATACCCTATTAAAACAAATCGTTTGAAAATTTCTATTTGCATCCTCGGTTAAAATGTTTTTCTTATTTACTAGTTGATATTCTCTTTTCAGCAGATCTCTGTGCATGGGTTCTATATAAGCCTACCAAAGGACCATTTTTAACACTACTGAGAGGTCACTTATACATATTTAAATATTAAAAACATACAGCGTAAGTTCTTCCAGCGAGAATGAAAGCGGTATAGTGTACTTGAATTCTAACAGCTTCTAAGTTCTAGTTCGTTGCCCGCATACCCATTCTGAAAGCTAATAATATGGCTATTACAGCGATGCTTTATTTTTAGCGATACGAGTGCATTCGACGTTACTCTTACACAGAGAAGACATATTACTGTATCCGTCCTATCGACGTTCACTTGTCGCTATGATACTCCTCCTCTTCAAAGCATTCATCAACGCATGGGATATAAGTCGACTGCAATCTAAGCCCAGAATGTAGCACAATTGAAATGCACGAAAAGGAGTCCGCTTTTCATAATCACGGATTGAAGGACCGGACAAAAATATGTGGATGCTCCTATGTTTCCTCCTTCCATAGGTAAAGTAGGAGTCCTTTTGCAGGTTTTTCGAATGGGAGATAGAGCAAGGACTCTTAATATCCTTCGGCACTCCATCGTTCTCCTTTTCGCTTAATCTAATTTCTTTTCATTCTCGTTTGCTCCATTTACTCTGCCAAGGTCTCGGCTATAATCAACGCCCTTTGATAGACGTGTATCCCTAAGTGTTGGTCCTTTTTGCAATATTATTCATTTGCAGCGTTTCCTCAGCGACGTAATTAAAAATTATGAAATTCCTTTCAAGCTACTTGAAATATTGCGTTTGCTTGCAAGTTTCTTGCTGCTCTCAACTACGTGGAAACTGCAATGTAAAAGATGTCGATTGATGAAATCATCGCCCCAAAATTAAATTCTCAATGGAAAATGAACTAAGGATATAAGCTTGAAAGATAGATACACTTCTGTCACATAAATCCTATATAAGAATGTATAGGTGCTGAGGGTAGGGAGCCTGTCATTTATTGCCCTCTTTTCCAACTTATACTCCTCGCAATGATAACCCAGTTAAACGGGGCATATCTACACTTTCGTATACCATTTATCTTCTTCAGAAGGGGACAATTCGCAAGGACAATTCGAATGGTCCTACTTATGAATGCGTAGCACACTCAGTAGGTTGTAGGTATAAAAGTTGCGAAGCCACAGCTCCTTGTTTCTTTTTCTATATCTCTATAAGACAAAAGGTTGTTTCGTCATTCTTATATGCTTCTTTATACAAATACAAAACTGATGTTTGAGGACATAACACTTCCTAGTGCAAGTCGTGACCATATCAACTTCAATCGATTTAAACACAAATGCGAATATGCGGTTTTTTTTTTCGAGAGAAATTTTCGCCATCTATTCCTTTTCCCGAATCGTCCTTGAGGAAAAAATATTTTGAACATGTAATCTGTTTGAAGCCATGCAAATCAATGGATTTGCTTAAGAAATTCTCGGTTTGTGTGGTGAGGAGACCGGAAATAAGGGAATGTTTTATTAGTAACGTAGGCAGCGAGTTCTCATCCACTTTATCAGGAATTGATGTGAACGAAATTCGTATTGAAAATGAAACGCCCATCAATCTCAGCAATTTTCTTACGTGCATACTAGGCATCATATTTAGGCAGAGTAGATTGAATTTGTTACTTTGGTGAAATTAAAATAAGAAGCTTAATCGACTGAGGAGGTGGAGTAACTAAAACTTGCGTAAATGCATGAGTTCAATTGACATTTATGTTATTACGTCATTGGTGACTAGATACAGTTCATTTCAATTCTTCATGTTTGGGGTGCGGTGTCGTCCCTGGCACTGTCGGCGTGTCCTAGCGGAATGGCCGTCGCGAACCAGGTGCCTCCCGGGGTCGTTTGAGTACAGCCTCTGTTGGTCCACTGGGAGGCGGGCTCTCTGGTTGGGGTTCGGTCGATCGCTGGCTACTGGGGAGCGCCGCCCGTCAAGCGGGGCATTGCGCGCTGCTACCCCACTTTTGGTGGCTGCATATGGTAGCGGTCGGCCTCGGTGATGCTGGTCCTGGGCAGGGGCTCGACCACGTGGTGTCCTGGGTGTGGTGGGATGCCTTGAAGTGTTCGAGTGGCGACCCGACTGGTCGCCGATGTTGCGTTTTGGAGTTGGCCAGGTGTGGTTCTTCGATTGCCTGTTGCCCCTGCGATGGTTCAGCGGGCGGGGGGTGGTTGCATGGGCCTCGTGTGGGGCCCCCGGGGTCGGTGCCGATGAGGCCTCCTTTTGGTCTGCTTATAGGAGTTGCGATCTGCAGTCGCATGCTCGACCAGTTCCTCTGGGTTGGTGTTGTAAATTCGCAACCCGCGATCAATGGCCATGTGGTGGCTGGTGACAGGTCTTGTCACACCGAAGCTGGATGACGTGGTGGGTGCTGCACCTGTTAGCACCCATCCCAATTCAGTGGCCTGCGCGACGAAGTCGGAACGTTGGTCCTTCCTTAGACCTTCGAGAATGAGGGTGGCGTACAGGTCTGCCCCGATGATGATGTCTACCTTGTTGGCGGAGGCGATGTTCGGATCGGCAAGTACCAGATCCGCCACGAACGAGAGATCGCTAGTTGTTGGTTGTGGCGGTGGCACATACACCGAGAGCTGGACAGGATGAAGGGCCTCAGTGTCCACTGTTGCGAGCTGTGGCGGTGGGGAGCAATGGTGATTGTGGCTTGCGTCCTTGTGATAAGGCTGCGAGTGCCACCGACACCATAGGTGGGGACGAAGGGTGCTTGGCGTCGGAGGTGCAACCTTTGGGCCAGTGACTCCGAGATGAATGTGGCGCTTGAGCAGGGGTCCAGCAGGGCACGGAATTCAATCCTCCGTTGGCGCTCCGACGTCAAGATGACTCGAGCGGTTGCGAGCAGCGCAGATTGCTGTGGAGGAGTACTGACTGTGTGTGCGCCGGCCCTTTCATGGTGGTCGATCCGGGGGGCGGGTCCTGCGCTTACTCCTTGCGGTGGTGAAGTTTTCCCGTTGACGGCGGTTGTCCGGACATGCAGCAAAGTGTGATGTCTGTGCTGGCATTGCCGGCACAACTTGGTGGAGTGGCAGTCACGTAGCCGGTGGCGACCCAAACAATTGTGGCACAGGTTTCTTTTGTGTGCGAAGGACTTCCGCCGGGCAGGTTTGAGGGATCGGAAACCCCCCCAAGCGTAGATGGAGTGTTGGGCCCCCCAGAACGTGCATGGAGCCTGTTTCCTTGGGGATTCAGGCGGTGTGCTGTGCGTCGGGACATGGGGCTGGTTGATCTTTGGGCCGGCGGCATTCTGGCGGGTTGCTTGGTCGGGAATCACTGGTCTGGGGTGCAGTTCCTTTTCCGCTGGTTTGATGGCGACCGTTGGCAGCTTCACTGGGGGCAGCTTATAGCGTTTAGAATGATAGTGAAGAACGTGTGATTCGAACTGGCGCTATGACGGTAAGAATCACCAAAAATTGAACCAAAGCGTAACACGTCAGGCTACTGGCCGTGTTTACAACTCGACTTCCAAACCCAACTATACTCCACTGATGTGAATTGTTACGTTATCGCTATGGTATGCGGCTGTGATGTATTTTCTTATTCGATTTTCGTTCGGTGTTCTTCACTATTTTGCTTGTGTATTGTGTGTGTATCTGTTAGAGTCGCTACACTACTCCTTCCTCAGTAACTTCTTTACGACCAGCTTGTGTGCGAACGACGGAGCGAACGAGAGAACGTCGGAGTAGGCGAGTGTGCCTGTTGTTCTATGCGGAAGTCATGATCGTGTGTGAAGTTCTGTTTACTACGGGAAAGTGTGTGCTGTGTGTACAGATCACGTCGGGATCACCAATTATAGCGTTTAGAATGATAGTGAAGAACGTGTGATTCGAACTGGCGCTATGACAATAACAATCACCAAAAATTGAACCTAAGCGTAACACACCAGGTTACTGGCCGTGTTTTGAATTCGACTTCCAAACTCAACTCTACTCCACTGATGTGAATTGTTATGTTATCGCTATGGTATACGGCTGTGATGTATTTTCTTATTCGATTTTCGTTCGGTGTTCTTCACTATTTTGCTTGCGTATTGTGTCTGTATCTGTTGGAGACGCTACAAGCTCAGTAAGGTGGAAGCGATTGGCGTTGTTCGCTATTGTTGGGGAGGCTGATGCGAGCGCGTACTGGGCCTCGAGTAGCCTTGTCAGTTCGTCGAGGTATACTTCCTCGACCTCGGTAATGAAATCCTCCGCGAAGTTCTGGTGCTGTTGATACTCAGGGGGCGCAATGTAAATGATTTAGTTGTGCCGCCTGAGGATGGCTTCCCATTCGGTGCGAGGTCTCGTTTTGTGGTGTATATCCTGGTGGTCGTTTGTTGTGTTAGTTGATGGTACCTTGTGCCGCTAATTGAGCGGGGATGACTTCCTCAACCATGGTTACTTGTTCACTGATGGGTTGTTTGTTGATTGCCGATGCCCCGATTCCTTGTTGACGGCGCGGCCGAGGGCGTAACGTCCGAGTTACGCTAAATGCATTATTATGTACCCATGGTTGATTCCCGGCATATGTCGAGATTACGGCTTCGTCAGAGTTCGCGCCCGTGATTATGGACACATTTGGTGGCTGCTTGAATTCATTGCCCTCATCTGGCGGTTTCGCAGTAATTGTCGTCACGCCTTTAGTGTCCTTATGAGGGAGATTTTTCCAGTGCATAATCCGTGATGGCAGTCCGGTTGGAGGGCCATGCGGCATACGAATTCCTAATCGCGGAGTCATGCCGCCAAGGCCGGGACGAACCGGTGTTGGACCAGGCGGCATTTGCATGCCAAGTGTTGGTGGAATTCCCAGGGTTGGGGCAATGGAGGTGGCCGAAACATAATTGGCGGCGGAAGATTTGCTGGCGAGGCCCGGGGAGGTTGTCCATTTGGTAGTGCGATTGGAGGTGCTGGTACATTTGATTTAGGCGCTGATGGTGGCAGGGGGATACCTACATGTGCACCACTCCGGGAAGCATCATCATCGGATTTCGAATGACTCGAATCACTTTCCTCGTCACTGCTCTCATTCGATGCATTACTTTCTTCTTTGTTGTCATTTTCGCTGTTATCAAGCACAGCTTCACGTTCCTTTTCCCTTTTCTTATGAACATTTCACATTTCTTTCATGAATTCAGATATATTTTGTCCGGATATCGCCAGCATTCGCTGCTGCAGTGGATTTGGTTTCGGCAGATCATCTTCTTCCTTTGCTTTAGAGTGATCTGATGGGCGATTCGCTCTTTTGGCTGGTTGTAGCGGTTCGTTATTTTCTGCATCAGTGCTCAGATCCGACATATCGACTAGGTTGGGCGGTGGGCCCGGTGGCACGCCAAGCGTTTCCAGTTTCTTTGCTTTTTTCTCAGCTTATTTACGTTTAGGCCTTTTTTCTTCTTTGCGCACGTTTGCTTCCTCAATGGCTTGACGCAAACGTTCCTCTTCAGCTTTGCGCTGTTCTTCAGCAAGACGAAGAGCTTCCTGTAATTTGCACCCCCTTTCAGTTTCTTGACGTTTAAGTTCAGCTAAATGTTCTGCTTTGGCGAGTCTTCGACGTTCGGCCAATGCAGCCTTTGTAAGCAATCGCTCCCACCCCCCATAATTCTAATTAGCCAACCAGGAAAGATATGAGATTATGACCCATAATCCACTGGGACCTATTACTATACTATTGATTGGCCTATAAGAACCTGGAAGTTCATGACCTCACTGGCTCGGCTGGGCCAACGCTCCCTGTCCTGTGAACTCTCTTTCCATGCTTGACCATCTGATCCGATCTCCTCAAGGTCAAACCTTACATTGTCCTCCCATCTCCGCCGCGGCCGTCCTGTCGGTCTCTTTCCCGTTAGTCTACCGTCAAGAATTCTACGTATGATCCTATCGTTGCCCATTCGCGCCACATTTCCGCCCTATCTTAATCTTCGCGACCTGATTACTCTCACTATTGTAGGTTTTGTGGTATAGCTCTTCCAATTCGTGGTTGTGGAGTTTTCTCCATTATCCTGCCTCGTCGTGATATTTACCTCCAAATATACCTTAGAACTTTATTCTCGAATATGCGGAATTTGTTTTCTTCCCGTTTTTTGAGAGCCCATGTTTCGCATCCGAATAGAACAATCGGCATGATTATGGTTCTATAAACACGGAGCATTATATGACGTGATAGCAGTTTGCATTTCAGCAGTTTACTGACTGCGTGCCAACTAGCGTTGCCGGAACACAGTCTTTTGTTGATTTACTACGACATTTTTCGGCCGTCAGTATTGTTCCCAGATATTTAAACTCTTTAACTTTTTTAAATTTGTATGTGTGTTCTCTGAGGTCCACCTGCTCTCGCCGTACTCATATATTTTGTTTTATCTTCATTTATTTCTAGGCCCAGCTCTCCTGCCGCTTGGATGATTATTTCACTGTTTTTACTTACAGTTTCTAGAGTTATCGCCCAAAACGGCGATGTCATCCGCATATGCGAGCACTTGTGTGACCCCGTTCAGGGATGATCTGGCCATGTTGCCGTCTTGTACCTTTCTGATGACATACTCGAGCAAAATGTTAAAAAGCCATGGTGAAAGGCTACTCCCCTGTTTTTGTACCTCACGGACTTCAAATGATTCTGAGAGTTGGTTCTCTATTCTCACTTGCCCTTTATTTTCGTTCATGCAGATTTGATTGAGGGCGACATATTTTTCGGGAGTCCCAGCTCAACTACAATATGGTAGAGTCTTTCCCTTGTGACTGAGTCGTAGGCTTTTTTTCGACGATAAGTTGGTGAACCGTCTCTCTGTATTCCTACTTCTTTTCCAGCAATTGCCTTACTGTGAACATTTGGTCACATTTGACCGGTTCCTGCGGAATCCCCACTGGTAGTCTCCCAGTATTTCTTCTGCGTACGGTGTGATTCTCGCATGACATTTGTTAGTATTTTGTATCTGGTTGGGAGCAATGATATTCCTCTGTAGTTTTCGCAGTCAGATCTGTCGCCGTTTTTGAAAATGGGGAAGACAATTGAGGTTTTGCATTCATCCGGAGTGACTAACTTATCTCATATTGTTTTAATGAGTTGGTGTATCTATAGAGCGGTTGCCTCTCCTCCATGCTTCATAAGCTCTGCCGGTATGCAGTCCACTCCCGGAACCTAGTTGTTTTTCAATCGATTTATTGCGTCTACAACTTCGTTAAAAGAGTGCTCTGGGATCTGAGGCTCGGCTGTATGTACGTCTGGTGCGTTTATTTGTGGTTGATGGGTGCGCACATTGAGCAGGTTTGTAAAGTACTGCTTCCATCTTGTGACGATATTGTTTGTTTCTGTGATCAGACAGCCGTTTGCGTCTCGAATTATTTTGGCTCTCCCTCGGTAACCATTTCTAATTGAATTTATGCCAGCATACTTACCTCCGATGTTCGTTGTTCTGGCATTTTCTAGAATTTTTTCTTAAGTTAATTGTTTTCCTAAACCCTAACACCTTTTGCGCTGTTCATTCGATTATGTCTCTGATCGATTCATCGCTACTCCCATTCTCTAGGATGCTAAATACATTCGTTAGTTCGTCCTGATATTCTGCCCTTATGCGCAAGTCTTTTAATTTATCAATGTCGAACTTATTGCTCGTCTCCCGTAACGGCCGGTGTGGTTTTACTGTGAGTCGACTCCTAATTGTGCCCATCACTAGAAGATCATCACGTCTTGGATATTTGAGTGGTGTCTTTTATCTATGAGTAAGTGGTCTATTTGGTTATGCGTTACGCCGTCGGGTGATATCCATGTGACTTTATAAATTTGCTTGTGCTTGAACATCGTACTTTTCACTACCAGATATATTGACGCTGCGAACGCGAAAATTCGAATTCCATTATCAAACGTCGTGTAGGCCTTCTTTACATATAGTTGGTTAAAATATGTTTTCCTTTCCAATTTTTGCGTTGAGGTCCCGGAGGAAGATTTTAACATCGAATGATGAGATTCCATCAAATACTTCCTGTAGGGTCTCGTAGAGCGTATCTTTCGTTTCACCGTCCGTAGATTCTGTTGGGGAGTGTACGTTTATAAGTACATAATTGTACCATGGGCCCTGCATTTTTATCACCGACATCCGGCCATTAATAAATCTCACATCTTTTACACAGTGTGTAATCTTATTGCTTAAGATGAAGCCAGTTCCGAGGTTATGTGTATCGGTACCTCCACACGCCAGTGTAAACCCGTTGGTTTCGATTACCTGATGTGGGAGCCGGACTTCCTGAAGCGCGACGATGTCCATTTTATATTGTTTCGTGTTTTCTACGACCGTCTGTATCGCGCCTGGTTTATATAACGTTCGAACATTCCACGTGTCGACGCGTATATCCAGTTTTTACCGTTTTTCCCTACGTCTTCGTTTTGACGAGTCGGTGTTTTCTTGATGATTTGTTCTGTGACGTTTGCGCCGAACCCCACCGAGTGATCCTACACCTCAGAACTACTTCACCTGAAAAATAGGAATTTACCAAAAGACGGCGTACACCTAACATAACAAAAGAAGAGCCGCATAACATGGACGTATGACAAAACATATTAACGGTCGCCTTGTACAGTCCCTTGCAAGTAATTGCAAATCTATGTTAGGTGATAAACTCACCAAACACATAACATGAAGGCGACATACTTAAAATATCGAAAAGCATGACATCAATGTCAAGCAGCAACATAGTTGCAAACTTATGAGTCCCCATACCCATAAGCAAGCGCGGGACACCTACACACTGATCGAGTAAAAACAACAAGCAGGGATCTGACACAGCAGAATCGCCAACGAACATATCACTCGGTTGCACAAGCCTGCGGCAATTCCAAGAATTACCAAGCAGGCGCGCGAACACGAGAACTACAACACATGCCCTCCAAAGGACACATCTCCCAAATAACACGAAAGCGAGAGATATAACCCATGCCCGTGTAAAAACACATCAAGTCGCACGTATGAGCAATACGGGCGACATCTGATATGAATAAATAGCAATGGTTGAACCACACACATAGCGCCTACCCCTGTGTAATAATGAATAAAGTACACACAGGCAAGGGTACGGTGTGGCGACCAACAGGGATTCCGGACTCTGTGATGACTTACACAGGCCAAGGCAACTGTGTGATCACATCCTTGGCTGTGTGAGAGATTTTAGCGAAAGAAATGATCCCCGCATGAACTGCCTGCGGAGAGAGGGCTTGTGATGTGTTGGTGTGCACGAATCAACCCTCAAGAACTGCACAGCTAGCGGCTGGGGTAGTTGACTTCTTATAGTGAGATAGGGCGGTCGCGTGACTAAAGTCTGATGTGGTTTTGAAGTTATCAGTATTTTATAAAACATATTTCATTTGTGCGAAATATCACATTTTATTTCAATTACTGTATTTAATAAAACATATTTCATTAGTGCGAAATATCACCTCTGCGAAATATCACCTCGTATGTAAAACTGTGTATATATAAAACATATTTCATTTGTGCGAAATATCACCTTTTATTTCAATTACAGTATTTAATAAAACATATGTCATTAGTGCGAAATATCACCTCGTATGTAAAACTGTGTATATATAAAACATATTTCATTTGTGCGAAATATCACCTTTTATTTCAATTACTGTATTTAATAAAACATATTTCATTTGTGCGGAATATCACCTTTTATTTGAAACGTATTTAATAAACAATATTTCAGTAGTGCGAAACATCACCTTTTATTTGGAACTTTTTGTGGTTTCACCTCATAGCGGTGTTCCTTACCACGTCGTGCCTGCCTACCGAGGACGGGGGTAAATCCTTAGGGAAGTGATATTGGTGGAAGGAGTGGAATCGGTGCAAGGAAGCACACAGTCATTTCTTTAATACCTACAGTTCCCTTATGGTAGTGTCGGCTCATCACGCCTACGCCTACCGGGTTTTTCGTGGGATTGTTTTGTGCATATTGGTTATTCATTTTTGTTCCTATGAGTCTTGGGGTTTCAAAAAGTCCGCCACATCAAAGCCCCGTTTTGATATGGCAAAGTCTGCTTACCGCTTTGATTCGACACGGTGTCAGAGCTGCAAACCATCCAATGGGCACAGTGACGCGTAACCCAATAAGGGGTGTCAGATCTTTGTGTATTCCTTCTCGCTAGCCTGTCTGACATGGGCGGTCCTACTGCGTATGCTTCCGTCAGAATAGCCTGTGTGATTCAGTATAATATAAGCCTCCGCAGCACGTCAAGGTTTCTACCAAGCGGGGGATCAATGTCATTAGTTGCAAGTATAAGCAAGAGAGGTCCCAGGTGGCTACCTTGAGGGACCCAGTGGCGGGGTTGGATATCATGGACCTGAACCGAACGGGATAAAGTCTATCCTTTAGATAGGAAAAAATCCACTCCAGCAATCCAGGTTCGAAGCGGAGGGCAGATAATATGATGATGCGTGGGTTCTAGACGTAACTCTGCCATTAAGAGAGTTGGATATTGATTATTGGAATATCCCCGATTTTAAGGTAAGTTCCAGATCTCGAATATAGCTTTTCAAGGAAAACAACAATTCCTCAATCGGTTATTTATCCAACTTTCTCACTAATAAGGAATTATATATTAAAGATTCCATTGTTCATCAGCAAAAATGTTCCAAAAAATCCCCATGACTAAATCAAACCAACAGAAAAAATATAGTGATCTACAAGCAGCAGGAAAATGACTTGCAACCTAAGGAAATGTTTATCATGTCTTTGCATTGACTTCTGCATCTGCTACCGGGGACAAACATCTTGTAGCATCTACTCTCTGCCTTTCAATCCTAAGACTGGGCTTGCTGGCCTACTACAAATATATTACGAATGCTCCACGAGCACTAATTTGTAGGAGAATTATCCTTCGTCGTTTCGACATCTTAGGCATCTAGTGTAACGCAGAACGAAAACGAAGTTTCTTCTCTGTGTACTACGAGAAGCAACTATTTGCGAACTTGTACCTCATGTCGGATTTTCATGAATATGAAAAATTAAAAACTGTTTTCATTCGGATCTGCCTGGATGTATCCCTGAAAGGATCTTTTGACATGCACACATAAGCTAATTTGAGATGCAGCTCTATTCGCTGGGCGAATGAAAGGTCGCATTTTGAATTTGAAGGATTTGGAAACTATTAATCCAAACTGAGTTATTCGTATTTACTACATGCGTGTCACTCGTAGTCAACCTCAGGGCAACAATAATCACATTTAAGGCAGCTTTTGTTTGCATTGCAACTTATTTTCAAAGTTGCGCTTTTGTTCTCAATTTCAATTTCTTGTGGTTGCTTGGTGCAAGAACACTATCCTCCAACTTGTTCCTTGTGAATCGATTAATAACCGTTTTCCATCATTGCATAAATGTCCTGCTACTGGAGAGACACGATAAGCCCAACAGGATTAAGTTTCTTTAAACACAGAAAAACTTATAGCAACAGGACAAAGTAAACCTAGTAAGTTTTCTAGAATCAAGGATAACTTTAGAAGCGAACAGTTCAAATTTGTTTCTCCGTTTGTATAGACGACTTTTGAATTCATATACTCGTACATCTAAGTAGAAACAATTGTCTTGTAAATTGCACTTCTCAAATGGAGACGTACTTCATTAAAAAAGTCGAAGGAATAATCCGAAGGGATTTCATGATTTATAGGTAGGACAAAAGAGGATGGAGTAGAAGTGTAGAAAGTTAAGAGGCGAGCTAACATATTTAACGAATAAGCTGCACAGATAATTCATGACATCAAACGGGAGTTTAAAGTAATTACAAGTCACTTTTTTCCCGGTGGCTCTGGGAAGCGGTTTCGGTCTGTATACTTAGTCCCGATCACTAATCCAAGCTATTCAATAATGTATCTGTTATGAATTAATTTAAAACGGACAGCTGGCTCTCAGCGAGTCCACAACTTTTTGATGACTTAAAGATTATATTTACAATTTTGATTTATGTGGGTGGGGGATTACTCGTTTTGATTGAGTGTACCTAGAATCTCTAGAATCAAACTCTGCTTGAGTGCTGTTTTTTATTTTTTTTTTTATTTTATATTAAATGTATTTATTAACCGTAATTTGAATTTGTACATTTAAGAAGAAAATGAACTTAAAATTAATTTTGTAACACCTTCCCTTTAGGGTGGGAAATTTGGAAATCGTACGTTTGAAGTCGTTCGATCCTCGAGCTATTGACCTCAGGTTGGTCCGTTGATAGTCTCCTCTTATAATTATTCATATCCTTATAATACTATAGAATATATAGAATTATACAAAAATATGAATCACCCAAGCAATAATCATTTATTGACACCCAAAAGATGAATCGTCTAATCACATACAACATAACGAAAGTACATTACCATCCAAACTGCTAGATGTCGCCTCAGATAAACTTAACGAATCGACAGTCAAATAATAATGATAGAACGATTCCACTTCCTCTTTTCTTGGCGAAGCTGATCGAGTAAGCACATATCATAGGTAGTAATTCTTCAACTTATTAATATTATTAATTAAGACGAATATATTTAATGTGAATTAACATTTAGTTAACTATTTCCGAAGTTCGAAATAGAACTATAAAAAATGTAATCCTAGACTTTATTATTTAATAAAATCAAATTAATATACTTAACTCGCATGAACAACAATTCTCAATTGATGTTTCATTCATTCGTCGACGTTTCCTACAGTCAACAAAGATATGGCCGACTTCGCCGCATGTCCAACACTTCATATCAGGTCTCGCGGTTCTCCGTTGTACATGCCCGATTCTTTGGCAGCCACATCCTGGGCAGACATTTCTCGGACTCTATATGTACTCCTGGGAGCCAGTTTACCAGATTCATATGCCAATGCGAACGACGGTATTTCATTAGTCGTCTTCTTGCCTGCCAAACGGCCGGCTTGTTGCAAGTCCCGATCTTGGAGTGCATTTATAATTCAGAAATTCCTTAGTCATATTTGAATAAGACAAGTTTGCCAACCGCTCAATGTCTGCCTGCAACTGTTGAAGTTTTTCTCCAGGTTTCTGCGTTCTGTTCCGCAGTTGCACGCGGTAGACCTGCTGCATGTGGTTGTCTCCATACCTAGCTTCAAGGCCATCTCTTACTGCTTGGAAATCTGTTTGCTTATCTGCTGGTATGGTTTGTAGCAATTCTGCAGCCGCTCCGCGGAGTGACACGATTAATGATGTTGACATTTGCTCATCCGACCACTTATTATAATTGGCCGCGGCGTCAAACTGACGTATAAATACGGAGAAGGGTCCCGTTCCATCGAAGGTTGGTGGTTGCATCCTTGTATCTTTGTAGTCATGTTGATTGCTGGGCGATGTCTTATTTCTCTCAACACACTCAAGTCTCTGTTCGATTCGCGTTATTTCATCGGTGACTTTCTTAAATTCAGCTTCGTTTTTTCAGGAACGCGAAGATCCTCCAAATGTTGATCTGACATTGTCACAACACACTTTCACACACTTATTTACTTCACCAATAATTAATCCCACTTCTGACACTAATTGTAGCGAGCTTAGGGTCGCTGGATTACTTATTTTAATAAATAAGAGCGCCGTTAAATCGATTTTCTTTGTAAACACTTTATTAGTCTGTTAATAACAACCGTTCCTTGATATTGCGCTAATAATTTGTTGACTGTTCTTTCTCTCGAGACTTATCGTTTAATTCCCATCGCTTCTTTACTTCGCTTTTTTGGTTATAGCTTTCTTACTGCTTACTCCTTAATCTGCGTGTGACGTATTTATACCGTTTTTCGTCATTCTGATTCGGCGTTTCGTTTCCGCCCGTTCCATAGCCTCGAATTTTCTACTGCTCATAGTCTCCGGTTTTCCAGTACTTTCTAGAATAGTCTAGTACTTTGTTTTGGAGACCTGCCAGATATCACAGCTGATTGTCATATGCGTCACAATATATTGAATAGTGTTTCGTCTTCCTGGAAAAGATCAGAAAACCAGGAATTTCTTATTTTTACTTTACTTAATCTAAACCTAACCCTAATTATAAATATAACTTAACCTAACTTAGTCTGATTATTATAAAATGAGGTATTAACAAAGTTTTATAATTAAGGGGATATAAGAATTACAGGATGTGGAGTGAAGTCAGTTATGGGTTAGAGGTAGAGTATTTCTTTCAGTTGTTCGTTGGAAGAACGTTGGAAAATGGTTGGATGTTACAGGATTTGAACTGGTTGGGGTTAGTTCGGTGTTGTGGTATATGATCTCGTCTGAATCATTTACCAGTCTGCCTGAGATGAAGATAACTCTTGTGTGGAGACAGTTGGGATAGTTACTGCTGATATAGAGGGTTCGCTAAGAGTGAGGTTACTATGGGATTGGGATTATTTCGTAGATTTTCGATAAATTTGATAGACAGCTCGAGGAGTCGTCTATCGAGGCGTTCTGTACCAGCGGTATTGTGGAGTTGGACGTTACTATTGTACTTATAGGAGTTAGGACGAGGATGTAAACTAGAGACATACCTAAGACATTTTCTTTCGAATGCTCGCAACTTCTCCATTTGGGAGGGAGTGATATGGTACCACAATGGGCACGCGTACGTGAGTGTTGGTCTGATAATTTGTTTGTAGATGAGCAGTTTGACTTTGTGAGAGAGACTATTAGGTTTCCACATGACTCTTTTACAGAGATTAAGCTGAATTGTGGCTTTATGAAGGAAATTTTTAATGTGGGAGGAAAAAGAAAAGTTATTAGAAAAAGTTATTCCCAGATATTGTAGGGTTTTGGAGGGTTTTATCAAAGTGTTGTTTAGTTTAATTTTAATTTTGTTGCGGCGGCGTCTAGTGTTGTTTGTACAGTGCTCGTTTTTGCCTTTGAACACAATGAGCTAAGTTTTATTTGGGTTAAGGTGAATTTTCCATTTTTAGCGCAAGGCGAATAACCATGCCCGTAAAAACCAATTACTATGGCAAATTTAACAAACCTCGGATATGGACCGGATACACGACGAAATGGCTAAACGATTTAAGAACTTTCTCATGGAACGCTGCACAGCAGCTAGTCGTTGCCCTGTCCGAGCACAAGGCTGACATAACAGCATTACAAGAAATAAGATGGACGGGGAGTGGTGTTATTCAAAGAAACGAATATGACATTTATTACAGCTACAGAGGAGTCCCTTGACGACGAAAAAAAAGGTTTCTACGAGAATGTCGAACTGGTCCTTAATGCCTGCCCAAGATACGATGTAAAAATCGTTCTTGGTGATTTGAATGCGAAAATAGGTCGGGACCCGGTTTTCAGACACTACGCAGGTTCCCATAGTTTGCATGAGAACACTAATGACAATGGACTACGAGTCATCGCACTGGCAGCATCAAAAAACATGGTCGCTGCGAGTACCAGGTTTCCGCGTAAAGATATCCACAAAGCCACCTGGGTATCACCTGATGGAGCCACTCGCAACCAAATTGATCACGTGTTGATAGATCGTCGCCACTCCTTGAGCCTTATAACGGTACGAGCGTGCCGAGGTGCCAACGTCAACTCGGATAACTTTCTGGTCGCTACAGTTTTCCGAGTGCGGATTGCTTTACGGAGACCTATTTCGAATCAACACGGCTGCCTTACGCAATGAGAATACCAGTAACACCTTTGGTCATGCGCTAAGACTCGCTCTCGAAGAGCTCGACGGGTGAGAGTAAGTCCTGAGGCCAGAATGCTGGGCGTAGGAGAGAGATGGACACGCCTTTAGAATACTGTCATTAGTACTGCCAACTCCAACTTAGGCAGTAGTCGTAGAGATCGAACGACTGGTTTGCCTGCTGAGTGCAAAACAAGTCTCATAGGACGCGGGTACGAGGGGAGTAATACAAAGAGGTCAGAAGATCTGGAAAAAAGCTTCACAGACAAAAGAAAAGTACCTGGGAAAAAAACCTTATCTGCGAAATAGAGAAAAGTAGACAGCGAGGTCCGCACCTGGCGCGGAAGTTCTACCGAATAATCCGCAGTATGACGCGGTACACACCACGCTGCACTTACTGCAGGGATAAAGACGGTAATATGATCACCGACGCTGAAGGCATTCTGGAGCGATGTGAAGGACACTTTAATGAATTGCTAAATGGTCAGCTTGTAGCGATTCTAACAGATACACACAATTCACAAGCAAGCAAAAATAGTGAAGAACACCGAACGAAAAAAATCGAATAAGAAAAATACATCAGAACCGTATACCAAGCGATAAATAAAAATAATTCACACCAGTGGAATATACTCGAGTTTGGAAATCAAATTCTAAACACGGTCAGTAGCCTGGAGTGTAACGCTTAGGTAAAATTTTTTCCGTGATTCGAGCTGTCATAGCGTCAGTTCGAATCACACGATCTTCTTCACTATTATTTCAAACGCTATAAGCTCACAGAAGAATTGGAGGCTCCACCAATGCAACATCAAGACCAAATGGTGCTGCTACCAAGCATTGAGGAAACAGTAAAAGCCATAAGACAGCTTAAATCAAATACAGCCCCCGGAGCTGATGGCATACCAGGTGAGCTGATCAAACAAGGAGGGACATCGTTACATCACGCAACTCATGAGATCGTGGTGCACGTATGGGAGCAAGAGGAGATACCGGAAGATTGGCGTCGTGGTATAATTTGCCTCATACATAAGAAGGGAGATATCACACAGTGCGGCAACTATAGGGGTATAACTGTGGGGTTAAGAAGTATGATGCCTAACATGGGCACGGATTCACTAATCCCCCAACACTTGTCCGTCCAAAAATTGTTCCTCAGAAAAGTTGAAGCACGAAAGGAAAGACATGAATGGAAAGCACTGTTGCGTAGTTTAACTGTTTTCTTTAATTTTCGTTAAAACTATGTTTATATCTTATTATACACTAGTAACTTTTTGTAGTGCAGCAACAATATGAATTTTTTTTCAGACGGTGATAGTTTTCTCGTTGCTCTATAAGCGATGAATTTAAATAGCAACTTTCCCGTTTTGATTTAACTAATGCACTTGAAGTTCTTGATTATTAAGTACCAACTCGCGGTTGATTTCACGGTACGTCTTCATTCGTAAATAACGTTTTAATTGTTAATCGGATTTTCTTTATAACTTGTAACTCGCGCGTGTGCACCAGCGATGGTGATTGAAAAGACTTTCTTTTTGATCGAACAGCGACGTGACCTGACACTGTGGAGTATGACTAGCGACTGATTTGGTTAGGGGTGAAATTCTGTGTTCTCGATCTTGCACACAGGACAACCAAAAGAGATCACACCTCTGCTCTCTCATCGTCACGCTCGTCGAAGTGTGGTAACTTCGGTTAATTGATAATTGACGAACGTGGTAGAATGAGAGAACAGAAACACGATGTACTGTGATCTCGGGGTGGCTTGGTTGTGTGTGCTGGCCCTAGTTTTACGGCTGTGGTGATCTCAGAGTGCATTGAACCGTATGGAAACAGAATTATGAAGGAGAGGAAAATGTTGTGTGCGTTATAGACCTGTAAAATGAGATCGTTGATCCCAAGCGAATGGGTGATCTGAAGAAAAAAAAGGGTAATTTATCATGAAAACGAATTAGATATTTTGATAAATTCCCCAGCGGTTTCGCTATGATGCGACGGCGTCGTTTGCTTTGACTTGTTGGTGCTAACCGACATGATGTGATTTCCGATGGAAATCTCATGGGCTAGCAAAAATGGAGTTGCCGTATGGCAAAAGGTAGCTGAATTCAATTCTGCATTATCTGCATAGAATAATAAATTCAGCTATGTTTTCCTTTACATGTAAAATAGCCGTACTGTGGAATAGGGGATAATGTGACGCGCTGTTAGCGGTCGAAATTAGGTTAGGATTGTGGGCTGGTTCCCCGTGTGATATAAAGAAACCCCACATAACATTGCTGAATACCGCCTATAAGATACTCTCCTCTATCCTACAAGATCTGATAGCCCCATACGCTAAAGCCATCATTGGTCAATATCAGTGTGGCTTGATTCCAGGCAAATCAGCGATTGATCAGATATTCGCCCTTAGGCAGGGGATGGAAAAATGTCTGGAATTTAGGATTCCATTATATCATCTATTTATAGACTTTAAGGCCGCCTACGACAGCATAGCCAGGGTATAACTATATAATGCCATAAGAGAGTTCGGCATTCCAAGCAAATTGATACGACTTTGTAGGTTGACCATGACCAACGTAACTAGTCAAGTCAAAATAGCGCAATTGCTGTCCAAACCAATAAACATCTTTAATTGACTCCGACAAGGAGACGCTCTGGCCTGCCTCCTCATCAACCTGGCGTTGGAGAAAGCAATCCGTGACTCTGGCGTCGCAACTAGGGGGACTATTATCACCAAGTCCAGCCAGATACTTGCCTACGCAGATGACATCGACATCATCGGTAGATCCGAATCGGCTATACAGGACTCTTTCACCCAGATCGAGCAGGCGGCACAAAAACTGGGACTGCACATTAATGAGGGGAAAACTAAGTACATGGTAGCAACTTCTGCGAAGAGAAGACCTAATGTTGGTCAAACTATCAGGGTAGTGTAGAACGAATTTGAAGTAGTGCAATCGTTTAACTACCTTGGGTCAATAGTATCAGCCGATAACACTATGGAAGGAGAAATAAGCGAACGGCTGATCAAATCTAACAAAACCTTCTATGGTTTATCAAGGCTTTTTAAATCCCGAAATTTATCCAGAACATTCAAGCTACAACTGTACAAGACCATGGTCTTCCCAGTACTCATGTATGGATCGGAGACCTGGGTGCTCAATAAAAGGCACTTTGAATTCTTATCCGCGTTCGAGTGGAAGGTCTTAGGGAGAATTGTTGGCCCCGTATGTGAGGGCGGACGATTCAGGATACGTTACAACCATGAGTTGTACGCGATATACCTTGAAGCTAATGTTGTAAGAAAAATCAAGCTCGGTAGACTCCGGTGGGTGGAACACCTAGCTCGAGCGGACGAAGAGGAGCCTGCCCGGAAAGTCCTTTGTGGCAGGATGTATGGAAGGAGACAGAGCGGCAGACTTTGCCTGCGATGGAGGGATGGCGTAGACCAGGACGCCCAGAGCCTGGGAGTGCCAAACTGGATGACATCGGCTCGAAATCGGGACCGGTGGAGAGATTTGTTAAATAAGACCAAGACCGGATCGCGGTTGTAGTGCCGATGATGATAATGATAATAAAGGGTATACGTTCTGAATATACAATCTAGATTCGGTAAAAAGACCACATTGGCCTGATGACTCTTCATATGAAGTCAGAGATTATCAAATGCTTTGATAGCGAGGCGAAGGAATTGACATTTATAAGGATAACTTTAATTTTGGGATCCACTTTGTCTTACATATGCCATGAAAAGGAGTGCATCCCTACCAGGTTCGGTTGTCAATTTTTGATATGGGTGTCGAATATCTTGATTCAGTCAATTTCTCGAGCACTGAGGATTGCCTTTGTAGGGCTTTTATATCGCCACTTTGATTTGTGGTGTTATGGTGGTCGAACTCAAGTACCTCACAGTCGCCTCGTCTTTTATAACTGCTGGCACCCCTGCTGAATTCCTAGCGCCTACCCAAGAATCTAATGATTCGTTGGTGGTTGTAGCATTTTTATGAGAATTGGCATGGTGTATTGAAGCGGTGTCTTATTGGGAATGGAATGCAATGCGTCGCTGACCACACAGTTTTGAAGTAATGGAAAAATACAAGCTCGTGCAAGTCTCCAGTAAAAGTTAGTTTAGTGGGCCTACCATCACATTTATTGGGTTAATTCAAGCAAAAAAAAAAATACCTACAACTAAAGTATATATAAGTTACAAACTAGAGAGCTTAAGAACTATCTTAACTGGGCCTAACCTGAGGTAACCACGACAAGTTAAGAAGGCAGGAGTGGGGGCGGGAGGTGGGGACAGGTTATAGTAAAATGTAGAAGCGCCGCTTAAGATTGGTGGTGAGATTGGTTTAGGGGACGGTGCGGGGGGCGGTAGTTTGGGGTGCCTACGTATGGCACTGGTCACTAAGGTCCCACCGTCTGCTATCGTTCACCACCAAATAAGAAGATAACGTGCAAATGTACGGTTTTACATAGAATTTATTTTAAGTAATGTTACATACAAATAATAATAATTGTTTTGGAAATGTTTTTTTGATTTGTTGCGGTTTAGTTGAGTTTGTTATTTTGCAATTAAAGAAGGTAACGCCAAGTTTCTTCGAAGAAAACATACGCTTAAAACGGAGAGGACATAATCACGTGCTCGCGTGCATAGGATGATCGTCCTCGTTTATCTTTAATTCAGCAAATCACTATTTGGGTCCACGTCTTGTTTATTTGTAAATGATATTATTTATTTCGCTACAACTTCCCGAAAGTATTCGCCATTTGTCCCGTTATAATTTCCCGAAAGCACTCGCTATTTACTTCGTTACAACTTTCCCGGTGTGCATTGGCGGTTAAAACGCGACTGTGTGTGTGCGGGCGCGGCGGTGGATGGATATCGACTGACTAATTACTAGCGAGACAAAGTTCGTCGCGTCGTGGCAGTGGAGTCATAGCCAAAATAAACTCACTGCCATTTACTAGGAACTTTGAAAAGGGTTGCTATGCCTGTATAGGGAATTTAGTTCCGGAGAATCATAGCCGTATAAGCTGAGTTGGATTCATTGGTTGTGTGTACCGGGAAATTGGTGTCGGCGGCATAGCCAAGTATGGTCAAGGGTCTTGATCGTTGGGGTGGTCGTTTCGTGGAAAGGCGACCCATCATGCTTGGGCTTGCCAGTAAGAGGTAATTGGTGTGGTTCTATATGGCTTAGGTGGAATGGGAACCGAAATGGTTTTCCGGGGAAATTGGAATTGCTTGGTTGCAAGCAAGGGATATAATTTAGATAGAGAATTAACCGAAGCAATTTCGGGGAAATGTGTGCGGCTCGGTGTAGTTGATGGAGATGGCGAGTATTCCGTTGTAAATTTAAATATGCGTTTATTACAGACTATGATTTTCGGGGGAAATTAGAATTGCTTGGTCGCAAGCAAGGAATGCAATTTAAATAGGAAGTTAACCGAGGTGGTTTTTGGGAAAAATTATGTGTGGGGTGATGTAATTGAGGGAGATGATGAATATTTCGTTGTAAATTGGAATATGCATTTATTCCAGCTTGGGAAATGGATTCTTGGTAAGTATGGGGATGTATGCAATTGCGGATTTGGGGACGGCTGCTGATGCATATTGGGATGTGTTTTTGCATGTTGGGAAATGGGTTACAGGTTAGGTTAGGGTGACGCGCTGTTAGCGGTCAAAGCTGTTTGGCATTGTGGGTTGGTTCTCCATGTGGTATAGAGAACCCCCACAGCGGTGCTTGAGAGTATGTCTAGAGAAGCCGAAGTCAAACAAGGTGGAATTAGAGTTGACCTTTTTAACCATCCCTGAAATGGGTTCGTTGAGACCATAAGAAGTCCGGTGAAGGGGAATATAGAGAAGGTGGGGATTGCGCGTATTTCGAGGTTTTGTGTTGAGAGGAATTAAGTTAACGAGGTAAGCGCAGTCGATCGAGTCGGAGAAGACCCTATGAATGAGCATTGTGTCAGTTGTGGTCCTCCACGAAGCCCTACCACCCCCACCCCCCCTACCACCGCCATACGATATGCGCCTTCTTCCTATAACTCCATCCATATCCCCAAATACAATGTTGAACAAATTGAATCAAACGTTCAATTGTCGCATTGATTCAATTACAAGAAATTCTTATATCATATGCACTCATATGCACTGTATATATAGATATAGATTTCCAAAATCCCTAAACTAAATGTGCGGACCAGATGCCCCATTTTCGAACAAATATTATCGAGAATCATAAAATGCGCGTCTGCCATTTTATGACTCTCTAAGAATTTGTTTGCACAAATTTGGTCCCACAAAACTGAATATCCATTCACACATTTCAAATTTAAATACAAACAATGATGATGATGATGTTCTATCGACGCCTGAGAGCAATAGTAGTTCCAACGATTGTTTTTTTTTTAAGTCAAAACGTCAAAAACAACTTTTGATGACTATGTTAAAAATTTAATTTAGATGTCATATAGCACACTCTTACGATAACTTAAAAATTATATTAAGAAAAATTGTAAGTAGAAAATTTAAATTGCATCAATACGAAGAGCCTCCGCGGCTGAAGGATTTTGACTATGCCTTATTTTTCTAGATTATAAATATTTTATAAAACGTTTATTCACACTTAAGTATGCGCTTTAAATTTACATCCGCGGCAGAAGAAAAATTAGTTTTCCCTAGAATTAACTTTGTGTCATATGTAATTAAATCTTTTCTTCCGAATCATCTTGCGGGTCGTCTTCCATTGAACTAGCCTACAAGTAAACGTATAACAGTTATATATCTCGCCACTATCAATACACAAACCTTTTTATTTGGACAGTCGGCAAACAAATGGTCTTCGCTTCTACAGAAATGACATCGTTTTGGTTGTGGCCCTAGCTGACATTTCGAGGCAATATGATTCGCGAATTTGCCGCAATTGTAACATCTAATCCGTCGAAATCGTTTTTTCGGTTTCGGTCGAAAATTGCTACCGTTACAGTCGGTTCCTTCTCGCCCAGATACTCGAGTTGCTTCCAAACCACGTTCCGTAATTTGACACTCAAACTCAACATCTTCTTGTTCGCCCAAGGATCGGAAACCCGTCATTTGTATAACGCTCTTTGGAACAAAATAGATAACATTAAAAATAACCCAGAAAAAAAATCAAATACACCCTAATATTTTGTCGGCACTTACCTGATGTACAAATACTTCCTGTCCACCATCGTTGGGTGTAATGAAACCCCAACCCTTTGCTACATTAAACCATTTGCATTTACCATAGCGAACTCCTTGTGCCTCTGATGGGTCGATATCTGTGAAATGAACACAACAATATACACAACATGCATGAGGATGAAAATCTGAATATATTATCCTGGCACAGAACGGTCTACCTACCCTCTCTTTCAGTGGACTAGTAAAGAAAAGCAGGCACGGAGAAAATGCAGGGAAGAAATTCCTCAACTGAAAGTTGTGTCAGGGCTTGAGACCTTTAACTTGGGAATCGAAAAACCATTTACAGAGAAAAAACCTGATTAGACCCTTTGTCGGATGGCTGTTGATTCCGACATTAAACTCACCATCGGGTCACGATTAGGGTTTGCAATTGCAATTGAATTTTAATTACATCTCCGGTGGAATAAGAGTGAATGGTAACGGTGAACCGGTTGCCCGACAAGCAGAAAAAGAACTGAATACAATCTAAATAAATTTCAATAAAATAATAATTAACTCGTATCGAAGAGGAGTAAAAAAGGTATTCCCGTTCAGAGGTCGACAATTTGCTCAGGTATGCCACCAATCCATTCTTAATAAGCACAAAGCAATGGAACACTACATGATAACGGCACTTGACAGGTATGAAAAACCAAATAAAAAGATTTCTAAAAAGAGTACTCCGATCCCGTTCAAACACTGAATACGTGTTGAATGTATTCCTTCGGTTCACAGGACAATCACTCCTACAAATGCCTGGGATAATCATTCATAAAAATCCGTTCGGCCATCGTGCGAACTTGAATGCTTCCAATGAGGGTTGGGATTAGCATGCCGACAATGGAGGAACACATGGAGGGATTTCCCACACAAGTCTTTGGGATTAAACTGGATTCTTTGGATCGATTAAGTCTTGGGATTCTTTATTTTCCTAAGAAATTCCCTTTTGAATAGCTAATTGGTATTCTTCGGCATATGATCTAATTCTATGCCGACAACTGTACACGCATGTCTATGGGTGTGAACACTCAGCTTTTGTGCGCATTTTAGTGTGGGTTTATTGTCATTCTTGTACCTCAAACATTACTAATATATTTTTTGTTTATAAGGACAAAGCAATACAACAATAATTGGCGCTACGGTTTGGAAAACAAATGTCATCCACTCGTTTTGGTACACGTAATGATAGATGCTAAGAAGCCATCCTTATTGTGAGTAGACAAAAAAAATGTTAATCGCTTGCATGTGAATCAGTTATCATATATGGTATAAGGTATATCTTGTAAAAGAAGGAAACGAGTTTCTTGTAAAGTAGAAAAGAACTTTCGAAGTCGTGTTTTGTAGCCTCGCAGAATCTAAATGAATGAAGTTTTGCAGAGTCCTTTTCTGCAACAGTTTACGGAAATCACCTTCATCGAAAATCGATATCATGGGTACCTTCTAAAAATGTTTTCAGGTCAAAGACGCTTTTTCAACACGCTATGATCACGTCACACGTACATATGCATACATACATGTATGTTTCCAATACGATTTTCCCACTTTCGATGCACCCCAGGGTGTAGAATATATGTGTTAAAAAACAAGTCTTTTTGTAAGATGTAAGATCTATCAAGGTTCCTCATACTGTATTCCAGTTTTGTAACCTCACATAAAACAGGAATTTGGTGTGCTTATATAAGCGTTGTCATAGTTAAGAAAATCTTTTTTGTTGAAGCCTGTTTTCTTCCATTCTCATTGTCATTCTCAAAAAAACAGTTGTAACTTTTCATTGTTCAGGAAGAAAGAGTTACAAGGAACATGAGTACAAAAGTACTCTTAATGACCATAACGATTAAAAAAAATTAAAACTCAGTAAACTTGTTCGATATTTTTTTTTTTTTTTTTGTTTTAGGAAAGTCGTCAGGTTTAACTGTAGCAAAAAGATTTAATTTATTACGAAAATAATGCAAACTTGACGTCCAAATGTGGTGAAACTCTTTTTATAGGTCGCATGATAATATTGTATCATTAACAGCGATTGAAAGATATGACAGAAAGTATTGACTATAGAGCGCATGGCTGCATGAGATATGAGTGTATATAAACTCTTACAAAAAATATTGAAATATTAGCAATTTCGAAAATTTGAAATAAGTCATCTGACTCTAATGTTTACTAGGTGGGGCAGAGGAACTTGCTGATTTAAATTGACAGTTCCAATGCGAAGGTTACTTCATTGGAAGAAATGGAGATGAGCAGATTCGAGTATAGTATGTAAAGTTTTCGTTCCAAATATTAGAGTCACCATCATGCAGCGTTGCTTTTCTTGCGGCTTTTTATGGGGCTGTGGCGGTTCTTTAAAGCTTTCCCAAAGAACCACCCATTTCTTTAAATCAACCGCTTTTCCCTCACTCCATAAACCACTATACTTACCTGCATTCGAGCAGCGTAAGCTGTCTTTCAAATAACTTTCACCTGAAAGTTAAACCTCATGAAGGCATGGATCACATTGAATTTTTCGGTTTCATATTATATGAACCATTCCATATCCCTCGTCAGCAATTATAATAGATAAACACTCGCTGGCCAGCGAAATTGTTGACACAGCTGTAGCCGATGGTTTGGCTACGGTCCATAACCATTTATTGCCCCAATCCCGATGTTCGCAATACTTGCGACCAATTTCCTTTATCGGTTATCTACCGATCATGGGATTTCGGGACGAATATGATTGACGTTAGACAATCATACCCTAGAGCATGCCTAACGATGCTCCGGCCCGTAAAACAAACAAACACACAGTAGCATCACTGTGTTTATGCTACTTACCAACCGCTGTCCATAACCATTGATACTGTGCGCGAACTGATATTGGAAGATCGTCATGTGACCTATCGTGAGATTGAGACAACCTTAGGCGTTAGTGGGACCAGCATACATTCAATATTGCATAAACATTTGACTGTCAAAAAAATTTGTTCGCGTTGGATCCCACACAATTTGTCAATCGCCCAAAAAAAGGCTCGTGTCAATTGATCGAAAGAAATGCTAAAAAAATACGGTCGCGGTGCTTCGAAACACGTCTATGACATCGTGACAGGTGATGAATCGTGGATTTACGCATATGAGCCCGAAAGTAAACAGCAGTCGACTGTCTGGGTGTTTCAAGATGCGCCAAATCCAACAAAAGTTGTTCGCGCACGAAGCACTTCCAAGCAAATGGTCGCCTGTTTTTTCGGAAAAACTGGACATGTCGCAACCGTACTACTAGAACAACGCAGAACAGCCAATTCTGAGTGGTACACAACCATTTGTTTGCTAGTTGTCTTCCAAGAAATCAGGAAAACCAACCGCCGAAGACGGATCACTCTTCACCACGACAATGCGAGCTCTCACACATCGGCTGCGACAACTGCATTTTTGAGCACCCAAAACATCGATTTGATGGGTCATCCGTCGTATTCTTCTTCAGTCTTCTTTTTATTCCCGTACGTAAAAAACAAACTGAGAGGTCAATGTTTTTCGACACCTGAGGAAGCGGTCGCTGCATTCAGAATGCATGTGTTGGAGATACCCCATTCAGAGTGGCAAAAGTGCTTCGACAATTGGTTCAAACGCATGCAAAAGTGTATAGATCTTCATGGGGAATATTTTGAAAAACAATAAAGTGATTTTCGATGATCAATATTTGTTTTTGTTCTCTAATCCCGAAATATATAAGGCAACGCTCGTAATTAGATCAAACAAAAGCCACCATAGCCTTGTCCATAGGCGAGCAAACCATTGGTTTGCTTATCCCCACAGAAAAATCTATTGCCTGCAATGACATAAGCCTGGGGCGATTATGTAAACAGCCGATGTTCCCATGTAGCATCGGCTAAATTATAAATAATGTGCACCGCATCGTATGGCCCTCGAAATAGCGTTTCTGTTTATTCAGGACACGGAAACCTATTTCTTCCTTCGGCGATCTTCGCTATCGCGTATCTCAATAATGCCTGCAGTTCATTACACCAGTCCATGTTTATTCAGTGCATTTTCGTCATTGACGATATGCAGGCTAAAGGACATTGTACTTGTCCTATACGGACTCATAGAGAATCGCCCCACACCGATGTAATCCACCACGGTTGAATCTGACGGATATGGGTTGCATCGGAGAGTCAGATTTTAGCCACCGAACCGTGCAGAAGAATCCAATTTAACGTTCGAAGTGTGCGCTCGCGTGGAGTGTAGAGTCATCAGACAAAGTCGTGTCGGTCTGATTGTCTGGTTTTAAATATATTTATTCCTGTTCAAATCGATTCCAAACGTAGTAAACGTACGAATTAAATGTAATCAGTCGAATCAATTAGTGTGTAGTATGTTTACTTTGGAACAATAAAATTTAAACAGTGAAATCTTATCAATAACTTGTGTTTTATTTTGTGAAAGAACGGTGGGTTATTTAGTGAAGCAGTGCCGTACGTCGGTACACCCTACATAAAATATATCCCCACATTGGTGACCGCAAAAAGGACACGTATCCGCGAACATAGTGCAAATAAAAAACAATTAATAAGAGGGGAAACAATCAAGAACAATAAACGGTGCTAGTGCGAGTGATTACAACCACCCTGTGACGCACACCTGACAGCGGCCGTCCCGGCATTCCGGATATCTAACATCACCCGGCAAGGAGCAACAGCCCCAACACGACATCAGCAGAACATAAAAACAGGTATCCTCCTTTTCTTATTTTTCCTTTTTTTAATTAAGCGCATCGTGCTCACAAATACACTGACTTCATGTAAATTTGGTAAATGCGAATTAAAAACGCATTGCTTTCCCCGATTCTCTTAACACAAATTTTCTACTAGTGGCTTTCAGTTGTGAAGAATTGTTAATTTCTGTTTATACCAAAATAAATTCTGTGGTGCATATAACTTTTTTGTTAATTTTTTTTTCTCTCTTGCTTCTGCTAAGAATATGTATCTTCTTCCTTCTAAGTTGTACCGTCACTACGAGTTAAAAACACCACCATAAAATTAAATTAAATCAGATCCAAACACTAAAAGAAATTTCAGTAATTAAAGTAATTGCCAATGTTAAGAAAAAGAAATATCCTGTGAAGTAATTTAATAATTTTTATTTCATGTGTTCTCTCAAACCAATCTGCTATTTCACGTCAAAGATCTGATTAACCAAGAGGAAATCACAATTAAATATTGCCGAACCGAGTTATTACTCATATTAGGTTCAATAAAAAGGGGACGTTTTAAAAATTAAAGAGAAGGAAAGCAAGAACAAGGAATTATAGAATATATTGAACCAAACGGATTGTATAAAACATAATAACGTGAAGCGAAATGAATTATATATTTATACATACATTGTACCCTAAAGAAAAAAAAAACAATAAGAGTAGCTTGAACCAAATAAAAACCAATTAGTGCGCTAGCCATTTAATAATTTTATTGCTTCCATACATTTGTAAACCCCTTCAGGGTATTGAATAACATGCAATTCCGTTTCGGCAGTACACACAGCTTCACTTCAGCTCTTCTCAACACTCTCAGGCACACACACACCTTAAACGGTTGTGTTCCTTTTCTTTTGAATATAAATTACCTTAGCTGTCTAGAGTATAGAAAAGATAATAAGAATACGTAGTTTTTTTTCTCCTCACAAACAAAAAAAAACAAAAAACATATTGCACGTTTTTCATAAAACTCTTGCGCTCATTTGAAAACCAAATAAACGAGAAACACGCATATAAGCAATGAGCACATCATATAAGTAAAATTAAAACATTATTTTAACAAGCATTGTTACCGTTTCGATAAAAATTGTAAGCCCCTTCTGGGTACAATCAAGCACACTCACATCGCGACTCCACTCGAGCACCTTCGACTCCTTTTGACCTCAGTAGCCTCTCTTCAACTCCTCGCGTTCTCTTGCGACCCATTTCTACTTCCTCCGTAGGAACCTCGACTCGACTCCGCCCTTTAGGCATTACCCCATTACACGATGGTCCGTACTCGGAACGCCCCACCCCAAGAGGCCCAGGAACAGCCCGAGTCCCTTGAGTTTCATGACGCCTCCAACGTCGAAATGCCCTCGGCCCAAGCCGCCCCCAACCATGATGCGACAGCACAACCTGCTATCTTTGCATATCACAATGCCCCCAACGTCGTTAACCGATCACACCCTCCAAACATTAAATTGCCTCCATTTGACGAGGAAAGACCTGAGCTGTAGTTCGCCACAGTGGAATTAATTTTTACAGCTCATGGTCCAATTCCCGAGGCTCCTCGGGCAGCAGAACTAGTTAATGTTCTCGGCCCCAACCAGCTACTGCACGTGCACATATTATCCGTTCACTAGGCTTCACACCCTACACTGACATTAAAGCCTCTCTCCTGAGAACTCTTAATATCTCTCTAGCAACTAGGCAGCAGCAGGTGGCTCGGGAAACCAACATTACTGCCCTAAGGCTTACACACTACCTCGCACACTTACGCTCTATAGTGGGCCTGGAAATGCAAGACGACCAGATTAGGCCGCATTTCCTCAGGTCCCTGCCCAGCTCGTCTCAGGCCATCTTGACGAAGATATCCAGGCGATCCACCCTGCACAGGATGAACCTCCAGCCTAACACGTGGCAGCAGTAAATACCCGCCCGCCACCCCAACAGCTCCCTTCACAACTTCATGTTCCACACAGAAGGTCCGCCGCCCCCTGCGCACCTCACCTTCCTCTAAGGACCCAAGAGGATAGGTCCAATGAAGCCCTTCCGAGAAGCATCCTCGTCCAAGTCACCACGTCTGACCTTCGGCCGCTCCAAACTTCACTCCGCCGCGACTTGAACCAAATTCGAGAGGAGATGAGAAGCGCTCAACGAAGCGCCCAACGAAGTGCGCATAATCGACCGACAAGTCGATTCCCCGCCACTTCGAACGTTCCCCAGCGAACCTGTAGCCGCGGCCCTCTCCGCGACACAACAGAAACGGCAACGCCCAGAGGCAAAATACGCCCAACGACGCCGTCCCTCCCCCGTATCTAACGATACGGTGATCGCGCATTTAATTGTAAGGCGCCCTGCGGTTGGGCACAACCAGCCACTAATCAGGGACGACCTTTACACTAATTTTGCCGACCGATACCCTCGCGCAACCGGCCGGCACCACTGCTATAAGTCGCCTAACCATCCGGGACCCCAAACTGAATATCGCTTTTACTGTCGATACCGGCGCCGATATCTCAGTCCTACCGCGATCGTTCGCCCCGCGCAACCGCGTGCCCGCTGCTCTAAAACTGTCAGCCGCTAATAATTCACCGATACTTACACGTACGGTCGAAAACAACTGACACTACATCTGGGTCTTCAACATCCCATCACATGGCGTTTCGTCATTGCGGATGTTAACGAACCCCTAATAGGTTCCGACCTATTAGGCGCACACTAGCGTTAGTGGCTCCAACCGCACCGCCCTTTCCCCTGCCGGCATCACCGGGGGTAACATCCCGGACCACACGGTATAAAGACCCAATACAGGCCATGGTACAGGAATTCGTCAATACGACAATTCCTCTACCCAATCAGCGCCGACACAGGGCAAACGTGTTTCACCGCATTGATACACGAGGCCCTCCGGTGAGCCAGGGCCCACGCCGGCTGGCTCCCGAAAAACTACGCGAGGGACGCGAGGAATTTGACAATATAATCTCCCTAGGTATCTGTCAACCGGCGGACAGGCCTTGGGCAAGCCCACTCCACTTAGTGATGAATCGTTCCGGGGAGTGGCGCCCATGCGGAGACTACAGACTGTTAAACGCAGCAACAGTCCCCGACAGATATCCAATTGCACACCTTTACGATTTTTCCTACAAGTTACGAGGTTGCAACGTCTTTATCACACTGGTCCTCACCAGGGCTTACCACAAATCCCGGTGGTACCAGAAGATATACCCAAGACCGCAGTCATTACACCTTTCGGACTCTTCGAGTTCAAAGTAATGACTTTGGGCCTCAGGAATGCCGCACAGACATTCCAAGGCTACATCGACTCGGCGTTACGTGGTCTCACTTGCTGTCATGCATACCTCGATGACATCCTCATCGCTTCACGAGACCATGCCGAACACAAGCGTCACTTACATCAGGTCCTCGAGCGCCTCCGCGAATACGGCCTAGTCATCAACCCAGATAAGTGTCAATACGTCAAAAAGCAAATCACCTATCTGGGATACGTCGTTGACAACCAAGGCATACGCCTACTACCAGACCGTGTGGAGGCACTCATGAATTATCCACGTCCCACCAACGTAAGTGAGCTCCGACGATTCCTGGGCATGCTGAACTTCTACCATCCTACGCTAAAGAACGCTGCCCAGATCCAAGATCTCCTCAATGAGTATATTACAGGAAATGGAAAATAAAAATAAATGGTGACCAAACACAAGCTGTCTGTTTTTCAGGATGTAGGAAACTCTGCTACCTACCAAATGGCACTAAACTCAGTACGTGTGCAGTTGATATTGATTGGTCTGAAGACTGTAGATATCAAGGTATTATTCTAGATAAAAAACGTACCTTCCAAAAACACATCACTACCGCAATTGACAAAATAAACAAATTCGTAAGAGTTCAATATCCATTAGTGTGTATAAAGTCAAAGCTTAGCCTCGAAAAAAAAAAAAATAATTTTTAAAACCATTTTTTAAGCTGTACTCCTGTACGGTGCCTCTGTATGGTGTAATTGTGCTCGCACAAACAAAAGAAAGTCGCAAAGGTGTCAAAATAAAATACTGAAAATGTTGCTAAATTTGCCATGGCCTTACTCGACACAAGAACTTCATGCAAACGCTAACATTAAATCGGTAGAATTTCTTATTGACAAGATCGATCGAAACTTCTTCGTCAATTGTTCTTTTTCTGACAATGTTCTCGTTTCCCGTCTTACGTTATCCTAAATCACTACCTATGTACTCTGTTCATGATTATTCTATCGGGGTCATTATTACATCAAAATAACCGGAAACCTGTGGAATATTAGTTTTAAGACTCAAATAAGGGATTTTTCTTGTAGTTTTCCCTTAATCATTTATTAATTATTATTCATCGAAATAGTGCTATTTTTTCATTATATACATTAAAGATTATTGTTGTAAAGGAATTGCTGTCCTAAAGCTCTAAGATGCTAGTTAAAAATCTTAAATTGTAAATGTATTATCTACTTAATAAAAATTGAATTGAATTGAATTTAATACAGGTGTCTTGTTACATAATTAACAATGTTAATGATCACCCCACCTCTCCATCTTAATCAACACGCAAGTTCGCGTTCTTATCCCATAAAATACACATACTATATCTAAAAACAACATTGTCCTGCACTCCAATAACACATTTGCTATATCAAATATTTTCCCCCAAACAAAACGCAATCCTATCCCAAACAAACAAACAACAGTTCTCATAGTCAAAATGTTTCATTGTATTACATACAAACATTTTCCACCCCTTTCCTCCCCTACCTCGCATTTTCGTAACTCTTAAATTAAAACAAATTACAAAATTCTCTTAACGACAGCCTTTGAATATTTTTCACACACATCCAGGTACTTCCCAAAAAAATTTGTCGTGACCTTATGTACCGAACACCTGAATTAACTGAAAGGGGTCAGGTTAGCGGCATTCAAACCCATTTCGACGAATTGATAAACGATTAGGTGGGAGGCAAATTTTTGTCCTCGTATATAAGGACGTGAATGAGCGATTGATGCTCTCACTTGATTTTGAAAAATTGTCAGATCAGTTGGTATTTTTGACAATTCAAATTACGGTGCTTGGTTTTAAGTTCACGATAAGCTGGTCTGAAGAAATTCGTCGTGCGTTGGTGGTTAATTAAAAACAACTTAAATATAATAAAATAAAACATTTTCCACCTAGAAGGAAGGAAAGAATTGTTGAATTTTCTACGGTCATATTCCCTATTATATTCCCTTTTACTTTTTTTCCGGAAAAATATTCATTACATTAACGTGATTTCCGAGATTTTGCTGTGCATTTAGGTGGCCCCCTCTCTACAACCATCATCGCCACTGATTGAGCCATCCAGATGAGCGAAACTGTACCACACCCAAAGGAGCTGGACACCGGATCATTTGAATAATATCCCAGGATCTTGGACCACTTATTAAAGGACTACTTACGCCTGGAACTAGTCAGTACGGACACAAAAAGTGAGTACGTTCTAATTATTAATTTATATTTTTATTGCAACAATCTTTGGTCATTGTGATTATTAGCGTCCCCTCTTTCATTGTTTCATTTGGCCTCACTATTATTCCATTTATTCTCTAATTGTTTTAGGTTAAACTTAGTTAAATTAGTTCTTTCGTTCTTTAGTTTGCAATGTTATATATATTTTAGCTTATAAGTACTTATATTGCTCGAATTAAGCCCCACTAAACAAATCTAAACTAAATTAAAAGGATTAACCAATGTTCTTTTCCCTGGACCGCCTAAGTAACTGCATTCACAAGATGTCGCTAACGTATCCATTGATACATATTTTAGAGAGATTTGACGAAATTTCCCCATTCTATGAACACAGTGCATCGACAATAATGAGCGCCATCTGCCTGACATCACTTTAGAACTGCGTGAGTTAAATAAAATTAGTAAGATTATTATTTTATTTTATTATTTATTGACGTGTGGGAACCCGGAAGTTCATGACCTCACCGACTCGACTCTGCCATTGTTCCCTGTCCTGTGCACTCTCCTTCCAAATTCGACCATCCGATCTGATCTCCTCGAGGTCAAACCCAACATTGTCCTCCCATCTCCGTCGCGGCCGGCCTCTCGGTCTCTTTCCCGTTGGCTTACCGTTAAGAATTCTATGCACGGTCCTATCGTTGCCCATTCGCACCACGTGTCCGGCCCATCTTAACCATCGCGACTTGATTACTCTCACTATTGTAGGTTTGCGGTATAGCTCTTCCAATTCGTGGTTGTGGAGTTTCCTCCATTGTCCTGCCTCCTCCTTAGCAAGATAACTAACTAAATTAAACTATTCGCCGCTTTAACTCAGCGTGTCAATTCCCAGGAAGTCCTTGCCTGAAAAAAGGCTGCAAATTACTGAACAGAGGCTGTATCCAAGCAGCAGCAAGCCGATTCTTAAGAATAGGCTACAACTAACAACAAATCATTCAATTCCTGGGTAGACGTTACGCACACGTCAGTGGGACAGATGGATTAAACTTAGGTAACCCCTCTTCCTGTTTTTAAGATACCATAATACTGAGCATAACATTCTTGTGGATGTAGGTATTATAATTAAATACAGGACAAACTTGCTTTTGTGTCGTCCAGTTATGTTTCGGAACTCAAGGGTTGCTTAGGTCATTCCCGACTAGTTGGTTTTAGTTAAGGTTAGTATTATCTTGCAAATAAACTTTTATATAATATAGAAAAATATTCTGTGCTTTTTAGAGAGAAGTTATTCTAATTCACTTTCGGATTTATCACTTTCCAGACCACACTGAACTCAAGAGGGTGGGGATGCTCTCTTAGTTGGAATAGGTGTACATATACACAAGTTCCAGGCGCTAGAAGCCTGCTTTATAGATATCCCTTTGAAAAGTCTAGGCGGTCTCTGTTTATGCTCCTGAACCTCCCCAGTAAACATAACTTATCAGTGAACTTGATCCCCTTTTTCGAAATGTCAAGTTCGACTCGGAAAAGAATTTTTTTTTTATGGCGGGAGGTTTAAATACCAAGCACAGTAAATGGAGTAACTTTATCTCGAATACAAGAGGCAATGCGTAGTTCGACTGGTGGCAAACAAAGGCCATCGAATATAAAATAGATTTGTACACAGTACAAGTAAACCGTCTTATCCAAGAGGAAAAATCCTTCTTGGATTCACTTTTGTTTGACGAGCGTGTTGTAGCGTTACTTGGGAGGATATTATTTTTTGTTCCTTATGAGCAAGATCTCTTTATGGATCCACCAAGTTCGCCCGCTGTGGTCGCCGGCGTGCTTCCCGAGTTAACCGTGAGCGATCGTTCATGGAATAGCGTTCCTGCGCCGAGCAACCCCAGCTTCCGTGGGGCAGGTGATGCTTGGAAACGGCAAATCTGGAAAGGGTGTTTTGCCACGACTCTACGCACCAGTTCTCGCCGGATCTCGCTTGTGTTGGAGCAGCCAAAGCTCAAGAGAACGCACTATTTAAAGTAATAAACTAACTACTTTCATTAAGTTAAAACACTTTTATTAAATTCAACTGCTTAAATTAAACTGCTCTCCAGGGGCACTTCCTTCAGGGATACGGTTCTGGAGATACTGACCGCGCGAGATCACGATGTATACCTGTGGCGGTTCTGCCAAACCACACTGTCTATTTACCCGAAGAACCCCGGTAACTACAACTCAACCTTCATAGTTTTCTGCTAATGCAATCGCATTAGCACCTGTAAATGCTTCACGCATTAAGTTTACCAAGTGAATTTAGCTAAAAGCTCCTGAAAGAGAATTCTTACCTTTATTCATTTATTCTTATTCCCTATAAGAATTCTGTTCCAAACATCATAAATTCCAAGCCCAATTCAGCACCTTCGGTTGCCAGGCAAATCCCAATTTTACATACGCATTTTCCCTAGTAGAATTTCTGAAAACGAAATAATTTGGTTTACATATGATGTAACCATCATCACAGGGCTCATAAACATTGCGTCGCCTATTCCCAGCCTCACCATATACATTGGCTGGCGAACTGCACCCAAGGGACAAAGGCAAATATACACATCTCGCGTCTTAAACCATAAATTAAATCCTACAGCATAGGCACATGCAAATAGGTATGGTATAGTTACCCTTGGCAGCGATGCAATAAACACCAATTCCCTGTAAATGAGCTAGAATCAATTAGCACAATGTGCATGGTGCACTGCTTCTATCGTTACAGCTGCAATGCATAGCTTAGACAATGATCTACCCGATCTCTTTGCCTTCCCATATTTCTGGATCTGCTTCTCATGACTGGCGACATGAACAAACAGAAACCCAAATTAGCACCCAATGAGATTCGGCTTGTTTACTTAGCGGAACTCACATCTCATTGATGCACATTATTCCCTTTTCTTTGTTTCAGATTCGTTTTTATGAATTTGTCCCATGAAAGAACCAATGTTCACACATACATGTGTACCGTTATAGATCTTCGCTAGGAGATCTGCTTCCCTACCCCCAAAGAGGGACTTCACGTTTCTCTTGGGATAGAAAATTCACCCTTAAAGTAAGAGAGCCAGTTTCACTGGCTGAATTTCCTTCGCCAGCGAATTAGTATCGCTGAGACCTATTACATCCGCCGACCGAGCAGGTCGCGTCACTCCCGCTGTCCGTAGCGCTGCGGGCACGCGTTCTGTATATCCCAGAGTCGCGGAATTAAACCAACCCTTTCGTCGTGATAGTGACATTTCCTTTTCCGAACCTGTTACCAAGGACGATCTATTCGAATTAAACCATCGTTTGTTGAGTGTTTGCTGCGGTGTTAAGTCGGGTTTTCGAGTTTTGCTGTAACGTGTAAAAACACCAGTTCGGTTATAATGACATTTACGTCAAAATAAAAAGATCGACTGCAATTTGGTGAAGTTGTGAGCATAGACAGAATGGTGTACAAAATAAAGATGTATAATGTGAGCAAAAATAACAATAAAATACAAATCAGTTGTGACTAACAATAAACCAAATCATGTGTTTCCTTTTACTCCTGGTTGTGAACAAACGTGGTGGAGTTTCGTTCTTTTGTCGGTGTTTTTTTCAACACACGCTTTTAGAGATGATGGGGAGTGAAGTGAATCAGCGCCGTACGCCGGTGCAACCTACTTCTTCTTCCCCACATACTCCTTTATAAACAAAGTCTAATCGAGATTTTACTTCGCGGATGCATCGAAATGTAGGCAAAATCTCGAAAAAATATTTCGACTAGAGTCAAGTACTGGGGATTGTGTTAAATGGAAAATGGACATTTGGGATATGGGAATGACGATTGAACATCTGATTCAAGTTACCATGCCCTTATTTTAGTGTGGGGATTATGGGGAATTGGGTGTATGGGCGATAAACAAACATTTGATTCGTTTATTAGGAATTTTGCTTGATAGGGAGAATGGATTTGTGAATTTGGATGATGTAATTATTTGAATCCAAGTTTAGGTGTAGGGATTTGGATGTATGTGTGGGGGGAAGGAGATGGTAGGGCTTTTCAGAGCACTACAAGCGAATACAATTATTAAATACTGATCTAACTACTCGGAATTGTGCTATAGCGATCATTACAGACTAGGCGCCGCAATTCATGCTCGAAAAAAAATGCATTACTTGTGTAATACATTCTTTTAATTTCCGAAAAGCACCCTGGACGCGTTGTGAACGACTAATAAAACTCAAATTACGTTCCAATGGTGTAGATCCCCCGACTGACAGATATATTCATAATGATGAAATTAATCATTATCTTTTTGTTGCGAATTCACAAATAAATGTACTGGAGAAATCTAGTATGTTCACATCAGCCTGCCATTTGCAAACTGTCACCTGCCAGGTGACAATGCGTCGGGGCAGAAAAGGAACGCCACTTAATCATCACAATTCAAAATTCCCCAACGGTTGATCCATTCATTGTGGACACGAATAACCGCTTGGCTCCACGTTATCGTATTCGTTCATGAACGCACCGCCGCCATCTCATCGTATTCCTTTTGGACCTACCGCCGCCGTCTCATCGTATTCCCGCTTGGACGTACCGCCCCAGCCCATCGTATTCCTTCTGGATGCTGCCTCAAGTCCAGAATCGGATCCCTGCACACTTTTAACAATGATGAATGATGAAAAACATTGTTACTAATACAATAGATCGTGCTACATAAACGTAGCTAACATGGAGGGGCATACAAGCCAATACAGAAACTCAACGATTGACGCTCTGTATAGGCGAAAAAAATCTGATTTTCAAGCTGAAACTGCTTTACAGACAGTTCAGCGATCCAAATAGCTGGGAAATAAAAACTATTAAGTTACTAATCAAAAACCATCAAAAACCGATCCGTGACAATTATAGATCAGTAATTAATAAAGAATGGAACAACAAAATTCAATCCATTAAAGCTAGTAGACCAAATATGTCCCCACAAATAAATAAAGTCTTTACACATTCCCTGTATTTGGATATTCCATGTCTACGAGTTCCGCGGACTCCCGAGAACTGTCAAACTCTGCTGAACGCAGGACTTTCTCTGCAACACATCAACTCCAACGAAGAGTTAATAATAGTTGAAGATGCACAAAAGAAAGGCAACTCAATGTTTCAAGGCAGTGTACGGAGTGAACGAATCCGTTGATTCTAACCTCGATTTAGAAAGTAGGGCTCTCCAAAACCACATTTCGCTATGCAACGAAGTTAACAGTTGGCATCTCGAAAACAGAAGTTTCACCACCTTTAGTGAAAATAATAAAGCGGATTCTCCGCTTAGAAATGTGAACATGAATACACAACAAGAACAAGAAATCACCTGGAGTAGATAGTATTCCAAACATTGTTCTAAAGTAGTGAACATTAATACTATTTTGTTCAACAACGCTCTAAATAATGCAGATTATCCAACCCGTTAGAAAATTGCAGTAGTATACCATCCCTAAAAAGGACAAGGACAAGAGCAATCCAGCCAATCTTCGCTCGATTAGTTTGCTTCCAAACATCAGCAAGGTATTTGAAAAAATTATAAATAAAGCACTGATAAACTGGTGTGATCAAGATGGTATCATTCCGAAGAATCAGTTTGATTTTAGATCCCAACACGCTCAGTTCATGCCACGACAAAACTTGTTTCTGACATACAACCAAATAAGGCAAAGTGACAATACACATGGGTCTGTCTGGTTGACTTTGAAAAAGCCTTCGATACCGTATCAAAAGTTATCAAATATATGTATCTCCGCATATTTTTTTTATACATTATCTACGATATGAGAATGGGTAAACAGTTTGTAAAGAAATTTGGAAATACAATTGCCAACAAGACCCCATGGTTAGAAGGGCTTGTAAATAAGTTATCAGGTCTAGGTGTACCCGAATATTTGTTGTACATTAACTACGATATGATATATATTCCCTTCTAAGCCAACCGCCGACCATTGTCCAATATATTCGAGATCTTGGGATCCTTTTTCGTTTGGAAAAAGTCATCCATACTGAGTTAATTAAGTATTTGGAGTGCATCGGACTTCTGAATGATCGTCAATACGGATTCCGTTGCAGGCGGTCTACTGGAGACCTTTTGACACTTATAACCGATATATGGACATCTGCGATTGAGCGGCATGGTGAGTCAAGGGCAGTTGTTTTGGGATATCTCCAAGGCTTGTGACCGCGTTTGGCACGGGGCATTGCTGAGCAAACTTCGTTCATATGGACTGTGGCGGTCCTTTAAAGCCTTCCTAAAGAACCATCCATTTCTTTAAAACAACCTACTTTTCCCTCACTCCATAAACCACTATACTTACCTGCATTCGAGCACTGTAAGCTTTCTTGCAAATAACTTTCACCTGAAAGTAAAACCCCAGCAGGCATGCACATCAAACAAGTTAGTTCATTCATATTACATGAACCGTGCCAGACAATCGGCTCGGCTTGTCAGCAATTATAAACGATAAATACTCGCTGGGCAGCGTAATTGTTGACACAGCTGTAGCCGGTATTCTTGCTACGGTTCATGAGTGAATATTGCCCCAATCCCAAGGTTCGCTACAGTTGCGACCAATTTCCTTTATCGGTTGTCTACCGATCATGGGATTTGGGCACGAGTATGATTGACGTTAGACAATCACGCCCATGATCATGTCTAATGATTCGTTGTCTAAACAACGACCAGCCACTATTCTCACACTGGCTATTCTAAACGAAATGTTTCTGTGTACTCTACGTAAACAGAAGAAATTATTTTTGCCTGCATGCCAGTATTCCTGTGCATTATCCAATGCCTAAAATAAACATGCACCCAAATCTAGTAGCCTTTGCCGTCGCAGCAAAGTTCTGTTGACTTATCGCCAACCCAAATCAATCCCCTGTCGTACGATGGGAATACACCCAGCCGTACACCGAGCATCATAATTGACCAGCTGCATGTTTGCTTTTCCTTTCCTGCGTCCAGCGAGTGTTTGGGTGACTTCTTGGAAAGGAAAGATTGTTTTTCCCCTGCGATGACATGCGTGGAAACTCATCGCAATCACCAGAGGCTGGGTCAACGTCGCCCAGCTCGAGGAGTCAGATTTCATATCCCTAAGCGTGCGCACTTACGTTTTATTGGAGTCCCCAGAGGAGTCAAAAAAATTCATCACGGGAGTTGAGAGTGTTCGTACGGTCTATGTGTGTCGTTGGTTTATTATCGCGCGACTTCGTTAATTAAATTTAAATTATTTAAATTCAAATAGTAGCCAGTGTTGTGGAGAACGAACCAAGTGATAATATGAGAGACCTCTCGCTAGTGCTATAGTTCTTTAATCATTTCCGTAACTTTGTTTTGTTTTATACTAAAGTATTGTTGCTGCATCTCAGTATACATCTATGTGATTTTAAGAGAGTGAACATTGTAAACAAAAATAATAACTAAAGAAACTGTGTCATCAAAGGAGCAAAAATAAAGGAACGTTAAATAGCAAACAATAGCTGTGTATTTTTATTTGTGACATTTTTAACCTTCTTGTTATCCAGTGTTATTCAGTGGGTGTTTATCGAATCCGCTCCCGTGCAGCAGCACAGTTAAACCTTTACCCCACAGGACTTTCCCAGCAGCTTTGCGACTGGACGAAGAGCTTCCTTAAAAATCGATCGATCCAATTTGTTGGACGAGTATCCGGATCTGTATCCTGTTAATCGAACCCCGGTCTCCCGGGTGACAGGCGGGTATACTAACCACTATACTATCGAGGAACCTAACCTTGTTTTTGCTTCACATAAATGATTTGTGTGAGACCACGGATAACAAAGTGTTCAGTTTTGCGGATTGGTGCATCAACGTCGCACCAGCTGAGATGTAGACAGATTGACTCTCTGAATCAGGATCTAGATAAGGTCCTGCAGTGGGGAAGGGTAAATCTCGTCGACTTCAGTGCAGCGACGACACAATATGCAATATTCACAATGAAAAGTGGATCACCGGTTCCACAGCTGATGACGAATGGGCAGGCCCTCAAATCTGGGGAAAGTTTGAAGTTGTTCTGCGTCACGGTCTGTGGGAATGTATCGTGGCATAAACATGTGTCGAAAATCGCCAGGTCAGCCTCAGGAAAACAGAGTTTTCTTTTCAGAGCCGGCCCAACTTCTTCTCCTATATAAATCCCAAATTAGACCCGCGCACGAATATTGCTCTCATGTTTAGAGCTCGGCTCCTGAACATACCCTCGACCTACTTGAGAGCATACAGAGACGAGCGATCCGCCTGATCAGGGACTCGGCGCTGACGTTGGGACTACACCCGCTATCACATTGAAGGCATGTAGCTGACCTCTGTGTGTTTTACAGATATTATCGCGGGTGCTGTTCTTCGGAGATTCGTGGTATTGTTTCACGCAATTCGGCTTATATGCGCTCCACAAGACAATCCGACGGATCGCACTAGTTTGGGGTTCATCTCCCAACGGCGCGAACATCCCTGCTTCCGAATTCGTTCCATTACAGAGCGGGGAAGCTGTGGAACTCCCTTCCCACGCGAGTGTTCCCGGAGCGTTACAACCTGCAAAGGCAAATTATACAATAGTTATGTAATGGTTAGCTTAGAGCGTCCGCGTAGATAATTAAGCTAGAATTTAAGTCTTTTTTTGTCCAGCATGTAATTTAGAAACTAAGAAGATAAAAAAAAAATGAAAATGTTTTAAAAATGAAAATGACCAAGCGGTGATCAGAGTTTCCCAGTGTCGCAGCAATCTTCAGGGTATAAATGCTCGGCTCAGATGTTAAAAACAGAACCAGGGTGTTCGCATAATCACATCGGGTATCCGGTACTCATGTAGGTTCCTCAACGAGCTGAGTCAAATTGCGGCTAACAACGAACATCTCCGCCAGCCTCCCAGCCTCGTCGGTTCTGTTAGCATGTACCAATCACTCGGAATTGTGCACATTAAAATCGCCAGGGATGACAATTTCAGAAGGGTGGTTGATCTGTATCCAGTCGACGGTATGTGAAAGATTTCCGAAAAATGTCGCCGGTCGATCGTCAGTCGGGGAGCGCTAAAGACAACAAAGAAATTTAACAGACTTGCTCAGCACGATCTTAAACATGATGTTCATGTTACTGGGCTTTAACGCCTCCATCCTTTGGCAAGCCAGATCAGACCGCGCGAAGAGGTAGACTCGACCCTTAAAACGGAATATCGAATGGAACTCGTATCCTGAGCAACAAAGATATGTGGAATCAGTTGGCGAATCGATCTGGGTCTCGGTTAGAGCAAGGATATCATGTTTCGCTATTTGCAAAAATTGGTGGACGGAGTTTATATTTGTATTGATGAAATCGATGCCCCTGATGTTACAACATGCCGTTATCAGTAGAACGTTGACAGAGCCACGAGAACGAACCCGATTACAGGAGGACGAATTTCTTAAAGTTCGGTTATTTATCATAATATCTGCATGATGTTCCCCCTGGCAGAGTCCCGTGGCGGTTCCGCCAAACCCCACTGTTACTTACCTGAAGAACCCCCAAAACTTCGACCCAACCTTATAAGTTTCGCTAATGCAATCGCATTAGCACCTTAAATGCATCACGCATCAAATAGATCAAATTTATATAACCTAAAAGTCCCTGTAAAAGAATTCCTACCTTTCATGCATTTCTTCGCATACAAATTCCCTACAAGAATTCTTTCCATTCCTTCTTTAGTTTGTTCAAAAAGAACTGCAACAGTTATTTGGTGGCATCTCGGGGCGCCCACTCGGCGCTACAGGCTCGCCTTCGGTGTAATAATTAAAAAAATAAAAAAATAAAAAATAAAAATAAAAAATAAAAAAAAATAGAAACAGAGAGCTTAACGTCGTCTTTCACATCGACGAGACGACCCGGAAAGCCAACTCTGCCCTCGGATTTGTGAAACCTTGGTCTAAGGAATTCTCCGATTCCTACGTAACTCGATCCCTTTACCTTTCCTTCGTCCGTCCACTGTTAGAATATGCTAGCCAGGTATGGTCCTCTTATCACAAAAGCTATATCCGTAAAATCGAAAGTATTCAACGTCGCTTCCTTCCGTTCGCTCTCCGAGGGCTAGGATGGCACAACACGTTAATACTACATTAACCGCCTCAAATTAATTAACCACAGAACCCTTGAGGAGCGTAGGCCCCTGGCTGACATAGTGTTCATTCATCGGGTCCTCTCCGGCTCGGTCAACTGCGCCTACCTCCTTAAACTAATTCCTATGCACACAAACCCTCAAAATACGCGTAATCCCGATCTACTGCGCCTACCGCTTTAACTTAATTCCTCTGAACACAAACGCTCGGTACACGCATAATACCCGCCTTCTCTATATTCACCCTCAGCGCACCTGTTATGGTTTTAATAAATCCGATTTCGCGGATGCTGAGAAATGTCAACTCCAACTCTACCTTGTTCGACTTCGACCTCACTACCCAAGCTTTCAAGCACCGTCTCCTAAACCATTCTCATCCCCAATTTTATGAGGCGCTTTCTACATTTCCTCTCTAACCGGCTCCCGCCTCCCACCTCTACTCTTGCCATCATATTATGATCTGTTCATCTTAGGTTAAGTTTAGTTAAGTTAGTTTTACATTCTTTAGTTTGTAAGGTTATATATACTTCAGTTTGTAAGTATTGGTTGTATTAAGCCAAATAAATGGAGTGGCAGCCTCATTAAACTACCAAACAGCTACAACATATTTTACATGGAGTGGCAACCCCATTAAACTATTAAACAGCTACGACATACTTTACATTTTCCTATACAACTAATCAATTGTCGAATAAATTGGATACGTGGGATAATTCCCAAAAAAAGAGAACCATCACTTCCCTCTTCCCGTCGATCTCTAACACGACTGTCAATCGTTCAGAAGACTATTGAGTCATCAATTTTCTCCCAACTTTGGACCTCTTTAACGAACGTTAATCTGGTTGTCGCAGCAGCATGCCTAGAGGCAATACATCAGCCTTCCTTATCAACAAATTAAGTCAATAGATATATTGCTTTCATTGGATATCTCAAGAACATTTGATGCCATTTGACATCTCATCCAATATAACAATTGATTTCATACGTATTTGTCACTGATCTAAAGGGCTTCAGGTGGATTACAATCTACGTTCCATCAATATAATGTTGGTATTACCTAGAGTTTTATTTAATCAGCACTTCTATTTCATATTTTAATGAAAGACTTCGTGTCCATTACCCATAGTCCAATCACCGTTTTGACTAAGATCAGCACGCCACTCATCTAAATATACTCGACCAAACTTTTCAGGAATATAAAAAGTATGATTTTCGAAGGCATTGTTTTAGTACCAAAGGCATTATAGTGCCCTTATGACATATATGGAAAAAATGTGGTAGGGGGTGGTGTTTCATAAAACATAAAATTGAGAAAAGGACAATATTTTGACGCAAATGTTCATGAAAAAAATAAGCGAGATTAAATGTATTCGTCCATCTGTAGTCCTATTTCTGCTTCTTTCACAAAATGATTATAAAAAAAAACTAAATAAATAAATAAAAATAATTAACCATAAATAAAAAATAAATAGAAAAAAAATTATTATATCATTGAAATTGAAAAAAAAAATTTAATAAAATGATATAAAATAAATAAGTAAAAAGTAATGTAAACAATATCATAAATAAAAATATGATAATAAAACAAAAGTAAAATAACAAAAAAAGAAAAACGTATTCCGTGTTGTCAAATGGGCAGTGGTACGAGGGAGTGTTCTAATAACGTTACTACCGTCGAGACATAAACGAAGGCCTTAAGAAAAGATGTGCCTATTCCCTTATATTCTGGTCTACGTGATGACTCATTTTATTATCCTCCACTCTGTCAAAATAACCTTGCTAAGTAGAGATCTGTTAAGGTAGTTCCAAACATCATCTTGTTTCTACCCCGGAGAACGTACAGGAGTATAATTGAATAAGTAAGTGAACTGATTAACAATGTGTTCTGAAACGCACTAACTTGGGGTACACTTATTTGTTAGAAGAAGTTACAAAGCTTCCCAAACATCGAAAAGCAATGTTGTTAAAGTTTACCGTCTCTTACTCAATATGCTAATCCGACTTAATTCTAAAATATTTATTGTATTTCAATCTGTGCATAGATAGTTGTTATGAGTCATTACCAGCAGCATTTTCCACCATTCTAGAAGAAAAACAGATCTAAAAACATGGAAAATGAATATGGAACTGGAAGGAAGCCACTTTCATTGCATTTGGTTCTCCCACGAAATTTGATACTGGTTGCTTTATGGCCAACCCACTGCTTCTGAAGAGGGTGGTTTCTACCCTCTACTCCCGGATTTGTTAAAATATCAATTTCAGAGGGGTTGACCTTACCGTCGTGGTGGTTGCTTATTGTAAAACAACCACCACCAATTCCATAAAAATATCACCCGCGAATTCTTCTAATATCCAATCATGAAGCTCAATTTTTTAGGTCACCTTTTTTACTGGACGCTTTTCCTAAGAATTGGTTGTCGTCAGAAATATCATCAGGTCTGCTTTGATCACGTCTCCGTAATTCGCCAGGCACTTGTTTTTCACCTGCACCAGTTAAGCCTGACATAATCACCTGAGTTATTGCAAAACGATTTGTGTCCTTTGGAAATACTTTTTTTCGAACTTGTTAACAACACATTTTTTTGTCTAATATTTACTTATAATTTTTTTTCTTTTTTTGTAATATTTCGTTTTGAACTCACTTAAAGATACCGAAGAGAGGCACAGAGAATGCATTAAATGATTACTTAGCTTGTAACAAAGAACACAAACACACGCGAAGAAGAAAATATGAAAAACATTTTTCCCAAGCCTCTTTTCTAGCTGCGCAATTATAACTCACAACTTGATCGAAACACCGTACCACAAGAACTATTTGTACTCAAGAATAATCCAAATCTAGGAATCCATGTCAAGGGACATTGTATAGTGCGTGGTATGCCCCTTCCTTACACTCTCTCACGGGTGCGTAAATAGTTTTGGAAGCATATATGAAAGGTCCTAGGGCAACTCTACGCACGAGCCTCAGTTAAGATACCACTACAAGCATAGAGCGCACTTTATCCTCTCGCTCTCTTTGTCGTTTTGTTTTTCTAATATTTTTCTAGGTGTTTTCTTAGTATGTTATTTGAAAATCCATGCATCGGTGGGGAAGCGGTGGGCTCTTGAATTTTCGGTCCTCTCTGTCTAGCACTTACACTTTTACGATGCGGATAGTGTTAAAGGCTCTACGAGACGATCTCACTTGCTCATCGTTATTGTCTATTCTATGTTTTCACTGCATCCCATGCCCAGATCAACCCTTTTTCTAAGACGTATCTCACACTTGGATTCGCCGGTCGTGTAACCCGAGTTAGAAGAAGAATACGTTAGGTCAGAGGCAAAATGTTGCGCAACCGGAGAGTAACTCACGATCATTAAAAATTCGAATAGCGCACGAGTGTATTGTTAGATATTATTTTGAAGTAATCGCTTCTTTACTCAGTGCTCTAAGTAGAAAGTAAAAAAAAAATTGTCTATTAACTCAAGATTTACTACAAAATTGAACAGAATTGACCCCAAAACAGTTCAATTTATTTATTTTTGTATTAAAAAATAATTAATTAAATTATGAAAAGTGGCATTTTCATACCAAACAACAGAAGACAAACGTGATTTCTGTTGATATACCTCTTATATTACCATAATACAATATACTTTTATTAAATATTTGCTAGTTACGACTCGGAGATGGATTTGGTCTGTAGAAAAATTGATACGTATGAAATATTCTTATATAAATTTAATCACAAACACTCTTGAATTGTAAAAAGGGAAGAAGAAAGTAGTTCGACAAGGCAAAACTACTACAGGTGCACTTTGTTAATGCATGACCAAGAAGTACAAATAATGGAAAAATCATCACTCAATTCCGTATTCCATAAACGTTCATACCCTTGAAGAACGCCCATGATGACATTTGTAAGTCACCACATCCCCTTAGCAATGTTAGTAAACATTTTGATTCTCAGCAGTCGCTCATAGAAGGTGAATGTGGACTGGTTATCTTCGGCAAATGTTCATGCCACGTTGCATCCCACTAACCGTGAATCCGAGCAAATTCATGCTTTCTCTAGATTTATTGACCTTGGGGTCGTTATTGTTGTAAATATCGTACTAATGTCTCCAAAAAATAAGACCAATTTTGATTTATTTTTAAATTTTTATTGTACTAAATCTATTTCGAAGCCCCCAAAGTAATCCCCCTCGGTGACAATACACTTGTAACATTTTTTTTCAAACCTTGAAATACTTGTTATAGTCCTTTTCTGGAAAGGTCTTGAAAGCCTGCGGCGATTCGGCTTTAATTCCGAGTCGAAACGGTGTCACTGGGAGTTTTGGAAATAGTCAGAAATCTTATCCGAATGAATACGGTAGTTGTAGAACGATACTGGTTCCCGAAAAACCATTGTGTGTGAGAATGCGTACTATCGTGATGCAAGAACCCTTAGTTGTCTTGCTACAACCCCAAACTCTTTTTGGAAATAAGTGCACCCATTTTGGAAATAGCTGCATAGCACTGAAATAACAGTTGTTAACAGTTTGGTACGGCGGAAGGAATTCATAGTGAACAACACCACGATAATCGAAAAAAAAGCTTACACTCTGAGTTTTTAGCGACTTTGGTGTGTTCTTCTGGGTCTTGGCTTGTCTTTGGTGCGATTTTCGGTCAAGTGATTCCTTGTTTCCAGGTTGTATGCATAGATACAACTCTTTTTACTTGTAATAAGGGCTTTCATTAGCGGTTGATACCCCTCCCTTCTTATATTTTAACACGTCGCTTTTTTTAATACTTTGAGTGATTTTGATCCCAATTCAGAATTGACACATTTCAGAACCCAATTTATTTTCAAATGTAATTAACTAAATCCTTTAAATTACCAACGGCCTCAGTAGAATCCTTAACTGTTAATCAATGGTTATTGAGCACGAAATGTTTGATTTGTTTGAGGTGGTTTTTTTCAGTAGGTCGTGATGACTCTTTTTTTACCTTATTTAAACTGTTTACCATCATCGTCATCGGCACTACAACCGGAAACCGGCCTTGGCCTAATTTAGCAAGTCCTGAGGCTTGTTAATTTTTTCATGATAATTTCTTTTTCCGGGCAAGGTCACTAGTCTTGCGCCATTAAACTGTTTATACCACTTGTAAATATTTCTTTCCGAAAAAGGCTGGCCCGAAGACTGTTTCGTAAATGTTTCTGCACAATAAATTCCATTTCGCGAAGAAAATTCAATGCAAGTTATTTGCTCAAACAAATCACACATTATAAAAATCGGTAAAATCAAACACTTTTTGTGTCGTACAAAACTAAGCCCAGTCGAAACACAAACGATGTTTATTATGTCAAATTTGACACAGATGTCTGTTACAATACTACGAGTTTAGAGATGAGAAATGTGTCTGACATTCGACATACTTCCGCTATTTAAATTTAAAATTTGTGTTACACAGTTTGGGTACACTATTGTGGTATGAAAATATTCACTTTAAAATTTTCATTTTATTATAATAATTTATCTTAGAACGAACTATTATTCTGAGTTGACAATTAATAACAAACTGTCTTTTTTTTTAACACGTAGCTATCAAGCGTACCCCGCTCTGATTGACTGTGAATTATACGACTGTAGTGCTCACGAAGCCCTACCCCCTATTTTTCCTTCGCAATATAAGCAGTGTGGGTAATTCACATGCTTATACTTGTGCAAGTATTGCCGAAAACATCCATGTCATGATATTAGCTGAGTCATATTAGTGATTCAGCTCGCCATGTTTTCTTTTCACCCAGATTTCTACATCTGATATCACGATGTGGGTATGTGGCGCTTCTACGAACCACACAACCCACTATATGTTGAGATGTCCTTTCCGCGAAGGAACATACTCACCTTTATCCACAAACACGTGTCCCAAAAGTCCTTACTCCCACCTGAAAGAGAAAGTAACATTTCACACACCAACATTGAATTCAATTGCAGAAATCTAGTTCGATTGAACGTTCAAAAGTCTCTAATATTGAATTCAACGCATCCAATTCGACGCGTCAATTCAACGCGTCCAATTCGACGCGTCCATTCAACGCATCCAAGCCAACGCACCCATTCAAGGCATCAATGCGTTGCACCCATTAAACGCAATTTTCGAACAACGAATATCTCCTCTGGTAGCTAATATCAATTAGCACCTAAATTCCTAGCATGACCCAAAACCTAAAAGCACACTTGTGCAAACAAAGGATAGCAATTCGCCGCCGACCAACAGTCATGCAATCATACACATCTTAACGTAGATCGCTCGCTAGATGTTTATGATTTGGAAACGCTAACAAAAAAAACTATACTGATCCCACGGTTCCTTTGTACCTATCTTAAGCGTTCAAGTACCTCGTTGTCTTGGGCCAGATGGGGAACATAAACAAATCCCAGGAAAAGATCGAAAATTAAGCGGCGGTACGATCGATCGTCAAACAAAGGAATAAGATTCCGATAAGGAAGACGGAAAGGAGAATGATGGATTGATGATGGGAAAATTTTCTTTTGCAGATGCGGGGATGAGAAGTTCGAATGGGATTTTAAGGATAGAGACAATTAGTCTATATCGAATGGTCGAACAGAGAGAACCCCACCGTGGAGGTCGATAGATTGAGTCACTGAGAACCCAACGAGGAGGTCGGTCCGTGAAAAGAATGTGTGAACGGTTAAAAATAACGTCGAGTGGGTAATCTAACGGTTGAAATTTGAAAAATGTACCTAGTGATTTGTTTTGCCACAAACATCTAGCAAGATTATATCGTGACCGTCGAATGATAGTATTAAATTATAAAAAAAAAACATTATATTGTGAACATTCTAACAATTGTGCACCCCCTAATAAAGAAAATTTAAAACGAAAAATAAAAGATCAAAATAAAACACTTCCTTCTGAGTTTCAATTTTGTGCTGTGTGCGCTCCTTGGTGCATTCTTTTCTCTGGGGTAAACAGTATTCAGCGGAACACTTGGACGACATTCAAATCCGCCAAAGGTAGATCTTCCTTTAGTGGAAGAATCCAACCTTCGTTGCCAGTGTCTTAGGCTTGAGAGCTTTAATTGTGACCGCATTCTCCGACGATTCTCTTGGGAGACCTGCAATATCAGGTGGTGTCGTCCCGGCCAAAATATTTGTAGCATCTTCGAATACCGTTCGGAATGCATAGCATACTCTTAGTGACGCCAGCATATGTGCTGAGTTCACTCCCCTCATGTACGACTTATTCCGTGCGGCTCCTGCCGATATGTGAGCTGCATACATTATAATGGTATGGGGCAAGGCTAATAACCTTGCCCGTAAAAATAAATTATTATGGAAAATTTAACAAGCCTCGAGACTTGCTAAATAGGCCAAGACCGGATCCCGGTTGTGGTACCGATGATGATGATGATGATACATTATAATGGAGGTGTGGACAGTGGTTATGAGTTTCCTCATGTGTGACCGGGGTCCGCCAACATTGGGTAGCAGTCTCGCCGAAACTTTGCATACTCTTGCCGCTTTTTCACTCGTTTTCCTCAGGTATTCCTTGAAGCTTAACCTGTTGTCGAGTATAACCACCACAAGATATTTCATAAAGGGATTGGATTTGACTATTTGTACTTATATTTCCAAATCAAGGTGTTCAACATTCTTGCGGGTGCTTATTAAAACTACCTCCGTCCTATGTCGAGCTAGTTTCAGTCCGGCCATATCTAGCCAGCATTTAATGCTCTGGATTGCTTGTGAGCAAATATTCTCCTTCACTTTCCACCCATTTTTCTGGGCTTTTTTCGCCAATTTGCCAGTGATGAATCCCCCGTGCGGTAATATTTCGTACATCACGGCTTGGTGGTCACTATGGGTAAAGGTGTCCAAAACTCGCCACTCCATACTTCTTGCCAACATGGAGCTGGCAAATGTGATGCCGATTTTGGACCGCCTCTCTCGTTTCTGAAAGTGTCACAACACCATCATTAAGTAACATCACATCTAGAACTGCGAAGTCTTCGGGTAGTGCCTGGCCTCTACTGTTGGGCCTTGTACTTCCCCATTTTACTGCCCAAGCGTTGATATCTCCAGCAACTATAAGAGGGTTCTTATCTCTAGCTTCTTGTGTTATCCTGTCCAAAAATCATTTGGAATATTCTATTTCCTACCTTGGCGGAGCGTAACATCAGTAGAAATGAATTCCTCTGATATTAGCACAGGCAATTCCTTCCAGCCGCTGGACACTTCTGCATTCTATGGTTCAGTATTGTTCAGATGGCCGCTGTTCCGCTGCTGTCTTCCTCCCATGTAATAGTACCAGTGCCAGGCATCTTGTACTGCTCGTTTATGAGTACCACGTCGGCACCATATTCCTTAACCGTTCGGGAAAGGAGATCTTGTGCGGCTCCACAATGGCTTATGTTAATTTGAATGCACTTAAACCTGTCCATTTTTATTGAGGAGATTGGACATCACGTTTTTAAATGTTCGGCATTTGTAACTCCCTGTTGAGTGGTGGTTACCGTCTCCGTATCCTGATTCGCAGAGCATGCATTGGGGTTGTGCTTTACAACCCATTGCTTCGTGGCCGGTTTCGCCACATTTCAAACAGTTTTCCGAACGGTCTTCTTCAAATTTGCAGGATTTCACCACATGACCGTATTGTCAACATCTGAAACATCGTGTGGGTGCAATGTGTTCTCGAAGACTGCATCTCACACATCCAACCCGTAGGAAACCCATAGCCAGCAAGATGGCAGCCTGCGTGCCATCTGGTTTCCTTCTTAAACTCTTTACCGCTTCCTTTGGGATCGCGTTCATCTCAGGGAACTCTATAGGGATTGCTGTCAGGATTTCCTCTACAGTGGTAACCTCACCTAAATCACGACACTCTACGGTAATTTCTTGTGACACTGTTTTCACATTAGCATCTTCCTTTAGTACTTGTTGTACCTTTGCTTTCAGTATCTCGGTGGTTGCCTCTGGACGGCGTTTCAGTTGTAGCAGCAATTCCCCTTTTGCTGTTTTTCGAACTTTATTTACGCTATTGTCGAGTTCACTTAGCTCGGGCTTGGCCTTTATAAACTTCAGTATATCCGCATATGGCTCTTCGATAGTATAGTGGAGAGTATACCCGCCCGTCACGCGGGAGACCGGGGTTCGATTCCCCGTTGGGGAGCCTCTGGCGTAAGACTAATGACCTTGCTCGGAAAAAAACAAATCATTATGGAAAATTTAACAAGCCTCAGGACTTGCTAAATAAGGCCAAGACCGGCTCCCGGTTGTAGTGCCGATGATGATGATGATATCCGCATATGTTTTTTCCCCGGTTTTGGATGTTATTATAGCGTCCGAGCCTGGTCTCCTTCTTTTCATAATGTTGGCCTTCGCAGTATCACCTTTTGGAGCCTCTTCACCCCCCAACCCCGCATCTCTCTCCCTTCTGGCCAATTGTAAACCAAGTGTAATTGGGTGACTCATCATTGATGTGCCCCGGGACACCGCTTACGTCTGTGTGCGAGTTTTGCTTTGGCTGGATTTGCAAGTTTCCACCGCTTGCCTCAGCCGGCGTAGATGGCTTCTTTAAGCGACTTTCCACTTCCTTATCATAGAGGCAACCAATGGTCTCGACCAGCTCTCGCACATCATTAGTAATATGCCTTTGCTTTTAATTTTGATCGTCCTTGTCAATTCTGCGATCCGTTCTCCGAGCTGGCCGAACACCAAAGAACCACCATCACCACCATCACGGTTCTTACCCGCGTTCGTCTCTAAATCGCCACTGCTTGTTGCCGCCATAAATTATGCAAAACCCTTCCTTTGCACAAGTGTGAAAAGCCCCTTTGTTGCTGTCGCGAGAGCAGGTTTTGTGTCTTCTATATGACTGGTCTCTGAAAATCCAGAAACCAAAATCCAATTTGATAAGACAAAACTTACCGTACTGAAACAATCACCAAGGGGCAATTGAAAACACGTATGGGATCCACTTTGCTTTCTGACTATTGTATATATATATATTATTATTGTTTTTTCCACTCTCACTTTGAAATTCTTCAATCCTATTTCGACACTTTTTTAAAATTATGTTTTCTTTATGGGCCTTTAGTTAACTTTTCTCACGTATGCCCATCCTAATGTTTCCTATGCTGCAACAGCATGTCAAACATATCCTTTCACGCGCTTTTTCCCACGTATGCCTATCCTAATGTTTCCTGAGCTACGACAGCATATTACACCGTTTTTCACATACAAAACCCTTACCGGCAGAGTTTCCTTCGGTTTTCCAGATCACCTGTTGGTCTTTGCAAAAGTGATAAAAGGGACACGAATGGGCAGAGAAGTGGGTACTAAGCAGGCAGGATTTGGATAGGTGAATTTTGGGCATCGTTCTGTGCGAGCATAAAAGATAATCAAAAAGAAAGTTAAACAAAAATAATCGCTATAGAACATTAAGTCATAGATATTTAAGAATAGATTCTTTTTTTACTTTAGTGAATAGACAAAATGAAAAAAAAAGGTTAAACAAAAGACCTTTTACTCAACTGAACAACAGTTGCCATTATTTCCTCAATCGCGAGGAAGCACGGTGCGCGGTGGTATTACAAGACCAAACAAAATTCGGCCTGTCTCCATTGTCGCGATGTGACTGCGTATCTCAAATTCGCCTCAGTCATTTCCATTCCACACTCGGCGGTCCTGATTGTACATACTTTGCGAATAGCGACGATATCGCCTTCTTGAACCCCACCTTCCTGTTTTTATTGAAGTTCTGTTTCTTTTCAAACTGAATGCATCCAACGCATTCTCCTGTGCCTTTTTGCGGAGTTCTGCTCGTTGGTCGTCGAATGAGGCATTTAATTCTTCCTCCAGAAGGTCCTTAATCTGCGAATCACCTTTCGAACGAGCGTCGACTCCGAACATTAATCGGAATGGTGACATCCCCATGCACCTTTGCGGCATGGCATTGCAGCATCTTTGTGCCGTGTCCAGGTACCGATACCACTCATTTGGTTTGGGAGCCGATAGCTTTGTCAACAGTGTTATTCGGGCGCTGTTCACCCCTTCAGCTTGACCATTGGCCCTTGGTATCCCCGTGCTTTCCAGAACATGCTCAATGCCCTCTTCTCGGCAATACGTCCTCAATGACCAGTATGTGCGCGTAAGACTTTTTGGTTGATGACAGCGGACCCAGGTGATCGATGTGGAAGACGTCGGGGGAACATTTCCCTCCACAGCAGTATTCAGGAATCCTTGTCGTTTTTCTCGGTTTCGATCGGCCAGTATACATGAAATACAGTTCCGAATTACGTTTTCAATCTTAACCCTTTAATCAGGTATCCAGCAATCATTCTGTTCCAGTGCCTCTGTCTTACCGATCCCAAAATGGCCTCGTTCGTAGGCTTTTCGTATCACCGGTAGCGGCATTGACTTCGAAGTTACGATGTGCACCTCGTCACCAACACGTGACGTACCAGAGAGGTAGGAAGCAAGAAATTTGGTGGTGCGGGTGTTTAATCCAAACCATGCAGCTTGTTAAGCAATCGTGCGGTCCAAATACAATCTCAATGCTTTAGATATTTCGAGAGGGATACAAACCGTTGGGCTTTGGTTTTCAAGATTAGTTGTAACATCGCGCGTTAGTTTTAACAGAGCATGACTGGTGGAGCGTTCCCAGCGAAATTCAAACTGGGAATTTGGGACAATAGTCTTGTCATTAGCAAATACGATTTCGATATATCTTACATTCGAGTATCTTGCTTAATGTGTTTAATAACGATATCGGACGATAGTTGCTGGGGTTGTTGGAAGGATTGGACTTATTGATAGGGACTATAAACGAGGTTTTACAGTTGTTTGAGAAATGTGATCCGTTAATTATGTGGTTGACAAGAACGAAAATAGGGACTAGATCTGACGGGAGAAGTCTTTTGTACAGAAGGTTTATAATTCCATCTAAGCCTGTCGACTTTTTGTTGTTGCGTGATGTTATAAATTCTGGTAATTCACCTGCTGTTGGGAATGGCTCATTATCCAAAGGATGTGACCCTTTGTTTGTTTCGTTGAATTCCGCGTTGAAAGGGGTGAAGGATGGAATCATTCTGCGTGAGATGTGGTCATTTATGGTGACTTGAAAATTGGAGAGGGAATCGTTTTGTTTGATGGATTTTATAAAAGTGATTAGCTAGACAGTTTGCTAGGTCAGTATTTGATTGTACTGGGTGATTGTTAGTCATCATCATCATCGGCACTACAACCGGTATCCGGTCTTTGCCTTATTTAACAAATCTCTCCACCGGTCCCGATTTCGAGCCGATGTCATCCAGTTTGGCACTCCCAGGCTCTGGGCGTCCTGGTATACGCCATCCCTCCATCGCAGACAGGGTCTGCCACGCTGTCTCCTTCCATACATCCTGCCACAAAGGACTTTCCGGGCAGGCTCCTCTTCGCTCACTCGAGCTAGGTGTCCCGCCCAGCGGAGTCTACCGAGCTTGGTTTTTCTTACAACATTAGCTTCAATATAGATCGCGTACAACTCATGATTGTAGTGTATCCGGAATCGTCCTCCCTCACATACGGGGCCAACAATTCTCCTTAAGACCTTCCTTTCGAACGTGGCTAAGAGTTCAGAGTGCCTTTTATTGAACACCCAGGTCTTGGATCCATACATGAGCGCTGGTAAGACCATGGTCTTGTACAGTAGTAGCTTGGATGTTCTGGATACATTTTGGGATTTAAAGAGCATTGATAGACCATAGTCGGCTTTGTTGGATTTGATCATCCGTCCGCGTATTTCTTCTTCTATATTGTTATCGGCTGCTACTATTGACCCAAGGTAGTTAAAGGGTTGCACTACTTCAAATTCGTGCTCCACTACCCTGATAGTTGTGATTGTTAGTACGGTTGATAATATAATCGATTCGGGGTTAGGTTAGTCGTTTTTTGTTTTTTGAATAAATCACAATTGGGTTTTATACTGTTAAGTATAGAAATGTAAGCCTAGTCGGCTAATTGTTTTAGTTGTTCAATTATCAGGTTAGTTAAGTGTTAAATTTGATATTTAATAAAAGGTGAGAAACTGTTATATAGTATTTCTCTAAGCTGTTTCTTTATGGTTAATAGTTTTGTAAGGATGTTGGGTAAAGGTTTTCCTAAGTGATTATGAGGGATGGTCGTAGGTGTGGGATTGAAGACGGTATTTTTTAGTATTTGATCTGTTCTTAAGGCTGCTTGATCAAATTCAGTTGAGAGTAGGTTCGAAGACTCTGGCAAAGTATAGTCTTTGAAACTGTCAGCAATCTCCTATTGACTTGTAGCGGTTCTACGAACCATACAACTCCCTACAGGTTGAGGTATTATAGCGTTTGAAATAATAGTGAAGAAGATCGTGTGATTCGAACTGACGCTATGACAGCTCGAATCACGAAAAATTTTTTACCTAAGCGTTACACACCAGGCTAGTGACCGTGTTTAGAATTTGATTTCCAAACTCGAGTATATTCCACTGGTGTGAATAATTTTTTTTTTATTTATCGCTTGGTATACGGTTCTGATGTATTTTTCTTATTCGATTTTCTTCGTTCGGTGTTCTTCACTATTTTTGCTTGTGAATTGTGTGTATCTGTTAGAATCGCTACAGTATCCTTTCGGCCAAGGAACTTTCCTCACCTTTCGCAGCACACGTGCCCACAGACACGTGGCCCAATAGTCATTACCATACTTGTAACAAAAGTTATATGAAATTACAACAACGTTGAACCCGATATCAAAAAACAAGGAACTTAACGTTCAAAAGCTTCCAATATCGAGTTCAACGCATCCATACATCGTATGCGAAAACAATTTCAAAACGACAGCTAAAGCATCACATCTAAGCAATACGTCAAATGCAGCAAGCATCGCATACAGGTCACCAATCTCCCATCCTAAACATCAACGCGATGTTTCCAAAGAAATACCATTGTTGGTAAATAAACCGAACAACGGATGCATACTCTGGTAGCTTAATGCAATTAGCACCTAAATCCCTTGCATGACCTAATGCTAAGGCACACTTGCTCAAACAAAACGATTCGTTGCGCCGCTGATTAGCAGTCGAACAACCATAAACTCTTAACGCTATCGCTGATAGATGTTTATGAGTGGGAAGGCAAACAAAGCCTTACATCCCATAGTCCGTGTACCCATCCGAAGTGCATGCGATCCTTTGTCCGCATGCCAGATATGTAGTACAAATAAACCACGGAAAGATCGGAGAATAAACGGCGGCATCCGAACCTTAAACAAAAGAAACAAGATTCCCACCACCAGCAACGAATGGTGATGATGATGATAATGATCATGAGGAAGATTTCTCTTTTTCAGATCCTATGGGAAATTCTCCTTTTGCGATGCAGAGGGAAATTTTATGCTGTTAACAGATACGATGGGAAAGTCTGTTAGCAGGTTGGATGGGAAAATTTTCCTTTTGCAGAGGCGGGGATAAGTAATTAGAAGAGGATTTTTAGGATAGAGACAAGGAGTCTAGAGAATACCGTCTAACCAGATAGTCTATTTAGAGGATCCGTCCAGAGAAGAGAGACTTAGAGAACCCCATCGAGGAGGCATCGGCGATTCGAGAAACTAACAAAATTCGAGTTAATGTGAGTTGTGTGAGATTCGTGTTCAATGGAAAAGAAATATAGTCGTTTCTATTAGGAAAGTCGTTGTGTGAACAAAACATTAAAAATTGGAATAGTAAATCCGTAATATTTACAAGTAGTTCAAATAAAACCAAAATTAAAACAAAACATTTCGCAGAGTTTCATTTGTGTGATCGTCTCCGTGTTCCGGTTGGTTTAATTCCTTTTACTGCGGACGTTGTTGGGCGGAACACCGCAGGCATCAATACCCGATCAAGTACAAAATATAAAAACCGCCAAAGACTCTTCTTCAATTTGCCCTGGAGAAATTCGGGATCGAATTGAATGAGTAGCGTGGTTTGGGGGCAGGGATTTGGACAGTGGTGTGGACGGACCCATGATCGGATGGAAGTTTGAAGGATACTGTAGAGGGTTAGCTAAGAAGTTGTCTACGGATTTTAGGAAAAAAGCTAGGGCTGATTTTGTTGAATTGGAGATACGGGATGGCTGTAATAGACAGTCCGCGTAAATATATGGATGGAGTGCTAGAAGTTGTTAACCGTATTTATTGCACTTAGTGTATGCCGAGCATTCCTGTCGCCTCCTATTATGAATGGTGCAGTTAGAGATTATTGGATTATCTCAGTGATGTCGGAACTAGGGAAATTTGGTTCCCGAGAAGGGTGAATGTATACGGACGACAGTACAAGCACTTTGTTGCTTCCGCAGAATAATTTAACTGCCGTGTACTCAATACTATTCATATTGGTGAACCTAATTTCGTAAAATTGGAATTTCTTGTGTATTAGAATTCTAGTATTTCCACGAGGTCCAGTGGTTCGTGGATTAGAAAAAAGTGAATAATTAGATATAAACATTCGGGAATTTGGTTTAAATCCACGTTTCCAAGAGGAGGGGTATATCTGCAGAAAACTTCTCAACGAACAACTGGAGGTGTTGTCTGCGAATATTGGAATATATAGACTCTACGTTGAGGGAAATTATCGTTAAAGTAGTCATTAAGGGAAAGGATAAAATCTGACCATTTTTTTCTATTTATGAGCTGTGTGTCAGCGTGGGCAGCATCTTCTGTAAGCTACTTATGTATGCTGTGATGTCCAGATTAAGATCGTTACTGTTGAATTGGTGATGTTTTGTCAAGTTATGGGAATCCTTGACAACCTTAGCATATGATTGAGGTGATGTTTTTTTTTGGTTGTTCGCCTTTGGAGAATCCTTAGCTTATGAGGACGTTGCGAGAAGTAAACAGGGTGGGGTCCTGTGGGGGGTACGAAGTCGCGACGCCATCATCGGCGAGAGTTCTACCTCGTCCCCACAAATGACTAAGGTATCCGACAAGTACAACACCGAGGGAAAAGCACAAACACCAGACAAGTAAAAATAAAACACACTATTTCGTTTATTTAGTTTTATTTCTAAATCAAGGAAACCCACTACTATTGGAATAACTTGTTTGAATTCATGGATTATTGTTTCCGTTTCATGTTCTTATTGGATACTAACATTTTACGGTAGCACTACGTGAGAGTTAAGTAAGTAAGTCAATAAAAAAGCACAATCTTCGAAGACTGCAGCGAATATAATATTCGACATGGCGGTTGCAAACACTACACTGTATGTGGGAAATGCGAGTTATGTCTATGAGGCACATGATTTTTACATATTTTATTGTTCTTTTTTTGTTCCTAAATTATTACTCACACGCGACTCGGTGATTTTTCGCGTCTCCGTGCGCACCGGAGAGCGGAAGTCGTCATGACCGTGGTGGTCAGCAGATGGTAAAGGACTCAGCAATAATCATCTCGTCCAGAGATGATTAGCTTATGGGGTGAGTTTGTGGTGTCGTGGTAGATATCCTCTCCACTAAGGATATCGTTTTTACCTACCACCAGAGAAACGTAAAGTCTCTCTTGGTGGAACAGGAAACCAGATCTTATAATGAAGGTCATGGTGGTATTTGTGCGATCGTTCAAATCTGATGTTGTTTACACGTGCTCGAAGGCAATGTAACAACGACGCAGACAGGCGGCAAAGACAAAGGAAGAAGCGACTAAACGCTTCATCCGGTAATGAGGGTCATGTTTACGCCGTGTATCGTCGCTATGATAGACGTTGGGAAAAAAAAGGTGCTAATGGGATTGGCGGTAGAAACGAATCCCTTGCCTACATTTGTATATGCAGGGAAATTAGTTTGTGTCGACGTACGAAATTGATGATTGTTTGTCTATTGAACAACGAATCGCTGGTCGGCTTGCTGCAGCTGTAAAAACAAGCCGCCCGTCGTTGCATTTCAATTGATAACAATGGGTGCCGAATGTTTTGTATTTATGGTGCATATGCATATTAAGGAACTATTTTTAGGAATTTTATCTAGCGCGTTGAAAGCATTAAATTTCCTTGTAAGAGGAAATGTTTCACGTATGTGGTGGATATTGCGGTTCAGGTGTGGGAAACTGAAATTTGCCTGGGAACCGAAGGTACCGAATAGGTTTTGGGATCCCTGAAAAGGTAGAAAAGAAATCTTACAGAAAATTATATGCGAAGAGATGCATGAAGGTAAGTTTTCTTTTACAGGGACCTTTTAGATTATACCTTAGATAATCCTAGATGCGTAAAGCATTTAAGGTGCTAATGCGATTGCATTAGCGAAATTATATGATTGGATGTGAGTTATGGGTTTTTTTTAAGTAAGTGAACCGTGGGGTTTGGCGGAACCGCCACAGTCGTCCGTAGTAACAGCATGTCACTCTGATTTTCTTCGTTGTGAAGGATCCATCGGAGTTTGTTATTTGAATTGTTCCTGATTATATCCCAGGCGGGCTAACCTTGCATTCTCCATGTTGATGTTGCTCTGCACACTTTACGCTTCGCATGCTTAGTTGACATGGGGCCGCCAAGTGTCTTTTGCAATGAAGGAAGTCTTCTTTATGTGGTTCCTCAATCGTAATTTTATGCGTAAATTTTGATATTCCATCGCGGGGCGGGACGGAGTTTACCTGTTAGTCCGCTCGTCGCGTCGCTACTGCTGCATCATTTCACAGAGAATACCATTTGTAACGGACCATGCCTGTTTTGAACTAAGCATGTATTCTATTACTCCTCCCGGAGTAACTGTCCGTCTCATATGTCTCTCCAAAATCGTTCGCGCGGTCTCGAATCTCACGCACTTTGTGAGTACGTGTTCCGCATTTTCTATTTTGCCTTCGCAATACAAGCAGTATGGGTGATTCACATGCTTATACTTGTGCAAGTACTACCGAAAGCATCCATGTTCTGATATTAGCTGAGTCAGGTGGTAATTCAGCTCGCCATGTTTCCGTTTCACCCATGTTTCTATATCAGGTATCATGGTGTGTGTCCATCTTCCTTTGGTGGAAGAATCCCACCTTCGTTGCCATTCTCTTAGGCTTGAGAGCTCTAATTGTGTACCCATTCTCCGACGATTCTCTTGAGAGACCTTATGCAATGCAGCGTTTTCTTTAGCTGCAATGTCAGGTGGCTTTATAGCTTCTTCGGATACCGTTCGGAATGCACAACATACTCTTAGTGATGCCAGTCTATGTGCGGAGTTCACTCCCCTCATGTACGACTTATACTGTGCGGCTCCTGCCCATATGTGAGCTGCAAACATTATAATGGAGGTGTTGACACTGGTTATGAGTTTCCTTGTGTGGGGCCGGGGTCCTCCAACATTGGGTAGCAGCCTCGCTAAAACTTTGCATATTCGTGCCGTTTTTCACTCGTTTTCCTCAGGTGTTCCTTGAAGTTCAACCTGTTGTCGAGTATCACACCAAGATATTTAATATAAGGACTGGATCTGATTATTTGTCCCTCTATTTCCAAATCAAGGCGTTCAACTTTCTTGCGGCTGCTTATTAAAACTGCCCCGTCTTATGTCCAGCTACTTTCAGTCCGGCTATATCTAGCCAGCATTTAATGCTCTGGATTGCTTGGGAGCAAATATTTTCCAGGTCATCTAGATGTTTAGCTACGGCCACTATTGCCAAATCATCTGCGTATCCAATAATTCTAACCCCCTCCGGTACATTGACCCTGAGTATACAAATCTGTTGTATTCCAGAATACTACCCTTATGCGCTTTAACACTAATCTCATGTCCTTTCTAACACAACCTTTAAAACTACATCCTCACATTATCTTACATTCTCATTTAATACAATTTATAAATAAACAGACACAATATTCTATATCCAGTCACTTACAGCACATTTAAAAACATGCCCCTTTTCATAACAAGCACATTTTTCATTTCAAAACATAGCCACTTTGATTATCGTTCAAAGTTTATTCAAAATTTTAAGTCACAGAGACTTCTGGATTGTTTTGTTCATTTTATACAACACAGTTAGTTGGAACAAAATGTTCTATAAAAACAGGTAAATTTATATTGAAAAAGTAGTTCAGAATAGAGCTCAGCTTGAGACAGCTGAGTTCAATAAAATAAAAATAAAACAAATAATTATTTTAATAAAGAAAACTTTAATTATTATAATAACCCCCACGCTCTTCCCTCGAAAGAGGAAGCACGGCGCTGGAGGCGTAACAAATCTAAAAGAGATAAAAATAATTTCGAAAACATCCATCGAAACAAATATTGGTGGATTGATTGGGGCTATGGGGGTAGTGTATAGTAAGGGCGAACCGGGCACTGCCGAGTGGGATCCGATTATTCAATGAACTGTGCCTCGATGGACCGAAGATCACATAGCAGGAACTGATTCTTGGAACTATAGGTGTAAGGTAATTTTAGTTAGAATAGTAGATTTACGTTTTCTTTTAACTATAACGTTAAAAAAAAAAGTAATATTACGTTTAAAATAGGTTTTCCATATTTTCCGGGTGTTTCTAGAACTCTGCGATCTGTAGATATTTAAAAACAACTTCAGCAGTTATATAATACTATCTTAACGTACTGACTTAGGGTTGTAGTTTTGCCTTTACCGAGAGAAGTACATTTATAAAAAAAAAAGATAAGTCCGCCGATCGGGTCAAAACTTAACATTGAATTCTGTACTGACCTGATCACATATGTATCTTATCAAAATGCATGGAACAAAGAGAATAAAATCAACACACTACAGTGTTGCGAACTAATTGACAAGAGTCACTTTAAAATGGGCAAGGTAAGTTTATATGACAATCGAATGAAATTACTTAACTTCTAAGTCAAAAACACGCACAGACCATTAAAAGTTGATAAACGAATAAAACTTAATACATATTTATAAGATTAAGCGAAATAAAAATACAACATCTCACCACAACTTGTGTGTGATTATAAAATATATATTTTTCATGTGCACTTCCCTAGTAGAAACTCCCTTGCGATACTCATCTATCTTAATTCCAATTGGTAATCGACAACAGAGCTGTCCATCATCTATCGGCCAGCACACGCTGTTAAATAGCGCCCCTAGTTATCCAACTAGCAGGGGTCGCTGAGGTCAGTCAATGTTTGGTGAGAGCCTTTAGTTTCCATGTCCTTTCGATTGATCCGTACCAACACCAGACAATAGCCGATGCATTCACTTTGTCTGGAACTAAAGCCGGATACTCTAACAATTGCTGAACATTGTTTGCTTTTTTATAAAGACTACAAATAATACTATTTGTTGGTGGATGAAAATAATCCCGACGAAATTTTCTGATAACAAGGAGGAGCTCGTGCCAAATATTCTTTTGATTTTGATCCTGAATTCGTGGCATACGCTGTCCAGCTGCGATGACCTTTCTAAAAAAAGGGACCTCGATTTATATTTTTTTATTCATGGATGCATTAATTCAGTTCAGCACGGGACTGTCGTCACGAGGGGGCAGTATATTCCCTTTATATGCAACTGTGAGATAATCCTGCAGGATCAAAGAAAACAGTGGACTGGTGGTAAAAGTGCATGAGATGAAAATTTGCATGCGCCCCTAATTACGTTTGTCAAATCAACGATTCGTGTGTCCGTCTTCGGACACTTGATTGACATATCTATTATTTGAAACTAATCAACTGGCAAGCTCTTTGATATTTGAAGTGGTGGTGAACGTTGCAACGAATAGTGTCAGTTAAGGGCCTTGTCGCCCCGTCACGGAAGTAGTTTTGAATAGAGAGCATTTAATAGCTGGCTTTAGATTTATTTCTTTTTAGTACTAAACCGTGTTAAAGATTTGGACATTCATGATGATATCACATCTTACGTGAAACAAAATCCATGCGGCAATTTAACACTCTGGAAGCATGAAATAAAGATGTAGTGTCATTTTTTATTGCTTATATATATTTTCAATAATAATTTTATTGTAAATTACTATTCGTTGGCTTGTTTCACATTTGATATAACTATATCTTTTGAATTTGTTGGGTTGATAACATAACGTGTTTGCTTAAAACAAAATCGACAAACAAGAAATTGTAAAAGAGTATTACGATTTTGAAATCGAAACGTTCCATTCCATAACACTATAGCAATTTAAGTTTTCTTGAGATTTTTATTAAACGTCAGGTTTTAGATTATACTGATATTTCAATTTGCTCCACCCGTCTTCAATTCTAATATCGCAAAATATGCACTATTTGGGGAACTCGAGAAAAGGTCTTCACTTGTCAAATATGATATGTATTAGTAACCATTAGTTACAAAAAATCAAGAAATTTTTCTTGGCCTCCGGGAAGGTTTCCAGTAGCTGTTCGCGACACGACAAGTTGCTGGAAAGGACATGAATGGTCTCAATATTGAGGCAACAAATGGCACAGTGCCAAAATGCAGCAAATGAGATATACGGCCTGGTACCGATTCAACGTTCAAGCTGCAGGTAAGCTCAATGGGGAAGTCCACGCTACAAAATGGCATTGAGGACCTTTTTCTCCGGCAATTCCGGGTGGCGCCCGGGAATGACACATTCGATAGTTGTTTGTTGCGTATGCATAACTTCGTCCACTTGGCTTACTTACTCGACCCTCGATTCAAGTCGTTGTTATGTTCTACTCAACGGTTAATCACAATAAACATAACTCGACTCCTCTCCCCCTTTACATGTCATACATCCACAGGAGGCAAACAATATTCACTATCTTAACTCTTCTTATGTTCATGTGGAATCTGCTCGACACTCATCTGAAGTAAACTACGTGGAACCGCACAACTCTGCGGTTCAATCTCCATACACACACGTTGTACCTAAAAGTATACCATTTAATTACCTTTCCGTCCCAGTCCAACAGTTCATATATCCACAAGAAGCAGCAAACCAAACACTCACTCATTAAACACCCTCCCTAGAATGATATTGTTCAGATCCACAAGCGGCTTTACAAAGTTGTCTGACTTCAGCAGCATACCCTGGGGAGACCAACACAAAATCGGCAAAAAAAGGGCACTTATAGGATGAGTGTCTTAAACGCAGAAACATTTTTTTCTGCATTGACTGGCAGCAATGAGACCTGGACATTGGGTCCACATTATCGTGGACGCACAACCCAACTCAAGCCAAATCCTCTGGGCCCCCGAAAAGAGGTCGCCCACAAACCAATCCACAAAGATCTCGGCAAAAAGCACCTTTGAGGCCCCAACCTTCAATATCTATTCAAAATCGGTCCACTGAAAACTACCTAGTTTACAGCTTGACACTCAGCTATAAATTCTTTGTCCGAGGAGGTCATATGTGGAGAGAATAGCGCGACACATTAAAATGGGAACAGGCAGGTTCTTCGACTTCCGCCTCTGACAATATTAGGAAATCAAATCCCAAAAACAACCCACGTCGTTCAAACCCACGGAGGCGTGCGATCACATCGACTGTCAACGTGGATCCGGACAAAGAAAAATAGTTAAAGCTGGAGAAAAACTTGTGAGTTTTGTAATAGCCAAAACCATACGGTGGCAAAACGTTTCTAAAAACAAAAATGGGAGAGAATTCGGGAAACTCATTATGGTCGGAATCCCGCAACCCGACCGAGCTAAATTCATAAATCGCAAACTGTAGTCAGGCACCATTCACCCGTTTCCCAATGGTCCACCTTCGTTTAGATATAGCAAGACGCAGCGAAACATTAAGAATTAAAAATTAGTAGTAGATACTGGCACCGAAATCAGCATAGGTATTCTAGTCTAAAAATTTGAAAAAATCGAAACTTTTTAAATATAGTTTCAAAGCTTAGACATTAAAGAGTATGTCCTCAAAGGGTTTTTTCAAAAATCCAGTTATTTATCGAATGTCAGCAGTTTTGGTGACGCCGCAACTAAACTGGTCCGACCCGAAATCAAAACTTTAAACGCGCTTTTCTCAAAATAACTTTTTTTCAAGCTGCCGGACATGATATCACAAGTTTTAATGAACCGATTTTTTTTTAATTATTTGTGAACCATCATTTTAATTTTTGTGAAGTCAACATTTTAATTTTTACTATTTTAAAAAAATATGAAACTGTTTAAAAAGCATGAAAAAAAAAACATTTTTCTTTCAAACGCCACAATTTTGTAGAAAAAAGTGTTTTTTGATTTCTCTGAGGTAGGGGCGATAACGATATTGTAGCGAGCTTAGGGTTCGCTGGATTAATTATTCACATAAAATAAGACGTGAAATCAATTTTCTATTTAAAACTTATTTTTACGCTAATGACAACCGTTTTTCACTTTTTGCTCCTCAGTCAAACTTGACACTTCTCTCCTGGCGACTTATCGTTTTTACTGCTCCTAGTCTCCAGTTTTACAGTACTTTGTTTTGGAGACCTGCCAGATAGCCAGCTGATTGTCATATGCGTCACAATATCATTTTCATTTTTAAAACATTTTTTATTTTTCTTTTTATATTCTTAATTTCTAAATTAAAGGCTAGACAAAAAATGCTTAAATTCTAGCTTAATTATCTTATATAATAACTTACTGGTCCTTCGCAGACGCTCTAAGCTAAACATTACTTAACATTTGTATAATTTGCCTTTCGGCGACAGAACTTTGTGGCAGTACTGATAATTAGTTGAAATACAAAGAAAAATTTGAAAAACTTTGTCAATTTTTTTGTTTTTTTTTCTTAAAATTTAACTTACTTAACTTACCTAATATATATATATATATTTTTTTTTTATTTTTATTTTTTTTATTTTTTTAGTCTATGTAAGCTAGCTGATGATAGTGTGATTCTATACCGACTTTGGTATCCAGGTCTTTATATGCCATTCAACCACCAGAACTGTTGACGCTGTCTAATACTATCGTCCCGGTCTCTGTGGGAGATAGCCCTACTGAAGCGCAGGAGCTCTTCTTCGGTGCGCGCTACTTCCCGGTCGTAGCACAATCGCCCGTCTACAGATGATCTACTTACATGATAGATCAGCGGAATTCCGGATCTATCCTGTATAAGCCCTTTCATATCCAAGTCAAGGAACGCCTCTGGTGGAACAAAGCCGTTGCGACGCACGCTCTCATAGTACAAGGTGTTTGGATAATAGGCCCCGAAAATTAGGTCATTGGACGAGCTTATTGCTCTCGCAATATGTCCTCTGATTAATTTAATCATAAAATTCTCCACCCTATTTATGTACGCTTCATTATATAAAGTCTCATTTGAGTAATACTTTTTATAGTCCGATTCCGGTGTCCGATATAATCTGAGACAACTTCTGAGACACTTTCTTTCGAACACCCGAATCTTTTCCATCAAATTTGGACCTATGTTGAACCATACTGGGCAACCATATATGAGCATTGGCCTGATTAGCGTCATGTAGCATATGACTTTTACCTTGCTGTCAAGTTGGCTACTGTGAAATAGCCTCCTTGTCATAGCAAAAGTTTTCCTCGCTTTGAGCAAAGCAGCCTCTACATGTCTGTTGAAATACAGATATTGGTCTAGCCAGATGCCCAGGTATTTAACTAAACTCTTGGTTTCCAGTTTATCTCCATGCGGTCCCACGATAACTAGCTTTCGCCAGTTTTTCCTTGTGTCGTACGTGGCTTTATATAATGGAGTTCTGAATAGGATGGCTTCACATTTCTGGAAGTTGATCTTAAGTTTCCAGTCATTGCAATAGCGCTGCACTTTGTTGAAGTCTCGCTGTATTAACCTATTTATAATCGCAACTTTCGGAGCTGTTCTGTAAATTATGAGATCGTCTGCGTACGCAATAGCCTGCGGAAGTGCTTCTAATAAGTCGCTAATATAAATGTTAAAAAGTGCGTCACAATATCTTTATCGATTAAAATCTGTTGAATTTTTTTTTGTTTCAGATGACGAGAAGGGTTGGAACCATGTACGCCACGGCATCCCTTCTTTGTTTTTAGACGCCCCGCTTTATAAGCCGATAACTTTTCGAGTTTTTTATTTTTTATGTATTCTAAAAATATAAATATACGAATGAAATAAAATGGATGGTAAAAATATTCTTTGTTTTTTTTTTTTGTACAGAGCTCGAAAAAACCCCCGTAATTCATGCGTCTGAACTAGAATAACCCTTTAAGAAAAAAGCACTCAACTACAAATGCTCAAAGTAAAAACGCATGTACTCTACAGATAGCTTTGGATCGGAAAATAACCAGAGGAACCTGCGAGGGTAATTTCCACTTAGCATAGTGCATTCCATGTTCTTTCCTGGTAGTACGTTCTCTGGTAGGGCTCTCCGAAGACAAGCTGCTGGGCAACGATTTCCTGCCGGAAACACCAACTTAAATGGACCAGGACAGCTTTTGGAAACCTCTCGCATGGGTATCAGCTCCGAATACCTTACCTTCTCCTTCGCAAACAATCGGTGAAAAATCGGATGAACACGGGCAGTCGATGAGAATACAACTCCAGATAAAACAAAACCCAAAGGGGTCTAGCCCATCTTCAGTGTCTCCTCCAAAGCTCTTTCTACAGAAAGTGCTGCCAGCAAAACCGCATTTCTGACTTTACAAAAAGACCCAACTCTTCTAAAGATGCAGTAAAGTGAAGAACATTTAATTCTCTAAGTTGAAAGTATAGCCAGCCGCATTCATCTTCAAATTATCCCAAATGATCATACAAGCGTTATCTTCATTTCCAATCCGTCTCCACATACTTTCTTCCATAGGACTAACACGTTCACAGAAACTTTGGATGACTCCAGGCCACAATATAGATAGATATTTTATGTGTGCTAGAAAAATTGTAAATAAATTAAATCACATTTTATGTATATACACAAAAAACCAAAAGCATTTTAAAGATATGGCTAATGTATAAAACTTAAATAGAAAAAACAAGTTTATTGTCACCAATAATGCAAAGAGAAATTAATAAAATATTTTGGACGTTCACACATGGCAACACAAACAATTTTTCCTTCATACACAGTGTGTGCTAAGAGATTATAAATAACACAATCTTGTGTACGTATCTTCAATACAGATCTCGAAATTGTTATAAAACAGGCAACCATTTGATGAAATATACATTTATACAAAAATAAGAGCTTAAAACTGTAAAAAAAGGGGAAAAAAGGTTAACATGAAGATAGTAATAATAAGATATACCTGCTTGTAAAAAAAAAGGTACACACATCATTATAAACAAACAAATAAAAAAATATTTACATATACATAATGTATCTGTTTACATAGATCTAAAATCATCATCATCGGCACTACAACCGGGATCCGGTCTTGACGTTATTTAGCAAGTCTCGAGGCTTGTTAAATTTTCCATAATAATTTATTTTTACGCGCAAGGTTATTAGCCTTGCGCCGAAATAGATATAAAATAAAATGTATTAAATATTTAGACCAATAAGTCTGTAAACCACAAAATAATTTTACTTAATTATTTGTATCCAATACCAATAAATCAAAATTAAATGAATTTTTGTGCTAAGTGTATTTTCATACAAAATAAGTAAAATAAAATAAAAATAACGCATAACGCATACGCATAACGTATGTAACAATAAGCACAACCCTAATACAGAACACTTAAATAAGCATTCATATAAAAACAAAAATTATACACACCAATAATTACAAACAACAACACAAGATAAACACACACAAACGCACAAAGACAATATTTAAATAATCAATAATCCCAATTCATGTAAATACTATTAACAATTCCATTATAAATCCGTATTATTGGGAGATATTGCAATTAATTAAAGAAAAAGAAAAGTACTATGCATACATGTAATCCTTGTAAAGCGCCTCATACACTCGCATTCCACACTTGGGCCTATACATCTACGACTATTATTCCTCTCCCAAGAATAATACTCATCTTATAAGCGGGAGGATTGTTGCATAAATTATTGTAGTGGTCCAATTATACACAAAAAAATATGTTTTCTGCTCGAGGTGCACGAATTTTATTCACTTGACATTTTTACCATACTAAGACAATGTTACCATATTTATACTATTTGTTAGCACTCGCTTATCAAGGAACAAAGGTCACGGGTAAGATAAGTACTCTAAGTCATCTTGAGTAATGACGCATACTTCTTGTGAGCAAATATATTCTTATGTTGTGCCATTTTGTTGGAGTTTACCCTTTTGTTGGATTTTATATGAGTGTTGTATGTTTCGGTTTCAACTCGCAGCTGGTTAGTTTCTCTCAAGTTCTGCAATTCTACTCCTAGGTAGTGGCTAGTCACTACTCTTCTGGCTTGTTTTTGTGTTTCGAAGTGGTAATGGTTAATGGGTGTAGAAAGGGGGCATTTAGTTTGGTACGGGTTTTGACGTAAACGGGTGTTCGTTCACCCTACATACCCCTAGAGTAAACCTGTGGATAAAATAACGTGTTGCCTGCCTTGCTGTTCCGGATGCAATAAAAACTCACAAGTTCTCCTTAGTACTGCTGGGTTTTATTGGTCTTTGTCCTCTTTGTCACTCATTTTAACAATATTACTCAACTTTAGTATTACCTTACGAAAAACATTATCACTTTAGTTATAGTATTGCATTATTTTAAACGTTGTTAGTTTAGTTATAGTATTACCTAACGTTAAACATTGTCACTTTAGTTTCAGTAGTACATTACTTTAAACGTTACACCTTTAATGTTAGTGTTTTACTTTAAATTACTTTAAACCTTACCCCGGCGAACACCAACTCAACACCACTCTTGACTGAAATGACCGTCTCGGTTCAGTACTGAAAACCAACTCCTTTTTAGTTTTATTTTCCTCCCCGAACGAAAACTTTTATCTTTCGTCCTGCAGATCAAAGGATATCTCCTTTGTTCTGCATGACCCTTTTTCCCAGTAGCCGCTTCCTTTCATTATCCTTTCGGCGTCGGTTCAACAGGGAAAAACAAAGGGGCAATCAGCCAGGATCTTTTTGCGGGTGCTATAATAAAACGAACGTGTAGTTCGTTTTTATGGTGCTAATTGCTTGGTTACCTTGCTTCAGTTGAAAAGGAAACGATGCTGTCTGTGTGAATTGGTTTGGGTAGATCCTTTACAGAGTCATAAAATTGCGCCGTGCATTTTATGATTCTTACCAACTTTACTTGAGAATTGGTCATCTGGTCCGCAGATTTCGATCCAGGGGGATTTACGTGTTGAATATCTGGTTCGTCAATCACGTCTTGGATTTATGTTGAATTCAATAAGGGCAAATTGAACGTTTAGTTCAATTTGTTTGATATTGAATTTCATATGAGCAAATTGAACGTTTAGTTCAATTTGTTTGATATTGACTTTGATATGGGCCCGTTTAATGTATGAGGCCATGCTAGGGGTTAGGGAGTGCTTCATCCTTTTAGTGGATAATTTTGCGTGTACCGCAATTATTGGTGGGGAGTGGCTCAAAAGAGGTATGTATTAACGGTTGGGTGGTTTTAGACGTAACACTTATTTTGTGTACGATTAAGATATTTCTTTGTTCTCGAGTAGTGAAATATATTTCTATCTTATGCATGAGTCAGGCGTTAACTCACCCAAGTGCCCTTTCTTAACCAGTTACCTACAGGAGTCACGTCCCACCATACGCGGAATCATCCAATGGGAAATTCCCAAGTGCTGATCAATTAAATGAAAACAATAAACTCGACCAGTGGTTCACAACCTGGCCAACCACCCATGACACCATTTTCATTCAAAATGCTACTTCTGGATTACAAATCATTTACGGGAAATACGGCGCCATCGATAATATTAATTACCCATGGCTATAAAGATTCACATTGCAATAATCGCAATAATATACACATTTTCATTGTTGCCTACGTGTTCTAAAAATATTAAGGTGGAAAATCATTCGAAAACACTATGCGGTGTTGTGGGTAATTGGGTAATTGAGGCGTTCGGCTCTAGATTTAAGATAGATGAATTCTCAACTCAAAAGACGATTGTTTTTAATGGAAAGCAAACAAAGTCAATGGTTGGTGCCCACGCTAATCTATTCACTGGAAAAAGTCGAGGGCAAATCGTCAAGTAAAACGAAATGAAACGAATATCTTTGAATATTCGAAGAGTTGAATCCTAGGCATCATGTGCATCGGATGCAAATTCAAAAGCTTGCCTACAGTCAATTTTTATATTTAATATCAGTCAGGTGTAAATGCCACTCAGAGTCAGTTGAGAGAGCCTTTTCAATCGCTTCCTTTTTGGAGTTCGTCCTGTATCGTGAGTTTCGTGGGGCTAAAAACAGTGAAGAATAAGTTATTGAAAGGGAACAAGAAGGATATAACATATAAAACGAAAATAGTTGTGCTGAGAACCTTTACAATAAATCGCGATTCAATAAGTTGTATTGTGCTCGTAGCAAGGGTTAAACTATCAATTACATTTTTTTCTAGAATTACCAGTGTTTTGGGTTCTCATTAGACCGTCTTATTGAACATTTTGGAATATTTCCTTTAATTATTAAGAAAAGGTATTATAGCGTTTGGTGTGATAGTGAAGAACTTGTGATTCGAACTGACGCTATGACAGTTAGAATCACCAAAAATTGAACCAATGCGTAACACATCAGTCTACTGGCAGTGTTTAGAATTCGTTTTTTAAACTCAAGTATATTCAACTGATGTAAATTGTTATGTTATCGCTATGGTATACGGTATGAAGCATTTTCTTATTCGATTTTCGTTCGGTGTTCTTCACTATTTGCTTGTGTATTGTGTGTGTATCTGTTAGAAACGCTACAGTATCGCTCACAAAATTTTACTTGCTAAATAAGGCTAAGACGGGAACCCGGTCGTAGTGTCGATGAAGATGATGATGATCGCTCACCAACGGTACACCCACGAATAACTTACCTTACACAAGATACTCAAAGTGTTTAATGTGTTTAAATGTTACCCCAGAGTGGAAGAGATATTTAAAGCTAAGATATTCTATATTCAAGTATAACCTTGCCTCAGTTGTTTCGGAACAATGCGACGCACTCAAAGAAAACAGCCCAGGATTTCACACAGAAACATGTACAAATATAAAACAGTTTTTTTTCTTCTTATTCTAGTTAGTAATCTACATCACATGATCTGCAAAGTTCAGGGTTTGTTTTACACCAATAAAAAACAATTTTCTGAAAATTCGACAGTGCTATTCAAACATTATATTTTTATCATGGGCAAGTTCACGAAAGGGCAACGCTTGGCTACCGAAATTCTGCGTCAGTGGTCCCAACTTTAAGTGAACTTACTCCTTATTTCGGTCGTAATAAACGTCCCACCAGACAGGATGCGCTTGCTATAGTATAGTATATTAATTCGAGTGAAAATATATACTGTTGGAATTTGCTGTGTCAGCGAGATAACTCCTTGGTCGAAGTACCGAAAATAGCATAACCGTGAGTGCTTCAGTTCAAAATGAGCCAAATCAATCGATTCCAGGCCGTTTACAGGAATTGGGAATTTCTCAAACCGCACTGTGGAGAATTTTCCACAAAGATCTTCCATACTAAAAGTATTTCAATTATTCTGGGCTTTTTTTAAATACAAAATTATGTTATGACATATTATAAATATGTCTCTATCGAAAAATCCGATATCAAAATTCCTGCTATTTTGATAAGCTTGTGGGGGTACAGGTAGGTGTGCCAACGTATGACACGGTTTCACGCGGATCCCCATCAAGTCGTTCCGCCGAAAGTAATCACCATGTACTTCACGAAATAATAATATACACACAGTTTTGGTTGAGTTTATTATATTGTGGTTACAAGTTCATTCAAATTGTGATGCCTTCATAGCATAACTTGTATATTGCGATTACACTTATGTATTAAAACTATTTACGGTTATGATTATATAATTATACCGACATGTTTAAATTGTAACAGCTTTATAACACGTCGTATTCAGAGCCGTAAGTGTAATCTTGGTTTTCGATGGTAGGAACGTTTCGACCGGGTGTTTTCTCTTCTATTTCTCTCTAATTTCGTTTAAATGCAATCACCCTTTGCAACATTGGACCGTGTGTATTACGCTAACTAAATGGGGAGGCACCTCGCGTGGTGCGACGTGGCGCGGCCGACCGCGGTGGTGGCGCGATGACGCTGGGTGCGTGTGGCCGCGGCGGTGCTTGCGAAGCGACTAATAATGATGAAGGCGAGAATCTATTCAGGGTGTCGTGGTAGTGTCCACTTACTAGGAATTTCGAGAAGAGTTGCTGTGCTTGCATAGGAATTCAGTTCCAGCGAATCCTCGCCGTATAAGCTGAGTTGGATTCGTTGGTTGTGTATACCGGGAAATTGGCATAGCCAAGTATGATCCAGGGTCTTGATCGTTGTGATTGATTCGTGGAAAATTAGCTGTCGCCTGGTTGCGGACGAGAAGTATGATTTAAGGAGGAAATGAACCGAAATGGTTTTCGGGGGAAATTGGAATTGCTTGGGTGCAAGCAAGGACTACCATTTAGATAAGATATTAACCGGAGTAATTTCGGGGAAATGTATTCAGCTCGGTATAGTTAATGTTAATGGTGATGGTTAATGTTCGTTGTAGGTTTGAATATGCGTTTTATTACAGCATATGAATTTCGGGGAAATTAAGATTGCTTGGTCGCAAGGAAGGAATATGGTTTAGATAAAGGATTGACCGAAGCAGTTTTGGGAAAATGTATGCGGGGATGATTTAGAATATGTTCTGTTGAATTGTATTATGTGGTGGGTTTTGGAGTGTGTTTATTGCAAGGTTAGGAGATGGATTCTTGCAAGTTAGGGATAGATGCGCTTGCAGGTTGGCATTTTCTTTGCATGTTTTGAAATGGGTTACAGATTAGGTTAGGGTGACGTGCTGTTAGCGGTCAAGGTTGATTGGCATTGTGGGTTGGTTCTCCATGTGGTATAGAGAACCCCCACAAGCTCCTACCGTGGAACGAAGGCTGGGACGATCTGGCAGCACTCCGTGCCAGATGTTCGTTGTGGTCCGTTGTCTGTAATCAACGGAGTCGAATTAATGTAAAAGTAAAGTCATTACCTTGGTTATTGACGGAATCGAACAGCTCCAAGTTCCAGTGCACTCTCCCAGTTCCACTACACTGCGAAATGCGTTAGATTTGGACCAGTCAAGTAGCCGTGTTAGTTCACGTGAAGCCAATGTGGTCTGATGAGGTTTTCGCTGCCTTAGATCATTAAAGATGAACACCAGAGTTCCCATATACCTGACAAGTTCGAACCAAGACTCTGGACATGAACTTATTTATACAAATAACTGCACGTTACTGTTTACTAATATTATTTATTGTAATTAACTTTTATCATCGAGATGAACAGGATTTATTTGGATTGAACACGCGTAAAAGGAAAACCAGAGCAAAAGACAGAGAAAAACCATTCCCTCCAAAAATGACAGCTCGACAATTAATTTGCCCTGTCAGCTGGTTGCTGACAGTTGTCATTGGTTTGGCCGTTGGCTGCATTCAGTTGCGAATCCGCAACACCTGCCATCATAGATTTGTATGAATACAACAATTTAACGTTTTTTTATTTACGACTCGCCGAAAGAGCCTATTCTATCTCTGTCGGTTTTTCTCCTTACTATTATCTTTGGGCATTCATCGAAAGACGCTTTTTCGATTATTGATCCATTTGATAAATCTGGACCTTTTTTGCCATCAGTCGAATTGGTGGCAAATTGTGAAAATCATGATGGCACCGCAAAGGTATTGAAAGAAAAAGCTTGCATTGACATTTTTAAAATGGCGATTGGACGCACGGATTCAAACAGTAAGGGATGATTTACGAACCATCATTCGAGTTTTAGGAAGAGGCTATATCCTCGCAGCTTGGCGCAAGACTAATGACCTTGCCCGGAAAAACAAATTATTATGGAAAATTTAACAAGCCTCAGGACTTGCTAAATAAGGCCAAGACCGGGTCCCGGCTGTAGTGCCGATGATGATGATGAAACAAATGCCTAAAGTGCATTGCACATTCGAGTAGTGTTACCAGAAAACTATTCCCCATATTTTTACACTTATTACATGAAAGTGTATATATTAGTCAGTTACCTGAGTCTGATAAGCATATTGTGAGCATTGTTTTATTTTGTATCAGCATTGGGACCCAAAGATGGCGAATGGCTAATAACCTTGCCCGTAAAAATAAGTTATTATGGAAAATTTAACAGGCCTCGAGACTTACTAGGCCAAGACCAGATCCCGGTTGTAGTGCCGATTATGATGATGATATCCTCGCAGCGTGCCAATTCTCCGAAATATGCTACAACGTACCAATTTCAGTGGATTAACAGTAGCGAGACGCACTCAACATCGGCGTCAACTATACGGAAGTACTTATACGTGGTTGCATGAAAAATCAATTTTTAAAATATACACACCAGATATTCCTCGCCCTATGGATAGACGAATAAAGCATATATATATATATATATATATATATATATATATATATATATATATATATATATAAACTCTCTCACAAGTAGTAAAACATTTTGGGCATTCGTGAAAAACATCCAAAACTCTATCTCCTCATTCATTCCTTCGATTATAGTCGTATGCAATCCATTGCAGTACAAAAAGCGAATCTACTTCTTGCACATTTTGCAGTGAACTCGACGCTGCCGGGTACCACATCAGTTCCACCTCACCTTGAGCAAATGCAGCACATGATGAGCCAAATTCGCTTTCGAACAAGTACCATTGCCCACGCACTTAAGGTGTTGAACCTAAACAAATTCGCTGGTGCTGATGACATTCCAATTCTCTTGAAGAGCTGTTCTACCTCATTGGCTAAACCGCTGCGGAATCTCTTAAATTTGTCCTATTCTAGTGGCCGTTTCCCAAGTAGATGGAAGACAGGGAACATTCAGCCAATTTCCGAAAAGGGTGACAAATCGTCCCTTTGTTCTTAGCATTATCTTCTATTTTCCCGAAGGTAATGGAATCACTGATTATCCGTCAAATTTCGAAATATCTGAAATTAAATGTCCTTCTCAATGAACACCAACATAGCTTTCGTAGCAACAGGGCCACGAGAGATCTGATGGCATACCTTAGCGAAAAACGGAGCCATTCCATCCACTACTTCGATGAAAGCAAGTTTGTCCCCTGGGATATTTCAAAAACATTCGACAGAGTTTGGCATGCAGTGTTTTGTCGAAGTATGGAGTGGACAATTCTCTGATCCGATGGATAAAAAATTACCTTTCTGGCCGTTCAATCGAAGTGGTTCTTGATGGTGTCAAATCTGCCTCGAATTAATTTAATGGATGTGTCCCCGGGGTTTCGGCACTCTCCTCCTCATCTTTTTAATGATCGCTGGTCGACAACCGAATTCACTCGCGTGGTGATGATAGTATGTTGAGTTGATCGTACTCATATGAACATTCCCGACCAAACTCTTCGAACCTCATTACTAATCAGCAGGATATGCTTAATACATTGAATTACGGCCTCAATAAGATTTATCAATGGGGATAGTCTAACTGAGTAGAATTCAATGCCTTAAAAACTCTGTCTCTTGTCAAAGGCGAACCCCGAACCAAATGTACTGTCGATGAACGGCACTTGGATCGACAAGCCAAGCAACTGTCCATCTTCCGCACTAAAATTAATTCGACTCTTAATTGGAACGACCAGATATTTAAAGCTGTGAATTGTTCGGCCATATGTATGGGATTACTTAAAAGATGCATAAAGTACTTTACTCCGTCTAATCTGGCCACAATTTACAAGACGTACATTCGTTTTAAAATTCCCATGTTTGGTTGGGGACATCCCAAACCGTAATTTGTTCAACTCCGTCGATAGAACATAAGCGCAACGTATCATGTCTGTAACTTTTCTATAGGTATCCCACGGCTGTTACTCAACTCAGGTTGCTGATCCGCCTCTCCAGATATTTTCCGGCGATACCCGCCAATCATTCGCACACATAAACATAGAATAATTCTTTAGGCGAATCACACGAATGTATAATGGTCTACCTGGTCATGTGTTTCCTTGTCGTTGTAGTGTCCACGCATTTAAGACCAATGTACATCGATACCTCCTTTACTTACCCACTTCCACTCCTTTCACTTGCACTGTGCTCTGACATTTAAGGTTATTTCAAAACCCTCTTTTGTGTGCGCATTAGTAAGAGAAGTTAAAAAGAAGCTCGTGTGCGAAAGAAAACTCCCCAGGAAGTCTGATGGCGGTCAACACCCTAACTTTCACCTATATGAATGAAAGTGCTTATATAGCGTTTGCGACGATAGTGAAGAACGGTTAGAATCACTAAAAAATAGAATCAATGCTCAACACACCAGGCCACTGTCCCGTGTTCGAAAACAGGCTCTAAACTCAAGTACACTCAACTGATGTGGAATTGCTATGTTATTATTTGGTATACGGCTGATGTTTTTGCTTATTCGATTTCCTTTCTGTGTTGTTCTTCACTATTTGATTGCACACTGTGTGTATCTGTTAGAAACGCCACACTTACAGTATTCCCATCGAGGAGTGCTTGTTAAAGTTAGCATGCAAGTACCTTAATAGTATTCAGATGAGCGAGAACTTGTACGGGAATCTTGTGTTATAGATTGTTCTCTTTCAAATGTCATAGTGTAAAAATTACCACCTTCCACTAAAATGAAATGTTTGAAAATACATCACATTAACATTATACAGTGTCACCATTTAGGCGTCACATTTTTGTGGATGACCGTTTACAAATTACCGGAGGAAATTTAAAACATCAAGGAATCACCGTAGTGCGCATATCAAATGCGCAAAACGTTGTCTCGTCAATAACAAATTATAAACGCGCCGACAATCAGAGGGTGTGCATCAGTTCCTATTAAAAAGTAACCAGAAGTACATGGAGAATCGTTCTTCAGCCGAACCCCACAAATGTAAAATGCTCTGACTGATTATATATCTTCTGGGCATTATAATTACTATGCATTCAAGATCAATGCACGTCGATACCTCCTTTATTTATTATCTTTCTCTTCTTTCATAAGTACTGTAAAAAATAATAATGGTAATGAACTCAACATAATATAAAAGTAACAATAGGAATAGAAATAAATATATAAATATAAACATGGTATGCACCAACATCGAATATTTCTTACGAGCTGTCACTGATGTGCATGCCGCGCCAGTTAAGAGAGGTTTCATGGAGTTTGTGTTTGACAGCCATTGAAAGCAGGCAACCGCGTGAATTCTCGAATAAGCTACCCATGTCCTGTATTCCGATATCATAAATGAATCAAGTACCCCTTGCCAAGTTTAGAAATGCCGTCAAACGGACAACCCAGTGTTAACAAATAGAACACATTAAATAAAAGTTATTTTAATATCTCAAGAAACAGTTTCGTCCACAATTATGTTCTCAGTGAATGTCTGTACTGAGTTTTAAAGATTAATATAAACACAAATTACTATAAACATAAAGTACAATAAATCAATAAAACAACAAAAACGAAAGCTAAAAGGGACAAATCAGTATCTCGCAGTGCATTAATAATCAAAAAGAAGTGCATATAAAAACAGTTGAGTGAGGCGCAAAAAGTGTTCCAGGCAATAAAAACAAAAACAATAAAAAGATAACACTTCGGTCGCAAACGCGAAAATTAAAACAAACAATATATTGCTTGTTAAGAAAGCAATTTTTAAATCATCGTTTGGCGCGAGTGCAAGCTTACCGACTCTTAGCCGACGCTAGGCGAGTTCAACTCAGACTGCGGGAGAAATCAAGTTGCCGTGGTTCAAAAGGTCGCCATTGTTTTTTTTTAATGAAAACAAACAGGAAAGAACCAGAATGAACACGGAGGACGATGAAAACACGACAACTCACAAACGAAAAGGCGCCCCAAAAAACTCCATTGTGACGCGAAGCAAAACCGCGAAATTGACGATGGATAAAGAAAATCAACAATTGGCGGACGACAGTGAGCTTCCCCTCCCCTCCAATTTTAACATATATGGGGCAAATAATTCATTCGCTTCTCTTGCATCCTCAGAGTCTGAGGATGAAGAGGAAGAGATAAGTGAATTGGAGGCGAAACTGGCGATGGCAAGAGCCCGATTACAAGAGAGACGCCGAAAGAAAAAAATAGCGGCGCTCGAACAAGAACAAAACCCGCAACAACTACATAAGCTAAAGCCAAAAGTCGGCCAACAGCGACAATTTCACCATCAACAGCAACATCAACTTCAACAGCAGCAGCATCAACAGCAACATCAACAGCAACTACCAACACAAAAGCGATCAACGAACCAGCAAGCAACACAGCAGCATCAAAACATCAAAAGATGCCACCAATCAACACCATAGATGTTGACTGTAAGGAATTGGTAAGTCTTTGTAAGCTAGCCATAGGTAACAATTTTGCAGTTAAAAGACTGACGGGTAACAGGCACGCCATTCAAACATATACGGTGGCAGACCACGAAAAAATTAAAGAGGTCTTAAAAAGAGCCACCGCGGAATTTTACTCGTTCGCGCCGAAACAAACGAAGAGCGTAACGGTTCTATTAAAGGGTGTCGACCCTGAAACGGAACCGGAGGCTCTGCTCGAAATGCTTCAAAACCTGAAGCACGAAGATCTCGAGTTTACCGCGGTAAAACCATTCACCACACCCAAGGCAAGAAGGGAAAACCGCAAGCTACCCTTCTTTTTGGTGCAATTAACACCCAGCAGTCGAATTGGTGGTCTAAGAAAAATGACAGTCTTGGATCATCAAATGGTCACATGGGACAAATTAAAAAAAGGCAGAGACATCCTGCAATGTGTCCGTTGCCAAAGGTTTGGTCACGCGGCGGCTAACTGTGAAATGCAGCGCCGTTGCGTAAAATGCGGAAAGGACCATAAGGCAGAAGAATGCTCTCTGGGAAAAGAAAGGGTAGAAGACAAAGCCCTTCTAAAGTGCGCAGTGTGTCCGAATGAGGGACACCCCGCTAACTATCGAGGATGTCCTAAATTTCGAGAAATAATGGCAAGAAATGTGACCCGGCAAAAAAACACAGAGCCAGCTCGTACTACAACAATGTCCGTAACATCGCAGCGGTCGTACGCACATGTTGCTTCGGGTGGGAGAACACCAAATCAGGCTACATCACAGGTAGCCACAAATACTCCCACACGGACGGAAACAACACCGCAAGCAGACGTGGTCACGGTTCTGCTTAATCTGCAGAGACAGATGACACAGCTGCAAAATCAAATAAACGAGATCTAATCGTACTTGCCCAATCTAAACAAAAAGTCAATATAAACCCTCTAACCACAACATCAATAAAAGCTCTTGTCGTGAATGTAAATTCACTAATAAGAACTGAGAGAAGAGCCAATCTTTTTAACCTGTTGCAAGAGGAACAACCTGATGTACTTCTGGCGGGGGAAACAAAGTTAAACCAGAGACATAAGATAGGACATAAAAACTACGATATTATACGAAGAGATCGACCTAACTCCTCTCAAGGGGGGGGGTGTCGCAATCTTTATTAGAAAAGGGATCAATCATAAAGTAATATATAGTGGAGAAGTGCGCAGGTTCCGGGTGCTGGAAGCCTGTATCGTCCGCATACCCCTTCAGCAAGGAAGGGGTTTGTATGCGATTGCGGTCTACGCACCTGAGGAGCACCAACAAAACCTATTTATAGCGGAGCTCGAGACACTCTTTCGATGCTTACAATTGCACCTGGACAAAAATTACTTTATCCCAGGGGGAGATATGAACGCCAAGCATAGAAATTGGGGAAATTATATATCTAATGCCAGAGGAAATCAGTTGGCTGGTTGGTTAGATCAGTATCATATTGACTATAGAACTGACCTGCTAGCTACGAAATATCCACCGTTCCCCAGAGGTAGATCGTTCTTAGATATCTTGCTAATCGACTCACGACTGAGATTACTTAACACCAACAGACGAAACACAAACTGTTTACGGACAATTGAATACGACAGCGACCACTGTGCATTCACGGCAGTAATAGAGCTTCCGAACGAGCTCGCAGATCTGGAGGAATTCGTGATCCCGCAACCTTATAACTACAGGGCAATGCGATGGCCGCGGTTCACCAGATCATTAACAAGAGAACTTTGTTCGAATGACTTTAAGCTGCCAGTAAACAGAAACCTGACAAATGACGAAATCGACAAATACATTCAACAAATGGACGAAACCGTAAAACGTACAATGGACAAAACAATTCCCAAAACAACAGTTACAGATCACATTAACATGTACAGAAACGCAACAATAAACGCACTCCACAAGAAAAAGAGCAGACTGCTATCGAAATTAAAACAATTACACAGACAGTTTACAGACAGACAAGACCAGGAGATAATATCACTGAAATCTCAATTAAAAAACCTCCAACAATTACTTAAAGCTAATTATAGATTAGCAACAAATTTGTATTGGAACAAGAGAATTCGAGCTATAAAAACTAATAACCCGAATATGTTCCCACAAATAAATAAAATATTCAGGAGAAATAATCAAAACGAGATTCAGTGTCTCCAAATTCCACGTACTGATCTAAACAAGCAGCTGCTAACCAACATTGGTATAGATACAGAGAACGTTATCCTCAATAGTGAGCTCTTCGTGATCGAAGATCCTTTGGAGAAGGCGAACGCTGTGGGAGCTGTCTTTCAGGAAATGTACAGAATTCGACTGAATCACCTGCACCTCCGGAATGAAATTTCACATTGGCAATCGGAGAATCCGGGTTTTACGGAATTCAGTGACGATAATCTGTCAATTGACATTAATGCCAATGGTGGGGCTAATAGGCTTTTAATCACAAGGGAAGGAATCCAGAGTATCTTCGACTCATTAAGAAGCAAAAAGTCAGTGGGAATAGATGGAGTACCTAACATCATACTCAAGAACCTGCCCCCAAAGGCAATAGATATATACACGGTCCTGTTTAACAACGCGTTGAATAATGCATATTATCCCGCGCGTTGGAAAACGGCTATCATTCAGCCCATCGCAAAAAAGGGCAAAGACTGTACAAACCCAATGAACATGCGTTCGATAAGTTTACTCCCAAGCATCAGTAAAGTATTTGAAAAAATCATTAACAAAGCTCTGCTAAAATGGGTAGACGACAATAGCATTATTCCAAACAACCAGTTTGGCTTTAGCGCGGGTCATGAAACTACACATGCCGCAGCTAAACTGGTCTCCGACATACAATGGAATAAATGTAGGAACCAATGCACAGGTGCCTGTCTGATCGACTTGGAAAAAGCCTTTGATACCGTCTGGATCGAAGGGTTGTATTACAAACTGGTCAGACATGGCATACATAAGCCTTTACTATATGTACTTTACGATATGTCAAAGGACAGGAGGTTCGTGGTCAAAAGTGGTAATGTGACCTCTAATAAAACGTATAATATCAAGAATGGCTTGCAACAGGGTGCGGTACTCTCTCCGATTCTTTTTAACATTTACATTAGCGACTTATTAGAAGCACTTCCGCAGGCTATTGCGTACGCAGACGATCTCATAATTTACAGAACAGCTCCGAAAGTTGAGATCATAAATAGTTTAATATAGCGAGACTTCAACAACGTGCAGCGCTATTGCGATGACTGGAAACTTAAGATCAACTTCCAGAAATGTGAAGCCATCCTATTTAGAACTCCATTATATAAAGCCACGAACGACACAAGGAAAAACTGGCGAAAGCTAGTTATCGTGGGACCGCATGGAGATAAACTGGAAACCAAGAGTTTAGTTAAATACCTGGGCATCTGGCTAGACCAATATCTGTATTTCAACAGACATGTAGAGGCTGCTCTGATCAAGGCTAGAAAAACATTTGCTATGACAAGGAGGCTATTTCACAGTAGCCAACTTGACAGCAGGGTAAAAGTCATATGCTACATGACGCTAATCAGGCCAATGCTCATATATGGCTGTCCAGTATGGTTCAACATAGGTCCAAATTTGATGGAAAAGATTCGGGTGTTCGAAAGGAAGTGTCTGAGAACCTGTCTCAGATTATATCGAACACCGGAATCGGAATACAAAAAGTACTACTCAAATGAGACTTTATATAATGAAGCCTGCATAAATAGGGTGGATAATTTTATGATTAAATTAATCAGAGGACATATTGCGAGAGCAATATGCTCGTCCAATGACCTAATTTTCTGGGCTTATTATCCAAATACCCTGTACTATGAGAACGTGCGTCGCAACGGTTTTGTTCCACCAGAGGCGTTCCTTGATTTGGAGATGGAAGGGCTTATACAGGATAGATCCGGAATTCCGCTGATCTATCATGTAAGTAGATCATCCGTAGACGGGCGATTGTGCTACGACCGGGAAGTAACGCGCACCGAAGAAGAGCTCCTGCGCTTCAGTAGGGCTATCTCCCACAGAGACCGGGACGATAGTATTAGACAGCGTCAACAGTTCTGGTGGTTGAATGGCATATAAAGACCTGGATACCAAAGTCGGTATAGAATCACACTATCATCAGCTAGCTTACATAGACTTAGCTTTTCTAGAATTAGGGTAGTATAAGATTTAAGTTAAGTTAGGTTAAGTGCTTTTACATAAAAAAAAAAAAAAATATTAGGTAAGTTAAGTAAGTTAAATTTTAAGAAGAAAAAACAAAAAAATGGACAAAGTTTTTCAAATTTTTCTTTGTATTTCAACTAATTATCAGTACTGCCACAAAGTTCTGTCGCCGAAAGGCAAATTATACAAATATTAAGTAATGTTTAGCTTAGAGCGTCTGCGAAGGACCAGTAAGTTATTATATAAGCTATTTAAGCTAGAATTTAAGCATTTTTTATCTAGCCTTTAATTTAGAAACTAAGAATATAGAAAGAAAATAAAAAAATGTTTAAAAATGGAAAAAATGGAAGAGAGGTTTCATGAAAAGTTCGATATCTACATCCTTGATCGTGTCCTACTTTTTTTTTGATGTGTGGAGGTGGTAATCTTCAAAAGAAACAGGTGGCGCGAGTCCACTTGTATGTCTGATTCATTCCGTTCTCGGTTATCCGGTAGTGCCTACGGACGGAAACCACACAGACTTACTCTTACGTTCTGTGGGGATTTTTGTTCCTCAGGATTCCACTGATGAGAGTTTAGTTCTGCAGTTTTATATTCTACTGAGAGTTACAGTTTCTCAGATTAATGTCCTGCTGAAACTCTTATAGCCTTAGTCTTCTACTCTGCTGAGACTTCTAGCCCTAATCTTATGGTTTGCTGAAATTGTTATGTCTTCAGTCTTCCATTACGCTGAAAGTTCTTGTTGCTTATCCTGCAACATCCTGTTATGAGGAGTCGAACTGGCCAAAATGTATTTTTCTTGCTTTGAGGTGGTAATCCTCAAAATATAATGGTGGCCTAAAGTTCATTTGCATGCCCGGTTCACTCCGTTCTCGGTTATCCAGCGGTGCCTGCGGCTTAAACCCAACCCAGCTTTGCAACCCATTCCTGTTTGTTCTCCTGGATACCGTCCGCCCACACTTCTTTAGGGGACAGGCTCGGTAACGACTAAAATTGTTGCAGTTATTGTTATCTTGAGAGTTTCTGCATGCTGTTGTCGAGCCATGCCCTGATGAATCCCCATCTGTTGCTTGAGTTTAGCGCGCTTACGCTGGTTGCATCTACTGCACCATCGACTTGCTTAGAAAGCATATTGCGCTCCTCTGGAAACCGGCTACATTCGGTTGGGATGTGTTTCGCATGTTTTGCACATCCCCTGCAGGGTCTTGCTTATGGTTGAATCTGTGCAGATATGGCCCAAATCACCCATATCCTGTCTGGCATTGGGAGATGTGGAAGTCTGCCTCATTGGGTGTTCTATTTGTCCACTCTTTGATGTTCGGTATCATTTTGTGCGTCCTATTTCTGTTGTGTTTTGATTGCTACAGGCCACACACGAGTTGGTTGTATATTGGATATAAACCTACACCTAATCTTACCTTAATTACCTGTTGCTGCTACCTAAGGCTTCATTCTCCTATAGCCGCCAGTTCGGGTTTTGTATGCACTGGAGTCTCGTGCGTTCTCGTTTTTCCTTTAAATAAAGTATAAAGTAAAAGTTGTAACAACATTAATACATAAAAGAAGAAGGACGAACAAAACAAAACTTGTAAATGTGAATCAAAACCTATGAATTGCGTGACACTTAAATAACAATTATAGAAAATCAAACTGAATTATGATGAAACTGAACTAAAATAAAACCAACCAATTGGTGATTGATCGATAAATGTGTTGTTGTTCAACTGTTTTGCTCACATCTATGATATTGAGGCATATCTATGCAGCAAAACAGCGACGAGGGAAGGATAAGTGAACAAAATGTCATCTACGATTTAGTCCAACACGCAATATCAATCAGCAAAACAGTGAGTATCATTTCCCATTTCCTTTAATATATTTTATTTGATTGTTAATTGGAACAGGTGCAGCTTGTATATCTCTGTAACTGATCTTGCTTCTATTTCTATGAGCACTCGATCCACGATTACCGCGGTCGCTTTGGTGGACAACATTTGTATTCCCTGCGGATTCTTAGGTTTCCTCTTCTTTCGACGGATTCCATTGCTGTAAGTTGTTGCTCTAGCCATTATGGGACCTGCATATAGGAGGATTGATCTGCTCACAGAAGCTAGGAGCATTTTGCCCGATCTTTTAGGTTGGCCCAAATTTGCCACCAGTCCCTCCATAGCTGCGTGCGTTGTTGATGCCTTCTTCTATTGTGGTGCTTGAAACTCATGCGGAGATTCAGTACCACTACAAATTTTATGGTAGGGTTGGATTCGATTGTGTCCGCCGACACGCAAGCTCATTTTTGCTGCCTTTTCGTGGCAGTATCATCTCTGTTTGGTTCTCTGCTCTTTTCGGTCCATCATTTTTATCGCCTGGTTTGATTGTTCACAGGTTTCTTGGAGGGTTGTTGCTACTGTGACAATCGACGTCTGCATAGCCTACGATCTGTACTCCTGGTGATTTATTTATGTTTAGTGCCTAATCCGTTCGAGGACTGAACCCTGTGGTACTTTTCTCTTTACGTGATGTTTTCTTGGGCCACAGTCTGTTTTATATATTAGCACCCTGGCTGTGACGTATGAGACCACGGTCTTCAGGGGGTAGCACCCAGTTGATGCAGCATATTCATTGTGTGTCTCCGACCGGGTGAGTTAAATGCATCGCTGACGTCCAGCGTGACAACTACATAATACGAGGGTTGCCTTTTATATTTCGGGATTAGAGAACAAAAACAAATATTGATCATCGAAAATCACTTTATTGTTTTTCAAAATATTCCCCATGAAGATCTATACACTTTTGCATACTTTTGAACCAATTGTCGAAGCACTTTTGCCACTCTGATTGAGGTATCTCCAACACATGCATTCTGAATGCAGCAACCGCTTCTTCAGGTGTCGAAAAACGTTGACCTCTCAGTTTGTTTTTTACGTACGGGAATAAAAAGAAGTCTTTCGGTGCCAAGTCAGGACTTTACGGCGGATGACCCATCAAATCGATGTTTTGGGTGCTCAAAAATGCAGTTGTCGCAGCCGATGTGTGAGAGCTCGCATTGTCGTGGTGAAGAGTGATCCGTCTTCGGCGGTTGGTTTTCCTGATTTCTTGGAAGACAACTGGCGAACAAATGGTTGTGTACCACTCAGAATTGGCTGTTCTGCGTTGTTCTAGTGGTACGGTTGCGACATGTCCAGTTTTTCCGAAAAAACAGGCGACGATTTGCTTGGAAGTGCTTCGTGCGCGAACAACTTTTGTTGGATTTGGCTCATCTTGAAACACCCAGACAGTCGACTGCTGTTTACTTTCGGGCTCATACGCGTAAATCCACGATTCATCACCTGTCACGATGTCATAGACGTGTTTCGAAGCACCGCGACCGTATTTTTTGAGCATTTCTTTCGACCAATTGACACGAGCCTTTTTTTGGGCGATTGACAAATTGTGTGGGATCCAACGCGAACAAATTTTTTTGACAGTCAAATGTTTATGCAATATTGAATGTATGCTGGTCCCACTAACGCCTAAGGTTGTCTCAATCTTACGATAGGTCACATGACGATCTTCCAATATCAGTTCGCGCACAGCATCAATGGTTTTCAGAACAACAACTGATTTTGGACGACCTTCACGAAATTCATCTTGGAGTGAACTACGACCACGATTGAATTCACCATACCATCGATAAACACTGGTCCTTGATGGGGCTTCATCGCCAAAAATTGAATTAAGTTCATCCATGCACTGTTGCTGAGTTAATCCACGCCGAAAGTTGTAAAAAATAATCGCACGAAAATGTTGACGATTTAATTCCATTCTTGGGCCTAGATGAATCTTTTAAGTTACTGTAAACAACACAAATAGCGCTCGCATGTCAACTCGTACTGTTTCGTGCCACCAGGTCATTTGAATCCTGCCATCGGTCCATCACAGATGCTGTACACTTGGGCGATTGGATCCACTGTACTCCTTTTTCGTCTTAAGCTGTACTGCATGAAGACGATCTTTCTCTTCGCTCCGTATACTGCTCCAGTTTCGAAAGCATGATGACCTCCCATACTTTCCCAGCTGTGCTCAACAGACAGATGGGACGATATGGTGATGGTTCTTGGAGTTGATTTCTACGTTTCGTTATCAAGACTAGCCTCCGGTCTGTGGGGGTTGCGAAGTATAGCACCTGACACGGGCACTTGGTTCACTTGTTTCCCCACAACGTCACTGGATAAATAATATTAAAAATACAAACACTAAGGGACGAGCGGAAGAAATTAGAATGCATTGATTTGATTTAGTTGTTCGTTTTTTTTCTTTTCTTTATTTGTTAATATAATGGTTCCTTTTATTTTGCATTAAAATAAATTATCACTAGATTTAAATGGAACGACTTTTATTTGTATTTACACAGGAAGGGATCACGACACAATGTAACTATTGTAAAAGTACGATTGGCCAATAATACACAAGGAACTAAAAACACTTTGAGAGTACTGCGGCGAGTATGTTGGATGTTTCAGATACTTGTGGCTGGCGTGACCTAGCACGATGATGATTGAGTAACGACTGCGTTAAATATACGCGAAATAAAATTCTCTCAGAACGGGCGGCGGCGTGACAAACCGCGGTAAGGTATGACTAGCGACTGACTCAATTAGGGATGAAAAATCAATTTTGAATTCGCGCAGCTATTAGCCAATCATCATTGCGCTTATGTCATGAATGTTCTCATTTGCATGTCTCAGTGAGGTTAATAATACTCGCGCATCATTCGACAGTCGCTGGACATGCGAAGGATGAAAAGAACAAAAGAAAGAGCGCAATAACTCGGGGTTGGCTTAGCTTGTGCGCTTATATCAAATGAAGTCCCCGAGAATGGCCTACTGCCCCAGTGTTATGACTGTGGTGATCTCATAGTGCATTGAACTGGTGAGAGACAGAATTATGTAGGAGAGGAAATGTGGCCGGTGCTAGTCACCTGCGAAAAGAGATCATTGATCCCAAGCGAATGGATGATCTGCGGAAAAGCTGAAGTGACGCCGAATTGGCTAGGGTAATTTATCGTGAGAACTAATTAAATATTTTGATAAATTCCCCAGCGGTTGTATGATTATGCAACAGTGTCGTCTGCTTCGACTTGTTGTTGCTAACCGACATGATGTGAATTCCGATGGAAATCTCATGGGCTAGCAAATATGGAGTTGCCGTATGGCAAAAAGGTGGCTGAATTCAATTATGCATTATCTGCATAGAAGAATGAATTCAGCTATGCGTCCATTTGGGAAATATAATATTTCAGATGAATAGGATGAACGGTGGAATAGGGGTTGATGTGACGCGTTGTTAGCGGTCGAAATTAGGTTGGGATTGTGGGCTGGTTCTCCATGTGATATAGAGAACCCCCACGGGTCTTTCCGGCATTTTGGGGATATTCCTTCTCTTAGGCACTCGGTGTATATTGTATTGAATATTTATGGATGGGCCAGCATGATCTTTTTCAGCCCACCATCCATTTCTAGAGCCTTTGTCACTTTGATCCTTCAGGCAGCTTTTTTTATTTCCCCTATGGCTATTGACTCCACCATATTTTGTTGATCTGCTATCATATTTCGAACACGGAGATTTCCGTCGCGACAGACTGGTCACGATAGTGTTCATTCGTTCAGGGCTTTTCTGTGCAGTGTATTGATATGCCTTAAGGCTACGCGTGACCAACTTATAGGCGCCGCCCCAAACGTTATTTTGGACTTCCTCCGGTAGTTGCTTGAAAGCTAGAGTCTTGCTCCTTTTTATGGATTTCTTCAGCTGCTTTATAGTTTTCTTAAATTCGATGTGGATTATGTCCATCTCTCTTTTGTTGTATTTTTCGTCGCGATTTAAGTCATTTGCTCCGTAGCTTGGCGATTTCCTTGTTCAACTAATGTTGTCCTGTATGTGTTCGTTCTTATGACTTACTTGGCATAGCGGCATCGCACGCAGGTTTTCCATCAGCCGTGCTGCTTGCCCTTCGGCTCAGCCTTGTGGCACTTTTACTTTTTCCGTCAAGAAGTCAAGCATCATTATGCATAGTGGTTTTTCATGCCGCAGAAGAGTGCAGAAGGATGTTTCCTCTTCTATTGGTTTGCATGTTTCTCCACTCGCACGTCCATGGTTTGAAGTTCCTAGCTACGACTATTCTTAAGCTCGGACAAGATCTTTCATTAGGTCTTTGGTTTTGTCGGCTCTTAATATACTAAGCTAGTATACTCCTTATATTTTTGCCCAGACAAATCCTATATATTCTCCGATGCCTGTTTTTTCAAAGGACGACTTCCCAGTAAGCCCGACTGCGGCTTTGCCTATGGCGTCGTGTCCCCATCGGTGCGCATTGGAGAGACGTCTTTTCGGCTCACTCACCAGTAAAATGTCGGCCTTAAGTTCTAGTGCCATTTGAGGTAGAATTTCATGGGCGACCCCGCTTGTGTTGAGATCTATTTGGATGCAGTTAAGCATCCTTGGTTGTCTTAAATTCCTGCACCGCTTTTCTGTATGCTCGAACTTGTCCCATGTGCTACATGTTATGGTCCTTGGATTATGTTGTGGAATATGGTATGGGGCAAGTTTGCGACATTTTTAGGACATTATTGAGACTTGCTTGGGATACTTTTGGTACCTCTTCGGGACAGCTTTGAGATATCTTTGGGACATCTTCAGGATACCTTTGGGAGATCCTTAGACACCTTTATGACATGTGGTTACGTGTTATTGGACATGTGAGGCGTGTTGTGTAACGCGTGGAACACATTGCAGAACGTTTAGTGGAACGTGTTGGGGGTATGATATAAGATATGATGGCGAGCTCTTTGTGGAACTTCATTAGCTGTCTCCTAACTGGAGAAGAGAACGCGGAAGAAAAACTTGAAAACTTTTAAAACGCTGTACATTTTTTATTTCTTAACAAATTGTATGGAAATAAACCAACGAATTTCAAAAAAATATATAACATAATGGGTTTTCCAATAGGCACTTGACAACTTTTTTTTAAAATAAAACGCAAACCATTTGCGATATTTCAAAAACTTTATTATCGGCTTGAAGTGCAATCACAACATTTATAAATGGAACTCGACTTCGTTCATATGGTCACGGCGGGCATGTTTGCAGTGGTCGATTCGTTAGTTCAATGTTGGCTCTGAGCTCTTCCAACGTCGTCGGCTTGTTGGCATAGACCAATGACTTGACGTAGTCCCAAAGAAAATAGTCTAGAGGCGTTAAATCGGACGAACGAGGCGGCCAACTGAGTGGCCTATTTCTTGAGATAACACCCTCATCAAACTTACTCTTCAATAAATCGATTCTATCGTGTGTTGTGTGGCTTGTGGCACCGTCCTGTTGAAACCACATGTCGCCCAAGTCCATATCTTCCAATTCAGGCCAAAAGTAATCGGTAACCATGGCGCGATAACGATGGCCATCCACAGTAACGTGACGATCGTTATCGTCGACGAAAAATATGGCCCAATGACGCCGCTGGCATGCAAACCGCACCAAACAGTTGTTTTTTGTAGATGAAGTGGTGATTCATGAAGCAGATGTGGTTTTTCACCCGACCAATAACGCATGCTTTGCTTATTGACGAACCCATTGAGCCAAAAATGAGCTTCGTCACTCAAGACGATTTTGCGATGAAATTCATCATCTTGGCGCATCTTTTCCAGAGCCCAATCGGCGAATGTACGTCGTTTCAAATGGTTCATCGGCTTCAATTCTTGAGTCAGCTTGATCTTGTATAGGTGTAAACCAAAATTCGCAAAATTCGCCATAAAGTGGTCTGGGCGATGCCCAATTCTTGAGAACGCCGTGGAATTGACTGATTTGGATCGTTTGATACTGACGCCTGAACGGCAGCGATATTTGTGACACTTCGACCAACCCGTTGTCTCACTGGCACGGCAACATCACACAACGAATATGTAGACTCAAATTTTTGCAGTAAACTTGTTATTGCCCGTCTACTAGGGCGAGCATTACGACCGAAAATTGGAGTTAACGCTCTTAAAGTTGCGGTCACCGACTCCAAATTTCGGTAGTAAATTTTTATAATTTGCAGACATTGTTCGTTCGTGTACTTATCCATGATGAAAATGTTGAGTTTACTGAATAAATATATATATAAATGACAGTGACAGTTCGATGATTAGTGAAAGGGTGCGTCCGCAAATTAAATTCAAAGTTGTCAAGTCCCTATTGGAAAACTCGATATAAAAAATTACTTCAATTTTTCTTGGATTATGGTTCTAAATCTGTCGAACAATATATTGCATGTAAGACTGCGGTATTTTCCTCCATTGACGAAGAAGGGGTTTCCTAAGCTAATACCCAATAAGGGAAGTTTTCAGAAGTGACTTTAGACTGCCAAGTGCACCATACTGTGAAATTAAGCGAATATGTGACAGTGGAAGCCAATTGTGTAGCCGAAATGAGGTTTGGAACGTTGTTTTGCATCCAACTTTTTTATGGCGTGGGTTTTGTGTGGCGGTGCAGAGAATAGGTAAAACTTCTACTCTCTCTCACCGATGATTGCCCATGGCCTCAGAGTCCCCTCCAAAATCGTTTAGCCGCAGACATTCGCATTCGTCTTGATCTCATAACCCAAAACATAAACGGAGAGCCACAATCGACCGCCATGGCGACCCAAATCATGACAAACGATGGCATTTATATTCCGGCGGCCTTGATTCATTTATGTTTACCGGAAAAAGGTTTGTTTTTTGTTCACCAATTATTTGCGTTTTCAAATTGCAGACAGAAATTGCTCGTCGATCAAGCCAGAAGAAATTTTTCGATTAATCGATCAACTCTTTCGCGCCGATTCGACAACAAAGTTATAATTTTACTGTTCCTTTAGATTTAGAAACCTCCACGCAAGATTTAATTGTAGAGGGCAATGTTCAACTCAATCCTGGCATTTATTCTAAGAACAGACAAACTCTTCTTGTAAAATTAAACAGAATTTGTGCTTTAATACAAATTATAAAAGAAAAACCTCAGGTCAATACATCCCCCAATAACTAATGCATTCATTGCAATTCAAGGGATGTTTGCGTCCATTTGTTCAACTCTTTCCTGGAAACCATTTTTTACTTCTTTTCCTTTCTGATTGGTCGCCGTAGATTCATGCTAGATAAAAAACCAATAAAAACTTTCCTGAAACCTTGCTAAAAAACACCACCCCTTGTAACAATGCTCAGCTGCGATGTCACTGCCGACGAGTCACAAAAATGTGTTTACAATTTAAGGAACAAAAGAAAATCACCATTCACCCCTGTGCATAAGTTCAGTCGCGTGCATCCCTCGTTCGCACTTCATCCGCACTTGCATTGACTATAAAGATATCCAAACAAAATTCCTAAATTTCGGTCTGCAAAAGGGAAAGTCCTTCTAATGAGGAAAGGAAGAAATACTAGATTTGCACAAACCCACCCTTACCCCGTGGTGGTGATAGAAGCACCGGTGGCGTGCATGAAAGTGAAAACCAAATCAACCCTCGAATTATGCCAACGAATCGATTACCATTGATGATTGATTATAGCCTCGGTCAACGCGCGTTACACTAAGAATTATCATAAAGTGGAACGATGTGGTTTAACAGCCACTGGTCAAATGTAGTGGGTCGATGTGAATTCACCACGGTTGCTGTCCCAGATACTTGTGGATATTGCGTGCGCACCATCTATCCAATCGTCAGTGAATCTCATCTAATATAGGATTAGTTTGAATTTTTCTAAATACACTGGTATGTTCAGTGAGATGTTTCTATTACTCATGTACGTGCAATTAATTTATTTACTTGGACATTTATATGACTCACAAACCTAATATTACGCGCACGTATTAAAAAAAAAAAAGCAGTTCGATTTCATTAATGTTGGAGTTATTTATTCTGAATGTTTTTAAAATTATTGCTGCCTAAATGAAGTAATGCAGTAGATGTGTGGGCGTGCATTCCGTCCTATGTCTGGCTCGACCCGGAGATGCCTTGTGTGATTGTTGGCTGGACCCTAAACTAAAGGTTTGTAGTCCGTGATTATGGAGAATTCCTCTCGAAGTGTTTCACTGCTGCATAAGTTGCCACAACATCTCCGTCGTGTCTGAGATTTTTTATGTGAAGAAATCTAAAGGTCGTCATGCTTTGCCTAGTTCTTGGTGATCAAGCACGGTCCCTATTGCAGTGCCGGAAGCGTTCGTCCTAAGCACTAGAAGAAGGTGGTGCAAATTGCGTCAGCGATGATTGGCCTGCACCGCTGGAAGGGCCGGCCCGCTTGGGCGACCAAGTCAAGTTTGCCCTATTGGTAGTAGTTGATGATGCTGAGGAAATGGCAGAGCTGCGCTGAGATCTTTGGTTTCGGGAGGATCCTGATGGCATCCACTTTCACAGGTGGCAGTTGGAAGCCTTCTTCCGGAATTTTATAATCTACTCTAAGTAGGTCACGTGGGGTTGGTAGATGGAACATTTTTCTGTGTTGATGCACAGGTCGGGTCCTCGAACGGAGGTTAATAACTAGCGCAGATGTTTCAGGTGTATGTCGTATAGATCTGACACGACGAGAATATCGCCAACTCTGACGAACGGCAGTTTGGGGAGTACATGGATGCGGACACACTGTATTGATTGTGCCGCATTTTTCAGACCTCGGGATGTACCCACAATCTCGACGAATCTGAAGGGCGTTGTGACCGATGTCATTTTCGGCGATTGACACCTAGTGGATCTACCATCGAGAAAGTTGTTTCGTCCATCTCCTGGAGGAGGTCTTTGATGTGTGGGAGTGATACCATGTCGTACGTTTAATCCGGCAATCTGGACTGGGACGGCGTTGTGGGTGAAACCATCACGGAGGTCTTTAAGTAGTCCCGTGTAGCTTTGTGCCAGGTTTTCGAATTATTCGGCGATATTGGAAACTAAGTACAGTGGTGCCGCGGCGATGGTTGCGTGAGATATCACATCGGTGAGAGCATCGATTCGACGTCAGTTTTTGACATCGACCATGGGACTATGTTTCCGCCGGAAGTCCACCCCCCGAATGACGTGGGGAATATTAGCGATGATGAAGTCCCACACGGGTGTGGCCGTAGACATAAATCCAATGCGCGTCGTTGGTGTCCGTATATGGATATAAGTGCGGAATTTGCTAGATATAAGATCCTGTCCTATCGTTGGAGGTTTTTTTGCGCTCGAGGCAACAGGGAGACGACCGAGCCCACGTCGCACAAGAGCCTGGTTTGCGATAGCTGATCTTGAAGAAGCTGGCAGAGCTTCAGAGATGGGCGAATTCGTTTCCCAACTTCTTGAATGTGCAGGATTTATATATTATAATTATAGTACTATTATAAACGAGAGATTAAAAAAATGATTTCTTGGAAAGGACATATTAAATTATCGACACAACACAACACATCATCATTATCAGCACTACAGCCGGGATCCGGTCTTGGTCTTATTTAGCAAGTCTCTCCACTGGTGTCCGGTCCTTATCCGAGACTTGTTAAATTGTCCATAATAATTTGATTTTCCGGGCAAGGTTATTAGCTTTGCGCCAACCTTCCTCAGGATGCAACACAACACCACTGGACACTAAAGGTGCCTTACATTTTAATTTATAGAATATTTATTTATTTATTTATTTATTCGGCTTAATACAAGCTAAATAATTAAGAAATGAAAAAGTGAATCGTAGTTCGTACGAAGTTCAATATGAATAATGCGAGCCAGGTTGCTTGATGCCTATTGAAAGGGTGTTGGGTTGCTGTGGGGTTTTGAAGGTGGTTGCACTTTGGGGCTTGAAGGTTATTGTGATGGTGGAATGCTAGCTTGCAGAGTAACTTGAGTGGGTGGAAGTTACGCCTTCAACCTAACATCCGTTAGGTTGAAGGCGTAACTCGAGCGCCGGAGTCGAATTTTCATTGGTATCAGCACCACTGCGATTGACCTCCGGCCCCTTGACGATCGCGTGCCCCGGATGCCAGTCTTGGTCTAGGTTGTTGGCTGCCGCTAAGGTTGTGTTGATTGGGTGGCTGGCAGTTGAGAGCTAGCTGGGTAACGGCTGCCTCCAGGGCGCCGATCAGTTGGGAAAGGGTATTGTGGGGATTCTCTATACCACATGGAGAACCAACCCACAATGCCAACCAATCTTGACCGCTAACAGCGCCACACTTTAATCAAGCTCCCCGTGCAAAATCTGCATTTGCATACATCCCATACTTACCAAGAACCCATTTCCCAAGCTGAAATAAATGCATATTCCAATTTACAACGGAATATTAATCATTTCCCTCAATTACATCACCCCACATACATTTTCCCAAAATTGCTTCGGTCAATCCTTTACTGAACTTTCATTTCCTCTCCGTGACCAAGCAAACTTAACTTCCCCGAAATTCATATGCCGTAACTAACGCATATTCAAATCCTCAACGGAACATTAACAACTAACCAAGCCGCATACATTTCCCCGAAACGACTTCGACCAACATTCTATCTAAATGATATTCCCTTGCTTGTACCCAAGCATTTTCAATTCCCCGGAATACCCAACCAACGAATCCAACTTAGCTTATACGGCAAGGATTCGCTAGAACTAAATTCTTAAGCAGGCATAGCAACTCGTCCACAATTCTTTGTAATTGGCAGCGAGCCTAATTTCGCTATGACGCACCGCCACGACGCATCGAATGAATTATTTTCATTCGTAAGTTAGTCGCTAGCCAACCGCCACCGGGTCCGGACATAAAGAGTCGTCATCCAACTACCGCGGCGCGCACATCAAGAGTCGCCTTATAACCGGCACGATCACACGGGGCATGCAAGCCCCCGCGTGTAAAGTAAAGTCGAGCCGCATCGCGTGAGTCCGCTGCGCGAGTTCTAATTTAAGTGAAAGTTTAAAATGATTGCTGCGTACGTTACCTGGCCCCCTTGTTAATTGCTTAACTTTATTCAGTAAATATTTGTACCGAGTTTGAATTAAAGCTAAACATTTTCACATAAAATAGAACAGAAAAACATTAACCATAAACACTTTCAATTGTGAACTATGTGCTGAGTTTTAAACTACGTGTAAACACAACTTGCCATGAGCACAAATAAATTTAAATAAGGATCGTCAAATAAAAGAACAATAGAATAATTTATACCCGATCCCGCGTGTTTCATTTTCCGGGCTGCGTCCGATTGTTCTTATTTCATTCGGCCCCTTTTGGTGAACTTTCCGCAGTTCTAATTCGGTGAGTTTTTACTTCTCCTTTTGGCTTGGTGAACATTCTCCGGCTACGCAATCGTTGGTGGAGTGTAGTGAACCCCTGTCCCTGCCGACATCTGAACACCCCCCCCCCCACAGTATCCTAAGACATGCCCTGTCGCCGACCGCCATGATGCCATCAACGGAGTTGTCGACGAGCTCGTCCATCGCGGAGATTAGGTCCTCTGTGTCTTGGGGCTTAAATAGTTTTCGGAGGTTTTGAGGGCTCTTAAACTAGGCTGGCTAGGACGTTGGTAGTTGTGGTCTGTGCTGAGCCACCACAGATATACTATGCATTGTGGACCATTGGTTCGACTTCGGGGGTTGAAAGAAGCTAAGGTAGGTTAAACTAATAGGCATTTCATTGGTTTGGCTATAACTTTACTTCTAATTCACGTACGTAAGTCTTAAATTCTTGAGCCTAATTAATTAACAGGTTAGTGTCTAATTTTCTAGTTAACGGTTTTATTTATGGGACCACAAAAAAGGGATCTAATTAATTAATTAATGGAGTTATGTCTAATTTTGTAGTTAAAGATTTCATTTATATGACCTCCAAAAAAGAGATTCTATCTGAGCGCAAAAATCAAATCCCATTCATGGTGGAGAACATAGCACCAAAAGAAAATGGAAACAAAATCATTAGAGCCATATTCCATAGCATTTAGCATAGCAATACCTCTCTATCTATTTATTACTCTGGGAACGCGAAAGTTCATGACCTCACTAACTCGGCAACGCCACCATTCCTTGTTCTGCGCATTTTCCCTCCACGGTTCGCCAACTAATCCGATTTCCTCAAAGTCGCACCTGAGATCGTCCACAGATCTCCGTCGCGACTTTCAGGGCACATTAGCATCACGGTTTAAATAGTACTTCATCGTTTACACCCGCCCGTGAACTGATGCCTGAGTATTTCGCTTCTCATCATCTTCTGTGCCATTTCGATTCCTTAAAGTGATTTGTACACACAGTGCATATTCCGCTGAGTATCGAGCTGTCATTAATCTTTTGTTTTTGGAAGGCAATACGCCTGCGCAAATCAAAGATGAGTTGGACTCTGTGTATGGGGACTCTGCACCATAATTTACCACCGTGAAATTTTGGGCAGCTGAATTTAAACGTGATCGTGAGAGCTTGGGAGACGATGAACGTTCGGGACGTCCAAAAACTGCAACAAGTGACGATAACATCGCTAAAATGAACTAAATGGAGGAAAGAGAGTCTCGAGCTCTGCTATAAAGAGGTTATGTTGGTGCTCCTCAGGTGCATAGACCGCTATCGCGTATAAACCCCTTCTTTGCTGAAGGGGTATGCGCACGATACAGGCTTCCAGCACCCGAAACCTGCACACTACTCCACTACATATAACTTTATGTTGGATTCCTATATCTTCGATAGAAGTTCTTGGACGTAGTCCTCTCTTTGGATCGTGAATCCGTAAGTAGTAATTAATAACTTGGACGTAGTCCCATGTTGGATCGTAAATCCATTTGAAAAATTGATATCTTGGACGTAGTCCCCTGTTGGATCGTGGATCCGTAAGTATAGTTTAAATAGTTGGACGTAGTCCTATGGTGGATCGTGGATCCATGAATGGTAATTAAGCGCTGTGGTCGCCAATATGTTGAAGGTGATGGGTTGTAATTCCACCATCTTCTCAGTATGTCCAGCCTGTGCCCCTACCAGAAATGTTAGGTATACCGCCAACTGCACAGAATCATCTGCGACTCGAATTCAAGTTGATTGCTCTGGCTGATGCTGTTGCAGTTGGGGATATGTCCCATCTACGCCGCTAAACCAATACTCGGCGTTGGGCGAATTTCTTGATGGGAACTGAACTCTCTGTCGGCAGCGTTACCTGTGGTCGTATTCGATGAACTGGTTGAATGATGGTGCTGGACATGGTGGCCTTTTCTTTTTGCAATGTTGTGGTTGAATCCAGACTGGCACTTGATTGAGCCAGAGAGGTTGTGCATCCAGGTTGCTATTAAGAATATTACTCTGTTGTTCAATAAGCCTTCGTTTAATTGTGTCGCAGGATAAAATAGTCCCAGTGCTAGGCGATTTTCTTCGTTGACTGGTGGCTGGACCTTGTGTACACCGTTCGCCCTCCATTGGTCTGATTTCCTGAAGGGTGCCGGCATCTTTCCTGTTCTTCTCCTTCTGTATTCCCTTATCTTGGCACCGAAGGCCTATCTTAGACACCGACTCCGTTGGAGTGGTGCCCCCGTGGCAGCTACGTGCAATGGGCGGTGTTAATAGGGTGCCCCAGAGCATTTCGTCCAGGCGGCGAAAGCGAAGAACCCCAGACACTTAACAGCGATGTGCCTGGGTGGCGAGAAGCGACAAATTCAGGATGCTCGAATGATAAATCCAGGTGAGGCGAAGCGTCGAACTCCAAATCAGCGACAGCTTTCCGATGACATGATTTTCTGACGGTTGCCGGCGTCTTTCCTGTTCCTCGCTTTCTTTGTCCCTTCATCTTACTTCCGAAAGCTTGTCTTCGACACTGACTCCGTTGGAGTGGTGCCCCCGTGGCAGCCATGTGCAATGGACGGTATTAAGAGGGTGCCCCCAGAGCATTTCGTCCAGGCGGCGAAAGCGAAGAACCCCAGACACTTGACAGCGTGCCCAGGTGGCGAGAAGCGGCAAATCTTTTCCTAGTACTGACCGCTTAGATTGAAACGCTGAAGCTTAGTTTTCTACAGGAAGGAAGTTTCCAAAACTCGCCCGTTTCCCTGTTGTTGTTGCAGGTGATGCTTGCTTTTCGGTGAGAGCTTCTTGCTTTGTCGTTGTACTTGATTTCACACGCTTAGGTTTCATTGAATTGTCCTCTCGACTATTCTGCCCGATGGGCCATCGTCCTCTTCTTGAGGTTCCTTTAATTTACGCGGGGCGTATTTGAGTTCTGTAGCGTGGTCGTGCCAAGCACCTGCAACTTCATTAAAAGAGGATCCGAATGATGTCCTCAACCGAAATACTGAGACCAATAGAACCCTCCTGATTTATCTGCGGTGCCCTCTGCAGAATGAAGAGAAATGAAACAACCTCGGATATTATAAGTGGACTGTATTTGGCTTTGTAAAGTTGATTATTAGTTAAATTGTTGGTTAACTGTGTTAAAGTTGAAATGATGTTTGATGGATCGTAAATCCATCTATGTCATCGATGACTTCTTGGACGTAGTCCTCTTTTGGATCGTGAATCCCTCATGCCATCGATGAATCCTTGAACGTAGTTCTAAATTGGATCGTAAATCCATACGCGTTCCACTCGTCAGAAACGCAAAAAATGTTTATTCTATTTATATTGGAGGCAAAATAGGAAATATCTATTAATTTATTCTATTTACCGTGGATTACAATAGAAAACAATTATTCAAACAAAGAAGCAGATGTTAGTTGTCTTACAAACGTAATGAAATACCCAACCAGTATGGCTGGTATATGTGAGTCCGATTTGAAACTCTGGAAATAGATATGTGGTAAACATATTCCACTTGCCCACGTTATCTTCGTTTCCAGAAGCACATCTGCCGGAGTTCCATTCACATGAAGTGCTCCATCCTCTTGTTTATCATCATCATCATGGTGATGTATGACCTGCTTCATGCTTCCCATTGGTTTCGGTAGAATTTCTTTCTGCGTTCTACCTGAAGTTGAAATATTTGTTCTGCAGGACCTGGACAATTAAAATCTGCAAAAAATGTTAAATGTTGAAACCGACTGAATACATTCCTGTGGGTCGCCTTCCCAGAGGTCTTGGTCAGATTCTGTGAAGGAAGTTATTAGAAATATAACATCTTCAATATTGCGACCATGTGACGTTTAATTAACTTCTAGGAATAGACTTGAACCACCGCATTTTTTTTTAAGTACATTGAAAATGTGTTAAGACTCGTGGTGACAAAGCTCCGTGCTTACGAGTTTGGTCGAAATCTTTGAGTGAACTCGAAAACATTTGACGTGAACGCAAGAAGATACCACTTCACAAATCTCCGATAATTATTATCAACGGTTTCGGGACTTCTGTATCTTCCAAATATGCGTATGATTATGTCAGGAGCATGCACAATTGCATCCACAATATTGTTCCGAATCATTGCACAGCACTGTTCATTAATTGAGAAGGTGATTGTTTCGCCAGGTTTGTCTCCTTGTCGTACCAGCAGGACGAAGTGAACTTCTTGAGGTAAATAGCTCCAGCTTGTCTAGCTGGTAGTTTTACATTGTTCTTCATAGCCTGTAGAATAGTTGGAGAAATTCCTAGAATTCTATGACTCTGGGATAGTTGTTTTTCGGCGAACTTTCGTTGTTCAGGAACAACAGCTATTGTGGCACGTATCAATTCCTTCCGTTTGTTCAGGTTCATTTTTAATCGTTGTTGTCAGGTTCTAATTGAATAGCTTCGTATAAGCGTCTATGGCTTCATCGTACTTTCCTGTATTGAGATATACATCTCCCATTCGGCCATATGCCTTGCTGTAATTTGGATTGTAGGACAATGCAGAGTTGCAGTCTTTAATCGCACTATCATTTTCTGTTACACGGATATATGCTGCCGCTCGATTACAGTAGAATATTGGGTTTTTCGGATCGAAACTAATGGCCCGGTTGATTAAAGCACCACTTCTTCATATTTGCATTCCTTCATCAGGCGGTTGCCTTCATTCTTAATCTGTTGGCTGTTTCAAGGGATTGCGTTCGATAAACATTAATAGGCACTTCGAATATATCTAACCTTGCGGCCTTGTTTGTAATTGCCGTTATTGATTCCAAATCAATGTCTTCACTCAGTTCAATTAGAAACTAGAACAATCCCGAACAAATATGTCTTCTTTACTTAAAAACAACAATCACTATCCGGCGATAGACAATGTCGACGAAATTCAGTCGTTTTCACGCACACCACACAACACTTTTTCAAGTTAAGATGCACTCGGATCGCTTAATTACTGTATATATATTAAATTATAAACTAGTGCACCCTACCTATTTTCGGTTTGGAGCTCCCTCGTTGAGGTTTTGCGTGTCGGACGTGATCTGATGGACGTAGTCCAATTTTCCTTTGTTTCGTCTTCCAATTTGTTGTTCGTCTTCTTGCAGATGTAAGACTCCTTCACACTTCGAGCGATCCGGCTCGAAGGATCAAAATGTTCAGCATCGAGAAAAATTCCTCGACGTGACAGCAAAATGAAAATCATGGCGTTGACTCAGCAAATGACTGCCGCATTGGGCAGTAATTAAACACATTTTAACACTACAATTTGACCTTTATTACTATTTAAATGTTCACAATGAAACGATTTAAAAACACGTTAAAAGGTAAAACGATACATCAAAAATCTGTTCTTCATTTTTTTTTAAAACATTAGAATCACATCCAGAACGTAACAACTGTGTAGCACAACTGTGTAATCTACTAACGTTAAGAAAACAACAGGTGCTGAAAGCACCGTATACAAAACAAGATTTTAACTTTAACATTAAAAACAAACTGTGAGAGAACAGTACAGTGGTAAAATATATCACACTTCTTTGTTCTCCTTCATGTTATTTTACTGATAACGGGCTCGTTATCAGTCCGATGAATCTGCTGGTTGTTATTGGCAGCGTTCAGTGCCAATGGTGTTTTTTCCGTAATGGTATAATGTATAATACATGTTGCGGAACTGCAACAACAACCTTGATAATTATAAATAGCGGGGTATCCCTCATTCCGAAATACTGCAAACTTTAGAGGGGTTTTGTCATCTACCTTATCTTTTCCCAGAGGACATTCTTCTGTCTTGTTGTCAAGTCCTCATTTTACGCAACGATGCTGCATTTTACAGTCCGCCGCTGTGTGTCCAAACCTTTGGCAGCGGACACATTGTAGAATGTCTCTGCCTTTTCTGAGTTTGTCCCATGTAACAATTTGATGATCCAGGACTGTTATTTTCCTTAGAACATATTCTGCTGCTCGGCGATAATTGGACCAACAGAAGGATAGCTTCAGGTTTTCCTTTCTTCACTTAGTTGTGGTGAATGGTTTTTCCGCGTTAAATTCGAGACCTTCATGCTTCAGCTTTTGAAGCATTTCGAGCAGAACCTCCAGCTCCGTTTCAGGATCGACGCCCTTTAATAGAACTGTTATGTTCTTCGTTTGTTTCGGTCTGAACGAGTAAAATTTCGTTGTGGGTCTTTTTAAGACCTATTTTATCGTGGTCTGCCACCGTATAGGTTTGAATGGTGTGCCTGTTACCTGCCCGTCTTTTAATTAAAATATTGTTACCTACAGCTAGCTTACAAAGACTTACCAATTCCTTACAATCAATATCGATGGTGTTGATTGGTGGCATCTTTATTTTGTTGTTGATCTGCTGCTGTTGTGCCGCTTGCTGTTGGTGTGAGCGATGTTGTGTTGGTAGTTGTTGGTGCTGTTGATTTTGTTTATGTTTACCGACTTCCGGCTTCGGCCTTTGTTGTTCTTGGTTAGATGTTTACTGTCCGAGCGGAGCTATATTTTTCTTTCGTTGTCTTTCATCTAGCCGGGCTCTTGCCTCCTCAAGTTTTGCTTCCAATTCGTTTATCTCCTCTTCTTCATCCTCAGACTCGGACGATGCAAGAGAAGCGAAAGCATTATTTGCCCAAATAAGTCATAATTGGAGGGGGAAAGGAACTCATTGTCCCCCTCCATTAGTTTTCTTTCTTCATCATCAATTGGAATTTTCGGAGCCCCTTTTCTTTTATTTGTTGTTGCGTTTTTCTCTTCGGCCGTGTTCATACCGATACTTTCGGGTTTGTTTTCATTAAAATTAAAAACAAAGGCGACCTGTTGTGCCTGTACGCACCCCGACGATTCACCTTCTCGGTAACCTGCACTCGAACTCGGCTAGCGCCTATTAAGAGCCAGTCAGCTTAAACCTACGCTAATTGTCAATGCAAATACATATATCTTAACGAGCGATATATTGTTATATATATGTTAGTTTTTCGCGCTTGCGACCGAGATGATATATTTTGATTCTTAGTTGATTAATTTTTTATTTTTCGCACTTCACTGAATTATGCACATTCGTTTTTAGGTTTTAATTTATTTCATGCACTGTTGTTATTTTCTACGTATAATATTTGTTTTGTTTTGTTTGTTTGTTTTTTGAATCTCTTTATTTTGACTAAACTGTTTTGATTTTGGTCACCGCATGAATTTAAACTTTTGACATAAACTTGAGTATATTTATTGTATGTCGCACTTGTTATAATCATATTTAGTTTATTTATGTTTATTAATATGTGACTCACTTTATCCGTAAACACTACAAAAGACTGATTACTAAGATCCCTAGTTGAACTGAACATGCGTCCGTACCTTAGTGTCTATCTCTGATGCAGGCACATTGCTCCTCTTCTGCTCGTAACGTGCTAAATATTTAACGATTTCATTCTTCTACGAGATATTCAAATATCTGTATAAAAAGACCGGTATGACACTTGAGGGTTGGAAATTTTCAAGTAAAATTGAAATTGAAACACAGAAGAAGAACTGGCACACTAAAACAATAAAGAAGACAACAAAGCAAGCAGCATAGTTCATAGAACAAAGTATTTCAAGAGTATTAAATTATGTATTTCATTTTCACTAAATGTTTTTTTTTTTTTTTTTTTTTTTTTTTTGTAATAAATGCGAAATTAACAGTCACATTACAAATACATGTATTATATCTCATATAGAATAATATTACATTTTAATTAAAATTTTTTAGTTACTTTCAGTTCAATGTGGTCAGTTTTTAATGTCTAAATGTTGCATTATCATCTTCCTCTCCCTCTCAGTATTTTTATTTCTCTCTGTCTCTCTTTATTTCTCACTGTGTCTTTTATTTTTGTTTTATAAAATTTACGAAACTCGATTTATGATAACAAATTTTCATCAAAATACCCCTTATGCCATTTTATTTTTATTTATTCTTAATCTTCTTGCAAAAGGTAAATAAATTAATATAAAAAATAAATTTTTATTTATTTAAAATTTATTACTTTCGTGTTCGTATATTATAATTTATCACTATTTAAGATTACAAAGAGGGATACAGGGGAAAGAACAATATTGGATAGATAGTTTTAAATGAATTAGATTACAGTATAATATATTGTTATATAAGGAAATGATAGAAGTGTAAAAATTCGCACCGTAAGTTCCAGAGTTTATAATACAAACGAATATATTCACACATATAAATATATATATATATATATATATATATATATATATATATATATATACATATATATATATTTATATATATATATATATATATATATATATATATATATATATGTTTTGTTAATTTATTTCACCTTTATATATACTGTATGTAAACATATATTTATTAGTTTATTATTTAAAAGCTGGATTCTTAAGTACAGGTATTTTCATTTTGTATAATTCTTAACATGTTTCCACAATTTATTCTTACTGATGTATAATATTTAAATTCATAGACATTTTTTGTTTGTAATTAAGAATTAGACGACTATTTACGATAACTTTAATTAGATTTATATATATATATATATATATATATATATATATATACATATATATATATATATATATATATATATAATTTTAAATTCTTATATGATGATATATTCATACAATATGTGGATTTTCACTTATTATCTAAAAAGCAGTCATTTATTTCTCCTTAATATTTATTAGTTTTCAATTTACATGTGTATGAGTATCGTTATATCTAAATAGTAGTATTGCTTAATGGCTATTTCTGTATTATGTTTTTTTTTTTTCATGTAGAAGTAAGAAATGAAATTAAATAAGAATTGAATTACAAATTAACTGGAGGCTCTTGAGTAAGATTAGAGAGCATCAATTGTAAGTGCATTAAACCGTTCTCTAACACTGTGTGATCCCTTAAGAGGTAATTTTTCAATACGGCTTTTCTGATAGATTTCGCACGTTGTAAAGTGAAATGAGGACGCAACGTAATGGTCGCTGATCCCCAGATCGTGTCAAGAATAAACACTATTCAGTGTAAAACCTTAACAAGGTAATTACGATGTAACAGCGTGACACTGTTCTTCTAACATAACAAATTAGTTGTTGGCAACTTTGTAGTAGTTATATAAAACGGCTTATCCGATTCAGTGAAATATTTTCCTACAGCTAGTGCGGAGGAAGTTTTGAAGGACATTGATCTTGAGTGACTGAAGATTGCAATCGGACAGGAACACATGGTTGGACAATTTATTCCCCGTTCGTGTGGCTCGGCTGAAGAACGATATTTTGTATTCAGCCGTGTCCCTAAATTGACTTTTAATGATAACCGGGGTGTTCTATTTAATTCAGAGTTTTCAGGTGGAAGTAATTGAGGCGGAGAAACGTTTCGAGGATTAAATATTCATCCAAAGGTGATGCCGTTATGTCTTTTTAATTAGATTCATTAATAAACATCGATAAGATGTTAACATTTGTTCCCGCGTGTCCTCGGGTTTCAATATGGTTTCATGAAGCTCCATATTTATAGAACCATAATCAGGCCAATTTTTCGAATGTGAGACATGGGTGCTAACATAACGAGAAGAGAACAGATTCCGTGTATTTGAGAATAAAGTTTTAAGGGGGTCACCGAGAGCCAAAACCAAATTCCAGTGAATCAATAAACGTTAGGGTGGGGGCAAATTTGTATCCTAGTATATAAAGACATGAATTAGCGATTTTCTCTCTCGTTGTTCTTTTAAATTTGAGCCTAGCCAATGGTGTGATTTTGAAATCGTCGTGCGAGACATTGCTGGTAAAAAATGAGACATTCGGAATCATGGACGAAAATCGTTGCGAAAAGCTCTAGTTGAATAGTGATAAAAAAAATCGCCGTGTGTCTAATATATTTGTGTGGCAAATCTAATGGTGGTGTTTAAAATAAACCCTTAATTCCACTATATTTGTGTGGACAATCTATGGGTGGTGTTTAAAATAAAAAAAAGATTAATATTTTTATTTGTATACAGTAATTGTGTACAACATTAATAAATAAAGTTAAATTAAATTAATACACATTACAATGATTGTTTTCTGTGTGTTGTGGTAATTGCCCTCGAAAATCAGTCTAAACAATAGTTCTGAGGAAAATAAAATGAGTGACTCTCAGTGACACGAAAGGAAACCACAAGCAAACATTGCACAGGCCGAAACTTGGTTACTGCTAGAGGATCATCGGTAAAAGTACCAACGAGAAACTGTGAGTACGTACTCATTCTATATATATTTATTTATATATTGTTGCATCCGCATTAAAATTTTGCAACACACCACAATCGAGAATTGGAAGAGTTAACCTACAATAGTACGAATTATCAGGTTGGGAAGATTAACATGGGCCTGAGATGTAGCGAGAAGGCGTAACAAAAAAACCGTTCCTAGGATTCCTGACAGGAGACCAACGGGAATGAAAAAAAAAAACAGAGCTCGGATCAAAGGTCGAAGTGGGAAAAAGATGCACAGGCCAGGAAATGATGACGCAGGCGAGTCAGTGAGGTCATGAACTTTTGGTTACCTAAAGGAAATAAATAGATAGATAAAATAGAGGTGTTAATGGAGTATCAGACAGAACGGTTCTTTGTTCTGTGACACCGGATTTTACATACTAGCAGATTTACATACAAGAAGATTTCGCCACCTGTGAGCTTACGCCCAACAACTCCTTGACTGGTGGAGTGTAACCATTTGGTCTAATATATATATTTTTTTTTTCGAAAATGTCATTTCTATTTCATCTTGACTGAAACCTTAAAACTTCTGAACTAAACCCTTGATTCCAGTTAATTAATGGAGCTACCCTCTCTCGGCTATTTTATTTCTACTGTATCAGCTTCGGTTGCTTTTGGAGTTTTTTTTTCTATATTTGCTCGTTTAATTTGATTTAAATTGCCTTTTACTGGGCACCCAGGTCTCGGATCCATACAGGAGTACTGGTAAGACTACGGTTTTGTACAGTAATAGCTTGGATGTTCTGGATACATTTCGTAATTTAAAGAGCCTTGATAGACCATAGTGGGCTTTGTTGGATTTTATCAGCTGTACACGTATTTCTTCTTCCATATTGTTATCGGCTGATACTATTGACCCAAGGTAGTTAAAGGATTGCACTACTTCAAATTCGTGCTCCACTACCCTGATAGTTTGACCAGCATTAGGTCTTCTCTCCGCAGAAGTTGCCACCATGTACTTAGTTTTTCCCTCGTTAATGTGCCGTCCCAGTTTTTGTGCCGCCTGATCAATCTGGGTGAAAGAGTCCTGTACAGCAGAAGCGGATCTACCGATGATGTCGATGTCATCCTACGCAAGTATTTGGCTGGATTTGGTGACAATAGTCCCTCTAGTTGTAATGCCAGAGTCACGGATTACTTTCTCCAATGCCAGGTTGAAGAGTAGGCGGGCCTGACCACCCCCTTGTCGGAGTCCATTAAAGATGTTTATTGGGTTGGACAGCAATCCGGCTATTTTTACTTAACTTGTTACGTCGGTCATGGTCAACCTACAAAGTCGTGTCAATTTGTTTGTTATTCCGAACTCTCTCATGGCATTATCCGAGTATAGTTCTACCCTGGCTATGCTGTCGTAGGCGGCCTTAAAGTATATAAATAGATGATATAATGGAATCTTAAATTCCAGACATTTGTCCATCGCTTGCCTAAGGGTGAATGAGGGACAATGACTTTAGCGTATGGGGCTATCCAATCTTGTAGGATAGTGGAGAATATCTTATAAGCGGTACTCAGCAATGTTATATCCCTATAGTTGCTGCACAGTGTGATATCTCCTTCAACGTGCGTACCAATCAACCACAAATAAACGCACCAGACGTACATACAGCAGAGTCCCAGATCCCAGAGCCCTGTTTTAACAAAGTTGTAGACGTAATAAATCGATTGAAAAACAACAAGGCTCTCCGAGTCGACTGTATACCGGCAGAGCTTATGAAGTATGGAGGAGAGGCAGCCGCTCGAAAGATCCACCAACTGATCAAAACAATATGGGATAAGGAATCACTCGGGGAGAATGGAAAACCGCAATTGTCGTTCCGATTTTCAAAAAAGGCGACAGATCTGACTGCGAAAACTACAGAGGAATATCCTTGCTCCCAACTACATACAAAATACTAACAGATGTCATACTGGGGTTGAATCACACCGTAAGCAGAAGAAATACTGGGAGACTACTTGTGTGGATTTCGTAGAAGCCGGTCAACAGCGACCAATGTTCACAGTAAGGCAACTGCTGGAAAAGAAGTGGAAATAGGGAGAGACGGTTCACAAACTGTTCGTTGGCTTAAAAAAAGCCTACGACTCTGTCGCAAGGCAAAGACTTTACCATATTGTAGTCGAGCTGGGAATCTCGAAAAAATATGCCGCCCCATTCAAATCTGCATGAACGAAAATAAAGGGCGAGTTAGAATAGTTAACCACCTCTCAAAACCATTTGAAATCCGTGACGAACTAAAACAGGGGATAACCTCCCACCATGTCTTTTTTACCCTGTGCTCGAGTATGTCATCAGAAAGGTACAAGAGGACAACATGGCCGGATTATCCCAAAATGGGGCACACAAGTGCTCGCATATGCAGATGACATTGCCGTTTTGGGCGATAATCTAGAAACTGTAAGTAAAAACAGTGAAATAATCATGCAAGCGACAGAAGAGGTAAGCCTAGAAATAAATAAAGAAAAAACAAAATATTTGATTGCGGCGCGGGCAGGTGGACCTCAGGGAACACATATAAACGTCAGGGGCAGGATATTTGAACAAGTTAAAGAGTTTAAATTTCTGTGGGGGCAGGAGAATGGGGAAAATTCCATAACAAGGAAGTGGAAGGGCTATACCGCAAACCAACAAGAGTGAGAGTAATGAGGTCCCGAAGAATAAGATAGCCAGGACATGTGGCGCGAATGGGTAAGGGCCGCACCGTGCGTAGAATTCTTGACGGTAGACCAACGGGAAAGAGACCGGTAGGACGGCCGGGACGACGATGGGAGGACATTGTAAAGTTTGACCTTGAGGAGATCGGATCAGATGGTCAAGCGTGGAAGGAGAGTGTACAGGACCGGGAGCGTTGGCGCAGCCGAGTCAGTAAGGTCATGAACTTCCGGGTTCCTACAGGCCAATAAATAGTATAGTGATTCAGATTCCAAGAATGCATTCTCAGATATTCAGACGTTAAAAAAATCTTTACACCTCTTGTTACGGACCTACCTCGCGTCCAGGTCCTCCCCTAACACCCACTAATCCCCTTTCGCAAGTTTCCCCTCTCTACCTGTAAAAGGAAAACAAATCGCCAAGATTCTACTTTGTAGAAAAATAATAAAAAAACGGCGTTGGCGCCGAATAAAAAATAAAACGTCGACGGCAATAATAAAAAGAATGACATTCGACGTAAAAACTCCGAACCGAAGACGAACGTACCGAGGTGCCAACTTCGACTCGGATCACTATGTTGTTAGTACAGTTTTCCGAGCGCGGATTGCCTTACGGGGACGTATTGCATCCGCGGATCAGGTTCGAATCAACACGGCTGCCTTACGCAATGAGAATACCAGCAACACCTTTGGTCATGCGTTAAGACTCGCCCTCGAAGAGCTCGATGGAGGGAGAGTAAGTCCTGGGGCCAGAATGCCGGGCGCAGAAGAGAAATGGACACGCATTAAGAATACTGTCATTAGTACTGCCAACTCCATTTTAGGCAATAGCCGTAGAGATTGGAGCGACTGGTTTGATTATGAGTGCAAACTAGCGACTAAACGTAAGAATGCTGCACACCGGACAATGCAGCAGTCTCATAGGACGCGCGTACGCGAGGAGGTAGGGTTCACAGACAAAAGAAAAGTGCCTGGGAAAAAACCTTGTCTGTGAAATAGAGAAATGTAGAGAGGGAGGTCCGCACCAGGCGCGGAAGTTCTACCAAATAATCCGCAGTATGACGCAGTACACACCACGCTGCACTTCCTGCATAATGGATAAAGAGGGTAATCTGATCGCCGATCCTGAAGGAATCTGGAGCGATGGGAAGTGCACTTCAATGAATTGCTAAATGGCCAGCTCACAGAAGAATTGGAGGTTCCACCAATGCAAGATCAAGACCAAATGAAGCCACCACCAAGCATTGAGGAAACATTAAAAGCCATAAGACAGATCAAATCAAATAAAGCCACCGGAACAGATAGAATACCAGCTGAGCTGATCATACAAGGAGGGACAGCGTTACATCACGCAATTCATGAGATCGTGGTGCACGTATGGGAGCAAGAGGAGATGCCGGAGATTGGCGTCGCGGAATAATTTGCCCCATATATAAGAAGGGCGATATCACAGTGCGCAACAACTATAGGGGTATACCATTGCCGAGTACCGCTTATAAGATACTCTCCACTATCCTACAAGATCGGAATGCCCCATACGCTAGAGCCAGCATTGGTCAATATCAGTGTGGCTTCATCCCAGACAAATCAGCGATTGATCAGATGTTCATCCTTAAGCAGGTGATGGAAAAATGTCTGGAATTTAAGATTCCATTATATCATCTATTTATAGACTTTAAGGCCGCCTACGACATCATAGCCAGGGTAGAACTATATAATGCCATGAGAGAGTTCTGCATTCCAAACAATTTGATATGACTTTGTAGGTTGACCATGACCAACGTTACTAGTCAAGTAAAAATAGCGGGATTGCTGTCCAAACCAATAAAAATCTTTAATGAACTCCGACCTGGCGTTGGAGAAAGCAATCCGTGGCTCTGGCGTCACAACTAGAGGGACTATTATCACCAAGTCCAGCCAGATATTTGCCTACGCAGATGACATCGACATCATCGGTAGAATCGAATCGGCTGTACAGGACTACTTCACCCAGATCGAGCAGCCGGCACAAAAACCGGGACTGCACATTAGTGAGGGGAAAACTAAATACATCGTGGCAACTTCTGCGAAGAGAATACCTAATGTTGGTCAAACTATCAGGGTAGTGGAGAACTAATTTGAAGTAGTGCAATTATTTAACTACCTTGAGTCAATAGTATCAGCCGATAACAATATGGAAGAAGAAATACGCGAACGGCTGATTAAATCCAACAAAGCCTACTATGGTCTATCAAGGCTCTTTAAATCCCGATATTTATCCAGAACGTCCAACCTACTACTGTACAAGACCATGGTCTTACCAGTACTCATGTATGAATCCGAGACCTGGGTGCTCAATGAAAGGCACTCTGAACTCTTAGCCGCATTCGAGAGGAAGGTCTTAAGGAGAATCGCTGGCCCCGTATGTGAGGGAGGACGATTCCGAAGACGCTACAACCATGAGATGTACGCGATATCTACATCATCATCGGCACTACAACCGGGAACAGGTCTTGGCCTTATTTAGCAAGCCCTGATGTTTGTTAAATTTTCCATAATGATTTGTTTTTTCCGGGCAAGGTCATTAGTCTTGCGCCAGAGGCTCCCCGACGTGGTCTTCCGCGCGACAGGCGGGTATACTAACCACTAAACTATCGAGGAGCTAATATCTTGAAGCTAATATTTGAAGAAAAATCAAGCTCGGTAGACTCCGGTGGGCGGGACACCTACCTCGAATGAGCGAAGAGAAGCGTGCCCGGAAAGTCCTTTGTGGCAGGATGTATGGAAGGAGACAGCGCGGCAGACCTTATCTGCGATAGAGGGATGGTGTAGACTAGGACGTCCAGAGCCTGGGAGTGCCAAACTGGATGACATCGGTTCGAAATCGGGACCGGTGGAAATGATTTTTTATTTCAGTTGGCCAAAGAACTTGCAGAAAAAGAAAACAAAGAGCCCAAAAACACAGATTATAATCATCCGTCACCTGGTACTTCGCACGGATGCAAGAGTTAGCAAATTGGATTTTGTAACAGAAACAGGAGTAATAACATTTGTAAAAAATGTGGAACGATTGTTTGCGATAAGTGTACAAACAAAATTAAGTATTTGTGTAAAAGATGGGCACAATGAATGTAAAGTATTGAAGTGATGGACTTAGATATTATTTAATAATAAAAACTTTCTCTAAATATAATATATATCTTATATTTTCATAATTTTTTACTTGTAGTGTTTTATGAATGGTTCTTTTTCCCTTAAGTGTATGTATTTGTTCATGTGTCAAAATGACTCCTGTTCGTAGATATAGGTAGAGCAGAAATGTCCGTACACCTACTGCTAAAAACAGTAATGAGGAAAGTAAAAGTAACTGACAAGATGTGTTTATAAAAGTACCGGCCATTTAAGAAATTAGTTATCATCATTAATTAGATTTAAAAAAAAAATATTTTGCTGGTACACGTGTTGCTGACGTATTTTGAAGTTTACAGCCATTTTGTTTGTGATTGGTCGAGCCATGGAAGAACAACGTTTTGCCACCATTGATCAGGTCTATGCGGAGGATTACTTTGAAGAGGACAAAATTGATCAGTTTATAGAGATTAATTAAGGCCTAAAGATTTACACCTAAGATAAGGTAAAATTCCTGTTATTTTTTTAACGTATGTCATAATAACAAGAGGGCGAGCAATGCAGAAAAATGAAAAGAAGGAAAGAAGAAGAAGAAATCAAATTTCAAAAGAAGAATGAAAGATGAAACTAAAATAAATTGAGTACATAGATAAGAAAGGTGTAATTATATGAATTTACTAATTTATTAATTAACCGCTTAACAAATTTTTATCAGTCCAGTTGGATCATTAAACAAAGTACAGATCCAACTATTTTATTCCAACAATTTTCTGCCAAATATCAAGTCGGAAGAATAAGCATTCTTTTGGGACTTTGTGGCGACTCTAACAGATACACACACAATTCACAAGCAAAATAGTGAAGAGCACCGAACGAAAAATCGAATAAGAAAATACATCAGAACCGCATACCTTAGCGATAACATAATAATTCACAGCAGTGGAGTATAGTCGAGTTTAAAAATCAAGTTCAAAACACGGTCAGTAGCCTGATAGGTAACGCTTAGGTTCAATTTTTTTCGTGATTCAAACTGTCATAGCGTCAATTCGAATCACACGATCTTCTTCACTATTATTTCAAACACTATAACTTCATAAAAATACTCTGAAAACAAGGAAGAAATAAGCGTCGCAATTCAAAATAAGTCTACCAACCAAAATAAAAAAATATTTTGTTTATTTAGCAGCCACTAATCGCAGCGCACAAGTTCCTCTTTTTTGTAACTTGAAGTGGATATCAACATTGTATGTTTTTTTTTTATATACTCTTGTATGTTCTCAAAGAGGTTATTACTTGTTGACGAAAGAAACAAATAAACCAAGGAAAAAAATAACGGAAAATTAACTGTAAAGGCTACCTAGAAACAAAAATAAAAAATAACCAAGTTTAAACAAATAAAACAATTAATTAAAATGTTTATTCGAAAATTGATTTGTTTCGAATATTGCTTTGTTTTTTATTTTGCCTTTAATGCACTTAAATTAAAATTTAAAATTCACTAAACTTATAAGATATTGTTCGCTTTTCCTAAATAATATGAAAATATAAGATTAAAAATTAAATTAAATTAAAATAAGTAAAATAAATATACAGACAAGGGCCGAAGTGGCTATGTGTCGTTTTCTTTTGCTATTGCCATAGAAAATCAAAAACATAAAATAAAAGCATAACACGTAATTCTAAAATATCGGGGAAGTTGTATTTTATCTTTCTGGGCAATAATAATATATCGTACTGTACATGCTTATTTAACGTCTTCACATTTACACGCGTATTGCATAGAATTTCCCAACATTTTAGTTTATTTTTTACGTTTCCTTTTTTTCGGTTTGTCGGGTTTTTGTTTTTGTAGAATATAAATATTGATAATTAGGTCTGTACTCGTACGTAACTAATCAGCCTCATAAATAAGCTTAACATTAATTATTATTGAATTTTATATTATTTCCTTTACAACTGCTTAAGTATAAAAATAAAATTATCATTATGTATTATTTCTGTTTTTTATCCTATAACGTATGTAGTGCATTTGCTTTTAATTTTCTAAGTATCTTATTCAGTTTTAATTTATACATCTTTGATTTATATACATAAAAATAAAAGATAGTCAAATAAAATTGATTCACAAACGGATGTATCGGTGGGAATATAATCTTTTTTTTTGTAATTAGTTTTTGATTTTAATACAAAACTAAATGAAACAAAAATATACTTGCCAATTGTAATAGTAAAGTCCACAACCGATGTATTGACTTGTGTAAAATATAAATAAAATAATTTACGAAAATTCAATCGATAACGGTATAGGTAATACAATATAATTTACAATCACAATTGAAATTTATCTTTGAAATGTTTACACTTAGATTAAAGTAACAAATGGTCATCTTGAATGTTTGATTTGTATTTAAATTCATACGATTACTAAAGTCACATTTTGAATATTATTTTGATTTTATTTTTCATTTATTATATGTTTTCTTGTTTTGTCTTCTAATTTTACTTAGTTGCTAATATTTTTTCTTTTTCTTTTTGAATGTAGAAAAAATTGTTGGTTACCTGTTTTATTTGGCCACTGTACGTTAACAATAAATTTGTGTGTTTATTTCTTATTATTTTGTTTTTGTATGGTTGGAATTTTATGTAAAATACGGATGTAAATGTTTTATTTACTGCGTATACTCTTCATTTAAAATCATAAATTATAAGACGAGAAATTTGTTGTCAGAAATCACAATGTTTACAATTCTTGAGTCGGTGTGTCTGACGCTTGGGGTCTTGAGAAAGATGCAGATAAATGGAATTTGGATTGAAGTTGTTTCTTTGGGGGATGAGACAGTGTTAAAATATCATATGGCTTGACGCATATTGATATATTTAAAGAAAAGATATCAATTCTTGCATGTTTGTGGTAACATCTGTCAAAATATCTCATTTTTATGTAGTGGATAGGTAAGAAGGTATCTAATGTAGAAAAGTCCTGTTGTAAAGGCATATTCTATTATGAATGTTGTTGAATGCGTATTCTACTTTGGAACTTAAATATTAAAAAGGTAATGTAGACATTGGGATACGACATGTTATCTGTTCAATGGTATGACAGTGATTGTGTGCAGCTGCATCTCAAATTGAACTGGATCACAAACCTTTTAAATTGACTTCACTGGTTGCTTTTCTGTTATAGTATCCCTAAAATGAAGATGTTTGAGATATGTTAAAGGGATCTTTCTTAGGCAAAATTAGGGAAAAATCAACCACTTTTGTACTCTATTTAATATAACAAAAAACAAATTTTTAAATGTGATTGTATAGGTTTTAAACTTAAGTTTTTACTTGAGAGAGATCCCTTGAGAAATTCTAACCGTTTAAAATATATATGTAAAAAAAATAATTTTTACGTAAATACGTTCCGTGACATTTCACAATTCTTTTGTAAAATCAGTTTGAATAATTCGTACATTCAAAAAAATTACGTGTCTATTTAAATATGTTTAAATAGAACGTGCCTTCTATTAGAGCCGCATATACTGACACTGTATATATTGTATATGTGCATGTTTATTACATTTTTAATATAGCGCTCAACAATTACCCGATACCATTTGTCAAGAAAACACGTGTTATATTTCAATCGAAAATATATTAAAAAGAAGTTTTTAGAAATACTTGGTGGTAATTTTCAAGGCTTTCGCTGAAAATCCTCGAAGTAGAAAAAGAAGAAAAGGAAAATTTAAGGCTATTAGTCTATTGTCGAAAACGACCCTAAATTATCGAGTTGGTCTGAGAAAGAAGGATTAAAAACAAATGAAGAACTGAAGAACAAATGATACCTCGTAAAGTAGGTAATTATATTTTTCTTTTTCAGTTTTTATGCGTTTCTCTCAAACGCGAAGTTGCGACGGTTTATTGTCTCAGCAGATGGGCAGAGAATTTGACTTCAAAATATGTGTTGACTGTTTTTGTGGCAGAAAACTTAACTTTTCATCACGCATAACTATAAACGTATACGAGATAAATCAAAAAATAATGTTTGTTATGTGGGTTCTCTACTAAGAATAGGAAGATGGGATCGTTCCTTTATTTTCCTGTAGACCATATTATTCTACAATTTCAAAAACCCATAAAGTTTAAACAGTTTTTATAATGGTTGTGTAACTTAAAAATCTGTAAATTCGAAATTTTGACTGCTTCTGGAGATGGCGCGTGCATGAAAAGAGGATTTACGCGGTTGATTGGTGTTTTTTTTTGTCATTTATAGGAAGACTCATAGGTAGAGGGTGAAACTGTTTCTTTCTTTGATTTTTTTTTATCAATTATAGGAAAACTCAGAGGTAGAGGAGTGAGCATGTTTCTTTCTTTGATGGATTTATCTTCAAATTTTTCATATAGTATTTATTGTTCAACAATTTCAAAAATTCATAAATTTGAAAAACATTGTTGTGGTTGTACAGCTTAAAGATCAAGAAGAAGAGCAAAAAATTGAAATGAATAGCGGCAGCTGGCGATGAATTAGAAATGTTAATTGTTTCAGGAGGTGGTACGTATATGAAAAAAAGATTTATTGTACATAGTTGGTTGCTGATCTTTTTCCAATTATACGAAAACTAACAGGTAAAGTTATGGACAATGTAATCACATCGTCATTTTGTACAGCCATTAGCTATCGCGTATCCCAGTTAAGTGTTATGGAATTTGCTATGTGGTGCGAAAAGCATGTGTGGTAGTGCTCTAAAAATCATGAAGGATCTTCTGGTAAAATGATGGCTGTCTCAGCCGTGGACATATTTTAAAGACGTACAGTCTTGTTTAATGTCTATTATATTAATTAAATCCCCACGTATACAACTTTGTAATAAACAAACGTCCTTTGTGTAGGCAAAAGAATGTATCGACGGTTAATAGAAGTCACCAAAACATTGTGCCTTTTAGAAAAGGAGGAAAAATAGTTCTTGAAGAAAAGAAACCATCCAAATTAAAATTCCAAATGTAAAGATACCGCAAATCAAAAAGAAATATTGTAGAGACAAAAGTTGCAACACCCGACGACTTTAAAAGGCAAAAATTGTGCCCAAAAAGATCAAAGAATATTCTGGTCTAGAATATCGATTTTTTCCTCTTTATATTTTATCATAGTATATACTTTTAAGAATATGCTGTCCAAAGGAAATTTTATAATTATAATAACTGGCGAAGTTACAGCTGCTTTAGCAATATTATGTCACTTGAAGGTACTATACCCTAACATTTCTAAACGCGCTTTTCTCGAAACTGTCTTTCTTAAAACAATACATCAAAATACGATTTTCCAAGTTATACTGAACCGATTTACTTCAAATTTAGTATATGTCTTCTTTGTAGGATTATCTATTGCTTGAACGATCCTCATCCCCAAATTTCAATGCTAACTATTTTTAAAAAATTCGAAAATTAAAAAAAAAGTGGTACAAAAATACTTTTTTTTTTCAAGCAGTCGCCATTTTGTTAAAAAAAAAAATGTTTCAACTTTTTTTTAGTTCCAACGATAGAGGCATTTCTGTAAATTAATAATCTTTTTTTTTTCAGATTGCTAGGAGGGTTGAATCCTGGGTATGGTCGCGTGCCAACTTTTTGAGATCCCCCACTCATCAGCTGCTAACTTTCTGAATTTTGAATATTTTACTTTTAATTTTTTTACTTTAGTCTTGAAATATTAATAAACATCCTATAAAAAATGAATAGTAAAAATATTGATTGCTTTTTTTACAGCACTTCAAAAATTCGTGCGTTAAATTCGTGCGCCTAGACCAGAATACCCCCTTAACGGACTTCTATTATAAAGATACCCAAATTCGATTAAGAAAATCCTTGTCAGTTAATACTACAGAGTTTCGACTCATTCCGAACCTTGACATGATTATCTGAGGGTAAAACAAAAAAAAAATCATATAATAACTTAAAAAATAAAATGAAATAAATAAATGAATCATATAATCATAAACCATTAGAATCTCGATATGATTATCTGAGAGTTTTTGAAAAAAAAAAAAAAATTAAATGAACCAAATATTCATAGACATACTAAAAATCGGAGGGGTAAACGTTTTTGAAAAAATTATAATAATAATAGTAAGGAATAAGTTAATTAATAAAATAAATGAACCAAATAATCACAGACCAACCGAACAACGGCATGTTTACTGCAATTCGGATGAATGGACGTCTTTTAAAAAAGAAAATAGTAATAATAATATTAAAGAATAATTAATTAATAAAATAAATGAACCAAATGATAATAGAACAACCGAACAGCGACATGATTACTGTAATTCGGATGGGTGAACGTTAAAAAAAAAAATAAATAAATTATAAAAAAAAAAAAAACCAAATAATGATAGAACAACCAAACATCGACACGATTACTGTAATTCCTGAGGTGTGAACGTTTTTGAAAAAAAACAAAATTAATAATAATAATAACCCAAATCGTAAACCAGGGGTCAAACAAGTATACAAGAACGTATTTTACCAGTATTTGGATAGAGATGATTTATTAAGTTGATGTCTTTAATTGGTTGATGCGCAAAATTGTAACGAAATATATTATAATTTGATTTCGAAAATCATATTCAAAGGTAAATTTGTTGGTAGGAAACTAGTTGAAATGACATCGGACGTAATTGGCCCTCGTTAGGAAAAATTAAAAACGGTTGAAAGAAAATATTTGTATACATAATAGTAATATATAATATGCCTAACTGTTTGTTTTTAATAAGTGTGAAATATTTTTCGCAATTGTTGTAAGGATAGACCTATATTCTAAAAGGGATCTTTTCGGGTTCAAATGTAAGATTTCTTCCGTAAAAAATATGTGATGTAACTAAATTGTTCCTAATTGTTTTTAAATGTTTAGGGCCAGCCTGATATATATATATATATATTGGCGCAAAGCTAATAACCTTGCCCGTAAAAATAAATTGTGGAAAATTTAACAATCCTAGAGACTTGGTAAATAAGGCCAAGGCCGGATCCTGGTTGTAGTGCCGATGATGATGATGATGATATATATATATATATATATATATATATATATATATATATATATATATATATATATAATTAGTAAGGGAAGGTACATTCCGGGAATTGTTCATTTAAAAAGCCCGCTTGAAAAGATTGTCAACTTTTTTTGCCGATAACTTGGCACAACTGTCTTCTTACCTAACGTTTGAGTACGACATGCGATTCAATTTGTTTACAGTGCGCGTTTTCCGGAATCTACTCGACGAAAATTCTCTTTTATGTTTTCTATCAACTGACAACAGGTACCTCCAAATGGCAATTTGAGTTTTGGAAAGATTAAAAAGTCTACTGGAGCCATATCAGGTGAATACGGTGATTGTTCGATGATATTTTGGACAGAAATTCGTTCAGAACGATAGCGTTTTAAATTGATCAATTCCCTGTAATTTTTTGACAGAATGTAGATTGAAAAAAAAATCAATGACCATGTAGTCCATATAAGGGAGACCATACTTGAAAATAAATTTAGGATCTACAAGTTGCCGCGCCTCGTTAAGGGAAACTCATTATTTGAAAAACGAATATCTTAATTCATTCAAGTATTCAGTAATTAATTAGCCGTGTAGGATTTACGTGTGTCTAAGGATTTTTGATGCCTCAGAAAAACAGTCATGCGTTCTAGATACATTTGTACAATTTAAGCTTTCCCAACCCACTGAACGACCTTAAATTTACTAATCTACCTAGCCGAAAGTCTTAGTGCTTAATGTGTATCAGAATCGTCACAAATACTTAAGTTTAATTGATCATGGAATTTATTTTCATTGTAGCAAATTTGAGTCCATCTACTCTACACAAGATTTCCTCTCGGCAACAAAAAACTTTGTACTTTACGACAGAGTTGGAGCAGGGCATCATTGAGGCATAAATATTCACACTTTGATAGCTGATCGAGTTTAAGCATAAAGTTTTCGTCCACAAGTGTTCGCCTTGAGTAGCATTGCCTATTGAATAATATTGTCGTGCTCTTTGTTTGGGTTAGGATTAGTCTTTGTTAATGTCGTTTCAGTTAAACTTGTCAGTAATAAGTGTTCAGTCTGCCATTAAAATGTTTGTATGTTTCTGCAGTTAGTGCGGAAGTTAGTATTTAAAACTGAATTAAACAAGAACATATTACCAAAGTAGAAGAGTAATTGTACCTTGCATTATGTTGAAACTAAATAGAGGAGTGTGGGTAGCTCTGTTGCAAGATCTATTAATGAACTGGACTTCAGTTTAGAAGTTCTAAAATTTGAGTTTAAATTAGTAAAAACGAAATATGAAGATCGTTGAAAAACGACATTAGTGGTAGATCGCAGGGGCTCAAGCGCTCTAATACTAAATTGATAAATAACCAATAATAAATAAATAACATTTTTTTTTATTCTTTGTATATGTCGATTCAATTGACGACTGTGCTGGACAATATGTGATATTACAGCGGTAGCCAGATATAGAATCAACTAGCTTCATGTCTTTGAGTTGGCATCGAAACTCTGATATGTCTGCGTCTGTATGTACGTATGTTCAACCGATGACTTTGTGCTACTGTTAGGCTTAGATTTTTTTTATATATAAAATTAGTAGGCTGTAGAGCCTGAAATTAATTTTAGAACTTTTTGGGTAAAACGGAATATTTACTAACTGGGGATAGGGCTTTCGCATTAAGATTTTTTTTTCATGTAAATAAAAAATAAATGTAATTCAATAAATTAAATACATCTTTTGAGCTATTATTATTGTTATTGTAAACAATTGCAATTTCAATACACTCTGTTTTTGAAGGTATGGACTGTAATGCGATTGATTTTCCTTTTTTGTCGTATAACTACATATACATAAGCAAATTATATATGTATATATATATATATATATATATATATATATATATCATCATCATCATCGGCTCTACAACCGGAAACCGGTCTTGGCCTTATTTATCAACTCCTGAGGCTTGTTCATTTTTCCATAATTATTTGTGTTTTCCCGGCAAGGTTATTAGTCTTGCGCCAGATATATATATATATATATATATATATATATATATATATATATATATATATATATATATATATATATATATATATATGTATTTATATATAAATATATATATATATACATATATATCGATATATATATATATATATATATATATATATATATATATATATCGAATGTGATATATCATATAGAGGTGATAATTGATTTTCGAGGACAATGTGAATGTGTAACATGCCTCACAAATCCTGAAAACAGGACACGATTGTTAAATGATGAGTATCTGCAGGTTTTATTTTAACTATTTACGGTTTTATATTATTTGTGTTCCGGCAAATATTTCAATCTAAATTTTAATATTTCAAATCTCGATGTATGTAAGTTCACGTATTGTGTTTTGAGCGCAAATGACTTTATGTTAAAAAAGAATAAACGGTTCAATTTAATGTTCACAAATACATCGTACAAATAAAAACAGGTCAAAAGCACCGATCTTCAGCTAAGTTTTTGTTTTTTTATTTTACTTAATGATACTGTTAATTCTAATTTAAATATATGGGGATCTATATACAAGTTCATACATATATATGAGTTTTGTTTATATAAATAATTTATGTATCTTTAAAATTTATCTCATTTTAAATTTCTTTTTAGATATTTTGTTCATAGCAATCTTTTAATTTAAATGAATACATGTACATTTTTGCTATATCGTTTAGTAAGAATATTTAAAAGACAATCTAAAACATTGCAATGCACTTTTTACTAAATTTGTGCTTGCTTTTGATTGATGTTGAATTTGGTTCTCCAATTATTTTAAGTGGATTCTGTTGTGAGTGGGCAGTTAGGTACTTTGAAACAAATCGATCCTACATTTACCAGTAATATATTCATACATTTTTTATAAGCAGCTGTTTTTTTTACAGAAAAAAAGAAAGGATATCTAGGGATGGAATTGAAGACATTTTACATCGATGACGCAATAAAATTGGTAATTAATGTTTCAGTATTTTTAATATATTCCAAACCTGACACTAGATTGAAATTAAATTTCCACATACAAATGATTGAATATGGCAGAAGAGGATATAAAGTTTGTAAATGAAATGATAATGTAAGAAATTCAATAATTAACCTCTAAAGAAGGGACTTCTTCATATAAATAGTAAACATTTACTTAACTCAGTAATTAAAAAAATTTAAGAAACAAAAGGGGTGTACAGTAATCAGTCAAACAAGTATAGAAATAGTAGATAAATAAGTATGTAAGCACGTAAATCAGAGTACGTAAATAAGTAGTATATGAGTTAGGGAGTGAGTGAGTAAATGAGTAAATGAGTAAGTGAGTAAGTGAGTAAGTAAGTAAGTAAGTGAGTAAGTGAGTAAGTGAGTACGTGAGTAAGTGAGTAAGTCAGCAAGTAAGTTAGTGAGTAAGTGAGTAAGGGAGTAAGTCAGTAAGTAAGTTAGTGAGTAAGTGAGTAAGTGAGTAAGTGAGAAAGTGAGTAAGTGAGTAAGTGAGTAAGGGAGTAAGTCAGTAAGTAAGTTAGTGAGTAAGTGAGTAAGGGAGTAAGTCAGTAAGTAAGTTAGTGAGTAAGTGAGTAAGTGAGTAAGTGAGGAAGTGAGTAAGTGAGTAAGTGAGTAAGTGACTAAGTGAGTAAGTGAGTAAGTGAGTAAGTGAGTAAGTGAGTAAGTCAGTAAGTGAGTAAGTGAGTAAGTGAGTACGTGAGTAAGTGAGTAAGTCAGCAAGTAAGTTAGTGAGTAAGTGAGTAAGGGAGTAAGTCAGTAAGTAAGTTAGTGAGTAAGTGAGTAAGTGAGTAAGGGAGTAAGCGAGTAAGTGAGTAAGTGAGTAAGTGAGTAAGTGACTAAGTGAGTAAGTGAGTAAGTGAGTAAGTCAGTAAGTGAGTAAGTGAGTAAGTCAGCAAGTAAGTTAGTGAGTAAGTGAGTAAGGGAGTAAGGGAGTAAGCGAGTAAGTGAGTAAGTGAGTAAGTGAGTAAGTGAATAAGTGAGTAAGTGAGTAAGTGAGTAAGTGAATAAGTGAGTAAGTGAGTAAGTCAGTAAGTGAGTAAGTGAGTAAGTCAGCAAGTAAGTTAGTGAGTAAGTGAGTAAGGGAGTAAGGGAGTAAGCGAGTAAGTGAGTAAGTGAGTAAGTGAGTAAGTGAATAAGTGAGTAAGTGAGTAAGTGAGTAAGTGAGTAAGTGAGTAAGCGAGTAAGTGAGTAAGTGAGTAAGTGAATAAGTGAGTAAGTGAGTAAGTGATTAAGTGAGTAAGTGAGTAAGTGAGTAAGTGAGTAAGTGAGTAAGTGAGTAAGTGAGTAAGTGAGTAAGTGGGTAAGTGAGTAAGTGAGCAAGTGAGTAAGTGAGTGAGTAAGTAAGCGCCCGAATAAGGAAGTAATTGAGTAAGTTAGTTAGAGCGTGAGTAAATAAGTGAGAGAGTCAGCGAGGAAGTAAATTAGTAAATATAAGAATAAAGGAGTAAGTAAATAAATGGTTAATAATTATGTGAGTAAATAGGTGAACGAATTAGTCATTAATTGAGTACGTCCGCAAGTAAGTATATGCGTGAAAAATTATTTACAGAATTATTTATTTAATTCGGAAATTGGTAGGTAAGTAGGTCTGTGTAAGAGCCCATGTATATAACGGTAATTTTTGTTTAGTAATCAGGCTATAAAAAAGGTCATGTTGGCAAACATGCTCTTTATATAACTTGGTAATTGAAGTCATTTTAATTTCTATTTATTTTTTGCCAGGCGTATTATACGTGTTTTTCTGTGCTCGACGATTTTTATTTACGCTCATGCACCACTGCCTGCTCGTAATTTTGTGATAGAAACCAGCCACCGTGTTCTATGATTTTGAGATAAATTTGAATCTTTGAAGGATGTCGAATTGTGAGTTCTATACGTGCTTCTAGTTTTGGGAAAAACACTACTGTTTTGTCTCAAATTTTGGTTGAAACATTCCAGCGTTGTACGATTTTTGACGAATGTATCAAGACTAAGACAAATATTTACGAGTAGCAGAATTGTTGCAAAGAAGGCCGTAAGACATGATCACTATGGTCGTCTCGGCATATCACCAACAGAGCAACAAAATTTAACGAACCAACAACTAAGACAATGAATAAAATAAAAAATATATATAAAAAAACGAACAACGTTCACCAATGAACCAACAATTAACAGAAAGGATAAAATAAAAAATATATATATAAAAAAAAACGATCAACGTTCACCAATGAACCAACAACAAGAAAGGATAAAATAAAAAAAAAGTACATAAAACGAAAAAAAAAACAGCGTTAAAAATTGTAGAACATTATTCTGGAAAAGTATCGAATCACTCCCAAAGAAATTGCTGATGATGTTCAGCGTTTGAATCTATATGCTTTGGTCATCAAACATGAGCCAGTAAAGTTTGTTCGGAAATTGTTGAACTTCGAGCGAAAATAACGTCGCATAGATTTAGAATTGAGTCTACAACATAATATGGCAATAATATGTGACGAAACGTGTGTATGTGAGAATAGTATAGAAACCAAATCCCAATGGTCACAATGGAGCTGCTCGAAGAGCTAAGGCCGTAAACGGTTCGATGAGTTCAATCCAATATAAAGGTTTTCTCATTATTGTTTTTGAATGGCATGGTGCATTATGAGTTCTTTCGCGTATTGTGTATACATGTGATTCAAACTGACGCTATGATGGTTAGGATCACTAAAAATGTAACCAATCCTCAACACATCAGGCCACTGCCGCGTGTACGAATTCGATTTCTAAACTCAAGTACACTCAACTGATGTGGAATTGTTATGTTATCGCTATGGTATACGGCTCTGATGGTTTTGCTTATTCGAATTTTCTCTCGTTTTTCTTCACTATTTGCTTGTATATTGTGTGTGTATCTGTTAGAGACGCCACAAGTTCATTCGGTTTGGTAAAGTCAGTGCAGAAAGTGATTTAAACCGACGCTAAAAAACTTAGATCCAAAGTACCAATGCATCTGACCTCGCGCGGGCAGTTATCAATTTAGGAACATTTATAACAAGTAAGCTTTATGTCTTATATTAGAATACGCAAATCAAAAACACAAATCTTTACTGGCATTGCATATGATTTGATACAGTATGAGGATTGATAGGTTGATTTACTAAAATAAATAAAAGAAATACCATATAGATGCGCCAAAGCCAAGAAGTTAAAGTATTTTGCAACGAAGTAGTAAATAACATGATCCGAATCTACTGTTAGTAGGTTAGAACCAAGGCGTCAAACCACGACCGCGCCCACACGACAATGTTCTAACTCAATACTTAGGCTGTGTATTGCTGTAGTAGTTTGGTATATGGTTTTGGTGTTTTATTTTTCGATTCTCTATTTATCCTTCACTATGGTTACGTGTTCATTAGTGTCTGTTGTGATCTCCACGGAGTTATGATGGAGGAGTTGACTACCTAAAATGAATCTGTATCCAGAATTCTAAGAAGCAAAAAGGACGTGAGATATCGGGAAAGGATTCCAAAAACTATACATGTGCTAGTTAGTAAAGAGTCCCTTCAAATAATCCCACCGTATACGAGTGGAATACCAAATATGTAGTTTAAGGCAACAGGAAAGTTATTAATTTAGTAGTTTAAGGCAATGATAAGTAATAACTTTAGTTACGAATTGTGTGTTTTTATTTTACGCTCGTAATTTCGAGCGGCTCTTAAACGGCATTAAGCTATCGAAAATAGGTACTTCAATTTAGCCAATAGCTCTGGCAGTATTTACGGATATACGAATATATCATTTACCTAGGTAAACACTCAAAGACTAATAAGTTAAAAACACCAATTTACATGAAACTTTAGGCTGTCAATTGTGTTCAAGATGCTTATACGAAATAGGCAGTTGGTTGCAAATAAATATGTGTAGTAATATATAGTTAGAGTAATAGAGTAGCCCTAAAATGCAAGACACTGCTTTATGTGTATATTTTTAAACTGAAGAATGTTTTGAAATGTCATTTGGGGACATTAAGTGGTCGAGTCAATGAATCAAAGTACCTGTGACTGATCCTTCTAAGTGAAGAACAATTGAACGAAATGAATTAGGAGATGAATAATACTTTAGAATAAGAAAAAATTAACACAAGTCATTTAAATAGCCTTAGGGGATTTACAATTTTTACCAATTTGAGATCAAAATTTTGTGGTCGTTAGAGATAAGAATTGAACTCACTTTTAACTATAATTATAATTTTTTTTTGCATGTAATCTCAACGGAAGTCAGTGAGTCTTTTAAATTATTTATAGTAGGATCTAGTCGTATTTATAAATGTAAGTGTATTTATAACACAAAAATTGGCTTTTGTATGCCTATCAGACCTGGAATTTAGAGGTCCCATTTTAGGCTTTCTATTGCACTGCCTATCTCCATGTAGTTTTATGGCCTCTCAAGGGAGTGACACTTTGATGACAGGCATATGGTTGACATAGGAATATGCAGTTATAAATTATGAATGCTTGGGTTTGTAAATCTAATATACTAATATTTACATGATGCTATTGTTGAGTTGAAGGATATTTTGTTCATTGCGTAAAAAATTTAGGTGCACTCAATGATCATGGGTTGGTTAGATTCAATTACCGTCGGCCGGGATTCCTGTGACTGTGAGTGCGTGTGCGGATGCTGATGTGTGTAACCCGTGACAACATGTTGATCCGCGGGGTTCGTTGTTGTGGGGCTTTGTACAACGTGTGTCATAATTGTTGGACCCTTTTGAATTGATGCTTTGATATTGGCATGCTGTTGGGATTGAGGATGTTGCGCCGGTTGTTGGTGGTGGTGTATTTGTATGTGATGTTGGTGGTGTTGTGGTGCATGATTATGCTGTTGGATTTGTGATGACGTTGTAAGTAACATTGTGGTAGGTGGATGCTGCTGTTGGTTAGCCTGCTGCGGATTAATATTAGGGTTAGCTAGCATCACCACTTGCTGTTGCTGAATAGTGTGCTGCGGTTGGGAATGTTGTCCGAGATGTTGTTGCGGGTGGTTATTTTGTTGCTGTGGCGGAGATGTCGGCAGTTGATGATGGATTGCATGGTGATTACCAGCAGGAGACTGCGTTTGCATTGGTATCAGTCGGGGCGGTGAATGTTGGCCAATGTGCCGTAAGTGCGGATGGGTGTGGGCGTGAATTTGTTGCTGCAAGTCATATGCTTCACGCGCGTCAGGTTCGGAGTGTTCTTTGTCACTGGGTCCTAAAAAGAACAAAACAAAACAAAATTTTATATTCAAGTAGGGTTCATGTTTTGAGTGTTGACGGTTTTACCGAGGCACTCTGAAGTAGCAGCAGCCGCCATGGCAAGCTCCTCTTCCAGATTATTTGGCTTGCAACTGGTGGTCTTCCAGTGTGTTCTTAGACCTGAAGCACTGATGTATTTCTTATCACATCCTTGGCAAACGTAAGGTCTATCATTGGTATGTAATCGTTTGTGCAACTTTAGGTGCACAAATTGAGTAAATTTCTGGGGACACAAATCACACGCATATGGCTTTTGTCCACTGTGCAGTCTTAAATGAGTCTTTAGATTCGATGTGGAGGAGAAACGTTTTTTACAAATGTCACACTGATGTGGCTTTTCACCAGTATGGACAAGATGGTGCTTTTGTAGGTGTGCAAGTTGGGTGAAGGATTTCGTGCAGACATTGCATTTAAATGGCCTCTCGCCTGAATGCGTTCGAAGGTGGACCTTCAGGTTAGATAATTGACCGAATGTCTTGCAGCATACGTTGCACTCGTAGTGCATTTTGCCGTCTTTCTTTTTGAGTGGATATGGCAAAGATCTATAGCCTCGGGAACCGAGTGTATTCGGACTCAACGGACTGCCACTGCGGGGACATGAGTTTCCGTCGGGACTTAAACTGCTGGGCGGTGATATACGTAGGGGTGACAGTCTTTGAAGGGGAGCTAGAGGCTGCATTAGCGGGTGATTAAGCATCTGCGTGCTATTTTGAAGGAGATGAAGATTTGGCGTTGATCCACCATTTGAATTTCGATCGAACGGGCTATTGCTGTGTGGCGGTGAGTATGTTGACGTGGGAGCATGGGATATAACATTTGTCCCGTTTGTTGAGTAACTTGCGTAGGAGCTGTAGGGCGGAGTTTGATGGCCGTCTTGAAATGTCTGCGTTGTTGAGTAGACAATGTTTTGCGGCTGCGGGCTGTCATTCTTGAGACTATTCCTCGAAGATGACATTACAATATCTGGTTCAAGGACATGTTGTGAGGGTTGAGCTAAGTTCGAGCTTGAGTCAGGGCTAACAGCGTTGCCGTAGCGTTGGGACTTTTTGTACGAATACGCCATCTCTGTTGGAGATGTGGGTGGCGGTGTGGCATTTGGCTGTCGACGAGATAGTTGATCAATGCTGTTGCCGACGGTTGTGGTTGTTCGATTGCCCGTCAATATTGTCTCTAATATACTTGAGCTTGGTGGGGTGAACCGCATGAAAGTTTGAGGTGGCGGGGATGAAGTTTCTGCTTCATAGTATGGTTTACTTAGAGGAACGATAGTATGTGGTTCTTGACTGCTTTCAAGTACGATTACTGTACTTGTGGCAGGTGTTGATTGTGTTGTGGGTGCGGACACCCTCTTAACTAATTCTTCATCCATTGGGGCATTTGTCAGTGTGGTCAACACCATCTCTTCTTCTGGCGATGTAGTTGTCACGCCCGTCATGCCGCTATCTTTGTCTAATTCAGTCTTAATGCTCTTGCTATTCTTGAACTCGTACTTTAGGGGCAATTTCACTTTGAACTTGCGGTACTCATTCTTATCACAATCGCTCAGCTTTTGTGTGATTACAGTCTCTTTGGGTTCGATGGCCTTTTTCGAGCAGTCCAGTACATAGTTGTGCTCACTCTCTTCACTATCACTAGAGTCTTCAGGCGGTGTTAACACATCTTCATGATATTCATTACTATGATAACCTTCATCCGATCGCACAGATCGGACCGAACCATCGTTAGGAGTCAATTGATGCTCATAGTGGGCATCACCCTTGTGGGACATGGGCGATTGGGCATCTTTATCCTTGCCACCGCAACTGTCGGTCACGGATGGCGATCGATCACGTACAATTACCTGGATACGATTCTGATCTGGTTCTGGCTTTAAATGCAAAACACTTTGATGATTATTCGTATGCCGCAAATGTGGTTGTTGCTGTTGTTGAAGTTGATGATGCTGTTGCGTGTGCTGTTGCTGTTGTTGTTGCTGCTGAATATGGTGATGATGATGATGATGATGAAGGTGCGGATGCTGATGTTGATGCTGATGATGATGTTGCATGTGTGAGTGATGGGAACTAGTCGCCGATGCCGATATAGGAGGTGATGGACTTGGTGTTAGGGAACCTCGTCGGTTTGGAATGTGCAAACCCATGACGTACGTGATATGATTGTATGCAACTTCGGGTGGAATTTCTGGTGCCTGCATACAGGTGTAGTCTTTTTTTATATCTTGTGTTGGCTCCTCTTGTTCTTCGTCCTTATTTTGGCATATACTATATGTAGTTCGTTCAGGATCAACGTCGTAACCTAATCGCTTAGCGAAATCTTTGCAATACCACACCATTAGCTCTTCATTGGGCATTATATCACGGATGGTGTAAAAGTAAATGTTATCCTGGTGCTGACATGCGACCAAATTCATGATCGACAAACTGTAGGCTGACGCAACGTATCGCATCCAATTTGATTGTGAACGATCCGAACCGTCTAAATAGTAAAAATCGTCATCCTTGAAAATCTGTAGAAAGCATAGGATGAATAAGGCATTGAAATAGTTAGGTGTTTTAGGGATAGCAAAGCAGAGGATAAGTTTCTTTTTTTGTTTGTATTGACAGCAAAGTAAAAGAGTAATACCTTGATATTTCCATAGGTAACATGACACTGCCCCTGCACCTGGAGTATATACATGAAATGGAAGATCGGATGAGGTTTTGAAGTTAGTTTTGTGGTTTTGGAGATATTTCCGATTTATAAGAAAAAAGCAACTGTCACCAATTTTTTGTTTGTTTGTTTTAGTTTTGTTATTCGAGTGGAGGATATTGAGAAAGGAAAATGCATAAAAATAGCGTTTATAGAAAAAAATGTAAAAAAATTCGTACGGTTTAATAAATATTTAGTTTTGTAAGTTACTGTTTAAAAGTGTAAACATTAATACCATCAACTGAGAGGAAAATGATCTTATTTAAACTTTATATCGGTGACAATGTTATAGTTTTCCTTGTTTTATTTATGTTTAACATATATGTGCATAACAGTACATGCAATGCCTAAATAATACATTCATGCCAAAGAGAATTTATTCTAGTAAGTGGTCGACATTATTATTCAAATTGTGCTTACTGGGGCGGTTAAATCATTTCCAAAGTATGTGCAATATCTTGAACGACGATTTTATGTTATTTTAAGCAGAAACACAATTATCAAAATGTCACAGATACAAAGAAACATTTATCAACTCCCTTTTTATCGCATAAAAACAAAAAATGATCCAAATTTTCTCTTTGTTATCTTCGGTATTGTACAGATTATATATGACAACTGATTTAAGCAATCAAAAAATTGTTAAAAAAAAGTTTTTTTTTTAGTATGATATGCCACATTTCCACAAAGCTTGAATTTGTTTAATCAATAGCTCAAATTTGTAAAATCAATAGCTATCTAGCAAAACAAAAATGGAGTTCTTTTTTCTGAAGCTAATATGTTATATTAACTTTAAAAAAACCGCACGAATTTTTTGCACTGCCAAGTGTATCAATTAATATATCTTACCCGCCAAAAGTATCTTCCGGCATTTTTATCGTTGGGATAATTTGGAGTTGGAACACCTTCGAATGGTCCAAACCTTGTTCCACGCGGTATAACACCCGTGCTCCACACTCCTTCAGTCTAAATCATTCCAATTATAAAATCAAAAAAATTAAATTTATTAAAAAATATATATACAAACGTATATATATATATATATATATAAATACATATATATATATATATATATATAAATATATATATATTATATGATATTAAATTTACCTTAACATTTGGCGTAGATAACACCATTGATGGCTTCAATGTTAAACTTCTTGGCAGAGTTTTGTCAGCTCTGTTTGGTACACCACGTTCACACTGTACATCAGGTACAATATAAACGGCAAGCCTTTCGAAGTCCTCCTCTTTCATCCGTGTCACATCGTAGTCTTGTGTACCATCTGGTGATGGACTACGATTGTTACTAGGCGGGCATAGAGAAATTGTTGCCTGTATCGTGGTGTCCATTGTGGTTACCTTTTTTTTTGTGTTATTAGTATAATGTATATTATATTTTCTAGTCTAGATTCTAATTTATTAATTTGTTCCGTCACGTTTGGTTAGTTTTTTGTTATTTTGATTTAATTCTTTAACATCTATTGTGCTGGTCGCGATTTATTATTAAAAGTATTCACATTACTCTTATGTCATCGTCGTCTGTACTCTCTCCTAAAATGCATTTGTAGCAGGAAACGATTCTATTGAAAGTATTTCTAGAAAAATAGAAAAAAAAGAGGGTAAATGTTAATTGAATTGAAATGAGGTTTATTAAATTTAAACAAGAGCCAATAAATATTTTGATGAAATTGATTTTAAAAGGATTCTTTTTTAAAATATAATAAATAAATTTGCAAATTATAATTAACTGATTTTACTTTTATTAATTTAATTACATTTAATTAATACCCCATAGTAAAGCATTACTTTCCCCTTTTATAACGGAACCAGCTCAACATAGTTCAAGCGATTGACTAAACTAACATGTATACTATATTTACAGTTGATATTGACTTATACAATTGGAACCATCTTGCTAAAGATTAACCTAAAAGTTTGCTGCTAAACAGTTTCGTCAGTCAGATTATCTATGTATAATGATAGAAAGTTGCAAAAAAACTATCCTACCATATGTAGGACCGAAATACGAGAGGTGTTCAATAAAGCATTATCATGCTGCAATTTCTAAGTGTTTAGAGATCTAGTCCCTTCTACGGGATGTGATCCTCCAGTAACTGTTTCAATATAGTGAGATATTAAGCCGTATTAACGTTAAAAGCAGGTCTTTATGCACGCTTATAGTCTCCGCGTGGAATCAGTGGTTCATCGAGATCTCCTTTCAATTCACATGTTTCCCCAAGAATGGTTGTGTTTAATTATTTACTTATTTACGTAATTTAAATTTTTTTTCAACCATTTTTCATCGTTTTACCAAAAAATCTCTTAAAAAAAAATTCCACTGCGTATAATAGTTCAAAGGAATCTTAAAATAACTGCAACAGCCTTGAAGAGATATAGAAACACAAAAAAAAAAATTAACAAATACATAAAAATAAGAAAATAAATAATTAAATAAGGTCAGTGAAAATCGAGTCTTTTGTGCCTTATATATTTTTTATTTTATATATATCGAGCATGATGACGGTACGAACATACCGTGGTGCCAACGTCGACTCGGATCACTGCCTTGTTGGCACAGTTTTCCGAGCGCGGATTGCCTTACGGAGAGGTATTGCATCCGTGGAACAGGTTCGAATCAACACGGCTGCCTTGCGCAATGAGAATACCAGTAACACCTTTGGTCATGCGTTAGGACTTGCCCTCGAAGAGATCGACGGAGGGAGAGTAAGTCCTGGGGCCAGAATGCCGGGCGTAGAAGAGAAATGGACACGCTTTAAGAATACTGTCATTAGTACTGCCAACTCCATCTTAGGCAGTAGTCGTAGAGATCGGAACGACTGGTTTGATGTTGAGTGCAAATTAGCGACTGAACGTAAAAATGCTGCATTCCGGGCAATGCAAACGTCTCATAGGACGCGGGTGCGCGAGGAAAAATACAAATAGCTGAGAAGATCTGAAAAGAGGGTTCATGGACAAAAGAAAAGTGCCTGGGTAGAGAACGAGGTCCGCACCAAACGCGGAAGTTCTACCAAATACTCCGCAGTATGACGCGGTACACACCACGCCGCACTTAATGCAAGACTAGACGGTAATCTGAACACTGATGCTGAAGGCATTCTGAGGCCATGGCAAGTGCACTTCAACGAATTGCTAAATGGTCAGCTCACAGAAGAATTGGAGGCTCCACCAACGCATGATCAAAACCAAATTCTGCCGTTACCAAGCATTGAGAAAACATTAAAAGCCATAAGACAGCTCAAATCAAATAAAGCCACCGGAACTGATGGCATACCATCTGAGCTGATTAAACAAGGAGGGACAGCGTTACATCACGCAATTCATGAGATCGTGGTGCACGTATGGGAGCAAGAGGAGATGTCGGAAGATTGGCGTCGTGGTATAATTTGACTCATACATAAGAAGGGAGATATCACACTGTGCAGAAACTATAGGGGTATAACATTGCTGTGTACCGCTTATAAGATACTCTCCACTATCCTACAAGATCGGATAGCCCCATACGCTAAAGCCATCATTGGTCAATATCAGTGTGGCTTCATCCCAGGCAAATCAGCGATTGATCAGATATTCACCCTTAGGCAGGCGATGGAAAAATGTCTGGAATTTAAGATTACATTATATCATCTATTTATAGACTTTAAGGCCACTTACGACAGCATAGCCAGGGTAGAACTATATAATGCCAGGAGAGAGTTCGGCATTCCAAACAATTTGATATGACTTTGTAGGTTGACCATGACCAAGGTAACTAGTCAAGTAAAAATAGCGGGATTGCTGTCCAAACCAATAAACATCTTTAATGGGCTCCGACAAGGGGCGGTCTGGCCTTCCTCCTCTTCAACCTGGCGTTGGAGAAAGCAATCCGTGACACTGGCGTCACAACTAGAAGGACCATTACCACAAAGTCCAGCCCGATATTTGCCTACACAGATGACATCGACATCATCGATAGAACCGAATCGACTGTACAGGACTCCTTCACCCAGATCGAGCAGGCGGCACAAAAACTGGGAATACACATTAATGAGGGGAAAACTATGTACATGGTGGCAATTTCTGGGAAGAGAAGACCTAACATTGGTCAAACTATCAGGGTAGTGGAGCACGAATTTGAAGTAGTGCAATCCTTTAACTACCTTGGGTCAATAGTATCAGCCGATAAAAATATGGAAGAAGAAATACGCGAACGGTTGATCAAATTCAACAGGGTCTATGGTCTATCAAGGCTCTTTAAATTCCGAAATTTATCCAGGACATCCAAGCTACTACTGTATAAGACCATGGTCTTACCAGTACTCCTGTATGGATCCGAGACCTGGGTGCTCGCTAAAAGGCACTCTGAACTCTTAGCCGCGTTCGAGAGGAAGGTCTTAAGGGGAATTGTTGGCCCCGTATGTGAGGGAGGACGCAATCTACCTTGAAGCTAATGTTGTAAGAAAAATCACGCTCGGTAGACTCCGGTGGGTGGGACATCTAGCTCGAGTGAGCGAAGAGGAGCCTGCCCGGAAAGTCCTTTGTGGCAGGATGTATAGAAGGAGACAGCGCGGCAGACCTTGTCTACGATGGAGGGATCGCGTAAAGCAGGACGCCCATAGCCTGGGAGTGCCAAGCTGGATGACATCGGCTCGAAATCGAGACCGATGGAGAAGTTTGTTAAATAAGCCCAAGACCAGATCACAGTTGTAGTGTCGATGATGATGATGAAGAAACCCAGGCGCAAGTTTATCAATTCCATCATTGGAACGTATAAGTAACTTATCATAACTATTTATTATTTAGATACCAATGTAAAGAAATCGTCGACTTCGTTTGTTTTAAAACTTTTGATTTGATATCGCGATCACCACAGTGCTCCCGAATTGTATCGGGAAGAGTGATTAGCTGGTTAGGTACAAATCGCATTGATATTTATATTTATTTATATCATAATTCCTATTTATTTTTAAATTTATTATTGTCACTACTGCGGATATTACTTAGATTTTAATTTTAATCTGTATTGTATATACCTAAACTGAATTGGTGGTCGATTATATTCGGGTAATTTAATTTAATTAAATCTATTGAATCGTGCTCCATCAGGACAGTGAGAGGCCACACACATCAATATCGACTCCCAGATGCTTCGGGAGCTTGATTGGGAGGTTCTTATGCACCGACGTCATAGACCTGAACTAGCACCAAGTGATTGTAACCTACTTCTGCCTACGGCCAAAGATTTTGCTGGGAAAAATTCGCCTCAAGAGACGCTTGGGAAAACTGACTGTCCCAGTTTTTTGCCAGTAGGGAGCATGCATAAATATTAATATTATTATTAATAATGAAATTACCTTCGAAATGATAAAAAGTTGTTTGATCTTCGGGCAGAGCAACGAGAAGGGTGTGAAAGTTCAATGGAGAAGCTGAGAGTTGCGCTTAAAAAATACAGGCATGTCAGATCTCTTATGAACATAATGCTGCACAAGCCACACTGGCCATCACAACAAAAGAGAGGTCGCGCGTTTTTAGATACTTTGGAAATTGACAGATAGAAATGTTTTCTTTTCGTTCAAAATAAAGGCATTTCATGCTGTGGTTCTATAAGTAAAAAATGTAAGCCATTTTGATGGTGTTTCTTTTCCTCAAATTTCTTAGCAGGTCATACCATTAGTCGCGGCTGGGCTCACTGGACAACCACCATAGGTTCAAAAACTCCAGAAATTATCCAAATTTTAATCTTAACAAAATTTCCCCTGTGCAATATATATATATATATATATATATATATATATATATATATATATATATATATATATATATATATATATATTTTAATTTTTTTTTTTTTTTTTTTTTAACTTAACAATGTTTCTTGGAAGTACATGTAATGGGACCAGCTTGTATGAATTATACTGAAAAGCGTAAATTCGATTTATTCCTAAGCCTAAAAATAATATATTTTTAACATACCAAATATCCATACAAAATAGATTTTGAGGTACCTAACAAAAATGATAAACATAGATATTGAATGTATCAACATTTTTATGGCATGGAAATGTTTTGCGATTGTGGCGATCGGCTGAAGAAGGATCCACTAGTCCTGTTGTATCAATAAGTACGAGTGCTTTTGTAAATTAGATTACAAAAGTTAAAGCAGTTTTGGTTATTAATTTAAAAAAAAAAAATGTTTGCTTTTTTTATACAAATCACCAGCATAAAGTTGACTTTGATGCTTCGTTGAATGTTAATTTTAAATAAAAAGCAAACGTTTTCATATAAACACTCAATTTTCTAAAATATAATTTCAGGTTCTTTATTTCATTTGATCGCGAGCACAATAAGTTCACAATGTCGAAACATACAGCACTTTAGGATTAGAACTCCGCCCTTTTTAGTTCAGTTAAGATAAAGGGTGCCAGGCAGACCAAATAATCGCAAGAGTTTCGGTCTTACGTAAGAAAGGCATAAACTTCGTGTGCTCAGGGGGCGGTGTTCGTGATCCTGCCAGCGGATCCACAGAGCACTCTACCAACCGGGTTCGAAGTTTTATCCTAATGAAGGATCTGTCTAAGTTGAATATGGCAGATCATATGAATAGTACAACTGTGAGTACCGACAACCAATTACGAGATATACAACGCTCAGGCAAGAGAAATATTTTGATATTCCTAGATATCGGTACACAGAGAGGGGTCAAGGAGAGGAGGAGAATTGGGCAAGCAAATGTCGATGCACATTGGACTTGAATGTCTGTAGAATACATGGCAGGCAGACATGTAAGTTCCATGTTTGTGTTCGCCGGCTGAAGAACGACTTGCACTGTCCATTTGTCTGTTCAAAGTGGCCTTTAGAATTTACCAAGCAAACGTTGATGTACATTGGACTTGCATGTCTGTAGAATACACCGTCTGGTAGAACGTCCCATATTCGTATGAGGTTGAAGAACGATTTTCTCTGCATATTTTTCTGTTTAACCTGTTGACCTTTAAAGTGAACCTTGGCATACGCTTTGTTCGACGGGTTTTGTTCGTAAGTACTTTGATAGAAGTAATGCAAACATGAGCAATATTTATGTTTATCTGCAGAAAAGGGGAAGAAGGATTCGTTTCGCCTGTATTGATAGGAATTTCAGTGCACGCTTTACATATCATCGCACACAGACAGTGCTGCCTTTGAAGCACCTAGCCGTATATGTATGAGAATTAAATTCTAATTATAAAGGAATATATGACTTGTAAGTTGGCTAAATCAGATGGAATATAATCATTCTAATACGACGGTAGGTTGAAAAGTAATGAATATGTGCTTGCAGAACAAGTTGGATTCCATAAAACATATGCACGATGGGATCTGCGAACCTAAAATTTGAACAGATGCCACATCCTCCTCGGGATCTCGCGCCATGCAATTTTTTTTTCTCTACTCAAGAGGGACTATAGCGTTTGCGATGATAGTGAAGAATGTGTGATTCGAACTGACACTATGACATTTAGAATCACCAAAAATTGAACCAATGCGTAACACATCAGGCTACTGGCCGCGTTTTGGATTCGATTTTTAAACTCAAGTACATTCAACTGATGTGGAATTGTTATGTTATCACTATGGTATACGGCTCTGATGCATTTTCTTGTTCGATTTTTGTTCGGGGTTCTTCACTATTTGCTTGTGTATTGTGTGTGTATCTGTTAGAAACGCCACAGGTCCTCAAAGGTTATCGTTATACCTCGGGTGATAACGTGACGATGGCTGTCAAATTCTGGATTCGAAAAAAGTCTAGGCAATTTTTCAGTGACGAAATAAAAAAACTTCTTACACATTGGGAAGAAGTTATTATAGCTTCAACGGTGAGTATGTTGAAAAATAAACACATGATTTTCAAGTTAAGGATTGCACTTCAATATACTTCTTGCTCGATCCTGCTATTTTGTTTTTGTTCGCGCTCCACAAGCATGTGTGCATTACTTTGCAGCTTACCCTCGTATTTTGTAAGAAATTCTAGAAAATTTGATGATTGTTAGTAGAACAGATGTTGATGGACTGCAGATGAAAAAATATCGCGGTTATATACGAATTTTATAACAAAAGTTTGTTTGTTGGCTGAAATATTTATGAAGCGAATAGTCAATAAGAAGAATACGATTAATATTAGATATTTAATCGAACAAAGTCTCCGTCATTTTTAAGGTAAAGGTTGAAACTATAAACTGGAAATATTCCAGCAAAAATAATTAACTTTTGTGGTTTTGTTGGACTTTTTAAAAAGTAAATGATAAAAAAACTTGTTTTTATGATAGAAAATTACCTCTAAGAAATATATTTTTTATTTTTCAGTGCTGAAAGAATTCCAGCGCATAAAAGAGATGTTAACGAAAAGAATGTTCCAGGATTTAAGGCTATCGATGATTGCAAGTTTGAAAAAGTGTTTCTATTAAAAACGTGGTCAAAGTTGCAAATGTAAGTGTAGTTTAGTCTCATAATAAAGTGTATATATTTATGTATGTAAAAATATATCTGAAAATGTTCACATGGTATTTTAAACATATAAAGGAGTCTTTTTATCAAGTTAAAAAAATCATTTCTCGAACATTTTACTTGTTCAAAAGTCGGGGAAGGTGAATCGTAAAGAATAGCACATTGATATTGCATTTTAACTAGTAGGTATTCAGTAGTAAAAGGCACAAGTTATCTGTAGATTTATAATGAAGAAATAAGGGCGCCTTTGATATCAGTTATTTGATAAATTTAATCGTATGGGTATTCAAGGGCAATGAAAAGTTTCAGGTATTTGAAAAAAAATTACATTTTTGTACTTTCATAGAAATAAAATGATTGCGTATAGCAATTGTTTATTTAAGGTACTTAGATAAAATGGAATTACAGAAGAGTCATGAAAAGCTAGTGAAAAGGGAAAAAAGTGAACATATTTTATATCAAAGCAGATTATGCAATATGAATTTTTATAAGATAATACGAAAGTATGGCGATCAAAGCCATTATTGGTGGCGAAATCCGACGTAAAATCTAAACGACAACTGTATTCTCATTCCAGTTTGATATTTAAGGTCTTTTTTATTTCACATCTTCATCATTCACACTATTGACACACATAATTGTATTAAAAGCCAAGGTTGGTATACGGCGCCTGCTCATCTTCCTTCACCAGAATTTTAAACATGAATTCACTTTTACTTTAAGCTATTAATACACGATTCCATTCCCTTCCCTATATTTACCTTACAGAATGCGGTCTACCCCATAGTAACTGGCAACTTTTCCAACACTGTTTTTTTTAGTCCTGGTTTGGTTTATATTATCTCTATTTGCAAATATTATCTGTGTACATTTTCTATTTACTGTCGTTTTATTCCATCATTTTGCATTTCATGCACTTCTGATTGCTTGCAAAATTTCCACAAAGTTCATGAAGAAAAAGAACATTCAACTTCCAGCTTAAAAATAAAAAAAATAAAAAAACTCTTAATAGTGATGCGGTGGTATTGGCTGGGTCTGTTAGTGGTAACTCTGTAGTGTTAGTGGATTTTTCAATGGCGTCGTATAGTTCAAGACTACAACTTCGACGATGTCGACTCGGTCAGACGCCCTCAATGGAGGTCTCGTTCATGGATTTGATAATAATTCCAAGACTGTGCCCCATACACTCGCACACATCTCGACTTCGGCGCGCGCTTAGAAATTAAAAAAAAAAACAAGTTAAATGCAAAAAATGAGAAAAATATCTTCCACCTTGGAATCTCTGTTAATCGCCGCAAGTTTTTTTTTTCCAAAAGAGAACTATTCGCACACTTATTTTAGCCGACGGAATTTTACAATTCCAACTAAGTTTAAAACACTATTTCGTCTATTAGAAGAAAGTTTTATTCTTTGTTGTGAATTCCTTTTTCATAACACAACTCACATTCTTCATACTGATTTATTCATGGGTCAAGGGTTTATCACGAACTAAAACTCGAAATCCGAGTGTCCATATTTTATCCCACAAATCTAAGATATAAACACCGTTCCAATTTTTACTATATCGTTAATATTGTTTAACCCGGAATTTTGTTATAAAAAAAATTATACATCTCCTGAGTGAATTGTAATGTTCCGACTGAGACCACCCTTATCGTTGCATTCTGAGATGCACTATGTGATCGTTGGCAAAAAGTTCTCTAACTTTGTATCGCCAAACTTAGGGAGCCTCTCTCAGAGAATACCCAACAACATAACGAAATGGCTAAATAACAAAAAAAAAAGGCAAAAACAAAAAATTAGCAATAATAATAAGAACCTAAAGTACTGAAAAACTTCTCAAATACTGACATCGAATTTCCACTACTGACCCAAATATACGACGTCGCGCAGAGAGCGAGAGCCAATCGTAAAGGAAGCAGTAGAAAATCGAAAACAGTTTCTAATGCTGCATGCACATTGCTCTCAACTACATTGACACACACCCCATCAAATTCATTTTCACTTGCATCTAAAGTGCACGAAGCTTTCTTACCAAAGAGTAAAACAAAATGTATTCCGTTCTTCTACCCTTATGCACAACACAATCCTCCCGGTGTATTCTGAAAGCTTTCCAGAATTATTTTGACACATACTAAGGCATTCTGCATGCACCAGAGTGCCAAGTGTTTAAATATTGCACAAGGTAGCACACACGGATGGCTCCTTGAAGCTTTTCCTCATTGTACTTCTGGTGTACAACCACCCTAAACCTACGACCCTCTATAGCTCTCTTCCTTAAAGCCGCCCCGTTATGGTAGTAGATCTGTTTCATATGTGCAATAGTGGTGCTCACATTTAAAATTGAAATCGAAATTTTTTCCACTTTCTCCCCCATTTAACAGTTGCCGTCGTCGTCGTCGCCGTTAAAAACCCCAACGAACTGTCCGCCCCCCTTGTCTATTACGATATGGTGGGGGTTCTATTTTTGTGCATTCGTGAACTAAGTCGAGACAGTATTTGCACTGGCCTTAGCAACTAGGGTGCACGGAATGAGGAGTGCTTGTTCTCTTTTAGCCTTAAAATCAATTCAAATGACGGGTACAGTGGCTTCCGTATCTGTGCACTATACTAGAACTTGAAATATCAAAGGTGACTCAAGAAATGCGTGTCCTTGAAAAATGGAATGAGTCGGGGGTAGTAAAAAAATGAAGTGTCGGAATCATTTAGTGTACGGATTTCAAAAACTTCCTCTAGATTTGAGAACTCTGCCTTGTTTGGAATCCTTTGGAAAAGCCTAAAAAGTGTTTTTAACCAATATCCTTTCCAATTTTTTACTTCCTTTCTTATACCAAATGGAAATGGTTCAGATTGCCCTTAAAATGTCGTTATTAACGCAGCACTAGGCACTGGAAATCAATGTAGACGGATAGGAACGTTGTAACATTAACTGAATTATTTCTTTCTGGCGGTTTGGAAGAGTCTTCCCATTTTGTGTACGCACCTATCTTCTAAGTCAATGTAGAGCTTTGGTAAATGTTTCGTTTAACTTCAAACACCTTTAAACACAAATATGGATCGAATTACATTAAATGCACTTACCTTCTAAGTCAATGTAGAGGTTTGATAAATATTTCGTTTACTTGACCGAAATAGTCAGTGTTTCCAAGTGCTTATTACAAACTTAACTTCAAACATCTTTAAACACAAATATCAACCGAATTACATTTAAATTAAAATTCCACCCAGGAAACAATAGCGAATGGCATGTTTATGAACATGAAGTTTTAATCACAACTGTTTCAAGAGGGGCCATAGTGTAAGAGAGGCTGATAAACCATATCATTTCTGAATATGAAATACAAACCCAGGTGGAAATTCGAAATATTTCTGTAATATTTACTCTTGGGTAAAAAACTTAAGGCATCCACTAGTAGTTAAGAGAAGTTACTGTGATCTTAATTTATATTAAAAAAATGAAAACCAAAATTACCAAATTTGCTGGTTTATGGGGAGGCACAGTACAGAAACTTAGCCTTGAATTAGGAATGTTGCATTGATTGGCGCGATACTCCCGTGCCATTGCAACCGCTTCGTAGCTTCGTAGATGCTACTAGTTATGCAAATTGAAATTGGATTTCTGCGCGCGAGCTTAGAAAAAGCTTGCAAACCGTAGCTATAGAAGAAGAACCGAAATTCGTATTCGAATTGGCGCTATATATTGAACTGTGCAAGCAATATATTTATGTAGACATTCCACGATATTGCAATATTGTGACCTTAATTTTTATTTAACAGAAAAAAAATTGAAATCTCTAATTCTAAAAATGGTGGTTCTATTTGACAGGCAAAATAGAGACTTCACCTTGAACCAGAAGAGTTTTTTAAAATGCGAATATCTCCCATGGCCTTACAACGCCTTCTCAATCATTAGTAGTTTTGGTCCCTATGTATATCCAATTATATTTTAATACAGCAAAAAATAATGAATAACGTGCTTATGAACGTCAAATTTAGCTACAAGAAGCGACCTTTTGGATTAGAGCAAATTTGATATTGTGAACTCAGCAAGGAATATAATTTAGTAGGTATGTAGGCATGATACGGAAAGTATTATAACCGTTATTTTTTATTAAAGAAAAAATTAAAATACAAATTTAAAAAAAGATGTTGGTCTATAGACAGGCAAAACAGAGCACTTCACTTTGAGTTAGTAATGTTGCATTGATATGCGCGAAACTCCTGTGACTTTACAATGTTTACTCGGCCGCAATAGATATGCTCTCTATAAAGATTGAATTTAATTTTGTCCAACCTCTATAAAGATTGAATTTAATTTTTGTCCAACCAAAAATAATGAATAATGTGCTGGTGAGTGTTAACATTTAACCACAAGAAGCAAGCTACTGTGTTAGAACAAGAGTGTATTTTGAACACGATAAGCAGGGTATGACAACAGTATGCGTCAGATCGTGCTCACTGTGTTCACAATACAGTGTTCTTAGTTAACTTAATTTTTACTTAAACTGAAACCCATAACAAAATTGGTCGGGTTATAGGCAGTTAAAGCAAGAAGACTTTATTTGAAACGAGGAATGTTGGATTGGTCGACGCGATACTTTCATACTATTGTAATGTTGTAGTATTTGCGGCGGGAGTGAAGAGTGTGCGAATCGAACCAACGATGGTTAGAATCGCTAAAGATAGAACCAATGCCCTAACATCGGATCACTCCTGCGTGTACGAATTCGATCGTTGTTCTCAAGTAAACTCAGCTGATGTGAAATTGCTATGGTATACGGCTCTTGTGCCTTGTTTGCTTGATGTTTCTTTCGGTGTTGTTGTTCTTCATTATTGGTTGTGAATTGTACATGTTCTTTTAGAAATGCCACCAAAAAGCAAGAGAGCATCCAGTTGGGCCATAGGCTGAGATCCACAACGGATAAATAGTGGTTGAGCAATTATTTTGTTGTCGAACGTCATTTATAGATGGTAATATGCTGTTAGTTAAGAATGCTTGAAATTAACACTATGACGGTTAGAATCACAGGAAAAGTTAGACCAAAAAGCTCAATGCATCAGACAGCGGCCGCGTATTTGTCTTTACTAATATTTAGCTGTAGAAGTGTCGTGTTATGTTATTGAGTGCTCCGCTGCTGAGTCGTTATACTACGTTACGTTACCTTGTATGCGGAACGATGAAACAGGCCTGGTGAGCGGTGCAGGTAGCAGCATCTCAGGGGACGGAGTCACTCGGTGCTCAGTGACGAAGTGATGACGTAGTAAAGTACTGTTTTTCTATGGGAGTGTTGCACGTTGTAAGCCGTAATGATGAGGGTGCCCTGTATGATAACATGTTTGAAATAACTCTCCACCTTCTACACTCGATGTGTTACCTTGTGTCACAACCGATTAGCTCAGTTTCAATTAGGTTGAGCAGTGGCACAAGAAATAATGGGGCGAATTCAAGAGAACAGTACAATAGTACTGTTCTTGATCGTAAACAGCACAAAGGCCCTGGAGAGAAGAGAAGCAATATAACGTGGGTAGAGAACAAAGGAGATAAGCGGGTAAATCGACACATGAACACAACAGCTGGTTAAGAAAAAAGGGAACAAGAAAAAAAGAAATGGAAGAGTTTATTTGAATTGAAGTCAGAAAAATTCTCGAAGTACCGAATTTGGTTGAAGGCCTTTAGAGTTCCGGATCAACTTGTCAATTGTGCACAAGGTTAAGGGCAAAATAGATACGATACAGACACAGAACACACCGGTCCAAGACAAAACAACTAAGTTGAGGAGATTAAGCAGCAACGCTACACGACACCTTAGAAAACGACTAGGTATTCATTTTGAATTTGAAGTTGATTTGCAGTGGTAAAGTAGTAAGAACTAGTCGATCAAATAAACTAAGCTCACTTACACAAATAAACGAAAAAGTGAATAATAATAACTAAGAAGAACAAATAAAGTTATTGAAGACAGCTAAGATCAACTCGGATTTTTATGTAATCCTTCGGGAGGGCGTTGCAACTATCTATACATTCCACAAACAGCTCCACATCACAGTGAAAAAACAGGGAGAGTGTGTGCTGGACGAGCAGATCACGTACTTTTCTCGACCATTCGTTAAGCTATGGGATTATTATGTTTATCGCTAGGTATATGGGTTCTGATGATTTATTTTTTAGATTTTCTTTTGGTGCCGTGTTCTTCACTATTTTTTGAGTGTAGCCTGTTTTTTAGAATCGCTGCAATGCTATTGAGGATTTTCAGAACCGGTTAATATCAACTTTCCACATCAATAACGCATTTCTGCAATATGTTCACATTTTTGGGCGACTACATGTAAATCACTAAATAATGTGACTCGCAATAGGGACGACCTGTTTTAAAACGTCGTGGCAGTCATAAATAAAGTTGTAAAAATGTCACTAGCTCACACTTGTCCTTAGACATTTTTATATTTGCACCTCAAAAAAAAAAAGGTTTGCTTTTATCTCAAATATTTTGAAGTTTCAATTATAAGATTAGGTGTACAACTTTGCTTCCGCCGCTTTTTTTCCGAAATTCAAGGCTTTATTGTAAAGAACTGGTTATACATTTATGATTCAAAGTATTGTCCATCGCTGGCCACTACTTTCTCCCATCTTTCGGACAGCATACGAATCCCGAGTGGAAAAAACTGGTCATCTTTTGAATCGATCCACGAATCGATCCAATTTTTTACTTCTTCATAAGACCGGAAGTGCTGGTCAGCCAGGCCGTGTGCCATTGATCGAAACAAGTGATAGTCGGAGGGAGCAACGTCTGGAGAATACGGCGGGTGGGGTAGAACTTCCCATTTCAAAGTTTCCAAGTATGTCTTGACCACTTTCGCAACATAGGGTCGAGCATTGTCATGCTGTAAAATAACTTTATCATGTCTCTCGTTGTATTGCGGCCGTTTGTCTTTCAATGCTCGGCTCAAACGCATTAATTGCATTCGATAACGATCGCCTGTGATTGTTTCAGTCGGTTTTAACAACTCATAATACACTACGCCGAGCCGGTCCCACCAAATACTGAGCATGACCTTGGAACCGTGGATATTCGGTTTGGTCCTCGGCGTGGAAGAATGGCCGGGATATCCCCATGATTTTCTGCGCTTGAGATTATCGTAATGATCCCATTTTTCGTCCCCAGTCACAATGCGATGCAGAAATCCCTTCCGTCTTTGCCTTGCAAGCAGCTGTTCACAAACACACAAGCGCCGTTCAACATCTCTCGGCTTCAACTCGTACGGCACCCAATTTCCTTGTTTCTGAATCATTCACATGACTTTCAGGCATTTTGAAATGGCTTGTTGCGTCACTCCCAATGATCCTGCCAATTCTTGTTGCGTTTGACACGAGTCTTGATCAAGTAATGCCTCCAATTCTGCAACTTCGAAAACCTTCTCTCTTCCACCGCCATGCTGGTCTTCGACGTTAAAATCGTCGTTCTTGAAACCGCTCTCGGCACGTTCTTTCACTAATAGCGGCGTCACCATAGGTATTTGAGAGCATTCGATGAGCCTTAGCCGCAGATTTCTTCATATTAAAGCAGAAAATTAAAACCTCCCGCAAATGACAAGAATTTGGCTCGTAAGCTGACATGTTTAATCGAGAATAACTTTATGATGCAGACACAATTCGACTAATATTTCGATGGCGTTATGTTTACAAATACCTAAGCTTATTGTATGACATCTATGATCTATTTATTTCAACTACCACTTACCGCTAAAGCCATCTATTGCAAAACGGCAAAGTTGTACACCTAATATAATATAATATAGTATAATTTTCAGAACGTATCCTCTTTGTGGGAAAATATAACATATCGGTCCTATAAGAAAACCCGAAATGATATAGTATAATTTTCAAAACATATCCTCCTTGTTGGAAAACAACATATCGTTCCTATAATGTAGCGATCCTAAATCACTACCCTTTTCCAATTACCTATAACCCCAATCCAATTTCCATAGTGAATCATATGAGCGACAAGTTAAACCAAAACTTAATTTGTCGCACATTGACTCAATTTCCAAGTACCTTACATCCCAATCCAATTGAATCATATGCACGATAAATTTAAACGAAAGCCCATTTGTCGTGCCTTGATTCTATTCCGTATAACCATTGAAATTATGAAACGCCTAATTCTAAATGCATTTCATGATTTCTCCTTCAGGGAATTTATTCAAGTAAATTCCTATACACTTCCCAGAATCCTATTCCAATTGAAGCACACAAAATCTCGTTTGTGCTTCTTGGAATGTTCAAGTAAAATTTTATACAATCTCTGTCATCACAGAGTATAAAAGGGCGGCACATTTTTATTTCATGATCAGTCGAAATCCAGAAGGCGATCAGTAAATCCCGAGAGCCGAACTACGGCCAAAGACATAAAGGAAGAATAAAGGCATTTAAAATAAAACTCAAGTAAAACATAAAGCGTTTCCTTTAATCATCCATCTGTGGCGGTTAGCCTCACCACATCAACTGTGAGAACTGTGATTTGGTCAACCTCAATGATCAAGGCTCTCAACACCACCGGCCACAAGAGCCGGGCGCCATCCCACGGAGAAGCTATAAGACAGCTCGGCTATTAAGGACCCGCAGGACCCACGGGACCAGTAGGCAGAAGAAGTCTGATCGGCTCATCGTGGAGGCTCCCACTAAAGAGGCCGGGCACACCCATTACGCCACCCTTACACCTCCACCTGGAACAGGCGTACACCCTAAAAGGTTAGGGTAAACCAAAACTTAATAAAAATATAACTCCAACAATAAGAAAAACCGACATGTGCGCCTGCTGACGTTTTGTTAATTTTGTAATTGGCTAGAAACCTTACTTTTTGTGCCTGTGATTGTAGAAAATTGCGGAATTTCACGAGGTTTTCCTTGCTATCAGTGTTTTACTAATACACGCTTTAGAAAACTGTTGTTATTTTAATTCCAACTGTCCGAACTGTTTCATAAATCGTATTTTAAAAATATGCACCCGCTTATTAATATCCCTACGATGCGTAAGGATTCAGCGCGGTCAGAAAAGAGGGAATAGACACACCACGTGTTCTGCCAACGTGTTCTAGGTGTGAACCAGTGCTTCCAGGAAACATGGCCTGCAGCATAAAATACAGTCGAATATCCCCACTTGATATTAAAATAAAATGATTGGGTCAATGTTATTCTTTAATGAAACAATAGGAGCGATTCAAAATCGCATGTCAGTATCTTATGACATTTTAAATACCTACGCTTCGAAATTCCGACGAAATGTCATCCACTACTTTCATTAGATCATTATTTAAAAAAAAAAGAGCTTTACATTTTCCTTTCGCTTAAATTAATAACAAATGATCGGTACTCCGATATTATGGCGAACTACTCATCTAGTTCTCCTATTGTTACGTTGAATGTGTCGGGGAAGAGGCGATGCACCAAGTGTGTGCCTCCTGGGGCAACAAGCGCACGAGTTGTTTTCTGTGAGAGTGTATATGCAAACTAGGAAATGAGTCGCCGAGCAATTTGCCACATTCTCAAGGATATTGTGCATGGGAAATGCATCATGTGTCTCGGTACATGTCAGGGGGTTGTGTTTATTTGCAACAAGGAAATGTTATGGATTTCTCTTTGAAATTAAATTGTCTATTATTAAATATGTGATTTTCACGACATAGTAACTACATTGTGCTGTGCTAGCAAGTACACGAAGTTCAATAAAGAATCAAGATAAGTTAGTGTTAAAATTATGTGAGGCAAGTGTAAATTTGAATAGTATAGGAAGTTTGAATATTGCCTGTTGAGTGTTAATTAAGAATGTTTACAGTCTGACCGAGGTGAATCTTCCGATAGTATATGAATATCAATAACCTCTTTAGCGTTTGCTATACATTTAATTGACACAGTCAAGATTCGTAGACACATTCTATAAAGTAAGTCTATTTGCGGGTGTTGTGAGCATTCAAAAGTTGAATATGGCCATACAACGGTCCCTTTCTTTTCAGGTTTGCCGAACACTTTATGCTAGCGTTCTAAATATATTGCGGTCAAGCCTTATTAGTTTGGCCCCTTTTGACCAATATATGAAAAAAATATGTATATGTATAAACAATGGAAATAAATACATAATTAAATAGAAATACATTCAGTTAAATAAGTGCTTAAATAAGTGTATGGACATCAATACGCCATGTGTAAATAATTAAATAAAAAACTTAAGGGTAAATCCGTTTCCGCTTTTAAACATTTCTTCATTTGAACCAATTTATTTTTATGGGAAAATATTGGTAATATGTAAATATCATTTTTATAACAATGCTTGAACAAAAATAAATGAATAAATAACCAAATCCAATTATGTATAAGGAGTTATATGTAAATATAAATTAAATAATAGACACGAAATGTGAATCGACAAAAAAAAATTGAAAATATCGAAATTTCTGAAATAAATAAATAAAATTACAAATTAGGATTTTTGACACCTTTTTTTTCAAATTCAAAACAAAAATACAGGAAAATCTTAAATTTTGTATGACATATTATTTAAGGTGAAAATAAGATAGTTAAGAATAAAGTAACGCTAGAGGCATTGGCCCCTTGTGAGCTATCGCTCGCCAAGCCCCTGGACAAGTTTCTTGGTCTAATGTGTATGCGTGTATCAACCACAAGTCATACCACACATCTAATATATTATAGTTCAATAAAAATTGTAACGAAGCTCCCCATGACTGAAAGGGTTCTCGTCTTCAATAAGTATTGCTGTCCAAGGTAAAAACTAGTGTTAATCGTTAAAAAAAAAAAAAAAAAAAAAAAAAAAAAAAAAAAAAAAAAAAAAAAAATATATATATATATATATATATATATATATATATATATATATATATATAGTGTGCGCTATCTTTTATGTCGATATGTAATCCTTGAATAACTCTAACATATATCAATCGATTGACTGGAAAAGACATGTTTTCGATAGCTTAATTCAGTACAATTGAATCGCTTGACACCCAAGCAACGCGCCAAAATAGTGACACTGTACTGGAAATAGTCGTTCAGTTGTGTTAACTCAACGTAAATATCGTGGCCAACAAGCCTATTATTTCGTCATTTGGTGTCGAATTTTCTTGAGCGCAGGACAGTGGAAGATCATCGACATGCCGTTTATCAACACCCAAGACATTCCAATGAACTAGTTGAGGCGGTAAAAGGGGATGTTGCCAAGAACCCACATGTGTCGTATCGTCACCGTGGTCTGCATTTTCGCGTCAGTGGAACAACCCTACCACGCATTTTAAAGGATGATTTGCATTTGCTTCCATATAAAGTGGAATTGACTTAAAGAATATTGCCGATAGACCGTCCACGTCGCTTGGAATACGGGTAAACAATCGCTCGAATGATTGACGCTGAACTGATTTTTAAAAGCAAATTTTGATGATCCATTTCACGCTCTCTGGCGCCGTTAACAAGCAAAACTTGCGCATTCGCGGAATGGAGAATCTACGAGGTCCACGAAACACCATTGCCTGACCAAAAAGGACTGATTTTGCCGACGTTTGCCCCAAAACCATCATTGGGCAATTTTTCTTCAGAGAGAGTGAAACAGTCGCAGGAATTGTTATCTGTGGATGTTGGCTCATTATGTCTGCCTACAAATGTGTGGAAAAGGTCCGGACGGTTACTGGTTTCAACAAGACGATGTACCGCGCGAGACTGCAAAAGAAACAATGCGGTTTCTGCATCGAAATTTCCTTGAACGTGTGCTGTCAACAAATTGTGATATTGACTGGTTACCCAGATATCCAGATTGGACCCCTCCGAACTTCTTATTGTGGGATTATTTGAAAAGCAAAGTATACCCCAGCAAACCTCGGACCACTGACGACCTCAAGACAAAAATTCGGTCCGAAAACATCGCTATACCGCCCGAGATGCTCGAAAAAGTGATGGAAGACGCAGCAACGAGTGCACATTATACTTTGATCAATACAGGCGGCCACTTGATTGATGTTTTATGCAAAAATTAGTTCAAATAAATTTTAAAGTAACAAATTAAATAAAAATACCTCATATATGGAAATCCGTTCTTTAATCCATACATATATCATCATCATCGGCACTACAACCGGGAACCTGTCTTAGCCTTATTTAGCAAGTCCTGAGGCTTGTTAAATCTTCCATAATGATTTGTTTTTTCCGGGCAAGGTCATCAGTCTTGCGCCAGAGGCTTCCCGACGGGGAATCGAACCCTGGTCTCCCGCGTGACAGACTGGTATACTAACCACCATACTATCGAGGAGCTATCGTGATCTTGTAATTTTTTCTAGTTGTTCTCTGTTGTCTGAACGTCCTTTGCTCCATTTTTTTTTTATTTTTCTCTTAGTGGGACATTTTTTCTCTGATTATTACCGCACTTCTATCTTTGGTTGTATTTTAAGGTGAGCTGGATGAAAAACTTTATATCCTTTAAATTTCATAAAGGATTGTGTTGGTTCCCAACATAATTCAATAAAAAAAATATACAAAATAAAACAAGGGATTAAACCCACAAAATTTAAACCGCCGACTATTACTATTACTACTATTTATTGGCCTGTAGGAACCCGCCATTGTTCCCTATCCCGTGCGCTCTCCTTCCACGTTCGATCATCCGATCCGATCTCCTCGAGGTCCAACCTAACATTGTCCTCCCATCTTCGTCGCGGCCGCCCTGTCGGTCTCTTTCCCGTTGGCTTACCACCGACTATACCAAGGCAAATATAAACTCACTCCCAGCACGATCAAAAATTGTCAACAGCCTCAGAAGGCGTCGTATATCTCTGACTTGATTGATGAAAAAGAGAACCAGGCTTCAGATTAATTATCATTGTAATATTCATTCGTCGTTAATATATCACGGAATCAAGTCGTTCTTCTCATTGCTTATATTATATAAAAGGTTAATAAAGTTACCACTAAGTGAATTGGGAAGTAAGTGAATTGATTAGTACGTCATTCTTCTCACTACTTGTATTATATAAAAAACAATGAATAATTTTACTACTAATTGAAGTGATTAGTACAGATTGCCTCATGAATTGTGTTTCTGATAATAGAAACACTACTACTATTACTATTTATTGGCCTGTAGGAACCCGAAAGTTCATGACCTCACCGACTCGACTCCGCCATTGTTCTCTGACCCGTGCGCCCTCCTTCCACGTTCGACCATCCGATCCGATCTCTTCGAGGCCCAACCTAACATTGTCCTAATAGAAACACAACAATTTTATTTTTGTGTAGTATGTTTTGAATCTCCAGTTCATTGTTAAACATGAACACGTTGACCGTAACGAAAACCACATCACAAAAGAGAGTCGAAAAAATAAATCATCAGGCACGTGTTTCAGACCAATTAAATAGCAATTCAAGCTAAAGTATCGAGGAAATGTATGCTTAACAACTATTTCTCAAATAATATTTTATGGGATTTTGAATCTTGGGATAGTTTGATATTGATCAAAAATGCATTACCAATAATAAGGATTACAAATATATAAAAAATTGTTCATGTTCGAAGGGGCAAAGCCGCGAAAAGGTTCTTACACATCCATCGAAATTCAAACACCCAACGTCGGTTTATTTTTAAATCAATGGACATTGTTCTGCCAAAGGATGTCATTTGGTCAATATGTCATTATCACCGTTTTTTTTTTTTTAATAAGGAACAATATTTATTTGGAATGCGCCTAAGTTGGTTTTTGTAGTAAAGTGATTTTCGGCGCAAGGCCAATAACCTTGCCTGTAAAAATAAATTATTATGGAAAATTTAACAAGCCTCGAGAGTTGCTAAATAAGGCCAAGACCGGATCCCGGTTGTAGTGCCGATGATGATGATGATGATGATGATGATGATGAGTAAAGTGATTTTAACCATCACCAAGTATAACCAAATTTTCGGTATCACCTCATATCATGAGCAAGTAGTTCTATTCACTTATTTATTTACTTGTCTATTTATATATATGAGTACAAGTCTTTAGTTATAACAAGAATCTTAAATTTGATCTTAATGAATGAATGAATGAAAATAATAGTTTACACTGTACGATCTTTCTTTTTGACTGATGTCTGGCTGTAACTAGCTAAAGGAGTCAGAATCCGAGGCAACTCCATATACAACAGTGGTAAATTGTCCGATATTGAAGGGATGGACGTCTATTTGTTTTTAGGTTTTGGAATGTTGTAAGCCGAATATTCGTATTGAGCAATCGTTGCATTCAAGTGGTATCCGACGAACAGAATCATTCTGACCATATTCAGATCGATGTCAGCGGATATGCAAGAAAGTAATTGTTCTAAAATTATGAGGATCAAGGTTACGAGTAGAAGACATATATTGAAGTATTGCAGGCGGTTACTATTCAAAAGTTGTTCTACAAGTAGTAAGTTGGCTCAACTCTCCTCAAGAAACCCAAATCTTAATTGCGCATCTGTCAATCAAAGCGATGTATTTGTAAGGTGGTTTATTGTGTAAAGTAATTGAGCCTTAATGGCCAATAGGCGCGACCGAGTATAGGCTATTGAGAAAGTGAATTTCGTCGAAGTGCGCACGGAAACGACAAATCGGTTTTGCTTTCAGTTTTAAAAAAGGCAAACCGGTGGTACCGGTATTAATACGGGAGAGAAAAATGACGCATATAAAGGATATGTACTGAGCACATCGTTGGAGGGAATAAGCAGGTACATTAAAGTATTTAGTGACGTTGTAATCCAAGTACAGTCAGAAAATGTTTAAATGGTCTTTAATTTGATTGATGCAATAAATATTCGCGTGTGCTTTCCGTTGGATTTACTCCCATTGTGGTGGGCGGTAAGATGTAAGTTCAATTAATATTGACGCTAGTGTTAAATTTATTTTGCAACTAATTGCGTGTTGTCTACATACAATACAGAATATCACATTGTATAATATTTATGGAAGAGTTCACTTTTTAAACTTGAAAAAAAAACAATTCGCTTGTCAGTTTTATATTAAATAATAATTCACCCGACATTGTACTGCAGTTGCATGTGCCATAATCGTATTGAATAAATGGCGCACAATCATTTCAATTAAATTGAGGAAATAACAAGTTTCATTGTCATCACTTCAGTAAAACCAGGAACCGTTCGTGCACCCTTAAAATAAATATTTAAGTCCACTTTTCAGAGATACGCATGCAATAACAAATCCATCAAATCGCCGAGTACACGGAACAACAGTGGCAAATAATATTAGAACATCATCTTAACCTTGAATCTATTACGCCAAACGCAATTGCAATGCATGTGCTCATACCCCCCTATCCTCCGCCCAGCCTTGCAATCTATCATCCCAATGCGCACACATTCTAAAGCTCCTGTATTCACACATGTCTAACGACATACTGATAGCCAAGTACTAATTAAATATTTGCACCATATGGCCGAAGAAACTGAATGTTTGTTTTTACCTACCCTTTCCACCATTTTCACGCCCATCAACTGAGTTAGACATCACATAGTATGGCAATAGTTTTCGCCGCTGATAAGAGGCTGTAGACTGCTTCGATAGCCACATGCAAGGCGATTTTATTGAAGGCAAAAGTGTGCTCGGCTCCCAGAGAAATTTTCAAGGTCCTCATACAGTGCTCTTATCGCTTGACTAATGCCTAACTTCCCCCTTCTAGTGATAACAAGTCGACCGACGGTTAGACAATTCATTGCTTTTTGTTTTCTATTTATTTAGTCCGGAAAAGTTTGCACTAAACCCACACAGGGACCCGGTGCTCGTGTACATCAAAGCACGAAGAGGAAAGGAAAAACTAAAATAAACTGACCCTCGAATTATGATGTTCCTCTGACTAATTCGAAATAGTCTTCCCGGTTTGAACAGCTCGTGCGACAGACAAACGTATCCCCAAGCACATTGCGTTGCGAGGTTATGCAAAATGTAATAATTGCTTGTGTGGCTTACTATTTTACTACGCCATCTATCACGCGTGGTCTTTCAATTGATAAGTTTTGTGCAATTAGTTTCTTATAACTTGATCTCAATTTTAGTTGCTAACATGTGAGATGGGAGTAGTTCGGCTAGCGATGAGATTCTTTGTGAATCATTTTCATTTGATGAAATGAAAAATAGACGCTTGACAGAATATAACTATCAGGCACACGAGGGAGAGTCGGAGTTTTTAGTGCTGCGCTTTGCGAGACGACCTTCGTGCTTGACTTCCTAGTATTGAGTTACAATCGTGTTATCTAATCTACGAGAATCTAATAAAATTGCAATGCAAACGAAGCTTCTGGTGAGATAGGAATTTGAGGTGTATTTGTAATGCAGTGAGGTTACGTGTAACTAGGGATTCTTGGGTTGGATACGATACCAACACGCGGGAAATAGAGATCTATATGATAATTTGCAAATCCTAGCACGAACGTCAGAGTAATGGAAAATGGTTCTTAGAGAAAAATTTGAAAAATCCAGTTTTCTAAAAAAGAAATTTCATTAGCTTGTTCTACGTAAACATTTTTTTTTCTAGGAAATTGGAGACTTGATAACAGATTTTAAATAATTACATGAAATGTTTGAATTTATTTTCTCGATAGTTCTACACATTTTAAATACAGAGACAATGATCCACCCAGTAGAGTCACAAGCAAAATAGAAAGGCTATAAATTAATCAGATTGGATCACAATGACTGCGCATGTGCACCTTTTCGATTACCGCATCTTCCTCATCTGTAGACGTATTAGTCTGGTGTTAGCCCTCGTTTGTGTACATTTTGTTTTTGTTTTGCCGACCAAGTTTTGTTTCATTGTGCCGAAAAAATAGAGATATGAATTGTTTTGATAGTTATTACTCCACCTGAAAATTCCTGCTGGAACTTATTATTTTTAAAAGAGTATACAAGAATGATTATTTTTCAGGAAAGGGAATTGTTAAGTGGTTTCGGGGTGTGTAAGAAGGGCAAGAAGACGTTGAAGATGCTCGGATCGTCCCTCCACATTTAAAACGGATGGAGGTATTAAAACAAGGGTAATCAGATCCGATCTGACCATTGCTTAATTATTCATGTGATTGTTGCAACGGTAGGAATTCACGATGAATGCGTAAATGTTATTTAACATAATAATTTGAACATGCGAAATATGTGCGCGAAAGTGGTTCCTAAAGCTCCCAATCAATCCAAAGACGCTCTTGAAAATGTTTGTATTAACATTTTGATTTTCATTGAAAATGATCCAAACCTCTTGGAAAGATTGATAATATAGTATATTACGAATCTTGGTTTATCACTTGCAATCCAGAAACTAAACATCAGTCCATGCAATGGACGGATACAACTTTGTTGAAGGTTGAAAAGGGTCGAATAAGTAAATCAAAATTCAAAGCGACGACGATTGTTCTTTTTTCTGTATCCGTAGAATTTTGTACCTTTGTGGGGAGCGAAGTCGTGGCGCCGGCAGGCGCGCAGGCTTCTACCTCGTCCTCACAAATTGTTCCATGTTCCGCTGATTGATCGCTGAAAATTGATCTCTAAAGGACATCGGTTCACCAGGAAAACAAACAAATAAATCTCAACAACACCAGTCTTTCACCAGGAGGGAGAAAGTTAAACTCACTGGTGCTAATCTGTATACGTTTTTATTTTTATCCTTTAAGTATCAAAACTATTGTTTAAAGTAAATACTACGTAACGTTACGTCTTCATTGAGTCTGTGGGGGTTCTCTATATTACATGGAGAACCAACCCACAATTTCAACCACAATTTCCGCCTTATTTCGACCGCCTACAGCGCGTCACATAATCCCCTATCCCACCGTTCGGTATTTACCTGAGAATCATTGATTTCCCAAAGGACGCATAGCTAAACTCATTATCCTATGCAGATAATGCATAATTGAGGTTGGCTACCCTTTTGCCATACGGCGACTCCATTTTTGCTAGCCTATGACATTTCCATCGGAATTCACATCATGTTGGTTAGCAACAACAAGTCGAAGCAAACGACGGCGTCGCATCATAACGAAACCGCTGGGTAATTTATCAAAATATTTAATTAGTTCTCATGATAAATTACCATAGCCAATTTGGCGTCACTTCGGCTTTTCCGCAGATCATCCATTCGCTTGGGACCAATGATCTCCTTTCGCAGGCGAATAGCACCAGCTAAATTTTCCTCTTCTTCATAATGCTGTCTCCCTAAGGTTCAATGCACCCTGAGATCACCACAGCCGTAACACTAGGGCAGTAGGTCATTTTCAGAAAATTCATTTGATACCGGCGCACAAGCTAAGCCAACCCCGACGTTATTGCGCTCTTTCTTTTGTTATATTTATCCTTCGCATGACCAGCGACTGTCGAATGATGCGCGAGTATTATTCACCTCACTGAGGCATGCGAATGAGAAGATACATGAAAAGAGCGCAGTGATGATCGACTAATAGCTGTGCGAATTCTAAATTAAATTTTCCATCCCTAATTCAAGTCAGTCGCTTTACAGTCAGTCGGTGTGAGAAAAGGAATCAGTCGAGTTTTTGAATTCCCTGGCCGGAATAAAAAAAAAAAAAAGAAGTAATATTAACATTGTGACGAAGTGATGCGTTTAGTTTGGAATTCAAGTGCCTAAAACCAAAACAAATCGAAAACCTAAACTAACCAATGTAAAGTAAATGAAATTAAAAGTAATTGACTCAGTGATTAATAAAAGAATTCATAAACAAAAATATAATAAAAAGAAAAAAAAGCTTTAAACAACTAAACCAGTGTCTTTTATTTCTTCTCTTTCGGCAACGTGCGTTCGGAGTAACACGTGTCGGGAATTCAAGTGAATTCGTGCCTCCGCCTGGCACCACCAACTCGTACCCCGACAAGTCAATTATTTTCATATCGATAGTTTTTAGTATTTAAATAGATGGCGGGAAACAGATTCTAATTACACTGACGATTAAACGGATGCACAAGCAAAATGTAGGACATTGCTCTGCCGGTATGGCTTTATACGAGAGGCACCAGAAAAACTTGTTTTTAATTGATAACGCGCTCGACTCGAACTCGACTTTTCGTTTCACCCCGCACCGGCGCCGGTACGGTGGATGACAGATGACCCGTCCGCTTTGATGGTTGTAATGTATTCTGGTTTTCAAAGTCAGATTTGAAATAAAATCAACAAGAAATCGGGTCCTTAAAGCTGTGAAAGAAAAAGCGGTTGCGCCTGGATGGAGGTTACAGAGGAAGCCTTACATCACTATTTTGCACATTGCGAAATGTGCATGTGCATAATAGAGATATCAGGCTAAGACCGGTTCCCGGTTGTTGTGCCAATGATGATGATGGTGACGATGACATTTGTGACTAGTGTCCCGCTACCTGACACCAGCGGAGGAAAAGAGGAAGAAGCGAATTTATAACTGACAGCCCTTGCCATTGACCAGAAGGGACGCGAAACAGTTGGGCACTCAAGGAGTTTATTGGTCACTCTGTCGTTGTAAGCCTTCTTCGTGGTATCAATCGCCTACTTGCACGCGTTTCCGATTCTAACAAAATTCGTTCTGTAAACCTCGGTGGGATTGGAGCGCCATTGCTTAAAGACTTTATTTTTTGCCGCTGTTACCTACTCCCTTTTTTTTATCAAAACAACGTTTCACAGATGAATTTCGTTTGATGGAATATGGAATGTAAAGTTCCATCTCGAGAAGAATAATCTCCGTGAGTAACTCCGCGCACGCGTTAAGATCGGAGTCTACAAAACACACCCCCGACCAAGGGAAGGATGCGAAGAAATCTCACAAATCGTCCCAATTGGCGAAGCTGCTGAGGCCGTTTATTCGCCTGAAATTCAATTGATGACGCGACCGATACCAAGCAGTGATATGCGTTTCCTGGTGGCGCAGCAACGTCTGTGGTATAAATACTCCATTGGGATGTCAAAAAAAGATCCAGGGTGTCCGCATAATCATATCGGGCATCCGGCACTAGAGAAAGTTCCTCCACGAGTTGAGTCAAATTGCGACTAACAGCGAACATCTCCGCCAGCCTCCCAAACTCGTCGCTTCTGTTAGAATGTACCAACCAGGTGAAGTTGTGTACATTAAAATCACCAAGGACGACAATTTCAGAAGCCGAGTGGTTGATCTGTATCCAGTCGAAGGTACGTAAGAGATGTTCGAAAAGTGTCGCCGGTCGATCGCCATTCGGGGAGCGGCAAAGAGAACAGAGAAATTTAACAGAATTCCTCAGCACGACCTTCAACCACATGATGTCCAAGGTAGTGGATTCCATCCTCTGGCAAGTCAGATCGGACCGCGTGAAGATGCAGACTACACCCTTAAAACGGAATCTCGAATGCAAATTGTATCCTGAGTGATGAAGATATGTAAAATCAGTTGACGAATCGAGATTGGGTCTCACTTAGGGCAAGGATATCAGGCTTCGCTGTTTGCAAATATTGGTAGACGGCGTCTACATTCGTATTGGGGAAACCGATGCCCCTGGTATTACAAAATGCCGTTATCAGTCGAATGTCGACAGAGTTTCCCAAACGAACCCGATTACATGATGAGGAATTTCTTAAAATTCGGTTATGTATCAAAATATTTGCATGATGTTTCCCCTGAGATATGCTACGCGGTGACAAATTGCTTATTGTTCAGGTATTTATCAAAACACTTGCACGATGTTCCCCCAGACAGAGTCCCACACGGACATCCCAATCGGAAAGTAGTTTACTTCTGGAATTTTTTATCTCACGAGGTACCATCATAAGTTATCACCATTTCAATCCGGGCCATCAGCCAAACATGCGAAATATAGCCGAACATTTCTCCCGACGATATCGCGGAATGTACGGTGTGACGGAGTGCTCACTTCGGGACCGACTTACCAACTTTTCTCGAACCGGTCCATCAGCTAGGCTCCGAAAGATGGCCAGGGATTTCTCCCGTCCAATTAACGGATCCTTCAGCTTGATGGGGTGGTATTTCACCGGGCGGCAGTGCGTTGGGATCCGATATACCACTTTCATAGCACATTACGACAAATTTTTGTAGCTTAATTTATGTAGGACAGTTGAAGTTGATATCATAGTTCGAAATTTAATGACGCGGTGTGTTTAATTTTTGTCACATAATCTATGTGGCTATGTAGAGAGACGTGCCATAGTTTGTCACAAACCAATCGTATACTAGTATCCCACCTCAATAAAGATGAGCAAGATCTTTTTTATTTCTTGCCGCAACACTTCGGGTATTTATATTGTTGCGAATTTACGAACATCAAGCACGCCATCTAGTGCGAGATAGACGACATAGAGAAGCAGGCCAACTGACAGCGGAATACGAGGATCAATGTTAAGGGATAAGTGCAATTAACACGTGCAAAATAATAGGTAAAAATAAAGTAAATCCACTAAACCAAGGAGAACGAGCTTTTGGAGTTTGATTTAAATTATTTCGCGATCTAGAGATCGGACCTAGGAAGCCGCTGAACGTAAGGCCGAAAATCCGTAACAATATTATTATTTGCTCACTTATGATTTAAGCAGTTTGATGGCCACTTATTCAAAGACATATTTCTCACCCTGCCGTAATTTGTCGACTTGTGATTTTTCTGATTTGTTCCAGCTTTCATCATCACTAAACATATTGAACACCTGTCACCCTTTACTAAACCCATGACATAATACACCGGCTGCTGCTATGATTTTTTACTTTTGATTCACCGCCTTCAATGGATTTAGCTAAAATTGTAAATAAAAAAAATAGTTTTCCATCACCAGCTTCAAGGTCACCTGCCAGTCGAAACAATAAAAAGATTTTACATGCAAAGATTTGCTTAAACCGCGGAGATCAATCATCGGTCATTATCGAAGCGAAACCGACGCCATTGTGTTTTATCGTCGTTACTGAGAAGTAAAGTATCTGAGAACAGTCGTAAAAATATCGCTTTCATTTCCATTATAATTTCCACCTGTGACCTTGTATTTTAAGCTGTGTGCGTTAGTGTATTATTTCTTCTTTTGAATTATTTTCTACCCATACAAAACTAAGGGTTGGCGGAGAGGCGGTGAAAATCGGCTAGGTGTAAAAAGTTATATGTGGGAAGGGGGTCTGTTTGGAAGGAAACCAATTTGTCATGCATTGGTAGGTGAAACGTTTCAGTTTATAAACATTCTCCTCATCCCCTTTGAGCCTGAGATAGCTTTGTCTTAATTAGCTTTTCGTGTGTTTCGGATTTCTTTCTTGTTGTTGTGTTGTTATGCATAACGTGTGCTACAGAAAGGGGGGGAGTGTAACTTGATCAGAAGAGCGCAGCGTAATTTGATACATTTACAAGCCGCAAATGGTATTTTACCTGCGAGTAATAATTATTACTTCCTTCATCATTTTAATATTAATCTGCCAATCGCTTTTATTTATGGATACATTTTTGGCCCCAACGCAAATTTCGAAGTGGTTGTACGTACATTAATGGCAGCAAGCTACATGTGCATCTAATGTAAGGGGACGCGATGACGTAGGCCTGAACGAGTTTCGTTGCACTTTAACCTTGAATTTGAAGCGCATGCCTAAGAACACGGTGCAGGTGCATCTGTGTGTTCGGGTAGCAGACGACGAGGTGCGCGTTTTTGCGTTTGTATGCGAAAGTTTCCCTTTTGAATTATGAACGAAGGTGAGGGTTGCATCCAGGAAATTTTACAAGAACACAAGGAGAAGCGCAATAAAACAAAACCAACGTGCAAGACCATTCATAAAAAAACTAACAAAAATTTAACAGGAGGGGAAATGCGGAAAAGCTTTAGTCGAAGGGAAAATTGTTGGTCTGTTCCATTGTTTTTAGAGAGCATCATCGATAAGGGATGAAAGGTGTGGAATGCGGATGAAGGATTACCAGTCATTTTTTCTCTTTCTGTGTCTCACTAATGTGCTTTCAGTGTTACTTTCGATTGCTATGGCCGGCTCAAGTTGATGAAGTACTAGTTATTGTGGTACTTGAAGATGATGGGAAGAGTGGTTGTTTGTGGTTTCAACTGTATACACTGATCGAAGTTGGCGACAGGATTTGATATAAAGGGTTATTTAAAGAAGTTTCATGAGCTTTTCATGTATTGAAAAGCTTTAAATTAGATTAATATTATCATTTAGCCCTGAAGGATGATGATTTATCGGGAAGAGAAGTTGAAATAGTCGGGGGTGCACGATTGGAAAAGTTCATGTCCTCTAACGTTGCATAGTTTGATAAAAAAAAATTCCATCCATTTGGAAGTTCTTTAGGAACTAGTGATGCTGCGCATATCAGTATGAGTAAAGAACTTGCTTTACACTTCTTATTTAGTTTAATTTAATTTTGTTGAATTAAAAATGAATCTGGGGCGTGCATAATAATGTCGACCAAGGACTTCTAAGTCAAAAAGCACTCTTTGGCCAAATGAGAATTTAAAATAAAAACCAGTACTAACATTGGGGCTATAGTCACTAACCCAAGCGTTTGGATAATTTTTGCTTTTTTATAGATACGAGGGTAGTCCCAAAATTATCCGATGACAGTTGTTGTTTGAAAAGTATGTATATCTGGGGATGTGAGTATTAACCACCATCATCATCATCATCATCATCGGCACTACACCCGGGAACCGGTCTTGGCCTTATTTAGTAAGTCCTGAGGCTTGTTAAATTTTCCATAATGATTTGTTTTATCCGGGCAAGGTCATTAGTCTTACGCCAGAGGCTCCCCGACAGGGAATCGAACCCCGGTCTCCCGCGTGACAGGCGGGTATACTAACCACTATACTACCGAGGAGCCGAGTATTAACCATACAAAGTCTAAATTCGATGTTTGACATTTGACGCCACGTTGTTTAATATATTTTTGACAGCCACCAACAGTGAACCCTCTCAGTGAACATGGACGAAATTGGTCATAGTTATGTGATGAGGGCATGGATCAATTCAGCCAAAGTCAAAGCGGAGCAAGGTCCTACTCTCAAAGAGAATGTTTTCCCGTTTACAACAGGAAAAAATATTGGGTATAAAATTTTAAATCAGGTCGTATGGACTACCAAGAAGAATATCGCAGTGGTCAACAAAATAAGATGACCATGTCAGAAGTGATAAAAAAGTCAACCAAATGGTATCGGATGCCGTCGACTGAAAGTGGGTAAGTAACCTGACACGGAAGACATTTTAGAAAAATGCCACACAACACAGATTGGTAGAAAAGTTGTGCGCAAAATGGCTGCCACAATTACTCACAATGGAACAAAAATAGAATCATGAGGATATTTCAATAGAATGTTTGGCGAATTTTCACGGCACTAAAGCGACGATCCATCACCAAGGATGAAAGGTGGGGCCATCACTTCACATCCTCAAGAGGAAGAAACTCAAGACAATGGACTGCAACGTGACGATCAGGTTTAAAGAAGGCGGAGACTTTATATGCAGGCAGAGACGTGGAACTACCGTCAGTTTTGTTGAGATTCACATGGGATAGTTTTCATTGATTGTCCTTAGAATAAGAATATCAACGGCGATTATTCCGCCAACATATTTCAGCTCTAGAGTAAATATATAAACAAAAAAAAAAAAGCCGCATTTGTCGAAAGAAAAAGTTTTTTTCATTAAGACTATAGTATTTTGGTAAGATAGTGAAGAATGCGATTTGAACCAAACCTTTGACGGCTGGAATCACAGGAAAAATTATGAAGAAAGCCTCACCACATCAGACCACTAACGCTTATAGGAAATGAGGTATTTTTCCCAACCACTACTTACCGTTGTGGATTGTTATGTTAACTGCTGTGGAATACTGCCCTGGTGAATTTATTAATTTTTCCTTTGCTACTCTTTTTTAATATGGTAAGAGATTTTATGTGTTTCAGTTGGGAACACGGACACTTCAGCAGTGCACAAATGCACTATTTTCATCGAACTTAGCCCTCCCCGATTATTTTCTGTTTCCAATATTGAAAAATGGCTCGATGGTAAAAAAAAAATTGGTAACAATGATAAGGATTATCTTTGGTGCTAAATATGTTGAAGACACGGGACAATGGAGGAAACACCAAAAACTTGTGAATTGAAAAAGCTACCTCTCAAACCAAGATTAGAGAGAATTATCAGGTCACGAAGGTTAAGACAGATCGGGCATGTAGCGAGAATGAGAAACTCAGAGTACATTCATAAACTTCTTTTCACGAGACTAACGGGAAATAGACCAATGGGAAGACGTCGACAGAGATGGGAGGACAATGTATAGAGCGGTCTTGAGGAATCGGATCAAATGGCGAGGCGTGGAAGAAAACTGCACAGAACAGGAAAAAAGGCATAGCCAAGTTAGTGGGGTCATGAACTCTCGGTTTCCTACTGACTAATAAAGAGTAGTTGTAGTGGTAGTAAGACTAATGACCTTGCCCGAAAAAAAAAAAACAAATCATTATGGAAAATTTAATAAGCCCTAGGACTTGCTAAATAAAGCCAAGACCGGTCCCGGTTGTAGTGCCGATGATGATGATGTAGTGGCAGTAGCATCCTGAGAAAGGTTGATGCAAGGCTGATAACCTTGTCCGGAAAAACAAATTATTATGGACAATTTAACAAGTCTCGGATATGGACCGGATACCGGTGGAGAGACTTGCTAAATAAGGCCAAGACCGAATTCCGGTTGTAGTGCCGATGATGATGATGATGATGTAAAGGTAGTAGCCCGCAAACTTAAAAGCTAAAAGCCCGCAAATAAATACAGGAGAAAAATCAAGTCGCGAAGATTGAGATGCGCCGGATATGTAGCGAGATTGAGCAATGATAGGATAGCGCGTTGAATTCCTGACGGTAGACCAACGGGAAAGATACCGACAGGACGCCCGCGACGGAGATGAGAGGACAATGTATAGCGTCAAGCAAGAATAGTGACGGCGGTGATTTGAACCCACGATGAAACGTGTGAAAAGTGAAGTATTGAAGCATCAGGCTACCGGCCGCGTGCACGGATTCGATTTCTAAACTCAAGTACACTCAACTGATGTGGATTTGTTATCTTATCGCTATGGTATACGGCTCTGATGCATTTTCTTATTGGATTTTCGTTCGGTGTTCTTCATTATTTGCTTGAGTATTGCGCGTGTATCTGTTAGAAATGCCACAAATGTATAGTTTGACCTCGAGAAGCCGGGTCGGTGAGATTATGAACTTCCAGGTTCCTATAGGCCAATAAATAGTAGTTTTGAATAGTAGTGGTGGTAGCAGCAGCAGTCGAATTTAAAATAAAATAATACAGTGATATTGAGTATGTAGTTTCCGTAACTGTTGGGGCGTTTTTTATATTCCTATGATATTAGGGTATTCCGAATTTTTCATCATCATCATCGGCACTACAACCGGGATCCGGACTTGGCCTTATTTAGCAAGTCTCGAGGCTTGTTAAATTTTCCATAATAATTTATTTTTACGGGCAAGGTTATTAGCGTTGTGCCATATTCCGAATTTAACTAGTCAGTTTTTCCTCAACTCCGTTTTCCCCTTACTCAGTTTTTTCCTAACTCAGCTTTTTACCTTATTTAGTTTTACTCTAGCTAAGTTTTTCTCCAAGTTAGTTTTTCCTTATCTCAGTTTTTTCCTAATATGTTTTCGTCAGCATCTTGTCCCCGATTAGAGTTGTGATGTAATAGAACACAAATTCCCACAAGACTACAGTACGCCGAGAGGTAAAATATCTTGAAATTAATGTAATGTTCTGAACTTTGTCCATACTTTATAGAACTAGAAAAGAAGTTTTTGTTTTCCTTAAAGACAGGAACTTTACAAAGACACAACTGTTGGGTGCCATTTCTGGATCCCAGTTAACCTTTCGTTAGTTCCCCCTTTTGCCGCATCTCCATTTCTTGATACCCCTAACTTTCTCTCCATCTTTTTTCCACTCTTTCTCTAAGAATATCAATTATTAGTCAAACAAATATAAACTGTAGTTTGTTTTTATACATTTATTGAATAATGTTACACACTAACTATACTATCAACATTTTTCAAAATGGTCTCTCGCGTGATTTACACACTTTTGCCACTGATTTGGAAGCTTTAATATGCTTTGTCCTTAGAAAGATTTATGGGGAGTTGTTAGCCGATTACGCACATGTTCCTCGATCTCTTCATTACTTTCTAATTTTATTCCTCCAAGTGATTCTTTCGCGTATTGCGAAGATAGTGAAGAACGTGTGATCCGAACTGACGCTATGACGATTAGAATAACTAAAAATGTAACCAATGCTCAACACACCAGACCACTGCCGCGTGTACGAATTCGATTTCTAAACTCAAGTACAGTAAAGTGATGTGGAAATGTTATGTTATCGCCATGGTATACGGCTCTGATGTTATTTGCTTATTCGAATTTTATTTCGGTGTTCTTCACTATTTGCTTGTATATTGTGTGCGTATCTGTTAGAAACGCCACAATTCCTTCAAGGGTGCGAATAAAAAAATAGCCACAGGGAGACAAGTCTGGGCTATCAGGAGGATGTTCGAGGGTTTCCCAGACCATTTCTTCCAATGTATCCCTGTTTTAGGTTTACAGCCCATAACCTCGGAATCCATTGAATAGTAATTTTTTTGAAGCTAAGATCATCAGTGCTAATGGATTGAAAAGTTCCATAGCTGATGATAGTAATTTCTGTAAGCTCTCGAACGGCACGGATGTCGTCATCTGTACGACTTCTCCTTGGGCGTCGATCATGACTTTCGTTTTCGATACCTTCTCGCCCACTTCTAAATTCTCTGTCCCACGTATACCCACGCTTCTGAGACAGTGTATCATCATCAAACTGTGCCTTCAATCGAGAAAAATTTCCTCGGATTTAACGCCTTCATTTGTTAAAACTTTTATAATAATCCGTTGCGTAACAGACCTATGTACCTCTTGCTCGCTCATGGCTGTACTGACTAAAAATTCGAGCGCGACCGCTAGCTACTCTTCATAAACTGAACAATAACCACGCACAAGATTTTCTAGTTCGCAACTTGTTGCTAAGCAAAAAGGTAAAATTACTCTTTATGTTTGATTCACGCTGGTACATTTTTTATTATTTATAATTGCCAGCCAAGCAGGTTCCTCTACTCTTCATAAACTGAACAATAACCACGCACAAGATTTTCTAGTTCGCAACTTGTTGCTAAGCAAAAAAGTAAAATTACTCTTCATGTTGGATACGATTGCTTTCGTAGGAGTCGTGCCTGTAAAATAAGGTGTTCAAGGCCCAGCAGCCGACATAAGCGCTTTTCCCCATAACATGTCAATATTGGCATGTAGATTGTCCCCTCTGCCCCACTGTGATGCTGTCTTAGCTGGACAGCCGTCGGCGCTCGAGCATCCACTCGCATTGGAGCTTGTGTTGTGTCACTACCCTAATTAACATTCGTTGTCAGTTAGGGGAACGTATGAAGTTACAGATGAACACGACGAACAGAGTTTCGGTTGGCCTTCGGATTTGAAGGAAACTAGGATGCAAATGGTGAAAAATTGTTTGAAGATCGGTGTGTGACACGCCGTATGGATGGATTTTGGCAGAACATTTGCATTACCACATTGAGGGAAGTGGAGCCCCAAAATGCTCATCGAAGACAATTAACGGCAACATGTTCAAGCGGTCCGCGAAGAGAGAAGATTGAGGGATATTTTGATTCAATTGTCACTGGTGACGAAACCTGGCTACACTACAAGACACGGACATTTTTCGTCAGTGGCAGCATTCAAATTCACCGAAGCAGCAAAAATTCAAATAAAAAGTGTCGACATTGCTGGAAAGTTTAATGACAAGGATATACGAAAAATGCCGCATCACCTGAAAATCTGCATCGATCGCAACGATGATTACGGCAAAAAATAACAGAAAGTCCAGCCTTTCAATCGATGTACAATGCGTTGACAATAAAAACGTGCTCTTGTGTGTGAAATAAATGGTGAGTATATTTGACAGACGGTTGTAGTGCAGATGATGATGACAATATTTGACAGACAGGTCTCGTGTTTCCCTCTTTATGATTTAATTTTATTACCTTACACGCCTTCGACTACACTTTCATCTTTTCCTGGTTTTCCTTTTTTGGATACTTAACTTCATATTATTCTTCCTCTCGTGTTCCTGGCCGTTGTCCTGGCATCTATATCTTATTCAATGGACCTGCTTAATCAATGTAATTGATATTTTTGATATCCATTGCGTTGTATACAACGTGGTAAACCTAATTTCTATCTTTAAAATAAGGCGTCTTCTCTTCCCTTCACCACACCCCTAATACAAACACACACAAGAATTTGCAAAAATGTTAGATCTCAATTTATAACAAGGATGTAGGGAGGGTATCTGCGCAGTGAAAGTCAAATGGTTGGGTTCAAAATTTTACTTTTAAATGGTATTAACTCGTTGCCTTTCTCAGTGTGGTTAGGGGCTTATCGCTTTTAAATTATAGCAAAGATAAGGGAGCCCGATAGTGATGTACTATTCAAGGTTAGACCATTGTGGCTATCATGTGTTCAGAAAGGAGACTTAGGAGGACGTGGCCCTTATTTGAAAAGCTCTACTCAACACAGGATATTAACAAACGCCTTCTTTCATAATAATTATATCGCATTTGTATGCACAAAAGCTTCCCAAAAAATTTGCTTTGCGCTGATTAGATATACCAGTTCAAAAGCTCGAGAAACTAAATGTGTTTGGTATGGGCGATGCTACATCGACATTTAGAATTGGATTATAGTGTACTGTTAAATCTCAATTTGTTACAAATCTTGTTTCTATAGTACTGCTACCGACAATGATCCCGGTGACGTTCAAAAATTTACTTCCATCTTTTGGATGATGGAGGTACAAAGTATAGCCAATAATTATACAGTGAATTTGCAAGGAGCAGGAATATTCCAATCCTTTTTTTTCTGTCCTATTATTTCCTTAGTTTTCATTTCCTGGTGATCGTTTTCAACCGTATTTAGAATTTATGTAAAGAAATGGAAGACTTTAATAAGTCTTTAACATAGTATCGTCTTTTTAATTTACATTTTGTATATGTCGATGACAGATTCGTCAGTTGAGCAGCTTACATTCGAAAATGTACTCCAAAAACCAAAGAAATCCCTTCACAGGGATGGTATATATTTGGTATTTACAACTTCTAGCCACAACACGAAAGCTTATTTGAGCTATGTGATGAAATAAAGATCAGTTTTAATTTTGTTAATTTGTAACACAAAACAACCTTGCAAATCGCCAACAACTAACTAAACGGAGAGGTAAATAATATGCGACAACAAAAAAAAAAGGAGATTTTAAAATTATAATAGTGTGATTTGAAAATAGTTCCAAAGTGATGTATTAAATGGCTTAAAACCATTTAATTTCGATCCGAAGGGCTGATGTTTGTTCATGAATTTGTTATCGCTGAAATATTTTTCCTGGCGGACTTGCATTTGAAGTAGGAGCATAATTATTAAAATGTTCAGCACCATGCGAACAGAAGGTATGTATAACCAAGCCCAAAACAATGTCATATTATCTCCACTCAAACAGTTTGACGATTAGCTTGAATGTACTTACATTCCGGACCCAGCCTTTATTGCTGCAGGTAATTTAATGAAGTGAGAATTATGAACGCGTTGGACGTAGTTATTGGAAATGCCGAAAACACCGATGAGGCCCCTGTAGCGGGGCAGAACCAGATGAGTCTTGCTGACACAAACGCAGCTCCCACAGCACAGAAACAGCACCAGATTTATGATCACAAACTTTTCGAGGCAGTTGAAAGCCTATTATATTTTGCTACCAATCAATGTTACTCCTGGAGTCGCAGATTGATTGGTAAGTCCCTAAAACTAAACGTTTAAGCGTATTGAAACTTATTTGTGTCTAAAAAGCACTTTGAAAATTAGTTTTGATCGATCTCGTTGAAATTTTACAAACATTTTCGAGAAAATAGTCGTAAATTTGAACATTTGATTTTTAATCACCCTATTAAATTTTAAATCTTATACTTTGTTTATAGTATACTGGTTAGTATATCCGCCTGTCATGCGGGAGACCGGGGTTCGATTCCCCGTCGGGGAGCCTCTGGCGCAAGACTAATGACCTTGCCCGGAAAAAACAAATCATTATGGAAAATTTAACAAGCCTCAGGACTTGCTAAGTAAGGCCAAGACCGGTTCCAGGTTGTAATGCCGATGATTATGATGATACTTTGTTTATCATTTTATATATTTATTCTTCTCCTACAGGGGGATGGGAACGAACATACCAGACAAAGTCCCTGCTTTCAACCCGGCGAAGACCAGGACGATCCTTGTCCCTGTTCAATCCAAGTTGACATGCAGTCTCCACGTGACACCCTTGGATAGCTACTTTGACACCCGCCAAGTAGAGAACCAATGCATGTAGCGACATCCTGAGAAAGGTTGGCGCAAGGCTAATAACCAGGCCCGTAAAAATGAATTATTATGGCAAATTAAACAAGCCTCGGATATGGACCGGATACACGACGACGACCACGGAAACGAAAATGGCGAGTCAAATTCCTCACCATCATACCCATGTTCCATTTAATTAGATCAAACAAAAGCCACCATAGCCTTGGCCATAGGCGAGCAAACCTTTGGTTTGCTTATCCCCACAGACAAATCTATTGCCTGCAATGACACAAGTCTGGGGCGATTATGTAAACAGCTGATGTTCCCATGTAGCATCGGCTAAATCACAAATAATGTGCACCGCATCGTATGACCCTCGAAATAGCGTTTCTGTTTATTTAGGACACAGAAACCTATTTCTTCCTTCGGCGATCTTCGCTATCGCGTATCTCAATAATGCTTGCAGTTCATTACACCAGTCCATGTTTATTCAGGTGCATTTTCGTCGTTGTCGATATGCAGGCTAAAGGACATTGTACTTGTCCTATACGGATACATAGAGAATCGCCCCACACCGATGTAATCCACCACGGTTGAATCTGCCGGATATGGATTGCATCGGGGAGTCAGATTTTAGCCACCGAACCGTGCAGAAGAATGGGGGGATGGGTGCGAACATACAGGGCAAAGTCTCTGATTGCCTTCAACCCGGCGAAGGCCAGGGCGATCCTTGTCCCTGTTCAATCCAAGTTGACATGCAGTCTCCACGTGAGACCCTTGGCAGCCCCCAAGTAGTGAACCAATACAGGCAGCGACATCCCGAGAAAGGTTGGCGCAAGGCCAATAACCTTGCCCGGAAAAACAAATTATTATGGACAATTTAACAAGTCTCGGATAAGGACCGGATACCGGTGAAGAGACTTGCTAAATAAGGCCATGACCGGATCCCGGTTGTAGTGCCGATGATGATGATGATGATGATTCTTCTCCTACAGATGTCAGAAATCGAATTATTGTTTATTCTCTGTTTTATCTTGATAGAGAAAATATTATAAATGCTGCACTTTTCGGTGTTTTTGTAGAACAAATGTTTTTCAGTTCTTGAAAGTTGCTATAAAACATTGTCAACATTTTAAAATGATCCATTTATGGTATAACTTTTAACAATGTTCATAGAAATTGACTCCCTTTCGGGCGTCTAAAGAACCTGCACCCCCTAGGTTATAGGTAGTGGTAAATGTAGCGCTAGTTTTATTTACGTGCCGCTTAGTTGAAGGCATTTCTGGTGATCATGCAGGAACTGAACAATAAAAGTAATAACAACGTTCAAAACGTTTGTTCTCAGCCGTCTTTTTAAAAATACTTCTTTCAACAGAAGCGAATCTGTAGTAGGTCTGCTTTTGGTTTTTTTTTCTTTTTTGAACAGTTGCCAATTGTAGTGTCCTGCAATTACATATATTGAAAATAAGTTCCTTTAGTGGCATTTCGGGGCGCTCACTCGGCGCTATAGGTTCGCCTCTCCCGAGAGGTGTAATAAAAAAATCCCATTCTGTGGCAAGAGGAATGTTGATGTAGAAATGTTCTGTCGGAAGATAAACAAATGATCGGATCTATTGGACTTACTTCTGGGACGCAAGAAAAACGAATTCCTTCAAATATTACGGATCTTCAGTTCTCTAAAAGGGGCAAGGGTCCGCTGCATTGCAATGATTGCAATATTTATGTAAGTTAAGCGGATTGTTTGTCTCTATATGCTGTTTTACTCGAGTAAGTCGAGGATACGCTTAGTAGCAAAACTACAAACATATGAACAGTATCTGATTGAGACTGCGGATCCAATTCCGGATTTATCAAGAAAGATGAATTGTGCCGAGCTATAACATTTTTTATCTCTGATAAAATAACTAAATTTCTTTTTGCGGACATTGCGACATTCGAGGCATGTTGACGCCAAGTTACTTACGCCCTGTCTATCACGCCAAGAAAGCATAATTTTTCCTTAGGTTTGGTTACCTGGGAATTCATTGTTGGTTGTGGCAATAGCGGTGCAATTTTCCTTGAAAACATCGTACAAGTGTATGTCATTTTTCTCGTGTTGAAATCAACGTGATGGGCTCTTCGCAAATAAATCATTTAATTGAGGGAATCGATCTGATTCCATTTCATTTGATATGATGTTTACGTATTTTTGGCAATATATTACCCCACCATTAGATTTCTGACCAGCCGTCTTAATAATGCTACTTTCGAAGTTTCGCAATTCGAGTGTTTTAACATATCGTGAGCGTACTTCGAAAATTTAGGAGGTGAGCGGTAACAACAATCGAAGTTTGTTAACCATTTAGAATTTAAAAAAATCGATAGCGTAAATAGGCTTTCGTAATTTTCGTTTTCGTTACCCGGCTTTGACCATTCACAATTTTATTTACATCTTGCTGTTAAATGGGTTTCTGCTTTTGCGTACAAATGAATACCAATCGGGAAAAATACAATTTAACATTAAATTCTCGTGTGCGCCTAATTGAGTTTTTGACGACCCCAACACACAACACAAAAGAAATGTGGGCCAACACCATGATACTTGATGTAGAAACTTGGGTGAAAATAAAACATGGCGAGCTGAACTATTATATTACTTAACTCAGCTGATATCAGGACATGGATGCTTCCGGAATACTTGCACAGGTATAAGCATGTCAATCACCCATACTGGTTGTACTGCGAAGGCAAAATAGAAAATACGGAACACGTACTCAAAGAGTGCGTGCCATTCGAGACCGCAGGAACAATTTGGAAAGACATATGAGACGGACAGTTATTCCGACAGGAGTAATAAAATACATGCTAAGTTCCAAACAAGCATGTTCCGTAGCAAATGATATTCTATGTGACTTGATGCAGCAGTTCCGACGCGACAAAAAAGTCTTGGATATCCAAATCGATTGCTCTTGATTCACCGCATTTGCTGATATCCAAATGTGTGTCACAAAACTCAAAAAGTCTACCGTGGATCGTTTATTACGGACACTATATTGGCGATCTGACGGTCGCGTGGATTACAAGTAGTTGATAAAATTGGTGTTGGTGACTTTTTCGAGCACCTTGAACAATACAGATACTCAAGCTATTGTTGGGTAATCTTGCGAGTGACAATTTTCTCTTCCTTTGGGATGGATCGGGCAACGGAAACCGTGATTCCAACGAACACTATAGCCAAGGTACCAGGGCCGCTTGAATATGGGCATTCTTTTCCTCGCTACTTAAATTGTGTGATAACTACGTGAATGCTCTGGTACATCGCACGGATGAATTTTTTCTATTGTCTTGTACGCTGTGCTTTTACTGTGGTTTCGGGAGTGTCGTCTATTTGAATCAAGACAATGTTGTGTTCCCCGTGATTATGCCAGGCCACACATGTGATTCGGTAAAAACTCCGGGAGCTGGATTGGTAAGTTTTGTTGTATCCCTCTCATAGTCCGAACCTAGCATCAAGTGGTCGTTTGTCATCATAGTAAAATTCCCGTAAGAACAAGAAATTGGTATCAAAATAAATTTGTGAAAATCGCCCCATCGAATTTTTGACAATAGTGATCAGGGCTTCTATGAGAGATGCATTTAAAAATTAATTTTAAATGGCAACACAATGTAGAACAAAACATGGATCATCCATGTCCATGTCAAATAGGAATTAGAAATAAATATAAAAATAGTGGATTTCTTCTTTCCTATTTCAATATTTAGAGCTGCTTTTATATAGAAAATACTCATCTTATTTCTGAGGGCTTTTTCTTGTGACCCGTCTTTTAAAAGTCGTCTGTAAACGTTAAACATTTTTGTTTAACTAATGTTAAATGTTGCGGGATTTGATAAGAAAAAGTTCAACAGTCTTTAAACATGAGCCATATTCTCCTGTAATTTGGAACCAAGTGTTAAATGTATTTATGTATTTTTATAATTCAAATGTAATGGCCAAATGTAAACGATTGGTAACCACTATTTCATATATATATATATAAGAAAAAAAAAGAAAGATGTACGCCGAAAGGCATAAATAAAAATCAAGTTGCAATGTGTAATTTAGAGAGCTCGCATAGATCCAGTAAGTTAATTTAAGGACTGTGATTGTAGAAGAGGGTTTATTATTTATTTCTCCTAATATTATACATGTAAAAAGAATTAGGTAAATAAATGTGGTTTAAAAACTGAAAAAAAGATTGGTAACCTCTTGACGGTTGCTTATCCCCGCTTTTAACGGGCTACAAGTAAGAATTTCTCTGAGGAACTATAAAGGCAATAATATTGATAGACGTTTAACTTTTTACGTATACCAATAATTATGGGCGTGATTATGTGTATTATCAAGAATAAAGGTGCGATTATAAGTTGATCGATATATAACCACACGTTTTAATACCAGAAACGCGACACATACTTTGAAAACACTTTTGTGGTTGATGAGTGTAGTTTGTGTGAAACCTTTTCACAAATTTTAGTCTTTCGCGGGCGGCGACTTCAATATTTTATACAAATCAATTACCTCTAGGCGAATTGAACACAGAAACAATGCCGTTCAAGGAAATATGTTGTTTTTCAATTAAGTACTCTTGTTGTTAGACAACAGTGTAAGTCCTTACCCAACTACCATTCACAAATCACGGTTTGCTGGTACATCACGTTGATATTATCATCTTCGAAAATATCACAAAATTGACTGAACTTCTTAAAGGTGCGCTGGATAGATGTATGCTTCTATAGTCATGGTGAAATCCATTCATGAAAACATTTCATTTCAAGTGTCAGTTAAATATTAACTCAATTAATCACAGATCACAAATCACAAAGAACTCCTTCGATTAGTCTCTTCCGGCACTTTATTTGCCCGTCGTGGAAATCTAGACACCGTACTGTGAAACTTTTTGAGGAAGGCCATGGTTCTGAAGGATGTTGTTGGCCTAAAGAAACAACAACATAAAGGGCGAACTCAGCCAAATGATAGCACTGGATGCGATGAAAGTATTAGTGATGGTGGTGTCAATAGCTACTACAGCAAGCGGAGTCACATCCAAGAGGCCGTCTTGGTCATTGAACTCAGCTGGATAACTGGCTGGCTGACTGATTGTCTGCCACCAACACACAATGACCCTTAACAGTCTGTCGGGGAAATCCCCCTTTTTTGTTGCATCCGCCTTTATATGTGTGCAGCTCGGAATGTTCTGCCACAGCTGAGTTTTGTTGGTGCTCTGTGCCTACCATGGTTGAAAAGCGTCGGCGAGCAAATCAAAAACAAGAAAAATGTACTTGTTATTTTTATGTATGGATTTTTTTTCATTCAACATTACTGCTGTCGTCACATTCGTCGCGGGTCGTTCACAGAAGGGCAAAGCCCTCTATAGAATAAGAGAAATTTCACTTTTCATTTTTTGTGTGCTCCCTTGCCACCACCCATCAACACTGGTAGCAACGTGCCCAATGAATCCTGTAAGGAGTGTATCCCCATTCAACCTGCAGGGACGGTTTTCTGTTTAGATGTGTGCGTAGGTGAGTGTGCATATGCTTTGAATCAGACGAAGAGTGCTCGTTAGGTTTGTGGTTGTGCTTGAGCCAGAGCCTAGGTCGTTGAACCTTGTACTAGCAAGGATAACGTAGCACGGGCGAAAGCACGACCGCATATCATTATTATTATGTTGTTTTTGTTTTAATTTAACTTTCGGCTATTTGTTGTTGATGTTAATTATATTTTTACTACTAACCATTTTGTCTCCGTGGGGAGACGTCTGAAATTCACTTTAAACGAGACTTGAAAAAGTTCACACAAGTGAAGACACTGCGAAAGTACGAGAGATACTTGATTAACTGTTTTTTAATGAACCGCATATTTTTAAGTTTTTTTCTGTTTGTTTGTTTTTTCGTTTCTTGTTGTAAATGTCCTTGTTTAGTGTATAATAGTTTGATTAAGCGTTTTTGGGTATTTAAATCAGTCTTTACGTTCACGAGTGCACCGCAACAACAAGAAGAATAGAAGTTGTTGAAAATTAAAGATATTAAAACACAAAGTAGGGAGCAGAGGCAACGCCATGACCTGCCTTACACGATACCATCCCGGGCTAGGACTAAAACTGATGGAGTAGTGGAAAAGGACAGTGCACAAAGAACTGTTCGCTATGGCTGGCACTGTTACTGCACATGAACACTAACAGATTCGACAGTGAGCTGATGTGTGTGTAATGACGACATCAACACAAGTTGCATGGCCAAAAGCTCCTCAATTCCGTATGGTGCAAGGACTTTCTGTTCTGTTGGGCTATTCTTGGTTTTCTCTGCTTCTTAAGAAGGATTCGCTTCTTGTTGAATTCATGAGCAATCGGAGAATTACACTCATATGCGGTAAATCGAACATACGTTAGCCGCCGCTTTTGTTGGTGTACACATTGCTGTAGACGGGGTCAACAACCGCGGGCAGTGAACAATAATTATAACAAGAACAACAAAACAGAAAAGGAGAAGAACCAAAATAGTAAAAATATGCAATCGAAAGCGCCTCGCCAATTTGTGTTCCTTTTCAACACGCACACATTGGCACCGTAGGCTCATGCATACACACCCATCCAAGGAACCGTAGCACACTTGTACAAGGTTGTCGGGGAAGATAATCGAAATCTTTCTGAGGACGTCACGCTGGTTAACTTTTGGTTGTGGAAGCTCCTCTTGCACCTTTCAATAGTAGTGAATTACCATGCTAAGTGGATGATAATGTTCAAAATGAGCTGGCCTGTGTGAGTGCAATGTGGGGTGGGCAAGGACGAAGTCCATGCTCTTCTTGTCAATGTGAAGGAACACCCTTTTGGTCGTACAATCGCCATGACCACAGACAAGAGAAAACGAAATGTGCAAATGCTTTTTTATACTGTTACTGGGATTCCTTTTGCCTTCTGCGTTTGGGGAACTACAAACTTCATGAAAGGGGTGCCCAGTAAAAATTTTTTACATGATCCCACGGGTGGGTTGGCAGTGGAGTAGATGAGGTCTAGAGGAGAGGTTCGGAAGGAAAACGAACTGTGATTGTGCACGTAAACCAACTCCAATTGAAGTTACGGGCGGTAATGGCTAGCCAGAGCTTTTCGCATATATCTGCATACAACTTGTTGGTGGGAAAGCGAATGAACGTCCTTGAATGTCAATGACCGCTTTGTAGTGTTTGCAAAGCTGTGCGAATGTGCAGAATAATGTTATGTGGATTTGGGAAGAGTGCGTTGCACTTTTGTAATTTCATAGACGAGATAAAAGAAGAAAAAATGGCAAATAGAAAAAAAAATCAACGAACAGCATTTTCTACAATGACGAGTTTTATCGAGAAGTCTGGATGTTGTTTGCTTTTGGCTGACTCGTGCCATTCGCGACATTTACTCTCGTTTGATCTAAAGAAAAGGCTATTGGAGGGACTAGTAAGTTCGAAGAGTTGTTTGTAGTTGAAAGTATTGATTTTTTCCTTCTCTACAAGGGGAGGACTAATTAGTGCAAACAGGGTGTATTCATTGAAATGGTAATTTCGTTGCGTTTTATTGCAATGCGACGTTTGTTGCTTGAGGGCGGTTTTTAGGGAGGGGCTGCAAATGGGAGATATTAAAGGGGAATGAAAGAAATCAATCCCAAGTCAGAAGGAGTATGTTTGACCGACACAACACGTTAGGAAGTTTTTCTGTAGATATTTTATCAGTTACACGTAGCATTGGGTAAAGGTTAAAAATAACCTATTTGGTAGGTAAACAGTAATTGATTGATAATTGTGTGCTATAATTTAATTCTTTCAGTTGTGAGGCTTTGGGCAGAGGTGAAAGAAGAATCACGACTTTTCCTGGAGGATCGATTTTTAAAACACCTAGTGGGTATTTAAGAAGTGTCCCAAAATTCACACGATTGTGGAGTAGTGTTTAAAGAAAACGTAAGTATTTAATTACGAATTAGATATTTTTTTATTCATTCATATATACCGGGTTTTCCAATAGGGACTTGACAACTTTTCTTTTAAATTGACAGTGAGAGTTCGATGGTTAGTGAAAGGGTGCGTTCACAAATTAAATTCAAAGTTGTCAAGTCCCTATTGTATAACCCTATATAAATATAGAGGGTTTTCCAATAGGGACTTGAAAACTTTTTTTCGGTAGTAAACTAACCACGATGAAAATGTTGAGTTTACTGAATAAATTGACAGTGACAGTTCGATGATCAGTGAAAGCGTGCGTTCACAAATTGAATTCAAAATTGTCAAGTCCCTATTGTATAATCCTATATTAGAGTATAGGGTTATGAATGGCGTAGCATACCATATAAATGGCCTCCATATATATTATGCCGCGTGTGCCGAAAGATAACTCAACACGCTATATAAGTCGTGATTTGCTATTGTACGTTAATTATCTGGCAGACGGTATAAATCATCGAAACAATTTCTTTTTCGAATATTTTGGAGATGTGCTCTTCATGATGCTAGTGTATATGTGATCTATTAGAATGGTCACATATTCTTTTGCCGGAATTTCCCATGACTATTTTGCATAAATATGCCTAAATTCTTCCTCCAATTCATGGGTTGTCATGGGTTTGTAGAAAAATATACAGTGGAAAATTCTAGATTCTAGTTGATTACTATAGTTCAACGACGTTCAATCGCATGATTAGAACTGCCAATCCTGATCATCGAAACGGGAAATTACACGATCAGGCAATGATTCGCGCACTAAACGGGTTATTATTATTTTGTTTTTTTTTTGTGATGGGCTCCATTAATGATTACTGTGAACCGAAGAAATAACACAAATTCAATTCTCGCCATTAAGGACTTTATGTGAAAGCTGAAAGGGCTCCGATTCCACATTTAAAAAATCAGATTTATTTGAGTACTAACTCACGAAATATGCAATTAATTATTCAATACTGTCTTTCTCATCACAGTAATTCCTGTGGTGAAAGTAAGACGGCATTTCCGAGGACTTTTTTTTAATAATAAGCAACTCATGTTTCTCGTTACTGAAAATCTTCTCTACCTATCTATCCCTGTCTCTAAGTGATTGCAATCGTACAAGTAGCAACAGAGATTCCGAACGACTTTTGAGACATTCTGTATAATATGAGTTGGTCGATTTATCGAAATGTATGCACGCTATCTTATACCATAGTTCAGGCTGTGAAAGTCCTGCTACATTAAAACATCAAGTAGAACGAGTATTGACCAATACCTATAGTCATATGGTGTGTTTTTCGATTCCAATGTTTTTGGAGTGATTGCCAGTCAGCATTTGGTAGTGTTTTATGACAAGCGTGGCCGAGAGCAGGTATATCGTAATGCTTTTTATTTAAAAAAGTGGTCTTTAATTATTTTGTGACGCTTGTAATCTTTCTGGTAGTTTATTGATTTCGTTTTCATAGAAATGTTCGTCCTTAGCAACAGCAAACTAAATAATTTAATATAATAGTTTGTAAAAATTGTAGTTTTGCGCACTTCGAAATAAATGGAAATCTGATCGTTAAGGCTGTACAAGGGATGAGACAACACTTCCCAAGTAATCTCCATTAATTGCCCACGAGTTGTTGAAGATATGTGATGTTTTGCATTCTGAGAGACAATTCTGACTGTTGTTCTCTTATTGCATCACCCATCATGATTAGTGGTCGGGAGTAAATATAGGAATCCATCGCCCAGACTCTTGGAAGCTGCTTAAAATACAAAGAAGCTTTGTACTCTTGTGGCGGTTCCGCCAAACCCCACGGTTCGATTTCCTGAAAAACCCCCATAACTTTCACCCAATCTCCTAATTTCGCTAATGCAATCGCATTAGCATCTTAAATGCTTCGCGCATTAAATAGATCAATCTGTAATCTAAAAAGTCCCTGGAAAAGAAAACTTACCTTTTATGCATCCCTTCGCATACAAATTCCCTGTAAGAATTTCTTTCTACCTTTTCAGGAACCCCAGCCAAATTTCAACTTCCCCACACCTGCACCGCAATCTCCACCTAGCATACCTGAAACATTTCCTTTTACAAGGACATTTAATGCATGCAACGCATTATCTAAAATTCCTAGAAATAATTCTTGAAAGTGCATATGGCATAATAAATCCCAAGCAGCTGCATTCAATTAGCGCAATCGACGCTGAAGCCAATTTCCCTAAATCGCACCAAGTGCAAACAAAGAACGCTGTTCCTCCATAGCCTTCCTGGCGATACCATAAACAATCCATATCGTTTGTCGTATCCTAAACGCAGTTTTCATTTAATGAGTGGCTGCTATTTATCCAGCTGACCCTCATTATCGAACGATGCATAGGTCGCTTTTCCCTTTGTATTGTAATTGCCCTGAATCCATCCCTCATGACCTCGACGCATAATCAAACACAAACCATTAGCATCCCACGAAATTCGATTTGTTTCTTTCAACGAACACACACCTCCTGGATGCACATTATGCCCCTTCTTGGTGTTTCAGATTCGTTATCATGGCTTCGACCCATGAAAAGAACCGATGTACACATATACATGTGTACCATGAAGATCTCCTTTATGAGATCCGGTTATCACCACAGTGAAAGCGAATTCACCCAGAATTTCCTTATCCAGCGAATTGAATCTTGGAGTCAAATTACATCCGCTGACCACAATGGTCACGCGATCTCCCGCCCCTCGTCGCGCGCCGAGGACGCGAAAATACCCGGAGTCGTGCGGGTAGTCAACTAAAATTATAAAAAACTCAATTTCGTATTAACAATACGTTTAGGCAGAGTATAAGAACGCTAAATATTTAATAATGTTTTAGAACAAAAGTAAGGATTGTGAAATGTAAGAGCCTTTAATAAAAAGCGCGTGTAAATTCTAGAGACAAAGTTGTCAAGCAGAAGAATAACCTCGTTATGTTTTTGCTCGGCTAGACTAATCAATTCTACACCCTACCGATCGCCCGTAATGGAGTCGCCAGGTTGTAGCAACACATAGCTCGCAACGCTCTTTGGTCCTACCGGAAGGATCTGTAAAACATGATTTGGTGATGATGTTGAAGTCGATGGTAAGAATTGACCGGCTATGGCGTAGTATTTTTTCTTCATAAGACTTACGTTGAATATACATTTCTCATCCCCAGTCACAAATAGATGTAAAAAAAGACTTTCTTGACATTTGTACCGGTCTTTTGGATCAATTCATTTTTGTGTAGATTTCCAGGCGAGTAAAAGAGAATTAACTCATGAACTAAAGCTTGAAGACCAGGGACAATAAATAATTATTCCTTAGTTGCACTACACGAAGGTGGAACCCTCAACCTGATCATATATTTCTTCGACATTGTATTCTTTAGGCCGTGGGGGTACGAAGTATGATGCCTAACATGGGGACGGTTTCCACTTTTACCCCAACACTTGTCCACAGAAAAATTGTTCACAGGAGGAAGGCAATAAACGGAACGCACTTGGTTTAGTTGTTTATGTTTTCTTTTTTTTTATTTGTTAATATTACGGTTCCTTTTATTTTACGTTAAAATAAACTATCACTAGGTTTACATGAAATAGATTATATTAGTATTTACACATGAAGGGATCACGACACAATGTAACTATAATAAAAGTACGATTAGGCCAATTATACATAAGGAACTAGAAACCTTTTGAGACTACTGCGGTGAGTATGTTGGATGGCGCGTCTGCCCGCGATGGTGATTGAATAATGACTGACTAAAATAAACGCGAAATTCTGATGAGCCTCGAGCGGCGTGACCTTCTGTGGCAGTGGTTGAGATGCGACTAATTTGGTTAGGGGTGAAATTCTGTGTTCTCGATTTTGCACACAGGACAACCGAAAGAGATCACGCTTCTGCTCCCTCATCGTCACGCCCGTCGAAGTGTGGTAACTTCGGTTAACTGATAATCGACGGACGTGGTAGAATGAGAGAACAGAAACACGATGTACTGTGATCTCGGGATGGCTTGGCTGTGTGTGCTGGTATCAAATGCAGCTTCTGAGCATGACCTACTGCCCTAGTGTGACGGCTGTGGTGATCTCAGGGTGCATTGAACCGTATGGAAACAGAATTATGGAGGAGAGGAAATGTATCCGGTGCTATTCACCTGCGAAAAGAGATCATTGATCCCAATCGAATGGATGATCTGATGAAAATCGATAGGACGCTCTATCGGGTAGGGAAATGGTACCGTGGGAAAAACACTAAGGAATGTTGGTAATTACCCAAGCCATTGAATGATTCTGCAACCGCGTAGTTCGATTCGACTTGGTTGTTGCTAACCAACATGAATGAAATTTCCGGTGGAAATCTCATGGTTGGAGGAATGGAGTTGCCGTATGGCAAAAAGGGTAGCTAAACTCAATTATGCATTATCTGCATAGGATAATGAGTTTAGCTAAGCGTCCTTTGGGAAATATGGTATTCCAGGTGAATAGCCTGTACGGTGGAATAGGGGATAATATGACACGCTGAAAGCGGTCGAAATAAGGCGCAAATTGTGGTTGGAATTGTGGGTTGGTTCTCAATGTAATATAGAGAAACCCCACAAGGCTTCCACTATACCATACTACCTGTTCTCTCCATTTCTTTCTTCTTCCGCTTGCGAGGATTTTAGGCATTTAAAGGTTTCTCAAAAACTTTTGTGGGTGCGGATTTCTATGACTTATGCAAATTTAATTTGATAGCCTTTCATCCATAACTTAAACACTATTGAGGCAACTTAATATCTTGGAAATTAATTTGATGTTTTGGAATTTACGTTAGTTCTTGTAGAGGTAGTGTTTAGGAATGAAGTTGCGATCTGCGCACTTTTGTGTATAGGTCCATCATTTTTTTTAACGCATTTATTTGCAAATGTACAGATAAGCTTTTTTACAATATTAGACTAAATGCTAAGCCTATTATAACATATTGGCCTCACTTACTATTTGAATCATTATGAATGTGGGTAATTAATTAGTTCTCAAACAGTAATAGCATTACATTCAACAAGATATCAACACTAAATTTCGGGAAATGTTTCATTATCTGTGGTAAACTTAGACATGTTTTTATGATACAAGAGAAAAGGGGCAAATGAGACAAGAATCTGCTGAAATTTCCAGTGATTTCCAGATTTTCTAGGAATAATTCGCTATCAGTAAATAAAACCGTACAGTAATTTATAAGTTTATTTCCAGCACATTAGCGTAGAGCTATTAGTTGAACATCCTTTCTGTAATCTTTTTTTACCGACTATCCCATTGAGTCAAATTTATTATTATTATTATCATCATCATCATCCGCACTACAACCGGGATCCGGTCTTGGCCTTATTTAGCAAGTCTCTCCACCGGTATCCGGTCCTTATCCCAGACTTGTTAAATTGTCTATATTAATTTGTTTATCCGGGAAAGTTATTAGCCTTGCGCCAAAAAATTTATTATTATAACTTGAGATAATGTTCGGTGAATAAATATTAAACGTAATATGTTTAATAAATAAAACCAAATTGCCCTTCCTCCGATCGAAATGTAATAACTAAATACAAGCTTTGATTTAACACTAAGTATGTTTGATTGATTGAAGGCGGAACCCCCATTTTTATTTTAGCTTAATGCAAGCTTAAAATTAACTTAACATAAAACCTTACAGACTATCTTAAAAACTAGAGTAGTGGTTAAGACATTAATAAATGGTTCAAGCGAAACTGTCTTGTTGTACACTCCGGTCTCTGCCGGAACATTCCATATGGATATCAAGCTCCATTATGTAACTTGACTACCTGTCTTAACCCTAGAGTTAGTTAATAGAAAACTATTCAAAGTGTGCCTAAGTTCGAGATGTTCTCTTTAAATAAATACCAGTTTTTAGTTTTCCCTCTGCAGTTTTGTTTTTTCCTGCGAATTTTTTCAATTATTATTATTTTATATTTTTACTCCCATTTCTAATAATTAAAAAAACACGATATACTGTAAAGTCCTTGTTAAATTATTCAGGCTGTAGAACATATTATAGAATAAAATTTTTGTGGCAAGAAATATAATATGTTATTTAGGATTAAAGAGAGGTTATTACTTTTGAAGCAAATGAGCCTGTTTCAGTAACCACCAAAAGCTGCTACCTAGTTTTTTCTAAGTAAGACATCAAATGGCTATTCTCCGACTCCATTTCGAGAAGACTGAAAACAGATTGGACCTATGAGTAGTAGCCCACAAATTCGTCTCTAACAGGAAGCACAGCTATCAGAAACCGTTCAATTGTTTACGATATTAAAACTTTGTCACGTACGTGGATTTCCCGTTATACGATTAAGAATAAGGTGTCCATTGTGCTAACCAGCTGCGGCCACAAAACTCCAGGAAAGCAGTCAAGACCCATTAGGTATGCAAAACGCAGCATTAACACATTTTCAACATTCAACTGCATTCCGCGGTGGGCACGTATCATCGCTCCACGACCGACGACCAAACATTTTATTTCAGTGTAAGCTTTTGCATTTCTATTGGCATTGCAGTGAAAAAAGCTCCCCCCCAACACACTGACAACTTGCTCTTAGTATTTCCGCCCAAAGTCATTGTCAAAGCGGAGTGTTCACTCATCCATCGGCCATCTCCTAACTGACTGACTGGAACTATTTGGCTGACGCGCTAGTTGGTTACGACGCCACTGCAACGCAGCAGTGCACACAGAGCCAACCCTGACATTCGGTTGGCCACCTGCGTCCCGCTGTTCGTCTGTGTGATGTTTATGTCTTACGTTGATTGGTGTCGCGATGTTTTGTGCGCTTTGTTTCCGTGTACACTGAAAGTGTAACCCTTTTGGTTAAGAGACGTTGGCCGTGTTGCATTCAACACTTGTTGTGTTAACAAGCAGAGGGACTTGTCTGATGGGTCGATAGAGAGGGACGGAAGCTGGTCTTTTGTAGCGGTTGAGTAGGTCGGTCATTCACCTGAATGTTATAAGCTTTGCGGTTGTGAATTGCAAGGTTCAAAGTCAGTAGGAGTCTTAGATGGGTTTCTTATCTTCAGACCACAGAAATATTATGCTGACATGGATGGAGTCGCAGAAGTAGGTTTTGGATCAAAGACAAAATTAGCGCTCTTTAGTTGGCCTGTAAGAGGTACAAGTAAAATAGACCTCGGAACGGTTTTCTTATGAATTAGAGGAAAACTCATAAAACATAGATATAATCAAATTTTATTGAAGCATAAAATAAAAAAATATATATTGCATTTAACAATAGGTAGCCCAGATCTGCACTCTTGAACAGGAATCAGTTTTCCCTTCAAAATAGAGCATGTTCGACTTTTATTTGAGGAAGTCTTTAATGTTATTCTGTGCACTAGAAAGATTGCGGTCACTCTGCCGAGGGGGCGGCGTGACATTTGGAAAATATGCGCAAACGAAATGGCAATAAAAAATTAGCACACACTTGCTTTCGAATTTATTCGTTTGAGGGTATAAAATGAGGATTTAAATTGGATTAAACTGTGTTCTGGAGGGGCTAGTAAATGAGGCAAGTCGATTTAATATTGTGGAATTTGTATATCAATTATGTACAGTGATACAAAGAATGAAAAGATGTGCAATTATGTACAGTGATATGAAGAATAAAAAGATCTACAATTATGTACAGTGATATGAAGAATAAAAAGATGTTGGTCAGTTTAGTTTTAAAATTACTGTTTTAGAAAGTAGTGGACAATATTTCCGCAGCTGAATTGGTAGGGAACCTGGAGTACGAAGGTAGCGAATTAAAAAGTCTGTATTGAACAGGTTCGTTCCTACACCCTCTCCCATTTTCTTTCCCTTTTTTCTTTATCTTTAGCTGTATTAATTTTGTTAATCAATAATCTATTGTTTGCCGAGAGGCATAATAAACAATAAAAAAAAAAAAAATGCTTGCATGCATAACAACATAATTCAGAATGCTCGCGGAATACCAATAACGAAATATTAATATAAAACTTAAAATAACATTTAAGTTAGGAATGTCTTGTATTGCTGTTTTGAATAATAAACCTTTCTATTCTATAAAATAATTTTCACAAACTTTTCGCTCAACCTGAAGACCAAAAAAGTTCTTTTCGCATCGAAGTCAGAATCAGTTTCACATTTGTAGGTCCCTGATGACAGTTGAGGTATAGTTGATAAAGAATTTCCGGCAGTATATGAGATAATAGGCGATGCTAAGAAAAACTACATAATTTTATTAAATAAAAATATAATAGGAGCAAAAAAATTAAAAGGAAGTAAGAATACATTTCTGGCGCTTGGCTAATAACCTTGCCCGTAAAAATGAATTATTATGGAAATATTAACTAGCCTCGAGACTTGCTAAATAAGGCCAAGACCGGATACCGGTTGTAGTGCCGATGATGATGATGAAGAATACATATGCTAAAGGAAACGATAAATTAACTAAGCGTAAAAGTACATATATGGAATTAACCATAAACGTGTAGTTAAAGAAACACGTAAATGTGCATATTGCACAGAAGCAAAATTAGTTGAGGCTTAATTAAATTAAGTAAATACATATACATAATAAATAAAGCTTAACAAACAGTGAAGTAAACATGTATATACCCAAAATTGAGATTAACACAAAAAAATTAGTAAAATTACAAACAAGTTAAGGGTATATAACAAATATCAGTGCAATAAAGAATTAAAATTGATATAAATATATTAGTTAAGTTAATATAAATATATTCAGAACAAAATCTACTAAATATTCAAAATAATGTTATGATAACAATAACGAGAAAAAGAAGACATCTCTGAAAATTTGATAAACATTAAAAATGAAATGAAACAAATTTGTAAATATGAGACATATTAAAAAAAAAACATAATTGTTTTTGTAAAAACAATTTTTCGTATTCATCAGCAACGATTTTGTCGCGTTCAAAGCTTTCCCATTGGATGTAATACACTTGCGCCAGCGCTTTTTTCAGTCTTGGAAGCAGTTCTGGAACTTACTTTTCGGTTTGGTCTTCAGTTTCTTCAACGATTCTTTTTTTACCTCAGAAATGGTGGCAAAAAATTGTCCTTTCATAGTTCTCCTTACCATGTCTAATGGCCAAGAATTCACGAACAAGTAATGAAGTGTAAGCTCATGCATTATTGTGTTGCTGATTTTGTTTGAAATTCAACAATGTTGGTATAAATTTTGTAATATTGTGACGCATTGACAATCAGTACTAGAATATTCTAGAAAGTCCAAAAAAAGTACTAGAATATTCTAGAAAGTACTGGAAAACTGGAGACTATGAACAGTAGAAAATTCGAGGTTATGGAACGGACGGAAACGAAACGCCGAATCAGAATGAAGAAAAACGGTATAAATACGTCACACGCAGTCGTAGTAAGTAAAAAGTAAGAAGTAAGCAGTAAAAGACGCGATAAGTACGGAAGCGAAAAGTCAAGAAACCGTTAAGTACACGGTAAAAGTAACGGTTGTTATTAACGGACTAATAAAGTGTTATAGTAATTCAAAATCGATTTAACGGCTCTTATTTATTAAAAATAATTAATCCAGCGAACCCTAAGCTCGCTATAGTATGTTTCATGCGCAAAAAACCCGAACAAAATATCATGACATGGGTTGTCATTATCAGCGCCTTTTTCGATTGTGATTCGGCAACCGTTCATGTCTGTTGCTTCTACTTTTTTCACGCCTTTTCCAGGCGTCGACGGTGCACGTCATCTTCAACGTCTTCACCGAAGCGTGTTTAATACTCGTCAACCGTTGTTTTCCCTCTGGCAAACTCACCAAAAGCAATGGTGTTACGTGCGGCTTCCGCCACCCCCATCACTTAATTGTTTTTAATATAATTTGGTTTTGATATAATTTGATGGTAAGGTGGTGGGAAAGGCACACGATCCACATGCTGAGTGTGCGGACATACCCCTGTTCGAGTGTGGATCGTGTGCAAGTTCGATTTCTGTTTTCGGAGTGGATGTTGATGGAGAGAGAGAGAGGGAAACGGCAAGATATTTTAATTCCGTTTGTTTTGTTTTTGTTTTCTCGATACGGTTGATTCGAAAACGGACGATGGATGCAAGATACGGTGTGAGAGAACAGTTCGTTAACCGCAGTAAAGGAGAAAGGAAAAGAAAAAATACTAAAACCTGTTGAAAAAGTAATTTTGATTTGAAATTAAACGTGTAAAGAAAAGTAGAAAGTTAAAGGAAGTAACACGAAAATATGTTGACAGATTTTTGTAAAGGTTAAAGTAATAAATAAAACGTGTAAGAAAAGGAACATAGGCTCGTTTCCCTTCTTGGAGTGCCGTTTTGCCGATTGGCTAAAACTATCCATCCTCCCCGTGTTTTGATCAAAAGTTCGAGGGCAGGAGGTGAACATCCCATCGTTTGTGGTGCGATTGAATTGCTGAAACTCATCGACTTCCCCACAAATCACCATTTGGCGGTGGCCACCCTAGTCGTGTAAGGAGGAAGAACTAGTGGAGGAACCACAGGTGGTGGAGTTGCCTCTGAGGAAGAAGACGAGATAATATACTCCCCATGTTGGACTAACCAGGTAACCAATTTTGTATTTACCCCCAATTTTCTGTGGCGAAATCTGTCACAATGGTTAATATATGAAAAATAATACTACACTTTATTTAATTTGAATAGCAAACGTTAATGCAAATTTTTTGGTTTATTCTTTAAGCGTATGAAAAGTCACCGATTGTACAAAAGTACATACATTCGTTTTGACATTGGCAGCCGACAATAAAAGGTTAAGTTAGTGAACTAAGTTTCAATTGGTCTATTAGAAAGAAAAAAAAATACAAAGTTTTTTAATCTAAATTGCCTCTGTTTCAATAAATAACTACTAAAGATATATAATTTATGACATTAGTCATCATCATCATCATCATCATCATCATCATCATCGGCACCACAACCGGGATCCGGTCTTGGCTTTATTTAGCAAGTCTCGAGGCTTGTTACATTTTCCATAATAATTTATTTTTACGAGCAAGGTTATTAACCTTGCGCCATATGACTTAAGTAATGATCTTGCCCGGAAAAAACAAATGATTATGGAAAATTTAACAAGCCTCAGGACTTGCGAAATAAGGCCAAGACCGGTTCCCGGTTGTAGTGCCGATGTTGATGATGATGATATGACTTTAGTCACCGGATGTTTTACTAAGAGTGTCCGTTGGAGCTTACTGATCTACTAAGATTTAATATAAATAAGCTACAGTTGAAGCATTTTTTATTTAGCAAGTAAGAGAAAAAAAAAATAAAACATGTACGTAAAATAACAAAACAAAAAAAAGACACCCGACAGCTAGTATAGCTAACTAATGTTTTGTCTGTGAAAACACAGATGTATACCGACGCAACAGCGAAGAAAAACGCGAAGTATGGTAATAAGAGAACTTACGAGAATCCCATTATTTTTTGAACGCACCTCGTATATTGGATAAAAAGTCAAATAAAAACATGAGTGGTATTCTCAGTGACCATAAGGTCCATGTTATGTGGCATTTTTTGGGGGATAGCTAACTGGATTTCGTATTCCTTAATTTGTTATTTGAATTATAAGGATATCAACCCCGAAATAGAAGTGCTATACCCCAACAATAACCTACAATAGTGAGAATTATCAGGTCGCGAAGATTAAGATGGATCGTGCAAATAGCGAGAATGGGGACGACAGAACCGTACCTAGAGCACTTGACGGGAGACCAATGGGAAAGAGACCGATAGGAATGCCGCGATGGATATGGGACGGCATTCCACCAATCCTCTTGAAGAGATGTTCCTCTTCACCCGCTAAACAACTGCGAAACTCTTCCATTTGTCTTATTCTACTGGCCGTTTCCCAAATAGATGAAAGTCAGCGAACCTTCAGCCAATTCCCAAAGAGGGTGACAAATCATCCCTTTCTTCTTATCGACCCATAGCACTAACTTCTATTCTCTCCAAGGTAATGGAATCACTTATCAACCGTGATCTTTCGAAATATTTGGAATCAAACGACCCTTCAATGACCACCAATATGGCTTTCGTAGCAACAGGTCCACAAGAGATTTGATGGCGTACCTTACCGAAAAGTGGAGCCATTCCATCCACTACCTCGGTGAAAGCAAGGTAGTCGCATTGGCTATTTCAAAAGCCTTTGAAAAAGTTTGGCAACCAACCCTTTTGTCAAAATTGCATTTCTATGGAGTGGACAATTCCCTGATCTAAGAGACTATATTTCTGGCCGTTCAATTTGAGTGCTACTTGATGGTGTCAAATCTGTCTCCCATCAAATTAATGCAGGTGTTCCCCAGGGTTCGGCACTCTCACCCACTCTCTTCCTGATCTTTATAAACGATCTTTTGTCAATTACTCACAACCCAATTCACTCGTTTGCTGATGATAGCACGTTGAGTTTCTCATACTCTACGAACACTCCCGTCCAAACTCTTAGAACGTCACTACTAACCAGCAACTTATGCTTGATACATTGAATTCAGACCTCAACAAGACATATCAGTGGGGCTTATCTAACCGAGTAGAATTGAGTCCCTAAAAAACTCAATACTGCCTCTTGTCGTCAAATGCGAGCCCGAAAGTAAATATAGTGTCTATGAACGGCACTTGCATCGATGAAGCCAAGGAACTATCAATCCTCGGCACTCGAATTAATTCGACTCTTAACTGGAATGACCACATATTTGAAGCTGCGAAAAGTGCAGCCAAATGTATGGGGTTCCTTAAGAGATGCAAAATATACTTCACTCCATCCAACCTGGCCACTATTTACAAGGCGTATACTCATCCCAGAATGGAGTTCAACTTCCATATTTGGTCAGGGCCAGCCAAAACTGCACTACACGTGCCCGACAGGATGCAAAAACGAGCAGTGAAACTTATTGGCGACTCAGCCGTAATTCAATCAATTCCGTCGTTAGAACACTGGCGCAACGTATCATGCCTATCTCTTTTCTATAGGGATTACCACGGTCGTTGCTCAATTGAACTCGCTGAATGCGTTCCGCACCTTCAGACATTTTCCCGCGATACCCATCAATCTGTGAATGCGCATCAGTTCACGTTGAAAGTGAACTTCAGGCGCACAAATAAATATAGAGAGTCATTCTTCAGCCCAACCACATGAATGTGGAATGTTCTGCCTGATCATGTGTTTCCTGGTGGGTGTGATGTCCAGACATTCAAGACCAATATACACATGGACATATCCTTTCCCTATCCACTTCCTCTCCATCCGCCCGCACTGTCGTCTGACATTCAAAATCCCTTTTTGAAAACAATTCCTAACATTGTAAGTTTCTGCAACGACAGAACCGTAGGTAGAACTCCCGACGGGAGACCAATGGGAATGAGACCGGTAGGAAGGACACAGTGGAGATGGGACCATAATTCCTAACATAGTGAGTTTGAGGAAGGAGGATTAGATGGGGAAGTGTGGAAGGAGAGTGCAAAGGACGGAGTACGATGGCGAAGGCGAGTCAGTGAGATCATGATCTTTCGGGTTTTTGCAGGCCAATAAATAGCAATAAATAGTACTTGTAACGATATGAAAAGAATAGTGAATAGTGATTTAAAGTCATATTCAGAATAAAACCTAAATTGTAAAATATATAAACAACTTAAAACTTAAAATACATAAAACTTAAAACTTAAAATATATACAAATTAAGAAAAAGGTGATCATATTATATCCCCCGTCGGGGAGCCTAAGACTAATGACCTTGCCCGGAAAAAACAAATCATTATGGAAAACTTAACAAGCCTCAGGACTTGCTAAATAAGGCCAAGACCGGTTCCCGGTTGTAGTGCCGATGATGATGATGATCATATTAGAACTATAATAAGTTTAGTGAAAATGTGAACATTCAATTAAAATTTAAAATTTTAAATAAATAAAATTTAATTTAACATTGAAAATTCTAATTTAAAATAGATAAAAATGTAATAAACATTAAAATTCTTATACGGAATTTCGAATGACACATATATGAATTTACATAAATGTAATTTTATTTGGTTTTTTTCAGCAAGGACTCTACGTTTGCCTGACTTAGCGTCCTGCGATGCAGTTTTATCTTGGATGGGTCGGACAGTCTAATTCAGAAAGACGGCCTGGGATTTTTCCCAACCATTTCACAGAATCTTCACTAAAACGGGGTGGTACTTCGGACGGGCGATTGAGCAATTGATCCCATTCTCCTATTGGTAAAGTGGCTCAATCAAACACGTGACACAACCTCCTTAACAACTCAGCAAACTTTTTTTGTTTTGGAAAATATGAATATTCAGATTAAAACCTAAAACACAAATTAAATGAAAATGCAACAGATATAACAAAAAAAAGAGAAAAAAGATAACAATTATTAACAACAATGCGATAAGCACTAAAATAAAGTTAAGTATATGTTTAAAATTAATAAATAACTTAAAGGGTTACCCCACATTAGAATTAAAAGAAAAATGATTTTTTTTGGATAATTAAATCGCGTATACTTTTAAAAATATTTTGAGCGTTTAATTATTCAAAAATTACCAATATTGGGGAAGTTATAGTATTCAGCAGCGAGCGCGTCAGAATTGGCTCGACGTCGTACTTTTTTTATTTTCCGTTTTTCTCGAAACTACTTTTTTCTAAACGATATACATTGATATCTCCCGATCTACTCAATCGATTTGGTTGAAATTTACTACAGTTATTTTGTACAATATTATCTAAAGTGTGGCGGAGGCCTTTTTTGATTAAGTGTTATGTTCAAGAGTTATACATTTTTTAAACTAAAAATTTCCATCCAAATTTGTTCAACAGAGTTCATTTCTCCAAAAAAAATTTTAAAATTTTATTCCCTACGTCACACTATAACTATTACTCTTCTAAACCAGGAAAAAAATATTTTTGTGTTTTAGAGAATGCCAAGCAGAAAAACCAAGTACGTTATCAGCGAGGATTTTTAAAACAGGGGTCTACTTGTCGGCTCATATCTCGGCAATTTTTTGATTTTTTCAATGTTTAGCATTGCACATTATTTATAAAAATACTATGTATGTCTGTGAAATAAAGATTATTTTATTACATTTAATGATTACGTTAAAAAAAGTCTTTTTATATCTATTTTCCGAACGCCAAGGTGGCGTAACCTCTTAAGTAAATAAATATCTGTTCAGAATGAAAACGCGATAATAATTAAAAACAATGAATTTAAGAAACGCATTGAATTAAATTAACTAATTATACAAATGTGCTGAATAACACCTGAAAGTTAGCTAAATAAACATAACAATAAAAAAGTAAATCTTATCTAATGACCAATAAGCTTACAAAGAAAATTCCATAAAGAACTATAATGTTTCCTCAAACAATTCTCTCTCCTATCTCCATTTTTCAACTGTTAAAATGATACCCAGTAAGTCTACATAAAATATCTTGTAAAGGACCGGAATATTTCCTTACGCAAGACGTTCTTCATTATTAGAATTTTCCAACTCTAAAAAAAAAACTAAATAAATTTGAGAATAGGATTCCTGCACGTGCGTTTGAATGGAAGAATGTCCTGCAAGTGCATTCGGTATACCACCTGACAAGTCTGATCTACTGTGAGAACAGTAAACGAATCTCCTTAAAATAGTAGAGCGGTGGTGTCGGGTTACGAGTTAAAGGAACTATATCCCCAATTCCCATATTGACTTCAACAACAACAGGTTCTTCTGCGTGTAGCCATAGTGGCATTGTTTGCATTTGCCGAGTCTTGTACCGAGCAGAGAATTGCCTGTAAGGAATTTCATAAGGACGGAGGTAATCTCATAAATTGGCGGTGCTTCGAGATAACAAGCTGATGAAAAGAAAATTGAAAATAAATGTATAATCATTAAAATATAATAAATATGTAATTAGCAATATACAGTACATGTGTACATATATAATAAATAAAAATTAAATGATAGTTAAGTTATATTTAATAAATATTATATTCAATATAACAATTGACAAAGTATATATATTATTTATTTAATTTTTTACTTGTTTATTTATTTATTTAATTATTTATATGAGAATTAACCATATATAAGCGTATATGTGAACAGCCACTTTGTAAAATATCAAAACGGAAATTCAATAAGATAGCCTTTTTTGCCGCGGTCTTGAAACAACAAATCGTTTGGATCAACCAGCATCAAGAACACCTATCAGTACAACACTACAAAATCTATAATTTCTGCCACGTTCTGTTCAAATTTACTCATGTGCTGATCTTCCATATTTCGTAGCTTTTTAGAACGCATCTCTTTGCTTAAAGTTCATGGTCACAGTTCAAGATTGCATGTGAAATGCGAAGTCTTAAAAAAAAATTGATGTTGTGGAAGTTCCCTTTTTTCTTTATTATACTTCTCTCAGGAGAGGTGACTTATAACGCCGAGTCGGTGCCCTGATATGTCACTAGGTAATTGTTGCAGTTCTCTTGAACAGCTGCAGGTTTTAACGGTCCGGAAACATTCGCACGGGGAGCGATTCCTTAGCTTTTCTGCTCTGTAACGGAATGATTTCTGTTGCGCTGATGACCGCGCCGTTGGAAAATGAACCACAAATTGGTGCGATCTGTCGGATTGTCTTGTGGAGCATATATAAAGAGAATTGCGCGGCTCAATACCACGAACCTCCAAAGAACAGTACTCGTGATAGTATCTGTAAAACAGACAAAGTAGTATCTGTAAAACAGATAAAGGTCAGGTACGCGCCTCTGATGTGACAACGACTGTAGTCCCGACTTCAACGTCGTGTCCCCGATCAAACAGATTGCACGTCTCTATATGCTCTCAAGTAGGGTTAGGGTATGCTTAGGAGCAGAGCTCAAAACATGAGACCAATATGCGAGCGCGGGTTTTTTTTTTTTTTTGGTTTTCGTAGGAAGCGAGCGCGGGTATAATTTGGGATTTGTAGAGGAGAAAAAGTTAGACCGGAGTAAAATATTTCTTGGCTCTAAAAAGATAACTCAGTTGTCCAAAGGCGAGCCCGGCGATATTTGATACGTATTTATGCCACGATACATTCCCACAGACCGTGATGCCAAGCAATTTCAAGCGTTCCACAGATTCGAGGGTCTGGTCATTTATCACCAGCTGTGGAATCAGTGATCCACTTTTCTTTGTGAATGCTGTGTATTGTGTCTTCGTTGCATTGAGGTCGGCGAGATTGCCCTTTCCCCACTTCATGATTATATCCAGATCCTGATTCAGAGAGTCGATTTGTCCAGATCTCAGCTGGTGCGACGTTGATGCACTATTCCGGCGATCACTATGTCACCCGCAAAACTGAACACTTTGTTACCCGTTGACTCCAACAAATCATTAATGTGATGCAAAAAGAATGTTGAGGCCAAAATAGATCCTTGAGGGACCCCGGAATTAACAGAATGACGATCCGAAAACTCGCCGTTCACAACGACTCGAATCGATCCATTTTCGAGGAAGCTTTCCAATCGCAAAGTTGCTGGGAAAGACCGTATGAAGGTCCCTGGCTCAGCAATGAGCCAGACGCTGTCAAAAGCTTTGAAAATATCCAATGTGACCGCTCTTGACTCACCATGCATTTCAATCGCAGATGTCCATACATCGCTTATAAGGGTCAAAAGGTCTCCTTTGGACCGCCTGCCACGGCATCCGTTTTGACGATCATTCAGAAGTCCATTGCACTTCTAATTTTTAATAATAACCAGTGATTAGTGACCCTTTTCCATCATCTTAGATAACATAGACAATAATGCAATCGGCCGGTAATTTTGTTGGAGACACTGTGGCGTCTCTAACAGATACACACAGCACACAAGCAAATAGTGAAGAACAACATAGAAAGAAAATCGAAAAAGCAGAAGCATCAGCCGTATACCAAGCAATAACATAGCAATTCCACATCAGTTGAGTGTACTTGAGTTTAGAAATCGAATTCGTTTACGTGGCAGTGGCCTGATGAATTGAGCATTGTTTAAATTTTTAGTGATTCTGACCGTCATAGCGCACTGTTCCCAACCTCTTTGTGATTGGCTGGACTCGACCTTTTTTCCAGCAGATAGGAGATGTCCTCCGTGCGTAAGATAAGCGGAAGATTCTGATAAGAACAGATGACAGTTCCACAGTACAGTTTTCAAGGACTATTGCTGGTATTTCGTCTGGGCCGGTTGCCTTTCTACAGTCCAGTTCACGTAGAATGTGTTGAATAGTACGTGGGCGCAACCCCACATTCCATATCGAAGACCGTACCGGCGCGATCACAGGTGACCCCAAAAATACTTGCATTTCGCCACATTTTGGCATTCGTTTTACTGGCACGCATCACAGCACACTTTTTGCCGCTTTGTAAAGAAAACGTTTGTTAAAAAGAAGAACATTTTATCACAGAAGATGCAGAGTTCGGCTTATGTGAACAGGTATTGAATGTCTTTTACGAGCCAACAATTGACTAAGAATGCTTTCCGGCATGTACTCACACTTACCCTGTAATGGAAAGTTATATGGTAAGTGGCGTGACTTTATGTTTGTAACAGCTTTTTGAAGCAGTAATGAAGTTCAATATCTTTTGCAGACGAATAACCAGACGTGAGTTCAATGGATTGGGTAGTCATTTTAGAAAAGTGGGTTCGTTTGTGAATCATGGGGATTATCTAACCGAGTAGAATTCAATGGCTTAAAAACTCAGTGCTGCCTTTTCCGTCAGAGGCAAACCCCAAAGTAAATGTACTGTCGATGAACGCTACTTGCATCGACGAAGCCAAGGAACTGTCACTATAACTATCCTCGGCACTCGAGTTAATTCGACTCTTAACTGGAATAACCACATATTTGAAGCTACGAAAAGTGCAGCCAAATGTATGGCGTTCCTTAAGAGATGCAAAAGATACTTCGCTCCATTCAACCTGGCCAGTATTTACAAGGCATATATTCGTCCAAAAATGGTGTTCAACTACCATATTTGGTCAGGTGCATCCAAATCTGCGCTAGACGTCCTCAATAGGATGCAAAAACGAGCAGTGAAACTTAATGGGGACTCCGCCGTAAATCGATCAATTCCGTCGTTAGAACACAGGCGTAACGTATCATGCCTATTTCTTGTCTATAGCTATTACCACGGTCGTTGCTCAACTTGCTGATTGTGTTCCGTCCCCTCAGACATTTTTCCGCGATACCCGTCAATCTGTGAATGGGCATCAGTTCACGTTGAAAGTAAAGTTCAGCCGCAGAAATAAATATACATAGTCATTCCACACGAGATAGCCGAACAACACGAATATGGATTGCTCTACCCGATCATGTGTTTCCTCGCCGTTGTGATGTCCAGACATTCAAGACCAATATACATCGACACCCCCTTTCCTTATCCCCCCCTCACCACCCGCTCGCACTGTGCTTTGACATTTAAGGGTACTTCAAAATCCTACCTTGAGCGCGTGTTAGTGTAAAAAAAAAATGGGCGGTGGTTAGTTATAAAAACGTGGAATATAGTAGGTGTTAGTGCCGAACCATGCGGAACTTCAGGCCCAACTTAATGGGATGTAGATTGAACGCTTCGCAGTATCGTTTGGATTGATAAACAGAAAACTAAATAATAGACGAAATGCAAGAATTATCACATTACGCCACTGGGTGAATAAAAGTCGAAATCTCTTCAGTGTACGTGAGCTAGCTAACTTTTCCAATAGGACTGGTTGCCAAACTGTGTCGAACGTTTTTGAAATGTCTCTTGTAACAATGTTGGTTATCTTTTCCTATCTTCTGTGGTGTTTAGAGGATGTAATGGAACGTCTGGCGGAAGTAGTGTAACGCCAAGCCTATTAGTTGTTTGAAGACACAGGGAAAGAGAGAAAGAGGGGGGGGGGGGGGGGGGGTGTAATAGAGAGACAAATGGCAGGTTGGAGAGGGGCATTTCAGAAGAAATAAATAAAAATATTTACATTAAATTTATTTAATGTAATTTAAAAAATTAAATTAAAATATATAAAAAAATGTGTACATTTAGTAGACGAAAAGGTTCGGTGTTTCAATTTAGTGTTTGGTTCGGTTTAGTGTAATATTATTATTTCAGTTATTGTTCTTGTGGAAACCCGTTACGCGTTGGACACTTGGGCACAGAAAACCTTTCTATCTTAGTTTCTATTCGTCGAAGAACTTTACATAATGTGAAAGACAAATTCATATTTTATCTTATATTGCACTCTTTCATATTCGTAAGTCACAGTTTTCTATAACGTTTAAAAATTGCAATATCTACCATGGGTCAAGAACTAAGTAAGGACAGTCGTCTTCTATATAAGAGACTGACTCGTATTTAGTAGAAATTAATAGCGTTCGAGATATAGAGCTAATAAAACACCCGCGAAGGCTTGCGCAAACTGATTTGAAAATGTGCTTTGCTTATATAATAGCAAGGAGCTCTTCGTCAACATATGTTAGAGACCTAAACGTAACTGAAATGTTTCAAAATCGAACAAACAGCTAGATATTTCGATGAAGCTAAGGCTTCGAAAAATTTTCTATTTGGATATGTTTATGAAAGTACCCAGTGTTTTTATGGGTTATCGTTCTTATTATTCCAGTATTTAATAGTTTATCATCAAAATTATAAGCGCTTTCGGTCTACAATGTCCATTTGAGAGGATCTAACTAATTACTCATTGAGAACATTTAAGGGTATTAAACAACCCCGTTATCTCGCTTTCGATAAAGAAATATATTAAACAATTGCATTTCATCGTATTTTTAGATTTAAATAGCAAAAATATACTTAAACTTGGGACACTATTTTCTTACGACCCATTCGACTTTTATTGTTTATCAATCGGTCTTTTATTGGCTGATTGTTTCCCGGAAGTTCATGACCTCAGAGGGTAGCCAACGTCACAGTTTTATTTCGTTAGCTCCTTTACACTTTCGTCGATCTGTCCGTTCTGTTGGCACGTGATAACAAGATTGTATAAACTTTGAAATTCACTTTCTATTAGAATTGGAAAACCTTCAGCGTACAAGTGTATAACGATCACATTTTGTGGTTTGAGGCGCATAGGTAATAAATATACGCGGAGCCAACGAGCAGCAGAGGATGATGAGAAACTCATCGGGTTCTACTAAGAACAACGATGATGGAATAGTATTTCCAAAGAAGTATGTAGATCCAACTACTCGACATGAAACCAAAAGTGAAGCAGACAGTTTACGAGCAAATTATCCACGAGACCAAAAGTGACCGTCGGAGAAAAAATGATGAAAAAAAAAACGAATCGCCGGATCGAGCATATTCTACAGTTGAACGCCCTTTTCACGGCAAGTGATTCCTTCAAGTATACCTTTGGTGTCGGTCTTTATATTCTTCTTGTTACATCTTCCTGTTGTTGTTGCTGCTGTTGGGGCTGATGATGTTTTTGTGCGTCTTGTTCTT